>CM065810.1:153011357-155622357 GCA_033398695.1 Orobanche coerulescens | reverse complement strand
GCCGTACCCCTTAGTATCGACCCCCAGACATCCCGTCGGACACTCCGGGTGGAAGGAACACAACTCACGCACCCAAAAATCACCATTCATCATTCATTTCTAAAATCACAACATACATAACGAAATGTAATACATGTACTTGCCTTGAATGAAACGAAACGAAGGAAACAACGAAGGAATAGGTTTTGGTCCAGACAATCCTCCCAAATCCGCTCCTAGCACAATAACGGTATACAACAAGTCTCAATAATGCGGAAAGGTAAGAATTAATCCTAATTCTACCCGTTGGGACAATTCATCGGACACCAAGAGTGCAAAAGGAAATGATATCGGTCAACGGTGTAACAACGGGATTTCATCCCAACCAATAACAAGAAAACCAAGGGTCACGCGAATACTATCGAAATCTAATAACAACATCGGTTAATTCAAATTAAAACACAAGATCACCACCAAACCCTCCCGAAAATCATACTAGGGTTAAAGGAGTTCTTACCTCTTGAAGATTCGAGCCCTATAATCCGAAGAACACGTGCTAGATCCACAATCCGAGCTACACGATCGAAGGAAGATGAAGAAAACACACAATCAAATGGTAGATGGAGAAAAATCCCCCTCTCAACCCTCTCTCTCTCGCGTATGGTGGAAGGAAGGAAGAAATGAACTGCATCCGCTGAAAAGAAACGCTGATATAGCGCTAACCGCATTGTGTGCCGCGGCTCAGCTAAACTGTGCCGCGGCACAGGGCCAAAAATTGCGCCCAGTGATCGGCTGACCGCTCGTTGTGCCGCGGCTCATTCGAAGTGTGCCGCGGCTCAGACTCGGCATGTGCCGCGGCCCTACCGGACTGTGCCGCGGCACGCGGTACAGTAGGTTTTGGACGGCAAGTGCCACACGGGTGTGCCGCGGCCCGGACAAGTGTGCCGCGACACTGACTCGGCTGTGTGCCGCGGCGCACAATCCTTGTGCCGCGGCACACGGTATAGCCTGCTCGGCCAACAACTGGGTAATGTGTGTGCCGCGGCGCGCAATCCTTGTGCCGCGGCCCACACCCCCCCTCAGGTCCCAAAATGATGAAAAATGATCCGGAAAGAGAATAAAAGCAATAGGAATCGATATTTGGGCAACAATAACACGAAATGGAAGTACGGAACCCCAAAACGATCTGAGGTACACAACCAAAGTCGAACAAGGAACAAATTCCCTAAATTTCTAGGAAATTACAAAAACGGCCCAAACATCCAAAAAATCACGACACAACGTCGGATTAACAATCCGAAACTCACAACATGCTCTACTCAATCATACGAACTCATGGAAGTAAGAAAATGACGAAATCGAACGAGTTTAACGAGAATCGAATACACATGAGACAAGATATACCACAAGATGAAATTACGTAAAAAAAAACATCATCGAGACCCGTCTAAGCGGAGAACTCCAAGAACAAAATAGGTTCAGAATTCCAAAACAGTGCCAAGCGAGTTATCCGAAACGAATATACACTAAAAATAGAAATTACTTAAAATAGAAAACGCGGATATTACACGAAGGAACTGTCGAAATAGAGGTTTCATTAAAAAGCCAAAAACCTAAAAAAACCTGAAAGAACAAACTCAGACTAGCGGCCGAGCCTCGTTAAAACCTCTCCGGCCAAAACCCCCATTGGGGAAAAATACCCGAAGAGGAAAAGGAGTACTCGTCTATTACTGTTAGGAATATGCCCTCGAATATCACTCGGAGGATGAGAGGGTGAGAGCATATGTATTGTAATTATGAATATTTAACAAGGCAATAATTATTTCTATATTATTGTATATTACTGTCATTGTGATTTGGTATATAGAATAATAGTCCTTGCATTTGAGAGCAAACATTCTACTCCTTATGGAGATAAGGAGATAGGCACTGGAATTGTTTAGAGCTCGAATGTTTAACTTGTTCGCAAGTCGATAAAACTTAACTGGGCAACAAGTTTAGAGAAGACTTGTATAACGTGTACTTTGACATGTAGAGTGCCAGTATTCACTAAGGGTTCGTGGGAGCACAAGTTATAGGTATGCTAGTGAGATTAGTATACTCGAACACGACTCACCTCGATTCGGTCACATGGATATCACTCAGGGATTGTCAATGACTGGATCGAAAGGTTGTGATAGGTATACGTGGACCTTTGACTTGAGGTTTCAGTAGGAGATGCGCTTGTGACATTAAGTTAGTCATTAGAGTAGTTCGATCCAATCGCCGGTGGGTGGGGTCAACCTCGAAATGCAACTTAGTGGGCAAGTAACAGTCTCTACTGAATACCAAGATAGAATTCTTTCTCCTGTACGTGAGCAGGTAAATGTCCTATGCGGTTAATGGCAAATGAGATTATAAGTCTTTGGCCAAAGCATTTAGAGCTAGTTGTATTTGATACACGAGAGCTCGATGATCTCAGTTTGCATTAACAGAAAGCATAGAGTCAAGTTACCAGTAGGGTTTGACTTTACCGTGACCCTAATACTTGAACGGGACATATGATTGAAGGGTTTATACGTATACGGTATTCACGACATAATGGTTTTGGAATGATCCGATCATTCGTTCTTAGTTGGGTTACGGTACGAAGCACTAGACTAGCTAAGTGTTGCCCGTACTCCTTGGTTCCTCCCATTGCCGACTAAGACGGACCTACGGAGTCGCGCACAAGGATATTGGATGGATAAATATGTATTTATTATCTCTTCATTAATATTGGATATTAGATATCTAATTTGATTTATTTGATAAATCAGGCGGTCTAGTGAATTGAAATTAATTACCGGGTAATTAATTTAATTCATAAATAATTATTTCTTGGAAATATATTATTATAATTTTGTATTTGATAAAATTAATTAATTAGATTAATTAATTAAGTATAAATACATTTGGGATAAAACGAAGTGTATTTAACGGACTAGACACGCGAATGTCCGGTACACGAACCGAGTGGCTCGGCTCGTTTTCTCACCTAAACTCAAGGGGCCGTACCCTTCTCATGCTTGGAAATTCACCATGTGTTGTGTGGGGTGTGTTAGTCATATTTTACAAAATTGAGGACAAAATGCGTGAGATTTGGAATCTAATCATTTTGATATCAATTTGTATTATATATTGAGATGTCTTTCACACCTCATTGTAGAGTTGAAAAACACACCCCCACAAGAAATTGGTTCAGTCGTGAGTTTATCACAAGAGGATGGAGAAAATTTTATTTTTATTTTTCTTGTTCATCTTAGAGAGAAAGAAAATGAAGAAGAGAAGAGAAGAAAAATATTGTGTCGATTCCTAGTCGTGTTCTTTGAGAACGAATTGACATACTATTTTTCCGATCAATATCCGACGCGTGTGAAGTAGAAACATTCGGTATTTTCGGTGTTGGGTCATTCAAACAAGCTACAACGAATTGGATTCGTGTTCGTGTCGGTAATCGGGAAAAGGCTTGCTCGGGTTTTTCCTTCGAAGATTATATTATCAAAGGACTACGAGGGTAAGTATTCTTTGTTTTTCATCCTCATTATTTATGTTCGTTTATACGATGCTTGATCGGTCCGTTTTTTGGGGTTTGGTTTTATCCGGTTGGATCGGTTTATTTTCCGCTGCGTATTTCGTTTTTAATCACCGAATCCCAACAATTACAAGAAGTAAAAAACGAAAACAACCAAGAACAAGAATACAAGAAAAAAACCTAGAACAGACGAAGACCCAAGTGTTGTGCGGCGATTAATACGCCTCGATGGCGATCGGCACAATGGTCGAAAGCCAACCAAAGAAGACAGATGCTGGGCAAGCGCCTAGCGGTCGACGTCCAAGGCGATCGTCTATTGGCATCTGATGATCGCCTCTAATGTCCAACCGGGGACGACCGTCCCATGCCACATGTGAATCCGACACCCATCAAAGCCTGCGAAGATGGAATCTCGGGTGAAGGCCCACGTGCAGATACACAAAAGGCACTGCAAGAACAGGCCCTACTCCAGCCCATCAGCAGTTGTCAGTGATAAGGACGGCCTCACCTACCGACAGACCCGCCGAAAGGTCCTAGGTGGGACCTCCCAAGGCAGCGAGAAGAGGCACATGTCGCCTCCTCATTGGTTCGCACATCTGGATTCCAGCAGTAGCTGCGGACTTTAAGGAAACAGTCCCACATGCTGGGACGATCGCCCGCCTTATTTAAATGCAGGAACAGCGATCGCCCGCGGTTGACAGAGACATCCCAGCAACCTTTTCTCCTATAAATAGGAGGCCTCAAGCATTGGCAAAACGACAGTGACAACGTTAACACGATCACACCCAACAAACAATACAGAGAACTCCTCATCTTTGTAACAAGAACTCACAGAGCTTCAACTCTGGTTCTTCCGGCAATCTCCAGCACTCAAGAGCTAAGATAACTAGGGTCTTTTACACTCATTGTAATTGTACTCTAACATTAATATTTGGACTCACAAGTATTCATATTAATAATATCTCGCGAGAGCATTCAAGCCCAGGACTAACAATCCCGGCAAATTTTGTGTTATTTACTTCCCCACGGACGTGCTCTCGCATTTTGTTTGTTACTCGTCCATTATAGCATATCATCTCCGGATAATATTTTGGGTAACAACAATTGGCGCTAGAGGAAGGGCATCTACCTTCATTTTATTCCCGACCATTTCGAAGAACACTCACTGTTCTCCGGAGAATATACTTGAAGAAACACTCACTGTTCTTCAAAGAAAAACCTTCAGAATCATGTCGCCGCCAAAGTCGCTCGGCCAGAAGGCCCCCACCGCATGATGAAGATCAGGCAGGGGAAGGACGAGCCCGACGAAGACTACATCGACCGGGTGGATGAAATAGTCCTCACTGGCGAGCCCATTAGCGATGAGCTCACTCTCTACTCGGTCCTAGGGGGATTCTATGGCCATTCACCCATGTTCAGGCACCTCACGAAGGACATCTCCCCGACCTATGCGATCTTCCGCGTCAAGGCCGCCGACTTTCTGGCCAGGCAGAGGATGCTCACCCTTCGCTTAGGCGAGGGATCTACCGGAGAAGGGAAGGGGCCATCTTCCATCCTGAAGAAGGCGGTCGCAAAGCCGCCCGGTGAGTTCAAGGCCGTCGAGGATGTGGAAGTCCACCTCCTCCGCAACCTCAATTTGTCTCCGGCCCATATGTTCAACGCCATCAAGGGGCGCGAATGGCTTAGCAAGCCGAAGCCGATGAGGGACAACGGTCATCTGGACCGCAGTAAATTTTGTGCCTACCACAAAAGTCCCGGCCACAACACCAGCCAATGTCGCGATCTCCTCAGACAACTCTGGAGGTTGTTCGAGGAAGGCAAGCTGGACAATTTGGTGACCAAGCCAGAACCTCGAGCAGAAAGGGTCGGGGGGCGCGATCGCCGACAGGACGACGGAATCCCTCCCAATCCGGTCGCAAAGATCGAGCAAAACGAGCCGGAGTACTCAGACGAGTCAATCCCTCTGATCAACCCCAGCGGCCGAATCAATATGCTTCAGTCGGGAGGTGGAAACCTCGTAGGCCTTTCCCCGATTTCCACCATATCAAATAGAAAGTGGAAGGCCGAGCTGAGGGCGTTCGCCGGAGTCCATGTCGTGGTGCCCCCAGAGCCGACCATCTCCAAAGACGCGCTCATCACCTTCTCCAACAAGGATAGGGAGAGAGTGCAGTGCCCCTGTTGTTTGTTGATTCTTTAGTCTTGTAATATCCACAATTTCGAATTTCGGTAATTTTCTTTTTTTGGTGTATTTCTCGATCGTAGTGACCCTCGTGTACCTTTCAGTGTGTCCTTCCCGTCAACTGTTGAACTGTATTCTCGTTATAGTTGTGCGGAACCGCCGTTTCGGGGTTGCCGTGGATCCATTTCGTGTTATCGGTTCCCAAATATTAATTCCTATCGTTTTATTCTCTTTCCGGATCATTTTCATCATTTTGGGACCCAGAAAGGGGCGTGGGCCGCGGCACAAGATGTGTGTGCCGCGGCACACAAATTTCTTCAGTTGTTGGTCGGGCGAACTGTACTGTGTGCCGCGGCACACCCATCCGGTGCCGCGGCACAGTGCCGAGTCAGTGTCGCGGCACAACCGTGTTATATCTGCGACCAAAACCCGATCAGCGGGTGCCGCGGCTACGCAGGCTGTCTTGCAAAGACACTGCCGAAACCTGGGAGTAAAATTTTGGCCTGTGCCGTGGCACACTTCGGCTGTGCCGCGGCACACAAAGCGGTAATTGTGCAATCTCGTCCTTATTAGACGAGATCGGTCGTCTTCTCCTTCATTTCACCTGCGCGCGCGAGAGAGAGAGAGCTAAGGTGGGAAGAACTTCTCAAGCATTCTTCATTCGGGAGTCGATTTTCATCATCTTCCTTCAGTTTTGAGGCTCGGATAATCGATCTAACGCGTGTTCTACGGATCTTAGTTCTTGAATTTCCAAAGGTAATATTTCTAGAACCCTATTTTCGATTAATTTGGGGGTTTTGGGTTTTTCTTCCGATTCGTTCCGTTTTGTTGGTGGATTCATGATGAATACGATTAATATTGTTAGTATCTTTAGTTTTCCTACGGATTCATGGATATTTTGTGGATTTTTACGGAATCGAGAGGGTTTGGTTGTGGTCCGCCCTCGTTGTTATTTTTGGTACGAATATACATGAATCATAGGCGGGTTTCCGGGTGTATTCCATTTCCATAATCGTTTAGAAGTGGTTGTGATTGTGCTATTCGAATCGTTAGGTTCATTTTCGTCGGTTCCTCGCGGTCGTGCTTGATTCTTCTGTTCCGTTCGTTGTCGTCTTCCTTTTCGTTAGCATCGGGCGTTCCGAAGCTTCCCGGTTGAGCCGTATCCGTTCGTGGTTCCGTGCTCGTGGTATCGAGGCAAGTACCTTGCCCATACTTTTCTCGTTTTATGGATATGATGATCGGTGGTCGTCTTGATGTGTTTGTTTGGTTATTTGAAATGAAGTTTCAAAGGATTTCGGTTTGGCCTCGTTAAAGGCTTTCTTTCAAAACGCGTGTGTTTTGTGAACGGTGTTTTGAGAATTGATTATGATTTGATTATTTTGAACATTGAAGGATTTTATGATGATACTCCTATTGTTTAAAGTTATGGAATCGTGTATTCCGTATTTAATCTTGTTATTGTGTTTTTGAAGAGTTTGATAATGGTGTCGAGTTAAAGGCCATCTCTAGTGAGTATTCTTAATGAACTTACATTCTTATCATGTTAGTTTTGCATGAGTAATGTGTGTGTGTATGCTCACTACGGGTTAGATCCGACGGGGTCTCGGTAGGGGTCCACGGAGGTGTGGATCGACGAGCTTTGCTTTTAACCACTACAGGTTAGATCCGACGGGGTCTCGGTAGGGGTCCACGGAGGTGTGGATCGACGGTTAATTGTGGTGAACTTTACAAATGTGATTTGATATTGGCATTTCCAGAAATGAGTGCTTTTGAACGGTTTTCATGATTGCATGCATTGACTAAGTGTGTAAGAGGTAAGTTGTTCGTTTGGCCTACTTGGCTAGGATGGCACTAGAGTATTTTGTTGTTTGTTTTAAATCTTTTATTTGTGGATTTTGATGTTGGGAGACGAACCTTGTGGTCGTTCTTGTGTCTTGTGAGTTCTTTGAGATTTGGGGCTAAAACCCCAATGGTTTTGTGAAAGTCGTTTACGGATTTGGGGCTAAAATCCCAACGGTTTGGGTAATGTCATTTTCGAAAGTAAACCTTTGGGCGGTGACCCCTTTTGTCTTTTGGATTTTGAAAAGTAGGATTTGATAATCCTAAATTGTTTTCTATCAAAACTCTCGATGGCATTCTAAACCGTTTTATAAATTACTTCCATTGATTTATGATATTTCGATTTTGAAATGTTTTCTCAAACCCTTGCCTCGGGAAGTACTTTTCGTTTCGTTTGGATCTTTGAGGATCCTTGGGTATTGTTATTCGTGGAATGTGAATTGTATGGCTCGTATTTGCACTTTGTTCTTGCACTAGCAAAGCAGTGGAGTTTTGCTAACCCCCGAGTATTCGGGGGGTGGATGTCTGTTTTTGCATTCAGGTTTTGGAGCATAACACAGGGTCGGCACGAAGGATGATGAAAGATGATCGATACTAATCACATGAGGAACCGTACATCGTGTGTTGGTTCAGTTGTACTTTATTTTCCGCTGCTATATTGTTCCCGTTGCACGGGTGTGGTTGTATTTTGTCCCCTGCGTGGGCATGAGTTGTATGATGATGATACTCCTGGGCATGAGTTGTATTTGAGTTGTATGTATTTGTGGAAAGACCAAATCGGTCTACTGAGTCATTTTAGCCTTGAAGGCATTGTCAAGATGTTAAATGTTGTTACCAGCCTGGTAGATCCTCGAGGAGAGGGTCTACGGCGTGTAATATCCCTGAGTGGATTGGGGGTGTTACAAGTCTAATACTCGCAAGCGCACGATTTGTTCGATGTAGATATGCGGTGCAAGGTCGATTCCACAGGGAGGACTATAATAGTGAAGTCAAATTATTTCTATTGTTTGAACCAAATTATATTAAATTCTAACCCAGTCCCAAATAATTTGATTTTTTATTGGTTAAAATAATTGCAACAAATAACATTAATTTTTAAGTAGATTTTAGATAAATTGATTTTAAATAATTTACTAGGGTATAGAGACCACCAATGTCTATTTATTATTTATTTTATATTTTAATTCCAAGAAATTCAGGGAATAGATTCTGAAATCAATCTCACTATAGATTTGACAATAAGTACAAAATTATAATTCAAATATAGATTTTCCTTCGCTTGAAAAATGTAATTTCTAAGCATTATATGTATCCAATTTAATGGAAAACAAATAATCAAAGAAATTAATTAATATCAATAATCACAAAGCAATTTCAAATTTATAACTATAAAAAATACGTGATATAATTGATGAAATAATATTCCCCTATTGAAGAGAAAATCATAATCGTTAAAAATATTTATTTGGAATTATTATATAAATATTAATAATAATATAGACATGGTTTCATCATAACCCCAGTAACAGAAAATTACTCACTCATAATAACAACACAAATAAATAAATATTTCATAATATTATTACTCAAATATAATTTTATTACATAATATTTTTATTTCTCTCCCTTACAATAATATCTCTCTAATTTTTCTCATTTTTTTCTCCTCTCCAAACACTACACATTCATCCCCTATTTATACTACTACAAAATTAATAAAATAATAATTTTTAACATTTTAAAATCCCACCCCCAATAATACACGGCTGCGAATTAATGTTGATGTCATTGATGACATCAGCAGAGAGTTGAATTTCCGGTCCAATCGGGTGTTGACACGTGGCACAATATGGTCCGTCTATTTAATTGTCCTTCGAACGGTTATAACTTCTTCATACGAACTCAGATTCGAATGCTTTTTTTTTTTAAAACGATCGTCTCGATGAGACGAATAAAATGAGACCAGTCGTGACTATATTTGAATTTTGTAAAAATATCGCCCTTGAACCAATTGATCTGTCTTGTACCAGTTGGTTAACCTGCAGATATAATTTAATTCCAATTAATTATTCAAAAATGACACAAAATTATAGAAAATTCTAACAAAATGAAATAATATAAATATATAGTAAAACGAATAAATTTATCACACAATACACAATTATATATATAAAATACTAATAAAAATATTACTCAAAATATACTAAACAAATTCCCCCACATTTATCTTTTGCACGTCCTCGGGTAAATCTTATACCCGAGTTATGATACTCATATGCTGAAAAAATCATGACAAAACCAATTTCAAGAGAGAACAAGTGATCATAATCCAAGTGAGATCAGAGAAAAATAGGATGCCGCACCAAATTCTAACAACTTCATTGAGAATCGAATGCCAAAAGATTCAATACCCTCACGGTAGATATCACTCTTCACTCAAGTGTATATACGGGATATTCGAGAAGAGTTCACTCATATCAAAGCATAATGTGTCATTACCATATGCTTGGTCAAAAATCAAATCTCCACTACTTAAAAATAAACTCATGCATAAATCAAAAGGTCTTTCTTTTGGTTGTAACGTGGATTTGGGTATGGGTAGGATAAAGGGAAAATTATGAGGTTTGCTAGTCAAGATCAATTGTGAATTTAGATGCATAACAAATCCTACAAATAACAATCAACACCCCCCCTTCTGTAATGAAAACTCTCTGTAATATCCACAATTTTCGATTTTTGGTAAATTTCTTTTTTCGGCCGGAGTCCGTTTTGACGGCTCGCTCATGACCGTTTTGTCATTCTGAGAATGATTAATTCTACACTTTTTGTCGTCCGAGTTCGTTTGGGTGTTGTTTTGTTGAGTTCTGTGCTTTTTAGCGACTCTTTCGCACTTGAGTTCGATTCTTGCGAATCTCGTCAGCTATTGTTTGAATTTCCCGCAAGTCCGTTTAACTTTGTTAGACGTGTTGTGAACTCCGGTTTGATTATTCGATCACGTATCGTGATTTAGGCGTTTTGGGCCATTTTGTAATTCTTGGACGTTACGGGTATCCATATCTCGTATTTGTCATCTTGACCCTTTTCTTGGTCGCGTATGATTAATTATTGCATTACGTTTTCATCTCGAGTCGTTGATGTCGTCGCGAACTTTTCGCCGTGTTCGTTACGTGCGTTTTGAAATCGAGGCATCGGGCGTGGCGGTGGCGGTGGCCGGACGGTGCGGCTTGTCGGAAGTCTTGGGCAGCGCCGGCAGGCCCAGTGTAATATGTCGAACAAACTGTACTGTGTGCCGCGGCACACCCATCCGGTGCCGCGGCACAGTGCCAGGCCAGTGCCGCGGCACAACTGTGCGGAGCCGAGGCACACACGTGTTTATTCCGCAACCAAACCCAATCAGTATGCAGTGTGCGCGGCTGCGCACACGCAGTATCTGCGGCACAATGCCAAAACACAGGAGTAAATTTTCGGCTGTGCGCGGCACACCAGTGTGCGCGGCTGCACACGCGGTCATTGTGCAGTTCGTCTTTATTAGACGAAATCGGCCGGACTCTCCTCATTTCTCACCTGCATCGCGAGAGAGAGTGAGAGAGAGGGGGAGAACTGCTCAGATTTCTTAACTTGGGGGGCCGATTTTCATCATTTCTCTTCGGTAGTGAAGCCCGTGCAATCAATCTAACGCGTGTTCTACGGATCTTAGTACTCGAATCTTCCAAGGTAATATTCTAAAACCCTATTTTCGATTAAATTGGGGGTTTTGGGTTTTTCTTCCGATTCGTTCCGTTTTTGTTGGTGGATTCATGATGTATACAATTAATATTGTTAGTATCTTTAGTTTTCCTACGAATTCATGGATATTTTGTGGATTTTTACGGAATCGAGAGGGTTTGGTTGTGGTCCGCCCTCGTTGTTGTTTTCGGTATGAATATACATGAATCGTAGGCGGGGTTCCGGTGTATTCCATTTCCATAATCGTATAGAAGTGGTTGTGATTGTGCTATTCGAATCGTTAGGTTCATTTTCGTCGGTTCCTCACGGTCGTGCTTGATTCTTCCGTTCCGTTCATTGTCGTCTTCCTTTTCGTTAGCATCGGGCGTTCCGAAGCTTCCCGGTTGAGCCGTATCCGTTCGTGGTTCAGTGCTCGTGGTATCGAGGCAAGTACCTTGCCCATACTTTTCTCGTTTTATGTATATGATAATCGGTGGTCGTCTTGATGTGTTTGTTTGGTTATTTGAAATGAAGTTTCAAAAGGATTTCGGTTTGGCCACGTTAAAGGCTTTCTTTCAAAACGCGTGTGTTTTGTGAACGGTGTTTTGAGAATTGATTATGATTTGATTATTTTGAACGTTGAAGGATTTTATGAGGATACTCCTCTTGTTTAAAGTTATGGAATCGTGTATTCCGTATTTAAGCTTGTTATTGTATTTTTGAAGAGTTTGGTAATGGTGTCGAGTTAATGGCCATCTCTAGTGAGTATTCTTAATGAACTTACATTCTTAGCATGTTAGTATTGCATGAGTAACGTGTGTGTGTGTATGCTCACTATGGGTTGGGCAAGCGGGGTCTCGGTAGGGGTCCACGGAGGTGTGGATCGACGAGCTTTGCTTTTAACCACTACGGGTTAGATCCGACGGGGTCTCGGTAGGGGTCTACGGAGGTGTGGATCGACGGTTAATTGTGGTGAATTTTTCAAATGTGATTCGATATTGGCATTTCCGGAAATGAGTGCTTTTGAACGGTTTTCATGATTGCATGCATTGACTAAGTGTGTAAGAGGTAAGTTGTTCGTTTGGCCTACTTGGCTAGGATGGCTCTAGAGTATTTTGTCGTTTGTTTTAAATCCTTTATTTGTGGATTTTGATGTTGGGAGACGAACCTTGTGGTCGTTCTTGTGTACTGTGAGTTGATGAAATTGGGGCTAAAATCCCAACGTTTTTTTGTAAAGGTCATTTGACGGATTTGGGACTAAAATCCCAACGGTTTGGTAAAGGTTATTTTACGGAAAGTAAACCTTTGGGGCGGTGACCCCTTTTGTCTTTGGATTTTGAAAAGTAGGATTTGATAATCCTTAATTGTTTTCTATTAAAACTCTCGATGGCATTCTAAACCGTTTTATAAATTATTCCCATTGATTTATGATATTTCGTTTTTGAAATGTTTCCTCAAACCCTTGCCTCGGGAAGTACTTTTCGTTTCGTTTGGATCTTTGAGGATCCTCGGTTATTGTTATTCATGGAAAGTGAATTGTATGGCTCGTATTTGCACTTTGTATTTGCACTAGCAAAACAGTGGAGTTTTGCTAACCCCCGAGTATTCGGGGGGTGGATGTCTGTTTTTGCATTCAGGTTTTGGAGCATAACACAGAGTCGGCACGAAGGATGATGAAAGATGATCGATACTAATCACATGAGGAACCGTATATCGTGTGTTGGTTCAGTTGTACTTTATTTTCCGCTGCTGTATTGTTCCCGTTGTACGTGTGTAGTTGTATTTTGGTCCCCTGCGTGGGCATGAGTTGTATTTGAGTTGTATGTATTTGTGGAAAGACCAAATCGGTCTAGTGAGTCAGTGTAGCCTTGAAGGCATTGTCGAGATGTTAAATGTTGATTACCAGCCTGGTAGATCCTCGAGGAGAGGGTCTACGGCGTGTAATATCCCTGAGAGGATTGGGGGTGTTACATAAATGGTATCGGAGCTTAGGTTGAGGAAACCTAGGCTGTCGGGTCAAGTCGTGTCGTTTGAGTCTTGTTTCGTCGGATTTTATCTGACTGAGTCGTGTCGCGACGCGTCGTTTGAGTTTGTTGGTCGTGATTAGTATCGTGGGGCGATAATCATCTTCGTGCGACCTGTGGAAGTAAGTCTCCCTTCTTTGTGTTGTGCCTCGTGTGACACGAGCTATTTTTATGATTATTTGTTAAGTGGTGGAATCCTTATGTGAATTTTGATTTCACGATATGTATTTAGTCGACTCTCGTATTTGATTTATACGAGGAGTGTCGTCGCTTGTAATGTCTTTTTATTGTTGTTTTTGTTCGTTTTTGATGATTTTCGAATCGATTTGCACGTTTTACAAGTTCTATTATGGAAGCCTTATGCTTATGCGCGTTCGACTTGTTCACTAGCCAGTGCGGGAGAGTATTTTATCAGAGGTTTTGTTCTGAATATGGTATTTTATCGTTTATTTCCGTTTAAAGACATATATTGTCTTCATTTTAAACGTTTTGGTGCGTGTGCTAGGAGTTGTTTTAGTGAACATCGATATGTGTGAGTTTTGGGCATTCTGGCCTATTGAATTTTTGAAAACCTTGAGTATCTTAGAAAAACAAATTTCGAGACATACTTTTCAAATGAGTTATTTTCTTGTGGTACATCCTAGATGCCGCAATATATTTCAAAATTTTTCTACCTCGAGGACCAAAATGTTTCGCGATATTTTAAACACTTTTATTTAGACCCGAGGGTCGAATATTTTGAAAGTTTTCACTAAGAGAAAGTGTCCTCATCTTTATCAAACGCGAAATGGTTTTCCCAAAGTCTCGATAACGACGTTCCACGTTTGTACTATTTGAAAGGTGATACTCAAGATCAACCAGTATTCTTCAAATTATTTTCAAAATGAGGTTTTCATTTTTAAAAAAAAAAAAAAACCCTGTCCATTCCCGTTTGAGGGCTGGGTATGTATGTGTGACGTTCGCGTTGTCATTTTGATACTTTCTCCCGAGTATGATCGAATTGGCGGTGTGAGCATTGAGTCGCTTTCCACACATTGGTTGTGCTAGCCCCTGTGAGAGGCGGAATGTTGGTATTGAATGTTGTCGCCTCGTGGCGATTTCTGCGTTGTCGAGGATGTGCGAGCTGTTAGAGCTTGGTATGGTATGACCGTGTGCATCGGTGATCGTTCCGTTATGTGTCGATTGTTTAATGTCTTGTTACCTTGCCCCGTTTTTGTGAATTTCGTGGACGAGGTCGGAGATAATGCCCGTATTATTTTGACTCCTGTATTTTCTCTTTCTCCAGTCTATCGATTCGCTCATGTTCGTTGGCACTTTGTGAACTTGTTTTGTATTTCGGTTTCATCGTTCGAGCAAGCAGTGATCTTGTTGTGGGCCGATCTGGTTATCGATGTGACTTTTTCGAGTTCGGTTCGATTCTTGTGAACCTTGTTCGGGAGTGGCGTCATCTGGTTCTATTAGTTCTTTTATTCGAAGTGGATCGGATTTAGAACTCTTGTGTTTTCGACTTTGTCGACTCATCATGTTCATTGACCTTTTCTGAGTTTGTCCTGCCCCTTGCCTTTGTTGATCGAACGAGGGTGGTATTATTTCGGAATTTCTCGTTCGTCGTTGTGACCTTTCAATCGTTACTCCCTTTTCTGTGGATCTGGTGCGAGTGTGCATCTTGTTGTTTTCATCGGATCATGTTTTGTCTCGAGTCGAGGTGTGAACCTCGGAGTTGCCGGTTGAACCTTATTGTTCTTCGTGATCCGAACATGATCGTTCGATTTTTTTTGTTGTCTCGATCTTTGTGGTTTGATCGTTTGATTGTTCGGTTTTTGTCAATCTCGTTTCGTGATTGTTGAACATTCAGACTCCTTCGAAATTTCCTTAAGTTCGGGAAATTAGTCTCGTTTTCGATCTTCCAACCTTTGGGCGGTGGAATTTCGTATTTGTTCAGCGTGTGGCTCATGTTTTGATCAATGTACCGTTAGGTTAGTCAATCGTATCGATTTTCGTTCGTTGTGTTTTGTGATTGTCGGATAATTGACTTGGCTATATTATCCGTTTGATGACGCTTGTCGTTTGTTGGTTTTATTATATCCCTAACGGCGAAGTCGTGTTGGTCGCCGTGGGGCGTGTTTACACGCCGTATATTCTTTCGCGTTGTTTGTAACATTTCGCCGTTGGGCGTTAGTTGCGCATTCTTGTGTATCTCGTTGAGTTTTTCCTGGCGGAATATTTCTTCTCCTACTTGTTTTAAGTTTGGACGAAACTTCTTTTAAGGAGGGTAGAATGTAATATCGCAATTTTGATTTTGGTAAATTTCTTTTTTCGGCGAGTCCGTTTTGGCTCGCTCATGACGCTTCGTCATTACGAGAATGATTAATTCTACACTTTTTGTCGTCCGAGTTCGTTTGGGTGTTGTTTTGTTGAGTTCTCGTGCTTTTAGCGACTCTTTCGCACTTGAGTTCGATTCTTGCGAATCTCGTCCAAATCGCTGCTTCAATTTCCCGCAAGTCCGTTTAACTTTGTTAGACGTGTTGTGAACTCCGGTTTGATTATTCGATCACGTATCGTGATTTCCGGCATTTTGGGCCATTTTGTAATTCTTGGAAGTTACGGGTATCCATATCTGTATTTGTCATCTTGACCCTTTTCTTGGTCGCGTATGATTAATTATTGCATTACGTTTTCATCTCGAGTCGTTGATGTCGTCCGCGAACTTTTCGCCGTGTTCGCTCGTGCGTTTTCGAAATCGAGGCATCGGGCGTATACCGAGCACCGTGGCGGACCGGTGCGGCAATCGCTTGAGGCCGGCAATCGCCGAAAGGTGCCCGATGTAATATGTCGAACAAATCAGACCGTGTGCCGCGGCACACCCATCCGTGCCGCGCACGGTGCCGAGCGCCGCGGCACACCTGTCCGGTGCCGCGGCACACTCGTGTGTCTTCCGCAACCAAACCCAATCGACCGTGTGCCGCGGCACACGCAGTGTGCCGCGGCACAATGCCAAAACACAGGAGTAAATTTTCGGCCTGTGCCGCGGCACACTTCGTGCCGCTGCACACGGCGGTCAATCGTGCTTCGTCTTTATTAGACGAATCGTAGGACTCTCCTCATTTCTCACCCGCATCGCGAGAGAGAGTGAGAGAGAGGGGAGAACCGCCAGATTTCTTAACTTGGGGGCCGATTTTCATCATTTCTCTTCTAGAGTGAAGCCCGTGCAATCAATCTAACACGTGTTCTACGGATCTTAGTACTCGAATCTTCCAAGGTAATATTCTAAAACCCTATTTTCGATTAAATTGGGGTTTTGGGTTTTTCTTCCGATTCGCTCCGCTTTTGTTGGTGGATTCATGATGTATACAATTAATATTGTTAGTATCTTTAGTTTTCCTACGAATTCATGGATATTTTGTGGATTTTTACGGAATCGAGAGGGTTTGGTTGTGGTCCGCCTCGTTGTTGTTTTCGGTATGAATATACATGAATCGTAGGCGGGTTCCGGTGTATTCCATTTCCATAATCGTTTAGAAGTGGTTGTGATTGTGCTATTCGAATCGTTAGGTTCATTTTCGCGGTTCCTCACGGTCGTGCTTGATTCTTCCGTTCCGTTCATTGTCGTCTTCCTTTTCGTTAGCATCGGGCGTTCCAAGCTTCCGGTTGAGCCGTATCCGTTCGTGGTTCAGTGCTCGTGGTATCGAGGCAAGTACCTTGCCCATACTTTTCTCGCTTTATGTATATGATGATCGGTCGTCTTGATGTGTTTGTTTGGTTATTTGAAATGAAGTTTCAAAAGGATTTCGGTTTGCCACGTTAAAGGCTTTCTTTCAAAACGCGTGTGTTTTGTGAACGGTGTTTGAGAATTGATTATGATTTGATTATTTTGAGCGTTGAAGGATTTTATGAGGATACTCCTCTTGTTTAAAGTTATGGAATCGTGTATTCCGTATTTAAGCTTGTTATTGTATTTTTGAAGAGTTTGGTAATGGTGTCGAGTTAATGGCCATCTCTAGTGAGTATTCTTAATGAACTTACATTCTTAGCATGTTAGTATTGCATGAGTAACGTGTGTGTGTGTATGCTCACTATGGGTTAGACCCGACGGGGTCTCGGTAGGGGTCCACGGAGGTGTGGATCGACGAGCTTTGCTTTTAACCACTACGGGTTAGATCCGACGGGGTCTCGGTAGGGGTCCACGGAGGTGTGGATCGACGGTTAATTGTGGTGAATTTTTCAAATGTGATTCGATATTGGCATTTCCGGAAATGAGTGCTTTTGAACGGTTTTCATGATTGCATGCATTGACTAAGTGTGTAAGAGGTAAGTTGTTCGTTTGGCCTACTTGGCTAGGATGGCTCTAGAGTATTTTGTTGTTTGTTTTAAATCCTTTATTTGTGGATTTTGATGTTGGGAGACGAACCTTGTGGTCGTTCTTGTGTACTGTGAGTTGATGAAATTGGGGCTAAAATCCCAACGTTTTTTGTAAAGGTCATTTGACGGATTTGGGACTAAAATCCCAACGGTTTGGTAAAGGTTATTTTACGGAAAGTAAACCTTTGGGGCGGTGACCCCTTTTGTCTTTGGATTTTGAAAAGTAGGATTTGATAATCCTAAATTGTTTTCTATTAAAACTCTCGATGGCATTCTAAACCGTTTTATAAATTATTCCCATTGATTTATGATATTTCGTTTTTGAAATGTTTCCTCAAACCCTTGCCTCGGGAAGTACTTTTCGTTTCGTTTGGATCTTTGAGGATCCTCGGTTATTGTTATTCATGGAAAGTGAATTGTATGGCTCGTATTTGCACTTTGTATTTGCACTAGCAAAACAGTGGAGTTTGCTAACCCCCGAGTATTCGGGGTGGATGTCTGTTTTGCATTCGGGTTTTGGAGCATAACACGTAGTCGGCACGAAGGATGATGAAAGATGATCGATACTAATCACATGAGGAACCGTATATCGTGTGTTGGTTCGGTTGTACTTTATTTTCATTCTTTGTATTGTTCTGCCAGACGGGTGTAGTTGTATTTTGGTCCCCTGCGTGGGCATGAGTTGTATTTGAGTTGTATGTATTTGTGGAAAGACCAAATCGGTCTAGTGAGTCAGTGTAGCCTTGAAGGCATTGTCGAGATGTTAAATGTTGATTACCAGCCTGGTAGATCCTCGAGGAGAGGGTCTACGGCGTGTAATATCCCTGAGAGGATTGGGGGTGTTACACTCTCAAACCATCATCCCCAAGTTATTCTGTACATGGTAATTGAATATTCATCTGGTAAGGTCATACTCTTGTGTAAGAAAAAGTATGCAATTGATCTTTTGGAAGGAATTATGTATCACTCAAGGGATAGTTCAAGTGCTATTTTATGTATATATAGTGATGATTTTTGCACTTGACCTCCCGCTTTTTCTTTTTTTCTTTCACGCCGTCTTATATATATATATATATATTTATTCGTTTCAATACTCCAATGTACTTCACATCCTTTCACTTTCAACAAAAGCTCTTAATCTCCACAATACTCTTATGAACATCGGTCCCTATTTGTCACACATATAGTTCACAATTAAATCTTTGACTGGAGGGTGCAAATGGATGAGTCATCAACAAGAATGAATAATGGCTAAAGTAATATGCTTAATCAAAGAAATAGGCTCAGGCTCAATGGGGCTTCTAAGGATAAAATGTAATGGGTGGGAAATATATAAGCCAACAAGGGGTTAATCCTAATTGCCTTTATCATCTTAATGCAAGAGTTTATGAATGTAGTCTCGAAATGTATAAATGAACAAGTTCTAGAATGAACACAATATGTTTGACCACACAACAAAAAATATAGAGCGTATATATAAGGATTGCTCTAAGGCTCAAAACTCACAAAAAAGGGTGTTGTGTACTGAATCCCATACACCTTCATCCAAATCCATTATCAAAACCAGTGAAACATCCCAAAAATGATTTTTTCACTAACGTTTTCTCAAGAAAATGGTGCCGTGATCTTCAACCTCTTTTTTTTTTTAATATTTCATATATATATATATATATAGATATACACCTTCCCCCACATTTAATGATAAACAATATCCTTATTGTGTAAAAAGAATAATGGAGTAAGGGTTTAAATAAGGCTTCCCTGTTTATGAAAGACGACGCTTCGCTCAAGCCTTTTTTTGGACCTGCAAGAAATAAGTGTGGCAAAACAACAAAAGAAAATATATACCCGAAAGTATAACACAAACAACCTAGATGCGCTTCAAGAGAGTCCGAAGAGTCGTCTTATGCTGCCATCAATGCTTTTATTAAAAACAAACAAGAAAAGGTACAGTAATAGAAATAACATACATAAATCGTGGATAGATGCGCGTCAAGAGATCGAAAAGAAAACTCCTTAAGCTGCCATCATTTTCACGATTTTTACACCCGCTAGAAAGTAAAAACAACAAGAGGAATGAAGTGGGATACCAGAGGGAAATGAATGTATCAATTTTGCATTTCCACACAGTGAAATCTTCCATCCAAACAATATTAGCTAGAGATGGGTCTGGTTCAGGAACAAATGCAATAAGTTTTTTGATCAGCTCTTCTGGTGTTGTTGCAACAACTATGATTCGTTTAGCACGCTCAGAAATAAAACCTTTTTCAGAAGAGTAGTTGATGAAAGATAGTAAACCATCGAAGAAACCATTGACATTTAGCAGACCTATTGGTTTCGTATGAACATTTAGCTAGGCTCTGGTAACCACATGAAAAAGTTCCTCAAGAGTGCCAAAACCACCGAGAAGGGTGATAAAGGCATCAGCATTATTTATCATGTGAGTTATGCGGTCTTGCATATTCACAGCTCTGAACTCATCTCCAATGGTTGCTCCGGTGATTTTATTTTCAGCCAGAGGTTTTGGAATGATTCCCAACACTTTTACTCCTTCCATATAGGCAGAAGCAGCAGCACGTCCCATTAATCCTAGAATTCCTCCTCCGTAAACTACGTGAATGTATTTGTCTCCTAAGCTACGACCCAAGTTATGGTCTGCTTCAGTAAAGCAAGCCTCTTTCCCATGACTAGCTCTACCAAAAATGCAGATGGAGTTAAATCTTTTTGTGGAAGATGATGATTCCATTTTCTGAAAAGAAAATTACTTAGAGAGAAAATGAAAAGAATACAAATTTGAGGGATGTAGAAAAGAAACAACTGCAATGTTTATTTATAGATGCAAAATAAAGTAAAAAGATTTATCAAATCTGTGACCGCGTTAATTGCGCTTCAACTACTCAATAGAACAATGAATGCATTTATTTCGTATCACATTTTTTATTCAGAAAATCTAAAAAAACGACAAAAAGTAAAGATACTCACGTGTATGTACAGTAGTTGTGATTGTGGCTCACATCTTCCTCTGATTTTACGTTCAGAAACAGCTTAAACGCCTTCTATGAGTCGGGGAGAAGCTTCCCATCCAATTTTCTTACAAATTGGCAAACAGAGTCTTTTAACGTCAGATTCTCAAGACGTTGTTCATATTCTGGTTTGAATTTATTCCACAAACATCGAATCCCGTAATGACGAGTCCACTAGGATGCGTGTCAAGAGAAATTTCGATATCATCTAAATTCTCCTTATTCAGACCATCCTTGATGTACTGGATTTTATCTTCTTTGTTTGTGGAAGGAATTCCTAAAGATCGACATCTTGAATCACAGTTCCACCTAGCACATTTGTAGCAAACCGCGATTTTCTTTGCTCGTCGTTTCTTGGCATATGAACTTTTTCCAAGCCCTGGTAAAAATTTAGTTGGTGTTTCCGTGAATTCACCCGTTATTCTCTCTTTGGCTTCAATAATGAATCGAATATCAAAAGGTATGCCGTTATTCATAAGCAACCTCATCCTTTCAAGTCTGGCTTGGTAAAGTTTCAAAATGGCTTTTTTACTAAGAAAGGGAAATCTTTTTTCAATTATTTTCAAAGTTTGTTCCATAATTAAAAATAAAAAAAATATCTACAAAATCAGTTGTGGGAAACTGGAAAATCCGACTTTACTAGCCACAGAGTACCGTTATCCGCCACTTGACCGGACAAACACAATGGAGTATTAATCCACAATATCGGGGTCCTTAAGAAGAATCTCTTCTACCTCAAAAGATTTTAATTCCAAATATGGTTTTAACCGTTGACCATTTACTTTGAAAATATTACTATTTTTTGGATTTTCAATTTCTACAGTTCCGTGAGGATAGACCGTATGAATAATAAATGGACCAGGCCATCGTGAACACAACTTGCCTGGAAATAATAACAAACGAGAGTTAAAAAGAAGGTCTTTTTTACCAGGAGAAAAAGTTTTTCTCAAAATGTGTTTATCATGAAAAAAATTCATTTTGTCCTTATATTTCCTTGCACAATCGTAAGCATCATTTCTGATTTCTTCCAATTCATTTAGTTGAAGTTTCTTATGAATTCCAGCCATGTCTAATGAAAAATTTAATCGTTTTATGTCCCAGTATGCTCTATGTTCCAATTCAACAGGCAAATGACATGGTTTTCCAAAGACAAGCCTAAATGGAGACATTCCGATGGAGGTTTAAAAGCAGTACGGTAAGCCCACAATGCATCATTCAATCGCAAAGACCAATCTTTCCTTGTAGGATTAACAATTTTTTCAAGAATATATTTGATTTCTCTATTTGAAATTTCAACTTGTCCACTTGTTTGAGGGTGATAAGGGGTAGCAACTTTATGTGTAACACCATATTTTTTAAATAAATGATTCAAAAATTGGTTACAAAAATGTTTTCCTCCATCACTTATAATTGCTCGCGGTGTTCCAAATCTAGAAAAAATATTTTCTTTCAAAAAATTTACCACGACTTTGTGGTCATTTGTTTCGCAAGCAATTGCTTCTACCCATTTTGAAACATAATCGACGGCCACAAGGATGTAAAGATTGCTAAAAGAAATTGGAAAAGGTCCCATAAAATCTATGCTCCAAACATTAAATATTTCAATAATTAAAATTGGGTTTAAAGGCATCATATTTCGTTTAGAAATTCGACCTAATCTTTGACATCTATCACATATACTGCAATATGAATGTGTATCTTTGAAAAGTGTTGTCCAATAAAAACCACATTACAGAATTTTAGCAGTTGTTTTCTTTGAACTAAAATGACCTCCACATGCATGATCATGATAAAAGGAAATGATATTTTGTTGTTCATGTTCTGACACACATCTCCTAATTATTTGATCAGGACAATATTTGAACAAATATAGATCATCCCAAAAGAATTTTTTTACTTCGTTTAAAAATTTTGTTTTATCTTGGTTACTCCAATGAGATGGCATGTTATCAGTAACAAGGTAATTGACAATGTCGGCATACCAAGGTATTTGAAAAACAGGCATGAGTTGTTCATCAGGGAAAGTTTCATTAATGGGAGGTTCTTTATCAGTAAAATTCACGATTAGCCTAGACAAATGATCAGCAACAACATTTTCAGCACCTTTTTTATCTCGAATTTCTAAGTCAAACTCTTGTAACAATAGAATCCAACGGATCAAGCAAGGTTTAACATCTTTCTTAGAAAGAAGATATTTTAATGCAGCATGATCGGAGTAAATTATGACTTTTGAACCAATCAAGTAAGGTCGAAATTTGTCTAAGGCAAAAATGACTGCAAGCAATTCTTTTTCAGTTGTAGAATAATTTAATTGGGCATCAATTAGAGTTCTACTTGCATAATATATTACAGTTGGCAATTTATTTTCTCTTTGACCCAATACTACACCGATGGCATAGTCGGATGCATCACACATTATTTCAAAAGGAAGATTCCAGTTTGGAGATTTGATGAGAGGTGCAGAGCTCAACATAGATTTGAGTGTCTTAAAAGCTTTTAGACAATGATCATCAAATACGAAAGGTGTGTCTTTTGAAAGTAAGTTACATAATAGCCTTGAGATTTTGCTAAAATCTTTGATGAATCGACAGTAAAAACCAGCATGGCCTAAGAATGACCGAATTTCTTTAATCGTTCGTGGGGGTGGAAGACTGGATATTAAATCAACTTTAGATTTGTCCAGCTCAATTCCTTTTTCAGAAATCACATATCCTAAGACAATTCCTTTTTTAACCATAAAATCACATTTTTCCCAGTTTAGGACAAGATTCTTCTCCTTACACCTAACCAACACTTGGTGTAAACATTCATCAAAGCTAGACCCGAATACAGAAAAATCATCCATAAAAATTTCCAAAAACCGCTCAACCATGTCAGAGAAAATGCTCATCATACACC
Source organism: Orobanche coerulescens (assembly GCA_033398695.1). Classification (NCBI taxonomy): domain Eukaryota; kingdom Viridiplantae; phylum Streptophyta; class Magnoliopsida; order Lamiales; family Orobanchaceae; genus Orobanche; species Orobanche coerulescens. Next base: position 155,598,798 of record CM065810.1, on the reverse strand, counting down.
GCTGAAAAGTAGCAGGTGCATTGCACAAACCAAATGGCATTCGCTGGTAAGCAAAAGTGCCGAAAGGACAGGTAAAAGTGGGTTTTTATTGATCTTCAGGAGCAATGGGAATTTGGTTATAGCCGGAATATCCATCAAGAAAACAATAATAAGCATGACCGGCTAACCTTTCTAGCATTTGATCAATAAAAGGAAGTGGAAAGTGATCTTTTCTTGTAACAGAGTTTAATTTTCTGTAATCAATACAGACTCTCCATCCAGTTTGAATTCTGGTTGGAACAAGTTCATTTTCTTCATTCGTGATTACAGTTATGCCAGATTTCTTTGGAACTATATAAACAGGACTAACCCAAGGGCTGCCAGAAATAGGGTAGATGATCCTTACATCTAAGAGTTTGATTATTTCAGATCTTACAACTTCTTTCAAATTAGGATTTAGTCTTCTTTGAAATTCTCGGGAAGTTTTCGCATTTTTTTCAAGGTGAATTCGATGCATGCATATAGAAGGACTAATACCTTTAATATTGGAGATAGTCCAGCCTATTGCTTTTTTATGTTCTTTAAGGACATTGATTAATTTATCTTCTCGTTCTTCATCTAAATCAGATGCTATGATGACAGGCAGGGTTTCTGATGGTCCTAAAAATGCATATTTTAGAGATTCAGGTAATGGATTGAGCTCTATATTTGAATCCTCAATAGGTACTTCTTTATTCATTTGACTCTCAAGTGGTTCAGTTTTAGCATTCCATTTATCATTATCCAATAATGGTGTAGACTCTAGTAAAGAATTTACTTCATTAATTGAACTGTCGATGTCAAAATTTGAGCCAAAATGAGCAAGACAGCTTTCAAAAAGATCATCATCGTCCATTTTTTTAAAGAAAGAAGGACTCATACTCTCTATCATATTTACCTCACAGACATCATCATAATCATCATGTTGTTGACAAATATTAAACATATTTAGTTCAACAGTCATATTTCCAAAAGAAAATTTTATGATGCCATTTCTACAGTTAATTAATGCATTTGAAGTAGCTAAAAATGGCCTTCCTAAAATGACAGGGATTTGATCTTTGGTATTCTCAACGGGTTCAGTGTCTATGACTATAAAATCAACAGGAAAGTAGAATTTATCTATTTGAATCAGAACATCCTCTACGATTCCTCGAGTTATTTTTATAGATCTATCAGCTAGTTGAAGTATCACAAATGTTGATTTTAGCTCCCCTAATCCAAGTTGTGTATAAACAGAATATGGTAATAAATTCACACTGGCTCCTAAATCAAGCAAGGCTCGTTTAATGATGTGATCTCCAATAACACAAGATATTGTAGGACTACCAGGATCTTTATACTTAATGGGAGTTTTACTTTGGATTATTGAGCTAACATGTTCAGCTAAAAATGCCTTTCTTGGAATATTTGTTCTTCTTTTTACAGTGCAAAGATCTTTCAAGAACTTAGAATAAGCCGGCACTTGTTTAATAGCATCAAGGAATGGAATATTTATTCGAACTTGTTTAAATATTTCCATTATATCTTTGTATTGCGCACTTTTATCTTTTGGAATAAGTCTTTCAGGAAATGGAGCTTTTGGAACGTAAGGCTTTTCTTTTTCTTTAGAATCTTTTGATTTTGAAACTTGTGGTTCATTTGATTTTTCTTCCGGATCATAGTCAGGCTTTTGTATTTCTTTTCCGCCTCTTAGGGTAGTTATGGATTGAACTTCTGCGTTAGAAGAGTTTACTTCATATTGTCCTTTAGGATTAGGGATGGATTGACTCGGAAATTTTCCCTTTTCTCTTTCAGCTAAAGTTGTTGCAAGTTGACCAATTTGTGTTTCAAGCTTAGAAATAGCCTGTGAGTTTGATTGTACAGCTTGCTGAGTTGATTAGAACATTTGTTGAGTAGATTGCATGAATTGTTGCAACGTATCTTCCAAAGATGGTTTCTTTGGCACTGTAGAAGGATACTGATAAGTATTTGGAGGATATTGATTAGGACGAACATTTTGTTGATTTGACATATTCCTTTGATGTCCTTGATTCATTGGAGGCATATTTTGCTTCTAGGAAAAATTTGGATGATTCCTCCAATTTGGATTATAAGTTGGAGCAAATGGACTGTCCGAAGATTTTCCATATGAATGTAACACATTGACTTCTTCATTAAAAATTTCTTGATTTTGTGGACCAGAGGGACAAGATTGAGATGAATGAAATGATTCCGCACATGAAATGCAAAATTCATGTTTTGAGTTTGACGAGGGATGGATTGCTTCAAGACTAACGCATCCACTTTTCGTACTAAATCATCTATAGTCGATTTTATTTCAACATCTTGTTTAACCTCATAAATTCCACCTTTTTTTGGGGTCATATGCATCGATTTGGCTCTAGAGTCGAGTGAATTCCATTGTTGTGAATTAATTGACATATTTTCTAGTGCATTCCAAGCTTCGTCTCCAATAAGGTGAAGAAATTTTCCACCATGCATTGATTGGATTAATTGGCGATTGTTTGGAGTTAAACCGTCATAAAAATATTTTATCAAACGCCATATTTCAAAACCATGCTGGGGACACTTAAGGATTAAATCATTAAATCTTTCCCAACACTCATAAAATTCTTCATTTTCTTTTTGGAAAAATTCCGATATTTCTCTTCTAAGACTATCAGTTTTTGACATTGGAAAAAATTTTGCGAGAAATTTATTCACTAGTTGGTCCCAACTAGTAATTGTTCTTGCTTGAAGAGAATTTAGCCAGAATTTTGCTTTATCTTTGAGAGAAAATGGAAATAGTCTAAGTTTGACAGATTCATCAGAGAAATTTTGGAATCGGAAAGTATAATGAATGTCGAGAAATTCCTTGACATGCATATATGGATCTTCTCTTTCCAAACCGTGAAAAGATGGAAGAAGTTGAATTATTGATGGTTTAAGTTCGAAATGAGTTGCATTAGTTGTAGGCAACACTATACAAGAAGGAGAATTAGCACTCACTAGAGAAAAATATTCTATTAAAGTTTTCTCTTTTGTGACTTGACTATTCCGATTTTTGATTTCGTCCATTTTTGGTATCGGTTTTGTTTGTTGAACTTCAGTTTTAGTTAAGGACAATCTTCTTCTCGTTAATCGACCTTTATTATTTCGTTGCCAAACTTGCATTCACCAATATTTCAGTTTTTTTAACTTTGCATACAAACCAAATTATGATAGTCGATCGAACTTCCAGATCGTTGGAGGCGTCACAATGGTCACACTTAAAATCCAACTTTCTTCGGCATGTACAACAGAGGCCTTTTTGCCAAAATTCAATCGATTTTCAAAATCAGTTTGTACAAGATCGATATTTAGCTTTTCTCTATTCAAATCGAACAAAGTAGTGAGTGAAAAATATCAATCTCTTGTTGAATCTTTTAAATGATTTTATTGTTTTAATTATTTTTTTTCACTTTTTATATTTTTATTATTATTATTAATAATAATGATAATTATTATAATTATTACTAAAATTATAGGATGTAATAGATTGCAAAGTGTAGGTCACAAGTCGTCCAGGAATAAGTCTAGAGGAGGGGGGTGAATAGACTTATTGAAACTCTTAAACTCTTTTTCTCAAAGAGTAGGTTTCTTCAGCTGATGGATAAACAAATGACTTGGAGTCGTTTGTTCTTAATACGTGCGGAAATCAGCTGATGACGAATACAAAACAACTAATGAAACACTTAATGATGAATGCAGTAGTTAAGGTATGATGCTATAAAACAGTAAAGAACGCAGGCAATTATAGTGGTCTCAGAGGTGGGGTAATCCTCTACTAATCCACTTTTCTCCAAACCAGTTGGAGATTAATTCACTATAATTCTCAACCAGTGATAAATATTACAGTGATTCAACCAAACTACAACAGCTTACAACCAGTGGAAATCCGTGCCATTGTAACACACTTGACTGCCTTGCACCTCTTGATCCACGATCCTTGGATGCCTTTACAGTCTCTTAACTTCAACCAGTGAAGTACCCCGAACTTAGGATTATAGACAAGAGTTTTTGTCTTCTCCAACTAAGAGCTTCTTCAAGTATGAACTTTTTAGAACCGCTCTTTTCACGATGCTATAGATTGCTTTTCGATCGCTTGAATGCTTTGATCACTTGAAAGTATGTTCGCACCGGTAGTTGCTCAACTTCAAATCTTTGGATATATATAGGTGTTGGTCCATGAGCGTTTCTTCATAGCCGTTGCAAATCTGTAACAAATCAGTCCGTTGGAGGGAGACTTCTTTGTTTATTCTTTTCTGAACGTTGCAAGGCTGGATTCCCATATTTTAATCTATCTTCCGACCGTTGTGAAGACTCTGCATGTGATGCGCCGAATCTTTTGAATATAATACGATTAAAGTCTTCAAGGTGGGTCTGGATGAATTATTTAATTCATATCTTTTGCGGGAATCTCTCCAATTTGTCTCTTCACGTTGCATGTGACTTTCCGTAATATTTGACTTTTCAACGCATGCTGACGTGGACTTGGAGTACTTGGCTGATCTCGACTAGGCTGATGTGTAGTTAACTTCTCTGCAGTCTGGACCTCTCTGATGTTCACTGTTTAGGACTTGTCTGATCAGATGACTTGTCTGAGGTATCTTGACTGCAGTCTGGTCAAACATCCCTGATGATTTTTGTTGACCAGAACTACTCTGACTTGACTTGGCTGTACCTCTCTGATCAACTCAGCTGATCTTTAGTACTTAGCCGGTTTTTCAGCCTAACTTATTTTTGGCCTATAGAAGATACTCATTTGGTTCTTCTTTACATTTTGCTAAGTTTTATACTTAACACTTATTTGGCCTATGGAAGATACTCATTTGGTTCTTCCTTACATTTTTGCCAAGTAATAAACATTTGAATTTATATTAATGACATCATCAAAATCGAACAAGTATTCCTAACAAATTCCCCCTATTTTGATGATGGCAAAACTTTTAACACCCCAAATGGCGGTCATTACAGTGCCGTGAATCCCACACTGGGACCCACCAGGCGATATCCAAAACAGGTTAAATAAATATTATTTGTGATACCGAATCACAACGAATAGTCATTTCTCCGATTAGGAGTTTATTACAATGTGGCCAAAGGCCCAACACCACACAGGATCCGAAAAACAAGTATAGACCATATGGGGATGGAAAATACTTCAAACGTCAAATACAACCCAATAACAATTAAAATGAAACGGGAAATGACATAACACGGTTTAACATAACCGGACAACAAAGACGATATCCTCCGAACCCTTCGCCGTCGACATGCTTTTCCCGTGCCTTGCCTTTGCCTCTACCTAAAATACAACACAAGTATTTCGCCCAACACAGGGTCAGATATACATGATAACCAATTCTTCCGACATTATACAATTCACATATATAGATCTCAAGAAAATTATTCCGACTATCAATCATACCCCTCGGGCGTATGAAACAATCAGTCACAAAATATCGAACACATCCAATCATACATGGTCTGTGAACGATTAACATTATGGCTCAAGATGGACATCACAGTACGCCCGATCCGGATATGTGTCCGTGTACATGTCCACCCCGTATACGGAATCCAGAATATACGTGTGACAATGTACCTAATTAGCCTCACGAACTACGTCTCGTGTGCACAGTCCAATACGGGAACATCCACGTATGACTATACAAGTGCCCGGCTAAAAATCCTACACAATATCCAATCGGCACGCAGATATGATTCCGGAAATGTCACGACACAACATGACAACGAAGTTCAATGAAAATACACATCCAATCAAGGATCAAGAAAAACTCACCAAAGTGAAAATAAGGACCAACGAGATCAACGGTTCAAAACGGCGTACTTGGGAATGCAATCCCATAACGTCAAGGACAATATCAAATCACGACAAACGTCACATGGACAATTCATACACATGAAATATATAATCATCACAAGAATCTAATCATCATTATAACCAAGCAAGATAACTTGCCTTAATACGGAGACGAGAATAGTCCTCTTCTTATCGGAACGAACGAACGGTCCTCGACAAGTTTTACTCGAACAAACCACCTTAAACGAAATACATTTTACTCAAAACATATTCGTATGATTATCAATATAGGATTAGTAAGACGTCAACCTACAATCCTTTAGAATAGTTTGTTACTACAAATTATTGAAGCCTTATGCCAGGAGTCCTTCTAACATCAATACAACTATAAGAATTGGTTTACAAAATTTACCGAAAGTTCGCATGGTTCATCATAACCAAGAGTTCTATCAAGGGTATGTTGAATAACCAATCATGATGTTAAGATCATCTTATGATGATTAAACTTTCCAAAACATTAAAAGGTTGAAAGGTAAAATCTGCACATTATGATTATTCTCCTCTCATTTAAATTGACTTTTAAGCTAACAACAAGTTCATAAGTTCTGAGATTACACCATACTCATGAAGGTTATCAAATTCTTTGTTTACAAGGCTGGAGGATTCGTTAACATGATGGTGAATTCACCAATTCTAGTATGATGATCAAAATATTCCAAGTTCTCAATACATTAGATTAATGAAAAGTTGTTGTTAAAATTATCAAGATCCTTATCAATCTTCAAGGACGTATGAAACTGCACAATTATGATTAGTTAAACTTTCTAAGATTTCTGAACTAGATCATCTCATCCTATCTTTAACATCATCAAGTTCTTCCCAAGGTAAATAGATATCTAAAATGGTGTTTAAACACTTCATGATATCAAGTTCTTGATTAAACCAAGTTATGAAGAAGCTAACTGATCCAACAATGTCCTACTGAGCTAAATTCGTCCAACAAGATAAGTATGGTAGTTACAACATGATTAAAATCACTATATCATCAAGAACACCTCCATCTCAAACCCTTGTTTAACATATTCATCAAAAGTGTTAAAAAGGTTGGATTAGAACTATGTTTTACTTGCTTAATCTACTCTAGGTGAAGTATAATTCGTCATTAATAATCAACATAAGAAAATAATGCAGAGAAGAAAACACACCAACCTCCAGAAATGAAGAATAACTTCAATGCTATGAGAGAATATATTCCAAGCTTAAAAACAACTCCAAATCTCCAAGAAAATGAGCTCCACTCCGAGATTCAAGGCTTAGAAATAAGTTGGTGTAGGTTTATATCGTTTTTAGAGTGCAGAGGGATGATATGTGACGAGAGAAATTCGGTTTGGGTCGTGAAGAAATGAAAAACAGGCTGGTCCTATAAATAGACTGTGCAGACTTAGCGCACGCTATCAGGATAGTTTAGCGTACGCTAATGCCCTTATGTACGCTATCCGGTCGATATTACGTACGTAAGCGGCTTACAGTGGCTACTGTCTTGAATTATTGCAGGCCGTTAGCACACGCTAATGCTGAATGGGTTACGCACGCTAGTAAAAGTAGATTCTCACCGACATGACAGCTCAGACATAGATCGCATGCATGCTAACGGTTAAAAGGGTTCACGTGCTGAAGTCAACTGCTGCCAGATTCCCTCTTAGCGTACGCAACCGAGGAAACCTTACGCACGCTAATGCACAGGATTAGCGTACGTTAATCTTACTGTGTAACGTGCGCTACATCAACAGAAAAATCCGAAAATTACAACTCTCTAATTATCATCGAATCATCACATTTGAAATGAACTAACAACGATATGATATTCAAATCTATAATACCACGATATAATACTAAATGCAACGATTCACGATAATCAGATTATCCGAATAATACAATGACAGGTAAAAAATGAAAAGTTACAGTCGGATATTACATACTCCCCCCCTTAAAAAGAGTTTCGTCCCCGAAACTAAGGGGTAAATAACTCGGGGTATCTTGCTCGCATACTATCCTCGGTCTCCCACGTAGCCTCCTCGACTCCGTGTCGTGACCACTAAACTTTCAATAGGGGAATCGTCTTGTTCCGTAACTGTTTGATCCTCTTCTCGAGTATCCGTACAGGACGCTCCTCGTACGAATGGTCCTCTGCTAATTCAATATCCTCGAATTGAAGTACGTGGCTCGGATCAGCAACATATTTCCTCAGCTGGGAGACATGAAACACGTTGTGAATCTTACTCAAGGTCGGTGGCAAGGCTAGTCGATAAGCCAGATCACCTACACGCTCCAGAACCTCAAACGGCCCAATGTACCTTGGGATCAGCTTGCCCCTCTTCCCGAAACGAAAAACACCTCGAGTAGGAGACACCTTCAGTAACACATGGTCACCAACCTCGAACTCAAGCGGTCGTCGATGATGGTCAGCATAAGACTTCTGTCGACTTTGAGCCGTTAACAACCGACTCTTAATCAAAGTGATCTTCTCACGGGCGGCTAACAACATATCGGGTTCCGTACCCAGAGATTCTGACAGTTCGTCCCAACACAAAGGGGACCTACAGCGACGGCCATACAATGCCTCATATGGTGCCATCTGAATCGAAGCGTGCCAACTATTATTATAAGTGAATTCCACCAAAGGTAGCTGGGCTTCCCAATCGTTCTTCCAATCAAGAGCACATGCTCTCAACATATCTTCTAGAGTCTGGATGGTTCTCTCCGACTGACCATCAGTCTGTGGATGAAAAGCCGTACTGAAATTCAACTGCGTGCCCATCGCACGATGAACTGCCTTCCAGAAGTGTGACACAAATCGCCCGTCACGGTCTGATACAATGCTCTTGGGGGTACCGTGTAGTCTTACAATTTCCTTAATGAACAGCTGGGCCAATCTCTCGGGGCCCCATGTGTCCTTAATTTCCAAGAAGTGGGCTGATTTGGTCAGACGGTCCACAATCACCCAAATCGTATTCATTCCTCGACGACTCGTCGGAAAGCTAGTGATAAAATCCATAGATATGTCCTCCCATTTCCATTCAGGAATCGGGAGCGGTTTCAGCATTCCTGCGGGTCGCTGGTGCTCAATCTTAACCTGCTGACAGGTTAAGCACTTCGAAACGAATTCGGCAACCTCACGTTTCATATTCCCCCACCAAAAATTCTGTTTCAAATCCTTATACATCTTGCTAGAGCCCGGGTGAATAGAGTACGGGGTAGCATGGGCTTCTCTCATGATAGAATTCCTCAACTCTTCGTCAGCGGGTACACAAACTCGATTTCTGAAACGTATCAATCCATCCTCGTGGGTCACGAATCCAGGGGCTTTCCCCTGGGTTACTTCATCCCGAATCCGAGATAAGAATGGGTCCGATATTTGCTTCGATTTGATCATATCATCGAGAGAAGAAGAAATCTCAAGGGTGCAAAGTTGTCCCTGAACACGCTGTAACCAAACTTCAATTTCTGGCCTCATAAGGTCCAACTGCAATTCCCTCTGTGCTGTTAAACGACTCAAAGATTCGCTTCCCGCACTGTCTTACGGCTCAATGCGTCGGCAACCACATTTGCTTTACCCGGATGATAAAGGATCTCGATATCACAGTCCTTGATTAATTCTAGCCACCTTCTCTGCCTCATGTTCAACTCCTTCTGAGTAAAAATGTACTTTAGGCTCTTGTGGTCCGTAAAGATCTGGCAGGTAACTCCATAAAGATAGTGACGCCATATTTTCAAAGCAAACACCACGGCTGCTAACTCTAAGTCGTGGGTCGGATAGTTAACTTCATAGGGTCGCAATTGTCTCGATGCATAGGCGATTAATTTCCCTTCCTGCATTAGTACACATCCCAGACCCTGTCTCGACGCGTCACTATACACCACAAATCCTTCCGTTCCCTTTGGTAAGACCAAAACAGGTGCCGAAATCAATCGACTCTTGAGCTCTTCAAAACTTTGTTGACATGCTTCTGACCACAAATACTTCTTGTCCTTCCGCAGTAAGTTAGTCATTGGTTGCGAAATTTTAGAGAATCCCTCCACGAATCGTCGGTAGTAACCTGCTAGGCCGAGGAAACTACGAACTTCCTTCACGTTCTTCGGTGGTAGCCAATCTCGAATGGCTTCCGTCTTCTGTGGGTCCACTCTCACCCCTTCGGCTGATATCACATGCCCGAGAAAGACAACCTCAGGCATCCAGAACTCACACTTAGAAAATTTCCCATAAAGTTGTTCTCGCCTCAAAGTATCGAGAACTTGGTGGAGGTGACTCTCGTGCTCCTCGTGGTCGCGAGAATAAATCAGAATGTCGTCAATGAAAACGACTACAAAGCGATCCAGATAGTTAATTAAAACTCGATTCATCAACTCCATGAACACTGCCGGCGCATTAGTCAGTCCAAATGGCATCACCACGAACTCATAATGCCCATAGCGAGTACGGAATGCTGTCTTCGAAATGTCAGACTCTCGAATCCTCAACTGATGATAACCAGATCTCAAGTCGATCTTAGAAAACACGGCAGCTCCCTGGAGTTGGTCCAATAAATCATCAATACGAGGCAAGGGATACTTGTTCTTGATGGTTACCCTGTTCAGCTCACGGTAATCAATACACAATCGTAGAGATCCATCTTTCTTCCGCACAAATAACACTGGTGCTCCCCAAGGGGACGCACTAGGTCGAATATAGCCTTTGTCAGACAACTCCTCAAGCTGGTTCTTCAATTCTTGCATCTCAGTCGGAGCCATACGGTACGGTGCTTTTGAGAGCGGGACGCACTGGTTCTAACTCAATAATAAACTCCACGTCACGATGAGGAGGTAAGCACAGTAACTCGTCCGAAATACATCGGGGTAATTTGGACTACCGAATGTCGCCAATTCAATCGTCGATCGGCTGATTTGGTCATGTAGCACCAATAACCAATACACCCTTGATTAAGCAGTTTCACTGCTTTCATAGCTCTGATGACTCTCCCAGAACGACTGGGATCATCACCTCGAAAAATACACTCGAATCCATCATCAGAAGTGACGGTAACCATCCGCTTGCGGACACTGAGTATTGCATCGTGACGATCCATCCAATCGATACCCAAGATTATATCATCCTTAGGTAGATCGACTACAATCAGATTTGACAACCACTCACGGTCGTTCAAACGAATCGGACAGTCCTGGACTTCACGATTTCCAATAATTCTTCTACCATCAGGTAGACCAATCACGTAGGGCTCACAATTGATAACATGGTCTGGAGGCAAACGACTTAAACAAGAAGATGATATAAAGGAGTGTGAAGCACCGGTATCAAAAAGAACACATACAGGCTGGGAGTGGATCTCGAGTATACCTGAAATCATGCTGGCCTCGGATCGGCCTTTCTTCATCTCGTAAATCCTGGGTTTCACAGTTCCGGCACCAGGTGTACCACCTTGATTCCCACGGCCCATTCCCCTATTCGCCCCGGTGGTCTGATAGGAAGCGGACGGAGGCATCCGGTTCTGGACAGAGGATTGAACTGGGGCGTGAGATGCTACTGGTTCAGGTCCGGGTCCACCCCTGCAAAAACGAGCACGGTGACCATTTTTGCCACAAGTATGGCATGTGACGGCAGGCTTCGGGCATTTGGAGCTGATATGCCCCTAGTCTCCGCAGTTATAGCACACAACAGAGGAGGGGACCGCTCGAGAGTGTGATCCAGCTGGCTTCGACGCCATGGGTGGTCGGTCAGAAGGGTTTGGCAAAGACTGGGGCTTCCTGAACGTCCCCCGGTTACTCTCAGTCTGGTTCTGGTTCCTGGACCTTTTGTTGTTGGACTGTGGTTGTTTCTTGGAAATCTCCTTCGCGGTGAGTTCGTACTCCAGAGCCTTCTCGATGAACTCCGGTAAGGTAGTACAGTGGTGATTCAACAGCTGCATTCTCATTCGGGGTTTAAGCCTCTTGAGAAAGTATTTGATCTTGTCGGCCTCTGTTCGGATAATTGTCGTGGCAAAAGGAAGGAGTGCCTGGAATTTCTCAGCAACAGATAATACATCATCGTCTTCAGATGGGTCGGGGTTCAAAAGTTCCGACAGTTTGGCCTCACGGAGTGGCCCTGGATAGTAACGGTCTAGCATGAGGTTTTTAAATTCCTCCCATGTGCAAACACCATCAGCTGGCCTTACTGAAAGCCACCAGGTATGAGCGCCTTTGCTAAGATAATACGCGGCTACCGAGACGCGATTCTCTTCCGGGCAGTCCACCATCTGGAAAAGTTTCTCAAAATGCTCGATCCAATGCATAATGTCAGCAGGCTCAGAGGAGCCTTCAAAAGCCGGTGGTCGCTGGCGAGAGATGTCGCTGATAATCCGACTCACGGGTCCGCCGATCACAGGAGAAGGATGAGCCCCTTGCTGCTGGCCAGTAGCGGCCCTCTGCATAGCTTCCATTAGTTGACCCATCTGGGTCATCTGCGTCATCATGCCCTGCATTACGACGTAAGGATCGACACGCGCATCCCCGCGCCCACTGTGGTGCGATTGTTCCCTAGAAGGTGAACCACTGTCTGCGGAACTCTGATCCGCATTCTCGCGTCCGTTGGCTCGAGGTATTGGGATTCGGCCCCTTCCGCGGCCTCGTCCCCCTCTGCCACGACCTCTCAGGTTTCTTTCCATACTGAAAGAATCAATCGTAATGGTAACTATAAGTACAGTTCAAGATACCAAAATTCATGCTAAGTTAATAGCAACAAGAAATCACATATTAAAGGAAAACGGTTATCGATACAACAAATGTCGCACCGAATATCATATCGGTGTCAAGTCGAACAATTTCAATTGTATAATCAATTCAGCATTTACCTCGGATTATCGATCAGATAGATCCTGTCACAATTCCTTAAAATAACATGATCAACAGGGAGACCCATACTGATACCAATATCATGCCAGTAATTAAACCATGGCTCATAAAGTACATACCGTATTTGGCTCGTAGGGTCAGGCGCCAGACAGTCACACGTGACACGAAGGTCTCTTGATACTAGTTCATTTCTCAATGACTCATAAAAAAAAACGACTCTCCGATACCATCTTCTGTAACACCCCAAATGGCGGTCATTACAGTGCCGTGAATCCCACACTGGGACCCACCAGGCGATATCCAAAACAGGTTAAATAAATATTATTTGTGATACCGAATCACAACGAATAGTCATTTCTCCGATTAGGAGTTTATTACAATGTGGCCAAAGGCCCAACACCACACAGGATCCGAAAAACAAGTATAGACCATATGGGGATGGAAAATACTTCAAACGTCAAATACAACCCAATAACAATTAAAATGAAACGGGAAATGACATAACACGGTTTAACATAACCGGACAACAAAGACGAGGGGCCCCCGAACTAGTATCCTCCGAACCCTTCGCCGTCGACATGCTTTTCCCGTGCCTTGCCTTTGCCTCTACCTAAAATACAACACAAGTATTTCGCCCAACACAGGGTCAGATATACATGATAACCAATTCTTCGGACATTATACAATTCACATATATAGATCTCAAGAAAATTATTCCGACTATCAATCATACCCCTCGGGCGTATGAAACAATCAGTCACAAAATATCGAACACATCCAATCATACATGGTCTGTGAACGATTAACATTATGGCTCAAGATGGACATCACAGTACGCCCGATCCGGATATGTGTCCGTGTACATGTCCACCCCGTATACGGAATCCAGAATATACGTGTGACAATGTACCTAATTAGCCTCACGAACTACGTCTCGTGTGCACAGTCCAATACGGGAACATCCACGTATGACTATACAAGTGCCCGGCTAAAAATCCTACACAATATCCAATCGGCACGCAGATATGATTCCGGAAATGTCACGACACAACATGACAACGAAGTTCAATGAAAATACACATCCAATCAAGGATCAAGAAAAACTCACCAAAGTGAAAATAAGGACCAACGAGATCAACGGTTCAAAACGGCGTACTTGGGAATGCAATCCCATAACGTCAAGGACAATATCAAATCACGACAAACGTCACATGGACAATTCATACACATGAAATATATAATCATCACAAGAATCTAATCATCATTATAACCAAGCAAGATAACTTGCCTTAATACGGAGACGAGAATAGTCCTCTTCTTATCGGAACGAACGAACGGTCCTCGACAAGTTTTACTCGAACAAACCACCTTAAACGAAATACATTTTACTCAAAACATATTCGTATGATTATCAATATAGGATTAGTAAGACGTCAACCTACAATCCTTTAGAATAGTTTGTTACTACAAATTATTGAAGCCTTATGCCAGGAGTCCTTCTAACATCAATACAACTATAAGAATTGGTTTACAAAATTTACCGAAAGTTCGCATGGTTCATCATAACCAAGAGTTCTATCAAGGGTATGTTGAATAACCAATCATGATGTTAAGATCATCTTATGATGATTAAACTTTCCAAAACATTAAAAGGTTGAAAGGTAAAATCTGCACATTATGATTATTCTCCTCTCATTTAAATTGACTTTTAAGCTAACAACAAGTTCATAAGTTCTGAGATTACACCATACTCATGAAGGTTATCAAATTCTTTGTTTACAAGGCTGGAGGATTCGTTAACATGATGGTGAATTCACCAATTCTAGTATGATGATCAAAATATTCCAAGTTCTCAATACATTAGATTAATGAAAAGTTATTGTTAAAATTATCAAGATCCTTATCAATCTTCAAGGACGTATGAAACTGCACAATTATGATTAGTTAAACTTTCTAAGATTTCTGAACTAGATCATCTCATCCTATCTTTAACATCATCAAGTTCTTCCCAAGGTAAATAGATATCTAAAATGGTGTTTAAACACTTCATGATATCAAGTTCTTGATTAAACCCAGTTATGAAGAAGCTAACTGATCCAACAATGTCCTACTGAGCTAAATTCGTCCAACAAGATAAGTATGGTAGTTACAACATGATTAAAATCACTATATCATCAAGAACACCTCCATCTCAAACCCTTATTTAACATATTCATCAAAAGTGTTAAAAAGGTTGGATTAGAACTATGTTTTACTTGCTTAATCTACTCTAGGTGAAGTATAATTCGTCATTAATAATCAACATAATAAAATAATGCAGAGAAGAAAACACACCAACCTCCAGAAATGAAGAATAACTTCAATGCTATGAGAGAATATATTCCAAGCTTAAAAACAACTCCAAATCTCCAAGAAAATGAGCTCCACTCCGAGATTCAAGGCTTAGAAATAAGTTGGTGTAGGTTTATATCGTTTTTAGAGTGCAGAGGGATGATATGTGACGAGAGAAATTCGGTTTGGGTCGTGAAGAAATGAAAAACAGGCTGGTCCTATAAATAGACTGTGCAGACTTAGCGCACGCTATCAGGACAGTTTAGCGTACGCTAATGCCCTTACGTACGCTATCCGGTCGATATTACGTACGTAAGCGGCTTACAGTGGCTACTGTCTTGAATTATTGCAGGCCGTTAGCGCACGCTAATGCTGAATGGGTTACGCACGCTAGTAAAAGTAGATTTTCACCGACATGACAGCTCAGACATAGATCGCATGCATGCTAACGGTTAAAAGGGTTCACGTGCTGAAGTCAACTGCTGCCAGATTCCCTCTTAGCGTACGCAACCGAGGAAACCTTACGCACGCTAATGCACAGGATTAGCGTACGTTAATCTTACTGTGTAACGTGCGCTACATCAACAGAAAAATCCGAAAATTACAACTCTCTAATTATCATCGAATCATCACATTTGAAATGAACTAACAACGATATGATATTCAAATCTATAATACCACGATATAATACTAAATGCAACGATTCACGATAATCAGATTATCCGAATAATACAATGACAGGTAAAAAATGAAAAGTTACAGTCGGATATTACACTTAGGTGCAAGACACAAACTCAAAATCAGTCTTGTTTTGAGACAACTAGGAGTTGTCATTCAAATGACTGTATATATTAATTTTCTGTTGATTACAAGTAGATGGCTTGAATAGAATAAATACAGAAAAATTAATCAATTACAAAAATTACAATTACATCCAAAAACTATCTGCCCCTTCCTCTGCGAACAGTTTGCTTGGGAGGTCTAAATAGTTTTGCACCGATTGGTCTACTTTTGATGGGTGCAAGACCATATTTCCTCCTTATGACTAGGGCAGCAAAGTCTTGGTCTTCTTTTGAAGAGAACTTGTGCTCTTCACATAGCTTTCTAATTTCTTCTTGAAGCTCTAGCTCGTCAAGCTCATTATCCAAATGGGTCGGCGCTTCCACTGCTCTGAATGGAGGAATCATAGGATAAGCATGCCATTTGGCTGCATATTTAAGCATGATCTTACACAGAGTAGGCCATCTAGCATCCATGTAGTTGATGAATGACTGTTGGGGCGAGCATTGTTTATCTTGGAGAATCTCCCAGAGGTAGAACTGCTCTGTGAATTGTTTCTTGGCATCCGCCCAACTGGTCATGAATTCTGTTGGTAAGAATTCTTCAACATACCACAACTGTTTGCCTTCCCATTCGAATCTTTGTTCTTCTTTCTCTCTTGTTCTTCTCTTCTTCTCCACAGACTACTCTGCAGGTTGGCTGGGGGCAGATATCTCCTTTCTTTTCAGACTTGATGGTCCTTCTTCAATTTGGAGAATATTTTGCCTCTTCTTTGATCTTAGCTCTTCCCTTATTTCTCCTTGAGTACTTCCTTCCCCCTGGATCCTATCTTCCCCCTTTTTGCCAGCATCAACCAGAATGGTCAACTGCTGCTCCATTCTGTGCATCCAGTCAGACATGCCAAATGGCATTCCGTTGTTTGTAGGGGGAGGAGGTTGAGGGACTTCCCTCTGCAGCAAAGTATCAATCTTAGCATTGATGGATTGAAGGTCAGGGGTGACCTTGGATGCAAGCAACTCTCCAATAGTGTCTTTTACGATTTGCTTTATCAGCTCAGTCATCGTAGGTGAGATCTGCGATGGTGGAGAGTGCTCACCTGAGCCTTCTGCGACTGATCCACTAGACTGCAGGCTCTTATCTGCAGCTGGTACTCCAGATGGGGTCTTTTCTGGTGTCCCTGATCTGGAGTCCTCAGCCAACTCTGCATCCAGGCTGGTATACCGGGCAGGCGCCCCAGCCCTATCTGCAGCCTCTTGTATTGGCTCTTGCTCCGGCTCCCTTTCTCCTTCTTCTTTCTCTTGCTCTTTCTCCTGTTCTTCCTCCTTTTCTTCTTCATCAATATTCTCTTTTTCTTTTTCAGCTCCTTGATCTCCTCCTTCATCTTTATCATCATCCTCATCATCATCATTATTGTCATCATACTTTTTCCCATCCTTTTTAGCTTCTCCTTCATTCTCATCATCTTTTTCACTTTCATCATCATCCTTCTCTCCTTCATCCTCCTGTTCTACCTCTTCTCCTTCTTATTCTTCTTCTTCATCAATCAACTCTTCTGTTTTCTCAACTTCCTCAGAATGTTTTTCAACTAAAATGTTTTCTACTTCTCTTTCCTCTTCTTGCTCCTATTCTTCGTCATTTATAACAATGACTTCTTCATCTTCTTATCCATTTACTTCTTCAATTCTAATTTCTTTTTCTTCTACCTCCTCATCTTATTCTCCAAATGAACCATCAAAAATACTGTACATAATGGAATGGATGAATTGGTCCATGTTGGTTTTAAAATGAGACATGAACCAATTCTCCTGGAGGATCAAAACTACGTCTGATTCTTTACAAAAATGAATCAGTACCTCATCTGTGGCTTGGGGATATTCCCAACCACTGGTTTCAATATAAGACTGAAGTTTTGTAAAAGACAGTGATTTGAAAAACTTCCACTCTTCAAAAATGTTAACAAAAGAGTGTTTTAAGGCTTGTGGTTTAACAAGCTATAATTGTTCAATGGACATGTTGAAAACATTGTTGTCTAGCAGGTTAAAAGTATAGTTAGCTTCAGGAATTGAGATGATTATACCTGCTTCTTCCTCCTCTGGGATGTATGCTGGAGTGAGGACAGCCACGATTTAAGTTTCCAAGCTGCCTGGAGCAGGCTGGTCTTCCAGGTAGGTAGGTGACCTGGCTGCAGTACTGGCATAGTGATCTGACTGCTCCTCCTGACTAAACTGTAGTCTCCTAGGCCTCTTGGGAGAGGGTTCTGGAGATGACTGCATGATGGATGGTTCTCCAGGGGCTGGTCCCCTTCTCTTGACTCGGACAGCTATGGGTGTGTTGTCTGACTTGGAGTCGACTCATTGCCGATTGGGTTGGAGTGCGCAGTTGGTCGACTCGTCGATAAATATGCAGGGTAGGTCCTTGAGTCAGACAGCTCTTTCAACATCTGGGCTGCTCTCCTTGTGCTTCCCAATTTTCTCAGCGTCTCTTGGTCCAGATGACCAAGCCTCTTATTGATGTGAAAAGGGTCAGTACTCCCCTTTGCCACACCCATCTTTTCCAACATCCAACTCAGCTGCGTTCCAAACGCCAGCTTGGATTTAAATTTCTTCTCCTCAACAAGCCATTCGGCTTTGTTGACTTCGCGAACAAGTTGCCTAAAAATGTAATCCGCCCAATCAATCTGCTCGTCTTAAATCAGTGCTCCCAGCACTGTGAATTTTGTCGATGACAGTGTTAGGAGTATGCCCTCGAATGCCACTCAGAGGTTGTTGAGTGAGGGCATTGTACTTGTAATTATGTAAACCATTTATATAAGGCAAATGAATGTTTCTTTATTTACTGGTAGTTACTGGCATTCCTAACTCGTATAAATGGTTTACATAATTACAAGTGCAACGCCCTCACTCAACATCCTCTGAGTGGCACGGTCGGGTCGTGCCGGCAGTGTCCTAGACCTTCCTGCCAGACTCGGCCGTGTCACTTGACACGGTCGAGTCACTTCCGGAAGCTGCCGGCCAGACACGGCCCGTGTCGCCTGACACGGTCGGGTCTGGCGCGTGGCTTTGGCGAATGCGGACACGTCCGTGTCACGGACACGGCCGAGTCACCGGCGACTTCACGCGCTTTGTCCGAAAAATCGTCCGACGACGATTCGAGCTCGATTTTCGACCGGATATCGATATCAATATTTTTCAACATTCATATCTTCAATATAAATCATATTTCCAAGAAATTAAGATTTATATTTAGACATAAACTTACGAAAAATATAACTACAACGAACGTAAAAATATATACCACGATTATGACTAAAATGATTCCAAATCATTCACCATCTAATCAAGCATTCCAAATGCCAATATCGTATATACGATCGCAAGACCTACGCTCTGATATCACTGTTGGGATTCGGTGCCTAAAATGAAGGCCCAGCGGAAGCGGTAAAATGAAAATTAATTCGATCCGAATCCCTACGAGGATCGATCGAGCTACGTATATACGAATATATAAACGAAAAGCAAGAGTTGTAAGAAACTAACCCTCGAAGTCCGTTGATTAAATGGTAATCTTCTCTTGAGCTATTCCCCAAGCTTCCGGAAGTGACTCGACCGTGTCAAGTGACACGGCCGAGTCTGGCAGGAAGGTCTAGGACACTGCCGGCACGACCCGACCGTGCCATTTGGCACGGGCCATGTCCGGCCGGCAGGATGCCGGCAGTGACTCGGCCATGGCAGGCCATTTTCGCCCCGGCTCGATTTTTTCGTGTATTCTTGAAAATTAATCTCCCGCATGTTAAATTGGATTTAATATGATTAAAATGATTTATGGTATTTCATTTTATAAGGAAAATTTGATTAATTGGAATATTTATGGTCGACCGAATTATTTTGAACGTTATCATATTACCGATTGTGTATCGATTGGATCGGTTCGTATTGTTGATTGGATCAATATATCTCTACGCTTTTCATTTATATAGTATTTATTGGATGAATGCTTTTGAATGGGGATGTGGTTCGTGGACTTAATTTTGAATCGTTCGTTTTATTCGATTGGGTTGTAAAGGCCGTTTTGAGCCTATTTATTTTACTAGAAATGTTTGTATCTAGGATGCAATTTTCGATGTAAAATTTATATGTAATGACGAAGACCAGAGGAAGATCCATTTCGAGAAGACGAAGATTCAAGACGAAGACTTGTAATTAGATTACGGAGTTTTTGTTTTCTAGGAACGGTCCCTGAACCACATGTTGGTAGCAACTAGGTTGTGAATGGTTGTTTCATATTGTATGAATGCCACAAATGCGCTTAAATGAATTAATGTGCAAAGTGTAACATTAATCGCGATAATTCTCCCACAACAAATTATTAAGTTTATAAGGTTTCAAGGTTTTCCTTCCCTCCATCGAGCTTTCGGGAAATTGAAATCCAAACCGGATGTGCTATGCTTCCGAGTTATCGGGGTAGTCGTTCGGGGAGGACGGATAAATTACCAGGAGCGCATTGGATGCCTTCGGTTGGAGCAAATTTTATCCCTAGAAACCTGATAGGTTGCCGGATAAGATTCAATTGTGAAACTGATTTGCGTCGATGGTATAAACTTAACTTGTTCACGAACCATAGAAACCGTATAGGTTGAGGGGAGTGAACAAGGGGAAAAAGAAGATCAAATCATCCATTAGATGGGTTGGTGTTGGACACCACTTTATGAAAATTAATAGACTAGAAACCTGTTCGGTTGCCCTCTGTTAAGATTTATAAAGAACTCGATCACCACTATGAAGTAGAGCGACGATACTTCCGGATTTCACATGGGAGTGTGTTATTCCGATAAAAATAGTGGGAGATGGGTAACAAGAATAGAAAAGACCTTAATTCTATACTCAGAACATAATTGAATGAGTCACTAATTAATCTGTTATACTTAATGCAGACAAATCTCAATATGACAATGAATCCACTCGCAATTCTACTCGAAAAGAACACCTTAATGGGACCTAACTTTGTGGATTGGCTCCGCAATCTGATGATTGTCCTCAGTATAGAGGCACTGGGATATGTCTTGGAGACGGACATTCCGGCGCCTCCTGTGCGGACCCGAGCCAATCAGGAAGAGATTGAAAACCACGAAAAGTGGGTTAAGGATGACGTGAAAGTCCGTGCGTATATGATGGCTTCCATGTCTAATGAGCTTCAGAGCTCATGAGAAAATGACTTCGCTGGCATTCTATCTCACTTAACCGAGCTTTATGGTGAGCACAAGAATCGCTAGATATGAGATATCCAAGCAACTGTTCGGTGCAAGGATGAAGGAAGGTGAGAAGGTTGGGAAACACGTCCTCAAAATGATATCCATGATCGAGAGATTGGAGGCTCTTGATTTTAAAATGGATACTTCTCTCCAAACCGACCTTATCCTACAGTCTCTCCCTGATTCCTTCTCACAGTTTGTTATGAACTTCAACTGCAATGAGATTGCATGTAACTTAGCTGGGCTAATGAACAAACTGGTGACCGCTCAGTCTCATATGAAGACCCCGCGGATGAAGGAGCCTGCACTTTTGATTTCTTCTGGACTTCGGAAGTCTAAGAATAAGAAGAAAAAGACCAAGAAGCGGACTGGACCACAAGCTAAGGACCTTAAGGGAAAGGGCAAGGCCCCGATGGTTCCGAAGAACAAGAAGAAGAAGGATGCTTGTCTCAAGTGCGGTGAGCTGGGCCACTGGGCTAGAGACTGTCCGATTCTTCATGGCACTTGGTCTGAGAACTTTTAGTTTTGGAAACAAATTGTTCTCTTCGTATTTTCTACTTCCTGGATACTTGATTCTGGTGCTAGTTCTCATATTTGTACCGTGAATCAGGATCTGGAACAAAGTAGGAAGCTTGGAGCTGGAGAAGTTATGATCACAGTCGGAAGCGGGCATAGTGTCGAGGCGACCGGCATAGGATCACTTCTTTTGGGTTTAGAATCCGGTTTTGTTTTGACTTTAGAAGATGTACTTGTTTTGCCCAAGGGGCACAAAAACATTGTATCCATTCCGGTCATGGACCGAAAGGGATTTTCATTTTTCATTGGTGATGGTTCCTGCAAAATTTATTTTAGAAATAAACTAGTGGGTACTGCTACATTGTTGAATGGATTGTATCATCTAAATCTCAGCAACAAAGTAGTTATGAATACTATGACTAGAAAACGTGGTAGGGATGAAACCAATCAAGTTTTGAAATGACATATTAGACTTGGTCATGTTGGTCAAACCAAGGTTTACAAGATGGAACAAGATGGACTTATGGGTCCATTGGGATCGGATCTTTTTCCTGCTTGTGAATCTTGCCTTAAAGGCAAAATGACTAAGTCCCCCTTCACAGGGACTTTTGAAAGAGCCGCTGATAAACTGGGATTAATCCATACTGACGTTTGTGGTGCTTTGGAAGCAGCACGTGACGGATATCAATATTTCATTACGTTTACAGATGATCATACTAGGTATGGCTATGTATACTTAATGAAACATAAATCCGAGGCTTTTGAGAAATTCCAGGAATTCAAGGCCCTAGTCGAGAAACAAACTGGTAATCATATCAAAGCACTTCGGTCGGACCGAGGTGGCGAGTATATGAGTACGGAGTTTGACGAGTTCCTTAAGGAACATGGAATAGTTTCACAACTAACACCTCCAGGTACTCCTCAGTTAAATGGTGTGTCAGAAAGAAGGAACCGGACCCTGTTGAACATGGTCCGTTCCATGCTGGGCTATACTGACTTGCCGATTTACCTGTGGGGGTATGCACTCCTGACTGCCGTGTATATCTTGAACAGTTGTCCTTCCAAATCTGTTCCTAAAACTCCACATGAGATGTTGGAAGGAAGGAAACCAAGTCTTAATCATATTAGGATTTGGGGATGTCCCGCTTATGTCAAGAAGACTAAGGTGGAAAAGTTGGAAGCTAGGTCTGCGAAGGGACGTTTCATTGGATTCCCATCTGGGACGATGGGATATCTATTCTACATGCCCGAAGATCGAAGGATCGTTGTTGCTTTACAAGCACACTTCCTGGAAGATGAGTTCATTCAGGAAGGCGGAGCAGGTAGAAGTATTTCTTTAGAAGAATACAATGAAACTCCTCGAGAGACACCTGTGCAAGAAACTGGAACCGAACTTTCTGAAACACAAGTACAACCACCTCGTAGGTCTAGTAGGGTGTCTCATTTACCTGAGAGGTTTGGGCTTGTGCACTTGGAGGAGCTGGGTCTCCATGAGGTTCCAAGTGATAGCCAAGAGACCGACCCGACGACCTATGACCAAGCGATGGTGGATGTAGACTCCGCGAAATGGCGTGAAGCTATGGAAGCTGAGATAGACTCGATGCATGTCAATCAGGTCTGGACTCTAGTAGACCGCCCCAAGGGCATAGTGCCTATTGGGAACAAGTGGATCTACAAGAGAAAGATTGATGGTGATGGCAAGGTTGACGCCTATAAGGCCAGGTTTGTGGCAAAGGGTTATACCCAAAAGGAAGGGATCGATTACCACGATACCTTCTCGCCCGTAGCCATGATCAAGTCTATTCGCATGATGCTTGCTATAGCTGCCTACCACGATTATGGGATATGGAAAATGGACGTAAAGACGGCTTTCCTTAATGGATTCCTCGAGGAGGAAATCTATATGGAGTAGCCTAAAGGCTTTGTGTCCGAAGTCGATATTCAGAAAGTGTGCAAGCTTCAGCGTTCCATTTATGGACCAAAGCAAGCGTCGCGTAGTTGGAACCTTCGTTTTGACGAGGCGGTCAAAGAGTTTGACTTCGTACAAAATGAAGAGGAACCTTGTGTATACAAGAGGGTTAGTGGGAGAAAGATCGCATTCTTAGTACTATATGTGGATGATATTCTACTAATAGGAAATGATGTGGGAATGCTCAGTTCTGTAAAAGCTTGGCTTTCGAGTAATTTCTCCATGAAAGACTTGGGAGAAGCAACCTATATTCTTGGAATTCGACTCTACCGGGATAGAGAGAAGAGAACAATAGGCCTTTCCCAAGCCCTCTATATAGATAAGATCTTAAAGCGATTTAAGATGGATGATTCTAAAAGGGGGTTCCTACCGATGCGACATGGAATAAAACTCACCTTGAAGATGTGTCCTCAAAGTGAGGAACAACGAAAGGAAACGAGTAATATACCATATGCTTCGGCCGTGGGTAGCCTTATGTATGCTATGTTGTGTACGAGACCTGACATTGCGCATGCAGTAAGCGTGGTGAGTAGGTTTCAGGCAAACCCAGGTAGGGAACATTGGACTGCTGTAAAGAACGTTCTCAAGTAATTAAGAAGAACTAGAGATATGGTTCTTATGTATGGCGGTGGAGAATTAGATGTGGTGGGATACACTGATTCGGACTTCCAAGGACTGAAGGACGACTCGATGTCTACTTCTGGCTACATATTTGCTCTTAATGGAGGAGCAGTATCTTGGCGTAGCGCCAAGCAAAGCAAGACTGCTGATTCCACCTGTCAGGTTGAGTATCAAGCAGCCTCGGAGGCTTCCAAGGAAGGGTTCTGGATTAAGAAGTTTCTGGGAGAACTTCAAATGATACCATGTGCCGAAATTTGCTGTTCATTTGTCTTTGCGACAACGACGAGTCAGAAGCGCAGCCAAGGAGCCGAGGTTTCACAACAGCACCAAACATATTGAGAGGAAGTATCATCTCGTAAGAGAATTTGTTCGCAAGGGATACATTGTGCTACACAGAGTTCCGACAACGTCGCCGATCCACTGACCAAGCCACTTTCTCAGACTAGCTTGGAGCGTCATCTTGAGAACATGGGTATTAGATACCATAGTGTGTGGCATTGAGTGCAAGTGGGAGATTGTTAGGAGTATGCCCTCGAATGCCACTCAGAGGTTGTTGAGTGAGGGTATTGTACTCGTAATTATGTAAACCATTTATATAAGGCAAATGAATGTTTCTTTATTTACTGGTAGTTACTGGCATTCCTAACTCGTAAATAAACATATAGAAACTAGTCCGTGTATTTGAGAGCAAAATGTTCCACTCCTTATTGGATAAGGGGGTCGGCACTGGAAAGGTTATAGCTCAAATACTTAATCGTTCGCAAGTCGATGAAACTTGACTGGGCGTTAAGTTTATGTGAAGACTTGTATGACGTGTTCTTTGACATGGATAGTGCCTGTCGAACACTAATGGTTAGTGGGAGCACACGTTATAGGTATGCTAATTGGATTAGTATACTCGAACCGACTCACCCTCGATTCGTCACACGGATTTCACTCCGGGACAGTCAATGACAGAATCAAAAGGTTGTGATAGGTATTCGTGAACCTTCGACTTGAGGATTTAGTAGGGATGTGCTTGTGACGTCAAGATTTTCATTAGAGTAGTTCGACCCTGTAAACCGGAAGGCGGGGGTCAACCTCGACGTGCATCTTGACGGGCAAGTAGCAGTCCTATCAATACCAAGATAGAATTCTTTCTCCCGTTAGTGAGCGGGTTATATGTCCTATGCGGTTATTGGCAGATGAGATCATAAGTCTTTGGCCAAAGCATTGGAGCTAGTTGTATTAGATACACGACAGCTCGGTGATCTCGATTTGCATTAACGCATGCATAGCGTCAAGTACAGATAGGGTTTGACTGACCGTGACTCTATAACTTGATCGGTACATTTGAAATAAGGGTTTATACGTATACTGGTATTCACGACAGAATGGTTCTTGAATGATCCCAATCATTCGTTCTCAGTTGGGGTACGGTGTAGGCCGCCAGGCTGGCTAGGTGGTGCTACTACTCTTTGGTTCCTCCCATTGTTGACTGAGACGGACCTACCGAGTCGCGCATTAGGATTAACGACGGAATGAATCGAGCTAATTCTCTCATTATGAATATTAGATATTGGATATCTAAATTTGGGACATTGGATGTTTAAATCGATTTATCGGATAAATTGATTTACGGCTTAATGGATTAAATATATCACTGGGTGATTAATTTAATTCATGAATATAATTATTTCTTGGAGAAATTAATTATGTTATTTTGTGTTTGATATGTTTAATTAATTGGATTAATTAATCGACACAAATACATCGGAACAGAATCGGAGTTTATCTGTTTGGACTCACGGGAGTCCGAAACGAACCGAACTCATTCGTTTCTCATGATAGCCGCCCCCTTTTGCTTCCACCCACTTTCCAATTGTCTTTTCTTCCATTTATTAAATGATGATAATGACTTGGTGGGACAAGACTTCATGTTACATGGGTTGTACACATGAGGGTGGAAATAATATAAGATGATGTCTTTGCAAACTCTCCCAACACTTGATTCCATTTCCAACGTGAGGTTGAAGAGGAGAGAGAGATAGAAGTCTTCTTCATCATCTTCTTTATTCATCTTCTTCATTCACTTCTTCTTCATTTTTCTTGGAGAAAAATTGAGAGAAATTATTGAGAGATATATTATACACTTAGAGTGTAGTAATAAAAGCTTCATCACTTGATTCTAGCCGTAACCTTAGAGGTTAATCAAGTGTTGTTATTCCGGTCGTTTTTCCGGCGCGTGGCAAGTAGAGACGCGGTGCTTTCGGCGTTGGATCGTTCAAGGGCTTGGAGCGGATTGAACTCGTAGAGATCAAACTAAAGCTTGGGGAATAGCTCAAGAGAAGGTTACCATTTAATCAACGGACTTCGAGGGTTAGTTTCTTACGACTCTTGCTTTTCGTTTATATATTCGTATATACGTAGCTCGATCGATCCTCGTAGGGATTCGGATCGAATTAATTTTCATTTTACCGCTTCCGTTGGGCCTTCGTTTTAGGCACCGAATCCCAACAGACAGTTGGTCATAACTGCCGGCCATGCCCATGATAATCTTGTTGGTAATATCCAACGCATATCGATATACCTTCTTTATTTCGCTCCTTTTAGTAGTGAGTTTCAGCTTCGTCGGTTGGTTAATCGCCTTGATTTTCTTCCAGGTTTCGGCTGCTGATTGTTTGAGTGCCTCGACGGGTATGCCACGATGCCTCATACCAAAGGCCATACGAATCGAATCCGGCGAAATGTCGACTTGAATTCCGCCAACAGTACTCCTAATTTCTCCTTGAATCACGTGGGCTTCGCGATAGAAGGCGATGATGTCTTCCTTGTAGAGATGCTTTGGACTGATGTCCAGGAATGGGTAGATCCCATTGAACTTCATCGATCGGATCAGGTCAAGAACGTCGTAGTTCTCCAGATTTGCTTCCAACAGGCCTTCGAAATCGACGACCAGAGAGAAGATAATCTGGTCTTTGACCGCTTTCATGTTCACGCCTTCGAAGTACGATTCCATTTCTGCAAACAAAGGATTTTTAGTGTATTTGGAGTTCAAGAATTTTTTGCTCTGTAAATCTAGGGTTTGAAAGGCTGGTAAGCGTAAAAGGTAAAGTGAAGAGGTTTTCGTCCTTATAAAGAAGATGAAAGACGTTTGGATTAAATTAATATTATTTTGAAACGGTGGTACGCCTTTTGAGATTCTATTTAAATTTCAAATTTGAAATGGTGGTCCAGGTTTTAATAGGTTGATTTATCAAGTGATTGCCACGTGTATTTAAAATGCCACTTGTGAACCAAAAATTAATATAATATTGTTATACATAAGGCAGATAATAATTAAATATTTAGAGGTCGGTTGAGTTTAGAAAACTTAGCTGGTTTGACTGTTGACTGTTGACTGCTCTGCATCAGGTGAGTTGACTCCATGGACTTCTCGCCTGAGATTCTGATCAGCTAGGTTCCTTTGTCCGTCCTTTGTCCTCTTGCCTGTATCAGCTAGGATCTGATTTCTTTAATCAGTTGGGTCCGTCCTTCCTCTGATATGCTTCAGCTTGTACTGGATTCCCAATCTAGTAGACCAAGATCTCTGCTCAGCTCCAAAAACTTTCTTCTGGTAGAGGTTTGGTAAAGATGTCAGCTATCTGGTAGTCTATGCTGACTCTTTCAACTCTAACTCTTTTGTTAAGCACGTGGTCTCTGATGAAGTGGTGCTTAACATCAATGTGCTTGGTCCTCGAATGCAAAACCAGATTGTTGGTTATTGCAATAGCACTATTGTTGTCACACCAGATAGGGACCTCATTGGCAATGATATTATAATCCCTCAGCTGTTGTCTGATCCATAAGATCTGTGCACAACAGCTACCTGCAGCTAGGTATTCTGACTCTGTTGTGGAGATAGAGTTAGAAACCTGCTTCTTGCTAAACCAGGATATCAGTCTGGTTCCTAACAATTGGCACGTTTCACTAATGCTTTTCCTATTGATTTTGCATCCTGCGAAATCTACATCTGAATATCCTGACAGCTCGAAGTTATCATCCTTGGGATACCATAGTCCAACATTGACTGTAGACTTAAGGTACTTAATTACTCTCTTTGCTGCATCTAGATGTGACTGCTTAGGCTTAGATTGGAATCGCGCACAAACTCCTACGGCATAGGATATGTCTGGCCTGCTTGCAGTGAGGTAAAGCAATGATCAAATAAATCCTCTGTAGTGGGTTGAATCCACTGATATGCCTCCCTCATCTGCATCTAGATGAGTACTTGTGCTCATAGGAATTCTTGCTAGTTTGGCTGATTCCATTCCAAATCTCTTGATTAGATCTTTGTTATACTTAGCTTGGTTGATGAAAATTCCATTTTCCATCTGCTTAACTTGTAGTCCGAGAAAGAAGTTAAGCTTTCCCATCATGCTCATCTCAAATTCTCCTTGCATGAGGTTGGAGAATTTCTCACATAGCTCTGGATTGGTTGAGCCAAATATGATTTCATCTACATATATCTGGACTATTAGTATGTGGCCTTCGTGCTCCACTCTGAATAGGGTCTTGTCCACCTTTCCTTTGCAAAAACCATTCTTCTCAAGAAACACAGACAGTGTTTCATACCACGCTCTTGGTGCTTGCTTAAGTCCATAGAGAGCCTTCAACAGCTTGTAGACTTTGTCTCCTTTGACAAAACCTGGGGGTTGCTCTATATAGACTTCTTCTTCTAGGATGCCATTTAGAAATGCACTCTTTACATCCATCTGATAGACTTCAAAATCTTTGAATGCATCATATGCGAGGAATAGTCTGATGGCCTCTAATCTTGCAACAGGTGCATAGGTTTCATCAAAATCTATTCCTTCACACTGTGCATAACCTTTTGCAACAAGTCTGGCTTTATTCCTAACAACAGCTCCGTCTTCATCACTCTTGTTTTTCTACACCCATTTGGTGCCAATAACCTTCTTGTGATCTGGTCTGTCTGTTAGTTCCTAAACTTTGTTTCTTTCCATCTGCTCCAGTTCTTCTTGCATGGCATTTATCCAAGAATAATCTTCCAAGGCTTGTTCTGTTGTCTTGGGTTCTATCTGTGACATGAAGCATGAGAACATAGCCATTCCTGCGGGTAGAGTTGACTGTCTTGTCTTAACTCCATCGATCGACTTCCGATGATTTCTTTGGATTGGATGGTCTTTGAGACACTTGGGGATATCGTCTTCTTAAGTGCTGTTCCCCTGTTGAATTGCTCTGGTGGATTTCGCATCACCGGGTTACGTCTCCTTGGTCTGCAGCTGGATCAGCTACCGTCTTGTCTGCAGGTTGGGTCTGATCTGCAGATGAGTCTTTATCAGATACAGCTGGGTCTTCATCAGCGGCAACTGGATCAGATAGGTTTGGTTATCCTGTCTGATCTGCAGTTGGGTCTTCAGCAGCTACAGTTGGATCTTCAGGCTGGTCTGCAGGTGAGTCCACCATTCCAGTGTCATGTATAATGACTTCTTCAAGGGTTGCTGATTTGAGCTTGTTCTCAATTAACTCAACTTGCTTCCTGTACTCAACAGTAGATTTATCAAAAACAACATGGGGTGTTTCCTCTACAACTAAGGTTCTTTTGTTAAATACTCTATATGCCTTGCTTCTTTGTGAGTATCCCATAAAGAGACCATCATCAGTTTTAGCATCAAAGGCATTTAGTTGTGTTTTACCGTTGTTGTGGATGAAACACTTACAACCAAAAACATGAAAGTAAGCAACATTAGGAGTTCTATTATTCCAAACCTCATAGGGAGTTTTGCCATGTGTCCCTACTATCATACTCCTGTTCTGAGTATGGCAAGCTGTGTTGATGGCTTCATCCCAGAACCTCTTGGGCAGGTCAGCTTCTGCAATCATGGACCTTGCTGCTTCCTTCAGGGTTCTGTTTCGTCTTTCAGCAACGCCATTCTGCTGGGGAGTCCTGGCTGCAGAGAGCTCATGCTGGATCCCATTCTGATCGCTGTAATCAGTGATCGCCTTGTTGAGAAACTCTCCTCCTCTATCTGATCTGATCTTGATGATGGATAGGGATTTCTCATTCTGGATCCTTCTCAACAGCTCAGGTAGCTTGGTCAAGGTTTCACTCTTCTTATACAGGAAGATGATCCAAGTGTACCTTGAATAATCATCTACTACAACAAGTGCATGCTTTCGGCTGCTTAGAGTCCTTGGCTTGATAGGACCAAATAGATCCATGTGGAGTAGATCTAATATCCTTGTTGTGAGAGTTGTAGGCTGGACTGGCTTGAATGATGCTCTGGCCTGCTTTCCTTTCTGACAGGCATCAAAAAGTGCTTCCTTCTTGAATGCTTCATTTGGAAGTCCTCTGACCAGCTTCTGAGAACTAATCTTGTTGATGGCTTTGAAGTTCAGGTGACATAATCTTTTGTGCCATAGCCATCCGTTCTCAGCTATTGTCTTGGATAGAAAACAGGAGTTAGGTGTTCCTGTGTTCCAATCTATCATGTAGACATCTCTCCTTCTGAATCCTTGTAGCTTCACTTCGCCAGATAGGATATCTATCACCATGCATTTCCAGATGGTGAATACTACTAGATTCTTCTCGTCGCAAAACTGGCTTATGCTCAGGAGATTGTACTTGAGCCCTTTGACATAGTGAACTTTGGATATCACAATATTTCCTCGGTGCAGCTCTCCAAAGCCCTTTGTTTGTCCTCTAGAGCTATCTCCAAAGGTTACATCAGGACCTCTTTCTTTGGTGTATTTGGATAGCATCTTCTTGTTCCTGGTCATGTGCCTCGAGCATCCAGAATCTACAAACCATTCTTCACCTCCAAAGTTTGAATTTGTGGAGATGTGGTTGTAGTCCTTCCACCTTTTCTGCAATCAAACAAGCAGAGATTTAGGTACCCAGATCTGTGTGGGTCCTCTCGGGTTAGCTGGTTTCCTGGAGAATTGATTTCTCCTTGGATTATAAAAATTGTTATTATTATTACCCTTATAAGGTGTGTAAGGTTGAGGTCTGAATCTCCTGTTGGGATTGTATACCGGATATTCCTCAAAATATTGATAGTGTGGGCCATTTCTAAATCTTGGCTGAGACCATTTATTAAATCTTTGAGGTCTCCACACTTGTTCATTTTGTAAATTAGGATAACCTTGAGGTTTCCATCTGCCCCTCCCATTTTGAAATTTGTTTTTGGGGAGTTGTTGATAATAGTGGGCATGTTGCATGGCCGTCATGTCGCTCGCCATTGCCTAGTCGCTTGTCTAGGTGGCTGCCTTATGTAACCTGGCTGCATCCTAGACTTGTGACTTGGCTGTTGCCTGTTTTTAAATATCGGTTTATATGTGGGCTCAGCAGTCGAGATAATTGTTTCTCCCTTGACGAAAGTGGTTTTGGAACTAGAGGGAGTGTGAGGATCATATCCAAGGCCTGATCTGGAATTCTTCCAGGGTTGAAGCCTTCAGGGAGGTTATTTCCTGCGCCTGAGTCTTATTTGCCTGAGTCAGCTTAGTAAATTCGTCTTTGACATGAGCAAGTGCAGCTTATTTTTCTTTAAGTAAAATAGTTAGTCGATTTATCTCAGCTGTATTAACATCAGCCTGGTTTTTCAAGTCTGCTGCAGTTATCTCAACCTTATTCAGTTCTAGGCTGAGTTTTTCAAAATCATTTTTCAGCTGCCTATTCTCATCTTGAAGCTGAGTCTTCTCGGTTGATACAGCTATGTGTGCAGATTTAAGTGTCTCAAAATCTTTAAATAGCTAATTTACAGATTCGTGCAGATCCATATCTTGTGACATGGCTGAACTATTGTTTGAACCAGAGGGTTTTGATGTTACCTCTTCATCAGCTAGGTTGGCCATCAGGCAGTCATACTCTTCATCATCATCAGAAAAGAATCTGCTTCTTGATTCTACATGCTCCTGATCTTCTCCGATGAGGGCCTTCCTTCGGTCTTCTTTTCTGCCCACCTCCTTCTTGTTCTCGTCCTTCTTGAGATCAGGAGAGTCAATTTGGATATGTCCTATCTTGTGACAATTGTAGCACTCCACCTTCCAGCTTCCGGCTTTCTGATTCCTTCTGGGGTTCTCCTTATAGTTTTTCTTGTATTTGGAATAGTTTTTCCGGAAGTTGCTGAATCTTTGCATAATGAACGTCATATCTTCCTAAAAATCTAGTGGATTTGGAGGCTTTATATCAGATAATCTCTTGGCGGGGGATTCGGCTGCAAAGGCTATTTTCTTCTCTGCAGGCTCGGTTGAGGATGAACTAGGAAGCTCGAACTCATAAGCCTTTAGATCAGAGAACAGCTCTTGGATCTTTATCTTATTCAGATCCTTAGATTCCCTCATGGCCACTGCCTTCATGCTCCATTCAGGATTGAGAGATCTGAGTACTTTCAGCGCCATTTCCCTGTTGCTATAAGATTTGCCGAGGGAATTGATCTCGTTGATGATTTTAGTGAACCTTGTGTCCACTTGATCTATAGATTCGCCATTCTTCATTTTGAAATTGTCAAACTTTTGAATAGAAATTGACAACTTGTTTTCCTTTATCAGCTCCGTTCCTTCACACATTAGGGCTAATGTGTCCCAGATTTCTTTGGCATTCTTGCAGTTCTTGATCTTGACCATGGTGGATTTGTCAAGAGTTTGATATAGCACATCTCTGGCCCGGTTATCAAGATTGACCAGCTTTCTTTCTTCGGGAGTCAGCTCTGTCCTCTTCTTTGGGATCTTCTCTGGCTTCCCTGCTGCGATCTCCTCTGCAGTGTCGTCCTTCCCGAAGATGAATGGACCGTACTCAATGATGCACCACATGTCATCATGGATCGAAGATAAGTGTGCCTGCATCCTTATCTTCCAAAGATCATACTCGTCAACTGAAAACACAGGGAGTCTAGAATGCATGTGTTCCATTATAGAATGAGAGTAAAGATATATCTCTGATATAGATTTGGTTCGTGAAATAAATGAACCAACCTCTCTGATACCACTTGTAGGTCACAACTCGTCCAGGAATAAGTCTAGAGGGGGGGTGAATAGACTTATTAAAACTCTTAAACTCTTTTTCTCAAAGAGTATGTTTCTTCAGCTGATGGATAAACAAATGACTTGGAGTCGTTTGTTCTTAATACGTGCGGAAATCAGCTGATGACGAATACAAAACAACTAATGAAACACTTAATGATGAATGCAGCAGTTAAGGTATGATGCTATAAAACAGTAAAGAACGCAGGCAATTATAGTGGTCTCAGAGGTGGGGTAATCCTCTACTAATCCACTTTTCTCCAAACCAGTTGGAGATGAATTCACTATAATTCTCAACCAGTGATAAATATTACAGTGATTCAACCAAACTACAACAGCTTCCAACCAGTGGAAATTCGTGCCGTTGTAACACACTTGACTGCCTTGCACCTCTTGATCCACGATCCTTGGATGCCTTTACAGTCTCTTAACTTCAACCAGTGAAGTACCCCGAACTCAGGATTATAGACAAGAGTTTTTGTCTTCTCCAACTAAGAGCTTCTTCAAGTATGAACTTCTTAGAACCGCTCTTTTCACGATGCTATAGATTGCTTTTCGATTGCTTGAATGCTTTGATCACTTGAAAGTATGTTCGCACCGGTAGTTGCTCAACTTCAAATCTTTGGATATATATAGGTGTTGATCCATGAGCATTTCTTCATAGCCTTTGCAGATCTGTAACAAATCAGTCCGTTGGAGGGAGACTTTTTTGTTTATTCTTTTCTGAACGTTGCAAGGCTGGATTCCCATATTTTAATCTATCTTCCGACCGTTGTGAAGACTCTGCATGTGATGCGTCGAATCTTTTGAATATAATACGATTAAAGTCTTCAAGGTGGGTCTGGATGAATTATTTAATTCATATCTTTTGCGGGAATCTCTCCAATTTGTCTCTTCACGTTGCATGTGACTTTCCGTAATATTTGACTTTTCAATGCATGGTGACGTGGACTTGGAGTACTTGGCTGATCTCGACTAGGCTGATGTGTAGTTAACTTCTCTGCAGTCTGGACCTCTCTGATGTTCACTATTTAGGACTTGTCTGATCAGATGACTTGTCTGAGGTATCTTGACTGCAGTCTGGTCAAACATCCCTGATGATTTTTGTTGACCAGAACTACTCTGACTTGACTCGGCTGTACCTCTCTGATCAACTCAGTTGATCTTTAGTACTTAGCCGGTTTTTCAGCCTAACTTATTTTTGGCCTATAGAAGATACTCATTTGGTTCTTCTTTACATTTTGCCAAGTTTTATACTTAACACTTATTTGGCCTATGGAAGATACTCATTTGGTTTTTCCTTACATTTTTGCCAAGTAATAAACATTTGAATTTATATTAATGACATCATCAAAATCTAACAAGTATTCCGAACACAAAGGAATAAATTTACTAATTGATCTACGGAAGCAATATCTATTGATAAACTAAATTGTACGACGAGAAATATTGCAACTAAACTAAATGTCTAAGAATACTGTAAATAGAAATAACAATCTAAATTTACCACTAGAAGATTCTATTAAAATTAAAGACAAGATATAAAAATTAAAAAAATTCTGATTTTTTTTATATTTTATATTTTTTTTATATTTTTATATTTATTATAATTTTATTATATTTTAGACTAATAATATTGAGCTTATATATATATATCCAGATATATTATTTAATTTTTTTAGGGGAATTTTTTTTTCAAACTTTCTTTTAAAAAAAATAAAAATTACAAACTTTTATTTTATTTATGCAAACAATAAAAATAGTTTTTTTATTACCAATTTTCATTTCTGATTTTTTTATAAATATTCAGGTTTTTAATTTATTTTTTTTAGTATTTTCCCTTTTTTATTAAAGTATTGTAATTTATTTTTTTTAAAAAAAATCTGTTTTTATTAAAAAAATTCAAAGTTCAGAATTTTTTTATTATATATATTCCAGATTATATAAATTATTAATTCTTAATCTGATTTTTTTTTTTAGATTTTTATGAAAAGTAAATTTTTTTAATAAAACTAACGTGTTTTACTTTTAAAAATAAAATAAAATAATTCAGATTTTTATTTATAATGGAAAATAATATTCCAGATTATATTTAATTTATTTTTATTATTTTTTATTTATTAGAATTTAAATTAAAAATTTTGATTTTTTAATATTAATATTCCAAAATTACAAAAATATTACCTTAAAGTCTGAAACTTTTTGTTTTATTTTCCAGATCTTTTTTTTAAATAAAAATAAATAAGTTTTTCAATTTTTTTAAACTTTTTCAGATTTTTTTATATTTTTATATATTTTTGGACTTTTTTATTTTTTATTATTTTATTATTATTTTTACGAAAATGAACAGTAGCTTTTATTATTAATACTTATATTTTTATATTTATTATTATAAGTTTTTATTATTTTTCAGAATTTTTTATGAACGTAAAAAGAAAATAAATTCTACTACTAACTATTATTTATACTAACACAATCTAAAGCGGATATTAAAAAGACAGATAATAATAAAGAAAAGTAGTAAAATAAATAACTAGTAGAAGAATTTAACTAACTTGGTGACGACAGTCTTCTTGTACTTCGTTTGCGCCTCCCCGACAACGGCGCCAAAAACTTGTTGTTTGTTGACTCTTTAGTCTAATACTCGCAAGCGCACGATTTGTTCGATGTAGATATGCGTGCAAGGTCGATTCCACAGGGAGGACTATAATAGTGAAGTCAAATTATTCCTATCGTTCGAACTAAATTATATTAAATTCTAACATAGTCCCAAATAATTTGATTTTTTATTGATTAAAATAATTGCAACAAATAACATTAATTTTTAAGTAGATTTTAGATAAATTGATTTTAAATAATTTACTAGGGTTTAGAGTCCACCAATGTCTATTTATTATTTATTTTATATTTTAATTCCAAAAAATTCAGGGAATAAATTCTGAAATCAATCTCACTATTTCCCTATAGATTTGACAATAAGTACACAATTATAATTCAAATATAGATTTTCCTTCGCTTGAAAAATGTAATTTCTAAGCATTATATGTATCCAATTTAATGGAAAACAAATAATCAAAGAAATTAACTAATATCAATAATCACAAAGCAATGGAAAATTTATAACTATCAAAAATACGTGATATAATTGATTAAATAATATTCCCCTATTGAAGCGAAAATCATAATCGTTAAAAATATTTATTTGGAATTATTATATAAATATTGTATGGCTCCGACCTGCAATGTTGTATGGCTCCGAATGTTGGGCGATGAAGAAGTCGCTTGAGAGCAAGTTGGAAGTGGTTGAAATGAGAATGTTACGTTGGTCGTGTGGTCGCACAATGTTAGATAGAATTGTGAACGGGGTTTTCAGGAACGCTACTGAAGTGGCGCCATTTCAAATGAAAGTTAGGGAAGGGAGATTGAGATGGTTTGGCCACGTCCGCAGGAGGCAGGCATCTGCTCCGGTGAAGAGGGTCGAGAGTTTAATGGTTGTCGGGGAGAGGAGGAGAGGTGTAGGTCACAAGTCGTCCAGGAATAAGTCTAGAGTGGGGGTGAATAGACTTATTGAAACTCTTAAACTCTTTTTCTCAAAGAGTGAGTTTCTTCAGCTGATAGGTAAACAAATGACTTGGAGTTGTTTGTTCTTAATACGTGTGGAAGTCAGCTGAAGAAGAATATAAAACAACTAACGAAACACTTAACAATGAATGCAACAGTTAAAGTATGATGCTCTAAAACAGTAAAGTACGCAGGCAATTATAGTGGTCTCGGAGGTGGGGTAATCCTCTACTAATCCACTTTTCTCCAAACCAATTGGAGATGAATTCACTATAATTTTCAACCAGTGATAAATATTACAGTGATTCAACCAAACTACAACAGCTTCCAACTAGTGGAAATCCGTGCCGTAGTAACACACTTGACTGCCTTGCACCTCTTGATCCTCGATCCTTGGATGCCTTTACAGTCTTGAACTTCAACCAGTGAAGTACCCCAAACTCAGGATTTAAGACACGAGTTTTTGTCTTCTCCAACTAAGAGCTTCTTCAAGTATGAACTTTTTAGAACCGCTCTTTTCACGATGCTGTATTTTGCCTTTGGATAACTTGAATGCTTTGATCGCTTGAAAGTATGTTCGCACCGGTAGTTGCTCAACTTCAAATCTTTGGATATATATAGGTGTTGATCCATGAGCATTTCTTCATAGCCGTTGTAAATCTGTAACAAATCAGTCCATTGGAGGGAGACTTCTTTGTTTATTCTTTTCTGAACGTTGCAAGGCTGGATTCCCATATTTTAATCTATCTTCCGACCGTTGTGAAGACTCTGCATGTGATGCGCCGAATCTTTTGAATATATTATGATTAAAGTCTTCAAGGTGGGTCTGGATGAATTATTTAATTCATATCTTTTGCGGGAATCTCTCCAATTTGTCTCTTCACGTTGCATGTGACTTTCCGTAATATTTGACTTTTCAACACATGCTGACGTGGACTTGGAGTACTTGGCTGATCTCGATGACACGCTTTTAGTGTAACTATCGCAAGTGCACGATATCGTATGAAGTAGTAAAGTGGACTTTTTGAGTCCGGTTTATCGATCCCACAAGGAAGTTTTGTTATAATTTGAATTATACACTATTAGTCTATTTTTATAGATACTTAAGATGAGTGAAACACACAATTAAAAAGTTTGGTTTAATAATTGCAAAGAAATTGCAATAATAGTTCTAATATTATAAGGAAATAAAAAGATTACAATATTAATAGATTGATTAATGATAAAATGAAATAGTTGGGATTACAAACTTAGTTCGTCATTAGTTATAAAAGATGTATTGGAGATCATAAGATGAATTTACTTATTATGTTGTGTAGATTCGATTTTCCTTAAAAAGACGGTTTCTCTTTCGAACTATAAAACGCCCCTTACATATTGAATCAATCCACTATATTTCTATGTTGATTGGCTTCAATACATAGCATTAGGATTTGTGAAAATAACTCAATGAATCATCTAAGGACTAGGGGTATATTTCTATCCCCTAGAACAACTTAGAGTGAAGATCATTTGATCTAATCAAACATATTTTCTTTCGAAACATATGAAGACCATAAATATCTTCATTAGTTGGCCAAATAAATAAAGATTGTTAAAACAATGAAAATCACACACAATAATAAGTAATTCACAATAGATCTTTTATACAAACATAAATAACATGACTAACCTTGTTTATAATCCCAACTTAAGGAACTTAGCCCATAAAGGGTTTATTACACATATTACAAGCTTTGGTGGTCATGTTTAGTTGAATCAAGAGAAAGAATTGATCCTAACTCCCTTAGTAGATAAAGGAGATAGAAGCAATAAACTCTCTGAACAACATATATTATACCACACTTACAAAGATAACTCAAGAACACAAGTGTGTTCTTCACACAAAATGATAAGTTTACAAAAAATGGAAAATTATAAGATGAATGATGAATGATGAAGGATCTAAGGGGTCTATTTATAAACCTAAAGTCATCTAATAGCTCCAAAACTTCAGCATTATTACATTAGATCGGATCAATGCCAGCCATCCCCTCAATAATACACAAAAAGTATAAAAAATTAGACAAATCATAGTAATCACAAGAGTTACTACTAACATTCGGGAGTTACGGCCGTAACTAGGTGACTTACTACCGTAACCCCCGAATGTTACGGCCGTAACGTGGATTCGTAAATTTGCTCATTTGAAGCTTTGATAGTTACGTTTTAGCCTGCACTCGGACTTTGCGTTTTGCCCCAGATCTTCTTCTGATGATA
Source organism: Orobanche coerulescens (assembly GCA_033398695.1). NCBI lineage: Eukaryota > Viridiplantae > Streptophyta > Magnoliopsida > Lamiales > Orobanchaceae > Orobanche > Orobanche coerulescens. The sequence goes on along the minus strand of CM065810.1, from coordinate 155,559,762 downwards.
ACTTTTGATATATAACTCGATTTTGAATCCTAAAGACCGCCGAATTGTCTCGGAAATCCCTACAACATGAATATATCAAAATTCAATAAATAGAATATTTATTAAACATGTTGTTTCTTGAGTAATTCAGTTATTTAATCCGATCATCATCCGATAAAAATAAAATTATTAAAACTAATAAATTAAAAGCAAAAAATGAGTAGACTAGATCAATTATGGGTGAATTTTATCGATATAAACCATGGATAAGTGTACAAAACTGACACTTATCACACCCCCAAACTTGAATTCTTGCTAGTCCCGAGCAAGACTCTTTATTATTCACACTCCAAAAATAAAAATAAAAATCACTAAAATAAGAAAATTAATACACACATAAATTAAAATATAAAAAGAGAAAAGGAGATCAAAATGCCATTAATAAACAACAACCAGCTTTATACAGTAGATAGAAATGAATCAAGATTCAAAATAAATCTACTAATGTTTTTGAAGTTAAAACTCGGTTTTTATTTTGTAATTCCAAAATGTAAGGTTTTCCCCCCAAAAGGTTGATTATTTCTTTCCCACTCGTGATACACACGACTCCCTTTAATAGTTGCTCTCGATCACTCGTTTATTTTTCGACTCAATATGAAGAAGAATTTCATTGGCGTCATCAAATATTGTGATTTTCACAAAATTGAGTGTATTGAAATTCAGCTGCTAATTAATTCAAATCTGCTCATAAACTACATCCCTTTTAGTGATAGCTTTCACACCGTTATTTGCTAACGTGTAGCTCTTTTCACTAACGCAATTTCTATCTCATTATTTTTCTTTCGTAAAAAGGTGATAGCTTTCACACTGTTATTTGCTAACGTGTAGCTCTTTTCACCAATTTCTGAGACGGCAGCTACGCACCAACAATGGTTAGTCCTTTATTTTTCGCAAAATTTAAGACTTCCAAAATTAGGCAGCTGTTGCTGCTCAACACTTCTCATTTTCGTCATTTATTTTTTTAGGTGATAGCTTTCACACCGTTATTTGCTAACGTGTAGCTCTTTTCACCAATGACTCCTTTTTTTTTTTTAGGGAATAGAATTTTTGCAGAAAATCATTTTTTAGTTAAGCATGAAAAATCAAAAACTCCACAAATTAAGTAAATTTCAGTTCTTTTTTTCATCAACCGATTGATTCTTCTTTTCTCAAGGTAACGAATGACTCGATTTTATATGATAATTACAAGGCTAGGAAAGAGAGATTAAGGCTCAAAAAATTTTGGAATATACAATTTTTTTTACCGGTTAAAACGATTTTAGAAGCTTGTATATGTAATATCCGCAATTTTGAATTTCGGTAATTTTCTTTTTTTTGGTGTATTTCTCGATCGTAGTGACCCTCGTGTACCTTTCAGTGCGTCCTTCCTGTCAACTGTTGAACTGTATTCTCCTTATTGTTGTGCGGAACTGCCGTTTCGGGGTTGCCGCGGATCCATTTCGTGTTATTGGTTCCCAAATATTGATTCCTATCGTTTTATTCTCTTTCCGGATCTTTTTCTTCATTTTGGGACCCAAAAGGGGGTGTGGGCCGCGGCACAAGATGTGTGTGCCGCGGCACACAAATTTCTTCAGTTGTTGGTCGAGCGAACTGTACCGTGTGCCGCGGCACACCCATCCGGTGCCGCGGCACAGTGCCGAGTCAGTGCCGCGGCACACCCGTGTGACATCTGCGACCAAAACCCGCCTGTACCGGGTGCCGCGGCACACGCAGGCCGTGCCGCGGCACACTGCCGAACCCTGGGAGTAATTTTTGGCCTGTGCCGCGGCACACCTCAGCTGTGCCGCGGCACACAATGCGGTCAACCCCCTATAATTGCGTTGTTTTGAGCGTAATCTGCTCATTTCCTCCTTCTTCTTCCTGCGACGCGAGAGAGTGAGAGAGAGGGGGAGAGTTCCTCATTATTATCGATTGGGGAGTTGATTTTCATCATTCTTCTTCGGTTGTGAAGCCCGGACAATCAATCCAATGCGTGTTCTACGGATCTTAGTACTTGAATCTCCAAAGGTAATATCTCTAGAACCCTATTTTCGACTAAATTGGGGGTTTTGGGATTTTCTTCCGATTCGTTCCGTTTTGTTGGTGGATTCATGGTGTATGCGATTAATATTGTTAGTATCTTTAGTTTTCCTACGGATTCATGGATATTTTGTGGATTTTTACGGAATCGAGAGGGTTTGGTTGTGGTCCGCCCTCGTTGTTATTTTTCGTACGAATATACATGAATCGTAGGCGGGTTTTCGGATGTATTCCATTTCCGTAATCGTTCAGAAGTGGTTGTAATTGTGCTATTCGAATCGTTAGGTTCATTTTCGTCGGTTCCTCGCGGTCGTGCTTGATTCTTCCGTTCCGTTCGTTGTCGTCTCCCTTTTCGTTAGCATCGAGCGTTCCGAAGCTTCCCGGTTGAGCCATATCCGTTCGTGGTTCCGTGCTCGTGGTATCGAAGCAAGTACCTTGCCCATACTTTTCTTATTTTGTGGATATGATGATAGGTGATCGTATTAGTGTGTTTGTTTGGTTGTTTGAAACGAAGTTTCAAAAGATTTCGGTTTGGCCTCGTTAAAGGCTTTCTTTCAAAATGCGTGTGTGTTTTGTGAACGGCATGTTTTGGAAATTGATTATGATTTGATTATTTTGAACGTTGAAGGATTTGATGATGATACTCCTATTGTTTAAAGTTATAGAATCGTGTACTCCGTAATTAATCTTGTTATTGTGTTTTGAAGAGTTTGATAATGGTGTCGAGTTAATGGCCATCTCTAGTGAGTATTCTTAATGAACTTACATTCTTAGCATGTTAGTTTTGCATGAGTAATGGTGTGTGTGTGTGTATGCTCACTACGGGTTAGATCCGACGGGGTCTCGGTAGGGGTCCACGGAGGTGTGGATCGACGAGCTTTGCTTTTAACCACTACGGGTTAGATCCGACGGGATCTCGGTAGGGGTCCACGGAGGTGTGGATCGACGGTTAATTGTGGTGAATTTTACAAATGTGATTTGATATTGGCATTTTCGGAAATGAGTGCTTTTGAACGGTTTTCATGATTGCATGCATCGACCAAGTGTGTAAGAGGTAAGTTGTTCGTTTGGCTTACTTGGCTAGGATGGCACTAGAGTATTTTGTTGTTTGTGTTAAATCCTTTATTTGTGGACTTTGATGTTGGGAGACGAATCTTGTGGTCGTTCTTTCAGCGTGAGTTGATGATATTTGGGGCTAAAATCAAAATGGTTTTTTAAAAGTCATTTTACGGATTTGGGACTAATATCCCAATGGTTTGGTAAAGGTTATTTTACGGAAAGTAAACCTTTGGGCGGTGACCCGTTTGTCTTTGGATTTTGAAAAGTAGGATTTGATAATCCTAAATGGTTTTCTATTAAAACTCTCGATGGCATTCTAAACCGTTTTATAAATTATTTCCATTGATTTATGGTATTTCGATTTTTAAAGGTTTTCTCAAACCCTTGCCTCGAGAAGTACTTTTCGTTTCGTTTGGATCTTTGAGGATTCCTGGTTATTGTTATTCGTGGAATGTGAATTGTATGGCTCGTATTTGCACTTTGTATTTTCACTAGCAAAACAGTGGAGTTTTGCTAACCCCCGAGTATTCGGGGGGTGGATGTCTATTTTTGCATTCAGGTTTTGGAGCATAACACAGGGTCGGCACGAAGGATGATGAAAGATGAACGATACTAATCACACGAGGATCCGTTGATGTCGTATTGGTCTAGTTGTATTTTCTTTTCCGCTGCAGTATCTTTTCCCCGTTGTACGGGAGTTTATTGTATTTTGACCCCTGCGTGGGTATATGTTGTAATTGAGTTGTATATTTTTATTGAAAGACCAAATCGGTCTACCGAGTCATTTAGCCTTGAAAGCATTGTCGAGATGTTGAATGTTGTTACCAGCCTGGTAGATCTTCGAGGAGAGGGTCTACGGCGTGTAATATCCCTCAGTGGATTGGGGGTGTTACATAAATGGTATCAGAGCTTAGGTTGTGGAAACCTAGGCTGTCGGGTCAAGTCGTGTTGTTTGAGTCTTGTTTCGTCGGATTTTATCTGACTGAGTCGTGTCGCGACGCGTCGTTTGAGTTTGTTGGTCGTGATTAGTATCGTGGGGCGATCATCATCTTCGTGCGGCCTGTGGAAGTAAGTCTCCCTTCTTTGTGTTGTGCCTCGTGTGACACGAGCTGTTTTTATGATTATTTGTTAAGTGATGGAATCCTTATGTGGATCTTGATTTCACGATATGTATTTAGTCGACTCTCGTACTAGATTTATACGAGAAGTGTCGTCGCTTGTGATGTCTTTTTATTGTTGTTTTTGTCCGTTGCTGATGATTTTCGAATCGATTTGCACGTTTTACAAGTTCTCTTGTGGAAGCTTTGTGCTTATACACGTTCGACTTGTTCACTAGCCAGTGCGGGAGGGTCCTTAGAGACCTCGAATGGGGTCAGTGGTTTTGTTCTGAATGTGGTATTTTATCGTTTATTTCCGTTTAAAGACAGGTATTGTCTTGATTTTAAACATTTTGATGGGTGTACTAGGAGTTGTTTTAGTGAACGTCGATATGCGTGAGTTTTGGGCATTCTGGCCTATTGGATTTTTGAAAACCTTGAGTATCTTAGAAAAATAAAATTCGAGACATATTTTTCAAATGAGTTATTTTCTTGTGGTACATCCAAGGTGCCACAATATATTTCAAAAAAAATTTCTACCTCGAGGACCAAAATGTTTTGAGATATTTTCAATGTTTTAGAAACACTTTTATTTAGACCCAAGGGTCGAATATTTTGAAAGTTTTCACTAAGAGAAAGTGTCCTCATTTTTATCAAATGCGAAATGGTTCTCCAAAGCCTCGATAACAATGTTTCACGTTTGTACTTTTTGAAAGGTGATACTCAAGATCAACCGGTGTTCTTCTAAATTATTTTCAAAATGAGGTTTTCGTTTTTAAAACCTATCCATTCCCGTTTGAGGGCTGGGTATATATGTATGATGTTCGCGTTGTCATTTTGATGTTTGCTCCCGAGTATGACCGAATTGGCGGTGTGAGCGTTGAGTCGTTTTCCACACATTTGTTGTGTTAGCCCTCTGTGAGAGGTGGAATGTTGGTGTTGAATGTTGTCGCCTCGTGGTGATTTCTGCATTGTCGCGCATGTGCGAGCTGTTAGAGCTTGGTTTGGTATGACCGTGTGCATCGGTGATCGTTCCGTTATGTGCCGGTTGTTTAATGTCTTGTTACCTAGCTCCTGTTTTTGTGAATTTCGTGGACGAGGTCGGAGGTAATGCCCGTACTATTTTGACTTCGGTATTTTCTCTTTCTCCAGACTATCGATTCGCTCATGTTTGTTGATACTTTCTGAACTTGTTCTGTATTTCGATTTCATCGTCTGAACGAACCGTGATCTTGTTGTGGGTCGATCTAGTTATCGCTGTGACTTTTTTGGGTTCGGTTCGACTCTTGTGAACCTTGTTCGGGAGTGACATCATCTGGTTCTATTAGTTCTTTTATTCGAAGTGGATCGGATTTGGAACTCTTGTGTTTTCGACTTTGTCGACTCATCATGTTCATTGACATTTTCTGAGATTGTCCTGCCCCTTGCTTTTGTTGATCGAACGAGGGTGGTATTTCGGAATTACTCGTTCGTCGTTGTGACCTCTCAATCATTATTCCCTTTCCTGTGGATCTTATGCGAGTGTGCATCTTGTTGTTTTCACCGGATCATGTTTTGTCTCGAGTCGAGGTGTGAACCTCGGAGTTGTCGGTTGAACTTTATTGTTCTTCGTGATCCGAACATGATCGTTCGATTTTTGTTGTCTCGATTTTTTTTTGGTTCGATCGTTTGATTGTTCGGTTTTTGTTGATCTCGTTTCGTGATGGTTGAACATTCAGACTCCTTCCAAATTTCCTTAAGTTCGGGAAATTAGTCTCGTTTTCCATCTTCCAACCCCTGGGCGGTGGAATTCCGTATTTGTTCAGCGTGTGGCTCATGTTTTGATTGATATACCGTTGGGTTGGTCAATCGCATTGATTTTCGTTGGTTGTGTTTTGTGATTTTTCGGATAATCGACTTGATTGTGTTATCTGTCTGATGACACTTGTCACTTTTTGATTTTATTATGTCTCTACCGGTGGCATTGTGTTGGTCGCCCTGGAGCGTGTTTTCACGCCTCCTTTGCGTTGCTTGTAACGTTTCGCCGATGGGCGTAAGTTACGCATTTCTTGTGTATCTCGTTGAGTTTTCCCTGGCGGGGATATTGCTTCTCCCTACTTGTTTTAAGTTTCGGGACGAAACTTCTTTTAAGGAGGGTAGAATGTAATATCCGCAATTTTGAATTTCGGTAATTTTTTTTTTTTGGTGTATTTCTCGATCGTAGTGACCCTCGTGTACCTTTCAGTGCGTCCTTCCTGTCAACTGTTGAACTGTATTCTCGTTATTGTTGTGCGGAACTGTCGTTTCGGGGTTGCCGCGGATCCATTTCGTGTTATTGGTTCCCAAATATTGATTCCTATCGTTTTATTCTCTTTCCGGATCTTTTTCTTCATTTTGGGACCCAAAAGGGGGTGTGGGCCGCGGCACAAGATGTGTGTGCCGTGGCACACTAATTTATTCAGTTGTTGGTCGAGCGAACTGTACCGTGTGCCGCGGCACACCCATCCGGTGCCGCGGCACAGTGCCGAGTCAGTGCCGCGGCACACCCGTCCGGTGCCGCGGCACACCCGTGTGACATCTGCGACCAAAACCCGCCTGTACCGGGTGCCGCGGCACACGCAGGCCGTGCCGCGGCACACTGCCGAACCCTGGGAGTAATTTTTTGGCCTGTGCCGCGGCACACCTCAGCTGTGCCGCGGCACACAATGCGGTCAACCCCCTATAATTGCGTTGTTTTGAGCGTAATCTGCTCATTTCCTTCTTCTTCTTCCTGCGACGCGAGAGAGTGAGAGAGAGGGGGAGAGTTCCTCATTATTATCGATTGGGGAGTTGATTTTCATCATTCTTCTTCGGTTGTGAAGCCCGGACAATCAATCCAATGCGTGTTCTACGGATCTTAGTACTTGAATCTCCAAAGGTAATATCTCTAGAACCCTATTTTCGACTAAATTGGGGGTTTTGGGATTTTCTTCCGATTCGTTCCGTTTTGTTGGTGGATTCATGGTGTATGCGATTAATATTGTTAGTATCTTTAGTTTTCCTACGGATTCATGGATATTTTGTGGATTTTTACGGAATCGAGAGGGTTTGGTTGTGGTCCGCCCTCGTTGTTATTTTTCGTATGAATATACATGAATCGTAGGCGGGTTTTCGGATGTATTCCATTTCCGTAATCGTTCAGAAGTGGTTGTAATTGTGCTATTCGAATCGTTAGGTTCATTTTCGTCGGTTCCTCGCGGTCGTGCTTGATTCTTCCGTTCCGTTCGTTGTCGTCTCCCTTTTCGTTAGCATCGAGCGTTCCGAAGCTTCCCGGTTGAGCCATATCCGTTCGTGGTTCCGTGCTCGTGGTATCGAGGCAAGTACCTTGCCCATACTTTTCTTATTCTGTGGATATGATGATCGGTGATCGTATTAGTGTGTTTGTTTGGTTGTTTGTGAACGGCGTGTTTTGGAAATTGATTATGATTTGATTATTTTGAACGTTGAAGGATTTGATGATGATACTCCTATTGTTTAAAGTTATAGAATCGTGTACTCCGTAATTAATCTTGTTATTGTGTTTTGAAGAGTTTGATAATGGTGTCGAGTTAATGGCCATCTCTAGTGAGTATTCTTAATGAACTTACATTCTTAGCATGTTAGTTTTGCATGAGTAATGGTGTGTGTGTGTGTATGCTCACTACGGGTTAGATCCGACGGGGTCTCGGTAGGGGTCCACGGAGGTGTGGATCGACGAGCTTTGCTTTTAACCACTACGGGTTAGATCCGACGGGATCTCGGTAGGGGTCCACGGAGGTGTGGATCGACGGTTAATTGTGGTGAATTTTACAAATGTGATTTGATATTGGCATTTTCGGAAATGAGTGCTTTTGAACGGTTTTCATGATTGCATGCATCGACCAAGTGTGTAAGAGGTAAGTTGTTCGTTTGGCTTACTTGGCTAGGATGGCACTAGAGTATTTTGTTGTTTGTGTTAAATCCTTTATTTGTGGACTTTGATGTTGGGAGACGAATCTTGTGGTCGTTCTTTGTACTGTGAGTTGATGATATTTGGGGCTAAAATCCCAATGGTTTTGTAAAAGTCATTTTACGGATTTGGGACTAATATCCCAATGGTTTGGTAAAGGTTATTTTACGGAAAGTAAACCTTTGGGGCGGTGACCCCTTTTGTCTTTGGATTTTGAAAAGTAGGATTTGATAATCCTAAATGGTTTTCTATTAAAACTCTCGATGGCATTCTAAACCGTTTTATAAATTATTTCCATTGATTTATGGTATTTCGATTTTTAAAGGTTTTCTCAAACCCTTGCCTCGAGAAGTACTTTTCGTTTCGTTTGGATCTTTGAGGATTCCTGGTTATTGTTATTCGTGGAATGTGAATTGTATGGCTCGTATTTGCACTTTGTATTTTCACTAGCAAAACAGTGGAGTTTTGCTAACCCCCGAGTATTCGGGGGGTGGATGTCTATTTTTGCATTCAGGTTTTGGAGCATAACACAGGGTCGGCACGAAGGATGATGAAAGATGAACGATACTAATCACACGAGGATCCGTTGATGTCGTATTGGTCTAGTTGTATTTTCTTTTCCGCTGCAGTATCTTTTCCCCGTTGTACGGGAGTTTATTGTATTTTGCCCCTGCGTGGGTATATGTTGTAATTGAGTTGTATATTTTTATTGAAAGACCAAATCGGTCTACCGAGTCATTTAGCCTTGAAAGCATTGTCGAGATGTTGAATGTTGTTACCAGCCTGGTAGATCTTCGAGGAGAGGGTCTACGGCGTGTAATATCCCTCAGTGGATTGGGGGTGTTACAGTATATAGCTAATTTATTGGTGTTATGGCCAGATCTAGAAATCTCAAAAATCAAAATATTATATATATATATATATATATATGTATAAAAAAAATTAAGGCAAATAACCAAACACACCAAAATTCTAAAACAAACCACCCCCAAACTTGAAAATAAAACTGTCCTCAGTTTAAAAATAAAAATAAAAATCAATGCGTAAAGCGAATACTCCTGTTAAGAAAGTTGATGTCCGAGCCTAACGCCTTTTAGAATGCAAGAGAATAAATATACGAGGCACACACAAAAGAAAATAAAATATACTCGTAAGTATAACATAATTTTTAGATGCGCATCAAGAAAGTCCGAAGAGTCGCCTTACGCCGCCATCAAAGTTTTTATAAAAGCAAAACACGAAATAAACATTACAAGTAATGAAATAAAAATACATAAATCGTGAATAGATGCGCGTCAAGAGATCAAGAAGAAACTCCTTAAGCCGCCATCATTTAGCACGATTATTACACACGATGAAAGTAAAAATACAAGGGGTCCGACATGGGTTATCAAAGGGAGAGGAATGAATCTACTTTTCGCTTTCTCACGGTAAAATCTTCTACCTGCATAATTTTAGCTAGAGTCGGATCTGGTTGAGGAACAAATTCATTGAGTTTTTGATTAGTTCTTCGGTGTTGTTGCAACGACTATGATTCGTTTTGCACGCTCTAAATAAAGCCCTTTTCAAAGCAGAGTAGTCGATGAAAGACAAGAAACCATCAAATAAACCATTGACATTAAGCACTCCTATTGGTTTTGATGAACATTTAGTGGGCTCGTAACCACATGAAAAAGTTCCTCAAGGGTGCCAAAACCACCTGAAGGGCGATAAAGGCGCGAATTATTTATCATGTGAGTTATGCGATCTTGCATATTCACAGATCTAAACTCATCTCCAATAGTTGACTCGGTGATTTTACTTTCACAGAGGTTTTGGGATTACTCCCAACACTCTTACTCCTTCCATATAGGCGACAGCTCGTCCCATTAATCCTAGACTTCCTCCTCCGTAAACTACATGAATGCATTTTTCTCCTAAGGTACGACCCAAGTTGTGGGCTGCTTCAGTGAAGCATGCCTCTTTTCCAGAACTAGATCCACCAAAAATGCAGACTGTGTAAAATTTTTTTGTTGAAGATGATGACTCCATTTTTGAAAAGAAAAAAAAATTTTTTTAGAGAGAAACAGAGAAAAGTGCAAGTTTGAGGGATGAATGAAAGAAACCAGTAGAAAGTTTATTTATAGAAGAAAAAGAAGGTAAAAATTGTTTAACAAGTTTGTGATTGTGTTTGATTGTGCTTCAACTACTCAATAGAATAATGAAAGCTTTTATCGCGTATCACATTTTTTATTCCGAAAATCTCACCACACGACAAAAATAAAAGATACGCGTATGTACAGTAGTTGTGATTTTGGCTCACATCTTCCTTTGATTTTATGTTCAGAAACGGCCTAAACGCCTTCTATGAGTCGGGGAGAAGCTTCCCATCCAATTTTCTTACAAATTGGCAAACAGGGTCTTTTAACGTCAGATTCCCAAGACGTTGTTCATATTCTGGTTTGAATTTATTCCACAAACATTGAATTCCGTAATACACAAGTCCACTAGGATGCGTGTCAAGAGAAATTTCGATATTATCTAAATTCTCCTTATTCAGACCATCATTAATGAACTGAATTTTATCTTCTCTGTTTGTAGATGGAATTCCTAAAGATCGACATTTTGCATTACGCCCATCTAGCACATTTATAGCAAACGGCTAGAATCTTTGCTCGTCGTTTCTTGGCATATGAACTTTTCCAAGCCCCAGTAAAAATCTAGTTGGTGTTTCGTGAATTCACCTTCTATTCTTACTTTGGCTTCGATAATGAATCTTATGTCAAAAGGTATGCTTTTATTCGTAAGCAACCTCATCCTTTCAAGCCTTGTCTTGTAAATTTTTAAAATTGCATTTTTGCTTAGAAAGGGAAATCTTTTTCAATTTTAAACAATGTTTCATCCATGATAAAAAAACAAAAATAAAAAGACAATGAAAATAATTAAAAATATATACAAATATCGCTTGTTGTGGGAAATCAAAATCCGACTTTAATAGTCACGGAGTACCGTTATCCGCCACTTGACCGGACAAACACAATTTAGTACTAAGTTACAACGTCGAGAAATTTGTACCTACAAAAATAGTTTATAATGTAAGATTTCAAATATAACTTATACTTCCCAAGAACGGCGCCAAAAACTTGACACGCTTTTAGTGTAACTATCGCAAGTGCACGATATCGTATCAAGTAGTAAAGTGGACTTTTTGAGTCCGGTTTATCGATCCCACAAGGAAGTTTTGTTATAATTTGAATTATACAGTATTAGTCTATTTTTATAGATACTTAAGATGAGTGAAACACACAATTAAAAAGTTTGGTTTGATAATTGCAAAGAAATTGCAATAATAGTTCTAATATTATAAGGAAATAAAAAGATTGCAATATTAATAGATTGATTAATGATAAAATGAAATAGTTGGGATTACAAACTTAGTTCGTCATTAGTTATAAAAGATGTATTGGAGATCATAAGATGAATTTACTTATTATGTTGTGTAGATTCGATTTTCCTTAAAAAGACGGTTTCTCTTCGAACTATAAACGCCCCTTACATATTGAATCAATCCACTATATTTCTATGTTGATTGGCTTCAATACATAGCATTAGGATTTGTGAAAATAACTCAATGAATCATCTAAGGACTAGGGGTATATTTCTATCCCCTAGAACAACTTAGAGTGAAGATCATTTGATCAAATCAAAAATATTTTCTTTCAAACATATGAAGACCATAAATATCTTCATTAATTGGCCAAATAAATAAAGATTGTTAAAACAATGAAAATCACACACAATAATAAGTAATTCACAATAGATCTTTTATACAAACATAAATAACATGACTAACCTTGTTTATAATCCCAACTTAAGGAACTTAGCCCATAAAGGGTTTATTACACATATTACAAGCTTTGGTGGTCATGTTTAGTTGAATCAAGAGAAAGAATTGATCCTAACTCCCTTAGTAGATAAAGGATATAGAAGCAATAAACTCTCTGAACAACATATACTATACCACACTTACAAAGATCACTCAAGAACACAAGTGTGTTCTTCACACAAAATGATAAGTTTACAAAAAATGGAAAATTATAAGATGAATGATGAATGATGAAGGATCTAAGGGGTCTATTTATACACCTAAAGTCATCTAATAGCTCCAAAACTTCAGCATTATTACATTAGATCGGATCAATGCCAGCCATCCCCTCAATAATACACAAAAAGTATAAAAAATTAGACAAATCATAGTAATCTGTCAAGAGTTACGGCCGTAACATTCAGGAGTTACGGCCTTAACTAGGGTGACTTACGGCCGTAACCCCTGAATGTTACGGCCATAACGTGGCTTCGTAAATTTGCTCATTTGAAGCTTTGATAGTTACGTTTTTAGCCCAGAATTCCTCAGAATTTGCGTTTTTGCCCCAGATCTTCTTCGGATGATAACTTTTGATATATAACTCTGATTTTGAATCCGGAAAGACTGCCGAATTCATCTAGGAAAGCCCTACAACATGAATATATCAAAATTCAATAAATAGAATATTTATTAAACATGTTGTTTCTTGAGTAATTCAGTTATTTAATCCGATCATCATCCGATAAAAATAAAATTATTAAAACTAATAAATTAAAAGCAAAAAACCAGTAGACTAGCTCAATTATGGGTGAATTTTATCGATATAAACCATGGATAAGTGTACAAAACTGACACTTATCACACCCCCAAACTTGAATTCTTGCTAGTCCCGAGCAAGACTCTTTATTATTCACACTCCAAAAATAAAAATAAAAATCACTAAAATAAGAAAATTAATACACACATAAATTAAAATATAAAAAGAGAAAAGGAGATCAAAATGCCATTAATAATCAACAAAAACTATATAAAGTAGATAGAAATGAATCAAGATTCAAAATAAATCTACTAATGTTTTTGAAGTTAAAACACGGTTTTTATTTTGTAATTCCAAAATGTAAGGTTTTCCCCCCAAAAGGTTGATTATTTCTTTCCCACTCGTGATACACACGACTCCCTTTAATGGTTGCTCTCGATCACTCGTTTATTTTTCGACTCAATATGAAGAAGAATTTCATTGGCGTCATCAAATATTGTGATTTTCACAAAATTGAGTGTATTGAAATTCAGCTGCTAATTAATTCAAATCTGCTCATAAACTACATCCCTTTTAGTGATAGCTTTCACACCGTTATTTGCTAACGTGTAGCTCTTTTCACTAACGCAATTTCTAACTCATTATTTTTCTTTCGTAAAAAGGTGATAGCTTTCACACCGTTATTTGCTAACGTGTAGCTCTTTTCACCAATTTCTGAGACGGCAGCTACGCACCAACAATGGTTAGTCCTTTATTTTTCGCAAAATTTAAGACTTCCAAAATTAGGCAGCTGTTGCTGCTCAACACTTCTCCTTTTCGTCATTTATTTTTTTAGGTGATAGCTTTCACACCGTTATTTGCTAACGTGTAGCTCTTTTCACCAATGACTCCTTTTTTTTTTAGGGAATAGAATTTTTGCAGAAAATTATTTTTTAGTTAAGCATGAAAAATAAAAAACTCCACAAAGTAAGTAAATTTCAGTTCTATTTTTCATCAACCGATTGATTCTTCTTTTCTCAAGGTAACGAATGACTCGATTTTATATGATAATTACAAGGCTTGGAAAGAGAGATTAAGGCTCAAAAAATTTTGGAATATACATTTTTTTTTACCGGTTAAAACGATTTTAGAAGCTTGTATATAGCAAATTTATTGGTGTTATGGCCAGATCTAGAAATCTCAAAAATCAAAATATTATATATATATATATATATATATATATATGTATAAAAAAAAATTAAGGCAAATAACCAAACACACCAAAATTCTAAAACAAACCACCCCCAAACTTGAAAATAAAATTGTCCTCAGTTTAAAAATAAAAAAAAATAAAAATCAATGCGTAAAAGGTAATACTCCTGTTAAGAAAGTTGATGTCTGAGCCTAACGCCTTTTAGAATCTGCAAGAGAATAAATATACGAGGCACACACAAAAGAAAATAAAATATACTCGTAAGTATAACATAATTTTTTAGATGCGCATCAAGAAAGTCCGAAGAGTCGCCTTACGCTGCCATCAAAGTTTTTATAAAAGCAAAACACGAAATAAACATTACAGTAATGAAATAAAAATACATAAATCGTGAATAGATGCGCGTCAAGAGATCAAGAAGAAACTCCTTAAGCCGCCATCATTTAGCACGATTATTACACACGGCGTAAAGTAAAAATACAAGGGGTCCGACATGGGTTATCAAAGGGAGAGGAATGAATCTACTTTTTGTTTTCTCACGGTAAAATCTTCTACCTGCATAATTTTAGCTAGAGTCGATCTGGTTGAGGAACAAATTCATTGAGTTTTTGATTAGTTCTTCCGTGTTGTTGCAACGACTATGATTCGCTTTTGCACGCTCGAAATAAAGCCCTTTTCACAGAGTAGTCGATGAAAGACAGAAACCATCAAAGAAACCATTGACATTAAGCACTCCTATTGGTTTTGATGAACATTTAGCCGGGCTCTGTAACCACATGAAAAAGTTCCTCAAGGGTGCCAAAACCACGGAAGGGCGATAAAGGCGCCTGAATTATTTATCATGTGAGTTATGCGATCTTGCATATTCACAGATCTAAACTCATCTCCAATAGTTGACCGGTGATTTTACTTTCAACTGCAGGTTTTGGGATTACTCCCAACACTCTTACTCCTTCCATATAGGCGTATAAACGGCTCGTCCCATTAATCCTAGACTTCCTCCTCCGTAAACTACATGAATGCATTTTTCTCCTAAGGTACGACCCAAGTTGTGGGCTGCTTCAGTGAAGCATGCCTCTTTTCCAGAACTAGATCCACCAAAAATGCAGACTGTGTAAAATTTTTTTGTTGAAGATGATGACTCAATTTTTGAAAAGAAAAGAAATTTTTTTAGAGAGAAACAGAGAAAAGTGCAAGTTTGAGGGATGAATGAAAGAAACCAGTAGAAAGTTTATTTATAGAAGAAAAAGAAGGTAAAAATTGTTTAACAAGTTTGTGATTGCGTTTGATTGTGCTTCAACTACTCAATAGAATAATGAAAGCTTTTATCGCGTATCACATTTTTTATTCCGAAAATCTCACCACACGACAAAAACAAAAGATACGCGTATGTACAGTAGTTGTGATTTTGGCTCACATCTTCCTTTGATTTTACGTTCAGAAACGGCCTAAACGCCTTCTATGAGTCGGGGAGAAGCTTCCCATCCAATTTTCTTACAAATTGGCAAACAGGGTCTTTTAACGTTAGATTCCCAAGACGTTGTTCATATTCTGGTTTGAATTTATTCCACAAACATTGAATTCCGTAATACACAAGTCCACTAGGATGCGTGTCAAGAGAAATTTCGATATTATCTAAATTCTCCTTATTCAGACCATCATTAATGAACTGAATTTTATCTTCTCTGTTTGTAGATGGAATTCCTAAAGATCGACATTTTGCATTACAGTTCCATCTAGCACATTTATAGCAAACGGCTAGAATCTTTGCTCGTCGTTTCTTGGCATATGAACTTTTTCCAAGCCCTGGTAAAAATCTAGTTGGTGTTTCTATGAATTCACCTTCTATTCTTACTTTGGCTTCGATAATGAATCTTATGTCAAAAGGTATGCTTTTATTCGTAAGCAACCTCATCCTTTCAAGCCTTGTCTTGTAAATTTTTAAAATTGCATTTTTGCTTAGAAAGGGAAATCTTTTTTCAATTTTAAACAATGTTTCATCCATGATAAAAAAACAAAATTAAAAAGACAATGAAAATAATTAAAAAAAAAATATATACAAATATCAGTTGTTGTGGGAAACTGAAAAATCCGACTTTAATAGTCACGGAGTACCGTTATCCGCCACTTGACCGGACAAACACAATTTAGTACTAAGTTACAACGTCGAGAAATTTGTACCTACAAAAATAGTTTATAATGTAAGATTTCAAATATAACTTATACTTCCCCGGCAACGGCGCCAAAAACTTGACACGCTTTTAGTATAACTATCGCAAGTGCACGATATCGTATCAAGTAGTAAAGTAGACTTTTTGAGTCCGGTTTATCGATCCCACAAGGAAGTTTTGTTATAATTTGAATTATACACTATTAGTCTATTTTTATAGATATTTAAGATGAGTGAAACACACAATTAAAAAGTTTGGTTTAATAATTGCAAAGAAATTGCAATAATAGTTCTAATATTATAAGGAAATAAAAAGATTGCAATATTAATAGATTGATTAATGATAAAATGAAATAGTTGGGATTACAAACTTAGTTCGTCATTAGTTATAAAAGATGTATTGGAGATCATAAGATGAATTTACTTATTATATTGTGTAGATTCGATTTTCCTTAAAAAGACGGTTTCTCTTTCGAACTATAAAATGCCCCTTACATATTGAATCAATCCACTATATTTCTATGTTGATTGGCTTCAATACATAGCATTAGGATTTTTGAAAATAACTCAATGAATCATCTAAGGACTAGGGGTATATTTCTATCCCCTAGAACAACTTAGAGTGAAGATCATTTGATCTAATCAAACATATTTTCTTTCGAAACATATGAAGACCATAAATATCTTCATTAATTGGCCAAATAAATAAAGATTGTTAAAACAATGAAAATCACACACAATAATAAGTAATTCACAATAGATCTTTTATACAAACATAAATAACATGACTAACCTTGTTTATAATCCCAACTTAAGGAACTTAGCCCATAAAGGGTTTATTACACATATTACAAGCTTTGGTGGTCATGTTTAGTTGAATCAAGAGAAAGAATTGATCCTAACTCCCTTAGTAGATAAAGGAGATAGAAGCAATAAACTCTCTGAACAACATATACTATACCACACTTACAAAGATCACTCAAGAACACAAATGTGTTCTTCACACAAAATGATAAGTTTACAAAAAATAGAAAATTATAAGATGAATGATGAATGATGAAGGATCTAAGGGGTCTATTTATACACCTAAAGTCATCTAATAGCTCCAAAACTTCAGCATTATTACATTAGATCGGATCAATGCCAGCCATCCCCTCAATAATACACAAAAAGTATAAAAAATTAGACAAATCATAGTAATCTGTCAAGAGTTACGGCCGTAACATTCAGGAGTTACGGCCGTAACTAGTGTAACATTCCCAGAATACGACCGGGAATGTCACACGCCGTAGACCCTTATCACAAGGATCTAGCAGGCTAAACTCCAAAAGACTACTCAATGATTGACCGACCGGGGTCAAAATTAAATAGAAAGCAGACCGACAAGGTCATAAACCAATTCAGAAACTAACGACATTCATATTACAATGACAACAATAAACTTGAACACAGAAAAGAATGACAACTCAATTTAATAAATGATAACTACACCCATGCAAGGGTGAATACTCGAACGACAGAGAAATACCGACCAAATTGATACAAAAGAAAAGACTCGACTGTGTGATTAGCATCGTCGTCTTCCATCTCCTTCCAAGCCAATCCCGTATCGCTCCCGAGCCGCCAAAACTCGAGCGCATAACAGGCACCCACCCCCCGAAAACTCGGGGGTTAGCAAACTGAAATTTTGCTAGTGCAAGTACATAGTATACAAGATATACGAACAGTAACAACACAAAATTCAACCGCCGTGAAGCCTTAACACAAACCATACATTTCTATAGTCCACACAGAATAACACTCGCATACACAAGGTGAAAGATAATCACATAGTCATATTCTCTTTACGGAACATAACATCAATGAAACTTTAAACGAGCCCAAGGAGTCAGGAAAATCCCCTTAAAAAAGGAAAAATGTTTTGATAAGATAGTTTGCAAATGTTATTATTGACTCGGGCCGTCTGGGGGTTTTTAAAATCGAATGGAAATACTTTTGGAAATAATTTCAAAAGCTCTCGGGTCCTTGACCCAACATATGGAAGACAATTACACGAAAACCAAGTCAACTTATTCGGGGTCCTCGACCCAATTTATAGAACACTGTCACAAACGAAATCATTACAACATCTCACAGGGTTCTCAACCCGATCCGAATAACATCATCATGACATCAATCATCTCAACATTCCACAGGGTCCTCGACCCAATACACAGAATAGCACCACAATGCAACCAAAGGTACAAAACTCTCATTCGACATATCCTGCTCAAGACCCCCGATTAATTATGTAATACCCCGATTTTTCGGATATATTTTTCGTTTATATATTGGATATCGTGGATGGTTAATTATGCTCGAGGACGTTGTGAACGTTTGATAATGTTATTGAATTGAGTATATGTATTGATTTTGCCGTATGCTCGTATTTGGTATGTCGTGACTTTGGACAGGAATTGCTGAAATTGGCTAAGTATGGAATTGTTACGTACGTTAACAAGGTGAGCTTACGTACGTAATATTGGCATGGTTACGTACGTTAAGGCTAAGGTATTACGTACGTAATGAAGGCATCGGACAGGACCGAGTCCTGGTCGGCAGGTGGGACCCTGTGTCGGCAACTTTCGGCGGAGGATGTTGACAGGTGAGTCAATGTACGTGTTACGTACGTTATACAGGACGTGTTACGTACGTAACACGACCATTGTACTGTAGCAAGTCAACTGGTATATTACGTACGTTATATGGTATGGGTTACGTACGTAATGGACTTCACGGAATGAGACAGTGAGTTTGTTACGTACGCTATGGATTCCGTATTACGTACGTTAAGGTTGTTACGTACGTTAAGTAAGGACACTTACGTACGTAACGAGATGCGCAGTTTATATATTAAGAGCTGGTCTTTCATTTGTTCACGAAAGAAAACTCATTTCTCCCACCCCAGCTCGTCCCTCTTCACTTCTAAGAGTGTTCTAAACACTTCTAACATGATTGTGAGCTTGGAATCATGGAATTAGAGCTTGGTTATGGAACTATTGTTGATTCTTGAAGTGATTTCTTGTATTATCCATATTCTATGAGGTATGTTGGATATTTCTCCTTTTCATTTCGGAATTTTGATGTTATAGTTGATGAATGATTCGTATGAAGATGATTATGATGTTGTTATTGCGATTCTTGAGGATATATGAGGTTTATGTTGAAGGAAGATAATGATATGCTTTGAATATGTTGATTATGATTATGGAATCATAGAGTTCTTGATGTTCTTGAGGCCATATGATGACTGTGATGATTTGATGATTCGTTTAACCGATTTAAGATGGTATTCTAAATCATAGTGATGATAGTGGTTGATTTAGATGAGATGAATCTTGATATGAGGTTGAATTCCGGATTGAATATGTTATGATCATTGTTACCAAGTTGGTTCGATTATTGACATGATTATTGTTCTAGGTTGATTAACCAATAGGTTTAATCGTTTTGCCGCGGTGAAAGGCCGTAGATTCCGTCCAGTCGGGGCTGAAGAGCTCGTAGACGAGGGCGATGAGTTCGATGTTGGTTTTGTCGCGTTGGTATCCAGGCAAGTGTTTACTTGTTCGGTTGTAATGTTTTGATGAGTAATTCCATTTACATTTCATAAGTATTTTATGTTGTATTGCATATTGACGAATGTTCAGTGATGTTCTAAAAGGATTAGAATGCACAGTTGATGATTGTTGAGATACTTGGACAATCTTGGGAAGATTGTAGTATTCGGATATTGTTGATGTCATTTTGGATATTCTTGGTCTGTGGTATGCATTTCGGAAGGATATCCGGATAGAGGTATGTTTTGTGGTAATCGTACATAGAAGATTGTGTACGAGAAAGTATTCGGTATTGAGGTATTATGTGGTATTATCGTGATATTGGGATTTTGATGAGAATCGTTGGATTACCGGAAGTGGTAAGGTTATCGTTGAGGTTATTATTCTCATGATGCATGGCATGTGAATATTTATGTTTATGTACTTGTGGTTATTTGTCGGGCATTATTGCTGACCCCGTTGTGGGACTTGTTTTTCAGGTATTGAGAACTTTGATGGTAGCGGTCGTGAAGCGAGGATTCCGGACGATACTGGCTATGGCATATTGTTGGGGAATCGTGTATTCTGTTTGTGTATATCATTATTGATGTATATGTATCGTGGACTGTGTTATTATCCGCTGCGTGAGTTCTTTCAAATGGTTTTCAGCTTTTTGCCAACTGAGTTTGATTTCGAAAACCGATTCCCTTAACCGAGTTTTTGGCCTTGTTTGTCTTGACGGTAGTTGGTGTTTTCAAATGATTTTGTGAATTTTGGAAAATACTACCGTCATCGGCCTTCTTGTCGTTTTTTGTAAATGGTTTTTAGCCTGGTGGGTTCCGGTGCGGGGCCCACGGCGTGTAATATTCCCGGTTGGATCTGGGGGTGTTACAAATTAACCCTCGGAGATTTCGTCAAACCTCCGTGGTTAATTAACCCTGATACCAACGCTAAAAAAAAACAAGTTGAAACACGCTTTCAAAAACACGAATCGCGGTCTATATCAAGACAAGCATTTAAAAGTGAGTTGAAAGAATTTGAGATACGAACATCGTTCGGTAACGGGGTCTTAGCTATCACTCGAATACCCGTAACCAATAAGCCTGCCAGGCGCCTCCACTGCACACCTGTGCACCGGCGTTCACTCCACTATGTCGGCCGCTCCTTGAACATGTCACTACGCCGGCGATCACTCCCGCAAGAGACGCCCCTTGACACACGCATTATGTAACACCGGCGTTCACCACCCATATGGAGTTGCACATTGCAGCATACACCAGGCCGGAGTGCACGCCCCGCCCTCAGAGGTTCCCGGATATGACGTTTCTCACAACAAGTATCCACATTGTTTCAAACATCAAGCACACGGACAAACGTCACAACAATTTTCAAACTCGGTACATCAAGTCACACAATTTCTCCGCCAGTCCATAACCACACAAATAAACAATAACACGCACGTTATCAATCAAACTCAATCAACACCGCACATATATCTCTATATTGCGACTCAACCGAATATATATACATTTATATATATAGATATATAGATATATATATATATATATAACCTTACTATATTATATGAATAACTATAGTTCGTCCGTCAATCCAAGTTGAGTACGTCAACTAATGTTAGAATTCAACACTCGTCGATCACCAACATAAACATATATATCAAAATGCGTATATACATACATATATTTAACATGTAACTATATATCAACACATATATATATACACATACGTATATATACATCCATATAAACTCATACACTTCGACAACAATGATTTCACGCAGTTACAATTCGTATATCGAGGTACTTGCCTTGGTAATACGACGCGAAGGAAACGACGAAGGAATAGGTTTCGGTCCGAACAATCCCCTCAAATCCGACCCTAACACAATAATGATATACAATCAATCTCACATCATGAATACGAAGAAATTCCTCCTAGTTCTACCCGTTGGGACAATTTATCGAACACCAAGAGTGCGTAGGGAATTGAAATCGGTTAACGGTGAATTAACGGGATTTCATCCCAACCAATAACAAGAAAACCAAGGTCACAAGAGTACTATCAAAATCTAACAACAACATCGGTTAATTCGGATTAAAACACAAGATCACCACCAAACCCTCCCCAAAATCATACTAGGATTAAAGGAGTTCATACCTCTTGAAGATTCAAGCCCTATAATCCGAAGAACACATGCTAGATTGATTATCCGAGCCTCACAACCGAAGGAAGATGATGAAAATCGACCCCCGAATGAAGAATGCTTGAGAAGTTCTCCCCCCTTAGGCCTCTCTCTCTCGCGCAGGTGAAATGAAGGAGAAAAATGGCCGATCTCATCTGATAAGGACGAGATTGCACAGTTGACCGCTTTGTGTGCCGCGGCACAGCCGAAGTGTGCCGCGGCACAGGCCAAAAATTACTTCCTGTGTTTCGGCGGTGTCCGCGGCACGGCTTGAGTGTGCCGCGGCACCCGCAGATCGGGTTTGGTCGCAGATGTCACACGGTGTGCCGCGGCCCGACAAGTGTGCCGCGGCACCGACTGGCCGTGTGCCGCGGCGCACAATCCTTGTGCCGCGGCACACGGTACAGCCGCCGCCAACTGAAAATGAGAGTGACTTAGCTATTTCGACCATAACTCCTCATCTGACTCCGATTGACTCACCGCTTGAACCATTGGAAAGCTAACTCGATGCTTTATAATATTGCAAGAGTCAGAATTTTTGGAGTTTCCAAAAATTAACGGTGATCTAACAAAGTCGAACTCGTACGCGGAAAAGTCGCTAAAGAACACGGAACTCAACAAAACGACACCGAAACGAACTCGGATGTCAAAAAGTGCAGAATAAAACATTCCCAGAATGACGAAACGGTCCTAAGCGAGTCGTCAAACGGACCTCCACCGAAAAATGAAAATTACTGGGAATCGAAATTGCGGGTATTACATTCTACCCTCCTTAAAAGAAGTTTCGTCCCGAAACTTAAAATAGAGAGCGGCGGGACAATCAAGGAAATAACTACTTGCTCAGTCCCAAATCATCACGAGCAAAGCGCGAATGCAAGGTTCCAGAAATACGATGAACCGACCTAGCAAGCATCCGTACGTGAGTCGGGCGATAAACTGTATGGGAACACGATAAGTTGAGGTGGAGGAGTATGAATTTGGATACCAAAGCTCCCAGTTAAGAAAATCACAAAATAGTTCAGACGTCCCGAAAATCATGTTTCCAAATTTCAACCAACCGCATCCAAGTTCATAATACATTCGGAAATGTTAATCGCACGTATGAGAATAATAGTTTCAACAAAAATTCGCAAGGATCAAGTTCGGATGTGGAAAGACCACAATAATCCACGAGTCTAACAAAACGGTTCTGAAATTCGTTCGAGAACGGTAGGCTAAGTACAACAGGTAGTTTAAAAATTATCGAGAGGGTCATAGATGAAGTACCAACAATGAAAGTCACCCAACACCGAAAATACTATGAAGAGTACGGGTAGTACATTTCCCCATACTAAGAAAACATTTCGATCCCGAAACTTAGAACAGCAAGAGTTGGTAACATAGAGCAATGAAATGAAGAACGATCAAAGTCACGATTGTTCAAAACAAAGAACGATTAGGACATATTACAAAATATTCATCCTCCCATGTTAGACTCTTCAAGGAAACATAGGGTTTCGGACATTCTCCGCCGCTTGCTCGTTCGCCAAAAGGGTAGCATTCTTTGCCGGATCGGAAATTATCTCACAATGCTTCTCCCGATGACCTTCACACCCGCACCAGAACAAGTCAAGAGTGGAAAGGGACAATTTGCACGAACATGTCCCTGACGATTGCAGTTGAAGCACCCTCCCTTCTTACCGAGAGTCACCGATGCTGGCTTGGGATTCCAAGCGCTCACTCCCGATCGCGATGACGACGCGTTCGAACGACGTGGGGGTTTGGGAGCCTTAGACTCTTCACCGCCCAAAACTTCCCGGATATCCTCGGTCTCTTGGCCGCTCGTGGGCTCGACCACTGAGGAGATTTCATAGGATATCGTTTGATCTAGATACTCCTTCACCGTAGCATGAATCGTGGTCGTACGAACCACCTTGCCGCTTCCATTTCCATCATCACGTCCACGTCCGCCGAGGCTTGACATACTAATACGGATAACACCGATCAACAGTATTAGTTTATCGGTCGTACAATATATCACAATTATCAACCCGAGTTTTAGTTAGCATCCTTAGAATAACGGTACTATCGTAAAGCATAAAGTTTTAAGAAGTCAATTTCGAGTTCCTCGACGAGGACGATCATTATATGTATGCACTTAATGAAAACAAATTTTTGAAAAAGAGGCTAGTCACATTGCGCCCAAGACTTGTAAACACTGTCTTTTATTTCGGAAGAGGAAGTTTATATAACGACTCTAAAAATTATTTTCGAGTGATGTATAAAAGAAAAAAAAAAGAAATCGAAAAGTAATTCGTCTAATTTGAAATATTTCAAAATGTTGAGTCCAAATACCACAATTTTGAAAATCTTTCCTCTTCTTCCAAAATGTTTATTCGAAAGAATTTTCCACCGAGATGCGTGACCATTTAACACGACGATATTAAATCATGGCTTCACACAATGTTAGAAAATTTCAAAGCATTACTTTAAAATATTCGTGATACTACACGCTGGGCCGTGCCGAACCCACTGTGCTAAAAATCATAAAAAAAATGATCAAAATGCCAAAAAGGCCGAAGTCCGTAATATTCTCAAATACTCACAAAAGTCATTTATAAAATATCAAATACCGTCATAAGAATACTATCAAAACATGCAAGACCAAAATATCAAAACTCGGTTTGCAAGATATCAAAAGTCATCTTAAAATACTCATGCGGTGGATAAAATTATCATTCGTAAATTTATTCTAATAAAGTACCGAAACAGATAAACATGCTCGACTTCCGAAGCATACTACATAACTATTTATACTCGGACCACATATGCATGTTATATCCTAAAACAATAATATCACCAACAAGTCCCAATTCCTAGTTCACATTAAGCATATTAGCACAATGTAATCAAATACGTATATAAGGGGACTTACGATCGGGAGGCTTACCATCACGGATTGCCGGGAGTTGATGTCGGAACCACGATACTAATCACAACTCTGATGCGCGTGACTTACACAAGACATGGACTTGACCCAACGGCCTAGGTTTTTCGCAAACCTAAGCTCTGATACCATAATTGTAACATCCCCAGAATACGATCGGGAATGTCACACGCCGTAGACCCTTATCACAAGGATCTACAGGCTAAACTCCAAAAGACTACTCAATGATTGACCGACCGGGGTCAAAATTAAATAGAAAGCAGACCGACAAGGTCATAAACCAATTCAGAAACTAACGACATTCATATTACAATGACAACAATAAACTTGAACACAGAAAAGAATGACAACTCAATTTAATAAATGATAACTACACCCATGCAAGGGTGAATACTCGAACGACAGAGAAATACAGACCAAAATGATACAAAAGAAAAGACTCTGACTCTGGTGTGATTAGCATCGTCGTCTTCCATCTCCTTCCAAGCCAATCCCGTGACTGCTCCCGAGCCGCCAAAACTCCGAGCGCATAACAGCACCCACCCCCGAAAACTCGGGGGTTAGCAAACTGGAATTTTGCTAGTGCAAGTACATAGTATACAAGATATACGAACAGTAACAACACAAAATTCAACCGCCGTGAAGCCTTAACACAAACCATACATTCCTATAGTCTACACAGAATAACACTCGCATACACAAGGTGAAAGATAATCACATAGTCATATTCTCTTTACGGAACATAACATCAATGAAACTTTAAACGAGCCCAAGGAGTCAGGAAAATCCCCTTGAAAAAGGAAAAATGTTTTGATAAGATAGTTTGCAAATGTTATTATTGACTCGGGCCGTCTGGGGGTTTTTAAAATCGAATGGAAATACTTTTGGAAATAATTTCAAAAGCTCTCGGGTCCTTGACCCAACATATGGAAGACAATTACACGAAAACCAAGTCAACTTATTCGGGGTCCTCGACCCAATTTATAGAACACTGTCACAAACGAAATCATTACAACATCTCACAGGGTTCTCAACCCGATCCGAATAACATCATCATGACATCAATCATCTTAACATTCCACAGGGTCCTCGACCCAATACACAGAATAGCACCACAATGCAACCAAAGGTACAAAACTCTCATTCGACATATCCTACTCAAGACCCCGACACTAACCCTGAGATTTCACAAACCTCCGTGGTTAATTAACCCCGATACCAACGCTAAAAAAACAAGTTGAAACACGCTTTCAAAAACACGAATCGCGGTCTATATCAAGACAAGCATTTAAAAGTGAGTTGAAAGAATTTGAGATACGAACATCGTTCGTAGCGGGTCTTAGCTATCACTCGAATACCCGTAACCAATAAGCCTGCCAGGCGCCTCCACTGCACACCTGTGCACCGGCGTTCACTCCACTATGTCGGCCGCTCCTTGAACATGTCACTACGCCGGCGATCACTCCCGCAAGAGCCGCCCCTTGACACACGCATTATGTAACACCGGCGTTCACCACCCATATGGAGTTGCACATTGCAGCATACACCAGGCCGGAGTGCACGCCCCGCCCCCAGAGGTTCCCGGATATGACGTTTCTCACAACAAGTATCCACATTGTTTCAAACATCAAGCACACGGACAAACGTCACAACAATTTTCAAACTCGGTACATCAAGTCACACAATTTCTCCGCCAGTCCATAACCACACAAATAAACAATAACACGCACATTATCAATCAAACTCAATCAACACCGCACATATATCTCTATATTGCGACTCAACCGAATATATATACATTTATATATATAGATATATAGATATATATATATATATAACCTTACTATATTATATGAATAACTATAGTTCGTCCGTCAATCCAAGTTGAGTACGTCAACTAATGTTAGAATTCAACACTCGTCGATCACCAACATAAACATATATATCAAAATGCGTATATACATACATATATTTAACATGTAACTATATATCAACACATATATATATATACACATACGTATATATACATCCATATAAACTCATACACTTCGACAACAATGATTTCACGCAGTTACAATTCGTATATCGAGGTACTTGCCTTGGTAATACGACGCGAAGGAAACGACGAAGGAATAGGTTTCGGTCCGAACAATCCCCTCAAATCCGACCCTAACACAATAATGATATATAATCAATCTCACATCATGAATACGAAGAAATTCCTCCTAGTTCTACCCGTTGGGACAATTTATCGAACACCAAGAGTGCGTAGGGAATTGAAATCGGTTAACGGTGAATTAACGGGATTTCATCCCAACCAATAACAAGAAAACCAAGGTCACAAGAGTACTATCAAAATCTAACAACAACATTGGTTAATTCGGATTAAAACACAAGATCACCACCAAACCCTCCCCAAAATCATACTAGGGTTAAAGGAGTTCATACCTCTTGAAGATTCAAGCCCTATAATCCGAAGAACACGTGCTAGATTGATTATCCGAGCCTCACAACCGAAGGAAGATGATGAAAATCGACCCCCGAATGAAGAATGCTTGAGAAGTTCTCCCCCCTTAGGCCTCTCTCTCTCGCGCAGGTGAAATGAAGGAGAAAAATGGCCGATCTCGTCTGATAAGGACGAGATTGCACAGTTGACCGCTTTGTGTGCCGCGGCACAGCCGAAGTGTGCCGCGGCACAGGCCAAAAATTACTTCCCAGGTTTCGGCAGTGTGCCGCGGCACAGCCTGCGTGTGCCGCGGCACCCGGTACAGTCGGGTTTGGTCGCAGATGTCACACGGGTGTGCCGTGGCCCGGACAAGTGTGCCGCGGCAGTGACTCGGCTGTGTGCCGCGGCGCACAATCCTTGTGCCGCGGCACACGGTACAGGCTGCTCGGCCAAATCTGGAAAATGAGAGTGACTTAGCTATTTCGACCATAACTCCCTCATCTGGACTCCGATTGACTCACCGTTTGAACCATTGGAAAGCTAACTCGATGCTTTATAATATTGCAAAGAGTCATAATTTTTGGAGTTTCCAAAAATTAATGGTGATCTAACAAAGTCGAACTCGTACGTGGAAAAGTCGCTAAAGAACACGGAACTCAACAAAACGACACCGAAACGAACTCGGATGTCAAAAAGTTCAGAATAAAACATTCCCAGAATGACGAAACGGTCCTAAGCGAGTCGTCGAAACGGACCTCCACCGAAAAATGAAAATTACTGGGAATCGAAATTGCGGGTATTACAACTAGGGTGACTTACGGCCGTAACCCCTGAATGTTACGGCCGTAAAGTGGCTTCGTAAATTTGCTCATTTGAAGCTTTGATAGTTACGTTTTTAGCCCAGAATTCCTCAGACTTTGCGTTTTTGCCCCAGATCTTCTTCGGATGATAACTTTTGATATATAACTCTGATTTTGAATCCGGAAAGACTGCCGAATTCGTCTCGGAAAGCCCTACAACATGAATATATCAAAATTCAATAAATAGAATATTTATTAAACATGTTGTTTCTTGAGTAATTCAGTTATTTAATCCGATCATCACCCGATAAAAATAAAATTATTAAAACTAATAAATTAAAGCAAAAAACGAGTAGACTAGCTCAATTATGGGTGAATTTTATCGATATAAACCATGGATAAGTGTACAAAACTGACACTTATCACTCGACTAGGCTGATGTGCAGTTAACTTCTCTGCAGTCTGGACCTCTCTGATGTTCACTGTTTAGGACTTATCTGATCAGATGACTTGTCTGAGGTATCTTAACTGCAGTCTGGTCAAACATCCCTGATGATTTTTGTTGACCAGAACTACTCTGACTTGACTTGGCTGTACCTCTCTGATGAACTTAGATGATCTTTAGTACTTAGCCGTTTTTTTAGCCTGACTTATTTTTGGCCTATAGAAGATACTCATTTGATTCTTCTTTATATTTTGCCAAGTTTTATACTTAACATTATTTGGCCTATGGAAGATACTCGTTTGGTTCTTCCTTACATTTTTGCCAAGTAATAAACATTTGAATTTATATTAATGACATCATCAAAATCTAACAAGTATTCCTAACAAATTCCCCCTATTTTGATGATGGCAAAACTTAAGGAAATGTTCAAAGGAACAAGTCTGCACTTGAGTGCATGACACAAACTGAAATCAGTCTAATTTTTGAGACAACTGGAAATTGTCATTCAAAAGACTGTTATAAAATTTTCTGACTTGATTATGTTTGAATTTTACAATAAAATTTACAAGTACATAAATAAATAAAATCATTACAAGTACAAAATGAAATAAAGGAAGTCATCTGCCTCTGCCTCTGCCTCTTCGAGTAGGCTGTTTGGCAGGCCTGAAAGGTTTAGCTCCGATTGGTCTTGTCTTGACAGGTGCAAGACCATACTTCCTCTTTACAACAAGAGCTGCAAAGTCTTGCTCTTCTTGTGATGAAAACTTGTTCTCAAGACACAGCTTCTTGATTTTTCTCTGGAGAGCAAGTTCATTTAAAGCACTACCTTTTTCCAAGGTGGGAGGTTATTTGGCTCTGGACTGAGGGATCGTGGGATAAGCATTGTATGACTCAGCATGTTTCTTCAGAATAGCCAAGAGTTGTGGATGAGCTTCTTCCATGAAGTTGATCAAGATCTGCTGTGGGGTGAGATTGTCATCCTGGAGTATTTCCCAGATGTAGTAGTCTCTGATGAATTTTTTCCTTGCAGATCCCCACATGGGTAGAGCTTCTTCTGGTATAAATTCTTCAACATACCACAACTCCTTGCCTTCCCACTCTAGAATAGGCTCAAATCCTCCTCTAGTCCTCCTTTTCTTGCCTGCAGGCTGATCAGCCTGTTCTCCTGGTTTTGCTCTTCCCTTCCTTTTAGCTGAGGATGTCCCAGCTGTGATCATCTGGACATCCTGCCTCTTCTTCGTTCTATGCTCCTCCCTTATCTCTCCTTGTATGATGCCTTCCCCCTGAATTCTATCTTCCCCCTTTTTGCCAGCATCAACTAAAGTAGTCAACTGCTGCTCTATTCTGTGCATCCAGTCAGACATGCCAAAGGGCATTCTGTTGTTTGTAGGGGGAGGAGGTTAAGGGACTTACCTTTGCAGCAATGTATCAATCTTGGCATTGATGGATTGGAGGTCAGGAGTGACCTGAGATGTGCTATAGGTCATGCAAGCGATTTCAATAAGGATGACGACCAAGTAAAAGAGCTTTCTCCGCCAATCTAAGAAGCAGAGGCTCCGTCTCTGTTCAAAGACAAGAAAGGTAAGGCCGAGGCTTCGATCCAGCCAGGTAGGGGTCAACATGCCAATCCTACTGCTTCCATGTGTTTTTGGAATTGAGACTGACTTGGGATTCCCACTAGATCCCGCAGCTCTCCGATGGTATCCTTCACTATCTGCCTTATCAGCTCAGTCACCGCAGGTGAGATCTGGGATGGTGGAGAGTGCTCGCCTGAGCCTTCTGCAAATGAACCACTAGACTGCAGGCTCCTATCTGCAGCTGGTACTCCAAAAGGGTCTTTTCTGGTGTCCTTGATCTGGAATCCTCAGCCAACTCGGCATCCAGGCTGGTATACCGGGCAGGCGCCCCAGCCCTGTCTGCAGCCTCTACTTCCGGCTCTTTCTCTGGCTCCTTTTCCTTCTCCTCTTCTTTTTTTTCTTCTACATCTTGTTCTTTTTCTTTCTCAGCTCCTTGATCTCCTCCTTCATCCTTATCATCATCCTCACCATCATCATTATTATCATCATCCTTTTTCTCATCTTTTTCATCTTCTCCTTCATTTTCATCATCATTTTCACCTTCATCATCGTCCTTCTCTCCTTCATCATCCTCCTGTTCTACTTCTTCCCCTTCTTCTTCTTCTTCATCAATCAACTCCTCTGTTTTCTCCACTTCTTCTGATTGTTTTTCAACTAAAATGTTTTCTTCTTCTTTTCTCTCTTTCTGCTCCTCTTCTTCGTCATTTATGACAATGACTTCCTCATCTTCTTCTCCATTTATTTCTTCAATTCTAATTTCTCTCTCTTCTTCCTCCTCATCCTCTTTTCCAAATGAACCATCAAAAATACTGTACATAATGGAATGGATGAATTGGTCCATGTTGGTTTTAAAATGAGACATGAACCAATTCTCCTGGAGGATCAAAACTACGTATGATTCTTTACAAAAATGAATCAGTACCTCCTCTGTGGCTTGGGGATATTCCCAACCACTGGTTTCAATATAAGACTGAAGTTTTGTAAAGTGATTTGAAAAACTTCCACTCTTCAAAAATATTGACAAAAGAGTGTTTTAAGGCTTGTGGTTTAACAAGCTGTAATTGTTCTATGGACAGGTTGAAAACATTATTGTCCAGCAGGTTAAATGTGTAATTAGCTTCAGGAATTGAGATGATTAGACCTGCTTCTTCATCCTCTGGGATGTATGCTGGAGTGAGGACAGCCACGATCTGAGTTTCCAAGCTGTCTGGAGCAGGCTGGTCTTCCAGGTGGGTAGGTGACCTGGCTGCAGGACTGGCATGATGATCTGACTGCTCCTCCTGACTAAACTGCAGTCGCCTAGGCCTCTTGGGAGAGGGTTCTGGAGATGACTGTATGATGGATGGTTCTCCAGGGGCTGGTCCCCTTCTCTTGAATCGGACAGCTATGGGTGTGTTGTCTGACTCGGAGTCTGACTCGGCTGCAGTTTGGTTGACGGCTGCAGGTTGGTCAGACTCGTCTGATAAATTGTATCTGGGGTAGGTCCTTGAGTTAGACAGCTCTTTCAACATCTGGGCTGCTCTCCTTGTGCCTCCCAACTTTCTCAACGTCTCTTGGTCCAGGTGACCAAGCCTCTTATTGATGTGAAAGGGATCAGTAGACCCTTTGCCACACCCATCTTTTCCAACATCCAACTCAGCTGCGTTCCAAACGCCAGCTTGGTTTTAAATCTCTTCTCGTCAACAAGCTATTCTGCTTTGTTGACTTGGCGAACAAGTTGCCTAAAAATGTAATCCGCCCAATCAATCTGCTCGTCTTGAATCAGTGCTCCCAGCACTGTGAATTTCGCCGATGACAGTTGGTCGTAACTGGCGGCCATACCCATGATGATTTTGTTGGTAATATCCAACGCATATCGATAGACCTTCTTAATCTCGCTCCTTTTAGCAGTAAGTTTCAGCTTCGCAGGATGATCGTCCGCCTTGATTTTCTTCCAGGTTTCGGCGGCTGACTGTTTGAGTGCCTCGACGGGTATGCCACGGTGCCTCATACCAAAGGCTGTACGAATCGACTCCGGCGAAATGTCGACTTGAATTCCGCCAACAGTACTCCTAATGCCTCCTTGAATCACATATGCTTCGCGATAGAAGGCGATAACGTCTTCCTTGTAACGGTGCTATGGGCTTATGTCCAGGAATGGGTAGATCCCATTCAACTTCATCGATCGGATCAGGTCAAGAACATCGTAATTTTCCAGATTTGCTTCCAATAAACCTTCGAAATCAACGACTAGGGAGAAGATAATCTGGTCCTTGACCGCCTTCATGTTAACGCCTTCGAAATACGATTCCATTTCTGCAAACAAAGGATTTTTAGTGTATTTGGAGTTCAAGAATTTTTGCTCTGTAAATCTAGGGTTTTGAAATGCTGGTAAGCGTAAAAGGTAAAGTGAAGAGGTTTTCGTCCTTATAAAGAAGATGAAAAGACGTATAGATTAAATTATTATTATTTTGAAACGGTGGTACGCCTTTTGAGATTCTATTTAAATTTCAAATTTGAAACGATGGTCCAGGTTTTAATTTTGAAATTTGATGGTTGGTTTTAATTGGCCACCGTGGAGGTCGATTTATCAAGTGATCGACACGTGTATTTAAAATGCCACTTGTGAATCAAAAATTAATATAATATTGTTATACATAAGGCAAATAATAATTAAATATTCAGAGGTCGATTGAGTTTAGAAAACTTAGCTGGGTTTGCTGATCGCTGATCGCCTCGCATCGTGAGTTGACTTCATGGACTTCTCGCCTGAGATTCTGATCAGCTAGGTTCCTTTGTCCGTCCTTTGTCCTCTTGCCTGCATCAGCTAGGATCTGATTTCTTTAATCAGCTGGGTCCGTCCTTCCTCTGATATGCATCAGCTTGTACTAGATTCCCAATCTAGTAGACCAAGATCTCTGCTCAGCTCCAAAAACCTTTCTTCTAGCAGAGGTTTGGTAAAGATGTCAGCTATCTGGTAGTCTGTGCTGACTCTTTCAACTCTAACTCTTTTGTTAAGCACGTGGTCTCTGATGAAGTGGTGCTTAATATCAATGTGCTTGGTCCTCGAATGCAAAACCGGATTGTTGGTTATTGCAATAGCATTATTGTTGTCACACCAGATAGGGACTTCATTAGCAATGATATTATAATCCCTCAACTGTTGTCTGATCCATAAGATCTGTGCACAACAGCTACCTGCAGCTAGGTATTCTGACTCTGTGGTGGAGATAGAGTTAGAGACCTGCTTCTTGCTAAACCAGGATATCAGTCTGGTTCCTAGGAATTGGCACGTTCCACTAGTGCTTTTCCTATTGATTTTGTATCAAGCGAAATCTGCATCTGAATATCCTGACAGCTCGAAGTTATCATCCTTGGGATACCATAGTCCAACATTGACTGTAGACTTAAGGTACTTAATTACTCTCTTTGCTGCATCTAGATGTGACTGCTTAGGCTTAGATTGGAATCGCGCACAAACTCCTACGGCATAGGATATGTCTGGCCTGCTTGCAGTGAGGTATAGCAATGATCCAATGAGTCCTCTGTAGTGGGTTGAATCCAGTGATATGCCTCCCTCATCTGCATCTAGGTGAGTACTTGTGCTCATAGGAATTCTTGCTGGTTTGGCTGATTCCATTCCAAATCTCTTGATTAGATCTTTGGTATACTTAGCTTGGTTGATGAAAATTCCATTTTCCATCTGCTTAACTTGTAGTCCGAGGAAGAAGTTAAGCTTTCCCATCATACTCATCTCAAATTCTCCTTGCATGAGGTTGGAGAATTTCTCACATAGCTCTGGATTGGTTGAGTCGAATATGATGTCATACACATATATCTGGATTATTAGTATGTGGCCTTCGTGCTCCACTCTGAATATGGTCTTGTCCACCTTTCCTTTGCAAAAACCATTTTTCTCAAGAAACACAGACAGTGTTTCATACCACGCTCTTGGTGCTTGCTTAAGTCCATAGAGAGCCTTCAACAGCTTGTAGACTTTGTCTCCTTTGACAAAACCTGGGGGTTGCTCTACATAAACTTCTTCTTCTAGGATGCCATTTAGAAATGCACTCTTTACATCCATCTGATAGACTTCAAAATCTTTGAATGCAGCATATGCGAGGAATAGTCTGATGGCCTCTAATCTTGCAACAGGTGCATAGGTTTCATCAAAATCTATTCCTTCACACTGTGCATAACCTTTTGCAACAAGTCTGGCTTTATTCCTAACAACAACTCCGTCTTCATCACTCTTGTTTTTGTATACCCATTTGGTGCCAATGACCTTCTTGTGATCTGGTATGTCTGTTAGTTCCCAAACTTTGTTTCTTTCCATCTGCTCCAGTTCTTCTTGCATGGCATTTATCCAAGAATAATCTTCCAAGGCTTGTTCTGTTGTCTTGGGTTCTATCTGTGACATGAAGCATGAGAACATAGCCATTCCTGCGGGTAGAGTTGACTGTCTTGTCTTAACTCCATCAGTCATCTTCCCGATGATTTGCTGGATTTGATGGTCTTTGAGCCACTTGGGGATATCATCTTCTTCTGGGTCTGTTCCCCCTGTTGAATTGCTCTAGTGGATTTCTGCATCAGCTGGGTTCTGGTCTCCTTGGTCTGCAGCTGGATCAGCTACCGTCTTGTCATCTGCAGGTTGGGTCTGATCTGCAGATGAGTCTTTATCAGATACAGCTGGGTCTTCATTAGCGGCAACTGGATCAGATAGGTTTGGTGATCCTGTCTGATCTGCAGTTGGGTCTTCAGCAGCTACAGTTAGATCTTCAGGCTGGTCTGCAGGTGAGTCCACCATTCTAGTGTCATATATAATGACTTCTTCAAGGGTTGCTGATTTGAGCTTGTTCTCAATTAACTCAACTTGCTTCCTGTACTCAACAGTAGATTTATCAAAAACAACATGGGGTGTTTCCTCTACAACTAAGGTTCTTTTGTTAAATACTCTATATGCCTTGCTTCTTTGTGAGTATCCCATAAAGAGACCATCATCAGTTTTAGCATCAAAGGCATTTAGTTGTGTTTTACCGTTGTTGTGGATGAAACACTTACAACCAAAAACATGAAAGTAAGCAACATTAGGAGTTCTATTATTCCAAACCTCATAGGGAGTTTTGCCATGTGTCCCTACTATCATACTCCTGTTCTGAGTATGGCAAGCTGTGTTGACGGCTTCATCCCAGAACCTCTTGGGCAGGTCAGCTTCTGCAATCATGGACCTTGCTGCTTCCTTCAGGGTTCTGTTTGCCTTTCAAAGAACGCCATTCTCGCTGGGAGTCCCGGCAGAGAGCTCATGCTGGATCCCATTCTGATCGTTGTAATCAGTGATCGCCTTGTTGAGAAACTCTCCTCCTCTATCTGATCTGATCTTGATGATGGATAGGGATTTCTCATTCTGGATCCTTATCAGCAGCTCAGGTAGCTTGGTCAAGGTTTCACTCTTCTTATCCAGGAAGATGATCCAAGTGTACCTTGAATAATCATCTACTACAACAAGTGCATGCTTTCGGCCGCTTAGAGTCCTTGGCTTGATAGGACCAAATAGATCCATGTGGAGTAGATCTAATATCCTTGTTGTGAGAGTTGTAGTCGGATCGCTTGAATGATGCTCGTCTCCGCTTCCTTTCTCGAGCATCACAAAGCGCTTCCTTCTTGAATGCTTCATCTGGAAGTCCTATGACCAGCTTCTGAGAACTAATCTTGTTGATGGATTTAAAGTTCAGGTGACATAATCTTTTGTGCCACAGCCATCCGTTCTCAGCTACTGTCTTGGATAGAAAGTAGGAGTTAGGTGTTCCTGTGTTCCAATCTATCATGTAGACATCTCTCCTTCTGAATACTTGTAGCTTCACTTCGCCAGATAGGATATCTATCACCATGCATTTCCAGATGGTGAATACTACTAGATTCTTCTCGTCGCAAAACTGGCTTATGCTCAGGAGATTGTACTTGAGCCCTTTGACGTAGTGAACTTTGGATATCACAATATTTACTCGGTGCAGCTCTCCAAAGCCCTTTGTTTGTCCTCTAGAGCTATCTCCAAAGGTTACATCAGGACCTCTTTCTATGGTATATTTGGATAGCATCTTCTTGTTCCCGGTCATGTGCCTTGAGCATCCAGAATCTACAAACCATTCTTCACCTCCAAAGTTTGAATTTGTGGAGATGTGGTTGTAGTCCTTCCACCTTTTCTGCAATCAAACAAGCAGAGATTTAGGTACCCAGATCTGTGTGGGTCCTCTCGGGTTAGCTGGTTTCCTGGAGAATTGATTTCTCCTTGGATTATAAAAATTGTTATTATTATTACCCTTATAAGGTGTGTAAGGTTGAGGTCTGAATCTCCTGTTGGGATTGTATACCGGATATTCCTCAAAATATTGATAGTGTGGGCCGTTTCTAAACCTTGGCTGAGACCATTTGTTAAATATTTGAGGTCTCCACACTTGTTCATTTTGGAAATTAGGATAACCTTGAGGTTTCCATCTGCCCCTCCCATTTTGAAATCTGTTTTTGGGGAGTTGTTGATAATAGTGGGCATGTTGTCTGGGTTGCTGCTTCTGCCTGGGCCATTGCCTAGTCGCTTGTCTAGGTGGCTGCCTTGTATAACCTGGCTGCAGCCTAGACATGTGACTTGGATGTTGCCTATTTTTAAATATCGGTTTATATGTAGGCTCAGCAGTCGAGACCATTGTTTCTCCCTTGACGAAAGTGGTTCTGGAACTAGAGGGAGTGTGAGGATCATATCCAAGGCCTGATCTGGAATATAGTGGCCTTTTATTGGTACACAATTCTTCCAGGGTTGAAGACGCCTTCAGGGAGGTTATTTCCTGCGCCTGAGTCTTATTTGTCTGAGACAGCTTAGTAAATTCGGCTTTGACATGAGCAAGTGCAGCTGATTTTTCTTTGAGTAAAACAGTTAGTCGGTTTTATCTCAGCTGTATTAACATCAGCCTGGTTTTTCAAGTCAGCTGCAGTTATCTCAACCTTATTCAGTTATGGGCTGAGTTTTTCAAAATCATTTTTCAGCTGCCTATTCTCATCTTGCAGTTGAGTCTTCTCGGCTGATACAGCTAGGTGTGCAGATTTAAGTGTCTCAAAATCTTTAAATAGCTGATTTACAGATTCATGCAGATCCATATCTTGTGACATGACTGAACTATTATTTGAACCAGAGGGTTTTGATGTTACCTCTTCATCAGATAAGTTGTCCATCAGGCAGTCATACTCTTCATCATCATCAGAAAAGAATCTGCTGCTTGATTCTACATGCTCCTGATCTTCTCCGATGAGGGCCTTCCTCCTGTCTTCTTTTCTGCCCACCTCCTTCTTGTTCTCGTCCTTCTTAAGTTCAAGACAGTCGATCTAAATGTGTCCTGTTTTGTGACAATTGTAGCACTCCACCTTCCAGCTTCCGGCTTTCTGGTTCCTTCTAGGATTCTCCTTATAATTTTTCTTGTATTTGGAGTAATTCTTTCTGAAGTTGCTGAACCTTTGCATAATGAACGCCATTTCTTCCTCAAAATCTAATGTATTTGGAGGCTTTACATCAGATAGGCTCTTGGCGGGGGACTCGGCTGCAAAGGCTATTCCCTTCTCTGCAGGCTCGGTTGAGGATGAACTTGGAAGTTCGAACTCATAGACCTTCAGATCATAGAACAACTCTTGGATCTTTATCTTATTAAGATCCTTGGATTCTCTCATGGATACTGCCTTCATACTCCATTCAGGATTGACAGATCTTAGAACCTTCAGCGCCATCTCCCTATTGCGATAAGATTTGCCGAGGGAGTTGATCTCATTGATAATCTCAGTGAATCTTGTGTCCACTTGGTCTATGGATTCGCCATTCTTCATTTTGAAGTTGTCAAATTTTTGAATAGCAATTGACAACTTGTTTTCCTTGATCAGCTCCGTTCCTTCACACATTAGGGCTAATGTCTCCCAGATTTCTTTGGCATTTTTGCAGTTCTTAATCTTGACCATGGTGGATTTGTCAAGAGTTTGATATAGCACATCTCTGGCTCGGTTATCAATATTGGCCAGCTTTCTTTCTTCGGGAGTCAGCTCTGTCGTCTTTTTTGGAATCTTCTATGGCTTCCCTGCTGCAATCTCCTCTGCAGTGTTGTCCTTCTCAAAGATGAATGGACCGTCCTCTATGATGCACCACATGTCATCATGGATTGAAGATAAGTGTGCCTGCATCCTTATCTTCCAAAAATCATACTCGTCAACTGAAAACATAGGTAGTCGAGAATGCATGTGTTCCATTATAAAATGAGAGTAAAGATATATCTCAGATATAGATCTGGTTCGTGAAATAAATGAACCAACCTCTCCGATACCACTTGTAGGTCACAAGTCGTCCAGGAATAAGTCTAGAGGGGGGGTGAATAGACTTATTGAAACTCTTAAACTCTTTTTCTCAAAGAGTGAGTTTCTTCAGCTGATAGGTAAACAAATGACTTGGAGTCGTTTGTTCTTAATACGTGCGGAAGTCAGCTGATGACGAATATAAAACAACTAATGAAACACTTAACAATGAATGCAGCAGTTAAAGTATGATGCTCTAAAACAGTAAAGTACACAGGCAATTATAGTGGTCTCAGAGGTGGGGTAATCCTCTATTAATCCACTTTTCTCCAAACCAGTTGGAGATGAATTCACTATAATTTTCAACCAGTGATAAATATTACAGTGATTCAACCAAACTACAACAGCTTCCAACCAGTGAAAATCCATTCCGTTGTAACACACTTGACTGCCATGCACCTCTTGATCCTTGATCCTTAGATGCCTTTACAGTCTTGAACTTCAACCAGTGAAGTACCCCTAACTCAGGATTTAAGACACGAGTTTTTGTCTTCTCCAACTAAGAGATTCTTCAAGTATGAACTTTTTAGAACCGCCCTTTTCACGATGTTGTATTTTGCCTTTGGATAGCTTGAATGCTTTGATCGCTTGAAAGTATGTTCGCACCGGTAGTTGCTCAACTTCAAATCTTTGGATATATATAAGTGTTGATCCATGAGCATTTCTTCATAGCCGTTGCAAATCTGTAACAAATCAGTCCGTTGGAGGGAGACTTCTTTGTTTATTCCTTTCTGAACGTTGCAAGGCTGGATTCCCATATTTTAATCTATCTTCCGACCGTTGTGAAGACTCTGCATGTGATGCGCCGAATATTTTGAATATAATGCGATTAAAGTCTTCAAGGTGGGTCTGGATGAATTATTTAATTCATATCTTTTGCGGGAATCTCTCCAATTTGTCTCTTCACGTTGCATGTGACTTTCCATAATATTTGACTTTTCAACGCATGCTGACGTGGACTTGGAGTACTTGGCTGATCTCGACTAGGATGATGTGCAGTTAACTTCTATGCAGTCTGGACCTCTCTGATGTTCACTGTTTAGGACTTGTCTGATCAGATGACTTGTTTGAGGTATCTTAACTGCAGTCTGGTCAAACATCCCTGATGATTTTTGTTGACCAGAACTACTCTGACTTGACTTGGCTGTACCTCTCTGATGAACTTAGCTGATCTTTAGTACGTAGCCGTTTTTTCAGCCTAACTTATTTTTGGCCTATAGAAGATACTCATTTAGTTCTTCTTTACATTTTGCCAAGTTTTATACTTAACATTATTTGGCCTATGGAAGATACTCATTTGGTTCTTCCTTATATTTTTGCCAAATAATAAACATTTGAATTTATATTAATGACATCATCAAAATCTAACAAGTATTCCTAACAAGAGGCAGACCGAGGAGGACGTGGGAGGAGCAACTGAGATTAGATTTGAAGGCCTTAAACCTTTTCGAGACCATGACTGTTGATAGGTGCGCTTGGAGGCGCCAGATCAGAGTTGTGGATTCTTTTGTAAGGAGCGGTACTGTAGTTGAGAGCCTCAGGGTTGGGTTGTCTCGGTTAGCTTTGACCTAGAACATTGCATTTTTACTTTTATTGTATATTTTATCCTATTGTCTTTGCGTGTGGTGTATTTTTGACAGGGAACTGTGCGCAAAGCCAACCTCTCTTTTGTTAGAGCAGCGTTCATCGGGAGTGAAGTAGCCAAATTTAGCTTAGGTAAGTCCCATGTGGATCAAGCCATGGTCTCAGGTATGGTCTCGAGCTTTTTCGAATCATATGTTTTCCTTTGTATTTATCACAAGATTCTGCTATGCACTAAGCTGGGGTCTTCACGGAAACAGTCTCCCTACCGTAATAAGTAGGGGCATGGTCTGCGTACATCTTACCCTCCACAGACCCTGCTCTGAGCGGGATATACTGGGTATGTTTGGTTTGGTTTGGTTTGTTATATAAATATTAATAATAATATAGACATGGTTTCATCATAACCCCAGTAAAAGAAAATTACTCACTCATAATAACAACACAAATAAATAAATATTCCATAATATTATTACTCAAATATAATTTTATTACACAATATTTTTATTTCTCTCCCTTACAATAATATCTCTATATTTTTTCTCCTTTTTTTCTCCGCTCTAAACACTACACATTGATCCCCTATTTATACTACTACAAAATTAATAAAATAATAATTTTTAACATTTTAAAATCCCACCCCCAATAATACACGACTGCCAATT
Organism: Orobanche coerulescens; assembly: GCA_033398695.1. Taxonomy (NCBI): domain Eukaryota; kingdom Viridiplantae; phylum Streptophyta; class Magnoliopsida; order Lamiales; family Orobanchaceae; genus Orobanche; species Orobanche coerulescens. The sequence continues at coordinate 155,519,063 of CM065810.1, read as the reverse complement.
AATGCTGATGTCATTGATGACATCAGCAGAGAGTTGAATTTCCGGTCCAATCGTGTGTTGACACGTGGCACAATATGGTCCGTCTATTTAATTGTCCTTCGAACGGTCATAACTTCTTCATACGAACTCGGATTCGGATGATTTTTTTTTTAAAACGATAGTCTCGACGAGACGAATAAAATGAGACCAGTCGTGACTATATTTGAATTTTGTAAAAATATCGCCCTTGAACCAATTGATCTGTCTTGTACCGGTTGGTTAACCTGCAGATATAATTTAATTCTAATTAATTATCCAAAAATGAAAAAATTATAGAAAATTCTAACAAAATGAAATAATATAAATATATAGTAAAACGAATAAATTTATCACACAACACACAATTATATGTATAAAATACTAATAAAAATATTACTCAAAATATACTAAACAAATTCCCCCACACTTATCTTTTGCACGTCCTCGGATAAATCTTATACCCGAGTTATGATACTCATATGCTGAAAAATCATGACAAAACCAATATCAAGAGAGAACAAGTGATCATGACCCAAGTGAGATCAGAGAAAAATAGGATGCCGCACCAAATTCTAACAACTTCATTGAGAATCGAATGCCAAAAGATTCAATACCCTCACGGTGGATATCACTCTTCACTCAAGTGTATATACGGGATATTCGAGAAGAGTTCACTCATATCAAAGCATAATGTGTCATTACCATATGCTTGGTCAAAAATCAAATCTCCACTACTTAAAAATAAAATCATGCATAAATCAAAAGGTCTTTCTTTTGGTTGTAACGTGGATTTGGGTATGGGTAGGAATTGTGAGGCCGTGGTCTAGAAGCCATATCTCCCTCAATACAACTCGGAATTTAGCGTATAATATACCGTTGCGAATCTGATTTCATGAGGAATCCATACATATATATAACACCTCCTAATTAGAATTAATGAATCTGGAAATTAGAAAATACGACAGGTAGTGCTTCAATCTTCATCGTTCCCGTTCTCGCTCTTGATCGTCATAAACTCCAATATTGGCCATAAAAGCGCATATTTCACGTAAAAAGAGCAAAAACACTTAAAAACAAACGAAAGCGTGACTCAATAGAAACGAATGAGACGATCAAAAATCGACTCATCAAATCCCTCCAAACCTAAACTTTGCTTGCCCTCAAGCAAAAAGAAATAAAACACACGAAAAAGAAACGAGAAGGATTGAATAATCAAGTTAATCATCGGGTATACATACAATCAACCGAGAATGTAAAAGTATCGTCTCGTAATTCGTCATGGAAGCCTAAACTCACAAATGAATGGAAAGCAATGGCACTTGATCGAACATGCAAGAAAACAGGTCTTAGGAGTCCCTCACAGAATTATATCGATTCACTCATCTCTCAAGTTTTTAGATAGGTCAATTGTAACACCCCCAGATCAAACCGAGAATATTACACGCCGCAGACCCTCTCCGTGAGGATCCACCAGGCTAGACATCAAAACAACACATTACATTACATACCGACGAATCAAAATAACGAACCAATAGACCGATTTGGTTTTTCGTCACTGACTTACAAATCAAAATACATAAACTCATACAGACTCACACCCACGCAAGGGTAAAATACTTGCAACAGCGAACAATAAGACAGCGGAAAAGACGATACTGTAATATCCGCAATTTTCGATTTTCGGTAAATTTCTTTTTTTCGGCCGGAGTCCGTTTTGATGACTCTCTCATGACCGTCTCGTCATTTCGAGAATGATTAATTCTGCACTTTTTGTCATCCGAGTTCGTTTCGGTGTCGTTTTGTTGAGTTCCGTGTCCTTAATCGACTTTTTCACGTGGGAGTTCGACTTTGTAACGTCACCATTAATTCTTGGAAATTACAAAAATTCTGAATCTTTGCAACATTATAGAGAATCAAGTTAGCTTTCGAATGATTCAAACGGTGAGTCAATCGGAGTCCGGACGAGAGAGTTATGGTCGTTTTAGCTCACCCGCTCGTTATTGGCCGATCACTGCCGGCCGAACTCGGCCGTGTCGTCCGACACGGCCCGTGCCGTACTCGTCCGGAAATGCCGGAGTCTCTGCCTCAGGACCCGACCGTGTCGTCTGGCACGGCCGAGTCGAACTCCTCCGGATAGGCCAGAACCGACTGCCCAGACGCCCGACCGTGTTCCAGGACATGGTCGAGTCGTGCCGAGTCGCTGTCGGATGGGTCACTATCGGAAGGCCCCTCCGCGCCGAGACCGTGTCTAGCAGGACACGGTCGAGTCCCCCGGCCAGCTGCGCGCCACGACCGTGTCAGGCGGACAGGGTCGAGTCTGTCAGCCTATTTATGGCCCTGCAGACGTTTTCTTCAGCCATTTTTTCACTCGGTTATCTTCTCTTCCACGGCTGGAGCTTGGTAAATCATGGAGAGATGTTGTTGGAAAATCAATCCATGAAGTTTTGGAGTTCATATCATCAATCATCCATCCTATAACACCCTCCGATCTACCGAATCAGGTCATATTTTCTAGAAATCTAGTTTTGGGGTTTTTAGTTGATTTTGTCCGATTTGATCGTTTTAACTCATATTTCTGATGGATAATTGTAGATTAAGTAGTATTCTATCATTTTCATCATCTTTCCACGGTTTTACCATTTCCGATTAAATCGTTTATATGAACTTTCGTTTGACGCCTTCAAGGTGTCCGGGAAAATGCCGCAGAGAGAAAATTGGTCGTTTTGCGATGTTTTCCTCATGTGATTTGTTGTTTATTTGATGATAGGATACTAGGGACGAATTCCCCACAAAAATCTAGTGTTGAGCCTTTCCGATCGCCGTTTTCATTGGAGTTCTGGATTTCTCCAATCAACCGCATTTTCTGAAGTATTCGTGAGAGATTTCCAAGGCAAGTACCTTGATATACGAATTGTAACTGCGTGAAATCATTGTTGTCGAAGTGTATGAATTTATACGGATGTATAAATGTGTGTATATATATATATGTGTGTATGTATATATATATATATATAGTTTTATATATGTATATATATTTATATGTTAAATATATGTATGTATATACATATATTGATATAAGCGCCTATATTGGTGAATGACGAGTGATGAATACTAACACTAGATGACGTACTCGACTTGGATTGATGGGTAAACTATATTTACTCTTATAATATAGTAAGGTTATATATATATATATATATATATATTCGGTTGAGTCGCAATATAGGGATATTTGAGCGGTGTTGATTGGTTATGCTTGAAGGCTTATTGTGATTGAGTTTGATTGATAACGTGCGTGTTATTGTTTATTTGTGTGGTTATGGGTAGCGGAGAAAATTGTGTAACTTGATGTACCGAGTTGAAAATTGTTGTGACGTTTGTCCATGTGCTTGATGTTTGTGATAATGTGGATACTTGTTGTGAGAAACGTCGTATCCGGGAACCTCGAGGCGGGCGTGCACTCCGGCACAGTGTATCTTGCAATGTGCGGCTCCGTATGGGTGGTGAACGCCGATGTCACCTAATGCGCGCGCAAGGGGCGGCTCTTGCGGGAGTGACGCCGGTGCGGTGACATGTTCAATGAGCGGCCAACATGATGAAAGTGAACGCCGGTACACAGGTGCGCAAGGGAGGCGCCTGGCAGGCTTATTGGTTACGGGTATTTGAGTGATAGCTAAGAACCTGTTACCGAACGATGTTCGTATCTAAAATCTTTCAAACTCTCTCTTAAACGTTTGTCTTGATATAGACCGCGATTCGCGTTTTTGAAAAGTTTGTTTCAACTTGTTTTTGAAGCGTTGGTATCAGGGTTAATTAACCAAGGAGGTTTGACGAAATCTCCGAGGGTTAATTAATCGGGGGTCTTGAGCAGGATATGTCGAATGAGAGCTTGTGCCTTCGATTGTATTGTGGTGCTATTCTGTGATTTGGGTCGAGGACCCTGTGAAATGTTGAGATGATTGATCTCGTGATGATGTTATTTGGATTGGTTTGAGAACCCCGTGAGATGTTGTAATGATTTCGTTTGTGACAGTGTCCTATAAATTGGGTCGAGGACCCGAGAGCTTTTGAAATTATTTTCTAAAGGTATTCCCATTCAATTTCCAAAATCCCAAGACGGCCCGAATCATTAATAATATTTTTAAACTATCTGATCAAAATACTTTTCCTTTTATAAAAATGGATTTTCGAACTTAATCTTTTGACTCCTTGGGCTCGTCCAAAGTTTGATTGGCGTTATGTTCCATATAGAGAATATGACTATGTGATTATTTTTCACCTTGTGTATACGAGTGCTATACTGTGTTGACTTTGGGAATGTATGGTTTGTGTTAAGGCTTCACGATGGTTGAATTTTGTGTTGTTATTGTTCGTATATCTTGTATCTTATGTACTTGCACTAGCAAAATTCCAGTTTGCTAACCCCCGAGTTTTTAGGGGGTGGGTGCCTGTGATGCGCTCAGGTTTTGGCAGCTCGGGAGCAGTCACGGGATTAGCTTGGAAGGAGATGGAAGACGACGATGCTAATCACACAAGAGTCAGAGTCTTTTGCATTTATTCCATCGGGGTCGGTATTTTCCATTTGGTTGAGTACTCACCCTTGCACGGGTGTAGGTTTTCCTTTATTAAATGGAGTTGTCATCCCTTTTGTGTGAAAGTTTATTCTTTGTCATGGAGATATTAAATTTATTAGTTTCTGAATTGTTTAGTGACCTTGTCGGTCTGCGTTGTATTTAGATTGACCCCGGTCGGTCGATCATTGTGTAGTCTAGTGGAGTTTAGCCTGGTAGATCCTTGTGAGAAGGGCCTACGGCGTGTAACATTTCCGGACGTATTCTGGGGGTGTTACATTTATGGTATCGGAGCTTTGGGTTTGCGAAAAACCTAGGCCGTTGGGTCAAGTCCATGTCCGGTGTAAGTCGCGCGCATCAGAGTTGTGATTAGTATCGTGGTTCCGACATCATCTTCCGGCAATCCGTGATGGTAAGCCTCCCGATCGTAAGTCCCCTTATATACGTATTTGATTATATTGTGCTAATATGTTTAATGTGAACTAGGAATTGGAACTTGTCGGTGATATTATTGTTTTAAGATATAACATGCGTATGCGGTCCGAGTAAAAATGGTTATGTAATATGCTTCGGAAGTCGAGCATATTTATTTGTTCTTGCACTTTATTAGAATAAATTTATGAATGTTAAATTTATCCGCTGCGTGAATATTTTGAGATGACTCTTGGTGTCTTGCAAACCGAGTTTTGATATTTTGATTTTGCACGTTTTGATTGTATTCTTATGATGGTATTTGATATTTTATAAATGACTTTTGTGAGTATTTGAGAATATTACCGACATCGGCCTTTTTGGCATTTTGAACATTTTTTTAAATGATTTTTAGCACGGTGGGTTCCGATGCACGGCCCACTTTGTAGTATCACGAATATTTTAAAGTGGTGCTTTGAAATTTTCTAACGTTGTGGAAAGCCATGATTTAATGTCGTCATGTCAATTCGTCACGTATCTCGGTGGAAAATTCTTTCAAAATAAACGTGTTGGTAGGAGAGGGTAGATTTTCAAAATTGTGGTATTTGGGACTCAACACTTTTGAAATACTTCAAATTAGTTACAATTCATTTCCAATTTTCTTTTATACATCACTCGAAAATAAATTTTAGAGTCGTTGTATAAACTTCCTCTTCTGAAATAAAGGACAGTATTTACAAGCTTTGGGCGTAACGTGACTCGCTCTCTTTTTCAAAAATTTGTTTTCATTAAGCACATATATATATATAATGATCATCCTAGTCGAAGGACCGGAGTTAACTTCATAAAACTCTATGCTTTACGATATTCTATAGATGTTAACTAAACCTTGTGTTGATAAGGGTGGTATACTGTACGACTGATTATTTGATAATGCTGAATGGTACTATCTGTATTAGTATGTCGAGCCTTGGCGGACGTAAGTGTGATGACGGAAGTGGAAACGACAAGGTGGTTCGTACGACAACTATCCATGCTACAGTGAAGGAGTATCGAGATCAAACGATATCCTATGAAATCTCCTCGATGTCGAGCCCACGAGCGAAGCAAAGAGACCGAGGGTATCGGGAAAATTTCGGCGGTGAGGAGACTAAGGCTCCCAAGCCCTCACGTTGTTCGAAAGCGTCATCTTCGCGGTAGGGAGTGAACGCTGGAAATCCCAAACCAAGACGGTGACTCGCGGTAAGAAGAGAAGATGTTTCAATCAGAATGTCGGGGACATGTTCGTGCAAATTGTCCCTCTCCACTCTTGACTTGTTACCGGTGTGGGTGTGAAGGTCATCGGGAGAAACACTGTGAGACAGTTTCCGAATTGGCAAAGAATGCCGCCCTGAGAGAGAGCAGAGCTAGTGATCGGGAAGTGTCCCGAAACCCTATGTTTCCTTCTGAAGATCCTAGCATGGGAGAATGAAGATTTTGTACTATGTCTTAAACGTTGCTGTTTCAAACAATCGTGACTTCGATCGTATTTCGTTTCATTGCTTTACGTTTCCAACTCTTGTTGTTCTAAGTTTCGGGGTCGAAATATCTTTTTAGTATGTGGGAATGTGTTACCCGTACTTTTCTTGATATTTTCAGTATTGTGTGACCTTTCATTGTTGGTAATTCAATTGTTACCCGTACTTGTTTCTATCGCATAGCCGTTTTAGTCGGGTGCGACTTGTTGTAGCGTACGTTTCTTCGATTAAATGTGTGCATATGATGTGGTATGTGATGCAACGTTAATTGCTCGTTATTGTTTGAAACATGGTCGGTGGCGTTGCGTTAGTCGTCGTGGGGCGTGTTTTCACGCCGTATATTCCTTTGCGTTGCTTGTAACGTTTCGCCGTTGGGCACGAATTTTTTTTCGGTTCCTGTGTATCTCGTTGAGTTTTCCTGGCGGGATATTGCTTCTCCCTACTTGATTTAAGTTTCGGGACGAAACTTCTTTTAAGGAGGGTAGAATGTAATATCCGCAATTTTCGATTTTCGGTAAATTTCTTTTTTCGGCCAGAGTCCATTTTGATGACTCGCTCATGACCGTCTCGTCATTTCGAGAATGATTAATTCTGCACTTTTTGTCATCCGAGTTCGTTTCGGTGTCGTTTTGTTGAGTTCCGTGTCCTTAATCGACTTTTTCACGTGGGAGTTCGACTTTGTAACGTCACCATTAATTCTTGGAAACTCCAAAATTTCTGAATCTTTGCAACATTATAGAGAATCAAGTTAGCTTTCCAATGGTTCAAACGGTGAGTCAATCGGAGTCCGTACGAGAGAGTTATGGTCGTTTTAGCTCACCCGCTCGTTATTGGCCGATCACTGCCGGCCGAACTCGGCCGTGTCGTCCGACACGGCCCGTGCCGTACTCGTCCGGAAATGCCGGAGTCTCTGCCTCAGGACCCGACCGTGTCGTCTGGCACGGCCGAGTCGAACTCCTCCGGATAGGCCAGAACCGACTGCCCAGACGCCCGACCGTGTTCCAGGACACGGTTGAGTCGTGCCGAGTCGCTGTCGGACGGGTCACTATCGGAAGGCCCCTCCGCGCCGCGACCGTGTCTAGCAGGACACGGTCGAGTCCCCCGGCCAGCTGCGCGCCACGACCGTGTCAGGCGGACACGGTCGAGTCTGTCAGCCTATTTATGGCCCTGCAGACGTTTTCTTCAGCCATTTTTTCACTCGGTTATCTTCTCTTCCGCGGCTGGAGCTTGGTAAATCATGGAGAGATGTTGTTGGACAATCAATCCATGAAGTTTTGGAGTTCATATCATCAATCATCCATCCTATAACACCCTCCGATCTACCGAATCAGGTCATATTTTCTAGAAATCTAGTTTTGGGGGTTTTAGTTGATTTTGTCCGATTTGATCGTTTTAACTCATATTTCTGATGTATAATTGTAGATTAAGTAGTATTCTATCATTTTCATCATCTTTCCACGGTTTTACCATTTCCGATTCGTCGTTTATATGAACTTTCGTTTGACGCCTTCAAGGTGTCCGGGAAAATGCCGCAGAGAGAAAATTGGTCGTTTTGCGATATTTTCCTCGTGTGATTTATTGTTTATTTGATGATAGGATACTAGGGACGAATTCCCCACAAAAATCTAGTGTTGAGCCTTTCCGATCGCCGTTTTCATTGGAGTTCTGGATTTCTCCAATCAACCGCATTTTCTGAAGTATTCGTGAGAGATTTCCAAGGCAAGTACCTTGATATACGAATTGTAACTGCGTGAAATCATTGTTGTCGAAGTGTATGAATTTATACGGATGTATAAATGTGTGTATATATATATATATATATATGTGTGTATGTATATATATATATCTAGTTTTATATATGTATATATATTTATATGTTAAATATATGTATGTATATACATATATTGATATAAGCGCCTATATTGGTGAATGACGAGTGATGAATACTAACACTAGATGACGTACTCGACTTGGATTTATGGGTAAACTATATTTACTCTTATAATATAGTAAGGTTATATATATATATATTCGGTTGAGTCGCAATATAGGGATATATGTGCGGTGTTGATTGGTTATGCTTGAAGGCTTATTGTGATTGAGTTTGATTGATAACGTGCGTGTTATTGTTTATTTGTGTGGTTATGGGTAGCGGAGAAAATTGTGTAACTTGATGTACCGAGTTGAAAATTGTTGTGACGTTTGTCCATGTGCTTGATGTTTGTGATAATGTGGATACTTGTTGTGAGAAACGTCGTATCCGGAACCTCGAGGGCGGGCGTGCACTCCGGCTGGTGTATCCGCAATGTGCGGCTCCATATGGGTGGTGAACGCCGATGTCACCTAATGCGCGCGCAAGGCGGCTCTTGCGGGAGTGGCCGGTGCGGTGACATGTTCAATGAGCGGCCAACATGATGGAAGTGAACGCCGGTACAGTGCGCAAGGGGCGCTGGCGGGCTTATTGGTTACGGGTATTTGAGTGATAGCTAAGACCCGTTCTGCGAACGATGTTCGTATCTAAAATCTTTCAAACTCTCTCTTAAACGTTTGTCTTGATATAGATCGCGATTCGCGTTTTTGAAAAGTTTGTTTCAACTTGTTTTTGAAGCGTTGGTATCGGGGTTAATTAACCAAGGAGGTTTGTGAAATCTCAGGGTTAATTAATCGGGGGTCTTGAGCAGGATATGTCGAATGAGAGCTTGTGCCTTCGATTGTATTGTGGTGCTATTCTGTGATTTGGGTCGAGGACCCTGTGAAATGTTGAGATGATTGATCTCGTGATGATGTTATTTGGATTGGTTTGAGAACCCCGTGAGATGTTGTAATGATTTCGTTTGTGACAGTGTCCTATAAATTGGGTCGAGGACCCGAGAGCTTTTGAAATTATTTTCTAAAGATATTCCCATTCAATTTCCAAAATCCCAAGACAGCCCGAATCATTAATAATATTTTTAAACTATCTGATCAAAATACTTTTCCTTTTATAAAAATGGATTTTCGAACTTAATCTTTTGACTCCTTGGGCTCGTCCAAAGTTTGATTGGCGTTATGTTCCATATAGAGAATATGACTATGTGATTATTTTTCACCTTGTGTATACGAGTGCTATACTGTGTTGACTTTGGGAATGTATGGTTTGTGTTAAGGCTTCACGATGGTTGAATTTTGTGTTGTTATTGTTCGTATATCTTGTATCTTATGTACTTGCACTAGCAAAATTCCAGTTTGCTAACCCCCGAGTTTTCGGGGGGTGGGTGCCTGTTATGCGCTCGTGTTTTGGCAATCGGGAGCAGTCACGGGATTAGCTTGGAAGGAGATGGAAGACGACGATGCTAATCACACAAGAGTCAGAGTCTTTTGCATTTATTCCATCGGGGTCGGTATTTTCCATTTGGTTGAGTACTCACCCTTGCACGGGTGTAGGTTTTCCTTTATTAAATGGAGTTGTCATCCCTTTTTGTGTGAAAGTTTATTCTTTGTCATGGAGATATTAAATTTATTAGTTTCTGAATTGTTTAATGACCTTGTCGGTCTGCGTTGTATTTAGATTGACCCCGGTCGGTCGATCATTGTGTAGTCTAGTGGAGTTTAGCCTGGTAGATCCTTGTGAGAAGGGCCTACGGCGTGTAAAATTTCCGGACGTATTCTGGGGGTGTTACAAATACAATGGACTTCGACTAACTTAACCCAAAACTGGCCTTCGTGTGATTAGTATCATTCGTCTTTCATCATCCCTCGTACCGATCCTGTTACTTGCTCCCGAAAACCTGCATGTACCTGGACACAATACAGATATCCACCCCCCGATTACTCGGGGGTTAGCAAAACTCCACTGTTTCACTAGTGCAAGTATAAAGTGCAAAAACGAGCCATACACAACACATTACGAGAATACAATGAAAGACTTCCCGAGATATATTTAGTTAAAATAGTTTAAGTCTTGAAAGTAGAAACGAAGCAAGTAAGCACTTTGAAAACACTTCCAAATCTCGGGAGTTTTGAAAACATTAGAAATTGAAAACTTCTTAATTCCTCGAAAGCCACTAAGGGTCACAGCCTCAAAGTTTATTTTCCAAAATACAAATCGGTTAAAAAATCACGGGGTCCACGGCCCAACCATTTCGACCACAAAACACAAGGCCCACGACCCGATCATTCACTGCAATTTACTTACAAGGACACATTACACATAACACGTTATTCTTATGTCATTCTAGCCAAACACCTGTAACACCCCCAAGTCATTCAGGGCATATTACAGCGCCGTGGATCCCACACTGTGGGATCCACCAGGGTAACGTACCAAACAAGACATTCGACAAAGACAAACAACCATCAATAAGACGACAATTCATAATAAGAATACAAACCGACAATTAACTCCTGACCTTAAATCCATTTCCCAAAGCGGGAACACGACATTAACAATTCAAACGGGAAGTACTCGAGTACTTAAACCAATTTTATAATACAAAAATCCCAAAACAATACATCAACCATAATTGACAGAACAAAACACCAAGAATCGACTACTGGACAATATCATGCTTGCCCATCATCCTCATACGGCTCTAGTGCTCGCTTGTTCCCACGATCAATACCTGAAATACAAAAAGTATTTCCCCCATTTAAGGGGTTAGCGACAACTGCTAGTGCAAGTACAATTCATTTGAACTACATTCTAATCAGATGAATATATGCGCCAAAAAGTCATTTTAGAAAAACATTTTATATTCCGGAATATTTACAATGTACAATCACAAAACACATTATCTCCAATAAATCACAATTCAAAGTTAACCGTTGGTACGAGACTCACGGCCACCGTACCCTGCAGAGCCCCGTCGGACATCCCTGGGTGGCTAACCACAGTTCACAATACGCACACTCACGGTAATACGTATCCCTAGAGGCCCCGTCGGACCGTCCCTAGGTGAACATACACATAACCATCCACAACAACCATGATACAGCCATAATTCAAATACTAGAACATGTAAACAAATGTAAAGTACTTGCCTTTGAGACATTCTTGAAGAAACGGAAGTGAAACACGACTACGAACGGTCCGGGTGGAAAACGACGGTTCCTAAACGAAGGATCAACACAGTTCAGTCCCAACGGACAACAATACTCTATTGGAATACACCCATAACCCCGATTACATGATACGACAATGAACAATCAATCGATACGGGCGAGGGTTTACGCAAAATCTCCCCGTATTGATAATTCGCGGATTAAAATCAAGGAAATTGGATTTAGAATCACTCAATAATCACAATCGGTAAAGAATATCGTAACATAGTTGAACAATTCGGAACTAAACCCTAGAATCCCAAAAAACCCCCAAATTCGACAAAGTTAGGGTTCCTGAGGAATTACCTTGAATTCGGACGATGGAGATGGGTTTAGATGGTGATGTGTTATGCTCGAGACACAAGAATCGGACTGGAAGGGAACTCCACTGATTACTCTCCACAATCTGCTCTGAATCGCTAAAATCGCCCGTAGGAAGGGAAGGAAAGGAAAAGAATGAAAAATAATGCTGAATCTAAACTGCCGCTGATCTTAATAAATGTGAAGTTAGCGCACGCTAACTATCATATATAGCGCGCGCTAACGGGGCTGAAACCGGTCCAGTAGCTACTGCTGCCACTCGCTAGCGCACGCTAACAATAACGAGTTAGCGCACGCTAACTGCACATCGGTAGCGCACGCAAGGCAACAGGGGTAGCGTGCGCTACCTACGCAGCTGATTCGATCTGCTCATATCGGCCAGCTGACTGCCGAAGGTACAAAACACGAGGCCGCAGCGAGGCGAGTCGGAAACATAAACACGAAGCATACCAGACAACGTAGCTAAGCGCTAAAAGAAAATATAATTCCGACCACCGGAGGGTCCGTAATGTGACAACGAAAATGAGATTCCCTAAACTATTAGGAAATTACAAAAATGGCCCAAGTTCCCGAAAATCACGAAACGACGTCGGATTTACGAACCGAAAGTCTCAACACGACCAACTCAATCATACGAACTTGTGAAAGCCAATAAACAATGAAAACGAACGAGTTTTACGAGGATCGAACGTTCATACGGCAAAACATTTCATAAAATGAAATCACGTGAAAACATCACCAAAACTCGTCCAATTGGAAAAACTCCAAGAATAAAGTAGATTCAAAATGTCGAAACGGTTACAAGCGAGTCGATAAAAATAGACATACACCAAAAATAGAAACTGTTAAAAATGGAAAGTTACGGATATTACATTCTCCCCCTCTAAAATAAAGCTTCGTCCCAAAACTTAAGAATCAAAAAGCTCGGGGTGCCTCGAACGCATATCCTCCTCCAACTCCCACGTCGCTTCTTCTACTCCGTGCCTCGACCATTGCACCTTAACCAAAGGAATGGTTTTGTGCCTTAACTGCTTGTCGCGACGCTCCAAAATCTTGATGGGCCTCTCTTCAAACGTAACATCCTTCTCGATCTCTACGTCCCCAAAGTCAATAATGTGGGACGGGTCCGGAACGTACTTCCTCAACTGGGAAACGTGAAATACGCTATGCACATGACTCAGCGATGGAGGTAAAGCCAAATGGTATGCCAACTCACCGACTCTCTCCAATACCTCGAAAGGTCCAATATATCTCGGGCTGAGTTTTCCCTTCTTCCCAAAACGGAAAACTCCCTTCGACGGAGACACTCTCAACAGAACATGATCTCCCACCTCAAACTCCAAAGGTCGACGCCTAACATCCGCATAAGACTTTTGTCGACTCTGAGCAGCCAACATTCTCTTCCTAATCAATTCAACTTTCTCCCTCGTCTCCAGCACAAGGTCCGGCTCGGTGCCAACCAAATCGGACGGCTCATCCCAACATATCGGTGATCGGCAACGTCGGCCATAAAGTGCCTCATACGGTGCCATCTTAATCGACGCGTGCCAGCTATTATTATAAGTAAACTCAATTAAGGCCAAATGCTCCTCCCAGTCATTACTCCAATCTAACGCGCACACGCGCAACAAATCCTCGAACGTCTGAATGGTACGTTCGGACTGCCCATCGGTCTGGGGATAGAAAGAAGTGCTCAAACGTAATCGTGTCCCCAATGCCTTATGTATCACCTGCCAAAAATGCGATACAAATCGGCCATCTCTATCCGAAATAATGGTCTTCGGCGTACCATGAAGTCTCACTATCTGTGCGATAAAGACACGAGCCAACTTTTCTGGACCCCAAGTATCCTTGATGCCCAGAAAATGTGCCGACTTAGTCAGTCGGTCTACAATCACCCACGCCATATTCATACCAGTCTTCGTCCTCGGCAAATTCGTGACAAAATCCATAGAGATATCCTCCCACTTCCACTCCGGGATGGGAAGTGGTTTCAACAACCCGGCTGGCCGCTGATGCTCAATCTTGACTTGCTGACAAATCAAACACTTAGCCACAAACTGAACTACCTCTTTCTTCATGTCGTTCCACCAGAAATTCCTTCTCAAATCTTTATACATTTTACTCGAGCCCGGATGGACTGAGTAAGGTGACGCATGAGCCTCTCGCATAATACTCTGTCTCAGTTCCGAGTCGTTCGGAACACACAACCGACCTCGGAATCTCAACACTCCATCCTCATGAATAACGAATCCCGGGGCTTTCCCTTTCCCTACACTCTCTCGAAGCTGAATAAACATCGGGTCCTCCAACTGTCCCGGTTTAATGTCATCGACCAGAGATGAAGAAATCTCAAGAGTACGCAACTGCCCGGAACTCTCTGGCAGTACAACCTCAATGCTCAACCTCGTAAACTCTCGCTGAAGTCCCGACTGGGCCGTAAGTAGCTCAAGCGCCCGAAGTGATACCGATTTCCGGCTCAAGGCATCTGCCACCACATTAGCCTTGCCCGGATGATAGAGGATCTCGAGATCGTAATCCTTAATCAATTTCAACCACCTCCTCTGCCTCATATTAAGCTCTTTCTGGGTGCAAATGTACTTCAGGCTCTTGTGATCGGTGAAAATCTGACACGATGAGCCATACAAGTAATGACGCCAGATCTTCAACGCAAATACGACTGCGGCCAACTCAAGATCGTGCGTAGGGTAATTCAATTCATATAGTTTCAACTGACGGGAAGCATAGGCAATCCTCCTCCCGTGCTGCATAAGTACGCATCTGAGCCCTTGGCCCGAAGCATCACTATAAACTGAGAAACCATCATTACCACTCGGTAAAGCCAAAACGGGAGCGGTTGTCAACCGCTTCTTCAACTCCTCAAAACTATTCTGCCTCTCATCGGTCCACGCAAACTTCTCCGACTTCTGTAACAACTGAGTCAGCGGTCGAGCGAGCTTAGAGAACCCCTCGACGAATCTACGGTAATACCCGGCTAATCCCAGAAAACTGCGGACCTCCTTCACGTTCTTGGGCGGCGCCCAATCCAACACTGCCTCTACCTTATGTGGGTCCACACGAACACCCTCGGCCGAGATCACATGACCGAGAAACATAACCTCCCGTAACCAAAACTCGCACTTTGAGAACTTCGCAAAAAAATGCTGAGTTCTCAAAATATCTAGCACGATATGCAAATGACGGGCGTGCTCCTCCTCTCTCCTCGAGTAAATCAGGATGTCATCGATAAAAACGACTACACACTTATCGAGGTACTCGATAAAGACTTTGTTCATAAGCTGCATGAACACGGCTGGGGCGTTGGTTAGCCCAAAAGGCATAACCACAAACTCGTAGTGACCGTATCTCGTCCGAAAAGCCGTCTTCGGAATGTCGGTATCCTTCACTTGGAGCTGATAATACCCCGATCTCAAATCAATCTTCGAAAACACAGTTGCTCCTTGCAACTGATCAAACAAATCATCAATCCTCGGGAGCGGATACTTGTTTTTGATGGTCACTTTGTTCAACTCTCGGTAGTCGATACACAAACGAAGTGACCCATCCTTCTTCTTCACAAACAAGACCGGTGTGCCCCAAGGTGAAGCGCTCGGTCGAATATACCCCATGT
This sequence comes from Orobanche coerulescens, assembly GCA_033398695.1. NCBI lineage: Eukaryota > Viridiplantae > Streptophyta > Magnoliopsida > Lamiales > Orobanchaceae > Orobanche > Orobanche coerulescens. The sequence continues at coordinate 155,503,515 of CM065810.1, read as the reverse complement.
CTAGCAACTCTTCCAACTGTTTCTTCAGCTCCAGCATCTCGGCAGGCGCCATATGGTATGGCGTCTTAGAGATCGGTGCTGCACCCGGCTCTAAATCGACGGTAAACTCAACTTCTCGGTCCGGCGGCAAACCCGGCAACTCATCTGGGAAAACATCAGGATACTCACACACTACTGGAATAGACGAGAGCTCGACTCCCCCTTCTTCCGATCTCAAAGCGTAACACCAATAGCTCGTGCAACCTCCTCGAATAAGTCTCACCGCCTTTAAGGCGCTGATCAGTAATCTCTGGCTACTCCGCTTACGCCCCACAAAAGAATGCTCGGTACCGTCAGAGGCTAACATCGAAACCGTCCTCGTTCTATAATTCATGATCGCCTCATGACGGTCCAGCCAATCCTCACCCAGAATCAAATCCTCATCTCTAATATCTACCGCGATCAGCTTAGAAGGCCAATCCCTCCCCGCGATACTCACAGAAAAATCTCTAATCTCACGGTCCCCCATGATGCTATCCCCGCTAGGAAGTTTAACAACAAAAGGCTCACAAGCAACAAGGCAATCAACATGCAGATGACACACACAATCCATAGATATAAAAGAATGCGTAGCACCAGAATCGAACAATACGGAAACAGGATGATCAAGGATGTGGACGGTACCTGTACCCACCGTCGCATCGGGATCTCCGGATCGCCTCATCTCATACACACGGGGCGGAACAGACCCCGCACTAGAAGCTCTCCCTCTAGAAGGCTGTCCACGTCCTCGACCTCTACCAAAACTCTAATGCGGCTGAGGAACTGTCGGTGCCTGATTCACACTTGGCTCTCCCGCAGCTGGGGCTGATATCTGAGTAACTGGAGCTCGAGCTGCATCCGTACAAAACCTAGCACGATGACCCATCCGACCACAAGCAAGACACTGAATCGGAGGCCTATCACACTCACTCATCATGTGGCCCGGACGACTACAGTTGAAGCACGTAGGACCACGAACGGAACCAGCAGGAGCAGACCTAGAACCGTTTCCTCGACCAGCGATGGCCCGACTCCAAGACTCGCGAACTGAGGCCGAGCCTTCGGATACCCTCCGACTTGCCTCCCGAAACCGACCGAGGTCTTCTGCTTCTTTCCTTCGATTGCCGTCTCTATCGCAGAAAACGACATCTCATAAGCCATCGCTTTATTCGATAATCTTTCAAAGTCGTGCACCCTGCACTGGACATGTAGTGGCGCACCCTCGGTTTCATCCGCATATCAAAGTGGCGGATCTTGTCAAGCTCATCTCGGACTTGGTTTCTCACATAATGCAGCTGTTGATTGTAGTCTTTGATAGCTTGAGAAATAGGAACATCCTGGGGTTTAGCCTCAAAGAAGGCTCGGATCCTCCCCTCTTTCACTGGCCAAGGACAGAATTCATCTTCCATCAGATCTCGAAACTCGGCCCACGTAGCGGCCCGGTCACGCGGTTTCACCGCTTGCCACCACGTTGCTGCCTCCTTGGCGAGGAAGTACTGAGCAATGAGTACTTTCCTCTCCTCGGAACAATTAGCAGCCTCAAATACTTTCTCCATCTCGAATAGCCAATTCTCCCAACCAGAAGGGTCGGATGCACCATCAAACTGTAGAGGACGCATACGAATCACGTCCTGAAGTAGATTATCATTGCCGGATCCGGTAGGCGGAACTGGGTTGGCATTAGCTTGGCCGACTAGAACGGCCTGAGTCAGTAGCGTCATCTGGTTCGCTACTTGCTGCAAAATGTTGGCCACTCCAACATTCTCATGTGCATTACCGGAGCTAGCGGTAGTCTGTGACCTCCGGAACTAGGGGGAACACTGTTCGACAAAGAAGGCATCGCCGAATCAGTTCCCGAGTGATCGGACATGGCCGCCCCACCGGCTGCGCCACGTCCCCTACCGCGTCCGCGACCGCCTCCGCGTCCTCTACCAGCAGGAATTCTGAAGAAGCAATGGGTAAGTACAATTCAAATGCAAAACGCAATAAGATATTAAGACACGAATAGAACAGAACGGTGAAACGAGTCAAGTTAGGAAAAACTTACGAGCACCGGCGTACTGAGATGATGGCATAGCAGTGATACTGTCCCAAAAAACGACACTCGACTAGACCCAAATAACCGACAGCCTAGGTATCCATAAACCTAAGCTCTGATACCATATTCTGTAACACCCCCAAGTCATTCAAGGCATATTACAGCGCCGTGGATCCCACATTGTGGGATCCACCAGGCTAACGTACCAAACAATACATTCGACAAAGACAAACAACCATCAATAAGACGACAATTCATAATAAGAATACAAACTGACAATTAACGCCTGACCTTAAATCCATTTCCCAAAGCGGGAACACGACATTAACAATTCAAACGGGAAGTACTCGAGTACTTAAACCAATTTTACAATACAAAAATCCCAAAACAATACATCAACCATAATTGACAGAACAAAACACCAAGAATCGACTACTGGACAATATCATGCTTGCCCATCATCTTCATACGGCTCTAGTGCTCGCTTGTCCCCACAATCAATACCTGAAATACAAAAAGTGTTTCCCCTATTTAAGGGGTTAGCAACAACTGCTAGTGCAAGTACAATTCATTTGAACTATATTCTAATCAGATGAATATATGCGCCAAAAAGTCATTTTAGAAAAATATTTTATATTCCGGAATATTTACAATGTACAATCACAAAACACATTATCTCCAACAAATCACAATTCAAAGTTAACCGTTGGTACGAGACTCACGGCCACCGTACCCCGCAGAGCCCCGTCGGACATCCCTGGGTGGCTAACCACAGTTCACGATATGCACACTCACGGCAATACGTATCCCTAGAGGCCCCGTCGGACCGTCCCTAGGTGAACATACACATAACCATCCACAACAACCACGATACAGCCATAATTCAAATACTAGAACATGTAAACAAATGTAAAGTACTTGCCTTTGAGACATTCTTGAAGAAGCGGAAGTGAAACACGACTACGAACGGTCCGGGTGGAAAACGACGGTTCCTAAACGAAGGATCAACACAGTTCAGTCCCAACGGACAACAATACTCTATTGGAATACACCCATAACCCCGATTACATGATACGACAATGAACGATCAATCGATACGGGCGAGGGTTTACGCAAAATCTCCCCGTATTGATAATTCGCGGATTAAAATCAAGGAAATTGATTTAGAATCACTCAATAATCACAATCGGTAAAGAATATCGTAACATAGTTGAACAATTCGGAACTAAACCCTAGAATCCCGAAAAACCCCCAAATTCGACAAAGTTAGGGTTCCTGAGGAATTACCTTGAATTCGGACGATGGAGATGGGTTTAGATGGTGATGTGTTATGCTCGAGACACAAGAATCGGACTGGAAGGGAACTCCACTGATTACTCTCCACAATCTGCTATGAATCGCTAAAATCGCCCGTAGGAAGGGAAGGAAAGGAAAAGAATGAAAAATAATGCTGAATCTAAACTGCCGCTGATCTTAATAAATGTGAAGTTAGCGCACGCTAACTATCATATATAGCGCGCGCTAACGGGGCTGAAACCGGTCCAGTAGCTACTGCTGCCACTCGCTAGCGCACGCTAACAATAATGAGTTAGCGCACGCTAACTGCACATCGGTAGCGCACGCAAGGCAACAGGGGTAGCGTGCGCTACCTACGCAGCAGTTCAGTACTGCTGCTCATATCAGCAGTACGCTGCTGTCGAAGGTACAAAACACGAGACGCACGACGAGGTGATAATTCGGAAACATAAACACGAAGCATACCAGACGACGTAGCTAAGCGCTAAAAGAAAATATAATTCCAACCACCGGAGGGTCCGTAATGCGACAACGAAAATGAGATTCCCTAAACTATTAGGAAATTACAAAAATAGCCCAAGTGCCCGAAAATCACGAAACGATGTCGGATTTACGAACCGAAAGTCTCAACACGGACAACTCAATCATACGAACTTGTGCAAGCCAAGAAACAACGAAAATGAACGAGTTTTACGAGGATCGAACGTCCATACGGCAAAACATTTCATAAAATGAAGTCACGTGAAAACATTACCAAAACTCGTCCAATTGGAAAAACTCCAAGAATAAAGTAGATTCAAAATGTCGAAACGGTTGCAAGCGAGTCGATAAAAATAGACATACACCAAAAATGGAAACTGTTAAAAATGGAAAGTTACGGATATTACAACACCAAGACTCGATATATAATGTATCTCGACCCCGAGCATAAAGCATTGTGATACTCCGGACATATCACAATTAATCATCAAAACATCAACATCAATATCACAGAAACCACATTTAGTAACTCGTGGCCGTACCCATTAGTGTCGGCCCCCAGAGGCCCCGTCGGACTGTCCCCAGGTGGGAAACCACTTCTGCGGCCATACCCATTAGTATCGGCCCCCAGAGGTCCCGTCGAACCGTCCCCAAGTGGAAGAACATCAACACACGCACCCAAGTCCACTTCCGTGGCCGTACCCATTAGTATCGGCCCCCAGAGGCCACATGTCATCCCCAGGTGGAAGAGTAACAACTCACAGATTACAAAACCACAACTCTCAAAGGTCAAACACACAAAATATATATAGTCGAGGTACCTTGCTAGAATGACCATATTATCCAACACGTACTCACGACCCAGAACTATATCAATTCATAAGGGAGCACAAGATCCCAACAGCACCGAACGACACAACCAATATCACACAAACTCACATATTCATCCATAACCACATGACTCCAAGCACATAATTTGACAAGAGAATTACACTTTACATTTACCGACGCCATAATCAAACATAATGACATCACACGAAAGTAAGGTGATCCTATACTCGACACTAGCACATTCAACTAAGCATATTAATTCTCGACACACACGGGTCACCTTTACGAAAACCATGATGGTAAATATACCGATTCTTTTGAAAAATGGTTATAAATATTTATTTAGCACATATCGACACTTAGCAACCATTATATCTACAAAACATGTAATGTTTGGGAAAGATACTTGCCTCGAAAATTGATATCGGACACTCCGAAGAACACAGCTCAACCGGAAACCTCGAACACCTACAATCCTCCGGCGAAGACAATGAATACACCCACGATCGGAAAGCTTGAAGAAAACGACGAACGGAAGGGTTCCGACTCGAGTTCTTTGCGAGAAATCTGACCCTAACATCATACCATCAATAAATTAACGAACGAACGAGGAAGAATAATCGTAGAACGCTCAAATCCTCTTTGCGACATTTTATCGAACACCTTCAAGGCGTCGATAAGATACTCAATAAAACGACGAATCCTCGGCGATTCAACCGTGGAACAACAAGGAATTCGACATAATGTTGTTTAACAATCATAAATCCATCATTATTCTGAGTTAAAACGGATTAAACGGACAAATCGAACAAAATCCCTAAAACTAGATTTTAAGAAAACTTACCCTGATTCGGTCGATCGGAGCAAGTTATGGAAGAATTAATCGATGTTATGGACTCATAAACTTCATGGATTTAACACCTGACAACATCCCTCCATGATCATCAAAGCTCCAGCCGCGGAAGAGGATGAAACGAGTGAGAAAAATGATGAAAAACCCGACTGTCCTGCCATATATATACTGCTGCCGAACACGGCGCAGCAAACGGCCCACATCAGCGCCGTGTCGTCCGCCGGGTTTCGGGTCAGTGCGCGACCTGACCGACACGGCGCAACACCCAGCGCAAGGTGCCGGCACTTATGACTCGGCTGTGTCCGACACGGCGCATCACCCGGCGCAAATCTTGCGCGGGTTCTCGGCCGTGTCTCGGCAAACTTGCTGGTCCTGTCCGACCCGGCGCAAGACACGGCGCTCGGCAGTGCCGTTTCGCACAGGTCCGGCCAGCAACCTCTAGATGCAATCCGACACGAACCGAAAATTACGACAGAACCACAACGACGATCCGAACGACCCCGAAACCCGAACCTGAATACAAATCGGAGATTCGGTTACGAAGTACTCGCAAAGAAGAATTCGATCACTAAGAGAACACGTGATTCCGACCACCTGAAGGCTCGAAATTCGACAATGGAAGGTAATTACCCCAAACTTTGGGAAATTACAAAAATGGCCCAAAACGTCCGAAAAATCACGATACGTGATCGAATAACCAAACCGAAGTTCACAACACGTCTAACAAAGTTAAACGGACTTACGGGAAACTCGAAACAGTAATTTCGAATGAGATTCACAAGAATCGAACTCGAGTGTGGAAAAGTTGATAAGAAACACGGAACTCAACAAAACAATACCGAAACGAACTCGAATGACGAAAAGTGCAAAATTAATCATTCTCAGAATGATGAAACGGTCATGAGCGATTCGTCAAAATGGACTTCCGCCGAAAAAAAATTACCGGAAATCGAAATTGCGGATATTACATACTACCCTCCTTAAAAGAAGTTTCGTCCCGAAACTTAAAATAAGTAGGGAGATGCAATATCCCACCAGGAAAACTTAACGAGATACACAAGAAACGTGTAACTTACGCCCAACGGCGAAACATTACAAGCAACGCAAAGGGATATACGGTGTGAAAACACGCTCCAAGACGATCAACACAACGCCACCGGTGGAGACATAATAAAACCAACAAGTGACAAGTGTCATAAAACAGATAATACAATCAAGTCGATTATCCGAACAATCACAAAACACCACGAATGAAAATCAATACGATTGACCAACCCAACGGTACATCAATCAAAACGCGAGCCAATCGCTGAACAAATACGGAATTCCACCACCCAAGGGTTAGAAGATCGAAAACGAGACTAATTTCCCGAGGTTAAGGGAATTACGAAGGAGTTTGAATGTTCAATAATCACGAAACGAGATCAACAGAAACCAAACAATCAAACGATCGATCCACAACGATCGAGACAACAAAAATCGAACAATCATGTTCGAATCATGAAGAATAATAAAATTCAAACAACAACTCCAAGGTTCACATCTCGACTCGAGACGATATATGATCCGGTGAAAACAACAAGATGTGTATTCACATAAGATCCACAGGAAAGGGAATAGCAATTGAAAAGTTACAACGACAAACGAGTTATTCCGAAACAATACCACACTCGTTCGATCAACAAAAGCAAGGGGCAGGACAAGCTCAGAAAATGTCAACGAACATAAACGAGTGGATAGAGTCGAAAATACAGAAGTTCAAAATCCGATCCACTTCGAATAAAAGAACTAGTAGAACCAAAAGATGTTACTTCCGAACAAGGTTCACAAGAATCGAACCGAGCTCGGAAAAGTCACAGCGATAACCAGATCGACCCAAAACAAGATCACAGCTCGTTCGAACGATGAAACTGAAATACAGAACAAGTTGAGAAAGTATCAACGAACACGAGTGAGTCGATAGACCCGAGAAAGAGGAAATGCATAAGTCCAAAAACAATACGGGTATTACCTTCGACCTTTTATAAAAGAAGGTCGTTCCCGCAACTCACAATAACAGAAACAAGGCAACAACACAAAAGCAGTCGACGGAAACATTTCCCATCGGCCTCTTAGAGTCGATCCTGATATCTGTACTGAAGTTCGTGCCCCGAAAGACTCAGAACCCAACTCGCAAAACTGGATCCTGTGTCTCTCGGGTCCACAATTGAAATGCGTTACTGACGAGAAGGACAATTGGTACGTGCATGCCCCCGGCACACCACGGTTGAAACACCTCGGCTCGGCATACCGAATATACAAATGCTAGATACAATCGGACGTAACATCACAAAGCAACAAATCAGAGATGCCAATTTGGCATAACTTATCAACACATACTAAAATCACAAATGTACACAATCATATAAACCCAAGCTCTAACAGCTCGCACAGGTGTGATAGCACGCAATTCACCACGAAACGACAACATTAAGGATCAACATCACACCTCTCACAGAAGGCTAACGTAACAAATGTGTGGCGACGACTCAACGCTCACGCCACCAATTCAATCACAATTCGGAGGGCTAACATCCTAACAACAATACCAACATCATACACACCTTCTTCGACCACAAGCAGGAAATGATGGGTTTTAAAAACGAAAACCACCTTTTGAAAACAGTTTGGAAACACCAGTTGATCTTAAGTATCACTTTACAAAAAGTTGAGCAGACATCATTGTCGAGACTTTGAAAACCACCTTGCTTTGGAACAAAAATGAGGACACTTTTCTTTTGGTGAAAAACTTTCAGAAATATTTAACCCTCGGGTCTAAGTAAAAGTGTTTCTAAAACATTGAAAATATCTCAAAATATTTTGGTCCTTGAGGTAGAAGAATTTTGAAACATATTGTGGCACCTTGGATGTACCACGAGAAAATAATTCATTTTAAAAGTACGTCTAGAAATTTATTTTCTAAGATACTCAAGGTTTTCAAAGATAATTCAATGGGCTAGAATGCCCCAAAAATTTTAGGTAATTACACGGAACATTATAGCGCCGTGGGTCCCGCGCCGGAACCCACCAGGCTAAAAACCATTTACAAAAACGCCAAAAAGGCCGATGACGGTAATACTTCAAAAACTCGCAAAAGCCATTTACAAAATACTAAATACCGTCATAAGAATTTCACCAAAAAGATCAAGGCCACAATGCCAAAAACTCTGTTAAGGGAATCGATTTTCAAAATAAAACTCAGTCGGTAAAATACCGAAAGCCATTACAAAAGAACTCACGCAGCGGATAAAAGAAATACAGTCCAACATGCACAATCCAGCAACACTACTCCTCATATGAACGAAATATGAGAGTCAAATAACCACATATCACGATATCAAAGTCCATAAGAGGATTCCGTCAATTAACTCATAATCATACCTGTAACTCGCATCAGACGAGGCACAAACACAAAGAAGGGAGACTTACATCCACAGGTCGCACGAAGATGATGGCTGCACCGTGATACTAATCACGGCCGACATTCCAAATGACGCATCGCGACACGACTCAATCAGACAAAATCTGACAATACAAGACTCAACAACACATAACTCGACTCGACAGCCTAGGTTTCCTCAACCTAAGCTCTGATACCATAAATGTAACACTCCATATCAAACCGGGAATATTACACGCCGCAGACCCTCTCCGTGAGGATCCACCAGGCTAGACATCAAAACAACACATTACATTACATACCGACGAATCAAAATAACGAACCAATAGACCGATTTGGTCTTTCGTCACTGACTTACAAATCAAAATACATAAACTCATCCAGACTCATACCCACGCAAGGGTAAAATACTTGCAACAACGAATAATAAGACAGCGGAAAAGACAATGCAATGGACTTCGACTAACTTAACCCAAAACTGGCCTTCGTGTGATTAGTATCATTCCTCTTTCATCATCCCTCGTACCGATCCTGTGACTTGCTCCCCAAAACCTGCATGTACCTGGACACAATACAGATATCCACCCCCTGATTACTCGGGGGTTAGCAAAACTCCACTGTTTCGCTAGTGCAAGTATAAAGTGCAAAAACGAGCCATACACAACACATTCCGAGAATACAACGGAAGACTTCCCAAGATATATTTACTTAAAATAGTTTAAGACTTGAAAGTAGAAATGAAGCAAGTAAGCACTTTGAAAACACTTCCAAATCTCGGGAGTTTTGAAAACATTAGAAATTGAAAAGTTCTTAATTCCTCGAAGCCACTTAGGGTCACAGCCCCAAAGTTCATTTTCCCAAATACAAATCCATTAACAAAGCACGGGGTCCACGGCCCAACCATTTCGATCACAAAACACAGGGCCCACGACCCGATCATCCACTGCAATTTACTTACAAGGACACATTACACATAACACGTTATTCTTATGTCATTCTAGCCAAACACCAAGACTCGATATATAATGTATCTCGACCCGAGCATAAAGCATTGTGATACTCCGGACATATCACAATTAATCATCAAAACATCAACATCAATATCACAGAAACCACACTTAGTAACCCGTGGCCGTACCCATTAGTATCGGCCCCCAGAGGCCCCGTCGGACCGTCCCTAGGTGGGAAACCACTTCTGCGGCCGTACCCATTAGTATCGGCCCCCAGAGGTCCCGTCGAACCGTCCCCAAGTGGAAGAACATCAACACACGCACCCAAGTCCACTTTCGTGGCCGTACCCATTAGTATCGGACCCCAGAGGCCACATGCCATCCCCAGGTGGAAGAGTAACAACTCACAGATTACAAAACCACAACTCTCAAAGGTCAAACACACAAAATATATATAGTCGAGGTACCTTGCTAGAATGGCCATATTATCCAACACGTACTCACGGCCCAGAACTATATCAATTCATAAGGGAGCACAAGACCCCAACAGCACCGAACGACACAACCAATATCACACAAACTCACATATTCATCCATAACCACATGACTCCAAACACATAATTTGACAAGAGAATTACACTTTACATTTACCGACGCCATAATCATACATAATGACATCACACGAAAGTAAGGTGATCCTATACTCGACACTAGCACACATATTCAACTAAGATATTAATTCCCGACACACACGGGTCACCTTTACGAAAACCATGATGGTAAATATACCGATTCTTTTGAAAAATGGTTATAAATATTTATTTAGCACATATCGACACTTAGCAACCATTATATCTACAAAACATGTAATGTATGGGAAAGATACTTGCCTCGAAAATTGATATCGGACACTCCAAAGAACACGGCTCAACCGCAAACCTCGAACACCTACAATCCTCCGGCGAAGACAATGAATACACCCACGATCGAAAAGCTTGAAGAAAACGACGAACGGAAGGGTTCCGACTCGAGTTATTTGCGAGAAATCTGACCCTAACATCATACCATCAATAAATTAACGAACGAACGAGGAAGAATAATCGTAGAACGCTCGAATCCTCTTTGCGACATTTTATCGAACACCTTCAAGGCGTTGATAAGATACTCAATAAAACGACGAATCCTCGGCGATTCAACCGTGGAACAACAAGGAATTCGACATAATGTTGTTTAACAATCATAAATCCATCATTATTCTGAGTTAAAACGGATTAAACGGACAAATCGAACAAAATCCCCAAAACTAGATTTTAAGAAAACTTACCCTGATTCGGTCGATCGGAGCAAGTTATGAAAGAATTAATCGATGTTATGGACTCAGAAACTTCATGGATTTAACACCTGACAACATCCCTCCATGATCATCAAAGCTCCAGCCGCGGAAGAGGATGAAACGAGTGAGAAAAATGATGAAAAACCCGACTGTCCTGCCATATATATACTGCTGCCGAACACGGCGCAGCAAACGGCCCACATCAGCGCCGTGTCTTCCGCCGGGTTTCGGGTCAGTGCGCGACCTGACCGACACGGCGCAACACCCAGCGCAAGGTGCCGGCACTTATGACTCGGCTGTGTCCGACACGGCGCATCACCCGGCGCAAATCTTGCGCGGGTTCTCGGCCGTGTCTCGGCAAACTTGCTGGTCCTGGCCGACCCGGCGCAAGACACGGCGCTCGGCAGCGCCGTTTCGCACAGGTCCGGCCAGCAACCTCTAGATGCAATCCGACACGAACCGAAAATTACGACAGAACCACAACGACGATCCGAACGACCCCGAAACCCGAACCTGAATACGAATCGGAGATTCGGTTACGAAGTACTCGCAAAGAAGAATTCGATCACTAAGAGAACACGTGATTCCGACCACCTGAAGGCTCGAAATTCGACAATGGAAGGTAATTACCCCAAACTTTGGGAAATTACGAAAATGGCCCAAAACGTCCGAAAAATCACGATACGTGATCGAATAACCAAACTGAAGTTCACAACACGTCTAACAAAGTTAAACGGACTTACGGGAAACTCGAAACAGTAATTTCGAATGAGATTCACAAGAATCGAACTCGAGTGTGGAAAAGTTGATAAGAAACACGGAACTCAACAAAACAATACCGAAACGAACTCGAATGACGAAAAGTGCAAAATTAATCATTCTCAGAATGATGAAATAGTCATGAGCGATTCGTCAAAATGGACTTCCGCCGAAAAAAAAAATTACCGGAAATCGAAATTGCGGATATTACATACTCCCTCCTTAAAAGAAGTTTCGTCCCGAAACTTAAAATAAGTAGGGAGATGCAATATCCCACCAGGAAAACTTAACGAGATACACAAGAAACGTGTAACTTACGCCCAACGGCGAAACATTACAAGCAACGCAAAGGGATATACGGTGTGAAAACACGCTCCATGACGATCAACACAACACCACCGGTGGAGACATAATAAAACCAACAAGTGACAAGTGTCATAAAACAGATAATACAATCAAGTCGATTATCCGAACAATCACAAAACACCACGAATGAAAATCAATACGATTGACCAACCCAACGGTACATCAATCAAAACGCGAGCCAATCGCTGAACAAATACGGAATTCCACCACCCAAGGGTTAGAAGATCGAAAACGAGACTAATTTCCCGAGGTTAAGGGAATTACGAAGGAGTTTGAATGTTCAATAATCACGAAACGAGATCAACAGAAACCAAACAATCAAACGATCGAACCACAACGATCGAGACAACAAAAATCGAACAATCATGTTCGAATCATGAAGAATAATAAAATTCAAACAACAACTCCAAGGTTCACATCTCGACTCGAGACGATATATGATCCGGTGAAAACAACAAGATGTGTATTCACATAAGATCCACAGGAAAGGGAATAGCAATTGAAAAGTCACAACGACAAACGAGTTATTCCGAAACAATACCACACTCGTTCGATCAACAAAAGCAAGGGGCAGGACAAGCTCAGAAAATGTCAACGAACATAAACAAGTCGATAGAGTCGAAAATACAGAAGTTCAAAATCCGATCCACTTCGAATAAAAGAACTAGTAGAACCAAAAGATGTTACTTCCGAACAAGGTTCACAAGAATCGAACCGAGCTCGGAAAAGTCACAGCGATAACCAGATCGACCCAAAACAAGATCACAGCTCGTTCGAACGATGAAACTGAAATACAGAACAAGTTCAGAAAGTGTCAACGAACACGAGCGAGTCGATAGACCCGAGAAAGAGGAAATGCATAAGTCCAAAAACAATACGGGTATTACCTTCGACCTCTTATAAAAGAAGGTCATTCCCGCAACTCACAATAACAGAAACAAGGCAACAACACAAAAGCAGTCGACGGAAACATTTCCCATCGGCCTCTTAGAGCCGATCCTGATATCTGTACTGAAGTTCGTGCCCCGAAAGACTCAGAACCCAACTCGCAAAACTGGATCCTGTGTCTCTCGGGTCCACAATTGAAATGCGTTACTGACGAGAAGGACAATTGGTACGTGCATGCCCCCGGCACACCACGGTTGAAACACCTCGGCTCGGCATATCGAATATACAAATGCTAGATACAATCGGACGTAACATCACAAAGCAACAAATCAGAGATGCCAATTTGGCATAACTTATCAACACATACTAAAATCACAAATGTACACAATCATATAAATCCAAGCTCTAACAGCTCGCACAGGTGTGATAGCACGCAATTCACCACGAAACAACAACATTAAGGATCAACATCACACCTCTCACAGAAGGCTAACGTAACAAATGTGTGGCGACGACTCAACGCTCACGCCACCAATTCAATCACAATTCGGAGGGCTAACATCCTAACAACAATACCAACATCATACACACCTTCTTCGACCACAAGCAGGAAATGATGGGTTTTAAAACGAAACCACCTTTTGAAAACAGTTTGGTAAATCCAGTTGATCTTAAGTATCACTTTACAAAAAGTTGAGCAGACATCTTTGTCGAGACTTTGAAAACCACCTTGCTTTGTATCAAAAATGAGGACACTTTTCTTTTGGTGAAAAACTTTCAGAAATATTTAACCCTGTCTAAGTAAAAGTGTTTCTAAAACATTGAAAATATCTCAAAATATTTTGGTCCTTGAGGTAGAAGAATTTTGAAACATATTGTGGCACCTTGGATGTACCACGAGAAAATAATTCATTTTAAAAGTACGTCTCAAATTTATTTTCTAAGATACTCAAGGTTTTCAAAGATAATTCAATGGGCTAGAATGCCCCAAAAATTTTAGGTAATTACACGGAACATTATAGCGCCGTGGGTCCTGCCGGAACCCACCGTGCTAAAAACCATTTACAAAACGCCAAAAGGCCGGTGACGGTAATACTTCAAAAACTCGCAAAAGCCATTTACAAAATACTAAATACCGTCATAAGAATTTCACCAAAAAGATCAAGGCCACAATGCCAAAAACTCTGTTAAGGGAATCGATTTTCAAAATAAAACTCAGTCGGTAAAATACCGAAAGCCATTACAAAAGAACTCACGCAGCGGATAAAAGAAATACAGTCCAACATGCACAATCCAGCAACACTACTCCTCATATGAACGAAATATGAGAGTCAAATAACCACATATCACGATATCAAAGTCCATAAGAGGATTCCGTCAATTAACTCATAATCATACCTGTAACTCGCATCAGACGAGGCACAAACACAAAGAAGGGAGACTTACATCCACAGGTCGCACGAAGATGATGGCTGCACCCTGATACTAATCACGGCCGACATTCCAAATGACGCATCGCGACACGACTCAATCAGACAAAATCTGACAATACAAGACTCAACAACACATAACTCGACTCGACAGCCTAGGTTTCCTCAACCTAAGCTCTGATACCATAAATGTAACACCCCATATCAAACCGGGAATATTACACGCCGCAGACCCTCTCCGTGAGGATCCACCAGGCTAGACATCAAAACAACACATTACATTACATACCGACGAATCAAAATAACGAACCAATAGACCGATTTGGTCTTTCGTCACTGACTTACAAATCAAAATACATAAACTCATCCAGACTCATACCCACGCAAGGGTAAAATACTTGCAACAACGAATAATAAGACAGCGGAAAAGACAATGCAATGGACTTCGACTAACTTAACCCAAAACTGGCCTTCGTGTGATTAGTATCATTCCTCTTTCATCATCCCTCGTACCGATCCTGTGACTTGCTCCCCAAAACCTGCATGTACCTGGACACAATACAGATATCCACCCCCTGATTACTCGGGGGTTAGCAAAACTCCACTGTTTCGCTAGTGCAAGTATAAAGTGCAAAAACGAGCCATACACAACACATTCCGAGAATACAACGAAAGACTTCCCAAGATATATTTACTTAAAATAGTTTAAGACTTGAAAGTAGAAATGAAGCAAGTAAGCACTTTGAAAACACTTCCAAATCTCGGGAGTTTTGAAAACATTAGAAATTGAAAAGTTCTTAATTCCTCGAAAGCCACTTAGGGTCACAGCCCCAAAGTTCATTTTCCCAAATACAAATCCATTAACAAAGCACGGGGTCCACGGCCCAACCATTTCGATCACAAAACACAGGGCCCACGACCCGATCATCCACTGCAATTTACTTACAAGGACACATTACACATAACACGTTATTCTTATGTCATTCTAGCCAAACACCAAGACTCGATATATAATGTATCTCGACCCCGAGCATAAAGCATTGTGATACTCCGGACATATCACAATTAATCATCAAAACATCAACATCAATATCACAGAAACCACACTTAGTAACCCGTGGCCGTACCCATTAGTATCGGCCCCCAGAGGCCCCGTCGGACCGTCCCCAGGTGGGAAACCACTTCTGCGGCCGTACCCATTAGTATCGGCCCCCAGAGGTCCCGTCGAACCGTCCCCAAGTGGAAGAACATCAACACACGCACCCAAGTCCACTTTCGTGGCCGTACCCATTAGTATCGGACCCCAGAGGCCACATGCCATCCCCAGGTGGAAGAGTAACAACTCACAGATTACAAAACCACAACTCTCAAAGGTCAAACACACAAAATATATATAGTCGAGGTACCTTGCTAGAATGGCCATATTATCCAACACGTACTCACGGCCCAGAACTATATCAATTCATAAGGGAGCACAAGACCCCAACAGCACCGAACGACACAACCAATATCACACAAACTCACATATTCATCCATAACCACATGACTCCAAACACATAATTTGACAAGAGAATTACACTTTACATTTACCGACGCCATAATCATACATAATGACATCACACGAAAGTAAGGTGATCCTATACTCGACACTAGCACACATATTCAACTAAGATATTAATTCCCGACACACACGGGTCACCTTTACGAAAACCATGATGGTAAATATACCGATTCTTTTGAAAAATGGTTATAAATATTTATTTAGCACATATCGACACTTAGCAACCATTATATCTACAAAACATGTAATGTATGGGAAAGATACTTGCCTCGAAAATTGATACCGGACACTCCGAAGAACACGGCTCAACCGCAAACCTCGAACACCTACAATCCTCCGGCGAAGACAATGAATACACCCACGATCGAAAAGCTTGAAGAAAACGACGAACGGAAGGGTTCCGACTCGAGTTCTTTGCGAGAAATCTGACCCTAACATCATACCATCAATAAATTAACGAACGAACGAGGAAGAATAATCGTAGAACGCTCGAATCCTCTTTGCGACATTTTATCGAACACCTTCAAGGCGTCGATAAGATACTCAATAAAACGACGAATCCTCGGCGATTCAACCGTGGAACAACAAGGAATTCGACATAATGTTGTTTAACAATCATAAATCCATCATTATTCTGAGTTAAAACGGATTAAACGGACAAATCGAACAAAATCCCCAAAACTAGATTTTAAGAAAACTTACCCTGATTCGGTCGATCGGAGCAAGTTATGAAAGAATTAATCGATGTTATGGACTCAGAAACTTCATGGATTTAACACCTGACAACATCCCTCCATGATCATCAAAGCTCCAGCCGCGGAAGAGGATGAAACGAGTGAGAAAAATGATGAAAAACCCGACTGTCCTGCCATATATATACTGCTGCCGAACACGGCGCAGCAAACGTCCCACATCAGCGCCGTGTCTTCCGCCGGGTTTTGGGTCAGTGCGCGACCTGACCGACACGGCGCAACACCCAGCGCAAGGTGCCGGCACTTATGACTCGGCTGTGTCCGACACGGCGCATCACCCGGCGCAAATCTTGCGCGGGTTCTCGGCCGTGTCTCGGCAAACTTGCTGGTCCTGGCCGACCCGGCGCAAGACACGGCTCGCAGCGCTGCTTTCGCATGTGTCCGCCAGAACCTCTAGATGCAATCCGACACGAACCGAAAATTACGATGTAACCACAACGACGATCCGAACGACTCGAAACCCGACCGAATACGATCGGAGATTCGCCACGAAGTACTCGCAAAGAAGAATTCGATCACTAAGAGAACACGTGATTCCGACCACCTGAAGGCTCGAAATTCGACAATGGAAGGTAATTACCCCAAACTTTGGGAAATTACGAAAATGGCCCAAAACGTCCGAAAAATTACGATACGTGATCGAATAACCAAACTGAAGTTCACAACACGTCTAACAAAGTTAAACGGACTTACGAAACTCGAATAAGATTTCGAATGAGATTCACAAGAATCGAACTCGAGTGTGGAAAAGTTGATAAGAAACACGGAACTCAACAAAACAATACCGAAACGAACTCGAATGACGAAAAGTGCAAAATTAATCATTCTCAGAATGATGAAACGGTCATGAGCGATTCGTCAAAATGGACTTCCGCCGAAAAAAAAAAAATTACCGGAAATCGAAATTGCGGATATTACATACTACCCTCCTTAAAAGAAGTTTCGTCCCGAAACTTAAAATAAGTAGGGAGATGCAATATCCCACCAGGAAAACTTAACGAGATACACAAGAAACGTGTAACTTACGCCCAACGGCGAAACATTACAAGCAACGCAAAGGGATATACGGTGTGAAAACACGCTCCATGACGATCAACACAACGCCACCGGTGGAGACATAATAAAACCAACAAGTGACAAGTGTCATAAAACAGATAATACAATCAAGTCGATTATCCGAACAATCACAAAACACCACGAATGAAAATCAATACGATTGACCAACCCAACGGTACATTAATCAAAACGCGAGCCAATCGCTGAACAAATACGGAATTCCACCACCCAAGGGTTAGAAGATCGAAAACGAGACTAATTTCCCGAGGTTAAGGGAATTACGAAGGAGTTTGAATGTTCAATAATCACGAAACGAGATCAACAGAAACCAAACAATCAAACGATCGAACCACAACGATCGAGACAACAAAAATCGAACAATCATGTTCGAATCATGAAGAATAATAAAATTCAAACAACAACTCCAAGGTTCACATCTCGACTCGAGACGATATATGATCCGGTGAAAACAACAAGATGTGTATTCACATAAGATCCACAGGAAAGGGAATAGCAATTGAAAAGTCACAACGACAAACGAGTTATTCCGAAACAATACCACACTCGTTCGATCAACAAAAGCAAGGGGCAGGACAAGCTCAGAAAATGTCAACGAACATAACAAGTCGATAGAGTCGAAAATACAGAAGTTCAAAATCCGATCCACTTCGAATAAAAGAACTAGTAGAACCAAAAGATGTTACTTCCGAACAAGGTTCACAAGAATCGAACCGAGCTCGGAAAAGTCACAGCGATAACCAGATCGACCCAAAACAAGATCACAGCTCGTTCGAATGATGAAATCAAATACGTAATGTCTGTAAAGTATCAACGAACACGAGCGAGTCGATAGACCCGAGAAAGAGGAAATGCATAAGTCCAAAAACAATACGGGTATTACCTTCGACCTCTTATAAAAGAAGGTCGTTCCCGCAACTCACAATAACAGAAACAAGGCAACAACACAAAAGCAGTCGACGGAAACATTTCCCATCGGCCTCTTAGAGCCGATCCTGATATCTCAGATCAAGTTCGTGCCCAAAGACTCGTAACCCAACTCGCAAAATCGGATCCCGTGTCTCTGGGTCCACAATTGAAATGCGCATCGACGAAGGACAATTGGTACGTGCATGCCCCCGGCACACCACGGTTGAAACACCTCGGCTCGGCATACCGAATATACAAATGCTAGATACAATCGGACGTAACATCACAAAGCAACAAATCAGAGATGCCAATTTGGCATAACTTATCAACACATACTAAAATCACAAATGTACACAATCATATAAATCCAAGCTCTAACAGCTCGCACAGGTGTGATAGCACGCAATTCACCACGAAACGACAACATTAAGGATCAACATCACACCTCTCACAGAGGGCTAACGTAACAAATGTGTGGCGACGACTCAACGCTCACGCCACCAATTCAATCACAATTCGGAGGGCTAACATCCTAACGACAATACCAACATCATACACACCTTCTTCGACCACAAGCACGAAATGATGGGTTTTAAAAACGAAAACCACCTTTTGAAAATAGTTTGGAAACACCAGTTGATCTTAAGTATCACTTTACAAAAAGTTGAGCAAACATCATTGTCGAGACTTTGAAAACCACCTTGCTTTGGAACAAAAATGAGGACACTTTTCTTTTGGTGAAAAACTTTCAGAAATATTTAACCCTCGGGTCTAAGTAAAAGTGTTTCTAAAACATTGAAAATATCTCAAAATATTTTGGTCCTTGAGGTAGAAGAATTTTGAAACATATTGTGGCACCTTGGATGTACCACGAGAAAATAATTCATTTTAAAAGTACGTCTCGAAATTTATTTTCTAAGATACTCAAGGTTTTCAAAGATAATTCAATGGGCTAGAATGCCCCAAAAATTTTAGGTAATTACACGGAACATTATAGCGCCGTGGGTCCCGCGCCGGAACCCACCAGGCTAAAAACCATTTACAAAAACGCCAAAAAGGCCGATGACGGTAATACTTCAAAAACTCGCAAAAGCCATTTACAAAATACTAAATACCGTCATAAGAATTTCACCAAAAAGATCAAGGCCACAATGCCAAAAACTCTGTTAAGGGAATCAATTTTCAAAATAAAACTCAGTCGGTAAAATACCGAAAGCCATTACAAAAGAACTCACGCAGCGGATAAAAGAAATACAGTCCAACATGCACAATCCAGCAACACTACTCCTCATATGAACGAAATATGAGAGTCAAATAACCACATATCACGATATCAAAGTCCATAAGAGGATTCCGTCAATTAACTCATAATCATACCTGTAACTCGCATCAGACGAGGCACAAACACAAAGAAGGGAGACTTACATCCACAGGTCGCACGAAGATGATGGCTGCACCCTGATACTAATCACGGCCGACATTCCAAATGACGCATCGCGACACGACTCAATCAGACAAAATCTGACAATACAAGACTCAACAACACATAACTCGACTCGACAGCCTAGGTTTCCTCAACCTAAGCTCTGATACCATAAATGTAACACCCCATATCAAACCGGGAATATTACACGCCGCAGACCCTCTCCGTGAGGATCCACCAGGCTAGACATCAAAACAACACATTACATTACATACCGACGAATCAAAATAACGAACCAATAGACCGATTTGGTCTTTCGTCACTGACTTACAAATCAAAATACATAAACTCATCCAGACTCATACCCACGCAAGGGTAAAATACTTGCAACAACGAATAATAAGACAGCGGAAAAGACAATGCAATGGACTTCGACTAACTTAACCCAAAACTGGCCTTCGTGTGATTAGTATCATTCCTCTTTCATCATCCCTCGTACCGATCCTGTGACTTGCTCCCCAAAACCTGCATGTACCTGGACACAATACAGATATCCACCCCCTGATTACTCGGGGGTTAGCAAAACTCCACTGTTTCGCTAGTGCAAGTATAAAGTGCAAAAACGAGCCATACACAACACATTCCGAGAATACAACGAAAGACTTCCCAAGATATATTTACTTAAAATAGTTTAAGACTTGAAAGTAGAAATGAAGCAAGTAAGCACTTTGAAAACACTTCCAAATCTCGGGAGTTTTGAAAACATTAGAAATTGAAAAGTTCTTAATTCCTCGAAAGCCACTTAGGGTCACAGCCCCAAAGTTCATTTTCCCAAATACAAATCCATTAACAAAGCACGGGGTCCACGGCCCAACCATTTCGATCACAAAACACAAGGCCCACGACCCGATCATCCACTGCAATTTACTTACAAGGACACATTACACATAACACGTTATTCTTATGTCATTCTAGCCAAACACCAAGACTCGATATATAATGTATCTCGACCCCGAGCATAAAGCATTGTGATACTCCGGACATATCACAATTAATCATCAAAAATTCAACATCAATATCACAGAAACCACACTTAGTAACCCGTGGCCGTACCCATTAGTATTGGCCCCCAGAGGCCCCGTCGGACCGTCCCCAGGTGGGAAACCACTTCTGCGGCCGTACCCATTAGTATCGGCCCCCAGAGGTCCCGTCGAACCGTCCCCAAGTGGAAGAACATCAACACACGCACCCAAGTCCACTTTCGTGGCCGTACCCATTAGTATCGGCCCCCAGAGGCCACATGCCATCCCCAGGTGGAAGAGTAACAACTCACAGATTACAAAATCACAACTCTCAAAGGTCAAACACACAAAATATATATAGTCGAGGTACCTTGCTAGAATGGCCATATTATCCAACACGAACTATATCAATTCATAAGGGAGCACAAGACCCCAACAGCACCGAACGACACAACCAATATCACACAGACTCACATATTCATCCATAACCACATGACTCCAAACACATAATTTGACAAGACAATTACACTTTACATTTACCGACGCCATAATCATACATAATGACATCACACGAAAGTAAGGTGATCCTATACTCGACACTAGCACACATATTCAACTAAGATATTAATTCTCGACACACATGGGTCACCTTTACGAAAACCATGATGGTAAATATACTGATTCTTTTGAAAAATGGTTATAAATATTTATTTAGCACATATCGACACTTACCAACCATTATATCCACAAAACACGTAATGTATGGGCAAGATACTTGCCTCGAAAATTGATATCGGACACTCCGAAGAACATGGCTCAACCGGAAACCTCGAACACCTACAATCCTCTGGCGAAGACAATGAATACACCCACGATCGGAAAGCTTGAAGAAAAGACGAATGGAAGGGTTCCGACTCGAGTTCTTTGCGAGAAATCTGACCCTAACATCATACCATCAATAAATTAACGAACGAACGAGGAAGAATAATCGTAGAACGCTAGAATCCTCTTTGTGATATTTTATCGAACACCTTCAAGGCGTCGATAAGATACTCAATAAAACGACGAATCCTCGGCGATTCAACCGTGGAACAACAAGAAATTCGACATAATATTGTTTAGCAATCATAAATCCATCACTATTCTGAGTTAAAACGGATTAAACGGACAAATCGAACAAAATCCCCAAAACTAGATTTTAAGAAAACTTACCCTGATTCGGTCGATCGGAGCAAGTTATGGAAAAATTAATCGATGTTATGGACTGAGGAACTTCATGGATTTAACACCTGACAACATCCCTCCATGATCATCAAAGCTCCAGCCGCGGAAGAGGATGAAACGAGTGAGAAAAATGATGAAAACCCCGACTGTCCTGCTATATATATACTGCTGCCGAACACGGCGCAGCAAACGGCCCACATCAGCATCGTGTCTTCCGCCGGGTTTCGGGTCAGTGTGCGACCTGACCGACACAGCGCAACACCCGGCGCAAGGTGCCCGCGCGTATGAATCGGCCGTATCCGACACGGCGCATCACCCGGCGCAAATCTTGCGCGGGTTCTCGGCCGTGTCTCGGCAGACTTGCTGGTCCTGGCCGACCTGGCGCAAGACACGGCGCTCGGCAGCACCGTTTTCAGCGCCGTTTCGCACAGGTCCGGCCAGCAACCTCCAGATGCTATCCGACACGAACCGAAAATTACGACAGAACTACAACGACGATCCGAACGACCTCGAAACCCGAACCTGAATATAAATCGGAGATTCAGTTACGAAGTACTCGCAAAGACGAATTCGATCACTAAGAGAACACACGATTCCGACCACCCGAAGGCTCGAAATTCGACAACGGAAGGTAATTACCCCAAACTTTGGGAAATTACGAAAATGGCCCAAAACGTCCGAAAATCACGATACGTGATCGAATAACCAAACCGAAGTTCACAACACGTCTAACAAAGTTAAACGGACTTACGGGAAACTCGAAACAGTAATTTCGAACGAGATTCACAAGAATCGAACTCGAGTGTGGAAAAGTCGCTAAGAAACACGGAACTCAACAAAACAATACCGAGACGAACTCGGATGACGAAAAGTGCAGAATTAATCATTCTCAGAATGATGAAACGGTCATGAGCGAGTCGTCAAAACGGACTTCCACCGAAAAAAAAAGAAATTACCAGAAATCGAAATTGCGGATATTACATCAATACGCTCAACTCGATTCGAATGGAAAGTTCTACTATATGCTTGCACTTCTTCTCTTCATCAAACGCATCAATATTCACAAAATATGAGTCATAGGGTCTTACTTTTGGTTGTAAGGGGGCTATGGCTCAGGTTGGGAAAACTTGGCTAGTAGTTACAAGTTCAGTCCAAGTAGAGCATATACGATCCTCACATATATAAAATAAACACTCAAAGCAATATCGATCATTCTACTTCAATTCTCCCATATATATATATATATATATATATATATATATCCCCTTTTTTTCTAGGCCTTGTTAAGTGCAATTCTTATGATATTGGCCTATTTCTCACAACCCATCGACTTCCCTTTTGTTTTTCTTAGGCTCACTCCTCTCCTCCCCTATCTTTTCTATTCCACTATTATTATTAGGATCACTTTTTTTTGGGTGGGACTTATTATTTTCAGGGGAACGGGAGAGAAGATTTTTGCCTTTATACACCACAAACTTTGCACACCTTCGTTTTTCATATATACCCTCTCATGCTCTTACAAGGACCAATACTTGGGTAAGTTATGGATTTTGGATATGGAGCTATAAGATGCGGGTTTTTTGAACAAAATTACGGGTAAAGGCTCAATGGGGATAGCAAAGGATATTGATATGAAATGGTGGGTATTTTAAGAAGTAGGTTCAAGACAAAAATATGGGCAGCCCTAATCATTTCTCGTGTATGTAAATATAACACATCATCCGACAGAATCATGCAAGTTTTAAAGAATATAATCCATAAGAAGAGAAATCACACATGAAAGAATTTTACCGCTAAAAGTGAATGGTTCAATTAGGCACAAGAACTGACGGCTTTTGGACTACCATACTCATTCCTTACACGTCAAATCAAGTAACCAAAAACTATACATTCACACGCAAGGCCAAACAATCAATTAGATTTATAAAACTCCACGAGTCAAGTACAAACACGATTAATCATCCATATACCCAACAGTTAACAAGGTTATTATAATCCAACTACGACAAAAAAAATAAAGAAAAGAAACAAACATCACGCAAACTAAAAATAAATAAAAGTCGAAGAAGTTGCACCCCCCAAACCTAAACCTTTGCTTGTCCCCAAGCAAAGAGATTAAGTCAGCAAAAATGCAAAAATGCAAATTAAAAAGAAAGAAATTAAAACTACCAGATTAAGAAGTGTGGTTTTTGATCGCGGGGCACCATGCTTTTGTGCTCGGGTCTCAACTTTCAATAGGCTAGGCTTCTTCCTCCCATAAATACCCTCCTTATTAGATTACATACACACGCCATAGACAAAAACAAAATTAATGCAATAATAATAATAATAAAAGCGATAAAAATTAAAAAAAAAAACTCCATTGGGTTGCCTCCCAAGCAGCGCTTTTTTATAGTCTTTAGCTCGACTTCTTCGTATTCTTCTATCCGGGATTAAATGGAAATGTGCCAGGTCCATCCACATAGCTCGTCATTTTTCGCTCGTTTTCCTTTGTCAGGATGTGGATAGTGGTTCCATGGATTTCCATTGTGAGCGCTTTTGTCACCATTTCAATTTTTATTATCATCGTCACCATGAAATGTCTTCCTTGAAGAATAAGTGACGTGATTTTTGTTGGTGATGTTTCTTCTATGTTTGGTATCATGAAATCCGTCGGGGCTATCACCTCCCCCAAACCTAGTTGCGAGTATATTGGTTTTTGTGTTAAATTAATACTCGCTCCTAATTTCGCGGTGGGAACTTCTTTCTCCTCGAAAAGTACTTCCATGTCAAAGCTTTCTAGATCCTCCTTATTTATCACTTTACCGCTCTGAAGAGTAGTGATAGCTTGAGCTTGCTCGGGCTGACTTGGTAGTTCTTGTATGCGTGCAACGGTAGCGATTTGCCCAATTTGAGTCTCTATTTTCTTCACCGAGGCTTCTAAAGATTCGAACCTTTTATTGCTTGTCGTAATAAATGCCATAATACTCTCCTCAAGAGAGTTCCTTTGATGTAGAGGTGGTTCACTTTGTGTTGTTTGTTGGGATCAGTTTCCTCCGTTGTATTGAGCTTGGGCGCTTGTGTCGTACGGCATCGGGTTGTTGTTTCTTCATGAGAAATTCGGATGGTTTCTTAGCCCAGGATTATAAGTGTTCGGGAGAGGTGCATTTCTTGCATTTCCGCCATTATTATTTCTCCTCCTCTCCCACTCGGGCCTTCACGTGCTTTGTCCTATAGCCCAATTCACTTGTTCGGTTTGTTTTTCTGGAAAAGTATGTGGGCAAGAATTAGCATGATGTCCGGGTCCCCAACAAATTTCGCAAACTCGTGAGCTCGAAGATTTATTTTGAGTCTTGAGTTGTCTTAGTTCCTTCGTTAACTCATCGATTTTAGATTGCATCTCGTCCTTCTCGCTTACTTGGTTCACAACTCCCCTACGAACACGCACACTTTTTTGTTGAGAATTAGCTCCCAATATTTCAAATACGTCATAAGCTTGTCTCTCCGTTAACCCCCAAAACGAACCACCGGCGGCGTTATCCACTGCACCTTGGCAAAATTGAGTCAATCCATCGTAAAAGAATTGATTAAGTAGTTGAAGCGAATAATGATGGTGTGGGAATTGAATGAGGAGCATCTTGAATCGGTCCCATGCTTCGTGAAATGCCTCTCCGTCTTTTTGTCCAAATGTAGAGATTTGAGTTCTCAATTGTGTAGTCTTCGAATGAGAGAAGTACTTGGTAATGAATTTGTCGTAAACTTCATCCCACGTTCTTAGTGAGCCCGGTGCCAAAGTCATCAACCATTGTTTCGCCCCATCCTTGAGTGTATAAGGGAAGCACTTCATTCTTAGTTGATCCTCGCTCAATCCATTTAATGGGAAGTTGTCAATCGCTACATAGAAGTCCCGGATAAATGACAACGGGTCCTCACGTGCTAATCCGTGAAATGAGGGCAATTGCTCAATGTGAAATCCGTTGATGTGGTAGTTTCTTGCTGCCGGTGCTAATTGGATGCACGAGATGGCGGTGTTAACCACGGGCTTTGCATAGTCCCGCATTAGATGCTCAACCGGAGGTTGTTGTGGCATATTGTAGTTTGCTTCCATCCCATATTGAGGCCCGGGATAATAGTTCGCTCCATATTGCACTCCAACGGGTGGTTGTCTCGGATAAAAGTATCTCCCTTGTTGAGCTTCGGGTATCCCTTGATTGCGCCCAACATTCTCATATCTCGAAAATCTCGGTTGATGAATATTTTCTCCCTCGAGCAATTGGGGCTCTTCAAGATCCGGATTCTCCTCGTCATTTGCCATTGATGATTGCACTATTGTTTTTGGTGCTCTAATCCTTTGAACCTCATCTATGGGTGGAAGAATCGGGTTTCCCAACGATCTCCTACCAAGCATAAACAAGAGAAGTTAGAGCGAATTTTTTAGACTTTATCGAAAATAATGAAAACGAAAAAATGATCAAGAAAAACAATTCAACTACTATTAAAACAAAATCAAAAATTAAATGCCAACTCCCCGGCAACGGCACCAAAAACTTGATGAACAAATTAAAAACTCGCAAGTGTACGAATCGCTTTTGTAGGAAGCGGCAAGTAACTCCGAGGTCGATCTCTCGAGGAGTTGGAAACGGTTTGAAGTTCGATTATGTTTAGCAAATAGTCGAATTGACGAAAGTAAAGTAAATTAAAAGACGGTGAATGATTCGATTGAGATGAAAGTTCGTAAAACAAGTGCGGGAAAATAAATTGATCAAAGCGTTAAAAATACCGAATTAAAGGATGGATTTCTAGAGAATACAATTATGAGAGTGATATGGGGGTTTAGAATCACCGACACACATGTTATCAATTATTAGTTTCGATACTCAAACAATTTATGGTTTGGAATTACCGATTGCTCACAATTAAAAGAAAACCCATTTGATGGCGGCGAATTCTAAAATCGCGATTGTTCTTTTCGAAAACAAGAGAAACTCCTTTGATGGGGATGAATCTCTACTAAAAATCGACTAGCTAATACTTTTGATGGGGTAATTCGCCAAAAGATCGCGGAAAAAGGTTTAGAACATTCACAATTGCTTCTATCGGGTCGTTTGATGGCGAACACCGACAAAAAACCTCGATTTTGACAATAACAATAACTATGAAAAAGGTTTGATGATATAAATCATAAGTTCTCTTACGTCTAAATAATATTCGTGCACAAATATCATCAAGAACGCCGATAGTTTACGAAGAACAAAGAAAGAAGAACAATCCCAAACTCATACCCGGAAAATCAATCAAAACTAACAACCAAGAACATGCGTGTGGTTCAATCTAGACACCCATATGATAAGATTAGCTACTCATGATCATTTCCACAATAATAGCAAAAATCATAGAATAAAACATGGTAGAAATCTTCCCTTGCAAAAACGAAATCGAATCCCCGGAAGGTTTGATGTTCTTCCTTCAAAAACTCACAAATCTTCTTACAAGTTATGAATATCACTCACAAAATATATCTCTAGATGTTTAGAACACTCAAAATAGATGAAAAATGAGTTTTCTTGGAGTGTATTTCGGCTGTCCCAAGTCGAGTGTAGGGTTTCCCTTTATATACCCGTCAAAAATCGCAAAAAGTGCAGAAAATCGCATTTTCTGCACAAACAGTGGTTGGATCGCGATCCGGGCATTTGGGATCGCGATATGGGCATTTGGGATCGCGATCCGGGTGTCTAAGATAAAAATCTGACTCGCGGTCTGAATTCTGGATCGCGATCCGGGACGCGGTCTGGACTTGGATCGCGATCCGAGCGCGGTCCGGACTGTGAGGCCGTGGTCTAGAAGCCATATCTCCCTCAATACAGCTCGGAATTTAGCCTATAATATACCGTTGCGAAGCTGATTTCACTAGGAATCCATAAATATGTAAAATACCTCCTAATTCGAACTAATGAATCTGGAAATTAGAAAATACGACAGGTAGTGCTTCAATCTTCATCGTTTTAGGCCCCGTTCTCGCTCTTGATCGTCATAAACTCCAATATTGGCCATAAAAGCGCATATTTTACCACAATCTTAGTCCGAATACCTACAAAACAAAAACACAACATACCACACGTAAAAAGAGCAAAAACACTTAAAAAAAATGAAAGCGTGACTCAATAGAACGGAATGAGACGATCAAAAATCGACTCATCAGCCACCATAAAGAATAAGAAATTTGCATGGACAAAGGAAAGCCAAATGGCGTTCGCCAAAATCAAGGAGTATATGTCTAATCCCCAAATTTTGATGAAACCAATCCCAGGCGAAAAGCTTTTCCTCTACCTGGCAGCCTCAGAGGTCGCGTTGAGCGTTGTATTAGTGCGAGCAGAGGGGCAAGCCCACTTGCCGATCTACTTCGTCAGTCAAGCGCTTCATGACGTGGAAACGCGTTACACACCTCTGGAGAAGCTCGCCTACGCACTAGTCATGAGTATTGACAAGCTGAGGGCCTACTTCTTCGAACACCAAGTGGAGGTTCTGACGACTCTCCCTCTAAAGCAAGTTCTGCACCGGCCAGACACCAACAGGTGATTCCTCAAGTGGTCACTGTAGATCTCCCAATACGGTGTCACGTACGCTCCTCGCACGACGATCAAATGCTAGGCTCTGGCAGATTTCGTGGTGGAATTAACGTTCCCGCCCAGTCCGACCCAGGTCGGCCGTCCTATCTAGAAATTGTACGTAGATGGCTCGGCGACCAGCTCGCGAGCAGGGGCGGGGATTGTCCTCTTCAGCCCCGACGGCCAAAATTTCACAAATGTTGTGCGACCAACAATGAAGCCGAGTACGAAGCCTTAGTAGGCAGGCTCGATCTAGCACTCGCCTTGGACGTTCGTCGCCTCCACATCTTCATGGACTCCCTCTTGGTCGTGAACCAAGTCAAGGGGGAATATGAGGCGCGCGGCGAACAGATGATCAAATATCAAGAATTGGTCTCCGAAATGTGCACAAAGTTTGAAGAAGTGCTGATCGAACAAGTCCCGAGAGAGCACAATTCTCAGGCCGATGCCCCATCCAAGCTCGCATCGTCAGATGGGGCGGCAGACTTCTCTAACATCCAAATCACGAAGTCAGCAAAATCGGCGATCGACAGAAGCCTGGTCACCACAGTTGCCATCGCCAAAGAGAACTGGATGACTCCGTTCATTAAATACTTAAAGGACGGAATGGTCCCTGCAGATCGGATCAAAGCTCGCCAGCTTCAGCTCCGAGCGACCAGATACACCCTATTGGACAACCGGCTTTACAAGCGAGCTTTAAGCCTACCTCTCCTCAAGTGCATTACGCTGGAGGGCGAGCTCTCATCCACAAGACGACCAGCTAAGGCTTTTTCTGGCCTACCCTACAAAAAAACGCGATCGCCTACGCCCGATCTTGTCACAAGTGTCAAGTAATGGGCCCGAACATCAAACTCTCCCCCGAGCAGCTCACTTCTATGTGCAGTCTGTGTCCGTTCGCCCAATGGGACATCGACCTCATCAGTCCTTTGCCGACGGCGCCACGGAGATGTAAATTTACCATCGTGGGGGTCGATTATTTCACGAAATGGGCTATGGCCGAGCCACTCAACAAGATAGGCCAAGAACAAGTAATTAAGTTCATTTGGAAGGACATCATATGCCGGTTCGGTCTACCCCAGGCTATCATCTCCAACAACGGAAAGCAGTTCGACGGTTTGGAAGTTATGCAATTCTGCGAGAAATGGGGAATTAAAAAGTTGTTCTCGGCCCCTTACCACCCTCAGACGAACGGGCAGGTAGAGGCTGTAAACAAGATTCTCAAACACACGATCAAAGCAAGACTCGAATCCAAACAAGGACAATGGGCGAGCGAGCTCCCGGATGTTTTGTGGTCCTACCGAACGATGACCCGAAATTCAACCGGCGAAACCCCATTCGTCCTCGCCTTCGGAACAGAAGCAGTGATCCCTTTGGAGATCGCCGTTCTCAGCCACCGAACTGCACAACAAATGATGACGAACAATGATGTAGCTCGATGGATCGACTTAGATATGCTCGAGGAACGACGACTGACCTCGGAAATGAAGAACACAATCCACAAAAGGAAATCCAATAAATTTTTCAATTCGAAGGTCAAGGAAAGGCGATTCCAAGTGGGCGACCTAGTCCTCAAAAAGGTCCAGACTCACACGGGAGTATTTGGCCCGAATTGGGAGGGGCCCTTCAGGATATCGAAATGGATGACCAAAGGAGCCTACGAGCTCCAACACCCAGACGGCACTCCAGACCAATATCCTTGGAACGCCGTTCATTTGAAGAAATACTATCAATAAAAACTTTGTATTCAGTTACCCAGTGTACAAAGAGCTTAATGAGATTTCCCGATCCCCTCTAAATCATTCGCCTCGAAAAAATAAACAAATAAAAAAGAGGACGACTCGCTCGCCCTCCAGGAGGTCGTTATCTAACCTGATGGACCTATGCAAGCGATCCCCCCCCCCCCCCAGCACAACGTATACCGTCGAGGATCGTCATCTAACATGGCGATCTGCGGTAGAAAAGTGCAGCTATAGTTCTAGAGGTCAATGGAACCGATAGCCCGACCATGCAAGGTTCCTTTGGACAGAGATCGCCCGCCCTTTCATTTAAATACGAAGCGGGCGTAGCCGACTAACCCTCCAAAACAGATCAGCGGACACGCTCGCCCGTCCTCGGATCCATCACCCAACATGGTGGACCTGGACAATGCGACGCGTCCTTCCCCCATCACAACGTATGTCCTATTAGGCAGAAAAGTGCTAACAAGCAACGGTAGCGAAGTCGATTTATCCAACGGCGCCCCATGCAAGGACTCCTCCAGGCAAAAACCGACCGCCCCATCGATACATTGCGAGGCAAAACGTAGCCTACGGAGGACCCTCACAATTAAGTCAGTCATGAGAAGTTAACCATCATACAGAATGTCGCTCGCGCACAAGACATAGTCGTAGAGGTCGGTTCTATCGAACCCCACGATTGTGCGAAGTCTTTCTAGGCTGGGACGTTTGGCCTCCCTCGAGGATTTAACAAACTTGAAGATCGGAAGAACCAAACTAAAGATAGCTCACTAAACGAATTATTTATGTTCCCTTACTTTCACCAAGTAAACAAAAACAAGGGGCAAAACGGAGCCATACATGTGATCAGGAGGACGGAACCACATACGATCGGCTTTGTTCAAATACACATACGACGATCGGTTTTGTTCATAAATTTACAAGTAAGAATTTTAAGTATACCAATACATTCGGAGCTATTCATATAACGACCGCTCCTCAAACACTTATGCGAAGTCAAATGCGAAAGATTCAGACAGACGATCGTACAAGCAAGGAATCAGATGCAATTATGTAAACACTTATGTGAAGTCAAATGCGAAAGATTCAGACAGACGATCGTACAAGCAAGGAGTCAGATGCAATTATGAATTTTATTTCATTCAAGTTATTTGTACATACGCCCGAAGGCAAAACACAATAAAACTAAAAAATTACAAGGGAAAACAAAATGAAAGCGGTCTGACTCAGGCCGCCCCCGCTTGGCCTTCGTCACCAGCTACTGGATCGGCATGCGCTTCCTCGCTGGCTTCCGGATGAATGAGTTTGTCTGGCGATGGATACCAGCTTAGGTCGATTCCGAGGTCGGAGAGGTCAAGGATCGGCACAAAGAAAGCCGGCTGCAGGGGATGCTCAAGCACGTAGGCTTTGAAGTTATCGATCAGAGGGCCGACCTCGAGCCCTCCCTTCTGTAATATCCGCATTTTTCTTTCCCTTGTATTTTCATTTTCGGTGTATTTCTCGATCATAGTGACCCTCGTGTATCTTTAAATGTATCTTTTCTGTCAACTACTGATCTGATTCTCCTTATTGTTGTACAGAACCGCCGTTTCGGGGTTGTCGTGGATCCATTGTACGTTATGATGCGTTTTGAGATGTTCCATTTAATGTTTCGTTCATATCCCGGTGTTTTGGACCGTTAATATTCCGTACCTAACGCACGCTAATTTTTCTGCATAGCGCACGCTAGAGGTTCCTTAGTAGCGCACGCTATGTTTACTTCGTAAGGAGTGGCAGTTCTGTTCCCAGCCCTCTGGACTATCAGACTAGCGCACGTTAAGTTGTTCGGTAGCGCGCGCTAGCGTGACTGTCCAGTACTGGACAATTTACTACTGAACTCGGTCAGGTGCTAGGTAGCGCACGCTAACCTTGAGGAATTAGCGCGCGCTAACACTCCCTGGCTATATAAACCAGGGAGTTGACCGAGATAAAGGTATTTTCTCATTTCTTCCTCCTCTCCGCGGCTAAGGCGATTCCGGGCGATTTTCTTGGCGATTTCTTCCTCCAATCATCTCATCCAACATCTTCCTTGAGTTTTTGGTGTGTTATAACAACATCAACACGAATCTTTTATCTTAATCCAAGGTAAAATCTCTTAGAACCCTACTTTTGGATAAATTGGGGGTTTTGGGATTTTCGTCCGATTCGTTCCGTTTTGTTGGTGGGTTCATGATGGATATGATTAATCTTGTTGATATCATTAGTTTTCCTACGGATTCATGGTATATTTTCATAGTTTTGCGAAATCGGGAAGGTTTGGTTGTGGTCCGCCCTCGTTGTTATTTTTATACAAATATACATGAATCGTAGGCGGGTTTCCGGGTGTATTCCATTTCCGTAATCGTTTAGAAGTGGTTGTGATTGTGTTATTCGAATCGTTAGGTTCATTTCCACCGGTTCCTCGCGGTCGTGTTTGATCCTTCATTCCCGTTCGTGTCACCGTCTGTTTGATCGAGGCAAGTACCCTTATGAACTTACAATCTTAACATAGTAGTATTGCATGAGACTTGTGTGTGTGTGTATGCTCACTATGGGTTAGATCCGACGGGGTCTCGGTAGGGGTCCACGGAGGGGTGGATCCGCGAGCTTGCTTTTAACCACTATGGATTAGATCCGACGGGGTCTCGGTAGGGGTCCACGGAGGGGTGGATCCACGGTTAATTGTGGTGCATTTTACAAATGTGATTTGATTATGGCATTTCCGGAAATGGGTATTTTTGGAACTATGTTTTCTTGATTGCATGCATTACTATATGGGTAAGATGTAAGTTGTTCATTTGGTTACTTGTACTAGCGTAATTGCTAACCCCTCTGGGGACCCGTTTTGGGGAAATTCGTTTTATGAATTTCAGGTCAGGTTCATCGAGACGAACGGGCGCTGGACCAGTATGCGGATGATGGCCGTGCGTGATGATTGTGCACGAGTGATGTCTTAGTGTCTCCTATCTTTTTATCTTTAGTGGTTTTTAAACTAATAGAAGTACTTGAGTACTTAAGAATTCTTGTTTGTCCGAATTGTATTGTTGTCTATTATGTTTATGTCGGATGTTGGTGTTATAATTGACTAGTTGAACCGGGTGGATTATTTTGTTTGGCTTCTTGATGACGAGGTGTTATTTTGTTGTTTCGGTGAGTCGGTATGATGTCTGTTCAGCCTGGTGGGTCCCAAATAGGGATTCACGGCGCTGTAATATACCTCGGATATCCTGGGGGTGTTACAGAAAATGGTATCAGAGCACTAGGTTTATGGATACCTAGGCTTGTCGGTTTATTGGGTCTTGTTGTGTTTTGTTTTGCACATCATCGTCACGCTGCCATGATTCCGTGATTTACCAAAGGTCCGTAAGTTTTCCTTCCTCTGTTCCTTATTTCCTTGTATGGTATCTTTGATTCTCGACTTGTGATTGTTCTTTTCTTGTACTTACCATCGTATGGCTTTTGCTACTTATTTAACTCCAGTATGGATGCTGGAAGAGGTCGTGGTCGTGGTCGCTAGAGATGTTAAACGGGCTAGCCCTAGCGGTTCCGGGCTAGCCCTAGCGGGCTTCGGGCTAAACATTTCGGGCTAAAAAAGCCCGGATTTAAACGGGCTAGGAAATATTGGCCCTAACCCTAACCCTAACGGGTTTCGGGCTAAACGGGCTAAATATTTAAAAAATCTATTTTTTATTTTTTTATAAGTCAAAAAAAAACAATAACAATATATTTTATATATATAGTAACAACTATACTATAATAAATATAACAAAAAATAGACTTTTATGTGTATATATATATATATATATATCGGGCTTCGGGCTAGCCCTAACGGGCTTCGGGCTAAACGGTCCGGGCCAAAAAAGCTCGGATTTAAACGGGCTAGGAAATATCAGCCCTAACCCGGTTTTTTTGCGGGTTAAACGGGCCAGCCCTACAGGCTCGAGCCCGTTTGACATCTCTAGTGGTCGCGGTCGTGGTTGTGGACGCGGCCGGGGACGTGGGGTAGCCGGTGGGGCGGCCACGTCGCAGTCTTCGGGAGCCGGAAGTACCGGCGACCGTCACAGTCATGCTTCTTCTCAGGAGCGCGCCGACCTTGGTATTGCGGCTGTTATGCAGCAAATGGTGAATCAAATGGCGGCGATAGCTCAGGCGGTTCAGAACCCGGATCCAGCCCATGCTAATCGGGGCGGAGCGGATCGTTGGCTTCAGGATGTCATCAAGATGCATCCTCCTCAGTTTTCGGGAGCTTCGGACCCGATCGACTGGGAAGGGTGGATCAAGGAGATGTCTAAAGTCTTCACTGCTACCAACTGTCCCGAGGACCGTAAGGTCCCTATTGCCTAGTACTTTCTTACTGGGGACGCCACGGATTGGTGGGAGGCCGTTGGGCCCAAAGACCATGTTGCTTCGTGGGCTGAATTTCAAGAATTAATGGAGACCGAATATTGCCCGTGGCCGGTCAGACAGGCTCGAGTGCATGCTTTCTATGATGCTCAACCACGGGATATTCCCGTATCTCAAGGTATTGCCGATTTTAACAAGGAGTTGGGTTATGTGAAGACCCAAGTTGTTGAGGAGAGCGACCAAATTTTCCATTTTTCCAAACGGATGAAGTTGTCGATTCGGGACTATATGTCGGGGCTCGTCTGTACTACCTTGAAGGATTATCAGATTAGGGCCCTTGCTTATGATATGTCTGTTACGGCGAGTGAGGCGGCCCGCGAGAGCAAGAAACGGAAGTCCGCCGGAAATTTTTCGGGCCACAAAGGTGCGGGTCAGCAGAAATTCCAGTATGCTAATTTTTCCGCTGGTGGTGGCCTAGCTCGATCCCATCGGGTTTCCCACAGGTCGCTGCCCCTTCTCGGGAGGTGAAGTGTTTTAACTGTGGCCAGCCAGGCCACATCAGTCGTAATTGTCCGAGTCCTTTGCTGACGTGTAATCAGTGTGTCCAGCCGGGTCACAAGGCTGCTTTCTGTGCTGAGAGGGAGAGAATCCTTGGTGCCCGGGCTTTCATTCCAGCGCCTAGGGAACCAAGTGTTAATCAAGGATCGTTTGCTTCTCAATCTCCGCCGAGTGTTAGTCGGGGGAGAGGTCGGGGTCAGCCCTCTAAGGGGGGAGCTTCCAGTGTCGGTTCAGCCCACCCGCGTGTCTATGAGATGCGGAGAGCCGATGACCCAGCAGCTACTGTGGCAACAGGTACCGTTCATATTCTTTCTCATCCTGTCAGTGTGCTTTTCGATTCTGGTGCTACGCATTCGTTCATATCTCTGGAGTGTGTGCGCCGTTTGAGTCTCGACTGTTTGACGCCTTGTGAGCCCTTCATCGTTAAGCTTCCTAGAGGTGATAGGATCGTGGGTGATCAGGAGGTTCGGGACTATCCTGTGCTTATTTGTGAGAGGGTTTGGCCCTCTAATCTTATTGTTGTGGGTATTGAGGGTGAGAATTTGATTCTCGGAGATGATTGGCTCGAGCGGCATGGTGCAATCATGAACTACCGCACGAGGATCATCACTATGTTAGCCGAGGACGGCACCGAGCACTCTTTCGCGGGGCGAAAGAGGGGAAACCAGAAGTTAGTTATTAACACCTTGAAGGCGATGAGACTCCTGCGAAAGGGGTGTACTGGTTATTGGTGCTACACCTTGAAGGCGGAGAGTGGTGGAGTCGAACTTTCGTCGATTCCAATCGTTAGTGAGTTTCCTGACGTATTTCCTGACGAGTTACCGCGATTACCACCGGATCGTGAGGTCGAGTTTTCTATAGAATTAGAGCCGGGCACGGCTCCTATTTCGAAGACGCCGTATCGCATGGCACCTTCAGAGATGTCCGAGTTGAAGAAGCAGTTGAGTGAGCTTCTTGAGTCGGGGAATATTCGACCGAGCGCCTCGCCTTGGGGCGCACCGGTCCTGTTCGTGCGGAAGAAGGATGGTTCACTGCATTTGTGTATCGACTATCGCGAACTAAACAAGGTGACCATCAAGAACAAGTATCCTTTGCTGAGGATTGACGACTTGTTCGATCAGTTGCAGGGAGCGGCGGTGTTTTCGAAGATTAATTTGAAATCGGGGTACTATCAGCTCTGTGTGAGAGAGTCCGATGTGCCGAAAACAGCTTTTCAGATGAGATACGGACATTATGAGTTCGTAGTTATGCCTTTCGGGTTAACTAATGCGCCGGCGGTGTTCATGCAGTTGATGAACAAAGTCTTTATCGAGTATTTGGATAAGTGTGTCGTCGTCTTCATTGACGATATTCTTATTTATTCGAGGAATGAGGAAGAGCATGCCCATCATTTGCGGGTAGTGTTAGACATTTTGAGGACCGAGCAACTCTATGCAAAGTTCTAGAAATGTGAGTTCTGGCTGAAGGAAGTGATGTTTTTAGGTCACGTGATTTCAGCCGAGGGAGTTCGTGTGGATCCGCAGAAGATTGAGGCAGTGTTGGATTGGGCACCGCCCAAAAATGTGAAGGAGATCCGTAGTTTCTTGGGTTTGGCTGGCTACTATCATAGGTTCGTCGAGGGTTTCTCGAAACTAGCTCGGCCACTTACGCAGTTGCTCCAGAAATCCGAGAAGTTCGTCTGGAATGACGAGAGGCAGTCAAGTTTTGAGGAACTGAAGAAGCGTTTGACTTCAGCCCCGGTTTTGGCGTTGCCATGTTGCAACGAGGGTTTTGCCATTTATAGCGATGCTTCGGGCCAGGATCTTGGGTGCGTATTGATGCAGCACGGCAAAACCATTGCCTATGCGTCGAGACAGTTGAGTTCGTATGAGCTGAACTACCCTACTCATGATTTGGAGTTATCGGCAGTCGTTTTTGCGCTCAAGATTTGGCGTCACTATCTTTTTGGCTCTGCATGTCAGATTTTTATCGATCATAAAAGTCTGAAATACATATTTACTCAGCGGGAGTTGAATATGAGGCAGAGGAGGTGGTTAGAGCTGATTAAGGATTATGACCTCGAAATCCTTTATCATCCGGGCAAGGCGAACGTCGTGGCCGATGCCTTGAGTCGGAAACCGGTTGCGTTGCGAACGCTTGAGATCCTTACGTCCCAGTCGGAGCTTCGGCGGGCTTTGATCGAGTTAGATGTTGAAGTTTTGTTGCCTGGAGCCGTCGGGAAACTTAGTGCTTTAGAGATTTCGTCGTCTTTGATCGATGAAATTAACCTGAAGCAGTTAGAGGATCCGATGATTACTCAAATCCGAGAGAACGTTCTTAAGGGAAAGTCTCCTGGGTTTGTGATTCACGAAGATGGTGTTTTGAGATTCCAGAGTCGTCTTTGTGTGCCGAACGACTCAGAGTTGAGGTAGAGTATTTTGCGGGAGGCCCATGCTACACCTTATTCCGTTCATCCTGGTTCGAGTAAAATGTACAAGGACCTGAGAAGGAATTTCTGGTGGAATGATATGAAAGATGAGGTCCCACAGTTTGTAGCGAAATGTTTGACTTGTCAGAAGGTCAAAATCGAGCATCAGCGACCAGCTGGGTTATTGCAGTCACTTCCCGTTCCGGAATGGAAATGGGAAGATATATCAATGGATTTCATTACGAGTTTGTCGAGATTGAGGTCGGGCATGAATATGGTATAGGTGATTGTTGATCGTCTGACCAAGTCGGCACATTTTCTGGGCATCAAGGACACTTGGGGCCCGGAGAAGTTAGCTCGTGTGTTTATCGCGCAGATTGTGAGGCTTCACGGTACTCCGAAGTCTATTGTTTCGGATCGCAATGGCCGTTTTGTATCCCACTTCTGGCAGGCGGTGCATAAGGCGTTGGGTACCCATTTGCGTTTGAGTACCTCTTTTCATCCCCAGTCAGATGGACAGTCAGAACGCACTATCCAGACGTTCGAGGATTTGTTGCGTGCTTGTGCTCTCGATTGGAGCAACGACTGGGAGGAGAATTTGCCATTAATCGAATTCACATACAACAATAGTTGGCACGCGACGGTTCGGATGGCACCGTATGAGGCGCTCTACGGGCGGCATTGTCGATCGCCGATTTGTTGGAATGAGGCGTCCGATTTGGTCGGGACCGAACCGGATGTCGTTTTAGAGACGAGGCGGAAGATCGAATTAATTCAGGAACGGATGCTGACTGCCTAGAGTCGACATAAGTCGTATGCCGACGTCCGTCGTTGACCTTTGGAATTCAAGGTGGGAGACCACGTTTTGCTAAAGGTGTCTCCGACGAAGGGAGTTTTTCATTTAGGGAAGAAAGGGAAGTTGAGTCCGAGATTTATTGGACCCTTTGAGATTCTCGAGTGAGTCGGTGGGTTGGCATACCGTTTGGCATTACCTCCGGCCTTGAGTCATGTTCATAGCGTTTTTCATGTTTCCCAGCTGAGGAAACATGTCCCGGATCCTAGTCACGTCATTGATTATGGTGAGATTGATGTCGCCGAGGATATTACTTTTGAAGAGCGTCTTTTGAAGATATTGGAGCATCGTGAGAAATGACTGAGGCATAAGACCATCCCTTTGGTCAAGGTGCAGTGGTCGAGACACGGTGTCGAGGAGGCAACTTGGGAAACCGAGGATAGCATGCGTGCTAGCTACCCTGAGTTGTTTGTTTCTTAAGTTTCGGGACGAAACTTATTTTTAGAGGGGTAGAATGTAATATCCGCATTTTTCTTTCCCTTGTATTTACATTTTCGGTGTATTTCTCGATCGTAGTGACCCTCGTGTATCTTTCAGTGTATCTTTTCTGTCAACTACAGATCTGATTCTCGTTATTGTTGTGCGTAACCACCGTTTCGGGGTTGCCGTGGATCCATTCTACGTTATGATGCGTTTTGAGATGTTCCATTTGATGTTTTGTTCATATCCCGGTGTTTTGGACCGTTTGTATTCCGTACCTAACGCACGCTAATTTTTCTGCATAGCACACGCTAGAGGTTCCTTAGTAGCGCACGCTACGTTTACTTCGTAGCGTGCGCTAGTGAGTTAGCCCTGGGAGTGGCAGTTCTGTTCCCAGCCCTCTGGACTATCAGACTAGCGCACGTTAAGTTGTTCGGTAGCGCGCGCTAGCGTGACTGTCCAGTACTGGACAGTCTACTACTGAACTCGGTCAGGTGCCAGGTAGCGCACGCTAACCTTGAGGAATTAGCGCGCGCTAACACTCCCTGGCTATATAAACCAGGGAGTTGACCGAGATAAAGGTATTTTCTCATTTCTTCCTCCTCTCCGCGGCTAAGGCGATTCCGGGCGATTTTCTTGGCGATTTCTTCCTCCAATCATCTCATCCAACATCTTCCTTTAGTTTTTGGTGTGTTATAACAACATCAACACGAATTTTTCTTCCTAATCCAAGGTCAAATCTCTTAGAACCCTACTTTTGGATAAATTGGGGGTTTTGGGATTTTCATCCGATTCGTTCCGTTTTGTTGGTGGATTCATGATGGATATGATTAATCTTGTTGATATCATTAGTTTTCCTACGTATTCATGGTATATTTTCATAGTTTTGCGAAATCGGGAGGGTTTGGTTGTGGTCCGCCCTCGTTGTTATTTTTATACAAATATACATGAATCGTATGCGGGTTTCCGGGTATATTCCATTTCCGTAATCGTTTATAAGTGGTTGTGATTGTGTTATTCGAATCGTTAGGTTCATTTCCGCCGGTTCCTCGGGGTCGTGTTTGATCCTTCATTCCCGTTCGTGTCACCGTCTATTTGATCGAGGCAAGTACCCTTATGAACTTACAATCTTAACGTAGTAGTATTGCATGAGACTTGTGTGTGTGTGTGTGTATGCTCACTATGGGTTAGATCCGACGGGGTCTCGGTAGGGGTCCACAGAGGGGTGGATCCGCGAGCTTGCTTTTAACAACTATGGGTTAGATCCGACGGGGTCTCGGTAGGGGTCCACGGAGGGGTAGATCCACGGTTAATTGTGGTGCATTTTACAAATGTGATTTGATTATGGCATTTCCGGAAATGGGTATTTTTGGAACTATGTTTTCTTGATTCCATGCATTACTATATGGGTAAGATGTAAGTTGTTCATTTGGTTACTTGTACTAGCGTAATTGCTAACCCCTCTAGGGACCCGTTTTGGGGAAATTCGTTTTATGAATTTCAGGTCAGGTTCATCGAAACGAACGAGCGCTGGACCACTATGCGGATGATGGCCGTGCGTGATGATTGTGCACGAGTGATGTCTTAGTGTCTCCTATCTTTTTATATTTTGTGGTTTTTAAACTAATAGAAGTACTCGAGTACTTAAGAATTCTTGTTTGTCCGAATTGTATTGTTGTCTATTATGTTTATGTCGGATGTTGGTGTTATAATTGACTAGTTGAACCGGGTAGATTATTTTGTTTGGCGTCTTGATGATGAGGTGTTATTTTGTTGTTTCGGTGAGTCGATGAGTATGATGTCTGTTCAGTCTGGTGGGTCCCAAATAGGGATTCACGGCGCTGTAATATAACTCGGATATCCTAGGGGTGTTACACCTTCTTGGAAGCGCGGATGGCGTCAGCGTACGCCATGTAATAGGCAAACTCGCCGACATACTCCACGTTGAGGAATGGATCGGCCTCGATCGCCTCCAACTTCTCCTTCAGCCCCGCGATTATTTTGTCCGCATCCTGGAGTTCGGCAACCTTGGCGGCCAGCTCCCCCTTCGATGACTCCAACTCCCCATTTAACTGGTCAACCACCGCCTTCAGCCCGGTCGCCTCCTCCTGCGAGGACGCATGCAACCGACGGGCCTCCGTCATCTGATCGCGCATGCGGTCGGTCGCCGCCCAGGCCCGATCGAGTTCCTGCCTCATCCGGTCGAGATCCTGCTTAGCCCGCTTGGCCATCTCAGCGTACTCCTTCTCCATCATCGCAATCCTGTCGACTAACTCAGTGTTCCGACTCCAAGCAGCCTCGAGGTCCGAATGGAGACAGGCAGTAGAGGGTCGCCCCTCATAATCCTTTACAGCTTGAGCGCCCATCGTCGTCGCTTGGAGGGTCAGGGCAAGATTCGCCTGCATTGCGTCTCCGGACTGCTGGCGCGCGATCGCATCCAGGTCGGTCGTCCAAGCTTTCGGTAGGGAGGAGATAGCCCGAGAGACATAATGAGGGACGTCGCTAGGCTCGCGGGGAGACCTACTTGGGAGGAAGTCCAACACCATCGACGAGCAGTTTGGGTCGGCAAGACGGACCCTGTACCAAGAACAAAGGAGTTAGTTTGTCCCCTACACAAGTGACTTAACTGAACAAGATCAACCAAACTTACCTTTCGACCTTCTCGGGGTCGCGGCCGAAATAAGGCTTGCCCCGTGGGGTCTGGGCGTCAGCGGTCGCCATGGCCTTTAAGAAGGCCAATGAGGGCGTAGGCCCCTCCGCCATTGGAACTGCAGAAATTGGAGGCGTGGCGACCGGCGGCACCACTGCGGGCACCTCAGCAGCAACAGTTGGCAAAGGCTCATCCGGCCTTCGCCTTTTGCGGTTGCGCTGGAGCTGCTCCTCTTCCCGAGTCTCCGGCTCGACGATCTGCACCATGAGAGGTCTTGCCTCTGGGATAGGACAGGTCGTCGCTGCAGGGGCACGGCCCGCCTTCTTCCCTTGGCGGAGACGATTCATAAGGATAGGGTTCGACATAGCAATCTCTCTCGGCGACTTCGAGTA
Organism: Orobanche coerulescens; assembly: GCA_033398695.1. Classification (NCBI taxonomy): domain Eukaryota; kingdom Viridiplantae; phylum Streptophyta; class Magnoliopsida; order Lamiales; family Orobanchaceae; genus Orobanche; species Orobanche coerulescens. Next base: position 155,460,904 of record CM065810.1, on the reverse strand, counting down.
GCGGGGGAAGTATATCTCTGTCAAATAAGACATTCAACCAGGTTAGACATCTCTTTGAATCAAAGGTGATCGTCAAGCAGAAAGGAGATCGTAAACATTTGTACCTGGGACCTTCAAGTGGCGGGGAAAGCGAAATAACTGAGCGCCCAACCAATGAGCTTCGTTGTTGATCACGCGAGCGTCGATGTAATTGTCTGGAAGACCGCGAATTCGCTCCCAGACGATCAAAAAGTCAAATGGAAGGTCGCCGGCCGCTGGAACAAGGGAGCCCGCAAAAAGAAAACCAAATTAGATCAGTTCAAGGTGTATCCGAACAAAGAGAGAGTTAAAACCCTTACTCGGATTCCTCTCCCGAAATCCGGTGGGGATATCCAACTCATCCTTGGGTTTGTCGCTCGCGGCCGACTTCCACGCTCCGCCGACCCAACACCATTTTGTCAGGTCGCCCCGGACCTTGTTCGAAACCCGAAGGACCACCCGGCCCATGCGACCCTGAATGTGGTAGCCCCCAACTGAACCCTTCTGCACCGTCAGTTTAAAGAGGTAGTTCATTTCCAGCGCAGAAGAAAGACGGAACAGCCGGTGACCGCCAAAAAGAGTCAAAGTGCTGACGATCTGCAACGAGGCATTCAGCGTCAGTTTGAGCGGCGCCACATTCCAGGCGGTCAACAGATATGACACGGTGAACGACAATGGGAACCGCAATCCGATCCCCATGATCAACTCGTTAACGGCGACCATACCCTCGGGAGGTTGGTCGGCGCGCACATTCTCGGCGGGCACATATAGTGAAACATCGGAGGGGACATGGAACTCCGCCCTCCAACGACTCAAGTCCTTCTTAGTCGCCGAACTCTTGAGCTGGCCGAGGGTCCACGGGGAGCGGTCCGCGGCCCTAAATGACGTCCTCTTTACGGGTTCATAGGGGTGGGCGACCGAGTATGCGCGAAAATCAAACTGAGGACGTGGTCCGGCCAGCCTCTCCATAAGCTCGGCAAATTCCAGAAAGGCCTGGCCAAACACACTGTTCTGCTCCCAGTACAGTCTCACTACCTCATCCTCGTCTACCGACGAGCGCCTCTGCTCCACCGCTGCCGACCTCGCCGCGTCAGCCTCGTTGAAAAGCTCTTCAACCTCCGCGGGTTCAATCCCGGCGCGAATGGCCTCGACGGCTATCTCCACGTGAAAATCCGCGGAGGTTTCATCTCGGGCAGTCGAAATCATGGCGGCGGAAGTGCTACCCGCCTCATAAACGGTGGATCCTCCTTCAGACATGTTCGAAGAGAAATGGGGGAGAGAAGTTTTTGTTCTTACCTAGAGAGAACGTCGATCGGCGCACAAAGCTTCAAGGAATTTCGGCTATGTCTTCTTCTAAGGCAAGAGCGCATAAAGATCTAACCCCAGTAGCCCTAGCCCCTTTTATAGGCGAGAGCAGGGACTTCTAGGCAAATAAGCAGAATCTCGAGGGCTGAAGTGCAATCGTCGGATAAGCCGAATTTAATGCAGCCCTCGAAATCCGCGTACGCATCGTTTTGAGGGCACGGCAGACGACAAGTCTGGCAAAACCGTCGGACTCCCCCAACGAGAGCGCGACACGTGCCCCAGTGACGTTTCAAAGCCTGCCTCCACTTCCCGCTCTTTCCAGCGTTCGGGGAGATCGTCCAAATTCGAAATCAGTTCATCCGGGAGACGATCATCCACTTCATAAGTAGATGAGTCGTGTAACACCCCAAACTAGGCGACTATTACAGTGTCGTGGACCCCCAACTGGGACCCACCAGGCGAATGAAAATTAATGACTTAAATAATATAATTGTAGTGCCGAACCACATTATAGCATTAATTACTCCGATGAGGAGTTCCAAGTACAACGCACCCAAGATAATACAGAATACATGTATATTTTATATGAAGATAAAATATACAACACTGGATGAAAATGAGTATCCAAACGGAAATCTGCAGCGGAAATAAAATGAAGACAACATGAATGACTGAAAGGACTGGGGCCCCCTTACTAGTATCACTGGGACTCCTCGCCGTCATCGTTCTCTTCCCGTGCCTTTGCCTTGCCATGACTTGAAAACAATGCCCCTCAACGAGCTCAGTCACACAGAACAACAATCCTCAAAAGTTGAATAAACAAAATCATGAAATATCTTTAGTTATGAATTTATGCTGAAGAGGAGCATCATAGTACGCCCGTAATGGAATGTGCACGTGCACAAGACGAGTGTCCGGACACACCCGCCCTTGTACCTAATTAGTCTCACAGAGGTACATTACCGTGTGCACAGTCCAATGTGTCGGTGAACCCAACACATGACTATCATGTGACCGACTAAAAATTCCACACATCCCTATCCGGCCACGCAATATGAACCCAAAAGGTCACACGATAAAAAGTGACCAATGAATATAATGAAATACAATACGACAAAGTCAAGAATGAATCACCGAGATGAAATGATAGGGAAACGAATGATAGCTCAATGAAATGATTGGAACCGTCGTTCCTCTTGAATGAAGTGATTAATTGACAATTACAAGTCTCAATGCGGTTAATACATTATGAATGAACTATGATTATGAATGAACAACAACGAAAGGAATGAACATCCTTTTAACCGAGTAAGAATTAACTTACACAACACCGGTGAAGAATGTCCTTCCACGAACAAACGTCCTAAATGAGGTGTCGGTCGCTCGAACAACCTTGAATAACATAATTACCAACAATCCGATCAACATACCAATCAAACACGATTATAACTAACTCAAAACGTCGATACAACAATATCCAAACTCATTTAGGCATTCTAGCGAACACTTAGCAAACATACAACCTTTGATAATATCCAATCCCGAATATATCGAAACCAACTCCAAAATGAGTATTTCAAACCGACAAAACAATTTCAATGATATCAATAATCCCATAGGAATCCACAATTCGAGTTAACGACAACATCTAATCGAAACCCCCCAAAAATATCAAAGTCAACCCCAAAGTGTTCTTGATTCAACCCCAATATTCATGAAATCCGAAATATACGACAATAAATCTGTAAGAATATATTTATCCAAGGTAGATAATCCATATCTAACATATTCCAACAACAATCAAGCTCACACGAAGAAATCGGAAGGAAAATGCCCAAAATCTGAAATTCTAGATCCAAGAGATTATTACCTTGATTTGATGTGATGGGGATGATTTAATGATGATTAATCCGAATAATAAGCTTGAAGATGATGATTAGTGGATTCAGCTCAAAGAAAACTCTCCAAATCGCCCGGAATCGCCCAAAACCGCCGAGGGAATGAAGTGAGATGATGAAATGATGAAATGGACTGCACTGTCCAATAAATACTGTCCTCGGATTAGCGCGCGCTAGCTTTTGTGTGTCGCGTGCGCTAACGGGTATACTGGGTAGTCCAGTATCCTCTGTTCGCAATGGTAGCGTGCGCTACGTACCTCTTGTAGCGTGCGCTACAACTATGTACTTAGCGTGCGTTAACACAAAATGATAGCGCGTGCTAACAATTTATCTGGTGCCCAGTACTCAAAGTCCAGAACCACCTGTTCTCTGATCTGATCGTGGTAGCGCGCGCTACACACAAGATTCAGCGTGCGCTACTGACACCGATTAGCGTATGCTAATATCTACTCGTAGCGTGCGCTAGGAGTTATTCCTAATCAGTACAGTAGCCACTGGACTCTGCCTGATCCGATCTTAGCGCGCGCTACACTGACTGCATAGCGTGCGCTAGTCCGACCTACTAGCGCGCACTACTTACCATTCGTAGCGTGCGCTACTTACAACCCAACTGCAGTCCAGTGCCTTCTGGACTGCCTACTTGAACTACATTAGCGTGCGTTAGTGTTGAGAGGTAGCGTGCGCTACCTAAACTCAATTAGCGCGCGCTAAAGAGAGTTCATAGCGTGCGCTACTCCTCACACACAACCCACTATGAAGATGACAATGATGATAAACACGGCACAATTCTCCAACTAGATTGATGACGAATGATGATTGATACACGATACAATTACTCTGAACGGTGAATACAATGATTGAATATGAGTGACAAGTGATCATTAATGAGTGAAAATTACTGAGTGACAATTACTGAACGATAATTACTGAATGATAATGACTGAATTACAACCGGGTATTACAAGTCGCTCATCTAAAACAAGCGATCACCAGCAGATCCACCTCACCCCACGTCTTCAACATCGGAGCGAGCTGGGGGGGCAATTGTTGTGCGTCGATTAATATGCCTCGATGGCGATCGGCACAATGGTCGGAAGCCAACCAAAGAAGACAGATGTTGGGCAAGCGCCTAGCGGTTGACGTCCAAGGCGATCGTCTATTGGCATCTGGCGATCGCCTCTAATGTCCGACCGGGGACGACCGTCCCATGCCATATGTGAATCTGACACCCGTCAAAGCCTGCGAAGATCGAATCTCGGGTGAAGGCCCACGTGCGAATCCGCAAAAGGCGCCGCAAGAACAGGCCCTACTCCAGCCCATCAGCAGCTGACAGTGATAAGGACGGCCTCACCTACCGACAGACCCACCAAAAGGTCCTAGGTGGGACCTCCCAAGGCAGCGAGAAGAGGCACATGTCACCTCCTCATTGGTTCGTGCATCTGGCTGCCAGCAGTAGCTGCGGACTTTAAGGAAATAGTCCCACGTGCTGGGACGATCGCCCGCCTTATTTAAATGCAGGAACGACGATCGCCCGCGGTTGACAGAGACATCCCAGCAACCTTTTCTCCTATAAATAGGAGGCCTCAAGCATTGGTAAAAGGACAGTGACAACTTTAACACGATCACACCCAACAAACAATACAGAGAACTCCTCATCTTTGTAACAAGAACTCACAGAGCTTCAACTCTGGTTCTTCCGGCAATCTTCAGCACTCAAGAGATAAGATAACTAGAGTCTTTTACACTCATTGTAATTGTACTCTAACATTAATTTGTACTCACAAGTATTCATATTAATAATATCTCGCGAGAACATTCAAGCCTGAGACTAACAACCTCGGCAAATCTTGTGTTATTTAGTTCCCCACGGACGTGCTCTCGCATTTTGTTTGTTACTCGTCCATTCCAGCATATCATCTCCGGATAATATTTTGGGTAACAACACCAAGAAACCAAAGAACACCAACAACAAGTACAGGCGTGAACAAAACGAAACACTCTTAGTTAGGCACCCACATCCTAGCGTACCAGAAATGTGTCAAAAATGTCTAACTAAAGAGTAACCCCAACTAAAAAAACTCACAACCGCAGCTATCATTTGAAATGATAATATCTTGGAACATGCATGTCACGAAGCGCTGCATCTTTGATTTCTTGGATCGGGACGGTCCACCACCCTTCAACATGCGGACTAGCAAGAATATCCGCCACACTGTTCCCCTCCCGGTATATATGAGAGACTCTAAAGTCCATCTGATTAAGGAATTCCAATGCCTTCAGCCAACGAGCTATAAACCTCCACGACACTTTCCAAGAGCGTTCTAGCAGTAGCCCGACAACATATGTAGAGTCCGATTCTAGCCAAAGGCAATTCCAGTCCATATCAAAAGCCTTTTCAATAGCCCAAATAGCCGCCAATAACTTCGCCTCAAAAGCGAAACTCATACCACCCGCCACATGAAAACAGCCCAAAATCCGACCTCCATAATCCCTAATAACCCCACCAGCATGAATAACCCCCGGAGTACCCATGGCCGAACCATCCGTGTTAACCTTAGTCCAACCCTTCCAATGAGGAACCCACGAACAATAGAGAAACTGTCTCGGAGGAGTGCAATTACCTTTGACCTTAAACAATCTCAAAGTGATCAAGTCAGCCATAGTGTTAGCCATATAGCCCAAAGCGTGAGTATCATTGGCTTCCTTTAACATAACTTGAACCTGGACCATGATGCTATAAGAATTCCAATGCGTCCTTCTCCAAATACTGTCATTCCTCGCCTCCCAAATCATCCAAACCATGGAAATAACCCCAACCTTCCAAAGCTTACCCACATGAGAGCTAAACGAAGCTTGCATTAATTAAGAAAGAATTAAAATCGGGCTGATGAATATCATCGATCATGCCAAACCAATCCAGCAAAACATACCAAGTAACACGCACAACCTTGCAAGTCCAAAATAAATGATCAAGCGTTTCACTTTGTTGAAAACATAGAGGACAAATAGAAGGGCCAAGAAAACCCCTTCTAGTCCAAAAATCTGTCGTAGATAAACGAGAAAGAATCAACCTCCAAAAAACAAGAGAACACCTCACATGAATATAATTAGCCCAAATCCAAGAACCCCAACTAACCTTAGGAGCACGATGACAAATGTTGAAATAGGCTGCTTTGGGAGTAACCTCACCGTGCACCGAATGCTTCCAAATTCACAAATCCCTACCCCTTTTGATAGGGGTACGAATGATGTCAAAAACAATCAGCGGGTAAGCCATTATGAAATCCAACGAGAAATGCCATCTTCCCTCATAATAGTAATCCGAGACCGCGTGTTTGAGGAAATGATCAAGCGTTTCACTTTGTTGAAAACATAGAGGACAAATAGAAGGACCAAGAAAACCCCTTCTAGTCCAAAAATCTACTGTAGATAAGCGAGAAAGAATCAACCTCCAACAAACAAGAGAACGCCTCACAGGAATATAATCAGCCCAAATCCGAGAACCCCAACTAACCTTAGGAGCACGATGATAAATGTTGAAATAGGTTGCTTTGGAAGTAACCTCACCGTGCACCGAATGCTTCCAAAAGCGCAAATCCCTACCCCCTTTGATAGGGGTACGAATGATGTAAAAAACAATCAGCGGGTAAGCCATTATGAAATCCAACGAGAAATGCCATCTTCCCTCATAATAGTAATCCGAGACCGCATGTTTGAGGAAGGGATGCATGAAAGTCGGAATGTTGAGCTTATTAACTAAACTATAACCAAGCCAGTCGTCCAGCCAAAAACGAACCGAGGAACCATCCCCTAATAAACAATAAACATTCTCCGAAAGCTCTCTCACCAAAGGATAGGTACCGCCCCAAATGGAGGAACACTCACGAGCCCTTTTCGAAAGAGCATGATCATCAAGATAACGGGCCTGCATCAGATCATAACCAAAACCTTTCCCAGTAATAACCCGCCAAGCCATTTTCATTAAAGGAGACTCGTTCATAAGCTGAAAAGATCGTATTCGGGACCAAGGCTTCAAATGAGCTTGTTATGGAGAACACGAATTCCATGCTATTTTGAAGGGACGATGCTGTTCATCGACACATTTACATTGGATACATCATAATACGTGATTGTGTGGTGGGTAGGGGTCGAAGAATGGCCAGATCTAGTGAAAATCGCGTATTCGGGACCAAGGCTTCAAATGAGATTGTTACGGAGAGAACACGAGTTCAAGGCTATTTTGACGAGAATGATGCCGTTCATCGACACGTTTACCTTGGATACATAATAATACATAAGTGTGTGGTGGGTATGGGTCGAAGGAACAACCAGATCTGGAGAAAACAGCGTATTCAGGACCAAGACTTCAAATGAGCTTGTTACGGAGAGAACACGAATTCCAAGCTATTTTGAAGGGAACGAGGCCATTCTTCGACATGTTTAACTTGGATACATCATAACTCATGAGTGTGTGGTGGGTAGGGGTTGAAGGAACAGCAGATATGGAGAAAACCGCGTATGAGCTTGTTACGTCTCCGACACATTTTGACTGGAACGATGCCGTTCTTCGACACATTTACTTTGGATACATCATAATACGTGAGTGTGTGGTGGAGAGGTAGAACACCAGGTCTGGAAAGGCATTATTTCACGCCACCAGACAACCCAATTCTAAGGGCTGGAAACCTCAGTTCACAACTGAATATGGAACACCAAAACCGATGGAGCATTATCGTTTATTATCTCATTTGTATTTGGTAATTGTCTCGTTTCTATCTAGTAAATGTCTCAATTACGAAAAAACCAGTTACGCATGAATAAAAGGAGTTTAGTTTTATCACTTGCTTATAACACATTTACGTCTTACAAATGTCTAATTTCAGTTTAGAAATCGTCTCATTTACTAAATGAGCAATCATACATGAAGTCGCATTTGTATCTTAACAATGTCTCATTTATATTTAGGACTTGTCTCATTTTAATTTAGTAATTCTCATTTAGAAATTTGAGAAATTAAATATGAAATCTCATTCATATTTGGTAATTGTCTCGTTTTAATTTAATAATTGTCTTAATTAAGAATAAAACCAATTTTATATATAAATAAAAGGAGTTTAGGGTGGGGATCCACTAAAAACCCACCCCATTTATATATATATATATGAACTCCTTGTTCCGGGAATTATTATTCACGTGATGTGTCTTACCTAATACTGGTTGTAGATACATAGATGGAAGGTTCTAGATCCTTCTAGAGGTAGTAGGATCCTATTAGATGTCTTACCTTATCTAGGAATCCTATGTATGGAAGGACTCTCATTGTAATGCCTATATAAAGGCCCCTCTATCAGTGTTATAATAACAATTGATTGACTCTATTTACAGTCTTTTTACTTTCTCCTGAAATACGTTATCAGCACGTAGACCCCAACTGAGCAAGAATTTTTTTTTCCTCTCCCGTTTTTTTTTTTTTGTAAATCAAAAAAAAAAAAACAGAAATTCCGAAAAAAAAAAAACGGACCCAGAACCCTAATTTCCGGTCATCTTGTTCACAAATCCGCCGCTGGCTTGCTGATCTGCACCCTGCCGCCGCAGTTGATCCATACTAGATCAGACGCCACCCCCAGCCGCCCCCAGATTGAACGCGAACAGATCCGTTCCCAAGCAGAGCCACGCTCCCCGACTCCTGCTCCGACGCGACCAGACCTGCCACCCGTGAACAGAAGCCGGAACACTAGCATCCACCTTCGGCCGCGCGACTCCCGTCGCCTCATTTCCATGCACAGATCGGATCCGCCGTTTTCCTCCAGAACCCTGCAATTAGTCGTATTCCTCCGATCCAAACCATCGGTCGTCTTCATCACAGATCAGCGCGCAGAGCCAACCTCAAAGCCTGGTTCGCTTCATCCTCCTCAGATCGGGTTCAAGATCCGATCGCGAAACTCAGTGAAATTTAGCCGGTTTCCTACCCTAATCCATACCCGTCCGCGACCCAGGAGCAGAAACCGGACCTACTTTTTCCTAGTCCCCTCCCAGCCTGTTTTTCTGAGACCAGATCAGCTTCAGGAGGAGATCCGACCCGATCCAACCGAGCTTCGTCGTGATCAGTCCAGCCCGTATCGTCCAGCCGACTGTTGTCTAAAGCTGCGACCAAATCTGATCGAAGCACCACCGGATTTTCCTATGGTTTTATGCACGTGATATTTACTGTTTGAAAACCTAGTGCAATCGAGACAAAACCTATCAAAATCGAAAAAAACGAGAGACGAGAATTTCCGCGCGTAAATTTTCTGCACAGCGCAGTCGTACTAAAAACATATTTTCCGATTCGTTAACCGTCGGATCGGTGTGAAATTTTGACAGCAACTTCCCAACACAAATATATGTATATTTAACGGTGGAGATCAGTTTCCAAGTAGTATTGCTTACTAAATCTGTCGCCGAACAGAAGCAAATTTTTATAAGAAAATTTGGAGATCCGACCTCATCCAATACCGAGCAGCTGCATCGCCGCGCTCGAGTCCTTTTTCGGCCGAATTATCGAGCCCAGTAGCCCTATCTGGGCGTTTCTCAACTCTCCATCTTTTCCTAATTAATGATTCATTTGTTCATTAATTTGTACACTTATGAATATTACCATGTTTATGTTTTACGTGTATATAGGATAATACGTCGCTCATGATGATGTGCACGCTATGGAGAAAAGCCATATTTGTTATTCCGTTCAAGGATCAAAGTAAATATGGAACCGAGTATCACGAAAATATATTGCTCATATGGAGAGAAGCTCCCGTTCAAGGATCAAAGCAAATATGGAACCAAGTACCCGTAAGATTTTATTAAAGTTCCCGTTTTTCAATTTCTCTCTTTTGGGAATTTTTTTTTTGGGGAATTGGGGAATTGGGTTCTTTATCTCCCACGCTACTTTGCGGTGGATGAGACTATGAGAGGTGGTATCACTCTCATATGTCGAAGTAAATTGTGTGACGGTCCTGGGGGAGTCACGGATAATTGTTGAAAGTCGATATTTGAGGTTGTTGCATACACCACGTTTTGGGTGCGATTTGACATCACCGTTTTGTCAATTTTAAACCAACAATTGAATAAAATGAATATTGTCGGTAACGATAAAGTTATGACTTGTTCATGATTAGTCACGGAATTGTGACGTACAAATGGGACAAACATCGATTGCGATGGATATATCGTGGTTAAAATCGATTTGTGACGGATTTGTCACGATGAATTGAGCGACCACCACATTGGTCTTGACCCAATCCCATACTTGAAAAACTCCATCTTTCATCCTATTAAAATAAAATATTACATGTGGGGTATAGTCATGCACCGTCTCCTTGCAATATAATATATGAAAGAGTGTGAGAGTAATTCTCATGAATTTCAACATGTAAAGCAATGGCATATTGCGGAAAATACATGAATTCGTTGACCTCGATTATAGTTCGTATGACTATAGGTCCGAATACTTTTCCGAGTATTTGTAAAGGCATGTGCCTTCTACATTTGACTATGTTTAGTCGATCTTATTGGATGGTCAAGACAAGTTGGTTATGGTATATTCATTATGTCTCATGGTTCAAAATGCTTAATTATGATGCACCGCGTTGTATCTATATAACATGGCTATTATGACGTATACTTGCAAATTGAGAATTAAAATTCTTGGTTGATTTGATGCACTTTGGTGGATTTTGTCTACACTTTGATCATGACTAGGCGCATCCTCCTTGGTATTTGTTTATGCTTTGAAAGTTCAAACGGAATCAGTGGTTTTTAAACAGCCTTAGTTGTACCGACATTCCTACTTTCTCTGCAAGTCTACCAAGTTGGAGTTACCGAAAGGATCATCAGTTGAGATAAGAAATCGAGCACCCTGCTGCGTTTAAACGCACATATGGCTGTCATTGCCATGTTTTTGCATCAACACTTATGCCATTGGATATGGTCTCAACCTTGTTTTCTCACTAAACTTGGGAAATACTAAACAACCAATTAAAACATGCACTGTTATCTGAGTTTAATGATCCGTGTGGTGCGCAATATATGGATAGAAAGATGAGGAAGTTTAGTTTCCAGAACATCTAATCGTTCATCCATAGTCTTCGTAACAAGGGAGTTATCGCTGTTTTAGTGAACAAAGGTCAAGCTGTGCGGAATTTTATTTCCAGCGATTGTGCTAACTTTTGTCCCAACCAACTTGGTTCCCATCTTGAATTTGCAAGTGGTCTTATGAAACATGTTTTTCAACCTCTTTTTGGCCGAATTTGCCATAGATGATGCAATTTTTTGTATGCATTATACGCTAAAATATCATCTTTCAAATGTTGAAAAACAGTTTCCTTGGGGAAGCCCAAAATACGCACCCTTATAAGAAGGTCGAGCGTGTGCATGGTAGTGTTACACCATGCTTGTGTCGTAATTTTGTCCCTTAAGCATATAACCTTGCCATGTTATGCAATCAATATGATAGATCATTTTGATCGTATCTTGTATAAAATCTCTATGTTGTTAGAGTGTTCGCTATGCTCATATTTGTAAAATTTTGCAAGCGAAATTGAGTGTGTATTAAGCTATTTTCAAGGAACACGATATTTTTGGATTTCAGTTTATAAATCTATTGTGACTATGATGACTAGGTCATCACAATCAATGAGTGGAATAATGCTCAAGTTGTTGAATGCCGAATGGCGTTTTCTAGTCACATATGTTCCGTAACAATTGAACCATGTATGACTCGATGACATATATGCCAAAGTGTATCACTCATAGTATCTCATTATGATTTGTGAGAAATAAAATTTTATGCATCACTTGTATTGAATATGTGAAAGGAAAAATATTCATGAGTCAATATGGTCCGGCTTGCATCGGTTTTTGTAACCAGAAGATGTATTGGGACATTGACACATTTAGGCTTTAATAGTCCGGAGTTTGGACAGTTTGATGAGCCATATACCACGGTATTGTCATGGACATCATTTTCTTTGAACAAAGAAACTAGTTGGATCAAAGACACCAAAGTACGTTGGTGGAGTCGTGAGCAGGGCTCATGACCGATGATGATATTTATGTCATCCGCGTCTTGTTTTCATAAACATGTGTGATGCCAAAGACCCCCCCCCCCCATTGATCCTTCTCCGCCATGTTCATTGATTTAAGCCTATTCTTTGGCACGTTTAGGAGATGACACCCTCCTATGCTAAAGAGAATAATGTAGCAACTCGCATAAGCATGGTGCTGAGTCCTCCCATTTCACCGAGTCCTTATACATACATGATCATAAGTATTATCCTGGGTGGCTTATGATGCTATGATGGCATTCACAAATGGTCGTACTCAAGTGATAACATTTATATGTTATGTTGTTCCTTTGACAATAATTGATAAGTTGATGAAACCTGAGTTATGGTTGTCCAACTTGCGGACCAGTCATTGTAAAGGTCGGTTCACCCACTTTTTAGACCAAGTCTTAAAGTAAAATTTTAACAAGTACTTCCTAACATCCAAGGCTACCTTCTCACAAATTTTGATGCCATTTGGAGACTTGGAAGGAGGTGAACCACTTAAATGAAGTTTTCACATACCACCAGCCGTCCGAACGACCAGTTTGATGTCATTTCGACCGGTTTTTGACCACAAGGTTGATGATTTTGGAATCCTAAACACCCGTTTATACATGCTTACGAAATTTTGAGGTGTTTGGGGCTGGTGAATGGAGTGAACTCTTCAAGAAAGCTCTAGAGGTTCGATAAAACCAACGGCCTATCATTGGTTCAATCGTTTCTTTATGTTCGATCCCGGTGGTGCATGGTGGTGGTTTTGTTGAATTCTCAAGACCAGTAGCTACGGTTATGTAGCATAGGTCCAGATGTCATATTCACCTATACCTATCATCATTCAAATGCTTAGTTACAAATGTAACAATATGCATTTTGTTAACTAGATTGTGTTAACAATGAAAAACCTTTATCGTCCACATGTTCATGTGCCAAAGTGCGTCACCACAACGCATTATGACGGGTTATAAATGATGAATATGACATGCGCTTTCACTCATAGTCCGCTTAAAATATACCTTGGCAGACGATCTCGTAAGTCACTTTGATGAGCCAGTCTTCCCGTCGTTAGGGGGAGATGCGAACGATCATGTTCGAGTAGAACGACTTGGAATTGTCCTAGTTTGTCCCTATTATGCCTCACCAAGTTCCCTAAAGTGACGAAATTAAATACATGCTGCAAACATGTCTGCAAGGATTGTGTCCGGTCATGGACGTTCGTCACCTATGAATGGTGATATGGTAACACAAATTGTGGTAGATGGTGTTACTAGGCCATGGATCTCATAGAGTATTGGGATGGCACTTGGTTCGATAAATACTCTCGCTAAGAATGTATGCGAGTTTGGTACATGAAACTTGATCATCTGATCAAATGAACTCATCTGTCTCATGTGATTTTGGATTATAGTCATCATTGGGAGACGCCTCAATGAATGCCAATCCATAAAGAGGACTCTATGAATAAAGCCGGTACATGAGGACGTGGAATGTGAGTTTAATCGAACCATACTTCGTTGAAAATCTACAACGTTGTAGCCTTGGCCTAAAATGGAAATATATGCGACTCCAGTATGAACAAAGTGATAGTCCTTTGTTGAAGTGGTACCGACACTCCAAAGATAAGATCTATCCGTATAATTTGTTAAAGCGAGTGAGAGAATGAGTTAAACTCATGGTGCTAGGTTTCTCATGAACGCACTGGAATCGACTACGATGACACGAAACTTAGTTGTGTTATCGTAATGGATGTTATATCATCCACTATCTTTTCAGTTAGATAGTTTCCCAAAAACTGACGTGCAGCTTGTGGTTAAACCTTATCTTAGTGGGGAACTAAGTTAAGTTATGAAAGGATCTCGTGGTGGATCAAACTCAAATCAAGTGGCTCCTGACCACGGAGCGCGTCGACAAGTGATTATCGGGAATGCATACTAAGTATATACTTGATTTGGAAGAGATATGAAGCTTTTGCGTGTAAAACTAAGGGTTTATAGTGATGTACTCTTGTGAGACTAAGAGATTCCGCTAAATCCAAAGTTAAGAATGAAAGGATCTTGGGGACACTTGATGATGCGTATTCATCAATCGGTTTAAGGCAATCTAAGGAACGGTTTCCCTAAGAGATGATAAAGTAATGCCTATATGAATCCCAATGATTAGTCGAAGTCATCATAAGACTTGGCTCACTTAAGTGATGATGCAGTTGTAGGTCACAAGTCGTCCAGGAATAAGTGTAGAGGGTGGGGTGAATAGACTTATTGAAACTCTTAAACTCTTTCTGAACGTTGCAAGGCTGGATTCCCATAATTTAATCCATCTTTCGACCGTTGTGAAGACTTTGCATGTGAAGCGCCGAATCTTTTGAATATAATACGATTAAAGTCTTCAAGGTGGGTATGGATGAATTATTTAATTCATATCCTTTGCAAGAATCTCTCCAATTTGTCTCTTCACGTTGCATGTGACTTTCCGTAATACTTGACTTTTCAACGCATGCTGACGTGGACTTGGAGTACTTGGCTGATCTCGACTAGGCTGATGTGAAGTTAACTTCTCTGCAGTCTGGACCTCTCTGATGTTCACTGTTTAGGACTTGTCTGATCAGATGACTTATCTGAGGTTACTTGACTGCAGTCTGGTCAAACATCCCTGATGATTTTTTGTTGACCAGAACTTCTCTGATATGACTCGGCTGTACCTCTCTGATGAACTTAGCTGATCTTTAGTACTTAGCCGATTTTTAGCCTAACTTATTTTGGCCTATAGAAGATACTCATTTGGTTCTTCTTTACATTTTGCCAAGTTTTACACTTAACATAATTTGGCCTATGGAAGATACTCATTTGGTTCTTCCTTACATATTTGCCAAGTAATAAACATTTGAATTTATATTAATGACATCATCAAAATCTAACAAGTATTCCTAACAAATTCCCCCTATTTTGATGATGGCAAAACTTTAAGGAAATATTCGAATAAGCAAGTCTGCACTTGAGTGCAAGACACAAACTAAAATCAGTCTAATTTTTGAGACAACTGGGACTTGTCATTCAAAAGACTGTAAAATTTTCTGAATCGATTACACATACATGTCTGAAATTTACAAGAAAATTTTACAAATATTGAAATAAGTAAAATCATTACAAGTACAAAATAAGTGAAAGTCATATGCCTCTTCCTCTGCCTCTTCGAATAGGCTGTTTGGCAGGCCTGAAGGGTTTAGCTCTGATTGGTCTTGTCTTGACAGGGACAAGACCATACTTCCTCTTTACAACAAGAGCTGCAAAGTCTTGCTCTTCTTGGGATGAAAACTTATTCTCAAGACACAGCTTCTTGATTTTTCTCTGGAGTGCAAGTTCATCCAAAGCATTTCCTTGCACTAAGGTGGGAGGTTCTTTAGCAGAGAATATAGGGATCATGGGATATGCATTGTGAGTCGCAGCATGTTTTACAAGAATGGCCCAGAGTTGTGGGTGAGCTTCTTCCATGAAGTTGATGAAGATCTGTTGTGGGGAGCATTTATCATCCTGGAGTATTTCCCAGATGTAGTAGTCTCTGATGAATTTCTTCTTTGCAGATCCCCACATGGGTAAAGCTTCGTATGGTAAAAATTCTTCAACAAACCACAACTCCTTGCCTTACCACTCTAGAGTAGGCTCAAATCCTCCTCTAGTCCTCCTCTTCTTGCCTGCAGGCTGATCAGCCTGTTCTTCTGGTTCTGCTCCTCCCTTCCTTTTAGCTGAGGATGTCCCAGCAGTGATCATCTGGGCATCCTGCTTCTTCTTCGATCTAAGCTCCTCCCTTATCTCTCCTTGAATGTTGCCTTCCCCCTGTATCCTATCTTCCCCCTTTTTACCAGCATCAACCAAATTGGTCAGCTGCTGCTCCATTCTGTGCATCCAGTCAGACATGCCAAATGGCATTCTGTTGTTTGTAGGTGGAGGAGGCTGAGGGACTTCCCTCTGTAGCAAAGTATCAATCTTGGCATTGATGGATTGGAGGCCAGGAGTGACCTGAGATGCAAGCAACTCTCCAATAGTATCCTTCACTATTTGTCTTATCAGCTCAGTCATCACAGGTGAGATCTGCGATGGTGGAGAGTGCTCGCCTGAGCCTTCTGCAAATGATCCACTAGACTACAGGCTCCTATCTGCAGCTGGCACTCCAGATGGGGTATTTTCAGGTGTTCCTGATCTGGAGTCCTCAGCCAACTCTGCGTCCAGGCTGGTATACCGGGCAGGCGCCCCAGCCTTGTCTGCAGCCTCTACTTCTGGCTCTTTCTCTGGCTCATTTTCCTTCTCCTCTTCTTCTTTTTCTTCTTCATCTTCTTCCTTTTCTTTCTCAGCTCCTTGATCTCCTCCTTCATCCTTATCATCATCATCATCATCCTTTTTCCCATCTTTTTTATCTTCTCCTTCATTCTCATCATCTTTTTCATCATTCTCATCATCCTTCTCTCCTTCATCATCCTCCTGTTCTACCTCTTCCCCTTATTCTTCTCCTTCATCTACTAATTCTTCTGTCTTTTCAACTTCTTCTGTTTGTTCTTCAACTAAAATATTTTCTTCATATTTTCTTTCTTCCTGCTCCTCTTCTTCGTCGTCTATAACAATAACCTCTTCTTCTTCGTTCACTTCTTCAATCCTAATTTCTTTATCTTCTTCCTCCTCATCTTCTTTCCCAAAGGTTCCATCAAAAATACTGTACATAATGGAATAGATGAACTGGTCCATGTTGGTTTTGAAATGAGACATGAACCAATTCTCCTGGAGGATCAAAACTATGTCTGATACTTTACAAAAATGTATCAGTACATCCTCTGTGGCTTGGGGATATTTCCAACCACTGGTTTCAATATAAGTTTGAAGTTTCGTAAATAACAGTGATTTGAAAAATTTCCACTCTTCAAAAATATTAACAAAAGAGTGTTTTAGTGCTTGTGGTTTAACAAGCTGTAATTGTTCTATGACAGGTTAAAAACATTGTTGTCCAGCAGGTTAAAGGTATAGTTTGTGTAATATCCGACGGAATTCTTACTTGCTGTTGTACTATTCGGATAATTTAATACTGTTGTAATCTTGTTGCATTTGTGAAATGAATATTGATGTTGGAATATAACTTAATAGACTTGAATAAGATGATCACTCGTATTATGTTTGAATTTTCAGCGTTGTAGAGATAAGTGCATATTGAACTATTAAAAACCTAAGCCTAACGTACGTTAATCGTAAGTCATAGCGTACGCTATTTTGAGGCCTTTACGTACGTAACGGGATGCCTGTTACGTACGTAACCAGTGCAATCGTATCCGATCTCAACTTTCGGCGTGTGGGGCCGGGTGGGATTCGAATATCTGATTTTTGGAGCCAACCTAGTTGACCCACATTACGTACGTAATGCTTCTAGCGGTAACGTACGTAATGAAGCTCGTATTTCACCAAAGAACCTATGGATTTAGCTTACGTACGTAACACTTGTTGTGTAGCGTACGTAACGAATCTTTGCTATAAAAAGACAACTTGTGTCTTTCATTTTGCACGACCAACCTCCGGTTTTCACCCATAGAATCATCCCCCTTCACCCCTAGAGCAAGTTTACCTTCTTTCTACTTGTGTTGGAGCTTTACATTTTGATTTTGGAGCTTGTTGATTGGAACTTGGAGACATTCTTGAAGCTTATATTGTGTTCTTGTGGTTTGGTGTATAGTTCTCCGTTTCTGAAGGTATGTTCTATGATTTAACCCTATAATCTCGAATTTAATATGATAATGATTAAGTATATTTCACCTAGTGATGAATTAATCAAAATAAACATGTTGTAGTTAAGCTTTCAACAACTTAATGATGAACATGATGATTATAGGGTTTGTAATGGTGTGTTCTTAGTGTTTTAATATGGTAATGATCATGTTTAGTTTAACCACACTCTCCTTGCTAGACTTATAACACCATTGGTATAATAATAATCCTTGTTCCATTGTAATGTAAATGACTTATTGGAATAATTACCATTAATGTTTTAAGAAACCTTGTTGATCATTAGAAGAATGAAATAATCTTCTTGAACCTAGTCTAAGTGAATTCAGAGGTGTGTTATTTGAATCCCCAGGTCAGTTGGAAGAGTATAAGAGTGGTGCTAAACTTGAGATAATCTTCATAACCATGATATGGATTTACAACTAATTTACTCAACATAAGTAATTGTAAGTAGTGCAGATTTTACTTTTAATCATTTGAGATGTTCTTGATAAGATTAAAGGATAGGAGATTATTGTTTAAAACATTATGGAATGATTCTTGATCCAACAAACATTTGGTATCAGCTTGTAATCAATTGTGAGAATTGAATGGTATGGATAAAGTTCTTGAAGTAACACTTTAGAAGTTAAACTACTCAATCGGAAATTTAGATGTTATCTCGTGAAAATTCGGTGTAGATGATCATATAAACGTATTAATGAGCAAAATATACTTCATTCAAGGTTGATTGTTCGAGTACACAATATTAGTTGAGGACCGTTCGTTCATGCCGACAAGGAGAGGACTATTCCCGTATCCGTATTGAGGCAAGTTATCTTGCTTGGTTATAATGATGTGTGGATTCTTATGATGATTATGCATTTGTGTATATGAACCACTTATAAACTTGTGTCTTGTGATTTGATGTTGCTCTTAATGATGTCCCTTTTCCATCGTGGGATTGTATTCCCAAGTTCGTTACTTTTGGTCCCTTGATATTGTTGATCTTGTTGTCATCTCGGTGAGTCCTCGATCCTTATTCGGATTTTGTGAAATTCTTGAATTCGTTGTCATGTTGCATCGTGACATATCCGGAGTCATATCTACGTTCCCATTGGATATTGTGTAGGATTTTTAGCCGGGCACATATATAGTCATGCGTGAATATTTTTCCGTGAAAGGCTGTGCACACGAGACGTAGTTCGTTGAGGCTAATTAGGTACATTGTCCCGCGTATATCCTGGATTCCGTATACGGGGTGGACATGTGCACTGACACATATTCGGATCGGGCGATCGTGATGTCCTCTTGAGCCGTACTATCTTAGTCGCCACACCCATTTTTATACGTGGATGTGTTCGACGTTTTGCGACTGAGCGTTCATACGCCCGAGGGGTATGTTCGTTAGTCGGGGCGTTATCCTTGAAATCTCATATGCGTGAATTGTATACTATCTTGAGAATCATTTATCATGTATATCTGATCCTGTGTTGGGCGAAATACTTGTGTTGTATTTTAGGTCGAGGAAAAGGCAAGGCGCGGGAAGATCAAGGTGATGACGAAGGGTTCGAAGGATACTAGTTCGGGGGCCCCAAGTCTTTCGTGTCCGGTCATGATTGTACCGTGTAATGTTATTTTCCGCTTTATTTTAAGTTTAAACAAATGTATTGTTATTTGAGGTATAATTCATCTCCATATGGATTATACTTACGTTCTGGATCCTGTGTGTAATAAGGCCGTAGGCCATACTGCTGTAAGCTCCACATCGGAGTAAGTATTATGTTTTGTGGTTTGGTATCACATGTATTGTGTATTTAATCTTTACTTTAGATATCGCCTGGTGGATCCCAGCGTGGGGTCCACGGCACTGTAATGGCCGTCTTATCGGGGTGTTACAGAAGATGGTATCAGAGAGGTCGTTTTCTTTCTTTTTGAGTCTTTGTGTATGGAACTAGTATCAAGAGACCTTCGTGTCACGTACGACCCGCGCGAGCGCCTGATCCTACGAGCCAAATGCGGTACGTACTTTATGAACCATGAATAAATTATTGACATGATATTGATCTCTGAATAGATCTCCTTGTTGATCTCGGCATTTTAAGGGTTTGTGGCAGGAATTATCTGATTGATGATTCAAATAAAATTCTGGATTGATTATATGATTGAAATCATTCGACTCAAACGTCGATATGATATTCTGTGTGACCCTCGTAGTGATGATAACTCATTACGAACTGTTTTCTCGAATATGTAATTTCTTACTGCCATTAACTTAGCATGAATTCTGATTGGTATCATGAACTATACTTATGATTATCATTGCAAATTGATTCTTTCAGTATGGAAAGAAATTTGAGAGGCCGTGGCAGAGGGGGACGAGGCCGCGGAAGGGGCCGAATCCCGATACCGCGAGCCAACAGACGTGCGAACGCAGAGCATAGTTCCGCAGCTGATTCGCCTTCTAGGGACCAATCGCACCACAATGGACGCGAGGATGCTCGTGTCGATCCTTACACCGTAATGCAGGCATGATGGCTCGATGACCCAAATGGGTCGCTTAATGGAAACAATACAGAGTCGCTACCGACCAAAGATCGGGGCCACCTCATATACATGGCGGGCCGGTGAATCGGATCATCGGTGACATCTCGCGCCAACGACCCCGATTTTTGAAGGTTCCTCTGAGCCGGCCGATATCGTGCATTGGATCGAACATTTCGAGAAGTTGTTCGATATGGTAGACTGGCCCAAAGAGAGAATCGTGTCTCCGTAGCACTTACTACTGGGCAAGGGTGCCCACACTTGGTGGCTTTCGGTGAGGCCACCGATGGCGTATGTACTTGAGAAGAATTTAAAATCTCATGCTAGATCGTTACTATCCGTGTCCTCTCCGCGAGGCCAAATTATCGAATTGTCAATCCTAATCGTCCAAGATGATGACGTACTATCTATCGCCGAGAAATTCCGTGCACTTCTCCCTTTGCCGCGACGATTGTCCACACAAGCCGATAAGATCAAATACTTTCTCAAAAGGCTTAAACCCCGAATGAGAATGCAAAGTTGAACCATCATTGTGTGACCCTACCGAGTTCATCGAGAAGGCTCGAGTACGAATTGACCGTGAAGGAAATTTCCAAGAAGCAACCGCAGCCTAACAACAAGAAATTCGTAAACCGTAATCCGACAAAGAACCGGGAGCATTCAAGAGACCCCAACCAAGCAAATCCTTCGAACGGCAACCTACGGCATCGGCCAACCGGATCGCAACCTCGAGCGGTCACCTATCTGTTGTGTGCTATAATTGTGGAGACCCGGGACATATCAATTCGAAATGTCCTAGGCCACCGTGTCATGCCATACTTGTGGGAAGAACGGACATCGTGCTCGTTATTGTAGGAGTGGACTAGGACGTATTCCCGCCGCACCTCATGCTCCAAGACAATCTTCGGTTCAGACCGTGTACCTCCATCCGCTTCTTATCGACTACCGGGCAAACAAAGGGATGGGACGTGGAAATCAAGCAGTACATCCGGTGCATGGGCCGCAAAACCTAGAGTTTACGAGATGAAGAGGGTCAAGATCCCGGCCGCATGATTGCAGTGTACTCGAGATCCAATCTCACTGTCTCGTGTTCTTTTTGATACTAGTGCTTCACACTCCTTTTTATCTACTTCTTGTTTGAGTCGTTTGCAACTAGAGCATGTTATCAATTGTGAACCTTATATAATTGGTCTACCCGATGGTAGAAGAATTGTTGGGAATCGTGAAGTTCAGGATCGCCGATTCGAATGAACGACCGTGAGTGGTTGTCAAACTTAATTGTGGTCGATTTACCTAAAGATGATGTGATCTTGGGTATCGATTGGATGGACCGTCATGATGCTATAATTAGTGTCCGCAGCTTAACAAGAATCAGCCACATCCGATGATGGTATTGAGTGTACCTTCCAGGTGATAATCCCAGCCGTTCCCGGAGAATCATCGGCCGATGGAAACGGTGAAACCGCTTAATCAAGGATGTATTGGCTATTGGTGTTACATGACCAAGACTATGAATCGACCAGTTGAATTGATCGATATTCGTAGTCCGAGACTACCTGCACGTATTTCCAGATGAATTGCCAGCTTACCTCCGCATCGTGATGTAGAGTTCAATATTGAGCTAGAGCCTGTACGTCCCCGCTCTCAAAAGCACCGTATCGCATGGCTCCGACCGAGATGCAGGAGCTGAAGAGCCAACTTGAGGATTTGACCGAGAAGGGTTACATTAGACCTAGTGCGCCCCTTGGGAGCACCGCATTATTTGTACGTAAGAAGGACGGATCTCTACGCCTCGTGTATTGATTATCGTGAGTTGAACAGGTAACCATTAAGAACAAATACCCATTGCCGCGTATTGATGATTTATCGATCAGCCTTCAAGGGGCTGCCGTGTTTTCTAAGATCGACTGAGGTCCGGTTACCATCGCTGAGGATTCGTGAGTCCGATATTTCAAAACCGCTGCATCGCTATGGGCATTATGAGTTCGTAGTGATGCCTTTTGACCGACGAATGCACCGGCGATTTATGGAGCTGATGAATCGAGTGTTTATTAATTATCTGGATCGCTTTGTAGTCGTTTTTATTGACGACATTCTGATCTATTCTCGTGACCATGAAGAGCACGAGCGTCATCTCCATCTAGTTCTCGAGGCGTTAAGGCGAGAGCAGCTTTATGGAAAATTTTCTAAATGTGAGTTCTGGATAAATGAAGTTATCTTTCTCGGGCATGTGATATCAGTTGATGGGGTGCGAGTAGACCCGCAGAAGACAAAAGCTATCCGAGACTGGTTACCACCAAAGAGCGTTAAGGAAGTACACAGTTTCTTGGGACTAGCAGGTTATTACCGACGGTTCGTGGAGGGTTTTTCCAAAATTGCCCAACCAATGACTAATTTGTTGAGAAAGGATAAGAAATATTTATGGTCAGAGGCTTGTCAGCAGAGCTTTGATGAACTTAAGAGTCGGTTGATTTCGGCACCTATTTTAGTCCTACCGAAAGGAACTAAGGGTTTGTAGTGTATAGTGATGCATCTAAACAGGCCTTGGGTGTGTACTAATGCAAACGGGAAGGTGATCTCCTATGCATCGAGACATACGACCTTACGAGGTCAACTACCCCACCCATGATTTAGAACTCGCAGCAGTGGTGTTTGCTTTAAAAATCAAGGCCATTATCTCGTATGGAGTAACCCGTCGATTTTCACCGATCACAAAAGCTCGAAATACATTTTTACTCGTAGGAGTTAAACATGAGGCAGAGAAGGTGGCTAGAACTCATCAAAGACTATGATATCGAGATCCTTTATCATCCGGCAAAGCAAATGTAGTTGCCGACGCTTTGAGCCGTAAGACAAAGGCAGAGCAGATGGTGAGCCGTTTGACAAAGACAGAGAGAGTTGCAATTGGACCTTATGAGGCCGTAAATTGAAGTTTGGTTACACAGTATTCGGGGACAACTTTGCACCCTTGAGATTTCTTCATCTCTTAATGATATAATCAGATCGAGGCAAGTTACTGACCCATTCTTATCTCGAGTCCGGATGAGATAACCCAAGGGAAAGCCCTCGGATTCGTGATCCACGAGGATGGATTGATACGATTTAGAAATCGAGTTTGTGTACCGTGACGAAGAGTTAAGAAACTCTATCATGAGAGAAGCCCATGCTACCCCATACTCTATTCACCCGGATCTAGCAAGATGTATAAGGATTTGAAGCGTAATTATTGGTGGGGAAATATGAAACGTGAGGTTGCCGAGTTTGTTTCGAGATGTTTAACTGTCACCAGGTTAAGATTGAGCACCACGACCGCAGAATGTTAAACCGCTCCCGATTCCCGAGTGGAAATGGGAGGACATATCAATGGATTTTATTACTAGATTGCCGACAGTCGCCGAGGAATGAATACGATTTGGGTGATTGTGGACCGTCTCGACCAAGTCACCACTTCTTGGAGATTAAGGACGCGTGGGGTCCCGAGAGATTGGCCCACTGCTTATTAAGGAGATTGTAAGATTACACGGTACCCCAAGAGTATTGTATCGGACCGTGACGCGATTCGTGTCACACTTCGAAGGCGCTTCATCGTGCGATGGGCACGCAGCTGAATTTCAAGACGGCTTTTCATCCACAGATCGATGGTCATCCGAGAGAACCATCCAGACTCTAGAGGACATGTTGAGAGCATGCGCTCTTGATTGGAAGGACGATTGGGAAACCCACCGCCTTTGGTGGAATTCACTTATAATAATAGTTGGCACGCTTCGATTCGATGGCACCGTATGAGGCATTATATGGCCGTCGTTGTAGGTCCCCTTTGTGTTGGGACGAACTATCGTAATCTCTCGGGTACGGAACCCGACATGTTATTAGCAAATGAGAGAAGATCACTTTGATTAGGAGCGGTTGTTAACGGCTCAAAGTCGATGTAAGTCTTATGTCGATCTCCGTCGACGACCGCTTGAGTTCGAGGTTGGTGACCATGTGTTAATGAAGGTGTCACCTACCCGAGGAGTCTTTCGTTTTGGAAAACGAGGCAAGCTGAGTCCGAGGTATATCGGGCCGTTTGAGGTTTTGGAACGAGTAGGCAATTTTGCTTATCGCTTGGCTTTAACACCAGCCCTGATCCGGATCCATAACGTGTTCCATGTCTCCCAGTTAATGAAATAAGTTGCTGACCCGAGTAATGTACTTGATTCGATGAGATCGATTTATCGGAGGATCATTCGTACGAGGAGCGCCTGCATTTAATACTTGAGAGGAAGATCAAACAACTGCGTAATAAGACAATTCCCCTACTAAAGGTTCAGTGGTCTCGACACGGGGTCGAGGAAGCCACGTGGGAGACGGAGAGAAGTATGCAAGAGAGGTATCCTGAATTGTTTACCCCTTAGTTTCGAGGACGAAA
Organism: Orobanche coerulescens; assembly: GCA_033398695.1. Classification (NCBI taxonomy): domain Eukaryota; kingdom Viridiplantae; phylum Streptophyta; class Magnoliopsida; order Lamiales; family Orobanchaceae; genus Orobanche; species Orobanche coerulescens. The sequence goes on along the minus strand of CM065810.1, from coordinate 155,435,916 downwards.
CCCCTTTTAAGGGGGGGAGTATGTAATATCCGACGGAATTCTTACTTGCTGTTGTACTATTCAGATAATTTAATACTGTTGTAATCTTGTTGCATTTGTGAAATGAATATTGATGTTGGAATATAACTTAATAGACTTGAATAAGATGATCACTCGTATTATGTTTGAATTTTCAGCGTTGTAGAGATAAGTGCATATTGAACTATTAAAAACCTAAGCCTAACGTACGTTAATCGTAAGTCATAGCGTACGCTATTTTGAGGCCTTTACGTACGTAACGGGGTGCCTGTTACGTACGTAACCAGTGCAATCGTATCCGATCTCAACTTTCGGCGTGTGGGGCCGGGTGGGATTCGAATATCTGATTTTTGGAGCCAACCTAGTTGACCCACATTACGTACGTAATGCTTCTAGCGGTAACGTACGTAATGAAGTTCGTATTTCAGTCCAGTAACCTATGGATTTAGCTTACGTACGTAACACTTGTTGTGTAGCGTACGTAACGAACTGTGCTGTTATAAAAAGACAACTTGTGTCTTTCATTTTGCACGACCAACCTCCGGTTTTCACCCATAGAATCATCCCCCTTCACCCCTAGAGCAAGTTTACCTTCTTTCTACTTGTGTTGGAGCTTTACATTTTGATTTTGGAGCTTGTTGATTGGAACTTGGAGACATTCTTAAAGCTTATATTGTGTTCTTGTGGTTTGGTGTATAGTTCTCCGTTTCTGAAGGTATGTTCTATGATTTAACCCTATAATCTCGAATTTAATATGATAATGATTAAGTATATTTCACCTAGTGATGAATTAATCAAAATAAACATGTTGTAGTTAAGCTTTCAACAACTTAATGATGAACATGATGATTAGAGGGTTTGTAATGGTGTGTTCTTAGTGTTTTAATATGGTAATGATCATGTTTAGTTTAACCACACTCTCCTTGCTAGACTTATAACACCATTGGTATAATAATAATCCTTGTTCCATTGTAATGTAAATGACTTATTGGAATAATTACCATTAATGTTTTAAGAAACCTTGTTGATCATTAGAAGAATGAAATAATCTTCTTGAACCTAGGCTAAGTGAATTCAGAGGTGTGTTGTTTGACTCCCTGTGTCACTTGGAAGAGTATAAGAGTGGTGCTAAACTTGAGATAATCTTCATAACCATGATATGGATTTACAACTAATTTACTCAACATAAGTAATTGTAAGTAGTGCATTTTACTTTTAATCATTTGAGATGTTCTTGATAAGATTAAAGGATAGGAGATTATTGTTTAAAACATTATGGAATGATTCTTGATCCAACAAACATTTGGTATCAGCTTGTAATCAATTGTGAGAATTGAATGGTATGGATAAAGTTCTTGAAGTAACACTTTAGAAGTTAAACTACTCAATCGGAAATTTAGATGTTATCTCGTGAAAATTCGGTGTAGATGATCATATAAACGTATTAATGAGCAAAATATACTTCATTCAAGGTTGATTGTTCGAGTACACAATATTAGTTGAGGACCGTTCGTTCGTGCCGACAAGGAGAGGACTATTCCCGTATCCGTATTGAGGCAAGTTATCTTGCTTGGTTATAATGATGTGTGGATTCTTATGATGATTATGCATTTGTGTATATGAACCACTTATAAACTTGTGTCTTGTGATTTGATGTTGCTCTTAATGATGTCCCGTTTTCATCGTGGGATTGTATTCCCAAGTTCGTTACTTTTGGTCCCTTGATATTGTTGATCTTGTTGTCATCTCGGTGAGTCCTCGATCCTTATTCGGATTTTGTGAAATTCTTGAATTCGTTGTCATGTTTCATCGTGACATATCCGGAGTCATATCTACGTTCCGATTGGATATTGTGTAGGATTTTTAGCCGGGCACATATATAGTCATGCGTAAATATTTTTCCGTGAAAGGCTGTGCACACGAGACGTAGTTCGTTGAGGCTAATTAGGTACATTGTCCCGCGTATATCCTGGATTCCGTATACGGGGTGGACATGTGCACTGACACATATTCGGATCGGGCGTACTGTGATGTCCCTCTTGAGCCGTACTATCTTAGTCGCTCACAGTCCATTTTTATACGTGGATGTGTTCGACGTTTTGCGACTGAGCGTTCATACGCCCGAGGGGTATGTTCGTTAGTCGGGGCGTTATCCTTGAAATCTCATATGCGTGAATTGTATACTATCTTGAGAATCATTTATCATGTATATCTGACCCTGTGTTGGGCGAAATACTTGTGTTGTATTTTAGGTCGAGGAAAAGGCAAGGCGCGGGAAGATCAAGGTGATGACGAAGGGTTCGAAGGATACTAGTTCGGGGGCCCCAAGTCTTTCGTGTCCGGTCATGATTGTACCGTGTAATGTTATTTTCCGCTTTATTTTAAGTTTAAACAAATGTATTGTTATTTGAGGTATAATTCATCTCCATATGGATTATACTTACGTACTGGATCCTGTGTGTAATAAGGCCGTAGGCCATACTGCTGTAAGCTCCACATCGGAGTAAGTATTATGTTTTGTGGTTCGGTATCACATGTATTGTGTATTTAATCTTTACTTTAGATATCACCTGGTGGATCCCAGCGTGGGGTCCACGGCACTGTAATGGCCGCCTTATCGGGGTGTTACAGTTTGCTTCAGGGATTGAGATGATTAAACCTTCTTCTTCTTCCGTGATAAATGCTGGAGTGAGGATGGCCACGATCTGAGTTTCCAGGCTGCCCGGAGCAGGCTGGTCTTCCAGGTGGGTAGGCGACCTGGCTGCAGGACTGGCATAATGATCTGACTATTCCTCCTGATTAAACTGCAGTGGCCTGGGCCTCTTGGGAGAAAGTTCTGGAGATGACTGCATGATGGATGGCTCTCCAGGGGCTGGTCTCCTTCTTTTAAATCGGACAGCTATCGGTGTGTCGTCTGACTTGGAGTCTGAATCGGCTGCAGTTGGGTTGAGGGCTGCAGGTCGGTCCAACTCGTCTGATGAAGGACATTTGTAGGGCGGTGAATCAGACAGTTCTTTGAGTATCCGAGCTGCTCTCCTGTTGCCTCCCAACTTCCTTAAGGTCTCTTGGTCCAGATGACCAAGTCTCTTGTTGATGTGAAAGGGATCAGTACTTCCCTTCGCCACACCCATCTTCTCAAGGATCCAACTCAGCTGCGTTCCAAACGCCAGCTTGGATCTGAATCTCTTTTCATCAGCAAGCCATTCGGCTTTGTTGACTTCTCGAACAAGCTGCCTAAAGATATAGTCAGCCCAATCAATCGCCTCATCTTGAATAAGTGCTCCCAGCACTGTGAATTTCGCCGACGACAGTTGGTCGTAACTATCGGCCATACCCATAATAATCTTGTTGGTAATATCCAACATATACCGATACTCCTTTTAATCTCGCTCCTTTTAGCAGTGAGTTTTAGCTTCGTCGGTTGATCAATCGCCTTGATCTTTAGCCAAACGTCGGCTGCTGTCTGCTTGAGAGCTTCGACGGCTATGCCGTGGTGCTTCATACCGAAAATTTTATGAATCGAATCTGGCGAGATGTCGACTTGTCTTCCGCCGACTGTGCTCCTGATTCCTTCTTCAATCACATGGGCCTCGCGATAGAAGGCGATGACGTCTTCCTTGTAAAGGTGCTTGGGACTGATATCCAGAAATGGATAGATCCCATTCTTCATCATCGAGTGAATAAGGAAGAGTACGTCATTGTTGTCCAGATTTGCTTCCAAAAGGCCTTCGAAATCAACGACCAGAGAAAATATAATCTGGTCTTTGACCGCCTTCATGTTAACGCCTTGGAAATAAGCTTCCATTTCTGCAAATAAGAGATTTCTCAGTGTATTTGGAGTTCAAAAAAAAAATTTGCTCTGTAAATCTAGGGTTTGAAAGACTGGTAAGCGTAAAAAGTAAAGTGAAGGGTTTCTGTCCTTATAAGGAAGATGAAGTGACGTTTGGATTAATTTATTATTTATTTTGAAACGGTGGTTCGCCTTTTGAGATTCTTTTTAAATTTCAAATTCGAATCGGTGGTCCAAGTTTTAATTTTAAAATTTGACGGTTGATTTTAATTGGCCACCGTGGAGGTTGATTTATCAAGTGATTGCCACGTGTATTTAAATGCCACTTGTGAACCAAAAATAATATAATATTATTATACATATGGCAGATAATAATAAAATATTCAAGAGTCGGTTAAGTTTAAAAAAAAAAACTTAGCTGGTTTGATTGTTGACTGTTGACTGCTCTGCATCAGGTGAGTTGACTCCTTGAACTTCTCACCTGATATCTTGATCAGCTGGGTTCCTTTGTCCGTCCTTCGTCCTTTTTGTCTGCATCAGCTAGGATCTGATTCCTTTAATCAGTTGGGTCCGACTTTCCTCTGAAATGCTTCAGCTCGCTTTTTCTTCTGTACTAGATTCCCAATCTAGTAGACCGAGTTCTCTACTCAGTTCCAAGAATCTTTCTTCGGGCAGAGGTTTGGTAAAGATGTCAGCTATTTGGTAGTCTGTGCTGACTCTTTCAACTCTAACTCTTTTGTTAAGCACGTGGTCTCTAATGAAGTGGTGCTTAACATCAATGTGCTTGGTCCTTGAATTCAAAACCGGATTGTTGGTTATTACAATAGCACTATTGTTGTCACACCAGATATGGACTTCATTGGCAATGATATTATAATCCCTTAGCTGCTGTCTGATCCACAAGATCTGGGCACAGCAACTACCTGCAGCTAGGTATTCTGACTCTGTGATAGAGATAGAGTTAGAAACCTACTTCTTGCTAGACCAGGATATCAGTCTGGTTCCTAGGAATTGGCACGTTCCACTAGTGCTTTTCCTATTAATTTTGCATTCCTGCGAAATCTGCATCTGAATATCCTGACAGCTCGAAGTTATCGTCCTTAGGATACCATAGTACAACGTTGACTGTAGACTTAAGGTATTTAATTATCCTCTTTGCTGCATCTAGATGTAACTGCTTAGGCTTAGATTGGAATCGCGCACAAACTCCTACGGCATAGGATATGTCTGGCCTGCTTGCAGTGAGGTATAGAAATGATCTAATGAGTCCTCTGTAGTGGGTTGAATCCACTGATATGCCTCCCTCATCTGCATCTAGATGCGTACTTGTGCTCATAGGAATTCTTGCTGGTTTGGCTGATTCCATTCCAAATCTCTTGATTAGATCTCTGGTATACTTAGCTTGGTTGATGAAAATTCCATTTTCCATCTGCTTAACTTGTAATCCGAGAAAAAAGTTAAGCTTTCCCATCATACTCATCTCAAACTCTCCTTGCATGAGGTTTAAGAATTTCTCACACAGCTCTGGATTGGTTGAGCCAAATATGATGTCATCCACATATATCTGGACTATTAATATGTGGCCTTCGTGCTCCACTCTGAATAGGGTCTTGTCCACCTTTCCTTTGCAAAAACCATTCTTCTCAAGAAACACAGACAGTGTTTCATACCATGCTCTAGGTGCTTGCTTAAGTCCATAGAGAGCCTTCAACAGCTTGTAAACTTTGTCTCCTTTGACAAAACCTGGGGGTTGCTCTACATAGACTTCTTCTTCTAGAATGCCATTTAGAAATGCACTCTTTACATCCATCTGATAGACTTCAAAATCCTTGAATGCAGCATATGCGAGGAATAGTCTGATGGCCTCTAATCTTGCAACTGGTGCATAGGTTTCTTCAAAATCTATTCCTTCACACTGTGCATAACCTTTAGCAACAAGTTTGGCTTTATTCCTAACAACAGCTCTATCTTTATCACTCTTGTTTTTGTACACCCATTTGGTGCTAATGACCTTCTTGTGATCTGGTCTGTCTGTTAGGTCCCAAACCTTGTTCCTTTCCATCTGATCCAGTTTCTCTTGCATGGTAATTATCCAAGAATAATCTTCTAAAGCTTGTTCTGTTGTTTTAGGTTCTATATGAGACATGAAGCAAGAGAACATTGTCATTCCTGCGGGTAGAGTTGACTGTCTTGTCTTAACTCCATCAGTCAGCTTCCCGATGATTTGCTGGATTGGATGGTCTTTCAGCCACTTGGGGATATCGTCTTCTTCTGGGTCTGTTCCCCCTGTTGAATTGCTCTGGTGTATTTCTGCATCAGCTGGAATCTGGTCTCCCTGGTCTGCAACTGGATCAGCTACCGTCTTGTCATCTGCATGTTGGGTCTGATCTGCAGATGAGTCTTTATCAGCTACAGCTGGGTTTTCATCAGCGGCAACTAGATCAGATAGGTGTGTTCCTGTTTGATCTGCAGTTGGGTCTTCAGCAGCTACGGTTGCATCTTCAGGCTGGTCTGCAGGTGAGTCTACCATTCCAGTGTCATGTACAATGACTTCTTCGCGAGTTGCTGATTTGAGCTTATTCTCAATTAGCTCAACTTGCTTCCTGTACTCAACAGTAGATTCATCAAATACAACATGGGGTGTTTCTTCCACAACTAAAGTTCTTTTATTAAAGACTCTATATGCCTTGCTTCTTTGTGAGTATCCCATAAAGAGACCATCATCAGTTTTAGCATCAAAGGCATTTAGTTGTGTTTTACCGTTGTTGTGGATGAAACACTTACAACCAAAAACATGAAAGTAAGCAACAGTAGGAGTTCTATTATTCCAAACCTCATAGGGAGTTTTGCCATGTCTCCCTACTATCATACTCCTGTTCTGAGTATGACAAGCTGTGTTGACAACTTCAGTCCAGAACCTCTTGGGCAGGTCTGCTTCTGCAATCATGGACCTTGCTGCTTCCTTCAGGGTTCTGTTTCTTCTTTCAGCAACGCCATTCTGCTGGGGGGTCCTGGCTGCAGAGAGCTCGTGTTGGATCCCATTCTGATCGCTGTAATCAGTGATAGCCTTGTTGAGAAATTCTCCTCCTCTATCTGATCTGATCTTGATGATGGATAGGGATTTCTCATTCTGGATCCTTCTCAGCAGCTCAGGTAGCTTGATCAAGGTTTCACTCTTCTTATATAGAAAGATAATCCAAGTGTACCTTGAATAATCATCTACTACAACAAGTGCATGCTTTCGGCCGCTTAGAGTCCTTGGCTTGATAGGACCAAATAGATCTATGTGGAGTAGATCCAAGATTCTTGTTGTGAGGGTTGTAGGCTGGACTGGCTTGAATGATGCTCTGGTCTGCTTCCCTTTCTGACAGGCATCACAAAGAGCTTCCTTCTTGAATGCTTCCTCTGGGAGTCCTCTGACCAGCTTCTGAGAGCTAATTTTGTTGATGGCTTTGAAGTTCAGGTGACATAATCTCTTGTGCCACAGCCATCCGTTCTCAGCTATTGTCTTAGATAGAAAACAGGAGTTAGGTGTTCCTGTGTTCCAATCTATCATGTAGACATCTCTCCTTCTGAATCCTTGTAGCTTCACTTCTCCAGATAGGATATCTATCACCATACATTTCCAAATGGTGAAGACTACTAGATTCTTCTCATCGCAAAACTGGCTTATGCTCAGGAGATTATACTTGAGCCCTTTGACATAGTGAACTTTGGATATCACAATATTTTCTCGGTGCAGCTCTCCAAAGCCCTTTGTTTGTCCTCTAGAGCTATCTCCAAAGGTTACATCAGGACCTCTTTCTTTGGTGTATTTGGACAACATCTTTTTGTTCCCGGTCATGTGCCTTGAGCATCCAGAGTCTACAAACCATTCTTCACCTCCAAAGTTTGAATTTGTGGAGATGTGGTTGTAGTCCTTCCACCTTTTCTGCAATCAAACAAGCAGAGATTTAGGTACCCAAATCTATGTGGGTCCTCTAGGGTTAGCTGGTTTCCTGGAGAATTGATTTCTCCTTGGATTATAAAAATTGTTATTATTATTACCCTTATAAGGTGTGTAAGGTCTAGGTCTGTATCTCCTGTTGGGATTGTATACCGGATATTCCTCAAAATATTGATAATGTGGGCCATTTCTAATCCTTGGCTGAGACCATTTATTAAATTTTTGAGGTCTCCACACTTGTTCATTTTGGAAATTAGGATAACCTTGAGGTTTCCATCTGCCCCTCCCATTTTGAAATCTGTTTTTAGGGAGTTGTTGATAATAGTGGGCATGTTGTGCAGTGGCCGCCGTCACAGGCCATTGCCTAGTCGCTTGTCTAGGTGGCTGCCTTGTGTACCCTGGCTGCAGCCTAGACTTGTGACTTGGCTGTTGCCTATTTTAAATATCGGTTTATATGTAGGGTCAGAAGTCGAGACAATTGTTTCTCCCTTGACGAAAGTGGTTTTAGAGCTAGAGGGAGTGTGAGGATCATATCCAAGGCCTGATCTGGAATATAGTGGCCTTTTATTAGTACACAATTCGTCCAGAGTTGAAGACGCCTTCAGGGAAGTTATTTCCTGCGCCTGAGTCTTATTTGCCTGAGTCAGCTTAGTAAATTCAGCTTTGACATGAGCAAGTGCAGCTGATTTTTCTTTAAGTAAAACAGTTAGTCGATTTATCTCAGCTGTAGATACATCAGCCTGGTTTTTCAAGTCAGCTGCAGTTATCTCAACCTTATTCAGTTCTAGGCTGAGTTTTTCAAAATCATTTTTCAGCTGCTTATTCTCATCTTGCAGCTGAGTCTTCTCACCGATACGTATAGGTGTGCGATTTAAGTGTCTCAAAATCTTTAAATAGTGATTCTGATTCATGCATTCATATCTTGTGACATGGTGAACTATTATTTGAACCAGAGGGTTTTGATGTTACCTCTTCATCGCCTAAGTTGGCCATCAGTGCACATACTCTTCATCATCATCGAAAAGAATCACGCTTGATTCTACATGCTCCTGATCTTCTCCGATGAGGGCCTTCCTTCTGTCTTCTTTTCTGCCCACCTCCTTCTTGCTCTCGTCCTTCTTAAGATCAGGACAGTCGATCTGAATGTGTCCTGTCTTGTGAAAATTGTAGCATTCCACCTTCCAGCTTCCGGCTTTCTGGTTCCTTCTGGGATTCTCCTTATAATTTTTTTTGTATTTGGAGTAGTTTTTCCGGAAGTTGCTGAACCTTTGCATTATAAACGCCATTTCTTCCTCAAAATCTAATGGATTTGGAGGCTTTACATCAGATAAGCTCTTGGCGGGGGACTCGGCTGCAAAGGCTATTCCCTTCTCTGCAGGCTCGGTTGAGGATGAACTTGGAAGCTCGAACTCATAAGCCTTCAGATCAGAGAACAGCTCTTGGATCTTTATCTTATTAAGATCCTTGGATTCTCTCATGGCCACTGCCTTCATGCTCCATTCAGGATTGAGAGATCTTAGAACCTTCAGCGCCATTTCCCTGTTGCCATAAGATTTGCCGAGGGAGTTGATCTCATTGATAATCTCAGTGAACCTTGTGTCCACTTGGTCTATAGATTCGCCAATCTTCATTTTGAAGTTGTCAAATTTTTGAATAGCAATTGACAACTTGTTTTCTTTGATCAGCTCCGTTCCTTCACACATTAAGGCTAATGTATCCCAGATTTCTTTGGCATTCTTGCAATTCTTGATCTTGACCATGGTGGATTTTTCAAGAGTTTGATACAGCACATCTCTGGCCCGATTGTCAAGGTTGGCCAGCTTTCTTTCTTCGGGAGTCAGCTCTGTCCTTTTCTTTGGAATCTTCTCTGGCTTCCCTGCTGCGATCTCCTCTGGAGTGTTGTCTTTCTCGAAGGTATAAGGACCGTCCTCTATAATACACCACATGTCATCATGGATTGAAGATAAGTGTGTCTGCATCCTTATCTTCCAAAGATCATACTCGTCAACTGAAAACACAGGTAGTCTAGAATGCATGTGTTCCATTATAAAATGAGAGTAAAGATATATCTCTGATATAGATCTGGTTCGTGAAATAAATGAACCAACCTCTCCGATACCACTTGTAGGTCACAAGTCGTCCAGGAATAAGTCTAGAGGGGGGGTGAATAGACTTATTGAAACTCTTAAACTCTTTCTGAACATTGCAAGGCTGGATTCCCATAATTTAATCCATCTTTCGACCGTTGTGAAGACTTTGCATGTGAAGCGCCCAATCTTTTGAATATAATACGATTAAAGTCTTCAAGGTGGGTCTGAATGAATTATTTAATTCATATCCTTTGCGGGAATCTCTCCAATTTGTCTCTTCACGTTGCATGTGACTTTCCGTAATACTTGACTTTTCAACGCATGCTGACGTGGACTTGGAGTACTTGGTTGATCTCGATTAGGCTGTTGTGATGTTAACTTCTCTACAGTCTGGACCTCTCTGATGTTCACTGTTTAGGACTTATCTGATCAGATGACTTATCTGAGGTTACTTGACTGCAGTCTGGTCAAACATCCCTGATGATTTTTTGTTGACCAGAACTTCTCTGATATGACTCGGCTGTACCTCTCTGATGAACTTAGCTGATCTTTAGTACTTAGCCGATTTTTAGCCTAACTTATTTTGGCCTATAGAAGATACTCATTTGGTTCTTCTTTACATTTTGCCAAGTTTTACACTTAACATAATTTGGCCTATGGAAGATACTCATTTTGTTCTTCCTTACATTTTTGCCAAGTAATAAACATTTGAATTTATATTAATGACATCATCAAAATCTAACAAGTATTCCTAACAGCAGTCTTAAGAGAAAAGTACGGTATTATGTACTCATGTTTGACTCGATGTACTCATTCGTAATAATCCAGTAAAGCCACTGTGATGATGGACTGGGATGCGCTCACGCAATGTCTGTGATTGACAAGAAGCTTGAAGCTCGCTCTATCTCTATAAAAAGGACACTTGAAAACCGATACCCGAATCTGCCCAGAATGTGTTGGTCTATCTCTCATATGACCTACAGGGCAGCTCACTTGCTGGAAAATGGTGAAATTGGTGCCACTAGAAAGGTTTGTGTCTACTTTCCAAGGAAACCAACCATTTGATCACATCCATCATGTTGAGTGACATATGACTATTGTTGCAAAGTAGGACATGATATGTCCGGTAATTTGCTGAGTCAACTTCGATAGAGCTTTGTGATCTGGTCAGGTCGATCTAGGTTACGGACTGTATGTGAATGAAAAGCTATGGGTGTCTAGTTTTCATATGTTCTTACAGTTTCGTTGATACCTATTGAATCGAAGAAGTTATGACTGATTTAGTGTATGGAGGTCAAGACTTTAGAAAACTTGATAAGTCTTTAGCGACTCTGCACTTTGGATGTGTCGCGCTCTTTTTGTCCTTAAACCAAGGTTTATTTTTCCCACTGGGTTTTTGTAACACCCCGAGATATTCGGAATAATTACAGCGCCGTAAACCCTTTAAATAAGGATTTACAAGGCTAATTAAAAAGAAAAGTAAATACAAGACATCAATACTGCGAAAATTCAAGGTTATGAAAACGTACAACTGGTTCAACGGGTAATTAATACAACCATATCGAATTAATATCAAAAGGACGCGCGTACTCGAGTACAGAAACCAAACCAAGACCACAAATCTCCAATAACAATAAACATCACTGAACCCCTTCGTCGTCACGCTTGCATCGCGTCGCTTTCCTCGCTCCTGGCTACCCGAACATCAAAACAAATGTCCACCCCGAAAGGGTTAGCAAAACGATGCTAGTACAAGTATCATATTTAAACAATTCGAATATGCATCAACAATACACAACAAGATACATCACACGGACTTCCGCTAGGAATCCGACAATGCGAATCTACAAGATTCCATTACACACTGGTATTCCAATGATCCAGCCCTCAAGATAGATCCCAAGATGATCCCGGACCAACACGAGGTGGAAATAACCCGCCCAATGATCCAGCGCCTCGGCTAGATCCCAAGATGATCCCGTCGGACCAACACGAGGTGGACATCCGATCCAGCGCCCTCAGCATAGATCGTACACATATACAAACACAACTCATGCATACTCATATGCCAAATCATTATGTTCATCAACATGAACATATAAACACCATATAACGAATATCATGACAAATCAACGAAGTAAATATCATGTTCAACAACATGCATAATCATACGCATACTCCAAAAATACCGATATTAACATATCACGATACTTGCCTCGAAGATGGCAAGAACGATATACTTCAATGCTCTCGACGCACTCAAGGCCGCCTCCGATCAACGTAACAAGCTCGAACCTTAACAAAAGGAACGATATACAAATCATCTCGAGTCGAACAATGGTTTAACAACACCTGCCTACGGCCAAAAGCTCAAACTAAACAATGCTGGATTGCTTAGCGCGCTACGTACTCTACGTAACGCGGCGCTTAAGCTGACTGATAGCGTACGCTATCGTATAAGACTAGCGCGGCGCTAGCCACGAATCGCGATCGACTTTGCCGTCTCATAACGTACGCTACGACGTTTTGTGCGAAAACCGAACCTCGATAGCGCACGTTAACTCACACATGTTAGCGGCGCTAATCTTGCATGGCGTAATATCGCAAACCAAAATCGGTTGAATGATGAAGAACTCATGAATCCTATGGTGATATTACAAGTTATCCTCGGGCATATCATGATAATAAGGTTTCTGGAAGATTTATGATTATGAAATACCAATATACGGATAGTTATCTCGATATCACAATTCCTCTACGATCTTCAAGAAATAATCTAAGTTCCATCGTCTTACGTTCCAAAACACATGATTCCAACGTATACAACGTATCAACTGGGTAATATCCGATTACTTGATCATAAATCGATTTAAACATGCTTAGGAGTCTTTATAATAAGATGGTTCAAAGGTTCATTCGACATCTAGTACCGATACGTCAAAAGTATCCTTCTAACATGTGATGAACGAAATACTTGCTATTCAAACATGATTCAAATCTTCCTTATGAACATTACTAATCATTGGTGAAGAATCACCTACCTCAAAGTATTGAAGAACACGGATGAAATGAAGCAATCCAACACCGAAGGCTTGAACACCAATCTCCAATGATGTATGATCTTCAATCTCGAACTAGGAGGTTGAGGAGGTTGATACGGAGTGTTTAGGACGAAAGTAGTTATGTTCTATGTGTCAAAGTTCGGGTTGTGGGAGGAGAAGGAACTGAAATCACGAATAGATGTCATCCTATTTATAATAAATGGCTATTAGCGCGCTAGACCTGTTCGTAGCGTGCGCTAACGGCTCACCTAAATCAGACTCGGCACTTAGCGTGCGCTACGCATCGACCAGAAGGCGTGCGCTAAGGCGTTGACTCGCTTTTCCCGAAAGCCGCCAGTACATCCGACACGATCCGACAGGTCCCCGCCGATCTCACCTACCGCACGTCTCAATCAATCGACCACGCATAGCGTGCGCTAATTACACTCGGTAGCGTGCGCTATGAAACCACGTTAGCGTCGCTACCTCACCTGTAGCGTGCGCTACATGCACAGAATTTCAATCTATATATCACATATACGAAATTATATGCTCGACAACATCGGATAATGAAATACAGAGAATAGTACTCATACAAAAGTACAATCATTACAATATCACAAGTTCCAATTACATAACAGAAATCTCGGGTATTACATCCTTCCTCCCTAAAAGGAAGTTAAGTCACTAAACTTAGGATGAAAACAACTCCGGGTATTTAGCCTTCATACCGTCCTCCGTTTCCCAAGTGGCCTCTTCGACTCCATGTCGTGACCATTGTACTTTAACCAAATGTATTGGTTTATTCCTCAATTGTTTGATCCGGCTCTCAAGTATCTTCATTGGTCTCTCTTCGAAGGTGCCATCATTAGCTATCTCGATCTCGTCGAAATCAATGACGTGACTGGGGTCCGGTACATACTTTCGCAGTTGGGATACGTGAAACACATTGTGAACATGACTCAGCGACGGCGGTAAGGCCAATCTGTATGCTAACTCTCCAACTCTCTCGAGGATCTCGAATGGTCCGATATATCTCGGACTAAGCTTGCCTCTCCTCCCAAAACGAAAAATCCCTCGTGTAGGAGACACCTTCAATAGCACATGATCCCCAACGTCGAACTCTAGAGGACGACGACGTACATCGGCATAAGACTTCTGTCGACTCTGGGCAGTCAATAGTCTCTCTCGAATCAAAGCTATCTTCTCTTGAGTCTGAATAATCAATTCTGGTTCCGTCCCGATCAAATCCGAAGAATCATCCCAACACATGGGTGATCGGCATCTCCTCCCGTACAAAGCTTCAAATGGTGCCATTCTAATAGAAGCATGCCAACTATTATTGTAAGTGAATTCGATCAAGGGCAAGTGAACTTCCCAATCAGTTGACCAATCCAACGCACAAGCTCTAAGCATGTCTTCTACAGTTTGAATAGTCCTTTCGGACTGACCGTCTGTTTGGGGATGATAAGTCATGCTAAAGTTGAGCTCGATCCCAAAGCCTTGTGGATCGCCTTCCGTAAGTGCGACACGAAACGACCATCTCGATCCGAAATAATGGTCTTGGCGTCCCATGCAATCCGACTATCTCCGCAACAAATACTCGTGCCAATCTCTCGGGTCCCCATGTATCTTTGATTCCTAGAAATGAGCCGACTTGGTTAGTCGATCAACTACGACCCAAATCATGTTCATTCCTGCTCTAGTCCTTGGCATACCTGGTGATGAAATCCATCGAAATGTCCTCCCACTTCCATTCGTGGATCGAAGCGGCTTTAACATCCCTGCAGTCGCCGATGCTCAATCTTGACTCCGACAAGTCAAACACTTCAAACGTACTCTACTACGTCCTTCTTCATATTCCCTCACCAAGTTTTGTTTAAGATCCTTATACATCTTATCACGCCTCGGTGAATAGAATAGGGCGCGCTATGAGCTTCTTTCAGAATAGTCCGTCTCAAGTCATCATCGTCGGGAACGCAAAGTCGACTCTGAAATCTCAGAACTCCATCATCTTGTATCACGAATCCTGGGGCTTTTCCTTTCTTTACTTCATCACATAATCGAAGGATCAGAGAATCGTCCAACTGCTTGGACTTGATCTTCTCGACTAGTGATGAAGTCAGTTCCATCACATAAAGTCGCCCTTGGATTCCTGGTGCCCATACTTCAATCCCTTCGCGGATCAGTTCTCGTTGAATGCTGGTATGGGGCGTAAGAGCTTCCAACACTCGAGGAGAAACAAATTTACGGCTCAAAGCATCGGCTACTACATTTGCTTTCCCCGGATGATAGAGAATCTCCAAGTCGTAATCCTTGATCAATTCCAGCCACCTCCTCTGCCTCATGTTTAATTCTTTCTGACTGAAAATGTATTTGAGGCTCTTATGATCTGTAAAGATCTGACAATGAGTGCCGTACAGATAATGTCGCCAAATTTTCAAGGCAAAGACCACAGCTGCTAGCTCCAGATCATGAGTCGGATAATTAACTTCGTACGATTTTAATTGCCGAGAAGCATAAGCAATCACTTTATCCTTTTGCATCAACACGCAACCCAAACCCTGATTTGAAGCGTCGATGTATACCATAAATCCGTCAGTTCCTTCTGGCAGCGCTAATATAGGTGCTGTCGTTAGTCTCTTCTTAAGTTCACAAACCACTGGCACTTCTCATTCCACGCGAACTTTTGAGTTTTCTCAGAATAAATGAGTGAGCGGACGAGCAATTTTGGAAAATCCCTCTACAAAGCGGCGATAATATCCATAGTCCTAAGAAGCTTCGACTTCCTTCACGTTCTTAGGAGCTTCCCATTCCAAGATTGCTTCGACTTTTTCGGGTCCACCGAACTCCATCTACGATATCACATGCCCAAGGAAGGTTACTTCCTTAAGCGTAACTCGCATTTAGAAAATTTTGCATATAGTGTTCCTTTCTCAAGATGCTCAAAACCACACGTAGATGTTTAGCATGATCCTCTGCGTCCCTCGAATATATCAAAATGTCGCCAATGAAAACGACCACAAATTTATCCAAGTACTCCAAGAATACCCGATTCATCAATTGCATGAATACCGCAGAGCATTGGTAAGTCCAAATGGCATCACTACAAATTCATAATGCCCGTCTTGGATCTGAAAGCGATTTCGGTATATCCGATTCCTTAATCCTCAACCGATGGTATCCCGATCGCAAGTCAATCTTCGAGAATACCCTTGCCCCTTGCGGTTGATCAAACAAGTCGTCGATCCGAGGTATAGGATACTTATTCTTGATCGTCATCTTGTTAAGCTCCCTGTAATCAATACATCGGAGGGATCCGTCTTTCTTCCGACAAAGAGAACAGGCGCTCCCCAAGGGGAAACGCTCGGTTGAATATAGCCTTCAGTAACAATTCCTCCAGCTTGCTTCTTGAGTTCATACATCTCGGTTGGCGCCATGCGGTATGGTGCCCTGAAATAGGGGTTGCTCCTGTGCTCTAATTCGATGGTGAATTCCACTTCTCTTGCGGAGGTAACCACAGTAGCTCGTCAGAAATATATCCGAGAACTCATTCACAATCGGAATAGACGAGCTTTACTCCTTCCTCTTTCCTCATGGCATAACACCAAAGTCCATGACATCCTGTTTGATAATTTTACCGCTTTCATTGCTTTGATCAATTTCCCGAGCTTCCTGGTCTCCATCCTCGGAATAAGTGTTCGATCCGTCATCGCAATGATGGAAATGACTCTCTCTCGGTAATTCAAGACACTCCATAACGGTTGAGCCAATCATCTCCGAGAATTAAATCGTCACCGCAGATGTCAACTACAATAAGATTCGATGGCCAATCTCTTCCTTCTATAGATACCTTGAAATCCCTAGCTTCTAGTGTTCCCACAATTTTCTCTCCGCTCTAATCCCACAACATAAGGTTCACAATTATACAAGCACGAGATGTTCAAACGTTTAACACGGTTCAAAGATATAAAAGAATGCGTAGCTCCCGAATCGAACAAGACACTAATCGGTTGCAAAAGGATCTCAATCGCACTGATGCAACAAGCAGTTCGTCGCCGATCTCCTCATTTCGTACAGGCGCGGAGGAACGGACCCAGCACTGGATGTCTCTCTCTTCCCAGCGTTCTGCTGCTGAAATCCACTCTGCTGTGTCTGGTTCACACTTATCTCCTTAGGAACTGGTGCCGGAGTGCGGGTACCAAAAGATCTAGCAGCGGCTCCACAGAAGGCCGCACGGTGCCCTTCTTGCCCACAATCGTAACAAGTCACAGAAGATGCGGGGCAATCACGTCGAATATGCCCGGATCGACCACAATTGTAGCATTTCTTTGATGCGTCCGAAACTGCTGATGTTGCCCGGAACTTCTTTCCGCCTCTAGAAGGATGTGGAGGTTTCCTAGCCGAATAAAAGGAAGATCGGCCCTTGCGGGCCCCACCACTCTTGTTTTCTGCAAAGCTGTCGGTCACCTTCTGCTTCTTTGCCTCTACTGATTTCTCCATCGCCGCCTCTTTCATGTCGTAGGCCAGCGCTTTGTCTTGATACTGTCGCAACGTAGTACACTCGAATCCGGACATGTATCTTTGAATCTCCGCTTCATCCGCATATCAAAATGAAAATCTTTTACGCCTCCGTTCACCAAGTGTCGCACACAAGTCGGTGATGATTAAAAGTTTTGATTACATCCGCTGCGATGCCTCCGAACTCTGTGGTGAGAAAACTCTCGGATCTTCGCCTCTAATCGGACGAGGACAATACGTGCTTCCATCATTTGTTTGAATTCCGTCCAATCCGCATTATGATTCTCGGGTCGAATAGCCTCCCACCAATCAAAGGCCTCCCGGTCGAGAAAATATTGGGCAATAGGAACCTTAGGTCCTGGGACAGCTTAAGACCCGCGAATATCTTTTCCAACTCCTTGAGCCGGTGATCCCAAGTAAGTGTCTCGGCAGATCCGTCAAATTTTGGCGGGTGCAATTTAACCACTTCCGCAAGCCATCTGTCTCCCCGGTTATCCTCGTGGTGCCGTTGTCCCATCGCTGCCTGCATGCGATCAACGACACAGGCGAACCGATTTATTTGCGCCACCACCTATTGAAGCACTCCTGGCATGTTAGGGTTTGCGTCATCATTCGCCGATCTCACGCCTCCGAATGGGAATCGGTTCGACTAGCCGATATTTCGGGGTAGTTGCGGAATCCTCATGTCTCATGTTACCACGTCGCGTCCACGACCGGCCCGCGTCCACGACCTCCTCTCGATACCGTAAACGTAATTTCTCAATATACGTAACAAAATTTTTGAAATAAAGTCCGTCAATACTCACAAAACAAGAATTAAGTAATACGGTAGTATAAGAGATTAAGAGACTTACAACCACGGTCCACATGACGACTTGGTGAACGGTGATGTTACAAACGACCGTAAATCAAATAACGTAAATGCACCCAAATAAAACCCGATTGCCAAGATATCCATAAATCTTAGCTCCGATACCATATTCTCGTAACACCCCGAGATATTCGGAATAATTACATACCGTAAACCCTTTAAATAAGGATTTACAAGGCTAATTAAAAAGAAAAGTAAATACAAGACATCAATATCGCGAAAATTCAAGTTTATGAAAACGCATAACCGGTTCAACGGGTAATTAATACAACCATATCGAATTAATATCAAAAGGACACGCGTGCTCGAGTACGAAACCAAACCAAGACCACAAATCTCCAATAACAATAAACATCATCAACCCCTTCGCCGTCACGCTTGCAGATCGCGGTCGCTTTCGCTCCTCGCTACCCGAACATCAAAACAAATGTCCACTTAGAAGGGGTTAGCAAAACGATGCTAGTACAAGTATCATATTTAAACAATTCGAATATGCATCAACAATACACAACAAGATACATCACACGGACTTCCGCTACCGGAATCCGACAATGCGAATCTACAAGATTCCATTACACAGCCTAGGTATTCCAATGATCCAGCGCCCTCAGCATAGATCCCAAGATGATCCCGTCGGACCAACACGAGGTGGAAATAACCCGTCCAATGATCCAACGCCCTCAGCCTAGATCCCAAAATGATCCCGTCGGACCAACACGAGGTGGACATCCGATCCAGCGCCCTCAGCATAGATCGTACACGTATACAAACACAACTCATGCATACTCATATGCCAAATCATTATGTTCATCAACATGAACATATAAACACCATATAACGAATATCATGACAAATCAACGAAGTAAATATCATGTTCAACAACATGCATAATCATACGCATACTCCAAAAATACCGATATTAACATATCACGATACTTGCCTCGAAGATGGCAAGAACGATATACTTCAATGCTCTCGACGCACTCGAAGGCCGCCCCCTCCGATCAACGTAACAAGCTCGAACCTTAACAAAAGGAACGATATACAAATCATCTCGAGTCGAACAATGGCCTAACAATTCGGCCTACGGCCGAAAAGCTCAAACTAAACAATCTGCCTGGATTGCTTAGCGCGCTTACTCTACGTAACGCGTGCGCTAAGCCGATCATAGCGTCGCTATCGTATAAGACTAGCGTCGCTAGCCACGAATCGGCTCGACTCATTGTCTCATAACGTACGCTACGTCGTTTTGTGCGAAAACCGAACCTCGATAGCGCACGTTAACTCACACATGTTAGCGTCGCTAATCTTGCATGGCGAATCGCAAACCGAAATCGGGTTGAATGATGAAGAACTCATGAATCCTATGGTGATATTACAAGTTATCATAGGGAATATCATGATAATAAGGTTTCGGAAGATTTATGATTATGAAATACCAATATACGGATAGTTATCTCGATATCACAATTCCTCTACGATCTTCAAGAAATAATCTAAGTTCCATCGTCTTACGTTCCAAAACACATGATTCCAACGTATACAACGTATCAACTGGGTAATATCCGATTACTTGATCATAAATCGATTTAAACATGCTTAGGAGTCCTTATAATAAGATGGTTCAAAGGTTCATTCGACATCTAGTACCGATACGTCAAAAGTATCCTTCTAACATGTGATGAACGAAATACTTGCTATTCAAACATGATTCAAATCTTCCTTATGAACATTACTAATCATTGGTGAAGAATCACCTACCTCAAAGTAGTGAAGAACACGGATGAAATGAAGCAATCCAACACCGAAGGCTTGAACACCACTCTCCAATGATGTATGATCTTCAATCTCGAACTAGGAGGTTGAGGAGGTTGATACGGAGTGTTTAGGACGAAAGTAGTTATGTTCTATGTGTCAAAGTTCGGGTTGTGGGAGGAGAAGGAACTGAAATCACGAATAGGATGTTGTCCTATTTATAATAAATGGCTATTAGCGCGCGCTAGACCCTGTTCGTAGCGTGCGCTAACGGCTCACGCCTAAATCAGATTTCGGCACTTAGCGTGCGCTACGCATCGACCTGTAGCGTGCGCTAAGGCGTTGACTCGGCTTTTCCCGAAGCCGTCCAGGTACATCCGACACGATCCGACAGGGTCCCGGCCAGATCTCACCTACCGCACGTCTCAATCAATCTGACCACGCATAGCGTGCGCTAATTACACTCGGTAGCGTGCGCTATGAAACCACGTTAGCGTACGCTACCCTCAGCCTGTAGCGTGCGCTACATGCACAGAATTTCAATCTATATATCACATATACGAAATTATATGCTCGACAACATCGGATAATGAAATACAGAGAATAGTACTCATACAAAAGTACAATCATTACAATATCACAAGTTCCAATTACATAACAGAAATCTCGGGTATTACAGTTTTCACTTGGTAAGGTTTTTAACGAGGCGACCTATGAGAACATCCATACAATGATGCGTTGTACTTCTGTTCAACTTAGACCAAGAGCTATTTTTCCCACTGGGTTTTTTCTTGGTATAGTTGTGAGGGCAACTTGGCATCCGACTCCTATGATTTGAGGTACTCATAAGGGGGAGTCATTATGTATACATCAGGGGGAGTATACATGACATGTTATGTTGGTGCGTTGCAATCTTTTCCTCATCAAGCCTTTATTTTTCCCATGGGGTTTTGTTTTGGCTTGGAATAGGTTTTTACGAAGGCAACATCTTCTGCACCATTGTTGTATTAGTGCTCGACACAGGGGGAGTGTTCCGGGAATTATTATTCACGTGATGTGTCTTACCTAATACTGGTTGTAGATACATAGATGGAAGGTTCTAGATCCTTCTAGAGGTAGTAGGATCCTATTAGATGTCTTACCTTATCTAGGAATCCTATGTATGGAAGGACTCTCATTGTAATGCCTATATAAAGGCCCCTCTATCAGTGTTATGAATACAATTGATTGACTCTATTTACAGTCTTTTTACTTTCTCCTGAAACACTCCTAACATTTTTATATATCTATTTATCAAACTTTGTGTATAAAACCACAAAGCGCCGACACATGATGCCACCATAAAAGGAGTTTAGGGTGGTTCTATCTCCTACGGCGAGGGCTAGCATCACTTGCGGGTTAGCTGCAGGATCCCTTTCTCAAAGTCCTTGTCAACAGGTGGAAGTCTACTTGAAAGAGTATCCCTGGTCTTTGCTGGCAGGAGATACCAAAAATCTTTGGCTAATCGTGCGTTTAGGAACCCTTGTGGTGGACAACTCATCAAAGCGCTCCATTCACATGTATGAGATTATTATTTTTGAGGAAAAAAATGAAATTGGTAACAAGTAGGCACCGACACGGTGGGTGACGACAGTTAAAATTCAAAATGATTATCCGACACAACAATAATATACGGGCGCCGGAGAGGGTGACACAACAATAATATACAGGCGGAGTGCCCACAAGCGCCGAGGTTGCACGGGTTAATTCAAAATCTCGAACATCAAATAATAAATATAACCATTGATGCGATATGGTTCAAGTCGGGCCGACAGTCGTTCGCACGAAGCGTAGAACGCTTGTTTGTGGTGCTCGGAGGCCGATGGCCTCGTACCCACGTGATGTTCCGTATCCGAGAGACCGAGCATCACGTCGTGGGTCGCCTACCCAAACGCCCCGAGGGGTCGAACGCGACGCGATACACGACGCGTGCAATTTGGCCACCCAGCGCCGCTTGCCCACGGAGAGCAGCGGCACAAGGCGGGAAAGGGACAATTTTAGCCGACAGAATGCCTTCGTGATAGGTATTCAACACAGGAAAACCGAACGTCGGCCGAGCACACGAATATGGAAGAGTAAAATCCAAACTCAAGAAAAATATCATACCCTCAGCGCATAGCCTTTCCCGATTTTATGAAACCTCACGTCCTTGATGTCCTCAACGAGGGACCTTGCCTATGCCTATACAGAAATTGGAATCAAGATTCCAGAAAACATGATAGGCTAAAGAAAGATTACGAACATGAAAACAACTTAGTAACCATGTAGATATCATGAATATCGTCCCGTACACTAAATAAAACAAAAGAACATGTTCAAAACCAGTGCCAAAATATAACAGGACAAATTAGATAATTACATATAAACATTTACTGATCAAAAAGAAGCCTTGATATTTATACATAGTGAAATGGCAAAGGCTGAAACTTCTCAGAATCTCGCTCTGCTTCCAGCACTTGCGCTAACTTATCTATGGAAAAAGCAGATATTGATAGCAATAAGAATCTTTCATTAGTTTAATCATAAAATGAGTGGTTTTGCTCCCAACTCACCAACAGACATCTACCCCGGAGCTCGAATTCTGCACTTCCCTCTCTTCTTCAAGGCCACGGCCAACCAAAGTGGCGCTTGAGTTGGTATTTGTGGTCTAAATGGGCCGAAACCCCCCTCTGAAAACTTCCTCCAGGTCTGCTGTGTGAGCCTTGGCTTCTGTGCTCTTCACCAACATATACCGCCATGTTCCTACCGATCTGGTCTTTGCACCAATACCTTTCCTTAAAACTTGTGCCACTCTCTCCACACCATAATTTTTATGGGCGGAGGCAGTATCAGCTAAGCAAATACAAATAAGCAAATATAATCATTTTCTATCATCAAGTATTCCAAATTTCCACAAGTATCCGATAAGAAAAAACAAATGAGCAAATAAATGACTAAACACGATGAAGATCTCCTATAAAATGTAAGTACGCATAATATCTAACGTTGGACTCTCTAGCCTAGAGTTTGGGGATCCCCATTCCTCTAGCGAGTTTGGATCCTCTCCAGTAACTGACCCTCGATTTCCCACACACACACATACACCATACGGGTGTGTGTGAATTGGAGGGTCCAGATTGAACTGGACCCTTAAGAAATGGAGAGGATCCCCATTCCTCTAGCTATCTGGTAATACTTTTTAGGGATATTTTTTTACGAAATGTTGGTCATCTTGAGCCAATTCCTCTTCTATGTGTTAGAGCGCATTTCTTTTTACTTGTCGGTTGAATCTTGTCGAACTTAATCGATCAGTATATTTTGTTGCTTACTTTCTACTTAATGATCTTAATAATGTCTTTTTCATTAAGAACTTTTGGGGTGTCCTTACCATTAAGCAAATATTTCAATATACCAAAATTACCCTCTTTAATAATAAAAGAATTGAGTATATATAGTATAAATTATCATATAATCTTAATTATAATTGAGTATATATAATATAAATTTAAAATATATATTAATATTATACATTTAAAATTCATAAAATATAAGCTATTTATTGATAAAAAAATAATATAAGTATATATATTAAAATATAACTTAATATATTTATAAAAATATTGTCTGATTATTTAAATATACCTGAAAATTATAATATGATTTATGAATATAAATATATTATAATATAAATTAAAATATATATTATTTTATATTATATAAATTGATTTTTTTTATATTGACTATTAAAAAAATTAATATAATTATATATAATAAAATATAACTTAATATATTTATAAAAATATTGTCTGATTATTTACATATACCTAAAAATTATAATATGATTTATGAATATAAAGATCAAACTTCACCAAATGGATGTGAAAAGCGCATTTCTGAATGGAGTTATTCAAGAAGAAGTCTATATCAAGCAACCACGTTTTGAGGATTATAATCATCCACACTACGTGTACAAGCTTCATAAGTTGTCTATGGATTAAAACAAGCGCCGAGAGCATGGTGTTGTGCGGCGATTGATACGCCTCGATAGGCGATCGGCATCACGACCAGAGAAGCCTATCGTCGAAGACATACTCTGGACAAACTCCTAGAATTCGGCGCAATACGGCGATCGTCTTTTGGCACCTAGCGATCGTCTTTCGATATTTGACGATCGTCTATAATGAGCGGACCAGAGACGATCATCTCATGACCACGTATGGGTCCGGCATCCGTCAAAGTCATCAAAGACCGAATCTTGGACGGTGGCCCACATGCGGATCTTCAGAGATACCGGCAGATAAAGACCTTTGTCCTCATCCTGTCACCTACCTCACCTACCGACAAAGCCGCCGAAAGGTACAAAGTGGGTCCTCCCCTCACATGCTGCCCAGGACGCGCGTTGGCCTCTCATTGGCTCACACAGTTGACTCCAGCAGCAGCTCCTGACTTTAAGGGAACAGCCCCATGTGACGGAACGATCGGCCACCTTATTATAATATAAAAAAACGGCGGTCGCCGGTGATCGCCTCAGGGATCCCAACCACCTTGTCCCCTATAAATAGGGAACTCACCGCAGCAGCAAGGACACAGTTTTGACTACAGATTCGGTCTGAAATACACACAAAAGAGAAAATCAAAGACTCTCTTAGTAACCGCTTACACATTCATAGTGATATTCATACATATCCATCTTATCTCTCAAAGCAAGAACTCACAGATCTTTCTATCTGGTTCTTCCGGCAATCTACACGCTCTAAAGCCTAGATAACTAGAATTCTTTACACTCCTTGTATTAGATTCTAACATTAATATTTGTACTCGACAGTATATTTATTAATAACATCTCGCGAGAGCATTCAAGCCCGGGATTAACAACCCCGGCAAATCTTGTGTTATCTATTTTCTCACGGAAGTGTTCTCGCATTTGTTTGTTACTCGATCATTCCGGCAATATTATCTCCGGATAATATTTTGGGTAACAACAATTGGCGCTAGAAGGAGGGGCATCTAAACCTTCATTTTTATTCCTACCGTCTCGAAGAACACTCACTGTTCTCCGGACATATACTTGAAGAAACACTCACTGTTCTTCAATAGAAAAACCTTCAGAAAATGACATCAGCAACAACCTCCAAGAGGGCCACCCTGAGATCTGCCGGAAATCTTATTCCGGCGAGGACCGAATCCCAGCCCACGGCGGAGGGCGAGCGTGGCGACGCTAGCTCACTCCCGCCCCGAGGGACGGTTCTAGCCTCTCACTCGACCTCGCCCAGACATCGAGCAGTTGAGGAGGCTATAGCCATCCTCGAGGAACGGCAGAGGGCCCGCGATACGCCTATCATCACCTGCTGCGCTAACCGCCGGCAAGCAAAAGGAAGCTCAAGGGGATCTATGTTGAGAAATCAAGAAAGTCCCGAGCCGCAGGAAGGCTCTCGTAAGGCGGGACGATTCCGTCTTCACCGCCAGGAAGCGATCCCTCATGGCAACCAGGCACTCAGCCCCAAATGAGACATCGGTATCTGAATCCTTTACTGTGAGTTCGGCATATCCGACCCCAAGAGACAGTCGGCCCGACCCCCTGCTCGCCCAAGGAAGGAACCCACTGGCAGGAGCTCGTCATTCACCCCGGGGCCTGGGGATCGCACACGATCGCCTCGGTGCACGCTCGAGAGCCATTCGGCGAGCGGTCAAGCGGCGGCGATGGCTGCCATGCAACGCCAGCTCGACGAGATGAAGGCGCTCCTGGAAAATGGGGCAGGCGCCAGGAGACCAATCGTTGGGTCAAGCGAGCCACTCGCGACTCAGATCGAGCTCGCCCCAGTCCAACCAACGATTAATCCCCCACAAACACCTCTATATGAGGGGAGAACGGATCCGGGAACCCACTTAAGTAGGTTCCGGATCTACATGACTGGATGCGGAGCTTCAGACGCGACGAAATGTCGTATGTTCCCGTTAACTCTGGACGATCTCGCCCACAGGTGGTACATCTCGCTACCATCTCGCTCAATCAATTGCTTTGAGAAGCTGGCGAACGACTTCACGTCGTACTTCGCCGCCAAAGTCGCTCGCCCGGAAGGCCCCCACCGCATGATGAAAATCAGGCAGGGGAAGGACGAATCGGATGAGGATTATATCGACCGGGTGGACGAGATAGTCCTCACCGGTGAACCCGTCAGCGACGAGATCGCTCACCACGCAGTCCTGAACGGATTCCACGGACGCTCGCCCATGTTCAGGCACCTCACAAAGGATTTCCCACCGACCTATACTGCTCCGCGTCGAGCGCCGATTTTCTCGCCGGGCGGAAGATGCTCACTCCGTTTGGACGAGGGACACCAAGAAGGAAAAGCACCTTCCCATGTCCGTAAGAAGGCGGTCGCCAAGCCTAGAAAGGCGGTCGCCAAGCCGCCGCGAGTTCAAAGCCTTCGAGGATGTGGAGGTCCACCTTCTTCACAACCTCAACTTATCTCCCAGACACATCTTCAACGCGATCAAGGGTCGCGAGTGGCTTTCAAGCCAAAACCAATAAGAGACCACGGTCACCTAGACCGTAGCAAATTCTGTGCCTATCATAAGAGTCCCGCCACAACACTAGCCAATGCCGCGACCTTCTCGACATGTATGGCGATTGTTTGAAGAAGGCAAGTGACAATCTAATCACCAAGCCGGAGCCAAGGACGGAAAGGACCGGAGGGCGCGAACGCCGACAACGCGAGAGAACTCCTCCCAATCCGGTCGCCAGGATCGAGCATGAGCCGGAATACTCTGATGAATCGGTCCCTCCGATCAACCCTGGCGGTCGGATAAACATGCTTCAAGTCGGGGGTGGAAACCTCGGAGGTCTTTCCCCGGTTTCCACCATGTCGAACAGGAAGCGAAAGGCCGAATTGAGGGCATTCGCCGGAGTCCATGTTGTAGTTCCTCCGGAGCCGACCATCTCTAGAGACGCGCTCATCACCTTTTCCAACAAGGACAGGGAAGTAGTGCAATGTCCCAAAGAGGATGCACTAGTGATCTCCGCATGCATCCTTGGGAAGACGGTCGATCGCGTGTTGGTCGACAATGGGAGTTTTTGCAACATCATATTCAAAACCGCCCTAGACCAACTCGGCAACCTAATCAAATTCATCAAGCCTTTCGACACCGTGCTTCAAGGGTTCGGCGACAACACCGTCCAAGCCTATGGGAGGATCAAGCTCTCTGTTGAGCTAGTATGCTTTTATGATCACAAGGTTAGGATTACTAGGAACCTAAGCTTTGTAATCATAGATAGGCCCATCATCTATAATGGGTTCCTAGGTCGCCCCTTTCTAGAAACCTTTGAGGCGGTCGCCTCATCTTTCTTTTACTGTATCAAATTCCCCACTGCCGATGGGACGGTGCATCAGTAAGGGAGATCAACTAATGGCAAAGAGATGTTTGAGTTACTCCTGTGTTGCTACTTATTTCGCTATTTCCCATGCTATATGTAACATTGAAGCGACCAACGATCAACCCATGGAGATCGACGGGCCTAACACTTCGTACCAACCGGACTCAGAGGACGCCATCTCTCATCGATCGACGGACGACATCGAGCCAAGGATCGGTTTGAGCGAGTCTCGACATCGATCCAAGGACCGAGTCCGGAGATCGTACCAACGAGAGGCGGCAGTTCCTGTCGAAGAGTTGGAAAACATTACGATGGATCCGGATCATCGAGCGGGAAGTACAGATCGGCGCAAGCATCGACCGCGAATTAAAGGGAGATCTGATCAACTTGCTACGTAAGAACATCGGTGTCTTTGCCTGGTCGCATCAAGATATGGTTGGCATAAGTCCCGAACACGCCTGCCACTATCTGAAGATCGACCGGGCGATGAAGCCTGTTCACGAGCGTAGGAAGTTCGGTCCCGAGAAATACGCGGCGCTCGACATAGAAGTCCAGAAGTTACTCAACAACAAATTGATCGGAGTAGCAACAGACGAACCACAGTGGGTCGCCAACGCGGTTCTCGTCAAAAAGCCAACTGGCTCCTGGAGATTATGCATAGACTTCACCGACCTCAACGCGGCATGTCCAAAAGATCACTTCCCAATGCCTCATATCGATCACCTGGTCGACAGTACGGCAGGTTGCGAAATGATGTCGTTTATGGATGCCTTCGCCGAATATCATCAAATCCCAATGGCAGAGGAAGACATAAAACACACATCCTTCCACACAGAAAAAGACATATACGTTTGGGTCAGAATGCCGTTCGGCTTGAAAAACGCAGGGGCAACCTACCAGCGATTAGTCAACAGGATGTTCGCCGATCAGATCGGCAAGACCATGGAGGTCTACATTGACGATATCGTAGTCAAAAGCCTCAAGAAGGAAGATCACCTCAGCGATCTCGCCGAGACGTTCGCCATCCTTGAGAAGTTTAACATGAAGCTGAACCCCAAGAAATGCAACTTCGGGGTGGGCTCCGGGAAGTTCCTGGGGCACATAGTGAGCCAAAGGGGATCGAGGCGAACCCTACCAAGATACGGGCGATCCTTGACATGCAGAACCACGAAACATCAAACAGTGCAACGCCTCACGGGTTGTCTAGCCGCCTCAACCGTTTCATTTCACGGCTCGGCGATAAAGCAAGCCTTTCTTCGCGACCATCAAGAACAAGAAGTTCGCATGGACGAAAGAAAGCCAGTAGCATTCGCCAAAATAAAGGAATATCTATCTAACCCCAGATCCTCGGCAAAGCCGATCCGGTGAAAAATTATTCCTTTACTTGGCGGCCTCGGGGTCGCGGCAGTGCCGTTCGTGCGAGCAGAGGGGCAGTCCACTTGCCAATCTACTATGTTAGCCGGGCGCTCCACGACGCCGAGACACGCTATACACCATTGGAGAAGATCGCCATGCCCTTGTCATGAGTGTACGTAAGCCGAGGGCTTACTTCTTCGATCACCAAGTGGAAGTCCTAACAACTCTATCTCTAAGACAAGTCCCGCACCGATAGGACACCAACGGCGACTCCTCAAGTGGTCGCCGGAGATCGCCCAATACGGTATCACTTACGCTCCTCGCACGGCGATCAAAGGCCAAGCTCGGCGGACTTCGTGGTGGAATTAACGTTCCCTCACGGTCAGGCTCGTGTGGCAGACTGCACTGAAATTATACGTGGATGGCTCAGCGACCAATGCGAGAGCAGGGGCAGGAATTGTCCTCATCAGCCCCGACGGTCAGAGTTTCACAAATGCTGTGCGTTTCGGCTTTCGTGCGACCAACAATGAAGCTGAATACGAAGCTCTGGTAGGCGGGCTTGATCTAGCCCTCGCCCTAGATGTTCATCGCCTCCATATCTTCATGGACTCTCTTCTGGTCGTAAACCAAGTCAAGGGAGAATATGAGGCACGCGGGGAACAAATGGTCAAATACCAAGAGCTGGTCGCCGTAATGTGCACAAAATTTGAAGAAGTACTAATCGAACAAGTCCCCAGAGAGCATAACTCCCAGGCCGATGCTCTTTCCAAACTAGCATCATCAGATGGGGCAGCCGACTTCTCCAATATCCAAATCACAAAATCAGCAAGGCCGCGATCGACAGAATTTGGTTACCACGGTCGCCATCGCCGAAGAGAATGGATGACTCGCTCATCAAATACTTAAAGGACGGAACGGTCCTCGACGACCGTGTTAAAGCTCGCCAACTCCGGCTTCGTGCGACTGTGTATACCCTATCGACGATCGGCTTTACAAGCGAGCCTTCACCTTCCTCCTCAAGTCTATTACACCTAAGAAGGTCGGCCGGTTTTGGCCGAGATCCATGACGGGTTTGTGGAAACCACGCGGCGGCGAGCCCTCATCCATAAAACAACCAGACAAGGGTTTTTCTCGCCATCACTTCGGAAAGATGCGATCGCTTATGCCGATCTTGTCATAGATGTCGATAATGGGCCCCAACATTAAGCTATCACCCGAATGTACCACCTCCATGTATAGCCCTTGGCCATTTGCGCAATGGGGCATCGACCTTATAGGTCCCTTGCCGACGGCTCCGGGGTGTAAGTTCGCCGCTGGGGTCGACTATTTCACCAAATGGGCCGAGGCCGAACCGCTCAACAAGATCGCCAAGAGCAGGTGATCAAGTGTATATGGAAAAACAGAATATGCCGATTCGGAATGCCCCAGGCCATCCTCTCCGACAACGGGAAACAGTTCGACGGCTTAGAAGTCATGCAATTCTATGAAAACGGGGGAGTCACAAGGTTATTCTCGGCGCCTATCACCCTCGACGAACGGGCAGTAGAGGCGGTGAATAAGATCCTCAAACACACGATCAAAGCACGACTCGAATCCGTAAGGAAGATGGGCGAGCGAGCTCCCGGATGTTTTATGGTCCTACCGAACGACGACCCGCAATTCAACCGCGAAACCCCTTTCGCCCTTACCTTCAATGAAGCGGTGATTCCTTCGGAGATCGCCGTCCTCGGCCATCGAACCGAACAGAGATGACGACCGACAACGATGTAGCCCGGCGAATCGACCTAGACATGCTTGAAGAAAGACGGGTGACCTCGAAATGAAGAACACAATCCACAAAAGGAGAGCCGAGAAGTTCTTCAATTCAAAGGTCGAGAAAGAAGATTTCAAGTGGGCGATCTCGTCCTCAAGAAGATCCAAACCCATACAGCGTCTTTGGTCCGAATCGAAGGACCTTTCGAGTATCCAGATGGCTAACTAAAGGAGCCTACGAATCGAACATCCCGACGGTACTCGACCAGTACTTCGAACGCCGTGCATCCGAAAAATACTATCGGTGATAAATTTGTATTCGATTTCAATGATGTACAAGGAATATAATGAGATTTTGTTATCCCATCTATTATGGCGATCGCCCCACTGTGCATCGCACATCACCGACGATCGCTGATCACGACGATCCTAGGTAAAATTAATGCAGCCATGGTCCTGGAGGTCGATGGAACCGACAGCTTCGCCCATGCAAGGTTCCTTTGGACTGAGATCGCCCACCCTTCGTTTAAATACGAGGCCGGCGTAGCCGAAGGACCCTCCAAAATAATCAGTGGACACGATCGCACGTTCTCAAGGTACATCATCTAACATGGTGAACCCGAACAATGCAACGTTCCATTACCCCCGTCTCAACGTACACCGTCGAGGATCGCCATCTTCATGGCGGCCCGAGGTGGAAGCAGAGCTGACAAGCCGCGGACGTGGTGTCAAATAAGCCGACAACACTCCGCGCAAGGACTCTTCCAGACCGAGATCACCCGCCTTTCGTTTTAACACAAGGCAGGCGTAGCCTAACGGAGGACCCTCACAAAAAGTGAGTCGCAGGATACACAATATCCCTCGCACACGAAGACACGATTGGGGAGATCGGTCCATCGAACACCCCAACCACACATGACTCTTCAGAATCGGCGAAATGAAGATAGCTCGCCAGACAGACTAGTCTTTGTTTCCTTACTTACAATAAGTGAACAAAAACAAGGGGGCAGGGATAGGTCGAGCTACTCTCAAATACGATCAAATACGATCGAACAAAGAGAAACCATATTCGATCGGCTTCGCTCAAAAACATGCAGGGCGATCGAGGTCGTCCGACGAAAATTACAAGTAAGAATTCCAATTCAAAACACATCAATGCTTTCAACACTCAGACAATCGGCCGAACAAAAAAAAAAAGTCGAAAGCAAATATACACGTACTCGTAAAAATTGCACGCAAACAGTCAAAGGCGATCGCATATAATGCATTACGCAGAATGAGAAAAGGAGTATTTTATTCATAAACACAAGCTTCATACATTTCGAAGCCCGAAGGCCTTACAACAAAAAGTACAAGTTACGGAGGAAAAACAAAAATGCCTCTCAAGGCCCCGCCTGCTGGTCTTCGCCCTCGGGTTGCGGATCGGCTTGGGCACCCCCATCGGCCTCGGGATGAATGAGTTTGCCGGTATACCAACTCAAGTCGATCCCAAAGTCGACGAAGTCAAGGATCGGCAAGGAGAATTCTGGATGCAGAGGATGTTCAAGGACATAGGATTTGAAGTTCTCCATCAGGGGACCTATCTCGATCCCTGCCTTCTTAGCGGCTCGAACAGATCGGCAAAGGCCAACCGATAAGCGAGTCGCCGACGAGCGCAACGTTGAGGTAGGGATCGGCCTGGATCGCCTTCACCGCCCCTTCAAATCCACGACCGTCTTCTCGACCTCCGCCATTGGGCCGCCTTGGCAACATTCTCGCCCGGCCTGCTCCGGCTCTCTCTTCGCCGCCTCCGGCTCAGCTGAGCCGATCCATCGCAGCCTTCAACCCGGTCGCCTCCTCCTGCGAAGCCTCGAGCTTCGCGAGTTTCTTTCTCCTTAGCACAGGATCGATCGGCATCCTCCTTGGAGCGGCTCGGCTCCTGCTTCAATCGATCCACGTCCGGCTTAGCCCGTTTGGCCGTCTCCTCATACTCTTTCTCCATAGGCCGGATCCGGTTGGCATCCTCAATATTTCTGCTCGGCGGTCTCAAGTTCGCGATGGAGATGAGCGGTGGAGGGTCGCCCCTCAAAATCCCGGCGGCACTGACGGCCATCGCCGCCGTCTCGAAGAGCTGTGGCGACGGCCGCCGCATGGCGTCTGCATCGCCGACGAGCGACCGCATCAAGGTCGGCCGTCCAAGCCTTGGGCAGAAGTAATAGCCTGGCGAACATAAGGGGGACTTCGAGAGAAGTTTGCGGAGCTTTGCTCGACAGAAGTCCGGCACCATGGGGCGACGTCCGGGTCGGCGAGACGAACCCCTGCGGACAAACCAAGGAAATCAAGGAGTTAGCCCATACCATGCTCAAAATGCCTAACTCGAAAAGTTTGATCTTTTCTTACCTATTGACGATTCGGGATCGCGCCCGAAATAAGGCTTGCCCCGGAGGTTTCCACATCGGCGATCGCCACTTTCTTCGCCGAGCTACGGAAGGCCGGGGCCGAGACCGTTGGTTTGAAACACAGTCGCTCCGTCATCGGGATGGCAGAGATAGGAGCCGCAGCGACCGAGGCTCTAGAATTGATACATCCGCCTCGAAATCGACGGGGACTCTCCGCCTCCGCCTCTTGCGGCTGAGCTGCTCCTCATCGTGGACTTCCGGTTCGGCGATCGGCACCTCAAGAGTCGTCACACGGGCAGGCGAGACGTTGTCGCAGAACGCGACCACCCGCTTGCCCAAGTGAAGGCGGCCGATGAGTCCGGGTTCGACATGGCGATCTCTGCAATCGGTTCGAAATTCGGGAAAATAAACCTCCGACAAAAGAGAAACATAAACAAGTTAGACAAAACAAAACGACCTCATGGAAACGATCGTCAAGAAAGGAAGCACCACTTAAGCTCATACCGAACTTTCAAGTGACGGGGTAGCAAAACAATCGAGCTCCCAACCGATGAGCTTCGGTACCAAGAGAACGAACGTCGATAAAGGAATCAGGCAAAGCGCGGATCCGCTCCCAAACGATCAAGAAATCGAATGGAAGGTCGACGATCGCTGGAACAAGAGGTCCTGCAAAAAGAAAACGAAATTAGATCAGTCCAAGACAAGCTCAAACAAGGGGAGAGTTAAAATCCTTACTCGGATTCCTCTCCCGGAAAGTGGTGGGGATTTCCAACTCCTCATTCGGCCTGTCGCTTGATGCCGATCGCCATGCCCCACCGACCCAAAACCATTTAGCCAGGTCGCCCCTGGTCTTACTCGGCACACCAAGGACCACTCTCCCGAGTCGGCCTTGAATATGATGGCCGCCGATCGACCCCTTCTGCACGGCCAACTTAAACAAATAATTCATCTCCAACGCTGAAAGGAGGCGGAACAACCGATGACCGCCAAACAGGGTCAACGTGCAGATGATCTGCAGCCAGGCATTCGGCGTCAGTTGAAGAGGCGCCAAATTCCAGGCGATCAGCAAGTAGGAGACGGCGAATGGCAATGGGAATCGCAGACCCGCCTCCATAATCATCTCGTTGACGGCAACCATGTGCTCAGGCGGTTGGTCAGCACGTTCATTCTGCGAGGGCACGTGAAGGGAGACGTCAGAAGGAATGTGATATTTGGCCCTCCAACGGCTCAGGTCTTTCGTGGTCGCCGTACTCGGATCTGTCCGAGAGTCCACGGAGACGGACGGCGCCCGAAAGACCGTCCGATTCACATGTTCGTAAGGGTGAGCGGCGGTGTAGGCCTTGAAATCGAATTCGGACAGGTCCGGCAATCGCTCCATCATCTCGAGCAAAAGCCATGTAGGCGGGGCCGAATCTACTCTCTCGTTCCCGTGCCTCCTCACCAAATCATCCTCCTCCGCGGCGAGCCCCCTACTCCGCCGCCGCCGCCGTCTCGCCACTTCGGCCGTTGAAAAGCTCTTCAAGTTCCGCGGTGAAATCCCCGCCGAATAGCTTCGCGGCCGTCTCCATATCCACTCCAACGGAACATCCTCCGTTCGGACGCGCGGCGGCGGAAGAGCTTCCGGTCTCGAATGCTTTTGATCCTCCCGACATATTAGAAAGTAAAAAGAGGGAGAAGGTTAATTTGTTCTTACCGAGAAAAAGTAGGAGATCGGCACAAAGCTCTGAAAATTTCGCACTTCGCTATGGATACCAAGGAAGCGTAAAATGAAAGAGGAGAAGCCCTTTTTATAGACGGAGACGAGGGCCTATATGCAAATAGGAGAAACCCCAAGGGCCGGATCGCAACCGTCACGTGGGGACGCATTAAAAATGTCCTCGGTCCCGCGTCGCGTTTTCGAGGGCACGCCACCGACAAGTCCGACAAACCGTCGGACTTCCCAACCGCGGCGCGACGCGTGTCCTTGCCACTCTAAAAGCCCGCCTTCTTTTCCCACGCTCCCGACGTAAAAGAGGGTCATCCATATTTGAATTCAGATCGGTGATCGTTTAAACATTGACGATCGGCTATGCCACCTCACCCCGTGTTTTCAACATCGAGGCGAGTGGGGCAATTGTTGTGCGGCGATTGATACGCCTCGATAGGCGATCGGCATCACGACCAGAGAAGCCTATCGTCGAAGACATACTGGACAAACTCCTAGAATTCGGCGCAATACGGCGATCGCTCTTTGGCACCTAGCGATCGTCTTTCGATATTTGACGATCGTCTATAATGAGCGGACCAGAGACGATCATCTCATGACCACGTATGGGTCCGCATCCGTCAAAGTCATCAAAGACCGAATCTTGGACGGTGGCCCACATGCGGATCTTCGGAGATACCGGCAGATAAAGACCTTTGTCCTCATCCTGTCACCTACCTCACCTACCGACAAAGCCGCCGAAAGGTACAAAGTGGGTCCTCCTCACATGCCGCCCAGACGCGCTGGCCTCTCATTAGCTCACACAATGACTCCAGCAGCCTCCCGACTTTAAGGGAATGGCCCATGTGACGGAACGATCGGCCACCTTATTATAATATAAAAAAACGGCGGTCGCCGGTGATCGCCTCAGGGATCCCAACCACCTTGTCCCCTATAAATAGGGAACTCACCGCAGCAGCAAGGACACAGTTTTGACTACAGATTCAGTGCAAAATACACACAAAAGAGAAAATCAAAGACTCTCTTAGTAACCGCTTACACATTCATAGTGATATTCATACATATCCATCTTATCTCTCAAAGCAAGAACTCACAGATCTTTCTATCTGGTTCTTCCGGCAATCTACACGCTCTAAAGCCTAGATAACTAGAATTCTTTACACTCCTTGTATTAGATTCTAACATTAATATTTGTACTCGACAGTATATTTATTAATAACATCTCGCGAGAGCATTCAAGCCCGGGATTAACAACCCCGGCAAATCTTGTGTTATCTATTTTCTCACGGAAGTGTTCTCGCATTTGTTTGTTACTCGATCATTCCGGCAATATTATCTCCGGATAATATTTTGGGTAACAACACATGGTATGAAAGGCTAAGTAGTTTTCTTATTTCTAAAGGCAGACATGTATATAGTACTCTATTTGTCAAAATATTTGATAATGTTATGCTCGTTGCCAAATATATGTGGATGATATTATATTTGGTGCTAGTAACGAGTCCCTGTCCCAAGAATTTGTAAATCTTATGAAAGGAGAATTCGAAATAAAAATGGGGAATTATAATTCTTCCTCAGTCTTTAAATAAAACAACTCGAAGACGGAATATTTATTCATCAGACGAAGTACGTCAACGAGCTATTAAAGAAATTCAAGATGGAATGATCCAAATGGATATCTACCCCTAAGTCATCCGTCTTGAAACTTGACAAAGATGAGAAAGGTAAATCCATTGATCAAAAATAATATTGAGGTGTGATCGGATCTTTACTTTATCTAACTACCTTCAGACCCAATATTATGTTTTTAACTTATTTATGTGCTAAATTTCAAGCGCCACATAATCTCATTTACTTGCTTGTAAACGAATTTTTCGTTATCTGAAAGGTACTACTGGTTTGGGATTATGGTATCCTTCAAGCATTGATTTTGAACAATTTGCATATAGTAATGCCGATTTTGGCGGATGTAAAATCGATAGAAAAAATACCAGTGGAACTTGTCATTTCATAGGTTCATACTTAATATCTCGGGGTGGTAAGCAATAGACTAATGTAGCTACTTCCACAGTTGAAGCCGAGTATGTGGCTGCTCGAAGTACATATGCATATCTACCGTGGATCAAGAATCAATTATTGGATATGGCATTACAATTAAAAATACACTAATTTTTTGTGACAATACTAGTGCCATAAACTTGAGTAAAAATCCAATTTTGCATAGTAGGACAAAGCACATTGAAATTCGTCATCACTTTATTCGTGATCATGTCTAAAATGAAAATGCTCGGCTCCAGTTTGTAGGTACAATGAATAATTGACAAATACTTTTACAAAACCATTGCCTGATGAATTATTTAATTTTTATAAGGATGAATTTAGGGAGGGGACAGATTGATTATTTTTTAAACTTACATA
This sequence comes from Orobanche coerulescens, assembly GCA_033398695.1. NCBI lineage: Eukaryota > Viridiplantae > Streptophyta > Magnoliopsida > Lamiales > Orobanchaceae > Orobanche > Orobanche coerulescens. Next base: position 155,398,882 of record CM065810.1, on the reverse strand, counting down.
TCATCATAACAACAAAATGGTCACTAAAAACGGACACAAATCATCCGGAGAAATTCACTGTTCAATTTAGCCACCCAAACAGCTGCTATACAACATCACTTACGGCCGCTATTTATTCCAAAAATTTCTTGAACCTTTTGTGCAACTAAGGGCGGAGGGAGTGGTCACGAGAAAGCACGGGACGTGATCCTTGCGGCACGGGAACACCGCCGCCGCCCCTCCCATCACGCGCGGGATCCAACTTTTGCGTGAAAGTTTCACGCACGAGACACATCGAAAGTAAATGTTGGGATTGGACCGTTGGAGCATTTTTTGAACGTTGGAGGGTAACGGTTGTATTTTTTTAATTTTTTTTTACTATATATACTGGGCAACGATCAAGAAGGCAAAGCAAAGAACCAAAAAAAAAAAAAAAATACCACCGAGTTTCATATAAAGAATTTGGCATCAAAATTATTACCGAGCATCAAATAAAGTTTTTGGCAACAAAAAATGGAGCGTGGCTCGAGAGGTGGATCGAGGAAAAGTGGTCGTGGATCGAGAGGTGGATCGAGAGGCGCAATTCGTCCTCGAATTCAATCACAACCCGGTCACCAATCTTCTTCACAACCCGGTTACCACACACAAATGTACCCGCAATCTCCACCATTGGTTTTCCACACCCAACAACCCCTCCCGCAAATTCCTACTAACTTCGACCCGTTTGAGTCGAACTATACCCAACAACCCCTCCCGCAAATTCCTACTAACTTCGACCCGTTTGAGTCGAACTATACCCAACAAACCCCACCGCAAATGCCTACTAATTTCGACCCGTATGAGCCGCGCTATACCCAACAAAAAAGGCGTGAACGGGTTAGTGAACCGTTACCCATTCGTGATGATACCAATGATGATGAATATTTCGACCATGTTTACGTGGTACCCGAGACACAACCAATTAATGAAGAAGTCGTAGAAGTCGAACAAGATGTAGAAGAAGTCGAAGAGGTCGAGGTAACACGGCCTCAAAAAAAAGTCAATACGGTTTGGACGCCTGAGGAGGAGGAGGCGTTAGCTAAGGCTTGGATTAAAATTTCGGTGGACCGAGAAGTTGGCGACCGTCAAAAAAGGGAAGGATTTTGGAAGCGAGTTCTAAAGCATTTTAGAACCCTTAGGTCGAGAACCGAACACACTAAAGATCAATTGAACTCGAAGTGGACTCCTATGCACACCGCTATTGCTGCGTTCAACGGTTACTACACACAAGCGGTATATTTTTTATATTTGTGATTTTTTAAGTTTTACATACGTTTTATATATATATATATATATATATATATATATATATATATATTTTAAATGTGTTATATATATATATATATTTTTATAAATATGTAGGTGCGCTTGAAAGAAAGTGGGTGCGACGATCTTAAAGTTTACGAGAGAGCCAATCTCGATTATGAAAAACAATTTAGGAAAACTTTCTCGCATTCTAAAGCGTGGCACATTTTCAAAGATCAACTAAAGTGGAAAGAACAACCGTTGGTTAGTCATATGCAAGAATCCACGGGATCGTGCAAGAAAAGAAAGTCGTCGGGGTCAAGTAGCGCTCAAACGCCAACAAACGAGACGCCAATAAACGTGGAAGATTTCGAGTGTGACTTACCGAACCTCAACGAGGACCCAACTCCATCACGTCAATCGAAAGGCAAAAAAAAGGTGGATTCTGGAGATTCAAGCAGAAGTTCAATGCGTGATACCCTTGCTAGTTACACGGCCGAAAAGAAAAGTTTAATGCTCACGCAGTTGGAGGTTCAAAAGAAAAAAGACGAAGAATATTTCAACTTTATTAATGGGAAAGTCTACGATCGTGACATGAAGTTCGTTATGGATCCGCACGACAATATCCCGGACCCGGCTTTTAAGGAATTCGTAATCAAACGGAAACGCGAGATATGCGCCAAATACGGGTGGCCGTGTAGTTTGTAGGATTTAATGTTTTTAAGTTTAGTTTTAATGGAATTTTAGTTATTTTATGTTTTTTAGAAATATTATGTAATGTTTTTTTAAGTTTTAAGGGAATTTTAGTTTTTTTATAATTTTAATAAAAAAGAAAAAAGAAAAAAAAGGAAGTGAGTGAAAGGTGAGTGAAGTGTTGCCTGTAAAAATATGGGCGAGTGATGGAAAAAGTGGGTGAATGATGTGGCATAATGAGATTGGTTGGGAGTGAGTGATGGGAGAGAGAGTGAGTGAACCACTCCCTCCCCCCTAACATCTAGGGATGGCAAAAAACCCCGAACCCGACGGGAAAATCCGAAACCCGATCTTAACAGGCGGGCGACATTATCAGTACAGGCGGGGATCGGGCGTTCGGGGATTTTTTGGGGTTCGGGCGTGATCGGTGATCGTGCCCCGCCCCGCCCCGCCCCGATATTATATTATATATTTTTTTATATTATATTATATATATATATAACGGGGCAAAATAATATATATATAAAATAATATATATAATATATTTTTATATATAATATATTATATATATTATTTTATATATATTTTTTATATTATATATATATAATATAATTCTATATAAATATATAAAACGGGCAAAAACGGGAATGGAGAACGGGCGGGTTCGGGTATGTCGTAGCCCCAATGGGGCGCCCGATAAGATCCCGACGGGGAACAGGCGGGACGGGCAGATTCGGATTTTGTTCGGGGACGGGGATAGCCCGCCCCGCCCCGAACCCGCCCCACTGCCATTCCTACTAACATCCGCTATCAAGATTCATTTACGGCCCGCTATAATTTAATGAAAAATGATACAATCACAACCGTTGTAACGGTTGTGTTTGTTTTGAACCATTGATGATGTGGGTGGTGGGGTAGGTGATGGAATAAATAATGAATTTAGTGATAAATGTATAGTGAGATGATGTGTTGTAAAGTTTGGTTGTGTAAATTGGTTGTGCATGTAGCATTGTTGTAATTTAATTTCTTCCCAAACCTTCATGCATCCTAGCGTATGCTATTTAAACTAGGTGACGTACGTCACACACTGTTGCGGATGCTAGGCCTATAGTCTTACGTACGCTAAGTAGTACATACCACCATTGCTAAAAACACATTTTTGACCTTTGATTTGATGGTAAAAAAATGTGTTTTTTTAACAATGGTGCTCTCTTGCCCCTCTTTTTAATTTATTTTATTTAAAAACTGTTTTTATAGTATTAATTGTAATTTTTAAAAGTACAGTTAAATATCGAAAAATGAATGTTCGATAAACGAATAACCTCACCAAATGAATAATTTTCTCCAGTCCCAACTCTTTATAACATGTTCAAATTTTCTTTTGATATTTGAATAATTTCACTAAATGAATATTTTTCTCCGGTCCCGATCATATTCATTTATCGAGGTTTTACTGTATTAGTTGTTTTTGTGATATCATAGCCGCTGTCGAGCGTGTCTGTCAGGCGCTATATTTTTTATTTAATGTTTCAGTCAAGTTCAATTATTTTTATTTACTCGCTATAGTAATTTTATTTCTCTCCGGCTCATTTTTTATGATAATATTTTAATGGTAAAAAAATTTCTTGTGCACAACAATGAAGATGAACCACGACGAAAATGGTAAAAAAATGGAAAAATATGAAACACGACGGAAATGGTAAAAATGAAAAACTAAAATTCAATATGAAACAATTGGTATATTAGTATCTTTTCTGCTGCCGTTTTTTTTTCCAGCCTCAAATATACGTACACGTTCCGTTTCATACTCTGCTTGTAATCTTTTTGGAATTTTGGTTAGAAGTAACCACTTTTTGGCACTAAATTTTAATTTACACATTTGGAATATGTTTCGCATTTAGGAAAATTATGTGTTTAACAATGATAAATTAGGAAATTACTTCCAATGTTCCCTATGGGTATGCGTCATACCAATATTGGTATGGCGTCATACCAATGTTGGGATGACATCCTGTTTATTTACACCAACTGCAGTCAAAAAGAAAAAGATTTAACTTTTAAAAGATTTAATTTTTTTCAACTGTCAAATAAAACAGCAAAATCCCATTTTTTCTCAACTGTCAAATAAAATAGCAAAAAGTTTTTTTTTATTTTTAGCTGTCAAATAAAACAGCAAAAAGACAAAAAAAGGTTTATCAATAAAGTAGGTTTTTAAATAGAATTCTGTGTAAAAAAGGGAGCCCTATTGACTATTTTAAGAAATGGATATTTTTTTAACATACAACTTCAGAATAGGTATTTTCTTCATACCCATTTAAAAGAGTATTTTGAATTTCGGCCCTTATATAAATATGAGGTTTGTTGAATAATTATTGTAAAAAATACGAACATGTGTTGAAAAGTGTAAAAATATATGTTAAAAATTAAAGTTTTTTTTTGTCAGCCTGCATCCGCCAATTTTTTTTGCAAAAGTTATTTTTTTTTAAATCAGCTGATGCTACGGCCCATCACATCAATCGGAGATGTGCTTTAGTCTCTCTCAGTACATACCGAAGGCAGTGGCTGTTGGAACTGTTGATAGTCGATCCACCTTGGCATCCACTTAAGCACTCCAGGCAGCCGACCAGCCGAGCAGATCCTGGAGCCGAACCGGTCATAGACCCGATTGTCTCTCGGGCTCACAAAGAACCGGACCGGGCAGAGACATTAGAGCCGACCCGGAATCCGACCCAGAAGGACCGAGCAGACCCTATATGAATACGCTCCGAACCATAATCATAACAAGACCAACCAGAATAGCGGGAAGCTCGAGGGCCGACCCCGTTGTCGGTCGCAACGGATAAGTATTACCAAAAGCACGAAGAACAGACAGACAGGACAATAAAAGAGGGCTGTCATATCCCTTCCCAGAGCAAACTTAAGAAGGTGACACGCGTCGAAGAAGTCACTACACTGTGACAAATGTCATAAGCATATTCACCTGAATATGCCAGCTGCCATCTCATGAATGGCTAATATTGGCTATATATGTGCCAGAAGAATGTACAAGAAAGGGACTTTGAAGAAAGCTGGAAAAATAGAGAGAGAGAGAGAAAAAGAGAGATAAAAAAGAGAGAAAAGAGAAAATGATAAGACTTGTAATTAGCAAGCACCAGCAAAACGGTCCGGCGAAAATATTTTCGGCCCGGCTCTACTCTTTATCAAGATCATTAATAAAATTTAATGGTCCAATACTTTCCATTCTGTTTATACGCCCTGCTTACAATTTTCTACGTGTCTTCGATCCATTCGTCCAGATCAGCACACGTGACGTTGACAAAACCGTCGTCAACAGAATGGCGCTAGAAGAAGGGCGGCCTCCGGAATCTTGAACGAGTCGCTCAAGCTATAACTGCAAGCTCTGAATATAAACTGCCCACCACAAAGAAGGGAAACTCGTTTAAGTTGGCGGAGCGCTTTGGCGTACCTTGCGTTCATCCGGGAATAACCATCCTTACCAATAAGTGGTGATATGAAAGCACAGGAATCATCGTAATTATGAGTCGAAAGCATAGGAATCATCGTAATTAGGAATTGAAAGCACAGGAGCCATTGTGACCATGAGTTCCTGCTCGACTCGGCTGACCTTTTAAAGGTCATAACTCGGGGGATATCGAGCGCAACTTAAAGCTCTAGAAGATTTCCCAAAGAATCCCCTCGTATCCTTCAAATTAAAGTTGCAATCAACACCATAATGTGTGCAAGCGCTTTCGGGATTCCCGTCAGATCCTCACAAAGATCCTGGTAATCCGGAAAGAGTAGTCTGTTGGGATGCATGCGAGAAAACTCAAACCATTATTGGACAAAGATTAGGCTGAGATCAGGTGGAATCATCGGAGCCCAAGGAGTTTTTCGCATAAACGCCCGAACAGCGATGCCGACGGTGAAATATGGAATTCGATATGACGAAAAAAGGGCAGAAAGTGGAACATGTTAGTAAAACTGAAATAAGCAAAGGAATAATCTTTATAAGGAAAGAGGGGCCCGGCTGACCGAGTTACCAACAATCCTGCAACTGCCGACCCAAGGAGAATCTCGCTGCAATCTGCACTGCCTTCGCTTGATCGGAAAACGCGGTCCGACATCCGGCCTATCTGATGCCGAGCTCGGATACGCCCCGGTAGAGCTGGTCTATGTACTCGTACTAGCCCCCCGAAGACAAGCGCAGGGATGGCCCTCGCCAGCCCCGACCAACGTTTGTTCTGCTCGACCGTTCGCTTAAGTTTTCTAGCCGCCAACTATAAAGCGGAACATGAAGCCCTACGGGCCGATCTGGAAGTAGCAATCTCCATCGATTTTTCTAACCTCACTATCTTTGGAGCAATTCTCGGGTAGGGGCTGATACGAACCCAGGAAGCCCGGTTTGGTCAAATCCCTCGACCCGGCTCGGACCCGGTGGTAAGATCGTCAAGAAACTGTAATGCCCTCCGCGAACCAAGAAACAACCAACCGACTCATCGGAAGCCGAACAACGCGAACTGTGAGAACGAACACGGCCTCCAGTTCCATGCCCCCAGTTCAGAAAGGTGCCCGAGCGGACACACGACAACCACTTCGGCGGCCCAACCTCGGCCCACAAATCGCCTCGACTAGGGAGTTACTGGTCGAGTCAGAGAAAGGTGCCATTAGGCTGGGGTAAAGATACACCCGATGCCAAACCTTCACTTCTTAGATCCAAAACTCGTACGAAACCCACTTGCGTTTATGGCCTACTGCCGTCCGTCAAAGGGACGATCGTTCGGGTTGGTCCCCCCATCTAGAAGATGAAGTTGAGGTAACAGTATGCAGTCGTCGCGATTGGTTATTTTGCAAAAGCGGGTCGGGGCCGAACCACTAGTGCGAACAACCGAACAAAAAATAAACAATCTTATATGAAAGTTACTCAGGACCCCTTAGTCCATCATATCCGATATTACCACAACAACGAGGAAGAATCTCAGGCGTTCTGCGACGACCTCCATATACGAAACGACTTATCCATGTCGCACGATTCACAATCCAACGGACAAGTCGAGGCGATTAATACAATTATGAAACAGTACCTCAAGACCCGCCTCGAAAAGCGCAAAGGGTCACGGCCTGAAAAACTCCCTGAAGAATTGGCAATGCATCAGTCCGCCACTTGAGAAATATCTTCGTAGCCTCCGGCACTAAGGCGACGACCCCGGTCGAGATTGGAACACACGCCCACCGGAGAACCCATTTCGAAGAACAAGATCAATGTGACCCTAAAAACCTGGACCTCGTCGCCCAAAAACAGAACCAAGCAGAAAGGCGGAACACCTTCCATAAAGCACCCGAGGTTCATCATCGAAGCTTCCAGGTCGAAGACCTCATTATTAAACGAGCATTGGGGCCAGATCCGGGACCTCCTGAATCCAAGTGGCAAGGACCGTACGAGAGTAACAAAGCCCTTCAGAACGGAGTTTGTTAGCTAGAATATATGAATGGCCAAGGATCAATTCATTCGTCGAATGCCATGTCCTTAGGAAGGTATTATCAATAAAATTCAACTCTATTTCATCTCTAATTCAAATGCACTATAAGACCGAGTTCACCTCGGCACCTCGAATGACCGGCTCCTCCGACACTATAAGACCGAGCTTGCCTCGGCACCTCGAATGACCGGCTCCTCCAGCACTATAAGACCGAGCTTGCCTCGGCACCTCGAATGACCGGCTCCTCCATCACTATAAGACCGAACTTGCCTCGGCACCTCGAATGACCGGCTCCTCCGGCACTATAAGACCGAGCTTGCCTCGGCACCTCGAATGACCGGCTCCTCCGGCACTATAAGACCGAGCTTGCCTCGACACCTCGAATGACCGGCTCCTCCGGCACTATAAGACCGAGCTTGCCTCGGAACCTCGAATGACCGGCTCCTCCGGCACTATAAGACCGAGCTTGCCTCGGCATCTCGAATGACTGGCTCCTCCGGCACTATAAGACCGAGCTTGCCTCGGCACCTCGAATGACCGGCTCCTCCGGCACTATAAGACCGAGCTTGCCTCGGCACCTCGAATGACCGGCTCCTCCGGCACTATGAGACCGATCTTGCCTAGGCACCTCGAATGACCGGCTCCTCCGACACTATAAGACCGAGCTTGCCTCGGCACCTCGAATGACCGGCTCCTCCGGCACTATAAGACCGAGTTCGCCTCGGCACCTCATAAGACCGGCCCATCCGGCACTATAAGTCCGAGTTCGCCTCGGCACCTCATAAGACCGGCCCATCCGGCACTACAAGTCCGAGTTCGCCTCGGCACCTCATAAGACCGGCCCATCCGGCACTATAAGTCCGAGTTCGCCTCGGCACCTCATAAGACCGGCCCATCCGGCACTACAAGTCCGAGTTCGCCTCGGCACCTCATAAGACCGACCCATCCGGCACTACAAGTCCGAGTTCGCCTCGGCACCTCATAAGACCGGTCCATCCGGCACTACAAGTCCGAGTTCGCCTCGGCACCTCATAAGACCGGCCCATCCAGCACTACAAGTCCGAGTTCGCCTCGGCACCTCATAAGACCGGCCCATCCGGCACTACAAGTCCGAGTTCGCCTCGGCACCTCATAAGACCGGCCCATCCGGCACTATAAGTCCGAGTTCGCCTCGGCACCTCATAAGACCGGCCCATCCGGCACTATAAGTCCGATTTCGCCTCGGCACCTCATAAGACCGGCCCATCCGGCACTACAAGTCCGAGTTCGCCTCGGCACCTCATAAGACCGGCCCATCCGGCACTACAAGTCCGAGTTCGCCTCGGCACCTCATAAGACCGGCCCATCCGGCACTACAAGCCCGAGTTCGCCTCGGCACCTCATAAGACCGGCCCATCCGGCACTACAAGTCCGAGTTCGCCTCGGCACCTCATAAGACCGGACCATCCGGCACTATAAGTCCGAGTTCGCCTCGGCACCTCATAAGACCGGCCCATCCGGCACTATAAGTCCGAGTTCGCCTCGGCACCTCATAAGACCGGCCCATCCGGCTCTATAAGTCCGAATTCGCCTCGGCACCTCATAAGACCGGCCCATCCGGCACTATAAGTCCGAGTTCGCCTCGGCACCTCATAAGACCGGCCCATCCGGCACTATAAGACCGAGTTCGCCTCGACACCGCATAAGGTCAGCCCACCCGGCACAGTCAACGAAAGGTGGACAGAAAAGGCAACGGCCAAACCAACCAGGCCCAAACATACAGAGAAGCAACAGATGCCATAAAAAGATTTCATTCATTTAGAATTAGCCGTTCTACATTAGAAGACAAAGGAAACCAAGGAAAAACGGCATGCAGGCCATACATGGAGCAAAACAAAAATCTACTCGGCCCTGTCCTCCTCACCGGCCGCTTGAGAAAACTGCCCTTCACCTTCGCCGGACGGAATCAACACCGGGTCTTCGACGATTTCTGCGGCCTTCGGCTCATCAGCTCCGAGAGATTCAACCTTCAGGTCGGCCGCCTGAGACTTTATATAGGCCTGGACCTCCTCAACGGTCTTCCCTTCCTTCATGAGATCCAATATCTCATAACAAGTGGAGACATAGTTAAGGTTAATCAACTCCTCGAACTCGGGTGTCTTCTGGAAAGCAGCCGCCCGTGGCAAGGCCCCGGCATAACCCAGCTTCACAAGTATGGACCCGCTCGGTCAGTTGCTCAAGCTGGGCCTTGGTATTCTGCAAATAGGCCTCGTGCTCGGCCCTTATGTCCAGACACCGTTTCTGCGCCTTCTCGGCGGCCGTGGCCATCTCGTCGGCCTTTCCTTTCCAGATATGGCCTCAAAGGCCCGGCTCTCCGAAGCTCCATCTCACCCTTCGTAGAGGTCATCTCCTCCTCCGGAGACTTGATAAGCGAAGGGCGAGGTGGTGCTCCTCGTAAGGCCTTGAGATCGGCCTCTGCCTTTTGTGCTTCTCAACCAGGCCATCGGCTCCCGGTGGCCTTTACATAGGTGCACAACGCGCGCCCATCATAGCATTTCCAAATGGATCTCGCTCATCCGACCCATGTCATTGGTCACCATCTCCATTTTCGGCCCAACCCAAAATAGGAACATGGCCGACTCAACCACCGCCGGAGGGACCGGTCGAGCATCTCGGCGGTTGGGGTGGCCGCCGGACGTAGTCAAGGAACCAACACGGCCGCCGCCTTCATTTGGGCACAAGGTTCTTCCTGGTCCTTATTCACCGGGAGATAGTGGCCTCCATATCAATCGCGGGCTCCTTACCCTTCGCACGGCCCGTCCGTCACAGGCTTGGGGCGGGCACAACAATTTCGGGAATGGAGAAACCTCACTCGGTCACGTTATCCTCGGGCTCGGCCTCTACTCTCTTCCGTTTGCCCGTGCGCCCTACGCGGTGGCCTCAAGAAAGCCTCGCCACCACAAGCAGCGTCTCTTTCCGTCCCGACGAACTCCTGCCCTTAGGGACTGGATAAGGAAGACGTGTTAAAAAAAAAGAAGAAAAAGAAGAGAGCTACCTGATGAAGACATTCTGCTCGGATCAGTTGATCGAAGTCCCGCTGCCCAAAGGTTATCCTCAGTAACCAGAAGATGCGATTTCCTCCGATCGGCAGGAAGATCCAAGAGGCTCAACCTTGGCCAAACAAGGAGGAAGTCTCTGAAGCCGGGATACGTTCTGCACAAACAATAAATTATGAGTGTTAGACAAAAAAGGGAACAGCAATAAAAAACACGACACTTACTCATTTTAGCAGTAAAGTGTTCTGGGACCCGAAGCTCGGCGTCTATCACACCAGGTTCCCACTCCTCAACCGAGCTCATCCACGGCCCCCCTACATAAAACCATTGTTCCTTCCAACTATGGATGGTCTCCGGCATATCCACCAATTCTTTATACATCGCGTGCCGGGATGACAAGTAAAACCAGCCAGAACCGGATCGGCCGACCGACCTCCATAAGAAGAGACTGTTAATCTCTTCAAAACTGGGCTCGGTACAGCCATGTTGACTAAAAAGGATCAAAAGACCCACCATCCGAGCCCAAGAATTCGGATGAATTTGGGCAATACAAAGGCCCCACTGCCTTAACCACCGGGAGAACACCAACGGAAGCGGAAACCTCAGCCCTGACAACAGGGAGCGGTAGTACACCGCCGTGCAGCCGACGGGCGGGGTGTGAGGTCTCTCCTCTGGATTCGGAACAAACATCCGCACCACCGCGGATATCCTAAATCGCCCCCGCCAAGCCTCCAACTGCCCATCGGTGACCGTGCTGCGTATCGAGGCCGAATCCCACTCCGCCTCAACAAAAGGAGACGGCCGAGGCCGAACCCAGGCCCGAGTCTCACCAACCGCCGTCAACGGCGTCACCATCTCCACGTCTCCAGAATCCGCATCTCCAGAATCCGGCGATCTCGCGACCTCGCCGCCATCCTCGTCGCTCCAGTCAACGGGAACATCACCCATCGACAGATCCGCCACTCCCGTGCGGTCCGAAGACACAGTCAACTCCTCCGCCGCCGTATCCCTCCGCTCCGACATCATAAAATAAGAAAAAGAGAAAAAGCTTACTGAGAACTTCTTTCTGAAAACGGGAAACGAACGCCGAAAAAACCTCTCTCTTCTCTGCAACCAGACACGAAAATGGCGAAGGGAGCAATAGAGAAGGAGGTTTTCTATATTTATAGGATAAAAAAGGGCATTAAATGCCAAAGCACGTGAAGCGGCGATTCATAATGAATCATCACGAAGATCAAAAACGCGTGAAACACGACAAATTACGTCCCGCCACGCGTCCCCCTTATTATGACTCTTGAAAACCCCGAAGTCAAATCGACGCGGCTCTCGAAGAGACGTCCCTTCGAGAAATCTTATCCACCCCCAAGCCGGATCGGCCTCAATCTGAAACGACTCCAGCACCGGCCAACCCGGCACGACCCTGGACTCGGGGGCCCTTGTTGATAGTCGATTCACCTTGGCATCCACTTAAGCACTCAGACCGTAGGCGGTAAGCGGATCCTGGAGCCGAACCGGTCATAGACCCGATTGTCTCTCGGGCTCACAAAGAACCGGACCGGGCAGAGACATTAGAGCCGACCCGGAATCCGACCCAGAAGGACCGAGCAGACCCTATATGAATACGTCCGAACCATAATCATAACAAGACCGACCAGAATAGCGGGAAGCTCGATGGCCGACCCCGTTGTCGGTCGCAACGGATAAGTATTACCAAAAGCACGAAGAACAGGCAGACAGGACAATAAAAGAGGGCTGTCATATCCCTTCTCAAAGCAAACTTAAGAAGGTGACACACGTCGAAGAAGTCACTACACTGTGACAAATGTCATAAGCATATTCACCTGAATATGCCAGCTGTCATCTCATGAATGGCTAATATTGGCTATATATGTCTTGGGAAGAATGTCTGAAAGGGACTTTGAAGAAAATGGAAAAATAGAGAGAGAGAAAATGAGAGATAACAAAGAGAAAAGAAAATGATAAGACTTGTAATTAAGAAGACTAAAGAAAGCGGTCCGTGAAAATATTTTCGGCATTCTACTTCTTTATCAAGATCATTAATAAAATTTAATGGTCCAATACTTTCCATTCTGTTTATACGCCCTGCTTACTATTTTCTATGTGTCTTCGATCCATTCGTCCAGATCAACACACGTGACGTTGACAAAACCGCCGTCAATAGGAACTACTATTACGGCCGCTACCAAGGTCATGTTACGTACGTGAATCAATTCACGGGTTAATACGTATTTTTCTCCGCAATTTCTTTTCACTTTCTCACCCTTTCTTCTTTAAAACCGATGAACCCTAGTTTTCTCCTCTCCCAAATCGCTCGATTCACCATATTGAAACCTAAATTCAATCTAAATTTGTGACAACTATGGCATCAGGACAAGGAAATCAACGAGTTACTCAAGGAAAAAGAGCCAGAGACGATGCATTTTCTTCGGTTAATCCAAGATTCTTCAATCCCCAGTAGGATTCTTTCTAATGAGGAGATTGCACATAGCCATCATTTCGATTTTGCATCTTTCCTTGATATTGGTAAAATATTGAAGAGTTTTTTGCTTCTCTCGGAATTTCTGAATTTGTGGGATTATCATTACTGATTTATGAAGGACTAGTGATGGAATTTTATGCTAATTTGTGAGGGAATTTTATGCCAATTTTACACTTTCTTGTAGTGATGCTGGTGAAGTTTATGTTCGTTCAAAAGTAAATGGAAAAGTTGTGATGTTTAATGCCGCAAAATTAAGTTATTGGTTTGGTATACCTAATGAAGGTATTGTTTGTCTTGGGAACTTTTTTTGAAATAACCAGGAGGAAGATGAAGAAAATGATGTTTTAAATGAACTAATTGTTAGAGAATTTTTTTCATACAAACAGCGTCATTGAAGTTACCAATGAAAATTTTGAAAACAATGACTGGGATTGAAATTCGGTTTCTGCACTATGCGATTACTCGAAGCATTATGCCTAAAGTAAACGCTCAACATAAGCTCGTAAATATCGACATGGAAATCTTGTACCATGTAATGCATGATGAAAAATTTAATTTTGCTCGAATTGTGATGAAGTGGTTTTTAGAGAAGGAAGCACTTTCATAAAAAAGGATATGGTGGTCCTGTGCGTCATTGAAAATCTAGCATGCCGTATGGTTCTATTTTAACAAGAATTTTTTAGAAATGCGGAGTTTATCTTACTGGATTGGGAGGAACTCCTATCCCAAGAGGACATATGATTCATGTAGGAACCATTGGAACCATGCATTATGTACGACGTCTAATCGTGGATGGGTATATTTTTAATATCTTAGGGAAGGAGATATGTTGGTTGATGAGGTGCCTTACCTCGTGTTAAGGATAGGATTATAACGAGAGGACGTCAGAATGAGCGGCCATGCGAGTTCCTATATCTCAGCCGAGTTCGTCTAGAGGGAGTCGAGGCAGTGCTTCCTCATCTCAAGACGCTGATCGTATTGGAAAGCTTGAGGAGCGCTTTCAGAGGATGGAGTTACGGTTTGGGATAACAGAGAAGATGATGGTAAGTCTCTGTACACATTTTGATATAGCCATCCCACCACAACCATCAGATGCCGACCCTAACCTGGACTAGTGTTCTTCCTTCATCATTGTGTTTATTTGAATGCTTTTCATCTGACCGACATTTATTTCCTTCATGCATATGTTATTTTTGAATTTGGAACATGGTTTGTTGCTTGCTTTTTAATTTGGTTATGATGTTTTGTATATTTTGGATTGATTTTTATGTTATTTGGTTATTTGGCTATGTTAACTAACATTGATGTTTGAAGTATTTTTGAAGTATGTTAACTTCCTTTTTGACTTATTTAGAATGCAACCTAGTTTTCAAAATTCTATCCAGCTTATGACTTATTTTCAATTTGAAGTTGCTTTCTAAAATATATAGCTTCTAGCTTATGACTTATTTTAACCATTTATTTTTTAAGCTGAAATCTCATAAACTTCCTTGTTTCATACCCTCCTTCGTATTCTTTTTCGTTGGGCTGGGACTTTTAGGACCGAGAACCGCAAAGGAACCGCCGGTTCGGTTCGGTTCTCAAGAAATAAATTGAATTTTTTTTGTGGTTCGGTTGAGATATAGATTAAACGGTTCGGTTTGCGGTTCCAGTTAAAATCCACAAAAAACTACGAACCGTGGAACCGCGCAACTGTTCAAAACCGCTACAAACCGTGGAACCGCGTATCTTTCCCAAATAGTCCTAGATTTTTATCCTGCTTTTAGATTTGCTTTTAATCAAATATTATGTCCAAGACCTAGTTCATTTTAAAATGAAACAAGAAGTCATCTGAATCAAACAATAAAATGAAAATATGAATCTGAATGTTAAAGATTATTTAATCTTTTAATGACTTGAATCTGAATTTGAATATTGAAATTTTGTGTTTTGGATTTAATGACTTGGATCTAAATTTGAATATTGAATTTTGTATTTTGGGTTTAATGAATTTGAATGCTTGGCGAAGAACTAGAATTCTAGCAGGAATATAGTATTTTTGAATTTTTTCAGCCACACAGAATCGGTTCCGGTTCGGTTCCTACGCGGTTCGGTTTTGAGTTGGTATTTAATTAATTTTGTATTTTTCCAGCCACACGGAATCGGTTCCGGTTCGGTTCGGTTCCTACGCGGTTCGGTTCCGAGTCGGTTTGGGCAAAAAAAACTGGGAAAACCGAACCACGAAAAAACTGTGCGTTTCGGTTTTGGTTCCTGTATTTTTTTCCGTGGAACCGAAAAGTCCCAGCCCTACTTTTTCGTTAAAGACAAGAAGGGGGAGAAATTTAAATGAGTTTTGAACTTACAAATATACCTAATATTAAACGCAAGTGGAGTTATTCTCACCTTATTCCCAAGTATCGGGTCGAGCAAAACTTCGCCCTGGGTTTAAGTTTAACCACGACTACCCAGGTTTTGCAAGCATAAACAAGGGGTAACCGCCAACCAGACCTCGCGCCATCGTCGTTTTTCTATTGTATTGGCTTGGCCTTTCATAAGTGGAGACAGAAAGTGACTCGACCGAGGTCTGGTTTTGATTCTTAATTCTACGATGAGAACCCTGAAACGATGCAGTTCCCAAACTCAGTCTGCCAAACTGAGAAAAGTATAGAGAGGCGGTATATTCAAACACCATACACGTTGGTTTGCGTACAATTGAAGCTTGTATTGTTTTATTCCTCGCGTTTGCCTTTGTATGTGAATGACTGTGCATGTAAGTTTATGGATTAGGGTTTAAGAGACCGAGTGAAGCAAGCAAAAGCACGACAAAGAAGCCTCCCGGGTATGAGGAGAAGGCATCTCAAACCGAGATTGATGATGAAGGCAAGTTAGGTTTAAATTTGAAATCTGAAGTGTTTTGAGGGGGGAATATTAAAAAAAAGATATTATTGAATATTGAAAATTGAAAAATATATCAAGTCCTATATAAAGAGAATAGAAATAGTCGCCAGAGGAGAGAAATTATTTTCTGCGCAAGGCGGGATCGATAAGTTGAAGTCATAAAAAAGAAAGGGATTTGACTAATCAAAAAGCTCTATTTAATTTAAAATCGTTTATGGTTCGTTTGAGCTATATACTTGTATCTTCAATGAATACAGGGGATTTATATGAGGAGCAGATGGATGGAGATTCTGAGGTGGAAGAATCAGAAAAGTTTCGTATAGAGAGCCTACAATGTATGATGTGTTGTTGAAGAAGCTGGGGTCGCATAATGTATCTGTTGCTGATGCTTTGAGAAGAAGGTTGTGCTACTTTTTAGTCGAGCTTTCTTAATTTAGTATGAATCATGGTGGAATATACGGATTTTCATTTTCAATTTGAATATGTTGTAATTTTATATATTGTTTAAACGTGTAAGTTGTTATTTGGTTAAGAAAAGGTCTGTGGATATCTAAATATTTTACCAGTTAGGGAATAAGTTTAGCTTATAGTTTTAAATAAAAAAAAAGACGCTATTCGACTACCACAGCCTTGGCTTGAACATGGTACTCTCGTTCAACCAAAAGCATGAACATCTTAAATGCATAGTTGAGTTTATTAGAAAATATAACAAATAGATTTGTACTTTTGACACTTTTTTTTTTGTGTGTGTGTGTGTCTAGGATTCTCGGACGTGATCATGATGAGTCTGATGACTAAAATTGCCAAGATGAAATGTAGTCCTAAATATTAGTAGTTGTAATCTGCTGGGGAAATGAAATCTTTGCAAGATGTAGTAGGATTTGTAGTACAAAGTGCAGTTAGTTGTATCAATGTCAGCTTTATATTTATGTTGTGAACTGGAAAATCTAGTTGGATTTGGACCGCCAAAAGAAATGTGGGCAAAATTTTATACGTTAAGGTCATTTGTCTGAATGTGGAATAATTGCTCTAACTGCTGCATTAGATAGTTTTTGTTCATTCCTGAAAAATCTTCTTGAAACAAAAAATCTAAAACCGATAATGCTCTTGGTGACATATATTTGAGATCGTATTTATTTCAATCTCACATATTTTTGGGCGACCTTGTCATTTTATTTTGTTATTCTGTTCTGAGTAGGCAAAGAGAAGAACAAGGGAAAAGTGACACAGACGAAGATGAAGACAGCGATCCAGAATCTATTAGTGGGTCAGAAGAGCAGGATGATGTCGAGGATGGTAATAACTGGACCAGAATTTGACTTTTCTATTAAAAAATGTTGACAACCCATTCCTTTTATGTTCTGTTCTTCTTCTGTTACAGCTAAAACATTTGGAGTTCAATATTGATTTGAGACGGAAGTTTTGTGGTTATCAGTGATTTATGGTATCCGTAATTCTCAGATTATAACCTCAAAAAAGCTGATTGGTTACCCCTTCCTGTAGAAAAAGTTGCTTGCTTGTAGATGCTCTTCCTTCTAATTTTGACGCTACTTTAAATTGTTCGTTAGTTATGAGGATTTTGGTGATGTGATCTTGTCACAGTTGCATGCAATGTTGGTAGTTCTAGATGCGAAATTCATTTTGATGCTAATAGTTAGCTTTAAAGGATGCTCTATTGTTCGGGTATATGGTCTTCAAAGGTGTTATAGAACAATCATCCTTTAGATAACATTTTACGTATTTTGGCATGGGAAATTACTAACAGGATATACTGGAATCTGAAAAGTAAACAGAGATTTTTTGTACTTTTTTTCTTTTTCAAAAGAGGAGTCCCAAATTTTTAGCATTATATGAATAAGGAGCTGTAATGGTTTACCACTTATAGATTATATGTTTTTTATGCATTTCTTTCTATTAAGGGGAAAGGAAATTCTATACATTCCATAATGTACTCTTCCAGAACATTAGGGTTCGGCTATAGTGTAATGTTATTTTGCAATAGGTAATTTTCGGAGTTGTTGAAGGCGAACTATGAGATGGAATATTGTTATCATGGAGCAGGGTGCTTTTGGCGAGTCAAATACTTGAATAGGCATTGATTTGATTACTTCTTAAAATGTATGAGAAAAATTTAGTAGTTCTCGATGAATTTCAATTACCTGTTGATTCCACAATAGCTTACTGGACAAGGTTGTTGAAAAATATATGATTATTTCAGTCCCAAATACACTGTGATTGAGGTTTCTTACTAATCTGCAAGAAATGCTAATGGATATGCTATTACCCATGGATGATATGTGATGGACTGGTTCACTCATTCAAACTTCTGTTGATTAAACCCTGGAGAAGTTCTTTGAAGCCCTATACTTGAAGTTTATTCGAGCTGCTCTAAATCCTTGCTGAGAATAAGGATAAGTTTTATTCTAATCTTCATTGTTTTTTCACCGAATCTAGGAAATGATTTCATCTATGAAGAACAATACTGTTCGAAATGGCGGAAAAGGTGGTGCGGAAGTGAGTGAAGATGCTGGGATAGACGATGATGATGCAGCAATGTCTGAAACAGATGATGAAAGCGACCTGAGAGTTAATGATCAATCTCTTGCAGAGGGAGAGATGTGATTTTAAGGTTTTATTGTATTCACTTGCTTCAGTTAATGCGTTATTTCTTCCTCTGAAATTTATTTTTCACGAGATTTGAACCACATCTTGACGAAAACTTTTCCTAAGATTCCCTCGTCTCTGGGGAAGCATGGAATATCTTGGAATCCATTAATTATACCGTAAGTTACCGATTTCTTCCTCGTCTTACTAATAAACGACTATTTTGCAAATATAGCTCGCATTTCCAAATTGTAAGTTTGGTTTCTGGTTTCTAATCGGCCAGATTATGAGTTTTTTTTTAATGGCTTTTCTTCATAAAGAAAACTCAACTGTTTCTAATTCGATCCCTTCTAAATTCTGTCATTGAGAAGCTTTCATATTTTATCACAACAACTCAGCTAAACATACTTGCAAATCCTTACAATCCTCAATCCCTCCCCATACACACACACACACACACACACATTTCACCAGAATATTTCTCTCTGAACACTCAAAAACACCATACAAACCGACATTATAAGTTATGTTTGAAAAAGAATGAAATCTCCAAAATAAGTATATTTGCAGTTTAGAGAGATTACATTCTCTTCCTTCCATATCGGTGTCGAATCTCAAGTGCACATCTCCCACTCCGACAATCTTGGATAACCCATCGTTACCCATCTTGACTATACCATAGTCACCCGGAGTATAAGAGGAATCAAAATCTCTACGTGATGTAACATGACACGTAGCTCCACTATCGACCACCCAACTCGAATCATCTCTAGCAAGGTTCACCATATCAAAGTCGCAACAAACAAAGAATTCTTTGGTTTCGGCTTTATCATTACTACCGCTCTCCTTCTTTTGAGAATTCTCTCGGCCTTGGCGATTCTCCTTCTTCAATTGTCGGCGTAATTTCTTCGTATGCCCTTTCTTACCACAATGGTAGCATTCGATATTGGCATACTTCCCCGGGAATTACTCCTTTGTGGCCCTCTATTACTCGGACCTCTACTTTGACCTCTCCCCCGTCTTTCGGTAACGAGAACATCCGACTGTGACGAAGATCCCTCTGCTTTCTTCGGACCTCCTCATTCAACATGTTCCCCTTAGCAAGTTCCATCGAAATGACTCCATCGGGGGCCGCGTTAGACAACGACGTACGGAACGTCTCCCAAGTGTCTGGCAATGTGCCTAACAACCATAAAGCTTGCACCTCCTCTTCGAATTTAATTCCCATTCCGGCAAGTTGATTAATTATGCCTTGGAATGCATTCAAGTGATCCGACAGAGGAGTCCCGTCTCGATATTTCAAATTCATCATTTGTTTAATGAGGAACAACTTATTATTTCCCGTCTTCCGAGCATACAATTGCTCGAGCTTGTGTCATAATTCTCGAGCATCCTTCTCTCCACTAATATGGTTCAAAACATTGTCATCAACCCATTGTCGAATATATCCGCAAACTTGGCGATGCAAAATAGTCCACTCCGCGTCGGACTTGCCTTCTGGTTTATCTTTGCTAAAAAAACGGTAAATAATAATCCTTCACATATAGAAAGTCTTCCATCTTCCCCTTCCATACGTGGTAGTTCGAACCATTCAAGTTAACCATTCTACTCGCGTTGGCTTCCATCTTACAATTGAGATACTAAACAACCACGAAACAACAAATCCTGTGGCTCCGATACCACTTTGTTGGGAAAAACACGACTAATCGTCACAACGAGAAATGCGGAAACCCTCGTTTGACAACTTCCCACTCTTCAATTGTAACTTTGTGGTTACCGACGAGTAGAGCAAATCAATTTCAACTCGATAATTAATACAAATGATATCCAAGAACAATAAACACGAGACACAATATTTTAGCGTGGAAAACCCCTCAAGACGAGAGTAAAAACCACGGGACCGAAGCCGCTTAAATCCACTATCACCAATACACAATAAATGATTCGTCCCTAATACAAACTAGGGGTATATACCAATCGTCAAATACTCGGTAATAAATGTTCTTCAAGTATTTGGATTACACAATAACAACAAGATCGAGAAAAGAAAACACCATAAATAGCTTACACAAAAAGCTAACGAAATACCCGAACTTCCGGACTCAAAAACTCGATCTACTCCGGTGAAAAGATTTGCCCAATAGCTACCAAGCTCTTGTCAAAATATCACGACGATCGACCGATAAATCTCCGGGAAATTGAAGAAATGTATTCTCTCTCTTGTTTCTCTCTCTATCTCTCTATCTCTCTTGTTCCTCTCTCAAAAATGTGTAGGTGATAATAATGATGAATCTCGCAGGAAGTGCTGATAAAAGGAACCCATTTGCTGGTTGACCTCCGTGTGCCGTGGCCCGGGCAAAGTGTGTCGCGGCACACACAAAAAATTCTGCCAGGTATGTCGAGGGGGCCGCGGCCCGGCCGGAAGGTGCTGCGGCCCAGAGTACAGGCGCTCGACCATTTGAAGTGTGTATCGGCAGGGGCCGCGGCTCGGCAGGGATGAGCCGCGGCCCGGCAGGAATGAGCCGCCCTTTCCAGCGGCCAAAGAAATTAATGTGCCGCGGCCTGGCCGAGATGTGCCGCGGCCCGTGCTGTTCTTTTCCTATATTTTGGAAATTATTCCTACAGTTGCCGAGCCGCGGCCCGGCAGGAATGAGCCGCCCTTTCCAGCGGCCAAAGAAATTAATGTGCCGCGGCCTGGCCGAGATGTGCCGCGGCCCGTGCTGTTCTTTTCCTATATTTTGGAAATTATTCCTACAGTTGCATGCACGTCCATAATGTGACTTATACATATATCTTATCTTCCTCACAATAAAGACTTGATATAATACTGTTTACTAAAAGGGCAACCGGTGCTACAAGAGCTCCTGCTATGCGCTGGGTCCATGTTGTGGACCTGATGCAGGCAGTCTCACCTTGCATGGGCTTATACTTGTGACCTCCAAGTCACATGGCAGCAACCATTGTTGTTAAAGGCGCGCCTCAGGCGACATGCGCATAGAGAAAACCCCTCTTCGCCTCTCAAGACCAAAGGCGGGCGATGTGGGTGAGGCGTGCGCCTCGGTGCACCTGTTACCTGCGCCTCAGTGCCCCTAGGCGCGCCTCTGTATAATTAGTTTTTTTAACACGTTTAAAGGTTGTTTTTCATTGTTTTACGGTGCGCCTAGAGTCCTAGATGCGCCTATGTTTTTTGGGATAGTTATACTTTCTTTTCATTATGTGTTTATGAGTTTTGCAATTTATTTTATTTTATCTTGTATTTTTTTGCGCCTCACGTTTGTCAGGGTCCTGCCTCGCCTTACGCCTTGCGCCTCAGGCGATAGAAGTCCTTATCACCTTTGGTGCGCCTTTCGCCTGTAACAACTATGGTAGCAACTCCAAACGGTGTGCGAGGGCTCCCTTTTGTATAATGTTTTCAATAATAACTAAAATTGTACTTTTAGAAAAAATACCCCGGTCTCATAGACGTTGCATCCACTTTTATC
The DNA here is from genome assembly GCA_033398695.1 of Orobanche coerulescens. Lineage (NCBI taxonomy): Eukaryota > Viridiplantae > Streptophyta > Magnoliopsida > Lamiales > Orobanchaceae > Orobanche > Orobanche coerulescens. The sequence continues at coordinate 155,376,951 of CM065810.1, read as the reverse complement.
TTTCTCTTTCATTCCTTATTCTACAAATAGAAAAATGTGAATAAAAGAGAAGGGGCAGGGGGAAGATATTTGATTGTCTTTAATTTTCTTCATTCCTGACGATTACTGTGTCAATTGTTAGAATGAAGAAAAGGGAATGTCAATGCATCGAAAAAAACGATTGATATAATTAAAATTGGCCTTCCTTATTGATTTTGCAGAGCGTCTTGACACTGAATCAATAGTAGATGCTGATGACGCCCGACTTAAGTATTTTTGTGAAAAGGTTCGTCCAGACATGCCTGCCCTTTATGGTTCAGTTATATTAGGTTGAACCTCGTATACTTTGTTGAATTGATGAATCAAGTGTGTTTCTTTTTGCTGTTTAATAATCTAAATGGGTCTAAATCTTTTAGCATGTTTTTGAATATATTGATAAACCTAGTTTCTTGTTTAGGCTTCATTGTCAAAATGATTATATTGCCCGAGTACTGAATGATGATTGAATTGTGTGTTTTGACTCGTTTTGAGATTTGTCCATTTGATGCTGAAGGAAGAGGTGTCCTGTGATGTGAATCAGTTTTTTTCATGTTCTAAATAACTAGAACTGAATCTGCTTGAACATTATTAGCTAGGTTTGTTGAAGAGAAAATGAGGTAGAATCTTGATTGAGAATCAGGCAAGTATTGGCAAAATGGAGGATTAACCAAATGCTATTTGGAAGAGTGGAAAAAGTCTGGAGTTGTCCTTCATCATTTATGGTTGTTTTTAACCAAAATGTCTCCCAACATTTTCCCTTCAATATCAAACCCAAAATTGTGACGATGGACGATTTTAGCTGATCTCCCAACAGAGGCAACTGGTGGTTGGTTCTTGGATTTTCACGATTCATTATTTTAATAGCACTGTTTAAAAAAAGCGACTCGTACGAGTCTATTGGCAAGTCGAGCAAGGCAAAAGAGTCAACTCGGTTACCAGTCATTCTGTTATCATGGTCGAATCATATTTTCTAAGAAGAATTGGTGGCTGATGTTTGTTTCCCGATATTTGCAAACCTCAGGGTTTAGGTGTGAGTAAGGCTGTGAGTGAACGTAAAAAGTTCGATTCGGCTCGCATTATTTGTCTCGAAAAAGTTCGGCTCACGTCTCGGTTCGCACATGCAAACGCGAACTCAAACGTTAAAATTCATAATTCGGCGAATCGGACCGCACTGTTCGATTTAGTCGGGTCCGCAACTCTTAAAGGGCCTCTGGCCCATATATTTTCCATTTCCAATTACTAAACTATTACGGTAATACCCCATTCCCAACTCCCAAGCGGCCAAAATCCCAACCCCAACTCCCATTTAAAGCCCACCCACCCAACTGATGTGTTTTAGAAACCTGCGAACTTGAACTATTTCGAACTGTTCGCAAATTCAGACTTCAAACTGAATATTTTTTATAGAAAAAACCCCGTGAGCCGAACTTTGAACCTCAAAATCTGAGGTTCGCACAAATCGGACCGGGCCGAACGTGCGTTCGAAAAAATACGGACCGAACTTTGAACCTACCATAGTTTGGTATACTTCGATCCGTTTACAGCCCTAGGTGTAAGGAAGAAGACTATTTAAGTTCCTAATTGGGCTTGGGCTTGGGCTTGGGCTTGGGCTAATATCATTTAAACTTTAGATGTTGGGTTAGATTTATCAATATTAATAATGGTCCTTTACAGCTTATTTTAGTGCACAATGTAAACAAGAAATCAAACTCGAGATATTCTCATAATTTAAGATATTGAACAATTGCAATATCCACATGATATGAAACATGTATATAAATAGAAAAATAAATTTCATACTTAAAAGTCTGTTTTAAAGATATAATGTTGTCATAATAAAAGTCTATTTTTAAAATCTACTTAGGAATTATATAATATTTTAAATTATATTTTTGTTATTTGATAAATTGGAATCTTAGTTGATTGAAAAGAATTAAGAATTTTTTTTTGAATAAATTGTATCAACACTCAAGTGTATACATTTAGGGCCGTTTGGTAGTCAAGGTAGGATATACCACGTTAGGATATAGCAAGTTAGTTATAGCAAGTTAGATAAAGTGAGGATGATAGTTTAGTGTTTGGTAGAAAAAATGTACTATTTAGATCAAATTGGAAAATTACATTTTTATCCTTGTGAATAGGAAAAAAATCGAATACTAATACTAATCTTTAATCTAATTTTTTCGGTTTTTAGATTATTTTGAAAAAATAAAATAGTTTTTTTATGAAAAGTAAAAAAATTACAAAAACAAAAACTAGCAGGATTTAAAAAATATATATATATATATATATAGTAATTTAGTTTTTATTTATTTATGAAAAATAATATTCCACTTCTTTTTCAAAAACTTTAAAAAAAAACATCCGATTTTTATTTTTTATATTTGAATTTTAAATAAAAACATCCGATTTTTATATTTTATTTTCGAACCGACTTTTTTTTATTTTCGAACTTTAAATAAAAACATCCGATTTTTATTTTTTATTTTCGAACTAATTTTTATTTTTTATTTTCGAACTTTAAATAAAAACATCCGATTTTTTTATTTTCGAATCGATTTTTATTTTTTTATTTTCGAACTTTAAATAAAAACATCCGATGTTTATTTTTTAGTTTCGAACTAATTTTTATTTTTTATTTTCGAATTTTAAATAAAAACATTCGATTTTTATTTTTTATTTTCGAACTAATTTTTATTTTTTATTTTCGAACTTTAAATAAAAATTTCCGATTTTTAATATTAATATTCTGAATTTTAAAAAAAACAATAAGGCTTGGGGTAATTTTGAGATTATCCATGTTATTTAAACCCACAATTTTGGTGAGTTCGTAAGCCAAGCTTGAACAGCTTAAAGTTGGGCCAAGGAGTTAACAAAACAAGGCTACCAAATGCATTTTTCAGTAGGTTAATTTATCCTAACCTGCCGTAACATGGCTACTCAAAGAATAGTACCTAAATCATTGGGCTTGCTCCAATGGTCAAGGTCACCCACTTCAAGTGAGAGACTCGGGTTGGAATTCTACAAAGGACGTTAATTTATTTAGGGGTCCATAATTCCGCAATTTCAGCTGGGGGTAGGCCCTAGTCCCATGGGATATGCTGGTGGAATATTAAATATTGAGGACTTCAAGCAGCAGTCTGATCTCGGTGGAAACCCGTGGCTGGATTGGTGGGTCCAGTATGAAGCAATCATTGGGAGACGACTCAACTCGACGGGAACCTGAGGCTGGACAGGCTGGGTCCAGCCTGAAACAATCACTTGATGGACGACTCTTTATGCGTGGTAGTTGGTAATATTTAAGAACCAGAGAGCTGAATAGCGATCTCGTGATTTAATTGATAGCAGTTTTGAAGAGCCGGATTCTGTTCTTCCGAGAACTAATCAAATGTAAAATTAGAATCTCGATATAAAAGAAAACTGGTACCTAATCAAGATACACTATCTCTTGTTTGAGTTTAGTTCGCATATTCTTAACTTCAGTTTCCAAATTAATTATTCTAACTGAGAAAAGCAAAACTACTCTACCGTAGGCTTCATTCACCAGAATCGTATTATTTCTCAACGTTTTCCTGCTTTTTTGGTTCAATTACTACTACGAGTATCAAAACCATAATCGAATATAATGACTAACTTATACTATGTTTTCTCGTTTTTGGTTTATGGTCTTGTTTTATCAGATAACTTTACTGGAATGCCGGTAAGAACATCAATCCTTCCCTCACTCCCATTTTGAGTTGCTAAGTTTCGGATTGTTGTTACTGAAATTAGAATTGCTACTTTCCTTGTTTTGCTTTTTTTTTGGGCAGGTGGATATCAAGGAAGCTTGGAAACTTAAAAGTGCTCCCTCAGATCCCACGAGACTTCCCGAGGGCAAAACTCAAACCAAGTGAGTATCATCACTCTCTCTTTTGACATTGTTAGATGAGTAGTTACATAATCTGTGAATATTAATTGAGCGAAATTTTTAATGGGAATCTGATTCTGGATGTTATAATGAATTGCCACTGTCAATATATGCCTTAATTAGCTATAAACCGTATTTTAGATTCTTGCGAAGAAGCTAGTGAGGTTAGAAAAGTAACAGGAGGCCTTGCTTCAGTTTCCCATGCCGGCACCCCTTTTTGAATACAACGAACACCTAGCTTGAGTCCAGTGAACAAAATATCTACTCCTATACATAAGTGCTCTTCCCCTCCGGTCTATCTTGTTCCCAACTATCAATCTCCACCATCCATCATGGCCTTACCAAGCGGTCGTAGGATCTCTAAATGAGGTAGCATTGATTATGTTTTGCTGTGTAGGTGCCATCACAGGATTGTATGATGGCTTTATCCACTCTATACGATAAAGATTTTTTGGTATTGCTATGTTCTGAACTTGCTGGTTCTGTGGGTTGATCCCTTTGTAGAGAATGACTGGTTTGCCGTCAGGGAGAATAGTGGCTGAACCCGACCAGCATCCGTTGATGTCGGATTTGATGGTCGGGGTGATTGCAAAGGGGTGAGGTGTCCAGTTAATGAGATCTTGTGATGTAGAATGTGCCCAAACTATGTTTCCCCATACTGCTCCTTTGGGATTGTATTGGTAGAATAAGTGGTAGAATCCTTTGTATATCATTGGCCCTGCATTAGTACTCAGGTAGTTAATTAGATGAGCTGCAAGAAAGTTGAGCTTTTGCAACATGAAAAAATGTTACTACTGTGTGTTATTTATATAGGAAAGAGAGAAACTCACCATTATGATCTGAGAATCCAAAGTTGTGTAGAAAAACATTTCCCAAACAAAGAAAAATGGTTAGAATTAGCCAAAACATTGAGGAGACATAAGATGTAATGATGAAGAAATAGTATGATATTAGATTTGTTACCATTCATCCAATTCTTGGGAGGTTGGAAATGATATGCAGTTCTGTAGGGCTGATCATCTTTGTAATCATGCTATGAGAAGATTGAATTTCAAGAGCTAATATGAAGAAAATTGTGAGCCAATAATTCATAGCATATGCCATTTTTTCAACTTCACTGCTGCAATGAGCAGAGGAACTCTGGATATTTATATGTATATAGAGGGATATAGGGACTTAGCTGTTTACTTCATGTGGTTGTTCTCTCTCTCTCTCTCTCTCTCTCTCTCTCTCTCTCTCTCTCTCTCTCTCTCTCTCTCTCTCTCTCTCACACACACACACACACACACACACACACACACACACACACACACACATATGTGGGTATAGAATATAGATGCCGGCAGGCTTCCATGAATTATGTTCATTTCAAGTTAAGAAGCCAAGGTCAACTAAACCCCGTTGTTTCCTATTTTGTCCTATTACTTGTAAATGTTCTGCAGATATGCATCTGTTACACTGCCATCAATTCTGCCATCAATTCATAACCTGGGGGAGATCAAGGAATCGCTTCCGTATTCTATTACAGCCACCAAAATGGATTTTCAGCTTACCTCCTACTTTGCTATGGTATTTTCTTTATTGCTCATCTCAACCAACATTTATTTGTTAGCATAAAAGGCTGTGTTTGTTATGTATTACTACCCTGCAAATATGAGAACAAATCATCCTTTGAAGAATTAATAATGCCCAGATTATGCTTGCATGACTGATCCCTTTCTGAATCTAAACCTTCAGGCTGATCACTCATCTCTCAATCATTTTGAAAGGTAAAAGTAGCAGTTGTAACTTGCATATATCTGTTATATAGAAAACAAGTTGCATATCCCACAAATGTTCAAGGCAGTTCTATTTCACTCACCAGCACCTAAGTTCACTGACTCTAGAGCATTTGAATAGACTTGATGTCGAAGGAGACGAGGAGATGCAATGGAACTTCTTCAGTAATTTTTGACAGATGGAGATTAACGAAGCTTGGAAAGTTGGTTTAATGAAACTAGTGCATTTTAATCGACACCTTTGTAATGATGACTCCAAACCTAAGGTACAAGCTTCTCCATCCCCATGTTTATTAATATAGAATAATGATCTTTTGACAAAAAAAATTTAAGACAAAATACGTTTTAAATACCCCTAAACCGATTTATGTTTCCTAATCAATTAAAAATGCGATTTTCTGATTTTAGCGTATTTTTTTCTTCCTATTCTACCCATACATTATTTTAATTTTTAATTATTGTAGCAATACCTTTAAAAACATAAAGCCATATTTGTCTCATTCTCCTACCCCCGACCAACTCCCCACCGCCATATCCCAAATGCCCCCGTTGCATCACCCTCTCTCTCTCTCTATGTCTTGCTCACGACTAAATCTCTAATTCTAGCCTTGCTCGTCTATGTACAGATTGTGAGGGTAGTTTTTGATCGGTCATATCGATCGTCGGCAAATATAGGGGGTCGAGGGTTTTGCGCTGAGGTGTGAGACCTCGTACGATTTTATTGAGGCACACAGGGCCCCGGAATAGGCGAAACCTGAACTCCTAAACTCGTCTATCTCGGAATATAATGATGTGGGGGATGGTATTGGCGTTGCGATTAACTTCTCCAATATGACAATATTAGAGGGAGATTCTCGGACAGTTTTAGATCAGTTGAGTCATTGTCTGCAAAATAGATTTACCCAAATATCTGGAAAAGAAGAAAGAGGAAATGGAGTCAAATTTTCAAAGAAGAGTTGAAACATGTGCACTGTGAGGCTTTTGGAAGGGATACCCGTTGGATGCTACCTAAGGTTAGAATACATAAAAGAGGGCGAAAATGTTTAAAGCGACCTTCTAGCCCGACTTTTCCTTTATTTTCCCCAGAGCCGAAGATACACCAGCATAGCAGATATACTTTCCCTTCATTTTCCCAAGAGCCGAGGATACACCAGCATAGCAGAAATCAAGGAGGAGTATGAGGCTGTAAAGCGTGAGGTAGACAATATTGTAGCTGGTTTGTCCTCTCCAGAAGATAAAGAATTAATACAAGACACAAAGAAGAAAGGACTGCCGACATTGAAAGAGGAAGACTGGGATGCTGTTGCGGCCAAAGTCAAAGCTCCAACATTCAAGGATATTAAACAAAAAAAGCCTCGTGGAAGCCTCTTAAACCATTTCTCATTATCATGCATATGATAAAATTGTGACACATTCAAGGATATTAAAAAAAAAAAAAGACTACGAAAAGAGTTCCTCAAAATTAAATAATTTCACCAACAAAAGAAACAAATAAACTCATTAAAAAACAAATAACGACCCTAATTATCATGCATATGATAAAATTGACACATTCAAGGAAAGTCAAATAACGACCCTGTTGTACAAATAATCTAAGAGGAAGACTGGGATGCTGTTACAACGAAAGTCAAATTCTTTATCTTTGTGACAATTTTATCCTTTCTTCTTTGTGTCTTTGTATTAATTCTTTTATCTTGAGATGACAAACCAGCTACAATACTGTCTACCTCACTCTTTACAGCCTCGTACTCCTCCTTGATTTCTGTTATGCTGGTGTATCTTCGGCTCTGGGGAAAATGAAGGGAAAGTCGGGCTAGAAGGTCGCTTAAAATATTTTCGCCCCCTTTTATGTATTCCAACCTTAGGTAGCATCCAATGGGTATCCCTTCCAAAAGCCTCACAGTGCACCGATATGTTTCAACTCTTCTTTGAAAATTTGAATCCATTTCCTTTTTCTTCTTTTCTGGATATTTGGGTAAACATCTATTTTGCAGACAATGACTCAACTGATCTAAAACTATCTGAGAACCTCCCTCTAATATTATCATATTGGAGAAGTTAATCGCAACGCCAATGCCATCCCTCACAACATTATATTCCGACATAGACGAGTTTAGAAGTTCAGGTTTCGCCTATTCCGGGTTCTTGTGTGCCTTAATAAAATCATACGAGGTCTCACATCTCAGCCAAAACCCCCGATCCCCTATATTTGCCGATCATCGATAAGACCCATCAAAAACTACCCTCACGATCTGTACATAGACGAGCAAGGCTAGAATTAGAGATTTGGTTGTGAGCAAGACATGGAGAGAGAGGGTGATGCAGCGGGGGCATTTGGATATGGCGGTGGGGAGTTGGGCGGCGGGGTAGGAGAATGGGGCAAATAGGGATGTTTTTAAAGGTATTGCTACAATAATTAAAAATTAAAATAATGTATGGGTAGAATAGGAAGAAAAAAATAGGCTAAAATCAGAAAATTGATTAGGAAACATAAATCAGTTTAGGGCTATTTAAAACGTATTTTGTCTTAAACTTTTTGTCAAAAGATCATTATTCTATACTAATAAATTAAGTGAGAATCAATTTTGTAATATCAAACCATAAAATTGATAAGTTATATATCATCATTCATAAGAGTGTAAGTTATTGATACCATTTTGCTTAAAAAGACTAAAATGTCCTCCAAAAAGATGTTGATTTTCCTTTTTTACCTTTTAGTGATAGATTTAAGGGTATTAATGTCTGTTGGTATCAAAAACTTATACTCTTATGAATGAGGATATATAACTTGTTACTTTTATAGTTTGGTATTATAAAAGATAGAACCCATAAATTAACTAGGTAATCCCGGGTCTTTCAAAATAATGCAACAAACCACGCTTCCAAGCAAATTTTACCAAATACAAATATTTTCAAAGTTTCTGCTGTATACAAAATTTCTCTTTTTGTCTAATTTCAATTAAGGTCTCTTTGCATGGAATCCAGCCCATGTTTAATTAATGCTTGTTGCTTCCGTATATATTTCTTCTAATCCCACGTATAAATCCTTGTTAATTCGTTCTTGGCTTTTATAAATTCTTGGTCGCACAATGTTAGATAGAATCGCGAACGAGATTTTCAGGAACGCGCTGGAAGTGGCGCCTATTTCAGCGAAAGTTACGGAAGAGAGATTGAGATGGTTTGGCCACGTCCGCAGGAGGCAGGCATCTGCTCCGGTGAGGAGGGTCGAGAGTTTATTGGTTGTCGGGGAGAGGAGGAGAGGCAGACCGAGGAGGACGTGGGAGGAGCAGTTGAGATTAGATTTGAAGGCCTTAAACCTTTCTGAGACCATGACTGTTGATAGGTGCGCTTGGAGGCGCCAGATCAGAGTTGTGGATTCTTTTGTAGGGAGCGGTGCTGTAGTTGAGAGTCTCATGGTTGGGTTGTCTCGGTTAGCTTTGACCTAGAGCATTGTATTTTTTCTACTTTTATTGTATATTTTATCCTATTGTCTTTGCGTGGTGTATTTTTGACAGAGAGTTGTGCGTTGAGCCAACTTCTCTTCTGTTAGAGCAGCGTTCATCGGGAGTGAAGTAGCCAAAATCCGCTTAGGTAAGTCCCATGTGGATTAAGCCATGGGCTCAGGTATGGTATCGAGCTTTTTAGAATCATATGTTTTTTTTTTTTTTTTTGTATTTATCACTCAATATTCTGTTGTGCACTAAGTTGGGGTGTTCAAAAATATACGAAAATCCGAAGTTCCGGATATCCGAAAATTCGGATATTCGAAAATTCGGATATCCGAAGTTCGGATATCCGGAACTTCAGATTCGGATATCGGATAGTACTTTTCAGAAAAATCTGATATTCGGGTATTCGAAATATCCGAAAAATCCTAATTTTTTTATTTTTTTATATTTAAAATAATAGAAAATATTCGGATATTCGGATATCCGATATCCATATCCGATGTTTTTTTCGGATATTCGGATATCCGATATCCAAATCCGAATATTTTTTTCCGAATATATGGATATTCGAATAAAATTCATATTTTTTCCGGATATTCGGATATCCGATATTCGTATCTGAAATTTCGGATATCCGAAAATCGGATATTCGAAATTTCGGATACGGATATCGGATATCAAAATCTACTATCTGAACTTTCGGATATTCGAAATTTCGGATATCCGAAAGTCCGGATATCCGGTTTTGAACACCCCTAAGCTGGGGGTCTTCATGGAAACAGCCTCCCTACTATAATAAGTAGGGGCATGGTCTGCGTACATCCTACCCTCCCCAGATCCTGCTTTGAGCGGGATATACTGGGTATGTTTGGTTTGATTTGGTTTGGTTATAGAATTTAATCTCTCCTGAGATTTTTGGACCTCATGTTGCTTTTTATTTCTTGAGAATTTTACCAAGGAAGCGTCATTTTTCACTAAGGGGAGTGTATTGAATTAAGATTTCATTGGATTTTTTTGAACTTTAAAAGTTTGGAGGTATTCAATCTGGATTTTGAAAAAGTCCGTAAAAATTTTCAGGTATTCAATCCAGATTTTGAAAACTTCTTAAAAATCCAGAGGTATTCAAAACTTCACACTTTTAAAGATTTTAAAATCTCATGGATTTGCAGGATTTTCATTCAAAAATACAAAGAGAAAAATCCTCCAAAAAGCTTACCTCATCACACGAGATTTTGATGGATTTTTTCACCTTTCTTATCTCTGTGCGAGCGACCCTCCCCTCTTCGACCGCCACATTTGAAGCCTCTGATCCCCAATTAATTATTAATTATTATTATTATTTATTATTATTACTATTGTTATTACTATTATTATTGTTAGCATTATTATTTATTATTACTACTATTATTATTATTACTACTATTATTTTTCTTCTTCTTCTTTATTATTATTACTATCTATTAGTATTATTATTACTACTATTATTATTTATTATTACTATTAGTATTATTATTACTATTATTATCACTGTTATTATTATTAGTATTAAGACTAATTTATTATTATTATTTATTATTATTATTACTATTAGTATTATAATTACTATATTATTATTATTATTATTTATTATTATTATTATTACTAGTATTACTACTACTAGTATTATTATTACTACTATTATTATTATTTATTATTACTATTAGTATTATTACTACTATTATTATTATTTTTAGCTGAGGCTAGCTTGTTCTTGTTTCATGAATTGAATTGGACTTTATATTCTTGCAAAGTAGATGAAAATCCATGTAAATCAATCACAAAAAGCCTCTCAAACTCTGCGTGAAATTTGTGGAATTAGAAAATCCATAAAAATCCACAGACTTTTTAAATTCCAAAAAAATCTCACATAATCCATGACCAATACACCCCTAAGTATAAATTGTTAAGTGTTTTAAAAAATGAATATCGTCTAATGTAGTTAATGCATATTAATAATTATTTTTTCTTTTTTTTTTCATGGTGAAAATTTACTAAGAGGATCATTAAAATGAAAATGGTGTTGGATTGATTATTCTTTTGGGCTTCTGGCGTAGCCCAGTTAGAGCAATGGGCTAAAAGAAGATTACATATAAAATTATTTTTAAGCAATATTGCCTTATTTTTATAAGTCGAGTTTTATTTGATATATATTTATTTTTTATCTCGATAGTTAAAAAGTATATTATTGAAAATGATTTATATAGTTAGAAAATCAAAACATACGATATAAGAAAATCAATGGACATCTTCACTATTATACATCATTATTATACGTGTAGAGTGTACTAAATATTTTATTAACTTCTTGTTTCGGGAATTATTATTCCCGTGATGTGTCTTATCTAATACTGATTAGATATGTATCATAGATGGTAGGAATTCTAGATCCTTTTAGAGGTAGTAGGATTCTACTTGATGTTTTTTCTTGTAAGGAATCTTATGTATGGACGGGTCTTATTGTAATGTCTATATAAAGGTCCATCTATCAATGTTATCAATACAATGCTTTTGCATATTTTGCTTTCTATTGTTTTTTTTTACTACTTTTCCTGAAACACATTATTAGCACGTTGCTCTAACGGTAGAATTTTTCTCTCTCTGAATTTTCGAAATTTCAAAAAAAAATCGTGATTTCCGCGTGTCAATTTCTACACTGCGAGACTGTGTGGAAATTGCGTTTCTCGCTCCGTTAACTGTCGGATCAACCACAAATTTTGACAGCATGTTAATGATATACATACTACAAGTTTAATGGTGGAGATTTGATTCGGAACAGTATTTCTAGACGAAACTGTACACAAACAGAAGCAGATTTAAAAAAAAACAGGCTTCGAAACCCTATCCCTCCACCACCGTCGCGCTCAGCCACCTACGCCGGCTGCTGCTTCCGATCTCACGACCAGAAGCCATGTCCAACTCATCATCTTCCTCAGGACCTCAAGTCCGCCATCTTCCCCGCTGGAATTCAACGCGCAGATTTTCCCGCCGCCTTCTCGCGGCCAAAAAGAGTACTCTCCCCTTCCCGCGGTCGATACACACCAGATCGGTCGGTCGTCCTCTTCACCAGCCTAAGCTGTTGCTCGTCTGCTCAACTTCAGCCGCCTCCGGCCCTAACCATATCACGATCTGCACCAGCCTGACCCGAAAAAAAAGGGAAAATCAAAATGAGAGACGAGAATTTTCGCACGTAAATTTTCTCCACAGCGCAGTCGTACCAAAATTATTTTTCCGATTCGTTGACCGTCAGATCGGTGTGAAATCTTTATAGAAACTTCTCAACATAAATATTTATATATTCAACGGTGGAGATAGGATTCTGAGTAATATTGATTACTGAACCTGTCGCCGAACAGAAGCAGATTTTTACGAGAAAAATTGGAGATCCACCTCAAACACCGAGCTGCTGAACCGCACCCGAGTCCTATTCTGGCCGACTATCGAGCCCAGTAGCCCCTTTTCTGGGCGTTTCTCAACTCTCTATTTTTTCCTAATTAATGATTCATTTGTTCATTGATTTGTACACTTATGAATCTTAACATGATTATGTTTTACATGCATATAGGAAAATATCTTGCTCATGATGACATGCACGCTATGGAGAGAAGCCATATGTAGCATTCTTTTCAAGGATTAAAGCAAACATAAAATCGAGTACGTACGTTAAGTACACATATTAGCATGTGTTTAACTTTGCATCTTGCGTACGCTAACCAAGCATCCGTTGTATGATTCTGTCAAACTGACTGTTCCAACTTTATGACTTTGGTTCAGCATCTTCCTACAGATTGATTGACTTGAATTCAAACTCTTTAGCATGCGCTAAATATCATCAGTAGCGTGCGTTATGCCTTGTGTCAGTACATACGTCATTCTGTGTTTGAATGTCTTCTCAACGGTAAATAGTCTTCGATAGCGTGCGTTAATGTTCATGTGTAGTGTGCGCTATCTTCATCAGGAAGGTTTACTTTCGAACTCGTCTGATCTGCAGGCAGGACCCGTTAGCGTGCGCTAACTTATATGTCTAGCGTGCGCTAGCTTTGCATTTTGTCCACCTTTTTGCGTCTTCCTTTGCTTCGTTGCTTTGCTTCGCTTCTTTGTTGTTTTGTTTTGTTTAGCAACTTAATCATCAAAACACTATTAATGAATATGTAGAATAAATATTCCAACACGATTTGGTCTTTTGCCACAACACAACATATCAAACATACATAACTGATTCTCATAATTCGTACCCACGCAGGGGTTGGAACACATCAACATCCCCATAAAACGGGAGAACAATACAACGGAGAGACAAACAACAAGACACTACCAAATACTCAACGACTAGTCTTCATGTGATTAGTATCGTTGTCTTCCATCATCCTTCGTACCGATCCTGTGATTCGCTCTCCAGCAACCTGCAAATACCTGGACGCAATACAGACATCCACCCCCAAATACTCGGGGGTTAGCAAAACTCCACTGTTTTGCTAGTGCAAGTATAAATACAAGTCATACGTGTCATATTCTGGGAATACAATGACTTGATTAATTTAGAAAGACTTCCCGAGATGTTTCATTTAGTTAAAATAGTTCAAGTTTTGAAAGTAAAATTAAACAAGTAAGCACTTTGAAAACAACTCCGAATCCCGGGGGCTTTTGATTGGAAAATAATCACGAAGACTATAGTCAGACATCAATTCACAACTGAGGATCAATTACACACAACACATCATTCTTAAGCCATTCCAGTCCAAGTACCTCTGATGAGTATGTATTACATCCCAAGCATTATGGTAAGTCAAAACATCGTGATACTCCGGGCATATCACAAAAATGCATCAAGCCACAAGGCTAAAAATACTCCTGGTTACCCGTGGATCCGACAATACGCGAATCCCTCCTCGACCCCGTCGGGCCCTCTCGGAGTGGCTAACCCAAATGTTCGCGGAACCGTCACAAAGTCGACTTTGGAATCTCAGAACTCCATCTTCATGAATTGCAAATCCTGGGGCCTTTTCCTTGCCCACTTCCTCACGTAACCGAATTACCAGGGGGTCATCCAATTGCTTAGATTTGATTTTATCGGTCAACGATGAAGTTAATTCCATCACACATAATTGTTCTTGGACTCCCTGTAACCATACTTCAATTCCTTCATGGATAAATTCTTGTTGTATGCTGATCTGGGACGTGAGCGTCTCCAGCATTCGAGTGGAAACGGGTTTGCGGATCAGTGCATCAGCCACTACGTTCGCTTTTCCAGGATGATAAAGAATCTCCAAGTCATAGTTTTTAATCAATTCCAGCCATCTCCTCTGTAACATGTTGAACTATTTCTGACTGAAGATGTATTGAAGACTTATGATTTGTGAAGATCTGACAGTGAGCCTCGTACAAATATTGTCTCCATATTTTCAGGGCGAAAACAAAAGTTGCCAGTTCCAAATGATGAGTTGGATAATTTACTTCATATGGCTTCGATTGCCGTGAAGCGTCACCTTCTAATTCTGCATCAGTACACAATCGAGACCTTGATTTGAAGCGTCACTGTGAACTATGAATCCTTCAGGTCCTTGTGGTAGTGTTAGAATTAGAGCCGTCATCAATCTCTTCTTCAGTTCATCAAAACTGGCCTGACACATCTCGTTCCATTCAAACTTTTGGGTTTTTTTGCACGAACCGACGATAATGCCCAGCAAGTCCTAAAAAACTTCTGACTTCCTTCACGTTCTTAAGAGATTTCCATTCCAAAATTGCCTCGACTTTCTGAGGATCTACTCGGCCCCTTCCGCTGAGACTACATGACCGAGGAACATCACTTCCTTTAGTCAGAATTCGGATTTAGACAGTTTGGCATACAACTGTTCACTCCTCAAGAGGTTCAAAACGATCCGGAATAGACCAAAATATCGTTGATAAACACAACTACGAATTTGTCCAAATACTCTATGAAGACTTGATTCATTAACTGCATAAACACAGCAGGCGCAATAGTTAGACCAAACGGCATCACTACAAACTCATAGAAGGGTCAGAACGATCCGAATCACCAACCTTTACTGGTTCTATCTCGCCGAATAATTCAAACTCTTGCTCGATTCGCTCGAAATTTTCGAACCTCAAAATTTGAGGTTCGATTCGGCTCGAATGCTAATTTTATTTTTTATAGTTCGATTCGTTTCGGCTCAAATTTCCGAACCATTCGAGTATAGTTCGATTCGGCTCGAGTTAAAGTCCAGTATAACTCCATAAGTCCAGAATAGTTCGAATATAGTACGGTCCGATTCGTCGAAGCTGAATGGTTCGGCCTGGGATGGGAGGGGTTTATGTCTTGGGCCAAAGCCCCTCGAATCGAGCCGAACTGTTTGGTTCGATTCTCCAAATCCTATTTTATAGGGTTCGGCTCTACGTTTGGTGCCCCGAATCGAGCCACGAATCGAGCTTTTTCAAGCCGAATCCTTCGAACCGAATCGAACTTTTAGATTTGTTCATAGCCCTACTCATAGTGCCCGTAATGATTTCTGAATGCTGACTTCGGAACATGGAATTCTTTAATCCTCAACTGATGGTATCCCGATCTCAAATCGATCTTTGAAGATACTGTCGCTCCTTGCAATTGGTCGAACAAATAATCAATCCATGGCAACGGGTACTCGTTCTTGATCGTCATCTTGTTTAGCTACCGATAGTCAATGCAAAATCGAAGCGATCCAGCTTTATTTCGAACAAAAAGAACTGGTGCACCCCAGGGCAAAACACTTGGCTTAATATAACTTTTGTCCAGCAATTCTTCCAGTTTCAATTCATACATCTCGGTAGGTGCCATAGGATATGGCGCCTTAGAAATCGGCGTAGCTCCCGGTTCTAGCTCGATGGTAAACTATACATCTCATCGTGGAGGTAGTCCAGGTAATTCAACAGGGAACACGTCTGGAAATTCGCTCACAACAGGAATAGATGAAAGCTCTACTCTTCCTTCTTCTTTCTTCATCGCATAACACCAGTACCCGGTACAGCCTTGCTACAGTAGTTTGACAACTTTCATAGCTTTGATCACTTTCCCTGAGCTTCCTGGTCTCCATCATTCGAATAATAATTCGGAACCATCTTCGGATATCTTTGAGATATTCCTCTTCCGGTAGTTCATAATAGCTCCGTAACGGCTCAGCCAATCGTCTCCGAGCATCAGATTGTCTACTTGTATCTCTACTACAATCAGATTTAAGGGCCACTCTTTGCCTCCAATTGTTACAGGAAAATCTATAGTTTCTAAATTCCCCACAATTCTTTCCCCACTCGGTAAACCCACAATATAAGGCTCACATTCATGAAAACAAGAAATATTCAAACGATTAACACAAGACAATGATATAAATGAGTGTGTATCCCCTGTATCGAATAAAATACTATCTGGTTGCGAAAGGATCTGAACAGTACCTGATGTGACAGCTGCATTCTGATCTTCTGCCCACCTCATCTCATAAAGGCGTGGAGGAGCAGATCCGGCACTCGATGCTCCCCTTTGGTCGAACTGTCCTCTGCCTCTTCCGCGACCAAAACTCTGGGGTGGCTGGACACTCTGCTGCGTCTGCGGGACACTCGCCTCTTTTTGGGACGGCTGCGAAGTACGATCTCCAAATAATTTAGTGGCATCCTTGCAGAACATCGCTCGATGCCCTTTCTGTCTGCATTCGTAACATGTCACCAGATAATGAAAATAGCCACGCCACAAGTGTCCTGGGCGAGCACAATTAAAACATTTTTTGCCGCATCAGTAAGGGCTGGTACAGATCTAGGGTGCCTTCCGCCTCTGGATGGTTGCATATGCTTTTTTATTGAATGGAAAGGCAACTGAGCCTTGCGGGGGCCACTATTCTTATGTTCTGTAAAACCACCAGAGACCTTTTGCTTCTTGGATTCAAAAAACTTTTCCATAGTTGCTTCTTTCATTTCGTATGCCAAAGCTTTGTCTTGATACTGGCGAAGAGTGGTGCATTCGAATCCTGACATGTACCTCTGTATCTCCGGTTTCATTCTCATATCAAAGTGCATCATCATTTCTGCATCAGTTTTGACCAGGTGTCGAACAAACGCCAGTTGCTGATTAAATGTCTTAATTGTTTGGGTTACAGACTCATCCGTCGGTTGTGCGGAGAAAAACTCTCGAACTTTGGTTTCCCTCAATGTATTTCTCCTGTGATATGTGCAATTTTCGGGCTGCTCTATCCCGAGTGATTCTTATCCCAAGAATCTGTTTAGCAGCCCCCAAGTCTTTCATGGCAAAAGACTTATTCAACTCTTTCTTCAAATTGGCAATCCCTTCGGCAATCTTGTCAACGATCAACATGTCATCCACATAAAGCAATAGGATGATAAAATCATCATCTCCAAATTTCTTGAAAAACACGCAATGGTCCAGGGTCGTCTTCCGGTAGCCTTGCTCCCCCATAACCGACTCGAACTTTTTATACATTGTCGTGGTGCTTGCTTCAAGCCGTACAGACTCTTACGGAGTCTACAAACATAATCCTCTTTTCCCTTAACCTGAAACCCTTCAGGTTGATTCATATATATCTCTTTATCGAGGTCTCCATGAAGAAATGCCGTCTTGACATCCATTTGCTCAATCTCAAGGTCGAGACTAGCCGATATACCAAGGACCAATCGAATCGATCCTATCTTCACAACTGGAGAAAAAATCTCGTCAAATCAATGCCTTTCTTTTGACTAAAGCCCTTGACTACGAGTCTAGCTTTGTATCGGGGCAATAAAGTATGCTCCTCTGACTTCACCTTATACACCCATTTATTTCTCAAAGCTCTCTTGCCTTTCGGCAACTTCACCAACTCGTACGTATTGTTCTCATGCAACGAACTCATATCGTCTTGCATGGCATCCATCCACTCCTTCTTGTTATCATCTTCCATAGCCTCCTCGAAATATTCGGGCTCTCCCTCGTCGGTGAGTAAAACATACCTATCGGCCGAATAACGAGTGGAGGGATGACGGTCCCTCATCGACCGTCTATGTTGAACAAAAGATGTCATGTTCGTAACGGGTAGCTCGGGATGAACTTCGTAGGTATCATCTTGTACCAAATCATCATTGTCATCGGCATCATATTGTTCATTGTTTTGGCCATCATCTTCACCGGGTGTCTCAACATGTTGTGGAGGAACGAGATCCAAATCAATAAGATCATAATCATGTTGTGGAGCCGACTCTCCATTCTCAACATCCTTCATCGTTTGATCTTCAACAAAAACATCTCTCGAACGAACAAGCTTCTTAGTCACCGGGTCATACAATTTATACACGAACTCATCAAGACCATAGCCAATAAAGATACATGGCTTCGTCTTGGAATCAAGCTTCGACCTCTCATCTTTCGGAATGTGTACAAATGCTTTACATCCGAAAATCCGTAAGTGGCGATATGAAATGTCTTTACCGCTCCACTTTGTCCAGGACATCAAACTTCAAAGGAACACACGACGTCAAATTATGAACCGCCGTGTTCAAGCTTCTCCCCAAAATGACTTTGGTAATCCGGCATGTGAGAGCAAACATCGAGCTCTCTCAACCAAAGTCCGATTCATCCTCTCCGCCAAGCCATTAAGTTGCGGAGTCTTCGGTGGTGACTTTTGATGTCGGATCCCTTGCTCTCGACAATACTCATCAAAAGGCCCAGTGTATTATCCACCATTATCCATCCGAATACACTTCAACTTCTTCCCGGTCTCTCTCTCCACCGAGGCATGAAACTGTTTAAAAACATCCACAACTTGATCTTTGGTCTTTAAGGTGTATGCCCACACCTTCCTCGAATGATCGTCGATGAATGTGATAAAATAATGGCAACCACCAAGCGTCCTAGTCTTCATAGGACCACAAACATCGGAATGTATAAGATCAAGAACATTTTCCTTCCTTGAAGGAGTATGGCTCTTAAAAGTGACTCTCGTTTGCTTCCCAGCTAGACAGTGAGAGCACCTTTTAAGATGTACATCGTGACCCCGGATAGCACCTCATTCTTTGATAATAGCGCCATCCCTTTCTCGCTCATGTGACCGAGCCTCTTATGCCATAGCTCGGTCATGTCATTATTGTCAACTGTGTTCACGGCATTAATCGTGACCTTTGGAAGTGTCACGTACAGTTTCCCTTTCTTCTCCCCTCTTCCGACAATCTAGGAACCTCGAGTGAGTTTCCACACTTTCTTGCCAAAACCGCTACAATAGCCATCATCATCGAGTAAGCCAACGGAAATCACATTTAGCCTCATATCCGGAACATGTTTCACATTACGTAAAACAAGTTCCACACCGATGTCGAACCTCAAGTGTACGTCTCCTACTCCAACAATCTTAGATAACCCATCGTTACCCATCTTAACTATCCCATAGTCACCCGGAGAATAAGAGGAATAGAAATCCCTACGTGATGTAACATGACACGTAGCTCCACTGTCGACCACCCAAATCGACTCATCTCTGGCAAAGTTCACCATGTCATAGTCGCGACATACAAAGAACTTCTCGGTAGTAGTATTTACTTCGGCTTTTTCATTACTCCCGCTCTCCTTCTTTTGAGTGTTTTCTCTGCCTTGACGATTTTCCTTCTTTAGTTGTCGGTAAAATTTCTTCGTATGCCTTTTCTTACCACAATGGTAGCATATTGGCATATTTCCCCTGGAATTACTTCTTTGTGGCCCTCTATTACTCGGACCTCTGCTTTGACCTCTCCCCTGCCTTTCGGTAACAAGAACATCCGACTGTGACGAATATCCCTATGACTTTCTTCGGACCTCCTCGTTCAGCATGTTCCCCTTAGCAAGTTCCATCGAAGTGACACCATCAGGGGCAGAGTTAGACAACGACGTACGAAATGTCTCCCAAGTATCCGGTAATGTGCCTAACAACCACAAAGCTTGAACCTCCTCTTCAAATTTAATCCCCATTTCTGTAAGTTGATTAATGATGTCTTTGAATGCATTCAAATGATCCGACAGAGGAGTCCCATCTCGATATTTTAGGTTCATCATTTGTTTAATGAGGAATAACTTATTATTCCTCGACTTCCGAGCATACAATTGCTCGAGCTTGTGCCACAATTCTCGAGCGTCCTTTTCTCCACTAATATGATTCAACACATTATCATCAACCCATTGTCGAATATAGCCACACACTTGGCGATGCAAAATAGCCCAATCCGGGTCAGACTTGCCTTCCGGTTTGTCTTTGCTAATGACCGGTAGATAATAATCCTTCACATATAGAAGGTCTTCCATCTTGCTCTTCCATACATGGTAGTTCGAACCATTCAAATTCACTATTCTACTTGTATTGGCTTCCTTACAATTGAGATAATACAACCACGAAACAAAAAAAATCCCGTGGCTCCGATACCACTTTGTTGGGAAAAACGACACAAAGACGTCACAACGAAAATGCGGAACCTCGTTTGACAACTTTCCCAATCTCAATTGTAACTAGGGTTGTCGGAAATCAGGTTTGATTTTTTTTTTTCCAGAAACCGAACCCGAACCGAATTTTGTATTTCGGGTTCAGTTCCATATTTTTTTCATTCGGAACCAAACACAACCCGAACCGAAATTTTCGGTTCGATTCCGACAATATTTCGGTTTCATTTTTTCATGTCTATATGAATCTATTCATCTGTTTCAATCTAAAAAATTCAATTTTAATGATTCCATTTTAAATTTCTAAACAACAATAGTTCAATTGAAAACAAGATAGTGAAGATACAATATTGAATGTTCACTTGATACAATCAAAATATCAAACATAATGAAGCAACAAAAGAGTAACTTGAACTTCAATAAATTAAGTAAGACGTTATACTTCTAGAATTTTTTTATTTTTCTTTATAAATTAACTAATATTAATAAAAAAAGGTAAGTAGGTAATTTCATGTTTTTATGAATTTTTTCGCAGGAATCGAACCCGAACCGAATTTCTAAATTCGGGTTCGGTTCCAAAAAAATACATAATTTCAACACGCATGAACCGAACCGAACCTAGAATTTCGGTTCGGTTCCGGTCGGTTCTACGAGTTTCGTGTTGAAAATTCACAGCCCTAATTATAACTTTGAGGTTACCGACGATTAGAGTAAATCAAATACAACTCGACAAACAATACAAATGATATCAAAAATAATAAACAACGAGACAATTTTTAGCGTGGAAAACCCTTCAAGACGAGAGTAAAAACTACGAGACCGAATCCGCTTAAATCCACTATCACCAATTCACAATACACGATTCGTCCCTAGTACAAACTAGAGGTATACAACGATAATCTTCAAATACTTGATAATAAATAATTTTCAAGTATTTGGAATACACAACAACAAGATCGATAAATAAAAACACTGTAAATAGCTTGCACAAAAAGCTAACAGAATACCTGAACTTCCGGACTCAAAACCTCGATCTACTCCGGTGAAAAGATTTGCCCAATCGCTATCAAGCTTTTGTTAAAATATCACGACGATTCGATCGGTACAACTCTGGGAAATCGAACAAGTATATCTCTCTATTTTTCTTCTCTCTTGTATCTCTCTAGTATATCTCTCTCTCAAAAATCGGTGGGTGAAGTAGTGAAGAAAACACAACACAAATGCTGCTAAAAAGAACTCCCAAAACTGAGTTGACTTCGTGTGCCGCGGCCCGGACAATGTGTGCCGCGGCACACTCAAAGGAGTGGCCGAACGGAAGTTCCAGGGGGCCGCGGTCCGGAGTCCAGTGAACGAGGAAGAATTTGTAGAAAAATAGTGTGTCGCAGCACACTCCCTTTTGTACCGCGGCGCGCCCTGTTCCGGCTCTATATTCCAGAAATAACTCCTGCAAAATTTTGTATGTTTATAATTATTGTGGAGGACTTGATTTTTTTCGGGAACAGTTTTTCTTTCCACACCCTGTGATTTGCTTCAATTGCTACATTCGAAGATTGAGAAAATTCAATCTTTTTTTTTTTAGTTTTTCTTTTTCTCTCTTTTCCATAATGCATAATTTGCTTAGTAGATCTAACGTCACTAATTAAAACTGATGTCAGAGCCTTCGCATGGGAACCATGCATTTGCTAATTTTAACCATTGGGCCGATCTTTCCCCTTTATCGGGGTTGTTGCCTTGGTTTCAGATTGAAACTAATGTTTGTGCAGAGAAATCCTATTTAAATTTTTAAATACTCCATCAGTCCCACTTAATTTCAAAACATGATTTTTCAAGGTAAACTTTCAAACAAAAATAAAATCTCAATATCTAATTAAAATTTATGCAATATTTTTTATACTACCTCTATTCTACTATAATTGCAATATATGTATTTTTACGTTTGTCAATGCATAATTTTGACTATTAATATCTTTAATTCTTTATTTTCAAAAATTATAAAAATTTGATATTTTGATAATATATTTTGCGGTGAATCTAACAAGATTTCACATGACTATTTTTTTCATACCTATGAATCACAAAAGATGATCAAAAGACAGTATGTGAACAGTGTAATAGTCAACACGTTGCAATAATAAGAGAACGGAGGAAGTATAAGCTACAAGAGTAGTTATTTGAGAAAAAAAATTATAACGTGTGAATATATGGTCCGAAAGGGGTTGTACCTTCGTTAAAATGACTAAAATTAAAAAGTTGTATATTAACGAAATTACACTCTTCAAGTGGGACGGTAGGAGTATCATTTTACTTATCAAGAACCTTCATTCTTCTTGGGTATGTTTGGTAGAGATAGCTGATAAGTTAGCTTATAGTTGATAAGCGTCAAGCAATTGATAAACGAGATGATAGGTGATACCGATAAATGAGCGATAATCATAATCGATAAGCTAGCTCAATAAAAAATAATTGTTTGGCAAAACAAGCTGATAAGCGAGCTTCAAAGTAAAAATGACAGAAAAGGACATATCTGAAATTATATTTTTATTAGCGTTGTTAATGTAATTATCCTGGTTATTAAAAATTTATATTTAATATTCAAATGATATAATTCTTTAAAAATAAAATTGAAAATAATAATAGATAAAACAATCAAAATATGTTCTTCTTACGTCATAAAAAAATCTGCATGCATCATAAAATATAAACCAAATGTTCTTTTATCTATCTTCTTGCATTCCATATCATATTTGCAATATTATTGCGAGTTGCTTTCATCCCACTTGGTTTCTCTATAATTAGCAAAGCCAGAGCTTGTACTAGGATCATCTTGTAGCTCCTCACTAGAATATATTGTGGATGTTTCTCGAGCACGGTAAACATGAGATCATCTTCTAATTTATTCGAATGAAGTTATGCAATGCAAATGCCGCCATTATCACGTCAACTTGTGTATCCACACCGAATCTGGGCATTCTAGTTAATATTTTCCATCTTTTTTTAGAATTCGAATGATCTTTCAATACAACTTCAAGAGATGAATGGGCACGATTAAATGCTTCTTCGGCATTAGTTGGTAACACATTTTCAAATTGTGATCGATGGTATCTTATCCTGATATGGTACCAAATATCCTTTTCGATCCGGATATCCTTTATCAACCAAGTAATACCGACCTATTAAAAATAAAAATGATTAAAAAGCATTTAAATTTGAAAATATATTTTATTATTATTTAAATTACCTTGAGGAGGCTTTGGAAAGTTCATAGATGGTGTCTCAATTGCATGAAGAAAGACACGTGTATCATGAGCCGATCCTTCCCAACCGACTGATATAAATGTGAAACACATATCAAAATCACATACACCATGACATTGAAAGTAGGGACTCCTTTCCTTCCTCTATAAGGTACTTGCTCTTTCTCCTGGATACATGCCTCGATATGCGTACCATCAATACATCCAATACAGTCCTAGTTAATAGTTAGAGAACAATCTTTAGAAAATTGATGAATAATTATTCTAGTTAAGAGAAAATTTGTAGTAATAGATAATTATTTCTAGTTAATAGATTACCTTAAAGTAAGGCATGTATCTATGATCGTTAGATATATGGGATGGAATAAACTGAAAAGTTGGATCTTTTGGTCTTATGACATCACGTGCAAGACCCATATATCCTTTACTCCTCCCACTAATCGATTCTAGCACTTCATGAAATGCTCACGATTGTTTCTCCTGAACGTTGAAATCTCTCACCAACATCCCTGTTAGAAATACCTAGGGCTAGTGTATATACAAATATACCAACCTTCTCGTGAACTGACATCCTGTCACTTGACTTCAACCCGTACTTTTTCTGTAACTCTTCACACAATAAATTAAATACCTTTGAACTCATTCTAAAAGCATTGACACATCGAATTGGATGACCATTTAAGACTTCTCTCATCCATTTCTCGCCTGTTTGAAAGGATGTCATGCATGGCTCTTTGTAGATATGACTATAATAATAGTAAGCAAGTCTGCATTCCGTTTGAAGAGTAGCCAACTCCAAAAATAAAAATATTTTACGATGATCATCGTTCATGGTGCACCTAGTAATAAAAAAAGGGTCAATATCCACATCAA
The DNA here is from genome assembly GCA_033398695.1 of Orobanche coerulescens. Classification (NCBI taxonomy): domain Eukaryota; kingdom Viridiplantae; phylum Streptophyta; class Magnoliopsida; order Lamiales; family Orobanchaceae; genus Orobanche; species Orobanche coerulescens. The sequence goes on along the minus strand of CM065810.1, from coordinate 155,352,226 downwards.
TAATGGTCGTATAATATTATGATCAAGTAGAAAATATTAAAAATATAAAAGACGATACCAAATATCATCCAATCAATATTGAAAAACTAAGATTATAAAATAATTTCTAGAATAAGTTTCGCAAGAATTTCGAACAATCACAGAGTAAACGTTCATAATAAAATATAGACCGACTAATAACAAAGTGGAGTTGAAAATTTTGTTAATTCATGATTTCATAGTTCAAAGTATGTTCTTAGCATGCACAAACTTCAACCAAGCAAGTCTAGCATCGTCACTCTTCATCTTCATAAACATTTCTCTGCTCACGGGATCTCGAAGTACGCAAATCGCATAACACCAAACTTGACACCCTCGTCAAACCACCATTAATCGCCAACCGGTTCATAACTTCCATTCTTGCCTCAATACTAAATCCGCATGCATTTTGTTTAGCGTCGGGAGTACCTTGTGCAAGCACTCAAATACGTTGGCATGTAACTCGCTTACCCGATCTAAATGTTGTTTAATCATTACAGATCCCGCCGATTGCCTCCTTTTGCGCTTCAGCCTTTGGCTTACTTTTTATTTCGTAGGCTTCTTCAAGTGAAGTGCTTTTGATATATTATCGAGTCGTGGCACTATGAGGTGGGAGAGGATCGATATCATTTCCTTCTACACCATTCACAAATTTACGCCAAAAACCGTTCTATTCTTTATCTAAACTCTCTAAACGGGAAGAGTATTGCGAATACAACGAATAAGTATCATTATTATCAATCAGATTAATATCACCTCGATTATCTTCATCATCTATATTAACAGTTCATCTTTATTCAAATATTCGGATTGGTCAAGGGCTATACAACCTAACCTAGAGCAACTGCATCCCCAAAGAGGTGATCCCATTGTTCTTCAATAGAAGGATGTATTGACTTATTGCGAAATCGCTTAGCTTCAGGCTTTTCCTGCATAAAATAGTATTGGATTAATATATATATGAAAATGTGATTTTAAAAATAACTAAAATATGTCAATTAATTTAAATATAGTTTTACCTTAATTTTCATATCCCACCATTCTTTAGAACAATTAAGCTTTCCAGTCGTAGGATCCCATCCTAGCCCAGTCTCTCCATGCTTTAAAAATTTCCAAAGACGCCAATCTCTCTTCATGGAGTCGAACTTATTTTTTAAACTTTTGGAAAGTATTGACTTTTTTGTCCGATTCTGAAACTGCTCTTGAATCTCATGCCATTTAAAAGACTGACCACACCCGTTCTTCATAATAAATTGAATACATAGCTCGCAGAAGATCATCGTATACTCATCCGACCAATTAAAACTTGTAACCTCAATGTTATCATCCTTTGATGCCATCTATTAACTAACAATTTAATAACTTAAAAAGTAAATATGACAATTAACAAGATAACTTTAAATTGAAAAATAGATATTATAAAAATTGAAGAGCATTTGAAAAAGAAATGGAGAGTAATAAACAGAAAACAAGATTAAAAAGAAACATGAACTTTCTAGTGTATATAGGAACTCAAATGCAGAAAAATGAGGAGCATTTGGAAATAAAAATTGGAGAATAATGAACATAAAACAAAGATTAAAAAAAGTTCAAATATAATACTTTATGTTATATTAATATAAAACAAAGATTAAAAAAAAGGTTCAAAACTAAAACAAGGATCTCAAAACTACAACAAATTTCTAGAAAATATTAAATAACCAGGGTGATATTGCTAAACTAAAAAATAAAAGACAAAGTTTTCTAACTAATCTACTGTCTATCATTTTCTCAATGCTACTAATATATTACTGAATAAATACTCATGTTCTATATTAACTGGACATATACTCTATATTAGTTGAGTTTCAGGTGAACTAGATTGTAAATTTTTATATCACATTTGGTACTAAATATGCAATTCTTATTTACACAAATCACCAACAATTACCATCTGTGAACATAAATCATCTTGTGAACATACAAGCTAACTTGTACATTTGAGATTAAGTCATTCATGTATATACAAAATGAAATACCTCCACACTATAACCTTCAGATTTAGCCTGCTCAGCTGCCAAACCAAAATTTGAGCGATCCTCTGTATAGTTCTGTCAAAAACCAAGACAAGGTATCATCAAGAAATTTACTTTATAATTTTTAATAATTTTTCCAGTAGACATTTGCAGATACAAGCAGGCTAATTTCTATATCTTGAAAGTAACAAGGTGCATTAACTTGATATATATATATATATATCATGTTAGGATTGAAAATTTTGACATAGTAGTAAAGTACATATACAGAATAAAATCAATACACTAAGGAAAAAAATAAACACATGTTGAGAGGTGACAAATCAATCAATTAAAACCATAGTTGAATATACTTTGACAATCAGCAGCCCGGAGGACCAGTCACAGCTCGTATACCCTAATGCAAAAACAATAATACATGATCATCTAAAGGAGGACAAAAAATAAGGATATGAATTAAAAGATGATATTGTCTATTGATGTAAGACAAAATTTGCATACTACAAGAATGGATTCAACAGGAGGAGAGGCAAAAAAGATCCCCACATATTGCTGTTGTCAGCATTCCTTCTCCAACAAATCCATTTTTATATCATAATGGGTACTAAATATGCAATTCTTATTTACACAAATTATTATTATTTTTTTATTTTTTTTCAAGATCAGAAAGTTAAGTGCAGCGATATAGTAACATTCAACGCATGTGGATTTAGGCCAAGACATCTGGAAAGAGTCGAACCAAGCAAATTGAACTGGGACAAGGATGAGAAAGGAGTAAAATATATCAGCCGAAAGGTATATATCCTAGTGCTTATCAAATCGTTCTCGTTGTTGTTCAGCCTATCAACCAAAGAGAGAAGGCCAGATTTCATTGTCTTTCTTTGTTGTTGATCGTTCAATTTATTTGAGTGCTTATCAAAAATCGAACCGAAGAAAGCAGATTTGTTCTCATGATCGTAGCCCATATAATCACAAAATAATTATTAAAATAAAAGAGAAAAAAAATCAATTACCTTAGGTTCTATAGCAGTACACTGTTGATGCTCGTGGATGCTTCGAATACTCAAACCCCAGGCCGCCGTGCAGAAGGAATATATGTAGTTGCGCGAGATTTGTGTTTCAGGTTTTATAGATGGCGCGAGACATGTTGCGCCAAAACCTTTTTTTTTATTTTAAAAGGAAAAAAAAGGGCAAAAAATAGATAGAAAGTGAAAAGCTTCTCAAACGCTATGAAGGGTATGTTTGGTAAAATTAAGCTAGCTTATAAGCTAGCTTATAAGTTGAGCTTATTTAGTTCTGTTTGGAACACCTAAAAATAGCTTATAAGCCAAATTATAAGCTAGCTTATTAAAACGCTACTCAAAGTAGCGTTTCAATAAGCTAGCTTATAAGCTATAAGTTAGCTTATAAGCTAAACTGCCAAACATACACGAATTCTAGCGTTTCTGATAAGCTACTGATAAGCTGGGGCTTATCAAATAAGCTTGTCCAACCAAACGAGTCCAAAAAATTTATAAGTCATTCAATAAGCTATAAGCTAGCTTATTTGGCTAACCAAACATACCCCTTATCTTTCTTACTCTGTTTCAAATAGATTCGTGGTGTGCGGAATTTAATAATCTATTCCCTGCCGGAGAGGAAGGAATTTTACCCTGAGGTAATGCATCTTTGTTAAAACACTTCTCTAACTTCTCTGTCACATTGATTCCAGCTTGATATCATGTATAAATACATCTCTATCTCTTCTTCTACTTCTTCTTCTATCGACTTATTCTGCAGATTGTTAACTTGCTGGAAGAGTCTGATAGCATGAATACCAGAGTCTGATTATAATTAAGAAAATGAATAATAATAATAATAATTATCATTATTATTACCAATAATAATTAGATAATAATAATAATAATAATAAGCAATAATAATAATATAATATCAACGAAGATGATCAAATAATAATTATAATAATTAGCAAAATAGTAATTGAAATAATAATAATATCAACAAAAATATCAAATAATAGTAGATAATAATAATCTCAAATTGAACCGAACAAAATTGAACTGAACTGAAAAAAAGAAACTAAACTGAACTAAAGTTGGGAAAAATAGGTCCTTAAGCGACGTGTCATTATAAAAATGAGATTGCTTTTACACCTCGAATAGATTTGGTGCTTAAATCCTTTAGTATTTAAATTTTGTTTAAATGAATTTGCTCGGTCAAAATTAATATTGAAGTATCCTAATATTTAAACAAATACTACTGTACTCATTTGGTCGAGCACATCAGTACTTTTGTACTTATTTTGCTGAATAAATGAGTATTCACATTCTGATTTGGCTGAGTACAAGAGTATATGTGTATTTATTTGACCGAGTACATGAGTATTCGTGCATTCGTACATATTAAGTGGGCGTAAAATACTAATCATATTACATGAGTACCACAATACTCACTTGTTCGAGTACATGTGTACTCGTGTATTCATTTGATCGAGTAAATTGAAATACTTAAAATCTTTAAGCATGAATTAAGGACGGAAAATTTAAGCATTGGATGAGATTTCCTTCCACACCTATATCCTTCATCCATCTATATAATACTCAATACGCCCTCACCCTCCTTCCCAATTTAAGTGAGATGTTTCCATCTTTTCCAATTATTAAGGATTGCAAATTTAGTACATAATTTTTCAATTTTACACTTTACATATTATCTGCTCATTTCCACTTAAAAATGGTAGGTTTTACCTTTCCTCAATTTTCAAAACAAGTCCACAAAAATTTTTGTATTTTATTCTCATGGACTATTTTATGGAACTACAAAAATCTTGGTTGAAGAATAACTCGACCTCTTACCCTAGAATTCTCATGGAATTCATATTTTTTTAAATAAAAAAAAAACCTCTAATTTTTCTAAATTAAACAATCAATGGAAATTTATAATCATAAGAATCAGTATAAATTTTCAAACAAATAGGGTAATTTTCATAGTTCCATAAAATATTCCATGAGACTAAATTGCAAAATTATACTTTTTTGTAGTTCCATAAAATTAAATTGTGAAATAAGAGTAATTTGGGTATAGAGATGAATAATATTAAAATGAATCTAGGTTTGTTGCTTAAATCCTTTAGTACTTAAATTTTGTTTAAATGAATTTTAGTATTCATATTGCTCGGTCAATTAATAATGAAGTATCCTAATATTTATATAAAAATACTATTGTACTCATTTGGTCGAGCACATTAGTACTTTTGTACTCATTTTGCTGAATAAGTGAGTATTTGCATCTTGATCTGGCCAAGTACAAGAGTATATGTGTATTTATTTGACCGAGTACATGAGTATTCGTCACTTGTACATATTAAGTGTGTGTAAAACACTAATCATATTATATGAGTACAACAATACTCACTTGTTTGAGTACATGTGTACTCTTGTATTCATTTGATCGAGTAAATTGAAATACCTAAATCTTTAAGCATGAATTAAGTACGAAAAATTTAAGCAGCCGATAAGTTTCCTTTCCACACCTATATCCTTTGGCTGTGTTTAGCAAACTAGTTGATAATAAGCTAGCTGATTAGCTGATTAGGTAGCTGATAAGCTAGGTAATTTTAAGATATTTAGCAATTTAGCTGATGAGCTAGCTGTTTTTTTATAAAATTACATAAAATGACATCACTTTTATTTTTTTAAACTTTCTCATTATATTATAACAATAATTGTTATAAAATAAAATAAATGATATATTTGTCTATTATTATTTTAATATATACTACATCTAAATTACACATATGTACTATTCTCAGTTCACTGTCATTTTGGAAACTCATTGATAATTTATTTTTGATAGTTTAAAATTGCCGTTGAATATGACTTGTGTGTATAATATTAGTTATTTTAGTTACGAACAAGTTCACAACAAAAATAGCTATCAAAAAGATTTCGTAAAATATGTAAACTTTACGGGAAAGTAAAATTTTTCACATTTATACCCCTTTCAAGTAATACAAATATCGTTATAAGCAGGCCCCCTCATGTAAAATAATCAAACTTTACTCAAATTTACATATATGCCTGTAAAATTTCCACAAAAAGAGTCCGTATAAATCCCACTCAAATTGTTAATTATTTTTCTTTCTTTTTTAAAGAAAAGTTGTAATTAAAATTTTATATGTAGATCCCCCAGGATTATGACGTCATAATTAATATTTTTCTACTGGAAATTAAATAGTTAATGACAGAGTGGTGTTTTGAAAAATTTCATAACGGCAGGGGGTCTAAATGTGAAAAGTTAACGTATGGTGAGTTTATTTATAATATGTTAATTACTCATGGGTATTTATGTAAAAAACTAATGTTTTTATTTAGGTCACGAACATATATGGAATATATAAAGATAAAGCTAGTTTCTTTTTCATAAGTTTGAAAAATTAGCTCATCAATCAACTAGCTTATAAGCTAAATGATTTGAGAAGACGGTCGTTTACGAAACAAGTATTTTTTTAGTCAATTATCAAATAAGCTTCTGAATCTTATAAGCTAGGTGATAAACTAGTGCTAAACACAATCTTTATCCATCTATATACTACTTAATACGCCCCCTTCCCAATTTAAGTGGGAGGTTTCCATTTTTTCCAATTATTAAGTATTGTAAATTTAGTACCTGATTTTTCAATTTTACCCTTTACATATTATCCACTAATTCCCACTTCAAAATGATAGGTTTTGTTGTAGTAAATGTAAACAAGACAAGAATTAGGGCAGAAGATGTGCATATTCTCATTAATGTGATCCCTTTAAGTAGGGAGAGATTACATATTCCTGAACATTCTAACATGCCTAGTTCTACACTAACTAGGAGAAGCTCATTAACATGTAGACTAAGGCACACACTGTGTATTTAATTTAACACTCCCCTTTGTGCCGAGTCTCCGACGCATGTCAAGTTGCCTCGTTAAAACCTCGTCAAGCAAAAACCACGTGGGAAAAATGCCTTGATCATAGCAAAAAGAGTACAACATCTAGACATATAGGTTATGCTAATTTCGTTAAGCCAAAACCTCTATTGATCATTTCGTCGATCAATGTGTGCTCAAGAACGTGATCAGTTCGTCGATCAGTAAGGTAAACGCCTAGTTACCTCGTTTAAAATCTTTCCAAGTGATAAAAATTCAGTGGAAAAAAAATCCTCAGTTAAGGAAAATAGTGTAACTTGCGATGTGGATGTAAGACTCCCTCTCAAGTCTACATCTCCCCCTGATTAGTTCGTCAATCAAGGAATCTGAAAAACCGTGCATGTGACGTTAAAAACTTTGCCAAGTAACGAAACCCATTGGGACAAAATAAACGTTGGTCAAAGAAAAGAGTACAACATTGGTGGGTAAAATTCGTTATACCTCACCCTCTCATCTGGTCTTTACTTCAATCTCGGGAGTTCGGAAATCCTACGCATTCCGATGTTTCTCACTTGTTTTTCAATTACGGTCTTGGGCAGTGATTTAGTAAATAAATCAGCCACATTATCCTCAGACTTCACTTGCTTAACTTGGATGTTGAGGAGGGCCTGTTATTGCTGATTGCAGAAAAACTTCGGAGAGATATGCTTCATATTATCCCCCTTGATATACCCAAGCTTCATCTGTTCGATGCAAGCGACATTATTTTCGTATATGCATGTGGGCGCATAAGTGACATTACTTAGTCCACTGTTACCTCGAATATGTATAACGATGGTTCTCAACCATATACACTAGCGTACCACCTCGTGTAGAGCGATAATCTTAGCGTGATTCAGGGAGGTAGCAATAAGGGTTTACTTGGTTGATCTCCATAATCGCGGTGTACCTAATGGTAAAAGCATAACCAATCTAGGAGCGATCTTTATATGGGTCCAAGATGTACCCAACATCAGCAAATCCTACCAACACATTCGTCGGGGTAGTTTCCTCGGCATTCACACTTACTTTAGTGATTGCACATTCATCGGAAATTTCGTTAGCCTAATAGGGAAAGAAAAGTCCCGAGTCAATGGTTCCTTTGAGGTATCAAAAGATGTTCTTGATACCATTCCAATGACGTTGCGTGGGCTCAGAACTATATTTAGCCAACAAGCTCACTGAGAAGGCTCTATCAGGTCGAGTATACAAAGCCAAGTACAATAATGCACCTATTATACTTTAGATAGGGAATTTCGTCTCCCAAAAGCTCTTCGTCACATTCCTTCGGACGAAATAGATCTTTCTTCAATTTCAAACTACGACCGATCATGTGAGTGCTAACCGTATGTGCCTTGTCCATATTAAAACGTCTGATTTTCTTCTGGACATAGGCAGACGGGTGGATGAGGATTCCACTAGCTCGATGTTCTAGCTCAATGCCTAGATAAGACCAAGTCTTCCCAGATCATCATCTCAAATCCATATTTTAGATAGCTGCGGTTTCTCTTAATTCGTCAAGAGTACCGATTATGTTCATATCGTCGACATATACAGCTATAATCGCTAATCTGGAACTTGTTTTCTTAATAAACACGCAGGGACACAGTTCGTCGTTCTTATATCCCCTTCCAATCAAGTAGTCACTTAGGCGGGTATACCACATCTGCCCAGATTGCTTTAATCTGTAAAGTGGGCGTTTCAAACGTACTGCAAACGCACTTCGTGGTCCAGAGTCACTTGACTTGGGTAATGAAATGCCATCGAGCACTTTCATATATATCTTTATATTAAGATTCCCATAGAGATATCTCTAACTACATTTATGAGCTGCATTTCCAGCCCTTCGGAAATTACTAAACTGATGAAGTAGCTTAGGAAGATTACGTCTCCTCAGTCAATTCCACGGCGTTTATGAGAACTTTCGAGCCTTGTACTTCAGTACTTCATTCTTCTCATTACGCTTCCTGACAAAGGTTTATTTTATGTCCTACAGGATTTACACTTGGTGAGGTTAGCAATATCTACCAATTACCTGTCTCTTTGTCAAAGAATCTAGTTCTGCGTGGAATGATTTATCCTTTAAGGCTAAGTAACTCAATGTTGATATCATACAACAGAGCGAGGTTCGACATCGTTTTGCTCTATGCTTTGAGCAACGATGGATCATCAAAGTGGGTGGATGATCAGTCCACACTCTCGTGATTCATCGAGATTTCTTGATTTTCTGAATCATATCAATTTTCGGGGCGTCCCCCTCGTCATGACTCATGGACATAGTAAAATAAAGTATGATCTCATGAAACGAGTTCATTGATGACTAATATATAAGTTTGTGACTTACTCTACCTCCTACTTAGGTGAGTGTTAAGTCGAACCAAGTAGCTTCCACCTCTTCCTTTAGGGAGCTATGGCCTAAATCACACATCCACCATGTGTGATGGCAACACTCGATTCGTCGGTGTTGCGCCTCTTACCGAGGACTTTCAACCTTACAGGCTGCAATTGGTATATATGATCTCATCACTTTCACGATATCAGTAAATGCATTAGGCATCGAATCTGCTACGTTTCGAAGATCGAGAATTTTCACTATCACATAGCGAAATACGGGGATCAATATGAGACAAAGTAGGGATACACCATGACAATTCCTGTCGTTCCCTGATAAAGTTCGTCTTCTCTCCTCCCCCTAACGACGGGAAGTTTGTCTCATCGAAGTGACAATCCGCAAGAGATCACGTGTCGAAAGTTCTAAATAGCAGATAACCATTGGGGATTCGTATCCAATGTAACTACTTAATCGTCTTTCAATACCCATGCACTGTGGGAGTGCAGAAGGCACAATACTACATAACCAAATATGCGTAATTGGCACTCAAGCTTGTTTGAGTCCAAAATGTAAAAATCAGGGCTTATCCAGTTACCAACTGGTACGCACAAATCGTTTGGTTAGCGGAGGGTCTAAAATGAGCGAATAAGTAAAGCTGCATGCAAGACTACATAACCCGAGACAGAAATAGGCAAATTGGTGTGCATAACTAATGCCCGGGCTACCATCTGATTCGTTCGATGGTTGCCTTCACGAAACCATTTTGCGTATGCTCGTGGGGGATGGGATGCTTTTCGTCGCTCCCAATCGACATGCAGTATTCATCAAGTACTTTAGATGTGAACTCTCTAGCATTATCAAGTCTTATAGACCGAACATGATGGTCAGGGTGGTGAGCCCTTAGACAGATAATCCGTGCTAGAAGCTTTGCAAAAGTAACATTTTTAGTGGACAAGAGGGCGACATGTGACCAACATGTCGAAACATCAACCGGAACCATAACATCTAAATGGTCCACACTCTGGTTGAATCGGTCCATAAATATCTATTTGAATCCTATGTAAGAATGGAATTTTCACATCTTTAGCGTATGAAGGTCTCGCTCACACTTTGTCCATAGCGCAGGCTTTGCAGAAGAAACGATGTGCATTTGATAGTGTCAAACGTGTAGAACGGGTGGAAGTCTCCGATGCTTTGGACGACGTAGCTTGAGGAACACCAACAAAGTTCGTTATGTGGGTTCATTGCCCGCTTCTACTCTGCACGCAAAAGAAAAGGATGTCCGTGCATATCATCATGTCGTGACCTGGATGCCCCAATCGATCATGCCAAAGCCTGTATGAATCAGCGTCCCAAAGTTCGTTATCGGTAATCGCATAGGATTCAACAATCCTAATCACAGTGACGTATAGTCCACTTGATTGACTCGTAAGTTTCTCTAAGATGCGCTTTCGGCCGCATTCATTAGAGATGATATAGAGATACTCTATTCCATTCTCACAATGAGTTACAACCTGAAAGTTGTGGCCACGTATATCCTTGAAGCTTTGTAAGGTTCGAGTTAGTCACTCTCAATGCACATAGAGTGTCGGTGACTGTAAAACAATGCAGTTGGGCATCAAGAACTGGGGGTGCCGCGTCCTTGGATGAACTGGAATGATCCAGTCATCATAGTCATCGATACGTTATAGGATATTACCATTAGCCTATCACTCGAGCATTCCTCGATTTATTCGTCAAACGAGAACACGAGTAATAAAAACTCTGAACCATAAGCATAGCAACAATATTCGGTACTTCGAATAGAGTCAATCAGTTGTATACGTAGTATCTTGTTCGAAACCAAAATAGATCAGACCATTATTGAAAAATATTATAACGTCTACCGATAAAATTTGTCATAAAGGGGGGGGGGGGTGTCTAATGACTTTGGCACGTATGGTGCGATATTGCCATTGGTAAATACGAAAGTGACATTGGGGGTCATGTCATGGTCGCCTTCCTCTATATAGTGAGTTGTCTATTCGTCGGAATCTCAATATATGTAGTGGGCCGTGAAATATTTGCTTGCATGGCAGTTCGTATACCAATGGCAGCAATCTCACATTAGGAGTCAACTCGTTTCTTGGGAGCCAGGAGCATCGTCTCTTCTCGCTACTTTTGAAGATTGGAAGAGCCTCCGTGACCACGACCACGCCTATGACTGCCACGTCCGTTTCCACCATGCGAATTCATCCCATGTGGTTTGGGATTGGCACGTCCAGTCCCCTATTCGTCGAGGTTCTTTCCATATTTCACTTTGCCATTACTAGCCCCAAGAATTTGCTTTGTCTCGGTAGTCCTAGAATTATCGTACTCTAGCATATACTGATTCGTTAGTATAAGCACTTAAGTAGGGAAATTGAAAAGTTTTTTTTTTCTGGATCATGTCGTCTTCTGTGCGTTTATTTTCAAAAAAAAAAAATAAGACGCAGCTTAAGGCGGAGCATATCTTTATTGAAATTGTTGACTTGTTATAATAAATCAAGTGGATTTCGTCCCACTACACGGTCAATTCGAGCAACAGTATTCTCAAATGGCCCTTAAGGGCATCCCGCAGTTCGTTGGGGATTTTATCTAAAGATATTCCTACCATAAGTTGGGGTCGAGATTTTGCGTAAAAACATTAGCGCGCTTTCTTTCACCTTCTAAAACGGTTCGTCGTCTGTATGAACAGAAAGTGCGGCGCTAACGTCTTAATATCAGAATCTCATATATGGCACTCAAGTCCTTCTGAGTCCAAGATGCTGAATTTCGGATGAGTTAGATTATCCATATTCGTAAACAAGAGAAGGAAGCAAATACGTTTCACATAATCATGAGTTCGTCCATGATAAATTATTCAATATTGGGATTATTTTGTTTAGAACCAAGATATAGTCATGATTTCGATGCGATTAGAAATACACATGAAGTTTCGTTATCATGGTACTTTGTAGGTAATAGGAATTAGGCATTGATATCTACTAATTATGTAACCTAATTGCATGCGATATCTATATATGCATGCAAAATATATGTATATTTATAGATATAGACATATAATCCTAGAAATATATCTATACACATATTATGCAGTCAAGTAGGTTTCTTATGACGCAATATAATTACAATTCAACTTGAATTTACTCTAATTCAAGCTGCTTTAAGCAATTCGCGTTAATTTAATTAAAGTTATTAATGTATCATGCTTTAATTGATTTGATTAAGCATAAACAAATTTATGAAATATAAATATGCATTTAAAGTAATTAAAGCATGGAAAATCACGCACGTTGCAAATACTAGGGTTATTCGGATTTTGTACCTTACAGGAAAGACACGATTCTTTTCTAGGGCATACCATCGATTTGTTTGGATGAACATATATTTCTCGTTCCATTCGCCGTGTGGAAAGTACCTGCTACAGTTTTTCTGAGATAAAATTGTAGTCTTTGTCCCACTCGCCATCGGGATCGTCAGTCTCCTTATCATAATAAGCTGGTGAATTACGATCAGGGATCTCCGTCGTGTTATCACCGCCATCACCAGTATTCAGCCGCACCGTTGACAGAAAGGTCCATGGCAGTTGTTCTTGCTCGTAACCATCGTCTCCTAAGAGGGAAGTCTAACAAAAATCTCAATCAGCAACTCATGAACCACATCAGCAATTGATGTAGTCGAGCGATTCTTTCTCAAATTCATTTGTGCGTCCATAACAACAACAACAATGGTTTTTTAGGGTTTGTTTTTTTTCGTAATTTTGTAGAAACAGAACGGAAGGGATTTTTCTTGTTCAGTTGGGAACTACGTGCTGATAACGTGTTCTGGTAAATGTAAACAAGACAAGAATTATGGCAGAAGATGTGCATATTCTCATTAATGGGATCCCTTTAAATAGGGAGATATTACATATTCCGGAACATTCTAACAGGCCTAGTCCTACACTAACTAGGAGAAGCCCATTAACCTGTAGACTAAGGCACACACTGTCTATTTACTTTAACAGGTTTCACTTTTTTCCAATCTTCAAAACAAGTCTTACAAAAAATTTTGCTTTTATTCTCATTGACTATTTGATGGAACTACAAAAATCTTGATCGAAGATTAGAAATTCGACCTCTTACCCTAGAATTCTCATGGAATTCATATTTTTTTCGAAATTAAACAATCAACAAATATTTATAATCGTAACAATCAGTATAAATATTCAAACAAATAGGGTAATTATTGTAGTTCCATAAAAAATTCCATGAGACTAAATTGTAGAATTATACTTTTTGTAGTTTCATAAAATTAAATTGTGAAATAAGGGTATTTTGGGTATAAAAATGAATAATATTAAGGGATCTCTCTTTTTTATTACCAAAGCATAAAAGTAACAAGTTATATATCCCCATTTATAAAACTATAAGTTTTTGATACCAAAATGTGTTAAAAGACTTTATTACCCTTAAAGTCTACCACTAAAAGATAAAAAAACATAAAAAAGAAGATTATTAAAAGCAAACAACAATAAAAAAACGGCCCCACAACTCTATTTTCCTCTGCAAAAAAACTCTCCTCATATCTCTGCAAAAAAACTCTCTCGTCGTGAAACCCTTCGCCGGCCAGAAAATGTCGAACTCCGACTACCACAAAGAATCTGAAGACGCCAGAAGTTCCGCTAGTGACACTCCATATGAAGAGGAATTCGTCAATGAGCCGTCGGTTAGTGTATTTTCATTCACACACGATCGTGCCACGACGGTTGTTCATCGTCCCACGATGGTGCTGAAGAAGATGACACCATCTTGTACACGATGGTCTTTCGTGGGCACGATGGTTTACACACGACGGTCGTCGATCGTGTGTGTCGTCGTGTGCTAGAAGACCAAAGGCTCCTGCCTTTCACACGATCGCAGGCACACGATCGATGCCCGTCGTGTGAAGACCATCGTGTGGCATGCACACGATCGACGCCCGTCGTGTGAACCGTCGTGTGGCACACGATGGTCTTCACACGACGGGCATCGATCGTGTGCCTGCGATCGTGTGCAAGGCAGAATTTTTTTTTCGTTCTCTTAAGCATTCTATCATATTCTTATGAGTTGTATGTCTATATTGCAGACTGGTTGCGTATGGAAGAGGCCTACATTGCGTTTTATTACACGTCAAGTGAATCTTTACATACGGGAGGCGGTATTTAAAGAGATCATTGAGACACTAAGAAGTATGGGCCGCAATTTCGCAGTTGCTGATCGAGCTATCGAGAGCTTGACCGAGGGGGTCCTGGGGCGCTTGATTAAAGTTAGGAAGAATAGGAGTTCAAATACTGCCCTGCATCACTTGATTGCCCGTCAATTGGAGGGTGATCAAATCGCCCCGGATGAGTCGTGGTTCCAGGTTTGCGGGAGGACCATTCGTTTTACGGCCCATGATTTTGCCATGATCACTGGACTCCATTTTAGAAACTCTACCTTCCATCCCCAGGACGACCATCTCCTTCCGTTGGACGGTATTTTCCACAGAATACTCCATGGCAAAAATATTAAGGTTAGTGTTCTGCGGAAGAGGTTCAATGCTCGAGATTTTGGTAGAGATATAAGAGATTATGTGAAGGTTGCCAATTTGCTTATATACTACTACTTTATCCTATGTCGTGACGACATGATGGTCGAGACATGGGCATGGGCATTAGTTGAGGATTTCGAGCAGTGGGATATGTTTCCTTGGGGTTCTTATGTCTTTGGGGTTTTATCTTACTACATAGGCAACGTTGCCATGAAGGAGGGACAAGAGCACAAGGACTATCACTTCTATGGTCCTGTTTGGGCTTTACAGATATGGTCGTATGAGATGATTCCTTCATTGGGAGCATTGTGTGGTATTCGAGATAAATCTGTCCAAGTCCCCCGGTGTTTGATGTGGACTACGAGGGAGATGTTTTGTGATTTCACTCATTTCTTCGACGATAATGTACATAAATTTGTAAACGTATTTTCTCCTGACTTCATCTCTTAAACGTTATGTGATTGCCCATCTAATGGTATGCTTTAATGACTAATTTTGCAGCACAGAGTACTTCCCTCTTTACCGCATTTGGAGGAGGATGAGGCTGAGTACTACTACCTGAGCTTTGAGAATGGCTCGCCATATGACGTTAAGTTCATTAAGCCTGTAAGAATAGCTGTGAAGAATAAGGAGGATGAGCCTGCGCCGATCCCGAGGAAGAAAGTTATGGATAGGTTGAAGAAGGCTGCTGGAAAATTGATTACATATGAGTCGGCACATAAAGTGTCGAAGCGACGCCGGCAGAGTACCCCACCAGTAGATGGTGTGTTGTGTCCACGGACTTCTTTGTCCGGACCACACCTAGGACACGAGCAGGGATGAGTACTTCGATCGCCGTTTGAAGGCGATCTTGTACGATGATTCTGAGTCCGGATTTATTGATCGAGTTTCTCGCCGGGTGCTTTCTGGGATCGTGGATTTCTTCGGACCTATGCATAGACGTTCTAGGATCCCGGTGCACTACTCAGCTGGGAGCCATGATAGGCCTCGTCATTCTGCATCTATTAGCAGCGCCCAGCGGAGCATTCCTGACCCTCCACGTCACTCAGTCTTTGGCGCAGCCCACAGTCACCATTCTCAGCGTCAGCCTAGTCATCATTCTCAGCGTCAGCCGAGTCACCATTCTCAGCGTCCGCCTACCCACCATTCTGAGGTCCAGCACAGTCACTATTCTCAGATTCATCATTCTTTTGAGCGGACTCAGCAGCCCCTTGATTACGAGCATCAGTATGAGCCATTTGAGGCGCCGTTTCAGCAGTATGGGACGATGTTCGACTGGTTTCAGGACGAGCATCATTATAGTGCGATGTTTCGAAGTGAGGGTGGTGTTCCTGAGCAGCAACCTCCATTTCAGATCGAGCAGCCAGTTTTTGAGATCGAGCAGCCGTACATGCCTCTCTGATCGTTATAGTTGTGAGAGGGATGCTGAGGGTGATGAAGATGGTGAGAGTGCCAGAACGCAGCATTTGGGTGAGCGTAGTCTTCCACCGCGAGTGACTCGACCATCTGCTGCTCTTCGGGAGCCTTTTCTGGTTGCGCCTCCAAGAGATAGCGAGGCTCTGAAGAAGTTGTACCTACACTTTAGGAGGGAGCAGCCACGTGATGCTATTGTCCGGTGTTTGGAGACTGGGCATGCTCTCACCCAGGCGTTATTTGACCGGATAGAGTCTAGCCGTGAAGACTTTGATGCCGAGGTGATAGATTGTTATGTGCTTGCGACTCGAGCGAGGCTTCGGAGGGGAGTCCATAGTGTTGGTGTTGGTAGAGTTGGCACTGTACTTGCCGGCTCCCAATTTTATGTAAGTTCTATAACCTACTCGCTTGTATATCATTGGTGTGATGTGGACTTTTTTTTAATTTTGTGGTTTGGCTTTTTGTAGTTAGTTTTGGCCAACGAGTTTGCAAGATTCCATCCGGATGATCCACTTGGTATCAAGGTGACAGGGAAACTGGTTTACAAGGATTGGAAAATTCCTAAATGCATCGAGGACTACATGACAGGTCTTGATACACCACATGCGGTTCCATGGTTAAATTGCAATCAAGTAAGTTTGAAATTTATATTTATAAATAATTGACGATTTGTTGCCATTTGAAATTTATATTTATAAATGATTCTCTATTTATAAATGATTCGCTATGTTTGATGTGATGATCTTATATGATTACATATTTTGTTTCAACAGATCATTGCCATTTGTTGCCTCGACCAGAGCCACTGGGTGACTATCAAGATTGACATCATAACATGGATCGTGGAGTTGTACGATTCCTTATCACACCACCACGAAGATGGTCGATACCGATTCAACCAACTGCGACCGATTATGCGTCTGATGCCTCGTGTGCTAGCTCAATCCGGGTATTGGCTGAACAACCAATCAAAGAAGAAGTATGACACGGAGATGAGTTTCAAAATTATGCCACGAGAGCTACAGTTCATACAAAACGACAATCACAGTTGTGGCCCCTTCGCGTGCATGTACTTGGATCGACTCGTCTCTGCAAACCCCAGGAGCAAGGCACCAAATCAAGGAACTTAATGAGAAATATATTAAGAAATATCGATATGGTTTAGCTGCTAAAATCTTTATGTTGTCTTTAGACATGTAAAATGGTTTATGGTGTCGTGTTGTTAAATATTTATGTTGTATTTAGACAGTTTTTGCAATATGAATGTGTCGTGTTGTTAAATCTTTATGTTTTGGCTCTGTGTTACACACGATGGATGAACACGATCGTGGCCATCGTGGGTCATGATCGTGTTGTGTTGTTAAATCTTTATGTTTTGGCTCTGTGTTACACACGATGGATGCACACGATCGTGGCGATCGTGTGTCACGATCGTGTGCAACCTACCCACGATCATGGGTTGATGCTGTCGTGTGCGCACGATGGCTGCCATGACCGTGTGCACACGACCGTGGGTCCCATCGTGCGCACGTCCGTGCACACGATCGTGTGTCCCATCGTGGGCACGACCGTGTGTCCCATCGTGTGCATATAAACTTTTGGTATTTTTGCCTATTTGATTTATTGTGTTATCTAGAAGGATGTTTTGTGATTCAATTATCGCTTGTTCAAACATTAATTACTATATAGCTTCTTATACAAACTCCTATTTGTCATTTCGTTGTAATTCATTAGTATATGAGATATTTCATCCAGATGATTGAACTTATCCGTACGAACTAATACACTGAGAACAGATAGACTACACATGATATGCAATATATTATGTTAATTCAATCAATAACTTTTTAAATAAGTGTATCGTTAGCAAATAATTGTTAATATATAAGTAACAACACCTAAATTGACGAGTAATTTGAGAAATCGGCGAAATTTTTTGATGTTCTTGTGCACACGATCGTGTGTTCCATCGTGGGCACGATCGTGTGCATATAAACTTTTGGTATTTTTGCCAATTTGATTTATTGTGTTATCTAGAAGGATGTTTTGTGATTCAAACATCGCTTGTTCAAACATTAATTACTATATAGCTTCTTATACAAACTCCTATTTGTCATTTCGTTGTAATTCATTAGTATATGAGATATTTCATCCAGATGATGAACTTATCCGTACGAACTAATACACTGAGAATAGATAGAGTACACATGATATGCAATATATTATGTTAATTCAATCAATAACTTTTTAAATAAGTGTATCGTTAACAAATAATTTTTAATATATAAGTAACAACACCTAAATTGATGAGTAATTTGAGAAATCGGCGAAATTTTTTGATGTTCTTATGCACACGATCGTGTGTCCCATCGTGGGGACTACCGTGTACATGATCGTGTGTATATAAATTTTTGGTATTTTTGCCAATTTGATTTATTGTGTTATCTAGAAGGATGTTTTGTGATTCAAACATCGCTTGTTCAAACATTAATTACTATATAGCTTCTTATACAAACTCGTAATTGTCATTTCGTTGTAATTCATTAGTATATGAGATATTTCATCCAGATGATGAATTTATCCATACGAACTAATACACTGAGAACAGATAGACTACACATGATATGCAATATATTATGTTAATTCAATCAATAACTTTTTAAATAAGTGTATCGTTAACAAATAATTGTTAATATATAAGTAACAACACCTAAATTGACAAGTAATTTGAGAAATTGGTGAAAATTTTTGATGTTCTTGTGCACACGATCGTGTGTTCCATCGTGGAAACGACCGTGTGTCCCATCGTGTGCATACGTGGATACAGTGCCAATTTGACACCAAAGACAACGTGACACCTGGTTGCCAACGTGTCACACGATTGGAACACACGATCGTGGCGATCGTGTGCACATTCGTGTTTACTGCAAAGGTCAACATCAAATTATTTTATTATAAAATCCCATCGTGGGTGGGTCCCCCCTTTTTCAATATAAGCCCATCTTCATTGACTGAGAGTGAAATACATGTACCGTAGCCCCCTTTTCACTACAAACCATAATCAATTAACGTCAGTTAAAATCCATTAAAATCAAATACGCGAAATGAGCGGCCGATTACGAGAAAGCGATTTAGGAGGAATCGAAGCACCACCAACAAAAAGAAGAAGGAGGATACCTCCTCCCAACCCACCATACAGAACTAGGCCGAGAGGAAGATACTCAATGCTCAGAGTAAGTTTTTTGATTTTGTTGTATGTGTAGTGACTATCATTGCGAAATAATGTGTTTCATGAAACAGGGCCTATTTAAAAACACTGCGAGCACTTCAGTCATACTAGATGGTGATGATGATAATGATTTGGAGATTTTTGAGAAGAAAATCAAAGAAGTTATTTTAGAAGAAAAAGTTCATAAAGATGGTGATACAAGACTAAAGATACAGCAGTAGATGGGGGAAAAGGGATCCAAGTGATTGTGGTTTTTATGTTATTATTAGATATTTTGGTGTGATGGTGATTAAATTTTGTTTTGTAAAGTTATATGCTTTGGATATCCCTTTGCTGTAAACTATTGCTCTTTGAAGCGAGCTACTTTGTTATGGTTAATGTTTGGCTCTATAATCACCTTTATTTGCTTTACATAACTGAACACTTAAATTTCAATTCAAAGATAAAGAAAATAGACACAAAATTATGCATTTCAACTAATAATCAGAATACTGAATCAATACATGGTCCATCGAGGATCAAAATATCATCACATGATTGTTGCTAGTAAGTCACAAAATATAAAAATACATAAGCAATTTAAGTTTCACGGTATGGACATCCCCTTATGTCATGGTCATCATTATGGCAAATGCTACACCTCTTCTTCTGCCGACGCCTTTGCCTCGTTTGTTCATTCATTCCTTGAGTTTATTCAGGGATATTCAAATCCACACCACCTGTGGGAATGAATGCTTTGCAAGATTTTCTGTTGTGGCCGGTTCCTTTACACCTACCGCACACCTGAGGCCGTCCACCTGCGGGCAAATTTTCAACAGCGGACCGTGCGCGACTCATCCTTGGTCGGTCGGCTTGTCGTACCCCCTCTGGAGGTACGCAAACGATGGATGAGATCTCCGGTGGGACATTCCACTCATCAGGATGTGGGATGAGACTAATATGCTCCTTATAAGTCTCTCTAAGGCCTTGTTGCTTGAAATAACGACTAACAAAATCATACACAGACAAATTATTGCCGGCGCGCCTGTTACAATAAGCAATTATGTCAAGGATGTTGTATAGGATAATGTATTTTTGATATTGATGAGGTGTAGGATAAACCCAGACCAGCCTTGTTTTGCACACGATGGCAGAACACGATCGTGCCGATCGTGGGTTACGATCGTGGCGATCGTGTGTCCCATCGTAGGTTACGATCATGGCGATCGTGGGTTACGATCATGGCGATCGTGGGGTTACGATCGTGCCCATCGTGGGTTACGATCGTGCCCATCGTTGGTTACGATCGTGCCCATCGTGGGTTACGATCGTGCCCATCGTGGGTTACGATCGTGCCCATCGGGTTACGATCGTGCCCATCGTGGGTTACGATCGTGCCCATCGTGGGTTACGATCGTGTGCATTCTGCCATGACCGTGTGCACACGACAGCATAGAAAAAAACATTGAATGGCCATGACCATGTGCACACAACAGCATAGACAATTACCTTATAGCGGCAACGGCATGACGACATGGAATCTGATTCAAATCAAACTCACGACAACAACATGTCCATGTTCGAAGGTCGACCTCATAAGAAACTTTGTTTTCTTCGACTTTATAAATAAGTGGGGTGGTAGCTCGAACGGTAAGAGTCAGACCGGCTTGCACAGAGTTAGAAAGCTTTTCAAAAGTGTGCATTGTCAACTCATGGTCTCTTGATGTAGCTTCTCCCCGCTTCTCATCAAACAAATTCTCTAAAATTAGGCGAAATATCTCAAGTAACGAGAAAACAAGTAAACGCCTCGCCCACAACATACGATTATTAAAGCATTCAACAGCATTGGATGTCAAGAAGTTATAGCGTCGTACCGGACACTTCGACCTAGCCCACCTCTCTGGCCCAATTTCAGAAAGGCGCTTGTGAGCCCCATTAGGGCTTTCGATATGTAGTTTCGAAAAGTAGTTTTCAAAAACTTCTTCACGATGCGTGTAGGCAGCAATTCTAAAGAGTCCTATAGCATGCTCACCGTAGGAGGTCAGATTTTTTGCAAGATGGTGATAGCACAATCCGTGGAATGCATTCGGATAGACGGCTCGAACAACATTCTGAATGCTCTTATGTTGGTCACTCACAATCAGTAAATCTTCCATCGGATTGTAGCATATGCGCAGGTTATACAGAAAATAAGTCCATGACTCGTCGTTCTCTATCGGACCGAGACCAACTGCAAGAGGAAATACTTGCTCATTCCCGTCAAATGTGACGGCCGCAAATAGAGTTCCTTTATTTCTTCCCTTCAGGTGGGTCCCATCAACTATAATCACCGGTCGAAGGCACGTATCAAATGCCCTAATACTCTGTCCGAGTGCAACGAACATGTGGCAGAACACTCCATCACGAGTCATCTGTAAATCATAAATTGTCCCTGGATTACGCTGTTTTAACAAATACAGATAAGATGGGAGCTTCTGATACGACTCATCAAAGCCGCCATATGTATTCTCTATCGCTATATTCCTCGTCCGGAGAGCAAAACTGTATAGCATGTCAATGCCGTACTCCCTACACATCTCTGCAATCATCTCCTTTGGCCTCAAAGTGACCCCCTCACCGGTCAATCTTTTAACAAAATAATGGGCGGCAACCTCAGAAGTGACCGATCGTGCGGCAGCACGGTTCAAATCAAGGTGGCAGCTGTGCTCCAATGTCAACTTAGTAATTCTCCAAATAGTTGCACCCTCAATAGCACACAACCTAAACTGACAATTTTTTCGCCCACTCTTACAGACAAACACTATACGTTTATCGGCGGAACGATCAGTGATACACTGTAGCATGTTTTCCAAATGATACATTCCTATAGTTATCCTCAACTCTGTCTTGGAACGAAAGGTGGACCCCACTCTAGCCGACTGCAGAACCGGTGGAGGCCGCTCGACCCAACCCAAAGTCCCAGACTACCGGGTCCTAAATGGAATGATCCAGTTACGCATTGATTGTAGATGCTCATGCTCGCTCGCAGATTGATGGTCGGATGAGAAGTTCCGACGACTCATAATCCTATCCATTTGGGTCGGTTGGCGAACCCAAGCAAGAAATTCCGCAGATAGTGACTCAAGCAAGTCTTTACAACAATCTTCATCCTCGGATGTATGCACCTCCTCATCGTCCTCGTCTTCCTCATCTTCCTCGTATTGATACTCTTTGGAAGGCATGTCATAATTTATGTTGTCGGGCTCTACTCTCGAGTTGCTATATCCCATATTAACCTCGGGAGTGTAGGAGCTGCTGTTCTCAACATAGACCTCAGGATCCTCCTTGTATTCTACTAGTAATCGAAGTGTCTCGGTATCGCCCCGTAATAGGACTTTTACTTTGTTTCCCTTGGCCATGTGTGTCAAGTACCATAATTTGTAATCGGACTCATTTGGACCACCCAAACCCTCTCTGATAACCCCCACGAGGTTTGCACGACTAACTTTGCTCGTGTCGATATAGACAAAAAAGGAGTCCCCGTCTACATATGTCGATCGCTCCCAATGACCACCGTGATGTACCAAATACGTTGCCACGACATCTGATTACAAAAAGATGAATAACTATTCAGAAAACTGAGCGAATAATATTATAAAACGGTCTGCCTTGGGCACGACCGATGCACACGATCGTATACTACCGTGTGCAGTGATCGTGTGCAAGTTTCTGGCCATGAACACGATCGCTGCACACGATTGTAGACAATCGTGTTAAACGATCGTGAACACGTTAGTGGTGCGCACGATGTCAAGGTCGCTGACACGATCACGCACACGATCGTTGCACACGGTGGCTTCCCATCGTGTGCAGCGATCGTGTCCGTAAGAACAGATCAGGAATTTTTTTTTCCATCGGTCAAATACTGGTGCATACCTTCTTTATGAACTCAGAAGCACGACAAATGAAGTCCTATTTCAACGTCAACTTTTCTTTCGAATAATCTTGAGATTTCTATAAGATTTTTGAGAGACCCTTTGTCAAAAATAAAATGGTTGTGTTGTTTTGATATATATGTTTGTAGTTAAATTTTGGTTGTTGGACATTAATATCGATCGGAGGAGGAAAGTAAAAAAGAAGAAAGAGAAGAAAAGTAGTTTAAATTAAATAAAAAAAACTGAGAACTCAACAATACAACAAAATAGAGGACATTTTAGTTCTTTTAATCAAAATGGTACTAAAAACTTATAGTTTTATGAATGGGGATATAGAACTTATCAATTTTATGATTTGGTATTAAAAAATTGATTCCCACTAATATTAAAATGGAAAATTTATTTTTGGTAATGAAAAAAAGTGAAACCTCCCACTAAAATTGGGAAGGAGGGAATATTATCTAATTTTATGGATTTATTTGCTCCAATTTTTTTTTTCTTTAAGATATTCTCATAATTTAAGATATTGAACAATTACAATATCCACATGATATGAAACATGTCTATAAATATAAAAATAAATTTCATACTTAAAAGTCTGTTTTAAAGATTAACTAGTATATCACCCGTATAAAATATGGGAATATAAGAAAAAAAAATCACATAGAAACGCATAATATCCTACCATTCACCATAAAATTTATAGCACTTCTTTGTAAATTACATTAGTTGTTCTATTGACGATTACACCATTGTTGTCGCAATAAAAAAGATTGAAGTCTTTCATGCTCTTCATTTTGATACGGCTACATAAACTGACCACGATTGTATAAAAATCTTGGCATCTGCATGCTAACATGAGAGAGTGCGAAAAGCATAATTAGTGAAAATTGTCGTTTTTGAAATTTAAATGCCAATCTACTATCTGATGAGTTTAAGATCATTTGTAGAATAAATACTCTACTCCTAAATGTTTAGTATAACATAATAAATATTATGGAAGCAACTGTACCAAAATATTACAAATATGCATTATTCAAAGCATAGTAGAAAATAAAATAAATATTTAAAGTCTCTCACATAATTAATTAATCTTGCAATAGCACAATAATTTCCTTCTTTTCTCACACGAATTTCCTATTTTTTAGTGACTGAAAATTAAAAATAATTAAAATACTTATCGAGATATATTTTTAAAAATATATATAGTCAATTTTTATTCTCTATAATCCTCTTTTATTTAGATATCATTCGATTGATAAATATGTTGTTATCAAAAAATTGCTTACATATTTTAGGAAGAAAAAATACACTCTGGTCATGTGAATTTTTTTTAAAAATAGATTTGGCTCCACGTCTTTTTTTGGACTTTTTTGCCAAAATGGTCCAATAAGTATTTAACGGTTTTTGTTAAATGGCCAAAAAAGAGATAATTTAGTCCTTATATTTGAAAAAAAAAATTACATAAATTATTTAGATATAATTTAAAATATAAAAGTAAATCAAAAACTTTTAAAACTATATAGTTGATTTCAAAAGTAAATAACTTAACAAATTTTTTAAAAATAAAAAGTAAAAAATCACTTGAAAATCACTTAAAACGATCATTTATTATTTTATGAAATTCGCTTTGTAGAAAGATGAATCTACGGATTAGTATATTATTATTAAATTTAATTGCTTATGTATTTAGAAATATCTCTTTGAAAATTCATAAAATTAGTAATTATATATTTTAGTAAATATGAGTTTTTTCATTTATTTTGTTATTTTATATTAATTAAATAAGATTTAAAATTAAGATAGACTAATTGATTTATTCCATAGTTTTTTTGATTTATTTATAGATAATAATTAAAACTATTATTTCTACACTTCAATAATATTTTTTAATATGATAATTTTGATTTATTTAATTGATTAGAACTCCGAGTACTTTTTAATTACATATACTCAACATTTCTTTTGCAATACTCTCAAGCATCATGAATTTCAAATGATATTTTCTTATTGAAATACCTAATTATAGTGACTAACTAATATAAACTAATTAATTAGTGAAAATATATAATATTTCTGCAGAGATTTTAAATTTAAGTTTTTAATATATAGTGCACACTACTATATTAAATTTCTCTTTGTTTGAGATTTATATTTTTTAATTAATGAAAACGAAAATATTTATGTAAATATAATCAATTCCTATTTATTCATAATTCATATTCCTTAATTTATAAAATTTAATAAGGTAGGTATGAATTATTTGAGGTATTTATAATGTAATTAATGCAATGATGATTGAGCCAGTAATTGATTATGTGTCCGCTGAAGCATGAGAGGCTGACACATAAGCACACGAAGCACCAGCAGAAGACATGTGGCAGCCGAATCATGAGAAGCCGCCACTTAGGATCAGCGTATTCTGCATTAGTATATAGGGGAGATGTTGTCATAATAAAAGTCTATTTTTAAAATCTACTTAAGAATTATATAATATTTTAAATTATATTTTTGTTATTTGATAAATTGGAATCTTAGTTGATTGAAAAGAATTAAGAATTTTTCTTGAATAAATTGTATCAACACACAAGTGTATACCGTTAAAGAACAATACTTAAATCATTGGGCTTGCTCCAATGGTCAAGATCACCCACCTCAAGTGAGAGACTCGAGTTGAAATTCTACAAAGGGCGTGAATTTATATAGGGGTCCATGATTTCGCAATTTCAGTTGAGGGGTAGGCCCTAGTCCCATGTGATATGCTGGTGGAATAATTAAATATTGAGGACTTTAAGCAGCAGTGTGTAGGGTCTGATCTCGGTAGAAACCCGCGACTGAATTGGTGGGTCCAGTATGAAGCAATTATTGGGAGACGAATCAACTCGACAAGAACTTGCGGCTGGACAGACTGAGTCCAACTTGAAACAATCACTTGAGGAACGACTTATTATACGTGATAATTGGTAATTTTTAAGAACCAGAGAGCTGGATAGCGATCTCACGATATAATTGATAACAATTTTGAAGAGTCGAATTTATTGTTCTGAGAGCTGATCAAATGTAAAATTGGAATAAAACCAAACCAAACCAAACATACCCAGTATATCCCGCCGAAGCAGGCCTGGGAGGAGTAGGATGACTGGCACCATGCCCCTACTTATTACGGTAGGGAGACTGCTTTCCAAGACTTCAAACAAGACAACAGACCTTGTGTGATAAATACAAAGGATAACAAATGATTCAAAAGCTCGAGACCATACCTGAGCCCATGGCTGATCCACATGGGACTTACCTAAGCGGAATTTGGCTACTTCACTCCCGGATGAACGCCGCTCTAACAAAAGAGAGGTTGGTCTGCATGATACCTCCTCAAAAATACACCACACGCAAAGACAATAGGATAAAATATACAATAAAAGTAAAAATGCAATGCTCTAGGTCAAAGCTAACCGAGACAATCCAACCCTAAGGCTCTCAACTACAGTACCGCTCCCTACAAAAGAATCCACAACTCTGATCTGGCGCCTCCAAGCGTACCTATCAACAGTCATTGGAATCTCCATATAAAAGAAAAATGGTACCTGGTCAAGATAAAAAAAAACAAGTTCTAAGATCGTAAATAAATGGAATTTGGAGGGTGGAGCTTAGCCTGAAAACCCTAAAAATCTTCCCTTTTATTTACATCCTAATTCCTACAGCAGACTTCAGCAGCTTATTCTCATTTCAAGTCTCGAGTAATTAGCACCGGCGGCTCAGAAATCACCTGAAAATGGGAGTGTTTACCTTTGTGTGCAGAGGATCCGGCGACGACTGGACGGCTAAGCAGCTCAATGGCGAGCTTGAGGCTTCAGCCAGCTCCACTTTCGAGCTCCAGCGCAAGCTCGTTCAAGCCGCTCTCTCAACCGATTCATCCTGCGGCGTCCAGTCTTCCTTCTCCCTCGTCACTCCTTCATCTGGCGTTTTTCAGGTTTTCTTTTACTTTATTTGCATACTCTTTTTTCGCGTCGGTGTTTGATCTTCGCGATGAATGTTAAAAAGAATTATCTGATATCGTTTTTTTCCCCTGGTGGTTGTGAAAGCCTCGATCCGATTGTTTACAGGTTTATTACAGCCCTGCAGTTATCAATACTTTTTTTCTTGTAATGTAGTGCCTGTACATTCTTTTGCGTAGACAGGTTTATTAACTATCTCTTTTTGCTCCTTGGAAGTAAAAAATCCGAACTTAGGACACGACTCGATATCATTTCGGTCTGATTTTACTCTTCTGCCACATAAATGGTGATACATATTGAAGGAAGAATGATGAATTATAAAAGTGTAGTTTGATTAAGATGGAAATATAATGATAGCATGTTTTCTTTTGGGACATAAAACAGTTTTGAAAGTGGATTTGTAATTATGGGCCGAATGGAGTAGTTGAATATTATTGGCGACCGGAAATGTGTGATTTTATGAGTACTTAAATGTAATGTTTGTTGATATGACAATTTATTTGAAAACACGAGTATATGCGATTTGTATCAAGCCTCTAGAAATTATAACAAGCAAAATCGGGTGTTTGTAATTGTAATGTAATGTTGTATGTTATTCACTCATAATGCAGGTGATCATTGGTGGTGGTGGAGGCGGTGGTGCCTTTGTTGGAGGAGGCGGAGCTGCTGCACCGGCACCTTCCGGTGGTGGTGCCGCTGCTGAAGCACCTCCGGCGGAGGAGAAGAAAGAAGAGAAGGAAGAGAGTGATGATGACATGGGATTCTCACTTTTTGATTAGGTTAATTTCATCACTTATCCATTTATATAGTAATGTTGTTGCAAGAGTTCTATAGTGATAATGTACTACTAATGTTGTTGTTTTCTCCATGTTGTTCTCCTTGGTAAAACTCAAATTTTTGGTATTACTGAATTCTGTGTTTTTTTTTTTTGGTGATCCAATCAGTTGCCATTGGCTTTGCTTGTATTTTAAGTATTTGATATCTATGATTAAAATAGTTTGTATCAGCTTGTTCTGTGTTTCTATTCTCAAGATGAATTGATTTGTCATTTTGAGGATTGGAAAGATAACTTATGATACTATGTTCGGAGTAATATGTGATCACTAGTCTGAGGTTCGTTTGAGGTTTTCGTTACTAAAATGCACTTGTTACACAATATAGATGTGATACAGACAGTTGGTGAAACTATCAACACACCCTTCTGGCTATGTTTTATTATCCAAATGGTCTTGTCTCGTCTAATTCGTCTGAATATTTACTTGGGAATTGTTAATTCTACTGTTTCTCTCTCCATATCTACTCGCGAATCGTTAGACGGTAGAATTAGTAAGGGAGATTTAGTAGCTCAGTTTGATGGACTAACTTGCAAAAGATTGAGAGAGGGGGGGCGATGCAGATACTCTTTTTTTTTTTTTTTTTTGGGATGACCTCTGGTTAGATGGGATTCCATTAAAGAATAGGTATCGGAGGCTTTATGATATCAGAGTATAAAGAAGCGTTTTTGGAGCTTTAGCTGGGTAAGGAGGGGAGCAGCGGTGTTGGAGCCTAAAAGGATTCTAACTCAAGAGGAATTCCTAATAGAGGATGACATTAGAGAGATTTTTACGCGACCTTGACATATTAATGCTCTTGTTAAAGACAACATCATCACATTAAGTTCGCAACTTGACGTGAACTGAGCATGGATTGATATACCCCTCTAATCCAATGAAGTGCTTAATCTTCACAAATATGCCTGAAGTATTGGACTTGTTTGTTGCTAAGGAGATCAAAGATACAAATCTTTCTCAATTTTTTACATGATACGTTGCAAGACGCAAAGGCAAGGCAATGTTCGGTAGGTTGTAGGATATTTTGACCTGTCGGAGAACCCTAGGCCCGTTGCTAAACACGAAGTTACTTGTTTTTAGAGCACTCTCAGCAAAAAAAAAACATATAAAGTAAATTTAGATTTGCTCCTAAATCATTTCCTAGGCCCGTTGCTAAACACGAAGTTACTTGTTTTTAGAGCACTCTCACCAAAAAAAAACATATAAAGTAAATTTAGATTTGCTCCTAAATCATTTCCTAAAAATTTTCTAGTTCTATTTTTCATAAAAAGGTAGCATATCTCATATCCTGTAAATTCTGTTATCGAAATATTATCCTTTACTATCTTATTAATTATGTGAAAATTGTGACTGGTGGAAATTTGAGGTATAATTTAGGGTGGATAGAAGTTTGAGTAATTGTTAGGTGATTGTAAATTTTGGTGTACCTATCTTAATTTAGAAGATCTAATGAATTAAGTTTTTCTCTAATTTTAATTGATTATAAGGATTCTGCTGTCAAGTGCTCTTAGAATTTCTTTGGCCTTTTTGATGAAGAAAGGACAGAGTATTGGGTTACGAGAGGGTCGTGTTCTTTGGGAAATTGCCATAAATATATGGGGTTAATTGCGCGAAACCCCCTTGTGTTTGAAAATATTGGGCGAAATTCCCTCGTGGTTTGAAAATTGTGCGAGATCTCCTTGTGGTTTAATAAATCATGCACGAAATTCCCTAATCTGTTAAACTTAACACGCGTGGGTATCAGTCTCCCCTTGTGCGTTCGAAATCGGGTTAATTGCGCGAAACCCCCTCGTGGTTTGAAAATGTTGCGCGAAATCCCCCTATGGTTTGAAAATTGTGCGAGATCCCTTGTGGTTTAATAAATCATGCACGAAATACCCCATTATTAGTATTATTTTTTATACGTTTTCGACCGTTTTTCTTACGTTTTTGTCCATTTTTCTTATGTCTTTTTTCCGTTTTCATATATTTTTGTCTGTTTTTTCTTACGTTTTTTCCGTTTACATACGTTTTTGTCCGTTTTTATACGTTTTCGTCCGTTTTTATACATTTTCGCCCGTTTTCTTACATTTTCATCTGTTTTTATACGTTCACGACCGTTTTTTTAAGCTTTTGTCTGTTTTTATTGGTTTTTGTCAGTTTTTGTTCATTTTTCTTACGTTTTTCTTACGTTTTTTCCGTTTTATACGTTTTCGCCGGTTTTCTTACGCTTTCATTTGTTTTTATACGTTTTCGCCTGTGTTTCTTATATTTTTGTCAGTTTTTCTTATATTTTTTTTGTTTTAATACGTTTTTTTCCGTTTTCATACGTTTTTGTCCGTTTTTATATGTTTTTGCCCGTTTTCTTACGTTTTCATCCGTTTTTATACAAAAACTGACAAAAATCGATAAAAACAGACAATAACTTAAGAAAAACAGACGAAAATATATAAAAACGGATGAAAACGTAAGAAAACGGGCAAAAATGTATAAAAATGGACAAAAACGTATGAAAACGGAAAAACCATAAGAAAAACTGACAAAAACGTGAGAAAAATGGACAAAAACAGATAAAAACGGACAAAAACATAAGAAACACAGGCGAAAACGTATAAAAACATATGAAAGCGTAAGAAAACCATCGAAAACGTATAAAAACGGAAAAAACGTAAGAAAAACGGACAAAAACGTAAGAAAATTGAACAAAAACTGACAAACCCGATAAAAACGGACAAAAACTTAAGAAAAGCGGTCGTAAACGTATAAAAACAGATGAAAACGTAAGAAAACGGGCGAAAACGTATAAAAACGGACAAACACGTATGTAAACGGAAAAAACGTAAGAAAAACGGGCAAAAACGTAAGAAAAAACAGACAAAAGAGTATGAAAACAGAAAAAAAAAAACATAAGAAAAACGGACAAAAACGTAAGAAAAACGGTCGAAAACGTATAAAAATAATACTAATAATGGGGGATTTCGTGCATGATTTATTAAACCACAAGGGATCTCGCACAATTTTCAAACCATAGGGGGATTTCGCGCAACATTTTCAAACCACAAGGGGGTTTCGCGCAATTAACCCTATTTCAGACGCACAAGGGGAGACTGATACCCACGCGTGTTAAGTTTAACAGATTAGGGGATTTCGTGCATGATTTATTAAACCACAATGGGATCCCGCACAATTTTCAAATCACGGGTAGATTTCGCGTAACATTTTCAAACCACAAGGGGGTTTCGCGCAATTAACCCTAAATATATGTGATGGGTGGAAGTGTCAAATTGTTGGAGGTCTTCGATGAAGGCGAGGCTCGATGGATAGAAGTTTCTTCTGGGGCATTAACTATTGTGCAGCATTTACTACTGCCCGTCACCAGCCGCCACTGCCACGGTCAGCCGGCTTGCCTCCATTGTGGCTGTCGGCCAATCAACGATCAAGCTTTTCGGTCGTTGTCGACCATCAAAAACGTGTATGATATGGCTAAATTCAAAAGTTTGGTAGTAAAAATTTCTGTCAAATGCATTAATTCAAACCTGAAAGGATAATTTATAACGAGAGTGTTAAAGGGAAAATAACTTGAGACAGAAAGTAGGGCAAAAGTGTTGTATTATTCCATCAATGAGATCCCTTAAATAGGGTGAAGTACATACAAACAGGCCTCAGCCAAATCCTATCTAGGAAAGCCCATAAACTAACAGACTTAGGCACACAACGGGTATTATTCCTTTAACACTCCCCCTTGTGCCTAGTCTACAAGCGCATGTCATGTTGCCTCGTTAAAACCTCGTCAAGCAAAAACCCAGTGGGAAAAATGTCTTGATCGTAGGGAAAAGAGTACAGCATCTAGACACATCAAGTTTAGACTTCGTCCTTTGAATCTATCCTCTCATATGATCGTTACATTTGATCATAGCGCTACTAAGGTGACCATTCCATCGATCCCTAAAATCGTACATCTTGTTACCTCGTTAAAAACCTTTCCAAGTGATAAAAACCTTGTGGGAAAAATGATCCTTGGAAGGAAAAGAGTATAACGTACGGTGTGGATGTAAGACTCCCCCTCAAGTCTACATCTCCCCCTGATTTGTACATCAATCAAGGATACTTTGAAAAACTTGTGCATGTGTCGTTTGCCTCATTAAAAACTTTGCCAAGTAACAAAACCCAATGGGAGAAAATAAACCTTGGTCAAAGAAAAGAGTACAACGTCGGTGAGTAAGTTTCTTTATGACTCACCCTTCTCCCTCTACCTTTACATCGATTTCGGGAGTTCGGAAATTCTCCGCATTCCGATACTTCTCACATGTTTTTCAAACACGGCCTTGGGTAGAGATTTGGTGAACAAATCGGCCACATTCTCCTCAGATCTGACTTGCTTTACTTGAATATTGAGGAGAGCCTGTTGTTGCTGATTATAGAAGAATTTTGGAGATATGTGTTTTGTGTTATCCCCCTTGATATACCCAAGCTTCATCTGTTCGATGCAAGCTGCATTATCTTCATATATGCATGTGGGTGCTCCAATGACATTACTTAGTCCACTGTTGCCTCGGATATGTGTAATGATAGCTCTTAACCAAATACACTCGCGTACCGCCTCATGCAAAGCGATAATTTCGGCGTGATTAGATGAGGTAGCTACAAGGGTTTGCTTTGTGGATCTCCAAGATATAGCGGTGTTCCCAATAGCAAATACATAGCCAGTTTGGGAACGACCTTTGTGTGGGTCGGAGAGATACCCTGCATCAGCAAATCCTACCAACACGTTCGTCGGGGTAGGTTCTATGGCATTAGCATTTACTTTAGCATTTGCCTTTACGGAAGCAGCTTCCTTTGCCTGCTTGTAGGGAAAGAATAGTCCCAAGTCAATGGTTCCTTTTAGGTATCGGAATATATTCTTGATACCATTTCAATGACGTTGCGTCGGTGCTGAACTAAATCGAGCTAGTAAGTTTACTGAGAAGGCAATGTCCGGTCGCGTACATTGAGCTAAGTACAATAGAGCGCCTATTGCACTTAAGTAGGGAATTTCAGCTCCCAAAAGCTCTTCGTCATCTTCCTTTGGACGAAATGGATCTTTCTTCGCATCCAAGCTACGGCCGATCATGGGAGTGCTAACCGGGTGTGCTTTGTCCATGTTAAAGCGTCTAAGCATCTTCTGGACATAAGCAGACTGGTGGATGAGAATTCCACAGACTCTATGTTCTATCTGAATACCAAGACAGAAACGAGTCTTCCCAAGATCTTTCATTTCAAACTCAGTTTTCAAGTATCCGGTGGTTTCTCTTATTTCATCAAGAGTGCCGATTATATTCATATCGTCGACATACACTGCGATGATCGCAAATCCGGAACTTGTTTTCTTTATAAAGACGCAAGGACACAATTCATCGTTCTTGTATCCCTTTCCAATCAAGTATTCACTCAGACGGTTATACCACATCCTTCCGGATTGTTTCAAACCGTAAAGTGAGCGTTTCAAACGAACTGAATACGCACTCCGTGGTCTGGAGTTACTTGATTTGGGCAATAAAATGCCTTCGGGCACTTTCATGTAAATCTCCGTATCTAGATCCCCATAGAGATACGCAGTGACCACGTCTATTACCTGCATTTCCAATCCTTCGGAAATAACTAGGCTGATTAGATAGCAGAAGGTAATAACGTCCATTACGGGGGAGTACGTTTCCTCATAATCTATACCAGGGCGTTGTGAGAAACCTTGTGCAACGAGGCGAGCCTTGTACCTCAGGACTTCGTGATTCTCATTACGCTTTCTGACAAGAACCCATTTGTGTCCAACAGGCTTTACACTTGGCGGAGCTAGCACTACTGGGCCAAGTACCTTGCGTTTTGTCAGAGAGTCAAGCTCTTCCTGGATAGCTTCTTTCCATTTAGGCCAATCGGCTCTTTGTTGACATTCTTCAACAGAGCGTGGTTCGACATCATCGTGCTCTATGATTTCTTGAGCAACTGTGTATGCAAACACGTCATCAATATGAGTGGTCGATCGTTCCATCAAATTAGACGCACTTTCATAATTGATCGAGATCTCTTTGTTTTCTAATGCTGAATCGATCTCTGGGGCGTCCCCCATTAATGATTCGTGGACATAGCTATAGTCAAAGATGATCTCGTGGGAAGGATTCCAGTATTGATGATTAATGGGTTGGTTTGTGCCTCACCTGCCATTTTCTTCCTTGGACGGGTGTCTGTCGAACCGGGTGGCCTCCCCCTTTTCCTTTTGGGAGCCACGACCTCGATCGTGTTTCCACTGGGTGCGATCGCATCACTCGGTACGTTGGTGATGTGCCCTTTATTCGGGACTTCTAACCTTGCAGGCACATTTGCAGCTGGAATGTGTGATCTTGTCACTTTGGCGATATCAGTAAACACATCAGGCATCGAATCTGCTACGTTCTGAAGATCGAGGATTCATTGTACTTCACGATCACATAGTGAGGTACGGGGATCATAATGAGACAGACTCGGGACATACCAGGACAATTCCTGTCGTTCCTTGAGAAACTTCTTTTTCTCCTCTCCCCCTAACGACGGGAATTCTGACTCATTGAAGTGACAATCCGCAAAACGCGCGGTAAAGAGATCACCTGTCAAGGGTTCTAAGTAGCGGATAATTGTTGGGGATTCGTATCCAACGTAAATACCTAAACGTCTCTGAGGACCCATTTTATTGCGTTGTGGGGGCGCCATCGGCACATATGTTGCACAACCAAATATGCGTAGGTGTGAAATATCCGGTTCATATCCAGTTACCAACTGGTACGCAGAAAATGGTTGGCCAACGGTGGGTCTGAAACGAATAAGTACGGCTGCATGTAGGACTGCATATCCCCAAGCAGAGATGTGCATATTGGTGCGCAAAACCAATGCCCGTGCTACCATTTGGATTCTTTTAATGGTTGCCTCTGCGAGACCATTTTGTGTATGCACATGGGGAACGGGATGCTCTACATCGATTCCGATTGACATGCAGTAGTCATCAAATACTTTAGATGTAAATTCTCCTGCATTATCGAGTCGGATAGACTTGATAGGGTGATCAGGATGGTGAGTCCTTAGACGAATGATCTGAGCTAGGAGTTTTGCAAATGCAGCATTTCGAGTGGAAAGGAGTGCGACATGTGACCAGCGTGTCGAAGCATCCACCAATACCATAAAGTACTTAAATGGTCCGCATTCTCGGTGGATGGGTCCACAAATATCTCCTTGTATACGTTGTAAGAATGGGATGTTCGCTTTAGTATCTTTAGTGTAGGAAGGTTTCGCTCCTACTTTAGCTAAAGAGCAGGCTTTGCAGAATGAGCGATGTGCTTTTGACATAGTCAATTGCTTAGAAGGGCATATGTCTCTATTTCTTTAGATGACATAGCATGATTAACATCAATACTGTTCTTCGTGTTGAGTTGTTGACCCTTTTTCGCTCGAAAGAAAGGATGTCCGTGTGAGTTCTTTAGGATACGGATCATCATATCTCGACCAGGATGACCTAGTCTATCATGCCAAAGCCTATATGAGTTTTTGTCCCAAATTTCATTTATGGTGACAGCATAGGATTCGAATACCCTAATGGTTGTGGTGTACAATCCACTATTTTGACTCTTAAGTTTTTCTAATATGCGTTTACGTCCACATTTATTAGATGTAATATAAAGGAACTCGATTCCATTCTCACAGTGGGTTTCGACGTGGAAACCATCGCTATGTATATCTTTAAAACTTAGTAAGGTTCGAGGGGCCCTAGGTGCGTATAGTGCATCGGTAACTCGGATAAGAGTGCCGTTAGGCAATAAAAATCGGGCTATGCCTCGCCCTTGGATGAGTTGGGAGGACCCAGTCATCGTGGTTACCGAGGATTGACATGTAATTAATTCCGTGAATAGAAGTCTATTCCTAAGAATGGTGTGGGTGGTCCCACTGTCAACCAAACATTCAAGTTCTCCCCGATTCATTCCTACGAAAAGGAGAGAAAAAAAATTCGAACCATAAACATGCAAGCAATATTCATTTCTTCGAAATAAAGCTAAGGATATAACGTAAGCAATAATAATATCTTGTTCTAGAAAAACAAAGTTTCATCACACCATTATTGAAAATAAAACATCGATAAAATCGTTCCGAGCTAACAATGCCAAATGTAAACGAGAAAGTAAACATAATGAAAACATTCAGTCATAAAGGGGTTCCTCTAATGACTGTGACACGTATGGCTCATTGCGATTATCGGTGACTGTGAGATTGACGTCGGGGGACTCGTCGAGAGCATCTTCCTCCATATAGTGAGTCTCCCGTTCTTTGGTCTCTCTATATTTCTTGTAGTGTGCTGCGACTTGTTTACTTGCATGGCAGTTCTTGTACCAATGTCCAGCATCTCCACATCGATAGCACAGTTTATTGCCAACTCTGACTTTGGGGGCGACATGGGGGGTAGGTGCTTTGTTTCCTTGGCCAGAAGAGCCGGGAGCACCAAGTCTACTCATTACATTGGAAGAACCCCCACGTCCTCGACCACGTCCTCGACCACTGTGCCCTCTTCCACGTTGTGGTTTGGGGTTGCCATGACCAGTCCCCTGTGCATTGAGGTTCTTTCCACCTTTCACTTTGCCATAGTTGGCCTCGGGAACTTTCTTTGTCCCAGCCGGCCTGACATTGTTGCTCACTAATACTTCATTGTGCCTCTCAGCCACTTGCAGTAGGTTGATAAGCTTATTGAAGGTAGTGATGCGTTTATTGTCATACTCCAGCCTATACTGGTTCGCTAGTATAAGGGCAGAAGTAGGAAAAGTGGAAAGAGTTCTCTGAATCATATCATCTTCTGTGAGGTCCTTTCCACAGAAATTAAGGCGTGCCTTCAGACGGAGCATATCTTTGTTGAAATCGTTGATCCGTTTATAATCAAGCAAGCGGATTTCATTCCACTGCACGGTCAACTCTGGGAGCAAAGTATTGTGGATGTTCCCAAAACGGCCCTTAAGGGCATCCCACAGTTCTTTCGGGGATTTCAACTGCAGATATTCCCACCTTAGGCTCGGGTCGATATGTCGGCTAAGGAACATCAATGCACTAGCTTTGGTTTTGTCATACGGTACTTCGTCTGCTTTTTCAAAGATAGTAGCACTATAGTCCTTAGCGATAAAAGTGGTCTCTACGTCAGAAACCCATCTATGGTACTCAAGTCCCTCTGAGTCCAAGATGTCAAATTCAGGACGAGTTGGATCAGCCATCTTGAGACAAGAAAAAAAAGGAAAATGAATTTTCACAGTATATTATGAGTGCTTTCCATGATAAAATTTTTAATAATGTGGAGGGTTATTATTTTTCAGAACCAAGATATGGTCAAAATTACTTTCGATGCTATTGGGGTTTATACCGATGAAATTACTTTATCACGGTTCGAGTTGATATAGATAGTAGAAATAAGTCCTCTAGGTTCTACTAATGATGAACTTAATATACATGCCATAACTAACAATGCATGCAAAATATATATATATATATATATATATATAATTATAGATATAGTCACATAGCCCTATGAATATATCTATACACGTATGAATGCAGTCAAAGAAGTATCTTATGCCGCAATAATTTTTAATTCAACGTGAATTTATTTTAATTCAAGTTGCTTAAGCAATTTATTTTAATTTAATTAAAGTTATTAATGTATTATGCTTTAATTGGTTTAATTAAGCATAAATAAATTGCAGAGTATAAATATGCAATCAATAGTAATTAAAAAAAAACATATAAATTTGCACATTGCAGATAGTAGGGTTCGTATTTGTGTACTTTGTTTTGTGAATAGGAGCAGAAAATCTGGACTGAATCGGGTCTGGATCGCGGGCCGAGTGCTGGACGGCCGGGTCTGGGTCGCGGGCCGAGTGCTGGGCAACTGGGTCTGGATCTGGGACGAAAACGTCACGGGCTGGACGAGCGGCCGGAATCTGGAACAGCGGGCCGAGCGGGCTGGAAAAGGGAGCGGAGTCGCGGCGGTTCAAGGTTGGTCGCGGTGGTTCTCAGTGCAGGGGGGGCGCGTCAGTCGGAACTGGACAGGCCGCACGAATCAGATCGGAACTTGGCTGGGTTTGCAGTGACAGATCTGCTCTTCAATCTGGACGGGGAAGGGGATGATGCCGGCGATGGAGATCTAGGGTTCGAGTTTTCTTTCTGCGGTGAGTCTGGTGCGACGTCGGACGGGGGGAAAGGGATCGCGATTCTGGGCGATTGAAATCGGAGCAGAGGTCTGGCGGCGATTTGAAGATCGTAAAAAAAAGATCGGCTGAAAAACGAGCGGTCGCGGTCGGGTCTTGGGCTTCCGGCTATGGGGATGGTCGGGGAAGGAGAGTCCAGGCTAAGGGTTTGCAGTCGTCGGCGGCTTCAGGAGGGGTTTGTGCGACGTGCGGTAGTCGTACGGGTCTGGTTCCGATGACCGATCGGGGAAGGAAGGTGACCGGTCGGTTTTCAGGGTGGGGTGGCGGCGGTGGACTGTTGCCGCTAGGGTTTTTTTTTTTTTTTGATTTTTCTTTTTTTTTTTTTTCTTTTTTTTCAGAAAATCGGGAGAAAATTTTTTGATGCTCAGCTGGTAACTACGTGCTGATAACGTGTTGAAGGGAAAATAACTTGAGACAGAAAGTAGGGCAAAAGTGTTGTATTATTCCATCAATGAGATCCCTTAAATAGGGTGAAGTACATACAAACAGGCCTCAGCCAAATCCTATCTAGGAAAGCCCATAAACTAACAGACTTAGGCACACAATGGGTATTATTTCTTTAACAGGGAGAGAATTTAAAGGACTGTTTTGGTAAGTATTTTCACAATGGGGATAAAAATCGATAGAAAGAAGAGAAATAAGTGACGAAAATATCGCAAGAATGATGATTTAAATTAATAAACCAAACCAAACCAAAATAATTTGGAGTTTGGTTATTTAACTTAATAGTTGGAGTTTATTTAATTATATGCAGAAATATAAAGTAAATACGGATTGAGAATACTAACATCTATCTATTGTTATTTCCATGTATGATGTAACTAGTGTATAGCCTGTCGAAATTTGACAGAAAATAATCTATGTTGTAATTTATAATTAGAAATTAAAAATAATAATATAATGCTTAGTTTGGGTTTAACTATACATAGTCATCCATCGTGGAGGAGTACATCGACGAACCGAAACGATAAGGCAAAAATTTAGCAATTCGGCCTATTTATAATTTATATAACCATATAAATCCGAAAATCCGATTCGAAGATGGTTTTACTCCCCGTTTCATCCCAAACCCAATTGTAATACCCGAGTACTCGTCTCAAACTCGATGAAAACGCGACTTTACTATCAATCCCATTCTGAACCACTATAGTTATACCCGATAATTACCCAAATCTATTTAAATTTATAAAATAATCAAATATGATTTATTACAATAATTAGTTATCCGTCTCAACCAACACCAAGCATTACAAAGTAAATCTTATAATTAGATAATTTAATGTCAAAAGGTTTTAAAAAACTACAATCACAAATTTAGAATTTATACAATCCACGAAATCTGTTTAGGATTTATATATATGTATCTATGTCAATTCCGAACAAAAAGTGATGTTACTATCAATTCTCATCCCAAACTCGTATACTTATAACCGATTAACTATTAGTCACCCAAATTCATTTGAACATATTACTGGTCCAATATAAATTGTTACAATAATTAATTATAAGGCTTAATAAACCCTACACTACAAAACATTACAAATAAATAATGTAACTGATAAAAAGATCAACAATTAAATTTAATTCTCGTCCCAACCCACATAATAATAACTAATTATCCAAATCCATTTCAATTTATAAAAATATCTAAATAATTAAATATAGGCTAAATGACCAAAACAGGACCTCAACTTTACCAATTTTAGCACTTGAGGACCTAAATTTTCGAAGGTATCAAACTGGGACCTAATCTTTGATCCGTTAGACCACGTTAGGACCTCCGTTAATTTTTGTCCGTTAACTACTAACGGAGTGCTTAGTTGGCAGTTAAATGACACGTGGCAGATGTTTATTGGCCGGTCAATATATGATGTAATAATAAAAATAAAAAATAATATAAAAGTTTAAAAATAATAAAAAATCTGAAAAACTTAACAAAAAAATCAGAACCTCATTTTTTTATTTAAAAAATCTGGAAAATTAAAAAAATTGTAACTTGTTTTTATATTCGGAATATAATTAATATTAAAAATCGAAATTTTTATTTAAAATTGAAATAAAAATTCAAAAATTGGTTCTTATTTATAAATTGTTTTAATAAAAATAAAAACTAGAATATTAGTTTCCACAAAATAAATAAAAAATCTGAATTATTTTATTTTATTTATAAAAAGCGCTAGTAATTTATTTTTATTTATTTTTTTACTTTTCATAGAAATCTTGTTTTAGTTTCTAAAAAAATCTAAAAATCTAAAAAAACAGATAAAAGATTAATTACTTGAAAAACTTCACGGAGAAGATAAGCGATCGATTTTTATTTATTTATGGAAAATAATATTTTACTTTTTATTTTTATTAAAACAGTTTATAAATAAGATCCATATTTTTATTAATTTTTTTTGAATTTTGAATAAAAACTCGATTTTTAATATTAATATTCCAAAATTTAAAAAAATACCACAAGTTCCGATTTTTTATTTTCCATTTTTCCATTTTTTTAGATTTTTATATTTTTATTTTTATTTTTATTTTATGTCATATATTGACCAGCCAATAAACATTAGCCTAACATAATAATAAGGCTAAATGACATAAAATAATTAAAAATAAATAAAATATAACAAATCTGAATCTTATTGATAAATTATTTTAATAAAATAAAAATTAAAATATTATTTTCCATAAAATAACTAAAAAACCTGATCAGTTCTCTTCTCCGGTGAAGTTGTTCAAGTAATTAATCTTTAATCTGTTTTTTTTTTAGATTTTTAGACTTTTTTTAGAAACTAAAACAGTTTTTTTTATGAGAAGTAAAAAAATAAATAAAAAATAAATTTCCAGCAGTTTTTTATAAATAAAATAAAATAATTCAAATTTTTTATTTATTTTTTGAAAAAAAATAATATTCTAGTTTTTATTTTTATTAAAATAATAAACAGAATTTTTGAATTTTTATTTCCGAATTTTAAATTAATATTTTTGGATTATAATATTAACTATATTCCAGAATTTAAAAAAAACTAAAGTTATTTTTTTAATTTTCCAGATTTTTAAATAAAAAAATGAAATTCAGATTTTTTTTGTTAATTTTTTCAGATTTTTTATTATTTTTAAACTTTCGTATTATTTTTTATTTTTTATTATTACATCATTGACCAGCCAATAAACAGCTGCCACGTGTCATTTAACTGCCAGCTAAGCACTCCGTTAATACTTAACGGACAAAAATTAACGGAGGTCCTAATGTGGTCTAACGGATAAAAAATTAGGTCCCAGTTTGATACCTTCGAAAATTTAGGTCCTGAAGTGCTAAAATTGGTAAAGTTGAGGTCCTGTTTTGGTCATTTAACCTTAAATATAAGTCGTACAATAATTAATTGTCACTTATCCATTCAACTAAAGATCTGAACATTACAGAATAAAGATTAATAATAAATAATATAAATTCAGAAATATTAAAATTAATAAAATGTATATTATATACTAACTTATTGGACTCAACTCAATAATCAAAATAATAAATAAGGAGAAAATGCAATTACCCCCAAAACTTAAAATCTTCTCGTAATACTTAAACACCTTAAAGTTTCTTAATATTACAATTCCTGTTACCTTTTCATTCATTTTTTTTTTAAAAAACAATCACATATTATAGATTTTAGTTAAATAAATATATTGTTTAAATGTAAAAGTAATATTAAATAATTGTCTGTAATAAACTTAAAAAGCCTTTATAGAATCTTTAATTTATCTAAAATTTCTTAAAATAAGATACAAATTACAGAGATTCTTTAAACTCTTGTAAGACATTAATAAATCTAAGTTTCCAAATATACTTTAAATATTATAAGTTTCAAAAAAAGAAATTCCTCAAAAATAGATTAAGAAACATTCAATATAATCCAAAAACAACAAAAAATAAAAAATACAAAAATTAGTGTGAATATTATGCAATAGATAAAAATCATTAAATAAAACTAACTGTTTGGTGTTTCAATCAATATATCAATCAAGTTTTCCTCAGAAATAGTTATGTATATTTCCGGATTTTATGTAGCAATTTTTATATTACTGAATAATTATTTTGAGCACTTTCTCTCTCTAAAATTATATACTACATATTTTTTTTAATTTTATATAGAACTTGCGATTTATTGAACGTCTTAGATCTTTGTACATTTTTTTTAGTAAATTTTGTTATGTCAATTTTTTCTAAATTCTAAATAATTATTTTTTATAAAGTAATTTTTTACATTTATTTTAGATAATTTTTTAATGGTACTTTTATAATTTCAAACTGTTTGATTGCGAATTTCCCAAAAGTTCAAATTAGAAAGGACGCAAAACCTAAACAAAGCAAAAATCTCGTTAGGGTTTAACGGTGAGATTCATTCATGCCCTATTCAGAAAATCAGTCCAAATCAACAAATAAATTCAAAGTCTCAGGTTCTTAATAAAATCTGTGTGAAGTTATGGAAGATGGCAGCGGGGAAGGAGAGAGATTGACGCTTGTGGCAAGAAAGCCTTGTTTTGGTCTGCCCACCGCTTGCCCGAGATGTCTACCCATTTACATTTTTCTTAAATTCTCCAAGGTTCCGTTTAGTTTGGAATTCAATGGCAGTCGCCCTGATTCTGGTACTTCCTTTTTGAAATTTTATTGGGGGGATTTATGCTTATTCCTGTGCTTCAATGTATGTATGTATGCATGTTTGTATTCTATATCGTGCTTCAAACTTGAACAGTCTCTTATACTCTGACAAATATTAGAATATATTGAGTAATAAGAAAAGTATTGACTCTCAGAGGGTCGCAACATTTTCAATTGTTTAATGCATCTATGTTTCAGAGGGTCGCTGTGAAGAATCTGCTTAAAATCTTTGATCAAGATTTTTTCTTGTATGTATGGGATCGAGATTCATTATTCGAGTGGATTCAGGCTCCAGTTGAAGGAATTATATAATGAGCAATTGATGTTGAACAAATATGTTAAATAGAAAGACAAGTCTATCTTTACATGATGAGTGAAATGGAATTTTACATATAAAGAAAGAAATCATGATCTTTCCATCCGAACCAGTCTACCTAGGTTGATGGTTCAAGTATCTGGTGTTCTTTGTTTTCTTTTAACTTTCTATATATGTTTGCTTTGTTTGCCTTACCATAATTTCTCGAATGGCCTTCCCCCACCCCCACACACACACACAGGAATCTGGGTGTACTTCCTAACTTTTTTTTTTTTT
This sequence comes from Orobanche coerulescens, assembly GCA_033398695.1. Taxonomy (NCBI): domain Eukaryota; kingdom Viridiplantae; phylum Streptophyta; class Magnoliopsida; order Lamiales; family Orobanchaceae; genus Orobanche; species Orobanche coerulescens. Next base: position 155,308,537 of record CM065810.1, on the reverse strand, counting down.
TTTTTTTTTTTTTTTTGGTGATGTGTTCTCTCCAAAAGATGATTGCTGTACATGTGGCCTTATATACGTTTTAAGGTACATCCCCAAATGGAAATTTGACATTAGGTCTACAAACTAGCTTTTTGTCTTATTAAAATGCTGGATATTGTAATGGTCTATAACCCTTCAAGCTGTGATGTTTACAATATGTGACCAAATGTCAGGGGATCAAATGTTATCATGGCTCGAAAAATATTATTTAACTTCTTACGTCTCAAAAACTTTTTGCGTATCAGTCTGGTCTGGTCTGAATTATGAGATTTATTGTTTGGATTTATCTGTTGTTAATTATTCATTGCTACAGTACATATGATAAAAAAGTTTGGAATCTATTGTTCTTACACTTTTTTTTTGATATAAATGCTTCTTTCCTTTGCGGAACCAACAAATTCTACTGTAAGCTTCAAATCCTAATAGCATTAAACATCCCACATGATATTTTGGTTTGTCTATTAATGAATTTAAAGTTTACTGGTGTTCTTAGTTTCAACATCTGAAATTTTACTCGGTGAAATTTCATTGTATTATTTCTGCCAGATCAAATACCCTTTGTTGAATCTGGTGATTACGTGGCCTATAATAATGAGAAGGGTGGAGTCATTCAGAACTTGAAGAACGACGGCATTGTTGATTTGGATTCCGGGACCAGCGGTATACCTGAATGGGTATCGATAAAGGCGATCGTTGAATCATGGCTTGACGATGCAGTTACATATGAACTCTGGTTGGGGCCTGATGGTGGGAATACAGCTCACAAGATCTATTACTCTGATCTTCCTTGGCCAATAGGAAAAATTTTGTACTATAAGCAAGTTTGCATTGTGAAACAAAGGCTTGGGATAACTTCAGACAACGCAGAAAGAAGAGAAGAGGAAGTAACTTCTTTCACATTTTTTTTTGTCATCCACTTAGTGGTGTTGTGTTTTTATTTCTTATTCACATTTTTTTCGTGTGCCCGGTCGAAGGTTTCTTTTTGGTGATTGAATACCTTTTCTCTCTTGACATGCATGCCACCTTGTGGCTTGTGGTGTCAAATGACACCGGTATTATGTAAACATTCTCAAGAATCATATATAAATCTCTTGAATTGACCTCACTGTCCGCACTATAAACTTTAGGGTAAATATTTCGTTTTACAAGATGTAATTGTATTTTTGTTTTGTTTTGCATATTTTTTATACATTTATTTTTCTTTTTTATTATTTCAAAATATATTCAGATAATTAAATTCACACACACACACACACATATATATATATATATATTAAATATTATTATTCTATTAAATTAATTTATTGGCCCTAGTGGATTGTTTTTATTTACATCCATGTGTGCACTTGTGTGTGTGAGAGAGAGAGAGAGAGAGAACATTGATCTAAGCCTGTTAAGGCGCCCAGCTTTTTTATGTTCACGTGATGCGTAATTGCGTATGGATGCATATTGGCAAGTCTACCGAACTTCCCATTTTTTGATGTAATGGGATCAGGATGAAACCTTATCCCTTGGTATTCACATGAGCCTGTTTGGGGCATGTCCATATAATGCATAGAAATGCATATTGGTAAATGTGTTTCCAAATACTTAACGTTCACATATATAAGCCTATTATGTCTTTGCGCAGATATACAGCAAAGCAGTACTTGCTTATGGTGCGGTATCATCTTTGTTAGGGGAACAGTCATTTTTCTATGAAAACAGGTGTTTAAGTTTACTCCGTTAACTTGAATGATTGCCTTTTACAAGAAAATTTTCTTGTTTCGGATTGGTAATGTGCCGCCTGTATTACTTTGTTCGATGTAGGCCTACCAGTTTGGATGCAGCTTTTGTTGGGCATGCTCTGTTTACCCTTCATGCTTTACCTGTGAGTACTTTTAACTGTTCTACTCCATCCGGCCATACATTGTGTCCATATCTCGTGCATTTTTTTCATGATCTACCGACAATTAAGCAGCTGGTTACGAATATGAGTCATTTGGGTTACGTCATTGGTTGAAACAATGAGGTCTCTGGAATTAATAGACATAGAATTAAATTGCAGAACTGAAAATAATTAAACAATGAAATATGTGATTCTGTTGGCTAGACCATTTTCGCTTAGTTTTTAAGGTATTTTGTTGGGAATTAGTCGAGGTACAAACATATCATACGTTGACAAACATCTGTCTAGAATTGTATGTTGTAAGTTTATCATGTCATTGATATCTGACGCTCAATTCCATCAAGGTTTAGTATTCAGCATTTAATTCGCCCAGAAGCATGTTCATGATGTCCATTATCACAATACTTGAAATCATTTAGGCTATTTTGTAAATATACATACAGGATCACGGATCCATAAATTACGGATTTTGTGAACTATAAGGCTATTTTATAGCGTTGGAGTCTGAAATCGATAATCATGTTTTTAGGAAAATTGAAGTTGATGGGTGTAGTCAATGTGGGATATATCTGTTGACTAACACACCTCGAGAGATAAATTAGGCTGATGCCATATTCTGTAGCTATATTATCACCTGCTTTAGCTTATATTTTACCTTTTTTTTTCCCTTCAGTTCAAATACTCATCACATTTCTTAGTATTATACTTGAAATTGGGATTGGCAAAATCCAACGTAATACTCCCTCTGCCCACGAAATACGTTCCTAGACTTTAGTATAGAAGTGATAATGAGTGTAAAGTGAATATAGAAGGGGAGCCACATTATAAATGAATAGAATAATGGATTGTAAGATTGAAAAGATGGGCATGAGTGCTCTTTTGTAATAAAATGAAAATATTGGGGATAAAAGTTGAGAAATGATTCATCAACACCTCCACCCTCAACACCCCATCAACACTCTGCTACGTAGCGATTGTACTGTGTGCTTTATAAATATTTTATTATAATATTAATTAGTATTATTTAAAATTGTATTATGTGTAAAGCACAAAGTACAACCCTTCAAAGCAGGTGTTGGTGGGGGGTGTTGATGTATCATTCCTCATAAAAGTTATTGGATTTATGTGGGGGCCATATCCAAAATAGAAAGAACTTTTTTTGTGGACGTCCCAAACGGAATTTTCTTTTTTTGTGTGTGTAAATAGTAATTTTATTTCACCAAATGAAGACGATTAAGCATACAGAGCAGCAAGCAAACAAACAAATCAAAACAACAAAACAAGCAGCTAACTACAGCTCAACCTAAATTGCTAACAATCTAGACATCTTCTGATCCTGATGGCACCGAGTAGCAATCACAAGTTGACACTGTCTGATAGTATAATCAAACACCATTTGGGGCTTCTTTAAACCTTCTATTATTTCTCTCCTTCCAAACCATATATAGAGCAACTGTCAAAGCAAGTCTGTACATTCTCTGCTCAGATTTGAAGCCGCATTCAGTTTTCATATATACACTCTCCTCACTCCATGGCACAGCAGGCCTGGAGATACCACACCAGTCAGAAACTTTCACCCACACTTGAGCTGAAAACCACACTCTAAGAACAAGTGGTTTGTGGTTTCCATCTCAGTTTCACGTAGACTACAAACAGGATCCACAACAACACTAACAGAGTTCAGATAATCACTAGTCACCATCTTCCCCATTATGGCTAGCCAGGTGATAAAAAATGCATTTGGGGGAGCTAAGTTGCAACAAAGCATTTTTTTTCCAATCCACCCTAGGCCCAGGCCCTCTCAACTCCTTATACACCTGCCTGATAGAAAATATAGGCTGAGATAACCAAGTCATGCCCTTAGAAGTTGCTGCAAGAACATCTCTAGATTCAAGTATTTTTCTCACTACCCATGAAGCCTGAGGAGGTATGGCCATGGTACCAAGGCTCTGGTCCTTGATATAATAGCCATGAATCCATTGGACCCAAATGTTGTCTTTTTTCTGGGATAAGCACATTAGAAGTTTACTGATAGCAGATAAATGTAGTTGATAATTTTAATTATATTTTAATTAGCATACCTGAAGACTAAAACTTGGAGTTCCCATGCTGCTGTAATTATTTTACGAGTGCTAATCAGTACATCAAATTTTCAATCAATTTTGGTTGCACAGGTAATGCATATAGGAGGATTGAATTATGAACATCTCCTTTTTAATAAATATATTTCATTTGTAAAGAGCTCAATGTGGTACATGTTTTAATGCTTTCATTACGTAATAGGAAACATCGGTTCTAAAAAGCAAGCTTTTGGGTCATGCTAATCTCGTAAGTTATGCTGAGAATCTTAAAATGGAGTATGTAGATGCAACTTCATCTTCATGGGTTCCCCAGGCGGATCCTTCTTCATCATCTGCTTCAAGGCGAGGCCCTTCATACTGGAGTGAGTCACTTTGCTATTCTGTTGCGTTTGGTTCAACATTTTACGAAGTACACGTCTTCTCCGTTGAATAATCACTTAATCAATAGATGTTGCTAAATAATTTCGGACTTCATTTTTTCCATGGATCCTCTTAATTGCAAAATTTGGTCCTGAAATTATGCAATGCAGCAAATTAATTATATATATATATATATATATATATATATATATATATATATATAGAGAGAGAGAGAGAGAGAGAGAGAGAGAGAGAGAGAGCAAACTGATTTTTCTTCATTTCTTTCTTTTAATGAATTGTTGAGCAAATTTAGGCTCGAAACCGAAGAGCAAACATAAGAGGGAGAAGACAGAGGAAGAAAAGAAGTTGAGAAGAAGAGCCAAATATTTTCTGGCTACTCAACTTGTTGCTGTATTAGTTTTCCTCTCTCTCCTTGGTGGAGCTAGTGATGCTGATGTGGAGCTCGGAGATGATGATGGTGATGCTGTGGATTATGAGTAGGAAATTTAACCACCTACCAGGTAGGTTTTTTTTTTTTTTTTTCCGTCTTTTTCGAGTTTCACTTGCTTGGGATCGAAAAAAAGAATAATATGCACATATACAAGTCTCCAAATTTTGCTTTAAATTTATTGGGTGTTTAATCTTTTGTTTTTATCTCTCATTTTAGCTACAAAATTTGGGCTACATTTGCGTACTGGCAAAATATTGAATAATAAACTGATAATTGCTTATAATCTTGAGGTGTTGCTTCTTTTGTTACGAATCTTTGTTACGATCTCATACACCATAATACTTTTTTACGGAATAGTTTCAATTAATTGTGCTATGATTTCTATTTTTATTATTCATTGTACGAAATACTATTTTCCCGGACAAAGAGGGTAGAACGGGAGAAAATGAATCCGCACCATTAAATCGAACATATATGTAAACCTTTCTCTTGGTCCTTTTATATCGTCAATGTACAATTTGTGATGGTGAAGTAACCAAATTGTGTGGGGGTGTGGGGGTGGGGGAGGGGCTGTGTGTGTGCGTGTATGGGTGTGGGTGTGGGTGTGGGTGTGTGCGTGTGGGTGGGTGGGTGTGTGTGTGTGGAAATTATTCTTTAGTTATTTGGATATAGCAAAATGTACGAATTTTGTTTTTGTAATAGTATTGAAACATATGATATGATTTAGCAAAACCAAGTAATTAATTATATTGGAGTGCATGAATCTATTTCTCTATTGTACAAATAATGATAACAAACAGTGAACTTGGTTCACTGGTCACGGGTCTTTCACTTCAAGTGGGAGACCCGGGTTCGAGTCCCTCTGAGGATAAGAATTTTCAAGGGTGCATGACTCTTTAATCTATGATTAAAAAAGAGACCCTAGCCCTCAGGGGTACGCTGGTGTAACAATTAAATATTGAGGATTCAAGCGGCAGTGTGGGAAGCCAGATCTCGGTGGGACCCTACGGTTGGATTTGAGGGGGTACAGCATGGAGCAATCACTTGGGGGACGACTCGTGCGCGGTAGTTGGGGATATTTAAGAACCTGGGAGCCAGATACACATCTCGGGATTTAACTGGTAGTAGTACTGTGGGGCCAGCGCTGCGGTGTAAGCTTGGAACCACGGTATCAAAAAAGAAAAAATAATGAACACTTGTAGAATATTTTATTTATAACACCAAGTATAAAATATTTACACCAATAACACTTGAACTCAAACACCCAGCTTCTATATGTTTTTATAAAATTTAACAATAAAAAAGTGGATGAAGCACCTTCTAAGACAATGTTCAACCAAATATCGAGTTATTTATATTTACAATTCAGATTCAACCACATTTGTTGATACTGTCATGTTAGATTTTGGTTACCTTAATATCTACATATAAATGCCTTTTATGCTCGTTGATATATATGTAATAACAAACTAATATTGATTACTATCTACATTCTATAACAAAAATAACAGTATCTATTCGTTTGGAATAGGTAATCAGATATTGACTTCCGTTCTAATTATTGTACATATGTGTAGATAACCATTTTCCTAACTAAACAGTATTCACATAACCAAAACTTCAAGTGACTGAAGTAACTCAAAAATCATCCCACAATAACTAAATAAATAACGAAAAGTAATTAGAGAAATAATGATATCGTTTTGAAGTACATTAACACATTAAATTTGGATACCCTTTATGTATGTTCTTTCATATATTTACAACTAACAATAGAAGTTTGTGGAACTAAAGATATAACTACAGTGATCAAATATTTGTCAAAATAATAACAAAATACTCCCTCTGTCCACAATCTAAAGTTGCTCAAAATATATGATAAAATTAGTTAACACACAATTATTTTCTTATCAATGGCAAGTTACATATATCCAATTACCATACTAATTTTTTCATAGATGATGGGCTAGACCATCCCACACATTAGGATTGGGACGAAGTACCAGAAAATCAAGAAATCGATTGTAACCGCCAGTTTCAGGTCGATTCAGTTTGTTTCTTTTTTTAATAGAAAATTGATATTGTTTCTGAGTCCACATGTCATGAATTTCTTTAGTTCTAGTTATTTGAATCCTTCGAAAAACTGCAAAATTGGTATATGACCTTATATACCTTGGAAATTAAAATAACCAAGAAAGTAATAAGTACTCGGAAAATAAAAAAAAGTACCAAAAGAAACTGAAAAGTGGTTGATTATCATCCGATTATTACTCGGAAAGCGGAAAAATTTATGTGATTTTTGGTTTCCAAATAAAAAAAATTTCAATTCCAGCAATTTCGCTTCTAATAAAACATTAAAGAAACTGAATAAAAAACTATTAGTTAATTAGGATTTTCGATTTTCACTCTTTTTTTCTAAATAACCACAAAATCACAGCCTAAACTTATGTGCAACATGTTTTAGGGCCATTTAAGAGAGTAGGACGTTCTAATTATTTCATATAATAATTGGTTTACACACCTAAGAACGGTTTTAGGATGTAAGATGTAATTAAACTGTTTTGTTGGGTATTTCTGTAATCTAAATATATTAAATAGTGAAAATGAAATAAAAGGCCAGAATAAAAATAATTGAATGTAGAAATATTAAAATATTAAAAGAGAGAAGCATGAAGTGTGAATGTAACTGAAGAGAGAAAATTGAAGCGCATATATCACTTCCCATGTCTTGATATATTGTTTTTCATGGACAAAAGCAAAGCAATATGAAGTAGTTAAAGATTTAGATAAACCAATCATAAAATCCAAGAAAGTAATTTTAAATGTTGCGATCAACTCAACAAGCATAATCATTTCAAATGTTGGTACTAGAAGTTCAAACGTCTCAGTTTGTAGAACCGGCGACACCACCACCACCACCACTAACCATAATATTATTACTCGACATTCCAAAAAAGTTGGTAACTATTTGCTCGCATGACATGGATTCGATGAACCATTGATCATTCCTCAAATCCTCAAACAATGTCGGGGGCGATAATGACATCATTGCCCCAACGTCCCTTGCAGAACAAGGTTCATTACTTAACTCTGCCTCCCTCTTCTCAAGCCTCTCGAGCATCCGAACCGAAAATGAACTCAAGCAATCTAATTGGCGCAAATCAAGTTCGTCGAGACGCTTACCTTGCATCACTTGATTCATTAATTGGTGAGACTCCTTTAGATGAACTCTTTCCTCGAGTTTCAACAAACTATCGGTCTCAGCAGCAATTATTCGCTCTATAAATTTCTTGTGGGAAACCATCTTTCGTGTTCTTTCCACATTTGGAAAGTCCAAGAATTTTTGTAGCCTATCCCTAAAGTTGGTAGGGGATGGCCACATGACGGCATTGTTTTCTCCGTCTTGCTTCGGGATTATTAATACACCCATGTCGACTCCACAAAGGATCGCGAATTCATTCGCTTTCTTTAGGAAACCCTCCGTCCTTCTTCCGAATATGGTATTTCTCTTGCTCTCGTCGGGTATTTGCGCGTGTTTAATCCTTTTTCTAGTCATGTTTTTTTCTCTTTTTTTGAAAATTATTTTATGGTTTGTTGTATTTTCATATGTGCAAAGTTTTCATATTGTGGGATGTATTTATGTGAGAGAAATGATGGTATTTATAGTTCAAATATAGTCAAATAATTGATTCTTCACTTCGAAAATATTCTAGCGTATTAGATAAACCTAGTACTCAGATTTTTCTTACGAGATTGCTCTATGACATGTATTTCCATATTACTAAATAAGGTGTGCGTAAATCAGGAATTGTATCCCGTAAATTCTTATTATATAAATTCTAATAATGTATATTATATATGTAAAGAATTAAAGGTGGAATTTTTTCTTATACTTATTTGGATATAGCAAAATATGCGAATTTTGGTTTTGTAATATGGTTGAAAGCTGTGATTTTATTTTAGCAACTCAAGGAATTATATCCACAATGTGATTTTGGTAATCTGGAATGTAATATCATAAATATATTATATAAAAATATTAAATAATATCATAAATATTAAAATAAATAAAAGAATATCAGTTTGAGTTAGTATCTAAATGCAATATGTCAGATAACCAAACTGCTACTTCAGATAACCGAACTGCTACTTATAAATATATAAATACATTCTGTTCGTCCACAAAAATGTGTCTAATTTTTTTGATTTTTCGGGTCAAAATTTAAAAATTTTGACAAAAAAATTGCGGTTAATATACAATATTTTGTTAGAAAATGTAAGTTATATTTTAGAAATACACATTAAGACAAATCTAATCAAGTATTTACATTACTATAATATTTTTTATATGTTGGTTGTAATTTATGGTAAAAATTTATAAATTTCAAGTCAATATTATTTGTGATAATTTTCATTTTTATTGTTTAATTATTTAAGGATTCTAGTTTTGTATGACGTGTTTACGTTAAGGTGCATAAAAATGAAGTTTCCTTTTGTAAAAATAATGATAAGAAAATGTGAGAAATTTTGTGGTATGCTTTGCCAAACCAAATGAATGAAAACAAGAACGATAAAAACGAAACATACAATGTAAGAAAATAAATGAACTAACAACTCAACGAGCATAACCATTTCAAATGTTGGTATTAGAAGTTCGAACGTCTCAGTTTGTAGAACCACCACTATCACCACCACCACTCGATTTTCCAAAAAGATCGATATCTACTCTCTTATTTTCAAAATAAAAATTATTTTAATTTTGTGAGAAAAAATATTTTTTGCCAGAGTTATTCTTAATTAATGATGGAGTGGAATTAATGAAGGCATCATGGCCCCAACATCTGATGCAAAACGAGAGTTCCTTTTTTTTTTTTTTTTAAAGAATGAATTCTAGTATTTTTATTAGTCGGTCCAATGAGTAATATATTTTTTTTTAATCCATTACACGACCAATACTAACAAAAGGAAAATTAGGAAATACAAAGAAATTCCGATTACAACACAGAAACCCATTAGTTCAGGTTTTTCTTCTCCTTGACTTTTTTCTTTTTATTTTTGCTCACGACTTAAATGTAATCCACAACCTCTTCGGATGTGCCAATGATTTCATTTTGTGGACCTATTGCTCGATCATTTGCCTCGAGATCTTCTTCCACGTTTATAATTTCTTTTTCTGGTTCCCATGCTCGATCATTTGCCTCGAAACATTCTTCCATGTTAGCGGGTAAGATTTCATATGATTGAAAGATATCATCTCTAATCTTTTGAACAATTGACCGCTCGAGCGTTAGACGAACTTTGCGAAAGTGGGGCTGCCGATTCGATCGAAAAACTGAGTCTTCATCGAACTCCGGGGGTAACCTCAAGGCTGGACTGGCAGGGCGGTCTGAACAGATCGGTTGCAAAACGAGAGGTTCATTACTCAACTCTCCCTCTCCCTTCTAAAATAATCAAGAAATCGATTGAAACCACCATTTTCAGGTCGAGTCACTTTGTATCTTTTTTTAATAGAAAATTGATACTGTTTCTCGATTCGAATCCACGTGTCATGAATTTCTTTGGTTCTGGTTATTTGAATCCTTCAAAAACTGCAAAACTCGATATGACCTCATATACCTCGAATATTAAAATACCCAAGAAATTGATAAGTATTCGGAAACTCGAAAAAAATACCCAAAGAAACTGAAATGGTTGATTATTTTCGGGTTATTACTCAGAAAGTGGAAAAACTTACCGGTCTGTGATTTTTGGTTTCCCTATAGAAAATTTCAATTCGTTTCTAATGAAACATTCAAGAAACCAAATCGAAAACTATTAATTAATTATGATTTTCGATTTTTTATGTTTTCTTTTCTAAAATAACCAAAAATCAAAGCTTAACTTATGTGTAACGTGTTTTAGGGCCATTTTAAGAAAATAGGATGTTCTAATTTCTCATGCAATGACTGGGTTACACACCTGAGAACGATTTTAGGAAGTAAGATGTAATTAAACTGTTTTGTTGGGTATTTCTTTACGAAATAAAAGGCCAGAATAAAAATAACTGAATGTACAAATATTAAAATATTAAAAGAGAGAAGCATGAAGTGTGAATGTAACCGAAGAGAGAACATTGAAGCGCATATATCACTTCCCATGTGTTGATATATTATTTTTCATGGACAAAAGCAAAGCAATATCAAGTACTTAAAGATTTAGATAAAAACAAACATAAAATGCAAGAAAATAATTTTAAATGTTGCGATCAACTCAACGAGCGTAACCATTTCAAATGTTGGTATTAGAAGTCCAAAAAAATGTCTCAGCTTGTAGAATCGGCGACACCACCACCACCACCATTATTACTCGGCATTCCAAAAAAGCTGGTAACTATTTGATCACGTGACATGGATTCGATGAACCATTGATCATTCCTAAAATCTTCAAAAATCTGAAATTCCTGTTATGCATGAAGGAACTGTCACTAAGTCAAGAAATGCCAATTTCTTTGAAAATGTTTATCCTTGTAAAGAGAAGATTGTGACAAGCTCAAACAAAAAAACTTTTGAAACTGCAAGTAATTCAAATCCTATAAATGAAGAGCCAAGACAGAGTAAGAGAGCTCGAAAGGCTAAGTCTTTTGGTCTTGAATTTGAGACTTACGCAGTTGATGATGATCCAAAGACGATACATGAAGCTTATGCTAGTCCTGATGCTCCTTTTTGAAAGGAAACTATTTATAGTGAAATGGATTCCATCATGCAAAATTATACTTGAGAACCGGTTGATCTTCTGTAACAGCCCGAAAACGGTGGCTATTACAGTGCCGTGGACCCCTACCGGGAACCACCAGGCGATATCACGATATACACTTACAACCTGACAACGTGGCACCGTACCATAATATTTATCAAAACCCCGATGTGGAGCATAAGTTATACATATCTTTAATACGAGCAAACGCGCACAGGATCCAAATTCGGTACAGACCATATGACGATGGGCAATACCTAACAAATTATAGTACATTCATCCGACACAAAATAAAATGAAAATCACAATAAAACATAACCAAACATCAAAAGACTCGCCCCCCCCGAAATAGCATACTTCAAAACCCTCCGTCGCCATTGTGCTCCTCCTGTGCCTTGCCCTTTCCTCGCCCTGAAATACAAGTATTTCGCCCCAAACCACAGGGTCAGCCATACATGATAATAATTCCCATGACATTATACAATTCATATATATACGGATCTCAAAGAAAACAATCGACTACTGAATATACCCCGCATGCGTATAAACAGTCAGTCCCAACTGTCGAACATAAACAAATATACGAACGACCATATAATGTGGCTCGAGAAGGACGTCAGAGTACGCCCGATCCGGAAATGTGTCCGTGCACATGTCCACCCCGTATACGGAATCCAGAATATACGTGGGACAATGTACCTAATTAGCCTCAGGAACTACGTCTCGTGTGCACGATCTAAATGCCAAAAACATCCACGCATGATCATCAAGTGCCCAGCTAAAAATCCTACACAACCAATCGGCGCGCAGATATGACTCCAGAGATGTCACGATACAACATGACAACAAAACTCAATGAATTACACCTTTATCAAGGAATCGAACAACTCACCGAAGTGTCAACAAAGCTCAAAAGGACCAACGGTAACAAGAATGGTAATTTCGGGTACATCATCCCAACACCATGACAATACGATCAAAGGCATCACCATATCACGAATCATAGATTCTCAGAACAGTTCATACACACGAAACGCATAATAATCACAAGAATTCAACCATCATTATAACCAAGCAAGATAACTTGCCTCAATTTCGTAGATGAATAATCCTTCTTTGAATGATCAAACGAACGGTATCCTCGTCTAACAATACTCACGTGGACAAGCAACCTTGAATGAAATGTAATTCATTCAACAACATATTAAATGCGATAACAGTATTATTACATAAACAACATTCGTAATTTACTTAAATAAATTAATTATCCTATTAATCACTTTAATGTTTCAATTATAAATCATCATATGTTTATCACGTTCATTCACATATCCTAACATTAATGTCGAATACTTGAAGTCCAGTTTATTACCAATGTAACCTTGTGAAAACATCTTTTCAAATCATCGGTACCTCCGATTATGAGATAAGTTTGTGTTTAATTATGTTCTTCATTATCTTACTAACGATTACATTAAAACTTATTCTTATATGAAAGCACAAGTTCAAGATTTTAGTGGACTAAGAACATCACCTTGATTTACGTCTCCTAACACACACGGATTAATAAAATGGAATTCGGCTACTCATCTATCGCATTTGTATCACCATATTCAATACAATCCTCTTAAGAACATTATCAACATATTCATGTAATGATTAACACCCTTTTAAGTTATCAATGAAATCAGATTAATTTAACCATATGAAGATTACAACTTCCTTCTATCAAAACCCATTGTTTTACTTTTGAAGAATTTATTAAAAGCCTAGTTATCATTGGATACTTGAAATTCTAAAAGTAACTTCATCCCATCTTGAGAAAATTATCTTCAAAAGGGTTAACATAATTCTTCCAACAATTTATTACAAAGGTATTGGTTTAGAGGCCAAAATTATGGTTCCATATTACCTTCAAGAATCGATTGAATGTTCAAGACAAGATAAGTATCTCTCACCTCTAATCATTAAGGATTTCATCCCTAACATGTTCCTAGTGTTGAGACTATAATCAACTTCCGATTATCATGTTATAAATCCGGTTTTATCTATCATTATCAATCCAAACATATTATGAAGTTACAATACTACAAGAAGTAATTCTAATACTCCTATTTTTGATCTCCACTTAGTTTCAGCATGATTCAATTAATTTATCATGTTTTCACTAGCTTAACTAGCATAATGAAGTGTGTATATGCTAACATCATCATGAGTATAGATTAAGTATGAGTTTAAGAGAAACCAACCTCAAAATGAAGAACAACACCCACACTTCCAAGAACACACTTCAATCTCCAAACCTCCAAGTCACAACCCAAGTGCTGAAGCTTCAACACAAGTTAGAAGGGCTAGAAACGGATTTGGCATGGAAGGGAATCGTTTTTCTCAGTTGGGAGGTTGAATGGGTCGAGCAGGAAATGAATGACAAGTCATATTTTTAAAACCTGAACTCGGCGTTACGTACGTTAAAGAAAGGTGTTAACGTACGTTACAGTCCTTACGTACGTAATCTCATGATCATTACGTACGTAACCAATTTCATCAGATCTTTCTGACTCAAAACACGCAAATCGTTACGTACGTAAATATATAGCTATTATGTACGTAATAGCCGTTGACTTGGCTGTCGCGATCGACTCCCGACCACCTACTCCCGCTCGGTCCCACCCGCCGAAAGGCGGGCTGCTGGTGGATCTCTCGAATTACGTACGTTAACATATGAATGTTACGTACGTAAGGCTACGTACATAGCGTACGTTAAGAAGGTAGGTTAACGTACGTTAAGTGCTATAACAAGCATAAATGGAATTCTCCCAATATCACCCAACAATTAATATAGTATGAATGACCATGATTCCAACTTAACATAATTCGTCGATATATATGCTATAACAATACAGATATGGTGCGAAGATACTTGGTTTAAATCAGAAAATACAATAGTAAAGGTGAGGGTATTACATACTCCCCTCTTAAAAGGAGTTTCGTCCTCGAAACTAAGGGGTAAACATTTCGGGGTATTTCTCTCGCATGCTATCTTCAGTCTCCCACGTAGCTTCTTCGACTCCATGTCTTGACCACTGAATTTTTAATAAGGGAATTGCCTTGTTCCTCACCTGTTTAATTCTTCTCTCTAGTATCTGCACAGGCCGTTCTTCATACGAATGGTCATCGGCTATTTCGACCTCGTCGAATTGAATAATGTGGCTTGGGTCAGCAACATACTTCCTCAACTGAGATACATGGAATACGTTGTGAATCCGGCTCAAAACTGGTGGTAATGCTAAACGATAGGCTAGGTCGCCTACTCGTTCCAGGATCTCAAACGGACCAATATACTTTGGGCTCAACTTTCCTCTCTTCCCGAATCGGAAAACACCTCTAGTAGGAGATACCTTGACTAGCACATGGTCACCAGCCTCAAACTCGAGTGGTCGTCGACGATTATCTGCATAAGATTTCTGGCGGCTTTGGGCCGTTAATAGACGACTCTTGATCATGGAAATCTTCTCGCGGGCTGCCAATAACATATCAGGTTCCGTACCAATAGATTCAGACAAATCGTCCCAGCACAAAGGGGACCTGCAACGACGACCATACAATGCCTCATAAGGTGCCATCATGATCGAGGCGTGTCAGCTGTTATTATATGTGAATTCTACCAACGGCAGTTGAGCTTCCCAGTCGGGCTTCCAATCGAGAGCACATGCCCTCAACATATCCTCTAGAGTTTGAATAGTCCTCTCAGACTGACCGTCGGTCTGAGGATGAAAAGCCGTACTGAAGTTCAACTGTGTACCCATAGCGCGATGAACCGCCTTCCAGAAGTGCGACACGAACCATCCGTCCCGATCTGATACAATACTCTTAGGGGTACCATGCAGTCTCACAATCTCTTTGATGAATAACTGGGCCAATCTCTCAGGGCCCCAAGTATCCTTGATCTCCAAGAAGTGGGCTGATTTAGTCAATCGATCCACAATCACCCAAATCGTATTCATGCCTCGGCGGCTCGTCGGCAAGCTAGTAATAAAATCCATTGATATGTCTTCCCACTTTCACTCGGGAATCGGAAGTAGTTTCATCATGCCAGCTGGTCGTTGATGCTCAATATTGACCTGCTGACAGGTCAAATATTTCGAAACGAATTCGGCAACCTCCTGTTTCATGTTACCCCACCAATAATACGGCTTCAAATCCTTATACATTTTGTTCGATCCCGGGTGGATGGAATACGGGGTAGCATGCGCCTCCTTCAAAATAGTATTCCTAAACTCTTCGTCTGCTGGTACACATACTCGGTTTTTAAAGCGTATCAATCCATCCTCGTGTACCAAAAATCCAGGGGCCTTCCCCTGATCGATTTCTCCTCGAATTCTAGATAAGAATGGGTCCGTCATCTATTTCGTCCTGACCATTTCATCAAGGGATGATGAAATCTCAAGCGTGCATAGTTGTCCCTGAATTCGTTGTAACCAGACCTCAATCTCTGGTCTAATGAACTCTAATTGCAACTCCCTCTGGGCGGTCAAACGAGCCAGTATCTGCTCCTGCACCGTCTTGCGGCTTAAGGCATCAGCAACCACATTTGCCTTGCCTGGATGATAAAGGATCTCGATATCATAGTCTTTGATTAGCTCTAACCACCTCCTTTGTCTCATATTCAACTCCTTCTGGGTAAAAATATACTTCAGGCTCTTGTGATCCGTAAAAATCTGGCAGGTAACTCCATACAGATAGTGGCGCCAGATTTTTAAAGCAAATACTACGGCTGCTAATTCCAAATCATGAGTCGGGTAGTTGACCTCGTAAGGCCGCAACTGTCTGGATGCATAGGCGATCACTTTCCCGTCCTGCATTAATACGCAACCAAGGCCCTGTCTTGATGCATCGCTATACACCACGAATCCTTCCGTTCCTTTAGGTAGAACCAAAACAGGTTCTGAAATTAATCGACTTTTGAGTTCATCAAAACTTCGCTGACATGCTTCCGACCACAAGTACTTCTTATCTTTCCTCAACAGATTAGTCATCGATTGAGCAATTTTGGAAAATCCTTCCACGAATTGTCTGTAATAGCCTACTAGACCCAGAAAACTACGAACTTCCTTCACGTTCTTCGGAGGTAGCCAGTCTCGGATAGCTTCTGTCTTCTGTGGGTCTACTCTTACTCCATCTGCTGATATTACATGTCCCAGAAAAATAACTTCAGGCATCCAGAATTCACACTTAGAAAATTTTCCATAGAGTTGTTCTCACCTTAATGCATCGAGAACCTGGTGGAGGTGACACTCATGCTCCTCATGATCACGAGAATAGATCAGGATGTCGTCAATAAAAACGACTACGAAACGATCCAGATAATTAATAAATACCCGATTCATCAATTCCATGAAGACTGCAGGTGCATTAGTCAATCCGAATGGCATGACAACGAACTCATAATGCCCATAGCGAGTGCGAAAAGCTGTCTTTGGGACGTCAGACTCTCGAACCCGCAATTGGTGGTACCCGGATCTCAAGTCGATCTTGGAAAATACAGCGGCTCCCTGGAGATGATCCAATAGATCATCGATGCGAGGTAAAGGATATTTGTTCTTAATTTTTACTTTGTTTAGCTCACGGTAATCAATACACAAACGCAGCGATCCGTCCTTCTTCCATACGAATAACACCGGCGCTCCCCAAGGGGATGCACTGGAACAAACATATCCTTTCTCAGTTAACTCCTCAAGTTGTCTTTTCAACTCCTGCATCTCAGTCGGGGCCATACGATATGGTGCTTTCGAAAGTGGGGACGTCCCTGGCTCCAACTCAATGGTGAATTCTACCTCTCGCTGTGGGGCTAGTCCTGGAAGCTCTTCTGGAAATACATCTGGATAGCCTCGAACTACTGGAATATCAACGAATTCGACTGGTCGGTCAGTTGCCTTGGTCATGTAACACCAATAACCAATGCATCCTTGGTTCAGTAATCTCACAGCCTTCATAGCGCTGATGACTCTCCCAGAATGATTGGGATTATCGCCCCGAAAAATACACTCGACGCCATCATCCGAACGGACGGTCACCATTCGTTTAAGGACGCTAAGCACGGCATCGTGACGATCCATCCAGTCGATACCCAAGATTACGTCATCTTTAGGTAAATCAACCACAATCAAGTCAGACAACCATTCACGGTTGTTCATGAGAATCGGACAGTTCTGTACTTCACGACTCCCAATAATTCTTCTACCATCGGGTAGACCAATTACATAAGGTTCACAATTGGTAACATGATTCAATTGCAAACGACTCAAACAAGAAGTAGACAAAAAGGAGTGTGAAGCACCAGTATCAAAAAGAACACAAACAGACTAAGAGTGGATCTCGAGAGTACCTGCAATCATGCTCGCTTTGGGATCATCGACTTTCTTCATCTCGTAGACTTTGGGTTTTGCAACCCCGGAAGCAGGTGTACCAGCTTGATTTCCACGGCCCATCCCTTTGTTTTCCCCGGTAGTCTGGTAAGAAGCGGACGGAGGAGCACGTTCCTGAACAGAAAGCATCTTGGAGCAAGAGATGCTCTGAGCACGCCCGAGTCCACCGCAATAGCGAGCACGATGACCGTTCTTCCCGCAAGTGTGACAGCAACGGCCGGCCGGACACTTGAGCTGATATGCCCCTGGTCCCCACGGTTATAACACACAGGTGGTGATTGCCGAGAGTGCGTTCTGTCGGTTTCGGTGCCATAGGTGGCCGTTCGGAAGGATTTGGTACAGTGGGGTTTCTTGAATACTCCGATTCTGTCTCCTTGAGTGCAGTTCCTGGATCTCTTGTTGGAAAGCGAGGCTTCTTAGAAATCTCCTTCGCAGTAAGTTCATACTCCAAAGCCTTCTCAATAAACTCCGGTAGGGTCGTACAGTGGTGATTGAGTAATTGCATCCTCATTCGGGGTTTAAGCCTTTTGAGGAAATATTTGATCTTATCAGCTTCCGAACGGACAACTGACGTAGCAAAAGGGAGAAGTGCTTGGAATTTTTCAGCAATCGCTAACACATCCTCGTCTTCCGATGGATCAGGGTTCAGTAATTCGGACAGTTTGGCTTCACGGAGGGGTGCAGGATAATAACGATCTAACATAAGATTCTTTAATTCCTCCCAAGTATTCGTGCCATCGGCAGGCCTCACAGAAAGCCACCAAGTATGGGCACTCTTACTAAGGTAGTAGGCTGCCACAGCAACTCGATTTTCCTCTGGGCACTCCACCATCTCGAACAGTTTCTCGAAATTCTCTATCCAGTGCACAATGTCAGCAGGCTCAGATGAGCCTTCAAAAGTCGGAGGTCGCTGTCGCGATATGTCACTAATAATCCGGCTCACGATCCCGCCATGCACCAGAGGCGGAGGCTGTTGCCCCTGCTGTTGACCAGTAGTATTCCTCAGCATAGCTTCCATCAGCTGACCCATTTGGGTCATCTGGGCCATCATGGCCTGCATCACGGTGTAAGGATCGACACGTGCATTTTCTCCAGTGTGGTGTGATTGGTCTCTAGAAGGCGAATCACTGCCTGCGGAACTCTGTTCCACATTCGCGCGTCTGTTGGCTCGTGGTATCGGGATTCGGCCTCTTCCGCGGCTTCGTCCTCCTCTGCCACGGCCTCTCAGATTCTTTTCCATACCGAAAGAATCAAGTCACAAGTACAGTTCAAGTTATCAATCATAATTTATGCTAAGTTTAATGGCAACAGGGAATTTCATAATCAACAAAGCAATTCATAAAGAATCACTGGCACCGCAGGTGCTACACACTCAATATCAACATCAAGTCGAACAATTCAAAACACATAATTAATTTAGGTTTTTCCTTAAAGAGATGAATTTTACCACATGTTAGCAAGATGCCAAGATAAGTAAAAAGACCAATACGTCATCAATATCATGCCAGTAATCAAATTATGGCTCATGAGAACATACCATATTCGACGGGTCAGGCGCTTGCACGGGTTACACGTGGCACGAAGGTTTCTTGATGCTATTTCGATTATACAATGACTCAAAAGAAAAACACACTCTCTGATACCATCTTCTGTAACACCCCGAAAATGGTGGCTATTACAGTGCCGTGGACCCTACCGGGACCCACCAGGCGATATCACGATATACACTTACAACCTGACAACGTGGCACCGTACCACAATATTTATCAAAACCCCGATGTGGAGCATAAGTTATACATATCTTTAATACGAGCAAACATGCACAGGATCCAAATTCGGTACAGACCATATGACGATGGGCAATACCTAACAGATTATAGTACATTCATCCGATACAAAATAAAATGAAAATCACAATAAAACATAACCGAACATCAAAAGACTCGGGCCCCCCGAAATAGCATACTTCAAAACCCTCCGTCGCCATTGTGCTCCTCCTGTGCCTTGCCCTTTCCTCGCCCTGAAATACAAGTATTTCGCCCCAAACCACAGGGTCAGCCATACATGATAATAATTCCCATGACATTATACAATTCATATATATACGGATCTCAAAGAAAACAATCGACTACTGAATATACCCCGCATGCGTATAAACAGTCAGTCCCAACTGTCGAACATAAACAAATATACGAACGACCATATAATGTGGCTCGAGAAGGACGTCAGAGTACGCCCGATCCGGAAATGTGTCCGTGCACATGTCCACCCCGTATACGGAATCCAGAATATACGTGGGACAATGTACCTAATTAGCCTCAGGAACTACGTCTCGTGTGCACGATCTAAATGCCAAAAACATCCACGCATGATCATCAAGTGCCCAGCTAAAAATCCTACACAACCAATCGGCGCGCAGATATGACTCCAGAGATGTCACGATACAACATGACAACAAAACTCAATGAATTACACCTTTATCAAGGAATCGAACAACTCACCGAAGTGTCAACAAAGCTCAAAAGGACCAACGGTAACAAGAATGGTAATTTCGGGTACATCATCCCAACACCATGACAATACGATCAAAGGCATCACCATATCACGAATCATAGATTCTCAGAACAGTTCATACACACGAAACGCATAATAATCACAAGAATTCAACCATCATTATAACCAAGCAAGATAACTTGCCTCAATTTCGTAGATGAATAATCCTTCTTTGAATGATCAAACGAACGGTATCCTCGTCTAACAATACTCACGTGGACAAGCAACCTTGAATGAAATGTAATTCATTCAACAACATATTCGTACGATAACGGTATTATTACATAAACAACATTCGTAATTTACTTGAATAAATTAATTATCCTATTAATCACTTTAATGTTTCAATTATAAATCATCATATGTTTATCACGTTCATTCACATATCCTAACATTAATGTCGAATACTTGAAGTCCAGTTTATTACCAATGTAACCTTGTGAAAACATATTTTCAAATCATCGGTACCTCCGATTATGAGATAAGTTTGTGTTTAATTATGTTCTTCATTATCTTACTAACGATTACATTAAAACTTATTCTTATATGAAAGCACAAGTTCAAGATTTTAGTGGACTAAGAACATCACCTTGATTTACGTCTCCTAACACACACGGATTAATGAAATGGAATTCGGCTACTCATCTATCGCATTTGTATCACCATATTCAATACAATCCTCTTAAGAACATTATCAACATATTCATGTAATGATTAACACCCTTTTAAGTTATCAATGAAATCAGATTAATTTAACCATATGAAGATTACAACTTCCTTCTATCAAAACCCATTGTTTTACTTTTGAAGAATTTATTAAAAGTCTAGTTATCATTGGATACTTGAAATTCTAAAAGTAACTTCATCCCATCTTGAGAAAATTATCTTCAAAAGGGTTAACATAATTCTTCCAACAATTTATTACAAAGGTATTGGTTTAGAGGCCAAAATTATGGTTCCATATTACCTTCAAGAATCGATTGAATGTTCAAGACAAGATTAGTATCTCTCACCTCTAATCATTAAGGATTTCATCCCTAACATGTTCTTAGTGTTGAGACTATAATCAACTTCAGATTATCATGTTATAAATCCGGTTTTATCTATCATTATCAATCCAAACATATTATGAAGTTATAATACTACAAGAAGTAATTCTAATACTCCTATTTTTGATCTCCACTTAGTTTGAGCATGATTCAATTAATTTATCATGTTTTCACTAGCTTAACTAGCATAATGAAGTGTGTATATGCTAACATCATCATGAGTATAGATTAAGTATGAGTTTAAGAGAAACCAACCTCAAAATGAAGAACAACACCCACACTTCAAAGAACACACTTCAATCTCCAAACCTCCAAGTCACAACCCAAGTGCTGAAGCTCCAACACAAGTTAGAAGGGCTAGAAACGGATTTGGCAGGGAAGGGAATCGTTTTTCTCAGTTGGGAGGTTGAATGGGTCGAGCAGGAAATGAATGGCAAGTCATATTTTTATAACCTGAACTCGGCGTTACGTACGTTAAAGAAAGGTGTTAACGTACGTTACAGTCCTTACGTACGTAATCTCATGATCATTACGTACGTAACCAATTTCATCAGATCTTTCTGACTCAAAAAACACAAATCGTTACGTACGTAAATATATAGCTATTACGTACGTAATAGCCGTTGACTTGGCTGTCGCGATCGACTCCCGACCACCTACTCCCGCTCGGTCCCACCCGCCAAAAGGCGGGCTGCTGGTGGATCTCTCGCATTACGTACGTTAACATATGAATGTTACGTACGTAAGGCTACGTACATAGCATACGTTAAGAAGGTAGGTTAATGTACGTTAAGTGCTATAACAAGCATAAATGGAATTCTCCCAATATCACCCAACAATTAATATAGTATGAATGACCATGATTTCAACTTAACATAATTCGTCGATGTATATGCTATAACAATACAGATATGGTGCGAAGATACTTGGTTTAAATCAGAAAATACAATAGTAAAGGCGAGGGTATTACATCATCTACCAGGATGTAAGCCTTTAGGATGTAAATGGATCCTAAGAGGAAATACAAAGATGACTGGTCGATAGACAAGTTTAAGGCCCGACTTGTTGCCAAAGGGTTTAAACAGAAAGAAGGTTATGATTTCTTCGATACATATTCACCAATAACCATAATAACTTCCATTAGAGTGTTTATTGCTATTGCTGCATTGCACAATCTCGAAATTCATCAAATGGATGTGAAAACTGTATTCTTGAATGGTGAACTAGAAGAAGAAATTTATATGGAACAACCTAAAGGTTTCATTGCGCCTGGTCAGGAAAAGAAAGTGTGTAAATTGTTGAAGTCATTATATGGACTAAAACAAGCTCCTAAATAATGGCATATGAAGTTTGACACAACTACGTTAGAAAATGGATTCAAGATCAACGAATGTGATAAATGTGTGTATATTAAAGGCACACCGGAGTCATTTGTCATAGTCTGTCTATATGTAGACGATATGTTGATCATGAATAGTAGCAATGAAGTAATTATGAATACAAAAAGGATGTTAAGTAGAAACTTCGACATGAAGGATTTAGGTTTAGCTGATTTAATTCTTGGAATTAAAATTATCAGAACGTCAGAAGGTATCTTCTTATCAAAATCTCATTATGTTGAGAAGTGCTCAAGAAGTTTAACGCTTTTGACAGCCCACCTGTTAAAACACCTGTTGATACCAGTATTCACTTCAGTAAGAACAGAGGTGATCCAGTGGCTCAAGTCGAATATTCAAGAGTAGTCGGAAGCCTGATGTACAATACAAATTGTACACGGCCAGACTTGGCATTTTCTATAAACAAGTTGAGCAGGTTCACGAGTAATCCGAGTAAGGAGCACTGGAATGCACTGACTAGGGTTTTAAGATGCTTAAAGTACACCCTAAGTTATGGGCTATTTTATAGTAATTATCCTGCAATTTTGGAAGGATATACTAATGCTAATTGGATTTCAGACACGAAAGACTCTCACTCTACAAGTGGGTATGTATTTACTATTGGGGGTGGAGCTATATCTTGGAAATCAAGCAAGCAGACTTGTATAGCCCGATCCACCATGGAATCGGAATTTATAGCTCTAGATAAAGCTGGAGAAGAAGCTGAATGGCTCCGTTACTTTCTTGAGGATATTCCATGCTGGAAAAAGCATGTGCCTAGTGTTATGATCCATTGTGATAGCCAAGCTGCAATTGGAAGAGCACAGAGCCTTATGTATAATGGTAAGTCTGAACACATTCGTCGGAGACATAATACCGTGCGGTAATTGATCAAAAATGGAGTTAAATCTATTGACTATGTGAGGTCAAATGTTAATTTGGCGGATCCACTCACAAAAGGTCTGAATAGAGATCAATTACATAAACTGCTAGAGGGAATGGGATTAAAATCCACATCTTGAAAGAACAATCATAGTGGTAACCTAACCTTGAAGACTGGAGATCCCAGAAACTTTGTTCAATCGGAAAACAAATTTATGAAAGTTCTATTGAAAAGCGCTTGAGCAGAATAAGTGATGAGTCATGTGATTGTGGTGAGGTTAAGTTAGGGTTGTATACGTCAAAGCATACTTTATGCTTGTATTACCTAATTTCCCGGTCTTTATCTATGAGAATATTTAATTCATTTCATCACATGTTTTGCATATTTATTCATGCTATTGTTATGCAAATGGTGTCTAATTACTTTATATTGTAGATAATGTGGTGTGTCGTGTCACACAGAAGATCACATTATCGGTTCCTTATATAGTAATATTTAGTTCACAACCTATATAACATTAGACCGTTATGTGAGAGGTTGTAGTATATGCTTAAAATTGGTTGGTCTTGACCATTAGCATATATTAGCGTATTCGGTATACGTTGAACAGGATCGAGGTGAGATAGATTCTTCTGTACTGACTATAAGAAGAACGCACATCTCGGATAATTATTATTTCTTAATTCTAGTGATTAATATTGAATTATATATATTTAATATTTATTGCTTTGATTTATCATGGCTGAGAGCCACAATGATTGACTCAATCTGCTCGATATTTTGGGCAATATTATTATTTATATAATAATTAATATTATATCTAGAAATCGTGTTCCGACCAATCGGGTTGATCATGTCCCTTGAGGCACTCGAAAGGATTATTATATTAAACCCTGCAGGTGGAATTAATTTTCCGATATAATAATAAAAGTCGAGTGGTATACTCATGTATAATATATTAATTAATTAAAAGCTGTCAGTAGCTTAAATTAATTAATGGACATGGGATATCTTAAACACGGGAAATAATTAATTCAAAAAGGAGCCCAATTTCGTAATTTGGGATTTTGATAGGAAGTGCAATATCAACTTTTTAGTGGACTAAGTTGATATTAATAGAGTCTTCATATTAAGAAGAGTCATAATATTGGAAAAAAGATATCTATTGAGAGTCCTTACCTTGTCCTCTTTAAGGTCCCTAAAGTAGCCCACAATACCTATAAATAGGATATATGGGGGGGGGGGGGGGGATTTTACAACCCTTGAAGGACCAAGAAATCGATTTTTTGCTTGTGTGTTTAATTGTTGATTTTGACTTGTGTCTTGGATTCCATAATTTAGTTAACACAATATTTTTCTAAAACTACCAAAATATTCAAGAAAAATAGAGAGAACAAAATCGTGAGTTTCTTGGGAAAGAAAAATTTCGGCCGATCCCATAAGCTGTCCAAGTTTGATCCGGTAGATTATTGTCCACACGATATCCGGATCTTAGGCGAGATATATTCTAGAAGACTTTGAGGTAGAAAAACAAGTAGATCAAGGAAGAATACAAGGAGGTGTTCGATCGACCAGATCTACTACTTCGCTTCAAAGGTTTGAATTAACGACTCCCATGCGTAAATATATTTATTTGATTGTTTATTAATTTGTTTAGTTAATTAATTGACAAGCCTAAATAGATTAGGCTTTGTTGGTTAGTTTATAAAACCGTTTATAAAATATTTTCACAACTAGCTTCCGCTGCGTTTTATATTCCAACAATTGGTATCAGAGCAGGTCTTTAGGTTTTGTTCAATTTAATTAATTTGGTGATTAATATGCTAGCAATTAAATATTCATATAGTATGATTTTTGGAATATTTCGCTAGAATTTGTCTTGCAGGAGAATATGATCCAATTATCATGGCTATGTGATGTTTTTTATTTATTTTCGTGTTTTTGGTAATTTGGCCCGATTTAAGGCATGTATAAGTTTTTCCCGTGAGAAAATCCACGGTAGAACATGATTTATTTTTCTTGTAATTTGCTGTAAATTCGATGTATTTTATTTCGAATAAAATTGTAATCGAATTGGAACACACAAAGTACGAAAGAGAAAGAAGTCCAGCGCGAAGAGGAGTCCCGATCGGACGAACCGACCGAGACCAGCATGCTGCCGGTCGAGTGCTGACTGTCGGACCGCAGGTCGGGTCGGGTAGTGGGTCGGGCAGTTCGGGCAGCGGGCAACATGTCGGGCAGCGGCCAGCGGGTCAAGTTGTCCGGTTCGGGTCGTTTGATGTATGGTCCTATTCGTTTTTCCACGAGATGTTTGAAGCAGTGGGAGCAAACGAGCCGAGAATTTTCTCGTTATTCAAAATGAGGAATAAAAGCCATGATAATTGGATTTAATTATCCATTTTTTTATTTGTTGTTTTTTATTGTTTTTGATGAATGACATGTATGGATGTATGCGTGATATGTTTCCTTGCATGTTAGGACGAGAAAATTAAAAATCTCATTTCTCAAAATTACTAAGTGATTTTAATAATTGATTTTTCAAAATCAAATTGGCCTCCATAATTGGTTTAAATTGTGAAATAATTAGCATGCGCGTTGACATTAGAGTCTTCCTCCACATCGGATGTGCTGATTATTGGCTCACTAGTTTTAAACTTCAATTAGATAACAAAAAAGTGAATATTATTTTTTATAATAGGACCTCTCCATCTGTAGGACTATTATCATTAAATGATATTCTAAGGTTTGTTAAATTATGATGTTCACTTAGATGTATTAATTAATAAGCTCCCCATCGGAGTCTATGTTAATTTAATACATGGCCAAGAGGAACCAACTATTAATTACTTGTCAAAACGCATCTTGACTAGATATTAAAATTAAAGACGTTAAATCTACTTGAAAATGTATGTGTAAACGTCCACACTATCGTGGCTTGCATGTGCGGTTTTTCAAGGTGTTGGTTGATTGCATATATATTGTGTTTTAAGGCTTTTTCAATATATTTCGCGTCGAATTATGTAATGAATGGTGTTTTTAATTTTATTCTCAGATGTCTTTCAATCCATTAGCTGTTATTCTCAAAGAAAACAAACTTGATGGCACTAACTTTGACGACTGAAAAAGAAATCTTGATATTGTCTTGACCGTCGAGGGGCATAAATTTATTTTAACTGAGGAGAGCCCTTTGAAACTAGAAACGGATGCCGCTCCTGAAGAGTTGGCTGAATTCAGGAAATGGAAAAAGTCTGATGAGATGGCTCGCTGTTACATTTTGGCTTCACTGACAAGTGTATTGCAACATCAGCATCAGACAATGGGCTCGGTCGCGGAAATGATGAAAAATCCCACTGAGATGTTTTCTCATCAAAACCGGGCGGCCAGGCAAAATGCAATGAGGGTTTTGATGACAACACAAATGTATGAATAGACCCCAGTAAGAGATCACGTTCTTAAAATGATGTCTCATTTGAACGAACTGAGCATACTGGGGCCACTATCGATGCGGATTCGCAGGTCGATATTATCTTGGGTAGTTTACCAAGAAGCTTTGAGCAGTTCCGCCTAAACTACAATATGAATCGTATCACTTACACATTGGCGGAACTTCTGACAGAGCTTCAGTCTGCCGAAGGTCTCTTCAAACAAGGTTATCATCAAATTCTTGCGGCAACTGATGCTGCTTTTTCAAAACCCAAATGGGGAAAGAAGAAAAAGCAGGTTGGCCAGAAGCAAGTGGCAACCTTCAAAGCTAAGGGCAAAGCTCCTCAGTCAAAGTCTCCTCAGTCCGAGGTGAACAAAAAGCCGAAGGGCAAGTGCTTCAATTGCGGTCTGAAAGGGCATTTCAAGAGTGATTGTCCTAAGAAAGGTACGTCTCATGCACTAGTAGTCAAAACATGTTTGGCTGCCTGTTCTATCACTTCGTAGATAGTAGAATCAGGCTCCACTAATCATGTTTGTTATGACTCGCAGGGGTTCCAAGTAACCAAGGTACTTAGTGCAGATGAGATTACTATTAGCTGGGGCGACTATTCCAAGCTGAAGGCTGTTGCAGTGGGAGTCGTGCAGTTAAAAGTTAATGATAGGATTATAATCCTAAATAATGTATATTAGTACCTGATGTTAGAATGCATTTAATTTCAGTTTTTAAATTGCGTTGTGATGGATATTCAATTTCTTTTGAAGATAATTCAGTTATTAAAAGAAATAGTGAATATGTTTGCACGAGTACTTACAATAAAGGACTTTATATCATTAATGCTGCACCAGCTCCCTTGCATAATTATAAATCGCTTAATTATTTGGCTAATCCTAATAAAAAAAGAACCTTCGAGCATAAATCGAACATATTTGTGGCATTTACGATTGGGTCATATTAACTTTAGAAGGATTCAAAGATTGGTGAGCGATGGCCCATGGGATTCACTCCAAGTTGAGTCATTTTCAATCCGTGAATCATGTCTGGAAGGTAAAATGACTAAAAGGGCTTTCCAAAGCAAAGGAAGTCGTGCACAAAATGTATTGGAATTAGTACACACCGATGTATGTGGTCCAATGAACATCCAGGCTAAGACTGGTTTCGAATACTTCATCACGTTTATAGATGATTATTCGAGATATGGATACATCTATTTGATGCGACATAAGTCTGAATCTTTTGATAAGTTCAAAGAATTCAAGGCTGAAACGGAGAAGCGTCATGGACAGAGTATCAAGTCACTATGATCTGATCGTGGTGGCGAGTATCTTAGTGGAGAGTTTTTGGATTTCTTGGCACATGAAGGGATTACTTCCCAGCTCACTGCGCCTGGTACACCACAACAAAATGGTGTTGCTGAAAGAAGGAATCCTACTTTATTAGAAACAGTTAGGTCAATGATGAGTTATTCTGCTTTGCCTATTTCATTTTGAGGATACGTCTTGGAAATAGCGGCGTACATTCTAAACTTGGTGCCTTCGAAATTAGTTCCAAAAACACCCACAGAACTGTGGAATGGGTGCAAGCCCAGTCTAAGACATGTTCGGATTTGGGGTTCACCAGCACACGTGCTGAATAATGAAGCTGATAAGTTGGGATCTCGTACAGAAGTACGAGTGTTTATAGGATATCCGAAGGGAACGAAGGGTGGCTTATTTTGTCATCCTAAAGATCTTTAAGTCATTGTTAGCACCAATTCCCGGTTCTTAGAGGAGGACTATGTAATAAACCACAAGCCTAGGAGTGAGGTCATTCTAGAAGAACTTAGGGGCGAGATTTCGACAATACCAATTGTACAAACACCTAGTGTACCACGTATCGACACTATTATGGATACGCAAACCCTGGACACGCCTCGTCATAGTGGGAGGGTTGTTCGTCAACCTGAACATTTCATCGGCATGGGAGCATCCTCGGACCTCTCCCCGGACCAGGATGAAACCGATCCATGTACGTATAAGCAGGCAGTTCAAGATAAGGATGCTGAATCCTAGCAAACAGCAATGGAATCCGAAATGGGATCTATGGATTCTAATCAAGTGTGGGAGTTAGTAGAGCTACCCAATGGGTATAATCCATTGGAAGTAAGTGGGTCTACAAGCGTAAGAGAGGATCGAAAGGGAAGGTTGAAACCTTCAAAGCAAGGGTTGTTGCGAAAGGTTACACTCAGAAGGAGGGCATCGACTACGATGAGACCTTTTCGCCAGTAGCCATGCTTAAATCGATCCGGATTATCTTAGCTATAGCTGCGCATTTGGATATGGAGATCTGGCAGATGGCTGTGAAGACTGCATTCTTGAACGGGAGTCTTGATAAGAAAATTTATATGCGCCAACCTGAGGGATTCATTGCTGAAGGAGAGAAGCACTTAGTGTGCAAGCTTAAGAGAGCCATTTGTGGTCTCAAGCAAGCATCAAGGTCTTGGAACATGCGATTTAATAAGGTCATTCAATCATATGATTTTGAACAGTGTCCTAGTGAGGTTTGTGTATACAAAAAGTGCGATGGAAACGTGCTAGTGTTTCTTGTACTGTACATAGATGATATACTTCTAATTGGAAACAATGTGAAGGTATTATCAGACGTAAGGGTATGGCCGTCTGAGCAGTTCGATATGAAGGATTTGGGAGAAGCTGGGCACATCCTTGGTATTAAGATCTTTTGAGATTGCAAGAAAAGGATGTTGTGCTTATCTCAGGCATCCTATATCGATACGGTACTAAAGCAGTTTAGCATGGAGAATTCCAAAAAAGGTTTCTTACCTTACAGACATGGAATTCAGCTATCTAAGGCTATGTGTCCTAAGACACAGAAGGAGATAGATGACATGAAGCTGATCCCTTATGCTTCGCCAGTGGGAAACCTCATGTATGCTATGCTTTGCACCATGCCTGATATCTGTCATGCTGTAGGCATGGTGGGGAGATATCAGTTGAACCCAGGACCGGGACATTGGATTTATGTCAAGCATATAATCAAGCACCTGAGAAGGACTAGGGAGCATATGCTTATATATCAATCGGATACACTTTCTCCTTTGGGTTACACTGACTCGGATTTCAGTGCAGACAAAGAAAAGTTGAAATCAACTTCCGGATATGTTTTCACTTTGGGAGGTGGAGCCATCAGTTGGAGGAGTGTGAAGCAGAAATGCATAGTTGACTCTACCATGGAAGTCGAGTATGTAGCAGCCTCATAGGCAGCTAAAGAGGCGGTATGGCTCAAGTATTTCCTAAAGGATTTGGGTGTGATTCCTAATTTGCCTAGGAGTATTACACTTTATTATGATAATACCGGTGCTGTTGGAAATTCGAATGAACCACGGGCCCACAAAGTAAGCAAACATATCAAGCGCAAATATCATATCATTCGAGATTTTGTGAAGAGAGGGAAGATTATTGCCTCCAAGATAGCATCTGAAGACAACCTAGCTGATCCTTTCACGAAAGGGTTGCCCTCAAAGTCATTTGAAGGGCATGTGGAAGGAATAGGGTTGAGATGTATGGCAGCATTGCTTTGAGTATAAGTGGCAGATAGATAGACATAGTCTAGATAGTATACTTCAAAATCATGCTTTGAGTATAAGTGGGAGATTGTTAGGGTTGTATATGTCAAAGCATACTTTATGCTTGTATTACCTAATTTCCCGGTCTTTAACTATTAGAATATTTAATTCATTTCATCACATGTTTTGCATATTTATTTATGCAATTGTTATGCAAATGTTGTCTAATTATTTTATATTGTAGATAATGTGGTGTGTCGTGTCACACAGAAGATCACATTATCGGTTCCTTATATAGTAATATTTAGTTCACAACCTATATAACATTAGACCGTTATGTGAGAGGTTGTAGTATATGCTTGATATTGGTTGGTCTTGTAACACCCCCAAGATATTCGAGGTGTATTACAGCGCCGTGGACCCCTACATGGAATCCACCAGGCTAACACAAGAGAACACCTCTCGACTAACCGTCTCGGTTAACAAGGAGACAATTATTAACAACAAGAACATAAAACAACACGCCCGGGACAACCGGCATAATAAACATCAACCGACAAATATGGTAACTCCAACGAAGTCCAAACACAACCAGAAAGGAAAAGCCTAAGTACTCGCGAGTACAATCTATAAGTTTAGAAATATAGGAAACAACCATATCGAATTAGACAAAGGAAATAAGACGACCCAAATGCACATGTCAACGACCCTGGCCAACATCCTCGTACTGTCCCGGTGCTCGCTCGTCCGGATAATTATGACCTGAAATCCATAACAAGAATTTCCCCAAAACGGGTCCCCAAAGGGGTTAGCAATTACGCTAGTACAAGTAATCAAGGCAAACCAATCGCTTACACATTTCATAGTACATGCACCAATATCATTTTCAAAAGCCAAAACCAGACATGTCTTTTCCGGAAACAAACAGTCACAATTAATCTGCCTAGGACCGGGACGAAGCCACGAATCCCACCCGAGGCCTCTAAGGACCCTCCCGAGCTGGCCATTTCATAAAACAAATCACGCACAGGCATCGCCTAGGACCGGGACGAAGCCACGAATCCCACCCGAGGCCTCTAAGGACCCTCCCGAGCTGGCTAGCGAAACAAACTCATGAATCCAGAGTGAAGTCATAGATTCCCCCGAGGCCCCGTCGGACCCTCCCAGGGTGAGCAAAGCACACACAATATACATTACCATTTCATGTTAAGCATAAAGGTTTCCAAAAGAATACTTGCCTTGAATTAATGACGACGCGAAGAACGGAAAGGAAGGTCACCGACGAACGCTAGGAACCAATGAAACCGAACCTAACGATTCGAAGAATACAATCACAACCATTTCTAAATGAATACGGAATTGGAATACACCCGAAAACCCGCCTACGATTCATGTATATTCGTATATAAACGACAACGAGGGCGGACCACAACCAAACCCTGTAATACCCGGTTGTAAGTCAGTAATTATCATTCAGTATTTATCATTCAGTAATTGATACTCAGTAATTTTCACTCATTATTAATCATTTGTCACTCAGATTCAGTCATGGTATTCATCATTCAGAGTAATTGTATCGTGTATCAATCGTCATTCATCACTAATCCGATTGGAGTTTCGTGCCGTGTTTATCGTCATAGTCATTTTCGTTGCAAGCTGTGCTTGAGGAGTAGCGCACGCTACGTACTCATTTTAGCGTACGCTAATTGGGTATAGGTAGCGCACGCTACCACTCAGAATTAGCGCACGCTAAGGTTACCTTAGGCTGCCGCATCTTAAGGTGCTGACCGGTGAGAATATTTGTAGCGCACGCTACGAGTGGTAAGTAGCGCGCTAACGGGTTGTAGTAGCGCACGCTATATGTGTGGAGTAAGCGCGCTAGGGCGGATCGAGTTGAGTCCGGTGGCTACCGGATCGCATCGATTATTTCATAGCGCACGCTATGTGTTGTTGTTAGCGTACGCAACCGATAGATTAGCGCGCTAAACTATGGTTGTAGCGCACGCTATCGAGTCGAATCGGAGGCGGGCAGGTTTTACGGACTCCGATCGGGCATCAATATTTCGTTAGCGCACGCTAATAATGGATCTTAGCGCACGCTAGTAATATGGCCGTAGCGCACGCTACAAGAAGGTACGTAGCGCGCGCTACCGTGTTCGGACAAAGGTACCGGACGACCCAAATTACTCGTTAGCGCACGCTACGCACAAGGGCTAGCGCACGCTAACCTGGACCGACTATAAATTGGACAGTTTAGTCGAGTTCGTCATTATTCATCTCATTTCATTCCTTTGGTAGTTTTGGGCGATTTCGAGCGATTCGGAGAGGATTCTTCAAGGTGTAATCATCAATCATCGTCTTCAAGACTTTGAGTTGGATTAATCATCACTTCATCATCTCCTATTCATCGAATCAAAGGTATTAAATTCTTGGATCTAAATTTGGATTTTGGGGTTTCCTTCCGATTTCTTCGTGTAAGCTTGGATTATCATTGGAATATGTTAGTTATGGACTATCTAACTTGGATAAATATATTCCTACGGATTTAATGGTTATTTTCGAATTATTCCAAGAACCCTTGGGGTTGACTTCGGTTATTTTGGGATTTTCCGATTGATGTTGTTGTAACCATGAATTATGGATTCCTAATGGATTATTGATGTCATTGAAGTGTTTTGTTAGTTCGAAATACTCATTGTGGTTTGGTTTCGACATATTCGGATTGGATAATTCGAAGTTGTGTGGTTGGTTATGTATTCGTTGGAATGCCTTATGAGTTTGATTATCGTTGTTTCGACCGTTGGGTTAGTCGTGTTTTGTTGCTTGATGCGTGTATTGAACGATTATTGGTAATTGTGTTATTCAAGGTTGTTCGAGCGACCGATATTTCATTTAGGGCGTTGTTCGTGGACGGACATTCATCATCGGTATTGTGTAAGTTAATTCTTACTCGGTTAAAAGGACATTCATTCCTTTTTGTTGTTGATTACTCATAATCATAATTCATTCATCATTGTATTAATCGTATCAAAACTTCGTCATTGTCAATTAATCACCTCGGTCATAAGGAGCAGCGGTTCGATCATTTCATTGAGCTATCATTCATTTCATCATCATTCGATCTTGGTGAGTCATTATTCATTTTCATTGTCACTTTTGTCATATTGTGGCATTCCGGGTCATCTTGGCGTCTTTGGTTGGTATGTGTAGGATTTTCATGTCGGGCACATTATAGTCGTGTGTTGGTTGGTGGCCTCACATTGGGTGTGCACACGAGTCGATTGCTCGTGAGGCGATTAGGTACAAGACCACGCGTGTTTGATCGTTGGTGGCTTGTGCACGGACACATTTCCATCCCGGACGTAGTGTGGCGCCATTCCTTTGAGCCGTACTGATAGTTGATTCATATAGCATGTTTGATTGCGTATGTTTCAACAGAATAATTCATAAATTCAGATATATCATGATTGTGTATTTTTCAACCCTTGAGGATTGTTGTTCTTTGTAACTGACCCCGTTTGGGGATTTTGTTTTTCAGGTCATGGCAAGGCAAACGCACGGGAATAGCATGTTGATGTCGAGGAGTCCTAGTGATACTAGTAGGGGGCCCCGATCTTTCAGTTATTCATGTTATTGTCCTTTATTTTCCGCTGCAGACTTTCATTTGAATACTCCGTTTCATTCAGCGTTGTGTATTTTATCTTCATATAAAATACACTAGTAGTCGGTATTATCCTGGTGTGTTGTAACTAAACTCCTCATCGGAGTAATTATTGTTGTAATGTAGTTCGGGACTACATTTATCTTGTGTAATTCATTCATTTTCATTTGCCTGGTGGGTCCCAGTTGGGGATCTACGGCACTGTAATATCCGCCTAGTTTGGGGTGTTACAGAGTTGGTATCGGAGCGTGGTTTTGAATACTACCCTCCAAGTCATGTCTCATTTGAAATCATCGTCATCGGACTAGTATCATTGGACTTTCGCGTCACGTGTGACCTGTGCAAATGCCGAGCCAATCAGACCAAGAACTGTAAGATTTCTGATGCCATGGTATAATTTCTGGCAATAATCATTCATTCATAATTCATTAGTTAACAATCCTCATTCATCAATTTCAATTGTGATCAAGTC
Source organism: Orobanche coerulescens (assembly GCA_033398695.1). NCBI lineage: Eukaryota > Viridiplantae > Streptophyta > Magnoliopsida > Lamiales > Orobanchaceae > Orobanche > Orobanche coerulescens. The sequence continues at coordinate 155,273,593 of CM065810.1, read as the reverse complement.
GATAATGTTAACTCATTAATCACTCAATTCATTTCATTACTCAGTTGTTGATCTTGAAGATCATATCATCAGTCTTGTTAAATTGTTCAAGATAATCATTTCGTAATTTCATCGTATAATCATGTCACTTGATAAATCATTCATATAATCACTAAGTTAGAACATGTATACTCATTTTCTTCATCTAATGACATCATCATAACGTGATAATCATGCGGAAATATAATCATTATGCGACCTTCCTACTTGGTATGGAAAGAATTTGGCAGAGGACGTGGAGGACGAGGCCGCGGTGCGGACCGAAACCTGAGAATTAATCACTCGCTGCCGGGAAATCGTGCCCAGGGCTCGGCTCGATCAGAAGATGTTCGGGTTGATCCACTCACTTTTATGCAGGCCATGATGACCCATGTGCAGTTGCTCAATCATCATTGCGCCACTCTGACCGGATTAATCGAGAGAACTCTCCCGTATGAGCCAGCTGCTAAGGAAAGTGCTGAACAACAACCTCCATTTGTCAGCAAGAAATCAACGAAGCGTAATCAATCCGAAGGCGGTCGGTCAACCTCCAAGAAACCTCGTGCGGGTCCTAACGTTTCTGAGCGACCTCCTACGGCGCCTAATCCTGCGGGATCTCAGTCCCGAGCAGCCAGTTCGGCCATCATCTGTTTCAACTGTGGGGCGCCGGGCCATTTCAGTACTAGGTGTACGACGCCGTCTATCACATGTCATAATTGTGGGAATTCTGGGCATAAGGCCCGTTTTTGCCGAAAGGACTCTAAGTCAGCTCCGGCGGCATCTCAGGCCCCGAAACAATCAGCGATTCAGAATCAGACTGCTTTGTCAGCGTCGTTTAAGACAATGGAAGCAAGTAGAGTTAGAACTCGTATTTATCAGACGGGAGCGTCCGGTTCGGGGGCCGGCAAGTCCCAGATTCATATGATGAGGAGGATCGACGATCCGGTGGCCCGAACGATCTCAGGTATACTCGTAATTTTATTTCAATCCGTGTGTACCTTTTGATACTGGTGCACCGCATTCATTCATTTTCAAGTCATGATTGAATAGACTTATTTCGGGATAGTCCTATTGCTTGTGGACCTCATACCATGGGTCTACCTGTCGATGGAAGAATTTTCGGAATCATACCAAGGTAAGCTTAATGACCGCAATTGGTTAGTGGACCTAATCGTGGTGAATTTATCTAAGGACGATGTAATATTGAGTGTTAATTAGATGGATTGTCATGATGCCGTTCTCAATGTTCGTAAGCGCATGGTCACTATCATTTTAAATGCGTTGGTCGCCGAATGTGTACTTCAGGAGGTAATCCCCGTTGTCCCAGAAGGACTACTATTATGATGGAAGCAGAGAAATTCAGCAAGCGAGTTGTTCAATCATTCATTGTATCATTTTCATCGATTGGCCTTTCTAAGGCAATCGAGCTATTTAATCATTCATTGTATCATTTTCATCGATTGGCCTTTCTAAGGCAATCGAGCTATTTAATCATTCATTGTATCATTTTCATCGATTGGCCTTTCTAAGGCAATCGAGCTATTTAATCATTCATTGTATCATTTTCATCGATTGGCCTTTCTAAGGCAATCGAGTTATTCAATCATTCATTGCATCATTTTCATCGATTGGCATTTCTAAGGCAATCGAGATGTTCAATCATTCATTGTATCACTTTTTATCGATTGACCATTCTCGGGCAATCGAAATGTTCAATCATTCGTGGTATCATTGTCATCGTTTGACGATGTATTCCGTAAGAGTTATCTGGTTGCTTTCTCATAGAGTAGTGGAATTCGGGAGCGAGTTGGAGCCAGACGTCCCCATTATCGAAGACACCGTATCGGATGGCCCCGACCAAATGCAGGAGTTGAAGAATCAACTTGAGGAATTGTTCGGGAAAGGTTATATCCGACCGAGTGCGTCCCCGTAGGGAGCACCCGATCTTTGTTTGTCAAGAAGAAGGATGGTTCTTTTCGCTGTATCGATTATCGAGAGTTGAGCAGGTGATGATCTAGAGTAGTATCCCTTACCCGTATTGATGATCTTTTAGATCAACTTGGGAGATTCGAGTATTTTCCAAGATCGACTTAAGATCTGGATATCATCGATTGCGGATTCGAGTCGGGTATCACGAGGACGGCTTTTCGAACACGCTTTGGTCATTATGAGTTTGCGGTTATGCGGTTGGGTTGATTATTGCACCTGCGGTATTCATGGAGTTAATGAATCAGGTTTTCATCGACTTTTGGATCAGTTTTGTTGTTGTCTTCATCGATGACATTTTGATTATTCTCGTGACCAAGAGGAACACGAGGTTCATTTTCATCAGGTTCCCGACGTGTTAAGACGAGAGCAACTTTATGGAAAGTTTTCCAAAGGTGAGTTCTGGATGTCCGTAGTGACTTTTCTCGGACCTGTAATTTCATCAGATGGAGTGCGTGTTGATCCTCAGAAGACGATGGCTATCCAAGATTGGTCACCTCCGAAGAATGTTAAGCAAATCCGAAGCCTTCTCGGATTAGCCGGCTATTATCGGCGGTTTGTGGTAGGATTTTCTAAGAATTGTTCAGTCAATTCATTCATCACTCAGTTAACCTCATTGTTCAATTAATTCATTCATCACTCAGTCAATCTCATTGTTCAGTCAATTCATTCATCACTCAGTTAACCTCATTGTTCAGTCAATTCATTCATCACTCAGTTAACCTCATTGTTCAATTAATTCATTCATCACTCAGTCAATCTCATTGTTCAGTCAATTCATTCATCACTCAGTTAACCTCATTGTTCAATTAATTCATTCATCACTCAGTCAATCTCATTGTTCAGTCAATTCATTCATCACTCAGTCAATCTCATTGTTCAGTCAATTCATTCATCACTCGATTAATCTCATTGTTCAATTAGTTCATTCATCACGAGTCAATCTCATTGTTCGATTAATTCATTAACCATCCAGTCCATCTCATGGTTCAGTTGTTGATCTTGTGAATCAAATTTTTCAATCTTGTGAACTTGTTCAAGGTAATCATTTCAGGAATTTCATCAGATAGGCTTGTCACCTCACTTGATTTTTCATGCGATATTCTCATATTACGGCGTCATGTCGACGATCGTTTTACTGCATTATTAATGCATTCATTTTGTTAGAGCATGTATGCTCATTGTTATCATTCCATCTCGTAATCATAATGCAATCTTCATACGAGATCTGTAATTATCACGTGAATTTCCTGCCTCGGTATGGAAAGAGTTCAGAGGGACATCGGACTCCGACGTCCAAGAGATCGTTTCTAGTCGTATTCATGCTGGGAGAGCATCTTCATCTCAGACGGCGAGTTCGACTGTTGTTTGCTTAAACAGTGATACAACAGGACATTCATCACCGGTGTTGAGCAAGTTAATTCTTGCTCGGTAATAGGATAATCATTCATTTCATCGCCGTTCAATTACTCGCATAGGTCATTCATCATATATCAATCACGTTAAGACTTATATTTATCAACCAATCATTCACTTCACGGGGAACAATGGTTCCAATAATTTCATTTGAGTTATCACTCATTTCGTTATTAGTTCACCTCGGCGAGTTATTCTTGATCCTTGTCGGATATCTAATCATTTATCATTCGTCATAGTCACTCTCGTTTTGGTAACCTTTCGGGGTCATATTAAGCGGTGAGTTCAGGTTTGGGTCTTCGTCGAATCGTTGGGATCGAGGAGATCGATGGTATGGAGGATATCGATGTTGGGTACATTTGATATATAGCCTTGTCTTTCAGATGACTATATAACTCAATCCGTAATGATGTGTCGTGGTTGTGGATCATTTATTGTTGATCTATCTTATAATGATCGTATTTGAGAACCTTGAGATTGTGAGATTGTTTGATGCATTCCTTTTGGTTTCGTACCGAGACTTCGTGATATTCGGGAGATCGTTCACTGTGGTCCGAGACGCCAAGACTTGGGGACTTGGGCGTGCATTTGAATTGGTCCCGAGAACTTTTTGGACTTTATTGTTTGCAGATCGTGAGGGATAGTTCATATCCCGAGTTGTTTACCCTTAGTTTCGGGACGAAACTCTTTTAAGGGGGGGTGTATGTAATACCCGGTTGTAAGTCAGTAATTATCATTCAGTATTTATCATTCAGTAATTGATACTCAGTAATTTTCACTCATTATTAATCATTTGTCACTCAGATTCAGTCATGGTATTCATCATTCAGAGTAATTGTATCGTGTATCAATCGTCATTCATCACTAATCCGATTGGAGTTTCGTGCCGTGTTTATCGTCATAGTCATTTTCGTTGCAAGCTGTGCTTGAGGAGTAGCGCACGCTACGTACTCATTTTAGCGTACGCTAATTGGGTATAGGTAGCGCACGCTACCACTCAGAATTAGCGCACGCTAAGGTTACCTTGGCTGCAGTCCAGAAGGTACTGGACTGCAGTGAGAATATTTGTAGCGCACGCTACGAGTGGTAAGTAGCGCGCGCTAACGGGTTGTAGTAGCGCACGCTATATGTGTGGAGTAGCGCGCGCTAGGGACGGATCAGGTTGAGTCCAGTGGCTACCGGATCGCATCGATTATTTCATAGCGCACGCTATGTGTTGTTGTTAGCGTACGCAACCGATAGATTAGCGCGCGCTAAACTATGGTTGTAGCGCACGCTATCGAGGTCGATCGAGGGCGACGCTTTACGGACTCCGATCTGGCATCAATATTTCGTTAGCGCACGCTAATAATGGATCTTAGCGCACGCTAGTAATATGGCCGTAGCGCACGCTACAAGAAGGTACGTAGCGCGCGCTACCGTGTTCGGACAGTGGGTACTGGACGACCCAAATTACTCGTTAGCGCACGCTACGCACAAGGGCTAGCGCACGCTAACCTGGACTGACTATAAATTGGACAGTTTAGTCAGAGTTCGTCATTATTCATCTCATTTCATTCCTTTGGTAGTTTTGGGCGATTTCGAGCGATTCAGAGAGGATTCTTCAAGGTGTAATCATCAATCATCATCTTCAAGACTTTGAGTTGGATTAATCATCACTTCATCATCTCCTATTCATCGAATCAAAGGTATTAAATTCTTGGATCTAGAATTTCGGATTTTTGGGTTTTCCTTCCGATTTCTTCGTGTAAGCTTGGATTATCATTGGAATATGTTAGTTATGGACTATCTAACTTGGATAAATATATTCCTACGGATTTAATGGTTATTTTCGGAATTATTCCAAGAACCCTTGGGGTTGACTTCAGTTATTTTGGGATTTTCCGATTGATGTTGTTGTAACCATGAATTATGGATTCCTAATGGATTATTGATGTCATTGAAGTGTTTTGTTAGTTCGAAATACTCATTTTGGTTTGGTTTCGACATATTCGGGATTGGATAATTCCGAAGTTGTGTGGTTGGTTATGTATTCGTTGGAATGCCTTATGAGTTTGATTATCGTTGTTTCGACCGTTGGGTTAGTCGTGTTTTGTTGCTTGATGCGTGTATTGAACGATTATTGGTAATTGTGTTATTCAAGGTTGTTCGAGCGACCGATATTTCATTTAGGACGTTGTTCGTGGACGGACATTCATCATCGGTATTGTGTAAGTTAATTCTTACTCGGTTAAAAGGACATTCATTCCTTTTTGTTGTTGATTACTCATAATCATAATTCATTCATCATTGTATTAATCGTATCAAAACTCGTCATTGTCAATTAATCACCTCAGTCATAAGGAACGACGGTTCCGATCATTTCATTGAGCTATCATTCATTTCATCATCATTCGATCTTGGTGAGTCATTATTCATTTTCATTGTCACTTTTGTCATATTGTGGCATTCCGGGTCATACTGGCGTGCTGGTTGGTATGTGTAGGATTTTCATGTCGGGCACATTATAGTCGTGTGTTGGTTGGTGGCCTCACATTGGACTATGCACACGAGTCGATTGCTCGTGAGACTGATTAGGTACAAGACCACGCGTGTTTGATCGTTGGTGGCTTGTGCACGGACACATTTCCATCCCGGACGTAGTGTGGCGCCATTCCTTTGAGCCCGTCGATAGTTGATTCATATAGCATGTTTGATTGCGTATGTTTCAATGAATAATTCATAAATTCGATATATCATGATTGTGTATTTTTCAACCCTTGAGGATTGTTGTTCTTTGTAATCGACCCGTTTGGGGATTTTGTTTTTCGTGTCATGGCAAGGCAAGCACGGGAATAGCATGTTGATGTCGAGGAGTCCTAGTGATACTAGTAGGGGCCCCGATCTTTCGATTATTCATGTTATTGTCCTTTATTTTCCGCTGCAGACTTTCATTTGAATACTCCGTTTCATTCAGCGTTGTGTATTTTATCTTCATATAAAATACACTAGTAGTCGGTATTATCCTGGTGTGTTGTAACTAAACTCCTCATCGGAGTAATTATTGTTGTAATGTAGTTCGGGACTACATTTATCTTGTGTAATTCATTCATTTTCATTTGCCTGGTGGGTCCCAGTTGGGGATCTACGGCACTGTAATATCCGCCTAGTTTGGGGTGTTACAAACCCTCTCGATTCCGTAAAGATCACGAGATATACCATGAATCCGTAGGGAAACTAAGAATACCAACAAGATTAATCATATTCATCATGAATCCATCAACAAAACGAAACGGATCGGAAGAAAATCCCAAAACCCCCAAATTATCCAAAAGTAGGGTTCTAAGAGATTACCTTGGATTTAGGATGAGAAACACAAGTGGATGATGTTAATCTACACCAAGAATTTAAGCAAAAGAATCTCTGAAGTGATTGGAAGAAGAAAATCGCCTCTGGAGTCGCTCGGCCGCGGAAGAAGGAAAGAAATGAGAAATTGTGTTCATCTCGGTCAACTCCCTGGTTTATATAGCCAGGGAGTGTTAGCGTGCGCTAATCCTTAAGGTTAGCGTGCGCTAACGGGGAAAAATTACAGGCCAAACTAGTTAGCGTCGACCCGGTAGCGGACTTTTGGCCGTTAGCGTGCGCTACTCGAACGTGGCGTGCGCTAATAACTCTCGGTAGCGCGCTATCGACCAATAGCGTCGCGGTACACGGACATCGGTCGAGTCGGTGGCAACCGCCTGAACCCACGATACGTTAGCGTGCGCTACCATACAAGCGTAGCGTGCGCTAATCGATCCGTTAGCGTGCGCTACCATACAAGCGTAGCGTGCGCTTCCGGCACTGACCGAGTTCGGTAGTAAAGCTGCCCGATCGACACTCACGCTAGCGCACGCTACGGGCACCATCGGCGTGCGCTAGCCTCTCGACATTAGCGTGCGCTAGCATATGTAGCGTACGCTAATACGCTAGTCCGAAGGTGGAAAAAGCAGCCTTTGCCACTCCCGGGCTACTCGCTAGCGCGCGCTACGAAACAAAGCGTGGCGTGCGCTACTAAAGACCCCTAGCGTGCGCTATGCAGAAAGAGTAGCGTGCGCTAGGTACGAAATATGAACGGTCCAAAAACACCGGAATGTGAACGAAACATCAAACGGAACATCTCAACAGGCATCATAACGTAGAATGGATCCACGGCAACCCCGAAACGGCGGTTCCGCAAGACAATAATGGGAATAAAATCCATAGATAATAGGAAGGATACACTGAAAGATACACGAGGGTCACTACTATCGGGAAATACGCCGAAAAGAAAAATACAAGGGAAAGAAAAATGCGGATATTACATTCTACCCCTCTGAAAACAAGTTTCGTCCTGAAACTTAAGAAACAAACAACTCCGGGTAGCTAGCACGCATGCTATCCTCGGTCTCCCATGTAACACCCCAAACTAGGCGGATATTACAGTGCCGTAGATCCCCAACTGGGACCCACCAGGCAAATGAAAATGAATGAATTATACAAGATAAATGTAGTACCGAACTACATTACAGCAATAATTACTCCGATGAGGAGTTTAGTTACAACACACCAGGACAATACCGAATACTAGTGTATTTTATATGAAGATAAAATACACAACACTGAATGAAACGGAGTATTCAAATGAAAGTCTGCAGCGGAAAATAAAGGACAATAACATGAATAACTGAAAGATCGGGTCCCCCTACTAGTATCACTAGGACTCCTCGACATCAACATGCTATTCCCGTGCGTTTGCCTTGCCATGACCTGAAAAACAAAATCCCCAAACGGGGTCAGTTACAAAGAATAACAATCCTAAAGAGTTGAAAATACACAATCATGATTATATCTGAAATTATGAAATATCCTGTCGAAGCATACGCAATCAAACATGCTATATGAATCAACTAACAGTACGGCTCAAAGGGTGGCGCCACACTTCGCCTGGGATGGAAATGTGTCCGTGCACAAGCCACCAACGATCAATACACGCGTGGTCTTGTACCTAATCAGTCTCACGAGACACATTGACTCGTGTGCACAGTCCAATGTGAGGCCAACAACCAACACACGACCATAATGTGCCCGACATGAAAATCCTACACATACCAACCGGCACGCCAGTATGACCCGGAATGCCACGTTATAACAAAAGTGACATCGAAAATGAATAATGACTCACCTAGATGGAATGGTAATGAAATAAATGACAGCTCAATGAAAAGATTGGAACCGTCGTTCCTTATGACTGAAATGATTAATTGATAACAACAAGTTTTGATACGATTAATATAATGATGAATGAGTTATGATTATGAATGAACAACAACAAAAGGGATGAATATCCTTTTAACCGAGTAAGAATTTACTTACACAATACCGGTGGCAATTATCCTTCCACGAACAACGTCCTAATTGAGATATCGGTCGCTCGAACAACCTTGAATTATACAATATCCAACAATCCGTTCAATATACGAATCAAACACGAATATAACGAACTCAAAACGTCGATACGATTAAACTAAGTCCATAGAGGCATTAAATCAAACACGTTGTATCCAAACTCCGATTGTTTACAATCAAACCTCGATATACCAATATCAAAATCCCCAAGAAGTGTTTTAAACCAACAAAAGATCTCCAATACGATCAATAATCCATTATGAATATCCAAAAATGTGATTATAACAACAATTAGTCGAAAATCCCCAATTCCAACTCGATATTCAAGGTGTTCTTGAATAATTCCTCAATAATCCAATGAATCCTTATACAAACTCATAATCATATACATATTCCTTCATATATCATGATTATAACGTCCAAAACATCGTATCTCAACACAAAAAATCGAAATCCAAGGTGTTGAAGAATATTACCTTTGAAGATTCAAGTACTTTAATCCGAAGAACACGCGTTAGGTCGATTATCCGGGCTTCACGATCAAAAGGAGATGAAGAAAATCAAATACTCAAATGATTTGTGAAGGAAAAACCCTCCCTCAAGCTTCCTCTCTCGGTTTAAGGTGAAAAAATGGGAAAGAAATGGAAGAAATGCTGAAAAAAACGAATTTAAGGGAGTTGACTGCCTGCCGGACACGGCCCGTGCCGATCGGCACGGTCGTGTCGCACAGCTGGCCGACAGGGACTCGACCGTGTCCTGCTTGACACGGTCGCGGCGCGGGGGCCTTCCGACAGTGACCCGTCCGACAGCGACTCGGCATGACTCGACCGTGCCAGACGACACGGTCGGGCGTGTTGGCGACGATTACGCTTATCCGGAAGGTTCGACTCGGCCGTGCGACGACACGGTCGGGTCCTGAGGCGCACACTTGGCATTTTCCGGACGAAATGCAGCACGGGCCGTGTCGGACGACACGGCCGAGTTCGTTCGGCAGTGATCGGCCAATAACTGAAAAGTGAGCGGTTGAGCTAAAACGACCATAACTCTCTCGTCCGGACTCCGATTGACTCACCGTTTGAACCATTGGAAAGCTAACTCGATGCTATATAATATTGCAAAGATTTAGAATTTGTGGAGTTACCAAAAATTAATGGTGATCTAACAAAGTCGAACTCATATGAGGAAAGTTGAAACAATGAACAATAACGATACACAACTCGAAGTTTTTACGAACGGTGAACACGGTTGAATGAACATGATTGATGAATGATTATAAATGAGTGAAAATCCACTGAGTGACAATCACCGAATGAAATTACTGAATGATAATGACTGAATTACAACCGGGTATTAGATACACCCCCCCTTAAAAGAGTTTCGTCCCCGAAACTAAGGGTCAAACAACTCGGGATAACTCTCCCGCATACTATCCTCGGTTTTCCAAGTAGCCTTTTCGACTCCGTGTCTAGAGCACTGAATCTTGACCAAAGGAATCGACTTATTCTTCAACTATTTGATTCGCCGCTCCAACACTCGTACAGGACGCTCCTCGTACGAATGATTATCCGCGATCTAGATTTCGTCGAATTGAAGTATGTGACTCGGGTCGGCAACATACTTCCGCAACTGAGAGACATGAAACACATTATGAATTCGGCTCAAAGCCGGAGGTAAAGCCAATCGATAAGCTAACTCGCCTACTCGATCCAAAATTTCAAACGGTCCAATGAATCTTGGGCTCAACTTCCCCCGTTTTCCGAAACGGAAAAATACCTTGACTCGGGGATACCTTGACCAAAACATGGTCGCCCGTCTCGAACTCTAGTGGTTGACGACGATTATCCGCATACGATTTCTGTCGACTCTGAACTGTCAACATACGACTCTTGATTAAAGCTACCTTCTCCCGGGCGGCTATAAGCATATCGGGCTCGGTGCCGATTGATTCTGACAAGTCATCCCAACACAAAGGAGATCGACAACGACGACCGTACAAGGCCTCGTAAGGTGCCATCTTAATGGAGGCATGCCAACTATACTGTACGTGGACTTAAACAACAGTAACTGGGCTTACCAATCGTCTACTAATCGAGGACGCATGCCCTCAACATGTCCTCTAATGTCTGAATAGTTCTCTCTGATTGTCCGTCGGACTGAGGATGAAAGGCAATACTGAGATTAAGCTGAGTTCCCATAGCACGATGAACTGATTTCCAAAAATGTGACACAAACCGTCCGTCACGATCGGAAACGATACTTTTAGGAGTACCGTGCAGTCTCACTACCTCTTTGATGAATAACTAGGCAAGTCTCTCGGGACCCCACGTATCCTTGATCTCAAGGAAATGAGCTGATTTAGTTAAGCGGTCCACAATCACCCAGATCGCATTCATGCCACGAAGACTCGTCGGCAACTCGTGATGAAATCCATAGTAATGTCTTCCCACTTCCACTCCGGAATAGGGAGAGGTTTCAGCATACCCGCTGGTCGCTGATGTTCAATCTTAACTTGTTGACAGGTTAAGCATCTCGAAACAAATTCTGCGACTTCTCGCTTCATATTACTCCACCAGTAATTTTGTTTCAAGTCCTTGTACATCTTGCTGGACCCCGGATGAACAGAATAAGGGGTAGCATGAGCTTCTCTCAAAATAGAGTTTTTCAACTCGTCATTCGCCGGTACGCACAACCGGTTCTTAAACCTCAAAATCCATCCTCGTGGATCACGAATCCAGGGGCTTTCTCCTGAGCCACATCTTCACGGATGCGCAACAATGAAGGGTCTGAACTCTGATTCTCTCTGATTACCTCCTCAAGTGACGATGAAATCTCTAACATAAAAAGCTGTCCCTGAACTCGCTGAAGCCAGACCTCGATCTCGGGTCTAAGGAATTCCTGTTGGAGCTCCTTCTGAATTGTTAAACGAGCAAGCATCTGCTCCTGAACGGACTTACGACTCAAGGCGTCGGCGACAATGTTCGCCTTGCCCGGGTGGTAAAGGATTTCGACATCATAATCTTTGAGTAGTTCCAACCACCGTCTCTGTCGCATATTTAACTCCTTGTGAGTAAATATATCCTTCAACTCTTGTGATTGCTGAATAACTGAAAGGTGATGCCATAAGGGTAACGACGCCAAATCCCCAACGCGAAAACCACGGCTGCTAGCTCCAGGTCGTGGGTTGGATAATTAACCAGCTAATCCGAGGAAACATCGGATTTAATTAATATCTTTCGGAGGTTGCCAATATCGGATAGTCTACGACTTCTGAGGGTCGACACGAACTCTGTCAGATGAAATTACATGTCCGAGAAAGTCACTTCGGACCTCCAGAACTCATATTTGGAAAACTTTCCATAAAGTTGCTCTTGTCTCAACACGTCGAGAACCTGATGAAGATGAACCTCGTATTCCTCTCGGCTACGAGAATAAATCAAAATGTCTTCGATGAAGACAACAACAACAAGCGATCCCAAAAAAATCGATGAAAACCCGATTCATTACCCCCCATGAATACCACAGGTGTAATAGTTAGCCCGAACGGCATAACTACGAACTCATAACGACCATAGCGTGTATGAAACGCTGTCCTCGCGATATCCGACTCTCGAATCCGCAACTGGTGATATCCAGATCTTAAGTCGATCCTGGAAAATACTGAGGCTCCCTGAAGTTGATCTAAAAGATCATCAATACGGGGTAAAGGATACTACTCTTGATCATCACCCTGTTCAACTCCTGGTAATCGATACACAAGCGAAAAGAACTATCATTCTTCTTGACAAACAGCACTGGTGCTCCGCACGGGGACGTACTCGGTTGGATCTAACCTTACTCGAACAATTCCTCAAGTTGATTCTTCAACTCTCGCATTTCGGTCGGGGCCATCCGATACGGTGCCTTCGATAAATGGGATGTACCTGCTCCCACTCACTCCTGAATTCCCCTACTCTATGTGAAGGCAACTAGATAACTCGTCTGGAAATACATCGTCAATCGATGACAATGATACCACGAATGATTGAACATTTCGATTGCCCTAGAATGGTCAATCGATAAAAAGAGATACCAATAATGATTGAACAACTCGATTGCCTTAGAAAGGCCAATCGATGAAGATGATACAATGAATGTTTGAATAACTCGATTGCCTTTGAAAGGACAATCGATGAAAATAATACAATGAATGATTGAATAACTCGATTGCCTTAGAAAGGCCAATCGATGAAAATGATACAATGAATGATTGAATGACTCGATTGTCTTAGAAAAGCCAATCGATGGAAATGATACAATGAATGATTGAATGACTCGATTGTCTAAAAAAAACCAATCGATGGAAATGATACAATGAATGATTGGATAGTTCGATTGCGAAATTTCTCTGCTTCCGCCATAATAGAAATTCTACTGGGACAACGGGGATTACTTCCCTGAAGCACACATTCGACAACAAACGACGGAAAGATAGTGACCAAACGCTAACAAACACTGAGGATAGTATCAAGACGGTTAAACCAACTAATACCGAAAATTACATCGTCCTAAGATAAGTTCACCACGATTAGATCCATCAACCAATCGCGGTCATTAAGCTTAATTCGATATGATTTCGAAAATTCTTCCATCGTCAGGTAGACCGATGGTATGATGTCCACAAGCAATAGGACTATCCCGAAATAAGTCTATTCAAGCACGATTCGAAAATGAATGAATGCGGTGTACCAGCATCAAAAGGTACACACAAGTTGAAATAAAATTACGAGTATACCTGAAATCATTCGGGCCACCGGATCGTCGATCCTCCTCATCATATGAATCAGGACTTGCGGTCCCGAACCGACGCTCCGTCGATAAATACGAGCTCCAACTCTATTTGCTTCCATTGTCTTAAGCAGCGATGACAAAGCAATCGATTCAAACGCGGTTGCTTGGGCCTGAGATGCCGCCGGAGCCGACTTGGAGTCCTTTCGGAAAAAACGGGCCTTATGCCCAAAATTCCCACAATTATAGCACGTGATAGATGGTTTCAGACACTCAGTGCTGAAATGACCCGGCGTTCCACAATTGAAACAGGTGATAGCCGAACTGGCCGCTCGGGAATGAGATCCCGCACGATTATGCACCGTAGGAGGTCGCTCAGAAACGATAGGACTCACACGAGGCTTCTTGAAGGTTGACTGTCCGCCTTCGGATTGATTACGCTTCGTTGATTTCTTGCTGACAAATGAAGGTTGTTGTTCAGCACTTTCCTTAGCAGCCGTCTCATACGGGAGAGTTCTCTCAATTAATCCGGTCAGAGTGGCGCAATGATGATTGAGTAACTGCACATGGGTCATCATGGCCTGCATAAAAGTGAGTGGATCAACCCGAACCTCTTCTGATCGAGCCGAGTCCTGGGCACGATTTCCCGGCAGCGAGTGATTATTTCTCGGGTTTCGGTCCGCACTGCCTCTCCCGTGCATCCCCGCGACTCTCTCCATACTGAAGTAGGAAAGGTCGCATAATGATTATACTTCCCGCATGATTAGCACGTTATGATTATGTCATGAGATGATGAAAATGAGTATACATGCTCTAACTTAGTGATTATATGAATGATTTACTGAAGTTACATGATTATCTGATGAAATTCTTGAAATGATTATCTTGACTAAATTAACAAGATTGATAATATGGTCATCCAGATTGACAACTGAGTAATGAAATGAATTGAGTAATTAACGAGTTAACATGATCGTCCTGATTATTAACTGAGTAATGAAATGAATTAAGTGATTGATGAGTTAATATGATCGTCCCGATCATAATGAATGATGATGTTTGAGGATTGTTAAATGATGAATGATGAATGAATGACTATTGCCAGAAATTATACCATGGCGTTAGAAGTCTTACAGTTCTTTCGGTCTGATTGGCTCGGCATTTGCACAGGTCACACGTGACGCGAAAGTCCAATGATACTAGTCCGATGACGATGATTTCAAATGAGACATGACTTGGAGGGTAGTATTCAAAACCACGCTCCGATACCAACTCTGTAACACCCCAAACTAGGCAGATATTACGGTCGTAGATCCCCAACCTGGGACCCACCGTGCAAATGAAAATGAATGAATTATACAAGATAAATGTAGTACCGAACTACATTACGGCAATAATTACTCCGATGAGGAGTTTAGTTACAACACACCAGACAATACGAATACTAGTGTATTTTATATGAAGATAAAATACACAACACCGAATGAAACGGAGTATTCAAATGAAAGTCTGCGGAAAATAAAGGACAATAACATGAATAAGCTGAAGATCGGGCCCCCTACTAGTATCACTAGGACTCCTCGACATCAACATGCTATTCCCTGCGTTTGCCTTGCCATGACACGAAAAACAAAATCCCCAAACGGGCCGATTACAAAGAATAACAATCCTCAAGAGTTGAAAATACACAATCATGATTATATCTCAAATTATGAAATATCACAGCCGAAACATACGCAATCAAACATGCTATATGAATCAACTAACAAGATGCGGCTCAAAGGGTGGCGCCACACTACGCCCGGGATGGAAATGTGTCCGTGCACAAGCCACCAACGATCAATACACGCGTGGTCTTGTACCTAATCAGTCTCACGAGACACATTGACTCGTGTGCACAGTCCAATGTGAGCCCAACAACCAACACACGACCATAATGTGCCCGACATGAAAATTCTACACATACCAACCGGCACGCCAGTATGACCCGGAATGCCACGTTATAACAAAAGTGACATCGAAAATGAATAATGACTCACCTAGATGGAATGGTAATGAAATAAATGACAGCTCAATGAAAAGATTGGAACCGTCGTTCCTTATGACTGAAATGATTAATTGATAACAACAAGTTTTGATACGATTATTATAATGATGAATGAGTTATGATTATGAATGAACAACAACAAAAGGGATGAATATCCTTTTAACCGAGTAAGAATTTACTTACACAATACCGGTGGCAATTATCCTTCCACGAACAACGTCCTAATTGAGATATCGGTCGCTCGAACAACCTTGAATTATACAATATCCAACAATCCGTTCAATATACGAATCAAACACGAATATAACGAACTCAAAACGTCGATACGATTAAACTAAGTCCATAGAGGCATTAAATCAAACACGTTGTATCCAAACTCCGATTGTTTACAATCAAACCTCGATATACCAATATCAAAATCCCCAAGAAGTGTTTTAAACCAACAAAACATCTCCAATACGATCAATAATCCGTTATGAATATCCAAAAATGTGATTATAACAACAATTAGTCGAAAATCCCCAATTCCAACTCGATATTCAAGGTGTTCTTGAATAATTCCTCAATAATCCAATGAATCCTTATACAAACTCATAATCATATACATATTCCTTCATATATCATGATTATAACGTCCAAAACATCGTATCTCAACACAAAAATCGAAATCGAGGTGTTGAAGAATATTACCTTTGAAGATTCAAGTACTTTAATCAAGAACACGCGTTAGGTCGATTATCCAAGCTTCACGATCAAAAGGAGATGAAGAAAATCAAATACTCAAATGATTTGTGAAGGAAAAACCCTCCCTCAAGCTTCCTCTCTCGGTTTAAGGTGAAAAATGGGAAAGAAATGGAAGAAATCTTTGAAAAAAGCGAATTTAAGGGAGTTGGTGCTGCCGGACACGGCCGTGCCGATCGGCACGGCGGTCGTGTCGCCTGGTAACCCGGCGAGGGACTCGACCGTGTCTGCCTTGACACGGTCGCGCGGCGGGCCTTCCGACGATGACCCGTCCGAAGCGGCGACTCGGCATGACTCGGCCGTGCACGGGCGACACGGTCGGGCGTGTTGGCGACGATTACGCTTATCCGGAAGGGTTCGACTCGGCCGTGCCAGACGACACGGTCGGGTCCTGAGGCAGACACTTCGGCATTTTCCGGACAAGTACGGCACGGGCCGTGTCGGACGACACGGCCGAGTTCGTTCGGCAGTGACCGGCCAATAACTGAAAAGTGAGCGGTTGAGCTAAAACGACCATAACTCTCTCGTCCGGACTCCGATTGACTCACCGTTTGAACCATTGGAAAGCTAACTCGATGCTCTATAATATTGCAAAGATTTAGAATTTTTGGAGTTACCAAAAATTAATGGTGATCTAACAAAGTCGAACTCATATGAGGAAAGTTGAAACAATGAACAATATCGATACACAACTCGAAGTTTTTACGAACGGTGAACACGGTTGAATGAACATGATTGATGAATGATTATAAATGAGTGAAAATCCACTGAGTGACAATCACCGAATGAAATTACTGAATGATAATGACTGAATTACAACCGGGTATTACATCCCACGTTGCCTCCTCGACACCGTGTCTCGACCACTGCACCTTGACCAAAGGGATGGTCTTATGCCTCAGTCGTTTCTCCCGATGTTCCAAAATATTCAAAGGGCGCTCCTCAAAAGTAATATCCTCGGCGACGTCAATCTCATCATAATCGATGATGTGACTAGGGTCCGGGACGTATTTTCTCAGCTGGGAAACATGAAAAACGCTATGAACATGACTCAGGGCCGGGGGCAACGCCAAACGGTATGCCAACCCACCGACTCGCTCGAGAATCTCGAAAGGTCCAATAAATCTCGGACTCAACTTCCCCTTTTTCCCGAAACGGAAAATTCCCTTCGTCGGCGACACCTTCAGCAAAACGTGGTCCCCCACCTCGAATTCTAAAGGTCGACGACGAACATCGTCATATGACTTCTGTCGACTCTGGGCAGTCAACATCCGTTCTCGAATTAATTCTATCTTCCGTCTCATCTCTAAAACGACATCCGCTTCGGTCCCGACCAAATCGGACGCCTCATTCCAACAAATCGGCGATCGACATCGCCGCCCATAAAGTGCCTCATACGGTGCCATCCGAATCGACGCGTGCCAACTATTGTTGTACGTGAATTCGATCAATGGCAAATGCTCCTCCCAGTCGCTACTCCAATCGAGGGCACAAGCACGCAACATATCCTCGAAAGTCTGGATGGTGCGTTCCGACTGTCCATATGACTGGGGGTGAAAAGAGGTACTCAAATGCAAACGGGTACCTAACGCCTTATGCACCGCCTGCCAAAAGTGCGATACGAAACGGCCATCACGATCCGAAACAATAGACTTCGGAGTACCGTGAAGCCTCACAATCTGCGCGATAAACACACGAGCTAACTTCTCCGGGCCCCAAGTGTCCTTGATGCCCAGAAAATGTGCCGACTTGGTCAGACGATCAACAATCACCCATACCATGTTCATGCCCGACTTCGATCTCGGCAAACTCGTAACGAAATCCATCGATAAGTCTTCCCATTTCCATTCCGGAACAGGAAGTGACTGCAATAACCCAGCCGGTCGCTGATGCTCGATTTTGACCTGCTGGCAAGTCAAACATCTCGCTACAAACTGTGTGACCTCCTCCTTCATATCATTCCACCAGAAGTTCCTCCTCAGGTCCTTGTACATCTTACCCGAACCAGGATGAACGGAATAAGGTGTGGAATGGGCCTCACGCAAAATACTCTGTCGTAACTCTGGATCGTTCGGCACACAAAGCCGACTCTGGAATCTCAAAACACCATCTTCGTGAATCACAAATCCAGGAGACTTTCCTTTAAGGACATTCTCTCGGATTTGAGTAATCATCGGGTCCTCTAATTGCTTCAGTTTAATTTCATCAATCAAGGACGACGAAATCTCTAAAGCACAAAGTTGCCCGACAGCTCCAGGCAACAAAACCTCAACATCTAACCCGATCAAAGCCCGCCGAAGCTCAGACTGAGGCGTAAGGACCTCAAGCGTTCGCAACGCAATCGGTTTCCGACTCAAGGCGTCGGCCACGACGTTCGCCTTGCCCGGATGATAAAGGATTTCAAGGTCATAATCCTTAATCAGCTCTAACCACCTCCTGCCTCATATTCAACTCCCATTGAGTAAATATGTATTTGAGACTTTTATGATCGGTAAAAATCGACATGTAGAGCCGAAAAGATAGTGACGCCAAATCTTGAGTGCAAAACTACCGCCTCTAACTCCAAATCGTGAGTAGGGTAGTTAAGTTCATACGGCCTTAATCGTCTCGACGCGCAGGCAATGGTCTTGCCGTCTTTGCATTAATACGCACCCGAGACCACGACCGAAGCATCGCTATAAACGGCGAATCCTCGTTGCCACATGGCAACGCCAAGACCGGCTGAAGTCAAATGCTTCTTCACTCCTCGAAACTCATCGCCTCTCATCGGTCCAGACGAACTTCTCGGATTTATGGAGCAACTGAGTGAGTGGCCGAGCTAGTTTTGAGAAACCCTCGACGAACCTACGGTAGTAGCCAGCCAAACCCAAGAAACTATGGACCTCCTTCACATTTGTGGGCGATGCCCAATCCAATACTGCCTCAATTTTTTTGCGGATCCACACGAACCCCTTCGGCTAAAATCACGTGACCCAAAAACATCACTTCCTTCAGCCAGAACTCACATTTCGAGAACTTCGCATAGAGTTGCTCGGTCTTCAAAATGTCTAACACTATCCGCAAATGATGGGCATGCTCTTCCTCATTCCTCGAATAGATAAGAATATCGTCAATGAAGACGACGACACACTTATCCAAATATTCGATAAAGACTTTGTTCATCAACTGCATGAACACCGCCGGCGCATTAGTTAACCCGAAAGGCATAACTACGAATTCATAATGTCCGTATCTCGTCCGAAAAGCTGTTTTCGGCACGTCGGACTCTCTCACCCGGTGATAGTACCCGATTTCAAATCAATCTTCGAGAATACCGCACTCCCAGAATCGATCGAACAAGTCATCAATCCTCGGCAAAGGATACTTGTTCTTGATGGTTACCTTGTTTAGTTCGCGATAGTCGATACACAAACGTAGTGAACCATCCTTCTTCCGCACAAACAGGACCGGTGCGCCCCAAGGCGAGGCGCTCGGTCGAACATACCCCGACTCAAGAAGCTCACTCAACTGCTTCTTCAACTCTGACATCTCTGAAGGTGCCATGCGATACGGCGCCTTCGAAACATGAGCCGCACCCGGCTCTAACTCTATAGCAAACTCGACCTCACGATACGGTGGCAATCCCGGTAACTCGTCAGGAAAAACATCAGGAAACTCATTAACAACTGGAATCGACGGAAGCTCGACTCCACCATTTTCCGTCTTTAAGGCATAGCACCAATAACCAGTACACCCCTTTCGCAGGAGACTCATCGCCTTCAAGGCATTAATAACGAACTTGGTTTCCTCTTTCGCCCGCGAACGAGTGCTCGGTGCCATCCTCGGCTAACATAGTGATGATTCTCGTGCGGTAGTTCATGATTGCGCCATGCCGCTCGAGCCAATCATCCCCGAGAATTAGATCCTCACCCTCAATATCAACAACGATAAGATTAGAGAGCCAGGCTCTCTCACAAATAAACACAGAACAGTCTCGGACCTCTCGATCGCCAACGATCCTGTCACCGCTAGGAAGTTTAACGATGAAAGACTCGCAAGGCGAAAAACAGTCGAGACTCAAACGGCGCACACACCCCAGCGATATGAATGAATGTGTAGCACCAGAATCGAAAAGCACACTGACAGGATGAGAATGGATATGAATGGTACCTGTCGCCACCGCAGCTGCTGGGTCATCGGCCCTCCTCATCTCGTAGATACGCGGCTGGGCAGAGCCGACACTAGAAGCTCCTCCTCTAGCGGGCTGACCCCGACCCCTACCTCGACCGGCACTCGGAGGTGGCGGCGGAGCAAAAGAACCCTGATTCACACTTGGCTCCAAAGGTGTTGGAAAAGAAGCCTGAGCACCAGGAAGCTTTCTTACCCGCTCACAAAAGAAGGCCTTGTGGCCCGACTGACCACAAGTGTGACAAGTTAGAGGCGGACGAGGACACTCCCGGTTCCGATGGCCCGGCTCGCAGCTTAAAGCATTTGGCATCCCGAACGGAGGCACCGGCGATACCCGATAGCCCCCAGAGAAACGAGCCGAATTACCTCCAGGAATATTCACAGACTGAGACTTCTGCTGGCCTCCACCTCTGTGACCCGAAAAATTTCTGGCGGATTTCTGCTTCTTACTCTCCCGAACCGCCGCACTGGCTGTCACCGACATGTCGTAGGCAAGAGCTCGACTCTGATAATCCTTCAGGGTAGTACATACAAGTCCAGACATATAGTCCCGAATGGGCAGTTTCATTCTCCTGGAAAAGTGGAAAATTTTGTCGCTCTCAGCGACAACTTGGGTCTTCACATAACCCAACTCCTTGTTGAAATCAGCAATAGCTTGGGATACGGGAATATCCCGAGGTTGAGCATCGAAGAAAGCATGCACTCGAGCCTGTCTGACCGGCCACGGACAATACTCGGTTTCCATCAACTCCTGAAACTCGGCCCACGAAGCAACATGATCTTTGGGACTAACGGCCTCCCACCAATCTGTAGCATCTCCCGTGAGAAAGTATTGAGCAATAGGGACCTTACGGTCCTCGGGACAATTGGTAGCAGTGAAGACTTTGGATATCTCCTTGATCCACCCTTCCCAGCCGATCGGGTCCGAAGCTCCCGAGAACTGAGGAGGATGCATCTTGATGACATCCTGAAGCCAGCGATCCGCTCCGCCCCGATTAGCATGGGCACGATCGGGTTCTGACCACTTGAGCTATAGCCGCCATCTGGTTAACCATTTCTTTGCCGCATAATGCCCGCAATACCAAGATCGGCGCGCTCGAGAAGAAGCATGACCGTGACGGTCACCGATGCTGCCGGCTCGAAGAATGCGACGTGGCCGCCCCACCGGCCCAGCGTCCTCGGCGCGCCCACGGCCACGACCACGACCACGACCACGGTTTCCTCCGGCATCCATACTGATGTTGAGAGATAACAGAAGTATATCGATGATGAGTAAGGGGGAAAAGCAATTACGATTCAGAAGTAGAAATACAATGCAAGAAACAAAAGAGCCGAATAGGAAAACTTACGAGCACTGGAAGTACCGGGATGCTGGCAGCGGCGTGACAATGTGCAAAACAAAACACGACTAGACCCAAATGACCAACAAGCCTAGGTATCCATAAACCTAGATCTCTGATACCATTTCTGTAAAACCCCCAAGATATTCGAGGTGTATTACAGCGCCGTGGACCCCTACATGGAATCCACCAGGCTAACACAAGAGAACACCTCTCGACTAACCGTCTCGGTTAACAAGGAGACAATTATTAACAACAAGAACATAAAACAACTTGCCCGGTACAACCGGCATAATAAACATCAACCGACAAACATGGTAACTCCAACGAAGTCCAAACACAACCAGAAAGAAAAAGCCTAAGTACTCGCGAGTACAATCTATAAGTTTAGAAATATAGGAAACAACCATATCGAATTAGACAAAGGAAATAAGACGACCCAAATGCACATGTCAACGACCCTGGCCAACATCCTCGTACTGTCCCGGTGCTCGCTCGTCCGGATAATTATGACCTGAAATCCATAACAAGAATTTCCCCAAAACGGGTCCCCAAAGGGGTTAGCAATTACGCTAGTACAAGTAATCAAGGCAAACCAATCGCTTACACATTTCATAGTACATGCACCAATATCATTTTCAAAAGCCAAAACCAGACATGTCTTTTCCGGAAACAAACAGTCACAATTAATTTGCCTAGGACCGGGACGAAGCCACGAATCCCACCCGAGGCCTCTAAGGACCCTCCCGAGCTGGCCATTTCATAAAACAAATCACGCACAGGCATCGCCTAGGACCGGGACGAAGCCACGAATCCCACCCGAGGCCTCTAAGGACCCTCCCGAGCTGGCTAGCGAAACAAACTCATGAATCCAGAGTGAAGTCATAGATTCCCCCGAGGCCCCGTCGGACCCTCCCAGGGTGAGCAAAGCACACACAATATACATTACCATTTCATGTTAAGCATAAAGGTTTCCAAATGAATACTTGCCTTGAATTAATGATGACGCGAAGAACGGAAAGGAAGGTCACTGACGAACGCTAGGAACCAATGAAACCGAACCTAACGATTCGAAGAATACAATCACAACCATTTCTAAATGAATACGGAATTGGAATACACCCGAAAACCCGCCTACGATTCATGTATATTCGTATATAAACGACAACGAGGGCGGACCACAACCAAACCCTCTCGATTCCGTAAAGATCACGAGATATACCATGAATCCGTAGGGAAACTAAGAATACCAACAAGATTAATCATATTCATCATGAATCCATCAACAAAACGAAACGGATCGGAAGAAAATCCCAAAACCCCCAAATTATCCAAAAGTAGGGTTCTAAGAGATTACCTTGGATTTAGGATGAGAAACACAAGTGGATGATGTTAATCTACACCAAGAATTCAAGCAAAAGAATCTCTGAAGTGATTGGAAGAAGAAAATCGCCTCTGGAGTCGCTCGGCCGCGGAAGAAGGAAAGAAATGAGAAATTGTGTTCATCTCGGTCAACTCCCTGGTTTATATAGCCAGGGAGTGTTAGCGTGCGCTAATCCTTAAGGTTAGCGTGCGCTAACGGGGAAAAATTACAGGCCAAACTAGTTAGCATCCAGTCCAGTAGCCAGACTTTTGGCCGTTAGCGTGCGCTACTCGAAACGTAGCGTGCGCTAATAACCTCTCGGTAGCGCGCGCTATCGACCAATAGCGTGCGCTACCTGGACATCAGTCGAGTCCAGTGGCAACTGCCCAGAACCCACCTGATACGTTAGCGTGCGCTACCATACAAGCGTAGCGTGCGCTAACTGATCCATTAGCGTGCGCTACCATACAAGCGTAGCGTGCGCTTCACTGGCCGGGTTCGGTAGTAAAGCTGCCCAAAGATCTTTTGACACTCACGCTAGCGCACGCTAACGGCACCATCGGCGTGCGCTAGCCTCTCGACATTAGCGTGCGCTAGCATATGTAGCGTACGCTAATACGCTAGTCCGTAAGGCCGGAAAAACAGATCGCCACTCCCAGGGCTACTCGCTAGCGCGCGCTACGAAACAAACGTAGCGTGCGCTACTAAGGGACCCCTAGCGTGCGCTATGCAGAAAGAGTAGCGTGCGCTAGGTACGAAATATGAACGGTCCAAAAACACCGGAATGTGAACGAAACATCAAACGGAACATCTCAACAGGCATCATAACGTAGAATGGATCCACGGCAACCCCGAAACGGCGGTTCCGCAAGACAATAATGGGAATAAAATCCATAGATAATAGGAAGGATACACTGAAAGATACACGAGGGTCACTACTATCGGGAAATACGCCGAAAAGAAAAATACAAGGGAAAGAAAAATGCGGATATTACAGGTCTTGACCATTAGCATATATTAGCGTATTCGGTATACGTTGAACAAGATCGAGGTGAGATAGATTCTTCTGTACTGACTATAAGAAGAACACACATCTCAGACAATTATTATTTCTTAATTCTAGTGATTAATATTTAATTATATATATTTAGTATTTATTGCTTTGATTTATCATGGGTGAGAGCCACAATGATTGACTCAATATGCTCGATATTTTGGGCAATATTATTATTTATATAATAATTAATATTATAGCTAGAAATCGTGTCTCGACCAGTCGAGTGGAATTAATTTCTGATATAATAATAAAAGTCGAGTGGTATACTCATGTATAATATATTAATTAATTAAAAGATGTCAGTAGCTTAAACTAATTAATAGACATGAGATATCTTAAACACGGGAAATAATTAATTCAAAAAGGAGCCCAATTTCGTAATTTGAAATTTTGGTAGGAAGTGCAATATCAACTTTTTAGTGGACTAAGTTGATATTAATAGAGTCTTCATATTAGGAAGAGTCCTAATATTGGAAAGAAGATATCTATTGAGAGTCCTTACCTTATCCTCCTTAAGGTCCCTAGAGTAGCCCAAAACACCTATAAATAGGATATATGGGGGGGGGGGGGGGTTGGGGGTGGGATTTTACAACCCTTGAAGGACCAAGAAATCGATTTTTTGCTTGTGTGTTTAATTATGGATCTTGACTCGTGTCTTGGATTCCATAATTTAGTTAACACAATATTTTTCTAAAAATACCAAAATATTCAAGAAAAATAGAGAGAACAAAATCGTGAGTTTCTTGGGAAAGAAAAATTTCGCCCGATCCCATAAGTTGTCCAAGTTTGATCCGGTAGATTATTGTCCACACGATATCCGGATCTTAGGCGGGATATACTGTAGAAGACTTTGAGGTAGAAAAACAAGTAGATCAAAGAAGAATACAAAGAGGTGTTCGATCGACTAGAAAGGGATTTTTCTACCACTTCGCTTCAAAAGTATAAATTACCGACTCCCATGCGTAAATATATTTATTTGATTGTTTATTAATCTTTTTAGTTAATTAATTGACAAGCCTAAATAGATCCGGTTTTTATGTTGGTTATTTTATAAAACTGTTTAGAAAATATTTTCACCAACTAGCTTTCGCTGCGTTTTATATTCCAACAGTTAAGTCTCTGGACTTTTAATGGTTCCTTTTCCTTGGAAAGGAGAAGTATTGCAGGGTACTTTATGAAAGAGACCACCTATCTAAGTGTGAGGACGGGCCGCCTCGAATAAACACTTAGGAAACCAAGATGTTGTCCATGGCCAAAAACGGACACAACTATGAGAACGGAAGGTGTTGAGATAATGTTGTGTAAGTGTCGTTGACTCGATATACACCAAGGAGGATTAGTTCAAGGCACAGTGTACACTAAGCCGCCGGTATATCCTACGATATTTTACTAAGGAAGGTTCAAAGCCACAAACTACCTTTCCCCATGCAGCAGTATTTTAGGAAAACTGGGTATGTGAGTATGCATTCATGCATGCATTTATTTCCACTCATGTGGGGGATTGTTGGAAATTGGTTTTAGAATAAATGAGTTTTAACTCAATTTAAATCAGTTTAATAATGATAAAATATTTAATTCTCAGGAATTAAATAATAAATTGTGAATCTACGTTTCGAGTAGATGAACGTAGGATCCGGTGAGTGAGAAATAAATGATCAAAGTTGGCCATTTAATTGAAAAGGTGAAGAGTTAACCAGGTTGAAAACCCATCTGATATTTGGGCTGAAAGCTATCTGATCTGATATTGATCTGATATTTGGGCTGAAAGCTATCTGATCTGATATTTGGGCTGAAAGGTATCGATCGATATTTGGGTGAAAAAGTTATCGATCGATATTTGAGCCGAAAGTATCGATATGATATTTAAATTTGAAAGTCTCGATCTGATACTTGGGCTGAAAGCTATCTGATCTGATATTTGGGCTGAAAGCTATCTGATCTGACATTTGGGCTGAAACCTATCTAATCTGATATTTGGGACTGAAAATCCATCTGATCTGATATTTGGGCTGAAAACATATCTGATCTAATATTTGGGTGCTGAAAACTCTATTGATATTTGGTCTCGACTGAAATGAAGCAGGTTGAGAACTTAGCTTGTGGAATATGACTCTTCACACTCCATAATGTAACGTCCGAATTAAATGAGACTATTTATGGAGGTAACTCTTGAGGTGAAGGATTAAAGAGAATTAATGGCACTTTAATTTGTAGTAATTGGACCCTATAAAAGGGGGTCTTATGCATTTCATTTCAAGATATGGAACATACAACATACAACATAACGAATACAACATACCACATATTGCAGCATATTTATTTCTTGTTTTTCGTGCCCAGTTTCCAGCACTTAACGTTCGCCGGAGTTGTGAGTTTTGGAGAGCACCTAACTCAGAAACGTGTAGCAGTTGTATCTTGGGGACATATTGCCTGAGCCCTCTGCTCTTATACGGGGGCAAAATTATCTTACGGAAAGCCTCTGCTAAAGTTGTAAGTTTCAATTCAGCTTTTAACTTATTTAGATTGTATTAGATTGCCTTTATTTGTAATTGTTATTGTAATTACATTGTTGGAAATTCATAGAACCAACAGTTTATTCTATGATGTGTATTTCCATGTACATGGAAATAAGGTGTGCGTAAATCAGGAATTTTATCTCGTGCATTCTTATTATATAAATTATATATGTAAAGAATTAAAGGTGGATTTTTTTTATATTTATTTGGATATAGCAAAATATGCGAATTTTGTTTTTGTAATATGGTTGAAAGCTGTGATTTTATTTTAGCAACTCAAGGAATTATATCCACAATGTGACTTTGGTAATCTGGAATGTAAAATTACACTATCTAATATATTATATAAAAATATTAAATAATATCATAAATATTAAAATAAATAAAAGAATATCAGTTTGAGTTAGTATCTAAATGCAATATGTTAGATAACCAAACTGCTACTTATAAATATATACATATATTCTCTCCGTCCACAAAAATGTGTAATTTTTTTGACTTTTTCGGTCAAAATTTTAAAACTTGACCAAAAAATTGCGATTAGTATATAATTTTTTTTATAAAAAATGTAAGTTATATTTTAGAAGCACGCATTAAGACAAATCTAATCAAAGTATTTATGTTACTATAAACTTTTTTATATATTAGTTGTAATTTGTGGTAAATATTTATAAATTTCAAGTCAATATTATTTGTGATGATTTTCATTTTTATTGTTTAATTATTTAAGGATTCTAGTTTTGTATGACATGTTTACGTTAAGGTGCATAAAAATGAAGTTTTCTTTTGTAAAAACAATGATAAGAAAATGTGAGAAATTTTGTGGTATGCTTTGCCAAACCAAATGAACGACAACAAGAACGATAAAAACGAAACATACAATGTAAGAAAATAAATGAACAACAACTCAACGAGCATAACCATTTCAAATGTTGGTATTAGAAGTTCGAACGTCTCAGCTTGTAGAACCACCACTATCACCACCACCACCACTCGATCTAAAGATCGATATCTACTCTCTTATTTTCAAAATAAAAATTATTTTAATTTTGTGAGAAAAAATATTTTTTGCCAGAGTTATTCTTAATTAATAGCAATAAGTTAGCTATATATATTTTTTGCGAGAGTTATTTTTTGCCAGTGTTTTGCCAGAGTTATTTTTGCCAGAGCTATTCCTTAATTTTTTTTAATATATATATATATATATATATATATAATTTTGATATGTGAGATTTCTAGATCTGGCCATAACACCAATAAGTTAGCTATATACAAGATTCTAAAATCGTTTTAAACTGGTTAAAAAATTGTATATTCCAAAATTTTTTGAGCCTTAATCTCTCTTTTCAAGCCTTGTAGTTATCATATAAAATCGAGTCATTCGTTACCTTGAGAAAAGAAGAATCAGTCGGTTGATGAAAAATAGAACTGAAATTTACTTAATTTATGGAGTTTTTGATTTTTCATGCTTAACTAATAAATAATTTTCTGCAAAAATTCTATTCCCTATTAAAAAATGGAGTCATTGGTGAAAAGAGCTACACGTTAGCAAATAACGGTGTGAAAGCTATCACCTAAAAAAATGACGAAAAGGAGAAGTGTTGAGCAGCAACAGCTGCCTAATTTTGGGGATCCTAAAATTTTGCGAAAAATAAATGACTAACCATTGTTGGTGCGTAGCTGCCGTCTCACAAAAAAAAAGTTGGTGAAAAGAGCTACACGTTAGCAAATAACGGTGTGAAAGCTATCACCTTAAAAAAAGAGATAGAAATTGTGTTGGTGAAAAGAGCTAGACGTTAGCAAATAACGGTGTGAAAGCTATCACTAAGGGATGTAGTTTATGAGCAGATCTGAATTAATTAGCAGCTGAATTTCAATACACTCAATTTCGTGAAAAATCACAATATTTGATGAAGCCAATGAAATTCTTCTTCATATTGAGTCGAAAAATAAACGAGTGATCGAGAGCAACCATTAAAGGGAGTCATGTGTATCACGAGTGGGAAAGAAATAATCAACCTTTTGGGGGGAAAACCTTGAATTTGGAATTACAAAATAAAACCGTGTTTTAACTTCAAAATCATTAGTAGATTTATTTTGAATCTTGATTCATTTCTATCTAATGTATAAAGCTGGTTGTTGTGTGTTAATGGCATTTTGATCTCCTTTTCTCTTTTTATATTTTAATTTATGTGTGTATTATTTTTCTTAGTTTTGTCTTATTTTTATTTTTTGGAGCGTGAATAATAAAGAGTCTTGCTCGGGACTAGCAAGAATTCAAGTTTGGTGGTGTGATAAGTGTCAGTTTTATACACTTATCCATGGTTTGTATCGATAAATTTCACCTATAATTGAGCAAGTCTACTCGTTTTTTGCTTCTAATTAATTAGTTTTTAATAATTTTATTTTTATCAGATGATGATGTAAATCTAGTCTTAATCGGATTGAATTACTGATTTACTCAAGAAATAACATGTTTATAAAATATTCTATTTGTTGAGTTTTTTAGTATTCATGTTGTAGGTCTTTCCGAGACGAGTTCGGCAGTCTTTCCGGATTCAAAATCAGAGTTCTATATGAAAAGTTATCATCCGAAGAAGATTTGGGGCAAAAACGCAAAGTCTAAGAAATTTATGGGCTGAGAATGAAGTCTGAAACAACATACGGGCGTAACATCATAACATAAGGGCGTAACTCACAAAACCAAAAGCCGTAGCCTACTTACGGCCGTAACTCATGTATATTACGGTCGTAAGTCATCCATGTTACGGCCGTAACTACTGAATGTTACGGCCGTAACTCTTGATAGATTGTGATCATTTGTCTGATTTTTTATGCTTTTTGTGTATTATTGAGGGGATGGCTGGCATTGATCTGATCTATTGTAATAATGCTGGAGTTTTGGAGCTATTAGATGACTTTAGGTGTATAAATAGACCCCTTAGATCCATCATCATTCATCATTCATCTTATAATTTTTCCATTTTTTGTAATATTTTCTTTTTGTGTGAAGAACACACTTGTGTTCTTGAGTGATTTGTGTAATAGTGGTATAGCATATGTGTTTCAGAGAGTTTATTGCTTCTTTCTCCTTTATCTACTAAGGGAGTTAGGATCAATTCTTTGTCTTGTTCAACTAATAATGACCACTCAAGCTTGTATTATGTATATTAAACCCTTCATGAGCTAAGTTACCTTAGTTGGGATTATAAAAAAGGTTAGTCATGTTATTTAAGTTTGTATAAAGATCTATTATGAATTACTTATTATTGTGTGTGATTTTCATTGTTTTACCAATCTTTATTTATTTGGCCAATAAATGACGATATTTATGGTCTTCATATGTTTCGAAAGAAAATATGTTTGATTAGATCAAATGATCTTCACTCTAAGTTGTTCTAGGGGATAGAAATATACCTCTAGACCTTAGATGATTCTTTGAGTTATTTTCATAAATCCTAATGCTATGTATTGAAGCCAATCAACATAGAAATATAGTGGATTGATTCAATATATAAGGGACATTTTATAGTTCGAAAGAGAAACCGTCTTTTTAAGGAAAATCGAATCTACACAACATAATAAGTAAATTGATCTTATGATCTCTTATACATCTTCTATAACTAATGATGAACTAAGTTTATAATCCCAACTATTTCATTTTATCTTTCATTAATCTATTCTTAGTACAATCTTTCATTTCCTTGAATATTAGAACTATTATTGTATTTCTTTGCAATTGTCAAACCAAACTCTTTAATTGTGTGTTTCATTCATCTTAGTATCTATAAAAATAGACTAATAGTGTATAATTTAAATTATAACCAAACTTCCTCGTGGGATCGATAAACCGGACTAAAAAACTCCACTTACTACTTGATATGATATCGTGCACTTGCGATAGTTACACTAATAACGTGTCACATATCTATAATATCCGCAATTTCGATTTCCGGTAATTTTTTTTTTTATGTTTTTATTTTTTTTGGTGGGAGTCCATTTTTACGACTCGCTCGTGACCGTTTCGTCATTCTGAGAATATTTAATTCTGCACCTTTTGACATCCGAGTCCGTTTCGGTGTCGTTTTGTTGAGTTCCGTGCTTTTTAGCGGCTTTTCCGCACTTGAGTTCGATTCTTGCGAATCTCGTCCAAAAATATTGTTTTGAGTTTCTCGTAAGTTTATTTAATGTTATTATTCATGTTGCGAGCTTTGGCTTAGTGTTTCGATCGTGTATCGTGTATTTCGGACGTTTTGGGCCATTTTCATAATTTCCCAAAGTTTGGGGTAATTACTTCCGTTGTCGAATTTCGAGCCTTCGGGTGGTCGTAATCGTGTGTTCTCTTAGCGCTTAGATTCGTCTTTGCGAGTACTTAGTAACCGTATCTTCAGTTTATATTCAGGTCTGGGTTTCGAGGTAGTCCGGACCGTCGGAGTTGGCCACGACCGAGTCATGGCCGGGCATTTTGGGGCCAGGCCACTCCTGGTCGAGTTATGGCCGTAATGGCCCGGCAGCTACGGCCGTAAGCCTTGGCCGGTCACGTACGTAGTGCTGCCGGCAGTTTTGGGCAGAAGACTCGGCCATGGCCGGTTACGGCCGTAAGCCGTGGCCGATTACGTACGTAAGGCGGCCGGTAGGCTGCCTATATAAGGCCAGCAGATGGGTCGTTTCTTTCCATTCCGCGGCTGGAGGCTGGGTAGGCGTGGAGGCATGTTGTCAAGTGATGAATCCATGAAGTCTTGGAGTTCATATCATCGATTATCCATCCTATAACATCCTTTGATCGAGCGAATCAAGTCAGATTTCCTAGAAATTCTAGTTTGGGGAAATTGGGGGTTTTGTTCGGTTTTGTCCGATTTAACCGTAATAACTTCGATTTGTGATGGATTGATGATTATTTAGACGTATTCTATCAGTTTCCTTGTTATTCCATGGTTGGATTGTATAGATTCGTCGTTTTGGTCGAGTTCTTAATCGACGCCTTGAAGGTGTCCGATAAAAGGTCTTAGAGGGGGATTCGGGCGTTATGCGATTATTATTCATCATACGATTGTTGATTTATTGTTGATATGACTTAGGGACGAAATCCTTGTGAAGAACTCGAGGCGGAACCCTCCCGTTCGTTGTCTTTTTCGGGGTCCGAGCTTCCCGGTCGAACCGTGTTCTCCGGAGTGTTCGGTAGCGGTTATTAAGGCAAGTATCTTGCTATACGATTTGTGTCTTGTGAATAAAAACTTCGTGTTAGGTTTATGATGATTTGACTTGTCTTCGTGATTATACTTCGTGTGATTTTATAATTGTGAATGATTGACGGTAGTGATGATATCCTCAGTTGGGTAATGTCGTTGGATTATGTTGGTTGTGTTAATCATATGGTTCGTGTCGTGCGTGATTAGTCATGGATGAGTTACCATGATGATTATGACATTGTGTGTTGGTTTGATTACTACTTGAATATGTATGACAGTGTATTGTCGAACGATTTGACATATTGATGACAATGTGTGTTGCCCGTGGTGATATGCTGAGTTGATCATTGCGAATTTTGTCGTGTCAACGTGTATGTTCCAGGTAGGGTCTGACGAGGCCTCTGGAGTTCGGTACATGATGTGTACGAACAGTGATCGTGTAGTCTAGGTAGGGTCCGACGAGGCCTCTGGAGTTCGGTACATGATGTGTACGAACAAGGTGTATATTCCAGGTAGGGTCCGACGAGGCCTCTAGATTTCGGTACATGATGTGTACGAACAACGTGTATGTTCCGGGTAGGGTCCGACGAGGCCTCTGGAGTTTTGTACATGATGTGTACGAACAATGTGTATGTTCCAACAATGTGTATGTTCCAGGTAGGGTCCAACGAGGCCTCTGGAGTTCGGTACATGATGTGTATGAACAATGGGTGTGGTCCGGGTAGGGTCCGACGAGGCCTCCGGAGTACGGTACATGATGTGTACGAACAATGATCGTATAACAGTGATTGTTTGGATAACGTTTTGGAAATGGGTCATGGACTCATAATGATATCTTAACTAGTGTGTTTTGAAATGAGAATCAGGCTGAGGCCCTAACGTTTTCGAAAAGGTTTTGTAAATCGGGACTTGAGGTCCAAAAGAATTTCTACTTTAAAAATCCCCGAGCTAATAAGTTCCTTTTCAAATATTTCTTGTTCGAGTTCGAAATTCTAAATCTTCTCGGGAACATTTTGATAGTTGATTTCCGTAGTAAATTCGTGGTTGCTATTTACTTGTTGCATTTCGTATCGTATTATACTTGCACTAGTAAAATAGTGGAGTTTTACTAACCCCAGAGTAATCGGGGGGGGGGGGTGGATGTTTGTCTTGCGTCCAGGTACATGCAGATACAGGGGAGCAGTCACAGGAATGGCACTGGAAGTAACGAGCTACGATACTAATCAAGAGTTGAGAGCTGGTAGAGTTTGGTTGTCTTGTCAAAGTTGATTTCAGTCTTCCGCTGTATTGTGTTTTGACCCATGTGTGGGTAATGTTGTATAAGTCAGTTTTGTTGATTGAGTTGTGTGACCTCATCGGTCTGTGTATTCACGTGTAAGTGACCTTATCAGTATGTATTATTTTATGGTTTGACCCTGGCCGGGCAAACATTTGGTCATTGTAAGGCTTTGCCTGGTAGATCCTCGTGAAAAGGAGTCTACGGCGTGTAATATTCTCATATGGATTTGGGGGTGTTACATTTATGGTATCAGAGCTTAGGTTGCGGAAACCTAGGCTGTCGGGTCAAGTCGAGTCGTGATTTGTCGAGTATTGTGTGGTTTTGTCATCCGAGTTGTCGAGTGACAAGTTGAGTTGTGCATAGTCACAACGTGTTGGATATGTTGTCGGACAAGATTAGTATCGTGGGCGACCGTCATCTTCATGCGACCTGTGGATGTAAGTTTCCCTTATTTGTGATTGTGCCTCGTCTGATGCGAGTTACTGGTATGATTATGTGTTAAGTGATGGAATCTTTATGCAGATTCTTGGTTTCGTGATGCGTTTATGTGACTCTCATATTTTGTTTATATGAGGAGTGGTGTCGCTGTTTATGTACTCTTGACTGTTGGTTTCGTCCACTGCGTATGTATTTTAAAATGATTTGTTCGTTTGCAAGTGTTTTCGTGAAACCTTGTTGTCAATATGGTATGGAAATGTATATGAGTGTGATTTGCTCAGTCCGTAGAGGCTTCGGATGGACCAGTGGTTTAGCCCCGGTCCTAGACAAGTTTGAACTGTGATATTTGACTATTTGTTTTGAGGCAAAAGACTTGTATTATCTTGATTTTGAACGAATTGATGCGTGTGCTATGATGTGTATAAGCGATGTTGATACGCATGAATTTTTGGGCATTATAGCCTATTGGATTATTTTTGAAAACCTTGAGTAACTTAGAAAATCAATTTCGAGACGTACTTTTAAAATGAATTATTTTCTCGCGGTACTTCCAAGGTGCCACAATATGTTTCAAAAATTTTCCACTTGAGGACCAAAATATTTTGAGATATTTTCAATGATTTAGAAACGCTTTTGCTTAAACCCGAGGGTCGAATATTTCTGAAAGTTTTTCACTAAAAGGAAAGTGTCCTCATTTTATCAAACGCAAGATGGTTTTCAAAGTCTCGATAATGGTGTTTTTACTATTTTTTGAAAGGTGATACTCAAGATCAACTAGTGTTTCCAAAATCATTTTTTTCAAAGGTGGTTTTCGTTTTTAAAACCTATCACTTCCTGCTTGTGGTCGGAGAAGGTGTGTATGATGTTAGTATTGTCGTTAGGGTGTTAGCCCTCCGAGTTGTGATTGAGTTGGTGGTGTGAGCGTTGAGTCGTTCGCCACATATTTGTTGTACTAGCTCTCCGTGAGTGGTGTGATGTGGCATTTAATGTTTGTCGCCTCATGGTGAATTGCGTGTTGTCGCACATGTGCGAGCTGTTAAAGCTTGAGTTTGTACGTTTGTGTAAATGTGTGATTGTTTCATGATGTTTTGTGATTATGTGCTGGTTATCGTTCGGGCCGTTGAGATTGCCAAACGATGCCGTCGTTGCTGTGACGTTGATATGTGTGTTGCTTTATGATAGTAATCATCGTATGTGTTGCGTGTTATGATTTTTTGTTGTGCTGAGTTGGCATCTCCGGTTTGTTGTTTTGCGATGTTATATTCGATTGTACCTAGCAGTTGTATATTTGGTATGCCGAGCCGAGGTGCTTCAACCGTATTGTGCTGGGGGTATGTACGTATAAATTTTCCTTCTCGTCAGTAACGCATTTCAAGTGTGGACTCGAGGGACAAAGATTTCAGTTTTGCGAATTGGTTACCGAGACTTCCAGAGTTCGCGCTTCAGCACAGATATCAGGATCGACTCTGAGAGGCCCATGGGAGATGTTTCTGTCGGTTGCTTTTTGTGTTGTTACCTTGCTTTCGTT
Source organism: Orobanche coerulescens (assembly GCA_033398695.1). Taxonomy (NCBI): domain Eukaryota; kingdom Viridiplantae; phylum Streptophyta; class Magnoliopsida; order Lamiales; family Orobanchaceae; genus Orobanche; species Orobanche coerulescens. The sequence continues at coordinate 155,238,338 of CM065810.1, read as the reverse complement.
TTTGTGAGTTGCGGGAATGATATTTCTTTTATAAGAGGTCGAATGTAATACCCGTATTGTTTTTGACTTCTGTATTTTCTCTTTCTCAATTCTATCGAATCGCTCGTGTTCATTGATACTCTTTGAGCTTGTTTGGTATCTCGGTTGCTATTGTTCGAACGGGTTGTGATGTTGTTTCGGATCAATCTGTTTATCGTTGTGACTTTTCTGAATTCGGTTCGATTCTTGTGAACCTTGTCCGAAATTAACGTCGTTTAGTTTCTACAAGTTCTTTTAATGTCTTGAGTTGAAGTGTGAACTTCAGAGTCGTTGTTTGACCATTGTTGTTCGATCATTGTTGCTCAGTCGTTGGTGTCCGATTGTTGTTGCCCGATCATTGTTGCTTGATCGTTGTTGATCGATAGTCGTCGTTCGACCATTATTGTTTAGTCGTGGTTGTGCGATTGTTGTTGTCTGATCTCGTGTTGCGAAGAATTGTCGTTCACCGTTAGTCAGCTGTTTCGAGTGTGGCCAGGTGGGTCACCGAGCCGTGCATTGCGAGACGGTAACTGAGAGGTTTGGGATTTGAGTTCGCGTCTATTCTCCGAAAGGATACGGAGATGCCTAGTGTGGTTTTTGAGGATTTCGGCGTAGTCCGAATTGTTTCTGATTGTTTGGATAATTGACTTGATTGTATTATCTGTTTGATGACGCTTGTCACTTGTTGGCTTTATTATGTCTATACCTGTGGCGTTGTGTTGGTCATCGTGGAGCGTGTTTTCACGCCGTATGTCTCTTTGCGTTGCTTGTGGCGTTTTGCCGTTAGGCGCGAGTTTTCAGTTCTTGTGTATCTCGTTGAGTGTTTCTTGGTGGGATGTTGCTCCTCCCTACTTATTTTAAGTTTCGGGACGAAACTTCTTTTAAGGTGGGTCGTATGTAATATCTGCAATTTCGATTTCCGGTAATTTTTTTTTGACGGGAGTCCGTTTGACGACTCGCTCGTGACCGTTTCGTCATTTTGAAAATATTTAATTCTGCACCTTTTGACATCCGAGTCCGTTTCGGTATCATTTTGTTGAGTTCCGTGCTTTTTAGCGGCTTTTCCGCACTTGAGTTCGATTCTTGCGAATCTCGTCCAAAACTGTTGTTTCGAGTTTCTCATAAGTTCATTTAATGTTATTATTCATGTTGCGAGCTTTGGCTTAGTGTTTCGATTGTGTATCGTGTATTTCGGACGTTTTGGGCCGTTTTCGTAATTTCCCAAAGTTTGGGGTAATTACTTCCGTTGTCGAGCCTTCGGGTGGTCGGAATTGTGTGTTCTCTTAGCGCTTAGATTCGTCTTTGCGAGTACTTTGTAACCGTATCTTCAGTTTATATTCAGGTCTGGCTTTCGGGATTGTCCGCACCATCGGAGTTGGCCACGACCGAGTCATGGCCGGGCATTTTGGGGCCAGGCCACTCCTGGTCGAGTTAAGCCCGTAATGGCCCGGCAGCTACGGCCGTAAGGCCTGCTACGTACGTAAGCCTTGTCCAGTCACGTACGTAGCGTTGCCGGCAGTTTTGGGCAGAAGACTCGGCCATGGCCGGTTACGGCCGTAAGCCATGGCCGATTACGTACGTAAGGCGGCCGGCAGACTGCCTATATAAGGCCAGCATACGGGTTTTCACGCATTTTCTCACCTCGTTTCTTTCTCTTCCGCGGCTGGAGGCTGGGTAGGCGTGGAGGCATGTTGTCAAGTGATGAATCCATGAAGTCTTGGAGTTCATATCATCGATTATCCATCCTATAACATCTTTTGATCGAGCGAATCAAGTCAGATTTCCTAGAAATTCTAGTTTGGGGAAATTGGGGGTTTTGTTCGGTTTTGTCCGATTTAACCGTAATAACTTCGATTTGTGATGTATTGATGATTATTTAGACGTATTCTATCATTTTCCTTGTTATTCCATGGTTGGATTGTATAGATTCGTCGTTTTTGTCGAGTTCTTAATCGACGCCTTGAAGGTGTCCGATAAAAGGTCTTAGAGGGGGATTCAGGCGTTATGCGATTATTATTCATCGTACGATTGTTGATTTATTGTTGATATGACTTAGGGACGAAATACTTGTGAAGAACTCGAGTCGGAACCCTCCCGTTCGTTGTCTTTTTCGGGGTCCGAGCTTCCTGGTCGAACCATGTTCTTCGGAGTGTTCGGTAGTGGTTATTAAGGCAAGTATCTTGCTATACGATTTGTGTCTTGTGAATAAAGACTTTGTGTTAGGTTTATGATGATTTGACTTGTCTTCGTGATTATACTTCGTGTGATTTTATAATTGTGAATGATTGACGGTAGTGATGATATCCTCAGTTGGGTAATGTCGTTGGATTATGTTGGTTGTGTTAATCATATGGTTCGTGTCGTGCGTGATTAGTCATGGATGAGTTACCGTGATGATTATGACATTGTGTGTTGGTTTAATTACTACTTGAATATGTATGACAGTGTATTGTCGAATGATTTGACATATTGATGATAATGTGTGTTGCCCGTGGTGATATGCTGAGTTGATCGTTGCGAATTGTGTCGTGTCTACGTGTATGTTCCAGGTAGGGTATGACGAGGCCTCTGGAGTTCGGTACATGATGTGTACGAACAGTGATCGTGTAGTCCAGGTAGGGTCCGACGAGGCCTCGGGAGTTCGGTACATAATGTGTACGAACAACGTGTATGTTCCAGGTAGGGTCCAACGAGGCCTCTGTATTTCGGTACATGATGTGTACTAACAACGTGTATGTTCCAGGTAGGGTCCGACGAGCCCTCTGTAGTTTGGTACATGATGTGTACGAACAACGTGTATGTTCCAGGTAGGGTCCGACGAGGCCTCCGGAGTACGGTACATGATGTGTACGAACAGTGATCGTATAACAGTGATTGTTTTGGATAACATTTTGGAAAGGGTCACGGACTCATAATGATATCTTAACTAGTGTGTTTTGAAATGAGAATCGGGCTGAGGCCCTAACGTTTTCGAAAAGGTTTTGTAAATCGGGACTTGAGGTCCAAAAGAATTTCTACTTTAAAAATCCCCGAGCTAATGAGTTCCTTTTCAAATATTTCTTGTTCGAGTTCAAAATTCTATTCTTCTCGAGAACATTTTGATAGTTGATTTCCATAGTAAATTCGTGGTTGCTATTTACTTGTTGCATTTCGTATCGTATTATACTTGCACTAGTAAAACAATGGAGTTTTACTAACCCCCGAGTAATCGGGGGGTGGATGTCTATCTTGCGTCCAGGTACATACAGGTTCAGGGGAGCAGTCATAGGATTGGCACTGGAAGTGGCGAGCTAGGATACTAATCAAGAGTTGAGAGCTGGTAGAGTTTGGTTGTCTTGTCAAAGTTGATTTCAGTCTTCCGCTGTATTGTATTTTGACCCCTGTGTGGGTAATGTTGTATAAGTCAGTTTTGTTGATTGAGTTGTGTGACCTCATCGGTCTGTGTATTCACGTGTAAGTGACCTTATCGGTCTGTATTATTTTATGGTTTGACCCTGGCCGGGCAAATATTTGGTCATTTTGTAAGGCTTAGCCTGGTAGATCCTCGTGAAAAGGAGTCTACGGCGTGTAATATTCCCATATGGATTTAGGGGTGTTACAATATCATGGATAAGGCAACTGCAAAGGTTGGTCCTACATTAGCTCAAGATGAAAATTTTCTATTAAGATTTAGTTATCTTGTGTGGAATCAGCATCTCGGACCAACTGAATTTGATGAAAAATGGAATAGTATTATTAATGAATATGGTTTATTAGAACACATTTGGTTTTCAACCTTGTTGGTATTAGAAATACTTGGATTCCTGCTTATCTTAGAGATGAAAATATGGGTGGAGTCCTTAGAACAACATCTACATCTTTTACAACACCGTGAATCCTTCCACAAGGACTCACTAGGCTAAACACACTACATGAAACCTCAAACATCAACCGGAAAGGTCGAACAACATATATATTATAACCTCAAAGTACCAACAACACGGATATAAGTTCAACACAAAAGAGACAACGCCCTTGCAAGGGACTTAACGCGACAAGATCGAGAACGAAAAATTTCAAATACTTTTACAACAACGTCGGCCGACAATACACAAGGAGAAGAACAATATGAAACCGACAATATATAGTATCACTTCTGCTTGCCATCTTCAATGTCGACCCTATAGTCACTTCCACTAACCACCTAAGTCTGCATACATGAAGGATATACACCACCGAATAGGGGTCAATGACTGGAATCCGCTAGTGCAAGTAATACAAATAAACCATCACATCTTACACATTAAAGTACATACGTTAATATTTATCAAAAGCCAAGATAATGATTTTTGGAAATGCAAAATCCAAAATATGCCACAATAGTAAAAATCCTCATGATTAATCATGGACCCATCCTTGCGTGGATCCCTCAGAGGCCCCGTCGGACCCTCTCGGAGTGGTTAACCCTAATTTTTGTGGATCCTACCTTGTGTGGATCCCTCTGAGGCCCCGTCGGACCCTCCTGGAGTGAACGTATACACTCTCACACTCATATGCATCACTTTTTACATGTAAGAATGTAAGTTCATAGGAATTACTTATCGTTGTGACACGGTGAATGTTCCGAGATGGTATACGACCACAATTGAAGGAACTCGACAACTCTGAACCTAAATGGTTCGTAAAACAACTATCAACAACCATTCGAGTGGAACTGAAACTGAAATACACTTAAAAACCCACCTACGAATCATATAATCCATGAATATAACACATAGAGAGCGGGTCACAACCAAACCCTCTCGAATTCACAAAAATTGAGAAACTACACCATAATTTCATAGCGGAAACATTTATCAGGGTTAGATAAATCATACGCATGATGATTCTACGAGTAATTCAGAAAGGAATGGAGGAAAATAGCAAAATCCCCCCAAATTTCGAAATTTAGGGTTCTAATAAAGATTACCTCGATTCGAAGGAAAAATGAAGGTTGAACGATGATAAAATCGCTTTAGGAACTCAAGGATGAAGTCGGATGAAGATATCCTGATAAATTCCCGTCCGTAGAATCGCCCAGATTGCCGCCTGGAGAAGAGAAGTTAGAAAAATGGGAAGAAAATGGAATTGTTCAGTTTTATACTCGTAGATAGGCACAACCAAATACGCACGACCAAATGCTCGTGTGTGACTCGTGCATAGTTTTAGTATAACAACAATCCAGGGATGCACAACCATTCTATTCGTGCATCTGCCCGTGCGCCAGGTCGTGCAAAACCCACTGTCCAGTTTCTGTTGTGGCACACAAGCGGACCATGAGCACCAGCTCATGTGTCAGCTCGTGCGTGCCTGCTAGATGCAGCAGTTAGGTGCTAATATACCCCGTGTCTCGCCGCTTTGATCGTCTGCACTCGCACTGAAGCTAACATGCGATGAAGTTCTTATGTAGAGTCTCCAAATATGAAATCCAGTACAAAACAACCACACGATTCCGACCACCCGAAGGTACGGAAAAATGAACATGAAATCACACGCCCAAAACTTTCGGAAATTACAAAATGGCCTAAACACCCGAAATTTACGATTCAATATCGAACAATAATAATAGGGTTCATAACACATAAAAGTATGTTAATGAACTTATAGGAACAACGAAACGAGTGTTCCAAACAAATTTTACAAGAATCGAACCAACGCACGATAAAGTCACCATATTACTCGGATTCGCTAAAAACAACTTCGAAACTTGTTCAAATGACAAAAAGTACAGAAGAAGATAGTTCAGGAATATCGAAATGGTTACAAGCGAGTCGTCAGAAATAGAATATGCCAAAAATAAAAGTTATTAAAATAAGGAAAATCTCAGATATTATAATATGTCTCCATGTGACGCATAGCAGAAATTTCACAATGTACTTTATTAACATTATCCCTCTATGGCATTAACAACCTAGATAGAACCATATTTGCAATTGTCTATGCTAGAGACTCGTACCCTCTCAACTGTAGGTACATACTGAATATACGTCGTTGCAACAATATATGATTATTGTTCAGGATTGACAATAGACGTAAATGAAAATACAGTGGAACATCATTAAATATTAAGTATATTCAGTGATTATGCATCGAAACCATAATAAGGATGCATCTAAATATAATATATATATATATATATGCATGTCTAAGACTGGCCATACACTATACAAAATAAGTAACTGGGTATAATTTGTGATACAGTTGAACCATAAATATTTCACTTAAAGGGAACTATGTATGCAGATAAAAATATATCTTGAAACTACACACACACACACACAAAATTCCAAAATAATACATATGAGTTTAATCAATTATAAAAATAACTAGGTATAACAAACATAATATAACGTTACTACTGATATTACCAGAGTCTTAGGCAGATATCCATATTTCTGAAGGCATGGTCCACCAAGCGAGGAGTTATCTAATATATGCCATTATTTTCTTTTAATTTTAAAGCAGACAACGATAAAGTGTCCACCTTGGCATATTGGGAAGAAGAACTGTACAAAAAAATAATAAAATTACAACTTTAAAATGTTGGGCTAGAAACTATAATTAATCATTGTTAATAATACCATGTCAATGTCTTTTAATTCAGAAACACTCATGTCGCTTAATTATGCATCAAAACTATCCGCAAAAGTCTTGAGCTTTGTTTTCAAACTCCAGCCTTCAGTAGGAGTGACCACAGTATAATGCTTGAGAGCCAAAAAGTATCGTCATAACTACTTCATATCAAAGCGAATAAATTACTTTAAATATGCACTTACACATGGATAAGTCTACGAGAAGTATCTGAATGGAGAACTTTTACTTCGATATCCTTCCTTTTTATTCCAAATTCTTGTCCATGTATCCAAAACAGCTGCACTCACAAACGCCCTCATTCTCAAAGACCTCATTTCTTCAATCAAGAGCTTATCCTCATTAAATTTGAACACCACCTTATTCCTACAAAATATGGTAGTGTAAATAACAAATAATTATTCAGATTATGTATTCATGCATAAACATGTATTTTGTTTGACTTTACATACAAACTTACTTATCAACATCACAATTTCCTAATATCCACATGGCAACCATTGTTTGTTGCTGATCACATTTGGAGGTAATGTAATACCCAAGATTTTTGGTTTTTGGTTGTCTGGAACTATTTATCGTTTTGTGTTTAATGCTCTTTGATTTGGTGAATATTCCTTCGTTGGTTGTGTACATCGAGACTGTGTTGTCATGTTTGGCATTTAACATGTATTCTCTGAAGTTAGTTCTGTGATGATTTGTATGTGTATTCGTGTTATGGTATGTTGTATGTTATATGTGTATTCGTGTTATGGTATGTTGTATATTGTCATTGTTTCATTTTCATATCAGTTCATCGACTTGTGGAGACGTTTTTGCCAATTATGGAGGAACACGGCACTAAAAACGATGCTAATTGCGTCGTGTGTTGGGCTGTTTGTGACACGGTCGTGTCTGGAGTGGGTGTTGTGCCGTTTGTTGGAACACGGCGCTGAACATGCGGCATTTTGCGCAGTGTTGTGCACCGTTTTGTTCAGGTTTTTCATTTTTTTTGCCTACTGTCAGAACACGGCGCTAAACACGGCAGTGTTTGAGCCGTATTTCCGGGACGTTTTGTTCATATGTATAAATAGGACGATCGCGTTTTTCAGCCCTATTTCACTTCTCTCACTCGGTTTTTGGTGATTCGACAAGGTTTTGAACCCTGAGCAGATTATCATCATATATTGAAGTCTTGACCATGTTTAACATCATCATTCGTTGATTTTTCATCCGAATTGAGGTAATTCTTTGAAAACCATTTTTCAATAATTTTTGGGGTTTTACTCTTAAATACGATTCTGACTCGATTTTGATGAATTGATTAGCATTATATGATGTTACTAATCGTTTTCTATGAATTGTATATCCATATTTCGAGTTTGTTTAACTCGATTGACGATTTGAGTGTTCATGGGAAATATTGAACATTTAATGTTCGATTAAATGTTCCAGTGAGTTCCCTTCGGGTGTTGGGCGTGTTTTCCATCATTATTGGTCCTTATCCTCGTAGTGATTGTGTTATCATTGTCTTTCGCGGAGGGTGTAGGTTTTCGGGGCTGTCCGGTCGAACCGTGTTCTTCGGAGGATTCACATTGATTATCGAGGCAAGTATCTTGCCCATACATTTCATGTTTCGTAGATGTAATAATTGGTAATCGACTATATGTGTTTATTTGGGTGCTTAGAATGAACTTTCGCAAGAATCGATAGTTTCAAATAAAGGCCTTCTTTCAATACACTTGCGTATTTTGGGAAAGGAATGAGTTTTATGGACATGTTATATTGTGGTTATGAATTGGAATACGTTTTCTTTGTATTGTGTGGTTATAAAATCTCTCTTCCCTTGTTAAGGGTTGTATGTTAGAATGTGTATTTGTTTTGTGAGTGTGTAATATTGTGTTGTATTCTTTGCTGACTCCTTTGTAAGGAGTATTGTGCGCGGATTAATACGCCTCGGAATAGGCAATCACCTCGACCGCGATCGGATGCCGAAAAGCCTCAACAGCCCGCCGACGGGCACAAAGGCCGGTCGGCCCAAGTTAAGAGTCAAATGCACCAAGGCAATCTTACCAATCAAAGATATCAGATCGAGGTCAAGTGCCGAGCAATCATCTCCAGGTACCTGGCGATCGTCTAACAAGGCGATCGCCTTTAGTGCCCTTTCAAGGACGATCATCTTATACCGTGCATGAAGACGACATCGATCAAAGTCTACGGAGACTGAATCTCGAGAAGAGGACCCATGTGCAGATCCGCAAATGGCGCAGCAGGATAAGGCTTTTTGACTCTAGTCTATCACCAGTTGTTTATGACAAGGACAACCTCTCACCTACCGACAGACCCGCAAAAGGCGCCCTAGGTGGGACCTCCCAAGACTGCGACGTGAGGCACGTGATGCTTTCTCATTGGTTCCCGCAGACGGTGCCATTCTGTAGCAGCTGCGGACTTTAAGGAAACCGACCCATGTGCTGAGACGATCGCCCCGGTCGCCCTTAATGGCGTGTCAGAAGCATTAAATGAGCATTTAATGCAGAAAGACGATCGCCCGATTGGGATTAAGACATCTCAACTCACTTCCTATAAATAGAAGACTTCCAGCATTTGGGAGGAGGTTCAGATTTCATTTTCACACAGTAAAGACAGTAGAAATCCTACACAGTTGCAAACACAGCACTTCATTTTTGTAACAAGAACTCACAGAGCATTAACTCTGGTTCTTCCGGAAATCATCAGCACTCAAGAGCTAGATAACTAGGGTCATTACACTCATTGTAATCGTACTCTAGCATTGATAGTTGTACTCCAAAGTAGTATTATTATTAATAAAATCTCGCGAGAGCATTCAAGCCCGGGATTAATAACCCCAGAAAATCTTGTGTTATTTACATTCCATCACTCGTGCTCTTGCATTTTGTTTGTTACTCACCCATAGCCATATCCAGCAAATCATTCCGAATAATATTTTGGGTAACAACAATTGGCGCTAGAAGGAGGGCGTGAACCCTTATTTTCTCTCCGATCGTTTCGAAGAACACTCACTGTTCTCCAGAACATATACTTGAAGAAACACTCAATGTTCTTCAAAGAAAAACCCTACAGATAATGATGTCTGTCACCACCTCGAAGAGAGCCACCTTACGGTCCGCCGGACAACTTATTCCGGCCCAGACCGAGTCCCAACCTATGGCGGAAGGCAGCCGCGGCAACACCAGACTCTCACTCCTGCACTCGAGGGACGTCCCAAGCCTCTCACTCGATCAGTTCCAAACCGCGGAATAGATCGAGGAGGCTATGTCCATCCTAAGGGAGCGACGAAGAGCATGCGACGCGCCCACTATTACCCCTCCAGCCATCCGCCGTGCGGGCAAATGAAAGGTCAAGGAGCTATATGTCGATCCATCGTCAGAAAGCCCCGAATCGCGAGAAAAGGTGCTCGCGAGGCGGGACAGTTCCGTCTTCAGCCGCCTAGGAAGTGATCCTTCATGGTAGCCTGGGCATTCTGGCCCCAGCCATGAGACGTCGAAGTTCGAATCCGTCACCAGGAGTTCGGCATACCCAACTCCCAAAAGACAGGTCAGCCATCTGGCTCCCACTTGCAGAAAAATCAGGCTCGGCGGCAGAGAGCTCGTCGCCTACAATGAAGCCAGGAGGTTAGTACATGATCGCCTCGACTCACGCTCCAAGAGCCAGTCCGCGAGCAGCCAGTCTACATCGATGGCCGCGATGCAATGCCATCTCGACGATATGAAAGTGCTCCTAGAAACTGGGGCAGGCGCCAAAAGAAAGGTCGCCGGACCAAGTGAGCCGCTCGCGATCCAGATCGAGCTTGTCCCCGTGCAACCAAAGACCGCTCTCCCTCAAACACCTTTGTATGAGGGGAGATCGGACCCCGAGACTCACTTAAGGAAGTTCCGTATCTACATGACTGGATGCGGGGCGTCAGACGCGACGAAATGCCGAATGTTCCCTTTAACATTGGGCAATCTCGCCCATAGGTGGTACATCTCATTGCCACCACGCTCAATTAACTATTTTGAGAAGCTGGCGAGCGACTTCACGTCGTACTTCGCTGCCAAGGTCGCTCGGCCAGAAGGTCCCCACCGCATGATGAAGATCAGGCAAGGGAAAGATATGTAGGTCACAAGTCGTCCAGGAACAAGTCTAGAGGGGGAGGGGGGGTGAATAGACTTGTTGAAACTCTTGAACTCTTTTTCACGAAGAGTGAGTTTCTTCAGCTGATAGTCAAACAAATGACTTGGAGTCGTTTGTTCTTGGATATGTGCGGAAGTCAGCTGATGACGAATATAAATTAACTTAATGAAACACTTAACAATGTATGCAGCAGTTAAAGTATGATGCAGTAAAACAGTAAATAACACAGGCAATTATAGTGGTCTCAGAGGTGGGGTAATCCTCTACTAATCCACTTTTCTCCAAACCAGTTGGAGATGAATTCACTATAATTTTCAACCAGTGATAAATATTACAGTGATTCAAACCACACTACAACAGCTTCCAACCAGTGGAAATCCGTGCCGTTGTACACACACTTGACTGCCTTGCACCTCTTGATCCTCGATCCTTGGATGCCTTTACAGTCTCTTACTTCAACCAGTGAAGTACCCCGTACTCAAGATTATAGACAAGAGTGTTTGTCTTCTCCAACTTAAGAGATTCCTTAAGTATGAACTGTTAGATATGCTCTTTTCACGATGCTATTGATTGCTATAGATTGCTTGATTGCTTTGCTCGCTAGCATGTATGTTCGCACCGGTTGTTGCTCAGTTTCAAATCTTCGGATATATATAGATCAGATCTCTGAGCTTTTTCCTTGTAGCCGTTGCAAATCTTTTGAACAAATCCGTCCATTGGAGGGAGACTTCATTGTTTAATCTTTCTGAACGTTGCAAGGCTGGATTCCCATTATTTTATTTTATCTTCCGACCGTTGTGAAGACTTCTGCATGTGAGCGCCGAATCTTTTGATTATAAAAGGATTAAAGTCTTCAAGGTGGGTCTGGATGATTTATTTAAATCATATCTCTTGCGGGAATCACTCCAATTTGTCTCTTCACATTGCATGTGAGCTTTCCGTAATACTTGACTTTTCAACGCATGCTGACGTGGACTTGGAGTACTTGGCTGCAGTCGAGTAGGCTGATATGCAGCTAACATCTCTGCAGATAGGTCCTCTCGGCTGTTCACTGTTTGTGACTTATCTGGTCAGGTGACTTCCCTGAGGTACCTCACCGCATGATCAGTCAAACTTTTCTGATAAATTTAGTTGACCAGAGCTACTCTGACTGGAGTAGGCTGTTCCTCTCTGATGGACTAAGCTGTACTTAGTATTTAGCCGGTTTTTCAGCCTAACTAATTTTGGCCTACAGAAGATACTCATTTGGTTCTTCTTTACATTTTGCCAAGTTTATACTTAACATATTTGGCCTATGGAAGATACTCATTTGGTTCTTCCTTACATTTTGCCAAGTTTTAAACATTAACATATTTGGCCTATGGAAGATACTCATTTGGTTCTTCCTTACATTTTGCCAAGTTTTAAACATTTGATTTTATATTAATGACATCATCAAAATCTAACAAGTATTCCTAACAAATTCCCCCCTATTTTGATGATGGCAAAACTTTAAGTAAGAAATCAAATGACCAAGTCTGCACTTAAGTGCGAGACACAAACTAAAATCAGTCTAATATTGAGACAATTGGAAATTGTCATTCAACAGACTGTTATAAAATTTTCTGACTTATTATTGAAATTTTACAAGAATGTTCTAAGTACAGAAAATAAGATTACAAGTAAGAGAAATAACTAAAAGTCATCTGCCTCTTCCTCTGCCTCTTCGAATAGGCTGCTTGGCAGGTTTGAATGGTTTGGCTCCAATAGGTCTTATCTTGACTGGAGCAAGACCATATTTTCTTTTCACAACAAGTGCTGCGAAGTCTTGTTCTTGCTGGGATCTGAATCTGTTCTCAAGACACACTAGCTTGATTTCCCTTTGAAGTGCTAACTCATCAAGTTCACCGTCCATACGGGTCGGTGCTTCCTCTGCTCTGAAAAGAGGGATCATAGGATAAGCATTTTGTTCTTTAGCGTGCTTCTTCAGAACAGCCCAAAGCTTCGGATGGATTTCTTCCATGAAGTTTATAAAAATTTCTTGTGGGGAGAGTTTATCATCCTGGAGTAGCTCCCAGATGTAATAGTCTCTGATGAACCTCTTCCTAGCAGCTCCCCACATCTCAAGAGCTTCAAATGGAATGAAATCCTCAACAAACCATAGCTCCTTCCCTTCCCATTCTAGAGTAGGTCCAAAACCACCTCTAGTTCTTCTTCTCTTTCCTTCAGGCTGGTCAGCCTGGTCATTTGGATCTACAGCTTCCTTTCTTTTCAGACTGGAAGGTCCTTCAATTTGAGGGACATCCTGCTTCTTCTTGCTTCTTATTTCTCTCTCTTTCCCCTGAATTCTCTCTTCCCCCTTTTTGCCATCATCAATAAGGGTAGTCAACTGTTGTTCCATGCGGCTCATCTAATCAGACATGCCAAATGGCATTCTGTTGTTGGTAGGGGGAGGAGGCTGAGGGATCTCTCTCTGTAGAAGGGTGTCTATCTTGGCATTTATTGACTGAAGGTCAGGAGTGACCTGAGATGATAGCATCTCTCCAATAGTGTCTCTGACGATTTGCTTGATCAGCTCAGTCATGGTAGGGGATAACTGAGCTGATGGAGAGTGCTCTCCTGATCCTTCTGCAAGGGAACCACTGGACTGCAGGCTCCTGTCTGCAGCTGGTAGGTCAGAGTGGGTTTTCTCCGGGGTCCCCGACTGAGTCTTCAGCCTCTGCGTCTAGCCGGTGTACTGGGCAGTACCACACCCTATCTGCAGCTTCGTGAGTAGGCTCTGGCTCCGGCTCTTGTTCTGGCTCCTTGTCTACTTCTCTTTCTTCCTCTTTCCCTTCTTCTTCCTTTTCTCCAGAGTTTTCTTTTTCTTTTTCCTCATCTTTTTCTTTTTCATTTTCTTTTTCTGCTCCTGCTTCTCCTCCATCATCATTATCATCATCATCATCATCATCATCATCATTCTTATCATCATTCTTCTCTTTCTTTTCTCCTTCATCATCCTCATCCTCCTTTTCTTCTTCATCTTTTTCCTGATCTACCTCCTCTCCTTCTTCTTCATCTCCTTCATCAGCCACTTCCTCTGTCTTCTCAATTTCTTCTGGCTGTTTTTCAATCAAAATATTTTCTCCTGTTTTTCTCTCTTCTTCATCTTCTTCAGCCACCAAATCAATAATTTCATTATCTCCATCTACTTCTTCAATCCTTATCTCCTTTTCAACTTCCTCCTCCTCTTCCTCTCCAAAAACGCCATCAAAAATGCTGAGCATGATAGAATGGATAAAGTGGTCCATGTTTGTTTTAAAATGTGACATGAACCATTTATCCTGGAGGATTAAAGCCAAGTCTGATTCTTTGCAAAATTCAATCAGAACCTCCTCAGTGGCTTGGGGATATTCCCAACCACTAGTTGCAATAAAGGTTTGAAGATTTGCAAAAGGCATGGTTTTGAAAGATTTCCACTCTTCAAAAATGTGTATAAAAGAGTGTTTTTCTGCTTGTGGTTTAACAAGCTGAAGTTGTTCAATAGAAAGATTGAAGGTATTATTTTCTAACAGGTTAAACGTATAGTCAGCTTCAGGAATAGAGATTATTAGACCTGCTTCCTCTTCTTCGGATATGTAGACTGGGGGGGTGAGAAGAGGTACAATCCGAGTTTCAGTGGTGTCTGGAGCAGGCAAGTCTTCAGGATGAACTGGTGATCGAACTGAGGGGCTGGTAAGTTGTTCAGACTTCTCTCCCTCGCTAAACTGCAGCTTCCTTGGCCTCTTAGGAGAGGGTTCCGGTGATGACTGCAGGTTAGAGGGTCCTTCTGGGGCTGGTACCCATCTCTTGAATCTGATAGCAATTGGTGTATCGTCGGACTCGTTGTCGGACTCGACTGCAGTTCTGATCTCAGCTGCAGGTCTGTCCGACTCCTCTGATAAATCGTATCTTGGATAAGTTCTTGAGTCCGGCAGCTCCTTCAACAACTGGGCTGCTTTCCCAGTGCCTCCGACTTTCTTCTTCTCATGGTCCATGTGACCTAGCCTCTTATTGGGGTGGAAAGGGTCAGTGTTTCCCTTAGCCACTCCGGTTTTCTCCAAAAACCAACTAAGATGCGTTCCGAACGCCAACTTAGTTTTGAACTTCTTCTCATCGTCAAGCCACTCGACCTTGTTCACCTCGCGCACGAGTTGCCTGGAAATATAGTCTGCCCAATCGACTTCCTCTTCCTGAATCAAAGCACCCAACACCATAAACTTCGACGATGACAGTTGGTCATAACTGCCTGCCATTCCCATGACTATCTTGTTGGTGATGTCCAATGCAACACGGTAAATCCTTTTTAATTCATTCCTCTTGGCTGTAAATTTCAGTTTCTCTGGGATATTTTCGACTTTCATCGTTTTCCAGGTCTCAGCGGCGGATTGCTTGAGAGCTTCGACCGCCAAACCACGATGCTTCATCCCGAATACAGAACGAATCTTCTCTCGATCTATGCTGACAGGTACTCCGCCGACTGTGCTGTGAAGCCCGTGTTGAATCAGATAAGCATTGCGATAGAACTCAACGACATCTTCTTTGAACAGATGTTGCGGGTTGATGTCGAGAAATGGGTAGATCCCATTCAGCTTCATTGCCCGAATCAAATTGAGCATGTCGTAGTCCTCCAGGTTTGCTTCTAGTAAACCTTCAAAGTCGACAACCATGGAGAAAATGACCTGGTCCTTCACCGCCTTCAGATTCACTTCTTCGAAAGATGCCATTTCTGCAAATAGAGGATTTTAGTGTATATTTTTGCTCTGTAAATTCTAGGGTTTCTGTAAGCGTAAAAAGTAAAGTGAAAGGTCTTCTTTCCTTATAAAGAAGATGAAAAGACGTTTGTATTAGTTTATTATATATTTGAACGGTGGTACGCCTTTTGATATTCTTTTTGAATTTCAAATTTGAATCGGTGGCCCAATTTAAAATTCGACGGTTGATTCTGATTGGCCATCGTAGAGGTTGATTTAATAGGCGATTGACGCGTGTATTAAAATTGCCACTTGGCTTATAAAATGTATATTTAAATGCCATTTCGTTAGCCAAAATAATATTATAAATGTGGCAGATAATAATGAAAAATTTAGAGATTAGTTTAGAGAACTTAGCTGGTCTGATTCGTTGACTGTTGACCACTCTGCAACAGGTGAGTTTGACTTCTCGCCTGGTATTCTTAACAGCTAAGTTGCTTCGTCTGGCCTTCGTCTTCTCGCGTGCATCAGCTTAGGCTGATTCTGAGGGTCTGTCCTTCCTTTAACTTGCTTCAGTACTAGATTCCCAATCTAGTAATCCAAGGTCTCTGCTCAGCTCTAGGAATCTTTCTTCTGGCAAGGGTTTAGTGAAGATGTCAGCTATTTGGTAGTCTGTGCTGACTCTTTCAACTCTAACCCTTTTGTTAAGCACATGGTCTCTAATGAAATGATGCTTAACGTCAATGTGCTTCATCCTTGAATGCAAAACCGGATTGTTGGTTATTGCAATAGCACTATTGTTGTCACACCAAATAGGAACTTCGTTGGCAATAATATTATAGTCCCTTAACTGTTGTCTGATCCATAGAATCTGTGCACAACAGCTACCTGCAGCTAGGTATTGTGACTCTGTAGTGGAGATAGAGTTAGAAACCTGCTTCTTGCTAAACCATGATATCAGTCTGGTTCCTAGGAATTGACACGTTCCACTAGTGCTCTTCCTGTTGATTTTGCATCCTGCGAAATCCGCATCTGAGTATCCTGATAGCTCGAAGTTGTCATCCTTGGGGTACCATAGTCCAACATTAATTGTAGACTTTAGGTACTTAATTATTCTCTTGGGTGCATCTAGGTGTGATTGCTTCGGCTTGGACTGGAATCTTGCACAAACTCCAACGGCATATGATATGTCTGGCCTGCTTGCAGTGAGGTACGAAGAGATCCGATGAGTCCTCTGTAGTGGGTTGAGTCCACCGATATGCCCGCCTGCCTCGCATCCGTGAGTACTTGTGCTCATTGGAATTCTTGCGGGTTTGGCTGATTCCATTCCATATCTCTTGATAAGATCTCTGGTATACTTTGCTTGGTTGATGAAAATTCCTTTTTCCATCTGCTTAACTTGTAATCCGAGAAAGAAGTTAAGCTTTCCCATCATACTCATCTCAAATTCTCCTTGCATGAGGTTGGAGAATTTCTCGCATAGCTCTGGATTGGTTGACCCGAATATGATGTCATCCACATAAATCTGAACTATTAATATGTGGCCTCCGTGCTCCACTCTGAATAGCGTCTTGTCCACTTTCCCTTTGCAAAATCCATTTTTCTCAAGAAATACAGACAGTGTTTCATACCACGCTCTTGGTGCTTGCTTGAGTCCATACAGAGCCTTCAACAGCTTATAGACTTTGTCTCCTTTGACAAAACCTGGGGGTTGCTCTACATAGACTTCTTCTTCTAGGATTCCGTTCAGAAAAGCACTTTTTACATCCATCTGGTAGACTTCAAAGTCCTTGAATGCAACATATGCGAGGAATAGTCTGATGGCTTCTAATCTTGCAACAGGTGCATAAGTTTCATCAAAATCTATTCCCTCACACTGTGCATAACCTTTTGCTACGAGTCTGGCTTTATTCCTAACAACAGCTCCGTCTTTATCACTCTTGTTTTTATATACCCATTTGGTGCCAATAACTTTCTTGTGATCAGGTCTGTCTGTTAGTTCCCAAACTTTGTTTCTCTCCATCTGCTCCAATTCCTCTTGCATGGCATTAATCCATGAATAATCTTCCAAGGCTTGTTCTGTAGTCTTGGGTTCAATTTGCGACATGAAACATGAGAACATCGCCATTCCTGCTGGTAGGGTTGACTGTCTCGTCTTAACTCCATCAGTCAACTTTCCGATAATTTGATGAATTGGGTGATCTTTGAGCCATTTGGGGATATCGTCCTCTTCTGGGTTTGTTCCCCCTGTTGGATTGCTCTGGTGATTATCTACATCAGCTGGGTTCTGGTCTGCAACTGCATCAGCTATCGCCTTGTCATCTGCAGCTTGGTTCTGAACTGCAGATGAGTCTTTGTCAGCTCCGGCTGGGTCTTCTACAGCAGCAACTGGATCAGATAGGTTAGGTGGTCCTGTCTGATCTGCAGTTGGGTCTTCAGGCTGATCTGCAGGTGAGTCCACCATTCCAGTGTCATGTATAATGACTTCTTCAAGGGTTGCTGACTTGAGTTTGTTCTCAATTAGCTCAAGTTGTTTCCTGTACTCAACGGTAGATTCATCAAAAACAACATGGGGTGTTTCCTCCACAACTAAGGTTCTTTTATTAAAAACTCTATATGCCTTGCTTCTTTGGGAATATCCCATAAAGAGACCGTCATCAGTTTTAGCATCAAAGGCATTTAGCTGTGTTTTACCGTTGTTGTGGATGAAACACTTACAACCAAAAACATGAAAGTAAGCAATGTAGGAGTTCTATTATTCCAAACCTCATAGGAGTTTTGCCATGTCTCCCTACTATCATACTCCTCGTGTGTGGTGTGGCAGCACAGCCTTCAGCCTTAACCTTTGGGTAGGTCCGCTCGTAATCATGGACCTTGCCGCTTCCTTCGTGGTTCTGTTCCTTCTTTCAAGAACACCATTCTGGGCGTCCCGGCCGCAGAGAGCTCATCTTTGGATCCCATTCTCGATCGTAATCGCTATCACCTTGTTGAGAAACTCTCCTCCTCTATCTGATCTGATCTTGATTATGGAGAGGGATTTCTCATTCTGGATCCTTCTCAGCAGCTCAGGTAACTTGGTCAGGGTTTCACTTTTCTTGTATAGGAAAATGATCCAAGTGTACCTTGAGTAATCATCAACTATTACAAGTGCATGCTTTCGGCCGCTCAAAGTCCTTGGCTTGATAGGACCAAATAGATCCATGTGGAGTAGATCTAAGATCCTTGATGTGAGCGTTGTAGGCTGAACTGGCTTGAACGATGCCTTGGTCTGCTTTCCCTTCTGACATGCATCACAGAGTGCTTCTTTTTTGAATGCTTCATTTGGAAGTCCTCTGACCAGCTTCTGAGAGCTAATCTTGTTGATGGCTTTGAAGTTTAGGTGACATAGTCTTTTGTGCCACAGCCATCCATTCTCAGCTACTGTCTTGGATAGAAAACAGGAGTTAGGTGTTCCTGTGTTCCAATCAATCATGTAGACATCTCTTCTTCTGAATCCTTGTAGCTTTATTTCTCCAGATAAGATGTCTATCACCATACACTTCAAGATGGTGAAGACTACTAGATTCTTCTCGTCACAGAACTGGCTTATGCTCAGGAGGTTGTACTTGAGCCCTTTGACATAATGGACTTTAGATATGACAATGTTTCCTCGGTGCAGCTCTCCAAAGCCTTTTGTCTGTCCTCTAGAGCTATCTCCAAAGGTTACATCGGGACCTCTTTCTTTGATATATTTGGTCAGCATCTTCTTGTTCCCGGTCATATGCCTCGAGCATCCAGAGTCTACAAACCATTCTTCAACTCCAAAATTTGAGCTTGAGGAGATGTGGTTGTAGTCCTTCCACCTTTTCTGCAATTAAACAAGCAGAGATTTAGGTACCCAAATTTGTGTGGGTCCTTTGGGGTTAGTTGGTTTCCTGGAGAAATGAATTCTCCTTGGATTATAGAAATTGTTATTATTATTATTATAACCCTTATAAGGTGTCTGTGGTCGCGGTCTGAAACTCCTGGTTGGATTGTATACCGGATATTCCTCAAAATTTTAATAGTGTGGGCCATTTCTAAATCTAGGCTGAGACCATTTATTAAACCTTTGTGGTCTCCACACTTGTTCATTTTGGTTATTAGGATAACCTTGAGGTTTCCATCTGCCCCTCCCATTATGAAATCTATTTTTGGGGAGTTGTCGGTAATAGTGGGCATGTCTGGGCTGCTGCTTTTGCCTGGGCCACTGCCTAGTCGCTTGTCTAGGTGGCTGTCTGGTGTAACCTGACTGCAGCCTAGAGGTTTGACTTGGCTGTTGCCGGTTTTTGAATATCGGTTTATATACAGGCTCAGCAGTCGAGACTATTGTTTCTCCCTTGATAAACTTGGTTTCAGAACTAGAGGGAGTGTGAGAATCATATCCAAGGCCTGATTTGGTATATAGTGACCTTTTATAAGTACACAATTCGCCCAGAGTTGAAGACGCCTTCAGGGAGGTTATTTCTTGCGCCTGAGTTTTATTTATCTGTGCCAGGTTAGTAAACTCAGCTTTGGCATGAGCAAGTGCAGCTGATTTTTCTTTAAGTAAAATGTTTAGCCGATCTATCTCAGCTGTATTGACATTTGCCTGGTTTTTAAAGTCAGCTGTAGTTGTCTCAACCTTATTTAAATCTAGGCTGAGTTTTTCGAAATCATTTTTCAGCTGCCTATTCTCATCTTGCAGCCAAGTCTTCTCTGCTGATACAGCTTGGTGTGCAGATTTAAGTGTTTCAAAATCTTTGAATAACTGATTTACCGATTCATGTAGATCCATATCTTGTGACATGGCTGAGCTATTATTTGAACCGGTGGGTTTAGAAGTTACCTCTTCATCAACTAGGTTTGCCATTAGGCAATCATACTCTTCGTCTTCATCAGAAAAGAAACCGCTGCTTGATTCGATATGCTCCTGGTCTTCTCCGATGAGAGCTTTTCTTCTGTCTTCCTTTCTGCCCACCTCCTTCTTGGTTTCGTCCTTCTTGAGCTCGGGACAATCTATTTGGATGTGTCCTATTTTGTGACAGTTGTAGCATTCAACTTTCCAGCTTCCAGCCTTCTGGTTCCTTCTTCGATTCTCCTTGTAGTTTTTCTTATACTTGGAGTAGTTCTTTCTGAAATTGCTGAACCTTTGCATTATGAAAGCCATTTCTTCCTCAAAATCTAGTGAATTTGGAGGTTTCACATCAGATAGGCTCTTGGCAGGGGACTCGGCTGCAAATGCGATTCCCTTCTCTGCAGGCTCAGTTGAGGATGAACTTGGAAGCTCGAACTCATAAGCCTTTAGATCAGAGAACAGATCCTGAATCTTTATCTTATTCAGGTCATTGGACTCTCTCATGGCTACGGCCTTCATGCTCCATTCGGGATTGAGAGATCTGAGGACCTTTAGTGCCATTTCCCTGTTGCCATAGGTTTTGCCCAGGGAGTTGATCTCATTGATAATTTCAGTGAACCTTGTGTCCACTTGATCTATAGATTCACCATTCTTCATTTTAAAGTTGTCAAATTTTTGGATAGCAATTGACATCTTGTTTTCCTTGATCAGCTCCGTTCCTTCACACATTAGAGCTAATGTGTCCCAAATTTCTTTGGCATTCCTACAGTTCTTGATCTTGACCATGGTGGATTTGTCAAGAGTTTGATATAACACATCTCTGGCCCTGTTGTCAAGATTGGACAACTTTCTTTCTTTGGGGGTCAGCTCCGTTCTCTTCTTAGGAATCTTTTCTGGCCTCCCAGCTGGGATCTCCTCGGCTGTGTTGTCTTTTTCAAAGATGAATGGACCGTCTTCAATGATGCACCACATGTCGTCATGAATTGAAGATAAGTGTGCCTGCATTCTTATCTTCCACAGATCATACTCGTCAACTGAAAAGACAGGGAGTCTAGAGTGCATGTGTTCCATTATAAAGTGAGAGTTAAGATATATATATCTAATATAGATCTGGTTCGTGAAATAAATGAACCAACCTCTCCGATACCACTTGTAGGTCACAAGTCGTCCAGGAACAAGTCTAGAGGGGGGGGTGAATAGACTTGTTGAAACTCTTGAACTCTTTTTCACGAAGAGTGAGTTTCTTCAGCTGATAGTCAAACAAATGACTTGGAGTCGTTTGTTCTTGGATATGTGCGGAAGTCAGCTGATGACGAATATAAATTAACTTAATGAAACACTTAACAATGTATGCGGCTTAAAGTATGATGCAGAAACAAGAAATAACACGGCAATTATAGTGGTCTCGGAGGTGGGGTAATCCTCTACTAATCCACTTTTCTCCAAACTATTGGAGATGAATTCACTATAATTTTCAACCGGTGATAAATATTACAGTTGATTCAAACCACACTACAACAGACTTCCAACCGGGAAATCCGTGCCGTTGTACACACACTGATCGCCTTGCACCTCTTGATCCTCGATCCTTGGATGCCTTTACAGTCTCTTACTTCAACCAGTGAAGTACCCCGTACTCAAGATTATAGACAAGAGTGTTTGTCTTCTCCAACTTAAGAGCTTCCTTAAGTATGAACTGTTAGATCTGCTCTTTTCACGATGCTATTGATTGCTATAGATTGCTTGATTGCTTTGCTCGCTAGCATGTATGTTCGCACCGGTTGTTGCTCAGTTTCAAATCTTCGGATATATATAGATCAGATCTCTGAGCTTTTTCCTTGTAGCCGTTGCAAATCTTTTGAACAAATCCGTCCGTTGGAGGGAGACTTCATTGTTTAATCTTTCTGAACGTTGCAAGGCTGGATTCCCATTATTTTATTTTATCTTCCGACCGTTGTGAAGACTTCTGCATGTGAGCGCCGAATCTTTTGATTATAAAAGGATTAAAGTCTTCAAGGTGGGTCTGGATGATTTATTTAAATCATATCTCTTGCGGGAATCACTCCAATTTGTCTCTTCACGTTGCATGTGAGCTTTCCGTAATACTTGACTTTTCAACGCATGCTGACGTGGACTTGGAGTACTTGGTCAGCAATGAGTAGCCGATATGCACTAACATCTCTGCAGATAGGTCCTCTCGGCCATTCACTGCTTGTGACTTATCCGGGTCGTGTGACTTCCCGAGGTACCTCATGCCGATCTGGTCAAACTTCTCTCGATAAATTTAGTTGACGAGCTACTCGACCGAGTAAATGTTCCTCTCTGATGGACTAAGCTGTACTTAGTACTTAGCCGGTTTTTCAGCCTAACTAATTTTGGCCTACAGAAGATACTCATTTGGTTCTTCTTTACATTTTGCCAAGTTTATACTTAACATATTTGGCCTATGGAAGATACTCATTTGGTTCTTCCTTACATTTTGCCAAGTTTTAAACATTAACATATTTGGCCTATGGAAGATACTCATTTGGTTCTTCCTTACATTTTGCCAAGTTTTAAACATTTGATTTTATATTAATGACATCATCAAAATCTAACAAGTATTCCTAACAAGATAAGTCCGATGAAGATTACATCGAGCGGGTGGATGAAGTAGTCCTCACGGCGAACCCATAAGCGACGAGCTCACCCTCTACTCAGCCCTGGGGGATTCGATGGTCTTTCGCCCATGTTCAGGCACCTCATGAAGGACATCCCCCAACTTACGCGATCTTCCGCACTAAGGCCACCGACTTTCTGGCCAGGCAGAGGTTGCTCACCTTTCGCCTAGGCGAGGGGGCAACCGGAGAAAGGAAGACGCCATCTCCCATCCCAAAGAAGGCGATCGCCAAGCCCAAAAAAGCGGTCGCGAAGCCACCCGATGAGTTCAAGGCCTTCGAGGATGTGGAAGACCACCTCCTCCGTAGCCTCAATCTATTTTTGGCCCGTATTTTCAACGCCATCAAGGGGCGCGAACGACTAAGTAAGCCAAAGGCGGTGAGGGATAACGGTCATCTGGAACGCGTTAAATTTTGTGCTTGCCACAAAAGTCCCGGCCACAACACCAACCAATGCTGCGACCTCCTCAGACAACTCTGGAGATTGTTCGAGGAGGGCAAGCTGGACAATTTAATAACTAAGTCGGAGCCCCGGGCAGAAAAGATCGAGGGCCGCGATCGGTGACAGAACGGTGGTCGTCAATCTCCCAAACCAGTCACCAGAGTCGAACGCGACGAGCCAGAGGGCTCATACGAGTCGATCCCCCCGATCAACCCCGACGGCCGGATCTATATGCTTCAGTCAAGAGGTGGGAACTTCGGAGGTCTTTCCCCAGTTTCCACCGTGTCAAACAAACCAGAGGCTACTACCTCAGCAATGCCTCCAAAAAGAGGATGACTCGCTCGCCCTCTAAAGTTCGTCATCTAACATGATGGACCTAGGCAAGCGATGGCCTACCCCAGCACAACGTATACCGTCGAGGATCGCCATCTAACATGACGACCCAAGGTAGAAAAGTGCAGCCATGGTTCTGGAGGTCGATGGAACCGACAGCCCGTCCATGCAAGGTTCCTTTGGGCAGAGATCGCTCGCCCTTTCGTTTAAATACGAGGCGGGCGTATCCGAAGGACCCTCCAAAACAGATCTGTGGACACGCTCGCGCCCTCAAAGGTCCATCATCTAACATGGTGGACCCAGACAATGCGACGCGTCCCTCCCCCCGTCACAACGTATGCCCTCGAAGGTCCGTCATCTAACATGTCGGTCCCAGACAGAAAAGTGCTAACAAGCCACGGTTGCGGGGTCGAGTAATCCGACAGCGCCCCGTGCAAGGACTCCTCCAGGCTGAGATCGTCCGCCCCATCGCTACATTGCGAGGCAAAACGTAGACTACGGAGGACCCTCAAAATTAAGTGAGTCGCGAGAAGTAGACCATCAGATGGAATGTCGCTCGCGCACAAGACATGATCGCGGAGGTCGGTTCCATAGAACTCCACCATCGTGCAAGGTTCCTCTAGGCCGAGATGGTCGGCCTTCCTCGAGGGATCTGCAAAATTGAAGATCGCAAGAACTACCGAAGTCCGCTCGCTAAACGATTTATTTTCGTTCTCTTACTTTCACCAAGTAAATAAAAACAAGGGGGAGAGCAGGGACATACATAAGACGATCGGCTGTTCAAATATACATATGGCGATCAGTGACAGTTCGAAGCGAGCAGTGCGAATGATTTGGAAAGAAACATACAAACACAAGAAGTTGGGCAAACAAGCATTTCTCATTTTCATTTCACTTAAGAAATGTACAAACACGGTCGCCCGAAGCAACAAAAGCTGTAAAATTACAAGTAGAAAGTAAAAGCAAGGAAAAATTCAGGGATCGGCGTTCGCTCCTTCGCCAGCGGCAGTCTCTGAACCCCCGTCCTCCGGGGCACATGGGTGAACAAGTTTGTCTGGCGAAGGGTACCAGCTCAAGTCGGCCCCGTGATCCGCAGAGAGGTCGAGGATCGGCACGAAAAAGGTGGCCTGCAAAGGGTGCTCAAGCACGTAGGCCTTGAAGTTCTCAACCAAAGGGCCGACCTCGAGCCCTCCCTTCTTGGCAGCACGAATTGCGTCAGCATAAGCCATGTAATAGGAAAATTCGCTGACGTATTCCACGTTGAGATATGGATCGGCCTCGGTCGCCTCCAGCTTCTCCTTCAGCCCCAGGATCGTTTGGTTCGCACCCTGGAGCTCGGCAGCCTTGGCAACCACCTCTCCCTTCGACGACGCCATCTCGACGGTCAACCGGTCGACCACCGCCTTAAGTTCAGCTGCCTCCTGCACAGCCGCGTGCGACATGCGGGCATCTGTCATCTGATCCCGCATCCGGTCGGTCGCCGCCCGGGCCCTTTCAAGCTCGTCGCTCGCCCTCTTGGCCGCCTCCACGGAACCCCTCTCCATTGCCACGAGTGTAATGCCCTGGCATTCTTAATTAAAAAGAACGTTACACAGCTCATTTTTTTCCTTAAAATTTTTATATAAATTCGGAGTATTTGCGGAAGCATTTTAGTCAGTAAATCTTCAATAAAACTCGTTTATTCAACCATTAGTACAATTTTACAAAAACATGGGAAATCAAATATTCGGACATAGTCCGTTGAAATTATATTCGTTGAAGAACATCAAGTATTTCGTAAAAATAATAATAATTACGGCGACAACATCTTTTATTATTTAGAACTTCATCATGTTGGGAGTATGTATTCATCTTCTACTTGTCCCGTTCGTCGATTCCTTAGCCTGAAAAACATAAATGACGAGGTGTGAGTACGCGAGCATACTCAGTGAGATTAAACCCTTATAAATCGTCAAAATCATGTTGTGTAATGCACATAAAACATTCTTATCTGTGTGAGACTCGTCTCATATTTCTTTCATTCTTTCGACCCCTCGCGGGTCGTCATGTTACACGACACAACGATGACCGTAACATATTAAAACAGTATAACCTCACCTCGTTTGCTGAAATCTTGAAATATCTTCCTTTGAATTTGGCTCGGTTGTCCTTCTTGGATCCCGGATATGCTGCTCCTAGCACTTGAAAATACTGTTTCATATTTCTGGCCTTAGAACGGCTAATCGATGATAATGATACAATGAATGAGTGAGTACCTCGATTGCCTTAGAACGGCCAACCAATAACAATGATATGATGAATGATTGAACACCTCGATTGCCTTAGAACGGCCAATAGATAACAATGATATGAAGGATGTCTCGGCACCTTTAATCGGTTACCGACAACGAAGAAGAGAAATGAATACGCCAACGCCTTTAATCGGCCAAAACAACATCAAGGACAAAACTCCAACATTAATAGAAATGATTACAATGACGTCTTAAATCGACATTAATATCAACAACAACGATCGATACATCGATAACGCGAACCGGTGATCGATAATAACATTAACAACGAGTATCACAATGCCTTGAACCGGCCATTAACGAACAATAAAAACATTTGGCATAATTACCGAAAGGTATCGTATCGAACGATCTCTTAATATCAATGAATTCATGAAGAGACTAAGTCTCGGAATGATACAACACATTCATACACATATATGATAACATTAATCTCATTGACTAGTACAAGTATAAAACTTGCCTCAACCGAAGGCGATGAAATCCTTCCACGAACAATGAACGGCATCCTCCGATAAATATAAGCGCTCGAACAACCTTGAATGAAATACAATTCATTCAATAACACAATATCGAACGAAAACAACACAACGATCGAAGGGAACTCTTTGAGACATTTAATCGAACACTAAATGTTCAAAGTTCCTCAAGAACTTAAGAATCATCAATCGGGTTGAACGAATCGAAGATATGGATATACAATCCATAGAACATGATTAATAATGTTTACAAACATCAACCGATTCATCAAATTCGTACGGAAAATGAAATCAAAGCCAAAACTCCCAAAAATCAAATTTTAGGAGATTTCAAGAAATTACCTTGATTAGGATGAAGAATCCACAAACATATTGTTAATCCACACCACAACTTGAAGAAGATGAAATTATTTGAGTTTGATGATGCTAAATCGCCCAAAATATCGCCCACAAATCGCCCAAGGAGGAGAGGAAGAAGGAAAGTGATGAAATGAGGATGATTCCACAAGAAAACGCTGATATAGGCAAAACTGTACTGTGTGCCGCGGCACAGGATGAGTGTGCCGCGGCCCACGGCCAAAAACTGCCCAGTACGCTGCCTTTGTGCCGCGGCCCGGCCAGAAGGGGCCGCAGCCCGCGGTACAGCCCGCTCCAGCACAAAAAGGCACATGGTGCAGTCTTAGCTATTTCGACCATAACTCCTTCGTCCGGACTCCGATTCACTCACCGTTTGAACCATTGGAAAGATATCTTGATTCTATATAATATTGAAAAGATTCAGAATTTTTGGAGTTTCCAAGAATTAATGGTGATTTTACAAAGTCGAACTCATACGTGGAAAAGTCGCTTAAGAACACGGAATTCAACAGAACGACACTGACACGAACTCGGATGACAAAAAGTGTAGAATTAATCATTCTCGGAATGAGGAAATGGTCACAATAGAGTTGCTAAGATGGAATTACACCAGAAAAAAATATTGGAAATCGAAATCGCGGATATTACATACTACCCCCCTTAAAAGAAGTTTCGTCCCGAAACTTAAAACAAGTTGGGAGAAGAAATATCCCGCCAGGAAAACTCAATGAGATACACCAGAACTGAAAGCTCGCTTCTCATCGGCATCAGATGCCCATACAAACACTGATTCACCTCCAAAAAAGAACAACAATGCACATATAGTCCTCGGAACCATATCTATCGCACGCCCAAGTCCCCATGACTTGACGTCTCGAATCACAATAAACAATCACCCAGATTATCACGAAATCTCGGTACAACACCAAAAGGAATGCATTAAACGAGCTCAAAATCTCAAGATTCTCAAATACGATCATTATAAAATAGATCAACAATAAATGATTCACAACCACGATACATTATTACGGATTGAGTTATACAGTCATCCGAAAGACAAGGCTACATTTCAAATGTACCCAACATCGATATCCTCCATATCATCGATATCTTTGATCCCAACGATTCAACGAAGACTCAAATCTGAACTCACCGCTTAATATGACCCCGAAAGGTTACCAAAAACGAGAGTGACTATGATGAATGATAAATGATTAGAAATTCGACAAGGATCAAGAATGACTCACCGAGGTGAACTAATAACGCAATGAGTGATAACTCAAATGAAATGATTGGAACCATTGTTCCCCGTGAAGTGAATGATTAGTTTGATAATTATAAGTCTCAACGTGATTGATATATGATGAATGACTTATGCGAATGATTGAACGGCGATGAAATGAATGATTATCCTATTACCGAGCAAGAATTAACTTGCTCAAAACTGGTAATGAATGTCCTATTGTATCGCAGTTAAAGCAAACAACAGTCGAACTCGTCGTCTAAGATGAAGATGCTCTCCGAGCACGAAGACGACTAGAAAATGATCTCTTGGACATCGGAGTCTGATGTCCCTCTGACAACTCTTTCCATACCGAGGCAGGAAAGTCACGTGATAATTACAGATCTCGTATGAAGATTGCATTATGATTACGAGACAGAATGATAACAATGAGCATACACGCTCTAACACAATAAATGCATTAATAATGCAATAAAACGATCGTTGACATGACGCCGGAATATGATAAGATCGCATGAAAGATCAAGTGAGGTGACAAGACTATCTGCTGAAATTCCTGAAATGATTACCTTGAACAAGTTAACAAGGTTGAAAATTTGATTCACAATATCAACAACTGAACCGTGAGATAGACTGGATGATTAATGAATTAATTGAACAATGAGATTGACTGAGTGATAATGAATTAACTGAGCGATGAGATTGACTGAGTGATGAATGAATCAACTGAGCGATGAGATTAACTGAGTGATGAATGAATTGACTGAGCAATGAGATTGACTGAGTGATGAATGAATTGACTGAACAATGAGATTGACTGAGTGATGAATGAATTAACTGAACAATGAGATTAATTGAGTGATGAATGAATTGACTGAACAATGAGATTGACTGAGTGATGAATGAATTAATTGAACAATGAGACTAACTGAGTGATGAATGAATTGACTGAGCAATGAGATTGACTGAGTGATTAATGAATTAATCTGAACAATGAGATTGACTAAGTGATGAATGAATTAACTGAGCAATGATATTGACTGGGTGATGAATGAATTAACCGAGTGATGAATGAATTATCTGAGTAATGATATTGACTGAGTGATGAACGAATTAACTGAGTGACGAATGATATTGACTGAGTGAAGAATGAATTAACTGAGTGATGAATGAATTAACTGAGTGATGAATGAATTAACTGAGTGATCAATGAATTAACTGAGTGATCAATGATATTGACTGAGTGATGAATGAATTAACTGAGTGATGAATGAATTAACTAAGTGATGAATGATATTGACTGAGTGATGAATGAATTAACTGAGTGATGAATGAATTAACTGAGTAATGAATGATATTGACTGAGTGATGAATGAATTAACTGAGTGATGAGATCAAAATGATGATTGAGGATTATTAACTGATGAATGAGTTGATCCTTAATGCTTACACAAGTCACACGTGCTCCAAAACAATTAGTCATGCATCAATCATAACACTAATACCACATATAGGTTTCAACAAAGCATGAACAATTAATGACATGATGAATGTATGAACATAAAGAGAATCGAGTCCTTACACAGGTCATACGAAGCTTCGAGGTCTCACGATACTAGTCCCAACTGACGACGACTCAATGAATGAATGACTCGTGCAGTCGTACTAATATTACGACTAACAAAACTCGACTGTCCAGATTGTCATAACCTGACAGTCCCACTACTACCGCATCGGTAGAGCCACATAACTCACATATCAGGGTATCTCACAACCCAAAATCTCGGATACCATCTTCTGTAACACCCCCAAATCCTATTGGGTTATTACAGTGCCGTGGACCCCACGCCAGGAGATCCACCAGGCGAACATGACTAAAATACATTAAATTAAACAACAAGGGGAAATCATAGTCCCTGCCATGATATCCGACACAATATTCCGATAAGGAATTTCAATGACAACGATGGGCCTACATGGCCAAAAATAAAATACAACAACATCCACGAGCATCTGCTCGGGTAATACATAATGACAATGATCGATGATCAAGAACACTCCAACTGACTGACCAACATGAACAACTCGAACTAGTATCGCTCGAATGCCTCGTCGCCATCATCATGCCCCTGTGTCTCAACTCTCTCCTCGCAAGCACCTAAAACATGAAAACATGTTCCACCCCCACGGGGTCAGTCATCCAGATAATGAATATCAAATACATGTATAACATAATATGCATCCAAAGGCAGAATGAAATGGTACAATGATAATAATAATACGAGATGCTCACAAACCAATGTAAGAACCGAGCATTCGTGAAATACTATGCCCACGGCATACTATTAATACCTGTTCAGCAGGTTAGAACATAAGTGTCCAACGGCGAATCATAATCATAGAGTACCATAATGAATTACATGACATGAACCAAACCAGAATTGAATTAATTATGAATCACAATGCCCGAAGGCTCCAATGAAATTACCAAGACAATCACAAAGGCCTGAAAGCCACTTAGCCGAAGCTGTCAAATATCACAATCACATGAAACCGGAACAACCCTGTAGTTAATGAGGGCTAATAAGGTCATAACCATGACCATGACCTACTAAGCTGTAGGTGTTGGGAAGCCAACCGCGAAGGTTCAAGCCCCAAGCTTACCCATAAGATCATAAACACGACCGTGACCTACTGAGTTGTAGGTGTTGGGAAGCCAACCGCGAAGGTTCAAGCCCCAAACTTACCCATAAGATCATAGATACGACCGTGACCTACTGAGTTGTAGGTGTTGGGAAGCCAACCGCGAAGGTTCAAGCCCCAAACTTACCCATAAGATCATAAACACGACCGCGACCT
Organism: Orobanche coerulescens; assembly: GCA_033398695.1. Lineage (NCBI taxonomy): Eukaryota > Viridiplantae > Streptophyta > Magnoliopsida > Lamiales > Orobanchaceae > Orobanche > Orobanche coerulescens. Next base: position 155,207,373 of record CM065810.1, on the reverse strand, counting down.
ACTAAGTTGTAGGTGTTGGGAAGCAAACCGCGAAGGTTCAAGCCCCAAACTTACCCATAAGATCATAAACACGACCGTGACCTACTCAGTTGTAGGTGTTGGGAAGCCAACCACGAAGGTTCAAGCCCCAAACTTACCCATAAGCACTAGCCGAGACTAGCCTCCAAAATATAATTAATCACAAACGACAACGATTCGTAGATTACCGAATTCACGAGAATGATAGTGTGCTACCTTGAATCGGCCAACACGATAATGATGACTCACGGATGGGCATCGTACTCGACAGTCCCAATTCAATACCTCGATCACCTTAGAATGGCCAACCGATAACAATGATGCAGCGCATGATTCAATATCTCGATTGCCTTATAACGGTCAATCGATAACAATGATATAACGAATGATTGAGCACCTCGATTGCCTTGGAACGGCTAATCAATGACAATGATACAATGAATGATTGAGCACCTCGATTGTCTTAGAACGGCTAATTGATGACAATGAGACAATGAATGAGTGAATACATCGATTGCCTTAGAACGGCCAACCGATAACAATGATATGATGAATGATTGAACACCTCGATTGCCTTAGAACGGCCAATCGATAACAATGATACGAAGGATGTCTCGACACCTTTAATCGGTTACCGACAACGAAGAAGAGAAATGAATACGTCAACGCCTTTAATCGGCCAAAACAACATCAAGGACAAAACTCCAACATTAATAGCAATGATTACAACGACGTATTAAATCAACATTAATATCAACAACAACGATCGATACATCGATAACGCGAACCGGTGATCGATATTAACATTAATAACGAGTATCACAATGCCTTGAACCGGCCATTAACGAATAATAAAAACATTTGGCATAATTGCCGAAAGGTATCATATCTAACGATCTCTTAATATCAATGAATTCATGAAGAGACTAAGTCTCGGAATGATACAACACATTCATAGACATATATGATAACATTAATCTCATTGACTAGTACAAGTATAAAACTTGCCTCAACCGAAGGCGATGAAATCCTTCCACGAACAACGAACGGCGTCCTCCGATAAATATAAGTGCTCGAACAACCTTGAATGAAATACAATTCATTCAATAACACAATATCGAACGAAAACAACACAACGATCGAAGGAAACTCTTTGAGACATTTAATCGAACACTAAATGTTCAAAGTTTCTCAAGAACTTAAGAATCATCAATCGGGTTGAACGAATCGAAGATATGGATATACAATCCATAGAACATGATTAATAATGTTTAAGAACATCAACCGATTCATCAAATTCAAACGGAAAATGAAATCAAAGCCAAAACTCCCAAAAATCAAATTTTAGGAGATTTCAAGAAATTACCTTGATTAGGATGAAGAATCCACAAACATGTTGTTAATACACACCACAACTTGAAGAAGATGAAATTATTTGAGTTTGATGATGCTAAATCGCCCAAAATTCGCCCACAAATCGCCCAAGGAGGAGAGGAAGAAGGAAAGTGATGAAATGTTGATGATTCCACAAGAAAACGCTGATATAGGCAAAACTGTACTGTGTGCCATGGAACAGGATGAGTGTGCCGCGGCCCACGGCCAAAAACTGCCCAGTACACTGCCTTTGTGCCGCGGCCCGGCCAGAAGGGGCCGCGGCCCGCGGTACAGCCCGCTCCAGCACAAAAAGGCACATGGTGCAGCCTTAGCTATTTCGACCATAACTCCTTCGTCCGGACTCCGATTGACTCACCGTTTGAACCATTGGAAAGCTAACTTGATTCTCTATAATATTGAAAAGATTCAGAATTTTTGGAGTTTCCAAGAATTAATGGTGATTTTACAAAGTCGAACTCATACGTGAAAAAGTCACTTAAGAACACGGAATTCAACAGAACGACACCGAGACGAACTCGGATGACAAAAAGTGTAGAATTAATCATTCTCGGAATAAGGAAAAGGTCACAATAGAGTTGCTAAGATGGAATTACACCAGAAAAAAAATTATTGGAAATCGAAATCGCGGATATTACACTCGAGGTCCACCTGAAGACGAGTTGTGGAGGGTCGCCCCTCATATTCCTTCAAGGACTGAGTAGCCATCGTCGCCATCTGAAGGGCTAGAACGAGGGTCGCCTGCATCGCGTCTGCGGATCGCCGGCGCGCGATCGCATCTAGGTCGGTCGTTCAGGCCTTTGGCAGGGCGGCGACAACCCGAGCAACGTAGTGAGGGACATCGCAAGCCTCGCGAGGAGATCTGCTCGCGAGGAAGTCCAACACCAACGGCGAGCAGTTCGGGTTGCTGCGACGGAGCCTGTGACAAGAACAAAGAGTTAGTATGTTTCCTACACAAGTGACATAACTCGACAAAGCGACCAAGCTTACCTTTCGATCTTCTCTGGGTCGCGGCCAGAGAACGGCCTCCCACGTGGGGTCTCGGCATCGGCGGTCGCCATGGCCTGCTGGAAGGCCGATGAGGGCGTGGACCCATTCACCGGGGGAATCACGGAGAGCAGAGGCGCGGCGATCGGCTGCTCATCAACAGGGGCAGAGGCCGGGTGCTCCTCCGTCCTCCATCTCTTGCGATTCAGTCAAAGTCCCTCCTCCCGAATTTCTTGTTCCTCAGCGACCGGCTCCAGGTGAGGCCTCGCCTCCAGGACACACTACGCCCTAAGTGCTGATAGGCAATGCTTTTATCTAGTGTTGCCACCAAAGCGTTTCAATAGATTGCTGATTTTTGATCTTTTGAAACACTACTGAAACAGTATTGCACTAGATATACATTTGGTGTTGCAAGATAAAAATAGTGTTGCGTGACGTGCAACACCTCTGATGGTGTTGCATTATATCTAATTTTTTAATAATTTTTTCAAGTTATTGTCAAAAACAAGCACAATGAAATGAAATTTAAATTTTGATAAGTTTCTACTCTTAAAATTTGATATATAACATATGATAAATTTGATTTAAATTATTTATATTTAATATAAATACTTATTATATTTTTAATATTGTAATTAAAAATTATAAATATTTTTTATAATTTTAAAGTTTAATATATTATCAATATATATAATGTAATTTAAATTACGATATATGTTTTATTTTCAAAGTTTGATATATAATATAATATAAATTATAACTTATATATATATATTTAAATTATTTAATATAAATACACATTATAAATTTTAATAATAAAATTTCAAAATTTTGAATTGTAAAAAATAATACAATCCCTTTTAAAAATACTTATTTAGCATTTAATTAGGAAGCGCTATGTAACAGTACACTTACATAGCGTTTTTAGAAAATGCTGTGGTAGGTTCCTTATTTTAAGTAATATTTCTTTAATTCTCGATCCGTCAATTAAAAAGGTATTTTGAACTTTTTATTTTGAATTTGATTTGAAGGATTAAATTCATTTTTTGTTTAGATCTAAATGATTGCTCAATGGTTTCCTAATTTTTTCCCCTATTTGATTGATTGCTAAGTGTATTTTGCTGGTGTGGTTATATTATGTTATCTGTTTTGTTATAATATTTTGGCCCAACCCGACCCATTATAATATTTTTATTATCCCAGCCCGAACCCGGCACAAAGCCCATGATAGCCTTTTTTAATGGGAGCCGTCTGATTGAGATTATTAATCTCCCCTTCATCACCATCGTCCGATCCCCCCTTATAACTAGAGCTGTTATCGGACCGGTTCGGACCGGTTTTCTCCAGATCCGGATCCGGTCCGATAGGTTACCGGGTAGATCCGGTCCGGATCGATACGGGTTCCGGTTCAATGTTTAGAACTCGAATCCGAACTCGTTAGTTTTCGGGTGAGTTTCGGTCCCGGGTATTTCGGTCCGGTTCAGGACCGGGTTTCGGGTTCACTCGGACCGCTAACAGCCCTATATGGGATGGATCTTTACTAGGAAAATAATGGAAGAGCAGCAAAATAAATCACATAAATGGGGGTTACATGATTCGAACACCAGACCTTTTGTTCAAAGGTACATCGTCTTAACTACTTAACCAGCATGCTATTTGTGTTTTAAACACGCAAAATGTATTAATAATATATGTATAAAATATATAAATTATAAAATACATATAAACCTTTTTTAAATTTATTACCGGGTTTCTTTTCGGTTTTATCGGTCCGGGTCTTATCGGTTTCGGTTCAATGTTTAGAACTCGAATTCGAACTCGTTAATTTTCGGGTGAGTTTCGGTCCCGGGTATTTCAGTCCGGTTCATGACCGGGTTTCGGGTTCACTCGGACCGTTAACAGCCCTACTTATAACCCCCTAACCCTACTCCCTCTTCTCGCCGCCTCCCTCATTCTCTCCTCTTCTCGTTCTTCTTCTCCTCTCTCCCCTCATTGTTATGTCACTCACTCAGTCACCGTGAGTCCTCCCCTCCCCTCGGTTCAGCCGCCGTGACGCCCTCCCCTTCCCCCCGCGAATCGACACCCTCCCCTCCCCTCAGTTCAGCCGCCGCGACACCCTCCCATTCCCTCCGCGACGCGATGCCCTCCCCTCCCCTCAGTTCAGCCACCGCGACGCCCTCCCCTTCCCTCTGCGACGAGACGCCTTCCCCTCCCATACGCGACACAACGCCCTCTCCTCCCTTCCGCGACGCGACCCTTCTCTCTCCGCCGGCGACGCCCTCCCCTCCGCGACGCCCTGCCGCAACAACCAACAGGTATGTCTTTTAATGTATTTTGAAGTGCGGCTAGAAATTTGCGTAAAATATTATAAGATTCTTCCCAATTTCCAAATATATGTTCAATTTCCTTTTGTTTCACTGCCCAAACCTTCATATACGATGGATTGTAGCCTAATTTATCAACTATTTCATCTCTCAAAGTAGGAATGCTAATAGATGGTTGCTACTTTATAAGATGTGTTTCTTGAGCAATCAGATTTGCATCGAGATTGGGATGGTCTTGAGTAATCTTGTTGTGTAAACATGTATGTGGCCCTGTATATTGTGTGATTTCAAAATTTCCACTACGTTTACGTTTACATGCACGAAGTTTCCATTTACAACCACATTATGAACTTAAACGACATCTTATTTTCCAAATAGTGGGACATGTTTCGACTACTTCATATTGCCTATGCTTCCGGATAGTGTAAAGCTTGATAGCTCTAATGAGTTCTTCCTTATCCTTGAATGAATCTTTTTTTAACTCCCGTGTTAAATCATTTTTACTTTCAGAATACGATATCGTACAACTATAAATATTAGCCTTGTCTATTCCCTCCAAACTAGTAAAACAAGAGGGTACCGGTTTATTTGAGTCGATATCTTGTCCATCTACATGTGGTGTTTCACAAGTTCCATTGTCAACACTAATATCCTGATCATCTATGGTTCCATCGCCATTTCCGGTTTCATCATCATCCTCAGAATCTTCATCATTTGTTTCAAATCCACAGCTCATTTCATTATTCACAACAGCAATATGTTATAAATAAACAAGGCAACTAGTGTAACAAACAAGTCTTATAAAAGTTTGTAGATTCAAACTTGATTCTTCAGTTCTGCAACTAGTGTAACAAACAAGTCTTATATAAGCAAATCAACTAACTACTAAAGTTATAAATAAACGCTATAATAAGTAACAAAGAATACACCTGTAACAATCCTCATACACGACATTAGTAGGTGAAAACTCGTCGGTCCTTTCTTTCGAGATCTCACGAGGCAATGAAGAATCATTTTCTGTTAAACTTGTCGGCAGAGTTCTGCAAGGAGTGAAATAAACAAGTGGTTCATTGTATGGTACACTGATAGGCTCAATTCTGGCATTTAATGTTGCTGACTTTCTAACATTAGTTCGGGTTCAAGTTTTCTTTTTCTATTTTAAATGTAATTTGATGAAGTCTTCGAATTGGTCTAATAAATTAGAGTACTATATAGTTTATGTTACAGCGTAGGACCTTCTTGTTCGTCTGTCCGGACACCGGGTTAGGGATCTGAAATACGAAGAAATTATGATGAGCAAAACCTGCTTAAAATCAACCCAAAAAGATATCATCGTACTATCTACACTACTCCCTGTAATCATATATATGTACGCAGAATGCCTATCATTTCCTGATCTGAAGGCAGTAAATTTACAGATATTTTTGCAAACGGTTTTGTCGAGTTTCATTTTATCACACAATGGGTGGGTATTATCATTTCCCATGCGGTGGAATACGTTAGTTAATTACTGGATGTTCCTGGCTAGTTTTGTCAGTTGCCTAACTAACGACACTTTGTTAATATGCCTGTCTGTTTATTTCTTACAGGCAATGAGATGCAAAGGATGAAAGCACTGAATATCTTGGGAAAATCATCTCCAGCCAACAATTTGCTAAAATCAACTCGAATCGCAATCCGGTAAACGTTAATGGCGAGGCTTTTGTGGTAATGTTTTTTTCCGTATGCATCTGTGGCTTTTTTACTCAAGCTATTTAGACCCCCATAATGTACTGTTCTTTTGAGTAGCTATACGTGAGACTGTGTTCACTAGTTAACCATGTAGTCATGTGCTGCTGCAACTCATCAATCATTCATTAATGTTTGTTTTAGGAAATGTACTCTCTCAAAATGGAACCTACTCCAAACATATATGTCTAAAACACTGGTTGTTTGAGAAATAAAGGTTGTAGTTATTTAATTTCAGGCCCGAATTGTTAGTTTATTCTATCTTTTACGACCTTCTTGATCAAAGTCCTACTAATTTCTTTCAGGACTTCCTACTACAACCAAATGCATATAACAAGAAATCTTCCAAATATGCATATTTTTTTCAATCAATCATCCTAATGTGCATTTTTTGAACAACATTTGGCAGAGTGGGAGAAACTAATCCCAGCCTCAACTTGGATATTGGAGAATTTTGTGCAACGATATCAAGTGATCCAGATGATAATTGTACTCCTATGACTCAAAGAGGCACCACTTATCAGTTATTTCAATATGTAACTTGTTATCACTTGTATTTAGACTTCGTAATTTTGTACTTTTAAGTTAGATTGGTGGTGTTACCTGGTTTTGGTACTTTTGAAGTTAAATTGGTGGTTTGTTGCTTTGTATGAATTTAGGATTTTGTATTTTGTATTGGCATCCTTGTTGGTTTTTGGCTGCCTTGGTTTATTTTGGATGGGTTGATGTAAGAATAAAATGGTTATTTCAAAATATTTGTATGAAGTGTTGCCTTTTATTTTAGTTGATGTTGTATTTTATAAAAGTAGTATTATAAAAAATGATGATGTGGCATAGATGTGGGCCCATTTATGACGTGGCGCAATGTAGAGCCACTGTTGACGTGGCATAAATGTGGCCCTTCTGCTGACGTGGCATCAAGATGGGACTCATTGCTGACGTGGCACAAATGTGGGACCCACTGATGACTTGGCACATGTGGACTCTATGTTTTTTTTTTGAAATCTTAGGCAACATCGTTTGTTGTTGCCTTTCTTAGTTATGTTGTTGCATTAGAGGCTTAATGCAATACTTTTTCGTTGTTGCAGTAGAGACTAAACATGTTGCCTTAGGTGTCAAAGGCAACAGCCGTATTGGCAACAAGAGTTTAGTGTTGCCTTTGGCCTAAGGCAACATTTTTTGTTTCTTCTGCAACAATAAACAGGCATTGCCTATGAGCACTTATGGCGTAGTGACAGTTCGGAGTGTCGCAGGGGGAGCTCGACTCGTCTTCTTCCCTTGGCGCAGGCGACTCATGATCCCGGGGTTCGACACAGCAACCTCTGCCGGGGGCTCTGAGTAATGAGGGAAGCGGATCTCTGCAAAGAAAGCAATCGACAAAGATTAGTCACCTTCATCAATCAAGACGATCGCCAAACAAAGGAAGATCGTGAAAGTTCATACCTGGAACCAAAAGGTGGCGCGGAAAGCAGAACAACCGAGCAGCCAACCAACAAGCTTCGTTGTTGATCTGGCGAGCGTCTATGTGGTCGTCAGTAAGACTACGTATCCGCTCCCAGACGATCGCGAAGTCAAAATCAAGCTCGATTGCCGCCGGAATATGGGCACCTGCAAAAACAAGGCCAAATTAGATCAGTTCAGAATATATCCGAGCGAAGAGAGAGTCAAAACTCTTACTCAGATTCCTCTCCCGGAAGCCAGTGGGGATATCCAACTCTTCAGAAGGATTGTCGCTCACGACCGATTTCCATGTGCCGTTGACCCAGAACCATTTCGCCAAATCGCCCCGGACTTTGTTCGGGGCCCCAAGAATCACCCGGCCAGAGCGACCTTGGATGTGGTAGCCGCCGACGGACCCCTTCTGAGCCGTCAGTATGAAGAGATAGTTCATCTCCAATGGCGAAGGAAGACGGTACAGCCGGTGACCATCGAACAAAGTGAGGGTGCAGATGATCTAAAGCCAAGCGTTCGGCGTCAGTTGAAGCGGCGCCACATTCCAGGCGACCAGCAAGTAGGAAACGGCGAACGACAGTGGAAACCGCAGCCCGGCCTCCATTATCGCCTCATTAACGGTGACCATGCCCTCAGGAGGTTGGTTGGCACGCTCGTTCTCGGCAGGCACATAGAGGCTCACGTCAGAGGGGACATGGAACCGCGCCCTCCAGCGGTATAAGTCTTCCCTGGTCGCCGATCTTTTGATCTGGCCAAGGGACCACGGGGACCGGTGCGCGGCCCGGAACAGCGTCCGCCTCTCAGATTGATAGGTATGGGCGGTCGAGTATTCGTCAAAGTCGAACTTGGGAAGCGGGCCGGCCAATCTCTCCATAAGTTCAGCAAAGCATGAAAAGGCTTTGCCGAACGCGCTGTGACGCTCCCAATACGCCTTAACCGCCATCTCCTCTTTGGCCAACGAATGCTTTCGCTCGGCCTCCGCCGCCCTAGCCACATCAGCCTCGTTGAAAAGTTCTTCGACTTTCGTGGGTTCAATCCCGGCTCGGATAGCCTCGACGGCCGTCTCCACGTAGAACTCCGTGGAGGATTCATCCCGGGCAGTCGAAGTTCCGGCGATGGAAGTGCTACCCGCCTCATACACCTTGGGTACTCCTCCAGAAATTCTTAAGAAGAAAGGGAAAAGAAAGGATTTCTTCTTACCTAAAGAGTGAGTCGAACGACGATCGTCAGACACAAAGCTTCAACGGAATCTGGCTATGTCTTCTTCTTAGGCGAAAGTGTAAGTAAAGTGAACCCATAAACCCTAGCCCCTTTTTATAGGCGAAGGCAGGGTCTTCTGGGCAAATAAGCAAAATCCCGAGGGCCGAAGCACAAAGGTCGGGAAAGGTAGATTTTAATGCCGCTCTTGAGTCTCGCGTACGCGTCGTTTCGAGGGCACGCCAGATGAGGAATCTGACAAACCATCGGACTCCCCCAACAGGAGCGTGCCACGTGCCCCATTGACGTCTCACATCAAATTTCGCCTCCCGCTCTTTTCAGCGATCGAGTAGGTCATCCAAATTGAAAATCGAAATCCGCTCGTGATGACGATCGCCCGATCCACAAAGTGACGAGTCGCTCGTAGTCCATTCAAGATATCGCCAGTAGAACCACCTCACCCCACGTCTTTAACATCGGAGCGAGCTGGGGGCAATTGTTGTGCACGGATTAATATGCCTCGGAAGAGACGATCGCCTCGACCGTGATCGACTGTCGAAAAGCCTCAACAACTCGCCGATGGGCACAAAGGCCGGTCGGCCCAAGTTAAGAGTCAAATGCACCAAGGCAATCTTACCAATCAAAGATGTCAGATCGATGTCAAGTGCCGATAGATCGTCTCCAGGTACCTGGCGATTGTCTAACAAGGCGATCGCCTTCAATGCCCTTTCAAGGACGATCGTCTTATACCGCGCATGAAGCCGACATCGATCAAAGTCTATGGAGACTGAATCTCGGGAATAGGACCCACGTGCAGATCCACAAACGGCGCAGCAGGAGAAGGCTTTTTGACTCCAGTCTATCACCAGCTGTTTATGACAAGGACAACCTCTCACCTACCGACAGACCCGCAAAAGGCGCCCTAGGTGGGACCTCCCAAGACTACGACGTGAGGCACGTGGTGCTTTCTCATTGGTTCTCGTAGACGGCGCCATCCTGTAGCAGCTGCGGACTTTAAGGAATCTGACCCACGTGCCGATACGATCGCCCCGGTTGCCCTTAATGGCGTGTCAGAAGCATTAAATGATCATTTAATGCAAAAAGACGATCGACCGATTGGGATTAAGACATCTCAACTCATCTCCTATAAATAGAAGACTTCTAGCATTTGGGAGGAGGTTCAGAGTTCATTTTCACACAGCAAAGACAGTAGAAATACTACATAGTTGCAAACACAGCACTTCATTTTTGTAACAAGAACTCACAGAGCATTAACTCTGGTTCTTCCGGCAATCATCAGCACTTAATATGTAGATAACTAGGGTCACTACACTCATTGTAATCATACTCTAACATCGATAGTTGTACTCCAAAGTAGTATTATTATTAATAAAATCTCGCGAGAGCATTCAAGCCCTGGATTAACAACCCGGCAAATCTTGTGTTATTTACATTCCATCGCTCGTGCTCTTGCATTTTGTTTGTTACTCACTCGTATCCATATCTAGCAAATCATTCCGAATAATATTTTGGGTAACAACAAGGAGGTGGTGCTATTTGGTGTTGTTCGAGAAGTATATCTCCTTGTGGTATGTGAGTGTGGTTTTGTTGATATATATTGTGGATTGTTGTGTTGCTCTGTGTGTAACAGGTAGGGTCCAATAGGGCTTCTGGAGTTCGTTACTTGATGAGTACGAACAGTATATATGTGTACCAGGTAGGGTCCGACGGGGCCTCTGGATTTCATTACTTGATGAGTACGAACAGTATATGTGTGTACCAGGTAGGGTCCAACGGGGCCTATGGAGTTTGTTACTTGATGAGTACGTATAGTATGTGTGTACCAGGTAGGGTCCGATGTGTAATACCCGAGAATTCTATTTCTGGTTACTTTGAATTATTTGTCGGTTGTGCCGGTTATCTTGTTTCATTGGTGATTATTTGGGATTTTTCCCTATGTTGTGTATAGTATGATGTACCACGTGGTGGTGTACTTCGGGCATGACTTGTTGTTGTGTAAGTCGTGCAGATCATGTGTATGCAAGTGTGACATGGCATATTGTACTCCGTGGTCGTTTTGTCTCTTTGAGGGCGTTGTGAGCTCTTGTTTTCGTTCCCTTTCGAGTTGGTTATGTTCTGGGTGCTTTCAGAGCCTTGTCGGACTCAATGTTAGCCTTCGATTGTAGCACATGAGCAGGCCACACGAGCACGTGCTCGTGCGTGTTTCTAGACAGTGAGCTCCAGGGATGCACGAGCAAGACACAAGAGCAGTTGCTCGTGCGCTGTGCTCATGCGTGTTGGCAGTAGCTGTGCAGTGGCCTAGCGCACGACCAAACACACGAGCATTTGGTCGTGCGTGATGGTCGTGCGTTGCTGATGTATATAATGGGAGAGACGGGTTTTTCACCTCATTTCTCCCATTCTTTTCTTCTCCTCGCGGTTGAAGGACGGGTGAGACTAGGGTTTGAATTCTTGGTCGGTTCTACTCAATTCCTAGGTGTTTTGGAGCATCCTAGGTGATTATAACATCATCTAATCCATTGTTCTTCGTGGGATCGAGGTATTTTTCTTGATTCCCTAGAGTTGACATTTTTGGGAGATTTGTTCTTGATTTCATATTCAATCCGATTTTGATGAATCGATTGTTGTTAAATGATGTTGTTGAACATACCCTATGGAGAGTGTATCCATATTTCAATCTCGTATATTACGAATCGTGATTGTTGTGTTCTCGAGGAGTCTTGAGTATTTAATGTTTGATTAAATGTCTCAATGAGTTTCCTTCGGTGGTTGGGGGCGATTTCCGTTGTTATTGGGCTTGCTCCTTGCCGTTATCGTATTTTCATTGTTTCTTGCGGGAGTTGTAGGTTTCGAGGCACTTTGGCCGAGCCATATTCGTCAGAGTATTTTCGTGCCGATTTCGAGGCAAGTATCTTGTCCATACACTTCGTGTTTCGTAGATGTAATTAACTATGTGTGCAACTGGAATATTTTTAATGAACCTTTAAAGAATCGGTATATTCTCGATGAAGATTTTGTTCAAAATTAACTCGGGCATTTGTAAACAAATGGGTCGATTTGAGAATGTGTAATGGTGTTGTATATTGGAATGCCTTGTTTTTGGGTTGTCCCGTTGGGTGTGACTATATCGCTAATGGACTGAAAGTTTTATCCCTTCGGCAAAAGGTGTGAATATGTATATGTGTGCTTATTGATGAGTATGTGATGTTATGTGTTATTGGTTGTAACTCCGCTGTAAGGAGGCTGTGTTGATGTTTTTTGAGAGCTATATACCTCCTCATGGTGTGTAATTATATGTTCACTCCGGGATGGAACTTCGAGTCCTCTGAGGGGTCATTGCTTATAGTGTGATCCATTGAACATATTGGGTTAACCACTCCGGGGTGGGACTTCGAGTCCTCGATCGTATCTTATAGTGCGAATCCATGGTTAATCATGAGGTATGGTGTATATATTTGATAAGATGTTCACTCCGGGATGGGACTTCGAGTCCTCTGAGGGATAGTTGCTTATAGTGTGATCCATTGAACAATCTTATGTGCATAACCACATGTTCACTCCGGGATGGGACTTCGAGTCCTCTGAGGGGTCTTTGCTTTTAGTGCGATCGATTGAACCACATTGGTATGATTATATGTTCACTCCGGGATGGGACTTCGAGTCCTCTGAGGGGTCGTTGCTTATAGTGCGATCCATTGAACATATTTGTGTTAACCATTCCAGGATGGGACTTCGAGTCCTCTGAGGGATCGTTGCTTATAGTGCGAATCCACGGTTAATCACGAGGTATAGTATGGTATGAGATTTAGTTATTCTAGAATACAAATCTTAAGGTTGATAATATGAGAATGATATGAGATTTAATATCTCGCTGAATGAGGTTCGTTGTTGGCTTACACGATACCAGAATAACTATGACTGCATGTTACTTATACGTTGCGGATCTCTAGTTTCATAAATTATGTACGTGACTATTGTCATGAGGATGTGTGAATACATTCCTTTACCATTGAGTTCTTCACTCGGGTATGCATGAGAAAGCCCTTAGGTTCATGCTTTCTAGCATGGAACAGGAATAATCATTGGGCGTATGATTGACATGGATGTTTGGGTCGCGGACCCCGTAATCTATGGTCGGATTATTATTTGGAAAATAAATCTTTGGGTTGTGACCCTAAAGCGATTTTTGAAAAGATAAGGATTCTTAAATCCTAAATGTATTCTTCAAAAAATCTCCGAGATCTTTAAAATGCTTTACAAGTTGTTTATTTGTTATTGTGACTACTTTTCGGGGTCTTGGATTTTGTTGTTCAAATGAAATATCTCGAGTAGCCTTTTGCTTTATTGATTCGTTGATTATTAAAATTGTTATATTCTCGGAATATAATCTGTATGGCCCATAATTGCACCTTATACTTGTACTAGCAAAATTCCAGTTTGCTAAACCCTGAGTAATCGGGGGGTGGATACCTGTTATTGCATTCAGGTACATGCATGTTTTGGGGAGCAAACCATGGGATCGATATGAAGGATGATGGAAGATTAATGATACTAATCACATGAGGGCCAGCATTGGGATTCGTTGGTCGAATAGTATTATTCTTTCCGCTGTATTGTTCTCCCGTCTTGTGGGACCATTGTTGTATTTTGACCCCTGTGCAGGTATGAGTTTTGGAACAAATATGTATACGTGTTTCAAGTTGTTATTAATTGATGAAAGACCAAATCGGTCTGTTCGTTATGTAGCCATGTCGGCGTGTATTATGATTATTTTGTTTCTATAGTTAGCCTGGTAAATCCTCGGAGAGGGTCCGCGGTGCTGTGATATTCCCGAGTGGATTGGGGTATTACAGAATATGGTATCGAAGCTTAGGTTGTGGAAACCTAGGTTGTCGGGTCAAGTCGTATATTGTTGAGTCTTGTCTTGTCGGATTTTGTCTGACTGGGTCGTGTCGTGACGCGTTGTCTGAGTTATCAGTTGTGATTAGTATCATGTTGCAGCCATCATCTTCGTGCGACCTGTGGATGTAAGTCTCCTCTTTTATGTGTATTATCTTTGTTTCATGACTCTGTTTACATGCGTGCCATGGAGATGGAATACGTCTTTGATACTTGTGGTATATTACGTGTGTAATGAGCTGGATGTATGGATGGGTTTGACAATGAGCAATGTAGTATGATATGAAACCTTGAACCTTGATGTGTTTCAAGAAATGTATCGATGGTAGGGTTTGTTGAGAAACTCGGATACATGGTTTTGACGTGTGTTTGAATTTGGGAGTAATGAGTTATATTTGATGAATTGGTGATTTTGAATGTCGTGTAGGCATGTGTTTGAGAATTGCCTATTTTGGCTAATTGTTGTTATATGCTACAAACGTGTTTCCATTGGAAAATATGTCTGCTGCGTGCGTATTTGAAAATGTTTTCCTGAAATTTCATAAACTTGAATAAGGTTGTGTAAAACCAATTTTCGAAAATGTTTTGACGGTACGGTTAAGCGGTGGTTTCGTGTGGATTTCGAAAATTATTTGAAGTTGGCGAGTCGGACTTGTATTCTCAAATGAAAACCAACGACAGTATTTGAAAGAGGTGCTTTAAAGTATTTTGGACATTTTGTAAAAGTTAGCATCGTTAACTTTTGCCATGTTTGAGAGGATTTTTCGGAAATGATTTAAACGCATTGGTTTTATTATCAAATAATTCGAGTACACGATTTTAAAAATCTTTCACAACATAAAATTTTTATATTTCCAAAATAAAAATGTGATTTTCACTTTAAAAAATAAATAGTGAAAGATGAAAAATCTTACTCGGTTCAAACTTTAAACTCGGATTGGAAAATTATATGTATTGAATCAGTTAACACAAGCTAATTGCGTACTTAGCGCACGTTATGCGATGTGTGCGTAACGTGGATTTATCACTTAGGGTGAGAGACTAGAGATTAACTAAAGAGATGGCTTGTGATGCCGAGTGATTTGATTTATTGTAGTGTTGCTTTTCTTGTAGGGAATTTGGTATAGTATTCGATTGTGGTCTGCATTAGTTGGACCAGCTTTGTAACTCATATGATGTTATACGTATGAGGTTGTTGGTTGTGGAATTGATTAGTGCTAATATGAATGGCTTGTCCAATTGGGAATGATTCGATGAAACCTTCGAGGGTCGATGGTAAGAGGGTATGGCCACACCATACCTTGTATGTTGTTATTGTTATGATGTCGCATGGTGACATGTGGTTACCTTACGTGTTGTTATTGGAGATTTTGATAAGTGATGACATGGTCATCTTGATGATGTTGATTTCGAGAAAACTTGTTGTTTTCGAATTATTGTTTTGTAAAGGCTTTCAAAACAAATGGTTGGGAACTATGGTTTTAGCCTTGTCAAAACAGCCCGAGGTACCTAGAGTACTTCCAAAATTTTATTTTGAATAAACATACAAATTCAAAGATCTTCAAATGATAACAATTAAATGGGTACCTCATGGAGTTTTAAAAAGGAATATTAACAACGATTGGCTACCATGGTGGTGTATTATGGTCGTGATTGTAACAATAATGGTCATTAATTTTCTATAATACGGTTATGTGATCCGTTAGTTATGACTGTAAGTTATGGATTGCTATGTTCGTAAATTTTCTGAAGTAGGGAGTGCCACTTCAGAGTTTTAGTATATGCCTTGTGGTCGTCATGATTTTATGACATGCTCTCTTTCTCATATTTTATGAAACGAACGAGTTTCATGGTCATTCTGAATTTTTCCATGATTTTACTATCTTGGTCATTCTCATTGTAATTGCCGGGGTGGATATTTTATCTTACTTCTATTTGTGTCCTCTGTTGATATGTCGTGCTGAGTTGGCATTTTGGTATACTATTTTACGATGTTGTGTTTCATCGTGTTGGTTGGGTATCTGCTCAGTATGCCGAGGGGCACAAAATTCGGTTTTGCAAGTTAGTTACCGAGTCGTTCGAGGCACGAACTCCAACACCGATGTCAGGATTGACTCCGAGAAGTCCCTGAAAGTTGTAGTCTGCAGATGCTTGCTATCGACTCGTTGGTGTTCGTTGATACTTTCTAAACTTATTATATTCTTTAGTTTTTGTCGTTCGAACGAGTTGTGATATTTGTAATATCCGGGGGTAATTTTTTTTTTTTCGTGTTACTGTTGAGTTGTACGTATTCATTTGGAATTGTACAAGTGTTGTTGTTTGGACCGATACAATGTGTATTGTATTAGAATATTTCGGGATCGAAATATTTTTATTGGTCGTTTGGTTGTTGCTTGGCGAGTTTGGAATTTTGGCTAAGTTTATAGCCATAGCGTACGCTACCTGTGTAGCATTACGTACGCTAATTTGTTGCGATTGCGTACGTTACGCCCTGAGGTTACGTACGTAATGCGTGGTAGGTGGTGGGAACTTTCCTCGTGGTCAACTTTCGGGGCGAGAGTATCTTTGGGGTATCATTTATATATATATATATATATATTATCAAGTTACTCACCCTTTTGTCATCTCCCTCTCCCTCACGTGAATCTCATCCCCCACCTTCCCTCATTATATATATATATATCTTATATATCACTCCCTCACCTTTTCACTTCCCTCACGTGAACCCCTCTCCCTCATGCATTATTATCCCTCTCACCTATCACTTTATGTATAATATATACATATACATTATCACTCACTCATCATCACCTCACCATCTCCCTCTCTCCCTCTCCTCCTCCCTCTCTCCTTTCTTTTTCTTCTTCTTCCCTCATCATCTTTCTCTCGCCAGCTCTCTCTCCCTTCTCTCCGTCATTTTTTTTTCGGCAAGGCGGAAGCTTGAGGACGGGCCGGTTTCTCCATTTTTTCCGGCGAGATAGAGTTCGGCGGCAGCGGCTCACGACCGGAGCTCGGCGGCGGCTGGTCGGAATTTCGAACCGGAAGGCTGCAAACCGGTCGACATGTTCCGACATTTTTTTCTTCTTTTTCCCGCGAGACGGAGCAGGCACAGCTTCTCCATTTTTCCGGCGGAGGTAGAGCCGACGTCTCGGCGGCCCGGAGCTTCGGCGGCGGCCGATCGGAATTTCCGGGTGGAGACATTATAAATCCGGTCGATCTGAAGTATTCGGCATTTTCTTCGGCGAGCGGAGCTCGGGCGTCGGCGTTCTTCATGGTTTCCGGCCATGGATGCGGTTCCGTTGTTTCGGCAGCCGGAGGTGGTTTTGTCGGAGCGGAAGGCGGAGCGGAGTCTTGACATTTTTCCGCGAAGGTTGCCTACTGATCGACTTTTCCGGGTAAGCCTTTGTGTTGTGTGTTGTATGTTGTGTGTGTTATATATATATACTGTTATATATATATACTGTGTGTAAGCTGTAATGTATATATATAGCGTGATTGTGTGTGTGTGTTTTGTGTGTTATGTATATTATATATATATATGTAACAGAAGTGTGTGTGTGTAGTGTTAGTATATATATATATTTATATATATATATATATATATAGATATTGTGAGTTGTATTGTATATATGTTATATATATATGTAATATATATATATTATATATATACGTATGTATACGGATAAATACGAGTATAGTATGTGTTCGTGTTGGAATTGGAATTATCTATTGTGTTGTTTTCGGTCGATATCGTGTTATCGAATAAATTGTATTTCATTCAAGGTTGTTCGAGTGCTTGTGATTGACGGAGGACGCGTTGATTGATTCGTGGTAGGACGTTGATCGTGGAAGGACTTTCTCGCCTTCGGTTTGAGGCAAGTTTTATACTTGTACTGGTCAATGAGATTAATGTTATCATGTATGTGTATGAATGTGTGTATCATTTCGAGACTTGGTCTCTTTGTGATTTTGTTGATATCAGATTGTTTGATACGATACCCTTGCAAATTATGCCAAATATTATTGTTGTTCGTAAATGGCGATTTAAGGCATTACGATACTTGTTGGTAATATTGTTGTCGATAGCGGTTCGCGGTATCGACATATCGATTGTTATTGTTGATTGACGTTCCTTTGAGATATTGTTGTTGATAGCGGTTTGCGGCATCGGCGTATCGATTGTTGTTATTGATTGATGTTCCATCAAGATATTTTTGTGTGAATAAATGCGTTATTGATATCGGTGTTTTTCTATTGATGTCGTTTTGGCGATTGAAGGCATTGGCGTATTCGATTATCATCTTCGTTATCGGTAACCGATTAAAGGTGCCGAGACATCCGTTGTACAATTGTTATCGGTTAACCGCTCAAGGTTATCGATATATTGAATTGGGATTATCAAAGATAATTCCCATCCGTTGTATAATTATTATCGATTGTCCGCTCTAACGGTAATCGATATATTGAATTGGGATTATCAAATGTAATTTCCACCCGTTGTCAAAAAGATAATTCCCATCCATTGTATAATTGTTATCGATTGGCCATTCTACGGTAATCGAAGTATTGAATTGGGATTATCAACGATAATTCCCATCCGTTGAATTATTATTGTCGTGTTGACCGATTCAAGGCGACACACTATTATTCTTGTGAACTCGGTAATTTTGTGATCGTTGAAGGTTGAGGATTTTCCCAAACCGTTGTGTTGTGATCGTTGTTCATTGGTCCTTAGGGATTTTGATCCCGGGATGGTTGTTTCGAATATTGTCGGTCGTGTCGATCTTTCATTATTCGTGTCATCGTTCACTTGGTGAGTCGTATGATTTGTTTTGGATGTCTTATCCTTTGAGTTTCGTTGTCATGTTGTATCGTGACATATCCGAATCATATCTGCGTGCGATTGGTTATTGTGTAGGATTTTTAGCCGGGCACACGATGGTCATGCGTGGATGTTTCCGCATTGGACCGTGCACACGAGGCGTTAGTTCGTGAGGCTAATTAGGTACATTGTCCCACGTATATTTACGGATTCCGTATACGGGGTGGACATGTGCACGGACACATTTCGGATCGGGCGTCTTGTGATGTCCATCTTGAGCCATAATGTTAATCGTTCACGCACCATGTATGATTGGATGTGTTCGATATTTTGTGATCGATTGTTTCATACGCCCAGGGGTATGTTCGACGATCGAGTTTGTTTCTTTGAGATCTGTATTGTGATGATTTACGGCTTGAACATTGGCTTTCGAGCCATCATGATATTTTTACGGCTTGGTGCTCGGCTTTCGTGCCATCGTGATATTTTGGCAGCTTCGGCTGAGGGCTTTCAGGCCATTGTGATGTAACAGTATTTCCGTTTGAGCCTTCGGGCATTGTGATCCTTATTTATTTCAGCGTTGGATTGATTTACCTTCGGGTAATGTATTGTTGTGTTCTATATTGATGATTCGCCGTTGGGCACATATGTTCTAACCTATTGAGCAGGTATTGATCGTATGCCGTGGGCATAATATTCCACGAATGCTCGATTCTTACTTTGGTTTGTGAGCATCTCGTACTACCATTGTTATCTTGTTTATTACGCCTTTGGATGCATATCATGTTGTGCATGTACTTGATATTCATTATCTTGGATGGTGACCACCGTGGCGGAACATGTTTTCATGTTTTAGGTACTTGCGAGAGAGAGTTGAGACACGGGGGCATGACGATGGCGGCGAGGCATTCGAGCGATACTAGTCGAGATATTTTGGTGTTCATGTTGGTCAGACAGTTGGAGTACTCCATTTTTGTTCAGTCGTTGTCATTTTGTACTATCCGAGCAAGGCTCGTGAACGTTGTTGTATTTTTATTTTGGCCATGTAGGCCCATTCTTGTCGTTAAAATTCCATATCGGGATAGTATGTCGGACGTCATGGTAAGTGCATGATTTCCTATTTTGGTCGATTGTTGTATTTTAGTCGTGTTCTTTGGTGGATCACCCGAGGTGGGGTCCACGGCCTTTGTAATAACTTGATGGGATTTGGGGGTGTTACAGAAGATGGTATCAGAGAGTTGGGTTGTGAGATACCCTGACTTGTGTGTTATGTGGCTCTACCAACGCCGTAGTAGCGGGGCTGTCAGGTTATGACAATCTGGACAGTCGGGTTTTGTGAGTCGTGATAGTTAGACGACTGTGAGTCATTCTTTCATCGAGTCGTCGTCAGTGAAGACTAGTATCGCAAGACCTCGAAGCTTCGTATGACCTGTGTAAGGACTCTATTCTCTTTTATGTGCATACATTCATTATGTCATTGATTAAACCTGTTTTGTTGACACTTGTATGTGACGATCGGGTGCGATTGATTTATGATTATTTGCTTTGGAGCGTGTGGGCTCTGTATCGGCTATGATTAGCGTGATCGATGTGATCGTTTATCTGTTGAGTATGTATACTCGTGTTTTGCGTTGACCTAGCATTCTGGCCGTTGAGGCGTATTTGAGCTGTGGTCATGATTGAACGTTATTCTTTCAGTCTGAAAAGAGGACGTGACAGAGGGGGTAGATGCCGCAGAGTGGGCCGACACCCGAAACCTCGTACCAATAATTTGGTGGCTGACGAATCATTTTCGGAGTTTTGCTCGAGAACCCACCGATCGTGATTGTGTTTGGATCGAGTTCAAGACTCTCATGTTAGAGAGGTATTATCTGGCTCCACTTCGTGAAGCCAAGTTGTCGGAGGTTTTGAACCCCGAATCCGTCGAGGACGAGGGTGTTATTGTTATTGCTGAGAAGTTTCAAGGACTTCTTCAGTTTACTTCATCATTATCCGTCTCGAGGCGGATAAGATCAAGTATTTTAGCAAGATGTTGAACCGCGGTTGAGAATACGATTGTTCAATCACAATTGTAACTCACTTGGCGAACTCATCGAGAAGGCTCTTGGAGCAGAACTCTCGATCGAGGAGCTTACTCAGAAGGATCTTTCAGTTTCTTCTGTGAGAGGACTAGGATGCCGATTCGTTCAGAGGGACATCGAGCTCCGACGTCCAAGAGGTCATTTTCTAGTCGGCCGTGCCGGGAAAGTATTTTCTTCTCAGGCGACGAGTTCGACTGTTATTTGTTTTAATTGTGATTCAGCGGGGCATGTGAGTACTCGATGTACGGTGCCAGCTATTATTTATTTTCTGTGTCGGAGGTGGGGACACCTTCAGAATACTGCATGAGTTCTAGTGCCAGTAGGCCTCGAGAGAGCTCATGGGCCTCGAGTGATTTTGTCACTTCAGTCAGTACTTCATACAAGTGGTCATATCGGGCTTGAGCCGGAGGTATGGACACCCGAGGGGAGTAGCGAGTTCGATTAGGGTCTTCCTCGAGTCGATGAGATCGAGGAGCTCGATGATCTGGAGAATGTGGATTAAGTACATTTGAGATGTAGCCTTGATCTGTATTTTCTTGTCTCTCGGATTGATGTTTGACTCGGTCTGTATTTTAATATTGCGGTTGTGAACCATTTATTATTGATCTATCTTGTTATCATTGTATCTCAGAATCTTGACACTTGAGTCATTTGATGTGATTTTCTTTCCCTTTGGTCCTGTACCCGAGATTTTTGTGATGATCTGGGTAATCGTTCATTGTGATTCGAGACATCAAGTCGTGAGGACTTGGGTGCGCGATTGATATGGTCCCGAGGACTATTCGTGCGTTGTTATTATCTTTTGTGGTGCGACTTCCTGGCTGGTCTCTGGCGGAGGAGTCATGATTCGGCTAATCTCGCATTTGATTGAGTGTCTTTATCACTTGATTTTTTTTCGCCTTGTTCAGGCAGATGAGACGTGGGGACCCGTGGGGTCGGCCCAGTTGCTTAGGCGGAATTGCTCGTATTGAGGAGTATTCCTGGAGATGTTGTTTTCTTATCCTGATGGATAGTCCGTGCCCCGACTTGTGCGCCCGAGTTTGAGGGACGAAACTCTTTTTAAGGGGAGTATGTAATATCCGGGGTAATTTTTTTTTTTTTTCGTATTTGTTGAGTTATACGTATTCATTTGGAATTGTACAAGTGTTGTTGTTTGGACCGATACAATGTGTATTGTATTAGAATATTTCGGGATCGAAATATTTTTATTGGTCGTTTGGTTGTTGCTTGGCGAGTTTGGAATTTTGGCTAAGTTTATAGCCATAGCGTCGCTACGTGTAGCATTACGTCGCTAATTTGTTGCGATTGCGTGCGTTACGCCACGAGGTTACGTACGTAATGCGTGGTAGGTGGTGGGAACTTTCCTCGTGGTCAACTTTCGGGGCGAGGGTATCTTTGGGGTATCATTTATATATATATATATATATATATATATATATATATATATATTATCAAGTTACTCACCCTTTTGTCATCTCCCTCTCCCTCACGTGAATCTCATCCCCCACCTTCCCTCATTATATATATATATATATCTTATATATCACTCCCTCACCTTTTCACTTCCCTCACGTGAACCCCTCTCCCTCATTCATTATTATCCCTCTCACCTATCACTTTATGTATAATATATATATATATACATTATCACTCACTCATCATCACCTCACCATCTCCCTCTCTCCCTCTCGGCAGCTCCTCCTCCCTCTCTCCTTTCTTTTTCTTCTTCTTCCCTCATCATCTTTCTCTCGCCAGCTCTCTCTCCCTTCTCTCCGTCATTTTTTTTTCGGCAAGGCGGAAGCTTGAGGACGGGCCGGTTTCTCCATTTTTTCCGGCGAGATAGAGTTCGGCGACGGCAGGCAGCTCACGACCGGAGCTCGGCGGCGGCCTGGTCGGAATTTCCGAACCGGAAGGCTGCAAACCCGGTCGACATGTTCCGACATTTTTTTTTCTTCTTTTTCCCGCGAGACGGAGCAGGCACCAGCTTCTCCATTTTTTCCGGCGACCGGAGGTAGAGCCGACGTCTCTGACGGCGACTGGAGCTCGGCGGCGGCCGATCGGAATTTCCGGGTCGGGAGACATTATAAATCCGGTCGATCTGAAGTATTCCGGCATTTTTCTTCCGGCAAAGCGGAGCTCGGGCGTCCGACGTTCTTCATGGTTTCCGGCCATGGATGCGGTTCCGTTGTTTCCGGCAACCGGAGGTGGTTTTTGTCCGGAACGAAAGGCGGAACGGAGTCTTGACATTTTTCCGGCGAAGGTTGCCCGGCCGATCGACTTTTCCGGGTAAGCCTTTGTGTTGTGTGTTGTATGTTGTGTGTTATATATATACTGTTATATATATATATACTGTGTGTAAGCTGTAATGTATATATATATATAGCGTGATTGTGTGTGTGTGTTTTGTGTGTTATGTATATTATATATATATATATGTAACAGAAGTGTGTGTGTGTAGTGTTAGTATATATATATTTATATATATATATATATAGATATTGTGAGTTGTATTGTATATATGTTATATATATATGTAATATATATATATATATATATATTATACATATACGTATGTATACGGATAAATACGAGTATAGTATGTGTTCGTGTTGGAATCGGAATTATCTATTGTGTTGTTTTCGGTCGATATCGTGTTATCGAATGAATTATATTTCATTCAAGGTTGTTCGAGTGTTTGTGATTGACGGATGACGCGTTGATTGATTCGTGGTAGGACGTTGATCGTGGAAGGACTTTCTCGCCTTCGGTTTGAGGCAAGTTTTATACTTGTACTGGTCAATGAGATTAATGTTATCATGTATGTGTATGAATGTGTGTATCATTTCGAGACTTGGTCTCTTTGTGATTTTGTTGATATCAGGGGATTGTTTGATACGATACCCTTCGGCAAATTATGCCAAATATTATTGTTGTTCGTAAATGGCCGATTTAAGGCATTACGATACTTGTTGGTAATATTGTTGTCGATAGCCGGTTCGCGGTATCGACATATCGATTATTATTGTTGATTGACGTTCCTTTGAGATATTGTTGTTGATAGCCGGTTTGCGGCATCGACGTATCGATTGTTGTTATTGATTGATGTTCCATCAAGATATTTTTGTGTGAATCGTCGTTATTGATATCAGTGTTTTTCTATTGATGTCGTTTTGGCCGATTGAAGGCATTGACGTATTCGATTATCATCTTCGTTATCGGTAACCGATTAAAGGTGCCGAGACATCCGTTGTACAATTGTTATCGGTTAACCGTTCTGAAGGTTATCGATATATTGAATTGGGATTATCAAAGATAATTCCCATCCGTTGTATAATTATTATCGATTGTCCGCTCTAACGGTAATCGATATATTGAATTGGGATTATCAAATGTAATTTCCACCCGTTGTCAAAAAGATAATTCCCATCCATTGTATAATTGTTATCGATTGGCCATTCTACGGTAATCGAAGTATTGAATTGGGATTATCAACGATAATTCCCATCCGTTGAATTATTATTGTCGTGTTGACCGATTCAAGGCAGCACACTATTATTCTTGTGAACTCGGTAATTTTGTGATCGTTGAAGGTTGAGGATTTTCCCGAACTGTTGTGTTGTGATCGTTGTTCATTGGTCCTTAGGGATTTTGATCCCAGGATGGTTGTTTCGAATATTGTCGGTCGTGTCGATCTTTCATTATTCGTGTCATCGTTCACTTGGTGAGTCGTATGATTTGTTTTGGATGTCTTATCCTTTGAGTTTCGTTGTCATGTTGTATCGTGACATATCCGGAATCATATCTGCGTGCCGATTGGTTATTGTGTAGGATTTTTAGCCAGGCACACGATGGTCATGCGTGGATGTTTCCGCATTGGACCGTGCACACGAGACGTTAGTTCGTGAGGCTAATTAGGTACATTGTCCCACGTATATTTCTGGATTCCGTATACGGGGGTGGACATGTGCACGGACACATTTCCGGATCGGGCGTACTGTGATGTCCATCTTGAGCCATAATGTTAATCGTTCACAAACCATGTATGATTGGATGTGTTCGATATTTTGTGACTGATTGTTTCATACGCCCGAGGGGTATGTTCGACATCGAGTTTGTTTCTTTGAGATCTGTATTGTGATGATTTACTGACTTAGCATTCGGCTTCGAGCCATCATGATATTTTTACGGCTTGGTCATTCGGCTTCAGGCCATCGTGATATTTTGGCGGCTTATTTGAGGGCTTTCGTGCCATTGTGATGTAACGGTATTTCGTTTGAGCCTTGGGCATTGTGATCCTTATTTATTTCAGCGTTGGATTGATTTACCTTCGGGTAATGTATTGTTGTGTTCTATATTGATGATTCGCCGTTGGGCACATATGTTCTAACCTATTGAGCAGGTATTGATCGTATGCCATGGGCATAATATTCCACGAATGCTCGATTCTTACTTTGGTTTGTGAGCATCTCGTACTACCATTGTTATCTTGTTTATTACGCCTTTGGATGCATATCATGTTGTGCATGTACTTGATATTCATTATCTTGGATGGTGACCCCGTGGGCGGAACATGTTTTCATGTTTTAGGTACTTGCGAGGAGAGAGTTGAGACACAGGGGCATGACGATGGCGACGAGGCATTCGAGCGATACTAGTCCGAGATATTTTGGTGTTTATGTTGGTCAGACAGTTGGAGTACTCTATTTTTGTTCAGTCGTTGTCATTTTGTATTATCCGAGCAAGGCTCGTGAACGTTGTTGTATTTTTATTTTGGCCATGTAGGCCCATTCTTGTCGTTGAAATTCCATATCGGGATAGTATGTCGGACGTCATGGTAGGGTCTGTGATTTCCTATTTTGGTCAGTTTGTTGTATTTTAGTCGTGTTCGCCTGGTGGATCACCCGAGGTGGGGTCCACGGCACTGTAATAACCCAATGGGATTTGGGGGTGTTACAATATTGTTTCGGATTTAACCGTTTATCGTTATGACTTTCCCAAGTTTGGATCGACTCTCGGTAGCCCTATTCTAAATGAACGTCTTGTAGTTATTACAAGTTCATTTAGTATCCTGAGTTGAAGTGTGAATCTCAGAGTTATTGTTCGATTATCGTTGTTTGATCAATATTGCCCGATTATTATTGTTCGATCTCGTATCGTGATTATTGAACATTTGGGCCACTTCGTAATTTCCTTAAGTTTCGGGAAAGTTGTATTCCTAGTTGATCTTCCAAACCTTTGAGGCTATCAGAATTACATACCTGTTCGTGTGTTGGTGGTTGTGCTGTTCGGATTAATAAACAGTAGGAATTTTGTTCATTGCATCCTGTTAACACTCTGGCATAGCGAATCAGACTGTAGCAGTTCTGTAGTGCATGAGATTTGTTGTGCGCCATCAGCAGCAGATAATGTGTGCTGTCTAGGGTTGCCTTGCATTGTTGTTTCATGTTTTAAGTTTCGGGACGAAACTTCTTTTTTGTGGGGTAGAATGTAATACCCGAGATTTCTGTTTCTGGTTACTTTGAATTATTTGTCGGTTGTGCTAGCTATCTTGTTTCGTTGATGATTATTTGGGACTTTTCCCTATGTTGTGTACGGTATGATGTACCACGTGGTGGTGTTCGTCGGGCACGACTTGTTGTTGTGTAAGTCGTGCATATCGTGTGTATGCATGTGTGACATGGCATATTGTATTCTGTGGTCGTTTTGTCTCTTTGAGGGCGTTGTGAGCTCTTGTTTTCGTTTCCTTTCGAATTGGTTATGTTCTGGGTGCTTTCAGAGCCGTGTCGGACTCAATGTTAGCATTCGATTGTAGCACACGAGCAGGCCACATGGGCATGTGCTCGTGCGCAACCAGAGCTCAACAGTGAGCTCCAGGGAGGCACGAGCAAGACACACGAGCAACTGCTCGTGCGCTGTGCTCGTGTGTGTTGGTAGTAGCTAGACAGTGGCCTAGCGCACGACCAAACACACGAGCATTTGGTCGTGCGTGATGGTCGTGCGTCGCTGATGTATATAAGGGGACAAACGGGTTTTTCACCTCATTTTTCCCCTTCTTCTCTTCTCCTTGCGGTTGACGGCCGGGTGAGACTAGGGTTTGAATTCTTGGTCGGTTCTACTCAATCCCTAGGTGTTTTGGAGCATCCTATGTGATTATAACATCATCTAATCCATTGTTCTTTGTCGGATCGAGGTATTTTTCTTGATTTCCTAGAGTTGACCATTTTGGGATATTTGTTCTTGGTTTCGTATCCAATCCAATTTTGATGAATCGATTGTTGTTAAATGATGTTGTTGAACATATCCTATGGAGTGTGTATCCATATTTCAGTCTCGTATATTCCGAATTGTGATTGTTGTGTTCTAGAGGAGTCTTGAGTATTTAATATTTGATTAAATGTCTCAATGAGTTTCTTTTGGTGGTTGGGGGCGATTTCCATTGTTATTGGTCTTGCTCCTTGTCGTGATCGTGTTTTCGTTGTTTCTTGTGGGAGTTGTAGGTTTCGAGGCACTTCGGTCGAGCTGTATTCGTCAGAGTATTTGTGTGCCGATTTTGAGGAAAGTATCTTGTCCATACACTTCGTGTTTCGTCTATATAATTAACTATGTGTGCAATCGGAATATTTTTAATGAACCTTTAAAGAATTGGTATATTCTCGATGAAGGTTTTCTTCAAAATTAACTCGGGCGTTTGTAAATAAATGGTTCATTCTGAGAATGTGTAATGGTGTTGTATATTGGAATGCCTTGTTTTTGGGTGGTCCCGTTGGGTGTGACTAAATCGCTAATGGACTGAAAGTTGTATCCCTTCGGCAAGGGGTGTGAATATGTATATGTGTGCTTATTGATGAGTATGTGATGTTATGTGTTATTGGTTGTAACACCTGTAATATCCGGGGATAATTTTTTTTCATGTTACTGCTGAGTTGTACGTATTCATTTGGAATTGTACAAGTGTTGTTGTTTTGGACTGATACAATGTATATTCTATTGGAATATTCCGGGATCGAAATATTATACTTGTCGTCGGGTTGGTTTCGTCGTTTGAATGTTGGTTGGAGAGTTTGGATTTTTGGCTAAGTTCATAGCCTTAGCGTACGCTACGGATGTAGCATTACGTACGCTAGCGTGTTGCTATTACGTACGTTATGCCTGTAAGGTTACGTACGTAATGCTTGGTAGGTGGCAGGAACCTTCCTCGTAGTCACTTTCGGCCGGTGGGTCCCGAGCATCTTTCGATCGGATCTCACTATTGCAGTCAACAGTCCCTTACGTACGTTAAGAGGTGAACTCTACGTATGTAATGCAGGTCTTGTTAACGTACATAATATGTTTTTGTTTACGTACGTTAAGGCCTTCGTATTTAATCCAGTTAGTTCTGGATTTACATTACGTACGTTAAATTCTTAGCATAGCGTACGTAATGCCTCTTACGTACGTTAACCATAATGTATAACGTACGTAATGAATTGGTCAGTCTATTTATCTTGGTTTCGTCTTTCATTTCCTCACGAACCAAAACACAATTTCTCTCCCTAGAATCATCCGTTTGGACTTGTTATTGATGTTTAGCACCTTCCAACTCGATCTTGATCATCCTAGCTTGGATTGAAGCTTGAAGTTGGAAGCTTGTTGGTGCTCCTTTGGTGTTTGGAGGCTTCTTCTTGTTCTTCTTTGGTAAGTTCCCTCAATCTCTTGTTCTTCAAGTGATTTTCAAGTTTTTGTTGTTGTTTTCTTCGGGTATTGTTTGATTAATGGAGTATATCATGATTCTTCATGGCTTTGATAAACTTTTGATGAAGAACATGATAGTATTACTTGAGTTGGATTATGTTCTTGATGTTTTAGATTGTTTGGAGGTTTTTAATCATGTCTAGGAAGGATTATGGTAAGATTGTTATATGATTAACATAGCCTTGAGATGATTATTGTTGTTGGTGGTGTTCTTGAAAGATTTTAACCATTTTAGTAAGGATTTATGATGATTTAGGAGGTGATTATCATAATTTGAAAATAGTTGAGTGAATCTTGTTGTTTAATCCGAATTCATGATGTATTGATGAAGGATTTTTGTTTCAAACATCATGATTATTGAGTTGATGATGTTCTTGGGGGTGATAATGATAATATTGATAATATTATCATTGTAGGAGGATCAATTTGATGATATTGGTGATATTATCATTTTGAGATGATTGTTTTGATGATTGTTCTTAAGTGAATCATGTTGAATGGATTTCACAAGTGTTAAGAACGTAATGATCATGTTAATTGATCATCGAGGTGTTGGAGGATGTTAGAATTCATAGTTGAGAACTATGATATTCGTTCGTGCGGTGTGATTGATTCGTGTTTGAATCAGGCTTTGTCCTTGTCGTTGTTTTCTATTGATTTTGTGTTTTTGAATGAATCATTTTCATTCAAG
This sequence comes from Orobanche coerulescens, assembly GCA_033398695.1. Taxonomy (NCBI): domain Eukaryota; kingdom Viridiplantae; phylum Streptophyta; class Magnoliopsida; order Lamiales; family Orobanchaceae; genus Orobanche; species Orobanche coerulescens. The sequence goes on along the minus strand of CM065810.1, from coordinate 155,178,030 downwards.
GTTGTTCGAGTGTTTGTGATCGTCGGGAGGCGCCGTTCGTCGTTTCGTGCCAGGACGTTGATTGTGGAAGGACTTTCTCGCCTTCGGTTTGAGGCAAGTTTTATACTTGTACTGGTCAATGAGATTAATGTTATCATATATGTGTATGAATGTATTGTATCATTTAGAGACTTAGTCTCTCCGTGATTTGTTGATATTCGGGAATTGTTTGATGCAATACCCTTCGGCAATTATGCTAGATGTTACTGTTATTCGTTAACAGTCGGTTTAAGGCATTGAGATTCTTGTTGATACTGATGTTTTCGACAGCCGGTTCGCGGTATCGATGTATCGATTATTATTGTTGACGTTAATGTCATTCTGAGGCATCGTTGAATCGTTATTATTGAATTGGAACTGTCGCTATGATGTTGCATTGGCCGATTGAAGGCGTTTGATATATTTGTTTATTATATCTATTTCAGTGGTCAGTTTAAGACGCCGAGACATCCACTCTACCGTATCATTGTGTATCGATTGACCGTTCTGAGGTAATCGATGTATTTAATTGGGATTATCGAAGATAATTCCCATCCGTTGTATCATTGTGTATCGATTGACCGTTCTAAGGTAATTGATGTATTTAATTGGGATTATCGAAGATAATTCCCATCCGTTGTATCATTGTGTATCGATTGACCGTTCTAAGGTAATCGATGTATTTAATTGGGATTATCGAAGATAATTCCCATCCGTTGTGTCATCATTATCGATTGACCGTTCTAAGGTAATCAATGTATTGAATTGGGACTGTCAAGGATAGTTTCCATCCGTTGAGTTGTTGTGATCGATTGGCCATTCTAAGGCAGTCAAGGTATTTGAATTGGGACCGCCATGGACGGAGCCCATCCATGAGTTATTTTTGTCGTGTTGGCCGACTCAAGGCAACACGCTATTATTCTTGTGAATTTGATAATCTTGGGATCGTTACTGTTGTGATTAATTGGGTTTTAGAGGCTAGTCTCGACTAGTGCTCGATGGGTAAGTCTGGGGCTTGAACCTTCGCGGTTGGTTTTCTAGCACCTGCAATTCAGCAGGTCACGGTCATTGGATGACCTCATTGTGATACGGCTTCGTGCCGTGGCTTCGGACCTCATTGTGATAAGGCTTCGTGCCGTGGCTTCGGCCCTCATTGTGATACGGCTTCGTGCCGTGGCTTCGGCCCTCATTGGGATACGGAAGCTGATAAGTTGGCATCTCGTACAGAAGTACGAGTGTTTGTAGGATATCCGAAGGGAACGAAGGGTGGCTTATTCTACAGTCCTAAAGACCATAAGGTCATTGTTAGCACCAATGCCCGGTTCTTAGAGGAGGACTATGTAATAAGCCACAAGCCTAGGAGTGAGGTCATTCTAGAAGAACTTAGGGGCGAGGTTTCGACAACACCAATTGTACAAACACCTAGTGTACCACGTATCGACACTATTATGGATAGGCAAACCAAGGACATGCCTCGTCGTAGTGGGAGGGTTGTTCGTCAACCTGAACGTTTCATCGGCGTGGGCGCATCTTCCGACCACTCCCCGGACCAGGATGAAACGGATCCATGTACGTACAAACAGGCAGTTCAAGACAAGGATGTTGGATCCTGGAAAACAGCAATGGAATCCGAAATGGGATCTATGGATTCTAATCAAGTGTGGGAGCTAGTAGAGCTACCCAATGGGGTAAAACCCATTAGAAGTAAGTAGGTCTACAAGGGTAAGAGAGGATCGAAAGGGAAGGTTGAAACCTTCAAAGCAAGGCTTGTTGCGAAAGGTTAGACTCAGAAGGAGGGCATCGACTACGATGAGACCTTTTCGCCAGTAGCCATGCTTAAATCGATCCTCTCACATCCCAAGACCGCTCCGCCGTAGCATGATATTGTCCGCTCTGGCACTCTCCTCTGAGATGGCCCTCACAGTTTTATTTCTGGGAGCCCGCGAGCAGCTTCCCAAGAGGTCACCCATCCTGAGATTACTCTCGCCTGAGCACGCTTAACTTCGGAGTTCTCATCTCCCCGAAGCCAGTGAGCTCCCAAAAGGACTCACGCTATTTGGAGGTGGGCATGCACATATAAGGCACTTCGCCCCCTCTCCGCTAGTGCGAGTGTGCCGACGAGGACGTCGGACCCCTTGAGGGGGGTGGATTGTGATATCCCACATCGACTAGCGGAGAGGGGGCGAAGTGCCTTATATGTGCATGCCCGCCTCCAAATAGCATGAGGCCTTTTGGGAGCCCAGTGGCTTCGGAGAGATCGTGCTCGGGCGAGAGTAATCTCAGGATGGGTGACCTCCTGGGAAGCTGCTCGCAGGCTCCCAGAAACAAAATCGTGAGGGCCAGCTCAGAGGAGAGTGTCCAGAGCGGACAATATCATGATACGGCGGAGCGGTCTTGGGATGTGATAATTTTGTAACAGAGCCACTCTGCCGTGTAGTACGAGTGTGCCGATGAGGACGTCGGGCCCCTTGATGGGGGTGGATTGTGATATCCCACATCGACTAGCGGAGAGGGGGCGAAGTGCCTTATATGTGCATGCTCGCCTCCAAATAGCGTGAGGCCTTTTGGGAGCTCACTGGCTTCGGAGAGATGAGAACTCCGAAGTTAAGCGTGCTCGGGCGAGAGTAGTACCAGGATGAGTGACCTCCTGGGAAGCTGCTCGCGGGCTCCCAGAAACAAAACCGTTAGGGCCAGCTCAGAGGAGAGTGCCCAGAGCGGACAATATCATGCTTACGGCGGAGCGGTCTTGGGATGTGACAATTTGCAACTGCTACCGCCGGGTTTCGAACCCGGATGGACCCGTGCCCTGAGCGCGCAGACAGCCATCTCGGCCATAGTCCACAATTTAACAGCTTTGATATGTCATTTTGGAAAATTCACCATAAATCGTAGGAAAATAATTAGACCTTGTATAATATGTACCTAGGAAGGTCTAGTGTTGAATTACCCGGAAATGGAATAATATTGGTAATTTAGTGGGTTTATGAAGGGTAAAACAAGTCCCAAACAGACCTACAGATTTGGGGTAAAATCTAGAATTATGTAGTTGGACTTTTGCTATATGTTTTTAGCTAGGAATGCTTATTTATGCAACGTAATCCCATGTTAGGGAAGAAAGAGAGGTGGTGACCTTTCCTGGGGTTTGATACAGTTTCGTGGTGATACGCTTCTAATCGAGGTGAGCTCTCTCACTGCGTAGGTTAGGGGCTATATGTGCATTTCTGTAGCTCGTGTGTGTGCTAGTTAATTTTGTTGTATGTGGTACTAGTGTGTATAGTGCCTAGTATGGACCTTTGGTGTCGTATAAAACTCGAGGAGACCGATAGCTCGGGGAGACCGCGAAATATGTATACGGGTGTCGTATAAACTCGGGGAGACCGAGGAACACGTACACGGTGTTGTATGAATTTGGGGAGACCGATGGTTATATAAACAGTTGTTCTTGCATGAGTTTGCCTGTTTAGGATATGTTCTCAAACTGGCATGGGTGGATTATTTGTACCTAGTGGTTAGGGGCAGTGTTCATATGATTGCTATCCTATGTGGTGTTTGAATTCACTAAGCTTCGTGCTTACCCTTTTCCTATAAATTACTGTTTCAGGTGCGAGTGGCAGTAAGGCGTGACGGTACACATTGGCGCGTTGAGAAGATCTTTGTTATTATTTATTTGAGACTTAAGTTTATAATTATTACATTTTCTGCTGTGTTATTTGGGGTTGGTTGTTTAACTTAACGGTTTTTGATGAAACGTTTATTTAGCTCTCAACACTTATGATTTTATCTAATAAAATGGCATTTATAAAAAGTTCAAATTATTGTAATTTCTGGGACGTGACATATCCAGATTCTCTTAGCTATAGCTGCGCATATGGATATGGAGTTTTGGCAGGTGGATATCAAGACTACGTTCTTGAACGGGAGTCTTGATAAGAAAATTCATATGCGCCAACCTGAAGGATTCATTGCTGACGGAGAGGAGCACTTAGTGTACAAGCTTAAGAGAGCCATTTATGGTCTCAATCAAGCATCAAGGTCTTGGAACATGCGATTTGATAAGGTCATTCAATCATATGGTTTTGAACAGTGACCTAGTGAAGTTTGTGTATACAATAAGTGCGATGGAAATGTGCTAGTGTTTCTTGTACTGTACGTAGATGATATACTTCTAATTGGAAACAATGTGAAGGTATTATGAGACGTAAGGGTATGGCTATCTTATTAGTTCGATATGAAGGATTTGGGAGAAGCTGGGCACATCCTTGGTATTAAGATCTTTCGAGATTGCAAGAAAAAGATGGTGTGCTTATCTCAGGCATCATATATCGATACGGTGCTAAAGCGGTTTAGCATGGAGAATTCCAAGAAAGGTTTCATTACCTTACAGACATAGAATTCAGCTATCTAAAGCTATGTGTCCTAAGACACAGAAGGAGATATATGACATGAAGCTGGTCCTTTATGCTTCGGCAGTGGGAAGCCTCATGTATGCTATGCTTTGCACCAGGCCTGATATCTGTCATGCTGTAGGCATGGTGACGAGATATCAGTCAAACCCAGGATCAGGATATTGGATTGCTGTCAAGCATATACTCAAGTACCTGAGAAGGACTATGGAGCATATGCTTGTATATCAATCGGATACACTTTGTCCTTTGGATTACACTAACTCATATTTCCAGTCAGACAAAGTTAAGCTTAAGTCAACCTCGAGATATGTTTTTGTTGGACTTAGATTTGGTTCTTGGTTTGCATAGAAGTATCACAATTTTATTGTGGCAATACTGGTGCATTTATAAACCCGGAGGAACTACGAGCCCATAGAGCAAGGAAACATATCAGTCGCAAGTAACGTTGTAAAACGAGGGAACGTAGTGTTGTTCAAGATTGGATCTGGAAACAACCTAGTTGATTCTTTCATGTGGAAGGAATGAGGTTGAGATGTATGTCAGTATTGCTTTGAGTATAAGTGGGAGATATATAGACATAGTCTATATAGTATACTTCAAAAGCATGCTTTGAGTATAAGTGGGAGATTGTTAGGGTTGTATACATCAAAGCATACTTTATGCTTGTATTACTTAATTTCCAGGTCTTTATCTATGAGAATATTTAATTCATTTATCACATGTTTTGCATATTTATTCACGCTATGGTTATGCAAATGTTGTCTAAATTACTCTATATTATAGATAATGTGGTGTGTCGTGTCACACAGAAGATCACATTATCGGTTCCTTATATAGTAATATTTAGTTCACAATCTATATAACATTAGACCGTTATGTGAGAGGTTGTAGTATATGCTTGAGATTGGTTGGTCTTGAACGTTAGCATATATTAGCGTATTCGGTATACGTTGAATAGGATCGAGGTGAGATAGATTCTTCTGTACTGACTATAAGATGAACATACATCTCGGACAAGTATTATTTCTTAATTCTAGCGATTAATATTTAATTATATATATTTAATATTTATTGCTTTGATTTATCATGGGTGAGAGTCACAATGATTGACTCAATATGCTCGATATTTTGGGCAATATTATTATTTATATGATAATTAATATTATAGCTAGAAATCGTATCCCGACCAGTCAGGTTGATCATGTCCCTTGAGGCACTCGAAAGGATTATTATATTAAACCCTGCAGGTGGAATTAATTTTCTGATATAATAATAAAGGTCGAGTGGTATACTCATGTATAATATATTAATTAATTAAGAGCTGTCAGTAGCTTAAATTAATTAATGGACATGGAATATCTTAAACACGGGAAATAATTAATTAAAAAAGGAGCCCAATTTCGTAATTTGGGATTTTGGTAGGAAGTGCAATATCAACCTTTTAGTGGAGTAAGTTGATATTAATACAGTCTTAATATTAGGAAGAGTCCTAATATTGGAAAGAAGATATCTATTGGGAGTCCTTACCATATCCTCCTTAAGGTCCCTAGAGTAGCCCAAAACACCTATAAATAGGACATTGGTGTTGGCCGATTTTTACATCATTATTGAAGCAAGAAAATCGATTTTTGTGTGTGTATTTAATTGTGGATCTTGACTTGTGTCTTGAATTCCATAATTTAGTTAACACAATATTTTTCTAAAATACCAAAATATTCAAGAAAAATAGAGAGAACAAAAATGGTGAGTTTCTTGAGAAGATAATTCGGCCGATCCATTGTAGTCCAAGTTGAGTCCGGTAGATTGTTTCCCACACGATATCCGGACATAGGCGGGATATACTCTAGAAGATCTTGAGGTATAAATACAAGAAGATCGGAGAGAAGTACGAAGAGGAGATAAATCGACCAAAAGGGATTTCCTACCACTTCGCGTCAAAGGTATTAATTACCAACTCCCATGTGTAAATATGTGTATTTAATTGTTTATTAATATATTTAGTTAATTAATTGACAAGCCTAAATAGATCCGTTTTTATGTTGGTTATTTATAAAACCTTTCATAAAACAATTTCACCAACTAGCTTCCGTTGCGTTTTATATTCCAACACAGTCATCCAGATAATGAGCATCAATTACATGTACAACCTGATTTGCATCCAAAGGCAGAATTAACGGTACAATAATAGTAATACGAGATGCTCACAACCCAAGGTAAGAACCGAGAATTCGTGAAACACTATGCCCATGGCATATGATCAATACCTGCTCAACAGGTTAGAACACAAGTGCCCAACGCGAATCATCAATATAGAACACAACAATAAATTACCCGAAGGTAAACCAAACCAGATTTAAAATAGATACGAATCACAATGCCCGAAGGCTCTACGGAAATACTAAAACATCACAATGGCCTGAAAGCCACTTAGCCAAAGCTGCCAATCATCACAATGGCCCGATGCCAAATATTCCGAAGCTGTATTACATGAGGGCCGAAGCCACGGCACGAAGCCGTATCACAATGAGGGCCGAAGTCACGGCACAAAGTCGTATAACAATGAGGGCTGAAGCCACGGCACGAAGCCGTATCACAATGAGGTCATCCAATGACCGTGACCTGCTGAATTACATGTGCTGGGAAACCAACCGCGAAGGTTCAAGCCTCAGACTTACCCATAATGAGATCACTCAGTGACCGTGACCTACTGAACTGTAGGTATTGGGAAACCAACCGCGAAGGTTCAAGCCCCAAACTTACCCATCGAGCACTAGCCGAGACTACGCCATAAATGGCTTTCAGCAACACCCAAAAAAGTGTGCTCAAAGGGGTAAAAAGTGTTGCTGAAAGCAAAAAAACATGCTACAGTAACACTTTTTAGAAATTTGGTGGTGTTACAAAAACGGCCGCTACCATAGGGGTCTATACCAACACTTTTAATTTTATCGTAACACACGGAAAATGTGTTGCTACAAACCCCAATGCCTACACTTTTTACCTCTGTAGCAACACCAACAAAAATGTTACTGTAGACCAATGGCAACACCAATGTCTCTCTAGCAACACCCATAAACGTGTTACTGTAGACCAATGGCAACACCACTAATCCCCACTGTAACACCAGCGGCTGAAACACATTTTTGTTTTGGCAACACCTTTTTCCATTATTGTAACATTTATTTTGTGAACACGTTTTTGTTCTAGTAATAGTTTAAACCATAATAAAACCAATCAAATAAACCATAATCAAATAACCTGTCAGAGTTTTACATAAGCAAGGCTTTTCAAGCTATCAAAATAAACCACGACATCATCATCATTCAACATAAATAAACCAGTCAAAACCTAACTTAAGTACCATAGAATAACTAACTTAGCACCATCCAAAACCTAACTTCAGTACCACCGCATTAATACCATCATAATCCGAAAACAATGCAAAAGATAACGTAAATACTAAAAAAGACTTAAATCGGGATTCTGGCCAGGCAATTTTTTCATCATCTCTCGAACTTTTTGGTCAAGTTTCTCATCCATTTCTTGTTGAAGGTGAGCCCGAATCTTTGCAGTTAAGTGTGACATTCACTGATCTGGAACGGAGGTTGCACATGATGTTGAAGAAGACTTTGACTTCGATTCCTTGTTCTGAATAAGCCTCTCAACTAGCCAAGATGGGGTTGTGTTCCTTGCCACCATGAACCAATTTATTAGCAGCCTCAATACCTTCCTTTTCTAGAGATTTCTTAACATCAGCCTATAAAAAGAACGGAAAGTCAGATTCATACTTGGTAAATACTAGAAAAACCTTCCCCTGGTTTATTTAAAAGTTTCTACATGCATGATTAATACATAAAAAAGTTTATCAACAATAAAATAAGCTTCTAGTGTGGCAATTGAGTGGCTTCATCGAAATTTTAATCGAATATCATACATGTATCAATATACTTGGCAAATATATAACAGCTACCGAACTTGTGATAATTTATGTGCTGCAAATTATCATAAATATTCACAGAACATGTTTAACCAAAAGAAACTATTCACATAACATCTTACGAAAAGTTATTTCCTTCTCATACCAAGTTCTAAACTAGATCACCTTAATCCTATTGTCTTGGTAGTTAGCAAGATCGCAGGCGAATAGTTTGCCAGAAAGAAATAAATTTTAAGATTCTATATCAAACTATTCCCACCGTGTATATATGTGTGGTTTGTAATATGCATATTTTCAAAAGCAATAGTGCACAAAATTCACAAAAATTTAGTAAAAAGGCACCCAGTATTCACATCACGAGTCATGACAATCATAACTACGCCTAAAGTCTTTATTGAATATATTATATTTTGAACACACTCTAATTATCCAATTCATCTAGTATAAATAAAAGCTGAAAGAAAACAACCTGAGAAAGAGATGACTAACCTGGGAGAATCCCATGTCATCATCACTCTACTCCTAATCATGCAAGTAACCTAATCAAAAAAGGAGAATCCCATGTCATCATCACTTTACTCCTCTTCTTTCTTCTCCTCAGCGGGAGCTGCCTCAGTAGATGCTGCTGCACCACTATATGTTACATATAATTGAGAAAGCATTTTCTACAAAGATAAAATCACAAAATTAGATAGCCCATATTTTTATAGTCTTATCACGAGAGGATGTAATTACACATTAGTCCACAGGAGAAAACTCCACAGACCATCTTCCCCTTTTATGGCCTTTAAGAACAACAACAGAAACTAGATCTGGCAGCCTCCATATGTACGTTGTGTGGTCCTAAACATTTGCAGGAGGAAATCAAGGGAAATAAATTTATTGGACAATTAGATAAGATGGAGAAATTGCACTTTTGGTCCCATAATTCACTTCTGATGCCACTAGAATATTTTTCTTTCTTGGCACCTTTGATCCCACCAAAAGATTTTTTTTGCACTTCTGGTACCACGAGAAGTTCCTTTTTTTATTGCATTTTTCGTCCCATCCCCAAAAAATTTAATTTATTGGGCACTTTCGGAGCTAAATATTCAATGATTAATTCTTATGCGATGTTTTCTGCCCATTTTTTAAATATTTGGAGTAAAATTGCAAATTATGGGACCAAAAGTGTCAGGACCGCAATCCTGGGGCCAAATGCGTAATTATCTCGATAAGATGATTTACCATCCCATGCGAATTTGAGTGATTTTCACAATTCACTAACCTGAGAACTACTGCAAACAAGACTATCATTTGGTGCAATTGCTAACGAGTTTATATCTTTGTCATGAGCAGATACCACGGCTTTTGCTTTCAAGTTGGAAACCTGTCCAAAATCATCTGATATTCCATCTAAGCTCTACACCTTCAGCATATGATCGCTAACCAAAATAAAATACATATAAAACATTACTTCAGATCAGATTCATATACAAATCAACATGTAATATTACAAACAAGGACACTCTAGTATAAGATATTTTGGTAAAATTACCTACTACCGCTAACAAAAAAGTTCCTGCTTTTATGCGAGAAAGCAACAGCGCCAACAGCCCCCAAGTGACCTATGCCAATTCCAATGCACCCTTGGCTTTTGGACTCCTATAACCTAGCCTGTTAAGATAACATAATCAGAGACCAACATTTCATGGTTGGCACACTTAAACACCAACACACACATCAAGAATATGATCGCGGCTACACGCTTAAACACCAACATACACATCATGAATTAGATATCAAGAGAAACTCACCTTCAGATGACCATATAGGGTCTGAGTTCACATAATCTGTTGATGCAATAAAACAGCCTATATATCATGGTTCCCAGCACATCACACATAGTCGACAAACTAAATAACCCAGCATTTCCATGATGATGGACCAAATAGGAAGAATGGATATGTTGGATCAAGTAACCAAAATCCCAGAAAAACAGAGCAATTAGTACAATAAAATTTTATGTTCTAATTCATTTACAATAAAATTTACCAATGCAGAAGTATAGTATAGTGTCAACCAGCCTTATCAATTATTTATCTTATTGAAATCAGATTGTTACAAATGAAAACAAAAGTAATTTTTTCTACAATCAGAAGAGCAAATAACATAACCCCATCAAACAATTATGTCTTTCTTCATTCATAATGATACATCTATTGTTATCTACTATCGACTATAATTGGCACATATTTGCTAAAAAAGAGCTTACACGCTCAAATCACAAACTTCAAAGTACGATGCAATCCCACATCTTAACAACACTGAAACCATGAATCAAGAGACAAAAATAACAAATTTCTCTAAAAATATAATTTCAAAGACATGAAAATTAACAACTAAATCACGAGTAATTATGCTTAACAAAAACTCTAATCAATGGAGAGAAAGTTACGGCCATCGTATTTGGTAAAATACTGATGGTTTCAATGGATGGAAAGTTCACTGTCGAAGGTTTTCTTACTTCTGTTTTGCGGTAGGAGACCTAATCAAATTGAAGAAGAAGTAGTGCTACCAACTGAAACCCTAACGGTGAAGAAGGAACGACATTGATAGGAATGGAATAAGAAGGAGTTTTCCCAGATTCAGATTGAAGAGAAGATGGTCGCGATTAGGCGGAAGAAGAGTCGGCAGAGGGAAGGGCGGCGAGGGTCATCTGACAATCCCATTGGAAATTTGCCCCGATCGCGGCCCCAGTCTGCTGCAACTATCGCTGGCGTCCAAGTCGTTCAACCTCGATGCATTATGGTCTCTCTCAAAACTCTGGCCTGCTTTCAACCTCGCTTGGAGCGTCCGTCATTTCGTGATGTCGCATGGTCATCTTCTATTGGCGGTTGGAGATTTTCAGGGGTAATTACCGATCGTGAGGGTGAGAGAGATGGAGAGAGAACGAGAAAGGAGTGTTAGGGTAGGGTTGGATTGGTGCTGGTTCAATTAATTCCCGGTATCAAGATATTAATTTCCGGTCTCAAGACATACACTTCGTTATTGTAAATTTTTTTTGATAAAAAATAAAATTTCACACTTTTTACTTCAGTAATTATCAAATTAGGTAACTTAAAATTTCTAACTAGCTCCTGCTTTTTTGTTTGGTACCATTTACTGAAGCCTATGTGGGTTGTTTACTTCTGTAAATTGAAAAGCGAAGTTGTTGTTTGTCTTTACTTTACTAATATATATTACCGAAGTGCGACGTACCGAAGTCTTTGATGTTTATTCTACTAGTGTAAAGACTTTTAATTTTCACAGGTTTTCCTTATTATAAAAATATATTCATAAAATACTATTAGAAAAATCGGGTCGTTACAATTTTTACATGTTTTTTCTTATTTTCCGCCTATTTTTTTCTTCCCTTGTAACGCTTTTTTTAAAGATCAACGGTAACACATAATTTGGTGTTACCATAGATACTATGGCAACACCGGTTACTATCAACTGTAACGATAAAAAAATGTTAGCGTAGATCAATTTTAAGGTATCTATGCTAATACTTTTGCTTGTAACATCGAAATAAACGTCGCTGAAGGCCATTTGTGGCGTAGTGCTAGCCTCCCAAAACACAATTAATCACAACCGACAACGATCACGAAATTACCGAATTCACAAGAATGATAGTGTGCTGCCTTGAGGCGGTCAACACGACAACAATAACTCACGGATGGGTACCGTCTTCGGCGGTCCCAATTCAAATACCTCCATTGCCTTAGAATGGCCTATCGATAACAACAACTCAGCGGATAGGAACTATCCTCGAAAGTCCCAATCCAATACCTGGATTGTCTTAGAACGACCAATCGATAACAACGACTCAATGGATGGGAAATGTCCTCGACAGTCCCAATTCAATACATCGATTACCTTAGAACGATTAATCGATAACGACTCAACGGATGGGAAATGTCCTCGACAGTCCCAATTCAATACATCGATTACCTTAGAACGGTCAGTCGATAACAACGACTCAACGGATGGGAAATGTCCTCGACAGTCCCAATTCAATACGTCGATTACCTTAGAACGGTCAATCGATAACAATGACTCAACGGATGGAAAATGTCCTCGACAGTCCCAATTCAATACATCGATTACCTTAGAACGGTCAATCGATAACGACGACTCAACGGATGGGAAATGTCCTCGATTGTCCCAATTCAATACATCGATTACCTTAGAACGGTCAATCGATAACAATGATACAATTAACATAGATAACCCGACGCCTTTAACTGACCACTGAAACAGAGATGATAATCGAATATGTCAATGCCTTCAATCGGCCAATACAACATCAATAGCAAAACACCAACATCGATAACAATGATCATAACAATGTCTTAGATTGACATCAATATCAACAACAACAATAGATACATCGATACCGCGAACCAGCTATCGACAATAACATTATCAGCAAGTATCTCAATGCCTTGAACGACTTTCACCGAGCAACAATAACATTTGGCATAATTTGCCGAAGGGTATCGTATCAAACAATCCCCTGATATCAACAAAATCATAAAGAGACCAAGTCTCGGAATGATACAACATATTCATACACATATATGATAACATTAATATCATTGACTAGTATAAGTATAAAACTTGCCTCAAACCGACGGCGAGAAAGTCCTTCCACGATCAACGTCCTTAATGGAATTATCGGTCGCTCGAACAACCTTGAATAACACAATTACCAACAATTCTCTTAATACACATATCCACGTATAGTCATAATCAACTCAAAAGGTCGAGACAACACTACCCAACTCATTTGGGGCAATTTAACAAACGCGTTGTAAACAATCTTCAATTGTTTACAACTAATCTCAATTATATCGATACGAAGCCTCCAATTAATGATTCAATCCAACAACATCCTAAATACAATCAATAATCCCATAGGAATACACAATTCGAGATTACGACAACATCTAATCGAAACCCCAATTCCAAAATCAACATTCAAAGTGTTCTTGAATAATCCTCCAACGATCCAATGATAATTCATAAAAACTCATAATCATATGTATATCACTTCACATATCATGATTATAACATCCAAAACATCATACTCCATATCAAAATCGAAATATAATATTTTGAACAAAGTACCTTTGAAGATCCAAACCCTTCAATCCGTCGAAACTCGAGTTAATCGACTTTCTAAGCTCCACAATCGAAGATAGGTGATTAGAACATGAACACACAAGTGTTTTGATGATGAAAAAAATCTCTCCCAATAGACTTTCTCTCGGACAAAAGTGAAGAAGTGAGGAAATGAGGCTGAAAAACCCGCACAGCTCTATAAATACTGCGCAGAGTTACGGCCGTAACTCTGCCACCTTACGGCCGTAACATTCCAAGGTCAACGACCTTACGGCCGTAACCTCCTTTACTTATGGGCGTAACTACACCTCGTCGAAAAACCATACCGACCAATCTTCTCGACTTACGGCCGTAATAAAAACTCCCTTACGGCCGTAAGTAGCCTTTGTTGAGGCACCCCAGAACCCAATGATCATCACTTATGGCCGTATCCTGCAAAGCTTACGGCCGTAAGTTGTCTTCGGCAAAAATGTCACGAAACCAATGTACGCATGTTACAGTCGTAACGCAAGATAGGTTACGGCGGTAACTCTCTGCTGGAGTAAAAAATGCGAAAACTCTGCCTTCTCGTTACGAATGATGAATGGTCCGACATACATAACTTGCATGAGTATGATTAAGTCCAATAACACACAATAAAATGATAATTCAAACATAAGGATACCAATCACAATGATTATGATAATATTCTCGTCTCGATTCTAAAACAGGATTGAAATATGAACGATAACTACGGCTCAAAGATACACCAAACGATGGACACAAATGAAGGAACATAAATGATGAATGATTATTAAAGAGTGAAAATTACTGAGTGACAATTACTGAATGATAATAAATGAATTCACAACCGGGTATTACATACTCCCCCCTTAAAAAGAGTTTCGTCCCCGAAACAAAGGGTACACAACTCGGGATATGAACTATCCAACAGGATCTGAAAACAACATCTCCAGGAATACTTCTTAACGTGAACCACTTCGCCTGAGCAACTGGGCCAACCCCACGGGTTCCCACGTCTCTTATGCCTGAACAAGGCGAACGAAAAAAAATCAAGTGATAAAATACTCAGCCAAGTGTGAGATCAGTCGAATCATGACTCCTCCGCTAGAGACCATCCAGAAAGTCGTACCAACCACATGACTCGTAACACCGGCGTACACACCCCGCTTCTCGTCAGCATTGTATGCCCATACAAACACTGAATCACACCTCAAAAGAAAAGCAACAATGCATATATAGTCCTCGGGACCATATCAATCGCACGCCCAAGTCCTCATAACTTGACATCTCGAATAACAAGGAACAATTACCCAGATTATCACGAATTCTCGAGTATAACACGAAAGGAAAGAAAATCACATCAAATGACCCAAATCTCAAGATTCTCAATTACTATACTCAACAACATATGGTTCACAACTGCAATATTTGTAACACCACAAATCTCGTAAGGGACATTACACGCCGTAGAACCTTCAAAAGGTCTACGAGGCTATCACATGACACATAATCCACCAATGAAAACCCATAGGACACAATAGTAATAATAATAATATAGGGCCATGGCCTCGGCCAAAACATTTTAATCAGACATCATAAACTATAGGTCAACACAAGTTAATTGCCCACGCAGGGGACTTTAACCAAATTGTAAAACAACCAGTCTAACTCCAACATCCAAGTAAATACAATAACAAAACATTTAACAATGGCTCGAGCCTCATCATCATGATGGGCCATCCTTTGCATGCATATCCTGTTCCAGCTCCTCAGCTCGACCGATACCTAAAATGCATAAAACGTATTTCCCACATTTAAGGGGCTAGCATTCGAATAGCTAGTGCAAGTACACAATTACACTACATTATATACAGATACGATTCAACACAGTCAAATCCTTTGGAAAACATTTGCAATTAATATTCCGGAATACCACATTTATATCAAAACAGTAAATCATCACGTCTCAACATCACAACTATCCACGCTTGGTAACCCGCGGCCGTACCTATTAGTATCGACGCCCAGAGGCCCCGTCGGACCATCCCCGGGTGGGAAACCACTTCCGCAGCCGTACCCATTAGTAGCAGCCCCCAGAGGTCCCGTCGAACCATCCCCGAGTGGAAGAACAACAATACACACACACACTATATCACAATTCATCATTCGTATCGAAACTGTAACACACATAACAAAATGTAATACATGTACTTGCCTGGAATCACACGACGTGAAGATAATGGTGAAAAGGAAGGGTTTTGATCCAACTCCTTTTGAAGTTCCGTTCCTAATACAATAACAATATATAAACAATCTCAATATTGCAGACACGTAGGAATTCATCCTAGTTCTACCCATTCGGACAATTCGTCGGTCACTAAGAAGTTATAATCGATTCAAATCTATTAACGGTTAAAACCTTGAAGTTTAATCTGTTAAACTATAATGAAAGCAAGGGATTACGACTACACAATCGTAATCTAACAACTTATCGAAGCTAAATCAGGTTCAAAGGGGTAAAATCATGTCAAAATCCCGAAATTCCCAAAAACTAGGGTTCTAAAAAATATACTTCGATTTGAAGGCGAATCACGGATGAGATGGGGTTAGAGTGATGATACGATGCCCCAAATTACTTACCAACTGAAGTTTGGATGAAGATTCACCGAGCCCTAGCTCAAAGAAGCGTTTCGTCACGGAAGGAAGAAGAAAAAGTGAAAAATGGCTGAAATCGTCCGCTGTCAGGTTTAAATACTGGCAGCCGTTACGGCCGTAACACCCACACCATTACGGCCGTAATGATGTTTACTACCTGACTGTACAATCTGCTCAGACCCATTAGGGCCGCTATGAAAGGGACATTACGGCCGTAATGTATGAAGCCTTATGGCGGTAATGCACACCACCTTACGGTCGTAATGCATACCTGGCAGCAGACCAGAATGGCCTGAAACAATGGTTTGCCAACAACCGGAAATAAAAGTACGAGGAATGAAGCCACAGATATACGAAGATCTTATAGACGAGATAAACATAAAAACCATCACAAGTCTCCAGTCGTCCGAAGGCCGGAATAAACGAATATTAGCATCAACGCCCAAGATAATAAGAATTTACAAAAATGACCCAACATCCGAAAATCTAGATTCGAGATCTGAACGACAACTCAGAAAGTTGCAACATATCCAAAGTTATTAAAGGAACTCGAAGAAGTAACGAAACGTAAGATTGGAACGAGATTTACGAGAACCGAGCCTCAACGTGGGAAAGTTACACAATAAGTAAAATATCATAAAAACAACTTCGAAACTCATCCGGATGGTCATGGATGCAGTACAAAATAGTTCCAGAATTCCAAAACAGTAACAAGCGAGTCTTCCGAAATGAAAATACACAGCAAAATAGAAATTACTAAAAATAGAAAATGCAGATATTACAATATTACAACACAGACTAAGTCAAACATCAATCCAAAAAACAAGGAAAATACAAATCAAGGCAACATCTCAAGTGTACCCAATATCGATATCCTCCAGATCATCGATCTCCTCGATCTCATCGATTCAAGGAGGACCCAAACCTGAACTCACTGCTCCTCCTCGGCTGTCCTTACTTCTGGATCCCGAAGCCTGATAGGACCCCTTGGATGACGTATGGGCTGGAGTAACAAAATCTCTCGAGGCCTGTGATCTCTCTCGAGATCTACTGGCGTTAGAAGTCCTGCAGTATTTCTAGAGGTGTCCCTGCCTCCCACATGAATGACAAACAAAAGCTGGCACCGTACACCAAGTGCCACAGTTAAAGAAAACGACAGTTGAACTCGTCGTCTGAGACGAAGATGCTTTCCCAGCACGAAGATGACTAGAAAATGACCTATTGGACGTCGGAGCCCGATGTCCCTCTGAACGAACCGGCATCCTAGTCCTCTCACCAGAAGAAACTGAAGGATTCTTCTGAGTAAGCTCTTTGATCAAAAACTCTGCTCCAAGAGCCTTTTCGATGAATTCACCAAGTGAATTACAATTATGATTGAGCAACTGCATCCTCAACCACGGGTTTAGCCTCTTTCTAAAATACTTGATCTTATCCGCTTCAGTACGGATAATAGATGAAGCGAACTGGAGAAGTCCATGGAACTTCTCAGCAATAAAAATAACACCCTCGTCCTCGACGGATTCGGGGTTCAAAACCTCTGATAGCTTGGCTTCACGAAGTGGAGCCGGATAATACGTCTCCAACTTGAGAGTCTTGAACTCACCCCAAATACAATTACGATCGGTGGGTTTCACAGAAAGCCACCACGAATAAGCGCCCTTACTCAAGTAGTAAGTCGATATTGCCACCTTACTCTCTTCTGGACACTGAATCATGTCGAAGAGTTTATCAAAATGTTCTAGCCAATGAAAAATATCAGCTGGTTCTGACGAACCCTCAAAACTAGGCAGCCTCTGACGAGAGATATCGCCAACAATCTGGCTCACTCTTCCAGTCTGCCCAAGAAACGACACCTGAGAACCTTGTTACGGTGGACCACGAACCATCGAGGTCTGCATGGTCTCCATTATCTGCGTCATCTGAGTCATCTGGGCCATCATGCCACTCATAAGCAAGAAAGGGTCGACGTGTCCACTCTCAGTCTGATCGACTCCTCGAATATGACGTCCTGACGGGGAATCGGTCGCGTGGGTAGCACCACCGACCGAACTCTAATTCATCTCGGCATCTACACGTGTATAAACATGAGGTTCTGGGTCCCGGCCTGCTTTGCAGCCTTTACCCCCTCTGCCACGTTCTCGGATGCCTCTTTCCATACTGAAAGAATAACGTTCGATCTTGATCATAACTCAAATACACATCAACGGCCAATCCAGAATGCTAAGTCAATAGCCAAATACGAATATACATACTCAACAGATAAACAATCACATTAATCATGCTAATCATAGCCAATACAGAGCTCACACGCTCCAAAACAAACAATTATGAATTAATTGTAGCACAAATGTCACACACCAGTTCCAACAAAACATGTATAATCAATGGCATAATGAATGTATGAACATAAAGAGAATCGAGTCCTTACACAGGTCATACGAAGCTTCGAGGTCTTGCGATACTAGTCTTCACTGACAACGACTCGATGAAAGAATGACTCATACAGTCGTTCAACTATCACGACCCACAAAACCTGACTGTCTAGATTGTCATAACCTGACAGCCCCACTACTACCGCGTCGGTAGAGCCACATAACTCACATATCAGGGTATCTCACAACCCATTTCTCTGATACCATCTTCTGTAACGCCCCAAAATCCCATTGGGTTATTACAGTGCCATGGACCCCACACCAGGAGATCCACCAGGCGAACACGACTAAAATACATCAAATTAACCAACAAGGGAAAATCACAGTCCTTACTATGATAACCGACACAATATCCCGATGAGGAATTTCAACGACAATGATGGCCTACGTGGCCAAAATAAAAATACAACAACATCCACGAGCATTGCTCGGATAATACATAATGACAATAACTGACAAACTGGAGAACACTCCAACCGGACTGACCAACATGAACACCAAAACAACTCGGGACTAGTATCGCTCGAATGCCTCATCACCATCGTCATGCCATTGTGTCTCAACTATCTCCTCGCAAGCACCTAAAACATGAAAACATGTTCCGCCCCCACGGGGTCAGTCATCCAGATAATGAACATCAATTACATGTACAACATGATATGTATCTAAAGGCAGAATAAATAGTACAATAATAGTAATACGAGAAGCTCACAACCCAAGGTTAAGAACCGAGCATTCGAAACATTATGCCCACAGCATATGATCAATACCTGCTCAACAGGTTAGAACACAAGTGCCTAACGGCGAATCATCAATATAGAACACAACAATAAATTACCCGAAGGTAAACCAAACCAGACTGAAAATAGATA
Source organism: Orobanche coerulescens (assembly GCA_033398695.1). NCBI lineage: Eukaryota > Viridiplantae > Streptophyta > Magnoliopsida > Lamiales > Orobanchaceae > Orobanche > Orobanche coerulescens. The sequence goes on along the minus strand of CM065810.1, from coordinate 155,158,562 downwards.
CGAATCACAATGCCTGAAGGATCCAACGGAAATACTAAAACATCACAATGGCCTGAAAGCCACTCAGCCAAAGCTGCTAAATATCACAGTCACTTGAAAGTCACTCAGTCGAAGCTGCCAATCATCACAATAGCCCGAAGCCAAACAGCCCGAAGCTGTATCACATGGGGGCCGAAGCCACGTCACGAAGCCGTATCACAATGAGGGCCGAAGTCACGGCACGAATCCGTATCACAATGAGGCCGAAGCCATGGCACGAAGCCGTATCACAATGAGGGCTGAAGCCACGGCACGAAGCCGTGTCACAATGAGGTCATCTAATGACCGTGACCTGCTGAATTGCAAGTGCTGGGAAACCAACCGCGAAGGTTCAAGCCCCAAACTTACCCATAATGAGATCACCCAGTGACCGTGAACTACTGAACTGCAGGTGTTGGGAAACCAACCGTGAATTTTCAAGCCTCAAACTTACCCATCGAGCACTAGCCGAGACTAGCCTCCCAAAACACAATTAATCACAACCGAAAACGATCATGAAATTACTGAATTCACAAGAATGATAGTGTGCTGCCTTGAGGCGGTCAGCACGACAACAATAACTCATAGATGGGTATCGACCTCGGTGGTCCCAATTCAAATACCTCGATTGCCTTGGAAAGGCCTATCGATAACGACAACTCAGCGGATAGGAACTATCCTCGACAGTCCCAATTCAATACCTAGATTGTCTTAGAATGACCAATCGATAATAACGACTCAACGGATGAGAAATGTCCTCGATAATCCCAATTCAATACGTCGATTACCTTAGAACGGTCAATCGATAACAACGAGTCAATGGATATGAAATGTCCTCGACAATCCCAATTCAATACATCGATTACCTTAGAACGGTCAATCGATAACAACGACTCAATGGATGGGAAATGCCCTCGACAGTCCCAATTCAATACATTGATTACCTTAGAAAGGTCAATCGATAACAACGACTCAACGGATGGGAAATGTCCTGGATAGTCCTAATTCAATATGTCGATTACCTTAGAACGGTCAATCGATAACAATGACTCAACGGATGGGAAATGTCCTCGACAGTCCCAATTCAATACATCGATTACTTTAGAACGGTAAATCGATAACTACACCTCGTCGAAAAAACATACCGACCAATTGTAAAACCCCCAGATCCGACCGGGAATATTACAATGTCGTGGGCCCCGAGATGAAACCCACAAGGCTGAAGGAAATTTTCGCAAACATTTACAAATGCCCAAGAGGCTAACGACGGTACTGTCTTTTAAAAAGATTTGAAGACTTTATAAAACTCGTTTATCAAGACCGTCGTAAAATCTCATTTGAAACCACAAGGCCAGAAATGCCAAAACTCAACAGTTTAAAAACATACGTTAAGCTATAAACACACGTCACAGTAAAAGATTTAAAAAATGATTGCCAAAGTGACCTATGTTACCAGATACCAAAAGGTCATTTAAAAATACTCACGCAGCGGATAAAGACAAACAATTAAGATAGTCTAGCAACGGAATACAATAACTGATCATAAACTCAAAACACAAATACATGTCCTAGCCAGTATCCTCCGGGAAGCTCATCTCTTCACGACCGCTACAAGCTTGATAATCCAAGAACCTAAAAAGAAAGCCCACGATGGGGTCAGCCATAATATCCAACAATGATAACCATCACATCACATCAATAATTGCATATCAATGGAAATACTAAGTAAGAATACGACCAGTGTAATCTTACCGTCGTAACTTTACGAAAATCCACGATTCGTATCCTTAACAACACAATAAGATAATACCGAAATATCTGTACGGTATCTCAGCAATACCCAAGGTTCTCAAAATATTATCATAACTCGCGATACGAAAATTATACCATCTCTGTCCAATTCAATCCATCGGATAACGTCGAAAATTCCAATACGATAATCGATTGTCCATCAAAGACAAGTACCAAGGAAGTACGGAACATACCTCAAGATATGAAATAGCATTACCATCATGTCAGTCTAATCCGAGATCAGATCAACACAACATACGGACATAGTCCAAACACAAGACCTACAAATGCATACTCATATGACAACGTCAATATGATCACAACAATAACGACAATGTATACCTATGGCAAACCCATAATATACATATGCACAACAACAATACGTGGCAATCCGATGATCCAGCGTTCACTGCCTAGATCCCCCGATGATCCCGTCAGACCAACCCGAGGTGGAAAACCCGTCCGATGATCCAGCGCACGCTAGCATAGATCCCCCGATGATCCCGTCGGACCAACACGAGGTGGACATATGACAACAATGCACAACTGCATAAAACAACAGTACACAATACACGACAACAACAATGCACAACTGCATGACAACAACGATACACGAATGTATCACGACATGATCTACACAAATGATAAAAAGGAATAGAGTACTTGCCCCGAGTCCTTCGAGAATTATCTCAATCTCTAAACCATCACAAACCATTATCCTCAATACTCGACGGTCCAAAGTATCACGGATTGCAGATAATTCATATCTTCATCTTTATCACAATATATCCTCAATATATAAGTATACCAATAACAAAAGTAAATCATATACATTATGATTTAGATTCCCAAAACTCGAATATGATTTATAATTCCAAATCTCCTGTGATTACGATTATAAACATTGCTATACGAATTATACACGAATGAAATGGAAACCATTCATTAAATACTATAAACTGAGCAAGTAATAACTTACCTCGATACCGATACGATGATGATGAAGCCATCACTAATCTCACTGTCTTCGTCTGCTAGCTCCTCGTCCCTGACCAACGCCATTCACGAACATACTCGAACACGACCGCAACATACGGTTATAAACACCAATCAACAATCTCAACCTATTACAATAATCGATAGAAAACAAGTTCGATAACAATCAACAATCGATAAAACCAAATCACAAACCCAATGGCTCAACAATATCTCGATTAAACACTAGTCGGATCAATCCAACTCAAATCAGCATGAATTCATAACCACAACACGAAAATACTGCACTTTCTGCCTTCTTAACACATGTTAATCACTTAACGTAGCGTGCGCAAAGTTGCTCCCGTTAGCGCGCGCTAGCCAGTAAGCTTAGCGTGCGCTAATGATGTATTGATGCTTGTTTTTCGGATACCGATCAACATATGGCAATTATCGAGAACATTAAGTGATTCTAAATCTTGCTCAAACAACGAAATCTGATATCCTTTAACATATAAACAATCATCCAACTTATAATCCAAGTTCTATATCCATATATCATCTTCCTTAATATCAATATATGAAACATCAAGAACGTAACAACACTTCCTTAATCTTCCATTACAGAGAGTAATCATCGACAATAACATCAACATCCGAAACTGAGGAGAAGGATTAACCCACTTATCTCAAGAAAGCGAACAACACAATTCAAATCACAAGAATCATATCAATATCTTCATATCAACAATAACATCATCATAATCCAGTAATCCATATCATAATCATGCTTATCAACTTGTTTCTATGATAATCATCAACTCAAGAACATCAACATTCAATCCAAAATGAAATCCAAAGATGAAGAGTGATATGAAGGAATGGATTGATTTCCAAGGTTGAATCTATTTCCAAGAATCACCAATGATTTCAAGAACAAAGCTTTAATCCATGATTTCCATCTTTAATCTTGTTAAAAAGGATCATCCCTGTGTGTTTAGGAACTCCAAATGTCCTCCCAAGGTTCTCTCTATTGGGTGAAATGAAAGAAATGGACGAAATGCTTCATAATACCCGTATGTCCCCTTTTTATAAAGTATATTACTAGTGTGCGCTAACATCTCATGTTTAGCGTGCGCTACGGCTTTACCGTGTGCTAACTGACTTTATTAGCGTACGCTATCGCAGTCCAGGTGCTACTGTCTGGCTACGTACATGTGCTTATGTACGTAATGCACATGCATTAGCGTACGTAACTTACACTCTCTAGCGTACGCGAGTCCTTGCGTTTAGCGTCCACTAATATCAGTTGACTCGTTTGTCTGTATGCTCCGAATACTGGTCCACACGCCGAAAGTGCTGACGAGGATAAGATTCCTTTTTGTCCAATATACCATTAGTGTGCGCTAACCTTTAAGGTTTAGCATGCGCTAGTACTACATTACAAACATCATTTGACTTATCAGAACGTGCGCCTAAAGTGGCCTCATCCACACGTAGATTCCTTCCGATCTTACTGCATTAGCGTGCGTTATCTTATATCCGTAGCATGCGCTAAACCTGCACGATAGCGTGCTCTACTCATGATTATTAGCGTGCGCTAATAATGTTACACTTAGCCATTTTCAGATATTCTTGTCCAACGTCTCAACATACAGAATACGAACATACGACATACTGAGTACATATACTTCTTACATCCAATTGTCGACCAAGTACGACAATTATACCAATACAGATGTCTCAGTTCTTCAAATATTTTAGCCACACTGTACAGATTCCACATTGTACAACATAACTCGGATAAAATAACATTAAACAATAGTAGTAGAAATTCCAGATATTACATACTACACCACTTAAAATAAGTTTCGTCCTCGAAACTTGCAATCCGTCATAGAAAAACAAACAAACCGTTCAACCAAAATATTTCGAAACCATCACGACAACGATCAATCATCATCATTCACGAATAACCGAAACAGCATACTTACCAATGCGCAAAGTCGACGATCTCTTGAGATACTAGCAAGTGACCTCACTGTACAGTCTCAATACGCTTACAATCACAATTCCTTGAGTCTCAACAAAATATATCATCTTCGGAAGAAATAATCTATTCGTGTCTAATCTTGTCTGTCTGATCGCACAATCAAATCCCAATTCGGATACAAATCAATAATACACGATACATATGTGAAACAACTGCTCAAAACAACGACATAAATTCCGAAACATCGACACAAATTTTCAAAAGTTCTTTCAAAAATTTCAAAACTCAAAACATAAATTTTGGGAAGACCACAAAATCAATTTTCGAAAAAATTAAACTGTCTCGCTAATGCCAAGTATTCGATAACAGTTTCCTTTGAATCCGCACGATTTCGAAGTTTTTAAAATGAAAACTATGCAAATGAATGACCACTTCCGAACTCCTGTATACCAATTCGGTTCGTCACCAATATCCACTGATATTCCATCGGACAACCACACGATAGAGTTCCAAAATCTCAATATATAAACTCCGACCAAAAACTCCTTTTCCACATATGACTCGCAACGTCAACCATTAACCCATCCTGGAATACCTCAAATATGCTATGGCAAAACATTGAAACAAATCAACACAGCGAAAGACTTCCCGAGAAGTTTCATTTGAATAAGTAAGCCAAAACCCCGAAAGGTAATAATCAAATAGATAAACGATTAGTAAAGTGCTTTACAAATCTCGGGAGTTTTAGAAAACATGAAAAAGCCTTTTGAAACATTAGGGTCTCAGCCCGTATCTTGTTCTGCATTACAATAAGTTTAAAAAGTATAAAACTCCTTTTTGGACCTCAAGTCCTGAGTTACAAAACTATTTCAAAATCAATTGGGTCTCGGACCAAATATCATTTTCCGTAAAACATCCGTAGAACATTCATTTTGAAAAGTATCACTTTCAAATGCTCAAAAACAGTTCATGTATCTCAAAATGTACTAACATGACTACATGTTCTTCTCAACAATCCCCGACATTCTCTCAAATGCACAATTCCGTTCCAAAATTTAACTGACATATTGATTTCCAAAATCATAACTTCTCAAGATCATCAATCGTGTCCCAACTCTGTCACCTTATACTGTAATGCATAATATTCTGCTGAATCTCAAAACGTATAAACTTAGAACGGCAATAAATCTCAATGAAATCAAAAATCCAAATACTCACAGATCGTGAAGCCGACGATTCCCCGTGATACTGGCACATGTCTCAACTCTAGAAAGTACTCGACACAGATATTTTCAAAACACACATTTTGCAAACTTAGTTCAACTCGTGAACACAACACGGCTCTATCCGAAGAAACACGTTAATACCATTTGGAAAAGTTACAACAATCCCAGTACCACACTGGTAAATCACATAACGCACAAGACCGAGTGAACAACAAAAACTCAGAGCTCGAACACTTGTCAACCGACAACTCGAATGACACGACAAAAGTACAACCCAACTCGAACCGACTGCCTAGGTTTTCACAACCTAAGCTCCGATACCATATTCTGTAACACCCCCAGATCCGACCGGGAATATTACAGTGTCGTGGGCCCCGAGATGGAACCCACAAGGCTGAAGGAAATTTTCGCAAACATTTACAAATGCCCAAGAGGCTAACGACGGTACTGTCTTTTAAAAACATTTGAAGACTTTATAAAACTCGTTTATCAAGACCGTCGTAAAATCTCATTTGAAACCACAAGGCCAGAAATGCCAAAACTCAACAGTTTAAAAACATACGTTAAGCTATCGCTTACACGTACCGACAGAAAAGATTTAGAAAATGATTGCAAAAGTGACCTAAGTTACCAGATACCAAAAGGTCATTTAAAAATACTCACGCAGCGGATAAAGACAAATAATTAAGATACTCTAGCAATGGAATACAACAACTGATCATAAACTCAAAACACAAATACATGTCCTAGCCAGTATCCTCCGGGAAGCTCATCTCTTCACGACCGCTACAAGCTTGATAATCCAAGAACCTAAAAAGAAAGCCCACGATGGGGTCAACCATAATATCAAACAATGATAACCATCACATCACGTCAATAATTACATATCAATGGAAATACTAAGTAAGAATACGACCAATGTAATCTTACCGTCGTAACTTTACGAAAATCCACGATTCGTATCCTTAACAACACAATAAGATAATATCGAAATATTTGTACGGTATATCAGCAATACCCAAGGTTCTCAAAACATTATCATAACTCGCGATACGAAAATTATACCAACTCTGTCCAATTCAATCCATCAGATAACGTCGACAATTCTAATACAATAATAGATTGTCCATCAAAGACAAGTACCAAGGAAATACGGAACATACCTCAAGATACGAAATACCATTACCATCACGTCAGTCTAATCCGAGATCAGATCAACACAACATACGGACATGGTCCTAACACAAGACCTACAAATGCATACTCATATGACAACGTCAATATGATCACAACAATAACGACAATGTATACTTATGGCAAACCCATAATATACATATGCACAATAACAATACGTGGCAATCCGATGATCCAGCGTTCACTGCCTAGATCCCCCGATGATCCCGTCAGACCAACCCGAGGTGGAAAACCCGTCCGATGATCCAGCGCACGCTAGCATAGATCCCCCGATGATCCCGTCGGACCAACACGAGGTGGACATATTACAACAATGCACAACTGCACAAAACAATAGTACACAATACACGACAAGAACAATGCACAAATGTATGACAACAACGATACACGAATGTATCACGACATGATCGACACAAATGATAAAAATGAATAGAGTACTTGCCCCGAGTCCTTCAAGTATGATCTCAATGTCTAAACCATCACGAACCATTATCCTCAATACTCGACGGTCCAAAGTATCACAGATTACAGATAATTCATATCTTCATCTTTATCATAATATATCCTCGATATACAAGTATACCAATGACAAAAGTAAATCATATACATTATGATTTAGATTCCCAAAACTCGAATATGATTTATAATCCCAAATATCCTGTGATTACGATTATAAACATTGCTATACGAATTATACACGAATGAAACGGAAACCATTCATTAAATACCATAAACTGAGCAAGTAATAACTTACCTCGATACCAATACGACGATGATGAAGCCATCACTAATATCATTGTCTTCGTCTACTAGCTCCTCGGCCCTGACCAACGCCATTCACGAACATACTCGAACACGACCGCAACATACGTTTATAAACATCGATCAATAATCTCAACCTATTACAATAATCGATAGACAACAAGTTCGATAACAATCAACAATCGATAAAACCAAATCACAAACCCAATAGCTCAACAATATCTCGATTAAACACTAGTCGGATCAATCCAACTCAAACCAGCACGAATTCAGAACCACAACATGAAAATACTGCACTTTCTGCCTTCTTAGCACACATTAATCACTTAACGTAGCGTGCGCTAAGTTGCTCCCGTTAGCACGCGCTAGCGAGTAAGCTTAGCGTGCGCTACTGCTGTATTGATGCATGTTTTTTAGATACCGATCAACATATAGCGATTATCGAGAACATTAAGTGATTCTAAATCTTGCTCAAACAGCGAAATCCGATATCCTTTAACATATAAACAATCATCCAACTTATAATCCAAGTTCTATATCCATATATCATCTTCCTTAATATCAATATATGAAACATCAAGAACGTAACAACACTTCCTTAATCTTCCATTACAGAGAATAATCATCGACAATAACATCAACATCCGAAACTGAGGAGAAGGATTAACCCACTTATCTCAAGAAAGCGAACAACACAATTCAAATCACAAGAATCATATCAATATCTTCTTATCAACATGCTTATCAACTTGTTTATATGATAATCATCAACTCAAGAACATCAACATTCAATCCAAAATGAAATCCAAAGATGAAGAGTGATTACCTTTATGAAGGAATGGATTGATTTCCATGGTTGAATCCGTTTCCAAGAATCACCAATGATTTTAAGAACAAAGCTTTAATCCATGATTTCCATCTTTAATCTTGTTAAAGAGGATCATCCCTCAGTGTTTAGGAACTCCAAATGTCCTCCCAAGGTTCTCTCTATCGGGTGAAAGGAAGGAAATGGACGAAATGCTTCATAATACCCGTCTGTCCCCTTTTTATAAAGTATATTACTAGCGTGCGCTAACATCTCATGTTTAGCGTGCGCTACGGCTTTAGCGTGCGCTAACTGACTTCGTTAGCGTGCGCTATCGCAGTCCAGGTGCTACTGTCTGGCTTCTTACATGTGCTTACGTACGTAATGCCCATGCATTAGCATACGTAACTTACACTCTCTAGCGTACGCAAGTCCTTGCATTTAGCGTGCGCTAATATCAGTTGACTCGTTTGTCTGTATGCTCCGAAGACTAGTCCACACGCCGAAAGTGCTAACGAGGATAAGATTCCTTTTTGTCCAATATACCATTAGCGTTAGCGTGCGCTAGTACTACATTACAAACATCTGTTGACTTATCAGAACGTGCGCCGAAAGTGGCCTGGTCCACACGCAGATTCCTTCCGATCTGACTGCATTAGCGTGCGTTATCTTATATCCATAGCGTGCGCTAAACCTGAACGATAGCGTGCTCTACTCATGATTATTAGTGTGCGCTAATAATGTTACATTTAGCCATTTTCAGCTATTCTTGTCCAACGTATCAACATACAGAATACGAACATACGGCATACTGAATACATATACTTCTTACATCCAATTATCGACCAAGTACGATAATTATACCAATACAGATGTCTCAGTTCTTCAAATATTTTATCCACACTGTACAGATTCCACATTGTACAACATAACTCGGACAAAATAACATTAAACAATAGTAGTAGAAATTCCGGATATTACACCAATCTTCTCGACTTACGGCCGTAACAGAAACTCCCTTACAGCCGTAAGTAGCCTTTGTCGAGACACCCCAGAACCCAATGATCATCACTTACGGCCGTATCCTGCAAATCTTACGGCCGTAAGTTGTCTTCGGCAAAAATGTCACTAAACCAACGTACGCATGTTACGCCGTAATGCAAGATAGGTTACGGCCCTAACTCTCTGATGGAGTAAAAAATGCGAAAACTCCGCCTTCTCATTACAAATGATGAATGATCCGACATACATAACTTGCATGAGTATGATTAAGTCCAATAACACGCAATAAAATGATACTTCCAACACAAGGCAACCAATCACAATGATTATGATAATACTCTCATCTCGATTCTCAAACAGGGTTGAAAGATGAATGATAACTAATACACGGCTCAAAGATATACCAAACGATGGACACAAATGAACGAACATGAATGATGAATAATTATTAAAGAGTGAAAATTACTGAGTGATAATTACTGAATTATAATAAATGAATTCACAACCGGGTATTACACTTCGAGTCCTCTGAGGGATCGTTGCTTATAGTGCGATCCATTGAACAATCTTATGTGTATAACCACGTGTTCACTCCGGGATGGGACTTCGAGTCCTCTGAGGGGTCGTTGCTTTTAGTGCGATCCATTGAACAACATTGGTATGATTATATGTTCACTCTGGGATGGGAGTTCGAGTCCTCTGAGGGGTCATTGCTTATAGTGCGATCCATTGAACATATTTGTGTTAACCACTCCGGGATGGGACTTCGAGTCCTCTGAGGATCGTTGCTTATAGTGCGAATTCACGTTTAATCACGAGGTATGGTATGATATGAGATTTAGTTATTCCGAAATACAAATCTTAAGGTTGATAATATGAGAATGATATGAGATTTAACATCTCGCTAAATGAGGTTCGTTGCTGGCTTGCACGATACCAGAATAACTATGACTGCATGTTACTTATAAGTTACGTATCTCTAGTTTCATAAATTATGTACGTGACTATTGTCATGAGGATGTGTGAATACATTCCTTTACCATTGGGTTCTTCACTCGGGTATGCATGAGAAAGCCCTTAGGTTCATGCTTTCTAGCATGGAACGGGAATAATCATTGGGCGTATGATTGACGTGGATGTTTGGGTCGCGGACCCCGTAATCTATGGTCGGATTATTATTTGGAAAATAAATCTTTGGGTTGTGACCCTAAAGCGATTTTTGAAAAGATAAGGATTCTTAAATCCTAAATGTATTCTTCAAAAAATCCCCGAGATCTTTAAAATTCTTTACAAGTTGTTTATTTGTTTTTGTGTCGGGGTCTTGGATTATGTTGTTCAAATGAAATATCTCGGGTAGCCTTTTGCTTGGTTGATTTGTTGATTATTAAAATTGTTATATTCTCAGAATATGATCTGTATGGCCCGTAATTGCACTTTATACTTGTACTAGTAAAATTCCAGTTTGCTAACCCCGAGTAATCGGGGGTTGGAAGTAGCGTCATACCTCACTTTGGGGGGCCCACTGATTTTTTTTTGATTTTGAGGCCCCTATCAAGTAGACGTAGTACCCGATTCTTGCCTGTTATTGTATTCAGGTAAATGCAAGTTTTGGGGAGCAAATCATGGGATCGGTACGAAGGATGATGGAAGACCAACGATACTAATCACATGAGGGCCAGCATTGAGATTCTTTGGTCGAATCATATTATTCTTTTCGCTGTATTGTTCTCCCGTCTTGTGGGACCATTGTTATATTTTGACCCCTATGCGGGTATGAGTTTTGGAACAGAGATGTCTACGTGTTTCAAGTTGCTCGTAATTGATGAAAGACCAAATCGGTGTAACGGTTCGTTATTTAGCCATGTCTGCATGTATTATGATTGTCTTGTTTCTGTAGTTAGCCTGGTAGATCCTCACGGAGAGGGTCTGCGGCGCTGTGATATTCCCGAGTGGATTGGGGTGTTACAAGATGGGACCTCTGGAGTTCGTTACTTGATGAGTACGATCTGTATTTGTGTGATGCCAGGTAGGGTCAGACGGGGCCTCTGGAATTCATTACTTGATGAGTACGAATAATATTTGTTGTCAGATTGCATGACCTGTGATTATATGCTAGTTGTCGAGAGCTGAATAAATCTTTGGGCTATGACCCTAAGTGACTTTTGAAAAGATAAGGTCTCTTTAATCTTGAATGTTTTCGTCTAAAAACTCCCGAGATCTGTAAAAAGCTTTACAAACTGTTTACTTGCTTTATTATTGCCTTTTATGGTTTCAGATTATTTTGCTCAAATTAAATATCTCGGGAAGTCTTTCGTTGTGTTTGATTGGTTGATCATTCCGGATTATTATATTATTTGAATATGATGTGGATGGCTCGTAATTGCACTTTATACTTGCACTAGCAAAATAGTGGAATTTTGCTAACCCCCGAGTAATCGAGGGTGGATGTCTGTATTGCGTTCAGGTACATGCAGGTCCTTACGGAGCTAAACACAGGACCGATACGAAGGATGATGGAAGACAAATGATACTAATCAGATGAAGGCCAGTTCTGGGTGTAGTTAGTCGGAGTTCATTGTGTTGTCCTTTCCGCTGTCGTATTTTCTGTTGTATGAGTTTGTGGTTGTATTTGACCCTTGTATGGGTATGAATCTTGAAAGAGATGTGTATATGTAAGTTGTATATTTGTGGTGAAAGACCATATCGGTCTAATGGTTCATTATTTAGCCATGTCGGCATGTAATGTGAGGTCTTGCTTTTGTATTTAGCCTGGTAGATCCTCACGGAGACGGTCTGTGGCGCTGTAATATTCCCGGGTGAATTGGGGATGTTACAGAATATGGTATCAGAGCTTAGGTTGTGGAAACCTAGGTTGTCGGGTCAAGTCATGTAATGTCGAGTCTGGTTTAGTCATATTATGTCTGACTGAGTCATGTCACGACGCATCGTCCAAGGTGTCGGTCGTGATTAGTATCATGGTGCAGCCATCATCTTCGTGCGACTTGTGGATGTAAGCCTCCTCTTTTATATCTCGTGTTAGTAACCTCGTTTATATGTGCGTTATAAGATGGAATTCGTATTTGAGACTTGTGGTGTATTACGTGTGTAATGAGCTGGATGTATTGATGGATTTGACATCGAGTGGTGTAGTATGATATGAAACCTTGAACATTGTCCAGGAAGTCTATCGACGGTAGAGTTTGTTTAGAAAATCAGATAAATAGTTTTGACGTATGTTTGAAATTAGTGCTCCCGAGTTATGGTTGTTGAAGTGGTGATTGTGAATGTCGTATAGGCATATGTTTGAGAATCGATTGTATTTGGATAATTATTGTTATTTGCAACCAATGTGTTTCTATTAATAATTATCTCAGCTGCATGCGTGTTTGGAAATAATTTCCTAAAATTTCATAGACCTGAGTGTATTGTGGAAAATCAGTTTTCGAAAATGTTTTGACGGTGCGGTCAAATTACAGCTTTATGTGGATTTTGAAAAGTGCTATGAATTTTGGTGAGCCAGCCTTGTATTTTTCAAATAAAACCTGGTGTTGGTATTTGAAATATGTGTTTGAAAGTGTTTTGGGACATTTTGTAAAATGTTACCGTCGTAAATCCTTGTCGTGTTTGAGAGGATTTTGAAAATGATTTTAACATATCGGTTTTATTTTCAAATAACTCGAGTATACGATTTTAAAAATCTTTCACGCCATAAAATTTTTATATTTTCAAACAAAAATGCGATTTTTATTTTCGTAAGATAAATAGTGAAAGGTGAGAAAATTTTCTGAGTAGAGTCTGTTAGCGCACGTTAATGTCATCATTAGCTCACGCTAACGGACCTGGACTGAAGTGTGGATTGAATTGAGTTAGTTAGCGCACGCCAGCAGACTCATTAACGCACGTTAATTTTATACCTAGTGCACGTTAAGTGCAGCGTGTGGGAGATGTGGATTTTTGTTTAAAGTGACAGGCTAGAGTTGAACTGTGTGGTGTCAAGCCGTGTGATATGTTTGTTATATTACCGTTCTTGATGACGAATTTTGGATGAGTACCCAATTATTGTGTTGCGTGGTTTGAATTTTCTTGTGACTCGTATGATGTTATTCCAATGTGAAAATTGATTTGTGATTGTTATTCCGATGTGAATGTTGGTCTCTGGAAGTATTCCGTGCGAGTATGAGTGGTTTCCCACTTGGGGACTGTTCGGCAGAACCTCTGGGGGTTGATGCTAAGGGGCATGGCCGCGGATTACATTGTGTGTTGTTAATTTTGATGATGTTTTGTGGTAACATGTGATTACCCTGTGTTGTCAGTTGTGATAAGGATACGTGATGACGTGGTTATCTTGATGATGTTATTCCCAAAGAAATTGTTCTTTCAGAATGTTGTTTTGAAATTGTTTTCAAATAGAGATGGTTAAGATTTATGATTCATGATTTTGGTAAAATAACCCGAGGTATCAAAAGTATTTTCAAATCTTAGTTTGGAAAATCATACGAACTCAAGGATTTTAAAATGTTATTATTTAAACGAATACCTCATGGAGTTTTAAAATATGTTATCAATGATTGACTACCATGATGTGTGGTTTTGTCACGGCCGTATTTGTATCGGTAATGGTCGTAAGTTTTCTGTTGATATGGTCATGTGATTTGTTAGCTACGAATGTAAGTTCCATCTTGTTGCGGAAGTAATTCCTGAATTTGTGTAATTGTCTGGAGCGGATATTTTTGCTGTGTTGATACTCGCTGCCTTATGTTGATATGTTATGCTAAGTTGGCAGTTTGGTATACTATTTCCGATGTGTTGTACTGATTTGGCACCTTGGTATATTGTTTTCCGATGCTGTGTTTCATGGTACTGAGCGGTTGTCTGTTTAGAATACCGAGCGATTGAGGCCGAGGTAGTGGTCTTGATCGTAGTCATGAGGGTGTCGAGGTGACTCGTTCATTGTCGGGCACTAGTCCGTCCAGTACAGATGGTCGGGTTAACCAGTCGTGTGATATGAGGCAAACGACTGGAGGTAATGTTAATGAGGGAGCCGCCACCATTCATCAGCAGATGGCAACCCAATTGGCGCATATGAATCAGAATTTGCAATGGAATGAACCTCCAGATGGGGATAACAAAGCCACTAAGTGGCTACGAGACGTGATGAAGATGCATCCACCTCGCTTTGCGGGTTCCTCTGATTTGTTAGGTTGGGAGAATTGGCTATTCCAGATGGGAAGAACGTTTGATGCTGTAGCCTGTCCTGATGAGAGGAGGGTACCCATTGCTCAGTACCTCCTCGACAAAGAAGCTGCAGACTGGTGGGAGGCCGTAGCGCCTAGTGATCAAGACTGCCATTGAGGCCGACTATAGTCCGCCGCCTGTTCGAGAGTGTAGGATTGTTGAGTTTTTCTCGGCTACGCCCCAGGATGTGTCGATATCTCAAGATATAGTCGATTATAATCGGCAGCTGTGTTATGTTCGGGATCAAGTGAAAAGTTAAGCAGATAAATTTTGTTATTTTGATATGCGTATGAAACCTCGTGTTCAACAGTATATGGCTCCTTTTATGTGTACCACTGTGAAGGATTATAAAGATCGAGCCTTGGCTTTTGAGATGACATTATTGTCGACAGAGCCTACAACTGTGACAAAGAAACAGAAGATTTCTGGTGATTCATCGGGAAGCAAGAGAGCCCGGGTTCCTAAACCTCAATCCTCGCATCAATCGGTTGTGGAGCCTTCTAGGTCAGTTGGAAGATCTAAGAGATCCAGATCGGTATCGCTAACTATTGGTAACTTGCCTAGATGCTTTAAATGTAATGTTCTGGGCCACGAACGTGTGAATTGTAAGAAGCCACCGGTGACTTGTTATAATTGTGTACACGAGGGGCATCGAGTTCGGTATTGCGAGATACTATCTGGTGCAATAGCTACTCAGGCTTCGACGCCAGTGTTGAGATCAGCTCGTGGAGATCCTTGATAATAGATTTTTTTGCTTTTGGTTGTTTTGTGTTGTGGTTCGTTTTAAGTTTCGGGACGAAACTTATTTTTAGTTGGGTACAATGTAATACCCAAGATTTTTGGTTTTTGTTTGTCTGTAACTATTGATTGTTTTGTGTTTAATGCTCCTTGATTTGGTGAATATTCCTTCGTTGGTTGTGTACATCGAGACGGTGTTGTCGTGTTTGGCGTCTAACATGTATTCTCTGAAGTTAGTTCTGTGATGATTTGTATGTGTATTCGTGTTATGGTATATGTTGTCATTGTTTCGTCTTCATATTAGTCCATCGACTTGTGGAGATGTTTTCGCCAATTCTGAAGGAAGACGGCACTAAAAACGATGCTAGTTGCGCCGTGTATTGGGCCGTTTGTGACACGGCTGTGCTTGGAGTGGGTGTTGCGCCGTCTGTTGGAACACGACGCTGAACACGTGGCATTTTGCGCCGTGTTGCGCACCATTTTGTTCAGTTTTTTTATTTTTTTTGCCTACCGTCAGAACACGGCGCTAAACACGGTATGTTTGAGCCGTTTTGCTGGGCCGTTTTGTTCAGATGTATAAATAGGACAATCGCGTTTTTCAGCCCCATTTCACTTCTCTCTCTTGGTTTTTGGCGATTCGACAAGGTTTTGAACCCTGAGTAGATTATCATCATATATTGAAGTCTTGATCATATTTAACATCATCCGTCATTGATTCTTCATCCGAATTGAGGTAATTCTTTGAAAATCCTTTTTCAACTATTTTGGGGTTTTACTTTTAAATACAATTCTGACCCGATTTTGATGAATTGATTAGCATTATATGATGTTATTAGTCGTGTTCTATGGATTGTATATCCATATTTCGAGTTTGTTTAACTCGATTGACGATAGTGTTCTTGGGAAATATTGAACATTTAATGTTTGATTAAATGTTCCAGTGAGTTTCCTTCGGGTATTGGGCGTGTTTTCCGTCGTTATTGGTCCTTATCCTCGTAGTGTGTTATCATTGTCTTTCGCGGAGGTTGTAGGTTTTCGGGCTGTCCGGTCGAGCCGTGTTCTTCGGAGGATACGCATCGATTATCTAGGCAAGTATCTTGTCCATATATTTCATGTTTCATAGATATAATAATTGGTTATCGACTATATGTGTTTATTTGGGTGCTTAGAATGAACTTTCGAAAGAATCGATAGTTTCAAATAAAGGCCTTCTTTCAAGACACTTGCGTGTTTTGGGAAAGGAATGAGTTTTATGGACATGTTATATTGTAGTTATGAATTGGAATACGTTGTCTTCGTATTGTGTAGTTATAAAAGTTCTCTTCCCTTGTTAAGGTTTGTATGTTAGAATGTGTATTTGTCTGGTGAGTGTGTAATGTTGTGTTGTATTGTTTGCTGACTCCTTTGTAAGGAGGTGGTGCTATTTGGCGTTGTTCGAGAAGTATATCTCCTTGTGGTATGTGAGTGTGGTGTTGTTGATATGCATTGTGGATTGTTGTGTTGTTCTGTGTGTAACAGGTAGGGTCCGACAAGGCCTCTGGAGTTCGTTACTTGATGAGTACGAACAGTGTATGTGTGTATGAGGTAGGGTCCGACGGGGCCTCTGGAGATTGTTACTTGATGAGTACGAACAGTATATGTGTGCACCAGGTAGGGTCCGACGGGGCCTCTCGAGTTCGTTACTTGATGAGTACGAACAGTATGTGTGTACCAGGTAGGGTCGGACGGGACCTTTGGAGGTCGTTACTTGATGAGTATGATCCGTATTTGTGTGATGCCAGGTAGGGTCGGACGGGGCCTCTGGAATTCGTTACTTGATGAGTACAAATAATATTTGTTGTCGGATTACATGACGTATGATTATATGCTAGTTGTCGAGAGCTGAATAAATATTTGGGCTATGACCCTAAGTGACTTTTGCAAAGATAATGACTCTTTAATCCTGAATGTTTTCCTCTAAAAACTCCCGAGATCTGTAAAAAGCTTTACAAACTGTTTACTTGCTTTATTACTGCCTTTCATGGTTTCGGATTATTTTGCTCAAATGAAATATCTTGGGAAGTCTTTCATTGTCTTTGATTGGTTGATTATTCAGGATTATTATATTATTGGAATATGATCTGTATGGCTCGTAATTGCACTTTATACTTGCACTAGCAAAATAGTGGAATTTTGCTAACCCCAGAGTAATCGGGGGTGGATGTCTGTATTGCGTTCACGTACATGCAGGTCCTTGGGGAACTAAACACAGGACCGGTACAAAGGATGATGGGAGGCAAATGATACTAATCACATGAAGGCCAGTTTTGGGTGTAGTTAGTCGGAGTTCATTGTGTTGTCCTTTCTGCTGTCGTATTTTCTGTTGTATGAGTTTGTGGTTGTATTTGACCCTTGTATGTGTATGAATCTTGAAATAGATGTCTATATGTAAGTTGTATATTTGTGGTGAAAGACCATATTGTTGTTACCCAAAATATTATCCGGAGATAGTATTGCTGGAACGATCGAGTAACAAACAAAATGCGAGAACACTTCCGTGGGAAAATAGATAACACAAGATTTGCCGGGGTTGTTAGTCCCGGGCTTGAATGCTCTCGCGAGATGTTATTAATAAATATACTGTCGAGTACAAATATTAATGTTAGAATCTAATACAATGAGTGTAAAAGCTTCTAGTTATCTAGGCTTTAGAGCGCGTAGATTGCCGGAAGAACCAGATGGATGAATCTGTGAGTTCTTGCTTGGAATTTATGATGAATGTGTGTGAATATCACTATGAATATGTTAGTGCTTGCCAAAAGAGCCTTTTGTTCTCTCTTTGGTGTGTATTACGCACTTAATTCGTGGTCGGATCCCTCTTTTTGGCCGCAGTGAGTTCTCTATTTATAGGGGCTAAGTAGTTGGGATCCTCAGCGATCGCGGGCGATCGCCGTTTTCTTTATTAAAATAAACGGCCGATCGTCCGTCACGTGGGCTGTTCCTCTGAGGTCGAGGTTGCGGTTGGAGGCGGTGGGTGGACGATGGGAAGCCGACGCTGCGTCGAGTCATTGTCCGAGGAGGGTCCACTACGTACCTTTCGGCGGCCTTGTCGGTAGGTGCGGTAGGTGACAGTCGGGTCAATGATCCTTTTTGTCGGTATCCTATGAAGATCCGCGGGTGGGCCATCGTCGAATTCGGTCTTGACGACTTTGACGGATCTTTGGATCCCCACGTGGCATGAGGCGATCGCCTCGAACCGTTAGACAAAGACGATCGCCGGGTATCAAAAGACGATCGGTTACCAAAAGACGATCGTTATATTATGCGGACTTTAGGTGTTCGTCCGAGTTTGGCTTCTATGGTTGACTTTTCGTGGAGGTCGCCGATCGCCTATCGTGGCGAGTTAATCGTCGCACAACAATTGCCCCATTTCGCCTTGATGTTGAAAACACGGGTGAGGTGGCACCGTTGGCGATCGCCGATGTTTAGACGACCGGCCGATCTGAATTCAAATATGGGCGACCTTCTTTCGCGTCGGGAGCAATGGGAAAAGAAGGCGGGCCTTTCATAAGCGGGTAGGACACGCGTCGTCTTTGCCGTTGGGAATCCGACGGTTTGTCGACTACGGTGGCATGCCCTCGAAAAGACGCGTATGCGGGATTCGAGGGCCGCATTTAATGCGTCCCCACGTGACGGTTCCGATTCAGTCCCCGAGGTTTCCCCTTTTTGCACTTAGGCCCTCGTTCCCATCTATAAAAAGGGGAGGGCTTCTTCTCCTTCACTTTTTACGCGCCCTTAGCATCCATAGCCGAATCTCTGCAGAAATTTCTGGAGCCTTCGAGTGCCGATCTTCTTCTTTTTCCTAGGTAAGATTAAATTCAACCTTTTCCTTATTTTTATTCTCCAATATGTCGGGAGGATCGAAAACCTTCGAGACCGGAAGTTCTTCCGCTGCCGCCGCGTTGCCTGAACGGGAGGAGGTTCCCGTTAGAGTGGATATGGAGACGGCAGCTGAAGCTATTCGAGCGGGGATTGCACCCGAAGAACTCGAAAAACTTTTCAACGAGGCCGAGGTAGCGAGGACGGCGGAGCAGGGGGGTTCGCCGGTGGATGAAGACGATCTGGCGCGGGAGGCCTGGGAAAGAGAGAGCAGATTCGGCCCCTCCTATGTGGCTTTTGCTCAGATGATGGAAATGATCGCTGGACCTTGCCCGGAATTCGATTTCGAGGCCTACTCCGCCGTTCACCCTTACAAACATGTGAATCGGACGGTCTTCCAGGTCGCCGTCCCGTCTCCGTGGACTCTCGGCGAATCGAGATCTGGCGACCAAGAATGACCTGAGCCACTGGAGGGCCAAATATCACATCCCCTCGACGTTTCCCTCCACGTGCCTTTGGAGAATGAGCGCGCCGACCAACCGCCCCGTGATATGGTCGCCGTCAACGAGATGATTATGGAGGCGGGTCTGCGATTCCCGTTGCCACTCGCCGTCTCCTATTTCTTTGATCGCACGGAATTTGGCGCCTCTTCAATCGACGCCGAATGCTTGGGCTGCAGATCATCTGCACGTTGACCTTGTTCGGCGGTCACCGGTTATTTCGTCACCTTAGCGCTGGAGATGAATTATCTGTTTAAAGCCCTGTGAAAGGGACGATCGGCGGTTATCATATCCGGGGCCGAATCGGGAGAGTGGTTCTTGGCGTGCCGAATAAGACCAGGCGACACAGCAAAATGGTGTTGGGTCGGCGGGGCATGGCGATCGGCGTTGAGTGAAGGGCCGAATGAAGAGTTGGAGATTCCCACTATTTTCCGGAGAGGAATCCGAGTAAGGATTTAAACTCTCCCTTTGATTGAGCTTGTCTTGGTGATCTAATTTCGTTTTCTTTTGCGGGACCTCTCGTACCGGCGACCGGCGACCTCCCATTTGATTTCTTGATCGTTTGGGAGCGTATTCGTGCGTTGCCGAACTCCTTTATTGACGTTCGATCGCTTGATCAAGCTCATCGGTTGGGGGCTCGTTTGTTTTGCTACCCTCGTCACTTGAAAGTTCAGTATGAGGTTAAATGGTGTTTCCTTTCTTTGACGATCGTCTCCAAGATGTTGTTTTATTTTATCTAACTTGTTTGCACCTTTTCTTTGTGAGGCTTATTTTCCCGAATCGCGAACCTCCGCGAGAGATAACTATGTCGGAATTTGGAGTTCTTGGTCGCCTTAAGTTTGGCAAGCGGCGGTCGCGTTCTGCGACGACGTCTCACCCTGCCCGGTGACGAGACCCGCGAGGCGCCGGACGCCAAGCCGGTGGTCGAGGGGGAGGAACAGCTCAAACGCCGCAAGAGGCGGAGGTCGGAGTCCCCGTCGATCTCTGAGGCGGACGTATCGATTCTTGAGCCTCCGGTCGCTGCGGCTCCTATCTCCGCCATCCCGATGATGGAGCGATCTGGCGCCAAGCCCACGGTCTCCGGACCCCGGTCGTCTGGCGGCTCGGCGAAGAAGATGGCGATCGCCGATGCGGAGACATCCCGGGGCAAGCCTTTTTTCGGACGCGACCCCGAGCTGGTCAACAGGTAAGAGTGGGTCAAAAACTTTTCTGAGTTAGGTATTCTGAGCATGGTATGGGCTAACTCTTTGATTTCCTTGGTTTGCGCTGCAGGGTTCGTCTCGCCGACCCGGACGTCGCCCCCCTGGTGCTGGACTTCCTGTCGAGCAAGGCTCCGCAGGGTTCCATTGAAGTCCCTGCTTACGTTCGCCAGGCAATCACTTCTCTGCCCAAGGCTTGGACGACCGACCTTGACGCGATCGCTCGTCGGCGATCTGGAGACGCCATGCAGGCGACCGTAGCCCTGGCTCTTCAGGCGGCGACGATGGCCGTCCAAGCTGCTCGGGATTTTGAGGGGCGACCCTCCACTGCTCACCTCCATCGCGAACTTGAGACCGCCCGGAACAGAATTATTGAGGACGCCAACCGGATCCGGTCGATGGAGAAAGAGTATGAGGAGACCGCCAAGCGGGCTAAGCAGGACGTGGATCGATTAAAGCAGGAGCTGAGCCGCTCCAAGGAAGCTGCCGATCGATCCTGTAATAAGGAGATGGAGACTCGTCAGAAGCTCGAGGCTTCGCAGGAGGAGGCGACCGGGCTGAAGGCTGCGGTGGATCGGCTCAGTGGTGAGCTGGAGGCGGCGAAGAGAGAGCTGGAGAAGGCCAGGGGCGAGAATGTTGCCAAGGCGGCCGAACTGGCGGAGGTCGAGAAGACGGCGGCGGATCTGAAAGGGCAGCTGAAGGCGATCGAGGTCGATCCCTATCTCAACGTCGGGCACGTCGGCGAGTTCGCTTACTATTTGGCCTATGCTGACGCTGTCCGAGTTGCTAAAAAGGCAGGGGTCGAGACCGGTCCTCTGATGGAAAGCTTCAGATCCTATGTCTCCAAGCATCCTCTGCATCCAGAATTTTCTCTGCCGATCCTTGATTTGGTCGACCTCGGGATTGACTTGAGTTGGTATACCGGCAAACTCATTCATCCCGAGGCCGATGCCCAAGCCGATCCGCGACCCGAGGGCGAAGACCAGCAGGCGGGGCTTTGAGAGGCTTTTTGTTTTTCCTCTGTAACTTGTACTTTTTTGTTGTAATGCCTTCAGGCCTTGAAATGTATGAAGCTTGTGTTTATGAATAAAATACTCCTTTTCTCATTCCGCGTAATGCATTATATGCGATGTGCAATTTTTTTTTTGAGTATGCGTATATTTGCTTTCGATTTTTGGTTAAATCGCCGATTGTCCAGTGTTGAAAGTATTGACATGTTTTGAATTGGAATTCTTACTTGTAATTTTCGTCGGACGATCTCGATCGCCCGGACGATCTCGATCGCCCTGCATGTTTTTTAGCGAAGCCGATCGAATATGGTTTCTCTTTGTTCGATCGTATTTGAGAGTAGCTCGGCCTATCCCTGCCCCCTTGTTTTTGTTCACTTATTGTAAGTAAGGGAACAAAGACTAGTCTGTCTGGCGAGCTATCTTCATTTCGCCGATTCTGAAGAGTCATGTGTGGTTGAGGTGTTCGATGGACCGATCTCCCCAATCGTGTCTTCGTGTGCGCGGGATATTTAGTATCCTGCGACTCACTTTTTGTGAGGGTCCTCCGTTAGGCTACGCCTGCCTTGTGTTAAAACGAAGGCGGGCGATCTCGGTCTGGAGGAGTCCTTGCGCGGAGTGTTGTCGGCTTATTCGACACCACGTTCGCGGCTTGTCACTCTGCTTCCACCTCGGCCCGCCATGAAGATGGCGATCCTCGACGGTGTACGTTGAGGCGGGGGTAACGGCACGTCGCATTGTTCGGGTTCACCATGTTAGATGATGTACCTTGAGAACGTGCGATCGCGCCTCGACTATTTTGGAGGGTCCTTCGGCTACGTCGACCTCGTATTTAAACGAGGCGGACGATCTCAGCCCAAAGGAACCTTGCATGGGCGAAGTCGGTTCCATCGACCTCCGTGACCATGGTGCAATAATTTTTCCTAGGATCGTCGTGATCGGCGATCGTCGAAGATATGCGATGCACAGTGGGGCGATCGCCATAACAGATGGGATAACAAAAATCTCATTATAATCCTTGTACATCATTGAAATCGAATGCAAATTTATCACCGATAGTATTTTTTCGGATGCACGGCGTTCAGGTATTGGTCCGAGTACCGTCGGGATGTTCCAGTTAAGTAGGCTCCTTTAGTTAACCATCTGGATACTCGAAAGGTCCTTCCCGATTTGGACCAAAGACGCTGTATGGGTTTGGATTTTCTTGAGGACGAGATCGCCCACTTGAAATCTTCTCTCTCGACCTTTGAATTGAAGAACTTCTCGGCTCTCCTTTTGTGGATTGTGTTCTTCATTTCGAGGTCACCCGTCTTTCTTCAAGCATGTCTAGGTCGATTCGCCGGCTACATCGTTGTCGGTCGTCATCTCCTGTTCGGTTCGATGGTGAGGACGGCGATCTCGAAGGAATCACCGCTCTGTTCGAAGGTAAGGGCGACGGGGTTTCGCCGGTTGAATTGCGGGTCGTCGTTCGGTAGGACCATAAAGCGTCTGGGAGCTCGCTCGCCCATCTTCCTTGCACTGGATTCGAGTCGTGCTTTGATCGTGTGTTTGAGGATCTTATTCACCGCCTCTACACCCGTTAAATCCGAGGGTGATAGGCGCCGAGAATAACCTTTTGACTCCCCACTTTTCACGCATTGCATGACTTCTAAGCCGTCGAAGCTGTTTCCGTTGTCGGAGATGATGGCACAGGGCAAACCGAATCGGCATATTATGTTTTACAATATAAACTTGATCACTAGATCTTGGCCGATCTTGTTGAGCTGTACGTCATCATCCCATTTGGTGAAATAATCGACCCCAACGATGGCGAACTTACAGCCCACTCGAGCCGTCGGCAAGGGACCTATAAGGTCGATGCCCCATTGCGCAAATGGCCAAGGGCTATACATGGAGGTGAGCTGTTCGGGTGGTAGTTTAATGTTTGGGCCCATTATCTGACATCTATGACAAGATCGCATAAGCGATCGCATCTTTCGAAGTGATGGCGAGAAAAATCCTTGTGCAGTCGTCTTATGGAGGAGGGCTCGCCGCCGCGTGGTTCCCACAAATCCGTCATGGATTTCGGCTAAAGCGAGCCGACCTTCCTCGGTGTAATACACTTGAGGAGGAAGGCTGAAAGCTTCGCTTGTAAAGCCGATCGTCGATAGGGTATACAGTCGCACGAAGGGAGTTGGCGAGCTTTAACACGGTCGTCGAGGACCGTTCCGTCTTTAAGTATTTGATGAGCGAGTCATCCAATTCTCTTGGCGATGGCGACCGTGGTAACCAAATTCTGTCGATCGCCGGCCTTGCGACTTTGTGATTTGGATGTTGGAGAAGTGGTGCCCCATCCGATGATGCTAGTTTGGAAAGTGCATCGGCACGGGAGTTGTGCTCTCTCGGGACTTGCTCGATTAGTACTTCTTCAAATTTTGTGCACATTTCGGCGACCGGCTCTTGGTATTTGACCATCCGTTCGCCGCGTGCCTCATATTCCCCCTTGACTTGGTTCACGACCAAAGGGAGTCCATGTAGATATGGAGGCGTCGAACATCTAGGGCGAGGGCTAGATCAAGCCCGCCTACCGAGCTTCGTATTCGGCCGTTGTTGGTCGCACGAAACCGAAACGCACGGCATTTGTGAAACTCGACCGTCTGGGCTAATGAGGACAATCCACCTTTGCTCTCGCATTGGTGCCGAGCCATCCACGTATAATTTCAGCAGTCGGCCGACACTGGTCGGACCGTGAGGAACGTTAATTCCACCACGAAATCCGCGAGCTTGGCCTTTGATCGCCGTGCGAGGAGCGTAAGTGATACCGTATTGTGCGATCTCCAGCGACCACTTGAGGAGTCGCCGTTGGTGTCCGGTCGGTGCGGGACTTGTCTTAGAGGTAGAGTGGTTAGGACCTCCACAGTGATCGAAGAAGTAAGCTCTCGTTTCG
Organism: Orobanche coerulescens; assembly: GCA_033398695.1. Lineage (NCBI taxonomy): Eukaryota > Viridiplantae > Streptophyta > Magnoliopsida > Lamiales > Orobanchaceae > Orobanche > Orobanche coerulescens. The sequence continues at coordinate 155,133,333 of CM065810.1, read as the reverse complement.
TACACTCATGACAAGGGCATAGGCGATCTTCTCCAATGGTGTGTAACGTGTCTCGGCGTCGTGGAGCGCCGCTAACATAGTAGATCGGCAAGTGGGCTTGCCCCTCTGCTCGCACTGAGCGGCACTCGGTCGACCTCCGAGGCCGCTAAGTAAAGGAATAATTTTTCACGGATCGGCTTTGCCGAGGATCTGGGGGTTGGATAGATATTCCTTTATTTTGGCGAATGCTATCGGCTTTCTTTCGTCCATGCGAACTTCTTGTTCTTGATGGTCGCGAAGAAAGGCTTGCTTTATCGCCGAGCCGTGATATGAACGGTTGAGGGCGGCTAGACACTGTGAGGCGTTGCACTGCTTGATGTTTCGGTTCCCGCATGTCAAGGATCGCTCGTATCTTGGCGGGGTTCGCCTCGATCCCCCTTTGGCTCACTATGTGCCCCAAGAACTTCCCGAGCCCACCCCGAAGTTGCATTTCTTGGGGTTCACTTCATGTTAAACTTCTCAAGGATGGCGAACGTCTCGGCAAGATCGTTGAGGTGATCTTCCTTCTTGAGGCTTTTGACCACGATATCGTCAATGTAGACCTCCATGGTCTTGCCGATCTGATCGGCGAACATCCCGTTGACTAATCGCCGGTAGGTCGCCCCTGCGTTTTTCAAGCGAGCGGCATTCGACCCAAAAGTATATGTCTTTTACGTGTGGAAAGATGTGTGTTTTATGTCTTCCTCCGCCATCGGGATTTGATGATATCCGCGAAGGCATCCATAAACGACATCATTTCGCAACTGCCGTGCTATCGACGGATGATCGATATGAGGCATTGGGAAGTGATCTTTTGGACATGCCGTTGAGGTCGGTGAAGTCTATGCATAATCTCCGAGCAGTCGGCTTTTTGGCGAGCACGCGTTGGCGACCTTGTGGTTCGTCGATTGCTACTCCGATCGATGCATTGCCGAGTAACCACGGACTTCTATGTCGGCTGCGTATTTCTGACCGAACTTCCTACGCTTACGGTGAACAGTTTCATTGCCGGTCGATCTTGAGATAATGGCGGGCGTGTTCGGGACTTATGCCAACCATATCTTGATGCGACCGAGGCAAAGACACCGATGTTCTTACGTAGCAAGTTGATCGTAACTCCCTTTAATTCGCGGTCGATGCTCGCGCCGATGCATACCTCCCGCTCGATAATCCGGATCCATCGTAATGCTTTCCAACTCTTCGGGGGCGGTCGCCTCTCGTTTGGTACGATCTCGGACTCGGTCCTTGGATCGATGTCGAGACTTGGCTCGAAACCGATCCTTGGCTCGATGTCGTCCGTCGATCGATGAGAGATGGCGTCCCCTCGAGTCGGGTTGGTACGGTCTCGTGCTCGTCGATCTCCATGGGTTGATCGTCGGTCGCTTCAATGTTACATACGATGCGGGAAGTGTTGAAAGAATTAACAACATAGGAGTAACTCAAACATCTCTTTGCCATTAGCCGATCTCCTTTTACAAGACCGACCGTCCCATCGGCGGTGGGAATTTGATACAAGAGAAGAAAGATGAGGCGACCGCCTCAAAGGTTTCTAAAGGGGCGACCTAGGAACCCATTATAGATCTTTGGGCCTATCTATGATTACAAAGCTTAGGTTCCTAGTAATCCTAACCTTGGGATCATAAAAACATATTAGCTCGACGGAGAGCTTGATCCTCCCGTAGGCTTGGGTGTGTTGTCGCCGAACCCTTGGAGCACGGTGTCGAAAGGCTTGATGAATTTGATCGGGTTGCCGAAATGGTCTAGGCGGATTTAAATATGATGTTGCAAAAACTCCCATTGTCGACCAACACGCGATCGACCGTCTTCCCAAGGATGCAAGCGGAGATCACTAGTGCATCCTCTTTGGGACATTGCACTCCTTCCCTCCTTGTTGGAAAAGGTGATGAGCGCGTCTCTAGAGATGGTCGGCTCGGAGGTACTACAACATGGACTCGTGAATGCCCTCGGCTCGGCTTTTCGCTTCTGTTTGACAAGGTGGAAACCGGGAAAGGCCCCCGAGGCTCCCACCTCTGCTTGGAGCATGTTGATCCGACCGCCGGGGTTGATCGGAGGGATCGATTCATCGAGTACTCGGCTCATGCTCGATCCTGGCGATCGGATTGGGAGGAATTCTCTCGCTCGGTCGGCGATCGCGCCCTCCGGCTCTTCCGTCTGGGCTCGCTTGGTGATCAAATTATCCAGTTGCCTTCCTCAAACAGTCGCGAGCCGTCGAGGAGGTCGCGGCATTGGCTAGTGTTGTGGCCGGGACTCTTATGATAGGCACAGAATTTCTTTGCGGTCTAGATGACCGTGGTCCCTTATCGGCTTTGGCTTGAAAGCCACTCACTACCCTTGATCCCGTTGAAGATGTGGGCCGAGATAAGATGAGGTAGTGAAGAAGGTGGACCTCTACAACCTCGAACTCTTTGAACTCGCCAGGCGGCTTGGCGACCTCCTATCTGTGCTAGGCGACCTTAGTCTTCTGGACATGGGAAGGTGCTTTCCCTACTTCGGACTGTCCCTCGTCCAGGCGGAGTGAGAGCATCTTCTGCCTGGCCAGATAATCGGCGGCTCTGACGCGGAACGCTGTATAGGTCGGTGGAAAATCTTTAGTGAGGTGCCTGAACATGGGCGATCGTCCGTGGAATCCGTTCAGGACTGCGTGGTGAGCGATCTCGTCGCTGACGGGCTCACCGGTGAGGACTATCTCGTCCACCCGGTCGATATAATCCTCATCCGATTCATCCTTCCCCTGCCTGATTTTCATCATGCGGTGGGGACCTTCCGGGCGAGCGACTTTGGCGGCGAAGTATGACGTGAAGTCGTTCGCCAGCTTCTCAAAGCAATTGATTGAGCGAGATGGTAGCGAGATGTACCACCTGTGGGCGAGATCGCCCAGAGTTAGCGGGAACATACGACATTTTGTCGCATCCGAAGCTCCGCATCCAGTCATGTAGATCCGGAATTTGCTTAAGTGGGTTCCGGATCCGTTCTCCCCTAAATGCAGGTGTTTGCGGGGATTGATCGTTGATTGGGTGAGCGATCTCGACTGACCGCGAGTGGCTCATTTAGCCCGGCCGATCGGTCTCTGGCGTTGCCCCAATTTCTAGGAGCGTCTTCATTTCGCCGAGTTGGCGTTGCATAGCGGCGATCATTGTCGCTTTGGCTCGCCGATTAGCTCTCAGGCTGCGAACCAAGGCGATCGTGTGCGATCCCCCAGCCGTGGTGAACAACGATCTCCTGCCCGGAGGTTCCCTTCTTGGGCGGCAGGGGCTCGTTGGCCGTCTGTCTCTTGGGAGTCGGATACGCCGAACTCCCTGGTAAAGGATTCGGATATCGATGTCTCACGGTGGGGCTGAGTGCCCGGCCGCCATGAGGATCGCTCCTAGGCGGTCAAGACGGAATCGTCCCGCCTTACGAGAGCCTTCTCCAGGCTCGGGGCTTTGTCGATTTCTCAACATAGATCCCCTTGAGCTTAGTTTGCTTGCCGGCGGTTGGGCACGGGGTGATGGTAGGCGTATCGCGGGCCCTCTGCCGTTCTCGAGGATGGCTATAGCCTCCTCAACTGTTCGATGTCTGGGCCGGTCGAGTGAGAGGCTAGAACCGTCCCTCGGGGCGGGAGTGAGCTAGTGTCGCCACGGCCGCCTTCCGCCGTGGTGGGATTCGGTCCTCGCCGGAATAAGATTTCCGTGAGATCTCGGGTGGCCCTCTTGGAGGTTGTTGCTGATGTCATTTTCTGATGGTTTTTCTCTTGAAGATCAGTGAGTGTTTCTTCAAGTATATGTCCGGAGAACAGTGAGTGTTCTTCGAGACGGTAGGAATAAAAATGAAGGTTTAGACGCGCCCTCTTTCTAGCGCCAATTGTTGTTACCCAAAATATTATCCGAGATAGTATTCTGGAACGATCGAGTAACAAACAAAATGCGAGAACACTTCCGTGGGAAAATAGATAACACAAGATTTGCGGGTTGTTAGTCCGGCTTGAATGCTCTCGCGAGATGTTATTAATAAATATCTTGTCGAGTACAAATATTAATGTTAGAATCTAATACAATGAGTGTAAAAGCTTCTAGTTATCTAGGCTTTAGAGCGCGTAGATTGCCTAAGAACCGGATGGATGAATCATGAGTTCTTGCTTGGAATTTATGATGAATGTGTGTGAATATCACTATGAATATGTTAGTGCTTGCCAAAAGAGCCTTTTGTTCTCTCTTTGGTGTGTATTCGCACTTAATTCGTGGTCGGATCCCTCTTTTTGGCCGCAAGCAGTGAGTTCTCTATTTATAGGGGCTAAGTAGTTGGGATCCTCGAGCGATCGCGGGCGATCGCCGTTTCTATATTAAAATAAACGGCCGATCGTCCCGTCACGTGGGCCTGTTCCTCCGAGGTCCGAGGTTGCGGTTGGAGGCCGGTGGGTGGACGATGGGAAGCCGACGCGTCGCGAGTCATTTGTCGAGGAGGGTCCACTACGTACCTTTCGGCGGCCTTGTCGGTAGGTGCGGTAGGTGACAGGCTGGGGTCAATGATCCTTTTTGTCGGTATCCTATGAAGATCCGCGGGTGGGCCATCGTCCAAGATTCGGTCTTCGACGACTTTGACGGATGCTGGATCCCCACGTGGCATGAGACGATCGCCTCTGAACCGTTAGACAAAGACGATCGCCAGGTATCAAAAGACGATCGCTGGTTACCAAAAGACGATCGTTATATTATGCCGGACTTTAGGTGTTCGTCCGGAGTTTGGCTTCTATGGTTGACTTTTCAGGGAGGTCGCCGATCGCCTATCGTGGCGAGTTAATCGTCGCACAACACATATCAATCTAATAGTTCGTTATTTAGCCATGTCGGCATGTAATGTGAGGTCTTGTTTCTGTATTTAGCCTGGTAGATCCTCACGAAGAGGGTCTGCGGCGCTGTAATATTCCCGAGTGGATTGAGGGTGTTACAGTAACATCAATTGCCCTTGCCATAAATGATGAATTAAAGAGAGGTGTTCTCCATATGTTTCTTTTGGTTTGTGCTAGTCAGGCACATCATGCTCATAAACAGTGTTAGCCTTATGTGAAGTGTTGACATCAGAATTAAAGGGTGTTTGTGCTTTCTATAATAGAGGTGTGAAGACATTATTAACAGTATTCACATAGAAAAAATAATCAACAACAGAAGTTTATCTTATAGAATGTACATTATGGTCAATTTTAGAGTGATCTCGAACTTTAGGAGTTACTTCTTCTTCACAGTCCTTTGAGAAACAGTGAAGTGGATTCTACGGTACATCAATGGTACTATAGATATCAGTTTGAAATTTGAGAGGTGATAATAGTAAGCATTCGATCGGAAATATGGATTAGGATTTTGCTGGACACCTTGATAAACGCAGATCAACTACTGGTTATGTTTTCACAATGGCAAGAGGACTAGTAAGCTGGAGATCAACATTACAATCAACAATTGCTTTGTATACTACAGAGCACTACTACAAAAATATGTTTTACTGACACTTTTGTTCTGACACTTTATCAAAAGTGTCAGTAACTTACGACATTTAATCTATTTTGTGACTTTAATATAAATGTGTCAAAACATACTGACACAAAAGTATCAGTAATTTAAATGAGAAATAAAAAAAAGATGCAAATCATTATCTGATGAAAAAGTCTTCTCACCTCACACTCTCTCTCTCTCTTCTCGTCGCCCCCTTTATGTTCTCTCTCTCGTCGTTCTATCTCTCTCTCTCTCAAAAATGCTTCCGAGCGTTCTATCTCCGGCGTGACCACCGCCCGCTCGACTCGGCAGCGTACATGTCGTTAATTGGAGTAAACCGGAGCGACATGAGCCCGATTCAAGGGCCTGGTTTGGAAATCCGAAATTCCAGATCCGACTACCGGTGGAAAAAGGTGGAAGCCAAGGTCTCCGATAAGCTTCGACGGCGACTATCCGTGGATGCGACTGAAGGTGTCAGCGAGACGGACGGTTGGGTTTTGTCGCGACTGAAATAACGAATTGCAGGTTCGTTTTCTAACTGTTTCGATTTTAAATTCTAAAAGAAAATGGGTTTCATGTGTTATGTGAATTCTGGAAATGGTTGGTTTAATGAAGTGTGCTTGTGTGAAATTTTTCTGTACTAGTGAAGGAACTTGGCGGCCAGTGGTTGAGGTTTCGGACTAAAAGAGATGGCCCGATTTTAAATCTTTTTGATTTACTGTTATTAAATCTCCACGCTAGCATATTTGAAAAATGTTGTCATTCTGATAGAAGAATCATGCTAGTTGAATTTAAAACGTTCTTCTTTTGTCCTTCTGATTTTGTTGTCTCTTACCTGCCAATCCAGACATTCTTGAGGGGGTGGATGATCTTTTAGAACTTAGCTTCTGGACAGCCCTCATGTGTATGCTATTGCTGACACAGCTTACAATGATATGATGAAAGGTATTGTATAATCTCTAAAATTATTTGGAATGCTCCTTACCGTTGACATATATTTCAAATATCATTTGTGTTTGCTACGATTTGTGAATTTTGCAGATGAAACAAACCAGTCTATAATCATAAGGTTTGTTGAAGTGTTTTTACCTCTTTACTTCATCTATCTATTCAGTTCTTGTTCTGATGCTATGGCATGCTCTTGATGTGGTGTGGATTATACTAGTGTGATGTGGATTACATTATTAGGCAAGAGCCGTTCAGGTTTTTTACTGAGGCGCTTAGGGTTAATAAACTTAAACGCTATATTGATCAAATGGTTATGAAAGCTGAGGTATATTTTCTCTTTTCCTTTTCTTCTTATAATTACTAATCGATTCTGCTTGGACTTTATGTTTATTTTGATTAGTTGGTTGCTGAACTATTTTCTTGTTACTGCACATTCAAGTGTTTATGTGTGTTTTTATCATCTTGGATCCATGATTAACTTATCATCTTGGATCCATGGCGACATTGGACCTTGCTACGGAATTAGTGAAAACTTATAATAATGTATATATATATATATATATATATGAATACACACACATGAATAGAATAGTTTCTTACCTTTTCTGGACTGACCTTTTCTCCATTTTCTTCATCATAGGACAAAGGTGTTCTTCTGACAACATACGACATTGTGCGGAACAACACAAAATCTTTATGCGGGTATTATCCGTACAACGATGATAGGGAAGAAGATGAAATGACATGGGATTACATGATTCTTGATGAAGTGAGTTTTTTTTCTCTTAATTATAAAATCAAGACATGTCATTGATATTTTTTTTTCTTTCATGTCTCTTATTTTCATGCAGTTACTTGCTTGAATTAAAAACTTTAACGTTTACTATATGTTTCTTTAATAAATTTCAGGGCCATCTTATTAAAAATCCAAGTACGCAGAGGGCAAAAAGTTTGCTTCAGAGACCTTGTGTTCATCGCATCATTATCAGTGGCACACCACTCCAGAACAATCTCAAGGTATTCTGGCTTGTCACTTGGATTTTAAGTTTATAATTCTAATTTATACTATTACTGTTTCTTTTGGATAAGGGAATCATATAAATTTCTAAATAATTATGATTTCTCTCTCTATCTCTAACTCATTGTAGGAACTGTGGGCTTTATTTAGTTTCTGCTGCCCCGAGCTGCTAGGCGACAAGAAAGAGTAATGGGTTTATCATGCTCCACTTTCATTAATTTTTTTCAGTTACTGTGGCATAAGTTTATACTTTTCTCCAACTTCTCATTTATTCAGGTTTAAGGAAAAATACGAGCAATACATCAATCGAGGAAATGAGAAAAATGCCTCTGATAGGGAAAAGCGTATTGGTTCATCAGTTGCTAAGGTGATTGTTTATAATTTAGAATATTTTTCTTAAATTTTGGTGGATTATTTCTTATTAGTAGTAGCTTTATTTGATTCCCTGTTACTTATAAATTAAATAAATAAATGTGTTAAACTCCTCTCTCCATTCTTTTATTGATTTAAGACATTTTCTTGTGCTGCTCTTGACGTTCCAGTTTACTGCGAAGATTGTTGTCATACACAACTCTTTTCTTTTATTGTGGCAAGAGTATGTCAACAGCTTTTCAAATTGTAGCAAGAATATGTCGATGCCGTTTGATTATCTGTCTAATTTGGCTATTCAAAATTATTTTCGTTCTTATTTACTTATCAGTAAGCTCTTCTATGCTCTTTCATTCGGTCATTTTCGGACATTATCGTCTAAACTTGAGTTTGGTAAAACTAACTTATCTGAATTATCTGATAGTGATAATATTTGGTTTCCCAACCAAACAAACATTTGAGCCTAATTTGTCTCTTTGTTCTTTACCTGTTTGTTTCAGTTCTGGTGCTTAGACACCAAAACGTGACCTGGTTTTGTTCTTGTTTCGTTATTTCAATTTCATCAATTCAAATGTTACAATAGATTTTCGGAAAAAAATCTTGTCGAAGAGTTGGCATTCCATGTGAAACAATAAACTGGGAGTTATTTCACATTTTTAACATGCTTATCATATCAGCATATGAGCTTCGACAGCTTCTCCACTTAGTGTGAACTGGTTTTGATTTGGATTCGTTAGCATACACTATGACTCATGTTTGGTTTTAGCGTGTTTTCTGGCATGTGACGCCTGAAACTCAAGATCTTGTGCCATCTGTTTCATTTGGAACTTTGTTAAGTTTAAAATCTGTGTTCATTGTTGAAGATGTCTTGAAAATATAATCACACCTTAGAGAACTTTCTGGGAATATGATTTTTGCGTGCATAAAGGCATGTGTTCTTTTTGCAGGTAGACTAAAAGAATCTTATGGTACTTGAACTGGCTCTATGGATGGCCAAATGGTCAATATCTTGTATAAACTGTCTACTTGCATATCTCTCTTGAGCTGAAGCTGTCTTGCATTTATTCACTCTTTTTCCTTAACGGGAATCTGTAACATGTGAAATTTCTTGATCACATAAGTGAATAAAAATTTTGTATTGGTATGTCAAACATAATTCGTTGTCACATCTTATAGCATCTATATTTTTAGGACCTGAGGGACTGCATTCAACCATATTTCTTGAGACGAATGAAAAGTGAAGTATTTCGTGATGATAGCACACTTTCCAAGAAGAATGAGATTATTGTGTGGCTACCGTTAACTGGATGTCAGGTATATATTAGGTTCAACACATTCTATTTCGTATCATATCATTTCTAATAAAATTGCTCTTTCTATTTCAAAAGAAGTGTGTTAAAGAATATAAATCTATAATCTTCATGAATCCAGCGTCAACTTTATGAAGCTTTCTTAAAGAGCGAGATTGTCATCTCAGCTTGTGATGGTTCCCCTCTTGCTGCACTTACGGTAATATGCATAATTTATTTGATCTTTGTAATTTTATTTTTAATTTTTAATTTTGGGTTCCATCTTAGCCGTCTATTGATACTTCTTTTGCATAATAAGAATATATAAGCTGTTTTTTTATTATCCATTCCGTATATGTCTTATCCAGCTATGTTTGTCTTAACTTTTAACTATCAACAATTTGTTGGTTGCTAAAGCATTGACTATGGCATCGTGTGCCAATCAAGAGTTTCCGTACTGAAGCGTACTAGTATTTATAATTCCTCTATTTTCACAGTTCAGCTTCCACAATTGAACTGTAAACGGTTGGATTTTATAACTGTGTCAGTAATTGAAACACAAAAGAATCTGCAATTGTTTCTGCAATTTGAGCTTTATATTAAAATGATAAAATCTAACTGGATATTGTTTTCTTTTTTTTTTGTGCTCACAAGACAACACATCTGCTCAGTTTGATAGTTGTTTCAGGAAAAAAGGCTTAAATCATTGTCCAAGGCAATAATTTATCGCGACCTTCTATATGACCAAGGCAATGCTTATGCTCAGGTTCGATGTCTTCATCTGCCTAGTGTTTTTTATCCTACCACATTTAGCGTTTCTTCAACACTGTGATACGCACCTTCTATATTCAGACTGACTGAATCTTGCAGATAACAATAGGGACAGATGATAGCAATACTATTTTGTTACTTACAGCATTTTTTTCCTTATTTAGGCTCTTCTTTCATTTGCAAATCAAGCGCATAAATTACATTACGATCTTTTCCATGCAAAATTTACAAAACATAAGATGAACAACTCAGTTGCTAAGGAAGTATTTGAGTCAATACCATTGGACTTAAAAGATGGTTATCCAAGTCCCTGGAAAGTTTTACAATATTTTCTCGAGAGCCTTTTAAAGGTTTGACCTCCATCCTATCATCCTTTTTATTTATAGAATTAAATTAAATTTATTTTTAAGGGGGCTCATGCAGATTGTTTCAATTTTAAATATTATATCTGCGTGCAGGTCCGACTCATCTATGAAATGATGGGAGATAGAAGATGGGCTGAAGCCTATTTCAAATCCGGGAAGGACATATCCCATTTACATGACGTTCCTTTATTTACATTTGCTTTCTCTTGCCACTGCATTTTGTTGCCACCAATGTAGACTACAATTTGAAGTTTCTATGTATGAGGTTTTTTGTCAGGTCTGGCAGCACACTTGACTGATTTATCGAACCAGCTTAAATTCATTTTCAAGGCCCAGCTGCAAAACTTGGTTGAAGTGTTTTGTTAGTAGTTAAGTTGAATGCTTGATTAGTATATTTGATTGAGGTGTTCTATTGGTATAGTTTAGAATTTCCCAGACTTGGTAGTTTAGTAGTTTGATTGTATTTTGATGGCTCTCGATGCTTGGTTTTGTATTCTGCTGCTTTTTTAAGTCAATTGCATTTGGGATGTTTTATAAGTGAAATGTCTGTTTGAAAATTTTAATTTATGGTATTTTTTTCATGTAATTAAACAAAAAAATGTAATTGAGATAATAATACATTTTTTTTTCACAAATCTGAACATATACTGACACTAAAATAGTGTCAGTAATTATTTTTACTGACACTTTATAATAGTGTCAGTAATGCTAAAGCCAGAACATACTGACACTAATGTTTAGTGTCAGTAAAAAATTAATTACTGACACTATTTTAGTGTCAGCAAAACAAAATACTGACGCTATTTTAGTGTCAGTATTTATTGACTCTTGTGTTACTGACACTAAAAATTAGTGTCAGTATTTTCTGGCTTTAGCAATACTGACACTATTATGAAGTTTCGGTAAAGCTAATTACTGATACTATTTTAGACTATGACCATCAGCAACCCTTCCCAACCCAACCCAACAATTAAATATTATTTCTCTCTCTTCCACCTATTCAACTTACATATACAACCCACTTTTTTTTATTTTTATCCTCCATTAGCAACCCAACCCAACCCTAATATCTCTTTAAATTATCTTTTTTTTTATTTACCATATATTATCAATACTCAATTTATATTATTTTTTAATTTTGTAATAAATCAATAAAAATATATTTAACTATTAAATTAATAATAATTGCAAAAAAAAATCACTTAATAAAAATTGTCAAACAAAATTAAAATTCAACTTGAAATTAAACTTAAAATATTACAAATACATGACAAAAATAAAATTACAATACATGAAATAAAATGAAAATTACATAATTAATCATCTTCGCCGAATTTTTGCCAAATGTGCTCAATCAAATCATCTCTAAGCATTGTATGAGCTTCTCTATTACGAAGTTGTTCCCTGTTAGTCATATATGTGGCTAAGCTAGCAACCCGTTGAGTAGAGTATTGAAAATGTTGATCAACATCTTCTTCCACTTCTTCTTCCACTTCTTCTTCCATTTCTTCTTCTACCACTCTATGCTTTTTTTTTTTCTTACGGCGATTAGTATGTAACACCCCCAATCCGCTCAGGGATATTACACGCCGTAGAACCCTTCCTCAAGGATCTACCAGGCTGGTAACGACATATAACAACTCAACCATGCCTTTAAGGCTAAAATGACTCAGTAGACCGATTTGGTCTTTCAACAAATACATACAACTCAAATACAATTCATGCCCACGCAGGGGTCAAAATACAATAAACTCCCGTACAACGGGGAAAAGATACTGCAGCGGAAAAGAAAATACAACTAGACCAATACGACATCAACGGATCCTCGTGTGATTAGTATCGTTCATCTTTCATCATCCTTCGTGCCGACCCTGTGTTATGCTCCAAAACCTGAATGCAAAAATAGACATCCACCCCCCGAATACTCGGGGGTTAGCAAACTCCTTTGTTTTGCTAGTGCAAATACAAAGTGCAAATACGAGCTATACAATTCACATTCCACGAATAACAATAACCAGGAATCCTCAAAGATCCAAACGAAACGAAAAGTACTTCTCGAGGCAAGGGTTTGAGAAAAACCTTTAAAAATCGAAATACCATAAATCAATGGAAATAATTTATAAGACGGTTTAGAATGCCATCGAGAGTTTTAATAGAAAACCATTTAGGATTATCAAATCCTACTTTTCAAAATCCACAAGACAAAGGGGGTCACCGCCCCAAATCTTTACTTTCCGAAAAATGACATTTACCAACCCGTTGGGATTTTAGCCCCAAATCCATAAAACGACTTTTACAAAACCATTGGGATTTTAGCCCCAAATCTCATCAACTCACAGTACACAAGAACGACCACAAGGCTCGTCTCCCACATCAAAATCCACAAATAAAGGATTTAAAACAAACAACAAAATACTCTAGTGCCATCCTAGCCAAGTAAGCCAAACGAACACTTACCTCTTACACACTTAGTCGATGCATGCAATCATGAAAACACAGTTCCAAAACACTCATTTCCGGAAATGCCAATATCGAATCACATTTGTAAAATACACCACAATTAACCGTCGATCCACACCTCCGTGGACCCCTACCGAGACCCCGTCGGATCTAACCCGTAGTGGTTAAAAGCAAAGCTCGTCGATCCACACCTCCGTGGACCCCTACCGAGACCCCGTCGGATCTAACCCGTAGTGAGCATACACATACACACGTTACTCATGCAATACTAACATGCTAAGAATGTAAGTTCATTAAGAATACTCACTAGAGATGGCCATTAACTCGACACCATTACCAAACTCTTCAAAAACACAATAACAAGATTAAATACGGAATACACGATTCCATAACTTTAAACACATAGGAGTATCATCATAAAATCCTTCAACGCGTTCAAAATAATCAAATCATAATCAATTCTCGAACACCGTTCACAAAACACAGCGTTTTGAAAGAAAGCCTTTAACGAGGCCAAACTGAATCCTTTTGAAACTTCGTTTCAAACAACCAAACAAACACACTAATACGATCACCGATCATCATATCCACAAAATAAGAAAAGTATGGGCAAGGTACTTGCTTCGATATCACGAGCAATGGAAAAGTGAACGGATACGGCGGGTAGCCCTCAAATCCCCGAACACTATCTAGAAACGCGATAACACCGAAATTACTACGGAAAACACCACATGAATCATCAATCACCAACGGAATTCAACATCGGAATCATCGAGCACCTATAATCCTCCGTAAGGAATAATAAAACATGATTACGACGAGAATCAAGGCCGAAAACAACGGAAATCCCAACAAACTATCAAAGGGAACTCATTCGAACATTTAATCGAACATTAAATGTTCAAGACCCTTCAAGAACAAAGAAATCACCTCTCGGGTCGAACGAACCAAAGATACGAGTATCCAATCCGTAGAACAAGTTCAAAACAACGTTTATACAACAACTAATTGATCAAAAACGGATTGGAATCGAAATCAAAAAGGAAAATCCCCAAATCTACAAAAACAAGGGTTCAAGCCACAATACCTTGATTTGGATGAAGGATTCAAGTAGAGGTCGAAAATCTTCAACAAGACTTGAGGAGGAGGATCTCTACAAGTTTTGGAGCACTCAAATCGCCCAAAATCGCCATCAAATCGCCTAAGATGAAGGAGGAAGAAGAGAGGAGAAAAAATAAAGTTTTTCTCCTCGCAAATCTGCTAAAAAACGCAGAAAAAGCCCGTGTGCCGCGGCACAGGACAAGTGTGCCGCGGCCCAGGGCCACCAAAAACGCCCAGGAATCAGCTTAGTGCCGCGGCACAGCCTGAGTGTGCCGCGGCACACGGTACAGCCCCCTTCAACACCAAAAATGCACACCGTGCAGTCTTCGCTATTTCGACCATAACTTCTTCTGCTGACTCGATTGACTCACCGTTTGAACCATTGGAAAGCTAACTTGATTCTCTATAATGTTGCAAAGATTCAGAATTTTTGGAGTTTCCAAGAATTAATGGTGACTTTACAAAGTCGAACTCCCACGTGAAAAAGTCGATTAAGGACACGGAACTCAACAAAACGACACCGAAACGAACTCGGATGACAAAAAGTGCAGAATTAATTATTCTCGGAATGACGAAACGGTCAGGAGTGAGTTGTCAAAACGAACTTCCTCCGATAAAAAGAAAATTACCGAAATTCGAAATTGCGGATATTACATTCTACCCTCCTTAAAAGAAGTTTCGTCCCGAAACTTAAAACAAGTAGGGGGGAGCAATATACCCGCCAGGAAAACTCGACGAGATACACAAAAATAGAAAACTCGCGCCCAACGGCGAAACGCTGCAAGAAACGCAAAGAGACATACGGCGTGAAAACACGCTCCACGACGACCAACACAACGTCGCCGTTAGGGATACAATAAAACCAACAAATGACAAGCGTCATCAAACGGATAATATAGCCAAGTCAATTATCCGACAATCACAAAACACAACGAACGAAAGTCAGTATGATTGACCAACCCAACGGTACAACAATCAAACGCGAGCCAATCCGAACTAATACGGAATTCCACCGCCCAAGGTTGGAAGATCGAAAGCGAGACTAATTTCCCAAACTTAAGGGAATTAGGAAGGAGCCTGAATGCTCAACGATCACGAATCGAGGACAAAAACCGAACAAACAAATGACCGAACCACAACGGTCGAGACAACAAAAGCGAACAATCATGTTCGAATCACGAAGAACAATAAAATTCAAACAACAACTCCAAGGTTCACATCTCGACTCGAGACAATATATGATCCGGTGAAAACAACAACGTATGCATTCACATAAGATCCACATGAAAGGGAATAGAAATTGAAAAGTCACAACGACAAACGAGTTATTCCGAAATGATGCCACACTCGTTCGATAAACAAAAACAAGGGGCAGGACAAGCTCAGAAATGTCAACGAACATAAATGAGTCGACAAAGTAGAATATACAGAAGTTCAAAATCCGATCCCTTCGAATAAAAGGACTAGTAGAACCAAATGATGTTACTCCCGAACAAGGTTCACAAGAATCGAACCGAACTCGAAAAAAAAGTCACATCGATAACCAGATCGGCCCACAACAAGATCACAGCTCGTTCGAACGATGAAACCGAAATACAGAACAAGTTCATAAAGTGTCAACGAACATGAGCGAATCGATAGACTGGAGGAAGAGAAAATACAGAACTCAACATAGTACGGGCATTACCTCCGACCTCGTCCACGAAATTCACAAAAACGGGAGCAAGGTAACAAGACATTAAACAACCGACACATAATGGAACTATCACCGATACACACGGTCATACCAAACCAAGCTCTAACAGCTCGCACATGCGCGACAACGCAGAAATCACCACGAGGCGACAATATTCAACACCAACATCCCACCTCTCACAAGGGGCTAACACAACAAATGTGTGGAAAACGACTCAACGCTCACACCGCCAATTCGGTCATACTCGGGAGCAAACATCAAAATGACAACGCGAACATCATACATATATACCCAGCCCTCAAACGGGAATGGATAGGTTTTAAAAACGAAAACCTCATTTTGAAAATAATTTAGAAGAACACCGATTGATCTTGAGTATCACCTTTCAAGAAGTACAAACGTGAAACATCGTTATCGAGACTTTGGAGAACCGTTTCGCATTTGATAAAAATGAGGACACTTTCTCTTAGTGAAAACTTTCAGAATATTCGACCCTCGGGTCTAGATAAAAGTATTTCTAAAACATTGAAAATATCTCAAAACATTTTGGTCCTCGAGGCAGAAAAATTTTGAAATATATTGTGGCACCTGGATGTACCACAAGAAAATAACTCATTTGAAAAAATATGTCTCGAAATTTATTTCTAAGATACTCAAGTTTTCGAAAATAATTCAATGCCAAAAAGGATGATGCCAAAAAGGCTAGAATGCCCAAACATTTCAGGTAATCACACGGAACATCATAGCGCTGTGGGTCCCGCGTCGGAACCCCAGGCTAAAAACCATTTACAAAAATGCCACAAAGGCTGATGACGGTAATATTTCAAAAACTCACAGAAGCCATTTACAAAATGCTAAATACCGTCATAAGAATTTCGCCAAAATGATCAAGGCCATAATGCCAAAAACTCGGTTAAGGGAATCGGTTTTCGAAATAAAACTCGGTCGGTAAAATACCGAAAGTCATTACAAAAGAACTCATGCAGCGGATAAAAGAAATACAGTTCAACACGCACAATCCAGCAACACTACTCCTCATAAGAACAAAATATTAGAGTCAAATAACCACATTCAGAACAAAACCACTGGCCCCATTCGAGGCCTCTAAAGACCCTACCGCACTGGCTAGTGAACAAGTCGAATGTGTATAAGCACAAAGCTTCCACAAGAGAACTTGTAAAACGTGCAAATCGATTCGAAAATCATCAAAAACGGACAAAAACAATAATAAAAAGACATCACAAGCGACGACACTCCTCGTATAAATCAAATACGAGAGTCGATTAAATACATATCGTGAAATCAAAATCCACATAAAGATTCCATCACTTAACAAATAATCATAAAAATAGCTCGTGTCACACGAGGTACAACACGAAGAAGGGAGACTTACTTCCACAGGTCGCACGAAGATGATGATCGCCCCACGATACTAATCACGACCAACAAACTCAAACGACGCGTCGCGACACGACTCAGTCAGATAAAATCCGACGAAACAAGACTCAAACAACACGACTTGACCCGGCACCTAGGTTTCCTCAACCTAAGCTCCGATACCATTTATGTAACACCCCCAATCCGCTCGAGGATATTACACGCCGTAGAACCCTTCCTCAAGGATCTACCAGGTGGTAATGACATATAACAACTCAACCATGCCTTTAAGGCTAAAATGACTCGATGGACCGATTTGGTCTTTCAACAAATACATACAACTCAAATACAATTCATGCCCACGCAGGTCAAAATCTGATAAACTCCCGTCTGGCGGAAAAGATCTGCGGCGGAAAAGAAAATACAACTAGACCAATACGACATCAACGGATCCTCGTGTGATTAGTATCGTTCATCTTTCATCATCCTTCGTGCCGACCACGTGTTATGCTCCAAAACTGAATGCAAAATAGACATCCACCCCGAATACTCGGGGTTAGCAAAACTCCACTGTTTTGCTAGTGCAAATACAAAGTGCAAATACGAGCCATACAATTCACATTCCACGAATAACAATAACCAGGAATCCTCAAAGATCCAAACGAACGAAAAGTACTTCTCGAGGCAAGGGTTTGAGAAAAACCTTTAAAAATCGAAATACCATAAATCAATGGAAATAATTTATAAGACGGTTTAGAATGCCATCGAGAGTTTTAATAGAAAACCATTTAGGATTATCAAATCCTACTTTTCAAAATCCACAAGACAAAAGGGTCACCGCCCCAAATCTTTACTTTCCGAAAAATGACATTTACCAACCCGTTGGGATTTTAGCCCCAAATCCATAAAACGACTTTTACAAAACCATTGGGATTTTAGCCCCAAATCTCATCAACTCACAGTACACAAGAACGACCACAAGGCTCGTCTCCCAACATCAAAATCCACAAATAAAGGATTTAAAACAAACAACAAAATACTCTAGTGTCATCCTAGCCAAGTAAGCCAAACGAACACTTACCTCTTACACACTTAGTCGATGCATGCAATCATGAAAACACAGTTCCAAAACACTCATTTCCGGAAATGCCAATATCGAATCACATTTGTAAAATGCACCACAATTAACCGTCGATCCACACCTCCGTGGACCCCTACCGAGACCCCGTCGGATCTAACCCGTAGTGGTTAAAAGCAAAGCTCGTCGATCCACACCTCCGTGGACCCCTACCGAGACCCCGTCGGATCTAACCCGTAGTGAGCATACACACACACACGTTACTCATGCAATACTAACATGATAAGAATGTAAGTTCATTAAGAATACTCACTAGAGATGGCCATTAACTCGACACCATTACCAAACTCTTCAAAAACACAATAACAAGATTAAATACGGAATACACGATTCCATAACTTTAAACACATAGGAGTATCATCATAAAATCCTTCAACGTTCAAAATAATCAAATCATAATCAATTCTCAAAACACCGTTCACAAAACACACGCGTTTTGAAAGAAAGCCTTTAACGAGGCCAAACCGAAATCCTTTTGAAACTTCGTTTCAAACAACCAAACAAACACACTAATACGATCACCGATCATCATATCCACAAAATAAGAAAAGTATGGGCAAGGTACTTGCCTCGATATTACGAGCAATGGAAAAGTGAACGGATACGTCCGGGTAGCCCTCAAATCCCCGAACACTATCTAGAACGCGATAACACCGAAATTACTACGGGAAAACACCACATGAATCATCAATCACCAACGGAATTCAACATCGGAATCATCGAGTACCTATAATCCTCCGTAAGGAATAATAAAACATGATTACGACGAGAATCAAGGCCGAAAACAACGGAAATCCCAACAAACTATCAAAGGGAACTCATTCGAACATTTAATCGAACATTAAATGTTCAAGACCCTTCAAGAACAAAGAAATCACCTCTCGGGTCGAGCAGACCAAAGATACGAGTATCCAACTGTAGAACAAGTTCAAAAAACGTTTATACAACAACTAATTGATCAAAAGCAGTTGGAATCGAAATCAAAAAGGAAAATCCCCAAATCTACAAAAACAAGGGTTCAAGCCACAATACCTTGATTTGGATGAAGGATTCAAGTAGAGGTCTAAAATCTTCAACAAGACTTGAGGAGGATGATCTCTACAAGTTTTGGAGCACTCAAATCGCCCAAAATCGCCATCAAATCGCCTAAGATGAAGGAGGAAGAAGAGAGGAGAAAAAATGAAGTTTTTCTCTCGCAAATCTAAAAAAAGCAGAAAAAGCCGTGTGCGCGGCACAGACAAGTGTGCGCGGCCCAGGGCCACCAAAAACGCCCAGGAATCAGCTTAGTGCCGCGGCACAGCCTGAGTGTGCCGCGGCACATGGTACAGCCCCCTTCAACACCAAAAAGGCACACCGTGCAGTCTTCGCTATTTTGACCATAACTCCTTCGTCTGGACTCCGATTAACTCACCGTTTGAACCATTAGAAAGCTAACTTGATTATCTATAATGTTGCAAAGATTCAAAATTTTTGGAGTTTCCAAGAATTAATGGTGACTTTACAAAGTCGAACTCCCACGTGAAAAAGTCAATTAAGGACACGGAACTCAACAAAACGACACCGAAACGAACTCGGATGACAAAAAGTGCAGAATTAATCATTCTCGGAATGACGAAACGGTCAGGAGTGAGTTGTCAAAACGAACTTCCTCCGATAAAAAGAAAATTACCGAAATTCGAAATTGCGGATATTACATAGTAGGTGCATCCTTTAAAAATTCGGTTGGATCATAGTAGTTTTTGTATGTGTCCCGTTCATCCTCTACAATCATATTTTGCATGATGATACAAGCAATCATAATTCTACCATCACGGTCCCAAACAAGACATGGGCGTTTGATAAATGCAAAACGAGATTGGAGAACCCCAAAAGCTCGCTCAACATCTTTTCTAGCAGCCTCTTGACGTTGAGCAAACATCTTGTGTTTTTGAATTGTAGTAGAAGCAATTGATTTCACAAATGCAGCCCAGCTTGGATAGATGCCGTCTGTGAGATAATATCCCATATTACTTTCGCGCCCATTCACGACATAACTAACTTTGGGTGCTCGACCTTCCAAAATATCATTGAAAATAGGAGATCTGTGAAGTACATTGATATCGTTGCAAGAACCTGGTGTTCCAAAAAAAGCATTCCATATCCACAAGTCATATGATGCAATAGCTTCCAAAATAAGAGTTGGTTTTCCACTTCTTCCTGCAAATTGCCCAGCCCAAGCTTTAGGACAATTTTTCCATTCCCAATGCATGCAATCAATACTTCCCATCATGCCCGGAAATCCACGTTGCTCCCCGACATAAAGTAGTCTTCTTAAATCTTCTTCATTAGGACTTCTGAGATATTGAGTACCGAAATTTGAAATTACTGTTGGAATATAAAACGCAGCGGAAGCGAGTTGGTGATGGTAATTTAATAAAAGGTTTTATAAACTAACCAACGTAAAATCCGGATCTATTTAGGCTTGTCAACTAATTAACTAAACAGATTAATAAATAATTAAATAAACATATCTACGCATGGGAGTCGGTAATTTTACCTTTGACGCGAAGTGGTAGAATAATCCCCTCTATGGTTGATTTGTCCTTCTTCGTGTTCCTCTCCGATCTTCTTGTATTTCTACCTCAAGATCTTCTAGAGTATATCCCGCCTACGTCCGGATGTCGTGTGGGCAACAATCTACCCGACTAAATTTGCACAGCAAGGGGATCGGCCGAATTTCTTCTTCCAAAATTCCTTTCGATTTTTCTCTCTATTTTTCTTGAATATTTGTTGGTATTTTAGAAAAATATTGTGTTAACTAAATTGTGGGATCCAAGACACAAGTCAAGTTCCACAATTAAACACACCAAAAAAATCGAAAATTTTGAGCAATGAAGTGAGTAAAATCGGCCACCTCTTGATATGTATTTATAGGTGTTGTGGGCTACTCTAGGGACCTTAAGGAGGATATGGTAAGGACTCCCAATAGATATCTTCCTTCCATTATTAGGACTCTTCCTAATATGAAGACTCTATTAATATCAACTTAGTCCACTAATAAGTTAATATTGCACTTCCTACCAAAATCCCAAATTACGAAATTGGGCTCCTTTTAAATTAATTATTTCCCGTGTTTAAGATATTCCATGTCCATTAATTAATTTAAGCTACTGACAGCTTTTAATTAATTAATTTGTTATACATGAGTATACCACTCGACCTTTATTATTATATCGGAAAATTAATTCCACCTGCAGGGTTTAATATAATAATCTTTTTGTAACACCCCGAGATATTCGGGATAATTACAGCGTCGTAAACCCTTTAGATAAGGATTTACAAGGCTAAATTTAAAAGAAGTGTAAAAATAATCCAATCGAACAACTGAAGTTCAAATACAGATTTGATTCAACCGATCAAATAAGTTAACTTATACAACCATATCGAAATGACCTTATTAAATACAGACGTACTCGAGTACTAAACGAACCAAGAAGACAATTCATAATGACAATAACATCAACCACATCACTGAGCCATTCCATCGTCACAGCCGTCTTGTGGTTGCCTCCCCGCTCCTCGGCTACCTGAACATCAAAACAATGTCCACCCCCGAAGGGGTTAGCAAAACAATGCTAGTACAAGTATCATCATACAAGAAATCATCAATGCATCATAAAACATGCAAAACGGACTTCCGCCACCAGAATCCAACGATGCGAATCCTCACGATTCCATCAACACAATACAGGGTAATCCAGCGATCCAGCGCCCTCAGCATAGATCCCCATGATGATCCCGTCGGACCAACGCATGGTGGAAAACCCGTCCAACGATCCAGCGCCCTCAGCATAGATCCCCATGATGATCCCGTCGGACCAACGCATGGTGGACATTCGATCCAGCGCCCTCAGCATAGATCCTCATGATCCCCTCGGATCATTTATACCATAAATCAATCAACTATGCATACACATATGCATTTCAATATGTTCATCAATACGAACAAATAACCACGAATATCACGAGAATTATCAGAAATACATCTCATATTCAACAATATGAACAAAACCACGAGCATGACAAATCGAACTCGACATATGATACTTGCCTCGAAAATGGCAAGGACGAAACACTTCAATGATCTCGACACACTCGAAGGCCGCCTCCTTCGATTAACGTAACAAGCTCGAACCTTAACAAAAGGAATGATATACAAATCACCTCAAGTCGAACGATGGCCTAACAATTCGGTCTACGGCCGAAAAGCTCAAAACAAACAATCTGCCTGGACTGCTTAGCGTGCGCTACGTACTCTACGTAACGTGCGCTAAGCCGACCTGTTAGCGTACGCTATCGTGCAAGACTAGCGTGCGCTAGCTACGAACTGACAGTTCGAATCAGCTGATACATAACGTACGCTACGTACATATTGTGCGTTAACTGAACCCCGATAGCGCACATTAACTCACATATCTTAGCGTGCGCTAACCTTGCATGGCAGAATACTGCTACCGGAAAACTGGGTTGAAAGGTGGTGAATTCACGAATTCTATGTTGATACAACATGTCATCCTCAAGCATGTCAGGCTAAAAAGGTTTTGTGGAAGTTCCATGATCATGAGGTACAACTTATACGGATAATCATCTCAACATCATATCTTATCTAAGATCTTCAAGAAATATTCTAAGTTCCGATTTATTCCAAATCCCAAAACATATGATTCCTTACGTAAAACATACGAACTAGGTAATCTTCACATACTGGTCGATTGGTTCTGAAAATACATAACATGCTTAGGAATCCACATACTAAAAGTTTTAACGGATTATACGATGAATATGTGTCGAAACGTCGAAAGTATCCTTCTAACACATGATATACGACTAATAACGAATCTAACCGACTAGATGAACATGATCAACATCCTATAGAACACAACTAGTATTGGTGAAGAATCACCTACCTCAAGGTAGTGAAGAACACGGAGGAAAATGAAGCAACCCGACACCGAAAGCTTGAACACCAATCTCCAATGATATACGATCTTCAATCACGAACCAGGATGTTGATATGAAGTGTTTAGGATGGAGGAAGTTATGTTCTAAGTGTAAGAATTCGGGTAAAGGGGGAAGAAAGAACTGAAATCACGAATAGGATCTTTGTCTATTTATAAGAAATGGCTATTAGCGCGCTAGACCACCTTTCGTAGCGTGCGCTAACGCTCACCGACTTAATCATCTTGAGCACTTAGCGTGCGCTACGCATATACCTGTAGCGTGCGCTAAGGCGTTGACTCGGCTTTTCCCGAAAGCCGTCCAGGTACATCCCGACACTATCCGACAGGGGTCCCCCGGCCAGATCTCACCTACCGCACGACTCAATCAAATTGACCACGCATAGCGTGCGCTAAAGACCCTCCATAGCGTGCGCTATGAATCCACGTTAGCGCACGCTAAACATAGACGATAGCGTGCGCTACATGCGCAGATTTACAATCTTTAAATCACAATCACGAAATTAAACGCTCGACAATCATCGGATTATGAAATACGGGGAATAGTACTCAGTCAAAAGTAAAATCATTACAATATCACAAGTTCCAATTACATAACAGAAATCTCGGGTATTAAATCCTTCCTCCCTAAAAAGAAGTTTCGTCCCGAAACTTAAGATGAAAACAACTCCGGATATCTAGTCTTCATACTGTCTTCCGTTTCCCAAGTGGCCTCTTCGACCCCATGTCGTGACCATTGTACTTTAACCAAGTGTATTGGTTTATTCCTCAATTGTTTGATCCGGCTCTCAAGTATCTTGATTGGTCTCTCTTCGAAGGTGCCATCATTAGCTATTTTGATCTCGTCGAAATCAATGACGTGACTGGGGTCCGGTACATACTTCCGCAATTGGGATACGTGAAACACATTGTGAACGTGACTCAGCGATGGCGGTAAGGCCAGCCTGTATGCTAAATCTCCAACTCTCTCGAGGATCTCGAATAGTCCGATATATCTAGGACTAAGCTTGCCTCTCCTCCCGAAACGGAAAATCCCTCGTGTAGGAGACACCTTCAATAGTACATGGTCCCCAGCGTAGAACTCTAGAGGGCGACGACATACATCTGCATAAGACTTCTGTCGACTCTGGGCAGTCAACAGTCTCTCTCGAATCAAAGCTATCTTCTCTTGAGTCTGAATGATCAATTCTGGTTCCGTCCCGATCAAATCCGAAGAATCATCTCAACATAGGGGTGATCGGCATCTTCTCCCGTACAAGGCTTCAAATGGTGCCATCTTAATTGAAGCATGCCAACTATTATTGTAGGTGAATTCAACTAATGGCAAATGAACTTCCCAATTAGTCGACCAATCCAAAGCACAAGCTCTAAGCATGTCTTCTACAGTTTGAATAGTCCTTTCGGACTGACCGTCCGTTTGGGGATGATAAGCTGTGCTAAAGTTGAGCTCAGTCCCCAAAGCCCTGTGAACTGCTTTCCAGAAATGTGACACGAAGCGACCATCTCGATCCGAAATAATGGTCCTCGGTGTCCCATGCAATCTGACTATCTCCGCAATAAATACTCGTGCCAATCTCTCGGGTCCCCATGTATATTTAATTCCCAGGAAATGAGTCGATTTGGTTAGTCGATCAACTACAACCCAAATCATGTTCATTCCCGCTCTAGTCCTTGGCATACTAGTGATGAAGTCCATCGAGATATCCTCCCACTTCCACTCAGGGATCGGAAGCGGTTTTAACATCTCGGCAGGTCGTTGATGTTCAACCTTAACCTGCTGACAAGTCAAACACTTCGAAACATACTCCGCTACGTCCTTCTTCATATTCCCCCACCAGAAGTTTTGCTTTAGATCCTTATACATCTTACTACTGCCTGGGTGAAAAGAATAGGGCGCGCTATGAGCTTCCTTCAAAATTGTCCGTCTCAAATCATCATCCTCGGGAACGCAAAGTTGGCTCTGAAATCTCAGAACTCCATCGTCTTGTATCACGAATCCTGGGGCTTTTCCTTTCTTTACTTCGTCATATAATCGAAGGATCAGAGAATCGTTCAATTGTTTAGACTTGATCTCCTCGACTAATGATGAAGTCAGTTCCATCACATAAAGTTGCCCTTGGATTCCTGGTACCCATACCTCAATCCTGTAATACCCGGTTGTAATTCAGTCATTATCATTCAGTAATTTCATTCGGTGATTGTCACCCAGTGGATTTTCACTCAATTATAATCATTCATCAATCATGTTCATTCACCGTGTTCACCGTTCGGAAAAACTTCGAGTTGTGTATCATTATTGTTCATTGTTTCAACTTTCCTCATATGAGTTCGACTTTGTTAGATCACCATTAATTTTTGGTAACTCAAAAAATTCTAAATCTTTGCAATAGTATAGAGCATCGAGTTAGCTTTCCAATGGTTCAAACGGTGAGTCAATCGGAGTCCGGACGAGAGAGTTATGGTCGTTTTAGCTCAACCGCGCACTTTTCAGTTGTTGGCCGATCACTGCCGAACGAACTCGGCCGTGTCGTCCGACACGGCCCGTGCCGTACTCGTCCGGATAATGCCGAAGTGTCTGCCTCAGGACCCGACCGTGTCGTGCAGCGCGGCCGAGTCGCACCTTCCGGATAGGCGACTGCGTCGACCGGAGGCCCGACGTGTGCCGAGGACACGGCCGAAGTCGATCCGAGCGCCGCGGACGGGTCACTATCGGTAGGCCCCTTTGCGCCACGACCGTGTCATGCAAGACACGGTCGAGTCCCTGCCGGCCAGCTGCACGCCGCGACCGTGTCAGGCGGGCACGGTCCAATCTGGCTGCCGAGTCAACCCCTATAAATTCATTTTTTGAGCATTTTGAGCTCATTTCTTCCATTTTTTCCATCTTCTTCACCTGCAACCGAGAGAGAATAACTTGAGGGAGAGATTTCTTCATCAATTATCATTTGAGTGTGTATTTTCATCACCTTCAATCATTTGGGAAGCTTGGATAGTCGTTTTTACACGTTTTCATCGGATCGAATTGGTTGGATCTTCAAGAGGTAAATTCTTCAACACTTTGGACTTCGATTTTGTGTTGAGATATGATGTTTTGGACGTTATAATCATGTTATATGAAGGGATATGTATATGATTATGAGTTTGTATAAGGATTCATTGGATTATTGAGGAATTATTCAAGAACACCTTGAATATCGAGTTGGAATTGGGAATTTTCG
Organism: Orobanche coerulescens; assembly: GCA_033398695.1. Taxonomy (NCBI): domain Eukaryota; kingdom Viridiplantae; phylum Streptophyta; class Magnoliopsida; order Lamiales; family Orobanchaceae; genus Orobanche; species Orobanche coerulescens. Next base: position 155,107,088 of record CM065810.1, on the reverse strand, counting down.
ACTAATTGTTGTTATAATCACATTTTTGGATATTCATAACGGATTATTGATCGTATTGGAGATGTTTTGTTGGTTTGAAACACTTCTTGGGGACTTTGATATTGGTATATCGAGGTTTGATTGTAAACAATCGGAGTTTGGATACAACGTATTCGATATAATGCCCCAATGAACTTAGTTCAATCGTATCGACGTTTTGAGTTCGTTATATTCGTGTTTGATTCGTATATTGAACGGATTGTTGGATATTGTATAATTCAAGGTTGTTCGAGCGACCGATATCTCAATTAGGACGTTGTTCGTGGAAGGATAATTGCCACCGGTATTGTGTAAGTTAATTCTTACTCGGTTAAAAGGATATTCATACCTTTTGTTGTTGATCATTCATAATCATAACTCATTCATCATTGTATTAATCATATTAAAACTTGTTATTGTCAATTAATCACTTGATCATAAGGAGCAGCGGTTCCAATCTTTTCATTGAGCTATCATTCATTTCATTATTACCCTCATCTCGGTGAGTCATTCTTGACTTTGTCAGATTATTATTTATTCATTGATATTCATTACGGTCATTCTCGTTCATATGACCTTCTGGGTTCATATTGCGTGGCCGGGTGTGGCTGTGTGGAATTTTTAGTCGGGCACACGATGGTTATTGTATTGGGTTCACCGATACATTAGACCGTGCACACGGGAAGCGTTACACCGTGAGACTAATTAGGTACACGGACGGGTGTTGTACACTTACGTAACATTACGGGCGTACTATGATACTCTTCTTCGACGTAATTCATAACTAAGAATATTTCATAACTTGATTAATTATGATTGTGTATTTTCAACCCTTGAGGATTGTTGTTCTTTGTAATCGACCCGTTTGGGGATTTTGTTTTTCGTGTCATGGCAAGGCAAGCACGGGAATAGCATGTTGATGTCGAGGAGTCCTAGTGATACTAGTAGGGGGCCCCGATCCTTCAGTTATTCATGTTATTGTCCTTTATTTTCCGCTGCAGACTTTCATTTGAATACTCCGTTTCATTCAGTGTTGTGTATTTTATCTTCATATAAAATACACTAGTATTCGGTATTGTCCTGGTGTGTTGTAACTAAACTCCTCGTTGGAGTAATTATTGCTGTAATGTAGTTCGGTACTACATTTATCTTGTGTAATTCATTCATTTTCATTTGCCTGGTGGGTCCCAGTTGGGGATCTACGGCACTGTAATATCCGCCTAGTTTGGGGTGTTACAGAGTTGGTATCGGAGCGTGGTTTTGAATACTACCCTCCAAGTCATGTCTCATTTGAAATCATCGTCATCGGACTAGTATCATTGGGCTTTCGCGTCACGTGTGACCTGTGAAGATGCCGAGCCAATCAGACCGAAAGAACTGTAAGACTTCTAACGCCATGGTATAATTTCTGGCAATAGTCATTCATTCATCATTCATCATTTAACAATCCTCAAACATCAGTATTCATTATGATCGGGACGATCATATTAACTCATCAATCACTTAATTCATTTCATTACTCAGTTAATAATCAGGACGATCATGTTAACTCATTAATTACTCAATTCATTTCATTACTCAGTTGTCAATCTGGATAATCATATTATCAATCTTGTTAAGTTATTCAAGATAATCATTTCAAGAATTTCATCAGATAATCATGTAACTTCAGTAAATCATTCATATAATCACTAAGTTAGAGCATGTATACTCATTTTCATCATCTCATGACATAATCATAACGTGCTAATCATGCGGGAAATATAATCATTATGCGACCTTCCTACTTCAGTATGGAGAGAAGCGTCGAGGATGCACGGGGAGAGACGCGGTGCGGACCGAGCAGAAATAATCACTTGTGCCGGGAAATCGTGCCGGGACTCGGCTCGATCAGAAGATGTTCGGGTTGATCCACTCACTTTTATGCGAGGCCATGATGACCCATGTACGATTACTCAATCATCATTGCGCCACTGACCGGATTAATCGAGAGAACTCTCCCGTATGAGCCAAGTGCTAAGGAAAGTCTTGAACAACAACCTTCATTTGTCGGCAAGAAATCAACGCGTAATCAATCCGAAGGCGGTCGGTCAACCTTCAAGAAGCCTCGTGTGAGTCCTATCGTTTCGGCGACCTCCTACGGCGCATAATCGTGCGGGATCTCATTCCCGAGCGGCCAGTTCGGCCATCACCTGTTTCAATTGTGGAACGCCGGGTCATTTCAGCACTGAGTGTCTGAAATCGTCTATCACGTGCTATAATTGTGGGAATTTCGGGCATAAGGCCCGTTTTTGCCGAAGGGACTCCAAGTCGGCTCCGGCGGCATCTCAGGCTCTGAAGCAATCAGCCTTTCAGAATCAGACTGCTTTGTCAACGTCGTTTAAGACACTGGAAGCAAATAGAGTTGGAGCTCGTACTTATCAGACGGGAGCGTCTGGTTCGGGGGCCGGCAAGTCCCAGATTCATATGATGAGGAGGATCGACGATCCGGTGGCCCGAATGATTTCAGGTATACTCGTAATTTTATTTCAACTTGTGTGTACCTTTTGATTCTGGTACACCGCATTCATTCATTTTCGAATCATGCTTGAATAGACTTATCTCGGGATAGTCCTATTGCTTGTGGACCTCATACCATCGGTCTACCTGACGATGGAAGAATTTTCGGAATCATACCGAATTAAGCTTAATGACCGCGATTAGTTGATGGATCTAATCGTGGTGAACTTATCTTAGGACGATGTAATTTTCGGTATTAGTTGGTTTAACCGTCTCAATACTATTCTCAGTGTTTGTTAGCGTTTGGTCGCTATCTTTCCGTCGTTAGTTGTCGAATGTGTGCTTCAGGGAAGTAATCCCCGTTGTTCCAGTAGAATTTCTATTATGGCGGAAGCAGAGAAATTCCGCAATCGAACTATCCAATCATTCATTGTATCATTTCCATCGATTGTTTTTTTAAGACAATCGAGTCATTCAATCACTCATTGTATCATTTCCATCGATTGGCTTTTCTAAGACAATCGAGTCATTCAATCATTCATTGTATCATTTTCATCGATTGTCCTTTCTAAGGCAATCGAGTTATTCAATCATTCATTGTATTATTTTCATCGATTGTCCTTTCAAAGGCAATTGAGTTATTCAAACATTCATTGTATCATCTTCATCGATAGGCCTTTCTAAGGCAATCGAGTTGTTCAATCATTATTGGTATCTCTTTTTATCGATTGACCATTCTAGGGCAATCGAAATGTTCAATCATTCGTGGTATCATTGTCATCGATTGACGATGTATTTCCAGACGAGTTATCTGGTTGCCTTCACATAGAGTAAGGGAATTCAGGAGTGAGTTGGAGCCGGTACGTCCCCTTTATCGAAGGCACCGTATCGGATGGCCCCGACCAGAATGCAGGAGTTGAAGATTCAACTTGAGAAATAGTTCGAGAAAGGTTATCTCCGACCGATTGCGTCCCCGTGAGGAGCACCAGTGTGATCTGTCAAGGAGAAGGATGGTTCATCTTCTTCAGGCTCTCGACGTGTTGAGACGCGAGCAATTTTATGGAAGTTTTCTTAATGTGAGTTCTGGATGTCCGAAGTGACTTTTCTCGGGCATGTAATTTCATCTGCCAGGGTTCGTGTCGACCCTCAGAAGACGGAGCCTATCCGAGATTTGCAACCTCCGAAAGATGTTAAGGAAATCCGATGTTTCCTCGGATTAGCTGGTTAATTATCCAACCCACGACCTGGAACTAACAGCCGTGGTATTCACTTTGAAGATTTGGCGTCATTATCCTTATGGCGTTACCTATCAGATATTCACCGATCATAAGAAGTTTAAAGTATATATTTACTCAGAAGGAGTTAAATATGCGACAGAGGCGGTGGTTAGAACTAATCAAGGATTATGATATTGAGATCCTTTACCACCCGGGCAAGGCGAACGTTGTCGCCGACGCCTTGAGTCGTAAGTCCGTTCAGGAGCAGATGCTTGCTCGTTTAACAATTCAGAAGGAGCTCAACAGAATTCCTTAGACCGAGATCGAGTGCAGCCGGCGAGTTCGAGACGACTTTTTATGTTAGAGATTTCATCGTCACTTGAGGAGGTAATCAGAGAGAATCAGAGTTCAGACCCTTCATTGTTGCGCATCCGTGAAGATGTGGCTCAGGAGAAAGCCCCTGGATTCGTGATCCACGAGGATGGACTTTTGAAATTTAAGAATCGTATGTGTGTACCGGTGAATGACGAGTTGAAAAACTCTATTTTGAGAGAAGCTCATGCTACCCCTTATTCTGTTCACCCGGGGTCTAGCAAGATGTATAAAGACTTGAAACAAAACTACTGGTGGAGTAATATGAAGCGAGAAGTCGCAGAAATTGTTTCGAGATGCTTAACCTGTCAACAATTCAAGATGGAACCTCAGCGACCGGCGAGTATGCTGAAACCTCTCTCTATTCCGGAGTGGAAGTGGGAAGACTTTTCTATGGATTTCATCACGAGTTTGCTGACGAGTCGTCGTGACATGAATACGATCTGGGTGATTGTGGACCGCTTAACTAAATCAGCTCATTTCCTTGAGATCAAGGATACGTGGGGTCCCGAGAGACTTGCCCATTTATTCATCAAAGAGATAGTGAGACTGCACGGTACTCCTAAAAGTATCGTTTCCGATCGTGACGGACGGTTTATGGCACATTTTTGGAAATCAGTTCATCGTGCTATGGGAACTCAGCTTAATCTCAGTACTGCCTTTCATCCTCAGTCCGACGGACAATCAGCGAGGACTATTCAGACATTAGAGGACATGTTGAGAGCTTGCGTCCTCAATTGGAAGGACGATTGGGAAGCCCAACTACCACTGATCGAGTTCACGTATAATAATAGTTGGCATGCATCCATTAAGATGGCACCTTACGAGGCCTTGTACGGTCGTCGTTGTCGATCTCCTTTGTGTTGGGATGACTTGTCAGAATCAATCGGCACCGAGCCCGATATGCTTATAGTCACCCGGGAGAAGGTAGCTTTGATCAAGAGTCGTATGTTGACAGCTCAGAGTCGACAGAAATCGTATGCGGATAATCGTCGTCGACCACTAGAGTTCGAGACGGGTGACCATGTTTTGGTCAAGGTATTCCCGAATCGAGGTATTTTTCCGTTTCGGAAAACGGAGGAAGTTGAGCCCAAGATTCATTGGACCGTTTGAAATTTTGGATCGAGTAGGCGAGTTAGCTTATCGATTGGCTTTACCTCCGGCTTTGAGCAGGATTCATAATGTGTTTCACGTCTCTCAGTTGCGGAAGTATGTTGCTGACCCGAGTCACATACTTCAGTTCGACGAAATCGAGATCGCGGATGATCATTCGTACGAGGAGCGTCCTGTACGAGTGTTAGAGCGGCGAATCAAACAGTTGAGGAACAAGACGATCCCTTTGGTCAAGATTCAGTGGTCTAGTCACGAAGTCGAAGAGGCCACTTGGAAAACCGAGGATAGTATGCGGGAGAGTTATCCCGAGTTGTTTGACCCTTAGTTTCGGGGACGAAATTCTTTTAAGGGGGGGTGTATGTAATACCCGGTTGTAATTCAGTCATTATCATTCAGTAATTTCATTCGGTGATTGTCACCCAGTGGATTTTCACTCAATTATAATCATTCATCAATCATGTTCATTCACCGTGTTCAACGTTCGGAAAAACTTCGAGTTGTGTATCATTATTGTTCATTGTTTCAACTTTCCTCATATGAGTTCGACTTTGTTAGATCACCATTAATTTTTGGTAACTCAAAAAATTCTAAATCTTTGCAATAGTATAGAGCATCGAGTTAGCTTTCCAATGGTTCAAACGGTGAGTCAATCGGAGTCCGGACGAGAGAGTTATGGTCGTTTTAGCTCAACCGCGCACTTTTCAGTTGTTGGCCGATCACTGCCGAACGAACTCGGCCGTGTCGTCCGACACGGCCCGTGCCGTACTCGTCCGGATAATGCCGAAGTGTCTGCCTCAGGACCCGACCGTGTCGCAGCACGGCCGAAGTCGCACCTTCCGGATAGGCGTAACCGTCGACCGGAGGCCGGCCGTGTGCCGGGACACGGTCGAGTCGATCTTGGCGCCGCGGACGGGTCACTATCGGTAGGCCCCTTTGCGCCACGACCGTGTCATGCAAGACACGGTCGAGTCCCTGCCGGCCACCGCACGCCGCGACCGTGTCGAGCGGGCACGGTCCAATCTGGCCGCCGAGTCAACCCCTATAAATTCATTTTTGAGCATTTTGAGCTCATTTCTTCCATTTTTCCATCTTCTTCACCTGCAACCGAGAGAGAATAACTTGAGGGAGAGATTTCTTCATCAATTATCATTTGAGTGTGTATTTTCATCACCTTCAATCATTTGGGAAGCTTGGATAGTCGTTTTTACACGTTTTCATCGGATCGAATTGGTTGGATCTTCAAGAGGTAAATTCTTCAACACTTTGGACTTCGATTTTGTGTTGAGATATGATGTTTTGGACGTTATAATCATGTTATATGAAGGGATATGTATATGATTATGAGTTTGTATAAGGATTCATTGGATTATTGAGGAATTATTCAAGAACACCTTGAATATCGAGTTGGAATTGGGAATTTTCGACTAATTGTTGTTATAATCACATTTTTGGATATTCATAACGGATTATTGATCGTATTGGAGATGTTTTGTTGGTTTGAAACACTTCTTGGGGACTTTGATATTGGTATATCGAGGTTTGATTGTAAACAATCGGAGTTTGGATACAACGTATTCGATATAATGCCCCAATGAACTTAGTTCAATCGTATCGACGTTTTGAGTTCGTTATATTCGTGTTTGATTCGTATATTGAACGGATTGTTGGATATTGTATAATTCAAGGTTGTTCGAGCGACCGATATCTCAATTAGGACGTTGTTCGTGGAAGGATAATTGCCACCGGTATTGTGTAAGTTAATTCTTACTCGGTTAAAAGGATATTCATACCTTTTGTTGTTGATCATTCATAATCATAACTCATTCATCATTGTATTAATCATATTAAAACTTGTTATTGTCAATTAATCACTTCAGTCATAAGGAACGACGGTTCCAATCTTTTCATTGAGCTATCATTCATTTCATTATTACCCTCATCTCGGTGAGTCATTCTTGACTTTGTCAAATTATTATTTATTCATTGATATTCATTACGGTCATTCTCGTTCATATGACCTTCTGGGTTCATATTGCGTGGCCGGGTGTGGCTGTGTGGAATTTTTAGTCGGGCACACGATGGTTATTGTATTGGGTTCACCGATACATTAGACCGTGCACACGGGAAAGCGTTACACCGTGAGACTAATTAGGTACACGGACGGGTGTTGTACACTTACACAGAACATTACGGGCGTACTATGATACTCCTGTTCAGCGTAATTCATAACTAAGAATATTTCATAACTTCAGTTAATTATGATTGTGTATTTTCAACCCTTGAGGATTGTTGTTCTTTGTAACTGACCCCGTTTGGGGATTTTGTTTTTCAGGTCATGGCAAGGCAAACGCACGGGAATAGCATGTTGATGTCGAGGAGTCCTAGTGATACTAGTAGGGGGCCCCGATCCTTCAGTTATTCATGTTATTGTCCTTTATTTTCCGCTGCAGACTTTCATTTGAATACTCCGTTTCATTCAGTGTTGTGTATTTTATCTTCATATAAAATACACTAGTATTCGGTATTGTCCTGGTGTGTTGTAACTAAACTCCTCGTCGGAGTAATTATTGCTGTAATGTAGTTCGGTACTACATTTATCTTGTGTAATTCATTCATTTTCATTTGGCTGGTGGGTCCCAGTTGGGGATCTACGGCACTGTAATATCCGCCTAGTTTGGGGTGTTACAAATCCCCTCGCGGATCAGTTCCCGTTGAATACTGGGTTGGGACGTAAGTGCTTCCAACACTCGAAGAGAAACAGGTTTACGGCTCAGAGCATCAGCTACTACGTTTGCTTTCCCCGGATGATAGAGAATCTCCAAGTCGTAATCCTTGATCAATTCCAGCCACCTTCTCTGCCTCATGTTTAACTCTTTCTGACTGAAAATGTACTTGAGGCTCTTATGGTCTGTAAAGATCTGACAATGAGTGCTGTACAAATAATGTCGCCAAATTTTCAAGGCAAAGACCACATCTGCTAGCTCCAGATCGTGAGTCGGGTAATTAATCTCGTACGGTTTCAATTGTCGAGAGGCATAAGCAACCACTTTATCCTTCTGCATCAACACACAACCCAAACCCTGATTTGAAGCGTCGCTGTATACCGTGAATCCATCAGTTCCCTCTGGCAGCGCTAATATAGGTGCTGTCGTCAGCCTCCTCTTAAGTTCGTCAAAACCAGCCTGGCACTTCTCATTCCACATGAACTTTTGAGTTTTACTTAATTTGGGTGAGCGGACGAGCAATTTTGGAAAATCCCTCTACAAAGCGGCGATAATATCCGGCAAGTCCTAAGAAGCTTGGACTTCTTTCACGTTTTAGGAGCTTCCCAATCCAAGATTGCTTCGACTTTCTTCGGGTCCACCTGAACTCCGTCGGCTGATATCACATGCCCAAGCAAGGTTACTTCCTTAAGCCAGAACTCGCATTTTGAAAATTTTGCATACAGCTGTTCCTTCCTCAAGGTGCTCAAAACCACACGCAGATGTTCGGCATGCTCCTCTGCGTCCTTCGAATATATCAAGATGTCGTCAATGAAGACGACCACAAATTTATCCAAGTATTCCAAGAATACCCGATTCATCAATTGCATCAATACCGCAGGAACATTGGTAAGTCCAAACGGCATTACTACAAATTCATAATGCCGTCTTAGGGATCTGAGCGATTCGGTATATCCGATTCCTTAATTCTCAACTGGTGGTATCCTGATCGCAAGTCAATCTTCGAGAATACCCTTGCCCCTTGCAGTTGATCAAACAAGTCGTCGATCCGAGGTATAGGATACTTATTCTTGATCGTCATCTTGTTGAGCTCCCTGTAATCAATACACAGTCGGAGGGATCCGTCTTTCTTCCGGACAAAGAGAACGAGCGCTCCCCAAGGAGAAACACTAGGTTGGATGTAGCCCTTTTGTAACAATTCCTCCAGTTGCTTCTTGAGTTCATACATCTCGGTTGGAGCCATGCGGTATGGTGTTCTGGAAATAGGAGCTGCTCCAGGCTCTAATTCGATAGTGAATTCCACTCCCCTCTGCGGAGGTAACCCAGGTAGTTCGTCAGGAAATACATCTGAGAACTCATTCACAACTGGAATAGACGAGAGCTCTACTCCTTCCTCTTTCCTCATGGCATAGCACCAAAGTCCGTGACATCCCTGCTTCAGTAATTTCACGGCTTTCATCGCTTTGATCAATTTTCCCGAGCTTCCTGGTCTCCATCCCCGGAATAAGTGTTCAGATCCGTCATCAGCAATGATGGAAATGACTCTCTCTCGGTAATTCAGAACAGCTCCATAACGGTTGAGCCAATCATCTCCGAGAATTAAATCATCACCGTAGATGTCGACTATAATGAGATTCGATGGCCACTCTCTTCCTTCTATAGATACTGGGAAATCCCTAGCTTCTAGGGTTCCCACAATTTTCTCTCCACTCGGTAATCCCACAACATAAGGTTCACAATTATACAAGCACGAGATTTTCAAACGATTAACACAGTTCAAAGATATAAAAGAATGCGTGCTCCAGAATCGAACAAGACACTAACTGGTTGCAAAAGGATCTGAACCGTACGATCTGGCAGTGTGTTCGATCATCGATTTCCTCATTTAAATGCAGTAGCGGAGGAACGGACCCAGCACTGGATGTCTCTCTCTTCCCAGCGTTCTGCTGCTGAAATCCACTCTGCTGCGTCTGGTTCACACTCGTCTCCTTCGGGACTGGAGCTGGAGTGCGAGTACCAAAAGATCGGGTCGCATTCCCACAAAATGTTGCGCGATGCCCTTCCTGTCCACACTCGAAACAGGTCACAGCAGGCGCGAAACAATCACGTCGAACATGTCCCACTTTGCCACAGTTATAACACTTCTTCCCTGCGTCTGAAACAGTTGGTGCTGCCCGGAACTTCTTTCCACCTCGAGAAGGATGCGGAGGTCTCCTGGATGAATGAAAAGAGGACTGACCCCTGCGAGGTCCGCTACTCTTATCCTCCGTGAAGTTGCCAGACACCTTCTGTTTCTTTGCTTCCGTCGCTTTCTCTACTGCTGCCTCCTTCATATCATAGGCCAACGCCTTGTCACGATCATCGCAAGGTGGTACATTCAAATCCGTACATATACTGCTGAATTTCCGGCTTCATTCGCATGTCAAAATGAAAAATCTTCTCCGCCTCGGTCCTGACCAAGTGGCGCACATAAGTCAGCTGGTGATTAAAAGTCTTAATCACGTCCATCACAGATACTTCCGAATTTTGTGGTGAGAAAAACTCCCGAACTCGGGCTTCTCTAACTGGGCGAGGACAATACTGTGCCTCCATCATCAATTTGAATTCCGTCCAGTCAACATTGTGCTCCTCCGGTCGAATGGCCTCCCACCAGTCGAAAGCCTCCCCGGTCAAAAGATACTGGGCGACCGGAACCTTCCTATCGTTGGGACAGTTAATCCCCGCAAAAATCTTTTCTAATTCCTTCAGCCAGTGATCCCAAGAAAGCGTCTCAGCAGAACCGTCAAATTTCGGAGGGTGCAATTTAATCACTTCGGTAAGACATCTATCTCCTCGATTTTCCACGTTATGCTGCTGTTCCATCGCCGTCTGCATGCGATCCACAACTTGAGCAAACTGATTAATCTGGGCAACCACCTGCTGAAGCACTCCCGGCACGTTAGGATCTGCATTATTATTTGTCGATCCCTGCTGTCCCCCGGAATGTGAATCCGTTCGACTAGTGGCTATCTCTGGGGTAGATACCGACTCTTCTTGCCTCGCATTTCCACGTTCGCGTCCACGACCGCGTCCGCGTCCACGACCTCCTCTCAACATACTGTAAACATAAATACTCAATATCCAGGAAAAACTTTCTCAAAGTACATCCATCAATGTTTACAAGACATGAGTTAAATAAAACAGTAGTATTCGAGATTAGGAAACTTACAACCACAGTCCACACAACGATGCTGGCTCAGCAGTGATGTCACGAACGACCAATAATCAAATAACGTAAACAGACCCAACTAACCCGACTGCCAAGATATCCATAATCTTAGCTCCGATACCATATTCTGTAACACCCCGAGATATTCGGGATAATTACAGCGCCGTAAACCCTTTAGATAAGGATTTACAAGGCTAAATTTAAAAGAAGTGTAAAAATAATCCAATCGAACAACTGAAGTTCAAATACAGATTTGATTCAACCGATCAAATAAGTTAACTTATACAACCATATCGAAATGACCTTATTAAATACAGACGTACTCGAGTACTAAACGAACCAAGAAGACAATTCATAATGACAATAACATCAACCACATCACTGAGCCATTCCATCGTCCTGTCGGTACTGTGGTTGCCTCCCCGCTCCTCGGCTACCTGAACATCAAAACAATGTCCACCCCCTAAGGGGTTAGCAAAACAATGCTAGTACAAGTATCATCATACAAGAAATCATCAATGCATCATAAAACATGCAAAACGGACTTCCGCCACCGGAATCCAACGATGCGAATCCTCACGATTCCATCAACACAATACAGGGTAATCCAGCGATCCAGCGCCCTCAGCATAGATCCCCATGATGATCCCGTCGGACCAACGCATGGTGGAAAACCCGTCCAACGATCCAGCGCCCTCAGCATAGATCCCCATGATGATCCCGTCGGACCAACGCATGGTGGACATTCGATCCAGCGCCCTCAGCATAGATCCTCATGATCCCCTCGGATCATTTATACCATAAATCAATCAACTATGCATACACATATGCATTTCAATATGTTCATCAATACGAACAAATAACCACGAATATCACGAGAATTATCAGAAATACATCTCATATTCAACAATATGAACAAAACCACAAGCATGACAAATTGAACTCGACATATGATACTTGCCTCGAAAATGGCAAGGAAGAAACACTTCAATGATCTCGACACACTCGAAGGCCGCCTCCTTCGATCAACGTAACAAGCTCGAACCTTAACAAAAGTAATGATATACAAATCACCTCAAGTCGAACGATGGCCTAACAATTCGGTCTACGGCCGAAAAGCTCAAAACAAACAATCTGCCTGGACTGCTTAGCGTGCGCTACGTACTCTACGTAACGTGCGCTAAGCCGACCTGTTAGCATACGCTATCGTGCAAGACTAGCGTGCGCTAGCTACTGGCCAGCGATTCGAATCGGTGATACATAACGTGCGCTACGTGTATTGTGCGTTATCAACCCGATAGCGCACGTTAACTCACATATGTTAGCGTGCGCTAACCTTGCATGGCAGAATACTGCTACCGGAAAACTGGGTTGAAAGGTGGTGAATTCATGAATTCTATGTTGATACAACATGTCATCCTCAAGCATGTCAGGCTAAAAAGGTTTTGTGGAAGTTCCATGATCATGAGGTACAACTTATACGGATAATCATCTCAACATCATATCTTATCTAAGATCTTCAAGAAATATTCTAAGTTCCGATTTATTCCAAATCCCAAAACATATGATTCCTTACGTAAAACATACGAACTAGGTAATCTTCACATACTGGTCGATTGGTTCTGAAAATACATAACATGCTTAGGAATCCACATACTAAAGGGTTCAATGGATTATACGATGAATACGTGTCGAAACGTCGAAAGTATCCTTCTAACACATGATATACGACTAATAACGAATCTAACCGACTAGATGAACATGATCAACATCCTATAGAACACTACTAGTATTGGTGAAGAATCACCTACCTCAAGGTAGTGAAGAACACGGAGGAAAATGAAGCAACCCGACACCGAAAGCTTGAACACCAATCTCCAATGATATACGATCTTCAATCACGAACCAGGATGTTGATATGAAGTGTTTAGGATGGAGGAAGTTATGTTCTAAGTGTAAGAATTCGGGTAAAGGGGGAAGAAAGAACTGAAATCACGAATAGGATGCTGTCCTATTTATAAGAAATGGCTATTAGCGCGCGCTAGACCCTGCTCGTAGCGTGCGCTAACGGCTCACTGACTTAACTGTACTGAGCACTTAGCGTGCGCTACGCATATACCTGTAGCGTGCGCTAAGGCGTTGACTCGGCTTTTCCCGAAAGCCGTCCAGGTACATCCCGACACTATCCGACAGGGGTCCCCCGGCCAGATCTCACCTACCGCACGTCTCAATCAAATTGATCACGCATAGCGTGCGCTAAAGACCCTCAATAGCGTGCGCTATGAATCCACGTTAGCGCACGCTAAACATAGACGATAGCGTGCGCTACATGCGCAGATTTACAATCTTTAAATCACAATCACGAAATTAAACGCTCGACAATCATCGGATTATGAAATACGGGGAATAGTACTCAGTCAAAAGTAAAATCATTACAATATCACAAGTTCCAATTACATAACAGAAATCTCGGGTATTACACTTTTCGAGTGCCTCAAGGGACATGATCAACCCGACTGGTCGAGACACGATTTCTAGCTATAATATTAATTATCATATAGATAATAATATTGCCCAAAATATCGAGCATATTGAGTCAATCATTGTGGCTCTCACCCATGATAAATCAAAGCAATAAATATTAAATATATAGAATTAAATATTAATCACTAGAATTAAGAAATAATAATTATCCGAGATGTACGTTCTTCTTATAGTCAGTACAGAAGAATCTATCTCACCTCGATCCTTTTCAACGTATGACGAATACGCTAATATATGCTAATGGTCAAGACCAACCAATCTCAAGCATATACTACAACCTCTCACATAACGGTCTAATGTTACATAGGTTGTGAACTAAATATTACTATATAAGGAACCGATAATGTGATCTTCTGTGTGACACTACACACCATATTATCTACAATATAAAGTAAATTAGACTGCATTTACATAACCATAGCGTGAATAAATATGCAAAACATGTGATAAATGAATTAAATATTCTCATAGATAAAGACCGGAAAATTAGGTAATACAAGCATAAAGTATGCTTTGACGTATACAACCCTAACAATCTCCCACTTATACTCAAAGCATGCTTTTGAAGTATACTATCTAGACTATATCTATCTATCTCCCACTTATACTCAAAGCAATGCTGCCATACATCTCAACCCCATTCCTTCCACATGCCCTTCAAATGATTTTGAGGGCAACCCTTTTGTGAAAGGATCAGCTAGGTTGTCTTCAGATGCTATCTTGGAGACAATGATCTTCCTTCTCTTCACAAAATCTCGAATGATATGATATTTGCGCTTGATATGTTTGCTTGCTTTGTGGGCCCGTGGTTCCTTCGAGTTTGCAACAGCACCGGTATTATCACAATACAGTGTAATACTTTTGGGCAAATTAGGAATTACACCCAAATCCTTTAGGAAGTACATGAGCCATACCGCCTCTTTAGCTGCCTCTGAGGCTGCTACATATTCGGCTTCCATGGTAGAGTCCGCTATGCATTTCTGCTTCACACTCCTCCAACTTATGGCTCCACCTCCCAAAGTGAAAACATATCCGGAAGTTGATTTCGACTTTTCTTTGTCCGCACTGAAATCCGAGTCAGTGTAATCCAAAGGACAAAGCGTATCTGATTGATATACAAGCATATGCTCCCTAGTCCTTATCAGGTACTTGAGTATATGCTTGACAGCAATCCAATGTCCCGGTCCTGGGTTCGACTGATATCTCGTCACCATGCCTACAGCTTGACAGATATGAGGCCTAGTGCAAAGCATTACATACATAAGGCTTCCCACTGCCGAAGCATAAGGGACCAGCTTCATGTCATCTATCTCCTTCTGTGTCTTAGGACACATAGCCTTAGATAGTTGAATCCCATGTCTGTAAGGTAAGAAACCTTTCTTGGAATTCTCCATGCTAAACCGCTTTAGCACCGTATCGATATAGGATGCCTGAGATAAGCACAACATCCTTTTCTTGCGATCTCGAAAGATCTTAATACCAAGGATGTGTCCAGCTTCTCCCAAATCCTTCATATCGAACTTCTCAGATAGCCATACCCTTACGTCTGATAATACCTTCACATTGTTTCCAATTAGAAGTATATCATCTACGTATAGTACAAGAAACACCAGCACGTTCCCATCACACTTTTTGTATACACAAACCTCACTAGGACACTATTCAAAACCATACGATTGAATGACCTCATCAAATCGCATGTTCCAAGACCTTGATGCTTGCTTAAGACCATAAATGGCTCTCTTAAGCTTGCACACTAAGTGCTCCTCTCCTTCAGCAATAAATCCTTCAGGTTGGCGCATATAGATTTCCTTATCAAGACTCCCGTTCAAGAACGCAGTCTTGACATCCATCTGTCAAATCTCCATATCCAAATGTGCAGCTATAGCTAAGAGAATCCGGATCGATTTAAGCATGGCTACTGGCGAAAAGGTTTCATCGTAGTCGATACCCTCTTTCTGAGTGTAACCTTTTGCAACAAGCCTTGATTTGTAGGTTTCAACATCGTAGTCGATACCCTCTTTCTGATTTGTAACCTTTCGATCCTCTCTTACGCTTGTAGACCTACTTACTTCCAATGGGTTTTACCCCATTGGGTAGTTCTACTAGCTCCCACACTTGGTTAGAATCCATAGATCCCATTTCGGATTCCATTGCTGTTTTCTAGGATTCAGCATCCTTGTCTTGAACTGCCTGTTTGTACGTACATGGATCCGTTTCATCCTGGTCCGGGGAGTGGTCCGAAGATGCTCCCACGCCGATGAAATGTTCGGGTTGACGAACAACCCTCCCACTACGACGAGGCATGTCCTTAGTTTGCGTATCCACAATAGTGTCGATACGTGGTCCACTAGGTGTTTGTGTAATACCCGAGATTTCTGTTATGTAATTGGAACTTGTGATATTGTAATGATTGTACTTTTGTATGAGTACTATTCTCCGTATTTCATAATCCGATGTCGTCGAGCATATAATTTCGTGTATGTGATTTAAAAGGTTGAAATTTCGTGCATGTAGCGCACGCTACAGGCTAAGGGTAGCGTACGCTAGCATGGTTTCATAGCGCACGCTACGAAGTGTAAATAGCGCACGCTATGCGTGGTCAGATTGATTGAGACATGCGGTAGGTGAGATCTGGCCGGGGGACCCCTGTCGGATCGTGTCGGATGTACCTGGACGGCTTTCGGGAAAAGCCGAGTCAACGCCTTAGCGCACGCTACAGGTATATGCGTAGCGCACGCTAAGTGCCGAGTACAGTTTAGACTGTGAGCCGTTAGCGCACGCTACGAACAGGGTATAGCGCGCGCTAATAGCCATTTATTATAAATAGAACAGCATCCTATTCGTGAACTCAGTCCTTTCTTCCCCCATAACCCGAACTCTTGCACTTGAAACATAACTCCATTCGTCCTAAACACTTCGTATCAACCACCTAGTTCGAGATTGAAGATCATATATCATTGGAGATTGGTGTTCAAGCCTTCGGTGTTGGATTGCTTCATTTTCATCCGTGTTCTTCACTACTTTGAGGTAGGTGATTCTTCACCAATGATTAGTAAGGTTTCTAAGGAAGTTTGAATCATGTTTGGATAGCAAGTATTTCGTTTTTATCGGTCATCACAGGTTAGAAGGATACTTTTGACGTATCGGTACTATATATCGAATGAACCTTTGAACCATCTTATTATAAGGACTCCTAAGCATGTTTAAATCGATTTATGATCAAGTAATCGGATATTACCCAGTTGATACGTTGTATACGTTGGAATCATGTGTTTTGGAACGTAAGACGATGGAACTTAGATTATTTCTTGAAGATCGTAGAGGAATTTTGATATGGAGATAACTATCCGTATATTCGTATCTCATGATCATAGGACTTCCACAAACCTTATTAGCATGATATGCCCGAGGATAACTTGTAATATCACCATAGGATTCGTGAGTTCTTCACCATTCAACCCAGTTTTCGGTTTGCAGTATTCTGCCATGCAAGATTAGCGCACGCTAACATGTGTGAGTTAACGTGCGCTATTGAGGTTCGGTTTTCGCACAAAACGTACGTAGCGTACGTTATGAGACAGCCGAGTCGATCGCTGCCGTGGCTAGCGACGCTAGTCTTATACGATAGCGTACGCTAATAGTCGGCTTAGCGCACGTTACGTAGAGTACGTGCGCGCGCTAAGCAATCCAGCGACTTGTTTAGTTTGAGCTTTTGCCGTAGCCGAATTGTTAGGCCATTGTTCGACTTGAGATGATTTGTATATCGTTCCTTTTGTTAAGGTTCGAGCTTGTTACGATGATCGGAGGAGGCGGCCTTCGAGTGCGTCGAGAGCATTGAAGTATATCGTTCTTGCCATCTTCGAGGCAAGTATCGTGATATGTTAATATCGGTATTTTTGGAGTATACGTATGATTATGCATGTTGTTGAACATGATATTTACTTCGTTGATTTGTCATGATATTCGTTATATAGTGTTTATATGTTCATGTTGATGAACATAATGATTTGGCATATGTGTATGCATGAGTTGTGTTTGTATACGTTGTACGATCTATGCTGAGGGCGCTGGATCGGATGTCCACCTCGTGTTGGTCCGACGGGATCATCTTGGGATCTAGGCTGAGGGCGCTGGATCATTGGACGGGTTATTTCCACCTCGTGTTGGTCCAACGGGATCATCTTTGGATCTATGCTGAGGGCACTGGATCATTGGAATACCCAGGCTGTGTAATGGAATCTTGTAGATTCGCATTGTCGGATTCCGGTAGCGGAAGTCCGTGTGATGTATCTTGTTGTGTATTGTTGATGCATATTCGAATTGTTTAAATATGATACTTGTACTAGCATCGTTTTGCTAACCCCTTCGGGGGTGGACATTTGTTTTGATGTTCAGGTAGCAGGAGCGAGGAAAGCGACCCGATGCGACGTGTGACGACGAAGGGCTTTGATGTTTATTGTTATTGGAGATTTGTGGTCTTGGTTTGGTTTCGTACTCGAGTACGCGTGTCCTTTTGATATTAATTCGATATGGTTGTATTAATTACCCGTTGAACCGGTTATGCGTTTTCATAAACTTGAATTTTCGCAGATTGATGTCTTGTATTTACTTTTCTTTTTAATTAGCCTTGTAAATCCTTATTTAAAGGGTTTACGGCGTAATTATTCCGAATATCTCGGGGTGTTACGAATATGGTATCGAGCCAAGATTTATGGATATCTTGGCGATGGGTTTTATTTGGGTGCATTTCGTTATTTGATTTATGGGTCGTTTGTAACATCACTTTGTTCACCAAGTCGTCATGTGGACCGTGGTTGTAAGTCTCTTAATCTCTTATACTACCGTTTTACTTAATTACTTGTTTTGTGAGTATTGACGGACTTTATTTCAAAAATTTTGTTACGTATATTGAGAAATTTCGTTTTACGGTATGTTGAGAGGAGGTCGTGGATGCGGACGCGGTCGTGGACGCGACGTGGTAACATGAGACATGAGGATTCGCAACTACCCCGAAATATCGGCTAGTCGAACCGATTCCCATTCGGAGGCGGCAAGGATCGGCGAATGATGACGCAAACCCTAACATGCCAGAGTGCTTCAACAGTGGTGGCGCAAATAAATCGGTTCGCCTGTGTCGTTGATCGCATGCGACAGCCGATGGGACAAGCAGCACCACGAGGATAACCGGGAGACAGATGGCTTGCGGAAGTGGTTAAATTGCACCCGCCAAAATTTGTGGATCTGTGAGACACTTACTTGGGATCACTGGCTCAAGGAGTTGGAAAAGATATTCGCGGGTCTTAACTGTCCCGAGGACCGGAAGGTTCCTATTGCCCAGTATTTTCTGACTGGGGAGGCCTTTGATTGGTGGGAGGCTATTCGACCCGAGAATCATAATGCGGATTGGACGGAATTCAAACAAATGATGGAAGCACAGTATTGTCCTCGTCCAGTTAGAGAGGCGAAGATCCGAGAGTTTTTCTCACCACAGAGTTCGGAGGCATCTGTGGCAAATGTAATTAAAACTTTCAATCATCAGCTGACTTGTGTGCGACACTTGGTCAGAACGGAGGCAGAAAAGATTTTTCATTTTGATATGTGGATGAAGCCGGAGATTCAGCAGTACATGTCCGGATTCGAGTGTACTACGTTGCGACAGTATCAAGACAAAGCGCTGGCCTACGACATGAAAGAGGCGGCGGTGGAGAAATCAGCAGAGGCAAAGAGGCAGAAGGTGACCGGCAGCTTTGCAGAAAACAAGAGTGGTGGGGCCCGCAAGGGCCAGTCTTCCTTTTATTCGGCTAGGAAACCTCCACTTCCTTCTAGAGGCGGAAAGAAGTCCCGGACAGCATCAGCAGTCTCGGACGCATCAAAGAAATGCTACAATTGTGGTCGAGCAGGGCATATTCGACGTGATTGCCCCGCATCTTCTGTGACTTGTTACGATTGTGGGCAAGAAGGGCACCGTGCGGCCTTTTGTGGAGCCGCTACTAGATCTTTTGGTGCTCGCACTCCAGCGCCGATTCGAAGGAAACAAGTGTAAACCAGACGCAGTGGATTTCAGCAGAACGTTGGGAAGAGAGACATCCAATCTTTGGGTCCGTTCCTCCGCGCTGTACGAAATGAGGAGATCGACGGCTGAACACTTCGTTGCATCGTGCGATTCAGATCCTTTTGCAACCGATTAGTGTCTTGTTCGATTCAGAGCTACGCATTCTTTTATATCTTTGAACTGTGTTAAACGTTTGAACATATCGTGCTTGTATAATTGTGAACCTTATGTTGTGGGATTACCGAGCGGAGAGAAAATTGTGGGAACACTAGAAGCTAGGGATTTCCCAGTATCTATAGAAGGAAGAGATTGGCCATCGAATCTTATTGTAGTTGACATCTGCGGTGACGATTTAATTCTCGGAGATGATTGGCTCAACCGTTATGGAGGTGTCTTTGAATTACAGAGAGAGTCATTTCCATCATTGCCGATGACGGATCGAACACTTATTCCGAGGATGGAGACCGGAAGCTCGGGAAATTGATCAAAGCAATGAAAGCGGTAAAATTCAAAGCAGGATGTCATGGACTTTGGTGTTATGCCATGAGGAAAGAGGAAGGAGTAGAGCTCTCGTCTATTCCGATTGTGAATGAGTTCTCGGATATATTTCCTGACGAGCTACCGTGGTTACCTCCGCAAAGAGAAGTGGAATTCACCATCGAATTAGAGCACGGAGCAACCCCTATTTCCAGGGCACCATACCGCATGGCGCCAACCGAGATGTATGAACTCAAGAAGCAACTGGAGGAATTGTTACGGAAGGGCTATATTCAACCGAGCGTTTCCCCTTGGGGAGCGCCCGTTCTCTTTGTCCGGAAGAAAGACGGATCCCTCCGACTGTGTATTGATTACAGGGAGCTTAACAAGATGACGATCAAGAATAAGTATCATATACCTCGGATCGACGACTTGTTTGATCAACTGCAAGGGGCGAGGGTATTCTCGAAGATTGACTTGCGATCAGAATACCACCAATTGAGAATTAAGGAATCGGACATACCGAAATCTGCTTTCAGATCCCGGTACGGGCATTATGAATTTGTAGTGATGCCATTCGGACTTACCAATGCTCCTGCGGTATTCATGCAATTGATGAATCGGGTATTCTTGGAATACTTGGATAAATTTGTGGTCGTTTTCATTGACGACATTTTGATATATTCGAGGGACGCAGAGGAGCATGCTGATCATTTACGTGTGGTTTTGAGCATCTTGAGAAAGGATCAGCTATATGAAAAATTTTCTAAATGCGAGTTCTGGCTTAAGGAAGTAACCTTCCTTGGGCATGTGATATCAGCCGATGGAGTTCAGGTGGACCCGAAGAAAGTCGAAGCAATCTTGGGATGGGAAGCTCCTAAGAACGTGAAGGAAGTCCGAAGCTTCTTAGGACTAGCGGGATATTATCGCCGCTTTGTAGAGGGATTTTCCAAAATTGCTCGTCCGCTCACTCAGCTGTTACAGAAAACTCAAAAGTTCGCGTGGAATGAGAAATGCCAGGCTGGTTTTGACGAACTTAAAAGGAGACTGACGACAGCACCTATATTAGCGCTGCCAGAAGGAACTGACGGATTTATGGTGTACAACGACGCTTCAAATCAGGGTTTGGGTTGTGTGTTGATGCAAAAGGATAAAGTGATTGCTTATGCTTCTCGGCAATTAAAATCGTACGAAGTTAATTATCCGACTCATGATCTGGAGCTAGCAGCTGTGGTCTTTGCCTTGAAAATTTGGCGACATTATCTGTACGGCACTCATTGTCAGATCTTTACAGATCATAAGAGCCTCAAATACATTTTGATCGAAAGAATTAAACATGAGGCGAGAAGGTGGTGGAATTGATCAAGGATTACGACTTGGAGATTCTCTATCATCCGGGAAAGCAAATGTAGTAGCCGATGCTTTGAGCCGTAAACTGTTTCTCTTGAGTGTTGGAAGCTCTTACGCCCTGCACCAACATTCAACGAGAACCGATCCGCGAAGGGATTGAAGTATGGGCACCAGAATCCAGGCGACTTTATGTGATGGGCCGACTTCATCACTAGTCGAGAAGATCAAGTCAGCAGGTGGACGATTCTCGATCCTTCGATTATGTGATGAAGTAAAGAAAGGAAAAGCCCGGATTCGTGATACAAGATGATGGAGTTACGAGATTTGAGTCGGCTTTGCGTTCCGACGATGATGATTTGAGACAGACTATTACGAAAGAAGCTCATAGCGCGCCCTATTCTATTCACCGGGCAAAGTAAGATGTATAAGGATCTTAAACAAAACTTACGGTGGGGAATATGAAGAAGGACGTGATGCGTTTGAAGTGTTTGACTTGTCGCAGGTCAAGATTGAGCATCGGCGACTGCCGGATGTTAAAGCCGCTTCCGATCCCCGAATGGAAGTGGGAGGACATTTCGATGGATTTCATCACAAGAATGCCAAGGACTAGATCAGGAATGAACAAGATTTGGGACGTATTAGATCGACTAACCAAGTCGGCTCATTTCCTAGGAATCAAAGATACATGGGGACCCGAGAGATTGGCACGAGTATTTGTTGCGGAGATAGTCAGATTGCATGGGACGCCGAAGACCATTATTTCGGATCGAGATGGTCGTTTCGTGTCGCACTTCTGGAAGGCAGTCCACAAGGCTTTGGGGACTGAGCTCAACTTTAGCACAGCTTATCATCCCCAAACAGACGGTTAGTCCGAAAGGACTATTCAAACTGTAGAAGACATGCTTAGAGCTTGTGCGTTGGATTGGTCAACTGATTGGGAAGTTCACTTGCCCTTGATAGAATTCACTTACAATAATAGTTGGCAGGCTTCTATTAGAATGGCACCATTTGAAGCTTTGTACGGGAGGAGATGCCGATCACCCCTGTGTTGGGATGATTCTTCGGATTTGATCGGGACGGAACCGGAATTGATTATTCAGACTCAAGAGAAGATAGCTGTGATTCGAGAGAGACTGCTGATCGCCCAGTCGTGAAGTCTTATGCGGATGTACGTCGTCGCCCTCTAGAGTTCGGCCTGGGACCACGTACTATTGAAGGTGTCTCCTACACGAGGGATTTTCCGTTTTGGGAGAAGAGGTAAGCTTAGTCGAGATATATCGGACCATTTGAGATCTAGAGAGAGTTGGGGATTTAGCGTACGTGTTGGCCTTACCGCCATCGGCCGAGTCATGTTCACAATGTGTTTCACGTATCCCAATGCGGAAGTATGTACCGACCCCGATCCGTCATTGATTTCGACGAGATCGAGATAGCTAATGATGGCACCTTCGAAGAGAGACCAATCAAGATACTTGAGAGCCGGATCAAACAATTGAGGAATAAACCAATACATTTGGTTAAAGTACAATGGTCACGACATGGAGTCGAAGAGGCCACTTGGGAAACGGAGGACGGTATGAAGGCTAAATATCCGGAGTTGTTTTCATCCTAAGTTTCGGGACGAAACTTCTTTTTAGGGAGGAAGGATGTAATACCCGAGATTTCTGTTATGTAATTGGAACTTGTGATATTGTAATGATTGTACTTTTGTATGAGTACTATTCTCCGTATTTCATAATCCGATGTCGTCGAGCATATAATTTCGTGTATGTGATTTAAAAGGTTGAAATTTCGTGTATGTAGCGCACGCTACAGGCTAAGGGTAGTGTACGCTAGCATGGTTTCATAGCGCACGCTACAGAGTGTAAATAGCGCACGCTATGCGTGGTCAGATTGATTGAGACATGCGGTAGGTGAGATCTGGCCGGGGGACCTGTCGGATCGTGTCGGATGTACAGGCGGCTTTTGGGAAAAGCCGAGTCAACGCCTTAGCGCACGCTACTGGTATATGCGTAGCGCACGCTAAGTGCCGTGTCTGATTTAGGCGTGAGCCGTTAGCGCACGCTACGAACAGGTATAGCGCGCGCTAATAGCCATTTATTATAAATAGGACTGATCCTATTCGTGAATTCATCCTTTCTTCCCCATAACCCGAACTCTTGCACTTGAAACATAACTCCATTCGTCCTAAACACTTCGTATCAACCACCTAGTTCGAGATTGAAGATCATATATCATTGGAGATTGGTGTTCAAGCCTTCGGTGTTGGATTGCTTCATTTTCATCCGTGTTCTTCACTACTTTGAGGTAGGTGATTCTTCACCAATGATTAGTAAGGTTTCTAAGGAAGTTTGAATCATGTTTGGATAGCAAGTATTTCGTTTTTATCGGTCATCACAGGTTAGAAGGATACTTTTGACGTATCGGTACTATATATCGAATGAACCTTTGAACCATCTTATTATAAGGACTCCTAAGCATGTTTAAATCTATTTATGATCAAGTAATCGGATATTACCCAGTTGATACGTTGTATACGTTGGAATCATGTGTTTTGGAACGTAAGACGATGGAACTTAGATTATTTCTTGAAGATCGTAGAGGAATTTTGATATGGAGATAACTATCCGTATATTCGTATCTCATGATCATAGGACTTCCACAAACCTTATTAGCATGATATGCCCGAGGATAACTTGTAATATCACCATAGGATTCGTGAGTTCTTCACCATTCAACCCAGTTTTCGGTTTGCAGTATTCTGCCATGCAAGATTAGCGCACGCTAACATGTGTGAGTTAACGTGCGCTATCGAGGTTCGGTTTTCGCACAAAACGTACGTAGCGTACGTTATGAGACAGCCAAGTCGATCGATTAAGTGGCTAGCGCCGCTAGTCTTATACGATAGCGTACGCTAACAGTCGGCTTAGCGCCGCACGTTACGTAGAGTACGTGGCGCGCTAAGCAATCAGCGACTTGTTTAGTTTGAGCTTTTCGGCCGTAGGCCGAATTGTTAAACCATTGTTCGACTTGAGATGATTTGTATATCGTTCCTTTTGTTAAGGTTCGAGCTTGTTACGTTGATCGGAGGCGGCCTTCGAGTGCGTCGAGCATTGAAGTATATCGTTCTTGCCATCTTCGAGGCAAGTATCGTGATATGTTAATATCGGTATTTTTGGAGTATACGTATGATTATGCATGTTGTTGAACATGATATTTACTTCGTTGATTTGTCATGATATTCGTTATATAGTGTTTATATGTTCATGTTGATGAACATAATGATTTGGCATATGTGTATGCATGAGTTGTGTTTGTATACGTTGTACGATCTATGCTGAGGGCGCTGGATCGGATGTCCACCTCGTGTTGGTCCGACGGGATCATCTTGGGATCTAGCCGAGGCTGGATCATTGGACGGGTTATTTCCACCTCGTGTTGGTCCGACGGGATCATCTTGGGATCTATGTTGAGGGCGCTGGATCATTGGAATACCCAGGCTGTGTAATGGAATCTTGTAGATTCGCATTGTCGGATTCCGGTAGCGGAAGTCCATGTGATGTATCTTGTTGTGTATTGTTGATGCATATTCGAATTGTTTAAATATGATACTTGTACTAGCATCGTTTTGCTAACCCCTTGAGGGTGGACATTTGTTTTGATGTTCGGGTAGCGAGGAGCGGGAAAGCGACCACGATGCAAGCGTGACGACGAAGGGGTTCAGTGATGTTTATTGTTATTGGAGATTTGTGGTCTTGGTTTGGTTTCTGTACTCGAGTACGCGTGTCCTTTTGATATTAATTCGATATGGTTGTATTAATTACCCGTTGAACCAGTTGTACGTTTTCATAAACTTGAATTTTCGCAGTATTGATGTCTTGTATTTACTTTTCTTTTTAATTAGCCTTGTAAATCCTTATTTAAAGGGTTTACGGCGTTGTAATTATTCCGAATATCTCGGGGTGTTACAGTTTGCACAATCGGTATTGTCGAAATCTCGCCCCTAAGTTCTTCTAGAATGACCTCACTCCTAGGCTTGTGGCTTATCACATAGTCCTCCTCTAAGAACCGGGCATTGGTGCTAACAATGACCTTATGGTCTTTAGGACTGTAGAATAAGCCACCCTTCGTTCCCTTAGGATATCCTACAAACACTCGTACTTCTGTACGAGATGCCAACTTATCAGCTTCCTTATTTAGCATGTGTGCTGGAGAACCCCAAATCTGAACATGTCCTAGACTGGGCTTGCGCCCATTCCACAGTTCTGTGGGTATTTTTGGAACTGATTTCGAAGGCACCAGGTTTAGAATGTACGCCGTTGTTTCCACGGCGTATCCCCAAAACGAAATAGGCAAATCAGAATAACTCATCATTGACCTAACCATCTCTAATAAAGTACGATTCCTTCGTTCAGCAACACCATTTTGTTGTGGTGTACGGTATTGTGAGCTGGGAAGTAATCCTCTCATGTGCCAAGAAATCCAAAAACTCTCCACTAAGGTATTCGCCACCACGATCAGATCGTAGTGATTTGATACTCTGCCCATGACGCTTCTCCGTTTCAGCCTTGAATTCTTTCAACTTATCAAAAGATTCAGACTTACGTCGCATCAAATAGATGTATCCATATCTCGAATAATCATCTATAAACGTGATGAAGTATTCGAAACCACCCTTAGCCTGGATGTTCATTGGACCACATACATCAGTATGAACCAATTCCAACACCTTTTGTGCACGATTTCCTTTGCTTTGAAAAGCCCTTTTAGTCATCTTACCTTCTAGACACGATTCGCAGGTTGGAAATGACTCAACTTGGAGCGAATCCAATGGGCCATCACTCACCAATCTTTGAACCCTTCTAAGGTTAATATGACCCAATCGTAAATGCCACAAATATGTTGGATTTATGCTCGAAGGCTCTTTTCTTTTATTAGGATTAGTCAAAGAATTAAGTGATTTATAGGTATGCAAGGGAGCTGGTGCATCATTAATGATATAAAGTCCTTCATTATAAGTACTCGTGCAAACATATTCATCGTTTCTTTTAATAACTGCATTATCTTCAAAAGAAACTGAATATCCATCACGACGCAATTTAGAAACTGAAATCAAATTCATTCTAAAATCGGGTACCAATAATACATTATTAAGAACTAAAATCCTATCATCAACTTTTAGCTGCACGACTCCCACTGCAACAGCCTTCAGCCTGAAATAGTCGCCCCAGCTTATTGTAATCTCATCCGCACTAAGTACCTTGGTTACTTGGAACCCATGCGAGTCATAGCAAACATGATCAGTGGAGCCCGAATCCACTATCCACGAAGTGATGGAACAGGCAGCCAAACATGTTTTGACTACTAGTGCATGAGACGTACCTTTCTTAGGGCAGTCACTCTTGAAATGTCCTTTCAGACCGCAGTTGAAGCACTTGCCCTTCGGCTTTTTGTTCACTTCCGGCTGAGGAGCCTTTGACTGAGGAGCCTTGCCCTTAGCTTTGAAGGTCGCTACTTGCTTCTGGCCAACCTGCTTTTTCTTCTTTCCCCATTTGGGTTTTGAAGAAGCAGCACCGGCTGCCGCAAGAATTTGATGATAACCTTGTTTGAAGAGACCTTCGGCAGATTGAAGCTCTGTCAGAAGTTCCGCCAATGTGTAAGTCCTACGATTCATATTGTAGTTGAGGCGGAACTGCTCAAAGCTTCTTGGTAAACTGCCCAAGATAATATCGACCTGCGACTCCGCATCGATAGTGGCCCCCAGTATGCTCAGTTCGTTCAAATGAGACATCATTTTAAGAACGTGATCCTCTTGGGGTCCCTTGATATCTGAGTTGTCATCAAAACCCTCATCGCATTTTGCCTAGCCGCCGGTTCGATGACCAAACATCTCGGTGAGATTTTTCATCATTTCATGGCCGAGCCCATCGTCGATGCGTCTTTGCAATACATTTGTCAATGAAGCCAAAATGTAACAATGAGCCATCTCATCGACTTTTTCCATTTCCGAATTCAGCCAACTCTTCGGGAGTGGCATCCGGATTCGTTCCAAAGGACTCTCCTCGCTTAAAACAAACTTATGCCCCTCGCCAAGACAATATCAAGATTTCTTTTCCAGTCGGCAAAGTTAGTGCCATCAAGTTTGTTTTCTTTGAGAATAACAGCTAGTGGATTGAAAGACATCTGAGAATAAAATTAAAAACACCATTCATCACATAATTCGACGCAAAATATATTGAAAAACCCTTAAAACAATATTTATGCAATCAACCAACACCTCGAAAAACCGCACATGCAAGCCACGATAGTGTGAACGTTTACATATACTTTTTCAAGTAGATTTTAACGTCTTTAATTTTACTATCTAGCCAAGACACATTTTGACAAGTAAAATTAATAGTTGGTTCCTCTTGGCCATGTATTTAATTAACATAGGCTCCGATGGGGAGCTTATTAATTAATACACCTAAGTGAACACCATAATTTAACAAACCTTAGAATATTATTTAATGATAATAGTCCTACAGATAGAGAGGTCCTATCATAAAAAATAATATTAACCTTTTTGTTATCAAATTTGAAGTTTAAAACCAGTGAGCCAATAATTTAGCACATCCGATGTGGAGGAAGACTCTAATGTCAACGCGTATGCTAATTATTTCACAATTTAAACCAATTATGGAGGCCAATTTGATTTTGAAAAATCAATTATAAAATCACTTAGTTATTTTGAAAAATAAGGTTTTTAATTTTCTCATCCTAACATGCAAGGAAACATATCACGCATACATCCATACATGCCAAATATCAAAACAAGAAAAACCAACAAATATTAAAATTGGACAATTATATACAATTATCATGGCTTTTTATTCCTCGTTTTGAATAACGAGAAAATTTACGGCTCGTTTGCTCCCACTGCTTCAAGCATCTCGCGGAAAAACGAATTGAACCACCCGAACCGGACGACTTGACCTGCTGCCCGCTGCCCGACCTCCTGCCCATTTGCCCAGGCCCATTGCCGGTTCCCAGGCCATTGCCGGTGGCCGAGCCGCTACTGGTGGCCGACTCACGGCCAAGCCTGCTGCTGGTGGCCGAGTCACGGTCGAGCCCGCTGCTGGTGGCCGAGTCCCGATCGGCATGCTGTCGGTCTCGGTCGGTTCGTCTGATCGGGACTCCTCTTCGCGCTGGACTTCTTTTTCTTTCGTACTTTGAGTGTTCCAACTCGATTACAATTTTATTCAAAATAAAATACATCGAATTTACATCAAATTACAAGAAAAATAAATCATATTCTACCCGTGGATTTACTCACGGGAAAAACTTATACATGCCACAAAACGGGCCAAATTACCAAAACACGTAAATAATTATAAAACATCACATAGCCATGATAATTGGATCATATTTTCCTGCAAGACAAATTCTAGCAAAATATTCCAAAAAATCATACTATACGAATATTTAATTGCTAGCATATTAATCACCAAATTAATTAAATTGAACAGAACCTAAAGACCGGCTCCGATACCAATTGTTGGAATATAAAACGCAGCAGAAGCGAGTTGGTGATGATAATTTAATAAAAGGTTTTATAAACTAACCAACGTAAAAACCGGATCTATTTAGGCTTGTCAACTAATTAACTAAACAGATTAATAAACAATTAAATAAACATATCTACGCATGGGAGTCGGTAATTTTACCTTTGACGCGAAGTGGTAGAATAATCCCCTCTATGGTCAATTTGTCCTTCTTCGTGTTCCTCTCCGATCTTCTTGTATTTCTACCTTAAGATCTTCTAGAGTATATCCCGCCTACGTCCGGATGTCGTGTGGGAAACAATCTACCGGACTAAATTTGCACAGCAAAGGGATCGGCCGAATTTCTTCTTCCAAAATTCCTTTCGATTTTTCTCTCTATTTTTCTTGAATATTTGTTGGTATTTTAAAAAAATATTGTGTTAACTAAATTGTGGAATCCAAGACACAAGTCAAGATCCACAATTAAACACACCAAAAAAATCGAAAATTTTGAGCAATGAAGTGAGTAAAATCGGCCACCTCTTGATATGTATTTATAGGTGTTGTGGGCTACTCTAGGGACCTTAAGGAGGATATGGTAAGGACTCCCAATAGATATCTTCCTTCCATTATTAGGACTCTTCCTAATATGAAGACTCTATTAATATCAACTTAGTCCACTAATAAGTTAATATTGCACTTCCTGCCAAAATCCCAAATTACGAAATTGGGCTCCTTTTAAATTAATTATTTCCCGTGTTTAAGATATTCCATATCCATTAATTAATTTAAGCTACTGACAGCTTTTAATTAATTAATTTGTTATACATGAGTATACCACTCGACCTTTATTATTATATCGGAAAATTAATTCCACCTGCAGGGTTTAATATAATAATCCTTTCGAGTGCCTCAAGGGACATGATCAACCCGACTGGTCGGGACACGATTTCTAGCTATAATATTAATTATCATATAGATAATAATATTGCCCAAAATATCGAGCATATTGAGTCAATCATTGTGGCTCTCACCCATGATAAATCAAAGTAATAAATATTAAATATATATAATTAAAAATTAATCACTAGAATTAAGAAATAATAATTATCCGAGATGTACGTTCTTCTTATAGTCAGTACAGAAGAATCTATCTCACCTCGATCCTTTTCAACGTATGACGAATACGCTAATATATGCTAATGGTCAAGACCAACCAATCTCAAGCATATACTACAACCTCTCACATAACGGTCTAATGTTACATAGGTTGTGAACTAAATATTACTATATAAGGAACCGATAATGTGATCTTCTGTGTGACACTACACACCACATTATCTACAATATAAAGTAAATTAGACTGCATTTGCATAACCATAGCATGAATAAATATGCAAAACATGTGATAAATGAATTAAATATTCTCATAGATAAAGACCGGGAAATTAGATAATACAAGCATAAAGTATGCTTTGACGTATACAACCCTAACAATTACACCTTCTACAAATCTCATAAGTGACTTTCTTGTCACTGTTTTACTCATTCGCATGTACTCATCAACCGCGTCGGCTGATGTCCCATACGCCAAAACTCTCATAGCTGCAATACATTTTTGCAATGATGAAAGGCTTTGTCTACCTGCAGCATTTCGCCTTTGTTGAAAATATGCATCATTAGTAGTGATTTCATCACTATACGGAGGAAAACATGTTTGCGCATACGAAATCTACGCCGAAATATATTTGGAGGGTAGGTTGGACTGTTGGAAAAATAGTCGTTGAACAAACGATGTTCACCTTACTCCCGTTGCCTCTCAATAGCTCGTCTTCTAGATTTGTGAGTAGAACTTGTAGGTTGTGATAATAAAGTAGGATTACTCATGATCACATCTTCGATGATGTGATCAACTTGTTTATTTTGTTCAAAAACTCTTGTTTCCCATTCATCAAATTCTATGAAATTGGAAGAATCAGAATGAGAACTTGAATTTTGGGATGAGCTTTCATTAGAAGACATTTTTGAACTTGTGTTAGCTTTAGACGAATCTAGTAAGTATTTAAAGGATGATAAAGCAGTAGGGGATGGAAATTATTAAAGCATGGATGGGACAATTCTATAGCTAGCATACAAAAACCTTTAAGTCATTTACAGCTATCTATGTAAATTATTAAAGTTAGCATGTGAATTGAAAGGCTTTGTCAGAATGATAATGCAGTAGGGATGGGCATTATTGGATGGGACAATTATATCTATGTAAGTCATCTTTTCTAGCATGTGAAGACGTTTGGCTTTGTCAGAATGATAATTACAACAAAACAAAAACCTCTATGTAAGTCATCATTTAAAGTTGTGCAATTTTCAAAGGAGAACAGAAAACAATTTCATAAATTTAAATGACAATAATTAAAACACAATACATAAAATTAAATTACATGAACATAAACATAAACATAAACATAAACATAAACACACAATATATAAACTTAAATTACAAGAAAAAAACTCATAAAATACATAAACTTAAATTACATAAAAACAAACTAATCATTTCCCAAATACTTTCTCCATGAGAAGACGTTTCATTTCTTCATCTTGTGGTGATAGGTGATCTTTTCCCAATAGAGTATTCAATAGAGTAACATTCATTTTCATAACTTTCCTTTCATCCTGTCTACGTTCCATTTCAATTTTATTTTTTTCCTTTTTACGTTCCAGTTCAATCCTTTCATTTCCCAATTTGTTCATCACCTCAACTTCATTGTTTCTTGTGAGCCTCAATGCACGAATTTCTACTGTAAAATCATCAGAAATATGAGATGATTGTGATACCTTACCTTTTCCTTTCCTTTTAGCTGCATCTCTACCTTCGGGTCGAGAAATTGTTGAACTATCACTAATTGGAGTTTCTGGGTTTGAAGGGGTTGAATTTTCTCCACCTTCATCAGTCCTTGATTTTTTTGAGCTATCACGACTTTCTTCATTACTCTCTTCATACTCAGAACGGGCACGTGTTGCATTGCGATTCAGATTTAACTCCCACTTAGGATGTTTACTCATAACTTCTGTAAATACATGCATATTAGTAAACTTACTACCACCGACCTCATAAATTGTGTGAGCTTCTGCCTCGATATCTTTCTTGATCATTCCACTCCTTCTCCGACCATATGCTTCCTTATATGCAGCGATCCATTTGTTCACACTTTCGTTAAGTCGTCTAAAACGACTCTTAATCATTTGCAAATTTCTTTTGCGTATTTCTTCTGGATTCTCCATGCGAGCGTCTTCGAACAATTTTGCCACCTTTGCCCATATCGCAGCAGTCTTCTGATTATTTCCACGCACACTATCTTCACTTACAAAAATCCAACTCGACATTAGAGCTACGTCTTCTTTTACAAGCCAACTCACAGCCTTTGGGTCTGTTTGAGTATTTGTGTTTGTTTGTTCAAAATCTTGAAATAAATTTCGTGAAATATTCTGGGAGCTTTGAACATTGTCAGATGTAGGAAAGAAATTGTGATTCGGAGAAATTTGAGAGTTTGGATCATTTTTGAAATTTGAAATATTTTGAGGGTTTACAGAATTCTGAGAGTTATAATAAAATTGAGTGTTTGGATAGTTTTGAGAATTGCCATATTCCTCAGGATTTGAAAAAAACTGAAAATTTGGATTCATGATTTTTTTTTAAGTTGGACCAAGAAATGATTTTTTAGAATGAGAAAGAGAGTATTGTACGCTAGCTGCTAGACTATTGTACGCCGCTCGCCGCCGATGGGTCAGAGGGGGATACCGAAGAAGGTAGGGATTATCGGCAGTGGACAACGAGGAAAAGGAGGACGAGGAGAACGATTTGATGGAACAACGAAAGTGAGCTCGGAAATTGGGGAAAGTTCTACCCAAGCGGAGCAGGAAGAAACTGGAGCTTTCTCAGAGATTCATGAACGAGATGCGGCGGAAATCCAGTGATGCTTAGATGAGGAGCAGACTAAACTCACAGGTGATATTCCTGCTACTGAACCTTCACCGGCAACTCAGAGAACTAAACCTGCGCAGAAAGGTATGCTACTGGATTTTGTCGCTCCTATGCTTAAGAATGGTGAACCAATTGCGTGCTTGGATAAAATAGATGTGGAGATTGAAACTGAGAAATGGAAATCTGCTATTATATTATATGTTATAGGAGAGAATCCATCTATTTCTTTCCTTAGAACTTTTTTGATAAAACAGTGTGAAGTGAATGAACATGAAATCTTCTATCACAATGAAGGTTACTTTGTTGTGAGATTTCAATCCATAGAAAAGAGGGATATGGTAGTTAGCTCAGGGCCTCATTCAATTTCAAATAGGCCTGTAATTGTGAAAAACTGGGAACCTGAGTTTAACTTTGAGAAAGAGGTGCTTAAAGTCAAACCATTATGGATTCAACTACCTAATCTCCCGTTGCACTGTTGGGGAGCAAAGTCTTTGAGCAAAATTGGTAGTATTCTGGGAAAGCCTGTGTGTGAAGATGAGGCTACATCTTCTCAACAAAGGATCTCTTATGCTAGAATGCTAGTGCAAATTGATATAACACAACCCATTAAGTACAAGATTGTGATTGAAGATGAGGGAGGAAAGAGAATTGAACAGCAAGTGTTATATGATTGGATCCCTCCATACTGCAAGATTTGTCATGTAGCAGGACATGATTGCAGTAGAAAGCCTGCACCTAGACCAGCTCCACCTCCACAGAAACAATGGATTCCTAAGCAGGGGGGAGAGAGGAAGGTTGAAGGAACAAGAGTAGAACAAAGACAAGATGAGGCAGAAGGGTGGATTGTACCTAAGAAAACAGCAGCTCAAACACAGAGGCAGGGCAGTCCAACAACTATCCCTATTGACAATCCATATATCTTACTGGAACAGCAGGAAAAAGCTGCAGGGAAGAAGACAATGAGTGAGGCTCAACAGAAAACAGATGGAAGAAATGCTAGGGGCAGGGACCCTATCCCCTTAATGAAGAAATGAAGATCATCTGTTGGAATGTGAGGAGCTGTAACAAGCCCTTCAAGCAAAGAGAGATAAAACTCTTTTTGCACAAACAGAAAGTTGATGTGATGGCATTTTTAGAGACAAGGGTGAAGGAGCCTAATTTCAAGAAGGTTACAACTAAGATAAATAAGCAATGGGAATTCTGTAATAATTATGCTGCAGCTGATAATGGTAGGATTTGGATTGGATGGAATCCAAAAAAAGTAAATGTGAAAGTGATGGGGATACATGCTCAGGGCTTACACTGTGAACTTGTTGATTTGGTGACAGGAAAGCTGTTTGAATTTATAGCAGTGTATGCTTACAATAATAATGAACAGAGGAAGAGATTGTGGAAATTTATGACTGATGTGTGTAATGGAACAACAAGACCTCTTCTATGTAGTGGAGATTTTAACACTGTCCTGAAGATAACTGATAGACTACATGGAAATCCAGTAACTCAAGCTGATATCCAAGATTTTGAAAGCTGCTTGCAAGCAAATGAGTTACATCCTATTAGAATGATAGGAAATGAGTTCACCTGGTGTAATAACCAGGCAGGGGAGGAGAGGATCTATTCACTTATTGATAGATCTGTGGCTAACATAGCCTGGTGCAGTGAGTATTCATCAGTGGTTGTGGAAATCCTTGAAAGGAATATATCAGATCACTGTCCCGAGGCTATAAGTGTAGGAGAAGAGATCAGAGGGACTTCATTATTCAGGTTTATGAATGTGTTAACTCAACATCCAGAATTCAAAGAGATCATGGAGAAACATTGGACTGGACAGTTCTTTGAGAATAAACTACTGAATATCTGGGGCAAACTGAAGCAGCTCAAGACTCCCTTGAAATCTTTGAATAATGCTCACTATAGAAATATACAGGAAAGGCTTTGTGAGTATAGGGATGAGCTGAAAACTGTTCAAAAAGGAATGTCATAGAATTATGCAAATGAACAGCTGATTGCTAGAGAGAAGGAGTTATTGTTGGAGATAGAAAAATGGAGCAATATTGAAGAGCAAATATGGCAACAAAAGGCCAGGATTGACTGGATCAAACTGGGAGATGGAAACACCAAGTTCTTCCATTCTTATTCAAAGGCCAGACATAATGTAAAGGCTATAAAATTGATCATTGCTACAGATGGGACAAGGTGTATAACACAACAGCAGATCAAGCAAGAAATTAGACGGTTTTACATGAATCTTATGGGCACATCTGCTGAGTACCTCCCTATGGTGGATGAGAAGATAGTGCAACGAGGAGCAACTTTGAAACCAGAAGCTCATGATAAATTGTGTGCTGGTATCACAAATTCAGAAATCAAACAAGCTCTGTTCAGCATGGATTCAAATAAGGCCCCAGGTATGGATGGGTTCAATGTTCATTTTTTCAAATGTACTTGGAATACCATTGGAGATAAGGTAAGTGAAGTTGTGCAACAATTTTTTCACACTAGTTTTATGCCTGCTTCAGTGAATAAAACTCTAATTACTCTGATTCCAAAAACTGATCATGCTACCACTGTGAAAGAATATAGACCTATTGCATGCTGCAGTATTCTATATAAGATTATTTCCAAGATTCTTGCTAATAGAATACAGTTGGTGTTGGAGGATATAGTTAGTGATAATCAATCTGCGTTTATTAAGGGTAGGCATATCTCTGACAATATTCTGCTGAGCCATGAAGTTATTAAGGGATACAAGAGGAAGGGCATATCTCCAAGATGTATGATTAAAATAGACATACAAAAGGCCTATGATTCGGTGGAATGGCCTTTTGTAAAATTTCTATTGTTGAAGATTGGATTTCCATATAGGTTTGTACAGTGGCTCATGGCTTGTTTGACTTCAGTTACTTATTCTATCAATGTCAATGGTGAACAAACAAAGCCTTTCCCAGCTAGAAAAGGACTAAGGCAGGGAGACCCCATTTCTCCCTATCTTTTTGTTCTTTGCATGGAGTATTTGCACAGATGCCTGTTGGAATTGAGAATTGAAAAGAGATTCCACTATCATCCCAAATGTAAAAAGCTGGAGCTGATTCATGTGTGTTTTGCAGATGATTTGCTTTTATTCTCAAGAGGGGATCAAGGATCTATAGAGCAGCTGATGAATTCTTTTAATAAGTTTTCTGTAGTCTCGGGGTTACAAGCTAATCAAAGTAAAAGTTGTATCTACTTTGGAGGAGTTGCTATACAGGAACAGGACATAATATTACATGCTTTTGGTATGACAAGAGGGGAATTGCCTTTCAAATACCTTGGAGTTCCTCTGTCATCCAAGAAATTGACTGTCATACAATGCCAACCTCTCATAAAAAAGATACTGGCAAGAGTGGAGTGTTGGAGTTCTAAGCTGCTAACTTATGCAGGAAGGGTTCAGCTTATAAAGTCTGTCTTATCTGGAGTTCAAACCTACTGGAGTCAGATCTTTCTAATCCCTAAGAAAGTACTCCAAGTTATCCAGACAATATGCAGAACATTCCTTTGGACTGGGGCAGCAAACACTTCTAAAAGGGCACTAGTTGCATGGGATAAACTGTGTATGCCTAAGTCTGCAGGAGGATGGAACATCATTGATATTTTTGTGTGGAACAAGGCGGCTATATGCAAATTACTGTGGAATCTCACACAAAAGAAGGACAGAATTTGGATAAAATGGATCCATGAATATTACATTAAGCAACAGGATATTCTCACTATGCCAATACCTTCTCAAACATCTTGGATAGTGAGGAAAATATTTGGAGCACGAAGCTATATGCATACCCTACAGTCAGGTACACAACTTCTTTCTGAGCCTAAGTTTTCAATTGGGAAAGTGTATTCTGCTATGGTAGGAGCGGTGCAAAGAGTGTCTTGGCAGAGAATATTGTGTGGAAATGTGGCCCCTCCCAAATGTATTTTCATTGCTTGGATTGTTACGTGGGGAAGAATGGCTACTTGTGAGCAGTTACTGAAATTTGGGTTGAATGTGGATTTGGGTTGTAGCCTGTGTAATAATGCAGTTGAGAGTATGGAGCATTTGTTTTTTGCTTGTCCCTATTCTGCTGAGGTATGGAACCAAGTAGCTCAATGGTGTAACATTGACAAGCCAGCGGTTGGATGGACAGAAATGAGGAGATGTATTGAAGACCATTGTAAATCACAGACACAAAAGCAAAGGATGTTTAGATTGCTTGTGACTGTAGCTATATACCAGATTTGGAAGGAACGAAATCAGAGGAAGTTCCAAGCTAAAAGTTGTGCAACTTCAGTAGCTGTGAAAGAATGGCAATTCATGATGGCAGTATGTAGTCATAGAGACAAGAAGCTAGCTAGAATGTTGAAATCTTAGGGAGAGATAGCAGTTGTGATAGCTTTTGAGTTGTATAATGTTTTTGTGTTGGTTTTGTCACGTTTACTGGTGAAATAAAAACTTTATTTACCAAAAAAAAAAGAGAGTATTTGAGATTGTGTCTAAAAAATTCCAACCTAGTCTCTATTTATAGAGAATGAAAAATAAAAATTTTTGGTGTTTTTTTTTTTATAAAAAATATATTTATTTACAGTTATTTTAGATATATATTTAAAAAGGATAATTACAAAATATTTTTGGTCCAATAATATTGTGACAAGTGTATTGTTTGACTGCCATTTTGGTTCCACGCCTCAAGCCGGCTGACAATCACGGTTTTGCTTGGGTCGTTGGTTTTGTTTTCTTTTTTCTTTTTTTTTTTTTCATTTTCCTTTTTTGGATTTAGTGGCCAACCCTTGTGAAAGGTTGCTGGTGGAAGTAGTCTTAGTGTCAGTAAAGGGGATATTTGTACTGGTGGAGGCAGAGTACATGGCGGTAACAGAGGCTTTCAAGGAGACAATCTGGCTTCATGAATTTATCAAGGACTTGAGAACTATTCAGAAAAATATTGAGTTTTCTGCAACAACCAGAGTGCCATTTGTTTGGCAAAGAACCAGGTTCATCATGGTCGAAGATGTTCGTTTCCACTTTATTCGAGAAATTTTAGATGAAGGAAATATTCTATTACAGAAAATTTAGACTACATAAAATCCTGCAGATATGCTTACAAACGTCGTTTTAGGGATCAGGTTCCAACACTGGTGCCTAAAGGGCACAAATTGAGGTAGCATCATATTTTGGAGGAAGTTCGCCAAGTTGGAGATAGTTGACAAATGGTGGCTCACCCTCCAGAAGCCTGCCACAGCCAACCGACCTTCCAGAAACACACCATATGTACCTTCCTTGTTCACATTACAGCCACCATTGGACACTCAGCTGTCAAGGTGGTAGATGAGTAGGTGCATGCAATGGTAGATAGGTGTAGATGAAATAGTGGTAATATTTCACCTATATAAACTAGACGAAAACACGACACAAATACGACACGAAAATTTAGTGTTTGTGTTTGCATTTTATTCTGCGACACGAAAAAATCTACACGAAAGTCTGCGATCGAGATTTAGTGTCGGTTTTTTGTTTACCCTGTGGGTACACGACACGACACGAGGTACACGATATATATATATATATATATATATATATATAATATTTTATAACATAATTTAAACTTTTATATTTAATTTTATAAAAACATACATTTTATGAATTCTGTTTGTACTAAACTTTAAAATTCGAAAATATAATGTGAACTTTCATAAATTTTGTGTAAACATTCATGTTTCCGTTGCCACCCGTTTCGTTTCGTCTACTAATATTAAAATATTAAAATAGTTGTTTTTTTATAATATTTTAATATTTATTTTATATTATGTGC
This sequence comes from Orobanche coerulescens, assembly GCA_033398695.1. NCBI lineage: Eukaryota > Viridiplantae > Streptophyta > Magnoliopsida > Lamiales > Orobanchaceae > Orobanche > Orobanche coerulescens. The sequence goes on along the minus strand of CM065810.1, from coordinate 155,068,188 downwards.
CTGACACGAAAACACGATACGAAACGACACGAATTTGCGCGGTACACGACACGGCACGAATTCATTTCGTGTCGTGTATGGGTTTGTACTTTTGGTACACAAAACACGAAAGTACACGATACAAAAGTACACGACACTTGCCAGGTCTAATATAAACCCATGCACCCTCTCTGAAAAATCATCATCAGTAATGTTATGACCCCAAGATCCATGAATGTAGTATTTAAGAGGATTAGCTTTGCAATTCAAAAAGAGGTAACGCCCGTTTACCTGCTATTTCGATGTAATAACTCTTTTGTCAAGGATTTCTATTCTCACAATAATCTCTGTTTAGTTATAAGCCTGTAATAGCTTTAGTTTCTGTGTGAGAATCCTGAGAGAAATTCGAGTATGTAATATTTCTCTAAATATTGAGTGATATTTTGCTCCTCCCGTGGACGTAGGCGATTTGCCAAACCATGTAAATCTTTGTTCTTGTGTGTGTTTATTTCTATTTTCCTACTTTGAATGTTTCGAAGCTTCCGCATGTGCACAACAACAAATTCAATCGCGATCCGGATTTCAGATTTCTTCACAATTGCGTGTCTGATTATTCGCCCAATGCTCGAGATCGAACATGGAGATGATGAATTCGAGAAATTCGAACAAAATCAGCCGCGAAATGGTGCCCCTCTCTCGATTCTTCATATATGTGATCAAATCACGCTGCTGTGCGAAGCGATTGCGAGGAAAGTGTTTCCTAAGAGGCGAATACCCGAAATATGAAGGAATCGAGGAGGTGCATTATGCTTATCGCGTCAGGGATCAGTATGAGGAAGCAAGTCCTCGTCCCCCTTAGTAAAACCGTAGAGCTGTCGGAGGTGTACATGGGGGCCAACAATTGGGGATCTCTTTCTTACAACAGAGTGGCATCTGTTGCCATGAAAACATATAAGGGAAAATTCTTCAAACACGATGAAGAAAGGTTTAAGGAATACCGAGATTGTGAGAAAAGGGGAAGCTAAAATTGCCGCGAACGCTTTGCTTCCTCATGAAATAGTCGCGGCATTAGAGGATGTTGATGATGACGGCGGCCAGGTGGCGGAGCTTCAGTGGAAGAGAATAGTGGATGACATGGCGAAAAGGGGAAAATTGAATAACTGTCTGGCGATCTGTGATGTTTCCGGGAGTATGGACGGGATCCCGATGGAGGTCTCGGTGGCACTAGGAGTTTTAGTCTCGGAGTTGAGCGAAGAATCCTGGAAAGGCAAACTCATCACTTTCAGCGCAGATCCAAAACTTCAAAGAGTCGGCGGTCGTAGCTTGAAGGAGAAGACGAGTTCCGTCAGGAGAATGGAATGGGGGGCGAAAACCAATTTCTAGAAGGTGTTTGATTTATTGCTTCAAGTGGCTGTCAATGGGGAATTGAGTCCTGACCAGATGATTAAGAGATTGTTTGTTTTCAAGGACATGGAATTCGACCAGGCGTCTCAGAATCCACGGGAGACGGATTATAAGGGGATCGTGAGGAAGTTCCGAGAGAAGTGTCTTCGACCATTTGGTCCAATTTTATGTTTGCTAAGTACCCTAAACGCCTCTACCCCATGATTTTAAAAACCAACCTTTATGATTTTCCTATTTGGAAAAATCTGTGTGTCATCCGGTTTTTAGCGGATAAATGGATATTTTGGAATATCGGTGATGATGATATTTCTTTTTGGCACGATAATTGGTGCGATTTTAGTCCGATGTCCCAATGGGTCCCTAATACCCGTTCGAATGCTAGTATTAGTCAATTTTGGTCTCCTTATAGCTGGATTCGGTCAAAACTATTCTCCGTTGTCCCTTCAGATCTTGGAGATTACATTATGGCCTTTCCCACTCATTGGGAGGGGGTATAGTCGGCCGGAAAGTCTTCTGGAAACTTATGGTGGTTTTTCTTTTAAAAGTGCCTGGAAGGCGGTTCGGCAACGCCAAGACAATCACAATCTTTTAAAATTTTGCTAGAATCAAACCATTACTCCCACTATGTCCTTCTTTATGGTTAAGCTCTTAAAAAAATGGCTCCCTACCCCGGATGGTCTTAGAGCCAGGGGTATCATTGCCGACAATACTTGCTTTTGTTGTGATGACGTGGAGGATTTTCCTCATCTTTTTCTTAATGGGCCAGTTGTGTCGGCGATTTGGGCCAACTTTTGCTCTTTAGATGGGATTCCCTTTTTTAAAACAAATAATATTAACTTGGTTATTACCAATTGGTTTAATAAATCTTAGGGAGATATCCACATTTTGCATATTATCCCCATTCTTATCTTATGGTTTATTTGGTGCTCTAGGAATGACATGGAGGTCAAGAAGATCCCTTTCACGGCCCAAAGAGTGTGCGATCGTGTTTGGGGTTACTTTGATTTAATAAAAGGGCATCGGGCCCTTAAGCCGCGAGCCTGGCTTGGTGCCCCGGTGCTCGCGGATATTTTGGGACTGAATTTTTGTCCTTGTAATTTCATTAGCAGCTTCCATTGTAATTGTAATAACAATAAGAAGAAAAAAATTACCATTGTTAGGTGGGTTAAACCGGGTCCCGGGATTACCAAAATCAACACGGATGGGGCATCGAAAGGTAATTCCGGGGATTCGGCCGCAGGAGGCATAGCTAGAAACTGTTCGGGGGACCCTATTTTTGCGTTTCACGAATTTATCGGCAACCACACCAATAACTTTGCCGAGCTTTTTGCCATTTGGAGAGCGTTGGACTTTTGCCATGAGAGGAACATTCAGAAGGTTTGGGTTGAGGTGGATTCGGCTTCTGCTCTTTCTTTTATTACCTCGCCTGACATCGGAAATTGGCAAGTCCAAAGCATTCGTCACAAAATCTTGTCGTTTCGTCGTTCTATGGAGATCTCGTTTTCCCATATCTATCGGGAAGGGAATGTCATTGCGGATCAATTGGCCAATGAAGGATACAAGTCCAGAAACTTTCGTCTTTACAACCCTTCGGACCTATCCGGGTAGATTCGTGGTATGATTAGACTGGACAAAAGCGATTTCCCTTATGTTAGATTCAAGTAGGCCGATCGTAAGGCCGTTTTTCATTTTGTTTTAAATTCGTGTGTGGCGTGTAGAAGTTCTCGTCCTCCCTCAATCTGTTTGGGCGTGTAGTGGGTCTCGTCCCCCCACATTTCCGATCCGTTGAATAAAATTCGTTTTTTTTTTTTAAAAAAAGTTTCGAGAGAAGGGGTATGAGGATTGTGTGCCGGAGATAGTGTTTTGGAATCCGAGGGAATCTAGGGACACACCTGTGCCGGCAAAGCAGCCGGTAGTGGCGCTCGTGAGAAGGTATTCGAAGAATTTGATGACTCTATTTCTCGAAGGAGGTGGAGTTATAGATCATGTGGCTGTCATGGATGCTACCATTGCTAGCAAGGAGTATCAGATTCTGGTAGTGTTGGATTGATTAATTTTTATTTGACCCAATGAAGTTCTTTGTTATGAATAAACATTTATTTTTTATTATATACCCGCTCCGTTCTTTAAATTTGTTCATATTTTGTTGTTTTCCGTAAGTCCGCCAAATATGTTCTTATAGCATTTTTTGACACTAATTAATTTAACATTAATGTGAGATCCCTTCTCTACTCCTATTACACTCCATGATATACTCAACAACTTTTTATTAAAACTCATATTGAAAATTTTCAAGAACAAACTTAGTGAATGAAGTGAGTATATTATATTCGTGTTTGGTGCGTATATACCATGATCACAAATGATGGGAATTATATCTTGATGAACTTTAAATAGCTAATACTATCTATCTTTTTAATAGATTTCGTTTTGTTTTTTATGACGAAATTTTGAACATAAATAATTGTTTAACTATATAACAAAAGTAATTAAAAATAATATATAAGATGTTTTAAAAAATGCATATATGTGACGATCCGGATTTCTTTAAAAGCTTAAATAAAATGAATGCACGGATATATATAATTCTTAAATAATTTAAAAGGTAATTTAAATGTTTTAAAACTTTAATACTTTTACTTATATAAAAAATCCTAATATTAACAAAACTACTAGTTTCTAATCAAACAGGTTTAGTTATATCATTTCCAAAGAGGTATTATATCGAATATTCCTGTCTTGAGCTGCGAAAAATAATAAAAATTTAAGTTAATAAATATTCAAAGGTTCCTAATTTACTTGATACTAAAATAAATTTAGAAACATCATATGACTTCCAGCACCACCGCGACTTTGTCCTCCAATTCCAAATCAACTTCCTTCAACTTGTGGGAGTTATATGAATCACAATAATATACAAAATGTTCAAAATGTACAAAATGTATTATGTGTATTATACATACTTTTGTATGTATAACATGAAACATGACAATATTGATCAATAACTTGTACTTGATAACAACATATCATGTATACAATCTAAATTAAACAGAAATCCTCATCTGAATGAGAACATGATGATTCTAGAATGCTTTGTGTAAACGTCCTAATCGTATTTTCAATTCTCAAATCCTATAATTAAGGAGACACTTGTTTTAATATCTGATATCAAATTTTATTAGTGAAATGAAGAAATAAAATAATCATATAAAAGAAAAATGGTATAGATTGGGATAGATTATAATTTAAAATATATTGAGACGACATGAAAGTTTGGATATTGAGCTTAATTTCTAGGTTGAACGGAGTTATAGAGTTTTTGGGGTCAAAATATTGATATATTCATACGGGCGTAATGGGTAATTAAGGTCATAAATGTTTTAGTTAAATATGGCCGGCCAATATTGTGTCGGTAAACCATGACTTTAGCCGACAGTCGTGATTAAAGTGCGAATTTTGATAGTACTTGACTTGTTGAATTGAATAATTAAAAAATATGTAAGATTAATTAATGAGACCATTTTTTCTTCGGCTTAAAGAATAATATTCAATAAAGTTAGTTTTAATAAGTAATATCAAATTTGTTCAGTAAAAAAATTAATTTACTCCAAGTAAAAATCAAATTTTATCAGTTGAAATCAAATTTAATCAATAAAAAAATCAATTAAGCAAGAAATAAGATGAAGAGAACAAGGGATAATTGAGTAGGGCTGTCATTCGAGCCGGGCGAGCTCGAGCTCTTGATAAACGAGCTCGAGCTCGAGCTTTTTTTACGAGCCAGCTCGTTTGGGTAAACGAGCTCAAAGTACTGATCGTACTCGACTCGCTTAATTCACAAGTCGAGTCGAGCCAGCTCGTTTAGTTAAACGAGCCTAGTCGGTCGAGTAACTCGTTTAAATTTACCCTTAAGCGAGCTTAATCTTATCCCCGAGATCGACTCGCATTATAAACAAGTTTGAGTCGAGTTAGCTCTTTTACCTAAACAAGCCATATTCTATGTTCGAGTTCGACTCATTAATGAGCTCGAGTCGAGCCGAGTCCTAATAGACGAATTCGAGCTACTCGCGAGCATCTCGGCTCAAATTACAGCCCTATAATTGAATCTAAAAAAGAACCCGTTAGACTTAAAAAAATGAAAATCAGTTAAATCAAACCAAACCTAAAAATTATTGTTTTTCACCTTTTTATATTGAATTATTGTTGATAATTAGGGTTAAGCTTTTTGGCGTTGGGTTAAGGAAAGCCCTTTTGCTTGGCCTCCAAGTAACCTCTACTTTATACTGTAGCTTCGTTTGAACCCTTCTGCAGCACAAACAAACCGGCCAATAGCATTCTCACCATGGCCATGGCTTCCAAGACTGTCACCACTTTATATACTGTTCTCAATCACGCACCCTTTTGTTACACAAAATACCTCTCTTTTATCAGCATGGCCGCCTCATCGTCAACCCCAATTTCTCTTATCGGACCACCAGAAATCTACCAACAGCCCATCATCTCCGTCCCCTCCGCCGCCACAACTACCAGGAAGAGCGACCCATTTATGGATCTAATGGTGGCGAATTTCAACAATGCTGTAATCCCACCAATGGGTCTGACTGAAAACTCCTCGCCGACATTTCTCTCGACGGGAAATCCCTGTTTGGATTTCTTCTTCCACGTAGTCCCCAACACGCCGCCGGAAACCCTGATTGCCCGCCTGCAGCTCGCCTGGGAGCACGATTCGTTGAAGACCCTAAAGCTCGTCTGCAATCTGCGAGGAGTAAGAGGCACTGGTAAATCCGATAAAGAAGGAGGCTACACAGCCGCGCTATGGCTGCACAAAACTCACCCCAAAACCCTAGCTTGCAATTTGGATTCTTTTGCGGGTTTTGGGTATTCCAAGGATCTGCTGGAGATTCTTTTCCGGATTCTAGAAGGGCCCGATGTACGGAAATTGTCTAAAAAGGAGCAAGAGAATTGGAATATGATGCAACGGAGGAAGAAATACGAAGGAATGTGGGCAGGCCGTCGTGGCAGCAAAATCGAAGGTGGCGATAAAGAAAACGATGAATCGGAGGCCAAAGAATCGGATTCGATCCGTGAAGAGAAGAGGAAATTGATGCGCGCAGAGAAGAGGATCAAGTGGGCGAAAAGGGTAGTCGAGAGATTTAACAGCGATCACAATTTCAAATTCCTGCATGACCGCGTATCTGATTATTTCGCCAGTTGCTTGAGATCGGACATGGAGATGTTGAATTCAGGGAATTTGTTCAAAATCAGCCTCGCCGCGAAATGGTGCCCCTCTCTGGACTGTTCGTACGACAAAGCCACGCTGCTGTGCGAAATGATAGCGAAGAAGGTGTTTCCGAGGGACGAATATCCGGAATACGAAGGAATTGAGGAGGCGCATTACGCTTATCGCGTGCGTGATCGTCTGAGGAAGCAAGTCCTCGTGCCTCTCCGTAAAACCCTAGAGCTGCCCGAGGTGTACATGGGAGCCAACGACTGGGGATCTCTTCCTTACAACAGAGTGGCATCTGTGGCCATGACATTGTACAAGACGCTATTTTACAAGCACGATGAGAAAAGATTCCGGGAGTATCTTGACAAAGTGAGGAAGGGCAAAGCGAAAATTGCGTCCGGGGCTCTGCTTCCCCACCAGATAATCGCGGCTTTGGACAATGATCATGACGGCGGCGGACAAGTGGCCGAGCTTCAGTGGGAGGCAATGGTGGATGACATTAGGAAGAAAGGGAAATTGAATAACTGCCTGGCGATTTGTGATGTTTCCGCGAGTATGGACGGGATTCCAATGGAGGTCTCGGTGGCACTTGGGGTTTTAGTCTCGGAGTTGAGCGAGGAACCCTGGAAAGGCAAACTGATCACTTTCAGCGCTAATCCCCAGCTTCAAACAGTCGGCGGGCTTAGCTTGAGCGAGAAGACGAGTTTCGTCAGGAGAATGCAATGGGGGTTCAACACCGATTTCCAGAAGGTGTTTGATCTATTGCTTCAAGTGGCCGTCAATGGGAACTTGAAGCCTGATCAGATGATTAAGAGATTGTTTGTTTTCAGCGACATGGAATTCGATCAGGCGTCTCAGAATCCATGGGAGACGGATTATCAGGCGATCGTGAGGAAGTTTGGGGAGAAGGGCTATGGTGATTGTGTGCCGGAGATAGTGTTTTGGAATCTGAGGGACTCTAGGGCGACACCTGTGCCGGCAAATCAGCCGGGGGTGGCGCTCGTGAGCGGGTTTTCGAAGAATTTGATGACGATGTTTCTGGAAGGTGGTGGGGCTATGGATCCTGTGGCTGTTATGGACGCTGCGATTGCTGGCAAGGAGTATGAGAAGCTGCAAGTGTTTGATTGATTTGAAATTATTAACGTTCTTCACATTATATAAGCTGTACGTACATAAGTACCCATCTTTGTGAATAATAATGAATTTGCATGCATCTCTATCTCGCTACAATTGTAATACGATATGAAATATTGGTATCAATAAGGCTATAAATGAACCCGAAGGTTTGATGCAGCAAGCGGAAGCGTATACGTATTAATCCGTTGATTCGTATAATATCCGGAAGAATTTACAAACGTGATTAACGTTTAATTCCGTTGATTCAATATGAATACCGGAAGAATAACGATAAATACACGAACAAAGGGATAAAACCCGATATATTTCTATTTCATTCAAAAGCCTCCTTACAAATGATCCTAAGACGCCTATTTATAACATTAAACTAGGGTTTAAGGCGTGTAGGCCCTAAAAGCCCAACCCATTAACAACTAATTAAAACATAATTAAAACCCTAAATAATAGAATATAAATAATAATATAAATACAATCTTATCTCCATCATTCTCTCCCTCTTTGAAAAGATTCGTCCTCGAATCTGAATGAATCTAATCTCCAGCAATGTAATAGATGTGACGATGCGTTTAAATCAAGGGATATCAAAATCAATGAAGTCCGCACGATATTTGATTTCAAAAACATCAGCAGTACGTATTTGACTCAAAATCTTAAGACGATAAGCACGTGGAGATTCCCGAGATGTACCAAAATAACTATCATTTTTTATGAAAAAATAATAGTTATTAACTTCACCAAAAATAGGAGGCTTAATTGGCTCATCAAAACGCACATGAATATTGGTAGGCCCCAACAAATTACTTGTAGATTTCTGTGTCCCAATGCAATGAGCCAAACGAACCGAGAGCCCAATACAATTGTGAGGATCAATACTAGGCTCATCATCAACAAGTGAATTAATAAGCCCAAAAGCAAAGGAATTAGAACCCAGCCCAAGTTTCATGACAGAAGGAAAAGGCCCAAAGTATGTGTCTAGGGCATCAGCAGCGTGAAAACAACCGCAGTCATCTTCCTCAACAAGGTGAGGCGCTGGATGTTCGATTGAGCGGCGCCTTTCGCATGGCGCGCCAGGCGCGGTGGTGTGAGGCGGCTACAATTGCAGACGCGCGAGATGAGACCACGAGAGGCAGCGATCTGATGAAGTTGACATGGTTGTGATGTGCCGATGTCGTCGCGACGGTTGCGGGTGCTCGGAGGGACAAGCGATCATCGACGGTAGCGTGATCGTCGATGGGGTTGCGACAGACGGTGTGCAGTGGAGTGATGGATCTGAATGTGGTGGATGGTGTGCGTCGATATGAACAAGGTGGTTGGCGGCGACCGGTGGGTGTTGGATCTGTGATTTTGGTGGTCGATTGGTCTTTAACGGTAGTGTTGATGGGGGCAGGCTGATGGTCTGTGGTGTGATTGGTAGTGGCGGCAGCCATGAGAGCGGCCAGAACTGGAGACGGTGGCGGTGATGGCGCCGATAAATCCAATCTGGGTTCGTCAAATTGATAGAAATTGAATATTCTATCGATTGCAACATTCAATTGAGACCAGAGGAAATCCACTTCCTCCTCCATCATTATTGATACTCCCAAAGAATCGTTATGACTCCGGATACCAACTGACGTAGCGGATGCGTAACACAAAAGAGATAATCATATTTCAAATCAATAATCACCACCCGAATGATCTAGGTTTAAGTGTTTAAATACATAATCAAGGCCCATAAAGTCCAACATACGGACGGGCTTATTAACATAACTTAAAAAGAAAAGCAAATAAACAAAGAAATCAATTCTTTGGCTTGAATACACGATCATAGGAATCCATGAACTCCAATGACTCGTTGACCACATCATTCTCCCCGGCCAAGAAAAAGTTCGCCCTCGAACCGGAATCGTCTACGGGAACATCATCATTATCTCCCGTGTAAGGAATCAAGTGCTTCACATTGAAGACATCCTAAGTACGCACATAGGACGGAAGCTTCAAATGGTAAACATTAGGATTGATCCGAGCAAGAATCTCCAACGGGCCAATCTTACGAGCCGCAAGCTTATGATACTCATGGGCCGAGTAACGGTCACGAGTGAGAACGGCCCAAACAAAATCACCCGGCTCGAACTCCACGTGACGACGCCTCTTATCGGCGGCCTCCTTGTAGGCGAAAGTGGAAGCCAACAGCTGATCATATGTAGCACGGTGTGTATGACGTAGAGTCTCAATCAAATCGACAGCCCGTACGTCTGCTCGAACCGGAGAAGGTAAGGACCCCAAGTCTGAAGGGCCACGAGGCAACGTCGCATAAACTATCTGAAACGGGGCAAAACCAGTGCTACGGTTCACGGCCAAGTTGTGGGCAAACTCCGCCTGACTCAACTGCAAATCCCAAGAACGAGCATGCTCACCCACCAAGCAACGAAGGAGGTTGCCCAAAGAACGGTTCACGGTCTCAGTCTGCCAATCTGTCTTGGGGTGATAAGCACTACTGAAATCCAATCGAGTGTTGGCCATACGCCACAGGCTCCTCCAAAAGAAGCTCAGAAAACGAGTGTCCCGGTCGGAGACGATAGAAGACGGGAGGCCATGCAAGCGATACACCTCTCTAAAAAACAGTTTGGCCACATTAACATCGGTGGTCTTCTTGCACGGGATGAAGTGAACCATTTTAGAGAAACGGTCCACAACCACAAAAATGGAATCACAACCCCGCTGAGTACGAGGCAAACCAACCACGAAATCCATGCTGATGGCTACCCAAGGAGCTGATGGAATCGGAAGGGTACGGTAGAGGCCCGCATTCGTGGCCGTACCCTTCGAAACCTAACAAACTCGGCATCGAGACACATAACGAGAGACATCCCTACGAAGTGTAGGCCAAAAGTACGAACGCTGAAGTAGTTAAATGGAGCGATCGCGGCCCACATGACCGGCACAATGAGTCTCCGAAATAAGGCGGAGACGGAGGCTAGTGTCCGGAATACATAACCGAGTACCCTTAAACAGAAATCCATCCAAAATAACAAAATCAGCCGCATCCCCCGAACGGAGTCGAGCCAGAATAAGGCTGAAGAAACGATCATCAGCATAGGACTCAGGTAAAAGATCAAGGCCCGAGACCGCAACACGCAGATCTGTCAAAACAAGGGAACGTCGACTCAGAGCATCAGCCACCCTGTTCGATTGACCCAAACGATGCTTCAGCACAAAAGTAAACTGCTGAAGAAATGCCACCCAAGAGGCATGGCGAGCTGACAAGCTATCCTGTGAAGCAAGGTGACGCAGAGCATCATGGTCCGAATAGAGAACAAACTCATAGTGGAAAAGGTAATGACGCCAATGGCGAATAGCCCGAACAACCGCATAAAACTCGACGTCGTATGTACTATAATGACTCCGAGGACCCGCAAGCTTCTCACTAAAGTACGCCACAGGACGCCCACACTGACTCAATACGGCACCAATGCCCGCCTTCGAAGCATCGCAGGACAACTCAAAGGGCTTCTCAAAATCAGGGAGTAGTAAAACCGGGGCAGTAATGAGGCGATGCTTAATATCACGGAAAGCAGCTTCGGCAGCAGGGGACCAAGAAAAGGGCTTCGAGCCAATACAATCTGTAACAGGAGCCATAATAGCACTGAAATGGGCAATGAACCTCCTGTAAAAAGAAGCTAATCCGTGAAAACTCTGAGCCTCTGTCACCGTGGTAGGAGAAGGCCAATCACGAATTGTGGCAATCTTAGAGTCATCCACACGAATTCCGTCAGCCGAGATAACGTACCCCAAGAACAACACGGAATCAACCCCGAAAATGCATTTCTTGGGTGAAGCAAAGAACTGCTCGGCACGAAGAATGTCCAACACTGCACGAAGATGAACAATGTGCTCGGCTTCCGACCTGCTGTACACCAAAATGTCGTCAAAATAAACGACAACACACGAGCCGATCAACGAACGGAGTGACTGGTTCATGACACGCATGAATGTGCTAGGAGCGTTGGAGAGGCCGAACGGCATAACCAGCCACTCGAACAGACCCTCACGAGTCTTAAACACAGTCTTCCACTCGTCCCCTGGACGAATGCGAATCTGGTGGTATCCACTGCGAAGATCCAGCTTACTAAAAATCGTGGATCCACTGAGCTGGTCTAACAGATCGTCCAACCGAGGAATAGGGAACCTGTACCGGACTGTAATCTTATTAATAGCGCGATTGTCCACACACATGCGCCAGGACGAGTCCTTCTTAGGGATGAGAAGGGCAGGTACCGCACACGGGCTCATACTCTGACGGACCGAACCCTTCAGTAACAACTCCTCCACCGGACGACGCAACTCTTCGTGCTCAATAGGACTCATTCGATAGTGTGGCACATTGGCGAGAGAAGCGCACGGCACCAAATCGATATGGTCCGGATGTCCGGAGAGGGCAAGCCCGAAGGCAACTCCGATGGAAAAACATCAACAAATTCATCCAAAAGTGCACGAATAGCAGGAGCAGTAATAGGAACAGACTCAAACATCCACAAACCAATAACAGAACCAAAAATGAAGCAGACAACCTCGGATAAACAATCCGAACGCGATAACAAAACCACATTATCAACGGGGTAGGCAATTTAGGCACAGACGGATGCAAAACAATCTTAGCACCATCAAATACGAAATCGTAAGTGTTCAAACCTACCATCATGTACAACCGACCTATCAAATTGCCACGGACGCCCCAACGGCAAGTGGCGGTGTCCATAGGGACCAAATCACACCATAAATTAACCTTATACTTAGACACAATAGAAATAGCAACAAAAACACGACGGTCTACAGAATGGCGAATTGCCACATTGTATCCAAGCAAGGGTATAAGGGTATGGGTGAGGTTCAGTAATCAAGTTTAACTTAGCAACAGCATCAGCAGATATAACGTTCTCACACGAACCAGCATCAACAATAAAGCGACATACCTTACCACCGATAGTACAGGTGGACTAAAAAATATGATGTCGCTGAGGCTCCGTCTCAGGGGAAATCTTCGGAGCCAAGCAAGAACGCCGAATGATGAGCAACTGTCCGGTATCTCCCATCACATGCTCCTCGAGCAAATCAGGTGGCGGCTCATCATCATCAAAAATAGGAGGGCTCGTGTATGGGGTCATCTCCCAAGAATCCATCATAAGGGTGCGTTGACGGACCTGAGGACACGACGCGCGACGGTGGCCCGCCTCGCCGCACGCAAAGCAACGTACGGCCGAAGTGGAGGAGCCAGCCTCGCGGGCTGCCGGCTGCGGAGCTGCTGTGCGATCAGGACCTGGCGGCACGGCCATGGTGGCTGCTGGGCGTGGGCCGGCTGAAGCAATCCCCGGTGGCCGACGGGTGGTCTGCTGCTCCAATAGCAAAGCACGTTGGTGCGCTTCGGAGATCGACTCTGGCGAGAAGAGGATGATCGTGTCCTGGATTGAACGCACCAAACCCCCAATATATCGAGAGACCAGTTGCGACGGCATATCTCGAACATCAATGCGGGAGAGAAACTTATAAAAGTCGTCCGTATATTGATCAACTGAACGAACACCCTGCCGTAATGCATGAAACTTGCGAAACAAGGTAGCCTCATAATCATACGGCAAAAAGTCCTGCTCCATATATTTACGGAGTTTATCCCACGAATCAACACGTGATTTACCTTGCCGACGACGTGTGGCTTTGAGCTGTTGCCACCATGACGACGCACGGCCACGGAACCGCGTCGCGACCAAGGGAACCCTCTTAGGGTCTGGAACCGACTTAAACTCCATTAAATCCTCTACACAATTAACCCAATCCAGAAAATCACATAGATCGAGCGTTCCGTTGAACTCAGGGATATCAAGCTTAAAGCCTGACTCCCACCGGCGATCATCATCCCCGCGTACACGCACCGGAGGACGCGCGAGTGTAGCGAAGGGATTGTCGACGATAGTAACCTCGTCGTCCAGATCGGAATCCGCAGGAACAGGCTCCGGAGCGACGGCGGCAGGCCGAAGTCGGACGTGTCCAGCGCGATCGGGATCTAGCGGCGGCCCGTGTTGTGCGTGTAATATCCGCAATTTTCGATTTTCGGTAATTTTCTTTTTTTTCGGCAGAAGTCCGTTTGACGACTCTCTCATGACCGTTTCGTCATTTCGAGAATGATTAATTCTGCACTTTTTGTCATCCGAGTTCGTTTCGGTGTCATTTTGTTGAGTTCCGTGCTTTTTAGCGACTTTTCCGCACTTGAGCTCGATTCTTGCGAATCTCGTCCGAAACTGTTGTTTCGAGTTTCTCGCAAGTTCATTTAATGTTATTATTCATGTTGCGAGCTTTGGTTCGGTGTTTCGATCACGTATCGTGATTTTCGGACGTTTTGGGCCATTTTTGTAATTTCCCAAAGTTTGGAGTAATTACTTCCGTTGTCGAATTCCGACACTTCGGATGGTCGGAATCGTGTGTTCTCTTAGTGCTTGGATTCGTCTTTGCGAGTACTTCGTAACCGTATCTTCAATTTTTACTCAGTTCGGGTTTCGGTCGTCAGGCCGTCGGAGTGGCCACGGCCGAGTCACGGCGAGCGAGGGCTGGCTCGCCGAGTTACTGGCCGTAAGGTGCGATTACGGCCGTAAGGTGTCGAGTTACGGCCGTAAGTGTGATCGGTACGGCCGTCTGGCCCAGGTGGATTTTGTGAAGGCGATTACGGCCGTAAGGTGTGCGAAGTTACGTAGTAAGTGTCCAGTCTTTGGCGGATTGTTGACGAATGCGTTACGGCCGTAAGGCTCACGAAATCTGGCCGTAAGATGTCCGAGTTACGGCCGTAAGGCCTGCCGGTTACGGCCGTAAGGCCTGCCGGTTACGGCCGTAACCCATATATAGCCTGGCTCGGCCAGATTTCATTCCTACGCGTTTTTTTTCTTCCTTTTTCGGCGTCTGGCGACGGGAGGCTCGGGAAATCGAGTTCTTGGCCGATTCTAATCATTTCCAAGGCATTTTGGAAGATTCTTGTGGATTATATCATCATCCAATCCGTATTCTTCGTCAAATCAAGGTATATTCTTGATTTTCCTTCAAGTTGACTTTTTGGAGAATTTCTTGATTTCGTTTCTAATCCGATTTTGATACATCGATTGGTGTAGTATGATGTTATTAATCGTGTTCTATGGGTTGTATATCCATATATCGAGTTTGTTTAACTCGATCGACGATTCGAGTGTTCTTGGGAATTATTGAACATTTAGTGTTCGATTAAATGTCCCAATGAGTTTCCCTTCGATAGTTTGTTGGGATTTCCGTTGTTTTGGCCTTGATTCTCGTCGTAACCATGTGTTATTGTTCCTTCCGGAGGTTTATAGGTGTTCGAGGATTCCGATGTTGAATCCCGTTGGTGATTGATGATTCGTGTAGTGTTATTCTCGTAATACTCGTGGTGCTATCGCGTTCTTGATGGTGTTCGGGCGTCCGGCTATTCGACTGCGTCCTATCCGTCGTCTCGTTGCGTTCGTGATTTCGAGGCAAGTAACTTGCCCATACAATTCTTGTTTTATGGATATGATAATTGGTGATCGTATTTATATGTTTGTTTGATTGTTTGAAACGAGTTTTCAAAAGATTCGATTAGCCTTGTTAAAGGCTTGCTTTCAAAACGCGTGTGTTTTGTGAATGGTGTGGTTTGAGAATGACTATGTGAACTCTATGGATATGTTTGGTGTTGATATTGCACTTGGTATTGCGTGTGGACGTATATTGTGTCATTTCGGTGCATTGTGGTTTGACGTGGTGTTTTGCTAAGTGTTTGATGCTTTTGGGTGAATGGTTTGGATATCCTTGGTGTGATATGTTATTTGTGCATGATTACTTCGCTCACCGTGGGTTGGTTCGACGGGGCCACGACGGGAATTCCAATGGGTGAGTCCGGAATTCACGAGTGGTGAATGTATTTTACTCACCGTGGGTTGGTTCGACGGGGCCACGACGGGAATTCCAATGGGTGAGTCCGGGATTCATGAGTAGAAAACTTCACAGGTTGGTGTATATTTAGTGAATGTATTTTACTCACCGTGGGTTGGTTCGACGGGGCCACGACGGGAATTCCAATGGGTGAGTCCGGGATTCATGAGTAAAAACTTCACGAGTTTGTATTGATTTTTATGTCCGTCGAGGACACGTGACTTGGGTTTTGGCCCTGTGAATTTTTGTCGGTTTTCTATTTGCGAAAACAAAACCTTTGGGCTGTGACCCCTGTTGATTTTGGAAAGATAAGGATTTGATAATCCTAATTTGTTTTCTATTAAAACTCCCGAGGGTATTTTAAACCATTTTGCAAACCGTTCTCGTTATTTGTGATCTTTCGGATTTGGAAAGTTTTACTCAAATTCTTGCCTCGGGAAGTATTCGTTTCGTGGTATTTTAATCTTTAAGGATTTCTGATTATTATTATTCTTGGAACTTGAATTGTATGGCTCGTATTTTTGCACTTGTACTTGCACTAGCAAAACAGTGGAGTTTTGCTAACCCCCGAATATTCGGGGGGTGGATGTCTATTTTTGCATTCAGGTTTTTGGAGCATAGCACAGGGTCGGCACGAAGGATGATGAAAGATGAACGATACTAATCACACGAGGATCCGTTGATGTCGTATTGGTCTAGTTGTATTTTCTTTTCCGCCGCAAAGATCTTTTCCCCGTTGTATGGGAGTTTGTCAGATCTTGACCTGCGTGGGCATGAGTTGTATTTGAGTTGTATGTATTTATTGAAAGACCAAATCGGTCTACTGAGTCATTTTAGCCTTAAAGGCATGGTTGAGTTGTTATATGTTGTTACCAGCCTGGTAGATCCTTGAGGAAAGGTTCTACGGCGTGTAATATCCCGGAGCGGATTGGGGGTGTTACATAAATGGTATCGGAGCTTAGGTTTTGGAAACCTAGGCTGTCGGGTCAGTGGTGTCTGTTGAGTTTTGTCTTGTCGGATTTTGTCTGACTAAGTCGTGTCGCGACACGTCGTCTGAGTTTGTTGGTCGTGATTAGTATCGTGGGCGATCATCATCTTCGTGCGACCTGTGAGTGTAAGTCTCCCTTGTTTGTGTTGTGCCTCGTGTGACACGAGCTATTTTTATGATTATTTGTTAAGTGACGGAATTCTCTTATGGATTTTGATTTCTTGATATGTGGTTATTTGACCCTCATATTTCATTCATATGAGGAGTAGCGTTGCTGAATTGTGCACGTTTGACTTTATTTCTTTTATCCTCTGCGTGAGTTCTTTTGTAATGGCTTTCGGTATTTTACCGACTGAGTTCTATTTCAAAAACCGATTCCTTTAACCGAGTTTTGGCATTATGGCCTTGATCGCTTTGGCGAAATTCTTATGACGGTATTTAGTACTTTGTAAATGGATTTGGTGAGTTTTTGAAATATTACCGTCATCGGCCTTTTTGACTTTGTAAATGGTTTTTAGTCTGTGAGTTCCGGCGCGGGACCCACGGCGCTATGATGTTTTGTGTAATTACCTGAAATTTTTGGGCATTCTAGCCCATTGAATTATCTTTGAAAACCTTGAGTATCTTAGAAAATAAATTTCGAGACGTACGTTTAAAATGAATTGTTTTCTCGCGGTACTTCCAAGGTGCCACAATATGTTTCAAAATTCTTCTACCTCGAGGACCAAAATGTTTTGAGATATTTTCAATGTTTTATAAACACTTTTACTTAGACCCGAGGGTCAAATATTCTGAAAGTTTTTCACTAAGAGAAAGTGTCCTCATTTTTGTTTAAACGCAAGATGATTTTCAAAGTCTCGAAAATGATGTTTGTTCAATTTTTTGAAAAATGATACTCAAGATCAACTGGTGTTTCCAAACTGTTTTCAAAAGGTCGTTTTCGTTTTTAAAACCTATTATTCCTGTTTGCGGACCGGAAATGCATGTATGGTTTTCGAACTTTCGTTACGGTGTTAATCCCGATTTGTGATTGAATTGGTGGTGTGAATGTTGAGTCGTTCGCCACGCATATATTTTGTTAGCCCTTTGTGGGAGGTGTAATGATGATCTTTAATGTTGTCATTTCGTGGTGATTTGCATGTTATCGCACCTGTGTGAGCTGTTAAAGCTTGGGTTTGTACGTTTGTGTACATGTGTGATTGTTCCATGATGTTTGTAATTATGTGCTGGTTATTGTTCGGGCCGTTAAGGCCGCCGAACGATACCGTCGTTGCTGTATTGTTTGTGCGTGTATTACTTTACGATGGTAATCGTTGTATATGATATGTGTTATGATTCTTTGTTGTGCTGAGTTGGCATCTCCGCTATGTTGTTTTGCGACGTTATGCCCCATTGTATCTAGCATTTGTATTTTCGGTATATCGGGCCGAGACGTTTCAACCGTGATGTGACGGGGCATGCACGTGTAAATTGTATTTCTCGTCGGTAACACATTTCAAGTGTGGACTCGAGGGACACCGAATTCAGTTTTGCAATTTGGCTACCAAGACTTTCGGAGTTCGCGTTTCAGCACAGTTATCAGAATCGGCTTCGAGAGGCCTTCGAAGGATGTTCTGTCGGTTGCTTGTTGTGTCGTATCCTTGATTTCGTTGTTGTGAGTTTCGGGGACGACGCTTCTTTTAGAAGAGGTCGAATATAATACCCGTATTATTTTTGGCTTCTACATTTTCTCTTTCTCAATTCTATCGACTCGCTCGTGTTCGTTGATACTTTCTGAACTTGTTCTGTATTTCGGTTTCATCGTCCGAACGAACTGTGATCTTGTTGTGGGTTGATCTGGTTATCGCTGTGACTTTTTCGAGTTCGGTTCGATTCTTGTGAACCTTGTTCGGAAGTGACATCATTTGGTTCTATTAGTTCTTTCATTCGAAGTGGATCGGATTTGGAACTTCTGTATTTTCGACTCTGTCGACTCGTTTATGTTCATTGACATTTTCTGAGCTTGTCCTGCCCCTTGCTTTTGTTGATCGAACGAGGGTGGTATTATTTCGGAATTACTCGTTCGTCGTTGTGACTTTTCAATTGTTATTCCCTTTCCTGTGGATTTTATGCGAGTGTGCATCTTGTTGTTTTCACCGGATCATGTTTTGTCTCGAGTCGAGATGTGAACCTCGGAGTTGTCGGTTGAACCTTATTGTTCTTCGTGATCCGAACATGATTGTCTCGATCTTTGTGGTTCGATCGTTTGATTGTTCGGTTTTTGTTGATCTCGTTTCGTGATTGTTGAACATTCAGACTCCTTCGAAATTCCCTTAAGTTCGGGAAATTAGTCTCGTTTTCGATCTTCCAACCCTTGGGCGGTGGAATTCCGTATTTGTTCAGCGTGTGGCTCATGTTTTGATTGATATACCGTTGGGTTGGTCAATCGTATTGATTTTTCGTTGGTTGTGTTTTGTGATTATTCGGATAATCGACTTGATTGTATTATCTGTTTGATGACACTTGTCACTTGTTGATTTTATTATGTCTCTACCGGTGGCATTGTGTTGATCGTCCTGGAGCGTGTTTTCACGCCGTATATTCCTTTGTGTTGCTTGTAATGTTTCGCCGATGGGCGTAAGTTACGCATTTCTTGTGTATCTCGTTGAGTTTTCCTGGCGGGGATATTGCTTCTCCCTACTTGTTTTAAGTTTCGGGACGAAACTTCTTTTAAGGAGGGTAGAATGTAATATCCGCAATTTTCGATTTTCGGTAATTTTCTTTTTTTTCGGCGGAAGTCCGTTTGACGACTCTATCATGACCGTTTCGTCATTTCGAGAATGATTAATTCTGCACTTTTTGTCATCCGAGTTCGTTTCGGTGTCATTTTGTTGAGTTCCGTGCTTTTTAGCGACTTTTCCGCACTTGAGCTCGATTCTTGCGAATCTCGTCAAATCAAGAGTTTGAGTTTCTCGCAAGTTCATTTAATGTTATTATTCATGTTGCGAGCTTTGGTTCGGTGTTTCGATCACGTATCGTGATTTTCGGACGTTTTGGGCCATTTTTGTAATTTCCCAAAGTTTGGAGTAATTACTTCCGTTGTCGAATTCCGACACTTCGGATGGTCGGAATCGTGTGTTCTCTTAGTGCTTGGATTCGTCTTTGCGAGTACTTCGTAACCGTATCTTCGATTTTTACTCAGGTTCGGGTTTCGGGGTCGTCCGGGCCGTCGGAGTGACCCTGGCCGAGTTACGACCGTAAGGTGCCGGTTACGGCCGTAAGGTGTCCGAGTTACGGCCGTAAGTGTGATCGGGTACGGCCGTACGAGCGCTGGGTGGATTTTGACGAAGGCCGGTTACGGCCGTAAGGTGTGCGAGTTACGGCCGTAAGTGTCCGGCTGGTGCTGGGCAGATTGTTGACGAATGCCGGTTACGGCCGTAAGGCCTGCCGAGTACGGCCGTAAGATGTCCGAGTTACGGCCATAAGGCCTGCCGGTTACGGCCGTAACCTGCCGGCTATATATAGCCTGGCTCGGCCAGATTTCATTCCTACGCGTTTTTTTTCTTCCTTTTTCGGCGTCTGGCGACGGGAGGCTCGGGAAATCGAGTTCTTGGCCGATTCTAATCATTTCCAAGGCATTTTGGAAGATTCTTGTGGATTATATCATCATCCAATCCGTGTTCTTCGTCAAATCAAGGTATATTCTTGATTTTCCTTCAAGTTGACTTTTTGGAGAATTTCTTGATTTCGTTTCTAATCCGATTTTGATACATCGATTGGTGTAGTATGATGTTATTAATCGTGTTCTATGGGTTGTATATCCATATATCGAGTTTGTTTAACTCGATCGACGATTCGAGTGTTCTTGGGAATTATTGAACATTTAGTGTTCGATTAAATGTCCCAATGAGTTTCCCTTCGATAGTTTGTTGGGATTTCCGTTGTTTTGGCCTTGATTCTCGTCGTAACCATGTGTTATTGTTCCTTCCGGAGGTTTATAGGTGTTCGAGGATTCCGATGTTGAATCCCGTTGGTGATTGATGATTCGTGTAGTGTTATTCTCGTAATACTCGTGGTGCTATCGCGTTCTTGATGGTGTTCGGGCGTCCGGGGCTATTCGACCGCGTCCTATCCGTCGTCTCGTTGCGTTCGTGATTTCGAGGCAAGTAACTTGCCCATACAATTCTTGTTTTATGGATATGATAATTGGTGATCGTATTTATATGTTTGTTTGATTGTTTGAAACGAGTTTTCAAAAGATTCGATTAGCCTTGTTAAAGGCTTGCTTTCAAAACGCGTGTGTTTTGTGAATGGTGTGGTTTGAGAATGACTATGTGAACTCTATGGATATGTTTGGTGTTGATATTGCACTTGGTATTGCGTGTGGACGTATATTGTGTCATTTCGGTGCATTGTGGTTTGACGTGGTGTTTTGCTAAGTGTTTGATGCTTTTGGGTGAATGGTTTGGATATCCTTGGTGTGATATGTTATTTGTGCATGATTACTTCGCCACCGTGGGTTGGTTCGACGGGCCATGACGGAATTCCAATGGGTGAGTCCGAATTCACGAGTGGTGAATGTATTTTACTCACCGTGGGTTGGTTCGACGGGGCCACGACGGGAATTCCAATGGGTGAGTCCGGATTCATGAGTAGAAAACTTCACAGTTGGTGTATATTTAGTGAATGTATTTTACTCACCGTGGGTTGGTTCGACGGGGCCACGACGGAATTCCAATGGGTGAGTCCGGATTCATGAGTAAAAACTTCACGAGTTTGTATTGATTTTTATGTCCGTCGAGGACACGTGACTTGGGTTTTGGCCCCGTGAATTTTTGTCGGTTTTCTATTTGCGAAAACAAAACCTTTCGTGTGACTTCCTGTTGATTTTGGAAAGATAAGGATTTGATAATCCTAATTTGTTTTCTATTAAAACTCCCGAGGGTATTTTAAACCATTTTGCAAACCGTTCTCGTTATTTGTGATCTTTCGGATTTGGAAAGTTTTACTCAAATTCTTGCCTCGGGAAGTATTCGTTTCGTGGTATTTTAATCTTTAAGGATTTCTGATTATTATTATTCTTGGAACTTGAATTGTATGGCTCGTATTTTTGCACTTGTACTTGCACTAGCAAAACAGTGGAGTTTTGCTAACCCCCGAATATTCGGGGGGTGGATGTCTATTTTTGCATTCAGGTTTTTGGAGCATAGCACAGGGTCGGCACGAAGGATGATGAAAGATGAACGATACTAATCACACGAGGATCCGTTGATGTCGTATTGGTCTAGTTGTATTTTCTTTTCCGCTGCAGTATCTTTTCCTCGTTGTATGGGAGTTTGTTGTATCTTGACCCCTGCGTGGGCATGAGTTGTATTTGAGTTGTATGTATTTATTGAAAGACCAAATCGGTCTACTGAGTCATTTTAGCCTTAAAGGCATGGTTGAGTTGTTATATGTTGTTACCAGCCTGGTAGATCCTTGAGGAAAGGTTCTACGGCGTGTAATATCCCGGAGCGGATTGGGGGTGTTACAGTGCGGTCGGGAGTGAGTTGACAACGACGAGACGGAGGTCTTCCAACGAGGCTGCAACAGTTGCGATCTGGCGGCTGAGTTCGGCCATGTCCGCATCGCGACGGGCGTCGGCATGGGCGGCGGCAGCATGACCAGGGGGTTGGCGACGCGGCGGCATCGTGCCTGGTATCGTGATACGTATTCGGCTATTCGGCTCGAAAAAGCTCGGCTCGAAGGGCGAAACGCAAAACCGAAACCTCAATATTAATATTCGGCGAGCGGAGCCGAACCATTCGAAAAGGCTCGGCTCGACTTGCCTTTTTTTTCCTTTAATATATATATATATATATATATATATATATATATATATATACATTTATATATGGACCAGCCAAGCAGAGCCGAATTTTTTCAATTTCGTTTTGATTTTCATATATTAGCTTAGGTATTTAATTGGTTTTTGGTTTAATTACATATTTAATTAGATTTTGAATTTTAGCTAGGTATTCAATTAGGATGTTAATTTAGGTATTATATTAAGATTTTACAATTTGAATTGTTTGGATTTTGGCCTGTTACTTGAGAAATCACGAAGCACAAGACCGAATGTCTAATTTTATGTTTTGGTTCAATATCTCAAATCGATTGTCCAGTTTCAGTTTTATGTGCAGTTTTTTTTAAATACCGAGCCGAGCCAAATCGAACGTGTTCGGCTCGAACCTCGAACCTCTAGCCGAACCTCAACATCCAACGTTCGACCGAGCCTAGCCGAATCGAATCTTAAGTTCGAAAGCCTGCAAGCTGAATTGAGACCTTGCGATATTCGGCTCGATTCGACTCGTTTACACCCCAGGTATCAGCTCATTCATGTTTGGCACGATAGCTTCTTGTTTATTACCAGTTGATCTTATAATTCTGTCATGACAAATTAACATAGGGTATATAACTTCCTGGGAGCTCGTTTTTTAGAGCACAATTGACACATTTTCAGAAGGCATGGATCATTTAAAGTGTTGAAGAATTAATTCTACATCATTTAATTACAAATCTTGCATTTAATATATAAAGATTTTAAACTACTTCTTTAATTGTCCATTAGTTTTGAGATAAAATCCCAGACACGCTAACATGATATCGGAGCAGGCTCTCAACACGTGGGATACCAACGACCCACGATGTCCTAGCTCCGCACCACCCGAATTAAAAGTCCATATTGTATAAGCTTTTACTCACCCTACGCGTGAGGGAGTGTGTTGACAGAGGCGGAGGGAGGGAGGGGGGTGGCCGGTAGGGGCTGTGCCCCCCTCCCCAAAAAAAAAATTTTACTGATATTTTTTATTACTATTATGTTTTATAATTTAAAGAAAATAATAATAATATGTGAAGCCTTATACTTTATCTCTCCCTCACTTTACGCTATTTCCACTCAGAGAGAAGAAAAAATTGCGGAGAAACACTGAAAGCCACCGCCACGCCACGGACACCATAGAAACACCGAGAACCACGGCCACCATAGCTCCGCCCCGCTCGCCTCGCCTGAGCTTCTTCCAAGTGTCGTCGGCGCGCATTACAGGTAACACACATCTTCTCCCCTCTCGTCCTTCTTCAGTTCTTCTCTCGCTGTCAGTATTTTATGATTTAGGGCAAAATTGTGCTTTTGGGTCTTAATATTTTGAGCGAATAACCCACATAATTAGTGAGTATTTTGGTTGGGTTGATGAGTTTACATGGTATGATAGTCCCTTTTTTGTTGAATTTATTGGTTGAAGTGGGTAAATTCACTGATGCAGTTTTTTTTTTATTTTTAATTCACTGATGCAGGTTCATAATGAAAAATAGAAAAATTGCTGAATTCTTCTCTAAGCAGTGGTCTACAGATTCTGTTGAAAATAATGCTAGTTCTATTCTTGATACGCCAATAGAGCATTTGATTAATGAATCTTCTGAGGTTCCAACTATTTCGAATGATCAAACTCCTTTGCCAGAATTTTCTCCAACAAAGATTCAAAAAAGTGATGGACCATTTTCTTCTAAGGTCCAAACTATTTTGACGAATCAAATTCCTTTGTCAGATTCTTCTCCAACACAAAATCAAAAAACTGAAGAAGCTTCTCTTGATCTTCTTATCAACGAGACCGGTTTGCGCAAGTCGATATGGGATTATCCAACAGATAAAAGAGATGAAATTCGACGTGCTTATTTAGTTGCTGGCCCATATCAAGTCATCCCAAATAAGTTCTCTACAAAGGTTGATAGAAATGGTAGAAAATTCTTACCTACATGGTTCAAGCTATTTTCTGATTGGTTGGAATATTCTCCTTCAAAAGATGCCGCTTATTGTCTTCAGTGCTTTCTCTTTGTCAAGCCGTCTACGCATTTTGGGTCAAGTGCATTTATTGCTGGTGGATTTCACTCTTGGAAAAAGGTGAATGATGGTAAGAACTGCTCATTTTTGGTTCATGAAGGAAGTAGTCCTAATTCTTATCACAAAAAAGCTGTGAAACATTCTCATGCTTTGATGAACCCATTGCAACACATTGAAAAAATTGTTGACAAACAATCTTCAGATTTAATTGCCAAGAATCGATTGAGGTTGAGAGTTTCAATTGATGCAGCAAAATATTGTTCATTTCAAGGTATAACTTTATAGGACACAAGGTAGTGTATCTGCCAAAGCAAGTGCTGATGGAGCTTATGATATGATGGCATCGTTTGAGTTCGTATTTATATTGCATTTCATGATTGAGTTATTGGGAATGACTGATGATCTTTGTAGGATTTTACAATATCAATCTCAAGATATTTTAAATGCAATGGATGCAGTTATTAATACGAAAGAACTTATTCAGAAACTTAGAGAGGATGGATGGGATCAATTGTTTGATAATGTGAAGAGTTTCTGTGAAAAGCATGATATAGAAGTCCCAGACATGAATGTTACTCGTCGATCAGGTAGAGGAAGAGTTCGTAAAGGAAATCCTATTACCTTGGAACATCATTATCGAATTGATATATTTACTGGCACAATAGATTCTATATTGCACGAGATGAATTACCGATTTGACGAAAAGGCAATTGAGTTGCTCAGGCTCAGTTCAGCTCTGGATACAAGAGATGGATAGAAGTCTTTCAATACCGATGATATTTGCCGACTTGTTGAGAAATTTTATCCAGATGATTTCACCAGTCAAGAGAAGATGCATATAAAGTATCAATTGAAACTTTTTGAACTTGATATTCGGCGCAATCCTATGTTTCAGAATTTGTCAACTATATCGGAGTTGTGCCAACGACTATCAGAAATGAGAAAAATATCTACTTACTATCTTGTGGATAGATTAATTCGACTAATTTTAACTCTTCCCGTTTCCACTGCAACATCGGAGCGTCCATTTTCTGCTATGAAATTCGTCAAGACAAGATTGAGAAATAAAATGGAAGATGACTTTCTGGCTAGTTCATTGATCATGTACATTGAGAAAGAAATTGCTCAGACTTTTGATGTTGATTCATTCATTGATGAGTTTGAAGTAAAAAAGAAACGTCGAGTACAATTTACGAAGCCTAAATTTAATCAACAGGTTAATAATGTAACACCCCCAATCCGCTCAGGGATATTACACGCCGTAGAACCTTTCCTCAAGGATCTACCAGGCTAGTAACAACATGAAACATCTCGACAATGCCTTTAAGGCTAAAATGACTCAGTAGACCGATTTGGCCTTTCAATAAAAACATACAACTCGATTACAACCCATGCCCACGCAGGGGTCAAAACACAACCACACCCGTACAACGGGAAAAATATAGCAGCGGAAAATAAAGTACGGCTGAACCAATACACGAAGTACGGTTCCTCATGTGATTAGTATCGATCATCTTTCATCATCCTTCGTGCCGACCCTGTGTTATGCTCCAAAACCTGAATGCAAAAACAGACATCCACCCCCCGAATACTCGAGGGTTAGCAAAACTCCACTGTTTTGCTAGTGCAAGAACAAAGTGCAAATACGAGCCATACAATTCACATTCCACGAATAACAATAACCAGGAATCCTCAAAGATCCAAACGAAACGAAAAGTACTTCCCGAGGCAAGAGTTTGAGAAAACCTTTCAAAATCGAAATATCATAAATCAATGGAAATAATTTATAAAACGGTTTAGAATGCCATCGAGAGTTTTAATAGAAAACAATTTAGGATTATCAAATCATACTTTTCAAAATCCAAAAGACAAAAGGGGTCACCGCCCCAGAAGTTTACTTTCCGTAAAATAACCTTTACCAAACCGTTGGGATTTTAGCCCCAAATCCGTCAAATGACCTTTACAAAAACGTTGGGATTTTAGCCCCAATCTCATCAACTCATAGTACACAAGAACGACCACAAGGTTCGTCTCCCAACATCAAAATCCACAAATAAAGGATTTAAAACAAACAACAAAATACTCTAGTGCCATCCTAGCCAAGTAAGCCAAACGAACAACTTACCTCTTACACACGTAGTCAATGCATGCAATCATGAAAACCGTTCAAAAGCACTCATTTCCGGAAATGCCATAATCAAATCACATTTACAAAATGCACCACAATTAACCGTCGATCCACGTCTCTGTGGACCCCTACCGAGACCCCGTCGGATCTAACCCGTAGTGGTTAAAAGCAAGCTCGTCGATCTACGTCTCTTGTGGACCCCTACCGAGACCCCGTCGGATCTAACCCGTAGTGAGCATACACACACACACGTTACTCATGCAATACTAATATGCTAAGAATGTAAGTTCATTAAGAATACTCACTAGAGATGGCCACTTACTCGACGCCGTTATCAAACTCTTCAAAAGCACCATAACAAGATTAAATACGGAATACACGATCCCATAACTTTAAACACAGGAGTATCATCATCAAAGACTTCAACGTTCAAAACAATCAAATCATAATCAATTCTCAAAACACACCGTTCACAAAACACACGCGTTTTGAAAGAGAGCCTTTAACGAGGCCGAACCGAAATCTTTTGAAACTTCATTTCAAATAACCAAACAAACACATCAAGATGACCACCGATCATCATATCCATAAAACGATAAAAGTATGGGCAAGGTACTTGCCTCGAATAACCACAACGCGGAGAATCGGCCGAAGTAGGTTGGCACGAACCGACTACGAACTCGCCGACTCCACCGAACGACAATCCACAACAATGAACTACGAACGAAAAAAATAACAACGAAAATGAATTTCCAAAGTACGACCCAAAGCCGCTGAATTCAAAGAACAAATGACGAAGGTTCAAAGATTTCCCCCAAAATGGCCAAGAACACGATTCGTCCCGTCAAAACCCGAAAACGGAATTCCAAGTTTAAATATGGATATACAATCCATAGAATATGTTTAACAACATCATTTAACCATAATCGATCCATCGAAAACGGATGAAAAACGAGATCGGGGACAAATCCCCCAAAAAGTCGATTCGAAGGAAATCAAGAAAGATACTTCGATTCGACGAAGAACAATGGATTAAATGATGTTAAACACAAGAATACTACCAAGATTAATCATACCCATCATGAATTAATCAATAATACGGAACGAATCGGACAAAAACGCGAAAACCCCCAAATTCACGAAATTAGGGTTCTAAGGAAGATTACCTTGATTCGCTGGATCAAAGGATGATAACGGATGATTGATTGATGATATGAACTCAAGAACTTCATGGATTTGTTGTTAAACAACATGGCTCCATGATAAGATCACCCTCAGCCGCGGAAGAGAAGGAGAAGAAAGAGAAAAATGGCCAAAAACCCGTGTGCAGGGCCATAAATAGGCTGCACAGTGTGCCGCGGCACAGGCCCAAAAATGGCTCCCAGTGGTCGGCAGTGTGTCGCGGCCCGTCCGGCGTGTGCCGCGGCACCCGGTACAGTCGGTTTGGCCGAAAAATGCCACAGAGTGTGCCGCGGCCACAAGATGTGCCGCGGCCCACTTGATCGGCCATAAACCGCCGAGCACCGTCGGCCATGACTCGGCCGGTTGCCGAGCACTACTGCCGTGACTCGGCGATGCCGGCTGGGCCTGTGTTGCCGGCCATGACTCGGCCGGCCAACTCCGACGGCCCGAACGATCCCGAAACCCGAACTCGAATACGAATCGATGATACGGTTACGACGTACTCGCAAAGACGAATCTAAGAGCTAAGAGAACACACAATTCACCACCCAAAGCTCGAATTCAACAACGAAGTAATTACCCAAAACTTTGGGAAATTACGAAAATGGCCCAAAACGTCCGAAAATCACGATACGCGATCGAAACACCAAACCAAAGCTCGCAACATGAATAATAACATTAAATGAACTTACGAGAAACTCGAAACAACAGTTTCGGACGAGATTCGCAAGAATCGAACTCAAGTGCGGAAAAGTTGCTAAAAAGCTCGGAACTCAACAAAACGATACCGAAACGAACTCGGATGACAAAAAGTGCAGAATTAATCATTCTCGAAATGATGAAACGGTCATGAGCGAGTCGTCAAAACGGACTCCGGCCGAAAAAAAGAAATTTACCGAAAATCGAAAATTGCGGATATTACATTCTACCCTCCTTAAAAGAAGTTTCGTCCCGAAACTTAAAACAAGTAGGGAGAAGCAATATCCCGCCAGGAAAACTCAACGAGATACGCAAGAAACGCGTAACTAACGCCCAACGGCAAAACGTTACAAACAACGCAACGGAATATACGATGTGAAAACACGCTCCACGACGACCAACACAGCGTCGCCGTTAGGGATATAATAAAACCAACAAATGACAAGCGTCATCAAATGGATAATACAATCAAGTCAATTATCCGATCAATCACAAAACACAACGAACGAAAATCAATACGATTGACCAACCCAACGGTACATCAATCAGAACGCGAGCCAACCGCTGAACAAATACGGAATTCCACTGCCCAAGGGTTGGAAGATCGAAAACGAGACCAATTTCCCGAACTTAAGGGAATTACGAAGGAGCCTGAACGCTCAACAATCACAAAACGAGAACAAAAACCGAACAAACAAACGATCAAGACAACAAAAATCGAACAATCATGTCCGAAACACGAAGGATAATAAAATTCAAATAACAACTCCCAGGATGATCTGGTGAGAACTACAAGACATGCATTCCCATAAGATCCACAGGAAAGGGAATAGCGATTGAAAAGTCACAACGACAAACGAGTTATTCCGAAACGATACCACACTCATTCGATAAACAAAAACAAGGGGCAGGACAAGCTCAGAAATGTCAACGAACATAAATGAGTCGACAAAGTAGAATATACAGAAGTTCAAAATCCGATCCACTTCGAATAAAAGAACTAATAGAACCAAATGATGTCACTTCCGAACAAGGTTCACAAGAATCGAACCGAACTCGAAAAAGTCACAGCGATAACCAGATCGACCCACAACAAGATCACGGTTCGTTCAGACGATGAAATCGAAATACAGAACGAGTTCATAAAGTATCAACGAATACGAGCGAGTCGAAAGAATGGAGAAAGAGAAAATACAGAAGTCAAAATAGTACGGGTATTACCTCCGACCTCATCCACGAAATTCACAAAAACAAGAGCAAGGTAACAAGACATTAAACAACCGACACATAACGGAACGATCACCGATGCACACGGTCATACCAAACCAAGCTCTAACAGCTCGCACATACGCGACAACGCAGAAATCACCACAAGGCGACAACATTCAACACCAACATTCCACCTCTCACAGAGGGCTAACACAACAAATGTGTGGAAAGCGACTCAACGCTCACACCGCCAATTCTATCATACTCGGGAGCAAACATCAAAATGACAATGCGAACATCATACATACATACCCAGCCCTCAAACGGGAATGGATAGGTTTTAAAAACAAAAACCTCATTTTGAAAATAATTTTAAGAATACCGGTTGATCTTAAGTATCACCTTTCAAAAAAAAAATACAAACGTGAAACATCGTTATCGAGACTTTGGAGAACCATTTCGCATTTGATAAAAATGAGGACACTTTCTCTTAGTGAAAACTTTCAAAATATTCGGCCCTCGGGTCTAAATAAAAGTATTTCTAAAACATTGAAAATATCTCAAAGCATTTTGGTCCTCGAAGTAGAAAAGTTTTGAAATATATTGTGGCACCTAGGATGTACCACAAGAAAATAACTCATTTGAAAAGTATGTCTCGAAATTTATTTTTCTAAGATACTCAAGTTTTTCAAAAATCCAATAGGCCAGAATGCCCAAAACTCACATATATTGACGTTCACTAAAACAACTCCTAGTACACGCATCAAAACGTTTAAAATCAAGACAATACATGTCTTTAAACGGAGATAAACGATAAAATACCACATTCAGAACAAAACCACTGACCCCATTCGAGGCCTCTAAGGACCCTCCCGCACTGGCTAGTGAACAAGTCGAACGTGTATAAGCACAAAGCTTCCACAATAGAACTTGTAAAACGTGCAAATCGATTCGAAAATCATCAGCCACGGACAAAAACAACAATAAAAAGGCATCACAAGCGACGACACTCCTCGTATAAATCAAATACGAGAGTCGACAAAATACATATCGTGAAATCAAAATCCACATAAGGATTCCACCACTTAACAAATAATCATAAAAATAGCTCGTGTCACACGAGGCACAACACAAAGAAGGGAGACTTACTTCCACAGGTCGCACGAAGATGATGATCGCCCCACGATACTAATCACGACCAACAAACTCAAACGACGCGTCGCGACACGACTCAGTCAGATAAAATCCGACGAAACAAGACTCAAACTGTAACACCCCCAAGATATTCGAGGTGTATTACAGCGTCATGGACCCCTACATGGGATCCACCAAGCTAACACAAGAAAACACCTCTCGACTAACCATCTCGGTTAGCAAGGGAACAATTGTTAACAACAAGAACATAAAACAACACGTCCGGTACAACCGGCATAATAAACATCAACCGACAAAATACAGTAACTCCAACGAAGACCAATCACAATCCGAAAGGAAAGCCTAAGTACTCGCGAGTACAATCTATAAGTTTACAATTTGGAAAACATCCACATCAAAAGAGATAGTAGGAAATAACAAGACTCAATTGCACATGTCAACAACCTTGGCCGTCATCCTCGTACCATTCCAGCGCCCGCTCGTTTGGCTGAACATAACCTGAAATCCATAACAAGAATTTCCCCGACAACGGGTCCCCCAAAGGGGTTAGAAATTACGCTAGTACAAGTATTCAAGGCAAAACCAATCGCTTACACATTTCATAGTACATGCACCAATATCAATTTCAAAAGCCAAAACCAGACATGCCTTTTCCCGGAAATAAACAGTCAAACAATTTGCCTTGGGAACAGAGTCATATCATAAATTCCCGCACGAGGCCTCTATGGACCCTCCCGCACTGGCTATATTATAAAGCAAAACACGCACATGCATCGCCTTGGGAACAGAGTCATATCATAAATTCCCGCACGAGGCCTCTAAGGACTCTCCCGCACTGGCTAGCTAAACAAACTCATGAATCCGGGACGCAAACCTTTGGATTCCCTCCTTGATCCCGTCGGACCAACATGAGGTGAGCAAATCACACACAAAATACATTACCATTCCACGTTAAGCATAAAGGTTTCCAAAAATACTTGCCTTGAATTATTGACGACGCAACGAACGGAAAGGAAAGTCACCGACGAACGCTAGGACCCAATGAAACCGAACCTAACGATTCGAAGAATACAATCACAACCATTTCTAAATGAATACGGAATTGGAATACACCCAAAAACCCGCCTACGATTCATGTATATTCGTATATAAACAACAACGAGGGCGGACCACAACCAAACCCTCTCGATTCCGTAAAAATCACGAAATATACCATGAATCCGTAGGGAAACTAAGAATACCAACAAGATTAATCATATTCATCATGAATTAATCGACAAAACGGAACGAATCGACAAAACGCGAAAACCCCCAAATCTACCCAAAAGTAGGGTTCTAAAGATCTAACCTTGATTCAGGATCGAAGGATGTTATAAGATGATTGATCGGTGATATAAACTCGAAACTTCATGGATTTGTTGTCCAACAAAATGGTTTCGTCCTCCAAAACCTACCTGACCGAAGAGAAATGAAATGAAAAATGATCGAAAAGTCGTTGGTCTGTCATTTATATATCGGGCGGAACTAGCGTGCGCTAGCCTTCCCGGACTAGCGTGCGCTTATCGGCCAAGATCGGCCGAGCACTCTCGCCATGGCCCGCATGACCCGGCACCACCGACCACCCCGCCGACCATGACTCGACCGCCCGACTCCCGCTAGCGTGCGCTACTGGGAAGCCTTGCGCTAGCCGGCCCAGAGCCACCGGACTAACAAACTCATCCCTAACGTACGCTAGTCGGGCGGCGGCGGCGCTACCCCGCCGGTTAGCGTGCGCCACGACCGACAAGATCGTGCTCTACATGCCGATCCCGACCGAGTCCAACCTCGTAATCCCTCTGCCCGTGCCCGATAGGTACGCTGGCCGACTCGGCAGGCGCTACACCGCGACCTAGCGCCTTGCGTCCCGGCCGTGGCGTGCGCTTACGCCGGTTCCTACCGTGCTGCCGGCGATGCCCAAGACTTCCGACAGTGCCGCACCGGTCCGGCCAGCTGCTCAGCCGCCACGACCCGACGCCTCGATTTCCGAAAACGCACGGAACGAATACGACGAAAAGTTCGCGGACGACATCAATGACTCGAAATGAAAACGTAATACCATAATTAATCATACGCGACCACGAAACAGGTCGAGACAACAATTACAGATACAGATACCCGTAACTTTCAAGAAATTACAAAATGGCCCAAAACGCCCGAAAATCACGATACGTGATCGAATAACCAAACCGAAGTTCACATCACGTCTAACAAAGTTAAACGGACTTGCGGGAAACTCGAAACAGCAGTTTCGGACGAGATTCGCAAGAATCGAACTCAAGTGCGGAAAAGTCGCTAAAAAGCACGGAACTCAACAAAACAACACCGAAACGAACTCGGATGACAAAAAGTGTAGAATTAATCATTCTCAGAATGACGAAACGGTCATGAGAGAGCCGTCAAAACGGACTCCGGCCAAAAAAGTAATTTACCGAAAATCGAGAATTGCGGATATTACATTCTACCCTCCTTAAAAGAAGTTTCGTCCCGAAACTTAAAATAAGTAGGGAGAAGCAATATCCCCTGCCAGGAAAACTCGACGAGATACACAAAAACCGAATACTCGCGCCCGACGGCGAAACGCTGCAAGGAACGCAAAGAGACATACGGCGTGAAAATACGCTCTAGGGCGACTAACACAACGCCACCGGTAGAGACATAATAAAATCAACGAGTGACAAGCGTCATTAAACGGATAATACAATCAAGTCAATTATCCGAACAATCACAAAACACAACGAACGAAAATCAATATGATTGACCAACCCAACGGTTCATCAATCAAAATGCGAGCCAAACGCTGAACAAATACGGAATTCCACCGCCTAAAGATTGGAAGATCAAAAACAAGACTAATTTCCCGAACTTAAGGGAATTACGAAGGAGCCTGAACGCTCAACAATCACGAAACGAGAACAAAAACTGAACAAACAAACGATTGAGACAACAAAAATCGAACAATCATGTCCGAAACACGTAAAATAATAAAATTCAAACAACAACTCCCAGGATGACCTGGTGAGAACAGCAAGACGTGCATTCCCATAAGATCCACAGGAAATGGAATAGCGATTGAAAAGCTACAACGACAAACGAGTTATTCCGAAACAATACCACCCTCGTTCGATCAACAAAAGCAAGGGATAGGGAAAGTTCAGAAATGTTAACGAGCATAAACGAGTCGATAGAGCCGAAAATACAGAAGTTAAAAATCCGATCCACTTCGAATAAAGAACTATTAGAACCAAAAGATGTTACTTCCGAACAAGGTTCACAATAGTCGAACCGAATTCGGAAAAGTCACAGCGATAACCAGATTGACTCAAAACCAGATTACAGCTCGTTCGAACGATGAAACCAAGGTACAGAAGAAGTTCAGAAGATATCAATGAACACGAGCGAATCGATAGACTGGAGAAAGAGAAAATATAGAAGTCAAAATAGTACGGGTATTACCTTTGACCTCGCCCCCCGAAACTCACAACAACGGAACCAAGGTAATAATACAACAAGCAATTGACACAACACGGAACAATCACTGATGCACACAATCATACCAACCCGAGCTCTAACAGCTCGCATATATGCGATAACGCATAAACCGCTACGAGGCGACAATATCCAATACCAACATCACACCCCTCACAGAGGCTACCACGACAACTGTGTGGCGAACGACTCAACGCTCACACCACCGATTCAACCACAACTCGAGGGTTAACACCCTAACGAGAGCACGAACATCACACATATATTCCTGGACCACAAATAGGAATGATAGGTTTTGAAAATGAAAACCATCTTTTGAAAATAACTTGCAAGCACCAGTTGATCTTGAGTATCATATAACAAAAAGTAGTACAAACATCGTCACCGAGACTTAAAAAAAATCATCTTGCATTTGATAAAAAATGAAGACACCTTTCGTTAAATTAAAACTTTTCAGCTATATTCGACCTTCGGGTCTAAGCGAATGCATTTCTAAATCATTAGAAATATTTCAAAATATTTTGATCCTCAAAGTAAAATAATCTTGAAACATAGCGTGGCGCTAGTAGGCATCTTGAGAACACTGTGAGAAAATAATTCATTTTAAAAGTACGTCTCGAGGTTTATTTTTTTAAGATACTCAAGGTTTTTCAGAAGTACAATAGGCCAAAATGCCCAAAATTCGCACGTATCAACATTCACTTAAACACATCATATCACACGCATCAAACCGCTCAAAATCATGACAGTGATATACAATCCTTAGGATATGTTTAACAACAGCGTTAAAACAACAAGCGGTTTATCAAAACTGGATGGAAAACGATATCAAGAACAAAACTCCAAAAAGTCCACTCTAGGGATTCAAGAAAATATCTAGATTCGGCGAAGAACAAATGATTAGATGATGTTAAAAATCATCTAGGATACTCCAAAACACCTTTGGATGGAAGAAAAATCAGCCCAGATGCGAAGCCGAGTCGCTACGTCTCAAACTCATAGAAGAAGAAGAAGAAATGAAGAAAAATGCAACTTCTAGACTAGCGTCCAGTATTTATACTTGACACAATTAGCGTGCGCTAATCATTAAGGTTAGCGTGCGCTATCACGGCACCAAACAAAACTCCTGACCAAAAATACACTGTTAGCGTGCGCTAACCCCAAGTGTTAGCGTGCGCTAACGAGAACTTCAGACCCACTCCAGTAGCTCCTGGACTGCCCTGAACTACCAGGTAGCGTGCGCTATCCTCCCCTTAGCGTGCTACCAACGCACTCTTGCGCGCGCTAGCTGCAAAGCGTAGCGTGCGCTAACGACCCACAGAGACAACAACAGAACACATCAGAAAAATTACATGCCGTAAACCTTTCTCACAAGGATTTACCAGGCTAAGCACAATTTCCCATGTCATTTCGAAAATGCTAAGAAGACCAATGACGGTAATATTTTTCCAAAGCTCACAAAATCATTTGTCAAACCATCATGAAATATTCAAGGCCAAAATGCCAAAACTTGATTCAAGGAATCGGTTTTACGAAATGAAACTCAGTTTTTAAAATACCGAAAGCCGTTTGAAAGAACTCACGCAGCGGATAAAATGCGGTACGAAAATACATCAGCAGTGACGACACTCCTCGTATAAACCAAATACGAGAGTCTAATAAACACATATTGTGAAATCAAAATCCACAGAAGGATTCCATCATTTAACGACTAATCATACAAATAACTCGTGTCACACGAGGCACAACACAAGGAAGGGAGTTTTACATCCATAGGTCGCACGTAAGTGACGACCGCCCCTCGATACTAATCACGACCAATGATCTCAAACAACGCGCCGCGATGCGACTAAGTCAGACAAAATCCGACGAGACAAAACTCAACAAACACAACTTGACTCGACAGCCTAGGTTTCCCCAAGCTAATCTGATTTTTTAAAAAAAATCGTATACTCTAGTTATTCGAAAATAAAACCGATAAGTTAAAAATCGTTTTCAAGACCCTTTCAAACACGACAAGGGCTTAACAGCGGTAGCATTTTACAAAATGTCCTAAACACTTTTAAACACGACCTTTAAATACCGACACAAGGTTTTATTTGAAAATTCAAGGCTGGCTCGCCCAAATTCATGTCACTTTTCAAAAAAAAAACCCACAATACGATCAAGTCTAAGAAAATTTCAAGCATGCACGCCGCATGTATTATTATTAATAGAAACACATTGGTTGTAAATAACAATAATTAGCCAAGTACTAACAATTTCCGAACACACGCATATACGGCATTCAAAAATCACCAGTTCAACAAGCGCAACTCGGGAATACTAATTCCAAGCATTTGTCAAACTATCTCTTCAAGTTTAACAGCGTAACCAAAGATCACCGATTTGGACATATGTCGAAACCAGCTATGTGAGTTTCTCAACAAACTCTGCCATCAATACCTATACCGGAACATATCAATGTTCAAAACTTCTACATCATACTGCACTCTTCGGTGTCCAAACCATCAGTACATTCGGCTCAACATACATTTAGTATACCGCAATTACCAAACACAGATTCCATCATACAACAAAAGACTAGAGGGTCAAGCCCTCTCACAGTATACCACGGAGCAAAACTCGGATCTTTTGATCACAAACAATCCCACCAACGCTAGGAAGTTTTGTAATATCCGCAATTTTTGATTTTCGGTAAATTTCTTTTTTCGGCCGGAGTCCATTTTGACGACTTGCTCATGACCGTTTCGTCATTCCGAGAATGATTAATTCTGCACTTTTTGTCATCCGAGCTCGTTTCGGTGTCGTTTTGTTGAGTTCCGTGCTTTTTAGCGGTTTTTCCGCACTTGAGTTTGATTCTTGCTAATCTCGTCCGAAACTGTTGTTTCGACTTTCTCGTAAGTTCATTTAATGTTATTATTCATGTTGCGAGCTTTGGCTTGGTGTTTCGATCACGTATCGTGATTTTCGGACGTTTTGGGACATTTTCGTAATTTCCCAAAGTTTGGGGTAATTACTTTCCGTTGTCGAATTTCGGGCCTTAGGGTGGTCGGAATCGTGTGTTCTCTTAGTGCTCGGATTCGTATTTGCGAGTACTTCGTAACCGTATCTTCGATTCGTACTCATGTTCGGGTTTCGGGGTCGTTCGGGCCGTCGGAGTTGGTCCTGGCCGAGTCATGGCCGGGCATGCGGGGGCCAGGCCAGCCCTAGCCGAGTAACGTACGGTAGTGATCGGCAGCTACGTACGTAAGGCCGGTTACGTACGTAAGGCCCTGGTCGGTAACGTACGTAACGCTTCCGGCATTTCCAGTGATGAGTTCGCCATGGCCGATTCGTCGTAAGCCATGGCCGATTACGTCGTAACGGCCGGCAATGGCCTATTTAAGGCCTCGACAGTATTTCTCGACCATTTTCTCACTCGTTTTCTTCTCTTCCGAGGCCGAGGTTGTGTTAATCATGGAGGAGTGTTGTTATACAATTAATCCATGAAGTTTTGAGGTTCATATCATCAATCATCCATCCAATAACATCCTCCGATCTACCGACCGTGCCGATTTCCTAGAAATCTAGTTTTGGGGAATTTGGGTATTTTGGTTGTTTTCGTCTGATTAATCCGATTTAACTTAGGATTATGATGGATTGTTGATTATTTAGATGTTTTATATCTTTTCCCTTGTTATTCCATGGTTGGATCGTATCGATTCGTTGTTTTGGTCGAGTTCTTGATCGACGCCTTGAAGGTGTCCGGTAGAATGTCATAGAGGGGTTTTCGGGCGTTCTACGATTATTCTTCCTCGTATGATCGATGATTTATTGATTATATGTTGTTAGGGTCGAATTCTCGTGAAGAACTCGAGTCGGAACCCTTCCGTTCGTTGTCTTCTTCGGGGTCCGAGCTTCCCGGTCGAACCGTGTTCTTCGGAGCGTTTGGTAGCGGTT
Source organism: Orobanche coerulescens (assembly GCA_033398695.1). Taxonomy (NCBI): domain Eukaryota; kingdom Viridiplantae; phylum Streptophyta; class Magnoliopsida; order Lamiales; family Orobanchaceae; genus Orobanche; species Orobanche coerulescens. Next base: position 155,029,820 of record CM065810.1, on the reverse strand, counting down.
ATTATGGCAAGTATCTTATTATACGACTTGTATCTTGTGGATAGTAATTACGTATGATATGTATGACGATTTTGCTTGCCTCCGTAAATATGTTCCGTTTGAGTTGGTTGTGTTTTCCGAAATTTGAAGGCTTTGTGATAATAGTCATATATTGGTATACGTGTTAGGCATTGTGCCATTTGTGCAGGATTGCGATGTACATATGAGATGGTTGTACACGTGTTTGTTCAATGTATTGTGTACCGAATGTGTGTTATGTTGGTTAAGAGTCGTTGTGATGATCATGATGTTTGTGTTGTTTTGGTTTACATACTTGATTGTACATTTCGGTGTAATGTGGAATGGCTTGACATTTAATGATTATGAATTGTGTCGTGTCTGTAACACCCCCAAGTTATTCAAGGATATTACAGCGCCATAAGCCCCGCCATGGGACCCACAAGGCTAAACATACGCGGAACCATAAATTTTGACCGATAAGGTCTACACACAATGGAATGACAAACAATACAAAGGTATTCAAAACATAACCAATGTATTCACAAACATCACAACTCAAACCAATACTTCGGCAAATACAGGCCGGAACATCAAGGAAAATGGAAAACAATACTCGAGTATTCAGTGACCAATCCAGTACAACAACACTGAATGGGAAACTCCAAACATAACTGGAAGAAAGACACAGTATCACACTTGCCCACCATCTTCATGCCGACCCGATACCTGCCTGTCCGCTCTTCTGGAACCTGAAATACATAAAACGTATTTCCCCCATAAAGGGGTTAGCCGTCGAATAGCTAGTGCAAGAATATCAAGTATGAAACACAATACTTCTCGTCAATAAAGTAAATGTAACCGTCAATTCATCAATTCAAGACTAGCATTCCGGAATAACTAAAATCTCATCGTGCCACATCAAGACGTATATGAATGCCGTAGAAACGGTTCGTTCATATCATCCGCCGTTACATGTAGGAATGCCGTCAAAACGGTTCGTTCATTACATGCCAACAATACATATATGAATGCCGTAGAAACGGTTCGTTCATATCATGCCATCAATACTTCTTACTTTCAAATTCGAGAACGTACAATCATAATTATATACTTGCCTTTGAGACATCGAGAAAACGAACGGAAAAAGGGTATGAGATCGGTAGGTCCAAGCACGCGCTTCCGGCACCTAAACGATTCGCAAGGAATATGATAATCAATTATCCATATTCAAATTACACGAAGAAACCCCCGAAACCCGTCTACGATTCGTAAGGATATACGGATGATCAACTAGAGGTTGGAAAATCGTCCAAAATCTCACAAGTCCGAAAACGGCACAATCCAAACCATGAAATCGTAGGAAAAGCATGCATACGGTATAGATACATCATAATCTCAAGGTTCTCAAGCTTCCAAACGGATAAATCGGACGAATCTACGAAAAACCCCAAAATTCCCAAAAAGTAGGGTTCTAAGGATTTTTACCTTGATTCGGACGTTAGGAGGAATTAGATGTTGAGAAATCCTTGTTTTCCAACCAAATATGTTGTTTTTAGAAGGAAGATTGCTCCCAATCGCCCAAGATCGTCTCTCCCGAGCGCTTTCCATCGAAAATGAGTGAAGTAGGTGAGAAATGACGAAATGGGAGTCAACTGTCATATTTATATCTGCCCAGTCTAGCGCACGCTACACCTCCTTCATTAGCGTGCGCTAGCGAAGTCACCGGATAGTCCAGTGGCTTCTGCAGACTCCGTTAGCGTGCGCTAATCGTCTGCCTCTAGCGTGCGCTAGTCCAAAATGTGGCATTCAGTACTGGAGTCCAGAACTCACTGTCTCTGCCCTGCTCAAACTTAGCGTGCGTTAGCGCTATGATTTAGCGTGCGTTATGCAATAGCTTTAGCGTGCGCTAGCCGAAGCCTAGCGTACGCTACCTGATATTCCAGAAAACTTGGCAACCTCACTGCCTCTGCTGACCAGCCCGGTAGTGTGTGCTACGGACGGATGTTAGCGTGCGCTACTAACCACGAATAGCGCGCGCTAACAACTCTTAGTGTGCGTTAACCGCCAGTCCAGAGAGCAGTTCGAAATACTGGTTCTGACCTGACTGATCATCTTAGCGCGCGCTACGGCCCCAAAGCTAGCGTGCGCTAATCAAGCAGAATTAGCGTGCGTTAGCCTAGGCCTAGCGTGCGTTATATCGCTGGCCCAGAACATTTCCGCAAGGTCTAAACGACATGATCAAAAACCAAACGAGATACGAAACTCAATAACAATATTAACAACATCTCCAAGCATTTACAGAGCGACAAAATAAGGAGGATGACAGAGTCAAACAGTCAATAAAAGTACGGGTATTACATTCTCCCCCTCTAAAAAGAAGTTTCGTCCCGAAACTTAAGAAATAAATAGTTCGGGGTATTCCACCCGCATCTTCTCTTCCGTCTCCCAAGTTGCCTCCTCGACTCCATGCCTCGACCATTGCACTTTAATCAGTGGAATGGTTTTATGCCGGAGTTGTTTCTCGCGACGCTCAAGGATCTTCACGGGTCTCTCCGGAAAGGTAATATCCTTGGCTACGTTAATCTCACTGTAGTCGATGATGTGGCTGGAATCCGGCACGTACTTTCTCAACTGAGACACATGAAAAACACTATGGACGTGACTCAAAGCTGGAGGCAACGCCAAGCGATAATCTAAATCTCCAACTCTGTCCAAAATCTCGAAAGGTCCGATATACCTCGGACTAAGTTTCCCCTTTTTCCCGAAGCGGAAAACTCCACGGGTCGGCGACACCTTGAGTAAGACATGATCCCCCACTTCAAACTCCAAAGGTCGACGACGAATATCAGCATAAGATTTCACGACTGCAGGCGGTTAGCAATCGATCTCGGATAATAGAAATCTTTTCCTTAGTCTCCATCAACATATCCGGCTCCGTTCCAACTAGCTCGGAAGCCTCGTCCCAACACAATGGGGACCTACATCGTCTACCGTAAAGTGCCTCGAAGGGTGCCATTTTGATCGACGCGTGCCAACTATTATTGTAAGCAAACTCAATCAACGACAAGTGAAGCTCCCAATCATTACTCCAGTCTAAGGCACAAGCCCGTAACATATCTTCCAATGTCTGAATAGTCCTCTCTGTTTGTCCATCCGACTGAGGATGAAAAGAAGTGCTCAATATCAACTCAGTGCCCAGAGCCTGATGAACGGCCTGCCAAAAGTGCGATACGAAACGACTGTCTCGATCAGAAACAATGGTCTTGGGGGCACCGTGTAATCTCACGATCTCAGCAATAAAGGTTCGAGACAGTCTATCCGGTCCCCAAGTATCCTTAATACCCAAGAAGTGAGCTGACTTAGTCAACTGATCGACAATTACCTAAATCATATTCATTCCGGCTCGAGTCCTCGGCATGCCAATGATGAAATCCATAGAGATGTCTTCCCACTTCCACTCGGGAATGGGAAGCGGTTTCAACAACCCCGCTGGTCGTTGATGTTCGACCTTGACTTGTTGACACGTCAAGCACCGTAGTACAAACTCCGTAACATCCTTCTTCATATTATTCCACCAAAAATTGCGCTTCAAATCTTTGTACATCTTGCTCGTCCCGGGGTGGATTGAGTAAGGCGTAGCATGAGCTTCTCGGAGAATTCTCTGCCTCAACTCTAAATCGTTCGGAACACAAAGCCTGCCCTGAAATCTCAGAATACTATCCTCGTGAACCATAAAGCCAGGAGCTTTTCCTTTAATTACATCTTTCTTCAGTTGAGAAATCATCGGGTCACTCCACTGCTTCCCTTTGATGTCATCAACTAAAGACGAAGTAATTTCGAGAGTACACAACTGTCCCTGTACTCGTTGAAGCCAAACTTCTATCCCTTGCTCAACTAAGTCCTGACGAATTTTCGTATGGGATGTAAGAACCTCGAGCATTTGAAGAGATGCCGATTTGCGGCTCAAAGCATCCGCAACGACATTGGCTTTTCCGGGGTGATAAAATATATCCAAATCATAATCCTTTATCAATTCTAACCAACGTCTCTGCCTCATATTCAGCTCCTTCTGACTGAAAATATACTTCAGGCTCTTGTGATCGGTATAAATCCGACACGGTGAACCATACAAATAGTGCCGCCAAATCTTGAGTGCGAAGACAATTGCGGCCAATTCCAAATCGTGAGTAGGATAATTCATCTCATAAGGCTTTAATTGTCGTGATGCAAATGCTATCGTCTTATCATGCTGCATAAGTACACAGCCCAGACCTTGACCCGAAGCGTCACTGTAGACTGCAAAGCCCTCGCTACCATGCGGTAAAGTTAAAATTGGCGCTGAAGTCAAACGTCTCTTTAGTTCATCGAAGCTCTGTTGTCTCTCATCCGTCCAAACAAACTTTTCGGTCTTCTGGAGTAATTTCGTAAGCGGTCGAGCGAGTTTCGAGAACCCTTCGACAAACCGACGGTAATACCCAGCAAGGCCCAAAAAGCTACGAACCTCCTTAACATTTTTAGGCGGTGCCCAGCCTAGCACTGCCTCGATCTTCTGTGGGTCTACACGAACCCCTTCGGCCGAAATCACATGGCCGAGAACATAACTTCTTCCAACCAAAACTCACATTTCGAGAATTTTGCATAGAGGTGCTCGGTTCTCAAAATGTCTAAAACCAAATGCAAGTGTCGGGCATGTTCCTCCTTATCTCGAGAATAGATTAAGATGTCGTCAATAAAGACGACTACACACCTGTCGAGGTACTCGATGAATATTTTATTCATTAATTGCATGAATACTGTCGGCGCATTTGTCAACCCAAAAGGCATAACTACAAATTCATAATGCCCATATCTCGTCCGAAACGCCGTCTTCGGAACGTCGGACTCCCTCACCCTGAGTTGATAATACCCGGATCTTAAATCAATTTTCAAGAAAACTGCAGCCCCTTGCAATTGATCAAATAAATCGTCTATACGCGGTAGAGGGTACTTGTTCTTGATGGTTACTTTGTTCAGCTCGCGGTAGTCGATGCATAAATGTAGTGAACCATCCTTCTTCCTCACGAAAAGAACAGGCGCGCCCCAAGGCGAAGCGATCGGTCTGATGTACCCTTTTTCCAGAAGTTCTCCCAACTGATTCTTCAATTCTTGCATTTCGGAAGGTGCCATCCGGTAAGGTGCTTTAGAAATCGGAGCCGCATCTGGCTCTAAGTCCACGGTAAATTCTATCTCTCGATCTGGCGGTAATCCCGGGAGGTCATCCGGAAAAACATCAGGATACTCATTAACAACCGGAATCGAAGAGAGATCGACTTCGTTTCCTTCCATTTTCAAGGCATAACACCAATAGCCCGCACAACCTTTATTCAAAAGTTTTACGGCCTTCATGGCACTGATAAGTAACTTGGGTAGTCCCGACTTACGCCCCAAGAATGAGTACTCAGATCCGTATTCAGTCATCATGGTGATAACCTTGGTACGGTAGTTCATAATCGCTTGATGATTATCAAGCCAATCCTCGCCGAGGATCACATCCTCACCTTCTATATCAACTACAATCAAATTCGATAACCATTCCATACCGGATATACTCACCGGAAAATCTCTAATCTCCCGATTCCCCACAATCCTATCCCCGCTGGGTAGTTTCACGATAAAGGGATCGCAAGCAGTTAAACAAGTTATATTCAAACGGCGTACACATTCCAAAGATATAAAAGAATGTGTAGCACCCGTATCAAAGAGTACACGGACTGGATAAGATAAAACATGGATGGTACCTGAAGCCACCGCTGTGTCGGGCTCGTCTGTTCGACGCATCTCATAAACCCGAGGTTGTACCGAACCGACGCTAGAATTCCCCCCTCCGGATTCGACCCTGTCCCCGGCCCCTGCCGAAATTCTGCCGAGGTTGACCAGCTGGGGCAGAAGCCCGAGTGTCCAAGGTCTGATTCGGCTCGGAACAATAAGCCGCTCGATGTCCCATCTGTCCGCACGTGTGACACTTCAATGGTGGAAAGTTGCATTCCAAACTGACGTGGCCTGGACGGACACAATTATAGCAAGTCACCGTGCGATTTGTGGTGCCCGGAGTAGGACGGTAACCCCTCTTTCCTTTATTAGAACGTGACGACTGTCCGGCAAAACGGCTAGTCGTCTGTGACTTCTGAAGGTTGCCACCTTTAGAGCCAGAAAAACTTCCCGCGACTTTCTGCTTCTTCGGTTCTTCAACGGTATCATTGTCGGGGCTCAACATATCATGGGCTAAAGCTCTGTCCTGATACTCTTTCAGTGTGGTACAAGCAAATCCGGCCATATACCGCCGTAAGTCCAAATTCATCCGCATATCAAAATAACGGATCTTATCACGCTCGTTACGCACTTGATCCTTCATGTGGATCAGTTGTTGGTTGTACTCCACGATCGCCCGCAATACGGAAATATCTTGAGGTTTAGCCTCGAAAAAGGCTCGGATTCGGCTCTCTCGCACCGGCCAAGGACAAAACTCGGCCTCCAAGAATTCCTTAAATTCATCCCACGTGGCAATGCGATCCTGTGGCTTGATGACCTTCCACCAGGTAGCGGCCTCCTTGGTGAGGAAATACTGAGCAATCGGTACTTTCCTCACTTCGGGGCAATCAACCGCCTCGAAAATCTTTTCCAATTCCGCTAGCCAGTCTTCCCAGCCTAACGGGTCCGTGGCACCGCCAAACCGTGGAGGGTGCATACAGATAACATTCTGAAGTAAGGCATCCGTGTTCGGGTTCGGATTATTCAGCTGAACAGTTTGGGCCAAGATAGTCATCTGAGTAGCCAATTGTTGAAGTGCATTCACCACTCCAACGTCCGCGTTGTTCCCCTGACCGTCTGACTGGTCGTGCTGACTCTCGGTGTCGGGATGCACCGAGTTCGACAAAATGGGGTTGGTCGACCCCGCAACTGAACTGATGGAAACGGCCGCGCCACGACCTCTTCCACGTACACGGCCACGACCACGGCCACGGCCCCTACCAGCTGACATACTGAAGAACACACAAGTCACGTAAGCACAATTCAATTTCACGTCATCAAAGTGACCGATTCTCACGAATACCAACAAAACGAAGCAAAACAAACAAGGAAACACTAGAAGAGTAAGAGGTCTTACAAGTACCGGTCGCACTGTGATGATGGCAAAATAGTGATACTGCGGACAAATGACAACTCGATCGACCCAAAAGACCGACAGCCTAGGTATCCATAGACCTAAGCTCCGATACCATATTCTGTAACACCCCCAAGTTATTCAAGGATATTACAGCGCCGTAAGCCCCGACATGGGACCCACAAGGCTAAACATACGCGGAACCATAAATTTTGACCGATAAGGTCTACACACAATGGAATGACAAACAATACAAAGGTATTCAAAACATAACCAATGTATTCACAAACATCACAACTCAAACCAATACTTCGGCAAATACAGGCCGGAACATCAAGGAAAATGGAAAACAATACTCGAGTATTCAATGACCAATCCAGTACAACAACACTGAATGGGAAACTCCAAACATAACTGGAAGAAAGACACAGTATCACACTTGTCCACCATCTTCATGCCGACCCGATACCTGCCTGTCCGCTCTCCTGGAACCTGAAATACATAAAACGTATTTCCCCCATAAAGGGGTTAGCCGTCGAATAGCTAGTGCAAGAATATAAAGTATGAAACACAATACTTCTCGTCAATAAAGTAAATGTAACCGTCAATTCATCAATTCAAGACTAGCATTCCGGAATAACTAAAATCTCATCGTGCCACATCAAGACGTATATGAATGCCGTAGAAACGGTTCGTTCATATCATCCGCCGTTACATGTAGGAATGCCGTCAAAACGGTTCGTTCATTACATGCCAACAATAAATATATGAATGTCGTAGAAACGGTTCGTTCATATCATGCCATCAATACTTCTTACTTTCAAATTCGAGAACGTACAATCATAATTATATACTTGCCTTTGAGACATCGAGAAAACGAACGGAAAAAGGGTATGAGATCGGTAGGTCCAACCACGCGCTTCCGGCACCTAAACGATTCGCAAGGAATATGATAATCAATTATCCATATTCAAATTACACGAAGAAACCCCCGAAACCCGTCTACGATTCGTAAGGATATACGGATGATCAACTAGAGGTTGGAAAATCGTCCAAAATCTCACAAGTCCGAAAACGGCACAATCCAAACCATGAAATCGTATGAAAAGCATGCATACGGTATAGATACATCATAATCTCAAGGTTCTAAAGCTTCCAAACGGATAAATCGGACGAATCTACGAAAAACCCCAAAATTCCCAAAAAGTAGGGTTCTAAGGATTTTTACCTTGATTCGGACGTTAGGAGGAATTAGATGTTGAGAAATCCTTGTTCTCCATCCAAATATGTTGTTTTTAGAAGGAAGATTGCTCCCAATCGCCCAAGATCGTCTCTCCCGAGCGCTTTCCGTCGAAAATGAGTGAAGTAGGTGAGAAATGACGAAATGGGAGTCAACTGTCATATTTATATCTGCCCAGTCTAGCGCACGCTACACCTCCTTCATTAGCGTGCGCTAGCGAAGTCACCGGATAGTCCAGTGGCTTCTGCAGACTCCGTTAGCGTGCGCTAATCATCTGCCTCTAGCGTGCGCTAGTCCAAAATGTGGCATTCAGTACTGGAGTCCAGAACTCACTGTCTCTGCCCTGCTCAAACTTAGCGTGCGTTAGCGCTATGATTTAGCGTGCGTTATGCAATAGCTTTAGCGTGCGCTAGCCGAAGCCTAGCGTACGCTACCTGATATTCCAGAAAACCTGCAACCTCACGCCTCTGGCGGCCGGCCCTGGCGTGCGCTACGGACGGATGTTAGCGTGCGCTACTAACCACGAATAGCGCGCGCTAACAACTCCTAGCGTGCGTTAATCCGCCAGTCCAGAGAGCAGTTCGAAATACTGGTTCTGACCTGACTGATCCTCTTAGCGCGCGCTACGGCCCCAAAGCTAGCGTGCGCTAATCAAGCAGAATTAGCGTGCGTTAGCCTAGGCCTAGCGTGCGTTATATCTCTGGCCCAGAACATTTCCGCAAGGTCTAAACGACATGATCAAAAACCAAACGAGATACGAAACTCAATAACAATATTAACAACATCTCCAAGCATTTACAGAGCGACAAAATAAGGAGGATGACAGAGTCAAACAGTCAATAAAAGTACGGGTATTACAGTGTTGATGTGTGTGTGTTCCAGGTAGGGTCTGACGAGGCCTCTGGAGTTCGGTACATGATGTGTACGAACAAGGTGTGTGATCCAGGTAGGGTCTGACGAGGCCTCTGGAGTCCGGTACATGACGTGTACGGACAAGGTGTGTGATCCAGGTAGGGTCTGACGAGGCCTCTGGAGTTCGGTACATGATGTGTACGAACAAAGGTGTGTGGCCGGTAAGGTCCGTTGAGGCCTCCGAGTTCGGTACATGATGTGTACGAACAGGTGTGTGGCCGGATAGGTCCGTTGAGGCCTCCGAGTTCGGGACATGATGTGTACGAACAGGTGTGTGGCCCTGTAAGGTCCGTTGAGGCCTCCGAGTTCAAGACATGATGTGTACGAACAATGATCGTGTTGCGGTGATTTTTCTGGTAACATTTTATATATGGATCTCGTTCTCATTTTGATATATTTTTTAGTATTCATTGAAGCGAGAATCGGGCTAAGGCCCTTATTTTTACGTAAAGGTTTTGTATATTGGGACTCGAGGTCCATTAGAATTTCGCTTTAAAAATCCCGAGATGATGTGTTCCTTTTCAAATATCTCTTACTTGAGTTCGAAATTCTAAAACTTCTGAACATTTTGATAATTGATTTCCGTATTAAATTCGTAGTTGCTATTTGCTTGTTACATTTCGTATGGTTTGATACTTGCACTAGTAAAGCAATGGATTTTTACTAACCCCAGTATTTGGGGGTGGATGTCTGTTTGCGTCCGGTACATGCAGTTCGGGGCGATCACGAGATTGGCACAAGAGGATGACGAGCTGCGATACTAATCAAGAGTTGAGAGTTGGTAGAGTTTGGTTGTATTGTTAGAGTTCATTCAGTCTTCCGCTGTATTGTGTTTCGACCCCTGTGTGGGTAATGTTGTTAGTCAGTTCTGTTGATAGAGTTGTGTGACCTCATCGGTCTGTGTGTTTATGTGTAAGTGACCTTAACGGTCTGTATTATTATATTGTTTGACCCTGGCCGGGCAAGCATTTAGTCGTTTATGGATGTTTAGCCTGGTAGATCCTTGTGGAAGGGGTCTACGGCGTGTAATATTCCCATACGGTTTTGGGGGTGTTACAAGTTTAGCGATGGAAGGCTCGCAAAACGACAAACGGTCAAGCCCAGAACGGCGCAGATACTCCAGAGAGATAAAGGACTGCGCAATACTAGAATCAAAAGTACACGAACCGGATGGATCGAAAAACAACTCGACGATAAGTACGAGAGAGGCAATCACAGTTCAAGAAGTGGAATTTCAATACGAGAAAACAAGAGAATCGAGTAAGGAAAACTTACGAGCACTGGATGTACTGAGATGCCGGCAGCGGTGTGACAATGTGCAAAACAAAACACAACTAGACCCAAATAACCAACAAGCCTAGGTATCCATAAACCTAGAGCTCCGATACCATTTTCTGTAACACCCCCAAGATATTCGAGGTGTATTACAGCGTCGTGGACCCCTACATGGGATCCACCAGGCTAACACAAGAAAACACCTCTCGACTAACCATCTCGGTTAGCAAGGGAACAATTGTTAATAACAAGAACATAAAACAACACGTCTGGTACAACCGGCATAATAAACATCAACCGACAAAATACAGTAACTCCAACGAAGACCAATCACAATCCGAAAGGAAAGCCTAAGTACTCGCGAGTACAATCTATAAGTTTACAATTTGGAAAACATCCACATCAAAAGAGACAGTAGGAAATAACAAGACTCAATTGCACATGTCAACAACCTTGGCCGTCATCCTCGTACCATTCCAGCGCCCGCTCGTCTAGCTGAACATAACCTGAAATCCATAACAAGAATTTCCCCGACAACGGGTCCCCCAAAGGGGTTAGCAATTACGCTAGTACAAGTATTCAAGGCAAACCAATCGCTTACACATTTCATAGTACATGCACCAATATCAATTTCAAAAGCAAAAACCAGACATGTCTTTTCCCGGAAATAAACAGTCAAACAATTTGCCTTGGGAACAGAGTCATATCATAAATTCCCGCACGAGGCCTCTAAGGACCCTCCCGCACTGGCTAGCTAAACAAACTCATGAATCCGGGACGCAAACCTTTGGATTCCCTCCTTGATCCCGTCGGACCAACATGAGGTGAGCAAATCACACACAAAATACATTACCATTCCACGTTAAGCATAAAGGTTTCCAAAAATACTTGCCTTGAATTATTGACGACGCAACGAACGGAAAGGAAAGTCACCGACGAATGCTAGGACCCAATGAAACCGAACCTAACGATTCGAAGAATACAATCACAACCATTTCTAAATGAATACGGAATTGGAATACACCCAAAAACCCGTCTACGATTCATGTATATTCGTATATAAACAACAACGAGGGCGGACCACAACCAAACCCTCTCGATTCCGTAAAAATCACGAAATATACCATGAATCCGTAGGGAAACTAAGAATACCAACAAGATTAATCATATTCATCATGAATTAATCGACAAAACGGAACGAATCGGACAAAAACGCGAAAACCCCCAAACCTACCCAAAAGTAGGGTTCTAAAGATCTAACCTTGATTCGCTGGATCGAAGGATGTTATAGGATGATTGATCGGTGATATAAACTCAGAAACTTCATGGATTTGTTGTCCAACAACATGGTTTCGTCTCCTCCAAAACCCCAGCCTCGGACCGAAGAGAAATGAAATGAATAATGACTGAAAAAGTCGTTGGTCTGTCATTTATATACTGGGCCGGAACTAGCGTGCGCTAGCCTTCCCGGACTAGCGTGCGCTATCGGCCAGTATCGGCCGAGCACTCTCGGCCATGGCCCGCATGACCCGGCACCGCCGACCAATTCTGCCGACCATGACTCGACCGCCCGACTCCCGCTAGCGTGCGCTACGACCGGAAGCCTGCGCGCGCTAGCCCACCTGTCCAGTAGCCACTGGACTAACAAACTCATCCCGTGCTTGTCGCTAGTCAAATCGACGTCGCTACCCCTACCGGTTAGCGTGCGCCACGACCGGCAGATGGCGTGCGCTACATGCCGATCTGACCGAGTCCGAACCTCGTAATCCCTCTGCCCGGGCCGATAGCGTCTGGCTGGCGACTCGGCGGCATGCGCTACACTGCCGACCTAGCGCTTGCAGCGGCCTCCGGCCGTAGCGTGCGCTCGCCGATTCTGCCGTGCCTGCTCGGCGGTGCCCAACTTCCGGCCGATTACCGCACGGTCCGGCCAGCTGCTCAGCCCCACGACCCGACGCCTCGATTTCCGAAAACGCACGGAACGAACACGACGAAAAGTTCGCGGACGACATCAACGACTCGAAATGAAAACGTAATACCATAATTAATCATACGCGACCACGAAACGGGTCGAGACAACAATTACAGATACGGATACCCGTAACTTTCAAGAAATTACAAAATGGCCCAAAACGCCCGGAAATCACGATACGTGATCGAATAACCAAACCGAATTTCACATCACGTCTAACAAAGTTAAACGGACTTGCGGGAAACTCGAAACAACAGTTTCGGATGAGATTCGCAAGAATCGAACTCAAGTGCGGAAAAGTCGCTAAAAAGCACGGAACTCAACAAAACAACATCGAAACGAACTCGGATGACAAAAAGTGTAGAATTAATCATTCTCAGAATGACGAAACGGTCATGAGCGAGCCGTCAAAACGGACTCCGGCCGAAAAAGAAATTTACCGAAAATCAAGAATTGCGGATATTACACAAACAACACGACTTGACCCGACAGCCTAGGTTTCCTCAACCTAAGCTCCGATACCATTTATGTAACACCCCCAATCCGCTCAGGGATATTACACGCCGTAGAACCTTTCCTCAAGGATCTACCAGGCTAGTAACAACATGAAACATCTCGACAATGCCTTTAAGGCTAAAATGACTCAGTAGACCGATTTGGCCTTTCAATAAAAACATACAACTCGATTACAACTCATGCCCACGCAGGGGTCAAAACACAACCACACCCGTACAACGGGAAAAATATAGCAGCGGAAAATAAAGTACGACTGAACCAATACACGAAGTACGGTTCCTCATGTGATTAGTATCGATCATCTTTCATCATCCTTCGTGCCGACCCTGTGTTATGCTCTAAAACCTGAATGCAAAAACAGACATCCACCCCCTGAATACTCGGGGGTTAGCAAAACTCCACTGTTTTGCTAGTGCAAGAACAAAGTGCAAATACGAGCCATACAATTCACATTCCACGAATAACAATAACCAGGAATCCTCAAAGATCCAAACGAAACGAAAAGTACTTCCCGAGGCAAGAGTTTGAGAAAACCTTTCAAAATCGAAATATCATAAATCAATGGAAATAATTTATAAAACGGTTTAGAATGCCATCGAGAGTTTTAATAGAAAACAATTTAGGATTATCAAATCCTACTTTTCAAAATCCAAAAGACAAAAGGGGTCACCGCCCCAAAAGTTTACTTTCCGTAAAATAACCTTTACCAAACCGTTGGGATTTTAGCCCCAAATCCGTCAAATGACCTTTACAAAAACATTGGGATTTTAGCCCCAATCTCATCAACTCACAGTACACAAGAACGACCACAAGGTTCGTCTCCCAACATCAAAATCCACAAATAAATGATTTAAAACAAACAACAAAATACTCTAGTGCCATCCTAGCCAAGTAAGCCAAACGAACAACTTACCTCTTACACACTTAGTCAATGCATGCAATCATGAAAACCGTTCAAAAGCACTCATTTCCGGAAATGCCATAATCAAATCACAATTGCAAAATGCACCACAATTAACCGTCGATCCACGTCTCTGTGGACCCCTACCGAGACCCCGTCGGATCTAACCCGTAGTGGTTAAAAGCAAGCTCGTCGATCCACGTCTCTTGTGGACCCCTACCGAGACCCCGTCGGATCTAACCCGTAGTGAGCATACACACACACACGTTACTCATGCAATACTAATATGCTAAGAATGTAAGTTCATTAAGAATACTCACTAGAGATGGCCACTTACTCGACGCTGTTATCAAACTCTTCAAAAACACCATAACAAGATTAAATACGGAATACACGATCCCATAACTTTAAACACATGAGTATCATCATCAAAGACTTCAACGTTCAAAATAATCAAATCATAATCAATTCTCAAAACACACCGTTCACAAAACACACGCGTTTTGAAAGAGAGCCTTTAACGAGGCTGAACCGAAATCTTTTGAAACTTCATTTCAAATAACCAAACAAACACATCAAGACGACCACCGATCATCATTTCCATAAAACGATAAAACTATAGGCAAGGTACTTGCCTCGAATAACCACAACGCGGAGAATCGGCCGAAGTAGGTTGGCACGAACCGACTACGAACTCGCCGACTCCACCGAACGACAATCCACAACAATGAACTACGAACGAAAACAATAACAACGAAAATGAATTTCCAAAGTACGACCCAAAGCCGCTGAATTCAAAGAACAAATGACGAAGGTTCAAGGATTTCCCCCAAAACGGCCAAGAACACGATTCGTCCCCTCAAAACCCGAAAACAGAATTCCAAGTTGAAATATGGATATACAATCCATAGAATATGTTTAAAAACATCATTTAACCATAATCGATCCATCGAAAACGGATGAAAAACGAGATCGGGGACAAATCCCCCAAAAAGTCGATTCGAAGGAAATCAAGAAATATACTTCGTGTTGTGCGGCGATTAAACACGCCTCAAAGGCGATCGTCATATCAGTCGGGGAATCTACCATAAGAGATATACTCTGGGCAAATGCCCAGAAGTCGGCACCCACGGCGATCGCCTTTGAGGTGTACGGCGATCGTCTTTTGTTGATTGGCGATCGTCTTTTGTTAATTGATGATCGTCTCGTGCCACGTATTAACCCAATATCCGTCAAAAGTCATCAAAGTCCAAATCTCGGGCTGGGACCCACGTGCAGATCTCAAAAGGCGCTGACAGACAAGATCTGTGCCCACAACCTGTCACCTATCTCACCTACCAACAGGGCCGCAGACCTGCAAAAGGTGCTGACAGACAAGACCTCTGATCACAGTCTGTCACCTACCTCACCTACCAACAGGGCCGCCGAAAAGGTGGGTGACAGCGACTCAGGACGCATGCAGGTTCCCCGTCAGACCGTCTGGCCATGCATCGATATGCTCGCGAACTTTAAGGGAAAAGCCCCATGTGACGGGACGATCGGCCGTCTTATTATAATATAAGTAACGACGATCGCCTGCGATCGCGGGAGGCCCCCCAGGAACTTTGTCTCCTATAAATAGGAGGTCCATAACACAGAATAAGGGCTTCGAAAATACAGAAAACGAGAGACAGAAAAGAGAAAGACACTTTCATACACAGAACATCCATAGCAAGAACTCACAGAACTCCATATCTGGTTCTTCCGATATTCGATACGCTCCACAGCTTAGAAAACTAGAATTCTTTACACTCTTTGTAACAGATTCTAACATTAATATTTGTACTCGACAGTATACTTATTAATAAAATCTCGCGAGAGCATTCAAGCCCGGGATTAACAACCCCGGCAAATCTTGTGTCATTTAATTTCTCACGGACGTGCTCCCGCACTTGTTGGTTACTCGATCATTCCAGCCATACTATCTCCGGATAATATTTTGGGTAACAACAATTGGCGCTAGAAGGAGGGCTCTACCTTCACTTTTATTCCGACCGTCTCGAAGAACACTAATTGTTCTCCGGACACACACTTGAAGAAACACTCACTGTTCTTCAAAAGAAAAAACCTTCAGAAAAATGACATCTGCAACGACTTCTAAAAGAGCCACCCTGAGATCTGCCGGAAATATCATTCCGACCCGGACCGAATCCCAACCCACGGCGGAGGGTGACCGCGGCGACGCTAGGTCCTCACTCCCGCCCCCAAGGGACGGCCCCAGTCTCTCACTCGATCAGTTCCAGACCGCGGAACAGATTGAGGAGGCCATAGCTGTCCTCAGGGAGCGACGGATTGCATGCGAATCGCCCACCATCACTCCGTCAACCATCCGGTGAGCTGGCAAGCGGAAGCTCAAAGGGATATATGTTGAGAAATCAACAGAAAACCCTGAGCCGCAGGCAAAGGCTCTCGTAAGGCGGGACGGCTCCATCTTCAGCCGCCTAGGGAGTGATCCCTCGTGGCGACCCGGGAAGTCGGGCCCGAGTCGGGAGGCATCGGAGTCCGAATCTGTCACCAGGAGTTCGGCATATCCGACTCCGAGAAGACAGGCCGATCGACAGGCCCCCACTCGCCCAAGAAACGAATCCGCGGGCAGAGAACTCGTCATCCACCATGGGGGCAGGGGATCGGTACATGATCGCCTCGGCTCGCGCTCCGGTAGCCAATCAGCGAGCAGTCAGGCCACGGCGATGGCCGCAATGAGGCGCCAGCTCGAAGAAATGAAGGCGCTCCTAGACACTGGGGCAGGCGCCAGGAGATCGATCTCTGGATCAAGTGAACCACTCGCGGTCCAGATCGAGCTCGCCCCGGTTCAACCAACGATCGCTCCCCCACAGACACCTCTATATGAGGGAAGATCGGATCCGGAGACCCACTTGAGCAAATTCCGGATCTACATGACCGGATGTGGAGCATCAGATGCGACGAAGTGTCGAATGTTCCTGCTAACTCTGGGCGACCTCGCCCACAGGTGGTACATCTCACTGCCACCTCGCTCAATCAATTGCTTCGAGAAGCTGGCGAACGACTTTACGTCGTACTTCGCCGCCAAAGTCGCTCGCCCTGAAGGCCCCCACCGCATGATGAAAATCAAGCAGGGGAAGGACGAGCCAGATGAAGATTACATCGACCGGGTGGACGAGATAGTCCTCACCGGCGAGCCCATTAGCGACGAGCTCGTCCTCTATTCAGTCCTGGGGGGATTCTACGGCCACTCACCCATGTTCAGGCATCTCACAAAGGACATCCCCCCGACCTACTCGGTCTTCCGCGTTAGAGCCGCCGATTTCCTGGCCAGGCAGAGGATGCTCTCCCTCCGCTTAGATGAGGAACCCACCGGAGAAGGAAAGACGACATCCCATGTCCAGAAGAAGGCGATCGCCAAGCCCAGAAAGGCGGTCGCAAAGCCGCCTGGCGAATTCAAAGCCTTCGGGGATGTAGAGGTTCACCTCCTCCACAACCTCAATTTATCTCCAGCCCACATCTTCAACGCAATTAAGGGGCGCGAGTGGCTTTACAAACCAAAGCCAATAAGGGACCACGGTCATCTAGACCGTAGCAAATTATGTGCCTACCACAAGAGTTCCGGCCACAACACCAGCCAATGCCGCGACCTCTTCAGGCAACTCTGGCGACTGTTTGAGGAAGGCAAATTAGACAACTTGGTCACCAATCCGGAACCTCGAACAGAGAGGACCGGAGGGCGCGAGCACCGACAAAACGAAAGGACGCCTCCCAATTCGGTCGCCAGGATGGAGCACGAACCAGAGCATTCGGATGAATCGATTCCTCCGATCAACCCTGGCGGTCGGATTAATATGCTTCAAGCAGGAGGTGGGAACCTCGGGGGCCTTTCCCCAGTTTCCACCGCGTCAAACAGGAAGCGGAAGGCCGAACTAAGGGCGTTCGCCGGGGTCCATATCGTGGTACCTCCAGAGCCGACCATCGCTATAGACGCGCTCATCACCTTCTCCAACAAGGACAGGGAGGGAGTACAATGCCCCAAAGAGGATGCATTGGTGATCTCTGCTTGTATCCTTGGGAAGGCGGTCGACCGCGTACTGGTTAACAACGGGAGCTTCTGCAATATCATATTCAAATCTGCTCTGGACCAGCTCGGAAACTTAACCAAATTCATCAAGCCATTTGACACCGTGCTCCAAAGATTCGGCGACAGCACAGTCCAAGCCTACGGGAGGATCAAGCTCTCCGTCGAGCTAATATGCTTTTACGATCCCAAGGTTAGGATTACTAGGAACCTAAATTTTGTAATCATAGATAGACCCAGCATCTATAATGGGTTCCTAGGTCGTCCCTTCTTAGAAACCTTTGAGGCGGTCGCTTCGTCTTTCTTTTACTGTATCAAATTCCCCACTGCCGATGGGACGGTCGGTACTGTAAAGGGGGATCAGCTAATGGCAAAAAGATGTTTGAATTACTCCTGTGTCGTTACTGTTTTCAATACTTCCCCCGATATGTGCAACGTTGAAACAATAGACGATCGACCCATGGAGATCGACGAACCAAACACATCGTACCAACCCAACTCAGAGGACGCCATCTCGGATCAGTTAACGGACGACATCGAGCCAAGGATCGGTTTCGAGCCGAGTCTCGACGTCGATCCAAGGATCGAGTCCGGAAATCATTCCAAGCAAGAAGCGACCGTTCCCGTTGAAGAGTTGGAGAGTATAACGATAGATCCGGCTCATCCAGAACGGGAAGTACAGATCGGCGCGAGCATCGACCGCGCACTAAAAGGAGATCTGATCAATTTGCTACGTAAGAACATCGGAGTCTTCGCCTGGTCGCATCAAGATATGGTTGGCATAAGTCCCGAGCACGCTTGCCACTATCTAAAGATCGACCCGGCGATGAAGCCTGTTCACCAAAAACGTAGGAAATTCGGTCCCGAAAAATACGCGGCGCTCGACATAGAAGTCCAAAAGTTACTCGACAACAAATTAATCGGGGTAGCTACAGACGACCCACAATGGGTTGCCAACGCGGTACTCGTCAAGAAGCCAACTGGTTCCTGGAGGTTATGCATCAACTTCACCGACCTCAACGCGGCTTGTCCGAAAGATCACTTTCCGATGCCTCATATTGATCACTTGGTCGATAGTACTGCAGGCTGCGAAATGATGTCATTTATGGATGCCTTCGCCGGATATCATCAAATCCCAATGGCGGAGAAAGGCATAAAACACACATCTTTCCACACGGAAAAAGACATATATTTTTGGGTCCGAATGCCATTCGGCTTGAAGAATGCAGGGGCAACCTACCAGCGATTGGTCAACAGGATGTTCGCTAATCAGATCGGCAAAACCATGGAGGTCTACATCGACGACATCGTGGTCAAAAGCCTAAAGAAGGAAGATCACCTCAATGATCTCGCCGAGACGTTCGCCATCCTCGAAAAATTCAACATGAAGCTAAACCCCAAGAAATGCATCTTCGGGGTGGGCTCCGGGAAATTCCTGGGGCACATTGTGAGCCAGAGGGGGATCGAGGCGAATCCCACCAAGATACAAGCGATCCTTGACATGCAGGAACCTCGGAACGTCAAGTAGGTACAACGCCTCACAGGTTGTCTGGCCGCCCTCAACCGCTTCATATCTCGGCTTGGCGATAAAAGCAAGCCTTTCTTCGCGACCATCAAGAACAAGAAGTTCGCATGGACGAAGGAGAGTCAGATAGCTTTCGCCAAAATAAAGGAATATTTATCCAACCCCCAGATCCTGGCAAAGCCGATCCCCGGTGAGAAATTATTCCTTTACCTAGCGGCCTCGGAGGTCGCGCTGAGTGCGGTCTTGGTGCGAGCGGAGGGACTAGTCCATTTGCCGATCTACTATGTTAGTCAAGCGCTCCACGACGCTGAAACATGCTATACACCTTTGGAGAAGATCACCTACGCTCTAGTCATGAGTGTCCGTAAGCTAAGAGCCTATTTTTTCGAGCATCAAGTGGAGGTTCTGACAACTCTCCCTCTAAGGCAAGTTCTACATCGACCGGACACCAACGGGCGACTCCTCAAATGGTCACTACAGATCGCCCAATACGGCATCACATATGCTCCTCGCACGGCGATCAAGGGCCAAGCTCTGGCGGACTTCGTGGTGGAATTAACATTCCCTCACAGTCAGGCCAGTCGGTCGCCACTGCACGGAAGGCATGCGTTGATGGTTCGGCGACCAACTCGCGAGCAGGGGCAGGGATTGTCCTCATTAGCCCCAACGGACAAAGTTTCACAAATGCCGTGCGTTTCGGGTTTCGTGCGACCAATAATGAAGCCGAATACGAAGCCTTGGTGGGCGGGCTCGACCTAGCTCTCGCCCTAGACGTTCGTCGCCTCCATATCTTCATGGACTCCTTCTTGGTCGTGAACCAAGTCAAAGGAGAATATGAGGCCCGCGGCGAACAGATGATCAAATACCAAGAGCTGGTCGCCGAAATGTGCACGAAATTTGAAGAAGTACAAATCGAACAAATTCCGAGAGAGCACAACTCTCAGGCCGATGCCCTATCCAAGCTAGCGTCGTCAGATGGGGCAGCCGATTTCTCTAATATCCAAATTACAAAGTCAGCAAGGCCGGCAATCGAAAGAAACCTGGTTACCACAGTTGCCATTGCCGAAGAGAACTGGATGACTCCGTTCATCAAATACTTGAAGGACGGGACGGTCCCTGACGACCGTATCAAAGCTCGCCAACTCCAGCTCTGGGAGACCAGATACACCCTATTGGACGATCGGCTTTACGAGCGAGCTTTTAGCCTTCCCCTCCTCAAGTGTATTACACCGGAGGAAGGACAGCTCATTTTAGCCGAGATCCACGACGGAATCTGTGGAAACCACGCTGGCGGACGAGCTCTCATCCATAAGACAACCAGGCAAGGTTTTTTCTGGCCATCACTTCAGAAGGATGCGATCGCCTATGCCAGGTCGTGTCATAGGTGTCAAGTAATGGGACCAAGTATTAAACTCTCCCCCGAGCATCTCACCTCAATGTGCAGCCCATGGCCATTCGCGCAATGGGGCATCGACCTTATAGGTCCCTTACCGACGGCTCCAGGAGGCTGTAAGTTCGCCATCGTAAGGGTCGACTATTTCACCAAATGGGCAGAGGCCGAACCGCTCAACAAGATCGACCAAGAGCAAGTGATCACGTTTATCTGGAGAAACATCATATCTTTGGTCGGTCTACCCCTGTGCCATCATCTCCGACAATGGAAAGCGGTTCGACGGCTTAGAAGTCATGCAATGCAGAGAAGTGGGGAATCAAAAGGTTGTTCTCGGCTCCCTATCACCCTCGACGAGCAGGCGAGTAGAGGCAGTGAACAAGATCCTCAAACACATAATTAAAGCGCGACTCGAATCCAGGCTAGGACGATGGGCGAGCGAGCTCCCAGACGTTTTGTGGTCTTACCGAACAACGACCCGTAATTCAACGGGCGAAACCCCATTCGCCCTCGCCTTCGGAACAGAAGCGGTGATTCCCTCGGAGATCGCCGTCCTCAGCCATCGAACCGAGCAAGAGATGACGATCGATAATGATGTGGCCCGGCGGATCGACCTCGACATGCTCGAAGAACGACGACTGACCTCGGAAATGAAGAACACTATCCACAAAATGAGATCCGAAAATTTCTTCAATTCGAAGGTCAGGGAAAGGCGGTTTCAAGTGGGCGATCTCGTCCTCAAGAAGATCCAAACCCACACAAGTGTCTTTGGACCTAGTTGGGAAGGCCCCTTCAGGATATCGAAATGGCTAACTAAGGGAGCCTACGAGCTGGAACACCCTGACGGTACTCCGGACCGATATCCATGGAACGCCGTACATCTGAAGAAATACTATCAATGATAACGTTGTATTCATTTTCAACTGCCAAATGTACAAGGAATATAATGAAATATTTTTGTTCTCTATCCCATCTATTCTGGCGATCGCCCCACTAGCATATTACATACCGTCGAGGATCGTCGTTCAAGAATGACAATCCGAGGTAGAAAACAATACAGCCATGGCCCTGGAGGTCGATGGAATCGACAGCTTCGCCCATGCAAGGTTCCTTTGAGCTGAGATTGCCCGCCTTTCGTTTAAATACGAGGCCGGCGTAGCCGAAGGACCCTCCAAAACTAATCAGTGGACACGATCGCCCTCCCTCAATGGTTCATCATATAACATGGTGAACCCGGACAATGCGACGTGCCACTACCCCCGTCTCAACGTACACCGTCAAAGGTCGCCATCTTCATGGCGGGTCGAGGTGGAAGCAGATCTGACAAGCCGCGGACGTGGAGTCGAATAAGTCGACGACGCCCCGCGCAAGGACTCTTCCAGACCAAGATCGCCCGCCTTTCGTTTTAACACAAGGCAGGCGTAGCCTAACGGAGGACCCTCACAAAAAGTTACTCGTGGGATACACAACATCCCTCGCACACAAAGACACGATTGGGGAGGTCGGTCCATCGAACACCCCAACCGTACATAATTCTTCAGAATCGACAAAACTCAAGATAGCTCGCTGGACAAACTAGTTTTTGTTTCCTTACTTACAATAAGTAAACAAAAACAAGGGGGCAGAGATGGGTTGAGCTAATCCCAAATACGATCGAACAAAAAGGAACCACACACGATCGGCTTCACTCAAACATACGCATGACGATCGGAGTCGTCCGACAAAAATTACAAGTAAGAATTCCGATTCAAAACATATCAATGCTTTCAACACTCAGACTATCGGTCGGACGAACAAAACGTCGAAAGCAATCATACACGTACTTGTAAAAATTGCACGCAAACATTCAAAGGCGATCGTATGTAAAGAAACAGTATAAAAAGAGGAACATTTTATTCATAACGCAAGTTTCGTACATTACGGGGCCCGAAGGCATTACAAAAGGAAAACAAAAAGTACAAGTTACAGAGGAAAACAAAATGTCTCTCAAGGCCCCGCCGGCTGGCCATCGCCCTCAGGTTGCGGATCGGATTGGGCCCCCCATCGGCCTCGGGATGAATGAGTTTACCAGTATACCAACTCAAGTCGATCCCGAAGTCGACTAGGTCAAGGATCGGCAAGGAGAACTCTGGGTGCAGAGGATGCTCGAGGGCATAGGATTTGAAGCTCTCCATCAAGGGACCGATCTCGATCCCTGCCTTTTTAGCGCCTCGAACAGCGTCAGCATAGGCCAAGTAATAGGCGAACTCGCCGACGAGCGCCACATTTTGGTAGGGATCGGTCTCGATCGCCTTCAGCTGCCCCTTCAACTCCACGGCCGTCTTCTCAGCCTCCGCCATCTCGACCACCTTGGCGGCATTCTCACCCTTGGCCTTCTCCAGCTCCTTCTTCGCTGCCTCCAGCTCACCGCTGAGCCGATCCACCATCGCCTTCAGCCCGGCCGCCTCCTCCTATGAAGCCGCGTACTTCTGGCGGGTTTCTTTCTCCTTATCACGGGACCGGTCGGCAGCCTCCTTAGAGCGGATCAGCTCCTGCTTCAATCGGTCAACGTCCTGTTTGGCCGTCTCCTCATACTCCTTCTCCATAGACTGGATCTGGTTGGCAGCCTCAATATTTTTGTTCCGGGCGGCCTCGAGGTCGCTATGGAGACGAGCAGTGGAGGGTGTTGCTACCCAAAATATTATCCGGAGATAGATATTGCTGGAATGGATGGGATAGCAAACAAATGCAAGAGCACTTCCGTGAGAAAGATAAATAACACAAGATTTGCCGGGTTTGTTAGTCCCGGGCTTGAATGCTCTCGCGAGATATTCTTAATACCAATATTCGGGGATACAAGTACTAATGTAAGAATACAGTTACAATGAGTGTAAAGATTCTTGTTATCTTAGCTAGTGAGCGTGTAGATTGCCGGAAGAACCAGATTTGATGCTCTGTGAGTTCTTATAACAAAGGAGATGAACAGTCGCGACGGAGAGAGATCGACGGTCTCTCACGGCGAGTATTTAGCTGGATGCTTGGGCTCTTGGGCTTATGAATCCCTTGGAATATGTCTAGTGGAGACTTACTGCTTCTGCCGATTGTCTTCTGGACGAGAGATTTGGAGAGAGAGAAGTCCTGAGATGGATTCCAGTGAGATAGCCAGGAGCTTGATGATATGTATGTTCTTCTGTATTTCCGAGAATGAATTTGGAATATGAGAGAATGAGTTCTGAACGTAAGTTAAGTGAATTCGGAACCTTTTTCCAGTAGGAGGAGGTTCTCTATTTATAGGACATGGATGTGCCGGGCGATCGCCTTTTCTGCATTATAATAATCGGGCGATCGTCTTTTAGCACGTGGGCATGTCTCCTTAAAGCCTGCGGGAGTTGCTGGCAGTCAACTGTACGGTCCAATGGGGAGCTTACACGCGTCCTGAGTTGCTGTCACGGGTGGTCCCACTGGCAACTTTCGGCGCGCCTGCTGGTAGGTGAGGTAGGTGACAGGCTGTGGTCCAAGGTCTTGTCTGTCAGCAAAAGATCTTGTCTGTCAGCGAAGATCTCGTATGTCAGCGCCTTTTGTGGATCTGCACGTGGGTGCTGCTCTGAGATCCAGTCCTTGATGACTTTGACGGGCGATCGTCTCTGCTCGGGGCGTAGGTCGATTGCCCTTAGCCGGTCACTAGAGTAGATCTCCAGCTGCCAAAGGGCGATCGACTTGGGAGTCGATCGCTAGGTATCTGATGGTGGTCTGATATCTTCAACTTGGCGAGCTAGCCATAGTTTGACTGGAGTTGACTTGATCGTTCGGCCTTATAGTCGATCGCCTGTCGGGATGAATAAATCGTGACACAACAATTGCCCCCAGCTCACTCATATGTTGGAAACGTGGGGTGAGGTGGCTCTCTTGGCGATCGCTGAACTTTTGACGAGCGACTTTGTGTTTAACTGAACTGGAGATCGTCTTTGAGCTGATATACTCTGGGTTCGGACGACCTGGCTGGCCGCTGAACTGCGCGGGAAAAGGTAAAGGGCGTGGAAAAGTCTCCGCGCATGTGTCGGGTTTCTATTGGAGGATGCCAACGTTCATTAATGACTCCTCGGCTGACGCGTCCATGAAAAGACGCGCACGCGGGTCTCGAGGGGGTCAATTAATGCATCGTTTGAGATCCGACCCCTGAGGTTTTCCCTTATTGCAAACGAGTCCCTGCCTTCTCCTATAAAAGGGCGCGCTGCTGCAGTTTCACACTCACGCGTACTTATTGGAGAAAGAAGGACTTGCTGTCGAATTTTCTGAAGATCTTGGTGCCGATCGTCGTTCGATTTCACTTTCGGGTAAGAAAAATCCTTTTCTCCTTTTGTATCTCTGAGAATGGCCGGAACATCATCATCACTTGGAGCGGGTACCGATTACGCGCCGGACATCGACGTCCAGGAGAAACTTCTTCCGTCTTCCACCTGGAGACGGCGGCTGAAGCTATTCGGGCCAGAATCGACCCTGCTGAAGTCGAGGCTTTATTCAATGAGGCCGATGTTGCTAAGGAGTCGGCTGCAGAAGAGAGACGATCGCAGATCGAGAGAGATCTCGCGATTAGGGCTTACTGGGAGCAACACAGCGCTTTCGGTCGGGCTTATAAGGCCTTTGCTGATATAATGGAGAAGTTGGCCGGCCCTACTCCGAGATTCGATTTCCGGGGGTACTCGGTCGCCTACCCCTATGTGCTTCCCAAACGGTCGAAGTACCGTTCTGCGCAGCGATCGTTGTGGTCGCTTGGACAAATACGGAGTTCGACGACCAGGAAAGATCTGGCCGTCTGGAGGACAAGATTCCATGTTCCTTCAGATGTGGACATGTTTGCGCCGGCGGAGAATGAACGAGCCGACCAGCCTCCGATGGGTATGGTCGCCGTGAATGAGGCGATCATGGAGGCCGGGCTGCGCTTCCCTCTATCCTTCGCTGTTTCCCATCTTTTGGCCGCTTGGAATGTGGCGCCACTTCAGCTGACGCCGAACGCCTGGCTCCAAATTAACTACACTCTCACCCTTTTCGGCGGTCACCGCCTATACCGCCTCCCATCGCCTTTGGAGATGAACCATTTGTTCAAACTGACGGCTCATAAAGGGTTGGTCGGCGGTTACCATATTCAGGGCCGATCTGGTCGGGTGATTCACGGAGTCCCGAATAAGATACGGGGCGATCAGACGAAGTGGTTCTGGGTCGCCAGCAAGTGGAGAGCTTCGGCGAGCGACAATCCTACGGGCGAGCTGGAGATCCCCACTGAGTTTCGGGAGAGGAATCCCGGTAAGGGTTTAGACTCTCCCTTCGTTTGGATGCGTTTTAGACTGATCTAATTTGATTTCGGTTTTGCAGGTTTTCACATTCCGGCGATCGAGGAGCTGCCTTTTGACTTTCGTTATGCAGGAGCGGATAAGGAGCTTGTCGGACGACGACCTTGACGCCACCCGGATCAATAAGGAGAGTCGTTGGTTGTCGGCTCGACTATTCCGCTTCCCGAGACATCTGTCGGTGCCAGGTATGAGTTTCTGCGACCTTCACTTTCTAGGCGATCGCCTTACTTGAGGACAGTATCTGATTGCTGATCGATCGCCTTAACTGCAGAGGTTCGCTTTCCTCGCTTTTTGGAGCCTCCGACGGAGATCGCCATGTCGAACCCAGGAGTTCTAGGCCGTCTTCGCCATAAGAGGTCGTCTCAGGCCCCACCTGTTGCGTTGCCAATAGTTTCGGAGGTGGAGCCTCGCGTGGAGCCGGTCGCAGCTGAGGAGGAAGTTCCGGAGGAGGGGCTTCGAGCGAATCGCAAGAGGCCGAGGCCGGAAGAAACTTCGGTTCCTGCCCCGGACGATGAAGTGCCGATCTCCGCGCCTCCGATCACCATCGTTGCTCCGGAGAATGAGCCGCCCTCTGCGGATTTTATGCGGGAGATGGCGATCGCGGATGCTGAGACCCCTCGAGGGAAACCGTTTTTCGGTCAGGATCCTGAGAAGGCTGAGAGGTAGATAGCATTTTTGTGTTGAAAATTGCATCTGCGTAGGAGTTGTATTAACTTAGTTGTTTTGATGCAGGATCCATCGCGCAGATCCGTCTTGCCCGCCGATGGTCGTGGATTTCCTAGCGAGCTGATCTCCTCGCCATTCCTGCGACATTCCTCCATACGTTAGCAAGGCATACGCTCTGCGAAGGCATGGACGACCAATCTGGATGCGATCGCTCGGCAATGATCGGCGAGTTCGATGCATCTTTGTTCGCCCTTTCTCTCCAGACGGCGACCATGGCCATCAGTGCTCGGGAGTTTGAGGCGGCCTTCCACTATTCGCCTGCAGGCGGATCTCGAGGCGGCTCGGAAAGAGAACGCCGAGTTTGCTGATAAGATCGCGGCGATGGAGAAGGACTCTCTGGAGGCGGCCAAGCGGGCGAGCCATGAGCTTGAGCTGGAGAAGAAGGAAACTGAGCAATATCGTCTGGCAGTTGACCGATTTCGGGACCAGATGCAGAATGCCGTCCAGGCGCAGAGGGTTGCTGAAGAAGAGGCCGATCGCCAGAAGGTGACGATCGCTCGGCTGACCAGCGAGCTGACGGAGGTGAGGGAAAAAGTTGCTGCGAGGGAGGCCGAGCTCCAGGGGTCGCAACAGGCGATGGCCGAGCTGAAAGGAGAGGTAGAGGCGACCAGGGCCGATCCCTTTCAGAACTTGGAGTTTGTCAGCGAGTTCGCCTATTATTTGGCGTTCGCTGACTCGATCCGAGCAGCTAAGAAGGG
Organism: Orobanche coerulescens; assembly: GCA_033398695.1. Taxonomy (NCBI): domain Eukaryota; kingdom Viridiplantae; phylum Streptophyta; class Magnoliopsida; order Lamiales; family Orobanchaceae; genus Orobanche; species Orobanche coerulescens. The sequence goes on along the minus strand of CM065810.1, from coordinate 155,002,113 downwards.
AGGCTTGGAGGTCGGGCCTCTAGCTGAGAACTTCAAGTCATATGCGTTGGAGCATCCTCTCCATCCGGCTTTCTCCTTGCCGATCTTGGATCTTGCGGACATCGGCGTGGATTTGAGCTGGTATCCGTCTCCGGCCAATCTTGCTCATCCCGACGCTCCGGAAGATGAGGGGACCGCGCTGAATGCTGATGGCGAAGGCCAGGCAAGGGCCTGAGGCGCTTCATTTTTGACGTTTTTAGCTTACTTCGTTGTAGTTTTGTAGCTTTCTTTTGTAGAACTTAGGCCTTCGGGCGACCATGTACTCTGATTTTTCAAGTAATGCAATGAACGTTTGAATTTCTGACTTATCACTTGAATGATTGTTATTTTTGAGTCTTTGTTTGACTTTGTACAAATGTGTGAGGAGAGATCGTTGCGAGGGTAGTTTCAAATGAATTGATAAACTCACAAAGACAACTTTTTACAACAAATTCGATCGCTGCACTACATCTGAAAAAATGACGATCTCCATATGTGGTTGAATAGCGACGATCGTCGTGTAGGTAGTCCGCACTCTTATTGCCCCTTGTTTTTATTCACTTATCGGAAGTAAGGGGATGAAAATAATTCTTTGAGTGAGCGGTCTTCAACTTTGTCGAATCCTCGGGGACGGTCGTCGGTCTTGAGGAACCGTGCACGATCGCGGAGTTCGATGGACCGACTCCTTGATCATGTCTTGATGCGCGAAGACATTGAGTGTCTCGTGACTCACTTTATTATGAGGGTCCTCTGTTAGGCTGCGCCTCGCCTCGTATTTAAACGAAGGGCGTGCGGTCTCGGTCTAAAGGAGTCCTTGCGCGGGGCAGCGTCGGATGATTCAACTCCACGCCCGCGGCTTGTTTAGCTCTGCTTCCACCTCGGCCCACCATGAAGATGGCGAACCTCGACGGTGTATGTTGAGATGGGGGTTGTGGCACGTCGCATTGTCCGGGTCCACCATGTTAGATGATGGACCTTTGAGGGCGAGCGATCGTGTCGCACTGATTAATTTTGGAGGGCCCTCAGGCTACGCCGGCCTCGTATTTAAACGAAGGGCGGGCGATCTTGGCCCAAAGGGACCTTGCATGGCCTAAGCAGTCGGTTCCATCGACCACCAGGACCATGGCTGCACTCTTCCACCTTGGATCGTCATGCAGATGCCGACCTTCGACGGTGTATGTTGTGCGGGGGAGGCGATCTCGTGCCTTAGTCCATCATGTTAGATGGTGAACTGTAGATGGCGATCGAGGTCTCCTTCTCTTTATTGAAGCATGTAGGGACGGTCGCCGAGGTTGATCCAGGGGTCGGCTCATATGAGCTTTCCAGCCTGTTTTGTGTTCGACTCGGACGATCGTGTGTAGAGATTGGTAGGGGCTTTGGCTAAACCAATAAGCTGTCCAACTTGCCTTCCTCGAACAATCTCCAGAGCTGTTTGAGGAGGTCGTGGCATTGGTTGGTGCTATGGCCGGGACTCTTATGGTAGGCACAATATTGTTTGTTGTCCAGGTGACCGTGGTCCCTTATCGCCTTTGGCTTTTTGAGCTTTTCGTGCCCCTTGATGGCATAGAAAATATGTGCCGGAGTTCTGTCGAACGTATGGAGGAGATGGGCTTCCATGTCCTCGAAAGCCTTGAGATCTCCGGGTGTCTTGGCGATCGCCTTCTTTGTTTTGGCGATCGCTATCTTCTGGACAAGAGGTGGCGTTTCCTCGCCTAAACGGAGGGTGAGTAGCCTTTGCCTGGCCAGAAAGTTGGCAGCCTTAGCGCGGAAGATCGCATAAGTTGGGGGAATATCCTTGGAGAGATGTCTAAACATGGGAGAGTGACCGTGGAATCCCCCCATGACCGAATAGAGAGCGAGCTCGTCACTGACGGGTTCGCCGGTGAGGATGATTTCGTCTACTCGGTCAATGTAATTTGCGTCGGTTTCGTCTTTCCCCTGCTTGATTTTTATCATGCGGTGGGGGCCTTCTGGTCTGGCGACCTTGCTGGCGAAGTATGACGTGAAGTCATTCGCCAGTTTCTTAAAAGAGGGGATTGTTCGTGGTGGTAGTGAGACGTACCACCTATGGGCCAGCTCGCCCAATGTTAACGGGAAGATCCGTCACTTGGTTGCATCAGATGCCCCACACCCAGTCATGTAGATTCGGAATTTACTCAGGTAGGTTTCGGGGTCCGATCTCCCCTCATACAGAGGTGTTTTTGGAGGAGCGATCGTTGGCTGTATGGGGGCAAGCTCGATGTGGACCGCGAGTGGCTCGGTCGGTCCGGTGATCTTTTTGCTGGTGCTTGCCCCAGTGTCCAAGAGTGCTTTCATCTCGTCGAGCTGGCGTTGTATGGCGGCCATCGCCGTGGCCTGACTGCTAGCGGCTCGGCGCTCGGAGCGGGAGCCGAGGCGATCGAGTACTGATCCCCTGGCGATCGGGGCGGGAGTCAGATGGCTGACCTGCCTTCGGTTGTGAGGCGGGTAGGCCGAAGTCCTGGTGACGGATTCGGATTCCGTCTTGTCAAGGTTGGAAACAAAATGCCCCGGTCGCCAGGATGGGTCGCGCCCCAAGCGATCGAATATGGATCCGTCCGGTCGTGCGAGAGCCTTTCCTCGCGAATTGGGGCTTTCTGACGATCGCTCGATCAGTAGCCCGCTGAATTTCCGTTTTCCCATGCGGCGGATGATCGAGGGAGTTATTGCAGGCGACGCACATGCTCTCTCTCGCTCCTCCAGGATGGCCATAGCCTCCTCGATCTGTTCCTCGGTTTGGAACTGATCGAGTGAGAGGTTGGGGCCATCTCTCGGGTGCGGGATCGAGAGTCTCGCGTTGCTGCGGCTTCCCCCCGTCGTCGGCTGGGGTTCGGACTGAGCCGGGATATGGTGTCCGGCGGTTCGGAGAGCGGCTTTCTTCGATGTACCGGCGGATGTCATGATTCTGAAGGTTTTCTTTGAAGTGCAGTGAGTGTCACTTCAAGTATCTGCCCCGAGAACAGTGAGTGTTCTTCGGGACGGTAGGTATAAAAATTTGAGGGTTAGATCCGGCCCCTTCTTCCAGCGCCAATTGTTGCTACCCAAAATATTATCCGGAGATAGATATTGCTGGAATGGATGGGATAGCAAACAAATGCAAGAGCACTTCCGTGAGAAAGATAAATAACACAAGATTTGCCGGGGTTGTTAGTCCCGGGCTTGAATGCTCTCGCGAGATATTATTAATACCAATATTCGGGGATACAAGTACTAATGTAAGAATACAGTTACAATGAGTGTAAAGATTCTTGTTATCTTAGCTAGTGAGCGTGTAGATTGCCGGAAGAACCAGATTTGATGCTCTGTGAGTTCTTGTAACAAAGGAGATGAACAGTCGCGGCGGAGAGAGATCGACGGTCTCTCACGGCGAGTATTTAGCTGGATGCTTGGGCTCCTGGGCTTATGAATCCCTTGGAATCTGTCTAGTGGAGACTTACTGCTTCTGCCGATCGTCTTCTGGACGAGATATTTGGAGAGAGAGAAGTCCTGAGATGGATTCCAGTGAGATAGCCGGGAGCTTGATGATATGTATGTTCTTCTGTATTTTCGAGAATGAATTCGGAATATGAGAGAATGAGTTCTGAACGTAAGTTAAGTGAATTCGGAACCTTTTTCCAGTAGGAGGAGGTTCTCTATTTATAGGACATGGATGTGCCGGGCGATCGCCTTTTCTGCATTATAATAATCGGGCGATCGTCTTTTAGCACGTGGGCATGTCTCCTTAAAGCCTGCGAGGATTCTTGGCATCAATCAGACGGTCGATGGGGAGCTTACACGCGTCCTGAGTTGCTGTCACGGGTGGTCCCACTGGCAACTTTCGGCGCGCCTGCTGGTAGGTGAGGTAGGTGACAGGCTGTGGTCCAAGGTCTTGTCTGTCAGCAAAAGATCTTGTCTGTCAGCGAAGATCTCGTATGTCAGCGCCTTTTGTGGATCTGCATGTGGGTGCTGCTCTGAGATCCAGTCCTTGATGACTTTGATGGGCGATCGTCTCTGCTCGGGGCGTAGGTCGATTGCCCTTAGCCGGTCACTAGAGTAGATCGCCAGCTGCCAAAGGGCGATCGCCTTGGGAGTCGATCGCTAGGTATCTGATGGTGGTCTGATATCTTCGACTTGGCGAGCTATCCATAGTTTGACTGGAGTTGACTTGGTCGCTCGGCCTTATAGTCGATCGCTTGTCGGGATGAATAAATCGTGACACAACAGAGGGTCGCCCCTCAAAATCCCTAGCGGCTTGGACGGCCATCGTCGCCGTCTGGAGAGCCAGGGCAAGGGTCGCCTGATGGCATCTCCAGATCGACGACAATCGATCGCATCAAGATCGGTCGTCCAGGCCTTGGGCAGAGAGGTGATAGCCTGCTGGATATAAGTTGGGACGTCGAGAGATGTTTGCGGAGCCTTGCTCGACAAAAAGTCCAACACCATGGGAGCGACGTCTGGATTGGCGAGACGAACCCTGCAGCACAAACTAAAGAAACCAAGGAGTTAGCCTATACCTTACTCAGAATGCCTAACTCGGAAAGTTCAAACCAATCTCACCTGTTGACCAGCTCTGGATCACGGCCGAAATAGGGCTTTCCCCGAGAAGTCTCGGCTTCAGCGATCGCCGTCCTTTTCAAGTAGCCGGCAGGTGGCCTGGAGCTGGATGCCGATGGCCCGGGACCAGACCCCTCCGCCATCGGAACGGATGAAACGGGGGGAGCGGCGATCGGCGGCTCTAAAATAGCTAAATCCGCCTCAGCCAACGGAAGGGACCCCTCCGGCCTCCGCCTGTTGCGGTTGTGCTGAAGTTGTTCCTCACCTTGAGATTCCGGTTCGGCCACCGGCACCGCAGCGGGCCTCACCACAAGGGCAGGGTGAGATGACGTCGCAGCAACGCGACCCGTTCTCTTTCCCAGATGAAGGCGACCGATAAAACCGGGATTAGACATGGATATCTCCTGCGGTAGCTCGGCGAAACGGGAAAATGAATCTCTGCCAAAGAAGAAACTCAAACAAGTTAGACACTTACTTAGACATGGCGACCTCTTGGAGGCGATCGCCATGCAGAAGAGAGTAGATGAAAAGTCATACCAGGGGCCTTCAAGTGGCGAGGAAAGCGAAATAGTCGAGCTCCCAACCGATGAGATTTGTGGTTGACTGATTGAACGTCTTTATAGGAATCCGGCAATGCGCGAATCCGATCCCAGACGATCGAGAAATCAAAGGGGAGATCGTCGGTCGATGGAACAAGGAATCCTGCAAAAAGGGAAATAAATTAGATCAGTCCATGGAGTATCCAAATAAAGGGAGAGTGGAAACCCTTACTTGGATTCCTCTCCCGAAAATTGGTGGGGATATCCAACTCCTCCTCCGGCGATTCGCTCGATGCCGACCTCCATGCACCACCAACCCAACACCACTTTGTCAGGTCGCCCCGAGCCTTGTTCGGCACCCCAATGACCACCCTACCCAGGCGACCTTGGATATGGTAACCGCCGATCGATCCCTTCTGCACAATCAGCTTAAAAAGATAATTCATCTCCAGCGCAGAAGGCAAGCGAAACAGCATGTGACCGCCAAACAATGTCAATGTGCTGATAATCTGCAGCCAGGCGTTCGGCGTCAACTGAAGAGGTGCCAAATTCCAGGCGATCAGCAGATACGAGACGGCGAACGGCAAGGGAAACCACAGTCCGACAGCCAGGGTCATTTCGTTGATGGCGATCATACCCTCGGGAGGCTGGTCAACACGTTCGTTCTCGGAGGGCACGTGCAGTGACACATCAGAGGGGATATGATATTTGACCCTCCAGCGAGTCAAGTCCTTCCAGGTCGCCGAACTCCGAATCTGACCAAGAGTCCATTGAGACAGGTCAGCTGCCCGAAACACCGTCCGCTTCACATGTTCGTAGGGATGAGCGGCGGAGTAAGCGTCGAAATCAAACTCCGGACAGGGCCCGGCAATCCCCTCCATAAGTTTAGCGAAAGCCGTATAGACGGGGCCGAAGACGCTATCTTTTTACCAAGACAAACGCATTAGTTCGTCTTCTTCCAACGGCGATGTATCTCGCTCCTCCGCCGCCGCAGATCCCGCCACTACGGCCTCGTTGAAAAGCTCCTCAAGCTCTGCGGGTGCAATCCCCGCACGGATAGCCTCTACGGCCGTTTCCATGGGGATTCCCATAGGAATTCCCTCCCGGTCCGGCGAAGCCGCGGCGGCAGAAGTGCTTCCGGCCTCGAAGATCTTAGATCCTCCCGACATATTCTTAAAAATTAAGGGAGAAAGAAAATTGGGTTTCTTACCTAAAGAAAGGAAGACGGTCGGCACAACAAGCTTCGGAAATTTCTGCAGAGTTTCGGCAGGAAGGCAAGGACGCGTGAAAAATAAAAATGGAGTTGCCCTAGCCCCTTTTATAGATGGAGGCGGGGGTCTCTGTGCAAATAAGCGAAAGTCCGAGGGCTGGGATACAACCGACAGTAGGGGAACACAATAAATGCGGCCCTCGAATCCCGCGTACGCGTCTTTTCGAGGGCACGCCAAACGACAAAGTCTGACGAACCGTCGGGCTCCCTCAATAGAAACGCGACGCGTGTCCTTGCAATGTTTCGAGAGCCCGCCTTCATTTCCCGCCGCTCCCAGCGCAAAAGGAGATCGTCCAAATTTGAAATCAGATCGCCCGGTCGTCTAAAACATTGGCGATCGCCAAACAGTGCCACCTCACCCCGTGTTTTCAACATGGAGCCGAGATAGGGGGCAATTGTTGTGCGGCGATTAAACACGCCTCGAAGGCGATCGTCATATCAGTCGGGGAATCTACCATAAGAGATATACTCTGGGCAAACACCCAGAAGTCGGCACCCACGGCGATCGCCTTTGAGGTGTACGGCGATCGTCTTTTGTTAATTGATGATCGTCTCGTGCCACGTATTAATCCAATATCCGTCAAAAGTCATCAAAGCCCAAATCTCGGGCTGGGACCCACGTGCAGATCTCAAAAGGCGCTGACAGACAAGATCTGTGCCCACAGCCTGTCACCTACCTCACCTACCAACAGGGCCGCAGACCTGCAAAAGGTGCTGACAGACAAGACCTGTGATCACAGTCTGTCACCTACCTCACCTACCAACAGGGCCGCCGAAAAGGTGGGTGACAGCGACTCAGGACGCATGCAGGTTCCCCGTCCGTCAGACAAATGCAGTCTGTAATGCTCATGACTTTAAGGGAAAAGCCCCACGTGACGGGACGATCGGCCATCTTATTATAATATAAGTAACGACGATCTCCTGCGATCGCGGGAGGGGCCCCAGGAACTTTGTCTCCTATAAATAGGAGGTCCATAACACAGAATAAGGGCTTCGAAAATACAGAAAATGAGAGACAGAAAAGAGAAAGACACTTTCATACACAGAACATCCATAGCAAGAACTCACAGAACTCTATATCTGGTTCTTCCGATATTCTATACGCTCCACAGCTTAGAAAACTAGAATTCTTTACACTCTTTGTAACAGATTCTAACATTAATATTTGTACTCGACAGTATACTTATTAATAAAATCTCGCGAGAGCATTAAAGCCCGGGATTAACAACCCCGGCAAATCTTGTGTCATTTAATTTCTCACGGACGTGCTCCCGCACTTGTTGGTTACTCGATCATTCTAGCCATACTATCTCCGGATAATATTTTGGGTAACAACACTTCGATTCGACGAAGAACAATGGATTAAATGATGTTAAACACAAGAATACTACCAAGATTAATCATACCCATCATGAATTAATCAATAATACGGAACGAATCGGACAAAAACGCAAAAACCCCCAAATTCACGAAATTAGGGTTCTAAGGAAGATTACCTTAATTCGTTGGATCAAAGGATGATAACGGATGATTGATTGATGATATGAACTCAAGAACTTCATGGATTTGTTGTTAAACAACATGGCTCCATGATAAGATCACCCTCAGCCGCGGAAGAGAAGGAGAAGAAGGAGAAAAATGGCCAAAAACCCGTGTGCGGGGGCCATAAATAAGCCGCACAGTGTGCCGTGGCCAATGGGAGTGTGCGGCGGCACAGCCCAAAAATGGCTCCCGGTGGTTGGCGGTGTGCCGCGGCCCGGCCAGCGTGTGCCGCGGCACCGTCTGATCGGTTTGGCCGAAAAATGCTACGAGTGTGCCGCGGCCCTGTCGGCATGTGCCGCGCCCACGGGCCGCTTGCTCGGCGAAGCTGCGAGCAACTGCCGGACATGACTCGGCGAGCTGCCGAGCACTACCGGCCGTGACTTCGGCGATCTGCGGCTGAGCCCAGTTGCCGGCCATGACTCGGCCGGGCCAACTCCGACGGCCCGACGACCGAACCGAACTCGAATACGAATCGATGATACGGTTACGACGTACTCGCAAAGACGAATCTAAGAGCTAAGAGAACACACAATTCCGACCACCCGAAGGCTCGGAATTCAACAACGGAAGTAATTACCCAAAACTTTGGGAAATTACGAAAATGGCCCAAAACGTCCGAAAATCACGATACGCGATCGAAACACCAAACCAAAGCTCGCAACATGAATAATAACATTAAATGAACTTACGAGAAACTCGAAACAACAGTTTCGGACGAGATTCGCAAGAATCGAACTCAAGTGCGGAAAAGTCGCTAAAAAGCTCGGAACTCAACAAAACGATACCGAAACGAACTCGGATGACAAAAAGTGCTGAATTAATCATTCTCGAAATGACGAAACGGTCATGAGCGAGTCGTCAAAATGGACTCCGGACGAAAAAAAGAAATTTACCAAAAATCGAAAATTGCGGATATTACAAATAAGGTATCTACTTTGTGTTTAACTCTTATACTCTTACATTATACAGTTACATTGTTAAATTTTTAATTGTTGTTTTTCTTGTTTTTATTTGTAGACTTGATTGCCATGCACTAGTACAAATTTCCCCTTTACTGACACTAAAATAGTGTCAGTAATTAATTTTACTGACACCTTGTAATAGTGTCAGTAATGCTAAAGCCGGAAAATACTGACACTAATTTTTAGTGTCAGTAATACAAGAGTTAATAAATACTGACACTAAAATAGCGTCAGTATTTTTTTTACTGACACTAAAATAGTGTCAGTAATTAATTTTTTACTGACACTAAACATTAGTGTCAGTATGTTCTGGCTTTAGCATTACTGACACTATTATAAAGTGTCAGTAAAAATAATTACTGACACTATTTTAGTGTCAGTATATGCTCAGATTTGTGAAAAAAAAATTATTTTATCTCAATTCTATTTTTATGAATACTACATTTTTTGTTTAATTACATGAAAAAAAAATACCATAAATTGAAATTTTCAAACAGACAATTCAATTATAAAACATCCCAAATGCAATGCACTTAAAAAGAGCAATACAAAACCAAGCATCCATAGCCATCAAAATACAATCAAAATACTAAACTACCAACAAAACACCTCAAACAAGTATACTAATCAAGCATTCAACTTAACTACTAACAAAACACTTAATCAACCAAATTTCGCAGCAAATGTGCTGCCAAACCTCACAAAAAAAATTCCTCCAGCTCTAACAATTTCCATCAACACAAAAACAATGGATTTTAAGCATACAATGCAAAATACAATGATAACCATCAGCAACATCAATCTGTCCCCCACACCTACATGCTCAACAACTTCAAATTTTTCCCACCTGTACAAGTGTAAAGAATCAATTAACATACTATATCTAACTAATGTTCCATAGATATTCAGAAGAATTTTGTATATAAATGACTCATTAAAATTACCTCACAATTGTAAGCTGTAATTAACTTGGCAATATATGTAGCCCATCGATCACGTAGTTCCGAAAGATCTTTCATGCTGTAGTTATCGATTCCCTTGAACTGACATTTCAAATTCACAAAAATAAGAGTGTCAACAGAATATTGAAGCATTTGTAAACTTAATAAGATTGAGCAAACATACCAGATTTTCGAAATTATGCAGACCAGATTTTCGCAATTATGCAGACCAGATTTTTGCAATTATGCGGACCAGATTTTCGCATTTGTAAACTTAATAAGATTGAGCAAACAGACCAGATTTTCTTGAGCAAACAGACCAGATTTTTGCAATTATGAAGACCAGATTTTCGCAATTATGCGGATCAGATTTTCGCAATTATGCAGACCAGATTTTCTTGAGCAAACAGACCAGATTTTCTTGAGCAAACAGACCAGATTTCTTGAGCAAACAGGCCAGATTTTCGCAATTATGCAGACCAGATTTTCGCAATTATGAGGACCAGATTTTCGCATTTGTAAACTTAATAAGATTGAGCAAACAGACCAGATTTTCTTGAGCAAACAGACCAGATTTTCGCAATTATGCAGACCAGATTTTCGCATTTGTAAACTTAATAAAAACTAAATAATGAAGCAGACCAGATTTTCGCATTTGTACTCAACATATTTCAATTTCGCCATTTTTACCTTCACAGAGACCTACTGCACATTAATCTTTCTATCACACTTCAGAGATTGATATATTCTAATGCCCCTGCAAAGAAGAATTTAAACCATTGGTAAAGAAATGCAAAAATGAAAGTAAAAGAACATGAAAGCATAAACTAAGTAAAACACTTAACTGGTTCACTATTTGTTTTATCTTCATCAAAATTGGTTTTGGAAGGCAAGTGTCGAGAGATTATGGACATAAGATAGATTTACCTGTTTAACAGCTTCCCAGTTTGAAAGACGAGAAAGGACATACTGATACCTGTAAAATTCGACATTATATCATCAAAATGTTTTTACACAAAGCGGACGACACTCTCAAGAGAAGTGAAAACGAACATACAAAGACGCATATTTTTTCATGTCGTCGGTCAGAGCTTTGCTGTGTAAACCTTGCACAAATCTACATCTCAAGAACCCGTTAACTAGCTGGAAAGACGAAGAGGACAATCCAATTAATACTTGAAACTTAACCTATTGCAGCAACTTTAGAAAGCAAGAAGAAGCACATGCAAACATGAAATTAAAGATGGAAGATTAATGAAAAATAAATAATTAAGTACTAACCAATAACTCCCGCAACTCCAATTAGAGGTACTTCAATTCCAATCTCACCAAGATATTTCACCTGAAGAAAAAAAAAATCATTTCAAATCATGACCACATGCATTATGTAAGACTTCGTTGAAGAGCCTGACATATGCAAAAATCTCTAACACAGTGTCCACATGCATTACGTAATGCAGAAATCTCTAACACAGTGTTCCAAGACAAGTTGACGAAAAGTTGGTGTTAAGATATTTAGGAAAACAGAAGCCGTGTAAATTGTAAAGTAGTTGATGACATCGGCAAATTCTGTCAGGTGTAACTAACAATTCAAGCAAAATGTAGGATGGATCAAACCATAGGGGTGTTTTTTTTTTTTTGTAAATTTTCAAGTTAACTGTGCTTTTCAGAACACAGATTGCTTCATATCATACTCAATATACTGCAGAAAACAATCTTTAACCGAGCAAGCAAAATTAACAGCTTGGTCGTAATTCCATTTCTTATTTGCATCTGCACGGAGTACGATATTGCGTCCCACTTTCTTTCTCACCTCTTGTATTGCAGCAATATCCTCTTTCGGATCTTCCCAACGTGCTACCTATAACTGAACAAAGCGAAATCCAACAAAATTTCCACAAGTCCGTCAATAGAAAAAAATAGAACAATTCAGGAAAAAAGATGCAATTTAGGCGCATTTTACTTTTATTTTTATAGCCGTAAATCCTTCGTAAAACAGTTGGATGCTAGAAAAGTCGTGTCCTTCGGACTCCCATAGAGTCGATAAGAGCACAAATTTGCTAGAAACCGTTCGAAACCGTTCGAACACAGTTGATGATAGGTCATCAGAACACAGATGGATGATGGATCATCTTTGCTTTTCCCACTTAAATTCTATACTTACCTAACTAACTCTCAACAATAAAATACATGCTTATGAATTATGATAGTATCATATTCGAGATTCAATAGCTGAATTTCTGATAAGGATCATCACACTAACTCATCGGTGGGATCACCAACCCATCCCAATTAACCTCTGCAAGTACAATGATAAAAAGAAATACCCACACATGAAATAGTTGCACATAACTAGGCGCTGAAATTCCAAAGAACTCGAACAATCAGAATCAAAATAAAAAGGAGATGTCCAACTGAAAGCCTAGCAGATATAGATTAGTTATACTATAACCATGATAAGTGATAAGTCAAGGAGTCACCTGTCTTTGCTTTGGCTAAAGTTTTCTGTACAACAGCATGCATGGTGATAACCTTGAGAGATGGATCCCCCAGTTATATCCCCAGTGGTATCTTGTTATTATTTTCTAAGATTTTCCCAACACTTATTAATTTCACTTCGTGTGCTACCTTTGGTGCGTCTTTCTTATCTGACAATAAAGAAAACTTTTGTTCAATGACACAATGATAGGCATGCACAATAGCCAAAAACAAGCTGTTCGGGTACTTTTATCGAGTGGTGAGACGTCATCACGCAATAGAAGTTGTTCTGAACTTAATTCCTGGTACAAATCGGGTTTTTCTCTCCTTTTGACCCCATTAAAAATTCAAAACAGGGTTATACAAAGGGAACTTTAAAAAATAAGACAGAAGGCAAAAAACTAAGCATTACAATATCATTTTACAAAGGGCACTTTAAAAAACAAGTCAGAAGGCAAAAAGCTGAGCATTACAATATCATCTAAGAAGAGAAAATAATAAACTAAAACGAAATAGATCTATTGATACCTTCAGACAAGAATTTAACAAGTGTTGGGAGAACATTTTTCAAATATGCATAATACATAAACATGAACCATGTTCTCCAGAATGGTCACACACATACAATTAACTCAACCAAAACACTCAAACTTACATCTGAACAAACAAGTGAAAAGCTTTCCTGCATGTATTTGGTTTATTGAAAAACGCCCAATCTTCTGCAGCCGCACATACATAGAGCCATGGAAGCATGTATTAAAATCAATATACATATAACATATTCATTTCACACTCACCGCCTTCACAGATGAGACAATATACTCTCTTCCAGATGGACTTAACATATTGAATGGTAGTCATACTCTAAAGAAGTCATCTCCTTCCACCAGTCTGTTACTTCAACGGAGAAATAAAGGAACAAAAGAAAAAACATCACATTTTGTATGACAAAATTCTCAAATTAACAACATTAAATCAAAAAGATTTAAAATCGGGCCATCTCTTTTTGTCCGAAACCTCAACCATAATCAATCTGGCCGCCAAGTTCCTTCACTAGTTCAGAAAATTTCACACAAGCACACTTCATTAAACCAACCATTTTCAGAATTCACGTAACACATGAAACCCATTTTCTTTCTGAATTTAAAATCGAAATAGTAAGAAAACGAACCTAAAATTAGTTCTTTCAGTCGCGACAAAACCCAACCCTCCATCGCGCTGACACCTTCAGTCGCATCCACGGATAGTCGCCGTCGAAGCTTATCGGAGACCTTGTCTTCCACCTTTTTCCACCGGTAGTCGGATCTGGAATTTCGGATTTCCAAACCAAGCCCTTGAATCGGGCCGAGAGGAGGCTGTCGCTCCGATTTACTCCAATTACAGACATGTACGCTGCCGAGTCGAGCGGGTTGTGGTCACGCCGGAGATAGAACGCTCGGAAGAACAAAAATTGAGAGAGAGAACAAAAAGGGGGCGATGAGGCGACGACGAAGAGAGAGAGTGTGTGAGATGCGAATGATCTCATATCCAACGCGACAAAGCCCTAAGGGATAATGATTTAGCATTTTTTTTAATTTCTGATATTTAAATTACTGATACTTTAGTGTCGGTATAGTTTGACACATTTATATTAAAGTCAGAAAATAAATCAAATGTCGTAAGTTACTGACACTTTTAGTAAAGTGTCAGAACAAAAGTGTCAGTAAAAGGTGTTTTTGTAGTAGTGATTAGGGCTGGGACCGGTTCGGTTATTACTAATATTTTAAGTACCCTAAATCGATTTTAATATACAAAAACCGGATCGGGTTTTGTGTAATTTTTTGGGGAACCGGTTTAAGACCCGAACCGGTTTTTCGGTTCGGGTATTTCGGGTTTTTCGGGTAACCGAATTCTGCTAAAAAACCGGATTGCTAAAAACCAGTCTGCTAAAACCCGAATTCTCAATAATAACCGAATAAGCAACTAGAACCGAAAATATATTCAATAATTTGCTTAAAACATATGTTTAAGCATGCCCTTAAATTGAAAGAAAATCCAACCCAACCCAACAATCATAGTATAATATATCAGTGATGGGATGGTTCGAAACTCCTATCCTATTCCATCTGTGATTCCAAATTATCTATATTCAAGAAAAAACGTAGAAGATCGGTAAGAAATTAGAAGATCTGTGATTCCAAATTGTCGCTATCCGAGTTTATTCCACTTTGTTAGATAAAAAATTCATCTATCGCATTATAGAAGCCTAAAAAGGGGGAGGCAAAATAAAAACAAGCAAAGTACTCAGTGTTGAAGTTCAAACTAGAGCAGTAGATTCGTTCTTCTAATGGCCTAAAGGAGCTATTCAGATAAACATTTACACAGTTTAGGAGAACTTACTTGATAGAGATCCTTAATTTTGTCGTTCACTTCATCGATAAGAATGTCGTTTCCTCTTTCTGAGGGTATCGGTGAAGAAGAAACGTAGAAGAAACCCTCCCTGTGGTCGGTTCTCTTTCTTGTCGCCTTGAGTTTTCTTTCCAGGGTGAAAGTGAGTGAAAGCGGCGCTTTACTTAAATCAGGGTTACTTGTATTTTGTTTAAACTATAATCCTTTATTATTTATATTAGTAAATATAATTATATTATATATATTTAAAATCCGGTTCTTAACCGGGTAATGTGTGTTCTGAAATTGAAGACCCAAAACCCGGAACCGATTTATTCAAATAAACCCGAATTAAGAACCGGATCCGCTTTTTGTTATAAAACCCGGAACCGGAACCGGTTTTTTCGGTTCGGTTTTTAAAAAAAATCGGTTCTTCGGTTAAAAATCCCACCCCTAGTAGTGATGGAACTTCAAACAAGGAATAGAGTATTGGAAGCTTCAAACAAGTAATGATCTAATCGCATTTATGAGTAAATAATTATTTAGAAGTCATGTTTGGTATGTAAACGAATGTATTTTTATGAGTTTTATTAGTATGGTTTTACATATTAATATAGTTTCGTTTATTTAATGTGATTTTTGTTGCTAATAATTTATCTAAAAAAAATTAATGTCATTGCGTCGAAAAAAAATTAATATCACCCCCCGTACCAAGAAATCCTGGCTCCGCCACTGTGTGTTGAATCATTAATTTCATATCGGATTAATTAGTATATAAAAAGTCTGGACTATTTTTCTGATTGTTAATTAATTTTGAAATTGAATCCCCTATTCTAACATTAAGTTCGTTTTAATTTAGTTTGTGCGAGGAAAATATTGTTTTTCTTTGTAATGTGGATTGTCCTTGATCGATGTGATTTGCCATGCATGTGTGTAATGGCGTGAAGTTGCATTTTAATTCAAAAGTAGGAGACAATTGTTATACATTTGGCATGTCGTAATCATGAGCTGAACAGATCAATCTGAATTAGCATGCACGGTAATGGTTGTTATATTTTGTCAATGTCCTTATTCGTATAATATAATACTAATTGTTGTAATTAATGTATTTACTAATGAATAATCTTTATATCCTTGAAACCCTATATGTGTACCTATAAATAAAGGCCTTTGGCCCTCGTAAGAATACACACATTATTCTCCTTCTCTTCCAATTTCTCTCTTTTTCTCTCATGTTTATAACACGTTATCAGCACGATACTCTACGAGTAATTTTTTTTTCTCTCCGATTTTCGAAATAAAAAAAAAAAAAACGCGAGCAACTTTTCTGCACTACGAGATCGCGCTAAAATCGCGATTTCCGTTTTGTTAACCGTCGGATCATCGTGAAATTTTTACAGTATCTTCCTGACAAGCAGATCTACAAATTCAACGGTGGAGATCGGATTCCAAAACGTATTGCATGCATAAAAAAAAAGTCCGAACAGAAATAGTCTTTTTTTTACATTGGTGAAAGGTATTAATTCTATTTACTCATTCAAAAACTTTCTTGCATATGATGATTTTAAGGAAAATATATTATATTTAGTTATTAAATTTTATATTTTTGTGTGCATCATATATAAATAATATATATGATTACCTCAAAATTTATTATCTAATCATATTCCTCTTTGTTTCCGGAAGAAACACGATTCAACAATACTTAATAATCCAGAAGATTATTAAGATAAAAGATTTGTTGTAGTTCTTGAAGAAGGACAACGTTATCTCGTCATATTCTAGTTGAATATGATGTGTTCATGAAGAACACTATGAGATCTAATAATTTGTGCAATTCCTAATGAAAAATACAAAATAATATTCCTGAAGAATATTGTAAGTGCTCTTGAAGAAGCAACTATTTTAGTTTAGTTATTTCGAGCCTTGATTAGTTCTCATACTATTTTTTCCCTTTGTATATTCAATTATGAATATTAAAATTATTGCTCCCGAAGTAGCACAATTAATTGTAATATTCTTGAAGAATATTACTATTCTAAATGAATAATTCTTATTTATACATGAATTATGTGATGATACAATATTCCTGAAGAATATTGATTTGTTATTTATAAATATAATAGCATAATTAAATCATTATGCCCTTGATGTAGCATGATATTATCCCTGAAGGAAAATATAACTTATATCTCAAATAAAAAATATTAATATGATTTGAGAATATCCTCTATCGAGATTGTACAAGATATGATATACTCCACGATCATAATCCGACTGTGCTCCAGTGATAGCAAGATTAGTAAGTGGTCGAATATTCCTATCAAGTTGTTCCCGGAAGTGAACAATATTAAATTAAAAACTTCAATATTACATGGCTCAAATTTTATCTCAAGTAGATAAAATTTAGAGTTTATCCTTGTAGGGGATAATTATTTATAAATTTTATCTCGTGGAGTTGATATATCAACGGTTAATGATAAGGACACGAAAATGATAATCTTAAGATTATATGTCAATATATAATCTTATATATTGTGTAGTTTAATATTTTATTATCTCTTATGATATATTGTGAGTTTTTATCAATATAAGATATGATGTCATACCTGGAGTATGATTTGAATTGATCGTTGCTATATAATTAGTGATAAAAGGGTCAAATATCCTGAAGATATTTGTATTATTCAAATTCTTGGCTTATCTTGTTTCTTCTTTTTGTTAATAGAATGCCAAGTTATTGGGATTAAATAGTGGTCATAATTTATTGTCTCATCAAAGTGCAAATATGCATGATATCTTTAGAATGATACTTTTCGTATGGAAAAAAAAGGTAGTGCTAAATTTATTGACAGTTCATGAAGAACCACTAAATTTCTTCCTACAGGGTCGAATATTTTGCACTATTATCTTCTAAGTATCGATAAATCTATGGATTTCTAAACTATCGCTTGAAATATGTATGATTCCGCGATAACAAGTGAGACAAATGACATATACAATTTCTGAGGAAAAGAAATTGGTATTAGAAAAAATATCAATGTAAATAATATTCACCACTTATTAGACCAGAAGTCTATTAATCCCAATACTTTCAATATTTACATATTTAAATTTACGTGTTTGGTGTTAAAGTCTATTTATATTATTTTTATATATTATTTAACTATATGTTTATTTATATCGTGAAGATATATTAATACAAATTCACACATATTGTATGATAAATATCACAAATTACTAGTAAATATCATGAAGCACATTTATACACTTAAAATTGTATTATTTTGAGTTGACCAATTTTTATCAACATCTTATAGATGTTGGATTAATTGCATAATAATTATTGCACTTTCTTCTGGAAGAAGAGTAATAACGATAGTTATTACATATTATATTGATGATGATACTTGTATCATTGATATAAAATTATTTGTAATGATTCTTTTAATACATTACATTAATATATTTTCATGGTTTCCTGAAGAAACATGAATTTGTAATTTTAATAATCCAGAAGATTATTAAAAAGAAATTGTTGATGTTCTTGATAAAACACAACGATATATAGTCATATTTTTACGACAGTATTTGTGATAAACACATAAATTAAAGTTAATATTCCTGAAGAATATTAAACAAAAAAAAGGCATTATTTTGAATATTTTCTAAATGGCCTTGTGTTATTGAATTGCTTTTATTATCACCACATTGATATAAATTATTGCTCATGACGTAGCACAATTAATACTTTTAATTAATATTTACATACTCTTTGTAATATCCGCAATTTCGGATTTCCGGTAATTTTATTTTTTCGGCGGAAGTCCGTTTCGACGACTCGCTTGGGACCGTCTCATCATTCTGAGAATGATTAATTCTGCACTTTTTGTCATCCGAGTTCGTTTCGGTGTCGTTTTGTTGAGTTCCGTGCTTTTTAGCGACTTTTCCGCACTTGAGTTCGATTCTTGCGAATCTCGTCCGAAACTGTTGTTTCGAGTTTCTCGTAAGTTCATTTAATGTTATTATTCATGTTGCGAGCTTTGGTTTGGTGTTTCGATCACGTATCGTGATTTTCGGACGTTTTGGGCCATTTTCGTAATTTCCCAAAGTTTTGGGTAATTACTTTTCGTTGTCGAATTTCGAGCCTTCGGGTGGTCGGAATCAGGTGTTCTCTCAGTGTTCGGATTCGTATTTACGAGTACTTCGTGAATCGTGCTTTCGGTTTACGTTCAAGTCGAGTTTGGGATTTTTCGGACCGTCGGATCGACCGAGTCATGGGCCTCGGACACATGCGGCCACAGCCTGAAAGCAGCGGCCCTTGTGCCGTGTCTTGCGCCGGTCGGCCAGGACCAGCAGCCTGCCGAGACACGGCCGAGACACCCGGCCCAGTCTGGCCGTTTCTTTGCGCCGTGTCCGGCAGGGGTATAAATATGGCGAGCGATCGGGTTTTTCTTCATTTTTCTCACTCGTTTCTTCCTCTTCCGCGGCTGGAGCCTTTATTATCATGGAGGGATGTTGTTAGGGGTTAAATCCATGAAGTTTTGAAGTTCATAACATCGATTAATCCTTCCATAACTTGCTCCGATCGACCGAATCAAGGCAAGTTTTCTTAAAATATAGTTTTGGGGATTTTGTTCGATTTGTCCGTTTAATCCGTTTTAACTCAGAATATTGATGGATTGATGATTGTTAAGCTATATTATATCTAATTCCTTGTTATTCCACGGTTGGATTGCCACGGATTTGTCGTTTTATTGAGTATTTTATCGACGCCTTGAAGGTGTTCGATAAAATGTCACAAAGAGAATTCGAGCGTTCTACCATTATTCTTCCTCGTATGATCGATGATTTATTGATTATATGTTGTTAGGGTCGAATTCTTGTGAAGAAGTCGAGTCGGAACCCTTCCGATCGTTGTCTTCTTCGGGGTCCGAGCTTCCCGGTCGAACCGTGTTCTTCGGAGCGTTCGGTAGCGGTTATCGAGGCAAGTATCTTATTATACGACTTGTATCTTGCGACTAGTAATTACGTATGCTATGTATGACGATTTTGCTTGCCTCCGTAAATGTGTTCCGTTTGAGTTGGTTGTGTTTTCCGAAATTTGAAGGCTTTGTGATAATAGTGATATATTGGTATACGTGTTCGGCGTTGTGCCATTTGTGCAGGATTGCGATGTACATATGAGATGGTTGTACACGTGGTTGTGCAATGTATTGTGTACCGAATGTGTGTTATGTTGGTTAAGAGTCGTTGTGATGATCATGATATTCGTGTTGTTTTGGTTTACATACTTGATTGTACATTTCGGTGTAATGTGGAATGGCTTGACATTTAATGATTATGAGTTGTGTCGTGTCGAAGTGTGTGCGTGTGTTCCAGGTAGGGTCTGACGAGGCCTCTGGAGTTCGGTACATGATGTGTACGAACAAAGTGTGTGAACCAGGTAGGGTCTGACGAGGCCTGCAGAGTCCGTACATGACGTGTACGGACAAGGTGTGTGAACCAGGTAGGGTCTGACGAGGCCTCTGGAGTCCAGTACATGACGTGTACGGACAAGGTGTGTGATACAAGTGGGGTCTGACGAGGCCTCTGGAGTTCGGTACATGATGTGTACGAACGATGTGTGTGGCCGGGTAGGGTCCGTTGAGGCCTCCGGAGTTCGGTACATGATGTGTACGAACAGTGTGTGTGGTCCGGGTAAGGTCCGTTGAGGCCTCCGGAGTTCGGTACATGATGTGTACGAATAGTGTGTGTGTTCGGGTAGGGTCCGTTGAGGGCTCCGGAGTTCGGTACATGATGTGTACGAACAATGATCGTGTAGCAGTGATTGTTCGGGTAACATTTTAAATATGGATCTCGGACTCAAAATGATATATTATTTTGTATGCTTTGAAACGAGAATCGGGCTAAGGCCCTAATGTTTTCGAAAAGGTTTTGTAAATTGGGACTCGAGGTCCAAAAGAATTTCTGTTTTAAAAATCCCCGAGATGATGTGTTCCTTTTCAAATATCTCTTTCTTGAGTTCGAAATTCTAAAACTTCTCGGGAACATTTTAATAATTGATTTCCGTATTAAATTCGTAGTTGCTATTTGCTTGTTACATTTCGTATGGTTTGATACTTGCACTAGTAAAACAGTGGAGTTTTACAAACCCCCGAGTATTCGGGGGGTGGATGTCTGTTTTGCATTCAGGTGTAACACCCCAATTAACAAATGGGACATTACACGCCGTAGAACCCTCTTGAGGTCTACCAGGCTAACACATGACACATAACCACAATGAAAACCCCAAAAGATGCACTCAAAAGTAAATAGGGTCGTGGCCTCGGCCAAATCATTTCAACGGAGTACATAAAACATAATGTAAATATCAATTCGATGCCCACGCAGGGGACTTAAACCAAGTTCAAGAATAAACAGTTTAATTCCAATACTCGACATATGCAATAACCAAACATAGAAATAAACAAAACAGACTCGAGCCACTATCATCAAGCCATCACGTCCTTCGCGTGCGTGCCCCGTGCCTGCTCCTCAGCTCTCCCGGTACCTGAAATGCATAAGACGCATTTCCCCCATTTAAGGGGTTAGCATTCGAATAGATAGTGCAAGTACACAATTACACCACATTATATACAAAAAATACGGTTTTACACAATCATCTCAAACATAAGTCATTTGCCACATATATATTCCGGAATACTACATTGGCAATCACATCAATTTCCAATCATCACGATATCACAAAATCACAACTGGTATCCCGTGGCCGTACCCCTTAGTATCGACCCCCAGACATCCCGTCGAACACTCCGAGTGGGATACCACTTCCGCGGCCGTACCCCTTAGTATCGACCCCCAGACATCCCGTCGGACACTCCGGGTGGAAGTTCAATCACACACGCACACAAGTTCCCTTCCGCGGCCGTACCCCTTAGTATCGACCCCCAGACATCCCGTCGGACACTCCGGGTGGAAGTTCAATCACACACGCACACAAGTTCCCTTCCGCGGCCGTACCCCTTAGTATCGACCCCCAGACATCCCGTCGGACACTTCGGGTGGAAGGAACACATCTCACGCACCCAAAAATTCACCATTCATCATTCATTTCGAAAATCACAATATACATAACGAAATGTAATACATGTACTTGCCTTGAATGAAACGAAACGAAGGAAACGACGACGGAATAGGTTTCGGTCCGAACAATCCTCCAAATCCAATCCTAACACAATAACGGTATACACAAGTCTCAATAATGCGGAAAGGTAAGAATTAATCCTAATTCTACCCGTTGGGACAATTCGTCGGACACCAAGAGTGCAAAAGGAAATGAAATCGGTCAATGGTATAACAACGGGATTTCATCCCAATCAAAAACAAGAAAACCAAGGGTCACGAGTATACTATCAATTCTAACAACAACATCGGCTAATTCGGACTAAAACACAAGATCACCACCAAACCCTCCCCCAAAAACATACTAGGGTTAAAGGAATTCTTACCTCTTGAAGAATCAAGCACTCAAATCCGAAAACCACGTGTTAGATCCGCAATCCGAACCACCCGATCGAAAAGAGAGGAAGAAATCTACACAAATAAGTGGTGTATGGAGGAACTCTCCCTCTCAAGACTCTCTCTCTCTCGCACGGTTGAAGAAGGGGGAGGAATTGGGCGATTCTCGCTGAATAAGAAGCAGATATAGCGCTGACCGCTCCGTGTGCGCGGCTCGGCTAAAGCGTGCCGCGGCCGAGCCAAAATTGTGCCCGGTGGTGGTGACCGCTCGTTGTGCAGCGGCTCATCGAAGTGTGCCGCGGCTCGGACTTGGCATGTGCCGCGGCCTTCGCCGGTGCCGCGGCACGCGTACGATCGATTTTGGCGGCAAGTGTCACGGGTGTGCCGCGGCCGGACAAGTGTCTTGCGGCTGCCCGGCTTCGAGCGTGTGACGCGGCGCACAATCCTTGTGCCGCGGCACACGGTACAGTTTGTTTAGGCAACAACTGGGCGATGTGTGTGCCGCGGCTCACAATTCTTGTGTCGCGGCCCACACCCCCCCCCCCTCGGGTCCCAAAATGACGAAAAATGATCCGGAAGGAGAATAAAAGCAACAGGGATCGATATTTGGGCAACAATAACACGAAATGGAAGTACGGAACCCAAAACGATCTGCGATACACAACCAAAGTCGAATAAGGGACAAATTCCCTAAACTTCTAGGAAATTAAAAAAAACGGCCCAAACAACCGAAAAGTCACGACACAACGTCGGATTAACAATCCGAAACTCGCAACATGCTCTACATAAGCACACGAACTCATGGAAGTAAGAAAACGACGAAATCGAACGAATTTAACGAGAAACGAATACACATGCGACAGAATATAACACGAGATGAAATTAAGTAAAAACATTATCAAGACCCGTCTAAACGGAAAAACTCCAAGAATAAAATAGGTTCAGAATTACAAAACAGTGCCAGGCGAGTTGTCCGAAACGAAAATGCACCAAAATAGAAATTACCCAGGATAGAAAACGCGGATATTACATTATCTCCCCCTAAAAATAAGTTTCGTCCCGAAACTTACAATACGAATAACTCGGGGTATCTCGACCTCATACTCTCCTCTGTTTCCCACGTGGCCTCCTCGGATCCATGTCTCGACCACTGCACTTTGACCAAAGGGATGGTTTTGTGCCTGAGTTGCTTAACCCGACGCTCTACGATCTGAATCGGCCTCTCCTCGAAGGTAATGTCGGGCCCCAACTCGATCTCTCCAAAATCAATAATATGGCTAGGGTCCGATACGTACTTCCTAAGCTGGGAAACATGAAATACGTTATGCACGTGGCTTAGGGACGGCGGCAAGCCTAACCGATACGCGAGTTCTCCAACTCTATCTAAAATCTCAAACGGCCCGATAAATCTCGGACTAAGCTTACCCTTCCGACCGAAGCGGTAAACTCCCCGTGTCGGCGACACCTTAAGTAAGACGTGATCTCCCACCTCAAACTCCAACGATCGGCGACGTGTATCGGCATAAGACTTCTGCCGACTCTGGGCCGTCAGCAATCTACCACGAATCAGGGTAATCTTCTCCCTCGTCTCAACTATCAGATCGGGCTCGGTACCGATTAGCTCGGACGTATCATCCCAGCACAACGGTGATCTGCACCTCCTTCCATACAACGCTTCGAATGGTGCCATTTTGATCGAGGCATGCCAACTATTATTATACGTGAACTCGATCAACGGCAAGTGTGTCTCCCAATCATCCTTCCAATCTAAGGCACAGGCTCTCAACATATCTTCTAGTGTCTGTATCGTCCGCTCAGGTCCGTCTGCTCCGAGGGTGGTAGGATGTACTAAGTCTCAACTCGGTTCCCAAAGCTCTATGAACGGCTGCCAAAAATGTGATATGAATCGGCCATCACGATCCGAAACAATGCTCTTAGGGGTCCCATGCAATCTCACTATTTCCGCAACAAACACTCGTGCAAGCCTCTCAGCCCCCAAGTGTCCTTTATACTCGGAAAATGAGCTGATTTGGTTAGTCGATCAACAACGACCCAAATCATGTTCATTCCGTCGAGTCTTGGGCATATTGGTAATGAAATCCATAGAAATATCCTCCCATTTCCACTCGGGATAGGAAGTGGTCGTAATAGACCAGCGGTCGCCGATGCTCAATCTTAACTCATTGTGTGTCAAACACTTCGCCACAAACTCGCTAACATCCATCTTCAAATTACTCCACCAGTAGTTACTCCTCACGTCCTTGTACATTTTACCCGTACCAGGATGTATGGAGTAGGGCGTGGTATGAGCTTCGCTCAAGATCTTCTGTCTCAGCTCAATATCACATGGTACACAAAGTCTGCCGCGAAACCTCAAAACTCCATCATCGTGAACCACAAATCCAGGGGCTTTCCCTTTCCTCACATCCTCCCTCAGCTGGACCAAAAACGGATCGTCATATTGCTTCGCCTTGATATCATCAGTCAAGGACGAAGTGATCTCTAATGCACATAATTGGCCCTGAACTCTCTGAACCCAAACCTCAATATTCTGACGGATGAAATCTCGCTGGATCTTACTCTGCGGTGTAAGTACCTCTAACATCTGCAAAGCCATCGGTTTTCTGCTCAACGCATCAGCCACTACGTTGGCCTTACCAGGATGGTAAAGTATCTCGAGGTCATAATCCTTAATTAACTCTAACCACCTACGCTGCCTCATGTTCAACTCTTTACGTGAAGATGTACTTCAAACTCTTGTGATCCGTAAAATCTTACATGATGACCCATAGAGGTAGTGCCTCCAGATTTTTAAGGCGAAACGACCATGACTAACTCCATATCGTGCGTGGGGTATTTTTCTTCTTAAGGTTTCAATTGGCGGGACGCATAAGCAATCACTCTGTCTCTCTGCATCAAAACACACCTAGACCAAGGCCCGAAGCATCACTATACACTACGAAGTCCTCGTTCCCCCTGAGGCAATGCTAAAGCAGGCGCGGTAGTCGACGTCTCTTTAACTCGTCAAAGGCTGCACTGTCTGCGGTCCACTCGAACTTCGAGTTTTACGGAGCAAGCGAGTGAGTGGTCTAGAGATCTTAGAAAATCCCTCAACGAATCTGCGGTAATAGCCGGAGAGACCCGAAAACTCCTCACCTCCTTCACATTCTTAGGCGGCTCCCAAGCCATCACGCCTCTATCTTACGTGGATCTACCCGAACTCCCTCTGCTGAAATCACGTGCCCGAGGAACGTCACTTCCTCGAGCCAAAACTCACACTTAGAGAACTTCGCGTACAAGCCTCGGTCCTCAAAGTGTCTAATACAATTCGGAGATGTAAGGCGTGATCCTCCCGACTTCGTGAATAGATAAGAATATCGTCGATAAAAGCGACTACGAATTTGTCCGGATACTCAATAAAAACCTTGTTCATCAACCGCATGAACAACTGTGGGGCATTAGTTGGCCCGAAGGCATAACCACAAACTCGTAATGGCCATATCTCGTCCGAAAGGCGGCTTTGAACATCGGCGTCCCGAATTCTCAGCGGTAGTAGCCCGATCGCAAATCAATCTTGAAAAAGACTGCCGCCCCAAGGCGATCAAACAAATCGTCAATCTGGGCAAAGGGTATTTATTTTTGATGGTCGACTTGTTTAATTCTCGATAATCGATTCATAAAAGAAGCTACCAATCAATCTTCTTAACGAAAATTAAGGGAGCACCCCAATGCGAAGCGCTCTGTCGAATATAACATTTATCTAGCAATTCTGCCAACTGTTTCTTCAAATCTAACATCTCCGACGGTGCCATACGGTGCGGTGCTCGAGAAATAGGTGCATTCGGCTCTAGATCGATAGGAAACTCCACCTCTCATTGTGGTGGTAATCCCGGCAAGTCGTGCAGGAAGACATCGGGATACTCACTAACAAGCTGGAATTGACGACATGTCTACTCCACCATCTTCCGCCTTGGGGCATAGCACCGATGGCCGACACGTACAGTTCAAGTTTCATCGCCTTCAAGGCGCTAATCACGCTCCCGATCTACGGCTACGGTAAGCGAGTATGCTCGGTGCCATCCTCGGCCACGATCGAGATAGTACGAGTCCGATAGTTCATGATAGCACCGTGACGCTCTAACCAATCGTCCCGAGGATTAAATCCTCACCCTTAAGGTCGATAACGATGAGGTTCGAGGCGATCTCGGCTCCCGATCCTCACGGGGCAATCCCTAACTTCCCGGTCCCCAACCATACGATCCCGCTAGGCGTACCCACCACAAAGCGGTTCACACTCAAACAAGCGGTTAAAGCCAATACGATTCACACAATCCGACGCAATAAAGGAATGGGTAGCACCCGAATCGAAAAGCACGGAGCTGGATGAGTAAGGATCTGAGTGGTACTGGCCTTCTGGAATGTCTGCCTCCTCTGTGCGCCTCATCGATCTGATCGGGGTGGATGAACCCGAGCTCGAGGCTGCGCGGCGATCCACTCCCCGACCTCTACCGCGACCGAACCTGCGGAACTGAGTAGGGAGTATTATGATCCCTACGATCGGTAGTGGTAGTCGGAACTCTAGCGACCACGGTGGCTCTCTCACAATGAGCCGCCCGATGCCGATACGCCCGCAAGTGAAGCAAGCAACGGGGAAAAGGACAATCCTTCATCAAATGCTCATATTGGTTGCGGTTAAAACAAACCACGACACCCGAGTGAATTTGGCCCGAGCAGTTACCACGAGATCCACCGGCTGATGGAACGGCCTCTTCCCGGTATGGGAGCGAGCGAGACCTCGAAACGACCACCCTTCCCGGTCGAGAACCCACCGGTAGTCTTACGCTTCTTAGCTTCCAAACCGACTCGATTCCGGCACCGCCATCTCGATCGCTAGGCGCGATCACAGTATTCTTTAAAGTGGCACACATGAGCGGTGCCATACTGCGCCTAATATGCGGCTTCATGCGCATATTGAAATGTAGTTTTATCGGCCTCCGACCTCACACGATCTCTCACGAAACCCAATGCTGATTGTAAGTAATGATGGCACGAGAAATAGGCACGTCACGAGGTGTAGCGGTGAAGAACTCCACAGTGCGCTCCTTGGTGGCGGCGGACAATACTGCTGCTTCCATAGCAGCCTTGAATTCCTCCCAAGTAGCTCGACGGTCTCTGGGCAACGGCCTCCCACCATTCCGCGACTTCCTTATCCAAGAGGTACTTGGGCAATATGTACCCTCTGTCTTGAGGACAAGCTACGGCATCGAAGGTCTGGACAACCGAAAGAGCCAATTCTCCCAACCGAGGGAGTCGGAGGATCCGGAGAAACGAGGAGGGTGCATCTTAGTCACCGTCTGAAGCCACTTACTAGCCTCCTCTTCGGCGTCGGGGCGGATTAAGCGTCCACCACACAGGCTATACGAGTAAGTTGGGCTACCAAGCTGGCCAAGTACGGCAATAGCCGGCGTCGGCATTATTACCCGACGGCCGAGTGAGAGGCGAGTCCGCAGAGGGTGAGAAAGTGAGCCCTCCTCATTATCGGCACCCCGACCACGGCCTCGGCCGCGTCCCCTAGCCGGTCTACCACGACCTCTCAACATGCGAAGGAAAGTAAGAAAAGGACAAGATCGAGAAAGGTTCACAATTCACAAAGTTGGTAACACAAGTCACGATTCCGAACAACGTAAGAAAACGAATTACAGAGATATAAGAGTTCGAGGAGACTTACGACCACGGGTCGCACGAAAAGACGGTAGCATGATGATATTGGGCTCAACGGCGACTCTAATGACGCAACCAGACCCAAAATTCACCGAATGACCTAGGTATTCAAAACCTAAGGCTCGATACCATAAATGTAACACCCCAATTCACAAATGGGACATTACACGCCGTAGAACCCTCTTGAGGTCTACCAGCTAACACATGACACATAACCACAATGAAAACCCCAAAAGATGCACTCAAAAGTAAATAGGGCCGTGGCCTCGCCAAATCATTTCAACGGAGTACATAAAACATAATGTAAATATCAATTCGATGCCACGCAGACTTAAACCAAGTTCAAGAATAAACAGTTTAATTCCAATACTCGACATATGCAATAACCAAACATAGAAATAAACAAAACAGACTCGAGCCACTATCATCAAGCCATCCCGTCCTTCGCGTGCGTGCCCCGTGCCTGCTCCTCAGCTCTCCCGGTACCTGAAATGCATAAGACGCATTTCCCCCATTTAAGGGGTTAGCATTCGAATAGCTAGTGCAAGTACACAATTACACCACATTATATACAAAAATACGGTTTTACACAATCATCTCAAACATAAGTCATTTGCCACATATATATTCCGGAATACTACATTGGCAATCACATCAATTTCCAATCATCACGATATCACAAAATCACAACTGGTATCCCGTGGCCGTACCCCTTAGTATCGACCCCCAGACATCCCGTCGAACACTCCGAGTGGGATACCACTTCCGCGGCCGTACCCCTTAGTATCGACCCCCAGACATCCCGTCGGACACTCCGGGTGGAAGTTCAATCACACACGCACACAAGTTCCCTTCCGCGGCCGTACCCCTTAGTATCGACCCCCAGACATCCCGTCGGACACTCCGGGTGGAAGTTCAATCACACACGCACACAAGTTTCCTTCCGCGGCCGTACCCCTTAGTATCGACCCCCAGACATCCCGTCGGACACTTCGGGTGAAAGGAACACATCTCACGCACCCAAAAATTCACCATTCATCATTCATTTCGAAAATCACAATATACATAACGAAATGTAATACATGTACTTCCCTTGAATGAAACGAAACGAAGGAAACGACGACGGAATAGGTTTCGGTCCGAACAATCCTCCAAATCTAATCCTAACACAATAACGGTATACACAAGTCTCAATAATGCGGAAAGGTAAGAATTAATCCTAATTCTACCCGTTGGGATAATTCGTCGGACACCAAGAGTGCAAAAGGAAATGAAATCGGTCAATGGTATAACAACGGGATTTCATCCCAATCAAAAACAAGAAAACCAAGGGTCACGAGTATACTATCAATTCTAACAACAACATCGGCTAATTCGGACTAAAACACAAGATCACCACCAAACCCTCCCCCAAAAACATACTAGGGTTAAAGGAATTCTTACCTCTTGAAGAATCAAGCACTCAAATCCGAAAACCACGTGTTAGATCCGCAATCCGAGCCACCCGATCGAAAAGAGAGGAAGAAATCTACACAAATAAGTGGTGTATGGAGGAACTCTCCCTCTCAAGACTCTCTCTCTCTCTCGCACGGTTGAAGAAGGGGGAGGAATTGGGCGATTCTCGCTGAATAAGAAGCAGATATAGCGCTGACCGCTCCGTGTGCCGCGGCTCAGCTAAACTGTGCCGCACACGAGCCAAAATTGTGCCCGATGGTGGTGACCGCTCGTTGTGCAGCGGCTCATCGAAGTGTGCCGCGGCTCGGACTTGGCATGTGCAGCGGCCTCTTGGTATCTTCGCACGCGATACGATCGATTTTAACCGGCAAGTGTCACACGGGTGTGCCGCGGCGGACAAGTGTGCCTTGCGGCTTCAGCTGTGTGCCGCGGCGCACAATCCTTGTGCCGCGGCACACAGTACGATTTGTTTAGGCAACAAGCGGGCGATGTGTGTGCCGCGGCTCACAATTCTTGTGCGCCCACACCCCCTCAGGTCCCAAAATGACGAAAAATGATCCGGAAGGAGAATAAAAGCAACAGGGATCGATATTTGGGCAACAATAACACGAAATGGAAGTACGGAACCCAAAACGATCTGCGATACACAACCAAAGTCGAATAAGGGACAAATTCCCTAAACTTCTAGGAAATTAAAAAAAACGGCCCAAACAACCGAAAAGTCACGACACAACGTCGGATTAACAATCCGAAACTCGCAACATGCTCTACATAAGCACACGAACTCATGGAAGTAAGAAAACGACGAAATCGAACGAATTTAACGAGAAACGAATACACATGCGACAGAATATAACACGAGATGAAATTAAGTAAAAACATTATCAAGACCCGTCTAAACGGAAAAACTCCAAGAATAAAATAGGTTCAGAATTACAAAACAGTGCCAGGCGAGTTGTCCGAAATGAAAATGCACCAAAATAGAAATTACCCAGGATAGAAAACGCGGATATTACATCAGGTACATGCAGATTCAGGGGAGCAGTCACAGGATTGGCACAAGAGGATGACGAGCTGCGATACTAATCATGAGTCGAGAGTTGTTTTATTTTCATTGTGTTGTCAGAGTTGATTTCAGTCTTCCGATGTATTGTATTTCGACCCCTGCGTGGGTAATGTTGTTAGTCAGTCCTGTTGATAGAGTTGCTTGACCTCATCGGTCTGTGTGTTTATGTGTAAGTGACCTTAATGGTCTGTATTATTATATTGTTTGACCCTGGCCGGGCAAACATTTGGTTGTTTATGGACGTTTAGCCTTGTAGATCCTTGCGGAAAGGGTTTACGGCGTGTAATATTCCCATACGGTTTTGGGGGTGTTACATTTATGGTATCAGAGCCAGGTTACGGAAACCTAGGCTGTCGGGTCGAGTCAAGTCGTGATTTGTCGAGTAATGTGTTGTCATGTCGTTTGAGTCATCAGGTGACAAGTTGAGTTGTGCGTAGTCACAACGTGTCGGTTATGTTGTCGGACGAGATTAGTATCGTGGGCGACCGTCACCTCCGTGCGACCTGTGGATGTAAGTCTCCTCTTTTATGCGAAGTACCTGTGTATCTCTATTTTATCTTAGTGAGTTAATTGCGGTGCATGATTTTATTTACACAGTATTGTGTAATATAGTTGTGTTTAATACTTGTGACACATAGTATGTGTATAGAACTGGGCACGTTATTGTTTTATCTTTGAACCACCGGGTGGGGTGGTAGGTTGTGAAAGTTTTAAACCTTGATGGGTTTCGAATAGGTACCGACGGTAGAGTTTGTGAGAAACTCCGATGAATGATTTTGCTGTGTGTTTAAACTTGATACCACGAGATGCATTTGATTGAATTGGCGACCCTGGTTTCCATTTGAGTATATGGTTTTAAATTATTGTTTTGGAATGTTGTAATTTTTGTCCGCTATGGGTAAGTTTGAGAATGTTTCTGAAGGACTTTACAGTTTGAGAATTTTGTAGAAATCGATTTTTGAAAAATATTTTGGTGGTGCGGTCAAACCATGGTTTATATGGATTTTTAAAATTTGTTAAATTTTGACAAATGGGCCGTGTATTTTCAAATGACACAATCAGTGGTATTTGAAAAATGTGTTTTGAAATACTTCGGACATTGTAAAATATTACCGTCATCGACCTTTTTGGCGTTTTGTAAATGGTTTTTAGCCTGGTGGGTTCGGCGCAGGACCCACGGCGCTATAATGTTCGTGTAATTATACGAAATTGTTGGGCATTCTAGCCCATTGAATTATCTTTGAAAACTTTGAGTACCTTAGAAAATAAATTTGAGACGTCCTTTTAAAATGAATTATTTTCTTGTGGTACATCCAAGGTGCCACAATATGTTTCAAGATTCTTCTACCTCAAGGACCAAAATGTTTTGAGATATTTTCCAATGTTTTAGAAACACTTTTACTTAGACCCGATGGTCGAATACTTCCGAAAGTTTTTCACGAAAAGAAATTGTCCTCATTTTTATCGAATGCGAAATAGTTTCCAAAGTCTCGATAACGATGTTTCACGATTGTATTGTTATTGAAGGGTGATACTCAAGATCAATCGGTGTTTCCAAAATTATTTTAAAAAGGAGGTTTTCGTTTTTAAAACCTATCCATTCCCGTTTTAGGGCTGGGTATGTATGTATGATGTTTGCTCCCGAGTATGATCGAATTGGTGGCATGAACGTCGAGGCGTTGCCACGCATTTGTTGTACTAGCCCTCTGTGAGAGGTGTGAACTGGTGTTTACTGTTTATCGCCTCGTGGTGATTTGCGTGTTGTCGCACGAGTGTGAGCTGTTGAAGCTTGGGTTTGTACGTTTGTGTACATGTGTGATTGTTTCATAATGTTTGTAATTAGGTGCTGGTTATCGTTCGGGCCGTTGAGGTCTCCGAACGATACCGTCGTGATTCTTTGTTGTGCTGAGTTGGCATCTCCGCTATATTGTTTTGCGACTTTATGCCCCATTGTATCTAGCATTTGTATTTTCGGTATGCCGAGCCGAGGTATTTCAACCATGATGTGCCGGGGCATGCACGTGTAAATTGTCCTTCTCGTCAGTGACGCGTTTCGAGGGACACCGAATTCAGTTTTGCGATTTGGCTACTGAGACTTTCGGAGTTCGCGCTTCAGCACAGATATCAGGATCGACTCTGAGAGACCCATGGGAGATTTTCCTGTCGGATGCTTTTTGTGTTGTTACCTTGTTTCCGTTGTTTTGAGTTGCGGGGACGATATTTCTTTTATAAGAGGTCGGATGTAATACCCGTACTATATTTGACTTCTGCAGTTTCTCCTTCTAAATTCTATCGACTTGCACGTGTTCGTCGATACTTTTTGAACTTGTTTGATGTCTCAGTTGGCATCATTCGAACTGGTTGTGACCTTGTTTTAGATCGACCTGTTTGTCATCGTGACCTTTCCGAGTTCGGTTCGATTCTTGTGAACCTTGTTTGGAAGTAACATCTTTCACTTTCTACCGATTTTTAATGTGAGTTGAAGTGGGGACTTGAGTCATTGTTATTTGTTGTCATTCGATCATTGTTATTTGATCATTGTTATCCGATCATTGTTATTTGATCATTGTTGTTCGATCATTGTTATTTGATCGTTGTTGTTCGATCGTTGTTGTTCGAACGGGGTTGTCTGACTGTTGTTGCCTGATCTCGTACTACGAAGAATTGTCGTTCACCGTTAGTCAACTGTTTCGAGTGTGGCCAAGTGGGTCACCGAGCAGTGCATTGTGAGACCGTTGCCAAGATGTTCGGGAATTGGGTTTTCGTTTCTACTCGGGGAGTGCCTGGTGGTGTCCCGTGATGTAGTTGTGTATCGTACTTCGTGCTGTAATTCGTGTAGAAATTGATATTTGTTGCGTGGACTTTTTGGTTTTGTTTGTATTCTACCATGATGTTTTATTTTAAGTTTCGGGACGAAACTTATTTTTAAAAAGGATAGAATGTAATGTCCGGTATTCTCGTTTTCCGTTATCTTGAATTGTTTGTGTTTTAACGTCGGACATTTTCTTATTGATGAGAATCGGAATGATTTCTATCGTGATACTCTATTTGTTTCTATCGCATAACTGTTTTAGTCGGGTGCAACTTGTTGTAGCGTACGTTTCTTCGATTAAATGTGTGCATGTGATGTGGTATGTGATGCGTCGTTAATTGCTCGTTGTTGTTTGAAACATAGTCGGTGGCGTTGCGTTAGTCGTCGTGGGGCGTGTTTTTACGCCGTATATTCCCTTGCGTTGCTTGTAACGTTTCGCCGTTGGGCACGAATTTTTTCGGTTCTTGTGTATCTCGTTGAGTTTTCCTGGCGATATATTGCTTCTCCCTACTTGATTTAAGTTTCGGGACGAAACTTCTTTTAAGGAGGGTAGAATGTAATATCCGCAATTTCGGATTTCCGGTAATTTTATTTTTTCGGCGGAAGTCCGTTTCAACGACTCGGTTGGGACCGTCTCATCATTCTGAGAATGATTAATTCTGCACTTTTTGTCATCCGAGTTCGTTTCGGTGTCGTTTTTTTGAGTTCCGTGCTTTTTAGCGACTTTTCCGCACTTGAGTTCGATTCTTGCGAATCTCGTCCGAAACTGTTGTTTCGAGTTTCTCGTAAGTTCATTTAATGCTATTATTCATGTTGCGAGCTTTGGTTTGGTGTTTCGATCGCGTATAGTGATTTTCGGACGTTTTGGGCCATTTTCGTAATTTCCCAAAGTTTTGGGTAATTACTTTCCGTTGTCGAATTTCGAGCCTTCGGGTGGTCGGAATCAGGTGTTCTCTCAGTGTTCGGATTCGTATTTACGAGTACTTCGTAACCGTGCTTTCGGTTTACGTTCGGTCGAGTTTCGGATTTTCGGACCGTCGGATCGGCCGAGTCATGGTGGTCGGACACTGTGCGAAAGCGGCCACAGAGCAGCGCCCTTGGCCGCCGTGTCTTGCGCCCGGGTCGGCCAGGACCAGCAGCTGCCGAGACACGGCGAGACACCCGCCAGTACGGGCCGTTCTTTGCGCCGTGTCCGGCAGGGGTATAAATATGGCAGAGCAGTCGGGTTTTTCTTCATTTTTCTCACTCGTTTCTTCCTCTTCCGCGGCTGGAGCCTTTATTATCATGGAGGGATGTTGTTAGGGGTTAAATCCATGAAGTTGTGAAGTTCATAACATCGATTAATCCTTCCATAACTTGCTCCGATCGACCGAATCAAGGCAAGTTTTCATAAAATATAGTTTTGGGGATTTTGTTCGATTTGTCCGTTTAATTCGTTTTAACTCAGAATATTGATGGATTGATGATTGCTAAGCTATATTATATCTAATTCCTTGTTATTCCACAGTTGGATTGCCACGGATTTGTCGTTTTATTGAGTATTTTATCGACGCCTTGAAGGCGTTCGATAAAATGTCACAAAGAGAATTCGAGCGTTCTACCATTATTCTTCCTCGTATGATCGATGATTTATTGATTATATGTTGTTAGGGTCGAATTCTTGTGAAGAACTCGAGTCGGAACCCTTCCGTTCATTGTCTTCTTCGGGGTCCGAGCTTCCCGGTCGAACCGTGTTCTTCGGAGCGTTCGGTAGCGGTTATCGAGGCAAGTATCTTATTATACGACTTGTATCTTACGACTAGTAATTACGTATGCTATGTATGACGATTTTGCTTGCCTCCGTAAATGTGTTCCGTTTGAGTTGGTTGTGTTTTCCGAAATTTGAAGGCTTTGTGATAATAGTGATATATTGGTATACGTGTTCGGCGTTGTGCCATTTGTGCAGGATTGCGATGTACATATGAGATGGTTGTACACGTGGTTGTGCAATGTATTGTGTACCGAATGTGTGTTATGTTGGTTAAGAGTCGTTGTGATGATCATGATATTCGTGTTGTTTTGGTTTACATACTTGATTGTACATTTCGGTGTAATGTGGAATGGCTTGACATTTAATGATTATGAGTTGTGTCGTGTCGAAGTGTGTGCGTGTGTTCCAGGTAGGGTCTGACGAGGCCTCTGGAGTTCGGTACATGATGTGTACGAACAAAGTGTGTGAACCAGGTAGGGTCTGACGAGGCCTCTGGAGTCCGGTACATGACGTGTACGGACAAGGTGTGTGAACCAGGTAGGGTCTGACGAGGCCTCTGGAGTCCGGTACATGACGTGTACGGACAAGGTGTGTGATACAAGTGGGGTCTGACGAGGCCTCTGGAGTTCGGTACATGATGTGTACGAACGATGTGTGTGGCCGGGTAGGGTCCGTTGAGGCCTCCGGAGTTCGGTACATGATGTGTACGAACAGTGTGTGTGGTCCGGGTAAGGTCCGTTGAGGCCTCCGGAGTTCGGTACATGATGTGTACGAACAGTGTGTGTGTTCGGGTAGGGTCCGTTGAGGGCTCCGGAGTTCGGTACATGATGTGTACGAACAATGATCGTGTAGCAGTGATTGTTCGGGTAACATTTTAAATATGGATCTCGGACTCAAAATGATATATTATTTTGTATGCTTTGAAACGAGAATCAGGCTAAGGCCCTAATGTTTTCGAAAAGGTTTTGTAAATTGGGACTCGAGGTCCAAAAGAATTTCTGTTTTAAAAATCCCCGAGATGATGTGTTCCTTTTCAAATATCTCTTTCTTGAGTTCGAAATTCTAAAACTTCTCGGGAACATTTTAATAATTGATTTCCGTATTAAATTCGTAGTTGCTATTTGCTTGTTACATTTCGTATGGTTTGATACTTGCACTAGTAAAACAGTGGAGTTTTACTAACCCCCGAGTATTCGGGGGGTGGATGTCTGTTTTGCATTCAGGTACATGCATTCGGGGAGCGATCACAGGATTGGCACAAGAGGATGACGAGCTGCGATACTAATCATGAGTCGAGAGTTGTTTTATTTTCATTGTGTTGTCAGAGTTGATTTCAGTCTTCCGATGTATTGTATTTCGACCCCTGCGTGGGTAATGTTGTTAGTCAGTCCTGTTGATAGAGTTGCTTGACCTCATCGGTCTGTGTGTTTATGTGTAAGTAACCTTAATGGTCTGTATTATTATATTGTTTGACCCTGGCCGGGCAAACATTTGGTTGTTTATGGACGTTTAGCCTGGTAGATCCTTGCGGAAAGGGTTTACGGCGTGTAATATTCCCATACGGTTTTGGGGGTGTTACACTCTTTAGAGTAATTTATATTTTGGGTGTTATATGCTTATAAATTGTTGCTCCCAAGGTGGCATAATTGATACTTTTGAAAAATATCACATACTCTTGATGAGTACTTCATATTTTCGGTAATATATGATTATCTTTGATTTTAATTGTTGCTCCTGAGTTAGCACAATTAATATTTTTGAAGAAAAATACATGCTCCTGGAGAGCAATTTACATTTGAAGTTGCATGTATTTATTTCAAATGAAAAATACATAACTTTATGTCATAGTGATTCGTTCAATTTCTACTTGAGGAATGGAAAGACAATCCCCGAAGGATTGGTATAATTTCATATGGCAATATTCTTATTGTCGGCTCTAAAAGGAGCTTTATTCAATGAGTATCGAATTAATTATAAGCGATATAATATTTTTTTTCAATGATCATGTTGCGATGAATTTCAAATTCAAGTATCCATATCAAAGCCACAATATTTGGGTCACGCCCTCTGTTATTAGTGCACCTCCTGAAGAGGATTGATTTTATAATCCAATTCCAACTATCTCCGACATTAGAGGGAGATATGAAATATAAATAAGAGAAAGTCGGAAAATTCTCATTGGGTTGGATATTTAAATTTACGCACTATGAACTTGAAGTTCAACAAGTTATTGATTGCCAAATGAGTGATGAAATCTCATATACCAGTTGTATATGTACCATAAATAATTAAAGTCGAATGTGAACGAAATATATTTGTTGATACTACTCGACGCCAGAAGCGTGAGAGACGTATTCTTTATTGGTATTAAAGATAAAATCCACGGAATACAAATAGATTAAACTACAACATCACTTCAAAAACCTCCTGAAGAGGATCGTCCCGGAGATGAGAATCTCAATACCTTAATTTGCACGTGCACTAAAAAAAAACACGATAGGAATATGGGACGACCAAATCAAATGTTATGGGAAATGTTGAATATTTGATTTTGTTGAAGTTGTCATTGACTTTGTGAATATGGGAGAATTGTTTATAAGAATAATAGTTGTCGACAACACTTTGTGTCTCAACAATTGCTAGTGGAGTGCCTGAAGCACCAAATAAAATATAAGCAATTGAGACAAAGCTTAACTCGTAAAATAAAATAAAGTGGTGAAAGATAAGCGAGATTAGTATATCAAGGGTTTAAGCGCATACCCAAAATATATTCTCCCGTTGGCACTAAATTTCGTCATTTAATATACATATGACAATTATTATGAATATAGATATTCAATTAGTGATGTCATCACCACATTTTTCTATGGGTCATTGGACGCGAATATCTATATGAAAGTCCCTGATGGACTTGAGGTTCCTAAAGTAATAGGAACGTGAAATTCGCAACATGTACTATTTTGAGTTATAAATATTTATACATTTTGAAATAGTCTGGTGGATCAACCGACTAAGTGAATTCCTCCTGAAGAGGATATATGTGAATTATT
Source organism: Orobanche coerulescens (assembly GCA_033398695.1). Lineage (NCBI taxonomy): Eukaryota > Viridiplantae > Streptophyta > Magnoliopsida > Lamiales > Orobanchaceae > Orobanche > Orobanche coerulescens. Next base: position 154,964,070 of record CM065810.1, on the reverse strand, counting down.
TGAACTCGTGTCTAAATACAAGTTCAAAATGAAAAACTTAGATAAAACTAAGTATTAGTATTGTCTCGACTTGTAGATCGAGCATATATGATGGAAAGTTTTTATCCATTTAGCTACCTAAAGGTTGTCTTACCACTTGAAGTGGATACCGACTCATATAGATCTCAAGAAAATAACAAAGATATAAGAGGACCAGAAGTTCCGTACTTGTATGTTATTGAAGCATTACATCATCAGGCCTGATATACAAATTGAAGTTAACATGCTAGCAAAATTTAGTATTTCTCCAAGAAGGAGAATGTGGAATGGTGTTAACCATATTGGTTTATTACATGAAAGAGATCGAGATTCGATATTGGTGGCTATTAGGGATTATGATTTCATATTTGTTCTCATACTGCTTATTTATTATGATGATAAATATTTTTCATTTATGTGTTGCATATAATGTTTGGGCAAGTAAGATGAAACTTATTTCCACACGAGCTTCAGAAGAGCAATAATGATAATCTAGTAGATTTATTCACTAAATCTCTCCATGTCTGAAAATTATATTCATGGTATTGGAGTGCAAGATTGTTATCTTGAGGGGGAGAAGTGATAACTTTTAAATTAGCTTGAAGATTATGTCGACCCTGAAGGTCAAAAGGTCCTGAAGACCAAATGGTTGTACTATTTTTCCCTTTCTAAGTTTTTTCCCACCGGGTTTTCTTAGTTAAGGTTTTTAACGAGGCAACCAATGAAATACATGAGCAAATTTATACTGTGTACTCTTTTTCTCTATCGGTTTTTTCCCACAGGGTTTTTCCGAAGGAGTTTTGATGAGGCATCAACATCATAATATTCAAGAGGAAGTATTGTATGAAGTCGATATCACTTGTATCTCAAAGGTAGATACATCAAATATTCACTTAAGTGATTAATTGGTGAACTTATTCACAAAGACGTTGCCGACATCAACATTCAGAAGACTAGTACACAAGATCGGAATGCTTTAACTCAAAGATCTTATGTAATCGATTTCAGGGGGAGTAGCTGTACTCTTTTTCCTTCGATCGGGTTTTTTTCCCACTGGGTTTTCCTGACAAGGTTTTAATGAGACAGCATGTATTAAAGGTCATTCAAGGGGGAGTGTTGTAATTAATGTATTTACTAATGAATGACCTTTATACCCCTGAAATCCTAGATGTGTACCTATAAATAAAGACCTTTGGCCCTCATAAGAATACACACATTATTCTCCTTCTCTTCCAATTTCTCTCTTTTTCTCTCATGTTTATAACACTAATATATTTATCTTTAATAATATATCGTCGTTTGAAATTTGGGTATTTTAATACTCGTCCACGAAAATGTGTCCAATTTTTGATTTTTTCGAGTCAAAATTTATAAATTTTGACCATAAATTACAAGCAATATATAAAAAATTATAGTAATGTAAGTACTTGGTTAGATTTGTCCTAATGTGTATTTCTAAAATATAACTTAAATTTTCGATAAAATTTTATATATTAATGGCAAATTTTTGTTTAAAGTTTATAAATTTTGACCCGAAATAGTCAAAATTTGGACACATTTTCGTGGACGGAAGAAGTATATGAATACCCTCTCGTTTCGTACTGTTCAAATTGATGTAATGTTGCGTGTATCATTGTGTTATATTGCTTTACGTGTGATGTTTGAGATATTATCGAGTATGACTGTCGTTCGTGGAATATGGGTGATAAAGTGTTGCGACCTTTAGGGGTGTCTAAATGGTTCTCGGTTCTCGGTTAGAACCGGAACCGAACCGGAACTGTATAATCGGTTAAAGGTTCGGTTTTCGGTTCCTTATTACTTAATTTTTTGGTTTTCGGTTCGGAACCGGAACCGAACGGTTCCGAACCGAAAACCGATTTATTAATATATTTATTAAATATTATTTATATATTTTATACTTATATATTTTATTATTTAAATTTTTGTAAATTAAAATTTTAAAACCATAATATTGTTAAATAAATATTTTATATTTTTGTTAAAAATTTATAATAATATATTATATATGTATTAAATATTAATTTTATAATTTATAAAAAAAAAGGTTCTGTCTGTTTAACCGAACCGGAACCGAAAATAATCGGTCCGGTTCCGGTTAACCGATATTTTATATGGTCCAGTTTTCGGTTCTCATTTTTGGGCAATTATGGTTCCGGTTAACCGAAAATTTCGGTTCGGTTAACCGGAACGGAACCGTTCGACACCCCTAGCGACGTTTATGTTGGTTGTTGATCTCTATACCACCGAAGGTAGTTATGACTGTATGATCAGTTGAGAGTTACGGGATAGGTTCATTACAATTGTCGCCACTAAAAATCATCCCTATTAGCTTCACCATAATAGCTTCACATGTAAATGTGAAGCTAAAGAAAAAAAGCCGTAGAATAATTAAACAAAAAGGCGACACCTAAGTGACGCCAATGTAAAGAGAAAAAACAGGTCAACTTTTAAGAACATTGGCGTTACAGGTGTGACGCCATTGTGTAAAATTTATTTTTTTATTTTTATTCCACTAATTGCGTCACATATGCCACGCCAAAGACTAAAGGTTTAGCGTCACATACGTGATGCCAATATGTAATAGTCGATTTTTTTAAATAAAATATTTTTCCTTAACCGGTGTCACATATGTGACGCCATTAAACAACTAAAAAATAAGTTAAAGACGTCACATACATGACGCTGTTATAAAATTAAATATATTTATACATACTAAATCCATTTTAAATGTACAAATTTTTGTTGATTTAAATATTAAATACTATCAATAATAAATGTTAAATTATATTTAATAGTTATAGAGTAAGAAATTTCTTAACATTAAGAACTTAAATTATAGTATATTTATTTATGCTTAAATATTTTGAAAATTGATTTAATTTGAAAGATAAATTAAATATAAGTAGGAAATACAGTATAAGGATAAATAAATATAATGTAATACATATTCTGAATGGCCACGCATTTATGCCATCAGGCGTGGGTTCGATTCCCATGCCTCCCACTGAGCCTTTTGAATGAGTTACCGGCATTGTCAGTAAACTTAAAGCATTGGGTAAAGTGTATATCCAAAAGGAGGAAAATCTTAAAATCTTTATATGGCCTCCTACCCGATGGGACATTTAGACAACAATTATGCGTGTGTCTTGCAATTTAAATGATATATCTACTTCGGATCTCTTCTCTGACCTCAAAGCTTTTGAGTACGATACTGACAGAAGATAGAAGGCTGAAGAATCACCTGCTAAGACTACAACGGTCACTACTGTACCTGATAGGAGACACAACTCTGCCCCCAGCACATCCAAAGTCGTATCCAAAGCAGCTGACAAGAATGATGAAATCCTGTCATAAGATGAAATGGCCTTGCTCATGTACAAATTCTGGAAATTCATTTAGAAATACAGAATGGACCCCTACAGGCCTAAACTGTTTAATAAGGTAAGTTCATAATCACCATCGTCCGTAGATTCTATCCTGTGCTATAGTTGCAGAAAACCAGGACACTATGAAAATAGATATCCTCACCCTAAAGTGCAGAAGTTGCCTGAAGCCGAGCAACAAGAAAAGTACGAGAAAAGGCGTCTTTGAAAAAATAAGCTAAAGGACCTGATCGGAGAATCAGAAGCCTTGCCCACTCCGATCAAACCATAGGAGTGCCTACAGGTAATCACTGACACTGACTCCTCCAATAATGAAATTGAGGATAAACATGTGCTTTATGGCAAAAGAAGCAGATGATGATGAAGACCCTGAGGATGAGGTAAGCTCAACCTCAGTCACTCCTATTAGTGCATCACATACATTTGAAAACATGATGAATGAGTTCATAACCATTCAAAAGGCCCATGAAATGCTTAACCAAGAATAAATGCTTAACCATTTGAAAACATGATGAATGAGTTCATAACCATTCAAAAGGCCCACGCATTTATATATACACACACATAAAATTAGCAAAAAATTCTTTCTGGCTAATTTTATTTTTTTATTTTGAACGAAGATCTTTAGCATCACGTATATGACGCTAATATGGCTGAAAAAAATAACATTATAATAATTGTATTTAAATTTACTGGATAAACTTTGGCGACACATATGTAACGCCAAATATATTTTATTTATAATTGTTTGGCGACACGCCTGTTACGCTAAAGATATATTATTTAAAATTACTGGACAATCTTTGGCGACACATATGTGACACCAAAGAGATAATATTTAAAATTGTTGGACTCTCATTGGCATCACATGTGGCGCCAAAGATATAATATTAAAAATTGCTGGACTATCTTTGGCGTCACATATGTGACGACAAAGCTTAAAGAAGCTAATGTAATTAGGTTAATTGTTTTACGTTCGCTTTAGCTTCACATGGTTGACGGTAAAATTTAATTCTTTAGCTTCACACGGTCAAACATTGAAGCTAAAAGTTCTTTAGCTTAGGCTTCTTTAGCTTCACACATTGGCTTCACATATGTGAAGCTAAAGAAGAAAAGTTTCACGGTCAACTCTATTGGCTTCACATTTTTGTGAAGACAATACACACCTTTTTAGTTAGTGTGTAATATTAAAGAATGCGGCCATGAGTTGCAATATGTGTTAGTAGTGATTTCTATGATGTGAGGTTACGGACGTATAATAGAGTACGATCAAAGTGATTGTTTGGTTACAATTGTAATTATTCCAACATTAATTCGTTTTCTTTGAGGGATAGTTAGAATCCGGACTTCTTGTGATAAATGAGTGACATTGGCTTTTGAAGTTATGTATTATTATGTTTATCGAGATGAATGACCTTATCAGTCGAGTTTGATTTTGTTCAACGCTTGAAATATGACTTATATGTCGAGAATCTTGATCACGTGTAGAACTCGATCTATTGGATTTTGGGGTCCCTTCTCGAATTATTAGATGATTTTGTATGATACATGTCTTGGGTTATCACCGGGTTGTGGCTTAGAGGAATATTTGAGAATACTGGAGCTTCTTCCGAGCTTCAGTTCGAACGGGAGTTGATGCATATATTTTTAATCTTTTGTTACATGATTTCTTGCATTTCATGAATTTGAACAAATCGAATGATGTGAGCTTGAATCGTCCACCCGAGGAGTGTTCGCTATTTATTTTACTATGAGCAAGTGTATGGAGTAGTTGTAGAAAGTGGCGAGCAAGGTCATATTTCAGAGAGACTAATTATTTATATTGTATTCAGTAGACGGTCGAAATTTTGAGAGAGTTATTAACTAATTATCTAATGATCATAAAACTAGATTGAACAAGTCATGTTAACTAAATCAAAGAGATTTTACGAGATCAAAAGATAGATTCCAAGGCTAGGTTTCCAATAATTGCTAGATTTAATCTCATGATTTAATTAGAGTTATACGTGTCTTCTAATATGACAATCACAACAATATCTTAAAGTCCCTCCCTATATGTATGAAAATGCAGATTAAATAACCTATAATGGCATCACCATCTATTGTAGATTATCTAACTCCAAAAAGTTCACAAGACCAAATATCATCATAATCAATCACCGATTTCTCAATCTTGTAAATTAATTAGGTCAAATACACGAGACCTATTAATGCCCTAATTTTTTTGAATTATGAGCAATTAAGTTAAATGTAACGCCCCCAAACCCTATTGGGTTATTACAGTACCATGGACCCCACACCAGGAGATCCACCAGGCGAACATGACTAAAATACATTAGATTAACCAACAGGGGTGATCACGGTACCTACCATGATATCCGACACACTATTCCGATAAGGAGTTTCAACGACAACGATGGGCCTACATGGCCCAAAATAAACAACAACATCCACGAGCATCTGCTTAGGTAATACATAATGACAATGACTGACAACCTGGAGAACACTCCAACTGACTGACCAACATGAACAACTCGGACTAGTATCGCTCGAATACCTCGTCGCCATCATCATGCACCTGTGTCCCAATTCTCTCCTCGCAAGCACCTAAAACATGAAAACATGTTCCGCCCCCGCGGGGTCAGTCATCCAGATAATGAACATCAAATACATGTATAACATGATATGCATCCAAAGGCAGAATGAAATGGTACAATGATAATAATAATAGGAGATGCTCACAAACCAAGGTGAGAACCGAGCATTCGTGAAACACTATGCCCATGGCATATGATCAATACCTACTCAAGAGGTTAAAGTATACGTGCCCAATGGCAAATCAGCGATACAGAACACCACAATGAATTACACGAAGATGAACCAAACTAGAACTGAATTAAATATGAATCACAATGAATTACATGAAGATGAACAAAACCAGAACTGAATTAAATATGAATCACAATGATTACATGAAGATGAACCAAACCAGCCTGAAGCTGTAACAATGAAGGCTGAAGCCACGGCACGAAGCCGTATAAAAATGAAACCATCCAATGGTTGTTGACCTACTGAGCTGTAGGTGTTGGGGGAAACAACCGCGAAGGTTCAGGCCCCACCAAACTTACCCCATAATGAAACCATCCAATGGTCGTTGACCTACTGAGCTGTAGGTGTTGGGGGAAACAACCGCGAAGGTTCAGTCTCCACCAAACTTACCCCATAATGAAACCATCCAATGGACGTTGACCTACTGAGTTGTAGGTGTTGGGGGAAACAACCGCGAAGGTTCAGGCCCCACCAAACTTACCCCATCGAGCACTAGCCGAGACTAGCCTCCAAAAACACAATTAATCACAAACGGCAACGATCCCAAGATTACCGAATTCACGAGAATGATAGTGTGCTGCCTTGAGTCGGCCAACACGACAACAATGACTCACGGATGCGCACCATCCTCGGCAGCCCCAATTCAATACCTCGATTGCCTTAGAATGGCCAACTGATAACAATGATGCAGCGGATGATTCAACACTTTGATTGCCTTAGAATGGCCAACCGATAACAATGATACAATGAATGATTGAACACTTTGATTTCCTTAGGACGGCAAATCGATAACAATGATACAATGAATGATTGAACACTTAGATTGCCTTAGGACGACCAATCGATAACAATGATACAATGAATGATTGTACACTTCGATTGCCTTAGGACGGCCAATCGATAACAATAATACAATGAATGCCTCGGCACCTTTAATCGGTTACTGACGACAAGGATGAGGAATGAATTACGACAATGCCTTCAATCGGCCAATACAACATGAATGACAGGACGCCAACATTAATAACAATGATTACAACAATGTCTTAGATCGACATCAATATGAACAACAATCGATACATCGATACCGCGAATCGGCTACGACAATAACATTAACAACGAGTATCCCAATACCTTGAACCGGCCATTAATGAACAATAATAAACATTTGGCATAATTGCCGAAGAGTATCATATCGAACGATCCCCTAATATCAATGAACTTATGAAGAGACTAAGTCTCGAAATGATACAACACATTCATACACATATATGATAACATTAATCTCACTGACTAGTACAAGTATAAAACTTGCCTCAAACTGAAGGCGAGAAAGTCCTTCCAGGAACAACGTCCTTGAAGAATATCGGCCGCTCGAACGACCTTGAACAACACAAGTACCAAAAATTCACTTAATATACGAATCAAGCATGATCACAACCAACTCAAAAGATCGATACAACACTACCCACACTCATTAGGGCAATCTAACAACCACGTTGTAAACAATCTCTAATTATTTATAACCAAAACTCAATTATACTAAAAACCAACTTCCAATGAATGATTCAATCCAATAAAACCTCATGAATACTATCAATAATTCCATAGGAATACTTAAATCGGGATTTCAACAACATCTAGTCGGAACCCCCAAAAATTCCAAAGTCAACACCAAGGTTTTCTTGAGAAATTCCTCAATGATTCATAATTTCCGAAAATTACACCAATGAATCCGTAAGAATACAAGTATCCAAGATAGATAATCCATATCTAACATATTCCAACAAAAAAGTAAGCTAACTCAAAAGGATCGGGAATAAAACCTTCAAATCCCGAAATTCAAGATTCAATGAAAAATTACCTTGATTTTGTTGGAACAATAATTTTTAGATCGTTTTGATGATGTATTATTAAAGCCAAAATTTACTTAAAACATACTTTCTCTTCAGTTAACGTACGTAACACATATCACATTAACGCACGTAAAATATAACAGATAACGTACGTAACACATACTTTCTAACGTACGTAACGTTCACTATTTTTGTAAGTTTTTCTGTACAGGTAACGTACGTAACCAAGATCATATAACGTACGTAAAGCTTGAATTATTCTGACCGTTGGAAAAGCCACTAGCCGTTGCAACAAGTCGTCTCAATCAACGGATCTTTGACCAGGATATTACGTACGTAACACTAAGGATCGTAACGTACGTAACGCATTTCATCAGAGTTCACCGACGGTTTGGCACTTTCATTACGGCCGTTATTCAGTACATATAACGACGTAACGTATGTAACGTCGTAAGCGGCATCATATAACGTACGTAAGGCATTTCTTGTTCAACGGAAAATGAGCTCAAGAAGGCTATAAATAGCCACCTTCATGGAGATTGAAGACACACAAGAATTCTGAGCCTACTAGCATATTCAAGCAATATCAAGCAAACATTCTGAGAGATATTCTTATTCTAGATTGTGATACAAGAAGATTTGTTCTATAATTTCCAATCTTCATTCTTGTATCTTAGAGCGATATATCGTGAAAGCCGAGTTTCTACTCGCACTTATTTTGTGTATTGGTTATCTTGTACCTAGAAAAACAAGAGTGTTTTTGTGAGGTTGTTCTTAAGCCCTAAATCAAGAAGTTGTAAGAAGTTGGCACTAAACTAGAAAGTGCAAATTCCAAGTTCTAAGAAAAGTCCTAGTCGATAAAACTAGGTAGGGGCGTAGGCTTCGTTAATAGCGAACCTCTCGAACAATTCCTTGTGTTCTTTTTTATCTGCACTTTTATACTCCGCTATTTTTGCTTCCGCACGAAAAAGAGTACAATACTCTTAACCGCACTATTCAACCCCCCTTCTAGTGGCGGTATAAATCTAACAATTGGTATCGGAGCGGTCTCTTTACCACCGGATTAACACCCGCTAGAGAAAAGATCCAAATGGCCTTTATCCACTCCTCCGTTGAAGGCAACGCTCTCAATCGCCCTCCTTTCTTCGATGGTTCAAACTTTATGACGTGGAAGAAGAAGATGTCCATCTTCATCCGAGCTCATGATATTGAAATATGGAAGGTCATTGCCCTTGGACCTACCATTCCTAAGAAATCGGATGGCTCTCTCAAAAGTTTCTAAGAGTACGTCGATGCCGACTGGAAGAACGATCACTTCAACAAAAGCTACACAATTGCTTTATTGTGCTCTCAATCCGTAAGATCACAATAGAATCTCTTCTGCGAAACGGCAAAAGAAATCGAAAATGCTAGAGATCACTCATGAAGGTACGAGTCAAGTGAAGGAAACTAAAATTAATATGCTTCTTCACGATTATGAACTCTTCACCATGAAAGAAGAAGAAAGCATCACCACAATGCTTGACCGTTTCTCGGCAATCACAAATGGGCTAGCTTCATTCGGGAAACCGATATCAAGTAGTGATAAAGCCAAGAAAATCCTTCGGTCTCTACCAAGAGAATGGGACGCCTACCGTTACGGCTATTATGGAGTCGAAAGACCTCAATACAATAGAGTTCGGCTCTCATCGGATCTCTCATCAATTATGAGATCGTCATCAAATCTCGCACTCAAACCAAAACCTAAGGAGAGAAAGGACTATCGCTTTCAAAGCCAAAGAAGAAAGCGACCTAGAGGATGAACCTATCGAGGAAGAGGACGAAGAAACCGCCTTCTATGCCAAAAACATAAAGAAATTTAAAAATCTTCTTCAAAGGCGCGGAGAGATATAAAGCAAGAATCAAGGGATGAATCCAAAAGACTCACTTCCCTCAAAACAAAAGTTCGACAACACTTGTCGAAGGTGCGGCGTTCAGGCCATTTTGCAAAAGATTGTCGTCTTTGCGGCTCCAATAAGCTCATCAAAACCACCGCATGAAAAGTTCAAAAAGAAGGAGGTTTATGTCGCCACATGGAGTGACGATGATGAGAATGATGAACCACAAGTCCAAACCAATCTTGCTCTAATGGCCCGCGCATCCGAAGAGAGTGACGAAGAAGTCGAGGTTAGTGATTCTCATGAAGAACTACTTGATGCTTTTGAATCTCTAAATAATGAATACGAAAAGGCTTGCAATAGCAATAAAGATTTGAAAAAGAAAATAAAACTCCTTGAAATTGAAAATGCTAAATTATTGAAAAGCAAGGAAGTTTCTATTGATCATACACATTGCTTGAAACCGAGAAAATTCAAAGATGAATTGCATAAAACTCAAAAAGAATTTAAACTTTATGTCGAAAGTTTTCATGTGGTAATGACAAATTCGAGCAATTATTATTTGGTCAAAAATTTTCTCTTTCAAAACAAGGACTTGGATATAATTCATTTCCAATGAAAAGTCCTTAGAAATTACCACAAAAGATTCGGACACTTTAAAAGCGGGTATCCCATCATGTCCAAAATGTTTAAAACCTGGACATACCGAAACCCTCTTGTCGAGACGCTAGACGTACTATAAGGGTTAAACAAATTTGGGTACCAAAAGGGACCGTTATTAAAAACCAAGTTTTTATATCTAACTCCTCAGACCCAAATTAGCACGGGTACCGATAAAACGGAAGAAAATGGTTTTGTAGGTACAAGCAAGGAAGACAACATTATCAAATAAATGGTATGTTGATAGTGGATGTTCAAACCACATGAGTGGAAATGAACATCTCTTCACGGAGCTGAAAAAGGAAGATCGTGGCTGCGTTACCTTTGGCGATAATAAAAAGGGCCAAATAAAAGGGACAGGTAAAATTGGTAAGAAACCTTTACCCACGATTGAAAATGTTCTATTTGTTGATGGACTTTGCCATAATCTCCTAAGTGTTTCTCAACTATGTGACACCGGTCTTAAATTAATTTTTGAAATTACGCATTGCACGGCAATGAGAAAAGACCAAATCGTTTTTATTGGATTGCGCTATGGAAATATTTACATTGTTGATCTCCAAGATGAATCTTCGTTTAACGAAAAATGTCTACTTTCATACGATAAAAATGCCGTTGTTTGGCACCGAAAATTGGGACATGCCTCTTTACCACTTCTTTCAAAATTGGCCAAAAATGATATTGTTCGTGGTCTACCAAAACTAAATTTTAGAAAAGACCACATTTGTGAGGCCTGTATTAAAGGTAAACATGCAAGAGGCTCGTTTAAACCAAAAATGGAAATTTCCACTAGTCGCATTCTTGAACTAATTCATATGGATTTAATTGGTCCGTCTCGACATGCCAGTCTAACAGGTAAACTTTATACCTTAGTTATTGTCGATGATTTTTCTAGATTTACTTGGGTAAAATTCTTAGCCAATAAAGATGATGCTTTTAACGAGTTTGTTAAGTGGTGTAAGGTTACCTGAAGGAAAAAGGATTACCGCTATCGCCATTCGAACCGATCATGGTGGAGAATTTGATTCTAATCTCTTTGAAGATTGGTGCGATAAATATGGTATTGGGCACAACTTTTGCACCTCGGACACCTCAACAAAATGGAGTTGTCGAGAGGAAGAATCGCTCTCTAGAAGAAATGAGCCGAACAATGCTCAACGAGTATGGTCTTCCTAAATACTTTTGGGCCGAAGCCGTTAACACTGCTTGTTATGTTATAAATCGTGTCCATCTCAGGAGAAATAGAATGATGACTCCCTATGAGATTTTTAAAGGTAAAAAGCCCAATTTATCTTATTTTCATCCATTTGGGTGTAAAGTGTTCATTCATAATAATGGAAAAGACAATTTGGGTAAATTCGATTCTAAATCAGATATTGGAATATTTCTTGGTTATTCTACTAATAGTAAAGCTTATCGTGTATTTAATTGTAGAAGAGGCTCGGTAGAAGAGTCCATTCATGTAAAATTCGATGATACAGTTTTACCCCCGAGAAAGGTTGTTTTTGATGATGATGCAGGTATGGTTCCAGCTAAAGAAGTATCCGAAGTATCAAAGGAATTGGAGAAGCTCGACGTAAGCTCGGACAAACAGGAGGAAAATACTTACAACCTTCCTAAAGATTGGGCAAATGTGAAAGACCATCCGATGGAACAAATTCTCGGAAAAATCGATGAAGGTGTACGAACTAGGAGAAATATAAATGATTGTATTAACAATATTGCATTTATTTCTCTTACAGAACCAAAGAACATCGATGAGGCCATAAATGATGAGAATTGGGCTATTGCTATGCAAGAAGAGCTAAACCAATTCGAAAGAAATAAAGTTTGGGAATTAGTTCCGGCACCGGTAGGGAAATCAATCATTGGTACCAAATGGGTTCATAAAATCAAAACCGATGACGATGGCCTCCCTATTAAAAATAAATCGAGGTTGGTCGCCCAAGGTTATAATCAAGAAGAAGGCTTGGACTATGAAGAGACGTTCGCTCCTGTTGCTCGTCTTGAAGCTATTCGTCTTCTCTGTGCCTTTGCCGCATACAAGAAGATCAAACTCCATCAAATGGATGTAAAAAGTGCGTTCCTAAATGGAATCATCCAGGAGGAAGTTTATGTCAAGCAACCTCCGGGTTTTGAAGACTATGATCATCCGGATCATGTGTACAAGCTCCATAAAGCTCTCTATGGATTAAAACAAGCTCCGAGAGCATGGTATGATCGTCTAAGCTCTTTTCTCATCTTAAATGGTTATAAAAGAGGAAATGTTGATAATACTCTGTTTATTAAGGTCTTAAATGATGATATGTTAATTTGTCAAATCTATGTGGACGATATTGTTTTTGGTGCAACTAACGAAACTCATCGAGGAATTTTCAAATCTTATGAAGGGAGAGTTCGAAATGAGTATGATGGGAGAGTTGAAAAACTTTCGGACTCCAAATTAAGCAACTCAATGACGGAATATTCATTCACCAATCCAAGTACGTCAATGAGCTACTAAAGAAATTTAAGATGGAAGATTGCAAAGAAATATCCACTCCTATGTCTTCCACTCTTAAACTCGATAAAGATGAAAAGGTAAATCATTGACCAAAAACGATTTCGAGGTATGATCGGATCCTTACTTTATTTAACCGCATCTAGACCCGATATTATGTTTGCTACTTGTCTATGTGCTCGTTTTCAAGCTAACCCTAAAGAATCTCATCTCATAGCATGTAAACGAATTTTCGATATTTAAAATATCTTCTTTGGTTTAGGCCTATGGTATCCTTCCGGATTGATTTTCAACTTTTGCATATAGTGATGCCGATTTCGGTGGTTGTAAAATTGATAGGAAAAGCACCACCGAACTTGTCATTTTATGAGTTCATGTTTAATTTCATGGGGAAGTAAGAAGCAGGACTAGTGTCGCTACTTCCACACCAAGCGAATATGTGGGTGCGGGAAGTGCATGTGCACAAGCTCTTTGGATCAAAAATCAATTACTTGATTATGGCATCGAACTTAAAAATACTCCTATTTTTGTGACAATACAAGTGCCATTAATTTAAGTAAAAACCCCATTTTGCATAGTAGGACAAAGCACATCGAAATTCGTCACCATTTTATTCGTGACCATGTCCAAAACGGGAATGTTCGTCTCCAATTTGTTGGTACTAATGAACAATTGGCGGATATTTTTACAAAACCATTACCCGAAGAAGCTTTCAACTTTATTCGCATAAATTTAGGAATGGGACATGCTGATCATTTTTAAATATTGCATACTCATCATAATCACATTAAAATGGTCATTCAAAACGGGACATCATCGAAAGGAAAAGACTGTTCATTTGGTCTTGCTTACGTACGGTATACGCGGTCCATTACGTACGTAATAGGACCTTACGTACGTAACATGTTGTTACGTTACGAATGCGTGAACACAGAATCACCCAGAGTTTAGGTTTTTACGCTACGTACGTTACATAGGGGATATAACGTACGTAAACGCTCGTTGACCATCATATATATAAACCCATCGTTCAGTTCCCTGTTTCATTTCTTCAAAATCCCTAGCATCAAGCGACGAACGGAACCGGCAAACCCTATCAAAACTTCACCAAAACTTCATTTTTTTCAACCGATTCAATCATCATGGCTCCCAGAACCGGCAAAAAGAGAAGAGGAGAAACCTCTGAAGCATCCCCCACGGTTTCCAGCGATCTTTCATTTAGAAATGCTCAAGCCATGAAGGTCTTCAACGAAATCCTTATTGACGAAGAGGTAACTCCGAGTCATCACTTTGATTTTGAGTCTCTGAATAATGCTGGTGTTGCTATCGAAGAATTTTTCGATATGCTTGGGATCAATAAGTTCGTTAGTCTTGCTCGACCTATTTATGAAGAATGTGTGAAAGAGTTTTATGCGAATTTCTTTGTCACTTATGATGCCGACGGACTTGCCGTTGTTAACTCGCTTGTGCGTGGTAAATCTATATCTTTTGATGAAGCAAAACTTTCGGAGATTTTTGGACTCCCGAATGAGGGTTTTCGTTGCAAGGGAGAGTTTGCTCCTCCGGACGAAGACTTTAACAACTGGTCCGATGATGAAAGTTATAGTGTTCACGAGTCGAAAGTCCGTGATTTCTTATCGGACAAAGCCGTTTTAAATGTTCATTCCGGGCGGTTTGAAAATAATGACTTTGGGATAAACATTCGGTTGCTTCATGATGCTATCACTCGTTGTCTTATGCCGAAAGTGAATGCTCAACTTCGTCTTGTGAATATCGATATGGAGATTATCTATCATGTGTGGAAGGATCACCAAGTCAACTTCGCGTCTATTGTGCTGAAATGGTTTGTGGAAAAGGGACAAATTTTCCACAAAAAGAGCTACGCAAAAGTTGATCGTCGGAGAAGGTCAGGAATGCCTTTTGGTTCTATCTTAACCGAAATTTTTGAGAAAGCTGGAGTTGACCTGTCTGGGGTCCACGGGGTTCCGATTCCCAGGGGGAGCCTCGTCACTAAAGGGACGTTACGGACGATGAGGTATCTCCGCACGAGAAATCGTGGCTGGATATACTTTGCCTATATTAAGGATGATGATCGGCTCATTGATGGGGGCACTCTTCCGAGACCGGAGGAGAGGATCACATCGAGGGGGCTCGATCATACTAGACCTCGTCCGTCATCACAGCTTGGTTCCTCCCGTCCTCGTCCGGAATCCTCCTCTTCCCAGATGGCTTCTCGTATGGATAGACTTGAGAAGGACATGAGTGAGGTCAAGATCATGGTGAAGAGCATTTGCACACATTTCGGGATACATGACACACCGGAGGCGGACCTTGACTAGTCGGGCTATCCTTTCTAATGATGATGTTTCCTGTTTATTAAAAGACCAAACATTTCATATTTATGCTTGCCTGTAATGACTATCTTTTCATACATTATGTTGGTTATCGTTTTGTTTAATTATTGATGTCTGACTTGGTTTATGTTGATTATTATGCGTATCATTGATGTCTCTTACAGGTTTTCTCAACTTTTTGTTAATGACAAAAAGGGGGAGAATAATATGTATTCGTTTTTGAAATCAACTCTTGAACTAACCCGTGCACGTTTTCAGGGGGAGCATATTATTTTGCAATGCTCGTGTTCAGGGGGAGTTTCTAATTTTTATCAAAATCATGTTTTTCAAAAACTCACATAAAGTAAATTTTGTCATCATCAAAAAGGGGGAGATTGTTGGAACAATAATTTTTAGATCGTTTTGATGATGTATTATTAAAGCCAAAATTTACTTAAAACATACTTTCTCTTCAGTTAACGTACGTAACACATATCACATTAACGCACGTAAAATATAACAGATAACGTACGTAACACATACTTTCTAACGTACGTAACGTTCACTATTTTTGTAAGTTTTTCTGTACAGGTAACGTACGTAACCAAGATCATATAACGTACGTAAAGCTTGAATTATTCTGACCGTTGGAAAAGCCACTAGCCGTTGCAACAAGTCGTCTCAATCAACGGATCTTTGACCAGGATATTACGTACGTAACACTAAGGATCGTAACGTACGTAACGCATTTCATCAGAGTTCACTGGACAGTTTTGGCACTTTCATTACGGCCGTTATTCAGTACATATAACGTACGTAACGTATGTAACGTACGTAAGCAGCATCATATAACGTACGTAAGGCATTTTACTGTTCCAACGGGAAAATGAGCTCAAGAAGGCTATAAATAGCCACCTTCATGGAGATTGAAGACACACAAGAATTCTGAGCCTACTAGCATATTCAAGCAATATCAAGCAAACATTCTGAGAGATATTCTTATTCTAGATTGTGATACAAGAAGATTTGTTCTATAATTTCCAATCTTCATTCTTGTATCTTAGAGCGATATATCGTGAAAGCCGAGTTTCTACTCGCACTTATTTTGTGTATTGGTTATCTTGTACCTAGAAAAACAAGAGTGTTTTTGTGAGGTTGTTCTTGAGCCCGGAAATCAAGAAGTTGTAAGAAGTTGGCACTAAACTAGAAAGTGCAAATTCCAAGTTCTAAGAAAAGTCCTAGTCGATAAAACTAGGTAGGGGACGTAGGCTTCGTTAATAGCCGAACCTCTCGAACAATTCCTTGTGTTCTTTTTTATCTGCACTTTTATACTCCGCTATTTTTGCTTCCGCACGAAAAAGAGTACAATACTCTTAACCGCATTATTCAACCCCCCTTCTAGTGGCGGTATAAATCTAACAGATTTGGAGTGATGAAACAGATTAAATGATGATTAATCCGACTAAGGAGCTTGAAAATGATGATAGGTGAATGCAGCTCGAAAAGATCTATCCAAAACATCCAAAATCGCCCAAAACCGACGGAAGGAAGAGAAGAAATGAAGAAATGACGAATCTGGACTGAGTTGTCCCATATATAGTAAACCCAGCTTAGCGCACGCTATGACCTGATATTTAGCATGCGCTAGCGGTTTACTGGGCAGTACAGTGAGCTCTAACTGCCTCATTAGCGTGCGCTACGAACTTGATAGCGTGCGCTAACACCTTACCGATAGCGTGCGTTAATCCAAAATGTTAGCGTGCGCTAACTGATATCTGATACCCAGAAACTAAAGTACAGAACCTACTATCCTCCGCCTTGCTCGTGTTAGCGTGCGCTACTAATGTGACTTAGCGTGCGTTACCAGCACAGTTAGCGTACGTTACTTACCACTCGTAGCGTACGCTACGAATTTCTCAAATCAATCCAGTACCTTCTGGACTGTCTGCCTCACTTACGCTAGCGTGCGCTAATACTGAACCATAACGTGCGCTAGTTGCACCCCGTTAGCGCGCGCTAACAAGAACACGTAGCGTGTGCTACCTCTCAAACTGAATACAAAAATATGATGATGATGATGACAATAATCTCGGCTCGATCTCAAATAGTGATGAATGATGAATAACAACTGATATGCGATTCCAAAGTACGCCGAACGGTGAACACAGTTGAATGAATATGAATGATGAATGATTATTACTGAGTGAAAAAATTCTGAGTGAAATTTACTGAATGATAATAGTGAATTCAAAGCCGGGTATTACATACTCCCCCCCTTAAAAAGAGTTTCGTCCTCGAAACTGAGGGTAACCAACTCGGGATGTGAACTATCCATTACAATCTGAAAACAATATCTCCATGAATACTACTTAATGCGAACCACTTCGCCTGCACAACTGGGACAATCCCATGACTCGTAACACCGGCGCACACCCCTCGCCCATCGGTAACGGACGCCCAAACAAACACTGATTCACGCCTCAAAAGAAAAACAACAATGCACATACTCCCAAGTCCTCCTGACTTGGCGTCTCGAATCACAATGAACAAATACTTAGATTATCACGAAATCTTGGGTACAACACCAAAAGAAAGAAATCCCAACAAATGACCCAAAACTCAAGATCCTCAATTACCATAGTTACAAGATAAATCAACAACAGATGGTTCACAACCACAATACTACGATGTAGATAAGTTAAACAGCAATTTGGAACACAAGGCTACATCTCAAATGTACCCAACATCGATATCCTCCAGATCATCGATCTCCTCGATCTCATCGATTCAAGGAAGACTCAAATCTGAACTCATCGCTTAATGATCCCGGAAGGTCACAAATCGAGAGTGACTATGATAAATGATAAATTACTAGAAATCCGACAAGGATCAAGAATGACTCACCAAGGTGAATTAATAACGTAATGAGTGATAGTTCAAATAAAATGATTGGAGTCGTTGATCCTCGTGAATTGAATGATTAGTTTGATAATTATAAGTCTCAACATGATTGATATATGATGAATGAATTATATGAATGAATGAACGACAAATGAAATGAAAGATTATCCTATTACCGAGCAAGAATTTAACTTGTTCAAAGCCGGTGATGAATGTCCTTATCTCTGGCTCTCGAAGCCTGATAGGACCCCTTGGATGATGTACGGGCTGGAGTAACAAAGTCTCCTGAGGCCCGTGAACTCTCTCAAGATCTACTGGCACCAGAACTCCTGCAGTATTTCTGAAGGTGTCCCTGCCTCCCACATAGAAAACAAACAACGGCCTGTATCGAGCACCGGGTACTGCGATGTCCTATAGTATCACAGTTAAAACAAACAACAATCGAACTTGTCGTCTGAGAAGAAGATGCTTTCCCAGCATGAAGACGACTAGAAAATGACCTCTTGAATGCCGGAGCCCGATGTCTCTCTAAACGAACCGACATTCTAGTCCTCTCACCAGAAGAAACTGAAGGGTGCTTCTGAATAAGCTCCTTGATCAATAGCTCTGCTCCCAGAGCCTTCTCAATGAACTCACTGAGTAAATTACAATTGTGATTGGACAAATACTTCCTCAACTGCGGGTTTAGCCTTTTCTAAAATACTTGATCTTATCCATCTCAGTACGGATAACAGACGAAGCAAACTAAAGTAGTCCCTGAAACTTCTAAGCAATGACAACAACACCCTCATCCTTGACAGATTCGGGTTTTAAAACCTCTGATAACTTAGCTTCACGAAGTGGAGCCGATAATACCTCTCTATCATGAGAGTCTTGAACTCACTCCAAACACAATCACGATCGGTGGGTTTTAAAGAGGCCACCACGAATAAGTGCCCTTACTCAAGTAGTAAGCCGCTATTGTCACCTTACTCTATTCCAGAAACTGAACCATGTCGAAGAGTTTATCAAAATGC
This sequence comes from Orobanche coerulescens, assembly GCA_033398695.1. Classification (NCBI taxonomy): domain Eukaryota; kingdom Viridiplantae; phylum Streptophyta; class Magnoliopsida; order Lamiales; family Orobanchaceae; genus Orobanche; species Orobanche coerulescens. Next base: position 154,944,676 of record CM065810.1, on the reverse strand, counting down.
TCAAGCCAATGAACAATATCAGCTGGTTCCGACGAACTCCCAAAAGTAGGAGGCCTCTGACGAGAGATATCGCCAACAATCTGACTCACTCCCCCAGTATGTCCATGAAACGGCACCTGGAATTCCTGATGTGGTGGACCACGAACCATCGAGGTCTGCATGGTCTCTATCAGTCGCGTCATCTAAGTCATCTGGGCCATCATGCCCTGCATGCATATGGATGGGTCCACCCGAACACCTTCCGATTGAGCTGTTTCCTGGGTATGACTCCCTGACAGTGAATGATTATCTGATAGTGAATGAGTAGCATAGCTAACTGATGAACACATGTTATCCCTCGCATTCGCGCGGGCATTTAGATAATATCCCGGGTTTCGGCCCGCACCGCGGCCTCTTCCCCTGCGTCATCTGACAACTCTATCCATACTGAAGCAGGATTGTCACATGATAATTATAGATCCCGCATGGAGATCGCATTATGATTACGTTACAGAATGATAATAATGAGCATACACGTTTACCACAATGAATGCATTAATAATGCAATGAAATGATCGTCGACATTACGTCGGAATATGATAAGATCATATGAAAGATTAAGTGAGGTGACATGATTATCTGATGAAATTCCTGAAATGATTATCTTAAACAAGTTAACAAGATTGATAATTCAATCCACAAGATCAACAACCGAGCAATGATATTGACTGAGTGATTAATGAATTAACATGATCGACAAGATCAAAAATGATGATTAAGTATTATTGACTGATGAATGAGTCGATCCTTATCACTTATATAGATCACAAGTATTCCAAAACAATTAACCATGAATCAACTGTAACACAAATGTCACATATAATTTTCAACAAAACATGTGCAATCAATGACATAATGAATGTATGAACATAACGAGAATCGAGTCCTTACACAGGTCATACGAAGCTTCGAGGTCTCGCGATACTAGTCTTCACTGACGACGACTCGATGAATAAATGACTCGTGCAGTCGTACAAATTTCGCGACTCACAAAACCCGACTGTTCAAATTGTCATAATCTGACAGCCCCACTACTACCGCAACGGTAGAGCCACAAAACTCACACATCAGGGTATCTCACAACCCAACGGCTCTGATACCATCTTCTGTAACACCCCCAAATCCTATTGGATTATTACAGTGCCGTGGACCCCACGTCAGGAGATCCACCAGGCGAACATGACTAAAATACATTAGATTAACCAACAAGGGTGATCACAGTCCCTACAATGATATCCGACACACTATTCCGATAAGGAGTTTCAACGACAACGATGGGCCTACACGGCCCAAAATAAAAATACAACAACATCCACGAGCATCTGCTCGGGTAATACATAATGACAATGACTCACAACCTGGAGAACACTCCAATTGACTTACCAACATAAACAACTCGGACTAGTATCGCTCGAATGCCTCGTCGCCATCATCATGCACCTGTGTCCCAACTCTCTCCTCGCAAGCACCTAAAACATGAAAACATGCTCCGCCCCCACGGGGTCCGTCATCCAGATAATGAACATCAAATACATGTATAACATGATATGCATCCAAACGCAGAATGAAACGGTACAATGATAATAATAATAGGAGATGCTCACAAACCAAGGTGAGAACCGAGCATTTTTGAAACACTATGCCCACAGCATATGATCAATACCTACTCAACAGGTTAAATTATACGTGCCCAATGGCAAATCAGCGATACAGAACACCACAATGAATTACACGAAGATGAACCAAACCAGAACTGAATTAAATATGAATCAAAATGAATTACATGAAGATGAACAAAACCAGAACTGAATTAAATATGAATCACAATGAATTAGCCGAAGCCACGGCAAGAAGCCGTATGAAAATGAAACCATCCAATGGTCGTTGACCTACTGAGCTGTAGGTGTTGGGGGAAACAACCGCGAAGGTTCAGGCCCCACCAAACTTACCCCATAATGAAACCATCCAATGGCCGTTGACCTACTGAGCTGTAGGTGTCGGGGGAAACAACCGCGAAGGTTCAGGCCCTACTAAACTTACCCCATCAAGCACTAGCCGAGACTAGCCTCCAAAAACACAATTAATCACAAACGGCAATGATCCTAAGATTACCGAATTCACGAGAATGATAGTGTGCTGCCTTGAGTCGGCCAACACAACAACAATGACTCACAGATGGGAACCGTCCTCGGCGGCCCCAATTCAATACCTCGATTGCCTTAGAATGGCCAACCGATAACAATGAGGCAGCGGATGATTCAACACTTTGATTGCCTTAGAATGGCCAACCGATAACAATGATACAATAAATGATTGAACACTTCGATTGCCTCAGGACGGCAAATCGATAACAATGATACAATGAATGATTGAACACTTCGATTGCCTTAGGACGGCCAATCGATAACAATGATACAATGAATGATTGAACACTTCGACTGCCTTAGGACGGCCAATCGATAACAATGATGCAATGAATGCCTCGGCACCTTTAATCGGTTACCGACGACAAGGATGAGGAATAAATTACGACAATGCCTTCAATCGGCCAATACAACATGAATAACAGTACGCCAACATTAATAACAATGATTACAACAATGTCTTAGATCGACATCAATATCAATAACAATCGATACATCGATACCGTGAACCGGCTATCGACAATAACATTAACAACGAGTATCCCAATGCCTTGAACCGGCCATTAATGAACAATAACAAACATTTGGCATAATTGCTGAAGAGTATCGTATCGAACGATCCCCTAATATCAATGAACTTATGAAGAGACTAAGTCTCGGAATGATACAACACATTCATACACATAAATGATAACATTAATCTCATTGACTAGTACAAGTATAAAACTTGCCTCAAACCGAAGGCGAGAAAGTCCTTCCACGAACAACGTCCTTGAAGAATATCGGCCGCTCGAACGACCTTGAACAACACAAGTACCAACAATTCGCTTAATATATGAACTATTCATGATCACAACCAACTCAAAAGATCGATACAACACTACCCACACTCATTGGGGCAATCTAACAACCACGTTGTAAACAATCTCTAATTGTTTATAACCAAAACTCAATTATACCGAAAACTAACTTCCAATGAATGATTCAATCCAACAAAACCTCATGACTACTATCAATAATCCCATAGGAATACTTAAATCGGGATTTCAACAACATCTAGTCGGAACCCCCAAAAATTCCAAAGTCAACACCAAGGTTTTCTTGAAAAATTCCTCAATGATTCAAAATTTCCGAAAATTACACCAATAAATCTGTAAGAATACAAGTATCCAAGATAGATAATCCATATCTAACATATTTCAACAAAAAAGCAAGCTAACTCGAAGAGATCGGGAATAAAACCTTCAAATCCCGAAATTCAAGATTCAATGAAAAATTACCTTGATTTGGAGTGATGAAACTGATTAAATGATGATTAATATGACTAAGGAGCTTGAAAATGATGATAGGTGAATGCAGATCGAAAAGATCTCTCCAAAACATCCAAAATCGCCCGAAACCGACGGAAGGAGGAGAAGAAATGAAGAAATGACGAATCTGGACTGAGTTGTCCCATATATAGTAAACCCAGCTTAGCGCACGCTATGACCTGATATTTAGCGTGCGCTAGAGGTTTACTGGGCAGTCCAGTGAGCTCTGACTGCCTCGTTAGCATGCGCTACGAACTTGATAGTGTGCGCTAACACCTTACCGATAGCGTGCGTTAATCCAAAATGTTAGCATGCGCTAACTGATATCTGATACCCAGAAACTGAAGTCCAGAACATACTGTCCTCTGCCTTGCTCGCGTTAGCGTGCGCTACTAATGTGACTTAGCATGCGTTACCAGCACAGTTAGCATACGTTACTTACTACTCGTAGTGTATGCTACGAATTTCTCAAATCAGCCCAGTACCTTCTGGACTGTCTGCCTCACTTACGCTAGCATGCGCTAATACTGAACCATAGCGTGCGCTAATTGCACCCCGTTAGCGCGCGCTAACAAGAACACGTAGCGTGCGCTACCTCTCAAACTTAATACCAAAATATGATGATGATGATGACAATAATCTCGGCTCGATCACAAACAGTGATGAATGATGAATAACAACTGATATGCGATTCCAAAGTACGCCGAACGGTGAACACAGTTGAATGAATATGAATGATGAATGATTATTACTGAGTGAAAATTACTGAATGATAATAGTGAATCCAAAGCCGGGTATTACATTAAACGTATAAAATATTGATCAGATACTAAACATGAATTAAAACCGAGTATTGGAAAAGGAAATCAAAATAGGTCAATACTGCGAATCCTCAAAACCATAACAATTCAACATACTCTTATGCCTTGAAATCTTACAGGTTTAGCCGGGCATGATGGAAAAAGAAGAATAAATCATAATCATCACTACACCATATATGGATTTCAACAATACCTTAAAAACTGTGTTCAAAAGTCTAAAAAGTATTGGTGAAGGCAAAGAAACATGCTACGGCTACACTTTGACCTAATTTGAAGGTGTTACAAAAATGGCCGCAACCATAGGGGTCTAAGGTAACATTTTTCTTGTTTTTTGTAACATGTGAAAAAAGTATAACAATAGACTCCCATGCCAACACTTTTCTTGTCTGTGCCTACACTAGATTTTGTGTTGTTGTAGACTGAAGGCCACACTTTTATATATTTAGTGACACAAATATTTGTGTAGCTCTAGACCTATGCTAACACTCATGAGGTCTAATGTAATATTAAATTGTGAAACACTTTGACATTCTTACCAACAACTTTAACACTATGGCTACACTTATATATGAACAGTTCTAACTTTTGCCAACTCACTTTTAATCTTTGCCAACACAATTTTTATATTTTGTCAACAGAAAGAATTATAAATAAGAGTCTATGGGTACATTTTTGCAGGTTTTTACCAACATTTTTCATGTAAAAAGCAACATGTTATATTGGAAAATAGATATTACCATAAAACAGTCAATACCAAATAAATAATGTCAACCATAACAACATCCAAAATACATGACTGCCAAATATTCAATCCACAATCAAATAGCCAAATGCACTTACATAACCCAACATCCAAAATCCCAACTTAAAATGCCATTCAACAATTAGTTTAAGTACTATTTAATAGTTAAGAACAAGTTACCATTGCAATCCATAAATAACAAATCTACTCGAGTCACTTAGCTAGCATAAATATAAAATGATGAAACACTACACCATATATGGTCTTTACCAACACATGTGATAGGTGTTTCCACATCAAATGTTGCCTTATATGGCTAAATTTAGAATACATTCGATATAAGGCAACACTGTAATTTCATGTTGCAGTTGGTATAAAATAATGTTACCTTAAATATAATTAAGCCTTCAATGCCAACACTTATATGGGTGTTGCAGTAGATATGGCTAAAAAAATATGCTGAAAGTACCGTATACCGTACTTATCGTATCAAAAAAATACCGAAAATACCGAGTTTTCGGTATACCGTAATTTTCGGTATGGTATGATACCGTACCGTTTGATTTCGGCACGACAATGGTATGGAATGTGTGATACCGCCGGTATACCGTTGCCGTACCGAATTTCGGTATATATCGAATTTTTCGGTATATACCGGTATCTCGGTATATTGATCTACCATTATGTATTGTTTTTCGGTATATACCGGAATGCCAATATATTTTGAAATTTTAATTGCATATTTATAATTTTATAGGTTATAAATCTGCTAAGTGTACACTTATTAAAAATAAAAAATAGAATTTAAAACTTAGAATTGGAATTTAGAACTCGAGTACTCAACCCTAATTTCAGATTTCAGTTTCCGCCTCCCTAACCCGTCGCAAACCCAAACCTGCGGGTTGTCTTCACCGGTCCGGACTCCGGCGCGCTGCTCTCGAGTCTCCTCACGTTGCCTCGCAATTCGTCTCATTGATATCTCCTCGCGCTGCCTATTTTGTTCCGACTTCCGCTAGCCACGTCCGATATGGAGGTTTTAGTAATACAAAAGAGACAGAATCATTTAATGTTGGTCATAAGGAGGATGAATTTGGTGAAGAGAAATATGGAACGATCACTAATTCAAAGAAAAAAGTCATTTCGTAAAGGCAGATTTGTGTTGTGTCATATATCGCCTTTACAATTTAGTTCACACTTCTCCTTTATTCTTTATGAACTTCAACATCTAAATAATATCACAGCTTTTCTTGTTTTTCATGTATGCTTTTAATCATCTTGACTTAATTTATGTGAAATATTGCGTTTGTTTTATTATATGGATTGTTAGCTGATTGAAATGATGAGGACGTTCTAACTTATAGAAACTTTCCCTTTTTGTTTTGTAGATGCACTTTTGCTCATATGCATATTCTAGCCACAATTTACAACTCTTCCAAAATAGTCTTTCAATTATTTCTTGGGAATGTGAGGCTTTTTAGTGATTGTTCCCTCATGGCAGTCATGTTACTGATTGATAGAATTGTGTTAGTCCTCTTGGATTAAAGGGTCTTAAATTGTCTAAGATGACATTTTGGCACAAACTCCATGTACAGATATTGAGTTTGGACTCTGGATTGCTTTAAGTTTGAAATTTAGTCACTACTCGTTTTGCTTGATAGTGGTCTTGCTTTCTTCTCTCCTGCCACTGCCGGTTCATCAAAAACCAGCAAGCCAGAGGAATATGTTTCAATTTCTTCATAAAATACATCTTCAAACACATATTATGAAGTTTTTGATGATTTTGATCCTCCGAGGGACGTCAGGTGCTAGTAAGTAATAGTGCTTTAAGCCCATCTCTTCCTAGCTGCATTGCTTGGACTTGTTTCTTTTGCTAACAGAAAATGTCAAAAGGGATAGCTTTAGCTCACTTAATTCACATTTCATAGTTATATATAGTACATGAACCAGGAAATGTAAATGCTATTATCTGGATGAGAGCTTTAGTAATGAAGGTTCTTTTTATGTAGAAATGATACTTCTGCTTGATTTTCACTTGACATGGAACTAAAGAATATACACTTACTTGCTAACCTCTAAACTTGTGATATTGAACATAGTTTCCTTGGCCCTTGGGTATATTTATCGTTTATGTTGAATATATCACTAAGACACTAAGCTAACTTAGTAATAACTTTAGATGGTAAGCACACATGATAAAAAAAGGTTAGCGCCGGTTCTCATCATGTTTTAGTACATGGGCTGGATAGGTATTTCTATTCACAGTTTGGCACTTGTAATTTCTCAGTGCTACTGATGTTTAAATCTGTTGGGAAAACAATCCCTGTATCGATATTGTTAGGAAAAAACAATCACTGTATCGAAAAGATCAAGACAGAATGTTTTGACAATATGCCAATCCAGCATACAGCAAGCAGCTATATCGAAAAGCTGATCAACCTGTATGGAAGACTTCTCGTAGCCCCACCATACAGAATCAATCATACATCAAAAGAGTCTTATAAAGACTAAGTATGGAAGCTGTTTCGAATCGACAATACAGCTATCATTCCATACAGCATCCAAACAGGACAAGAAGGAATCTTTGTTATTCACTAAGACAAAGTCCTGTTTGAGAAAATATATTTAAATACTAAAGGATAAAGTATTTAAATATCAAGCCGTCAGAGATCTTCAAATTTAGCGCAAAATCTGGATCGTGTTTTGTTCAAACACATCATCCCGTTGGAATGGAATCTTGCTCAACGGATTTATATCAACGAATATATTTCAGAAAGCTATATATATATATATATATATATATATATATATATCCCCAGCCTTTGAAGATCTACATACACGCAAACAAATGAACGAACGAATATTCAGAGCAAACATATCTCCCAAGGCATTCTGCTATTCTGAAAGAAGAGATATACAGTGCTCAAAACCGTGAACAACACATCATCAGCTAAAAGCTCAGAAAGTCAAAGTTGTTGTTCAAATATTGTTCTATCCCTTGAACAAACCTATCAGCCCTGTGTAGACTGAGAAACCTTGCTCTTCCCGAACTGTGTGTGACGGACTTGCATTGAAAAGGAGAAGCTTCGGAACTGTGTGTGAAGAAGCCAGTCAAGTGAAAGCTCAAACCAATCTGTGTGAACGGTTGAAGGCTAAGATCATTATATCAATCTGTGTGAACGATATACTTATTAGGTTTGATTATAAATACGTAGTTGTGTACGTAGTATTTATAATAAACATTTTCACTCCTGTGTGGAGGACCAGCGGACGTAGAGGGGTTTACCTCGAACCACTTTAATTATTGTGTCAATTACCTTCTGCAGTTACTGATTTATTATTTGTGATTATCTTTAAGTATACACTTCATATCTAGTTGTTGTATTTACAGCAACTTATTTTGATAAGACTTCCGCTACGCACTCAGATTTGAAAACCGTACAGCTTGTTGTTTAAAACACTCTCCAAGCTGTATCATGTATACTTAGTGGCCAACAAGTGGTATCAGAGTGGTTGATTATAAAAATAATCAGTCGTATTTTTGATTGAATCAGATCCTTAAATCACTTATTTTTATAAAACAGTCTTTTTCTTCCTTATATCTTCATATGGATACATCTATGATCAATAAAATTCCTATGTTCTCTATTAATGAATTTGATGATTGGAGAATTAGGATGGAGGCTCATCTTGAAGCGATGCACGAAGAGATGATTTTTGTTATACAGGATGGCCCCATAAAGATAATGAAGGTAAATCCGGCCGCAAGAATTGAAGGCCAGGCTCATGCTGAGATGCTCGAGAAAGAGCGCGAACAATGGACTTCTGACGAAAGAAAGCGCGCCAACCTCGACAATGTTGCTAAGAATGCGTTATTTATCTCTCTTGATAAAGGCACGTTCTCAAAGGTAAAAAGCTGCAAAACAGCCAAGGAAATCTGGGATAAACTCAAGTTAATTTGTGAGGGAATTGAGCTCTCAAAAGAAAACAATATTTCAAAATTAACTCAGCAATTTGAATCTTTTGAAATGAAACCAACCGAAACACTTGAGGAACTTGACCTCATATTCACTGGGGTTGTTGGTGAACTTGAAGCATTAGGCAAAATTTATACTCAAAGGGAGAAAAACCTAAAGATTTTCAGATCTCTCCCTGCCCGATGGGACATTAAGACCACAGCTATGCATGTGTCGTGTAATCCTAGTGAAATATCTACTTTTGATCTCTTTTCTGACCTTAAAGTATTTGAGTACGATATAGACATGAGAGAGAAAGCTGAAGAATCTCCCGCTAGGACTACAGCCTTAGCTGTTGTATCCAACCGAAGACACAACATGCCGAGCTCATCAAAGCCCATTCATAAGAATGCTGACAGCGACGATGACATTCTATCGCAAAACGAAATGGCACTCCTCATGCATTAATTCAAGAAGTTCATCAAGCAATCGGGAAAGACTCCATACAGGCCCAAGCCTGTACACAAGGTAAGTACTGAAACTTCCTCTGGTGATGCTAACCTGTGTTATAATTGCAGGAAACCTGGACATTATGCAAATAAATGTCCTCATCCCAAAGTTCAAAGGTTGCCGGAAGCCAAGCAACAAGAAAAGGATGAAATAAGACATGCTTGGAAAAACAAGCTCAAAGCCCTGATTGGTGAATCAGAAGCTGCCCCCGCTCCATCTAAATCCAAAGAATGTCTTCAGGTATTCACTGACAGTGATTCATCTCATGATGATTTCAAAGATAAAGCCTATATGTGCTTATGGCCAAGGATATTCCGGAAGATGAAGATAGCGATGATGAGGTAAGCTCAACTTCAGCTATTCCCTCCAATGCATCTCATACTTTTGCAAATATGATGAATGAGTTTAAGACCATTCAAATGGCCCATGAGACATTAAAAAAATGAAAATATACAGCTCCAACTTCCTAACTTAGAGCTGAAAGAAGAAAATGACTTGCTGAAAGTAAATTATGAAAATATGTTTGTTGATTGTGAAAACAGCAAAGTCGAATATGAAAAACTCATGGAGAGCAATCATCAACTTGCTCATGAACTAAGTGAGAGTAAATCTCATAGTGAGAGCAATACAAATGATTTTGTTCTACTTCAAGCCAAAGTAAAAACTCTCGAAAAACGAGAAGGAGAATTTGAGACCATTCTGAAATCTTTCGAGAAATCATCTAAAAGAATGGAAGAAATTCTAAGCACTGGGCAACATGCTCATGATAAAAGTGGCTTAGGATACAGCTCATTTTCCAATAAAGGGAAAACGAGTACTGTGTTCATCAGGGGTGTGGAACCCATTCCTGTATCGTAAGAAGTTCCGAGTCCTGTGAAGGAACCCGTTGCACCGCGAATAACAAAAGCTGCCATTCCGCCACCTCAGTCCTATTCCTGACAGCGGAATCACCAACCATTCAGACATGTAAGGCGTATCCAACAGCATGCTCCCCGAGCATATCAGCAGCGCCAACTTCCGTTCAGAAGGAAGGCTGTAAGTACTTTCAGTACAACACGCCTAGGTATTTGATACAAGAGCCTCGTCATTCATCGCGACAGCAAGTTTCCACACAGTATCAACAACAATGTTGGGAATCCAACTGGAGACCCAGAAGGCTGTAATACCCGGTTGTAATTCAGTAATTATCATTCAGTATTTATCATTCAGTCATTATCACTCAGTAATTTCACTCGTTAATGATCATTTGTCATTCATATTCAATCATTGTGTACACTGTTCAGAGTAATTGTATCGTGTATCAACCGTCATTCATCATCAATCTAATTGAAGAATCGTGCTGTGTTTACCATCATTGTCATTTCTTAGTGTGCTGTGTGTGAGGAGTAGCGCACGCTACGTACTCTTTTAGCGTGCGCTAATTGAGTATTGGTAGCGCACGCCACCTCTCAACACTAGCGCACGCTAGAGTAGTTGAGCACCCGTAAGGCACCGGACTCAGCTGGGATTGTAGGTAGCGCACGCCACGAATTGTAGCGCGCGCTAGTGATCCGAGTAGCGCACGCTATGCGCCTGTAGCGCGCTAAGGTCGGATCGTGTTGAGTCCAAAGGGCTACCGGACCGATGAATTTATTCCTAGCGCACGCTAGAGTGGTTTTCGATACGCAAGCGATGTAGTAGCGCACGCTAATCGTTGGTTGTAGCGCACGCTATCGAGATCGATCGAGAGGACAAGGTTTCGACTCCGATCGGGCATCGATAATTTGTTAGCGCACGCTAACAATGGGTTTTAACGCACGCTAGTGGTATGGCCGTAGCGCACGCTACAAAAAGGTACGTAGCGCGTGCTACCGTGTTCGGACAAGGTACCGGACTACCCAAATTACTCGTTAGCGCACGCCACGCACAAGCGGCTAGCGCACGCTAACCTCGGAGTGGCTATAAATCGACAGCCCAGCCTGGCCATTTGTCAACTATTCTCATTCTCTCGCTTCTGCTCTAGGCGATTTGGGCGATTTTGGAGAGTTCTCTTCGAGCTTTTATCATCCATCATCATCTTCAAGTCTTTGAGTTGGATTATCATCACTTCATCATCTCCTTATCATCGAATCAAAGGTATTAATCTCTTGGATCTAGAATTTCGGATTTTTGGGTTTTTCCTTTCGATTTCTTCGTAAGCTTCGATTGTTATTGGAATATGTTAGATATGAATTATCTACCTTGGATAAATATATTCCTATGGATTTATCGACTATTTTGGGGATTTATTTCAAGAACCCTTGGGGTTGACTTCTGCTAATTTGGGGATTTCCGATTGTCGTTGTTGTAATCTCAATTGTGGATTTCTATGGGATTATTGATATCATTGAAAGTGTTTTGATGGTTTGAAATACTCATCTTGGAGTTGGTTTCGATATATTCGAGTTCGAATATTGTTGTATCGACGTTTGATCGATTATGATCGTTTTTGATTTGCGTAATGATCGGATTATTGGTAATTGTGTTATTCAAGGTTGTTCGAGCGATCGACATTTCATTTAGGACGTTGTTCGTGGACGGACATTCTTCATCGGTATTGTGTAAGTTAATTCTTACTCGGTTAAAAGGATATTCATTCCTTTTGATGTTGTTCATTCATAATCGTAACTCATTCATCATTGTATTAACCGTATCAAAACTTGTCATTGTCAATTAATCACCTCAGTCATAAGGAACGACGGTTCCAATCATTTCATTAAGCTGTCATTCATTTCACCATCATTTAATCTTGGTGAGTCACGATTCATTTTCGTTGTCACGTTTGTCATATTGTGGCATTCCGGGTCATACTGGCGTGCCGGTTGGTATGTGTAGGATTTTCATGTCGGGCACATTATAGTCGTGTGTTGGTTGGTGGCCTCACATTGGACTGTGCACACGAGTTGATGGCTTCGTGAGACTGATTAGGTACAAGACCACACGTGTATTCGATCGATACTCGTTGGTGGCTTGTGCACGGACACATCTCCATCCCGGACGTAGTGTGGCGCCATTCCTTTGAGCCGTACTGATAGTTGATTCATATAGCATGTTTGATTGCGTATGTTTCGACAGGATAATTCATAACTTCAGATATATCATGATTGTGTATTTTCAACCCTTGAGGATTGTTGTTACGTAATCAATTCCATTGGGGATATTTTTTTCAGGTCATGGCAAGGCTAAAACACGGGGAGAGCACGGTGACGGCGAGGAGTCCCAGTGATACTAGAAGGGCCCCCCAGTTTTTTCAGTCATTTATTCAGTCATTTATGTTTCCTTCATTTATTCCGCTGCAGACAGTCCGTTTGAATATTCATTTCACTCAGTGTTGTATATTTTATCTCCATATAAAATATACTTGTATTCAGTATCATCCTGGGTGTGTTGTATGAAACTCCTCATCGGAGTAATTAATTGTGTAATGTGGTTCGGTACTACATTTACCCTGCGTAATTCACTCATTTCCATTAGCCTGGTGGGTCCCAGTCGGGGGTCCACGGCACTGTAATATTCGCCTAGTTTGGGGTGTTACAGAGTTGGTATCGGAGCGTGGTTTTGAATACTACCTTCCGAGTCATGTCTCATTTGAAATCATCGTCATCGGACTAGTATCATTGGACTTTCGCGTCACGTGTGACCTGTGCAAATGCCGAGCCAATCAGACCAAGAACTGTAAGATTTCTGATGCCATGGTATAATTTCTGGCAATAATCATTCATTCATAATTCATCAGTTAACAATCCGCATTCATCATTTTCAATTGTTATCAAGTCGATAATGTTAACTCATTAATCACTCAATTCATTTCATTACTCAGTTGTTGATCTTGAAGATCATATCATCAATCTTGTTAAATTGTTCAAGATGATTATTTCAGTAATTTCATCAGATAATCATGTCACGTCAATTAATCATTCATGTAATCGCTGTATTTGAGCGCGTATGCTCATTTCCATCATTTCATAATATAATCATAATGTGATACTCATGCGAAATATATAATCATCATATGACTTTCCACTTCGCATGGAAAGGGCCGGCAGAGGACGTGGAGGACGAGGCCGTGGAGCAGGCCGAATCCCGAGAACTCGTGTGAATACACGTGCGAATGCCAGGAACAATGCTAACTCATCGAGCAGTGACGCTGCCACTCATTCACCTGGTCGTGATCATTCGCTATCAGGGAGTCGAACTCGGGACACAGCTCAGTCAGAGGGTGTTCGAGTTGACCCACTGGCCTTTATGCAGGGCATGATGGCCCAAATGACTCAGATGGCACAACTAATGGAGGCGATGCGTAACTCCACTACTCAAAATCAACAGGCTCCTCCGCCGCCACCTCAGAGGCAAGAGAGGGGTGTAAGCAATATCATTAGCGATATCTCTCGCCAGCGACCACCTACCTTTGAGGGCTCATCTGTGCCGGCGGATATTGTCCATTGGCTTGAGCATTTCGAGAAGTTATTTGCTATGGTGGATTGCCCTGAAGGGCATAAAGTTTCAGTTGCGGCTTACTATCTTGGTAAGAGCGCTCATTCATGGTGGGTATCGTTGAAGCCCACAGACGTATCATGTACTTGGGATGAGTTCAAGACTCTCATGATGGAGAGGTACTATCCGGCCCCACTCAGGGAGGCCAAGTTGTCGGAATTACTCACTCCCGACCTTTCGGCGGATGATGATGTTCTCGCCATCGCCGAAAAATTTTAGGAACTTCTTCCGTTCGCCTCATCTATCATTCACTCTGAGGCGGACAAGATCAAGTATTTCAGCATGAGGCTGAAACCTCGTATGCGGCTACAGTTGCTTAATCATAATTGTACCACTCTCGCCGAGTTCATTGAGAAAGCTCTCACTTACGAGCTTACTGCTAAGGAAATTGCTAAGCAACAACCCTCATCAGCTAGCAAGAAGTCTAAGAACCGTAATCAGTCTGACGGGAGTCAGGCCACTTTCAAGAAACCACGTGCGGGTTCTACCTTTTCTGAGCGTCCTCCAATGACGCCTAAACTCATGGAATCTCGCCTCGAGCGCGGGCCTGGCCACACTGCTTCAACCGTGAAGAACAGGTCATTTCAGCACCAAATGTCCGGGCGGTATCACGTGCCACAATCAGGATTGCCGGGCATAGGGCCCGTTTTGCCGAAGGGACTCTAAACCTACTCCGTCATCTCAGTTCCCAGTCATTCAGCGGTGCGTAATCAAAGCCACTCAAGGCTGCTCAAGACGACAGAGCTAAAGGCGAGCTAAGAGCTATCGACGGAGCGTCCGGTTCGGGGGCCGGCAAGCCCCGAATTTATGAGATGAAGAAGACCGACGATCCAGAGGCCCGGATGATCTCAGGTACACTCGATATTCTATCTCAACCTGTGTGTACCCTTTTTGATACTGGTGCATCGCATTCATTCATTTCCGAGTCATGTTTGAGTAGACTACGTCTGGGTAGTGCTACTAGTTGTGAGCCTTATGTCATTGGTCTACCTGATGGTAGACGAATTATCGGAAATCGTGAAATTCAAAATTGTCCGATTCAGATTCATGGTCGTGTATGGCCAGCGGACCTGATCGTGGTAGATTTGCCGAGGGACGACGTCATCTTGGGTATTGATTGGCTGGATCGTCATGATGCCATCATTAGTGTCCGTAAGCGTTTGATCACTATCATTTCGCATTTATGGGGTCGAATGTGTGTTTCAGGAGGTAATCCCTACTGCTCGTAAGGTCATTAATTTGATGAAAGCAGTAAGATTACTCAATCAGGGATGTGTCAGTTATTGGTGCTATATGACCAAAACCGAGAAATTATCAGTAATATTGACGGACATTCCGGTAGTGAAGGAATATGCCGATGTTTTTCCAGATGAGTTACCAGGTTTGCCTCCACAGAGGGATGTGGAATTCACGATTGAGTTGGAGCCTGGTACGTCCCCGATATCGAAGGCACCGTACCGGATGGCCCCGACCGAAATGCAGGAATTAAAGAACCAACTTGAGGAATTGTTCGAGAAGGGTTATATTCGACCGAGTGCATCCCCGTGGGGAGCGCCAGTGTTATTTGTCAAGAAGAAGGATGGTTCGTTCCGCTTGTGTATTGATTACCGGGAATTGAACCGGGTGACGATCAAGAATAAGTATCCTATACCCCGTATTGATGATCTCTTAGATCAACTTCAGGGAGCTTTAGTATTTTCCAAGATCGACTTAAGATCTGGATATCATCAGTTGCGGATTCGAGAGTCGGATATCGCAAGGACGGCGTTTCGAACACGCTATGGTCATTATGAGTTTGTGGTTATGCCGTTTGGGTTGACTAATGCACATGCGGTATTCATGGAATTAATGAATCGGGTTTTCATAGACTATCTGGATCAGTTCGTGGTTGTCTTCATTGATGACATTTTGATTTATTATCGTGACCGGGAGGAACACGAGTCTCACCTTCATCAAGTTCTCGACGTGTTGATACGAGAACAACTTTATGGGAAGTTTTCCAAATGTGAGTTCTGGATGTCCGAGGTGACGTTTCTCGGACACGTAATTTCATCATACGGAGTTCGTGTCGATCCTCAGAAGACGGAGGCTATTCGAGATTGGCTACCTCCGAAGAATGTTAAGGAAATCCGAAGTTTCCTCGGATTAGCGGGTTATTATCGTCGATTTGTGGAAGGATTTTCTAAAATCGCTCAACCCATGACGAATCTTTTACGGAAAGATAAGAAATAAACGTGGTCCGACGCGTGTCAACAGAGTTTTGAGGAACTCAAGAGCCGGTTAACTTCAGCACCTGTTCTTTCCTTGCCGCAGGGGACGGAAGGATTTGTGGTCTATAGTGATGCGTCCGGGCAGGGTCTCGGATGTGTACTCATGCAGAATGGGAAGGTTATTTCTTATGCTTCGCGACAATTGAGGCCTTACGAGGTCAATTATCCGACCCACGACCTGGAGCTAGCAGCCGTGGTGTTCGCTTTAAAGATTTGGCGTCATTACCTTTATGGCGTTAACTGTCAGATATTCACCGATCATAAGAGTTTAAAGTATATATTTACTCAGAAGAGTTAAATATGCGACAGAGACGGTGGTTGAACTAATCAAAGATTATGATATCGAGATCCTTTACCACCCGGGCAAGGCGAACGTTGTCGCCGACGCCTTGAGTCGTAAGTCCGTTCAGGAGCAGATGCTTGCTCGACATTAGCCAAGGAACTTCAAATAGGAATTTCGAGACCCGAGATCGAGGTCTGGTTACAATGAGTACAAGAGCAACTTTGTACGTTGGAGATTTCATCGTCACTTGAGGAGGCGATCGGGAGAATCAGGTGTGGACCCATTTTTGTTACGCATTCGAGAGGATGTGACCCAGGGAAAGCCCGGATTTGTGGTTCACGAGGATGGACTTCTTCGTTTTAAGAATCGGTTATGCGTATGGCGAATGACGAGTTGAAAAACTCGATTTTGAAAGAAGCTCATGCTACCCCTTATTCTCGCTCATCCGGTCTAGCAAAATGTACAAGGACTTGAAACAAAACTACCGTGGAGTAATATGAAGCGAGAAGTCGCGAATTTGTTTCGAGATGCTTAACTTGTCAACAAGTTAAGATTGAACATCGCCGACTCGGGAATGTCAAACCTCTCCCTATTCCGTAATGGAAGTGGGAAGACATTTCTATGGATTTCATCACGAGTTTGCCGAGTCGCCGTGGCATGAATACGATCCGTAATTGTGGACCGCTTAACTAAATCGGCTCATTTCCTTGAAATCAAGGATACGTGGGGTCCCGAGAGACTGGCCCAGTTGTTCATCAAGGAGATAGTGAGATTGCACGGTACTCCTAAAACAATCGTTTCCGATCGTGACGGACGATTTGTGTCTCATTTTTAAAAATCAGTTCATCGTGCTATGGGAACTCAGCTTAATCTCAGTACCGCCTTTCATCCTCAGTCCGACGGGCAGTCAGAGAGGACTATCCAGACCTTAGAGGACATGTTGAGGGCATGCGTCCTCGATTGGAAAGACGATTGGGAAGCCCAACTACCATTGATCGAGTTCACGTATAATAATAGTTGGCATGCTTCGATTAAGATGGCACCTTACGAGGCCTTGTACGGTCGTCGTTGTCGATCTCCCTTGTGTTGGGATGACCTATCAGAATCAATCGGCACCGAGCCCGATATGCTTATAGCCGCCCGTGAGAAGGTAGCTCGATCGAGTCGCTTGTTGACCGCCGCAGTCGACAGAAATCATATGCGTATAATCGCTGCCGACTGCTAGAGTTCGAGGCGAGTGACCATGTTTTGATCAAGGTCTCCCCAAGTCGTGGTATCTTCCGTTTTGGGAAGAGGGGTAAGTTGAGTCCGAGATTCATTGGACCGTTTGAGATTCTGGATCGAGTAGGCGAGTTAGCTTACCGATTGGCTTTACCTCCGGCGTTGAGCCGAATTCATAATGTGTTTCACGTATCTCAGTTGCGGAAGTATGTTGCCGACCCGAGTCACGTACTTCAGTTCGATGAAATCGAGATCGCCGATGATCATTCATATGAGGAACGTCCTATACGAGTTTTAGAGCGGCGAATCAAACAGTTGAGGAACAAGACGATTCCTTTGGTAAAAATTCAGTGGTCTAGACACGGAGTCGAAGAGGCTACTTGGGAAACCGAGGATAGTATGCGGGAGAGTTATCCCGAATTGTTTGACCCTTAGTTTCGGGGACGAAACTCTTTTAAGGGGGGGTGTATGTAATACCCGGTTGTAATTCAGTAATTATCATTCAGTATTTATCATTCAGTCATTATCACTCAGTAATTTCACTCGTTAATGATCATTTGTCATTCATATTCAATCATTGTGTACACCGTTCAGAGTAATTGTATCGTGTATCAACCGTCATTCATCATCAATCTAATTGAAGAATCGTGCGGTGTTTACCATCATTGTCATTTCTTAGTGTGCTGTGTGTGAGGAGTAGCGCACGCTACGTACTCTTTTTAGCGTGCGCTAATTGAGTATTGGTAGCGCACGCCACCTCTCAACACTAGCGCACGCTAGAGTAGTTGAGCAGCGATCCGTAAGGCACCGGATCGCAGCTTGGGATTGTAGGTAGCGCACGCTACGAATGGTAAGTAGCGCGCTAGTGATCCGAGTAGCGCACGCTATGCGCCGGTGTAGCGCGCTAAGGTCGGATCGCATTGAGTCCAGGTGGCTACCGGATCAATGAATTTATTCCTAGCGCACGCTAGAGTGGTTTTCAGACGCAAGCGATGTAGTAGCGCACGCTAATCGTTGGTTGTAGCGCACGCTATCGAGATCGATCGAGGACAAGGTTTCGGACTCCAGATCGGGCATCAGATAATTCGTTAGCGCACGCTAACAATAGGTTTTAACGCACGCTAGTGGTATGGCCGTAGCGCACGCTACAAAAAGGTACGTAGCGCGCGCTACCGTGTTCGGACAGTGGGTACTGGACTACCCAAATTATTCGTTAGCGCACGCTACGCATGCGGCTAGCGCACGCTAACCTCGGGAGTGGCTATAAATCGACAGCCTAGCCTGCATTTCGTCATTTGTCAACTATTCTCATTCTCTCGCTTGCTCTAGGCGATTTGGGCGATTTTGGAGAGTTCTCTTCGAGCTTTTATCATCCATCATCATCTTCAAGTCTTTGAGTTGGATTATCATCACTTCATCATCTCCTTATCATCGAATCAAAGGTATTAATCTCTTGGATCTAGAATTTCGGATTTTTGGGTTTTTCCTTTCGATTTCTTCGTGTAAGCTTGGATTGTTATTGGAATATGTTAGATATGGATTATCTACCTTGGATAAATATATTCCTACGGATTTATCGACTATTTTGGGGATTTATTTCAAGAACCCTTGGGGTTGACTTCGGTTAATTTGGGGATTTCCGATTGTCGTTGTTGTAATCTCGAATTGTGGATTTCTATGGGATTATTGATATCATTGAAAGTGTTTTGATGGTTTGAAATACTCATCTTGGAGTTGGTTTCGATATATTCGAGTTCGAATATTGTTGTATCGACGTTTGAGTTGATTATGATCGTTTTTGATTTGCGTAATGATCGGATTATTGGTAATTGTGTTATTCAAGGTTGTTCGAGCGACCGACATTTCATTTAGGACGTTGTTCGTGGACGGACATTCTTCATCGGTATTGTGTAAGTTAATTCTTACTCGGTTAAAAGGATATTCATTCCTTTTGATGTTGTTCATTCATAATCGTAACTCATTCATCATTGTATTAACCGTATCAAAACTTGTCATTGTCAATTAATCACCTCAGTCATAAGGAACGACGGTTCCAATCATTTCATTAAGCTGTCATTCATTTCACCATCATTTAATCTTGGTGAGTCACGATTCATTTTCGTTGTCACGTTTGTCATATTGTGGCATTCCGGGTCATACTGGCGTGCCGGTTGGTATGTGTAGGATTTTCATGTCGGGCACATTATAGTCGTGTGTTGGTTGGTGGCCTCACATCGACTGCACACGAGTTGATGGCTTCGTGAGACTGATTAGGTACAAGACCACACGTGTATTCGATCGATACTCGTTGGTGGCTTGTGCACGGACACATCTCCATCCCGGACGTAGTCTGGCGCCATTCCTTTGAGTCGTACTGATAGTTGATTCATATAGCATGTTTGATTGCGTATGTTTCGACAGGATAATTCATAACTTCAGATATATCATGATTGTGTATTTTCAACCCTTGAGGATTGTTGTTACGTAAATCAATTCCATTGGGGATATTTTTTTCGTGTCATGGCAAGGCTAAAGCACGGGAGAGCACGGTGATGGCGAGAGTCCCAGTGATACTAGAAGGGGGCCCAGTTTTTCATCATTTATTCATCATTTATGTTTCCTTCATTTATTCCAGCTGCATACCCGTTTGAATATTCATTTCACTCAGTGTTGTATATTTTATCTCCATATAAAATATACTTGTATTCATATCATCCCAGGTGTGTTGTATGAAACTCCTCATCGGAGTAATTAATTGTGTAATGTGGTTCGGTACTACATTTACCCTGCGTAATTCACTCATTTCCATTAGCCTGGTGGGTCCCGATGGGGTCCACGGCACTGTAATATTCGCCTAGTTTGGGGTGTTACAGAGTTGGTATCGGAACGTGGTTTTGAATACTACCTTCCGAGTCATGTCTCATTTGAAATCATCGTCATCGGACTAGTATCATTGGACTTTCGCGTCACGTGTGACCTGTGCAAATGCCGAGCCAATCAGACCAAGAACTGTAAGATTTCTGATGCCATGGTATAATTTCTGGCAATAATCATTCATTCATAATTCATCAGTTAACAATCCGCATTCATCATTTTCAATTGTTATCAAGTCGATAATGTTAACTTATTAATCACTCAATTCATTTCATTACTCAGTTGTTGATCTTGAAGATCATATCATCAATCTTGTTAAATTGTTCAAGATGATTATTTCAGTAATTTCATCAGATAATCATGTCACGTCAATGAATCATTCATGTAATCGCTGTATTTGAGCGCGTATGCTCATTTCCATCATTTCATAATATAATCATAATGTGATACTCATGCGAAATATATAATCATCATATGACTTTCCACTTCAGTATGGAAAGGGCTGGCAGAGGACGTGGAGGACGAGGCCGTGGAGCAGGCCGAATCCCGAGAACTCGTGTGAATACACGTGCGAATGCCAGGAACAATGCTAACTCATCGAGCAGTGATGCTGCCACTCATTCACCTGGTCGTGATCATTCGCTATCAGGGAGTCGAACTCGGGACACAAATCGGTCGGAGGGTGTTCGAGTTGACCCACTGCCTTTATGCGCAGGCATGATGGCCCAAATGACTCAGATGGCACAACTAATGGAGGCGATGCGTAACTCCACTACTCAAAATCAACAGGCTCCTCCGCCGCCACCTCAGAGGCAAGAGAGGGGTGTAAGCGATATCATTAGCGATATCTCTCGCCAGCGACCACCTACCTTTGAGGGCTCATCTGAGCCGGCGGATATTGTCCATTGGCTTGAGCATTTCGAGAAGTTATTTGCTATGGTGGATTGCCCTGAAGGGCATAAAGTTTCAGTTGCGGCTTACTATCTTGGTAAGAGCGCTCATTCATGGTGGTTATCGTTGAAGCCCACAGACGGATCATGTACTTGGGATGAGTTCAAGACTCTCATGATGGAGAGGTACTATCCGGCCCCACTCAGGGAGGCCAAGTTGTCGGAATTACTCACTCCCGACCTTTCGGCGGATGATGATGTTCTCGCCATCGCCGAAAAATTTCAGGAACTTCTTCCGTTCGCCTCATCTATCATTCACTCTGAGGCGGACAAGATCAAGTATTTCAGCATGAGGCTGAAACCTCGTATGCGGCTACAGTTGCTTAATCATAATTGTACCACTCTGGCCGAGTTCATTGAGAAATCTCTCACTTACGAGCTTACTGCTAAGGAAATTGCTAAGCAACAACCCTCATCAACTAGCAAGAAGTCTAAGAACCGTAATCAGTCTGACGGGAGTCAGGCCACTTTCAAGAAACCACGTGCGGGCTCTACCTTTTTTGAGCGTCCTCCAATGACGCCTAAACCCGCGGAATCTCAGTCTCGAGCGGCTGGCTGTCACACTGCTTCAACCGTGAAGAACAGGTCATTTCAAGCACCAAATGTCCGGCAGATCACGTGCCACAACTGTGGGATTGCTGAATAAGGCCCGTTTTGCCAAGGGACTCTAAACCTACTCCGCGTCATCTCAGCCCTGTGTCATTCAATGCGTAATCAAAGCCACTTCGGTCGGCTGCTCAAGACGACAGAGCTAAAGGCGAGCTAAGAGCTATCGACGGAGCGTCTGGTTCGGGGCCTAAGCCCCGAATTTATGAGATGAAGAAGACCGACGATCCAGAGGCCCGGATGATCTCGTACACTCGATATTCTATCTCAACCTCGTGTGTACCCTTTTTGATACCGGTGCATCGCATTCATTCATTTCCGAGTCATGTTTGAGTAGACTACGCCGGGTAGTGCTACTAGTTGTGAGCCTTATGTCATTGGTCTACCCGATGGTAGACGAATTATCTAAATCGTGAAATTCAGAATTGTCCGATTCACTTCATGGTCGTATGGCCGGCCGGACTGATCGTGGTAGATTTGCCGAGGACGACGTCATCTTGGGTATTGATTGGCCGGATCGTCATGATGCCATCATTAGTGTCCGTAAGCGTTTGATCACTATCATTTCGCATTTACGGGGGTCGAATGTGTGTTTCAGGAGGTAATCCGGATGTTCGTAAGGTCATTAATTTGATGAAAGCGGAAGATTACTCAATCAGATGTGTCGCTTATTGGTGCTATATGACCAAAACCGAAATTATCGGTAATGTTGACGACATTCTTAGTGAAGGATTATGCCGATGTTTTTCCGGATGAGTTACTCGGTTTGCCTCCACAGAGGGATGTGGAATTCACGATTGAGTTGGAGCCTGCACGTCCCCGATATCGAAGGCACCGCATCGGATGGCCCCGACCGAAATGCAGAATTAAAGAACCAACTTGAGGAATTGTTCGAGAAGGGTTATATTCGACCGAAAAGGCCCCCGTGGGGAGCGCCAGGTTATTTGTCAAGAAGAAGGATGGTTCGTTCCACTTGTGTATTGATTAATGGAATGAACCGGTGACGATCAAGAATAAGTATCCTTTACCCCGTATTGATGATCTCTTAGATCAACTTCAGGAGCTTTAGTATTTTCCAAGATCGACTTAAGATCCGGATATCATCGATTCGGATTCGAGAGTCGGATATCGCAAGGACGGCGTTTCGAACACGCTATGGTCATTATGAGTTTGTGGTTATGCCGTTTGGGTTGACTAATGCACCTGCGGTATTCATGGAATTAATGAATCGGGTTTTCATAGACTATCTGGATCAGTTCGTGGTTGTCTTCATTGGTGACATTTTGATTTATTCTCGTGACCGGGAGGAACACGAGTCTCACCTTCATCAAGTTCTCGACGTGTTGAGACGAGAACAACTTTACGGGAATTTTTCCAAATGTGAGTTCTGGATGTCCGAGGTGACGTTTCTCGGACACGTAATTTCATCAGACGGAGTTCGTGTCGATCCTCAGAAGACGGAGGCTATTCGAGATTGGCTACCTCCGAAGAATGTTAAGGAAATCCGAAGTTTCCTCGGATTAGCGGGTTATTATCGGCGATTTGTGGAAGGATTTTCTAAAATCGCTCAACCCATGACGAATCTTTTACGGAAAGATAAGAAATAAACGTGGTCCGACGCGTGTCAACAGAGTTTTGAGGAACTCAAGAGCCGGTTAACTTCAGCACCTGTTCTTTCCTTGCCGCAGGGGACGGAAGGATTTGTGGTCTATAGTGATGCGTCCGGGCAGGGTCTCGGATGTGTACTCATGCAGAATGGGAAGGTTATTTCTTATGCTTCGCGACAATTGAGGCCTTACGAGGTCAATTATCCGACCCACGACCTGGAGCTAGCAGTCGTGGTGTTCGCTTTAAAGATTTGGCGTCATTACCTTTATGGCGTTACCTGTCAGATATTCACCGATCATAAGAGTTTAAAGTATATATTTACTCAGAAGAGTTAAATATGCGACAGAGATGGTGGTTGGAACTAATCAAAGATTATGATATCGAGATCCTTTACCACCCGGGCAAGGCGAACGTTGTCGCCCACGCCTTGAGTCGTAAGTCCGTTCAGGAGCAGATGCTTGCTCGACACGATTCGAAGGAACTTCAAATAGAATTTCTGAGACCCGAGATCGAGGTCTGGTTACAACGAGTACAAGGGCAACTTTGTACGTTGGAGATTTCATCGTCACTTGAGGAGGCGATCAGGGAGAATCAGGATGTGGACCCATTTTTGTTACGCATTCGAGAGGATGTGACCCAGGGGAAAGCCCCCGGATTTGTGGTTCACGAGGATGGACTTCTGCGTTTTAAGAATCGGTTACGCGTACTGGCGAATGACGAGTTGAAAAACTCGATTTTGAAAGAAGCTCATGCTACCCCTTATTCTGTTCATCCGGGGTCTAGCAAAATGTACAAGGACTTGAAACAAAACTACTGGTGGAGTAATATGAAGCGAGAAGTCGCGGAATTTGTTTCGAGATGCTTAACTTGTCAACAAGTTAAGATTGAACATCGCCGATCGGCGGCATGTCAAACCTCTCCCTATTCCGTAATGGAAGTGGGAAGACATTTCTATGGATTTCATCACGAGTTTGCCGACAGTCGTCGTGGCATGAATACGATCAGGTAATTGTGGACCGCTTAACTAAATCGGCTCATTTCCATGAAATCAAGGATACGTGGGGTCCCGAGAGATCGCCCATTGTTCATCAAGGAGATAGTGAGATTGCACGGATTCTAAAACAATCGCTTCCGATCGTGACGGACGATTTGTGTCTCATTTTTGGAAATCGATTCATCGTGCTATGGGAACTCGGCTTAATCTCGCATCGCCTTTCATCCTCGGTCAGCGACGGCAATGAGAGGACTATCCGGACCTTAGAGGACATGTTGAGGGCATGCGTCCTCGATTGAAAGACGATTGGGAAGCCCAACTACCATTGATCGAGTTCACGTATAATAATAGTTGGCATGCTTCGATTAAGATGGCACCTTACGAGGCCTTGTGCGGTCGTCGTTGTCGATCTCCCTTGTGTTGGGATGACCTATCGAATCAATCGCACCGAGCCCGATATGCTTATAGCCGCCCGTGAGAAGGTAGCTCGATCGAGTCGTTTGTTGACCGCCGAGTCGGCGAAATCATATGCGTATAATCGTCGCCGACCGCTAGAGTTCGAGGCGAGTGACCATGTTTTGATCAAGGTCTCCCAAGTCGTGGTATCTTCCGTTTTGGGAAGAGGGGTAAGTTGAGTCCGAGATTCATTGGACCGTTTGAGATCTGGATCGAGTAGTAGGCGAGTTAGCTTACCGATTGGCTTTACCTCCGGCGTTGAGCCGAATTCATAATGTGTTTCACGTATCTCGATGCGGAAGTATGTTGCCGACCCGAGTCACGTACTTGATTCGATGAAATCGAGATCGCCGATGATCATTCATATGAGGAACGTCCTATACGATTTTTAGAGCGGCGAATCAAACAGTTGAGGAACAAGACGAATCATTTGGTAAAAATACATAGTTCTATACACGGAGACGAAGAGGCTACTTGGTAAACAGAGGATCGTATGCGGGAGAGTTATCCCTAATAGTTTGACCCTTAGTTTCGGGGACGAAACTCTTTTAAGGGGGGGTGTATGTAATACCCGGTTGTAATTCAAGAATTATCATTCAAGATTTATCATTCAGTCATTATCACTCAGTAATTTCACTCGTTAATGATCATTTGTCATTCATATTCAATCATTGTGTACACCGTTCAGAGTAATTGTATCGTGTATCAACCGTCATTCATCATCAATCTAATTGAAGAATCGTGTGGTGTTTACCATCATTGTCATTTCTTAGTGTGCTGTGTGTGAGGAGTAGCGCATGCTACGTACTCTTTTTAGCGTGCGCTAATTGAGTATTGGTAGCGCACGCCACCTCTCAACACTAGCGCACGCTAGAGTAGTTGAGCAGCGATCCAGAAGGCACCGGACTGCAGTTGGGATTGTAGGTAGCGCACGCTACGAATGGTAAGTAGCGCGCTAGTGATCCGAGTAGCGCACGCTATGCGATCGGTGTAGCGCGCGCTAAGGTCGGATCGTGTTGAGTCCAAAGGGCTACTAGACCAATTGAATTTATTCCTAGCGCACGCTAGAGTGGTTTTCACAGACGCAAGCGATGTAGTAGCGCACGCTAATCGTTGGTTGTAGCGCACGCTATCGAGATCGATCGAGAGGACAAGGTTTCGACTCCAAGATCGGGCATCGATAATTCGTTAGCGCACGCTAACAATGGGTTTTAACGCACGCTAGTGGTAAGGCCGTATCCCACGATACAAAAAGGAACGAATAGCGCTCTACCGTGTTAGGACAGTGGGTAATGGACAACCCAAATAACTCGTTAGCGCACGCAACGCACAAGGTCTAGCGCACGCTAACCTCGAGTGGCTATAAATTGGATGCCTAGCCCGATTTCGTCATTTGTCAACTATTCTCATTCTCTCGCTTGTTCTAGGCGATTTGGGCGATTTTGGAGAGTTCTCTTCGAGCTTTTATCATCCATCATCATCTTCAAGTCTTTGAGTTGGATTATCATCACTTCATCATCTCCTTATCATCGAATCAAAGGTATTAATCTCTTGGATCTAGAATTTCGGATTTTTGGGTTTTTCCTTTCGATTTCTTCGTGTAAGCTTGGATTGTTATAGGAATATGTTAGATATGGATTCTCTACCTTGGATAAATATATTCCTACGGATTTATCGACTATTTTGGGGATTTATTTCAAGAACCCTTGGGGTTGACTTCGGTTAATTTGGGGATTTCCGATTGTCGCTGTTGTAATCTCGAATTGTGGATTTCTATGGAATTATTGATATCATTGAAAGTGTTTTGATGGTTTGAAATACTCATCTTGGAGTTGGTTTCGATATATTCGAGTTCGAATATTGTTGTATCGACGTTTGAGTCGATTATGATTGTTTTTGATTTGCGTAATGATCGGATTATTGGTAATTGTATTATTCAAGGTTGTTCGAGCGACCGACATTTCATTTAGGACGTTGTTCATGGACGGACATTCTTCATAGGTATTGTGTAAGTTAATTCTTACTCGGTTAAAAGGATATTCATTCCTTTTGATGTTGTTCATTCATAATCGTAACTCATTCATCATTGTATTAACCGTATCAAAACTTGTCATTGTCAATTAATCACCTCAGTCATAAGGAACGACGGTTCCAATCATTTCATTAAGATGTCATTCATTTCACCATCATTTAATCTTGGTGAGTCACGATTCATTTTCGTTGTCACGTTTGTCATATTGTGGCATTCCGGGTCATACTGGCGTGCCGGTTGGTATGTGTAGGATTTTCATGTCGGGCACATTATAGTCGTGTGTTGGTTGGTGGCCTCACATTGGACTGTGCACACGAGTTGATGGCTTCGTGAGACTGATTAGGTACAAGACCACACGTGTATTCGATCGATACTCGTTGGTGGCTTGTGCACGGACACATTTCCATCCCGGACGTAGTGTGGCGCCATTCCTTTGAGCCGTACTGATAGTTGATTCATATAGCATGTTTGATTGCGTATGTTTCGACAGGATAATTCATAACTTCAGATATATCATGATTGTGTATTTTCAACCCTTGAGGATTGTTGTTCTGTAACTGACCCCGTTGGGGGACATTGTTTTTCAGGTCATGGCAAGGCTAAAGCACGGGGAGAGCACGGTGACGGCGAGGAGTCCCAGTGATACTAGAAGGTCCCCCCAGTCTTTTCAGTCATTTATTCAGTCATTTATGTTTCCTTCATTTATTCCGCTGCAGACAGTCCGTTTGAATATTCATTTCACTCAGTGTTGTATATTTTATCTCCATATAAAATATACTTGTATTCAGTATCATCCTGAGTGTGTTGTATGAAACTCCTCATCGGAGTAATTAATTGTGTAATGTGGTTCGGTACTACATTTACCCTGCGTAATTCACTCATTTCCATTAGCCTGGTGGGTCCCAATCGGGGGTCCACGACACTGTAATATTCGCCTAGTTTGGGGTGTTACAAAGGCAAGCTGTTAGGCCGAAGAAAATAGCTCCACCTCCAAGACGGCATTTGTACTGGACTTATAATAACCCTGAATTTTACATGCATAATAATTATAATGGTTATAGCAACTACGTATATGCCCCATGTAGAAATCGCAATTACGGACCTAAACCATCCTACAGTAAACATATTGCTGTCAGGAAAAATGGGTACCTAAGGGCACTAACATCCATGGACCCAACAATCAAAGGGGACCTAAATTTACCTAATTTGTTTGCTACAGGACATTCTGGAGAAGGACATCTGGTACTTCGACAGCGGATGTTCCCCGCACATTACAGGAGTGTTGGAACATTTTGTTCCATACATATTTAATAAGTGTTTTGATGATTAAAGTTGTTACACAAAATAAAACAAAAGGCGAAGCAAATCATCGAAGGAAACGAAGTACAAAATGCTGGACAGAAGGCCTATTAACGTACGTAACCCAGAGAGCTTAACGTACGTAATATAGGAAGTTTTACGTATGTAATGGATGTTATGTAACATACGTAAAGTTGTGTTTCGATATTCAAAAGAGGAAGATGACGTCATGGCATAGGTCAGCGAGCAACAGACATATTGACTAAAGTTAACATACGTAATGGATTATGGCTAACGTACGTAACCAAAATGACGAAACTCTCTGAACTGATTTGTGAAGAGGCTAACGTACATAACCATTCAAGGTTAACGTACGTAAAGGTGCTTACGTACGTAATGGAGAGAATATAGCGTACGTAATGATGGTCCTGACAGCTAACGGCTAGTTTGATCAAGAAGCCTATAAATACCATGTTTATGGTATTGATTGAGTACAACAACTTCAAGCATACGAGATAATCATCTGATATTCATATTGATATTATTGTAGTTGTAATATTGAGCTTACATTGAGTGATTGAGTGTTATACACAAAATCATACATTGGTGGTAAAAGAAAAGATACGATTGGATTCGGTGTTATTAGGATCAAGGATCCGGCATTGTTAGAATCGCAATCGGCATCTTCGTGAGGTTTATCTAGTACCCATAGAAAGCTAGAGAGATTGATTCCTTGTCCTACGAAAAGGAAAATGGTTTAACTTGGACCGACAAAAAGACAAGTACGAGTGGTTTATCACGGACCAATAGAAGACGTGATTGTAACGGTTATACCTCGACCGATAGAAGAGAGGCGTAGAGGTTTTTATCTTGATCCTATAGAAAAAGATACCGAGAGAGGATGTAGGCTCGTTTATAGCCGAACCTCTATAAATCCGTGCGTCATTTAATTTCCGCATTTTATTTTTCGCTTCCGTAACACGGTGCAAATATCCAATCCCGTTCCAACAATTGGTATCGGAGCGGTACTCCAATACGCGGCTTAACATCCGAGGAGAAAAGATCCAAAAATAGCGTTTCAATTCTCTCCAGTCGAAGGCCTTGATCTCAACCGACCACCATTCTTTGATGGCTCAAATTACTTGACATGGAAGAAAAAGATGTCAATCTTTATTCGTGCCTACGATATAGAGATTTGGAAGATTATTTGTCTCGGCCCAAAAGTTCCTATCAAATCCGACGATACGCTCAAATCTTTTGAAGAATACGACGATGCCGATTGGAAAAATGACCATCTAAATTGTAAGGCCACCCAACTTTTATTTTAGGCCTTAAATCCTGAAGAGGTGAATCGAATCTCGTCGTGTGAAAGTGCGAAAGAAATATGGAAAATTCTAGAAATCACACATGAAGGGACAACTCAAGTTAAGGAAACGAAGATCAATATGCTTCTCCATGACTACGAGTTATTCATGATGAAAGGTGACGAGTCCATCACCAATATGCTCGACCGATTTTAGGTCATCACCAATGGACTTCCCTCATTTGGAAAACCATTGTCTAGTAGCGAAAAAGTCAAGAAATTCTTACGATCACTACCTAGCGAATGAGACGGCACCATGACCGCTATTATGGAATCCAAAGATCTCAACACGCTCGATTTTAGCGCCCTCGTCGGCTCTCTAATTAATTATAAGATCATGTTAAAATCACGAAGTGTCAAGTCAAAACCGAAGGAACGATCCTTAGCCATGAAGGCTAAGATATCGAGAAAGAAAGAAGAAATACCGGTGGAAGAAAGCGACGAAAAAATGGCATACTATGCCAAAAATATTAATAAATTCCAAACCTTGTTAAACCGGAGAAAGAAGGATATCTCAAGTGAATCTAAGAAGTTCGACAATTCTGGTCGACTATGTGAAAAACCAGGCCACTTCGCTAAGTATTGCCGAGCTAAACCCAAGAAGGAGGTTCTTGTGGCTACTTGGAGCGATGAAGATGAAGACGACGAATTTATCGAACAAAATAATCTCGCTCTCATGGCCCGGAGTTCGTTCGACGACAGCGACGTCGAAAGCCAGATTAGTACATCCTCCCGTGATGAACTTTTTGATGCATTTGAATTACTTTATACGGATTTTCAAAATGCATTATCGGAAATCAAATCCCTTAAGTCTAAAATTAAATCTTTGGAAATTGAAAATTCCAAAATTATCGAAAAGGGAAAATTTGTTGAAATCAATCATTCAAAGTGTATTGAAAATGAAAATATTTTGAAGAATGATCTCGCTAAAATCCAAACCGAGCTTAAATCTTCGATAAAGGAATTCTCGCGCGGAAACAAGAAATTTGAACAAATGCTTGGTGTTCAAAAATTTACTTTGAATAAAGAGGGGTTAGGATTCAAAACTCGTTTGAAAAACGAATCCGTTAATTTCTAGATTCCCCATTGCGAAAAGTGTTTAAAAATCGGGCATCATATTTCAAGTTGCAAAAGCCCGAGACGGATGATAAAAATTAAGAAAATTTGGGTTCCTAAAGGAACAATCATTTCAAACATCGTCTACGTTTCTAAACAAAAACCAACTATAGGTTGGATCCCCAAACATTGATTTTTGGTATTTTACTCAGGTGGAGTAATTTTTTTAAAACGGATAATATTTTTAGGGGGAGTTAATACCCTTGTATTTATTTTTGCATATTTCATTACTTATTGAATTTTTTTTGGTATTTTATTGCATTTTTTTATGAATACAAAAAGGGGGAGAGATAGGAGAATGGAAAAATAAGTCGAAAATGTGATTGGAAAAATAAGTCGAGAATGTGATTAACCGTGAAAGGGGAAGAAAAATCGATGGCATACAAAAAGAATTGGAAAAACGAAGGAGTTGAACAAAAATAAGGAGAAGTCGAAAATGAAGGAAAAGAAAAATGAGGAGACGTCGAAAAGATGATGAAAAATTAAAAATGAGAAAAGAAAAGGAGAAAAGAAAAGAAGGAGTCGAAAAAGAAATGGGCGAAGATTCTAACGAAACGGACAAAGTCGAAAACTTTGTTCTGTAAAGATATACATATATTTGTATTTTTACACGTAAATCCCATTGGCGTATTGTTGTTTTGTAATCATCAAAAAGGGAGAGATTGTTGGAACATTTTGTTCCATAGATATTTAATAAGTGTTTTGATGATTAAAGTTGTTACACAAAACAAAACAAAAGGCGAAGCAAAGCATCGAAGGAAACGAAGTACAAAATGCTGGACAGAAGGCATATTAATGTACGTAACCCAGAGAGCTTAACGTACGTAATATAGGAAGTTTTACGTACGTAATAGATGTTATGTAACGTACGTAAAGTTGTGTTTCGATATTCAAAGGAGAAGAACTTTGGAAGATGATGTCATGGCATAGGTCAGCGAGCAACAGACATATTGACTAAAGTTAACGTACGTAATGGATTATGGCTAACATACGTAACCAAAATGACGAAACTCCCTGAACTGATTTGTGAAGAGGCTAACATACGTAACCATTCAAGGTTAACGTACGTAAAGGTGCTTACGTACGTAATGGAGAGAATATAGCGTATGTAATGATGGTCCTGGCAGCTAACGGCTAGTTTGATCAAGAAGCCTATAAATACCATATCTATGGTATTGATTGAGTACAACAACTTCAAGCATACGAGATAATCATCTGATATTCATATTGATATTATTGTTGTTGTAATATTGAGCTTACATTGAGTGATTGAGTGTTATACACAAAATCATACACGAGTGGTAAAAGAAAATATATGATTGGATTCGGTGTTATTAGGATCAAGAATCCGGCATTGTTAGAATCGCAATCGGTATCTTCGTGAGGTTTATCTATTACCCATAGAAAGCTAGACAGGTTGATTCCTTGTCCTACGAAAAGGAAAACGATTTAACTTGGACCGACACAAAGACAAGTATGAGTGGTTTATCATAGACCAATAGAAGACGTGATTGTAACGGTTATACCTCGACCGATAGAAGAGAGGCGTAGAGGTTTTTATCTTGATCCTATAGAAAAAGATACCGAGAGAGGACATAGGCTCGTTTATAGCCGAACCTCTATAAATCCGTGCGTCATTTAATTTCCGCATTTTATTTTTCGCTTCCGCAACACGGCGCAAATATCCGATCCTGTTCCAACAAGGAGATAAAAGCAAGTTATAAGATTTCGTAGAAGGTTGCAGTCTAAAAGTGCGCTTCGGTGATAAATTTAAAGGAAGAACAAGAGGGAAGGGAACCCTACTTGTTGGAAAATTCAAAGTCACCGATGTAGCTTATGTTGAAGGCCTACAGTACAATCTACTTAGTATTAGCCAGTTCTGTGACAAACAGTTCTCGGTGAAATTCTATATAGATCAATGTAGAGTCAAGAACATCCTGACCAAAGAAGTTATGCTCACAGGAAACAGATCCGGTAATATGTATATTGCTGACTGGATGCCTACGAGCTTCACAATCCCTTGTTTGTTGCCAAAGGCACTGCAGATCTAAGCTGGTTATGGAACAAAAGGATGTCACACATCAACTTCAAGACTATCAACAAACTCTCCAGATAGGGAATGGTTAGAGGATTGCCGAATGTTTCATTCCAGAAAGACAGCGTTTGTGGACCCTGTCAAAAAGGCAAGCAAATCAAGACCACCCTGAAAAGCAAATCCTACCTTTCAACCCACAGAGTATTGGAAACGCTACATATGGATCTCTATGGTCCTGTAGACCCGGTAAGTTTGGGAGGTAAGAAATACTGTCTCGTTATTGTTGATGATTATTCCAGATATGCTTGGACAATTTTCCTAAGCAAGAAGAAGGAAACAACATTAAAGCTGCCCGAGCACCTGAGAAAGCTTCAAAATGAAAGTATCGTGTCCATTCGTTCCGACAGAGGTACAGAATTCACTAATCGCTTTATAGAGCAATACTGTTCGGAAAATGGGATACAGCACAAATACTCAGCTGCCTGTAAACCTCAACAAAATGGTGTTGCCGAGCGAAAGAACAGGACGCTGAAGGAAGCAACAAGGACAATGATTGCCGCAAGCAAGTTGCCACATCGTTTCTGGGGCGAAGCCACCAATACAGCATGCTACACACAAAACTGTTGTATCGTCAACAAGCATCACAACAAAACAGCATACGAAGTATGGAACAACAAAACTCCGTTAGTTTCGTACTTTCACATATTTGGATGCAGATGTTACGTTTTGAACAACGGTAAGGATCAACTTAGAACCTTCGATGAGAAATCGGATGAAGGGATATTTGTAGGATATTCCTCTGTTAGCAAAGCTTACAGGATCTTTAATAAAAGGGAGCTAACAATTGAGAAATCAATTCATGTAGTTTTCGATAAACCTCACCATGATCCTACAGGAGTAGAAGACCTGTCTCAGAACATCCAATAACTTTCCATCATAGATCCACCAATTCCTATCGAACCTATCGTTGACCTAGAAATCAACCCCACAGCTGTAAGAACCAACGTAGATGAAGCCGATGTTGTACAAGCTGAAGCCCAAACTACAACAACTTAAGATACAGTACGGGACCCCGAATTAGAACCCGACAGAAGATGGTTGAGAGATCACCTGCAAGCGATGATCATTGGAAACATTGATGCTGGTGTTTCTACCCATAGGAGAATACAAAGTACACAAGGAAATGTACTATGTGCGCAAGAAGAACCCAATACTGAGATATCACCATTTCCTGAATGGAAATCTCAATCCGAGCTTAGAAGACTTCATATGTGCACTATTGCTGTATTCTTAGCCCAATCCGAACATGTTTCTACCAAAGAAGCTCTCAACAATTCTCATTGGATCACATCTATGGAAGAAGAGCTTAACGGTTTCGAAAGAAACAACGTATGGTATCTTGTACCCAGACCTACGCATCAATCAGTAATTGGAACCAAATGGGTATTTAGAAACAAGAAGGATAGAAATGGACTCATTATCAGGAATAAATCCCAACTAGTCGCCCAAGGCTACAGACAGGAAGAAGGCATAGACTACGATGAGACATTTGCCCTTGTAGCTAGAAGCCATTAGGATATTTTTAGCCTTTTCCGCCGAGCTTCATTGTATACCAAATGGACGTCAAAAGTGCATTCCTAAATGGAGACCTCGCTGAAGAAGTATATGTTGAACAACCACCAGGGTTTGTCAATCCAGAAGGCGAAGACCTAGTATACAGGCTAAGGAAAGCACTGTATGGACTTAAGCAAAGCCCCTAGAGCATGGTATGAGACCCTGTCCCAGTATCTGACCGATAATGGATTCGAGAAAGGTGCTGTGGACAAGACCTTGTTCAAAATACAGGAAGGTGATGACCTCCTGATGGTTCAAATCTATGTAGATGATATAATATTTGGTTCAACTAACCTTGCTTTATGTCAAAGGTTCTCTCATCTCATGCAAAGTAAATTTGAAATGAGTATGATGGGAGAACTTAGTTATTTCCTAGGTTTGCAGGTAAAGCAGTTGCCTGCATGGATTTTCATCAACCAGGAAAAATACAGCAAGGAGCTTCTCAACAAATTTGGAATGAATATTTCCAAATCATCGTCAACCCCCATGAGCACTTCCGTGCAAATTAGTGCTGATGAAGCTGGAAAGCCGGTTGATCAATCACTCTACAGGAAGCTTATTGGCTCACTCCTATACCTAACGGCTAGCAGGCCGGATATCTAGTTTGATGTGGGAGTGTGTGCGCGATATCAAGTATCACCCAAAGAATCACACTTCGCAACAGCTAAACGAATCCTGCAATACGTCAAAGGAACAGTCGATGTAGGACTGTGGTATCTTAAAGAAGGCGAATTCGATTTAGTTGGCTATAGCGACTCGGATCTCGGAGGTTGCAAGCTAGATAGAAAGAGTACAAGTGGAACTTATCACTTTCTTGGACCTAGACTTGTATCTTGGTTTAGTAAGAAACAATTGGCTAGCTCGCTTTCAACAGCTGAATTAGAATATTATGCTGCTAGTAGTTGCTGTATGCAGATCCTTTGGATGCAACAACAGCTGTCAGATTATGAAATTGAAGCCAAAGAAACGCCGATTATGTGCGATAGCACGAGTGCAATTGCTATCGCTCACAACCCTGTATTGCACTCTCGGCTGGAAAAAGTTCATACAGATATCCAGTTAGCCGACATCTTCACCAAACCTCTCGACATAGCAAGATTCTGCATGCTTCGACGTGAATTGGGTTTGCTACAACCTGACTCCCTATAAGTTTTTAACGCTTTTACTCAGCAAATTGAGGGGGAATACTGTAAGACCCAAGAATACAGTATCCACCGTTAGTTATCTGTACACACAGTCCATCAGAACAGCATTGTAGGAACCAAGCGATATGAATTATCCTACAGCTGTAGTGTGCAATAATTAAGGGGGAATACCGTACGACCCAAGAATACAGCATTAATCCGAAAGCTGTTGTATCGAATTGAAACCTGTATGTACCTTTTAAGGGGGAACACTGTATTTTCGCGGATACAACACATACAATGGGAAATCAATTATCATGTTATTTATTTTTAAAAATATTTTATGTCCACGTGCCCTGTTATCATTACAAGCCATTTGCATTAAATGCTTTACACGACATCTGGACATTGGTATCTTCAAACCGTGATGTTTTCAAATTTTTTATTAATTGTACACTGCCGTTTCAGGAAATAAGGGTAATTTGAAAATTCAGAAGTGGGAACCGCTCCTATTTTAAATTAATTGGATAAGTTGTACCGGTTACACTCAGTCCAATCGTGGTCGTCCATTTTAAACAAACGGTTCCCATCCCTTAAATTTGACCGTTCAATCTCTGAAAACCCTTCTTCGCCGCCCACTATAAAAGGACTGAAATGCCATTTGAGACTCTTTACGCTTTCTGCATATTGTAAGAATTCTTGAGCATATAGCCTACAAGTTTTTGGGGTTTACTGCATTTTCGCTTGAAACCTTTTTAATTTTTCTTCGAGTATCAACAATGGCATCTTCTCAGACCTCTTCCGTCTCTCTCAAGAAAACATCCAACATCATCGATGGACGGATCTTTTACAGATCTATCTTGCTTGAACGTGTTCATGCCGAAGTGGATGATGTCGAATCGATGGAGTACGTCATCACTAGAATTCGTCAACAATGCCTCTATCGCCTTGGTAGCCACTCTGCTGAATGATTTGATGTTCATATGGTTGAGGAGTTCTACCTCAATGCTGCCATTCGTTTCCTTTCACTGGCTCAGGGAGGACATGTTGCTAACATCACAGCCGTCGTTCGCGGAGTCGAGATCCGCATT
Organism: Orobanche coerulescens; assembly: GCA_033398695.1. Taxonomy (NCBI): domain Eukaryota; kingdom Viridiplantae; phylum Streptophyta; class Magnoliopsida; order Lamiales; family Orobanchaceae; genus Orobanche; species Orobanche coerulescens. The sequence goes on along the minus strand of CM065810.1, from coordinate 154,907,709 downwards.
GACCAAGAGCTACTCCAGAATATTTACAGGCTTCCTGATGATGGCCTGTCAATGGAAGATCTTGAGACCTTTGGGTCCCAGGAACTATTAACCACCTACTATGGCTTGTTCACCGGTTCATCCTCGGTTGAAACGGTTCACACCTCTTGCCATAAGAAAAATTTCTATTTACCTTTTGACTACTTACATGATTTCTGTTGTCGTATTATTGAGAACAGAATAGGTGCTTTTGATATGTGAACCAATCTTAGGTTTAGGATGATGGTTGCAATAATGACCTATGAGAAGGTCAGCTGGTGTCAAATCATCCTCAAACGGTTGCAGGAAGAAGTTTCTAAGCCTGCTTCCCAGAAGAAATCCTTTGGTCTGCTGTTGAACTACATTCTGACCAAATGCAGTGTCCCGCAAGATGAAAAAGCCAGGAAGATCACTTCTCGCATTTATATGAGAAGCATCAAACCCACCGTCTTCAGGAAAGGACCTCTCATTGCAAACAGGCCCTACGTTCGCAATTTGCCGCTTTCTGCTGATCCAAGGGTCGTATCTTCGAAGTCTCATAGCGAGTAGACTTCAAGGAAGAGAAAAAGATCTCACAACAAAACTCTAGTTGTTGTTGAGAAGCCGAAAAGGAAGCTAAGGAGGCTTTCCAAAGTTAAGGCAACAGAAACCTCCAAGAACGCTTCTTCCGTGGTTCAACCCACTGAACAACCCCAACCCCTGTGGAAGAGATGTCTGCTACTGTCGATACAGTAGATCCCGAGCCTTTGGCGGCTATGACGGACGCTCAGACATCTGCCAACATATAAGACTCTGGCGAGTCGGCTTCCACTTTGGAGCCAAAAGCTACTTCTCCTATACGGGATCCCACACCCATTTAGGATCCATCTCCCATCAGGGTACCAACCCCTGTAAGGAATCCCTCTCCGATACAGGATTCCACACCTATAGAGGAATCCATGCCTACAGCGAACCCAGGCGCTGTACGCAGCCCCTCCCCGGACACAATCATTCACAAAACCCTACTTTCTGTGCAAATCGAACAGGCTTACGAGCGGTTTGTCTAATGGAAGAGTTGCAGACTTGCTCCGTACAAAACCCTGTACAACTGGAGTGAATGGAGTAACGAAGAAAGATTTGTTTTGGAAGTGACGGACGCTCAAGATGTTGCTGTCCTGATCCAATGGGACAACTTGTGCGTTAAAGAGCTTATTGAGAGCCATTTGTTTGAAAAAGCCGAATCACGAAAGAAAGGTAAAGCTAAGTCCGTGGAATCTCCCGTTAGTCCAAGATCAGATCCCGACTCAGACGATGATGACGATGCCTTTCAGGCTGGTCTAAGAAAGAGTTGCGAAGAATTTGAATTTCAGATGGGCGCAGGAACTTCAAGTCAACATCAATCTCCTCCCCATCAACAAGACACTGTTCCCGACAACAAGGATTCATCCCCTCATGTCGTGGAGGAACAATCTGTTTCGCAACAGGTACCCGAACCTGTCGCTGCCCAAGCATAAGAAGAATCCAGCGCCATTCCGCACGAGGAATCAGTCCCTCTGCCAGAGCAGGCGGAAGCTGAGAGACAGCAGGAGGAATCAGTCCCTCATGTATCCATGTCTTCAGAACCCACTTCAGCACAGGAGGATGCAACACCTGTCGCCGAGCCAGTATCTAATACTCCCGCACCCTCAACTGCCTTGGAATCCGACGACGATATAATACCTGAGGATGTCCACCTCAATTCATGTCCCAATGTGAATTTGAGATGGTTGAACGGAGTCGATGATTTCGCCTAGCCAGACTCTCCTAGAACTGCCACAAGAAAAGAGCGATTACATGCTCTTGGCCTCCAAACTATTTTCATCCAGGACGCCGTCAATGCCCTGTACTCTGTGGAAAAAGCTCTTGATTGGCTACACACATCTGCCATTTAAGAAATGACAGGACTGAAGCACGAAGTCTCCCGAGTGGTAGAAGCCTTCACTGTCTTGCCACACGTCTTCAAGCAGGCACTGAGCCAACTGCAAGAAAAACAGGAGCAGATCCTGAGAGAAGAGCAATCAAAGCTACGCGTGTCTGAGGCCAAGACAGCATCTGCTCTAATCGAATCCGGTTCCCAGCTTCGAGCCTACGACAAGAAAATTCAAGATATGTCGCAGGTGCTCTCCTCCCTTGTTGATAAAATGACTAATATTGAGATGAAACAGGATGCTGCTTTGCAAATCCTAGAACGCCTTGATGAAAAGGTGTCATTCCTTGATGATGCCAAAAAGGGGGAAGAATCGAGGGAAGCTGCTAGGAGAACGAGGCTGGAGCAAGAGAAAGAAATGTTAGCTCCTTTTGAAGACTCCATCACTACTGATATAGCCCGTATCACATCTCCAAATTTTAGGATACAGGGAGATCGACCAGAATTCCAGGATCCTAAGTATCTTTGGAAAAGCCTAGTCCGAAAGCCACAATCTATGAACCTCCCGGCGGACCGACAGCCTACTGCTGAAGAGATCAAGAACTGGAGGAGAAATGAACTGCTAAGACACTTTGTTGTTCTTATCAGGGAATCCTCATTATTCAACAGATGTAGGACGGTAAAGAAAGCCGCAGAAGAGTTCAAGAAAAGGCTGGAAGAAGGAACGCTCCCGCTACAGCTGCATATGAAGTCAAAGCACAGAAATGGTGACTTGGTAACCCATCCAGAGGATTGGATCCTAGTCTTCGATAAGTCATATGAAGGTCGAGCCTTATATCTGAATCGAGACAGGGACGCACATCAAAACTGGTGGAAGGGTACCAAGAATGACCCTAAAAAGCCATGGAGGCATTCAGACTATAGGAGTTAAATTTCCTTGTATTATTATTTTGTAATCTTATTTTCAGAATAGCAAAATTTTGTACTCTTCGTTTTTATATCAATAAAATTTTTGCCTGTCTTGAAAGATTACAACTCGTAATCTACTTTGTTATTGTATGTTACAAACACTTAAAATTTATCCTTGCTGTATTCAAATATGAAACTTATCTTAAATACATAAGCTGTAAAGAACTTGTCTGCGAACAGTTCATAGTTTAAGTTGTATGTATCCAGATAAATGTAAGATTGTGCCTGCGCGCCAATCATAAGTTTAATCATGTATCACTCTTTTGATAAAAGCTGAACTTGCCTGCGAGCAGTTCTTAGTATTAGGCTAAATGCTGAAGATCAGATCATTCGAACAGAAGACCAAGAAGTCTGCCCTCCTTCAAGACGCTAAATGTCAAAGTTTTGGCATCATCAATGATGTTTGGATAACATCATAAAGTTTTTAAAAGGAAGACTTGGAAGGACTTGGCAAATTATCAAAAAGGGGGAAATTGTTGGGATAACAATCCCTGTATCGAGATTGTCAAGACAAAACAATCCCTGTATCGAAAAGATCAAGACAAAATGTTTTGACAATATGCCAATCTAGCATACAGCAAGCACCTGTATCGAAAAGCTGATCAACCTGTATCGAAGACTTCTCGTAGCCCCAACATACAGAATCAATCATACAACAAAGGAGTCTTATAAAGACTAAGTATGGAAGCTGTCTCGAATCGACAATACATCTATCATTCCATACAACATCCAAACAGGACAAGAAGAAATCTTTGTTATTCACTAAGTCAAAGTCCCGTTTGAGAAGATATATTTAAATACTAAAGGATAAAGTATTTAAATATCAAGCCGTCAGAGATCTTCAAATCTAGCGCAAAATCCGGATCATGTTTTATTCAAACATATCATCCCGTTGGAACGGAATCTTGCTCAACGGATTTATATCAACGGATATATTCCAGAAAGCTATATATATCCACAGCCTTTGAAGATCTACATACACGCAAACAAATGAACGAACGAATATTCAAAGATAACATATCTCCCAAGGCATTCTGCTATTCTGAAAGAAGAGATATACAGTGCTCAAAACCGTGAACAACACATCATCAGCTAAAAGCTCAGAAAGTCAAAGTTGTTGTTCAAATATTATTCTATCCCTTGAACAAACCTATAAGCCCTATGTGGACTGAGAAACATTGCTCTTCCCGAACTGTGTGTGACGGACTTGCATTGAAGAGATGAAGCTTCGGAACTGTGTGTGAAGAAGCCAGTCAAGTGAAAGCTCAAACCAATCTGTGTGAACGGTTGAAGGCTAAGATCATTATATCAATTTTTGTGAACGATATACTTATTAGGTTTGATTATAAATACGTAGTTGTGTACGTAGTATTTATAATAAACATTTTCACTCCTGTGTGGAGGACCAGTGGACGTAGAGGGGATTACCTCGAACCACTTTAATTACTGTGTCAATTACCTTCTGCAATTACTATTTTATTATTTGTGATTATCTTCAAGTATACACTTCATATCTAGTTGCTGTATTTACAACAACTTATTTTGACAAGACTTCCGCTACGCACTCAGATTTGAAAACCGTACAGCTTGTTGTTTTAAACACTCTCCAAGATGTATCCTGTATACTTAGTGTCCAACAAAATCCATCGGGATTTCCTTTCTCATTGCTTAGTTTCTACGAGGATGGGATGAAATTTCATATCTTGAAGTTTACGCATGACTTTTTTCGCTTGCCTAGAAAAAGTTATGTTGTTTCGAGTACAGATGTAAGTCTATTATTTGTATTTTAAATGGTCGTTGCTATTTAACAGAACCATCTTCTGGAGTCCAACAAGTTGGTCTTTTCGGGCAAGATCTTATTGGTGACTTCTTGGATATCCCAGTATCTGTTCCTACAGATAAGTCTACTTTCTTAGACAACACGTTGAATTTTTTGCTAATGCTGATTTTGTATCAGCCACTCCCTAAACCAACTGCAGAGAAAAATCATGAGCTATTGTAGCATGTCAGCAAATGGCAAGGCACCATTATATTTGCTCAGGGTCCAGTTTCGTCACAATTTTACAGTAATACACTGTTAGTTGCATTATTTTTAATCTTGAAAAAGCTTAGACCAGTTGATTAATCTTGTTCTGGGCCTTTATGCAGTTTGATGTTGATCTATTTGCCTCTCACCCGACCCCTCCTGTTGTTTCTACAACAATGGATTTTTTTTGCTGCTCCTGGCCCAGGTTCTTCCCTGTTTGGCAGCAAAGCTTCCAAATATGATGAAATGAGCAACATTTTCGATCCACTGAACAATTTCGACAGCTCTGACCCTTTCGATGTCTTTACTTCTCATACCGATCCTTCGCCAGAGTTCTTCTAATCAGGGAAGCAATGGAAATATGAAGGGAGCTTCTCCTGAAACCTTTACTACCCCACCCAAGAAAGAATTTCAAGTCAAATCCGGAATATGGCAGTTGTGGGTTAATCGACCTAAATGTAACTGCACGTAAGTATTATATTCTAACACAATCAAATTTAGAATGTATATATCAAACTCCCCATAATAATTTAGATGGCTTCGTGAAGGAGCTGTCATGATGACCTTCACTCTTGACTTCTATTTTCTGTTCCCAGAAAATTCACAAAATATGAAGGGTCACGCTTAAATTAACCCATATATCAATAGCCGTTTCTTTTGGTATACACCGATGACCTGAATCACTTGAAAACTCAGAATTCATAAATTCATGTGATTAGTTGTTGATGGCGATGTTTGTGTTGAGCTAAAAAGGTTAAGCTAGCAAGAAAAAAATAAAAGCATTCTCATGTTGGAAATAATAATTAAGACCTTATAGCATACTTCTAGTTCTCGATCAGTCTACCAAATACCATCTCAGTCTACAGATTTACTAGATTTGTGCCAGTAGTTTTTTCCTATATTAGTGTATTGTCTCTTACTCAAATTTTTACATAAATGTAAATATTCGCTTTTTAAGTCACATATATATAATCCTGCATATATTTATGCAAGGTGATTGAGAAACCACCCCTGAGGACCCGAACCCCCCTGAACTAATATCAGATGCTCAGGTTTATGTTGAAACGCGCAAAAGAGATGTAGATCGTGAGTATAAGTTACCTACTAGAGCGGTTGAAGAAAAAATTGTAAGTATTGGTTCAATGTTTTTTTGTTAATTTAAATGGTTCGGTCATGTTGCATATTTTATTTATTGCTTCAGATGTTCTAATTATAGTCAAATATTAAGAAAATTTTGGAAGACGGGAGAAATGTTGAGGATGCTAACAAACTAGTTCATGGTGGCAATGAACACAACTCCTCATATCTAGTAGGGAGGCTTACTCGGAAGAGGGAATCAAAGGGGAAATCTGCAACACCCCTGTATCCAGTTCTTCCGATCAGTAATTGGCAAATTTAACATCAAAAATCCGTGAACAACTTGCACATGAGATGGAGGAAAAAGCTGACAAAAAGGTTCTAGAGAATGTCAAAATAGCAACAAAGAATCCAGAATTAAAGGTCGATATTGATGAGCTAAGTGTTGAGCCATCAATTGACGGTTCAACTGACAATGTTTTCACTTGATGTGGAGGGCATAGTATTTATCTAATTTTTTGAACTGCAAGATGGTACTTAATTATGATGACGGTTAGGACATTATGGTACTTTAACATGCTTAGTAGATTTGATAAGTTGGTATATGTCCAACTATGACTTTCTTTGGTATGTATGTAATGTAAAATAGTTGTACTGTTCCTTTTAGCATAATTTTGATTTGACCCAAAGAGTTTTTAAGTTTTAGATGTTACTTTGGATTATGATTACGAACTAAGATAACTTGCAGAATGTTGCCAATACATTAAAGTGTTTGTCTAATATATGTTGCAGGAAAATTGAAAGTGTTGCTAAAATATAAAAAATGTTTACTAAACAAATGCTGCAATAATATGAAATGGCGTTGCTAATATATGAAAAGTGTTAAATAAATAAATGTTGCAATAACGAAAAAAGATGTTGCTAAAATTTTGAAAGTGTTAAGAAACAAAATGTTGCAATAAAGCTGAAAAGATGTTGATTTAACCAATGTCGCTGTGGGAAAAAATGATGTTGCAATAGGGTCTATTGCAACATTACCATTGGTGTTGCTGTAGACCAAAAAGTATTGCCATAGATGGCTACGGCAACATATATATATATATATATATATATATATATATGTTGCCGTATATTGACAAAAGTGTTGGCTTACCCACCTATGGCTATATCCAACACCACCAAATTTGGGAAAAGTGTAGCCTTAACCAATTTTGGGTTTATAGCAACATTATTTTTGATTTTTTACATTTTTTTTCACGTGTTGGCAAAGACCATATATGGTGTAGTGAGATCAGTCAAGGAGTGACAGTGTCATCCCCATAGGACTCCTCGATTGATTTCTGAGAGTCATCAGTCTTTAAGTTCAAATCTGGATTCTCCTCAGTCAACATTCAACATTTCTCGAACTTTTTGGTCAAGTTTTTCATCCATCTCTTGCTGAAGTTGAGCCCTGATCTCATCAGTTAAGTCCGCCACGTACTGATCAGCAACTTGAACGGATGGTGATGCTTAAGACTTCGACTTGGGTTCCTTTTTCTGAATAAGTCTCCCAATTAGATAAGATTGTCGGTGTTCATTGCCATCATGAATCAATTTATTAGCACCCTGATTAGCTTTAGTGATCATATGTACTGACACAAACTAAGATTAATAGTTCACACTTCACACGGTATATGTTATATACTAAATTAGGTATTAGGATGAAAAAGTTAAAGAGATCGACCTCTAGAACCGTATACCAGATGTCTAGATACGAAGGAAATTGTTTTGAGGAGACTACGAAAAACTGTTTAACCAAATCTGCCAGTCATATGATAGAAACTACACTTTAAATTCATTTAAGCTTCTTTAAGAGACAGGTACAAATTTTCAAATAGAGGATTTTTTGTTAGAACACATGAAAGTCAAATCAAAGCAATACTAATTGAGATTAAACAAAAAGAATTGCTCTTAGCTTTTTCCATAAAAAATATATCATGATAATATGGAAAGGAAGTAGCACAGCCTTGGCGAACCTTAAAACACGGTCGCATTGGACCCTCATCTGTCACCACTCCATACAAAGGGTGTCAAATTTGGAAGAACTCTGGCTTTCTTGCTGATACAATAACCTGTACAAGAATATAATGGCTCATATTAAGTAAAATAAACAAGTGTTTCTTCGATAAATATGAGTATCAACTGACATTCTATTGAGAAGAGGCTTAATTGTATAAGGATAGAATATTAACAATCTATATACTATCCTCATAGCCAGATTACTACATAACAAAGCTTTAGTTACAAAGAAATCATGAGGAAAACAAAACTACAACATACAACATAATCTCAGTACTACCCATGTCAAATAGATCTCTACATGGGCCTTCAGAACAGCCTTACCAACCGCCTGAAATTTTACATGTTAGCAAAACTATTGCATATAATTGTAGTTCGAGAAGAAAAAAAACAGAAGGGAAGGAAAGGAACAGACAATCATCATTCATTACCTTGTATAGTGATTTATAATCAAGTGGTCCAAGATTTGGTGACATAATTCCTTCATCCAATCTATCCACCATCTGAAAGTGAATTGTGTAAGGAGGCACATCAAAGCAGAGAAATAAGATAACTGATCATACAATATACATGTTCAACATCAAAAACTTTATAATTATATATATTTTTCTAAACTCTTTTTTTATGTGCACAATCTAACCCCCATATACTGAGCTTAATTGACGCCCAATACTATATATCATTCACATGTGCGGAATAAGACAACATGTACTCTTTGATATATCTTCAGTTAGTACTCCAGCTTAAAGGTATTATAAAAAACTCATGTAAAAAAGTGTAAAGTCATTCTAGATTCATTTCATCTTCACTCTTGCCGTATGCCCGATATCCTGTATCGCAACAAGAATGTCCATTCACAAATGTGCCAAGCATAAATCATAAATGTGTTAGTACCTAAACGTCATACACAACAACAAAAGTGACCTGAATAAGAGGGAAGGGACGAGGGGAAATACATAGGTTGTGCCACACAATAAATGGTTTTCTAGTAGTGAAGACATCTTAGTAGTGAAACTTAAACCTTGGCATTGATAACTCAATGTGAATTTTACATCTTAGTAGTGACAATTTTTGTAAGGATGCTAGAAAAATGTCGCCAGGCACAACAATGTGAACGTGTGGGAAACAAAATTGCATCAACAATTTGCATGGAAATTATTCTTAGGCATCAATTTCGAACAAGTGGTTGACTGTCTGTTTATCATTATTCATTAGTATCTCAAACACAAGGTCTACTTGTTTACTGTCAGGACTCCAGCTAATACATATGCTACCTTTGTGGCCATCTTCAGTAGATAGCTCCCTACGTTTATCTGCGGTTTTTGCGTCATTTAAGATACCTTTTTTGTCTGAGCTCACAGTGATGAATTTCGTGCCATCTGGAGAAAACCTCACACAATTGACAAAATATGAGTGATCCCTGGAAAATAATAAAAGCTCAGAATGTCACTGATTTGCCGTACTTTTAGGAAGTCAATAAATAATCAATACTCATTAAAGAGCATTCTCGGGTCCATCAGTGTGATACTATACTACGAAGAAATATATGAAGATACTAAACATGAAGATGTGCTGGGACTAGCTACGGGAAGAAATTTTCTAACTCGTCTTGTGTCTCGCCTTATGTTCCATTTCTTTAAAAGTTTGAGACATACACTTGGTAACTCAAATTGAATTTGGACTACCTCGAAACATTGCAGGGGCATAAGACGTGGTAGCATGTAGAAGCATATAACAGACACATAAAAACAGAACTCTCAAATATAGCATGTATGGCAAAGCTAAACCCTTACTTTTAAGATGAAAACAAGCATAAAATCCTCAAATACAGCAAATACATATTCATGAATTCTTCAAAAAATTACATATTCCACATATTACACAAAATTACACATATTCCGCATATTACACAGTAATATTTCACACATCTATTTCACAAACAGAGTGATATTCCACATAAAAATTACATAAAATTATTTAGCTTAAAATTACACAAAATTACACAAATTCCACATATTACACAAAAAATACACATTCCACATAAAATTACACAAACAAAAAATTAGCAAAACAAAAAAAACACCACGTCTGGACGGGCGGGCGGAATGGAGGCCTAGCAGAAGTTTGATTTCCGAAATTCTTTGGAAAGGCATCTGAGGAGGTCTCCAGATAACTATATATCTCTCTCTCAAATTCTCTCACTCAAGAAGTGCCGAGTAGTTGGATTCCCAATCTAGATAATGATTCGTGTGGTTCTGGAGGTCCCGGGAACGAGGAGCTCACTCCCCTTTCAACCCGACTCTTTGGCATATAAACAAAAACTACATCCAGTATATATCTATGATCTATCTGTTTAAGAGGTGCATATATTTTTCAATCACTTGCTGGTTTACTTTCTATCTGGCTTTCAAACAAAGATTCATTCATTGATTTTTAAATCACTTGCTGGTTAATAATAATAATATCACACATACTCCTTGATAATAATAATAATAATAATAATAATACATAATACATAATTGAGTACAAGTAAAAATATTATTACTACTAAAAATAAGAAAAAAGCGGTGTCTGATCATACTAGTAACGAGACAGCATGGCCCGTGCGATGCACGGGCTTTGTTCATCACGAAAGAATCATAGGTAAGAAGTGTTGAAGTTAAATTGACACATTGATTTCTTTTGAATACAACATTTAAATTCATCGATTTAATTATTATAACTCATTACCATACGATAGACAACACATCTCAACATAGTTATAAATCACAACTCTGAAACATTAGTTATCATGTATTGTATTCCTTGAGGTCTTCGTTTAACTAAGATTGTGTCCAACGCCAGAAAATTTAATTTTCATCCTACAATCCTAGGCAATACTAATAGCTTTATAACTTTTCAAGAATGAGTTGCTAAGCTTTCAGCCATCATCAATCCGAAATCTGTCAAAATTATAGATGAAAGCATTAATCATACATGATATGCATAGCGTAGAATCTAAACATGCAAATTATCATATCAAAAGTTTTAATATAACAAAGTGATGTGTTCCGGTTTATGGTTGTTAGCTTTCATAATATCACCTCGGGCTTTTTTCCCGTTAAATCATGATACTCCGTAATATAAAGTTGCAAGCTGTAGTCATTTTTTATCTTATAAATTTAGTCAAATTTTCGTGGCAAAACCATGATATTATAAAGTTTCAAAAATTTAATTCAATGTTTCATTATAAATATTTTTCATGCACTTCATTATAAATATTTCTCATTCATGTTCATTCAAAGACAAATCACGTCGAATACATGCTAAGTATGAGACTTAGACATCTTAAGTTGAAAAGTACCAACAACTCTTGATCCCTGCAAAAAAAGAAAGACATTTAAAGTTTGACATTAATCTATGAATATTAATCCAGCCGTCCGAACCATCACTTAAGATATATGCCCAATAATTCATTTAAAAGGTTAAAATTCCTACAAAAGAAATAAGCATAACTTGGATGTTCTGACCAATATATTCTAATCGTTCAAAGCGAAGTTGAGGATGCTTAGACTTGAGCTTTGATGGATGCAAGAAACCAAGCTGCATTTCATAAAAGTATCCCCCAATTACATATATACGATTGTGTAATAGAAAACATTTAACGTGAACTAATAGATATAGAATGATAAAATCACCTATAACCAAGGCCAAGCTCTATATCCCTTCACTTACAAACAATATTCTTAAATATAGTTCCGTCTAAAGTGACTCAGACCAAAATCTGACTGCAAGAAGAAGTCATTAAATCACTACTACAAAAAAGCTCATAGAGCCTTGCTGAAAATGGTTATCAAGCCCGGTTTTCCATATGGGCTCAAAGGGGGAGGGAATCTGTGAATCACAAATAGAGCCCGATTGTAAAAACGGGCTCTATAGGTGATTAGAGAGCCCGTTTTCTTTTAAGGAACATGGCTCTATCTGAGAAAAAAAAACTTCTAATGCAATATTTCGAGTTGTTATGTTAAAGTTTGATGTGAAAAGAAACCAAATAAAAAAATTCTTGAGCTGTAGACTTCAAACAATTCCAAATGCAACTGCAATAAATTAAATACCAAAATCAAAACTCTTACAATTTTTTAGAAGATTTAAAGGAACAACGCCTAGTGGTTTGGTATACCTTTAGAGCCAAAGTTTTGAGCTATCTGATCTTGTTCTTGAGCTTTTGTTCTTGTCGAGCATCAAATATATAGAGAAAAGCAAGTTTAAACTTTAGAGCCTGCATATATTAGGACTCATCAGTAGCATATATATACAAAAAAATTCCTTAGTACATATAAGAAAAGAAGAATGCTCAACGTCGTGCAAATACTATATCAATAATTACCTGGATTTCTGCAATGTTGGAAATAATTACATTCAACCCTAGCATTTCCACGTCAAGCTACAATACAACCTAAGCAATTCAATCTCCAAATCCAAACAGCCCCATATAACCTAAGCAGTTTACATAAGAAATGCCAAATAGCCTTAATAATTATGAGTGCCAAACTGGACCTGAACGATTACGGATCAACTAAATTTTGAGAAATATATAACTTACCACTTTCTAGCGTAGTTTGACAATATCTTATCTCGCTGTGGTTCGTCTATACTAAGGCAAAGAATATGCACAATTGAGTAAGTTCAATATCAGTACAAACTACAAACCATGAAAATAAGAAGCCATATTTTCTAATTACCAAACCACAAAACTTTGAACTGCTCTAATGGTACTGGCAATATATTCAAAGTAGAAGTTCCGCGCGAATTAGCATCCTAATGCATCACATAAATTAATAACTTCAATATATGTCTACTTGGTTAGATTTTAACTTATTTAGTCAATTCATAAAAAAACATGAAAGAAATTACCTTCAATCAAAGTCAATCAGAGGTCCCAAGATGATGGATTCATACACTTCAAAGATTCATAACTTTTCAAACAAAGTTGGAAAACATCAGTAATGGTATATGACGATTTGAGTGATTTCTACAAAAAAACATAACTTACAAACGTACAATGGTAATTCATTATATTTGCTTCTTGAAGGTGACTTTACAAATTCTTCAAAGCATAACATATTGTCATCACTCAACTGATGGAAGTTGTAGCAGCATATTTGATCACCTTTAAATTAATGCATTAAATCACCTTTAAATTAATGCATTTAATACCTTATTAAACTTCAAGCCATAACTCACCCCCAAAATTAACTTCTTCATCGATGAGGCTTTATAGTTTCTCTCTTTTTTTCTTTATAGAACCACGGAACTCAAACTTTAATTTGAGCATGAAACTCAATCTTGCATAATAGAGTTTCTTAACTAATACCATTAATGCTCACATTCAATTAAAGGGAACTCATTCTTTATAGATATATAGATAATTATTGATTTTCTTTGAAGATATTAATAAGAATAATAATGTTGATAGGCATTCTTCATCAGCTGTAGAACAACACTAGCGACAGGAGAAAACACCACCGACGGAGGAGAAATGGTTGACGAGAAATAAGCTGCTGCCTCAATCAAAAAAGCCACCGAGCAATCCAAAAGGCTAAAGTTTTCAAAATCCGAACAAAGATTTAAAATCGGAAGCATATGGAAACAAATAGCAAAACCCAAAAGCATCAAGTGGGTGTCTTTTTCCCTTAGAAAATAAGCTAAACACGAACAAATAAGGACAAACACGGTATCAAACACTAGTTTGCCTCCGGTACAGTTAAAAAGCTTTGAGGGATTGGTTACCACACGAAGGAAAGATATGTAGAATATAAAGGAACCATGAGCAGACACAACCGAAAGGATAATAAATATTGCAAGACCACAAGAAGTACACTACCCATTTGGTTTTCGGTTGGCCATCGAGTTACAATCTTAGCGTATACGTAATTATCAAATAAGATAATGAAGCACATTGAAAAAAATCAACAATGTACCAAACCTTTCTCCGTCGTCCTCCCAGGCCTGGCTCCTTCTCTCCTACGATTTCTAAATCTTTTACGAAACTTGACTTGTCTTCCATTCCTAGATTTAGATCTAAACAACGGCTTGCTAGCTTTACTATTTGGTGAAAAGGGATTATTATCGACGAGATATGCAGATGATGCGTTGTGCGGAGGCGGAGGCGGCGGTGATTCTAGCGATATGTATCTATTTCTAGGGTTGGTGGTGGTGGTGGTGATACACAGAAAGAAACCCTAATCTTGGACCCAGTATTGAACCTAATACTAATTGGGTCTTCTCTTCGTGGGTTATATATTTGGACCGCCTAAAATATTTTAGCAAGCCCGCCTATTTCCTTTAGGGTTTAGTTACACTTTTTTTAAATAGCAACAGCTACACCAAATTTTGTGTTAGCGTATATTCAATTTAGTCTATGGTAACACTAATTTATATCAATAATAATGTTAGAAAAATGTGTAGCCTTAAATCAAATTTGACTAATTTTAAGGCATCTAAGGCTACACTTTTGCTTGTAATATCAAAAAAATATTGTTGAAAGCCATATATGGTGTAGTTCAACATGCTCCAACTAGAGAAAATAAAAAGATAAAGAAAAAACAGGGAGAAGGTAAAACTTGGATGATTTCAAACTCGGTCTTGATTCAGTCCTTGAAGTAGCTCCCCTTTGGTGCCTTGATTGCTTCTTGATAATGTGGTTGCAGCCGCCAAAATTCCTATCCTTCTTGATGATCCAGAACTAAGGCCTAAGTAGTCTTAAATAGATGTCTAATAGGATTAGGACCGCTAAAAAGTGTAAAAATACGTCTGCCAAAGTCCAACAACACAGGCCATGTCAAATGACACAGCCTTGTCGTACTACTCTAGAAATGCCAAAATCTCTTTTTACCCTAACACGACTGAGGCCACGTCCATGTCGTTTGACACGTCCAAGTTGTTTGACACAAGCTGGACTGTGTTCTCCTGTTCGACTATGTTTTTTTCATTCTTTTTCAACGATTTCTCTTGTCCTTGCATGCCTGATATGTGTCGGGGGTTGGAACTTCATTCATATTTGATAATTGCCTTGAAAACACCTACAAAAACACCAAAACATACCCAAGCATAATAGAGTCTAATAAAACACAATTTAAGCATAAACGACATAATTCTACCCATTCTAAAAATAATAAAGTCCAGAAAATGGTATAAATATTGTTGGAATTCGGTGCCTAAAACAAAGGCACAGTGGAAGTAATATACGAATCTAATTCGATCCAAATCCCTTAAGAAAATCGATCAAGCTACGTATATACGAAAATAAAACGAAACAAAGGAAAATTCGAAATCATACCCTCGTATTCTGTTAATTAAATGGGTACTCAACATATGTGATTCCCCAAGCTTTAGGTGATCTTCCCACGAATCCGATTCGTCAAGCTCTTGGATGATCCAACGCCGAAAACACCGTGTCTCTAATTGCCACGCGTCGGAAAAACGATCGGAATGACAAACACCCAGTTAACCTCCAAGGTTACAGCTAGAATAAGGTGGTAGAATCTTTCAAATGTGATTATAACACTCTAAGTGTATAACTCACTATCTCTCAATGATCTCTCGATTTTTCTCCAAGAAAAAACTCAAGAAGAATGAAGAATAAGAAGATGAAGACTTGGAGAAAACTATTTTTCTCTCTCTCTCTTGCAAAATGAACCATGGGTTGTGTTCAAGTGGGTGGAATCAAGAGAAGTCTTGACATCTTTTATTCTTCAACTTAGACAAAATCACCTACCTTTATCTCACATGCGATATTGTCTCCTATATTTGTCATTGGTCTTCCACCTATTAAGGTGGAGACAAAGACCAAGATTTAGGTGAAGTAGGTGGGGCGTCCATCTAGAAGTACCGGGCAATTGGGTCGTTTCGGTCTCTCGTGAGTCCAAACAGATAAACCCCAATCCGTTCCGATATATTTATATCAATGAATTAATCTAATTAATTAATTATATTAAATACAAAATAATATAATTAATTTCTCTAAGAAATAATTATATCTATGAATTAAATTAATCACCCAGTATTATATTTAATTCATTAGGCCGTAAATTAATTTATCCAATAAATTAATTTAAACATCCAATGTCCCAAAACTAATTAGATATCCAATGTCCAATAAATTAGATATCCAATATCTAATATTTATAAAGAGAGAATAAGCTCGATTCATTCCGTCGTCAATCCTATTACGCGACTCGGTAGATCCGTCTCAGTTAACAATGGGAGGAACCAAAGAGTAGTAGTTCCACCTAGCCAGCCTGACGGCCTACACTGTACCCTAACTGAAAACGAATGATGGGGATCATTCCAAAACCTTTCTATCGTGAATACCAGTATACGTATAAACCCTTCTTTCATATGTCCCGATCAATTTATAGGGTCATGGTCAGTCAAACCCTATATGTACTTGACGCTATGCATGAGTTAATGCAAATCGAGATCATCGAGCTCTCGTGTATCTAATACAACTAGTTCCAATGCTTTGGCTAAAGACTTATGATCTCATTTGCCAATAACCGCATAGGACATCTGCTTGTTCACTAACAGGAGAAAGAATTCTATCTTGGTAGTAGGACCTGCTTCTTGCCCGTCAAGACGTACGTCGAGGTTGACTCCCACCTTCCGGATTTCTGGGTCGAACTACTCTAATGAAAATCTTAACGTCACACGCACATCCCTACTAAATCCTCAAGTCGAAGGGTCACGGATACCTATCACAACCTTTCAATTCCGTCATTGACTGTCCCGGAGTGAATTCGTGTGACGAATCGAGTGTGAGTCGGTTCGAGTAAACTAATCTCATTAGCATACCTATAACGTGTGCTCCCACTAACAATTAATGTTCGACAGGCACTCTCCAAGTCAAAGAACACGTCATACAAGTCTTCACATAAACTTAACGCCCAATCAAGTTTCATCGACTTGTGAACGACTAAGTATTTGAGCCATAAACTTTTCCAGTGCCAATTCCCTTATCAAATAAAGAGTGGAATGTTTTGCTCTTAAATACACCTATAAGACCTATTATTCTCTTCGCTCTATCCCGGTAGAGCCAAATTCTAAGAATATAAGTGGCTTCTCCCAAATCTTTCATGGAGAACCTACTCAAAAGCCAAGCTTTCACAGAACTGAGCATTCCCACATCATTTCCTATTAGTAGAATGTCATCTACATATAGTACTAAGAATGTGATCTTGCTCCCACTAACCCTCTGGTATACACAAGGTTCCTCCTCATTTTTCATGAAATCAAACTCTTTGACTGCCTCGTCAAAATGAAGGTTCCAACTATGCGAAGCTTGCTTCAGTCCATAAATGGATCGTTGAAGTTTGCACACCTTATGAATATCGACCTCGGACACAAAGCCTTTAGGCTGCTCCGTATAGATTTCCTCCTCGGGGAATCCTTTAAGGAAAGCCGTCTTTACGTCCATCTGCCATATCTCATAATTATGGTAGGCAGCTATAGCAAGCATCATGCGAATAGACTTGATCATAGCTACGAGTGAGAAAGTATCATGGTAATCGATCCCTTCTTTCTGGGTATAACCCTTTGCCACAAGCCTGGCCTTATAGGTGTCAACCTTGCCATCCCCATCAGTCATTCTCTTGTAGATCCACTTATTCCCAATAGGCACTATGTCCTTGGGGTGGTTTACTAGAGTCCATAACTGATTGACATGCATCGAGTCTATCTCAGATTCCATAGCTTCACGCCATTTCGCGGAGTCTACATCCACCATCGCTTGGTCATAGGTCGTCGGTTCGGTCTCTTGGCTATCACTTGGAACCTCATAGAGACCCAGCTCCTCCAGGTGCACAAGTCCATACCTCTCAGGTAATTGAGACACCCTACTAGACCTGCGAGGTGGTTGTACTTGTGTTTCAGAAGGTTCGGTTCCAATTTCTTGTACATGTGTCTCTTGAGGAGTTTCATTGTATTCTTACGAAGAAATACTTCTACATGCTCCGCCTTCCTGAATGAACTCATCTTCCAGGAAGTGTGCTTGCAAAGCAACAATGATCTTTCGATCTTCGGGCATTTAGAGTAGGTAACCCATCATCCCAGATGGGAATCTAATGAAATGTTCTTTCACGGACCTAGCTTCCAATTTCTACACCTTAGTCTTCTTGACATAAGCGGGACATCCCCAAATCCTAATGTGATTAAGACTTGGTTTCCTGCCCTCCCACATCTCATGTGGAGTTTTAGGAATGGACTTGGAAGGACATCTGTTCAAGATATAAGGAGCAGTCATGAGTGCATTGTAACACCCCCAAGCTATTCAGGGAATATTACAGCGCCGTAAGCCCCACCGTGGGACCCACAAGGCTAAACATACGCGGAACTATAAATTTTGACCGAGAAGGTCTACATACAATGGAATGAAGAACAATACAAAGGGTATTCAAAACATAACCAATGTATCCAAGGACATCACAACACAAATCAATACTTCGACAAACATAGGCCGGAACATCAAGGAAAAAGGAAAACAATACTCGAGTATTCAATAACCATTCCAGTACAACAACACTGAATGGAAAACTCAAAACATAACCAGAGAAAAGACACAGTATCACACTTGCCCACCATCTTCATGCCGACCCGATACCTGCATGTCCGCTCTCCTGGAACCTGAAATACATAAAAAATATTTCCCCCATAAAGGGGTTAGCCATTGAATAGCTAGTGCAAGTATATCAAGTATGAAACACAATACTCCTCGACAATAAAGTAAAGGTAACCGTCAATTCATCAATTCAAGACTAGTATTCCAGAATAACTAAATCTCATAGCATCACATCAATACATATATGAATACCGTGGAACCGCACCAGAGGCTACGGAACCCTCAGAGGACTCGTCGGTCCATCCCAGAGTGGTTCGTTCATATCATCTGTGGAATCACACCAAGAGGCCACGAAACCCTCAGGGGACCCGTCGGCCCGCCCTAGAGTGGATATAAATAATCATGCCATTAATATGTCTTACTTTCAAAGCCGAGAACGTACAATCATAAATATATAATTGCCTTTGAGACATCGAGAAATTGAACGAAAAAAGGGTATGAGTTCGGTAGGTCCAAGAACGCGCTTCCGGCACCTAAATGATTTTCAAGGAATATGATAATCAATTATCCATACTCAAATTACACGAAGAAACTCCCGAAACCCATCTACGATTCATGAAAATACACGGATAAACAACTAGAGGATGAAAAATCGTCCAAACCCTCACAAGTCTGAAAACGGCACAAACCAATCCGTAAAATTGTAGGAAAAGCATGCATATGGGATAGATACATCATAATCTCAAGGTCCTCAGGCTTCAAAATGGATAAATCCCAAAATTCCCAAAAATAGGGTTCTAAGGATTTTTACCTTGATTCGGACGTTAGGATGGATAAGATGTTGTGAAATCCTTGTTCTCCAACCAAATATGTTGTTATTAGAAGAAAGATCGCTTATAATCACCCAAGATCGTCTCTCCCGAGCTGCTCCGTCGGAAATAGGTGAAGAGGATGAGAAATGACGAAATGAAAGTCAACTGTCCAATATATATCCGCCCAGTCTAGCGCACGCTACGCCTCCTTCATTAGCATCCGCTAGCGAGGACACCGGGTAGTCCAGTGGCTTCTACTGTCCCCGTTAGCGTGCGCTAATCGCCTTCCTCTAGCATGCGCTAGCCAAAAAGTGGCATCCAGTAACTGGAGTCCATAACCTACTGTCCTCTGCCCTGATCAAGCCTTAGCGTGCGCTACCGCTATGGCTTAGCCTGCGTTATGCAACAGCTTTAGCGTGCGCTAGCCGAAGCCTAGCGTACGTTACCTGATAGTCGTAAAGCGACAACCTCGCCTCTGCCGACCAGCCCGTTAGCGTGCGCTACGGACGGATGTTAGCGTACGCTACTAACCACGAATAGCGTGCGCTAACGAACTCCTAGCGCGCGTTAACCGCCAGTCCAGAGAGCAGTCCGAGTTACTGGTTCTGACCTGACTGGTCCCTTAGCGCGCGCTACGGATCAAAGCTACCGTGCGCTATTCATACAAAATTAGCATGTGTTAGCCTAGGCCTAGCGTGCGCTATTTATCTAGCCCAGAACACTTCCGCAAGGTCTAAACAACACGATCGCGACCCAAACAAGATACGAAACTCAATAACAATATCAAACACATCACCAATAGTTTACAGAGCGACAAAAATAAGGAGAATGGCAAGATCAAACAGTCAATAAAAATACGGGTATTACATTCTCCCCCTCTAAAAAGAAGTTTTGTCCCGAAACATAAGAAATAAAAAGTTTGGGGTACTCCGACCGTATCTTCTCTTCCGTTTCCCAAGTCATCTCCTCGACTCCATGTATCGACCATTGCACTTTAACCAGTGGATTGGTCTTATGCCGAAGTTGTTTCTCGCGACGCTCAAGGATCTTCACGGGTCTCTCAAGAAAGGTAATATCCTCGGCTACGTCAATCTCACTGTAATCGATAACGTGGCTCAGATCCGGCACGTATTTTCTCAACTGAGACACATGAAAAACACTATGGACGTGACTCAAAGCTGGAGGCAACGCCAAGCGACAAGCTAAATCTCCAACTCTGTCCAAAATCTCGAAAGGTCCGATATACCTCGGACTAAGTTTCCCCTTTTTCCCGAAGCGAAAAACTCCTCTGGTCGGCGACACCTTGAGTAAGACATGATCCCCCACTTCGAACTCCAAGGGTCGACGATGAGTATCAGCATAAGATTTCTGACGACTCTGGGCAGTCAGCAATCGGTCCCGAATAATAGAAATCTTTTCCTTAGTCTCCATCAACATATCCGGTTCCGTTCCAATTAGCTCAGAAGCCTCGTCCCAACATAATGGCGACCTACAACGCCTACCATAAAGTGCCTCGAATGGCGCCATTTTGATCGACGCATGCCAACTATTATTGTAAGCAAACTCGATCAACGGTAAGTGAAGCTCCCAATCATTACTCCAGTCTAAGGCACAAGCCCGCAACATATCTTCCAACGTCTGAATCGTCCTCTCTGTCTGACCGTCCGACTGGGGATGAAAGGAAGTGCTCAATCTCAACTCAGTACCCAAAGCCTGATGAACGGCCTGCCAAAAATGCGATACAAAATGGCCATCTCGATCAAAAACAATGGTCTTGGGGGCACCGTGCAACCTTACGATCTCAGCTATAAAAGTTCGAGCCAATCTATCCATCCCCAATTATCCTTAATACCCAAGAAGTGTGCAAACTTGGTCAACCGATCGACAATTACCCAAATCATATCTATTCCGGCCCGAGTTCTCGGCATGCCAGTGATGAAATCCATAGAAATGTCTTCCCACTTCCATTCAGGAATGGGAAGCAGTTTCAACAACCCCGCTGGTCGTTGATGTTCGATCTTGACTTGTTGACACGTCAAGCATCGTACTACAAATTCCGTGACATCCTTCTTCATGTTGTTCCACCAAAAATTTCGTTTCAAGTCCTTATACATCTTACTCGTTCCAGGGTGGATTGAGTAAGACGTAGCATGAGCTTCTCGGAGAATTCTCTGCCTCAACTCTAAATCGTTTGGAACACAAAGCCTGCCCTGAAATCTCAGAATACTATCCTAGTGAACCATAAAGCCAGGAGCTTTTCCTTTAATTACATCTTCCTTCAGTTGAGAAATCATCGGGTCACTCCACTGCTTCCCTTTGATGTCGTCAACCAAGGACGAAGTAATTTCGAGAGTACACAACTGTCCCTGTACTCGTTGAAGCCAAACTTCTATCCCTTGCTTAATTAAATCCTGACGAATTTTCGTCTGAGATGTAAGAACCTCGAGAATTTGAAGTGATGCCGACTTGCGGCTCAAAGTATCCGCGACGACATTAGCTTTTCTAGGGTGGTAAAGAATTTCTAAATCGTAATCCTTTATTAATTCTAACCAACGTCTCTGTCTCATATTCACCTCCTTCTGACTGAAAATATACTTCAGGCTCTTGTGATCGGTATAAATCCGACATGGAGAACCATACAAATAATGCCGCCAAATCTTGAGTGCGAAGACAATTGCGGCCAATTCCAAATCGTGAGTAGGATAATTCATCTCATATGGCTTTAGTTGTCGTGACACAAAAGCTATCATCTTATGATGCCGCATAAGCACACAGCCAAGACCTTGACCCGAAGCGTCACTATAAACTGCAAAGCCCTCACTACCATGTGGTAAAGTTAAAATCGGCGCTGAAGTCCAACGTCTCTTCAGTTCATCGAAGCTCTATTGTCTCTCATTCGTCCAAATAAACTTTTCGGTCTTCTGGAGTAATTTCGTAAGCGACCGAGCGAGTTTCGAGAACCCCTCGACAAACCGACGGTAATACCCAGTAAGGCCCAAAAAGCTACGAACTTCCTTAACATTTTTAGGCGGTGCCCAATCTAGCACTGCCTCAATCTTCTGCGGGTCTACACGAACCCCTTCGGCCGAAATCACATGGCCAAGAAACATAACTTCTTCTAACCAGAATTCACATTTCGAGAATTTTGCATAGAGGTGCTCCATTCTCAAAGTATCTAGTACTAAATGCAAGTGTCGGGCATGTTCCTCTTTATCTCGAGAATAGATCAAAATGTCGTCAATAAAGACGACTACACACCTGTCGAGATACTCGATGAAAATTTTATTCATTAACTGCATGAATACTGCCGGCGCATTAGTCAACCCAAAAGGCATCACTACAAATTCATAATGCCCATATCTCATCCGAAATGTTGTCTTTGGGACGTCGGACTCTCTTACCTTGAGTTGATAATACCCTGATCTTAAATCAATTTTCGAGAAAACTGCAGCCCCTTGCAATTGATCAAATAAATTGTCTATATGAGGCAAAGTATACTTGTTCTTGATGGTCACTTTGTTTAGCTCACGGTAGTCGATGCACAAACATAGTGAACCATCTTTCTTTCTCACAAAAAGGACAGGTGCGCCCCAAGGCGAAGCGCTCGGTCTGATGTACCCTTTCTCTAGGAGTTCTCCCAATTGATTCTTTAATTCTTGCATCTCGGAAGGTGCCATCCGATAAGGTGCTTTAGAAATCGGAGCCGCATCTGGCTCTAAGTCCACAGAAAATTATATCTCCCGATCTGGTGGTAATCCTGGGAGATCGTCCGGAAAAACATCGGAATACTCATTAACAACCAGAATCGAAGAGAAATCGACTTCGTTCCCTTCCGTTTTCAAGGCATAACACCAATAGCCCGTACAACCTTTATTCAAAAGTTTTACGGCCTTTATGCCACTGATAAGTAACTTGGATTGGCCCGACTTACGTCCCAAAAATGAGTACTCAGATCCGTCTTTAGTCATCATGGTGATAACCTTAGTACGGTAATTGGCATTGTTAACCTACCTAAGCTCGGGATACTAGCGACCCACACACACGCCGCTACATCTTTCTCCAACCGCACCCACCTCCGGCCACCTTTTCCGACCGCCGCCACCACCAGCCAACTCGCCTTCACCTCGCGACTCTTCGCCGATCAACCTTAGCCCCAACCAGCGCCGGCAGCAAGAGCGTCTTCGGCGCCGAATACCATCCTGCACAGATCTGGCTTCGCCATAGCCAGCCGCACACAACAGCTCTACTCCTCCATGTTAGTCGCCACCATCTACGGCGACTAAAAGTTATTCGCCCATGACGAAGAAAAAACGGGCGTCACACATGCCCGAAAGGTTACCTACATCGCCGCTTGCAAAGTTTAATGATGTTCGCGGTAGTCCAGCATCGTCGCCTCACTCGTCGCCAACATGTTCGCCGCCTAAAGTTTCGTCGTCTTCACGCTCGCCGTTTAAAGTTCCGTCGTCTGCTACAACTGTGGGGATTACGAATAGCAAAGGTTTACCTAGTTCTAGTCTCATCGGAAAAGTCTCTTCGCCGGCCCTGCATAGCTCCGCCGCTGCCGCCGCTCCGTCTTCACAGCTGACTCCAAAAACCCTTGCTACAGGGTTTCCGCCGCCATGCACAACCCTAGCGGCGGATGTCTCTCGGGATATATACAAGACGATGGATGGAGGAGAGCCGTCCATCTTAGGGCCACTGCCATCCGAGGGCCTCAATTCAGAGGGCTTACAATTAAAAAATGAAGATCGGCCCAATGAAATAAAGGTTAGCCCAACTTCTTTCATTCCTAATCATCATGGGCCTGCTTTACTTTGGCCCAGCTCTTATATGCAATCCGGCCCAATAATTCACCCTAGCCTAAGCCCAAACAACATTATCCCCAGACCAGCCAACTATGCCCTAAATACTAAACCTTATAAGTCCATATCGATTAATCCCAACCAACCCAGCTCACCTATTTTTTAAACCCAATCAAATATATCTAATCACTTACAGCCCAATAGCCCACATAAAGCTAAACTCATAAATAAACCCAATACCCTTTATAATTATTTCAAACCTACATCTAAATTCAGCCCAGCCCAACTATATTCAATAACCCCAACCATGCACCCCAAGTCGTGGCCCAACCAACTGCAACACTTAAGCCCAATCCCTCCCATCCCATAAACCCAGCCAAATTCCTTTTAGCCCAGCCCAATACTATTAATCCCAACCCAACCCAACCGCCTAAAACTAATCCACCAACCCAGCCCAATCATACTACCCCATCCCAGCGAGCAGCTCCAACCCAGCGAGCAGTCCCGATTGGACAATCACCCCCGGCCCCAGTAGAATTCAACAACCTTGCAAATGTGATCTCGGCGGAACCGACCTGTTCGACCGACCCGGGTGCATCCGACCAACCACGGCCGAAGCCCTCATTCGCACAAATGGTCAACAATCAACATGGCTTGACGCAGCCCGGTTTCGCTAACCAACCCAGTTCGACAACAAAATCATTTAATTTTGATGGAGCTAAGGTTAGTCCTTTTGATACTCTCTCCTCCGTAAATGAGAAAAAGCGTGTTACCTTTTCTTCCTCTGATATGATTTCTCTTGCTGCGTCATGGGAACCCACTTTGATTCTTAAATTCTCGCATGC
This sequence comes from Orobanche coerulescens, assembly GCA_033398695.1. Lineage (NCBI taxonomy): Eukaryota > Viridiplantae > Streptophyta > Magnoliopsida > Lamiales > Orobanchaceae > Orobanche > Orobanche coerulescens. The sequence goes on along the minus strand of CM065810.1, from coordinate 154,882,623 downwards.
TATCCCTTCCCCTCGAGATGTGTCTACGGGTTTGAATGATATGAAACTGAGGGGTAAATTTAGCTGGAGTTGGTTAAATTATTGCCACATAGCGATTAGATTTGATAATGATGAGGATTTTAGACGAATTTGGTTAGGATCAACGTGGAATTTTTCTAGATGTCCTGCCTGTGTTTTTAAGTGGTCACCTAGTTTTTCGGTTAGGACAGAGACTTCGATCTGACCGGATTGGATTAGACTTCCGGGTTTGCCTTTGCATTTATTTCACCCACGTGCATTATACACGATTGCCAAGGATGTAGGCAATCCCATCTTAGTTGATGCCCCGACGGCCACACATTCACAACTATCAGTTGCCCGTGTGTGTGTTTAGATTAATCTTTTGGCACCCAGAGTGCCCGAGATTGAAGTTGAATTTGATGATCACATTCTTACGCAGCGCATCATCTATGAGAGAGTTCCATTATATTGCTCTCTTTGTTCTCATGTGGGGCACGACCCGTCCAGTTGCTACATAGTTGGCAACAAAGAATAGCCTTCTCCGCCCCAGCGTAAGAAGCCTGCTGTTGTCACATCTAGACAACAGAAGGCGCAGCCAGCCCCTGCTAAAGCCCCTAAGGCTAATACCTCTCAGGTTGCTCCCAAGACCGCTAAAGGGAAGGAGCCTGCCGTTTGGCAGGTTGTTACCAAAAAAGGAGCTAGAGAGACGGGGATGATCCCCAAGGGCACGGCTGCCACCGAACAGCACTCGTACTTTCCATCGTTAGACTCCTCTGCTAGAGAGGAAGAGGATTTAGTAGGCACAAATGACATTATTAGCGTGGGCAATAAAGATAACGTGTTGGGTAGCGATGATGGTGGTCGAGATAGCGATATTGAGCGTGTTTTAGAGGACGACACGGAGTCCTCTACCATCCCACACTTTTCTAGACTCGTAGAGTCTACCTCCCCACGCCATGACGGTGAGGGCTGCACGGATGATCCGATCATCGTGGAGCCTGAGACCTTTGCCATGGTGGTTTACGAGCCTCCCCCTCCTCCCCCTTCTTCTTCTTTTCCTTCTCTATCTCAGACTGAGTGTGGTCTTAAACGCACCCAATTTGAGATTTCTGAGTCCAGTCTCTCTTTCTCGGCGATGGTGCCTCTTACGACGGCACCGAAGCCCCCGGTTAAGAGACGTATGATGTCTTCTACTGCTGCTCCTGGTGTCACCACCAGGGGCAAAGCTGCTTCCGACTCCTAGATTTCCACACGAGGAAGAATAGCTTCTCGCGGACCCTCCTCCTCCTAGAAGGGGCGATCTTCATCGCCCTTGAAAGAGAGAACATCTGCCCGGCAGGATACATTTCGGAGACGGGGCCGCTCCAGTCATCGCCCTAGGTCTTCGTCTGAGTTGGTTGGTTAGTTTATGTCGATACCCATTCTTACATGGAACGCTCGTGGTCTGGCTAACACCGGAGCACAGAAGCGCATTCGACATCTCAACCGTGTTCATATGTTTTCTTTTATTGGAATTTTAGAACCCATGGGTTCCAATGCTAATTTTTATTTTTATATTCGTTCTTTAGGTTTTGCGTTGGGACTTTATAATCGGTCTAACAAAATTTGGTTCTTTTCTTCCCCTCACTTTCATCACCAAGTTTTGTTGGATACCGATCAAGTCCTCCATCTTTATATTTCTTCCCCCCTTCTTCCTCAGTCGATTTATGTTACCTTTGTCTATGCCAGCACTAAACGTGTTGGTCGTTACGCCTTTGGGACACCCTCCGTGAGATTGCTTTGGAAGTAGAGGGGTTGCCGTGGCTAGTCAGCGGTGACTTCAACATCTTCTTGCATTCACAATAGCACGAGGGTAGTACCACAGACCATTCTCCAGAGATTCTAGACTTCGCATAGGCTATTGCTGACTGTGAGTTGATTGATGCGGGATGCGAGGGCGATATTTTCACTTGGGAGCGCAATGGTTTGAGGGAAAGGCTAGATTGTACTTTATTTAATGAAGGATGGTCGAACGTGTTTGCGGTTTCTGCCGTCACTCACTTGCCTAGACTTCGGTCGGACCATGCGCCCCTTCTTATCCAGTGTCGCTTCTCCGCAACTCGTCACAAATCGTCATTCCGTTTCCAGAGTATGTGGATCCAGCATCACACATTCCTTGACACTGTTAGGGAGGTATGGCTTACCCCGACTGGATTATCTGGCATGTGTAACCTACAGGCCAAACTCCTTAGGGTTAAGCGCAGGCTGAAATAGTGGAACTGGTCTGTTTTTGGAAATCTTCATACGAAGTTGGATGAGGCCTTGAGGGCTGCTGACGAGGCCGAGCGGCGATATGATTCGGATCCTACTCCAGAGAATAGAACCGCTATGCACCGTTTTCGTGCTGAGTACCATCTTCGTCTCTCTATGGAGGAAGATTTCTGGAAACAGAAAGCCGCAGTTTGTTGGGTTTCTGAGGGCGAGCACAACACCCGGTTCTTTCAGGGTTTTGTGAAGCAGAAGCGTTGTCAGTCGCATATTCACAGCATTGAGGATGGTGGTAGGATGATCGCTGTAGAGTCGGACATCCGATCATCTGCTGTGAATTTCTTTAGGACTCTGATTACATCCGATGGTGATGTTCTCGTCCCCTTGGATGACAGTTGTTTTCCCTCTACCCCCTATTCTTTTTATTCTGATAGTTTGTGTGTCCCACCCTCTCCCCAGGACATTCGTGCTGCGGTATTTGATATCGATCCTCACAGTGCTTCTGGGCCTGACGGGTTCTCGTCTTTGTTTTTTCAGCATTGTTGGGAGATCGTCTCTTCCAACGTGGAGGGGGTTGTGCTCGAGTTTTTTGAGGGTCATCCTATGCCTCCAGCTTTCATGGCGACTACGGTCGTCTTGATCCCGAAGAAGCCTGTTCCGAGCGGTTGGTCAGATTACCGGCCTCTTAGTCTGTGTAATGTGACCAATAAGATTATCACGGAAATCCTTAACGCTCGGCTTGCTCCTCTCATCCCTCTGATTATCTCTCCAAACCAGAGTGGATTTGTTCACGGGCGGGTTATTACTGATAATATCCTTCTGGACCAAGAACTTATTCACGACCTCCACGTCGCGGACATTCATGGTGTCCCGAACCTTGAGTTGAAGCTTGATATGGCTAAGGCGTATGATAGGGTTCACTGGTAATTTTACGTGAGGTCCTGGTGAGGATGGGATTCCCGGCTAGATGGATTTTGTTCATCCGTCATTACGTCGAGAGTTGCATGTTCTCCATTTTGGTGAACGGCAGTCCGGCCGGCTATTTTGCCTCTAGTCGGGGTTTGCGTTAGGGCGACCCTATCTCTCCGTCGCTATTCCTGCTTGCCGCTGATTATATATCACGCTGCGTGGACCGATTCATTCGAGACCATCCTTTGATGAGGTATAGGACAGCTAGATGGCCTTTCCCCGTCTCGCACCTATCCTACGCCGATGACATCATTATATTCACAGGGGCTGTGGATGATGGTTTCGTTGATCTTATGCGTTTCCTGGATCACTACTCTGTGGCTTCGGGCCAAATGGTTAGTATCCAGAAAAGCACTTTTATTCTTGCTCCTAAGCATGTGCCTCGTTGGCATCAGAGAGTTCACAATCTTACTAGTTTTCGCCAGGGCGATCTCCCCATCACCTATCTTAGTGTGCCCCTTTACAAAGGCCTTATGAGACGAGAGCTCTTTGCTGGGGTGAAGCAACGGATGTTGGATAGGATCTCTGGTTGGTCCCATCGCCACCTTGCTTTTGGGGGTCGTTTGGCTCTTATTAAGAGCAGTCTCTGCACGATTCCTCCACACCTGCTTCAGGTGTTGGACCCTCCACAGTACATTATCCAGGAGCTCGAACAGATCATTGCGAGATACTTCTGGGGTGTTGTTGGTCTGAAGAGGAAGACGCACTGGGTCCGTTGGCGGCATATTTGTCGTCCGGTCTCTGAGGGAGGCCTCGGGGTTCGGAGCCTTTCGGATATGGCGAGAGCTTTTAGTTATAAGCTCTGATGGCGTATTCGCGCAGGCACGTCTCTGTGGGGGCAGTTTATGCTCCGCAGAAACTGCTTTGCTGGCCTTTATACTCCTATGCGTACCGCTCTTAAAGCTCGTGCCAGCCACCCTTGGCGCCGTCTCCTCCAACTGGGTATTAAGGCTTAGGAGTTCATCCGCTGGACTCTTGGTCGTGGCTGCGGGGAGATCAGCTTTTGGGACGATACTTGGATTGGGGATAAGCCTATTTCTTCTTTTCATCAGGTTACTGGTAAACCCCATCTTAGGATTCATGAGTTATGGGTTGATGGGATGTGGGACATGGGTAGATTGGAGTCTATTGTTGGAGAGGAGCTAGGATTTACCCCTCAGTTCATCCAGGAGATCTCCGCGATTTCGATCGCCGAAGAGGATTCGGATAGTATGTGGTGGACTCTTACCTCTTCGGGTGCGTTCTCATTGTCGTCGGCTTGGTCTCACATGAGGGTGAGGGGTGTAACACCCCCAGATCAAACCGGGAATATTACACGCCGCAGACCCTCTCCGTGAGGATCCACCAGGCTAGACATCAACACAACACATTACATTACATACTGATGAATCAAAATAACGAATCAATAGACCGATTTGGTCTTCCGTCACTGACTTACAAATCAAAATACATAAACTCATCCAGACTCATACACATGCAAGGGTAAAATACTTGCAACGATTTAATAATAAGACAATGGAAAAGACAATACAATAGACTCGACTAATCAAGTCAAAATCGGCCTTCGTGTGATTAGTATCATTCGTCTTTCATCATCCTCGTGCCGATCCCGTGTCTTGCTCCCGACAACCCGCATGTACTGACACAATACAGATATCCACCCCCCGATTACTCGGGGGTTAGCAAAACTCCACTGTTTCGCTAGTGCAAGTATAAAGTGCAAATACGAGCCATACACAACACATTCCGAGAATACAACGAAAGTCTTCCCGAGATATATTTAGTTAAAAAAAAAAAGTTCAATTCTTGAAAGTAGAAACGAAGTAAGTAAGCACTTTGAAAACACTTCCAAATCTCGGGAGTTTTGAAAACATTTGAGATTGAAAAGTTCTTAATTCCACGAAAGTCATTTAGTGGTCATTTCCCAAAGTTCATTTTTCAAAATACAAATCCGTTTAACAAAACACGGGTCCACGACCCAACCATTCCGGTCACAAAACACGGTGGTCCACAACCCGATCATCCACTTCAATTCACTTACAAGGACACATTACACATAACACATTAATCCTATGCCATTCTAGCCAAGCACCAAGACTCGATATACAATGTCTCTCAACCCCGAGCACAAAGCATTGTGATACTCCGGACAATATCACAATTAACGAAAACATCGTCATCCTCAAGATGAAAACCACAATCGGTAACCCGCGGCCGTACTCCTTAGTATCGACCCTCGGACATCCGTCGGACACTCCGGGTGGGAGACCACTTCGCGGCCGTACCCCTCAAGATCGACCCCCGGACATCCCGTCGGACACTCCGGTGGAAGTTCATCCACACACGCACCCAAGTCCACTTCCGTGGCCGCACTTAGTATCGACCCCGGACATCCCGTCGGACACTCCGGTGGAAGGAACAACACACACACACGTTCCAAAATCACAATTGCAAACCACAAGCCTCGAAGGTCAATCACAAGATATATAGTCGAGGTACCTTACTAGAATGGCCACCATCCAACATATACTCACATATTCGTAACTAATACTATCAACAAGAAAGCACACTATTCCAACAAAGACCGAACGGCACAACCAATATCACATAAATTCACATAATTCATCGATAACGACATGTCTCCATGTACACTTAAACAAAGGATTAAACTTCAAAACTTACCGACGACGTAATCACACACAATGGCATCACACGAAAGTATTACGATCTTATACTCAACATTAATACATGTATTCAATTAAGCATATTAATTCTTGGAACACACGAGTCGTCTTTAAGAAAACCATGATGGTAAATATATCGATACTTTTGAAAAAGATGGTTATGAATATTTGTTTAGCACATATCGACGATTAACAACCATTATATCCACAAAACACGTAATGTATGGGCAAGATACTTGCCTCGATAATCGATACCGACACTACAACAATCACGGCTCGGTCGGGACACCTCGAACACCTACGATTCTCCGTGAAGACAAAGAATACGCCACGATCGAAAAGCTTTAAGAAAACGATTTAACGGAAGGGTTCCACTCGAGTTCTTCGCAAGAATTCGACCCTAACAACATATAATCAATAAATCATCGATCATACGAGGAAGAATAATCGTAGAACGCCCGAAAACCCTCTATGACATTTTACCGACACCTTCAAGGCGTCGATCAAGAACTCGACCAAAACAACGAATCGATACGATCTAACCATGGAATATTAAGGGAAAAGATGTAATACATCTTAATAATCATCAATCTATCATAATACCAAGTTAAATCGGATTAATCGGACGAAAACAACCAAAATACCCAAAATCCCCAAAATTAGATTTCTAGGAAATCGACCGATCAGTAGATCGGAGGATGTTATAGGACGGATGATTGATGATATGAGCCTCAAAACTTCATGGATTGAAAGAACAACATCATGTCTCCATGATGTGTACACCCACAATGCGAACGGAAGAAAAGGAATGAGAAATCGGGTGAAAATACGCTGTGCCTTAAATAGTCGACAGACTCGACCGTGTCCGACATGACACGGCCGTGGGCGCCGCAATCGCCGGCAGGACTCGACCGTGTCCCGCATGACACGGTCGTGTCGCGAAGGGGCGCTGCATTGACTCGACCGCTTCTGGAACACGGCCGCCTCGCGCTGCCTCGCTTATCCGGACGAGTACGGCACGGCCGTGCCAGACGACACGGTCGGGTCCCGAGGCGAGACTCTGGCTTATCCGGACGAGTACGGCACGGGCCGTGTCGGACGACACGGCCGAGTCCGGTCGGCAGTGATCGGCCAAATGAGCGGGTGAGCTAAAACGACCATAACTCTCTCGTCCGGACTCCGATTGACTCACCGTTTAAACCATTGGAAAGCTAATTCGATGCTCTATAATATTGCAAGGATTTAGAATTTTTGGAGTTACCAAAAATTAATGGTGATCTAACAAAGTCGAACTCCCACGTGAAAAAGTCGATTAAGGACACGGAACTCAACAAAACGACACCGAAACGAACTCGGATGACAAAAAGTGCACAATTAATCATTCTCGGAATGACGAAACGGTCATGATAGAGTTGTCAAAACGAACCTCCTCCGAAAAAAAAGAAAATTACTGAAATTCGAAATTGCCGATATTACATTCTACCCTCCTTAAAAGAAGTTTCGTCCCGAAACTTAAAACAAGTAGGGAGAAGCAATATCCCGCCAGGAAAACTCAATGAGATACGCAAGAAACGCGTAACTAATGCCAAACGGCGAAACGTTACATACAACGCAACGGAATATACGGTGTGAAAACACGCTCCACGACGACCAACACAACGCCGCCGTTAGGGATATAATAAAACCAACAAGTGACAAGCGTCATCAAATGGATAATACAATCAAGTCAATTATCCAAACAATCACAAAACACAACGAACGAAAATCAATACGATTGACCAACCCAACGGTACATCAATCAAAACGCAAGCCAATCGCTGAACAAATACGGAATTCCACCACCCACGGGTTGGAAGATCGAAAACGAGACTAATTTTCCGAACTTGGAAAGGTCACAACGATATATAGATCAATTTGGGACAATATCAGAACTCGTTCGAATGACAAATGTGGGAAACAACACCAGGTCAGAAGCATCAACGAACACAGTCGAGTCGATACGGTTGGACGAAACAGAAGAGAAAGAAAGAAAAAATGTGGGCATTACATCATATCACCTTTAAAAGAGGTTTCGTCCCGAAACCTAAACAACGAGAACGAAGTGCTGGAATAGCAACCTTCCCGACCATATCCTCTTGGTCCACATCCGATCTTCATGGCCATTAGTATCGTGGTCACGACTGCGTCCTCAGTCCATCGGCATACTAAGCGGATTCCCACTCAATACGATTGCACAACTTCGCAAAATATTATACTAAAGTACCAACTCAGCACGACATATCACATAAAGGTAACCAATAACAACTCGAAAAGAAAATCCACGAGGTATCCTTTTAAAGGAAATCTTTTGAAAATCCTAGGATTTGTATGGTATTTAAAATAAACTTTAAAAGTACTTTTGGTACCTCGGGTTGTTTCATCAAAACTTGTAAACAAAATACTTTAACCGTCTCATTTGAAATCATTTAAAGTCATCATGCCCCTACGTATCATCATCACCGTTAACAACTAACAAGTTAACCATGCAAGATCATCAAATCATTCTTACATACTCTAACATTTCCAAATCCGAGTTTGAACTTTACATCGAGTGAGATTTTTCATCTTTCACTATATATTTTTGAAAATAAAAATCGCATTGGTTTTTGAAATAAAATATTTTTATGGTGTGAAAGATTTTTGAAAATCATTCAATCGAATTATTTGAAAATACAATAATACGTTAAAAATCATTTTCGAAAATTTTCCCAACACTTCACAAACATCAACGACGGTAATATTTTACAAAATGTCTACATGTACTTTAAAACAACTCTTTCAAATACCATCGAGGTTTTATTTGAGAATCCAAGGCCGGCTTGACAATTCCAAATAATTTTCAAAGTATACACGGAGCCGCCGATTAATCGAACCGTCAAAACTTTGTGAAGTTTCCAGGAAAGTGTTTTTGAACACACACAGCAGACATAATTTATCAATTCATCAACCACAATCAAATATCACCTAGCAATACGAAAAGTCTTAACACGCATTCACGCACAACTGTTGTTATCACTAGACACCACGTAGAGAATACAACTACAGGTGATTGGCCGCAAAAGTTAGACCTGACGGCTATAATGCGGCTCCATAGCCTCTTCCCAGGTTGATTAGCGTGCGTTACAACAAAGATTAACGTGCGCTAAACACGCCACGTTAGCGCGTGTTAGGCTTGTACTAAGCCTGTGCTAACTGCTCTAATCACCAACACGATTGCAAACATATATGAGGTAATACTAGACTCGAAGGTTACAAGTAAGCAACAACATACAAGTCTAAATGTCATCGACTCACATAATTATAACATCTCACAAGCAACCATCAAAAGAAAAGCATCCTACAAAAATGAAAATTTTACTTCTCAATATAGAGGACTATCTCAACACATACATACCGATGGACTCAACATTCACGTTACTATTTTAATTTTAAAACTGGCACCACTGCTCAACAACGAGAGCATCATCAATACGCATCTTTTGACCAACATTCATGAAACCGAAAAGTTACAAACGAGAGTCACGTCTTGAGTATATTTTGAAGACCTTATTTGAGTTAAAAACTCGAGTTTTGAAAACTTATAGTACACAGTGGAAAAGAATTATCAATAACTCGAGTTTTCAGAACGTTCAGACTTGTGGTCAACATACGAAAATCAACTTTTTCCTCCCTTGGAGGGCATTTTAAAAATTTTACGTGACTCCCCGAAAGGATTCGAAAACTTAAAATTCCAAGGTTTATACTCTTGTAAGAAAATGATTTATACAAGGATACATTCAGCAATATCATTCTACATTTAGCGCAAGACGGGAATCAACAAATATATGTCACTTACTCACGATGCATCTTCAAATATTAACTACATAACACAAAATCACACAAGCTCGTATAGCTCGTGGTACAACATGTAGTAGGGAGACTTACATCCACAGATCGCACGAAGATGATGGCTGCACCTTGATACTAATCACGGCCGACATCCAAGACGACGCGTCGCGACACGATTCAGTCAGACAAAATCTGACAAAACAAGACTCAACAACACATAACTCGACCCGACAGCCTAGGTTTCCTCAACCTAAGCTCCGATACCATAAATGTAACACCCCCAGATCAAACCGGGAATATTACACGCCGCAGACCCTCTCCGTGAGGATCCACCAGGCTAGACATCAACACAACACATTACATTACATACTGATGAATCAAAATAACGAATCAATAGACCGATTTGGTCTTCCGTCACTGACTTACAAATCAAAATACATAAACTCATCCAGACTCATACACATGCAAGGGTAAAATACTTGCAACGATTTAATAATAAGACAAATGGAAAAGACAATACAATAGACTCAGACTAATCAAGTCAAACTGCCTTCGTGTGATTAGTATCATTCGTCTTTCATCATCCTCGTGCCGATCCCCGTGTCTTGCTCCCGACAACCCGCATGTACTGACACACACAGATATCCACCCCCGACACTGGGGTTAGCAAAACTCCACTGTTTCGCTAGTGCAAGTATAAAGTGCAAATACGAGCCATACACAACACATTCCGAGAATACAACGAAAGTCTTCCCGAGATATATTTAGTTAAAAAAAAAAAGTTCAATTCTTGAAAGTAGAAACGAAGTAAGTAAGCACTTTGAAAACACTTCCAAATCTCGGGAGTTTTGAAAACATTTGAGATTGAAAAGTTCTTAATTCCTCGAAAGTCATTTAGGGTCACAGCCCCAAAGTTCATTTTTCAAAATACAAATCCGTTTAACAAAACACGGGGTCCACGACCCAACCATTCCGGTCACAAAACACAGGGTCCACAACCCGATCATCCACTTCAATTCACTTACAAGGACACATTACACATAACACATTAATCCTATGCCATTCTAGCCAAGCACCAAGACTCGATATACAATGTCTCTCAACCCCGAGCACAAAGCATTGTGATACTCCTGACAATATCACAATTAACGAAAACATCGTCATCCTCAAGATGAAAAACCACAACTGGTAACCCGCGGCCGTACCCCTTAGTATCGACCCGGACATCCCGTCGGACACTCCGGTGGGAGACCACTTCCGCGGCCGTACCCTCAAGATCGACCCCGGACATCCGTCGGACACTCCGGTGGAAGTTCATCCACACACGCACCCAAGTCCACTTCCGTGGCCGTACTCCCTTAGTATCGACCCCGGACATCCCGTCGGACACTCCGGTGGAAGGAACAACACACACACACGTTCCAAAATCGCAATTGCAAACCACAAGCCTCGAAGGTCAATCACAAGATATATAGTCGAGGTACCTTACTAGAATGGCCACCATCCAACATATACTCACATATTCGTAACTAATACTATCAACAAGAAAGCACACTATTCCAACAAAGACCGAACGGCACAACCAATATCACATAAATTCACATAATTCATCGATAACGACATGTCTCCATGTACAGCTTAAACAAAGGATTAAACTTCAAAACTTACCGACGACGTAATCACACACAATGGCATCACACGAAAGTATTACGATCTTATACTCAACATTAATACATGTATTCAATTAAGCATATTAATTCTTGGAACACACGAGTCGTCTTTAAGAAAACCATGATGGTAAATATATCGATACTTTTGAAAAAGATGGTTATGAATATTTGTTTAGCACATATCGACGATTAACAACCATTATATCCACAAAACACGTAATGTATGGGCAAGATACTTGCCTCGATAATCGATACCGGACACTACAACAATCACGGCTCGCCGACACCTCGAACACCTACGATTCTCCGGCGAAGACAAAGAATACGCCCACGATCGAAAAGCTTTAAGAAAACGACGAACGGAAGGGTTCCGACTCGAGTTCTTTGCAAGAATTCGACCCTAACAACATATAATCAATAAATCATCGATCATACAAGGAAGAATAATCGTAGAACGCCCGAAAACCCCTCTATGACATTTTACCGGACACCTTCAAGGCGTCGATCAAGAACTCGACCAAAACAACGAATCGATACGATCTAACCATGGAATATTAAGGGAAAAGATGTAATACATCTTAATAATCATCAATCTATCATAATACCAAGTTAACTCGGATTAATCGGACGAAAACAACCAAAATACCCAAAATCCCCAAAATTAGATTTCTAGGAAATCTGACCTGATTCGGTAGATCGGAGGATGTTATAGGACGGATGATTGATGATATGAGCCTCAAAACTTCATGGATTGAAAGAACAACATCATGTCTCCATGATGTGTACACCTGACACCGCGAACAGAAGAAAAGGAATGAGAAATCGGGTGAAAAATACGCCGCTGTGCCTTAAATAGCCGACAGACTCGACCGTGTCCGACATGACACGGTCGTGGGCGCGCAATCGCCGGCAGGGACTCGACCGTGTCCGCATGACACGGCCGTGTCGCCAAGGGGCGCTCGGCATTGACTCGACCGTGTCCTCGAACACGGCCGGGCCTCTCGCGCTGCCTTGGCTTATCCGGACGAGTACGGCACGGCCGCGCGACGACACGGCCGGGTCTCGAGGCGAGACTCTGGCTTATCCGGACGAGTACGGCATCGGCCGTGTCGGACGACACGGCCGAGTCCGCCGGCGGATCGGCCAAATGAGCGGGTGAGCTAAAACGACCATAACTCTCTCGGCCGGACTCCGATTGACTCACCGTTTGAACCATTGGAAAGCTAATTCGATGCTCTATAATATTGCAAGGATTTAGAATTTTTGGAGTTACCAAAAATTAATGGTGATCTAACAAAGTCGAACTCCCACGTGAAAAAGTCGATTAAGGACACGGAACTCAACAAAACGACACCGAAACGAACTCGGATGACAAAAAGTGCACAATTAATCATTCTCGGAATGACGAAACGGTCATGATAGAGTTGTCAAAACGAACCTCCTCCGAAAAAAAAGAAAATTACCGAAATTCGAAATTGCGGATATTACAAGGGGTCAGGCTAATCTTGTTTACGGGGCCATCTGGACTGCCTTACTTACACCGACCACTTCGATGTTTATTTGGCGACTTCTCATGCGACGGATACCGACTAATGACATTCTACAGAGGAGGGGCGTTTCACTGGCTTCTAGATGTTTGTGCTGCTCGCATACCCTTACCCAGACCTACCATACCGAGACCACTGCCCACCTTTTCTTGGAGAGTGATGTGGCTCGTGACGTGTGGGAGTATTTTGACGCATGGACATATTTATCCCTACCCCATACTCAGAATATCTTTGAGCTCCTGAGTTTTTTCGCACACGGCACACACTTTAGGCATGCAACTTTCATTATTCCTTGTCTGATCCTTTGGTTCATCTATATAGAAAGGAATAGTGCAAAGCATAGGGCGATTACTTTTCTTTCGTCTCATGTTATTGTGCAGGTGGAGCGCCATGTTGCTTTATTGGCTTCTGCGGGGCTTATTTCATCTGAGTTCTGGGCGGGTTGCTCGCCGTCTGATCGTTTCCAGCGAGCTACATCTTCCCCCGCTCAGACTCGTCGCCCCATCCCGGTGGTTTGGCTTCGACCCGAGACCCCTTGGATCAAGCTGAACACGAATGGTTCATTCGATAGAGACACACAGATTACGGATGTGGGAGGTCTGATTAGAGATCACCACGGAGAGCTCCGTCTTGCTTTCCATTCCTCTTTTCAGGACTCTTCGAGTTTTGATGCTGAGGTCCAGGCGTTGGCGATTGGATTGATTCTAGCTTCCCAGAGATCGAGACATGTTTGGATTGAGCTTGATGCTGCTGCTGTGGTGACCCTGCTATCGTCTGGCCATTGGGGCTCTTGGCAGGTTCGTCACACTCTTATGCGTATCCGACACATTCTCAGAGTTATTCAGTTCAGAGTCACTCACATTTTCCGGGCGGGCAACAGGCCGGCCGACTATCTTTCTGAGCTCGGCATGTCGTCCCTCGGCATTCAGACTTATACTTACGATACTGCTCCTCCGTTTCTTCTCTCCCTTATACAGATGGATCACCTTGGTTATCCGTCTTTTAGATTTAGATAGGTTTTATTTTATTGATTGCTTGCTTGCCTATTGGTCCGTACATTAGCCCACGGTTTTAGTGGTGCACCTTGTATTGATCTAGCGGGCTGTAGGCACTTTAGAATTTAGGTTCCGGATTATGGCCCATTTTTTGTCATAATTCGGAGTTGAGTTATTTTAGTCTACGGGTCCGCACATTAGCCCGTGGTTTGTGGTGCACTTTGTATTTCTTTAGCGGGCCGTAGATTTTTTCGATGTTTGGACCCGAATTATGGCCTATTTTTGGTCATAACTCGGGCTGATACTTTGTATTTCTTGATTTCTTCTTATCTACAGGTTGGTGGGTCCCGCCTCAACCCCCCGTCCACACTGGACGCTTTTTATTTTTCTTTTTTTTAAAAAAAAACCTTATTACGGTAATTCATAATCGCTTGATGACTATAAAGCCAATCCTCACCGAGGATCACGTCCTCGCCTACCATATCAACTACAATCAGATTCGATAACCATTCCCTACCGGATATAATCACCGGGAAACCTCTAATCTCTCGGTTCCCCACAATTCTATCCCCGCTAGGTAGTTTCACAATGAAGGGATCACAAGCAGTCATATTAGTTATATTCAAATGGCGTACACACTCCAAGGAAATAAAAGAATGTGTAGCACCCGTATCAAAAAGCACACGGACTGGATGAGATAAAATATGAATGGTACCTGAAGCCACCGTCGCGTCGGGTTCGTCTGTTCGACGCATCTCATAAATCCATGGTTGTACCGAACCGACGCTAGAGTTTCCCCCTCCAGCGTTCTGACCCCGTCCCCGGCCCCTGCCGAAATTCTGCTGAGGTTGACCAAAAGATTGTCGCTGATTTATACCTTGGTGAAGTGGTGCTAGGGCAGAATCCCGAGTGTCCAAAGTCTGATTCGGCTCGGAACAATAAGCCGCTCTATGACCCAACTGTCCGCACATGTGACACTTCAATGGCGGAAAATTGCATTCCAAAATAATGTGGCCTGGACGACCACAATTGTAGCAAGTCACCGTGCGATTTGTGGTACCCGGAGTAGAACGGTAACCCCTCTTTCCCTTATTAGAACGTGACGACTGTCCGGCAGAACGGTTAGTCGTCTGTGACCTTTGAAAGTTGCCACTCTTAGATCCAGAAAAATTTCCCGCGACCTTCTGCTTCTTCGATTCTTCAATGGTATCGTTGTCGGGGCTTAACATATCGAGGGCTAAAGCTCTGTCCTGATATTCCTTCAGTGTGGTGCAAGCAAATCCGGCCATGTACCATCGTAAGTCCATGTCCATCCGCATATCAAAGTAACGGATCTTATCACGCTCGTTACGCACTTGATCCTTCAGGTGGATCAATTGTTGGTTGTATTCCACGATCGCCTGCGAAATGGGAATATCATGTGGTTTAGCCTCGAAAAAGGCTCGGATTCGGCCTTCTCGCACCGGCCAAGGACAAAACTCGGCCTCCAAAAGCTCTTTAAACTCATCCCATGTGGCAAGACGATCCTGTGGTTTTATGACTTTCCACCACGTAGCGGCCTTCTTAGTAAGGAAATACTGAGCAATCGGTACTTTCCTCACTTCGGGGCAATCAACCGCTTCGAAAATCTATTCCAATTCCGCTAGCCAATCTTCCCAACCTGACGGCTCTCCGGCACCGCCAAACTGTTGAGGGTGCATACGGATTACATTCTGAAGCAAGGCATCCGTGTTCGGGTTCGGATTATTCAGTTGAACAGTTTGGGCTAAAATGGTCATCTGGGTAGCCAATTGTTGAAGTACATTCGCAACTACAACGTCCGCGCTGTTCCTCTGGCCATTCGAATGGTCGTGCTGACTTTCGGTGTCAGGATGCACCGAGTTCGACAAATTGGGGTTGGTTGACCCCGCAACAGAACTGAGGAAAACGGCCGCACCACATCCTCGTCCACGTCCACGGCCACGACCACGGCCTCGTCCCCTACCAGCTAAAATATTGAAGAACACATAAGGCACGTAAGTACAATTCAATCACACGTCATCGAAGTGACCGATTCTCAAGAATACCAAAAATAAAAGCAAAACGAATAAGGAAACACCAGAAGAGTAAGAGGTCTTACAAGTACCAGTCGCACTGTGATGATGACAAAGTAGTGATACTGTGGACAATGACGACTCAATCGACCCAAAAGACCGACAACCTAGGTATCCATAGACCTAAGATCTGATACCATATTCTGTAACACCCCTAAGTTATTCAGGGAATATTACAGCGCCGTAAGCCCCACCGTGGGACCCACAAGGCTAAACATACGCGGAACTATAAATTTTGACCGAGAAGGTCTACATACAATGGAATGAAGAACAATATAAAGGGTATTCAAAACATAACCAATGTATCCAAGGACATCACAACACAAATCAATACTTCGGCAAACACAGGCCGGAACATCAAGAAAAAAGGAAAACAATACTCGAGTATTCAATAACCATTCCAGTACAACAACACTGAATGGAAAACTCAAAACATAACCGGAGGAAAGACACAGTATCACACTTGCCCACCATCTTCATGCCGACCCGATACCTGCCTATCCGCTCTCCTAGAACCTGAAATACATAAAAAGTATTTCCCCCATAAAGGGGTTAGCCGTCGAATAGCTAGTGCAAGTATATCAAGTATGAAACACAATACTCCTCGACAATAACGTAAAGGTAAGCATCAATTAATCAATTCAAGACTAGTATTCCGGAATAACTAAATCTCATAGCATCACATCAATACATATATGAATACCGTGGAACCGCACCAGAGGCTACGGAACCCTCAGAGGACACGTCGGTCCATCCCAAAGTGCTTCGTTCATATCATCCATGGAATCGCACCAAGAGGCTACGAAACCCTCAGGGGACCCGTCGGCCCGCCCCAGAGTGGATATAAATAATCATGCCATTAATATGTCTTACTTTCAAAGTCGAGAACGTACAATCATAAATATATACTTGCCTTTGAGACATCGAGAAATTGAACGGAAAAAGGGTATGAGTTCGGTAGGTCCAAGAACACGCTTCCGGCACCTAAACGATTCGCAAGGAATATGATAATCAATTATCCATACTCAAATTACACGAAGAAACTCCCAAAACTCGTCTACGATTCATGAAAATACACGGATAAACAACTAGAGGTTGGAAAATCGTCCAAACCCTCACAAGTCTGAAAACGGCACAAACCAATCCATAAAGTCGTAGGAAAAGCATGCATACGGGATAGATACATCATAATCTCAAGGTCTTCAGGCTTCAAAACGAATAAATCGGACGAATCTACGAAAAACCCCAAAATTCCCAAAAATAGGGTTCTAAGGATTTTTACCTTGATTCGGACGTTAGGATGGATTAGATGTTGTGAAATCTTTGTTCTCTAACCAAATATGTTGTTGTTAGAAGAAAGATCGCTTCCAATCGCCCAAAATCGTCTCTCCCGAGCTGCTCCCATCGAAAATGGGTGAAGAGGATGAAAAATGACGAAATGAAAGTCAACTGTCCAATATATATCCGCCCAGTCTAGCGCACGCTACGTCTCCTTCATTAGCGTGCGCTAGCGAGGACACCGGGTAGTTCAGTGGCTTCTGCCGTCCCCGTTAGCGTGCGCTAATCGCCTTCCTCTAGCGTGCGCTAGCCAAAAAGTGGCGTCCAGTAACTGGAGTCCAGAACCTACTGTCCTCTGTCCTGCTCAAGCCTTAGCGTGCGCTACCGCTATGGCTTAGCGTGCGTTATGCAACAGCTTTAGCGTGCGCTAGACAAAGCCTAGCCTACATTACCTAATAGTCCAGAAAACCTGACAACCCTACTGCCTCTGCCGACCAGCCCGTTAGCGTGCGCTACGGACGGATGTTAGCGTACGCTACTAACCACGAATAGCGTGCGCTAACGAACTCCTAGCGCGCGTTAACCGCCAGTACAGAGAGCATTCCAAGTTACTGGTTCTGACCTGACTGGTCCCTCAGCGCGCGCTACGGCTCAAAGCTAGCGTGCGCTATTCATACAAAATTAGCGTGCGTTAGCCTAGGCCTAGCGTGCGCTATTTTTCTGGCCCAGAACACTTCCGCAAGGTCTAAACAACATGATTGCGACCCAAACAAGATACGAAACTCAATAACAATACCAACCACATCACCAAGAGTTTACAGAGCGACAAAAATGAGAATGGCAAGATCAGACAGTCAATAAAAATACGGGTATTACATGCATACCCCCACAGGTAAATTGGTATGTCAGTATAGCTAAGTATAGAATGGACCATGTTCAATAAGGTTCGGTTACTTCTTTCTGACACAACATTTAACTGAGGAGTTCCTGTAGGTGTTAGTTGTGATACTATTCCGTGCTCCTTAAGTAATTCGTCAAACTCTATACTCATATACTCGCCACCTCGGTCCAACTAAAGTGCTTTGATATGATTACCAGTATGTTTTTCGACTGGGGCCTTAAATTCCTGGAATTTCTCAAAGGCCTCGGATTTATGTTTCATTAAGTATACAAAACCATACCTAGCATGATCATCTGTAAACGTAATGAAATACTGATATCCGTCACATGCTGCTTCTAAAGCACCACATATGTTGGTATGAACTAATCTAAGTTTATCAGCGGCTCTTTCAAAAGTCCCTATGAAGGGGGACTTAGTCATTTTGCCTTTAAGGCAAAATTCATATGTTGGAAAGGGATCCGATCCCAATGGACCCATAAGTCCATCCTTTTCCATTTTGTAAACTTTGGTCTGACCAACATGACCAAGTCTAAGATGCCATTTCAAAACTTGATTAGTTACATCCCTACCACGCTTCCTAGTCATAGTATTCACAACGACTTTGTTACTAAGGTTTAGATGATACAGTCCATTTAACAATGTAGCAGTGCCTACTAGTTTATTTCTAAAATAAATTTTGCAGCAACCATCACCAATGAAAAATGAAAAGCCTTTTCGATCCATGACCGAAATAGATACAATATTTTTATGCCCATTGGGCAAAACAAGTACATCATCTAATTTCAAAACAAAGCCGGATTCTAAATCTAAAAGAAGTGATCTTCTGTCAGTTGCTTCGGCACTATGCCCGCTTCCGACAGTAATCATCACTTCCCCAGCTCCAAGATTCCTACTTTGTTCCAGATCCTGATTCACAGTACAAATGTGAAAACTAGCACCTGAATCCAGTATCCAAGAAGTAGAAAATACAGTAGCAGAACAATTTGTTTCCAAAACTAAAATTTTTGTACCTGAATTGCCATGAAGAATCGGACAGTCTCTAGCCCAGTAGCCCAACTCACCGCATTTGAGACATGCGTCCTTCTTCTTCTTGATCTTAGGAACCATCGGGACCTTGCCCTTACCCTTAAGGTTCTTGATTTGTGGTCCCGGCTGCTTCTTGGTCTTTTTCTTTTTATTCTTAGACCTCCGAGGTCCAGAAGAAATCACAAGGGCATACTCCTTCACCCTCAGAGTCTTCATTTGAGACTTAGCGGTTACCAGTTTGTTCATCAACCCTGCTAAATTGCAAGCACTCTCATTGCAGTTGAAATTTTATAACAAACTGTGAGAAGGAATCAGGAAGAGACTGTAGGATAAGGTCGGTCTGAAGAGAAGTATCCATCTTAAAATCAAGAACCTCTAATCTCTCGATCATAGAGATCATTTTGAGGACGTGGTCCCCAACCTTCTCACCTTCCTTCATCCTAGCACCGAACAGTTGCTTGGATATCTCATATCTAGCAGTTCGACTGTGCTCACCATAAAGCTCGGTTAAGTGAGATAAAATCTGCCTAGCAGAAGTCATTTTCTCATGATCTCTCTGAAGCTCATTAGACATAGAAGCCATCATACAGGCATGAACTTTTATGTCATCCTTAACCCACTTTTCGTGGTTTTCAATTTCTTCCTGATTGGCTCTAGTCCATACCGGAGGCGCCAGAATGTCCGCCTCCAAGATGTATCCCAGTGCCTCTATACTGAGGACTATCATCAGGTTGCGGAGCTAGTCCACAAAGTTAGGGCCAATTAAGGTGTTCTTTTAGAGTAGTATAGCGAGTGGGTTCATAGTCATATTGAGAGTTGATGTTTGTTTGCATTAAGTACGACATATTAATTAGTGACTCGTTGAATTATGATCTGAGTATAGAATTAAGGTCTTTTCTATTCTTTTAACACAGCTCCCACTATTTTATCGGAATAGCACACTCCCATGTGATATCCGGAAGTATTGTTCGCTTTACTTCATAGTTTTGATAGAGTTCTTTATAAATTTTAATAGAGGGCAACCGAACAAGTTTCTAGTCTATTAATTTTCATAAAGTGGTGTCCAACACCAACCCATCAAATGGATGATTCGATCTTCTTTTCACCTTGTTCACTCCCCTCAACCTATACGGTTTCTATGGTTCGTGAACAAGTTAAGTTTACACCATCGATGCTGATCAGTTTCACAATTGAATCTTATCCGGCAACCGAACAGGTTTCTAGGGATAAAATTTGCTCCAACCGATGGAGGGAAGGAAAACCTTGAAACCTTTTAAACTTAATAATTTGTCGTGGGAGAATTTTCGCGATTAATGTTACACTTTGGACATTAATTCATTTAAGCGTGTTTGTCTCATTCATACCATATGAATAAATATTCACAACCTAGTTGTTACCAACATGTAGTTCATGGACCGTTCCTAGAACAAAAACGTCATAATTTAATTACAAGTCTTCGGTCTTGAATCTTCGTCTTCTCGAACGGATCTTCGTCCGGTATTCGTCATTACATATAAATTTTACATTTAAAAATTCCATCTTAGATACAAATATTTCTAGTAAAATAAATAGGCTCAAAACGGCCTTTACAACCCAATCGAATAAAACCGAACGATTCAAAACTAGGTCCATGAACCACATCCCCATTCGAAATCATTCATACAATAAATAGTCAATAAATGGATTGCATATAAATATATTGATCCAACCAATAAATAGAACTGATCCAATCAATTCACACAATCGGTAATATGAGAATGTTCAAAATAATTCGGTCATCCACAAGTATTCAATTAATAAAGTTTCCCTTATAAAATGAAATACCATAAATCATTTTTAATCATATTAAATCCAATTTAATATGCGGGAGATTAATTTTCTGGAACACACAAAAAATCGAGTCTGAAATGGGTCTGGAAGCCGACACGGTCGAGTCATAAAATGACAAGGGCCGTGTCAAACTCACTGGACAGTCGACCCGACCGTGTGAAAGGGTGACCCGACTGTGTCACCTGTCTAGAACACCGAAACTCGTCGGAAGGTCGTCCAACGATGATCAGGGGCTAGATTTTCGACCGGATATCCAATATCAATATTTCCCGACTTTCATATCTTCAATATAAATCACATTTCCCAGAAATTAAAGATTTATATTTAGACATAAATTTAAGGAAATATAACTACAATGAACGAACAAACATATACCACGATTATGACTATAAATGATTACAAATCATTCACCATCCAATTAAGCATTCTAAATGCTAAATATCGTATATACGATCGCAAGACCTATGCTCTGATACCACTGTTGGGATTCGGTGCCTAAAACAAAGGCGTAGCGGAATCAATATACGAATATAATTCGATCTGAATCCCTCAAGAGGATCGATCAAGCTACGTATATACGAAAATAAAATGAAACAAAGGAAGATTCGAAATCATACCCTCGTAGTTTGTTGATTAAATGGTGTACTCCACGTATGAGATTCCCCACGCTTTAGGTGATCTTCCCACGAATCCGATTCATCAAGCTCTTGGATGATCCAACGCCGAAAACACCGTGTCTCTACTTGCCACGCGCCGGAGAAATGATCGGAACGACAACCACCCAATTAACCTCCAAGGTTACGGCTAGAATAAAGTGGTAGAAGCTTTCAAATGTGATTATAACACTCTAAGTGTATAACTCACTATCTCTCAATGATCTCTCAATTTTTCTCCAAGAAAAACTCAAGAAGAATGAAGAAGAAGATGAAAACTTGGAGAAAAACTATTTTTCTCTCTCTCTTGCAAAATGAACCATGAGTTGTGTTCAAGTGGGTGGAATCAAGAGAAGTCTTAAAATCTTTTATTCTTCAACTTAGACAAAATCACCTACCTTTATCTCACATGAGATATTGTGTAATATCCGGAATTTCTACTACTATTGTATAATATTATTTTATCCGAGTTATGTTGTACAGTGTGGAATCTATACAGTATGGATAAAATAATTGAAGGACTGAGACATCTGTATTGGTATAATCACCATATTTGGTTGACAGTTGTATTTGAATATATTGTGTGTCGGGCGTATCGTATGAGAATATTGTTGGAAGGAGTATATGTATTCAGTATATCGTATGTTCGTATTCTGTATGACGAGACGTTAGACAAGAATAGCTTAAAATGGCTAAGTATAGCCACGATAGCGTACGTTACGATGTATACTTAGCGCACGCTAAGAGGTTTGAATTACGTACACTAAGGAGGACCCCTAACGTGCGTAAGGTATTCTGGATAAGGTTCGGAAGGTGGCCTACAGGTAGGCCCTGGGCTGATTATTATCTGCATTTAGCGCACACTAATACATATGATTAGCGCACGCTAATATCAGATCGGTCCAAAGGGAATCTTGGCTTTGTCAGGTTATTTTCGGCGTGTGGACCCCAGGCATCTTCAGGGATGGTACAGATTGTCGGTTCAACGACGATTAGCGCACGCTAAAGTTGAAGATTAGCGCACGCTAATGGTGTATTACTGTAGCAGGTCGACGACTGTATTTACGTACGTTATTGCATGGATATTACGTACGTAAGTTGATGTACGAAGCAAGAAAGTAGCCTTTCTGGACTTCGATAGCGCACGCTATCAAGGAAGGATAGCGCACGCTAGGGCTGTAGCGCACGCTAAATACAAGTTTTAGTGAACGCTAGTAATGTGCAGTATAATATGGGTAGACTGGTGTTAAGATGCATTTTACCCATTTTCTTCAGTTCAACCGATAGAGAGAGTTCTTAAATAGGAGTTTGAGGTCCCAAACACTTAAGTTGATCATTCCTAACAACATTTAGAGCTTGGAAGTGATTGAGAACGGATTTAACCTTGGGATTCAATGTTAGAGTTGTATACGTCAAAGCATACTTTATGCTTGTATTACCTAATTTCCCGGTCTTTATCTATGAGAATATTTAATTCATTTATCACATGTTTTGCATATTTATTCACGCTATGGTTATGCAAATGTAGTCTAAATTACTTTATTTTGTAGATAATGTGGTGTGTCGTGTCACACAGAAGATCATTATCGGTTCCTTATATAGTAATATTTAGTTCACAACCTATATAACATTAGACCGTTATGTGGGAGGTTGTAGTATATGCTTGAGATTGGTTGGTCTTGACCATTAGCATATATTAGCGTATTCGCTATACGTTGAACAGGATCGATGTGAGGTAGATTCTTCTGTACTGACTATAAGAAGAACGTACATCTCGGACAATTATTATTTCTTAATTCTAGTAATTAATATTTAATTATATCTATTTAATATTTATTGCTTTGATTTATCATGGGTGAGAGCCACAATGATTGACTCAATATGCTCGATATTTTGGACAATATTATTATTTATATGATAATTAATATTATAGCTAGAAATCGTGTCCCGACCAGTCGGGTTGATCATATCCCTTGAGGCACTCGAAAGGATTATTATATTAAACCCTGCAGGTGGAATTAATTTTCCGATATTAATAAAGGTCGAGTGGTATACTCATGTATAACACATTAATTAATTAAAAGCTATCAGTATCTTAAATTAATTAATGGACATGGAATATCTTAAATACGAGAAATAATTAATTCAAAAAGGAGCCCAATTTCGTAATTTGGAATTTTGGTAGGAAGTGCAATATCAGTTGATATTTAATAGAGTCATTATATTAGGAAGAGTTTTAATATAGGAAGATGACATCTATTAAGAGTCCTTACCATATCCTCCTTAAGGTCCCTAGAGTAGCCCAAAACACCTATAAGTAAGAGGCATGGGTGGCCGATTTTCTTAACTAAATTTGAGCCAAAATTTTGATTTTTTTGTATGTGTTTAATTATGGATCTTGACTTGTATCTTGGATTCCACAATTTATTTAACACAATATTTTTCTAAAATACCACAAATATTCAAGAAAAATAGAGAGAAAATCTAAAGGAATTTTGGAAGAATATTTCGGCCGATCCCTGTTGCTGTCCAAGTAGTCCGGTAGATTAGTGCCCACACGATATCCGGATAATAGGCGGGATATACTCTAGAAGACTTTGATGTAGAAATACAAGTAGATCAAGGAAGAATACAAGGAGGTGTTTGATCGATCCAAAAGAATTTTTTACCACTTCGCGTCAAAGGTATTAATTACCAACTCCCATGCGTAAATATATTTATTTGATTGTTTATTAATCTGTTTAGTTAATTAATTGATAAGCCTAAATAGATCCGGTTTTTATGTTGGTTAGTTTATAAAACCTTTCATAAAATATTTTCACCAACTAGCTTACGCTGCATTTTATATTCCAACAATTGGTATTGGAGCCGGTCTTTAAGTTCTGTTCAATTTAATTAATTTGGTGATTAATATGCTAGCAATTAAATATTCATATAGTATGATTTTTGGAATATTTTGCTAGAATTTGTCTTGCAGGAGAATATGATCCAATTATCATGGCTATGTGATGTTTTTTATTTATTTACGCATTTTTGGTAATTTGGCCCGATTTTGAGACATGTATAAGTTTTTCCCGTGAGAAAATCCACGGGTAGAATAGGATTTATTTTTCTTGTAATTTGCTGTAAATTCGATGTATTTTATTTCGAATAAAATTGTAATCGAATTGGAACACACAAAGTACGAAAGAGAAAGAAGTCCAGCGCGAAGTGGAGTCCCGATCGGACGAACCGACCGAGACCAGCAGGGTGCCGATCGGGACTCGGCCAGCAGCTGTCTCGGCCGAATGGATCACGCGCTCGGCCATCGCTTGGTCGGGCAATGGGCCGGCAATGGGCAATGGTCGGTTTGTTCGGCAAAGTGGTCGGCAATGGGCAAAGAGGTCGGGCGGCCGTGGGTCAAGTTGTCCGGATTCGGGTCGTTCGATTCGTTTTTCCGCGAGATGCTTGAAGCAGTGGGAGCAAACGAGTCGAAGATTTTCTCGTTATTTAAAACGAGAAATAAAAGCCATGATAATTGGATTTAATTATCCAATTTTTTTATTTTGTTGTTTTTTATTATTTTGATGTATGGCATGTATGGATGTATGCGTGAAATGTTTCCTTGCATGTTAGGACGAGAAAATTAAAAATCTTATTTTTCAAAATAACTAAGTGATTTTAAATTGATTTTTCAAAATCAAATTGGCCTCCATAATTAGTTTAAATTGTGAAATAATTAGCATGCGCGTTGACATTAGAGTCTTCCTCCATATCCGGTGTGCTAATTATTGGCTCACTAGTTTTAAACTTCAAATTTGATAACAAAAAGGTGAATATGATTTTTTATGATAGGACCTCTCCATCTGTTGGACTATTATCATTAAATGATATTTTAAGGTTTGTTAAATTATGGTGTTCACTCAGGTGTATTGATTAATAAGCTCCCCATCGGAGTCTATGTTAATTAAATACATGGCCAAGAGGAACCAACTGTTAATTTTACTTGTCAAAACGCATCTTGGCTAGATAGTAAAATTAAAGACGTTAAAATCTACTTGGAAATGTATGTGTAAACGTCCACAATATCGTGACTTGCATGTGCGGTTTTTCAAGGTGTTGGTTGATTGCATATATATTGTGTTTTAAGGTTTTTCAATATATTATGCGTCGAATTATGTGATGAAAGGTGTTTTTAATTTTATTCTCAGATGTCTTTCAATCCACTAACTGTTATTCTCAAAGAAAACAAACTTGATGGCACTAACTTTGCCGACTGGAAAAGAAATCTTGATATTGTCTTGATTGCCGAGGGGGATAAATTTGGTTTAACTGAGGAGAGCCCTTTGGAACCAGAAACGGATGCCACTCCTGAAGAGTTGGCTGAATTCCGGAAATGGAAAAAGTCTGATGAGATGGCTCGCTGTTACATTTTGGCTTCACTGACAAATGTATTGCAACATCAGCATCAGACGATGGGCTCGGCCGCGGAAATGATGAAAAATCTCACTAAGATGTTTGGTCATCAGAACTGGGCAGCTAGGCAAAATGCAATGAGAGTTTTGATGACAACCCAAATGTCTGAAGGGACCCCGGTAAGGGTCACGTTCTTAAAATGATGTCTCATTTGAACGAACTGAGCATACTGGGGGCCACTATCGATGCGGAGTCGCAAGTCGATATTATCTTAGGTAGTTTACCAAGAAGCTTTGAGCAGTTCCGCCTCAACTACAATATGAATCGTAGGACTTACACATTGGCGGAACTTCTGACAGAGCTTCAGTCTGCCGAAGGTCTCTTCAAACAAGGTTATCATCAAATTCTTGCGGCAACCGGTGTTGCTTCTTCAAAACCCAAATGGGGAAAGAAGAAAAATCAGGTTGGCCAGAAGCAAGTGGCAACCTTCAAAGCTAAGGGCAAGGCTCCTCAGTCAAAGGTTCCTCAGTCCGAGGCGAACAAAAAGCCGAAGGGCGAGTGCTTCAATTGCGGTCTGAAAAGGCATTTCAAGAGTGACTGCCCTGAGAAAGGTACGTCTCATGCACTAGTAGTCAAAACATGTTTGGCTGCCTGTTCTATCACTTCATGGATAGTGGATTCGGGCTCCACTGATCATGTTTGTTATGGCTCGTAGGGGTTCCAAGTAACCAAGGTACTTAGTGCAGATGAGATTACAATAAGCTGGGGCGACTATTCCAGGCTGAAGGCTGTTGCAGTGGGAGTCGTGCAGTTAAAAGTTGATGATAGTATTTTAGTTCTAAATAATGTATTATTGGTACCCAATTTTAGAATGAATTTAATTTCAGTTTCTAAATTGCATCCTGATGGATATTCAGTTTCTTTCGAAGATAATACAATTATTAAAAGAAATGGTGAATATATTTACGGGAGTACTTATAATGAAGAGCTTTATATCATCAATGCTGCACCAGCTCCCTTGCATAATTATAAATCACTAAATTCTTTGACTAATCCTAATAAAATAAAAGAACCTTCGAGCATAAATCCAACATATTTGTGGCATTTACGATTGGGTCATATTAACCTTAGAAGGATTCAAGTATTGGTAAGTGATGGCCCATTGGATTCACTCCAAGTTGAGTCATTTCCAGTTTGTGAATCCTGTCTAGAAGGTAAAATGACTAAAAGGGCTTTCCAAAGCAAAGGAAATCATGCACAAAATGTGTTGGAATTAGTACACACCGATGTATGTGGTCCAATGAACATCCATGCTAAGGGTGGTTTCGAATACCTCATCACATTTATAGATGATTATTCGAGATATAGATACATCTATTTGATGCGATGTAAGTCTGAATCTTTTGATAAGTTCAAAGAATTCAAGGCTGAAAGGGAGAAGCGTCATGGGCAGAGTATCAAGTCACTACGATCTGATCGTGGTGGCAAGTAACTTAGTGGAGAGTTTTTGGATTTCTTGGCACATGAGGGGATTACTTCCCAGCTCACAGCGCCTGGTACACCACAACAAAATGGTGTTGCTGAACGAAGGAATCGTACTTTATTATAGATGGTTAGGTCAATGATGAGTTATCCTGATTTGCCTATTTCGTTTTGGGGATACGCCTTGGAAACAGCGGCGTACATTCTGAACTTGATGCCTTCGAAATCAGTTCCAAAAACACCCACAGAACTGTGGAATGGGCGCAAGCCTAGTCTAGGACATGTTCGGATTTGGGGTTCACCAGCACATGTGCTGAATAAGGAAGCTGATAAGTTGGCATCTCGTACAGAAGTACGAGTGTTTGTAGGATATCCGAAGGGAACGAAGGGTGGCCTATTCTACAGTCCTAGATACCAGAAGGTCATTGTTAGCACCAATGCCCGGTTCTTAGAGGAGGATTATGTAATAAGCCACAAGACTAGGAGTGAGGTCATTCTAGAAGAACTTAGGGGCGAGATTTCGACAATACCAATTGTACAAACACCTAGTGTACCACGTATCGACACTATTGTGGATACGTAAACTGTTGGGTACGGGGCCGGATATTGCGCCGTGTTGCGAAAGCGTAAATAAAATTGCGGAAATTAAATGACGCACGATGGTTTATAGAGGTTCGGCTATAAACGAGCCTACGTCCTCTCTCGGTATCTTTTTCTATAGGATCAAGATAAAAACCTTTACGCCTCTCTTCTATCGGTCGAGGTATAACCGTTACAATCACGTCTTCTATTGGTCCGTGATAAATCACTCGTACTTGTCTTTGCGTCGGTCCAAGTTAAACCGTTTTTCTTTTCTATTGGACAAGGAATCAACCGCTCTAGCTTTCTATGGGTACTAGATAAACCTCACTTAGATATCGATTGTGATTCTAATAATGCCAGATCCTTGATCCTAATAACACCGAATCCAATCGTATCTTTTCTTTTACCACTCGTGTATGTTTTCGTGAATTCTCACTCAAACACTTACAATTAAGCTCAATATCAACAACAAGAATAATAATATCACAAGTATAGACAATTTGCTCAAGGTTGTTGTGCTCAAACAATACCGTAGGGATGGTATTTATAGGCTCCATCATCAAACTAGCCGTTAGTTGCCAGACTGTTCATTACGTACGCTATCATCTCCTTATTACATACACAAGCCTCGATACGTACGTTAGCCACCACGGGTTACGTACGTAAGCCTCTTCCAGTTTCAGTCCAGGGAGCTTCGTCATTTGAGTTACGTACGTTAGCCATCTACCCATTACGTATGTTAACATTACATCACTGATGACGTCATATATCTGTTGCATGCTTTTCTGACTTTGACTCCTCCAACGTTCACTTGTTTGAACTGTGTTACGTACGTTATCTTTCTTGTATTACGTACGTTAGCTTCATCATATTACGTACGTTAACATGTTCTTGTTACGTACGTTAGCTTTGTTTTCTTCAGCATTTTGCACTTCGTTTCCTTCGATGCTTGCTTCGTCTCTTCGTTGTTTTGTTTTGCTTATCAACATTAATCATCAAAACACTTTTAATTTATGCATGGAACAAAATGTTCCAACAATCTCCCCCTTTTTGATGATTACAAAACAACACTTCGTCAATGGGATTTTTCTGCAAAAAAATATAAATATATGTATATGTGTACAGACCAAAGTTTTCAACTTTGTCCGTTTCGTTAGTTTCTTCTCCCATTTATTTATTTTTTACTTCTTCTTTCTCCTTCTTTCCTTTTCTTTTTCTTTTCGACTTTTCAAATTTTCATCATCTTTTCGATGTCTCCTTATTTTTCTTTTTCTGTCATTTTTTCGACTTCTCCTCTTCATTTTTCAATTCATTCGTTTCTCCCTCTTTCAGGGTAAATCCCATTTTCGACTTATTTCTCTCCCCCTTTTTGTTTTCATCAAAAAGTAAAAAAAATTGAAATAAATAATACCAAAATATAAAATATGCATGATACAATTTATGAATATTTGCATAAAAGGTAAAAACTCCCCCTGAGAATAATATCTCCCCTTAAAAAAAAATATACTCCCCCTGAGTAAAATACAAAAATCAATTTTTGGGGATCCAACCTATAGTTGGTTTTTGTTTCGAGACATAAACAATATTTGAAATATTTGTTCCTTTAGGAACCCAAATTTTCTTAATTTTTATCGCCCGGCGAGGGCTTTTGCAATTTGAAATGTGATGCCCGATTTTCAAACACTTTTCGCAATGGGGTATTTTAAAATTAACAGATTTGTTTTTCGAACGTGGTTTGAATCCTAACCCTCTTTATTTAATGTATATTTTTGAACACATAATATTTGTTCAAATTTATCGTTGCCGCACGAGAATTTTCTTGTCAAAGATTTTAGTTCAGTTTGGATTTTAGCGAGATCATTTTTCAAAATATTTTCATTTTCAATACACTTTGAATGATCGATTGCAATAAATTTTCCCTTCTCGATAATTTTGGAATTTTCAATTTCCAAAGATTTAATTTTAGACTTAAGGGATTTTATTTCCGATAAAGCACTTTGGAAATCCGTATGTAATAACTCAAATGCATCAAATAATTCGTCACGAGAGGATGTACTTACTTGGCTTTCGACGTCACTGTCGTCGAACGAACTTCGAGCCATGAGAGCGATATTATTTTGTTCGATAAAATCGTCGTCTTCGTCTTCAGCGCTCCATGTTGCCACGAGAACCTCTTTCTTGGGTTTAGCTTGGCAATGCTTAGCGAAGTGGCCTGGTTTTCCACATTGTCGACAAGAGTTGTCGAATTTCTTCGTTTCGCTCGAGATATCCTTCTTCCTCCGGTTTAATAAAGTTTGGAATTTATTAATATTCTTGGCATAGTATGTCGCTTCTTCGTCGCTTTCCTCCACCGGGATTTCTTCTTTCTTCCTCGATATCTTAGCCTTCATGGCTAACGATCGTTCCTTCGGCTTCGGCTTGACACTTCGTGATTTTAACACGATCTCATAATTGATTAGTGAACCAACAAGGGCACTAAAATCGAGCGTACTGAGATCTTTAGATTCCATAATCGCTGTCACGGTGCCGTCCCATTCGCTAGGTAGTGATCGTAAAATTTTCTTAACTTTTTCACTACTAGATAATGGTTTTCCGAATGAAGCAAGTCCATTGGTGATGACCGAAAATCGATCGAGCATATTGGTGATGGACTCGTCACCCTTCATCATAAATAACTCGTAGTCATGGAGAAGCATATTGATTTTCGTCTCCTTGACTTGAGTCGTCCCTTCGTGTGTGATTTCTAGAATTTTCCATATTTCTTTCGCACTCTCACACGATGAGATTCGATTGACCTCTTCCGGATTTAAGGCACAAAATAAGAGTTGAGTAGCCTTACAATTTAGATGGTCATTTTTCCAATCGGCATCGTCGTATTCTTCGAAAGATTTGAGCGTACCGTCGGATTTGATAGGAACTTTTGGGCCGAGACAAATAATCTTCCAAATCTCTATATCATAGGCACGAATAAAGATCGACAAAGAAAGGGGGTCGGTTGAGAGCAAGGCCTTCGACAGGAGCAAATTGAAACGCCATTGGATCTTTTTCTCCTCGGATGTTAAGCCGTGTAGTAGAGTACCGCTCCGATACCAATTGTTGGGTACGGGGCCGGATATTGCGCCGTGTTGTGGAAGCGTAAATAAAATTGCGGAAATTAAATGACGCACGATAGTTTATAGAGGTTCGGCTATAAACGAGCCTACGTCCTCTCTCGGTATCTTTTTCTATAGGATCAACATAAAAACCTTTACGCCTCTCTTCTATCGGTCGAGGTATAACCGTTACAATCACGTCTTCTATTGGTCCGTGATAAACCACTCGTACTTGTCTTTGCGTCGGTCCAAGTTAAACCGTTTTTCTTTTCTATCGGACAAGGAATAAACCGCTCTAGCTTTCTATGGGTACTAGATAAACCTCACTTAGATATCGATTGTGATTCTAATAATGCCGGATCCTTGATCCTAATAACACCGAATCCAATCGTATCTTTTCTTTTACCACTCGTGTATGTTTTCGTGAATTCTCACTCAAACACTTACAATTAAGCTCAATATCAACAATAAGAATAATAATGTCACAAGTATAGACAATTTGCTCAAGGTTGTTGTGCTCAAACAATACCATAGGGATGGTATTTATAGGCTCCATCATCAAACTAGCCGTTAGTTGCCAGACTGCTCATTACGTACGCTATCATCTCCTTATTACGTACGCAAGCCTCGTTAGGTACGTTAGCCACCACGGGTTACGTATGTAAGCCTCTTCCAGTTTCAGTCCAGGGAGCTTCGTCATTTGAGTTACGTACGTTAGCCATCTACCCATTACGTACGTTAACATTACATCACTGATGACGTCATATATCCGTTGCATGCTTTTCTGACTTTGACTCCTCCAACGTTCACTTGTTTGAACTGTGTTACGTACGTTATCTTTCTTGTATTATGTACATTACCTTCATCATATTACGTACGTTAACATGTTCTTGTTACGTACGTTAGCTTTGTTTTCTTCAGCATTTTGCACTTCGTTTCCTTCGATGCATGCTTCGTCTCTTCGTTGTTTTGTTTTGCTTATCAACATTAATCATCAGAACACTTTTAATTTATGCATGGAACAAAATGTTCCAACACAAACTAAGGACACGCCTCATCATAGTGGGAGGGTTGTTCGTCAACTTGAACATTTCATCGGCATGGGAGCGTCTTCGGACCACTCCCTGGACCAGGATGAAACGGATCTATGTACGTATAAGCAGGCAGTTCAAGACAAGGATGCTGAATCCTGGCAAACACAAATGGAATCCAAAATGGGATCTATGGATTATAATCAAGTGTGGGAGCTAGTAGAGCTACCTAATGGGGTAAAACCCATTGGAAGTAAGTGGGTCAACAAGCGTAAGAGAGGATCGAAAGGGAAGGATGAAACCTTCAAAGAAAGGCTTGTTGTGAAAGGTTACACTCAGAAGGAGGGCATCAACTACGATGAGACCTTTTCACTAGTAGCCATGCTTAAATTGATACAGATTCTCTTAGCTATAGCTGCGCATTTGGATATGGATATTTGGCAGATGGATGTCAAGATTGCATTCTTGAACGGGAGTCTTGATAAGGAAATCTATATGCACATTGCTGAAGGAGAGGATCACTTAGTGTCCAAGCTTAAAAGAGCCATTTATGGTCTCAAGCAAGCATCAAGGTCTTGGAACATGCGATTTGATGAGGTCATTCAATCGTATAGTTTTGAACAGTGTCCTAGTGAGGTTTGTGTATACAAAAAGTGCGATGGAAACGTGTTGGTGTTTTTTGTACTGTATGTAGATGATATACTTCTATTTGGAAGCAATGTGAAGGTATTATCATACGTAAGGGTATGGCTGTCTGAGCAGTTCGATATGAAGGATATGGGATAAGCCGGGCACATCGTTGGTATTAAGATCTTTCGAGATCGCAATAAAAGGATGTTGTGCTTATCTCAGGCATCCTATATCGATACGGTGATAAAGCGGTTCAGCATGGAGAATTCCAACAAAGGTTTCTTACCTTACAGACATGTAATTCAGCTATCTAAAGCTATGTGTCCTAAGACACAGAAGGAGATAGATGACATGAAGCTGGTCCCTTATGCTTCGGCAGTGGGAAGCCTCATGTATGTTATGCTTTGCACTAGGCCTGATATCTGTCATGTTGTAGGCATGGTGGCGAGATATCTGTCGAACCCAGGACTGGGACATTGGATTGCTATCAAGCATATACTCAAGTACCTGAGAAGGAATAGGGAGCATATGCTTGTATATCAATCGGATACACTTTGTCCTTTGGGTTACACTGACTCAGATTTCAGTGCGGACAAAGAAAAGTCGAAATCAACTTCTGGATATGTTTTCACTTTGGGAGGTGGAGCCATTAGTTGGAGGAGTGTGAAGCAAAAATTCATAGCGGGATCTACCATGGAAGCCGAGTATGTAGCAGCCTCAGAGGCAGCTAAAGAGGCGGTATGGCTCAAGTACTTCGTAAAGGATTTGGGTGTGATTCCTGATTTGCCTAGGAGTATTACACTTTATTGTGATAATACCGGTGCTATTGCAAATTCGAAGGAACCAGGGGCCCACAAAGCAAGCAAACATATCAAGCGCAAATATCATATCATTCGAGATTTTGTGAAGAGAAGAAAGATTATTGTCTCCAAGATAGCATCTGAAGACAACTTAGCTGATCCTTTCACGAAAGGGTTGCCCTCAAAGTCATTTGAAAGGCATGTGGAAGGAATGGGGTTGAGATGTATGGCAGCATTGCTTTGAGTATAAGTGGGAGATAGATAGACATAGTCTAGATATTATACTTCAAAAGCATGCTTTAAGTATAAGTGGGAGATTGTTAGGGTTGTATACATCATACTTTATGCTTGTATTACATAATTTCCCGGTCTTTATCTATGAGAATATTTAATTCATTTATCACATGTTTTGCATATTTATTCACGCTATGGTTATGAAAATATAGTCTAAATTACTTTATATTGTAGATAATGTGGTGTGTCGTGTCACACAGAAGATCACATTATCGTTTCCTTATATAGTAATATTTAGTTCACAACCTATATAACATTAGACCGTTATGTGAGAGGTTGTAGTATATGCTTGAAATTGGTTGGTGTTGGCCATTAGCATATATTAGCGTATTCGCTATACGTTGAACAGGATCGATGTGAGGTAGATTCTTCTGTACTGACTATAAGAAGAACGTACATCTCGGACAATTATTATTTCTTAATTCTAGTAATTAATATTTAATTATATCTATTTAATATTTATTGCTTTGATTTATCATGGGTGAGAGCCACAATGATTGACTCAATATGCTCGATATTTTGGACAATATTATTATTTATATGATAATTAATATTATAGCTAGAAATCGTATCCCGACCAGTCGGGTTGATCATGTCCCTTGAGGCACTCGAAAGGATTATTATATTAAACCCTACAGATGGAATTAATTTTTCGATATAATAATAAAGGTCGAGTGGTATACTCATGTATAACACATTAATTAATTAAAAGCTGTCAGTAGCTTAAATTAATTAATAGACATGGAATATCTTAAACACGGGAAATAATTAATTCAAAAAGGAGCCCAATTTTGTAATTTGGGATTTTGATAGGAAGTGCAATATCAACTTTTTAGTGGACTAAGTTGATATTTAATAGAGTCATTATATTAGGAAGAGTTCTAATATAGGAAGATGGCATCTATTAAGAGTCCTTACCATATCCTCTTTAAGGTCCCTAGAGTAGCCCAAAACACCTATAAATAAGAGGCATGGCGTGGCCGATTTTCTTAACTAAATTTGAGCCAAAATTTCGATTTTTTTGTATGTGTTTAATTGTGGATCTTGACTTGTGTTTTGGATTCCACAATTTAATTAACACAATATTTTTCTAAACTACCACAAATATTCAAGAAAAATATAGAGAAAATCGAAAGGAATTTTGGAAGAATATTTCAGCTGATCCCTGTTGTTGTCCAAGTAGTCCGGTAGATTATTACCCACATGATATCCGGATAATAGGCGGGATATACTCTAGAAGACTTTGAGGTATAAATACAAGTAGATCAAGGAAGAATACAAGGAGGTGTTCGATCGATCTAAAAGAATTTTCTACCACTTCGCGTCAAAGGTATTAATTACCAACTCCCATGCGTAAATATATTTATTTGATTGTTTATTAATCTATTTAATTAATTAATTGACAAGCCTAAATAGATCCGGTTTTTATGTTAGTTTATAAAACCTTTCATAAAATATTTTCACCAACTAGCTTCCGCCGCGTTTTATATTCCAACATTCAATCCATTCCTTCAAAGAGGTAATTACTCTTCACCTTTGGATTTCGTTTTGAATTGAATGTTGATGTCCTTGAGTTGATGATTATCATATAAACAAGTTTATACGCATGATTATGAGATGGATTACCGAATTATGATGAGGTTGTTATTGATATATGGATACTGATATGATTCTTGTGGTTTGAATGATTGTTTACATGTTAAAGGATATCGGATTACGTTGTTTTGATGACTATGAACATGGTTTCGAATCACTTAATGTTCTTGAAGAATTTTTGATAAATAGAACATAGCAAGACGATTATATATTGAATTGTCGGTACTTTTAGATATGAAGATGGAATGTTCGTTAAGCCATGTTGATTAGTGATTGATCTTGGTACGATTTCCTTTACATTCTTATCTGTAACCGCAAGGTGTTAAGTCGATACTTGTAAGGCATGCAATTGTATAACATTAGCGCACACTAGTTGAACTGGTTAACGTACGCTAACTGAAATGACTTAGCGCACGCTACGGTATATGATTAATGTGCGCTAAGTGGACAGCAGTGTAGTATATCGTGTTGTGGTTATGAATTCGTGCCGGTTTGAGTTGGGTTTTTCAGACTATGTTTAAACGAGGTATTGTAGAACCATTGGGTTTGTTGATTGGTTATATCGGTTGTTGATTATTATCGAATGTGTGTTAATCGATTATTGTAATAAGTTGAGATTATTGATCGGTGATTAGAACCATGCTTTGCGGTCGTGTTCGAGGATGTTTGTAGATTGCTTTGGTCGGGGCTGATGAGCTCGTAGATGAAGGCAATGGAATTGTAACGGATTCCTCATCGTTGTATCGGTATCGAGTCAAGTTATCACTTGCACAGTTTATAACATTTAACGAATGGGTTCGATTTCATTCGTTTATAATTCGTATAGCAATGATTATAATTGTGAACACTGGAGAATTGGGATTGTACGTTGTTTTCAGATTTTGGGAATTTACATCATAATGTATATGATTTACTTTTGTTATTGGTATACTTGGGTATCGAGGATACATTGTGGTATAGACGAAGACATGAATTATCTACCGTCCGTGAAATTTTGGACCGTCAAATATTGAGGATAATGGTTGGTGATGGTTTAGACATCGAGATTGCTCTCGAAGGACTCGGGGCAAGTACCCTAATCATTTTTGTCATTTTGTGTCGATCATATTGTGATACATTATGTATTGTTGTTGTCATGCATTTGTGTATTGTTGTTAATATGCATTTGTGCATTGTTGTCGTATCTCCACCATGCGTTGGTCCGACGGGATCATCATGGGAATCTATAGCGGTGTGCGCTGGATTGTTGGACAGGTATTTCCACCATGCGTTGGTCCAACAGGATCATCATGAGAATCTATGGTGTGTGCGATGGATCGTTGGATTACCATGTGTTGTTGTTGTGCATATGTATATTATTGGTTATCTACCTCGTGTTGATCTAACAGGGTCATCTTGGGATCTATGCTGTGTGCGCTGGATCATCGGATTTCCATAAGTATACATTGTTGTTATTGATGTGAGTATATTGACGTTGTCATATGAGTATGCATTTGTAGGTCTTGTGTTAGGACCATGTCCGTATGTTGTGTTAATCTGATCTTGGATTAGACTGACGTGATTTCGTCGTGGCATTTCATATCTTGAGGTATGTTCTGTATTTCCTTTGGTACTTTTCTTTTGATGGACAGTCGATTATCGTGTTGGGATTTGATGATGTTATCCGATGGATCGAATTGGTCAGAGCTGGTATTTTTCCGTATCATGAGTTAGTGATGATATTCTGATAATCTTGAGTATTGTTTAAGGAACAATACAGATGTTATGTTTGAGTTTATTGGTTAATCGAGATTACGAGATGTACAATATGATAATGGTTATTTTGATGAGGATTATTCGAGTAAGTAAGGTTACAGAGGTAAGATTACATTAGTCGTATTCTTACTTAGTATTTTTATTGGTATGTAATTAATGACGCGATGTGATTGTTATCATTGTTGGATATTATGGCTGACCCCATCGTGGGCTTTCTTTTTAGGTTCTTTGGATATCAAGGTTGTAGCGGTCGTGAAGAGATGAGCTTCCCGGAGGATATTGGCTATGGCATGTGTTTGTGAATCGAGTATTCTGATTATATGTTGTATTCCGCTGCTAGAGTATTTTTAATTGTTTGTCCTTTCTGCCGCGTGAGTATTCTTAAATGCCCTTTTGGTTTTTGGAAAATTGAGTTACTTTGGAAATGGTTTTCTAAGCTATCTTGTCAGTACATGTAAGCGATAGCTTAACGTACATTTTAAACTGTTGAGTTTTGGCATTTCGGGCCTTGTATTTTCAAATGGGATTTTACGACGGTTTTGTTCAACGGATTTTATTAAGCCATCGAATGTTTTTAAAAGATAGTACCGTCGTTAGCCTCTTGGGTGTTTGCAAATGTTTACGAAAATGTCTTTTAATCTTGTGGGTTCCATCTCGGGGCCTAGGCAGTCGGGTCGAGTCGAGTCGTGATTTTGTCGCGTCATTCGAGTTGTTACTTGACGAATATTAGAGCTGTGGGTTTTGTGTTCACTCGGGCTTGTGTGTTATGTGATTTACCAGTGTAGTACTGGGGTTGTTGTAAACTTTTCTAAACAGTGTTAATGTGTTTCTTCGGATAGAGATGTGTTGTGTTCTCGAGTTGAATTGAGTTTGAAAAATGTATGTTCTGAAAATATTTGTGTCTAGTATGTAACACCCCAAACTAGGCAGATATTATAGTGCCGTGGACCCCCGACTGGGACCCACCAGACGAGTGAAAATAAATGAATTACACAGTGCAAATGTAGTACCGAACCACATTACATCATTAATTAATCCGATGAGGAGTTTCAAGTACAACACATCCAGGAGAAACAGAATACATGTATATTTCATGTGAAGATAAAATATACAACACTAAATAAATGACAATCCAAACGGAAGTGCAGCGGAAAAATACATAACAAGAAAGCATGAACAAATAGATCGACTGGGGCCCCCTACTAGTATCACTGGGACTTCTCGCCATCAACATTCTGTTCCCGTGCCTTTGCCTTGCCATGACCTGAAAACAATATCCCCCAACGGGGTCAGTTACACAGAACAACAATCCTCAAGAGTTGAACAACCACCATAATTACATATATTAGTTATGAAATAAAGCTGAAGAGAGGCATCATAGTACGCCCGTAATGGGACGTGCAAGTGCACAAGACGAGTGTCCGGACACACCCGTACTTGTACCTAATTAGTCTCACAGAGGCACATTACCGTGTGCACAGTCCATTGTGTCGGTGAACCCTTCACATGATTAACATGTGCCTGACTAAAAATTTTGCATATAACCACACGGCCACGCAATATGAACCCAGAAGGTCACAAGAACAAAAGTGACCATGATGAATATCAATGAATAACAAATGGACAAGGGTCAAGAATGACTCACCGAGATGAATTGATAATGAAATGAATGATAGCTCATGGAAATGATTGGAACCATCATTCCTCGTGAAATGAATGATTAGTTTGATAATTACAAGTCTCAACGTGATTACTATACCATGAATGAATTATGAATATGAATGAACAACAACGAAAGGAATGAGTATCCTTTTAACCGAGTAAGAATTAACTTACACAATACCGGTGATGAAATGTCCTCTCACGAACAAACGTCCTTAAATGGAGATATCAGTCGCTCAAACAACATTGAATAACACAATTAGCAACAATTCGCTCAATATACATATCAAGTACGATTATAACCAACTCAAAAGTTGATACAACAATAACTAAACTCATTGGGGCATTTCGACAACCACTTTGTAAACAATCTCCCATTATTTACAACTAATACTAATTTATCGAAAACCAACCTCCAAATGAGTGATTCAATCCAACAAAACCATCAACACAAACGATAATCCAATAGGAACACTCATATCGAGATTACGATAACATCTAGTTGAAAACCTCAATTCCAAGTCAACCCTCAAAGTGTTCTTGAATAAAACTTCCAAAAATCTGATGATAACTCATAAAAACTCATAATCGTACGTATATCCTTCACAAATCATGAGTATATCATCCAAAACATCATGCTCCAACTCAAAATCGAATCTAGAGTTGAATAATTACCTTGAATTAGGATGAAGAATCCACAAATATGTTGTTAATCCACACCACAACTTGAATAAGATGAAATTATCTCAGTTTGATGATGCTAAATCGCCTAAAATATCGCCTACAAATCGCCCAAGGAGAGGAGGAAGAAGGAAGATGATGAAATGAGCTTTCTCCTCACAAAACCCGCTGAAAAAGGCTATTCTGCATCCCGCGCCGCGGCACGGACTGAGTGTGCCGCGGCCCGCTGCCAAAAAACTGCCCAGCACTTTTCTTAGTGCCGCGGCCCGGCCAGCAGGGGGCTGTGGCCCGTGGTACATCAGGCACCACTACCAAAAGTGCAATGTGTGTGCCGCGGTGCACACTATTCGGGCCCAAAGATGACGAAAAATGACCTGGGAAGAGAATAAAAGCAATAGGATTCAATACTTGGGAACAATAACACAAAATGGAAGTGTGGAAACCCCAAAGCGGTGGCTCCGAGCAATGATTACAAGGGTTTACCCAACAATAGCACGATTCGAACAAGGAGTAAATTCGAAATATTATGAACTCCAATATCAACATCAACTTACGAAGCAATTACAACGATCAAGATAATATTCTCGTCTCGATTCTCAAGGAAGGTTGAAACAATGAACAATATCGATACACGACTCAAAGTTACTCCGAACGGTGAACACGAATGAATGAATATGAATGATGAAGGATTATTAATGAGTGAAATATTATAGAGTGACAATTACTGAATGAAAATAAATGACTTCACATCCGGGTATTACATACTCCCCCCTTAAAAAGAGTTTCGTCCTCGAAACTAAGGATCAAACAAATCGGGATAACTCTCCTGCATACTATCCTCGGTTTCCCAAGTAGCCTCTTCGACTCCATGTCTAGACCACTGAACCTTAACCAAAGGAATCGTCTTGTTCCTCAACTGTTTGATTCGCCGCTCCAAGATTCATACAGGACGCTCCTTGTACGTATGATCATTTGCGATCTCGATTTCATCAAACTGAAGTATGTGACTAGGTTCGGCAATATACTTCCGCAACTGAGAGACATGAAACACGTTATGAATTCGGCTCAACGCCGGAGGTAAGGCCAATCGATAAGCTAGATCGCCCACTCGATCCAAAATATCAAATGGTCTAATGAATCTAGGACTCAATTTACCTTCCTTCTCGAAATGGAAAATACCTCGACTCGGGGATACCTTGACCAAAACATGGTCACCTGTCTCGAACTCTAATGGTCGACGACGATTATCGGCATATGAGTTTTGTCGACTCTGAGCAGTCAACAAACGACTCCTAATCAGTGCTACATTCTCACGAGCGGCTATAAGCATATTGGACTCAGTGCCGATTGATTCTTATAAGTCATCCCAACACAAGGGAGATCGACAACGACAACCGTATAAGGCCTCGTAAGGTGCCATCTTAATCGAAGCCTTCCAACTATTATTATACGTGAACTCGATCAACGGTAGTTGGGCTTCCCGATCATCTTCCAATCGAGGATACATGCCCTCAACATGCCCTCTAACGTCTGAATAGTTCTCTCTGATTTTCCGTCGGACTGAGGGTGAAAAGTCGTGCTGAAATTGAGCTGAGTTCCCATGGCACGATGAACGGATTTCCAAAAATATGACGCGAATCGCCCGTCACGATCAGAAACGATACTCTTAGGCGTACCGTGCAGTTTCACTATCTTTTTGATGAATAACTGGGCAAGTCTCTCAGGACTCCATGTATCCTTAATCTCGAGGAAATGAGCTGACTTAGTTAAACGGTCCACAATTACCCAAATTGTATTCATGCCACGACGACTCGTCGGCAAACTCGTGATGAAGTCCATTGAAATATCCTCCTACTTCCACTCTGGAATAGGGAGCGGTTTCAGCATACCCGCCAGTAGCTGATGTTGTACCTTGACTTGCTTACAGGTTAAACATCTCGAAACAAATTATGCGACTTCTCGCTTCATATTACTCCACCAGTAATTTTGTTTCAAGTCTTTATACATTTTGCTAGACCCCAGATGAATAGAATAAGGGGTAGCATGGGCCTCTCTCAAAATCGAGTTTTTCAACTCGTCATTCGCCGGAACGCATAACTGGTTCTTAAATCGCAAAAGTCTGTCTCATGGACCACAAATCCAGGGGCTTTCCCCTGAGCCACATCATCTCGAATGCGCAACAAAATTGGGTCTGAACCCTGATTCACTCTGATCGCCTCCTCAAGTGGTGATGAAATAGCTAACATACAAAGCTGCCCTTGTACACGCTATAACCAAACCTCGATCTCATGCCTTAGGAATCCCTGTTGAAGCTCTTTCTAAATGGTTAAACGAGCAAGCATTTGCTCATGAATGGACTTA
Organism: Orobanche coerulescens; assembly: GCA_033398695.1. NCBI lineage: Eukaryota > Viridiplantae > Streptophyta > Magnoliopsida > Lamiales > Orobanchaceae > Orobanche > Orobanche coerulescens. The sequence continues at coordinate 154,840,502 of CM065810.1, read as the reverse complement.
CGGATCAAGTCATCGGCGACAACATTCGCCTTACTCGAGTGATATTGAATCTCGATATCATAATCTTTAATCAGTTCCAACCACCGTCTCTGACGCATATTTAACTCCTTCTAAGTAAATATATACTTCAAACTCTTATGATCAGTGAAAATATGACAGGTGACGCCATAATGATAGTGACGCAAAATCTTCAACGCGAAAACCACGACCGCTAGCTCCAGGTCATGGGTTGGATAGTTGAGATCATAAGGTCTCAGCTACCATGAAGCGTAGGCAATCACTTTCCCGTTCTGCATTAATACACATCCGAGACCTTGTCCGGACGCGTCACTATAGCCACGAATCCCTCTGTCCCTTGTGGTAAAGAAAGGACAGATGCTAAAATTAAACGACTCTTAAGTTCCTCAAAACTCTGCTGACACGCGTCAGACCACGTGTATTTCTTATCCTTCCGCAAAAGGTTCGTCATCGGTTGAGCGATTTTAGAAAATCCTTCCACAAATCGCCGATAATAGCCAGCTAATCCGAGAAAGCTTCGGATTTCCTTAACATTCTTCGGAGGTTGCCAATCTCGGATAGCCTCCGTCTTTTGAGGGTCAACGCGTACTCCATCTGATGAAATCACATGTTCGAGAAACGTCACTTCGGACATCCAGAACTCACATTTGGAAAATTTCCCATAAAGCTGCTCTTGTCTCAACACGTCGAGGACCTGATGAAGGTGAAATTCGTGCTCCTCTAGATCACGAGAATAAATCAAAATGTCGTTTATGAAAACAACCATGAACCGGTATAAATAGTCGATGAAAACTCAGTCATCAACCCCATGAATACAGCAAGTGCATTAGTTAACCCAAACGGCATCACCACAAACTCGTAATGCCCATAGCGTGTTCGAAACGCCGTTCTTGCGATATCCGACTCTCGAATTCACAACTGATGATACACAGATCTTAAATCGATCTTGGAAAATACTGAAGCTCCCTGAAGTTGATCTAAGAGGTCATCAATACGGGGTAGGGGATATTTATTCATGATCGTCACCCTGTTCAACTCTCGATAATCAATACACAAGCGAAATGAACTGTCCTTCTTCTTGAAAAATAACCATGTGCCCCCCACGGGGACGCACTCGGTTGGATATAACCTTTCTCGGTCAATTACTCCAATTAATTCTTCAAGTCCTGCATTTCGGTCAGGGCCATCCGATACGGTGCCTTCGATAATAGGGATGTACCGGGCTCCAGCTCTATCGTGAATTCCATATCTCTCTGTGGAGGCAAACCTGATAACTCATCTGGAAATACATCGACGTGTTCTCGCACTACTGGGATATCCGCCAACGTCACTGATGGTTTCTCAGTCCTGGTCATATAGCACTAATAACCAATACAACCCTGATTGAGTAATTTCACTGCTCTCATCATATTGATAACCCTTCCGAAACAGCTAGGATTACTCCCCTGAAATACATACTCGACTCCATCATCTGAAATAATAGTGACCATACACTTATGGACACTAAGGATGGCATCGTGACGATCCATCCAATCAATACCCAAAATAACGTCGTCTCTAGGTAAATCTACCACGATCAGGTCCGTCAACCAAACACGGCCATTAAGCTGAATCGGACAATTCTTAATCTCACGTTCTCCGATAATTCTTCTACCGTCACGTAGACCAATGATATAAGGTTCACAACTAGAAGCACTATCTAGGTGAAGTCTACTCAAGCATGACTCGGAAATGAATGAATGCGGTACACCAGTATCAAAAAGGGTACACACAGGTTGAGATATAAATTCGAGTGTACTTGAGATCATTCTAGCCTCCGGGTCGCCGGTCCTATTCATCTCGTAAATTCGGGGCTTGCCGGCCCCTGAACCGGATGCTCCCGCCTGATAGCTGTGATCTCTGCCTTTGTTTGCTCCCGTCGTTTTAAACAACGCGGACTGAGTGGTCTGATTCTGAACCATTGATTGCTTCGGGGCCTGAGATGTCGCTGGAGTAGGTTTAGAGTCTCTTCGGCATAAACGGGCTTTATGCCCGGCAACCCCACAGTTATAACACGTGATAGACGGCGTCGAACACCTAGTGCTGAAATGTCCCTGCCCTCCACAGTGGAAATAGGTGATGGCCAAACTGGCCACTCGGGATTAGGACTCCACAGGTTTCGGCACCATAGGAGGTCGCTAGGAAAACATAGGGCCCACACGGGGTTTCTTGAAGGTTGTTTGACCGCCTTCAGACTGATTATGATTCTTTGATTTCGTGCTAGCAGATGAAGGTTGATGCTTAGCAATTTCCTTCGCAGTAAGTTCTTAAGTAAGAGCTTTCTCGATTAAACCGGCCAGAGTGGCGTAATGATGATTAAGCAATTACATCTGGGCCATCATGCCCTGCATAAAAGTGAGTGAATCAACCTGAACACTGTCCGATTGAGTTGTGCCCCGTGTACGACTTCCTGCAGTGAGTGATTATTTCTGGGTGAATTAGTGGCAGCGTCGCCGCGGGTTGAATTAGCATTATTCCTCGCGTTCGCGCGTGTATTCACACGGGTTTTCGGGTTTCGGCCCGCACCGCGGCCTCTTCCAATGTGTCCTCCGACGGCTCTCTCCATACTGAAGTAGGAAAGTCACATAATAATTATAGATCTCCATGAGTACCACATTATGATTATGTTATGAAATGATAATAATGAGCGTACGCTCTCTAACACAATGATTGCATGAAGGATCAACTGAGATGACATGATTATCTGATGAAATTCTTGAAATGATTACCTTGAACAAGTTAACAAGATTGATAATACAATCCACAAGATCAACAACTGAATAATGAGATTGACTGAATGATTAATGAGTTAACATGATCGACATGATCACAGATGAAATGATGATTGAGGATTGTTGACTAATGAATGATGAATGAGTGATTCTTAATGCCAGAAATTATACCATGGCGTCAGAAATCTTACTGTTCTTTGGTCTGAGGGGCTTGGCTCTTCCACAGGTCACACGTGACGCGAAAGTCCAATGATACTAGTCTGATGAACGATGATTTCAATGAGACATGACTCGAAAGATAGCATTCAAAACCACGCTCCGATACCAACTCTGTAATACCCCAAACTAGGCAGATATTATAGGGAAAATTAATGAATTACGCAGTGCAAATATAGTACCGAACCACATTACATCATCAATTACTCCGATGAGGAGTTTCAAGTACAACACACCCAGGATAAAGAGAATACATGTATATTTCATGTGAAGATAAAATATACAACACTAAATAAATGACAATCCAAACGGAAGTGCAGCGGAAAAATACATAACAAGAAAGCATGAACAAATAGATGGACTGGGGGGCCCTACTAGTATCACTGGGACTCCTCGCCGTCAACATTCTCTTCCCGTGACTTTGCCTTGCCATGACCTGAAAACAATATCCCCAATGGGGTCAGTTATACAGAACAACAATCCTCAAGGGTTGAACAACCACCATAATTACATATATTAGTTATGAAATCAAGCTGAAGAGGGGCATCATAGTACGCCCGTAATGGGACGTGCAAGTGCACAAGACGAGTCTCCGGACACATCTGTCCTTGTACCTAACTAGTCTCATGGAGGCATATTACCGTGTGCACAGTCTATTGTGTCGGTGAACCCTTCACATGAGTATCATATGCCTGACTAAAAATTCCACACATAACCACCCGGTTATGCAATATGAACCCAGAAGGTCACAAGAACAAAAGTGACCATGATGAATATCAATGAATAACAAATCGACAAGGGTCAAGAATGACTCACCGAGATGAATTGATAATGAAATGAATGATAGCTCATGGAAATGATTAGAACCATCGTTCCTCGAGAAATGAATGATTAGTTTGATAATTACAAGTCTCAACGTGATTACTATACCATGAATGAATTATGAATATGAATGAACAACAACGAAAGGAATGAGTATCCTTTTAACCGAGTAAGAATTAACTTACACAATATCGGTGATGAAATGTCCTCTCACGAACAAAAGTCCTTAAATAGAGATACCGGTCGCTCGAACAGCCTTGAATAACACAATTACCAACAATTCACTCAATATACGTATAAAGTACGATTATAACCAACTCAAAAGTCGATACAACAATAACCAAACTCATCGGGGCATTTCGGAAAACACTTTGTAAACAATCTCCCATTATTTACAACTAATCCCAATTTATCGAAAACCAACCTCCAAATGAGTGATTCAATTCAACAAAACACCATCAACACAAACGATAATCTAATAGGAACACTCAAATCGAGATTACGATAACATCTATTTGAAAACCCCAATTCCAAGTCAACCCTCAAAGTGTTCTTGAATAAAACTTCCAACAATCCAATGATAACTCATAAAAACTCATAATCATACGTATATCCTTCACAAATCATGATTATATCATCCAAAACATCATGCTCCAACTCAAAATCGAATATAGGGTTGAAGAAATTACCTTGAATTAGGATGAAGAATCCACAAATATATTGTTAATCCACACCATAACTTGAATAAGATGAAATTCTCTGAGTTTGATGATGCTAAATCGCCCAAAATATCGCCCAAAAATTGCCCAAGGAGAGGAGGAAGAAGGAAGATGATGAAATGAGCTTTCTCCTCACAAAACCCGCTGAAAAAGCTATTCTGCATCGCGCGCCACGGCACGGACTGAGTGTGCCGTGGCTCGCGGCTCACTTGACACTTTGCTTAGTGCCGCGGCCCGGCCAATGAGGCGCGGCCGCGGTCTGACAAGGCACCACTACCAAAAGTGCAATGTGTGTGCCGCGGCGCACACTATTCGGGCCCAAAATGACGAAAAACGACCCAGAAAGAGAATAAAAGCAATAGGATTCAATACTTGGGAACAATAACACAAAATGGAAGTACGGAAACCCCGAAAAGGTGGCTCCGAGTAATGATTACAAGGGTTTACCCAACAATAGCACGATTCGAACAAGGAGTAAATTCGAAATGATATGAACTCCAATATCAACATTAACTTACGAAGCAATTACAACGATCAAGATAATATTCTCGTCTCGATTCTCAAGCAAGGTTGAAACAATGAACAATATCGATACACGACTCAAAGTTACTCTGAACGGTGAACACGAATGAATGAATATAAATGATGAAGGATTATTAATGAGTGAAAAATTACAGAGTGACAATTACTGAATGAAAATAAATGAGTTCACATCCGGGTATTACAGAGTATTTTTCTTGAGTCGAGACATGTGCCAGTATCACGGGGAATCGTCGGCTTCATGATCTGTAAGTATTTGGATTCTTGAATTGCATTGAGATTTGTTGTCATTCGAAGTTGATATGCTTTGAGATTCAGAAAGATATTATGCGTTACAGTATGAGATGACAGAGTTGGGACATGATTGATGATCTTGAGAAGCTATGATTTTGGAAATCAATATGTCGGTCAAATTTTGGAACGTAGTTGTCTATTCGGGAGAAAGATTGTGGATTGTTGAGAAGAACATGTAGTCATGTTAGTTCATTTTGAGATATATGAAACTGTTTTTGAGCATTTGAAAATGATACTTTTCAAAATAAATATTTTACGGATGTTTTACGGAAAATGATTTTGGGCCGAGACCCAATCGATTTTGAAATAGTATTATAACTCAGGACTTGGGGTCCAAAAAGGATTTTCTACATTTTTAAACTTCTTGTAATATGGAACGGGATTGGGCTTATTTTTTTATAAGTTGGAGTTGAATTTTGTGAAATAATTGTGATTTGTCTAATAAAGCTTTGTACTTCTCTTTAGGATGGGTTAATGGTCGACCTTGCGAGACATATGTGGAAAAGAAGTTTTTATCGGAGTCTATATAATGAGATTTTAGAACTCTACCGTGTGGTTTTCCGATGGAATGTCAGTGGATTTGGTGACAAGCCGAACTGGTATACCGGAGTATGGGTGTGGTCAATCATTTGCATAATTCCATTTTACTTAATCATGTGTATTCGAAAAGGATTGTCATCGAATACTTGACGTAAGTGAGCCGATTTAATTTTTCGAAAATTGATTTCGTGGTCTTACGAAAATTTATGTTTTGAGTTTTGAAATTCTTGAAAGAAATTTCGAAAATTTGTCTTCTTGACAAGATTATATGATTTCAAATTGGTTTTGAAAATATGATTGATATACATTTGCATTTAGTGCATAGTGCATATCATGGTGAAGTTATGAATGTGACTCACGAACTAGATAATACATCAGTATGGTACGATGAAAAGAGATTCGAACATTAGTATGGTAGTTTGGTTATCCAGGGATGATCGGTTAGATGGTCAGATAAGAGAAATATGCTGCGTGTTGTAGATTCGCGTATAGAATGTAATTTTAGAACTTCGGGTTTTGTGAAACCGGGACATATGTGCTATATAATTCCATTGGTATGGTAGTAGTACGATTTTACCATAGTGATTTTTAAATGATTCCTTTGTAAGTGTGGATTTGGGGATGGTGACCCCAGGATGGTTGTTTTGGATATTGATTGGTCGTCCCCACCCCATGTATGATTAGGTATGTTCATCAGTTTGTAATTAGTTGTTCGTATGCCAAGGGGTATGTTCACCAGTCGGGTGTGTTTCTTTGAGATCCGCTGCATGTGATTGGTGTAACATTTTGAGAATTTTATTTGTCCATATATCTGTCTCGGTGGTTCTGTATTGATCGTGTTGGAACTTACCGTGTGAGGGTATTCTCGATTATCGTTGACGTTCGTTGATGATATTGGAATTTATCATATTGATGATATACTCGGTTGTGTTTTGACCTTTGGATGGTCATATTAGAGTTTATCATGTTGATGATATACTCGATTGTGTTTTGACCTTTGGATTGGTCGTATTGGAGTTTATTATGTCAATGGTATTCTCGGTTGATCATTGTTAATGATCGTATGAGCGTTCGAATTTTATGTCGATGTTTCAGGATTTGTGTCATTGTTTTGGCAGTTGTTTCATAGATGTATCGTGTATTATTCGTTTTATCAGAATTGGGACTTGACTGTATAATCAGGCAAACAGGATTTGACACGGATAGATTATTTCATCCGAAGATGATATATTTTGTTGAGACTCATGGAATTGTGATTGTAAGCGTATTGAGACTTTATGGTGGAGTCACTTACTAGTATCTCAGGAGATCGTCGACTTGGCGCATATGTAAGTATACTGTTATGGTTATTCGTTAATGATGATGATTGATCTTTGTCGTGATGGTTTCGGAATAGTTTGGTTGAACGGTTTGTTTGTTTTCTATGACAGATTGCAAGTTTCGAGGACGAAACTTGTTTTAAGTGGTGTAGTATATAATATCCGGAATTTCTACTACTATTTTTTAATGTTATTTTATCCGAGTTATGTTGTACAGTGTGGAATCTATACAGTATGGATAAAATAATTGAAGGACTGAGACATCTGTATTGGTATAATTACCGTACTTGGTTGACAGTTGTATTTGAAGATATTGTATGTCGGGCGTATCGTATGAGAATATTGTTGGAAGGAGTATATGTATTCAGTATGCCATATATTCGTATTCTGTATGTCGAGACGTTGGACAATAATAGCTGAAAATAGCTAAGTAAAGCCACGATAGTGCACGCTACGATGTATACTTAGCGCATGCTAAGAGGTTTGAATTACGTACGCTAAGGAGGACCCTTAACGTACGTAAGGTATTCTGGATAAGGTTCGGAAGGTATCCGATAGGTAGTCCCTGGGATGATTATTATCTGCATTTAGCGCATGCTAATATCAGATTGGTCCAAAGGAAATCTTGGCTTTGTCATGTTACTTTCGGCGTGTGGACCCCAAGCATCTTCGGGGATGGTACAGATTGTCGGGTCAACGACGATTAGCGCACGCTAAGGTTGAAGATTAGCGCATGCTTATGGTGTATTACTCTAGCAGGTCAACGACTGTATTAACGTACGTTTTTTCATGGATATTACGTACGTAAGCTGATGTACGAAGCAAGCCAATAGACTTTCTAGACTTCGATAGCGCACGCTATCAAGGAAGGATAGCGCACGCAAGGGCTGTAGCGCATGCTAGTAATGTGCAGTATAAATATGGTCAGACGGGTGTTAAGATGCATTTCACCCATTTTCTTCACTTTAACTGATAGAGAGAGTTCTTAAAGAGGAGTTTGAGGTCCCAAACACTTAAGTTGATCGTTCCTAACAACATTTGGCGCTTGGAAGTGATTGAGAACGGGTTCAACCTTGGGATTCAATCCATTCCTTCAAAGAGGTAATTACTCTTCACCTTTTGATTTCATTTTGGATTGAATGTTGATGTTTTTTAGTTGATGATTATCATATAAACAAGTTGATAAGCATGATTACGATATGGATTACCGAATTATGATGAGGTTGTTGTTGATATAAGGATATTGATATGATTCTTGTGGTTTGAATTGTGTTGTTCGTCTTCTTGAGATAAGTTGGTTAATCCTCCTCCTCATTTTTGAATGATTGTTTACATGTTAAAGGATATCGGATTACGTTGTTTTGATGACTATGAACATGGTTTCGAATCACTTAGTGTTCTTGAAGAACTTTTGATAAATAGAACATAGCAAGACGATTATATATTGAAATATCAGTATTTTTAGATATGAAGATGGAATGTTCGTTAAGTCATGTTGATTGATGATTGATCTTGTAATACGATTTCCTTTACATTCGTATCCATAACCGCAAGGTGGTAAGTCGAAACTTATAAGGCATGCAATTGTATAACATTAGTGCAGGCTAGTTGAACTAGCTAACGCACGCTAACTGAAATGACTTAGCGCATGCTACGGTATATGATTAACGTGCGCTAAGTGGACAAGCAGTGTAGTGTATCGTGTTGTGGTTATGAATTCATGCTGGTTTGAGTTGGGTTTTACAGACTATGTTTAACCGAGGTATTGTAGTACCGTTGGGTTTGTTGATTGGTTATATCGGTTGTTGATTATTATCGAATGTGTGTTAATCGCTTATTGTAATAAGTTGAGATTATTGATCGGTGATTGGAACTATACTTTGTGGTCGTGTTCGAGGATGTTCATAGATTGCTTTGGTCGGGGCTGAGGAGCTCGTAGACGAATGCAATGGAATTGTAACGGCTTCCTCATTGTTGTATCGGTATCGAGGCAAGTTATTACTTGCACAGTTTATAATATTTAACGAATGGTTTCGATTTCATTCGTTTATAATTTGTATAGCAATGATTATAATTATGAACACTGGAGAATTGGGATTGTAGGTTGTTTTTAGATTTTGGGAATTCAAATCATAATGTATATAATTTACTTTTGTTATTGGTATACTTGGGTATCGAGGATACATTGTGATATAGACAAGGACATGAATTATCTATCGTCCATGACATTTTGGACCGTGAATACTGAGGATAATGGTTGGTGATGGTTTAGACATCGAGATTGCTCTCGAAGGACTCGGGGCAAGTACCCTAATCATTTTTGTCATTTTGTGTCGATCATATTGTGATACATTGTGTATTGTTGTTGTCATGCATTTGTTTATTGTTGTTAATATGCATTTGTGCATTGTTGTCGTATGTCCAGCATGCGTTGGTCCGACGGGATCATCATGGGAATCTATAGTTGTGTGCGCTGGATCGTTGGACAGGTATTTCCACCATGCGTTGGTCCAACGGAATCATCATGGGAATATATGCTGTGTGCGTTGGATCGTTGGATTACCATGTGTTTTTGTTGTGCATATGTATATTATTGGTTATCCACCTCGTGTTGATCTAACAGGGTCATATTGGGATCTATGATGTGTGTGCTGGATCATTGGATTTCCATAAGTATACATTTTTGTTATTGATGTGAGCATATTGACGTTGTCATATGAGTATGCATTTGTAGGTCTTGTGTTAGGACCATGTCCGTATGTTGTGTTGATCTGATCTTGGATTAGACTGACGTGATTTCGTTGGGGCATTTCATATCTTGAGGTATGTTCCGTATTTCCTTTTGTATTTTTCTTTTGATGGACAATCGATTATCGTGTTAGGATTTGATGATGTTATCCGATGGATCGAATTATTCAGAGCTGGTATTTTTCCGTATCATGAGTTAGTGATGATATTTAGATAATCTTGAGTATTGTTTAAGGAACAATACAGATGTTATGTTTGAGTTTAGTGGTTAATCGAGATTACGATATGTACAATATGATAATGGTTATTTTGATGAGGATTATTCGAGCAAGTAAAGTTACGGCGGTAAGATTACATTATTCGTATTCTTACTTAGTATTTTCATTCGTATGTAATTATTGACGCGATATGATTGTTATCATTGTTGAATATTATGGTTGACCCCGTCGTGGGCTTTCTTTTTAGGTTCTCTGGATATCAAGGTTGTAGCGGTCATGAAGATATGAACTTCCCGGAGGATACTGGCTATGGCATGTGTTTGTGAATCGAGTATTCTGATTATATGTTGTATTCCGCTTATAGAGTATTTTTAATTGTTTGCCCTTTCCGCTGCGTGAATATTCTTAAATGTCCTTTTGGTTTTTGGCAGATTGAGTTACTTTGGAAATGGTTTTCTAAGCTATCTTGTCAGTACGTGTAAGCGATAGCTTAACGTACGTTTTAAACTGATGAGTTTTGGCATTTCGTGCATTGTGTTTTCAAATGAGATTTTACGACGGCTTTGTTAAACGGATTTTATTAATTCTTCGAATGTTTTTAAAAAATAGTACCGTCGTTAGCCTCCTGGGCGTTTGCAAATGTTTACGAAAATGTCTTTTAGCCTTGTAGGTTCCGTCTCGGGGCCCACGGCGCTGTAATCTTCCTGGATGACTCTGGGGTGTTACATATTGTCTCCTATATTTGTCATTGGTCTTCCACCTATTAAGGTGGAGACAAAGACCAAGACTTAGGTGAAGTCGGTGGGGCGACCATCTAGAAGAACCGGGCAATTAGTTCATTTCGATCTCTCGTCAGTCCAAACAGATAAATCCCAATCCGTTCCGATCTATTTATATCAATTAAATTAATCCAATTAATTAATTACATTCGATACAAAATAATATAATTAATTTCTCCAAGAAATAATTATATCCATGGATTAAATTAATCACCCAGTATTATATTTAATTCGTTAGGCCGTAAATTAATTTATCTAATAAATTAATTTAAACATCCAATGTCCCAAAATTAATTAGACATCCAATGTCCAATAAGTTAGATATCCAATATCTAATACTTTATAAAGAGAGAACAAGCTAGATTCATTCCGTCGTCAATCCTATTGCGCGACTCGGTAGGTCCGTCTCAGTTAGCAATGGGAGGAACCAAAGAGTAGTAGCACCACCTAGCCAGCCTGGCAGCCTACATTATACCCTAACTGAGAACGAATGATGGGGATCATTCCAAAACCTTTCTGTCGTGAATACAAGTATACGTATAAACCCTTCTTTCATATGTCCCGATCAAGTTATAGGGTCATGGTCAGTCAAACCCTATCTTTACTTGACGCTATGTTAATGCAAATCGAGATTATCGAGCTCTCGTGTATCCAATACAACTAGCTCCAATGCTTTAACCAAATACTTATGATCTCATTTGCTAATAAGCGCATAGGACATATGCCTGTTCACTAACAGGAGAAAGAATCTTATCTTGGTATTCAGTAGGACATGCTACTTGCCCGTCAAGACGCACGTCGAGGTTGACCCCCACCTTCCGGTTTTCTAGGTCGAACTACTCTAATAAAAATCTTAACATCATAAGCACATCCATACTAAATCCTCAAGTCGAAAGTCCACGAATACCCATCACAACCTTTCGATTCCGTCATTGATTGTCCCGAAGTGAATCCGTGTGACAAATCGAGGGTGAGTCGGTTCGAGTATACTAATCTCATTAGTTTACCTATAATGTGTGCTTCCACTAACCATTAGTGTTCGACAGGCACTCTCCAAGTCAAAGAACACGTCATACAAGTCTTCACATAAACTTAACGCCCAGTCAAGTTTCATCGACTTACGAATGATTAAGTATTTGAGCCATAAACTTTCCAGTGCCGATCCCCTTATCCAATAAAGAGTGGGATGTTTTGCTCTCAAATACACGGACTAGTTTCTATATATATATATATATATATATATATATATATATATATATTTACGAGTCAGGAATGCCAATGACTACCAATAAATAAAGAAACATACATTTGCCTTCTAATAATGATATTACATAATAACAAGTACAATGCCCTCACGATAACATCCCCTGAGTGGCATTCGAGGGCATACTCCTAACAGATATATGTGTAAAAATGAGTGTAAATAAGGAGAACCCGATGGGGTTTTGGAGGATCTATATCTTGCGCGCTGGATGCCGAAAGTGAATTATTATGAAATGTGAAATGGTTTGTATAATCTGGAATCTTACTTCACGCTTTGAAATTTTGAACGTACCTGTACTAGCTATTACATAGCTAACCCTTTTTGGGGTCAATGTATTTTATATATTCAGGTATTGAAGGTACTGAAAAACAGCCGCAAGTTCAAGTTGAAGATATGGTCTGCCAAGATACTAGTCATTTGTCGAGTTCGGTCATGTACTATATTTATAGTTGTGTATCGTTTGTTTACACAAGTACTCAGAGTACGGTTGTTTTTCTTTTATTGTGGTTCTTCATGAACATTTGTAATGGTGGATAACTATGGTTTCGTGGTTTGAATTTAGTTCATATCGTGTCGTTCCTTAAAATTTTGATATTCTCATTGAGGTATTGAATGTCCGAAGTTCTTATCCATGTGATTTCTAAGTCAACAATTTATGGTGATGCAGCATATCTCGAATTTCTCGGGGGTGTTACATAATGTGATATTAGGAAGTATGTTGACATAGTCTGTTCCAGTGGCACTGTGACCAAACTTTCAACCTCCAACTTGTGTATGTTCGAGATTCGGTCCCTGTCGAGGCAGTAACGATACATTACTTCAAAAAGAGGATGAAAATGAAAACTCAAGTTTAGATGTCAGAAGCAGAGTGCACTACCTTATCCTGATATCAGGACAAGCCATTCGACACGGAAGGAATCAGTATGTGAGCCTAAGAAGCAGAGAGGGGTGGTGGGTTTTTTATAATAAAGGAGACAATTTCCATAAGCCTTCTCACCCCTATGATGGAAAACCTTCTCATTCAACCGGGAGTAACTGAAATTCTAACAGATGTCGAACATTGTCACATGAGGTGCTACAACTGTGAGCAGTTTGGCCATGTTCATCGTAAATGCCCCACATCTCTTTCAAAGTGTTTTCGTTGTGGTCAGAAGGGTCATAAGGAATCTTATTGTGGTGCTTTTCTCAAATCGGTTCCAACTCAAGCTTCAATTCAGAAAGAACCGTGCGTGACAAAGGATTAGTGGTGATCATTGTCAGTCAAATACCAGAAAAAATCAAGGCAAGGGAATTATCTATTTCATAAGAACGAAAAGAACTCCAGAAAGCCACCAATTCTTTTTCCTTTGGGTTTAATTTGTTATTTCAAGTTAATCTATTAAATTTGGTGCCCATATTCTTTTCTTTTCATTTTTTGTCCTTTCGTCTTTTAACAATCCAATAAAGCGAACACATATACTAAATATGAACAACGATGAATCAAAGTGCTACTCCATTGATACTACGTATACTACGGAATAAAGCACACAAGAACGGGATTTTTCACCCTAATTTAATTAATCCAAAAAAAACCCATAACAGCAACAAAGAGCTGCTATTTATACTAGGTTTTATTTTCAAAAAAAAAAAAAACCAAAAGAAACCTTGCATAATTAAACTTAAATAAATAAAAGCCCAAAACATTTAATTAGACACATGGGGTTGGGCCCTATCGATCAAGAGACGATCTTCTTTGTCCAAGAATAACAATGCAGCTTCATCTCCATCACTCTTCCCTTCCCCAAAACGATTCGCCCTCAAATCGGGACCAGCTTCATTTCCAGAAGAAGTATCCCCTCATATGGAACCAAATGCTTAACGTTGAAAACGTCGGATGTGGGAACATGGCTCGGAAGACATAAACGATAAGCACTTGGATTGATTTTTTCATCCACTTCCAAAGGTCCTATTTTTCGAGAAGAGGGTTTGTTGTATTCACAGGCTGGGTACCTATCTTTCGTCAAGATTGCCCACACAAAATCGCCTACTTCAAAATGCACATCATGTCTATGCAAGTTGTTATAATTTTGGCCAACCAAGTCCAAATATATATCTCCTAAGTGTGGCCCATACCACTTTGAGCCGGCGCGGCCCCATAGCAGCCCTCTTTAATAGGGGTCGTCCGATCAGATGTATTAAAACACCTCTAATCTGGACCGTCCATCAGTCCCTATTAATACCTAACCCTACCCCTCTCCTTTATCATTTCGTGTGATGCCTCCCTTCTCTGTATTCTCACCCTTCTCTCTCGTGAGATCCCTTTCCTCTCTTCTCGGTATCCTGCTCCCGATCTTCTTACCTTATTTCCCCATTGAGCCTTTATTGCAATGGATCTTCGGGATTTGTTTGGCCCACCCTGGTGTGTATATAAGGCTCGGTCGAGGAGCTGAGTTCGATACACCAAAATTTTGAATACCTAGTTGCATCTTGAGAATCCGAGTGAAATCTTTTGATATCTTTGTTGTGATATCTATAAGCGAGATCGGGAAGAGGTTTCTGGGTTAGTGTGAAGGTGCTACCGGGTTCCTGTTGCCGGCCGACTGTGGTTTTTTTTTCGGTCCCTATTCCGGCCGACGGTGGTTCGGACTTTCCTCTGTGAAATAAGTCCGTATTGGTGTCAATTGCTAAGGGTGTTTCGGAAGATCTGAGCCTACTCATCACGTTCCTAAAGGGGGGTCTTCTGATCCTTATCTTTTCCTTATCAATATATATATATATATATATATAGTCTTATTATAATATATTATATATTCATTATATATATTATAATAAATATATTCATTATATTTTCATTCATAATTTGCTTACTGTTGCTAGTGTTAAAAATCTATACTTTGTGTTTCAGATTTGTTCTGGGCGGTAAAATCAGTTCCGGCAGCATCAGGTTTTCGGGTTCTTTGATTTAATTATATTGATTATAATTAAAGGTTCATTTAGTTGGCCTGCAATTCTTAAACCATGTCCCATAAGAATATATCTTGTAATAGTTATATTCGGTAATCTGCTGTATAATCGATCGTGTTCAATTTTTGGAGTATCCGACCCATTACCCAACAGTGGTATCGGAGCCCGTTTTGTCGGGTTTCGGGTCCTTTAGCTTCTTGGTGGTATGGAATAACCCATCCGGGTTTCCGCTCAGGTATATCGGCTTGAACCTTTTCTTAATTGGTGCTATTGTCAGTGGTTCTATTGTCGTATATTGTTGCCTTTGAACTGTTTGTTGTTACTTGTCATTTGCTTGCCTCGGGTTATTTGTAGTGATAACTGGTTGGAGTCATTTCGGGTGTACTCTAGTTTCCTCATTAATTAAAATCCAAACGAATTAAAACCTTAAAATCCAAAACAGCACTAATCTTGCGCTGCCAGGACCGAAAGTGTCCCTAGGATCTTTGTCAAGAGCTTGAGGATTCCAATTTTAATTTAAACGGATTTTAATCTCAAAAAATTCAAATCAAGTCCCCGAAGTTGACTCTCGTCAATTTTTCCTTTGCTGTGTGCTATTTCTTGAATTTTGTGTGTCTTCCGTGTATTGTATTAAAATGGGTTCTTTCTCGGCTTTTAACGTGTCACCTTTCGACGGTAAGGGTGATTTTCAAATATGGCAACAAAAGATGAAGGGCATTTTAATTCAACAAAAAGTTTTCAAAGCTATTGATCAAACCTTTTCTGAAAATACTGATGCTGATAAAAAGGCTGAAGCTGATGAGTTTGCGTATTCATCAATAATTTTAAATCTGTCTGATTTTGTGATACGAAAAATTGGTCAGCATGATACTGCTAAGGCTTTATGGGATAAATTGGAAGAAACTTACACTGAAACTTCCCTGCCTAACAAATTATTATTGCTTGAGAAAATTTTTCGGTATAAACTTGATATTTCAAAAGATATAAATGATAACCTGGATACTGTTACAAAACTGATCCATGATATCAAACAGACTGGTGATAAAAACATTGACGAATACTCCCCTATTGTTCTTTTAAATGCCATCCCTGATTCTTACAGTGATGTTAAATCTGCTATTAAATATGGCAGAGATAAAGTAACTCTTGATACTGTAATAAATGGTTTAAAAAGTAAGGAGTTGGATTGAAAAACCAATAAGGGGAACAAATCTCTTGGTGAGGTTAAATTTGTGTGGGGAAGGCCTCAAAATCGTTTTCAAAAACAGAAACCTTCCTCTAGCCAAAACCATCAGAATAATGTTTCTGATAAGAAAAAGGGCAAGTGGAAAAGTAGGTCTAAGTCTCGACCTAAGAACCGTAAATGCTATAATTATGGTGAATCTGGTCACTATGTTTTCGAGTGCACTAAACCTAAGAAAAATCATCAAAATGATAATGCCAACCTTGTGGCAGAAAGTGGCCGTGTGGATGATATTTTCATGGTGTCTGAAATTTGTGAAGAAGCTAATACTGTGCGCACTCTTATCTTGTGTGAAAATGAGTGGCTTGTTGATTCCGCTTGTACGTTTCACATGTCTCCTTTCAAAAGGCTATTTTCTGAATATAGGGAAGTGACAAATTGGTCTGTCTCTATGGCTAATGAGAAAAAGTGTCAAGTTCATGGTTTAGGAGATATTAAGATAAAATGTGACTCCGGTTATTTGTTAACTTTAAAGAACGTGAGGCATGTTCCTGATTTATGTCACAACCTTGTCTCTTGTGGTACCCTTGATGATGAGAGGTATGAAGGTAAGTGGGGTAATGGAATTATGATATCTTTAAAGGAAACTTATGTGTTTTCAAAGCAATAAAATGGAATAACCTCTATGTGAAAACTGCAAAATATGATTCTTTTGTGAATGTTGTCCAAGGTGACTCAACAGATCTATGGCATAAACGTCTAGGTCATGTTAGTGATAAGGGTGTGGAAATTTTGCAAAACCAAGGGGTGTTTGTGAAAGATAAATTTTTCACTGTGCCGTTTTGCGACTCCTGTGTGGTAGGTATACAACATCGTATTAAGTTTCCTAATCCCCATTCCCCTAGATCTCCTACTACCTATGACACTTTACATTATCTGCATGCTGATGTGTGGGGGCCATCTAGTGAACTCACACACGGTGGTAATAGATATTTTCTATCAGTGATTGATGATTACTCTCAAAAGGTCTTTGTGTTCCTTTTGAAGAAAAAATCTGATGTCTTTGAGATGTTCAAAAATTGGAAAATTTTGATTGAAAATTAAACTAGAAAGAAAATTAAAATCTTGAGGACCGACAATGGTCTTGAATTTTGTAACTAATTGCTTGATAACTTTTTGCTCAATGTGGTATTCAACAACATAAAAGTGTCCCTTACACACCCCAACAGAATGGGGTAGTTGAACGTATGAATAGAACTTTGCTAGAAAGGGTCAGAAGCATGCTGGCTATGTCTGGACTTTCAAAAAGGTTCTGGGTGAGGCTTTATTAACTGCTGCTTATCTAATCCATAGATCTCCTTCTGTGCCTTTGAATGATAACTATCCTGAATGTGTTTGGTCTGGTAGATCCATTGATTTTTCAAATCTTCGTGTATTTGATTGCTCTGCTTTTGTGCATCAAAAAAATGATAATCTTGAGCCTCGTTCTGTGAGATGTGTGTTTCTGGGATACCCGAAAGGGGTAAAAGGCTATAGGGTTTGGCTAAAGGGCCAACCCGGTTTCAAAACTATTATTAGTCGGGATGTTGTTTTTAACGAAAATGAATTCCCTTGTCTTTTACTGGATCCGGAAAATCCCCCTGCTTCGAATGAGGTGGAGCTGTACATTTCTTTAAATAATACGGATAATGTGCAAACTGAAATTGATCTTGACAATCATGATAATGCGCATACTAAAACAGAAGAAACTCTTGAAGAAAATCTGCATGATTATCAACTTGCCAGGGATAGGCCTAGAAGAGAAGTTAGAAATCCAGCTCACTTAAATGATTATCATATGACATCGTATGCGTTCAATATGTTTGAATCCATTGATAATTGTGAACCCAAAACATATGATGAAGCTTTGCAATCTAAACACTCGGAATAGTGGCTTAGTGCAATGAATGAAAAAATGACCTCATTGCACTCAAATGAAACTTGGGCTCTTATGCCCCGACCGCCTAACTGTTCGGTGGTTGATTGTAAATGGCTTTTCAAAGTTAAGGAAGAAAATGAGTCGGTCAGATTCAAAGCTAGACTCGTTGCTAAGGGTTTCACCCAGAAAGAAGGTATTGACTACACTGAAATCTTTGCTCATGTGGTTAAGTTCACTACTGTGCGTATCATGCTTGCTCTAGTTGCTCAATTTGATTGGGAATTAAAACAATTAGATGTCAAAACTGCATTTTTACATGGTGAACTTGAAGAAAAGCTTTATATGAGTCAACCTAGAGGCTTTATTGATCCCAAGTTCCCTAGTCATGTTTGCTTGCTTAAAAAATCAAACTATGGTTTAAAACAATCACCTAGGCAATGGAATAAAAAGTTTGATGAATACATGCTCTCTCTCAAATTTTCAAGAAGTAATTATGATCATTGCTTGTATTACAAAATTGATTCCAAAAACTCTGTTTTCTTACTCATCTATGTTGATGATATGCTCTTAGTGAGTCCGTGTGTGAAAACAGTAGATCATGCCATTAAATGCTTAAGTGCTAAGTTTGACATGAAATACCTAGGTGATGCTAAGCGCATTCTTGGGATAGATATCTTTTGTGATAGGAAAAACTCCACCATTGTTTTAAACCAATATTCCTATGTGCGGAAAATTATATCTAAATTTTCTATGAGTGAGTCTAAATCAACTTATGTGCCTTTTTAGCTGGTCATTTCCTGTTAAGTAACGAGCAATCCCCGAAAACTGAGGATGATATCAATTATATGAAAAATGTACCTTACTCAAATGACATTGGCTCGGTCATGTACCTAATGGTCAGCACAAGACCTGACATAGCTTATGATGTGAGTTGTCTTAGTCGATACATGGTTAACCCAGGGGCTTACCATTGGCAAGCCGTCAAATGGCTTTTAAGGTACTTGAAGGGCTCAACCAGATACGGTCTTAAATTTTCTCAGCACCGTCAAGGTGTAAAATTGGTTGGTTATGTGGATTCTAATTATGCTGCTAACCGTGATAACCATAAGTCTACTACTTCCTATGTGTTTACTTTGTGTGGCGCACCGATTAGACGGAAGTCTCAATTACAACCTATAGTTGCTTTATCCACTACAGAATCTGAGTAGGTTGTTATAACAGAAGCATTAAAAGAAGCTATATGGTTAAAAAGACTCTTATCAGAAATCGGTTTTCTAAAGGATAAAGTCGAAGTTTTTTCGGATAGTCAATCCGGTATTCAACTATGCAAGAATCCAGTTTTTCATGATAGAACTAAACATATTGATGTTCGTTTCCATTGCATACGAGATGTTGTTACTAAATGTATAATCTATCTTGAAAAAATACCCTCCCAATTTAATCCTTCAGATATGGGTACTAAGTGTCTACCCGTCGAGAAATTTAAAACTTGTTTAAAAAGACTGAATTTTGATTCAGTCGAATAAAATAAACTCTGTGTTTATTAAGGGGTTATCTTTGTTATGGAGTATTCTTTGTGATTACTATTAACATATTTACTTTAAGTGTAAATGCAGGTACCCCGGAACTAGGCGATGAAGAATCTTCTCCGAAACCCGAAAATGCAATTTGACTGGTTGAACCAAAAGGTGGAGAAATGTTATAATTTTGGCCCAACCAGGCCCAAATATCCTAAGTGTGGCCCATACCACTTTGAGCCGGCCCGGCCCCATGGCAGCCCTCTTTAATAGAGACCGTCCGATCAGATGTATTAAAACACCTCTAATCCAGATCGTCCATCAATCCCAATTAATACCTAACCCTACCCCTCTCCCTTTTCATTTCGTGCGCCGCCTCCCTTCTCTCTATTCTCACCCTTCTCTCCCGTGAGATCCCTTTCCTCTCTTCTCGGTATCCTGCTCCCGATCTTCTTACCTTATTTCCCCGTTGAGCCTTGGATCTTCGGGATTTTTTTGGCCCACCCTGGTGTGTATATAAGGCTCAGCCGGGGAGCTGAGTTCGATACACCAAAATTTTGAATACCTAGTTGCATCTTGAGAGTCCGAGTAAAATCTTGTGATATTTTTGTTGTGATATCTGTGAGTGATATTGGGAAGAGGTTTCCGGGGTTTCTGGGTTAGTGTGAAGGTGCTACCGAGTTCCTGTTGCCGGCCGACTGTGGGTTTTTTTTCGGTCCCTATTCCGGCCGACGGTGGTTCGGACTTTCCTCTGTGGAATAAGTCCGTATTGGTGTCAATTGCTAAGGGTGTTTCGGAAGATTTGAGCATACTCATCACGTTCCTAAAAGGGGTTCTTCCGATCCTTATCTATATATATATATATATATATTGTCTTATTATAATATATTATATATTCGTTATATATATTATAATAAATATATTCATTATATTTGCATTCATAATTTGCTTACTGTTGCTAGTGTTAAAAATCTGTACTTTGTGTTTCAGATTTGTTCTGGACGGTAAAATCAGTTCCGGCAGCATCAGGTTTTCGGGTTCTTTGATTTAATTATATTGATTATAATTAAAGGTTCATTTAGTTGGCCTGTAATCCTTAAACCCTGTCCCGTAAGAATATATCTTGTACTACCTCCGTCCCGCCCAAAGGTTTACATTTCTATCAAAAAGTAGTCCATTTAGTAAGTTTACATATATCACTTTTTACAATCAAATCAAACAATCACTTTTTACTTTTTAATCTCCACCACTCATTCATCATCAATACTTTTTACTTTTCAATCTCCACCACAAATTTAATCATCATTACTTATACCAATCATTACCTAAAATACACCAAATATACACCCTCTGTCAACCTTTGACTGGGACGGAGGGAGTAATAGTTATATTCAGTAATCCGTTGTATAATCGATCATGTTTAATTTTTAGAGTATCCGACCTGTTACCCAACATAAGTCAGCAGCCTGTTTGTATTTGGTTGTGGCAGCCTTCAAGTGAGCAATGATGACTTCATGAATATGCTGTAACTCCTCAATCAAGTCACTGGCTCGTTTGTCAATTGGTAATAAATCAATTGGAGCGCAGGGTATAAAGCTGTACACAACCTGAAAAGGACAATATCCAGTGCTTGTTAGGAGCTGGGCTCCTCTCCAGTAACTGGATGGTCCAGTTCAATCTGGACCGTTCAGACCACACACACCCGCGCGAGTGTGTGTGTGGGTCTGCATCGGACGGTGCATGTTGGAAATATAAGATAAAATTGAGGAAATGGGCTATTTTGAGCAGCCCATTTGAAAGGAAATTTTGAGTGGGCTCGACTACGAGTTAAAGTCGGGACTTAGTTGGAATACGTAGTACTCCGTACGAGATTTCCAAAACATGTAAGAACACTCAAAATGATTGAGGTATGAATAATGTTTCAAAGTGAACCCTTTAAAAATGAATTTGGGATGCTATCCCACATTGGAAAAAGAAGGGAGAAATTGTGAGTATATAAGGAGCTATGGACAAAGGCATGTTCAAAATGAGACATGTGTGGATGTGTGACTAGGCGCCCCTCGTGCACACACACGCGCGCGCGCCGCCGTCGTCAGGTCGGGTCGGGTCGGGTCGGGTCGGTCTCAGTCGAAGGGCGATTTGGGCGAAACATCTTGAAGTTATCTTTTTACTGCAATTTTATTCGGTAAAATTTTATTTTACCGAAAATACCTCAATTAATAAATTCCGAATTTTCGGATCCGGATAAAATCGAATTTGGATAAGTATTTCGATCGGTTTAGAGTTCCTCCAGATACCAATTTCGATCGGTTTAGAGTTCCTCCAGATACCAATTTCGATCAGTATAGAGTTCCTTCAGCACACAACCTCCTCCAGTCTTCACCTATAAATACCCGGCTGAGGGGGCTCGTTTTAAACACTTATTTTTGCGGACGAAATTTGAGAACCTACACAGCCAAATATTTTCCTTTGTTTTTCTTTCTTCTGCGGTCGGTGATAGTAGACAGATTTGTTCTAGTTCATTGAGGGTGCAGCGGATCACAGATTCGTTACATCGAGCTGTTGTTTTATCCTGGGAGGCAGACGTCATACACCGTGGTGAGGACGAATTTGCTTTAAGGAGACAGATAATCTGGACTCAACAGCGAAACTTTCGTTTCACGTACGGGATCGGCGGATTTCGTTTGCTAACAATTTTCTGCAGGATTTATATAATATATATTCGATATATATATATATATATATTTCTATTCTGTTCTTTTCAAGTAATCTTTTTCAAAATATTTCAACAATCTTAAAGCAAATTTCTTTTACTTGATTAAAACAGATCTATTTTCAAAAGCTAAGCTAATATGGATTCTCAAAACCCAACACTGTCTATGGACGTTTCTGGAGGTGCGCCTCAGAAAATCGGCTCGGGTTCAGCGACTGGAGGTGCGCCTCTAATAACTGGATCGGGTACAGCTTCGATTCCGATAACTACTTCGGTTTCGGTTCCGGTCAACCATGCGGACAAACCAGAGAAATTCAACGGGCAGAATTTCAAGAGATGGCAGCAGAAGATGATGTTCTATCTGACCACTCTAGGCTTGTCTCGATTCCTCAAGGAGGATGCGCCAAAATATTACGAAGACAGTGACCAACAAACTCTGATGGCCATTGACGCTTGGAAAACTTCCGACTATCTGTGTCGGAACTATGTGATGAATGGCCTTGCCGATTCTTTGTACAACGTGTACATCAGTGCTAAATCAGCTAAGGCGTTATGGGACTCACTATACCATAAATGCAAAATCGAGGATGCCGGTGCCAAGAAGTGGATTGTTGGACGGTTTCTCGATTACAAGATGATGGACTCCAAGACTGTAGTGAGTCAGGTACAAGAGCTGCAAGTGATCATTCACGAAATCCATGCTGAAGGAATGGTCATTCGCGAATCCTTCCAAGTGGCTGCTGTGATCGAAAAATTGCCCCCGACTTGGAAAGATTTCAAGAATTATCTAAAGCACAAGCGCAAGGAAATGAACATGGAAGATCTGATCGTTAGACTTCGCATAGAGGAAGACAACCGAGGATCAGAGAAGAAAGTAAATATTGCTGTGGCAAAGGCCAATGTTGTGGAAACTGGATAGATATCCAAGAAACGCAACAATGGAAAGGGAACCAAGCTGGGACCTAAATGAGGAATTGAGAAAAAGAAAGAAAAATTCCTTGGAAAATGCTACAACTGTGAAAAGATGGGTCGGCCGACTGCAGGCTGCCAAAGAAACCAAAGAAAAAGGAGGGTAATGCAGCACATCTGATTACCGAAAAATTGGAACATCTTCACTTATGTGCTATGATCTCTGAAGTGAACCTAGTTGGCTCAAACACCAAAGAGTGGTGGATTGACACTGGAGCAACTAGGCATATATGTGCCAACAAGACTATGTTCTCCTCCTTGGAAGAAAATGATGCCGGTGATATACTGTATATGGGAAATTCTGCAACCTCAACTATCTTGGGCGAAGGCACGGTGATCTTAAAGATGACGTCTGTAAAGGAAGTGACTCTTAAACGTATGTTATATGTGCCTGATATTCGAAGGAACCTTATTTCTGGTACCTTGTTGATGAAGCATGGCTTTAGAACCGTTTTCGAGTCCGATAAAGTTATTTTGTCGAAAAATGGTGTGTTTATAGGCAAGGGATATGAATGTGATGGGCTAGTTAAGCTCAATGTAATGACTATCAAAAATAATGAAATGAAGAATTCTTCTGCTTACTTGCTTGAGTCTCCTAATTTATGGCATGCTAGATTAGGACATGTTAATTTTAATGCAATGCGTAGACTAATTGCATTAGAACACATACCAAAGTTTAAAATTGATTTAAACCACAAGTGTGAAACTTGTGTAGAGGCAAAATTAACTCGATCTCCATTCCGACAAGTGGAAAGAAACACCAAACCTTTAGAATTAATACATAGCGACCTATGTGATTTGAAGTTTGTTCAAACTAGAGGTGGAAACAAATATTTTATTACTTTCGTGGATGATTGTACTAAATATTGCTATGTATACTTGCTTAAAAGCAAAGATGAAGCCATAGAGAAATTCGTTCTCTATAAAATGGAAGTTGAGAATCAATTGAATGCTAAGATAAAAATCTTGAGAAATGACCGCGGAGGTGAATATGTGGAACCATTTGGCGAATTTTGCTCGCAACATGGAATTATTCATGAAGTCACTGCCTCATATGCACCACAGTCAAATGGCGTGGCAGAACGTAAGAATCGCACTCTGAAAGAGATGATGAATGCGATATTACTAAATTCAGGTCTGCCGCAAAATATGTGGGGATAATCTATCTTAACGGCGAATTATCTTTTAAACAAGATATGTCGTAAGAACGGAGACAAAACTCCTTATGAATTGTGGAAAGGAGTCAAGCCTTCCTACAATTACATGAAAGTGTGGGGGTGTCTAGCAAAGGTGCTGATACCTACTCCTAAGGAAGTTAAAATAGGCCCAAAAACGGTTGACTGCATTTTCATTGGATATGCACACAACAGCAATGCTTACCGATTTCTTGTACATGAATCCAAAGTGCCTGAGATTCACAAGAATACGATTATGGAATCAAGGAATGCGTCATTCTTTGAGAATATCTTTCCTTGCAAGACTGTAAGTGAACCGCTTATCTCATCCGAACAGACTTCTGAACTAATGGATGAAGATAATGAAGACCAAATAAGGGATAATGAGGACGAACCTAGAAGGAGCAAGCGACAAAGGACGGAGAAATCTTACGGACCAGATTTCATCACCTACTTGCTCGAAAAGGCTCCTCAGACTTACAAAGAAGCTGTAATCTCGACGGATGGACCTCTATGGAATGAGGCTATCAAAGAAGAGATTGATTCTATATTACAGAATCATACTTGGGAACTAGTGGAATTATCTCCTAAGTGTAAACCATTAGGAAATAAGTGGATTTTCAAGAAGAAATTGAAAGATGGAGCAGTTGATAAATATAAGGCTAGGCTCGTAGCGAAGGGATATAACCAACGTGAAGGCCTAGACTATTTTGATACTTACTCTCCTGTGACGAGAATAACTTCCATCAGGATGACACTTGCCATCGCAGCATTACGAGGCTTAGAAGTTCATCAAATGGATGTTAAGACTGCCTTTCTTAATGGGGACTTAGAAGAGGAAATCTACATGGAACAACCCGAGGGGTTCTCTGCTCCTGGACAAGAAAGGAAAGTCTGCAAGCTCGTAAAATCATTGTACGAATTGAAGCAGGCACCAAAACAGTGGCATGAAAATTTTGATCATGTCATGATTAGCGGTGGCTTCAAAATTAATGAATCCGACAAATGTGTATATGTGAAAGACACAGAAAATGGCTACGTCATTTTGTGTCTATATGTAGATGACTTACTCATTACCAGCGGTGATGAAAGAATAATCAAATCGACCAAAGACATGCTGAGGTCGAGATTTGATATGAAGGATATCGCAGATGTAATTTTAGGGATTAAAATCACACGAACGTCGGAAGGTCTCATGCTGAGTCAAGACCACTATGTGGACAAAATCCTTGAGAGATTTAATAAAGATGACTCGGGCACAGCCAAAACCCCGGTGGATATGACGTTGAGACTATCCAAGAATAAGGGTGAAGGAGTATCTCAACTCGAATACTCACGCATAATAGGAAGTTTGATGTACTTGATGAGTTGTACAAGACCAGACATAGCCTACTTAGTTAGTAAACTAAGTAGATACACGAGCAACCCCGGAAAAGATCACTGGAAGGCGATCATAAGGGTACTAAGATACTTAAGGGGTACTCGAGAGTATGGGCTGCACTATACCAAATATCCAGCAGTATTTGAAGGATATAGTGATGCAAATTGGATATCTGATATAAAAGACTCCAAGTCTACAAGCGGATATGTATTCACACTAGCCGGTGCAGCAGTGGCATGGAAATCTTTAAAACAGACACTCATATCTCGGTCAACGATGGAATCCGAGTTTATGGCCTTAGATAAATGTGTAGAAGAGGGAGAATGGCTACACCATTTGCTAGAAGATATTCCAAGATGGGCAAAGCCTGTGACTGCAATATGTATTTATTGCGATTGGCAGGGCACAGAGCCTAATGTACAATGGTAAGTCTCGTCACATAAGGAGGAGACATAATACCATTAGACAATTGATATCAACAGGAGTTATCACTATTGATTATATGTCATCAAAGGATAACATTGCGGATCCGCTAACTAAAGGGTTATCAAGAGACCTTGTTGATAAATCATCAAGAGGAATGGGTCTATTGCCTTGAGCTAATGGTTTTATGGAGGATACCCAACCTAAGCTGACTGGAGATCCCAAGATCTAGGTTCAATGGGACAACCAATTCATAAAACTGGGCACGATCACTGTGGGGGTTACCCCAAACCGACCATTCCTAGGATGAAAACAGTGATACCTGTAGGGAGAGGTTAAGCTTATGCTTTTAATGATTCTTAAGTCGAAAACGTATAGTCGGGTGGAGTAAAATACGGGTTTACTCAAAACACTTAAAGAGGAATTACCTATGTTAGAGAGAAGAGGGGCCGCTTCAAAGGAGAATTGCTAAGGCACAATTCTTTAGAAACTCTCGCATAAACAGGACGGTGTCCACGGCCAAAATGGGCACAATAATGAGAACAGAACAAATCAGGAAGGGCACTTGTGAAGGATATACGATCACTTACACAAGCGGTCGGACAGTTCAAAGGCATCTAGTCACACTGTCTAGCCAGTAAGGAGAATATATCTTTTCGAGGGAAGGATCAAGGAGCATACTCTACCTATCATATGCAATGCCTAACCGTAGTAACTATCACCAAGTCAACTCCGTGTCTGACGTGTGCTGCTGGACCATCAATCTCATTCATGTAGGGGATTGTTTGAAATATAAGATAAAATGGAGGAAATGGGCTATTTTGAGCAGCACATTTGAGAGGAAATTTTGAGTGGGCTCGACTACGAGTTAAAGTCAGGACTTAGTTGGAATACGTAGTACTCCGTACGAGGTTTCCAAAACATGTAAGAACACTCAAAATGATTGAGGTATGAATGAGATATAATGTTCCAAAGTGAACCCTTTAAAAATAAATTTGGGATGATATCCCACATTGGAAAAAAAAGGGAGAAATTGTGAGTATATAAGGAGATGTGGACAAAGGCATGTTCAAAATGAGACATGTGTGGATGTGTGACTAGGCGCCCCTCGCGCACACACACACGCGCGCGCGCCGCCGCCGCCCGTCCGTCCGGCCGGCTCGGCTCGGTTCGGGTCGGGTCGGGTCGGCTCGGCTCGGTCTCGGTCGAAGGGCGACTTGGGCAAAATGTCTCGGCGTCTCGAAGTTATCTTTTTACTGGAATTTTATTCGGTAAAATTTTATTTTACCGAAAATATCTCAATTAATAAATTCCGAATTTTTCGGATCCGGATAAAATCAAATCTGGATAAGTATTTCGATCGGTTTAGAGTTCCTCCAGATACCAATTTCGATCGGTTTAGAGTTCCTCCAGATACCAATTTTGATCGGTATAGAGTTCCTCCAGCACACAACCTCCTCCAGTCTTCACCTATAAATACCCGGCTGAGGGGGCTCGTTTTAAACACTTATTTTTGCGGACGAAATTTGAGAACCTACACAGCCAAATATTTTCCTTCGTTTTTTTTTCTTCTGCGGTCGGTGATAGTAGACAGATTTGTTCTAGTTCGTTGAGGGTGCAGCGGATCACAGATTCGTTACATCGAGCTTGTGTTTTATCCTGGGAGGCAGACGTCATACACCGTGGTGAGGACGAATTTGCTTTAAGGAGACAGATTATCTGGACTCAACAGCGAAACTTTCGTTTCACGTACGGGATCGGCGGATTTCGTTTTGCTAACAATTTTCTGCAGGATTTATATAATATATATTCGATACATATATATATATATATATTTCTATTCTGTTCTTTTCAAGTAATCTTTTTCAAAACATTTCAACAGTGCACACCCTTCCAGTCCTCTCCGAAAATGGAGAGTATCCGGACTCTCTTGTTAGGCGCCAAATTATGGGAAAATTCAGCTTGTGGTAAAATAGAATCCCAAGACTTCGGTTTGTCGCCAACAAGGCAACGCAGTAAGGGGCTGTTTACTTTCGACTTAATGGGCTTAATGGGCTGGAGGACTTATTTGCACAGACATGGGTGAGTGTTTACTTACGACTTAATGAAAAATGAGGAGTCTGAATCGCTAAGTGACCCCCCCCACTCTTGTCCCCATACAGACGCAAAAATGACACCCGCTACCCCTCTCCCCTTTCAAGACCTGATTCTCTAGATTGGGAAGAAAAAAAAGAGAAAATTTAAAAAATCTGGCAAAAAAATCATAACTTTTATTTTTTAAGAAAAAAATATCTAGAATAGTAATATTAAAAATCGGAACTTTTTATTTAAAATTCGAAAATAAAAAGTAAAAAATAAGTGCTGAAAAATTTAAAAATCTGACAAAAAAATTGGAACTTTTATTTTTTAAGAAATAAAATATCTATAATAATAATACTAAAAATCAGATTTTTTTATTTAAAATTCAAAAATAAAAAGTAAAAATACAAAAGAAATTCAAATTTCTGGAAAATTTAAAAATCGACAAAAATAGAAACTTTTATTTTTTAAGAAAAAAATAGCTGGAATAGTAATATTAAAAATCAGAACTTTTTATATAAAATTCGAAAATAAAAAGTAATAAATAAATAAATTCTGAAATTCTGGAAAATTTAAAAAAGCTGACAAAAAAATCGGAATTTTTATTTTTTAAGAAAAAAATATCTGGAATAATAATATTAAAAATCAGAATTTTTATTTAAAATTCGAAAATAAAAAGTAAAAAATAAAAAATTCTGAAACTTCTTGAAAATTTACAAAATCTGACAAAAAAATCAGAACTTTTATTTTTTAAGAAAAAAAGTATCTGGAATAATAATATTAAAAATCAGAATTTTTTATTTAAAATTCGAAAACAAATAGTTTGGTTAATAATATTTAAACTTGTCTACTTTGCGTTTGAATTTGGATACTTGGTGTTTGAACTTGACGTCTTTGCATTTGAAATCGGATTTTTAAGTACTTTATGAATTTATGTTTTGATTTTTGGATTATATAATTTATATGGCTTAAAAAATAAACATCAATTATAAAACAGCTTATAATTCGTATTCAAGGGTAAATCGATCATTTCTGTTATTCAGACAGTTTATTCAGATGAAAAAAGTAAAAAACAACATCAATTTACCCATACAGACACATTTATCCAGACAAACAAATTTACCGAGATAGAAATATTTACCCAGACAGACAAATTTGGTAAACAACTCTAAGTTTCCCAACGAATGGTTGACCACCTCTGTCTGCTATCCGTGATGATACGCACTACTAAAGTGCAATTCTGTGTTAACCATGCGCCATAAAGATCTCCAAAAATGGCTTAGAAAACGAGTGTCCCTATCAAACACTATGGACAACGGAAGCCCATGGAGACGATAGATATCTCGAAAAAATAATTGAGCGACAGTAACAGCATCTGCTGTATTTTTGCAAGGTATGAAGTGGACCATTTTAGAAAATCGATCAACCACAACAAATATAGAATCATTGCCACATTGTGTTCATGGCAAACCTAGCACAAAGTCCATATAATTGCAGCCCATGGACGTGATGGAATAGGCAAAGGACGGTACAAGCCGGCATTCGACACCGTGCCTTTAGAGATTTGGCAAACACGACACCGCTTCACATATCGTTCAATAGTTGGCTAATAAAAATGTCGTGCTATCATCTCAACAATGCGGTCCCGCCCGGCATGACCATACACATGAATCTCACATATAAGTAATCCTCTTAAACTGCTTTCGGGAATACAAAATTGCACTCCTTTGAATTCTGAGAGTTCCGGATGCGAAAACCCTACTTCAAGGAAAATATTTCCGCCGCCGTTCAAAGAACCGCGTACGGTAAAGAAAGGCCATTGCCGGGACGAATCAGTAGCAGGCGACGCCCCTCAGCCACTATCCTACAGAGAAACGCTTATCACCAAGAGCAATGATATGGATATGCTGTACAATGATGATTGGAAAATTGAAGCAGGATATGTTGAGGAGAATTTGATGGGCCCTATTCCGTCGCTCACTTTCTCAGCTAGGGTGAACGAGAAATTAAGTGCAAAGTGGAAGAACTCGGTGGTGGTTAAATTACTAGGGCATAACATCAACTTCAGGTCACTATCTGTTCGATTGAATTCTTTATGGAGAAAACTTATGAATTTCACTATAATCAATCTTGAAAATAATTATTTCCTTGTGAAGTTTGGTTCGGAGAAGGATGCAAAATATGTTTTGACTGAGGGCCCTTGGGTGATAATGGGGCATTATCTAACGGTGCAGCCATGGGATTATGATCTGGATTTATCTAAGAGTGTGGACAAGGTGAATGTATGGATTAGGGTTCCTGGTTTGGCGTTTCATTTGTATGATGAGAAGACCCTACCGTATATTGGACGAATGGTTGGATCGGTACTGAAGGTTGATCATGCTACTTCCGCCTATGAGCGTGGAAGATTCGCACGCATAGCCGTGAGCGTTGAGATATCAAAGCCTTTGGTGTCTCCGATTGAAGTTAATGGGAGAATCTTGAGAATAGAGTATGAGGGGCTCCGTGTGATTTGCTTCTGTTGTGGTAGATACGGACACAATAATTCTGGATGTAGTTTCAATAAAACCTCGGATAAGGCTGATTCGATTTCGGGTAATAATGATCCGCATATACAAATAGAGGCCGTGTCTGGAGATGATACTACTCAGAAGAATTCAGCTAGTGACGGTGCGTTTGAAAATAGGTTGCGACAGGAGCCCGGCAGGATCCGATAAATCCTCAAGAATCGGCATTTGGGGCTTGGATGATTGTTCAGAGAAGGGGACGCCGGCCGGGTGTGGGTAAGGAAAATAGCAACAATGTTAATCGGAGTCAGATTTCGGCGGCTCTTAATGGCTTTCGCTTTCGTGCTATCGAGAATGCGCAAGATGAAGACTCACCTCAACCCACTAAAGATCAATTTGATACAGTTAATCCGGTGGCTCCTAGAGATTTACACATTCAACTTGAGGCTTCTGCCCCTTCTCATGCTCCTCTCCAGATCATTACCAATATGGTATTTATGGCGGGCAGTGATGCTAAATCTACGGTTGCTCCCACTCGTCGACAAAAAGGCAAGGGTATGGATTATTCTTCGAATATTGCTTCTATTTCGGGGAAGCAACTTGTGAATCAAGAATATGTTCCATAAAATCGGGAAGGACCAGCCAAGAAGAATGGATTGAACAGCATTGTGCCAGTTCTTAATCTAATGGTAGTGAATCAGAAAGTGGTCCCCTTGCAGACTACACTTGATACCAGTAAGCATTCAGTAGTTGGTTGCACTCCTCACAACGCTATTGTCCGCCCGAATGACGAAACACAAATGCAAGATGCTATGGATGTGGCAGTGAACCTCACATTATTCCAGCCTAAACCTCCGGACCCGGGTGCTAGTGGGTCGGACAAGATTGAAACTATGCCTGATGCAGAGAGTGGTGGTATGAATATTGATATTGATTCCGAGATTATTGAGGTGTCTAGTACACCGATGGGTATTGATGCTGCTCAACAGTAGGTTTTCGTCCTAATTTTTATGATTATTATGTCGATTAGTATTATATTTTGGAATGTTTAGGGAGATAGTTCTACTGGTTTTCGAAGGTCCTTTAAAACTATTGTGAAAATTTATAAGCCTTCTATGGTGGCTCTTTTGGAACTGCGCGTAAGTGGGGTGAAAGCTGATGATTTTGTTAAGCGGAGTGGTTTTTCGAACTCGCATCGAGTAGAAGCTATTGGTTTTTCTAGTGGAATATGGTTACTGTGGGATGATTCCATGGAGGTTCATATTGAGATCAATCATCGCCAATTTATTCATTTTCGTGTTTGCGTAAATGGTGGTTTTGTCTCTTGGGTGACGGCGGTGTATGCTAGCCCTAACCCTGCTCTACGACGATTATTATGGGCGTATTTGGATAATTTGGCTGCTACCATCTTTGGGCCTTAGATGCTTGGGGGAGATTTCAATTCGATCTTGTATGCTTCGGAGAGCTCAGCTGGTAGTAATCGGACTTCGGGGACTTGCCCTTTTTTCAAGAAATGGTTCGATGGGCATGGTACGTTTGACTTGGCCTTTAAAGGCCCCTGTTTTACTTGGGCTAAGGGAACGATTTTGAGAAGGTTAGATCGGGTCATGTGTAATGAGGAGTGGTTTTTAAAGTTTGTGGACAACTCTATTATTTATCTTCCAAAAATCTCTTCTGATCATCGCCCTATTTTAGCCCGTTTTGATAATGGGTCGATACAACGTGGGGATAAACAGTTTTGGTTTTTGGCAGCCTGGCTTTCACACCCGAACTTTACAGACTTTATTAAAAATAATTGGGATGGGTCGGCTAGTTATGAAACGGCTATTGTTGGCCTTGTTCCGCTAGTTCAGAAGTGGAATAAGGATGTCTTTGGTGATATTTTTGCGAGAAAACGGAGACTTTTGGCTAGAATCGCGGGAATTCAGTATGCTCTTGAAAAATATTATTCGGCGGGGCTGGTCCGATTGGAAGCTGAGCTCAGGGATGATTTGGAGTTAGTAATGTATCAAGAGTAACTTTTATGGTTTCAACACTCAAGAGCCGATTGGTTGACGCACAGGAACAGAAACACCACGTATTATCAGAAGGCGGTTTCCAGGAAGAGGCGAAATAAAATTGAGGCTATCCAAGATGAGGACGGGCGGTGGTTGTATGACGAGAAAGATATCCGTAAGCATGCCGTTGACTATTTTTCTCATTCGGAGTGCAGTTCTTTTAACTCCTATTTGATACCGAATCTTTTTCCCAGTGTTGATGTGAGTTTATTCGTTGATTTGACTTCCCGAATCACTCATGATGATATTAAACATACTATTTTTAGTATGAAGCCTTTGAAAGCTCTGGGTGTAGATGTAACACCCCCAAGACATTCAGGGCATATTACAGCGCCGTGGACCCCACACTGTGGGATCCACCCGGCTAACATACCAAACAAGACATTCGACAACGACAACAATCATCAATAATACGACAATTCAAATAAGATTACAATCCGACAATAAAATCCAACATTGATCCACTTCCCAAATAGGAACACAACATTAACAATTTTGTAAAAGAAGTACTCGAGTACTTAAACCAGTTTTATAACACGAAATCCCCAAAACAAGATATCAAAACATTCGACAGATAGAACACCAATAATCAATTTAAGACGATATCATGCTCGCCCATCATCCTCATACGGCTCTAGTGCTCGCTTGTCCCCACGATCAATACCGAAATACAAAAGTATTTCCCCATTTAAGGGGTTAGCGACAACTGCTAGTGCAAGTACAATCCATTTGAACTACATTCTAATCAGATGAATATATGCGCCAAAATGTCATTTTAGAAAACATTTTATATTCCGGAATATTTATGATGTATCACACAAAACACATTATCTCCAACAAATCATAATTCAAAGTTAACCGTTGGCACGAGACTCACGGCCACCGTACCCCGCAGAGCCCCGTCGGACATCCCTGGGTGGCTAACCACAGTTCGTGATACGCACACACACGGCAATACGTATCCCTAGAGGCCCCGTCGGACCGTCCCTAGGTGAACATACACATATCTTCCCACAACAACCACATATAGCCATAATTCAAATACTAGAACATGTAAACAAATGTAAAGTACTTGCCTTTGAGACATTCTTGAAGAAACAGAGATGAAACACGACTACGAACGGTCCGGGTGGAAAGCGACGGTTCCTAAACGAAGGATCAATACAGTTCAGTCCCAACGGACAACAATATTCTACTGGAATACACCCATAACCCAGGTTACAATATACGACAATAGACGGTCAATTGATACGGGCGAGGGTTTACGCAAAATCTCCCCGTATCGATAATTCACGGATTAAAATCAAGGAATTTGGATTTGGAATCATTCAACAATCACAAACGGTGAAGAATATCATAACATACTGGGATAATTCGGTTCGAATTAGCAAAACCCGGAAAAACCCCCAAATTTGACGAGTTAGGGTTCTAGACGAAAATACCTTGATTTCGGATGATGGATGACGATTATGCTGATGATAATATGTTGGCACAACTCTACGGTGATGGAATGTGAATAGAACGCCGATCGGAACTGATGGAAATCGCCTCTGAGGTCGCACGTCGAAGAAACGAAGGAAAAAGAATGAAACTGCTGCTCTGAAAACTGCCCGCTGGGCTTATATAATTGTGAAGTTAGCGCACGCTAACTGCCATATGTAGCGTGCGCTAACGGGGCTGTGATAGTCCAGTGGCTACTGCCACATTCGTTAGCGTACGCTAACAATAGGGGGTTAGCGTACGCTAACTGCACTTCGTAGCGCACGCAAGGCAACAGGTAGCGTGCGCTACCTACACAGCAGCTTGACCTGCGATGTCACATCGCCAGTAAGTCTGCCGAGGGTATAAAACACGAAAGCGTGACGAGGCGTAATCCAGGAACATAGATGCGAAGCCTACAAGACGACGGAACTAAGTGCTGAAAGAAAATACAATTCCGACCACCGAAGGGTCCGTAATGCGACAACGAAAACGAGATTCCCTAAACTATTAGGAAATTACAAAAATGGCCCAAGTGCCCGAAAATCACGAAACGACGTCGGATTTACAAACCGAAAGTCTCCACATGACCAACTCAACCATACGAACTTGTAAAAACCAAGAAACAACGAAAACGAACGAGTTTTACAAGAATCGAACGTTCATACGGCAAAACATGTCATAAAATGAAATTACGTGAAAACACCATCAAAACTCGTCCAGATGGAAAAACTCCAAGAACAAAATAGATTCAAAATGTCGAAACGGTTACAAGCGAGTCGATAAAAATAGACATACACCAAAAATGGAAACTGCTAAAAATGGAAAAATTACGGATATTACATTCTCCCCCTCTAAAATAAAGTTTCGTCCCGAAACATAAGAATCAAAAAGCTCGGGGTATCTCGAACGCATATCCTCCTCTAGCTCCCACGTCGCTTCTTCTACTCCGTGTCTCGACCATTGCACCTTAACCAAAGGAATGGTTTTGTGCCTTAACTGTTTATCACGACGCTCCAAAATTCTGACGGGCCTCTCTTCAAACGTAACATCCTTCTCGATCTCCACGTCCCCAAAGTCAATAATGTGGGACGGGTCCGGAACGTACTTCCTCAACTGGGAAACGTGAAATACGCTATGTACATGACTCAGCGACGGAGGTAAAGCCAAACGGTACGCTAACTCACCGACTCTCTCCAATACCTCGAAAGGTCCAATAAATCTCGGGCTGAGTTTCCCCTTCTTCCCAAAACGGAAGACTCCCTTCGTCGGAGACACTCTCAACAGAACATGATCCCCCACCTCAAACTCCAAAGGTCTACGCCTAACATCCGCGTAAGACTTTTGTCGACTCTGGGCAGCCAACATCCTCTTTCTAATCAATTCGATTTTCTCCCTCGTCTCCAACACAAGATCCGGCTCGGTGCCAACCAAATCGGACGGCTCATCCCAACATATCGGTGATCGGCAACGTCGGCCATAAAGTGCCTCATATGGTGCCATCTTAATCGACGCGTGCCAGCTATTATTATAAGTAAACTCAATCAAGGCCAAATGATCCTCCCAGTTACTACTCCAATCTAACGCACACGCGCGCAACAAATCCTCGAACGTCTGAATGGTACATTCGGACTGCCCATCGGTCTGGGGATGGAACGAAGTGCTCAAACGTAGCTGAGTCCCCAATGCCTTATGCACTGCCTGCCAAAAATGCGATACAAATCGGCCATCTCTGTCTGAAATAATGGTCCTCGGCGTACCATGAAGCCTCACTATCTGAGTGATAAAAATACGAGCCAACTTTTCTGGACCCCAAGTATCCTTGATGCCCAGAAAATGTGCCGACTTCGTCAGTCGGTCTACAATCACCCATACCATATTCATACCAGTCTTCGTCCTCGGTAAA
The DNA here is from genome assembly GCA_033398695.1 of Orobanche coerulescens. Classification (NCBI taxonomy): domain Eukaryota; kingdom Viridiplantae; phylum Streptophyta; class Magnoliopsida; order Lamiales; family Orobanchaceae; genus Orobanche; species Orobanche coerulescens. Next base: position 154,804,004 of record CM065810.1, on the reverse strand, counting down.
CTCGTGACAAAATCCATAGAGATGTCCTCCCACTTCCATTCCGGAACGGGTAGTGGTTTCAATAATCCGGCTGGCCGCTGATGCTCAATCTTGACTTGCTGACAAGTCAAACACTTAGCTACAAACTGAACTACCTCCTTCTTCATATCGCTCCACCAGAAATTCTTTCTCAAATCTTTATACATCTTACTCGAGCCCGGATGGACTGAGTATGGTGACGCATGAGCCTCTCGCATAATGCTCTGTCTCAGTTCCGAGTCGTTCGGAACACACAACCGACCTCGGAATCTCAACACGCCGTCCTCATGAATAACAAATCCCGGGGCTTTCCCCTTTCCTACACTCTCTCGAAGCTGAATAAACATCGGATCCTCTAACTGTCCCGACTTAATGTCCTCGACCAGAGATGAAGAAATCTCAAGAGTACGCAATCGCCTAACTCTCTGGCAGTACAATCCCAATGCTCAACCTCATAAACTCTCGCTGAAGTCCCGACTGGGCCGTGAGTAACTCAAGCGCCCGAAGCGATACCGATTTCCGGCTCAAGGCATCTGCTACCACATCAGCCTTGCCCGGGTGATAGAGGATCTCAAGATCGTAATCCTTAATCAGTTCCAACCATCTCCTCTGTCTCATATTAAGCTCCTTCTGCGTGAAGATGTACTTCAGGCTCTTGTGATCGGTGAAAATCTAACACGACGAGCCATACAAGTAATGATGCCAGATTTTTAACGCAAACACAACTGCGGCCAACTCAAGATCGTGCGTAGGGTAATTCAATTCATACGGTTTCAACTGACGGGAAGCATAGTCAATCGTCCTCCCGTGCTGCATAAGTACGCATCCGAGCCCTTGGCCCGAAGCATCACTATAAACGGAGAAACCATCATTACCACTCGGTAAAGCCAACACGGGAGCGGTCGTCAACCGCTTCTTCAACTCCTCAAAACTATTCTGCCTCTCATCGGTCCACACAAACTTCTCCGACTTCTGTAACAACTGCGTCAGCGGTCGAGCGAGCTTAGAGAACCCCTCGACGAATCTGCGGTAATACCCGGCTAATCCCAGAAAACTGCGGACCTCCTTCACGTTCTTGGACGGCGCCCAATCCAACACTGCCTCTACCTTATGTGGGTCTACCCGAACACCCTCGGCCGAGATCACATGACCGAGAAACATAACCTCCCGTAACCAAAACTCGCACTTTGAGAACTTCGCAAAAAGATGCTGAGTTCTCAAAATATCTAACACAATATGCAAATGACAGGCGTGCTCCTCCTCGCTCCTCGAATAAATCAGGATGTCGTCGATAAAAACGACTACACACTTATCGAGGTACTCGATAAAGACTTTGTTCATAAGCTGCATGAACACGGCTGGTGCGTTGGTTAGCCCAAAAGGCATAACCACAAACTCGTAGTGACCGTATCTCGTCCGAAAGGCCGTCTTCGAAATGTCGGTATCCTTCACTCGGAGCTGATAATACCCCGATCTCAAATCAATCTTCGAAAATACAGTTTCCCCTTGCAACTGATCAAACAAATCATCAATCCTCGGGAGCGGATACTTGTTTTTGATGGTCACTTTGTTTAACTCTCGGTAGTCGATACACAAACGAAGTGACCCATCCTTCTTCTTTACGAATAGGACCGGTGCGCCCCAAGGCGAAGCGCTCGGTCGAATATATCCCATGTCTAGCAACTCTCCCAACTGTTTCTTCAACTCAAGCATCTCGGCAGGCGCCATCCGGTATGGCGTCTTAGAGATAGGTCAGCACCCGGCTCTAAATCGACGGTAAATTCAACCTCTCGGTCCGGTGGCAAACCCGGCAACTCATCTGGAAAAACGTCAGGATACTCACATACTACCGGAATAGACGAGAGTTCGACTCCCCCTTCTTCCGATCTCAAAGCGTAACACCAATAACCCGTGCAACCTCCTCGAAGAAGTCTCACCGCCTTTAAGGCGCTTATCAGTAATCTCTGGCTACTCCGCTTACGCCCCACAAAGGAATGCTCGGTACCGTCAGAGGCTAACATCGAAACCGTCCTCGTTCTATAATTCATGATCGCCCCATGACGGTCCAGCCAATCCTCACCCAGAATCAAATCCTCATCTCTAATATCTACCGCAATCAGATTAGAAGGCCAAACCCTCCCCGCGATACTCACTGGAAAATCTCTAACCTCACGATCCCCCACGATGCTATCCCCACTAGGAAGTTTAACAACAAAAGGCTCACAAGCAACAAGGCAATCAACATGCAGGCGACGCACACAATCCATAGATATAAAAGAATGCGTAGCACCAGAATCGAACAGTACGGAAACAGGATGATCAAGGATGTGGGCGGTACCTGTGGCCACCGTCGCGTCAGGATCTCCTGCTCGTCTCATCTCGTACACACGGGGCGGAACAGACCCCGCACTAGAAGCTCCCCCTCTAGAAGGCTGACCACGACCTCGACCTCTACCAAAACTCTGCTGCGGCTGAGGAACTGTCGGTGTCTGATTCACACTCGGCTCTCCCGCGGCTGGGGCTGATATTTGAGTAACTGGGGCCCGAGCTGCATCCGTACAAAACTTAGCACGATGACCCATACGACCACAAGCAAGACACTGAACCGGAGGCCTATCACACTCACTCATCATGTGGCCCGGACGACTGCAGTTGAAGCACGTAGGACCACGAACGGAACCAGCAGGAGCAGACCTAGAACCGTTTCCTCGACCAACTGATGGCGACTGACTCCCGAAGACTCGCGAACCAGACTGAGTCTTCGGATATCCTCCCGACTTGCCTCCCGAAAACTGACCGGTGGTTTTCTGTTTCTTTCCTTCGGTTGCCGTCTCTGTCGCAGAAAACGACATCTCATAAGCCATCGCTTTATTCTGATATTCTTTCAAAGTCGTGCACCCCAGACCAAACATGTAGTGGCGCACTCTCGGTTTCATCCGCATGTCAAAGTGGCGGATCTTATCGAGCTCATCGCGGACTTGGTTTCTCACATAATGTAACTGCTGATTGTAGTCTTTGATGGCTTGAGATATAGGTACATCTTGGGGCTTAGCCTCAAAGAAGGCTCGGATCCTCCCCTCTTTCACTGGCCACCGCTGCATTCGTCTTCCATCAGATCCCGGAACTCGCCCACGTAGCCGCCCGGCCACGCGGTTTCACCGCTTGCCACCACGTCGCCGCCTCCTTGGCGAGGAAGTACCGAGCAATGGGTACTTTTCTCTCCTCGGGGCAATTAGCAGCCTCAAACACTTTCTCCATCTCGAGCACCAATTCTCCCAACCGGAAGGGCCTAAGCACCATCAAATCATGGAGGACGCATACGAATCACGTCCGAAGTAGCTTATCATTGCCGGACCCGTAGGCGGGACCGGGTTGGCATTAGCATGGCCGACTGTAACGGCCTCGAGCCGCAGCGTCATCCAGTTCGCTACTGTGTAAAATGTTGGCCACTCCAACATTCTCATGAGCATTACCGAGCTAGCGGTAGTCCTGCTGACCTCCGGAACTAGGGGGAACACTATTCGACAAGGAAGGCATCGCCGAATCAGTTCCCGAGTGATCGGACATGGCCGCCCCACCGGCTGCGCCACGTCCCCTACCGCGTCCGCGACCGCGTCCGCGTCCTTTACCAGCAGGAATTCTGAAGAAGCAACGGGTAAGTACAATTCAAACGCAAAACGCAAAAGATACTAAGACAGAAATAGAACAGAACGGTGAAACGAGTCAAGTTAGGGAAACTTACGAGCACCGGCGTACTGAGATGATGGCATAACAGTGATACTGTCCCAAAAACGACACTTAACTAGACCCAAATAACCGACAGTCTAGGTATCCATAAACCTAAGCTCCGATACCATATTCTGTAACACCCCCAAGACATTCAGGGCATATTACAGCGCTGTGGACCCCACACTGTGGGATCCACCCGGCTAACATACCAAACAAGACATTCGACAACGACAACAATCATCAATAATACGACAATTCAAATAAGATTACAATCCGACAATAAAATCCAACATTGATCCACTTCCCAAATAGGAACACAACATTAACAATTTTGTAAAAGAAGTACTCGAGTACTTAAACCAGTTTTATAACACGAAATCCCCAAAACAAGATATCAAAACATTCGACAGATAGAACACCAATAATCAATTTCTGGACAGTATCATGCTCGCCCATCATCCTCATACGGCTCTAGTGCTCGCTTGTCCCCACGATCAATACCTGAAATACAAAAAGTATTTCCCCCATTTAAGGGGTTAGCGACAACTGCTAGTGCAAGTACAATCCATTTGAACTACATTCTAATCAGATGAATATATGCGCCAAAATGTCATTTTAGAAAACATTTTATATTCCGGAATATTTATGATGTATCACACAAAACACATTATCTCCAACAAATCATAATTCAAAGTTAACCGTTGGCACGAGACTCACGGCCACCGTACCCCGCAGAGCCCCGTCGGACATCCCTGGGTGGCTAACCACAGTTCGTGATACGCACACACACGGCAATACGTATCCCTAGAGGCCCCGTCGGACCGTCCCTAGGTGAACATACACATATCTTCCCACAACAACCACATATAGCCATAATTCAAATACTAGAACATGTAAACAAATGTAAAGTACTTGCCTTTGAGACATTCTTGAAGAAACAGAGATGAAACACGACTACGAACGGTCCGGGTGGAAAGCGACGGTTCCTAAACGAAGGATCAATACAGTTCAGTCCCAACGGACAACAATATTCTACTGGAATACACCCATAATGTAATATCCTAGAATTTCACTATGAATTTTTCGCATTATTTTATCTGGGATGTACTGTACAGAGTGGGACCGACACGATATGAGTTGATAATTTTGGAAACCGTGACAGCCGTGCCAGTATGTCTATCGAGGTTATTTTGATTCTAGGATATTACATGCTTGGTGTGTTTTCAATGTCGGATATACCGTATGAGTATTTGTATGATTGCCGTACTTGGTCGACAGTTGTAATTGAGGATATCGTGCATCAGGTGTATCGTATGGAAATGTTATCAGAACAAGTATATGTATTCGGTATGTCGTGTGTATGTGTTCGGTTTATTGAGACGACAGACAGGGGCAGAAATGGCTAAGTATGAAAGCCATTACGTACGCTATGTAAGGAGACTTACGTACGTAACTAAGCAGGATTAACGTACGTTAAGGAATGTATATTACGTACGTTAAGAAGGGATTCGGACAGGATCAAGCCGTGGTCGGCAGGTGGGACCCGGCGTCGGCTGCTTTCGGCGCAGGATGTTGACAGGTGAGTAAACGTACGTGTTACGTACGTTATACAGGACGTGTTACGTACGTAACACGACCATGGTACTGTAGCAAGTCAACTGGTATATTACGTACGTTATATGGTATGGGTTACGTACGTAATGGACTTCACGGAATGAGACAGTGAGTTTGTTACGTACGCTATGGAATTTGGATTACGTACGTTAAAGGCCTTACGTACGTTAGCTTTGGGACTTAACGTACGTAACGAGATGCACAGTTTATAAAATAAGAACGGGGCTTTCATTTCCTCACGAAAGGAAACACATTTCCTCCTCCCCAGCTCATCCCTCTCCACTCTCAAACCCATCTCAGACCCTCATACCCTTGTTAAGACTTTGATAAGGGTGATCGGAAGCTTGAAACTTGGAGTTCTTGGAGTTTTGGAAGTGTTTGATTGTGTTATTCATCTTCAAAAGGTATGTTGATGAACTCTACTCCTTGAATTCGGATTTTGATGTTAGCGTTGATGTTCTTCTCCGTATAGTGATGATGATAGTGTTGATGTTATGATTTTGAGATTATATGAATCGTATATTGAAGAACAAAATGATACATGCCTTGGATTATGGATTAGATGATGATTAGATGTTAGAACACATCCAATTACGTCGTTTTGTTGGCTTCAAACATGATTATGGACTAATTCATGTTCTTGAAGAATTCTTGAATGATATATGTCCGTAAATTGGAAGGATTACGGTTAATTTTGGTATATGATTATTCATGACGATAGCCGGTAATTGTATTCCTATGAATTTGCAAGAATGAGCCGTGTAAATCCGAATTTAAGATTTAAGTCGGAACCAAGAATGTTGTAGACGTTGATAGAACTATTGATTATCGAAATTCGGCTTGTATTCGTATTGATAAGAGTCGATATGGTTTGATTTCGTATGATCGAGATACCGTTGAGTTTGATTGATTGATTATACCGGTTGTTGATTGTTATCGAACGTATCGTTAATTGATTATTGCATTAGGTTGCGTTTAGTGATCGTTGAAGTTAACCGTTGTGCTGCGGAGCTTGTAGATGGAGACGGCGGGATTGATAGCGGCTTCGTCGAATTGGTATCGAGGCAAGTTATGCTTGCTCAGTTCATAATGTTAATAAATGATTTCGTTTTCATTTCATTTATGATTCATATAGCAATGGTATTATGGAATATATGAATTGTCGGAATGGTGGTATGTAAGATAAATCATAATATATATGATTTTAAGGATGTCTAGTGGAAATGGGAACGTGAATTATAATTTGGTCTATTGCATGAGAAGTTGGATATCAAGGTTAGTTATCGTGTCGATGTTGAACTCGGGATGGTGGTTTGGTATTAATTATGGACTGTACTCATTTTGGCTTGTCGGATAAACCGTGTATTCGTTCAGGGCGGTCGGTCGTGGAAAGGTTTGTGTCTCCACCTTGAGGTAAATTAATATTGTTAGATAATGATAATCATCATATTGCATTATTGCATGTGTGTATTGATATTTCATGTGGTGAGTGTGCACCATCGTGGTTACGTTTTGTAATGCGCTCTTCCTGTGAGCAGTGATCTGTTGGGCCGATGTGTTAGGGGATAAGACCTATATGGCACCTATGTTCCGGGGTATTCCTGTGTGGATACTTTCGTGACCCTTGGTTGCGACCTTGGGGTATTTTGTAATTACATGAACTGTGTTAGGGGATAAGACCTATATGGCACCTATGTTCCGGTATCCCTGTGAGATGCGTCCGTGACCCTTGGCCGCCTTGGGGTTTATGTGTTAATATTATATGCATTGTGGAGCATGATGTGGTCATTGTGCAGTGGAAATACGACATTGTGGTCGTGTCGGTCTTTCATGATCGAGTTACTGTTGCTCTTTTGGGAAGTCTTCTGATCCTTGATGGATATGCGATTCTTTGAGATTTGTTGTCAGGTTGTATCGTGGCATATCTGGAGTCAGATACGTTCTGATCGTTCATGTGTAGGATTTTCGGGATGGGTACGTGTAGCATATGTTGGTTTCGACCTCATATTGAACCGTGCACACGAGACGTACTTCGTGAGGCTGATTAGGTACGAGACCAGACATGTATTGATCAATACCCGTGGTTGGCTTGTACACGGACACATGTCCGGATCGAGCGTATCGTGACGTCCATCTTAAGTCTTATTGCTTGGTCGTTCACAGTCCATGTATAATTGGATCTGTTCGATATTCGGGTTGTCTTTGAAATCCCATATATATGATTTGTATATGGTTGACGATTTTATTCTCTCGTGTATCTGTTCTCGTTGATCCTTTTCTGATCTCGTTGGGAGTTACCATATCGATGGTAAACTTATTTGTTATCGATCCTTTATTAATCTCGTTTGGAGTTCCCCCTATCATTGGTAGTCTCTTTCGTTATTGATCCTTATTGATTCCGTTTGGGAGTTTGCCTTACCGTTGGTATTCTCGGTTGTTGATCCCTTATTATTCCTATTGGAGTTTACCGTGTCGTCGGTATTCTCAGTTGTTGATCCCTTATTATCCCGATTGGAGTATACCATGTCGTTAGTATTCTCGGTTGTCGATTTCTTATTATTCTTGTTGGAGTATACCGTACCGTTGGTACTTCCGGTCGTTGGTCCTTATTGATCTTTCTAGAGTTTACTATGTCGTCAGTATTCTCGGTTGTTGACTTTTATTGATCTTATTGGGGTTTACCGTGTCGTTGGTATTTCTGGTTGTCGACTCTTTTGATCTTGGTTTACCATGTCGTTGGTATTCTCGATTATTAATTCTTCATTGTTCCTTACCGTGTTGTCGGTATTCTCGGTTGTCGACCTTTTATTGATCTTGTTGGGAATTGCCGTATTGTCGGTATTCTCGGTTATTGATTCTGTCATTGATCTTGTTGGAGTTGCCATATCATGGTATTCTCGTTCGTGGTTGATCCTTTGTCAATCTTGTGTGGAAATATCATGTCATTGATAATTCCGTTGTGAAGCATTGATTGTTTATCATTATTGATTGTGTGAGCATTCCCGCTTTGTATTGATATCCGGGACTTGCCATTGTTTCGGGACAGTTGATTTGAAGATGTATCGTGTGATATCGCTTTATCGATTGGATCTGATTGTGCGACCCAGCCGATAGAGTTAGCCTTGGACAGATCATTCTATATTGAGATATGATAAGTTTGGGAATTTTGGTATCGTTTCTGATACAGGTGGTTACATTTGAATTCGTTCATTACTTAAGGACACGAGGCGTGGGATATGGTAAGAATTGATTGTTATGGTTGTGACGGGTTGGTAAGGTTACTTCGGTGAGATTACATTGGAATTATTCTTACCTTGTAAACACATTGATATGTATTGTTTTTGTGATGTGATTGTTATCATTGTTGAGTATTATGGTGACCAATCGTGGGCTTTATTTTTAGGTACTCGGAGTTCGAGCTAGTAGCGGTCGTGAAGGGATGAGCTTTCCTGATACCGCTATGGCGTAGTTGTTGGGATTCGAGTGTTCTTTCTGTTTTTATAATTCCGCTGCAAATGTATTTAATTATATTTCTTCCGCTGTGTGTGTATGTTTTTTAATGGCTTTTGATACTCTTTGAACTGTATTTTTATCCGCTGTGCGTGTGTGTACTTTCAAAAGGGCCTTTTGGCATTTTTAAACATTTGCGAAAATGATTTTAGCCTTGTGGGTTCCAATGTGGGGCCCACGGCGCTGTAATATTCCCGTAAGGTTTTGGGGGTGTTACAGAAAATGGTATCGGAGCTTGGGTTTCGTAAAACCCGGGCGTGTGTGTTATGTGGCTCTACCGGTGCAGTAGTAGCGTGACTTTTGAAAATAATTTTCTGACTTTTGAGTCAAACCGATTTGGAGAATTCAAAATTTTTGAAATATTTTCAAATTGCTGTATTTGCGATGCCGGTGTGTTGTTAGTGTGTTGAGACTTTGTATGGGAGTCGTATGCTGGTATCACGGAAGATCATCGACTTCACGGACCTTTAAGTATGTTCTTTCAGTTATTTCAGTTTTGATGATTATTTGAGTATGGTGTCGTGATTTTGAGATATTTCGGGATTGAGATACTGATTATGACAGGTGTTGAGTTTCGAGGACGAAACTTATTTAAGTGGGTGTATATGTAATATCCTAGAATTTCACTATGAATTTTTCGCATTATTTTATCTGGGATGTACCGCATGCAGTGGGACCGACACGATATGAGTGGATAATTTTGGAAACCGTGATGTAGTGCAAGATGTCTATCGAGGTTATTTTGATTCTAGGATATTACATGCTTGGTGTGTTTTCAATGTCGGATATACCGTATGAGTATTTGTATGATTGCCGTACTTGGTCGACAGTTGTAATTGAGGATATCGTGCATCAGGTGTATCGTATGGAAATGTTATCAGAACAAGTATATGTATTCGGTATGTCGCGTGTATGTGTTCGGTTTATTGAGACGACAGACAGGGGCAGAAATGGCTAAGTATGAAAGCCATTATGTACGCTATGTAAGGAGACTTACGTACGTAACTAAGCAGGATTAACGTACGTTAAGGAATGTATATTACGTACGTTAAGAAGGGATTCAGACAGGATCAAGCTGTGGTCGGCAGGTGGGACCCGGCGTCGGCTGCTTTCGGCGCAGGATGTTGACAGGTGAGTCAACGTACGTGTTACGTACGTTATACAGGACGTGTTACGTACGTAACACGACCATGGTACTGTAGCAAGTCAACTGGTATATTACGTACGTTATATGGTATGGGTTACGTACGTAATGGACTTCACGGAATGAGACAGTGAGTTTGTTACGTACGCTATGGAATTTGGATTACGTACGTTAAAGGCCTTACGTACGTTAGCTTTGGGATTTAACGTACGTAACGAGATGCACAGTTTATAAAATAAGAACGGGGCTTTCATTTCCTCACGAAAGGAAACACATTTCCTCCTCCCCAGCTCGTCCCTCTCCACTCTCAAACCCATCTCAGACCCTCATACCCTTGTTAAGACTTTGATAAGGGTGATCGGAAGCTTGAAACTTGGAGTTCTTGGAGTTTTGGAAGTGTTTGATTGTGTTATTCATCTTCAAAAGGTATGTTGATGAACTCTACTCCTTGAATTCGGATTTTGATGTTAGCGTTGATGTTCTTCTCCATATAGTGATGATGATAGTGTTGATGTTATGATTTTGAGATTATATGAATCGTATATTGAAGAACAAAATGATACATGCCTTGGATTATGGATTAGATGATGATTAGATGTTAGAACACATCCAATTACGTCGTTTTGTTGGCTTCAAACATGATTATGGACTAATTCATGTTCTTGAAGAATTCTTGAATGATATATGTCCGTAAATTGGAAGGATTACGGTTAATTTTGGTATATGATTATTCATGACGATAGCCGGTAATTGTATTCCTATGAATTTGCAAGAATGAGCCGTGTAAATCCGAATTTAAGATTTAAGTCGGAACCAAGAATGTTGTAGACGTTGATAGAACTATTGATTATCGAAATTCGGCTTGTATTCGTATTGATAAGAGTCGATATGGTTTGATTTCGTATGATCGAGATACCGTTGAGTTTGATTGATTGATTATACCGGTTGTTGATTGTTATCGAACGTATCGTTAATTGATTATTGCATTAGGTTGCGTTTAGTGATCGTTGAAGTTAACCGTTGTGCTGCGGAGCTTGTAGACGGAGACGGCGGGATTGATAGCGGCTTCGTCGAATTGGTATCGAGGCAAGTTATGCTTGCTCAGTTCATAATGTTAATAAATGATTTCGTTTTCATTTCATTTATGATTCATATAGCAATGGTATTATGGAATATATGAATTGTCGGAATGGTGGTATGTAAGATAAATCATAATGTATATGATTTTAAGGATGTCTAGTGGAAATGGGAACGTGAATTATAATTTGGTCTATTGCATGAGAAGTTGGATATCAAGGTTAGTTATCGTGTCGATGTTGAACTCGGGATGGTGGTTTGGTATTAATTATGGACTGTACTCATTTTGGCTTGTCGGATAAACCGTGTATTCGTTCAGGGCGGTCGGTCGTGGAAAGGTTTGTGTCTCCACCTTGAGGTAAATTAATATTGTTAGATAATGATAATCATCATATTGCATTATTGCATGTGTGTATTGATATTTCATGTGGTGAGTGTGCACCATCGTGGTTACGTTTTGTAATGCGCTCTTCCTGTGAGCAGTGATCTGTTGGGCCGATGTGTTAGGGGATAAGACCTATATGGCACCTAGGGGTGAAAACTGGGCGGATATTTCCCGCCCGATCCGGAGCCGTATCCGATCGGAATCGAATTCGGGATGAAAAATAGGTATCCGGTCGGATTCGGATACGGATCCGGATAGTTGAATTCGGATACGGGTTCGAATTCGGATAATGCAATATCCGCCCGTATCCGAGTTTTCCCATATTTTATCGGATATTATCCGGATACCAATCCGGATACCAATCCGGATAATAAATTCGGATACCAATCTGGATAATAAATCTGGATATCCATATTTTTAAATCTTAAATATACTTTATTATATATATATATATATATATAACACTTTTGGACTTCAGTGTAATAAATTTCCAAACTTTCAAGAAAAAATATTTTTTCAAAAAAAAGTATTTTACGGAAAAATATATTATTTTTCAAAAAATATTTTCTAGGAAAAAAATTATCTTTTCGAAAAAATATTATTTATGGAAATTTTTGATTTCTTCAAAAAATAAAAATATTTTTTCGAAAAAATAAAATTAGTTTCTGGATTTTTATATTTTTGAAAAAATAAAAATACTTTTTGCGAAAAATAAAAAAATTATTTTCTGGAAAAAATTATATTTCAAAAAAATTATTTTCTGGAATTTTTTTTTAAAGAAATGTATTAGCCAAACACTTTAATACTAACTTATAAGCTATTTGTTTCATATGAAATGTATTTTAAAAGAAATGTTCTATTCAAGTAAATAGAGGGGCAATTATATATATTATAATAATTGTTAAAAATAATTAAATTACCACTTTTTAGTCTTTGCTAAGTATGGAGCTTATGTTTTTTATGGGAGAGACTGAATAAGTAAAAATGAGGGAACCTTATTATGAAATGATTTTTAAAAAAATTACTATAGTTTGCATTAGAACTTTTATGAAATATTGTGTAGGTAATTTTTTTATATGCTGCAATAACTTCCAAATGATTTTTGTATGACACGTATTATCCGATTATATTTATTCGAATCCGGCCCGTATCCGTCCTGTATCCGTCCCGTGTCCGTATCCCGAATAATCCGAATTCGTATCCGTATCCGGCCTTCCCGTATCCGACTCCGAATCCGAGAGAAAAATATGGGTTAGGATACGGGAAGAGCACTATCCGCCCGTATCCGATCCGTTTTCACCCCTAATGGCACCTATGTTCCGGGGTATTCCTGTGTGGATACTTTCGTGACCCTTGGTTGCGACCTTGGGGTATTTTGTAATTGCATGAACTGTGTTAGGGGATAAGACCTATATGGCACCTATGTTCCGGGGTATTCCTGTGAGATGCTTCCGTGACCCTTGGCTGCTGCCTTGGGGTTTATGTGTTAATATTATATGCATTGTGGAGCATGATGTGGACATTGTTCGTGGAAATACGACATTGTGGTCGTGTCGGTCTTTCATGATCGAGTTCTTGTTGCTCTTTTGGGAAGTCTTCGATCCTTGATGGATATGCGATTCTTTGAGATTTGTTGTCGTTGTATCGTGGCATATCCGAGTCGATATGTTCGATCGTTCATGTGTAGGATTTTCGGACGGGTACGTGTAGCATATGTTGGTTTCGACCTCATATCAACCGCACACGAGACGATTTCGTGAGGTCGATTAGGTACGACCGAGACGTGTATTGATCATTACCCGTGGTTGTTTTGTACTCGGACAAATGTCGGTATCGAGCGTATCGTGACGTCAATCTTGAGTCTTATTGCTTGGTCGCTCACCCATGTATAATCGATCTCATTCGATATTCGGGTTGTCTTTGAAATCCCATATATATGATTTGTATATGGTTGACAATTTTATTCTCTCGTGTATCTGTTCTCGTTGATCCTTTTCTGATCTCGTTGGGAGTTACCATATCGATGGTAAACTTATTTATTATCGATCCTTTATTAATCTCGTTTGGAGTTCCCCCTATCATTGGTAGTCTCTTTCGTTATTGATCCTTATTGATTCCGTTTGGGAGTTTGCCTTACCGTTGGTATTCTCGGTTGTTGATCCCTTATTATTCCTATTGGAGTTTACCGTGTCGTCGGTATTCTCAGTTGTTGATCCCTTATTATCCCGATTGGAGTATACCATGTCGTTAGTATTCTCGGTTGTCGATTTCTTATTATTCTTGTTGGAGTATACCGTACCGTTGGTACTTCCGGTCGTTGGTCCTTATTGATCTTGCTAGAGTTTACTATGTCGTCAGTATTCTCGGTTGTTGACTTTTATTGATCTTATTGGGGTTTACCGTGTCGTTGGTATTTCTGGTTGTCGACTCTTTTGATCTTGGTTTACCATGTCGTTGGTATTCTCGATTATTAATTCTTCATTGATCCTTACCGTGTTGTCGGTATTCTCGGTTGTCGACCTTTTATTGATCTTGTTGGGAATTGCCGTATTGTCGGTATTCTCGGTTATTGATTCTGTCATTGATCTTGTTGGAGTTGCCATATCATGGTATTCTCGTTCGTGGTTGATCCTTTGTCAATCTTGTGTGGAAATATCATGTCATTGATAATTCCGTTGTGAAGCATTGATTGTTTATCATTATTGATTGTGTGAGCATTCCCGCTTTGTATTGATATCCGGGACTTGCCATTGTTTGGGACGATTGATTTGAAGATGTATCGTGTGATATCGCTTATCAGTATTGGGATCTGATTGTGCGACCCAGCCGATAGAGTTAGCCTTGGACAGATCATTCTATATTGAGATATGATAAGTTTGGGAATTTTGGTATCGTTTCTGATACAGGTGGTTACATTTGAATTCGTTCATTACTTAAGGACACGAGGCGTGGGATATGGTAAGAATTGATTGTTATGGTTGTGACGGGTTGGTAAGGTTACTTCGGTGAGATTACATTGGAATTATTCTTACCTTGTAAACACATTGATATGTATTGTTTTTGTGATGTGATCGTTATCATTGTTGAGTATTATGGCTGACCCCGTCGTGGGCTTTATTTTTAGGTACTCGGAGTTCGAGCTAGTAGCGGTCGTGAAGGGATGAGCTTTCCGGTGATACTGGCTATGGCGTAGTTGTTGGGATTCGAGTGTTCTTTCTGTTTTTATAATTCCGCTGCAAATGTATTTAATTATATTTCTTCCGCTGTGTGTGTATGTTTTTTAATGGCTTTTGATACTCTTTGAACTGTGTTTTTATCCGCTGTGCGTGTGTGTACTTTCAAAAGGGCCTTTTGGCATTTTTAAACATTTGCGAAAATGATTTTAGCCTTGTGGGTTCCAATGTGGGGCCCACGGCACTGTAATATTCCCGTAAGGTTTTGGGGGTGTTACACATAACCCCGGTTACAATATACGACAATAGACGGTCAATTGATACGGGCGAGGGTTTACGCAAAATCTCCCCGTATCGATAATTCACGGATTAAAATCAAGGAATTTGGATTTGGAATCATTCAACAATCACAAACGGTGAAGAATATCATAACATACTGGGATAATTCGGTTCGAATTAGCAAAACCCGGAAAAACCCCCAAATTTGACGAGTTAGGGTTCTAGACGAAAATACCTTGATTTCGGATGATGGATGACGATTATGCTGATGATAATATGTTGGCACAACTCTACGGTGATGGAATGTGAATAGAACGCCGATCGAATCGATGGAAATCGCCTCGAGGTCGCACGTCAAGAAACGAAGGAAAAAGAATGAAATCACGCTTCAAATCGCCTACTGGCTTATATAATTGTGAAGTTAGTGCACGCTAACTGCCATATGTAGCGTGCGCTAACGGGGCTGTGATAGTCCAGTGGCTACTGCCACATTCGTTAGCGTACGCTAACAATAGGGGGTTAGCGTACGCTAACTGCACTTCGGTAGCGCACGCAAGGCAACAGGGGTAGCGTGCGCTACACTGCTGATGTCACATCAGCAGTAAGCTGCTGTCGAGGGTATAAAACACGAAACGTACGACGAGGCCAGAATCCAGGAACATAGATGCGAAGCCTACAAGACGACGGAACTAAGTGCTGAAAGAAAATACAATTCCGACCACCGAAGGGTCCGTAATGCGACAACGAAAACGAGATTCCCTAAACTATTAGGAAATTACAAAAATGGCCCAAGTGCCCGAAAATCACGAAACGACGTCGGATTTACAAACCGAAAGTCTCCACATGACCAACTCAACCATACGAACTTGTACAAACCAAGAAACAACGAAAACGAACGAGTTTTACAAGAATCGAACGTTCATACGGCAAAACATGTCATAAAATGAAATTACGTGAAAACACCATCAAAACTCGTCCATATGGAAAAACTCTAAGAACAAAATAGATTCAAAATGTCGAAACGGTTACAAGCGAGTCGATAAAAATAGACATACACCAAAAATGGAAACTGCTAAAAATGGAAAAATTACGGATATTACAGTAGATGGACTACATGCTTTGTTTTATCAATCTCAGTGGGGCACAGTTGGTGAGTCGTTTTGTAATTATGTTAGCGACATATTTGCACAGGGCCGAATGCCTATGGGGATTAATAACACTCTCATTGTTTCAATCCCTAAAGTTAACAATCCTGCTACGTTGAAGATGTTTCGACCTATTAGTTTATGTACGGTTACTTATAAGACAGTGACGAAGATTATTGTGCAAAAATTACAGGCTCTCCTACCTGATTTGATTGAACCTCATCAGACTAGTTTTATGCATGGTAGGCACATTACAGATAATATTGTTATCGCGCAGGAAGTTGTTCACACGATGCGGCAGAAGAGGGATAAAGTTGGCTTCATGGCCATCAAGGTTGATTTGGAAAAGGCTTATGATCGTCTGAGTTGGGGTTTTATTAACGACACTTTAAATTTGGCCGGGGTTCCTCTTCCTTTAGCCCATCTTATCATGCATTGCTTAACTTCTGTTCAAATGCGGATTTTATGGAATGGTGAGGTCTCTAAGGAATTTAACCCTGGGAGGGGTGTGCGGCAAGGTGACCCTTTATCTCCTTATATTTTTGTTTTGTGTATTGAAAGGCTGAGCCATGGAATACAGCAAGCGGTCTCTTTAGGGCGTTGGAGGCCGATCCATCTTACTAAAAATGGTACTCCCCTGACACATTTATTCTTTACTGATGATTTGATGCTTTTTGCTGAAGCTAGTATTTCTCAGGCCAACATTGTTAACGAGGTGCTAAATAAATTTTGCTATAGCTCTGAAGCAAAAGTAAATAGAATAAAAAATGAAATTTATTTTTCTCAGAATGTCTCTAAACGAGCTGCCAATGTTATTGGAGATTCTTTAGGCTTCTCTGTTATCGAGAATCTCAGGATTTATTTGGGGATGCCTTTAATTCATGAACGTGTTACGAAACAGACATATCAGTATCTTGTTGATAAAGTGGAGAAGCGGTTGTCTGGCTGGAGTGCTACTCACCTATCTCTGGCTGGTAGAATCACTCTTACCCAGTCTGTACTTCAGGCTCTACCTATTTATGCCATGCAATCCACTTTGCTCCCGGCTTCCATCTTGAGTAGTATTGATGGATCTTGTAGGCGCTTTATTTTGGATGGATACTCTGAAGCACGGAAAATGAGTGTTATTAGTTGGGAGACTATCTGCTCTTCAAAATCTCAAGGTGGTCTTGGATTTAAAAAGTTAAAGGATATGAATTATGCTCTTTTAATGAAGTTATGATGGGGAATAATCTCGGGTGGAGATAGTTTGTGGATAAGGGTGTTATGTCGAAATACAAATTGGATATTAACAACCTGCTATTTTCCCTTCCCAATATTCCTGGATCTCGAATTTGGAGTGGGCTAAAGAAGACATGGATTACTACAAGTAAAGGTGCCCTGTGGGCTGTTGGTAATGAGAATTGGGTAAAATTTTGGACTGATCGGTGGGTTGCCCGTGATCATCCGCTGCTTCATTATACTTCTGGTCACGTGGAACAGGGTTCGGTTCATGATACAGTTGCTAGCTTTGTGGCAGAAAATGGCATTTGGCTTTGGAACCGTTTCGAACATATCCTTCCTTCTTCTGTTGTGTTTGCAATAGCGGTTGTGATGCCCCCCTCAGATGTGTTTGGGCCTGATCGAGTGTTTTGGGATGGGACTGCTAATGGAAAGTTCTCAACTAGATCAGCTTATGATACTGTGAATGGTTCTGAGCATGAGGTGTCGGATGTCGATTGGCGTTTGGCTTGGCGATGGCGCGGACCTCAGTCAGTTTGTATATTAATTTGGAAAGTATTACATGGGAAGCTAAAGACAAATTCCAAACTAGCTCAACACAACATTCCGGTGGATTGCGCTTCCAAGCGATGTGAATGCCCTATCGAAGATATTTTGCATGTACTGCGAGATTGTGTTACTATTAAGGGTCTTTGGTGTAACATGGTTCCTGAAGTCATGCACCATGAGTTTTTTAATGCAAGTTTAGGGGAATGGCTTGCAAGCAATTTGAAGAATAAATGGAATTTCAAACACCTTGATGATGGGGTACCGTGGGTGTTTTTTTTTGTATTGCTTTGTGGAGACTTTGGTACTGGCGGAACAAGTTTACTTATGATGGGTATCTAGCTGCACCTTTTATTATTGGAGTGGATGTCATGGCAAGAGCGAAGGAAATTGCTAGAACTAACGACTCTAATTTGAATCTAATGCTGAGACGTAGTGAGGTTTTAGTTGGGTGGCAGTTCCCAGCTTGGCCGTGGTGCAAACTTAATGCTGACGGAGCTATGAAGAGAAAGGTTTATCTGGTGCTGGTGGAGATCTACGAAACTCTTATGGAAATTGGATCGCGGGCTTTAGCATGAATATTGGGATTAGTTTCATCGTCATAGATGAGTTGTGGGGTGTGTTTCAAGGGCTATCCCTGGCCTGGCGTTCTGGACTTCGTCGGGTGTTGGTGGAATCTGATAGTCTTCTTGCAGTTCAAATGATTCTGAAAATGCGTGTAGCTCCCAGCGGTTATTCTTCTCTTGTGGATGCTATTCAGGAGCTTCTGCATCGAGATTGGCTCGTCTCTTTATCTCACATATACCGTGAAGCTAATGGTGTTGCTGAAGGCTTGGCCAATTTGGCTATATCTTCTCCTATTGGTTTACATGTTTTCACTAGTCCTCCTGAGTATGTTAAGCCTTTGCTTTACCAGGATTTGATTGGGGTTGCTAAATCCCGCTCTATCATAGCTTAGTTACTTTACTAAGCCCTTTTAAACCAAAAAAACAAAAAAAAAAAATCCATCTACCTCTGTGTACCCATCCAGGTGGCCATGTGCAAGCTTTTGTATTATTGGTCCAAAAATAGGGTCAAAGGAGTACAAATTTTTAAATTCAGAAAATCCTGGGACCACAATATGCATGTCAGCTAAGAGAGAATTACGACGGCTAAGAGCATCCGCTACACGATTTAAAGACCCATATTGGTGCTTAACAACAAAAGTAAATTGTTGTAGGAAGGAAGACCATTTCGCATGACGGGTGGAAAGATTGTCCTGTGTAGCCAAGTGTTTAAGAGATTCGTGGTCTATGTATAAAACAAATTCTCGGTGGAATAGATAATGTCACCAGTGATGGATAGCTTGAACCACTGAATAAAATTCCAGATCATAAGTGTTGTGTCAAGAGCGGGCACCATTTAATTTCTCACTAAAGTATGCAACAGGTTTGCCCCCTTGGCTCAAAATCGCTCCCTCACCAATCTCTGAAGCATCGCAATGAAGCTCAAACGGAGAAGAGAAATTTGGAAGAACAAGTAATGAGGCATTTGTCAATTTCTCCTTAACCAAGCGAAAAGCATGGTCGGCATCGGGTGACCATGAAAAAAATTTGCCATGCATGACATCCGTGATAGGAGCCATAAAAGAACTAAAATGGGAAATGAATCATCGGTAAAACAATGCCAAACCATGAAAGCTAGGGACCTATGTTAATGTTGAAGGAGTTGGCCAATATCGGATAGCAGCCACTTTTGAGGATCTACACAAATACCCTGTAATATTCGTACCTTTTATTTCCCGGTTTATTTGTTATTGTTCGATTTTGGTTGTTTACCTTGGATCGTTTCGGTTTATTGGATATTATTTTTCGTTGCTTGTATTTTCTCGGACCGTTGGGTCGGCATGTCGTGTTGTGGTTTTATCGTCTTTTTCAGTTGTGGTAGCGTCGTCATGTGACCAGAGGTTGTCTGGCATGACCTGTGCAAAACGGTGCAAGACCCGCGACATTTTGCGTCGTATCTGTGTGCCATGTCGCACAGGTGCGCGCACTGTCTCGCAACACGGCGCAAGACCAACGGCACTTTGCGACGTGTCTGTGTGTCGTGTCGCACAAGGGACGCTCACTGACTTACAATACGGCGATGAACACGGCGCTAGTTGGGTCGTTTGTTGCGCCGTGTTCCGTCCAGTATATATAGGACAGACGAGTGTTTTAACCCCATTTCCTCCTTTTCCTCTCGGTTTTTTACTCCTCCTTGGCGATTTCAAGTGATCTCACTCAGATATTACATTCCATCATCTTATAACTCGGAATTGGATATTCTAGCACGAATCAACCATCTTCCTTCCACCATTTCATCGTTGAATTGAGGTATTTTGGCATTATACCTAATGTTAGGGTTCTTGACTATAATTCATTTTTCTTTCCGTTTTTGCTTCAATTGATGGCGGATTATAGTTATGTAATCATGGTTTTAGTTTTTCCTAGAAGTTTTGTGGATTAGATCCGAGTTTTTCCCTTCGTTAATCAAGTTTAACCCTTATGCCTTCATAGTGTTCGGTGTATTGTCCCTAAAGGTAGAACGTCGTATGATTCGTGATTTTTCAGTGGGATTGTAGTTGATTGAGTCTCTATTGTTGTTAGGATCGAGAATTAGAGATAATTCGGACCGAGGCCTTTTTCGTTCGTCGTCCACTTCGTATTTTAGGAACCAAGGTAAGTACTTTATTGCTTTATATTATGGCATGCATTTCGGTAATGGAATTGTGATGTTGGAGTGTTGTAAGGATGTTCTCGGGATACTCTCACCTGGGGTAGCTCGATGGGGAACACAGGGACTTGGCCGTATGGTCTTGCGTGAGGGTCACCTTCGAGGGGAGGTATTCTCACCTGGGGATTGGCTCGAAGGGGCCTACAGGGACTTGTTCGAGTGGTCTTGCGCGAGAATTACCTTGAGTGATATTTTTTATTGATGAATGATGATGGATATTCTGGAATATCATGACTATGAAATGTTTTATAAATGATTTTTGGAAATGCCTGTATATTAAAATACTGTAATATTGTACTTGCACTAGATATTGTTGCTAACCCCTCGTTGGGGTGGAATGTTTATGCATTTCAGGTGTATCAAGAGTCAGGAGCCTACACGTGGTCCACACGGAGTTGACGGGCAGCTGAGATGTTATCGAGTCAGTGTTTTGGAATGTGTTTGTTTTCATTTCATTTTTAATAATGTACTAGATTATGATCTTGTTGGTCGAATGATGTCCTGGGATTATATTTTGAATTGTACTGAACTTGCACATTTTGGCCGAGGCCATGGCCCCACTTTATTTTTGTCTACATTTTCGTATTATTGAGTTATTGTGTGTGTTTGTGATGTCAGCCTGGTAGGCCCTGGTGGGTCCCACGACGTGTAATTACCCGTAAGAGAATTGGGATGTTACATTTATGGTATCGGAGCCTAGGTTCGGAAATAGCTAGGCCTTTGGTTATTGGGTCTGTCAAGTCCTTAGAGTCATGTAAACTGAACGAGCTTAACATCTGGCGCTGCTATCGAACCGTGTGACCCGTGGTAGTAATACTTCTTGAAACTCTTCGTATATTTTATTGCTTTCGTAGTAGGATAAACCTGAATTCCTAGAATTGTGAACAGTGCTGATAATTTTCAACTCTTTTATCTTTTAGCATGATGAGAGGGCGTGGCAGACGTGGTCGCGGCAGAGGCCGTGGACGTGGCATTGTTCTTGAGTGTGATACACCTTCTAGTGCCGTATCTGGCTCGGCGCCCCATATGGTGCCAAACACCGACTCTTTGAATCCTGGCGGTCAGCCAGATCCTTTTATTAATCAAGAACCGTCAATTGAGCCTAATGTGAATGTCGGCATAGCTGCTATACTTCAACAGGTAGCAGCACAATTAGTTCAGCTGAATGAGGCTGGGCAGCGTGACCAGCCGACAGATGAGATTTCTAGGGCTACTAAGTGGCTTCAGGGAGTGATAAAGATGCAGCCTCCCCGTTTCGCTGAGGCGTCTGATACGTTGGGCTGGGAGGATTGGTTGTTCCAGTTTGGTAAAATCTTCGATGCTATTGCTTGTCCGGAGGAGAGACGGGTTCCTATTGCTCAGTACTTTCTTGACAAGAAAGACACGGACTGGTGGGAAGCTATTAGGCCTACGGATCGTGTGGCCACCTGGGCTGAGTCTAAAGCTGCCGTGGAAGAAGTGTATTGTCCTTGGCCAGTTAAGGAGAAACGCATTGCAGATTTCTTTACTGTAACTCCACAGGATGTATCTATCACTAAAGCTATCATTTCATATAAACAGCAGCTGGGCTACGTTCGTAAGCAAGTGAGGACTAAGGTGGATAAGATCCGTTATTTTGATTTGCCGATGAAACCCAGGATACGAGAGGGTATGGCAGGCTTTCGATGTGCTACTTTGAAAGAATACCAGGACCGTGCTTTGGCCATTGAGATGGTTATTTCTGCGTCAGGATCGGGCACCGAGAACAAGAAGCCGAAGATGACTGGTGGTTTTTTAGGAAACAAGGGCAGTGGATTTCGTAAACCTCAGGCTTCTCACTCTGCTATCGGGAAACCGGTTCATCAAGCTTATAGTGCTCCAAGTACACGATCGGACCATCCTTTTTCATCTGGAAGAGGGCTATATTTTAATTATAATCAAGTGTGTCACCAATTCAGAGATTGTCTCGTACCTCCTACGACTTGCTATTCGTGTGGACAGATCGGTCACAGAGCTGCCTATTGTGAGGTTGCCACCAGGCTCAACAAGCAATAGAATTTGGCGCCAACTCCTAGTGTGAATCTGGGGGCTACATCTGGTCAACCGCATCAGACTTTTGGACGAGGCAGAGGCCGAGGTCGGTCAGATCGTCAGACTGCATCGAGAATGGGTTCGGTTTAGCCGAGGGTGTATCAGATGAGGCGCGCGGATGATGCAGAGGCTCCGGTAGCTGCAGGTACCTCGCAGATACTTTCTCAGCCTATTTCTATATTATTTGATTCGGGAGATACATATTCTTTTATTGCACTTGACTGTGTGTATCGTTTGGGTCTTGAATGTTTTATTGAGTGTGAACCGTTTGTGGTCGGTACTCCGAGCGGGGAGCATTTGGTTGGTAATCGAGAGGTTAGGGATTGCCCTGTGTACATTGGGAGTCGGGATTGGCCTTCGGACCTCATTGTTGTAGATTTGAAGGGTGAAGATGTGATTCTCGGAGATGATTGGTTGGTTCAGCTGTTAGGAGTATGCCCTCGAATGCCACTCAGAGGATCTTGAGTGAGGGCATTGTACTTGTTATTATGTATATCATTATAATAAGGCAATGGATGTTTCTTTATTTACTAGTAGTTACTGGTGTTCCTGACTCGTAAATATACATATAGAAACTAGTCCGTGTATTTGAAAGCAAAACGTTCCACTCCTTATTGGATAAGGGGGTCGGGACTGGAAATGTTTATAGCTCAAATATTTAATCGTTCGCAAGTCGATGAAACTTGACTGGTCGTTAAGTTTATGTGAAGACTTGTATGACGTGTTCTTTGACATGGAGAGTGCCTGTCGAACACTAATGGTTAGTGGGAGCACACATTATAGGTATGCTAATTGGATTAGTATACTCGAACCGACTCACCCTCGATTCATCACACAGATTTCACTCTGGGACAGTCAATGACGGAATTGAAAGGTTGTGATAGGTATTCGTGAACCTTCGAATTGAGGATTTAGTAGGGATGTGCTTGTGACGTCAAGATTTTCATTAGAGTAGTTGGACCCTGTAAACCGGGAGGCGGGGGTCAACCTCGATGTGCATCTTGACGGACAAGTAGCAGGTCCTACTGAATACCAAGATAGAATTCTTTCTCCCGTTAGTGAGCGGGTTATATGTCCTATGCGGTTATTGGCAGATGAGATCATAAGTCTTTGACCAAAGCATTGGAGCTAGTTGTATTTGATACACGGGAGTTCGATGATCTCGATTTACATTAACACATGCATAGAGTCAAGTATAGATAGGGTTTGACTGACCGTGACCCTATATCTTGATCAGGACATTTGAAAGAAGGGTTTATACGTTTACTGGTATTCACGACAGAATGGTTCTTGAATGATCCCAATCATTCGTTCTCAGTTGGGGTACAGTGTAGGCCACGAGGCTGGCTAGGTAGTGTTACTCTTTGGTTCATCCCATTGCTGATTGAGACGGGCCTATCGCGCAATAGGATTGACGACGGAATGAATCAAGCTTATTCTCTCATTATGAATATTAGATATTGGATGTAACACCCCCGAGTTATTCAGGGATATTACAGCGCCGTAAGCCCCGCCGTGGGACCCACAAGGCTATACATATGCGTAACCATAAATTTTGACCGATAAGGTCTACACACAAAGGAATGAAAACGATACAAAGGTATTCGAAACATAACCAATGTATTCACGGACATCACAATACAATTCAATACTTCAAAGAACACAGCTAGAACATCAAGGGAAAAGGAAAACGATACTCGAGTATTCAAAAGACAATCCTACAACAACACCGAACGGAACTCCAACCATAATGGAAGAAAGACACGATTATCACACTTGCCCACCATCTTTATGCCGACCCGATACCTGCCCGTCCGCTCTCCTGGAACCTGAAATACATGAAACGTATTTCCCCCATAAAGGGGTTAGCCGTCGAATAGCTAGTGCAAGTATAACAATATGAAACGTAATACTTCTCGACAATAAAGTAAATGTAATCCGTCAATTCATCAATATCCGTCAATTCATCAATTTCCGTCACTTCAGCAATTTAAGACTAGTATTCCTAATAACTAAAATCTCAAGACGTATGTGAATGCCGTAAAAACGGTTCGTTCATATCATACGCCGTTACATGTAGGAATGCCGTCAAAACGGTTCGTTCATTACATGCCAACATTATTTCATATGAATGCCGTAGAAACGGTTCGTTCATATCAACCATGGAATCGCACTGCAGGCTACAAAACCCTCGAGAGGACCATAGGCGTCCCCGTGAGTGGCTAGAAATAATCATATCATCAATATTTCATACTTTCAAAGTCGAGAACGTACAATCATAAATGTATACTTGCCTTTGAGACATCGAGAAATCGAACGGAGGAAAGGTATGAGTTCGGTAGGTCCGAGAACGCGCTTCCGGCACCTAAACGATTCGCAAGGAATATTACAATTAATTATCCATACTCAAATTATACGAAGAGACTCCCGGAACTCGTCTACGATTCCAGAAAATATACGGGTGGATAACTAAAGGTTGAGAAATCGCTCAAACTCCCACAAGGCCGAAAACGGCACAATCCAACCCGTAAAATCGGAAGAAAACACTCATATGGTATAGATATATATATATCAAAATCTCAAGGTTCTCAAGCTTCAATCGGACAAAACGGACGAATCTACGAAAACCCCCAAAATCCAACATAAAATTCAAAGTGTTCTTGAATTAATCTTTCAATAATCCGATGAATACTCAAGCATGTCCATAATCACGCATATATCACATCATACACCATGATTTTATCATCCAAAACGTCAAAACCCACACGAAAACGAGAAGTCAAGGTGTCGAAGGAAATTACCTCTTGAATATCCAAGCTCTATGATCCAAGGAATACGCGATAGATCGACTATCCGGGCTTCCCAACCGATTGAAAGTGGTAAATCTTCAACACACAAGTGATGGCTATGAAGAGAATTCTTCCCTCAACTCTCTCTCGCGATGGAAGAAGAAATGGGGAAAGAATGGCTGAAATCTCGCTTAAAAAGCCGAATTATGCGATTGACCGCATTGTGCCGCGGCTCAAGATATGTGTGCCGCGGCCTAAAATTGTTCCTGTGTTTCGGTAGTGTGCCGCGGCTCACCTCAGTGTGCGGCACCGGTGGCAAAGCGGTTTTGGGCCGGGATGCAACACCGGTGCCGCGGCTCAAGATAGGTGTGCCGCGGCATTGGCTCGGCAAAGGTGCCGCGGCTCAGATCATGTGTGCCGCAGACTGGGTACACCTGCTCGGCCAAAAATAGAAATGTGTGTGCCGCGCGCACACTCCTTGTGCCGCGGCTCACGCCCCCTTCCGGTCCTAAAATGATGGAAAATGACCCGGAAAGAGAATAAAAGCAATATGATTGAATGTCTGGACAACAATAACACGAAATAAAAATACGGGAACCCCAAAACGGTAGTTCCAAGCAATGATTACAAGGGTTCGCTCAACAATCACGATCCGAAGAATATGAAAGGTCGAAATGACATGACTTTCGACCGGATATTACATTCTCCCCCTCTAAAAAGAAGTTTCGTCCCGAAACTTAAGAAATAAATAGTTCGGGGTATTCCACCCGCATCTTCTCTTCCATCTCCCAAGTCGCCTCTTCGACCCCATGCCTCGACCATTGTACTTTAACCAGTGGAATGGTCTTATGCCGAAGCTGTTTCTCGCGACGCTCAAGGATCTTCACGGGTCTCTCCGGAAAGGTAATGTCCTCGGCTACATTAATCTCACTGTAGTCGATAATGTGGCTCGGATCCAGTCGTACTTCCTCAATGGGACACATGAAAAACACTATGGACGTGACTCAAAGCTGGATGTAATGCCAAGCGATAAGCTAAGTCTCCAACTCTGTCCAAAATCTCAAAAGGTCCGATCTCCCATCGACTGAGTTTTCCCTTTTTACCGAAGCCGAAAACTCCTGCAGTCGGTGATACTTTGAGCAAGACATGATCCCCACTTCAAACTCCATCGGTCGCCGACGAGTATCGGCTTAGGAGTTCTGACGGCTCTGGGCGGTCTGTAATCGGTGTAGGATGATAGAAATCTTTTCCTTGGTCTCCAACAACATATCTGGTTCCGTCCCAACTAGCTCAGAAGCCTCGTCCCAACATAATGGCGACCTACATCGCCTACCATAGAGTGCCTCGAAGGGTGCCATTTTGATCGACGCATGCCAACTATTATTGTAAGCAAACTCGATCAACGGCAAGTGAAGTTCCCAATCGTTACTCCGATCTAGGGCACAAGCCCGCAACATATCCTCCAACGTCTGAATCGTCCTCTCTGTCGACCGTCCGACCGAGGATGAAAGGAGGTGCTCAACCTCAACTCGGTACCCAGAGCACGATGAACGGCTGCCAAAAATGCGATACGAAACGGCCGTCTCGATCGAAACAATGGTCTTGGGGGTACCGTGTAACCTCACGATCTCGGCGATAAAGGTTCGAGCCAATCTATCCGGTCCCCAAGTATCCTTAATACCCAAGAAGTGTGCAGACTTGGTCAATCGATCGACAATGACCCAAATCATATTCATTCCGGCCCGAGTTCTCGGCATGCCAGTGATAAAATCCATTGAGATATCTTCCCACTTCCACTCGGGAATGGGGAGTGGTTTCAACAACCCCGCCGATCGTTGATGTTCGATCTTGACTTGTTGACACGTCAAGCACCGTATCTGAACTCCATAACATCCTTCTTCATGTTATTCCACGAAATTTCGCTTCAAATCTTTGTACATCTTACTCGTCCGGGGTGGATTGAATAAGGCGTAGCATGAGCTTCTCGGAGAATCCTCTGTCTCAATACCAAATCATTCGAACGCAAAGCACGCCTGAAATCTCAAAATACTATCCTCGTGCACCATAAAGCCGAGCCTTTCCTTTAATCACATCTTCCTTGATTGAGAAATCATCGGGTCACTCCACTGTTTCCCTTTGATATCGTCAACCAAGGACGAAGTAATTTCGAGTACACAACCTGTCCTCGTACTACTGAAGCCACACTTCGATCCCTTGTTCAATTAAATCGACGAATCTTAAATGCGAGGCGTAAGAACCTCAAGCATTTGAAGAGATGCCGATTTGCGGCTCAAAGCATCCATAGCGACATTGGCTTTCCCGGGGTGGTAAAGAATTTCCAGATCGTAATCCTTTATCAACTCTAGCCAACGTCTCTGTCTCATATTCAGCTCCTTCTGGCTGAAAATATATTTCAGGCTCTTGTGATCGGTATAAATCCGGCACGGTGAACCATACAAATAATGCCGCCAAATCTTGAGTGCGAAGACAATTGCGGCCAATTCTAAATCGTGAGTAGGATAATTTACCTCATAAGGCTTTAATTGACGAGACGCAAAAGCTATCGTCTTATCATGCTGCATAAGCACACAGCCCAGGCCTTGACCCGAAGCGTCACTGTAAACTGCAAAGCCTTCGCTACCATGCGGTAAAGTTAAAATCGGCGCTGAAGTCAATCGCCTCTTCAGTTCGTCGAAGCTTTGCTGTCTCTCATCCGTCCAAACAAACTTTTCGGTCTTCTGGAGTAATTTCGTAAGCGGTCGAGCGAGTTTCGAGAACCCCTCGACAAACCGACGGTAATACCCAGCAAGGCCCAAAAAGCTACGAACCTCTTTAACATTTTTAGGCGGTGCCCAATTTAGCACTGCCTCGATCTTCTCACGGTCTACACGAACCCCTTCGGCCGAAATCACATGGCCGAGAAACATAACTTCTTCCAATCAAAACTCACATTTCGAGAATTTTGCATAGAGGTGCTCGGTTCTCAAAATGTCTAAGACCAAACGCAAGTGTCGGGCATGTTCCTCCTTATCCCGAGAATAGACCAAGATGTCGTCAATAAAGACGACTACACACCTGTCGAGATACTCGATGAATATTTTATTCATCTAGTGCATGAATACTGCCGGCGCATTCGTCAACCCAAAAGGCATAACTACAAATTCATAATGCCCATATCTCGTCCGGAACGCCGTCTTTGGAACGTCGGATTCCCTCACTCTGAGTTGATAATACCCGGATCTTAAATCAATCTTCGAGAAAACCGCAGCTCCTTGCAATTGATCAAATAGATCGTCTATACGAGGCAAAGGATATTTATTCTTGATGGTTACTTTATTCAGCTCACGGTAGTCAATGCACAAACGTAGTGAACCATCCTTCTTCCTGACGAAAAGAACAGGCGCGCCCCAAGGCGAAGCGCTTCTCGATGTACCCTTTTTCCAAAAGTTCTCCCAACCGAGTCTTCAATTCTGCATCTCGGAAGGTGCCTTCCGATTTGGTGCTTTAGATTTCGGGGCCGGATCCGGCTCCAAATGCACGGAAATAGCTATCTCTCGATCCGCGTAATCCGGAAGATCGTCCGGAAAAACATCGGGATACTCGTTAACAATCGGAATGGAAGAGAAATCGATTTCAATTCCTTCCGTTTTCAATGCATAACACCAATAGCCCGTACAACCTTTATTCAAAAGTTTTACGGCCTTCATGGAACTGATAAGTAACTTGGATTGGCCCAACTTACGTCCCAAAAATGAGTACTCAGATCCGTCCTTAGTCATCATAGTGATAACTTTGGTACGGTAATTCATAATCGTCTGGTGATTATTAAGCCAATCCTCGCCGAGGATTACGTCCTCGCCTTCCATGTCAATTACAATCAAATTTGATAACCATTCCATACCGGATATAACCACCGGAAATTCTCTAATCTCCCGATTCCCCACAATCCTATCCCCGCTAGGCAGTCTCACGACAAAGGGATCGCAAGCAGTTAAACAAGTTATATTCAAACGGCGTACACACTCCAAAGAAATAAAAGAATGTGTAGCACCCGAATCAAAACGTACACGGACTGGATAGGATAGAATATGGATGGTACATGAAGCCACCGCCGCATCGGGTTCGTCTGTTCGACGCATCTCATAAACCCGTGGTTGCACCGAACCGACGCTAGAGTTCCCCCCTCCAGCGTTCTGACCCCGTCCCCGGCCCCTGCCAAAATTCTGTTGAGGTTGACCAGCTGGGGCGGAAACCCGAGTGTCCAAAGTCTGATTCGGCTCGGAACAATATGTCGCTTTATGTCCCATCTGTCCGCACGTGTGACACTTCAACGGTGGAAAGTGGCATTCCAAATTAATGTGGCCTGAACGACCACAATTATAGCAAGTCACCGCGCGATTTGAGGTACCCGAAGTGGGACGGTAACTCCTCTTCCCTTTATTAGAACGTGACGCATCAAGCAAAGCAGTTAGTCGTCTGTGACTTCAAAGTTGCCACCCTTAGAGCCGGAAAAATTTCCGACTTTACGCTTCTTCGGTTCTTCAACGGTATCTTTGTCGTGGCTCAACATATCATGGGCTAAAGCTCTCACGATACTCTTTCGGTGTGGTACAAGCAAATCCGCCATGTACCGTCGTAAGTCCAAATTCATCCGCATATCGAAATAACGGATCTTATCACGCTCGTTACGTACTTGATCCTTCACATGGATTAATTGTTGGTTATACTCACGATTACTGCGAAACGGGAATATCTTGTGGTTTAGCCTCGAAGAAGGCTCGGATTCGGCTCTCTCGTACGGCCAAGGACAAAACTCGGCCTCCAAGAGCTCCTTAAATTCATCCCATGAGGCAATACGATCCCGTGGCTTGATGACCTTCCACCAAGTAGCGGCCTCCTTAGTGAGGAAATACCGAGCAATCGGTACTTTCCTCACCTCGGGCAATCAAGCGCCTCGAAAATCTTCTCCAACTCGCTAGCCAATCCTCCCACTTAGCAGTGCATGGCACCGCCAAACCGTGGAGGGTGCATACGGATTACGTTCAAGGGGCATCCGTGTTTAGGTTCGGGTTATTCGGTTGAGCAGTTTGGGCCAAAATAGTCATCTCGAGTAGCCAATTGTTGAAGTGCATTCGCCACTCCAACGTCTGCGTTGTTCCCGACCATTTGGTAGTCGTGCCGACTCGGTGTCGGGATGCACCGAGTTCGACAAAGCGGGGTTGGTCGACCCCGCAACCGAATCGATGGAAACGGCCGCGCCACGACCTCTTCCTCGCCCACGGCCACGACCACGGCCACGGCCCCTACCAGCTGACATACTGAAGAACACACAAGTCACGTAAGCACAATTCAATCACGCATCAACAAAGTGTCCGATTCTCAAGAATACCGATAAAAGGAAGCAAAACGAATAAGGAAACACCAGAAGAGTGAGAGGTCTTACAAGTATCGGTCGCACTGTGATGATGGCAGAGTAGTGATACTGTGGACAATTAATGACTCGATCGACCCAAAAGACCGACAGCCTAGGTATCCATAGACCTAAGCTCTGATACCATATTCTGTAACACCCCCGAGTTATTCAGGGATATTACAGCGCCGTAAGCCCCGTCGTGGGACCCACAAGGCTATACATATGCGTAACCATAAATTTTGACCGATAAGGTCTACACACAAAGGAATGAAAACGATACAAAGGTATTCGAAACATAACCAATGTATTCACGGACATCACAATACAATTCAATACTTCAGCAACACAGGCCGGAACATCAAGGGAAAAGGAAAACGATACTCGAGTATTCAAAAGACAATCCGGTACAACAACACTGAACCTAACTCCAACCATAATCGGAAGAAAGACACAAGATCACACTTGCCCACCATCTTTATGCCGACCCGATACACCGCCCGTCCGCTCTCCTGGAACCTGAAATACATGAAACGTATTTCCCCCATAAAGGGGTTAGCCGTCGAATAGCTAGTGCAAGTATAACAATATGAAACGTAATACTTCTCGACAATAAAGTAAATGTAATCCGTCAATTCATCAATATCCATCAATTCATCAATTTCCGTCAATTCATCAATTTAAGACTAGTATTCCGGAATAACTAAAATCTCAAGACGTATGTGAATGCCGTAAAAACGGTTCGTTCATATCATACGCCGTTACATGTAGGAATGCCACAAACGGTTCGTTCATTACATGCCAACATTATTTCATATGAATGCCGTAGAAACGGTTCGTTCATATCAACCATGGAATCGCACCAGAGGCTACGAAACCCTCAGAGGACCATAGGCCCGTCCCGGAGTGGCTAGAAATAATCATATCATCAATATTTCATACTTTCAAAGTCGAGAACGTACAATCATAAATGTATACTTGCCTTTGAGGCATCGAGAAATCGAACGGAGGAAAGGTATGAGTTCGGTAGGTCCGAGAACGTGCTTCCGGCACCTAAACGATTCGCAAGGAATATTACAATTAATTATCCATACTCAAATTACACGAAGAGACTCCCGGAACTCGTCTACGATTCCAGAAAATATACGGGTGGATAACTAAAGGTTGAGAAATCGCTCAAACTCCCACAAGTCCGAAAACGGCACAATCCAACCCGTAAAATCGGAAGAAAACACTCATATGGTATAGATATATATCAAAATCTCAAGGTTCTCAAGCTTCAATCGGACAAAACGGACGAATCTACGAAAACCCCCAAAATCCAACATAAAATTCAAAGTGTTCTTGAATTAATCTTTCAATAATCCGATGAATACTCAAGCATGTCCATAATCACGCATATATCACATCATACACCATGATTTTATCATCCAAAACGTCAAAACCCACACGAAAACGAGAAGTCAAGGTGTCGAAGGAAATTACCTCTTGAATATCCAAGCTCTATGATCCAAGGAATACGCGATAGATTGACTATCCGGGCTTCCCAACCGATTGAAAGTGGTAAATCTTCAACACACAAGTGATGGCTATGAAGAGAATTCTTCCCTCAACTCTCTCTCTCGCGATGGAAGAAGAAATGGGGAAAGAATGGCTGAAATCTCGCTTAAAAAGCCGAATTATGCAGTTGACCGCATTGTGTGCCGCGGCTCAGCATATGTGTGCCGCGGCACAGGCCTAAAAATTGTTCCCGTGTTTCAGTGTGCCGCGGCTCACTCAGTGTGCCGCGGCACCGGCACAAAGTGGTTTTGGCTGGGATGCAACACCGGTGTCTGCGGCTCAGCATAGGTGTGCCGCGGCATTGGCTCGGCAGTGTGCCGCGGCTCAGATCATGTGTGCCGCGGCACTGGGTACAGCCTACTCGGCCAAAAATAGGAAATGTGTGTGCCGCGGCGCACACTCCTTGTGCCGCGGCTCACGCCCCCTTCCGGTCCTAAAATGATGGAAAATGACCCGGAAAGAGAATAAAAGCAATATGATTGAATGTCTGGACAACAATAACACGAAATAAAAATACGGGAACCCCAAAACGGTGGTTCCAAGCAATGATTACAAGGGTTCGCTCAACAATCACGATCCGAAGAATATGAAAGGTCGAAATGACATGACTTTCGACCGGATATTACATTGGATATCTAAAATTGGGATATTGGATGTTTAAATTGATTTATTGGATAAATTAATTTACGGCCTAATGAATTAAATAAATTATTGGGTGATTAATTTAATTCATGAATATAATTATTTCTTGGAGAAATTAATTATGTTATTACGTATTTGATATGATTAATTAATTGGATTAATTAATCGATGTAAATACGTCGGAACGGAATCAGAGTTTATCTGTTTGGACTCACGGGAGTCCGAAATGGACCGAACTCGTACGACTCCTTCTAGATGGCCACCCCCCATTTCCACCTACCTTCCACTTAGTCTTTGTTTCTATTTTATAATGGATGACAATGACTTTGTTGGGGAATCTCTTGTGAGATTGATTGTATCATGTGGATTGAAGAATAATAAAAGGAGAAGACTTCACACTTTATACTCTTGGGTTTTTTCCATCCGTGAGAAAAGTGAGTGAGAGAGAGAAAAATTGTTTTCTCAATACTCTTCATCTTCTTCTTCATATTTTTCTTGGTGGTTCTTGGAGAAAAATCAAGAAATTAAAGAGAGAAAGTGAGTTATACACTTAGAGTGTTGTAATCACAAATCAAAAGCTTCATCACTTAGCTCTATCCGTATCCTTGGAGGATAGCAAGGTGATCACCGTTCCGTTTGTTTTTCCAGCACGTGGCAAGTAGAGACGCGGTGTTTTCGGCATTGGATCATCCAAGAGCTTGGAGTGGATTGGATCGTAAGGAAAGCAATCTGAAGCTTGGGGAATAGCTCAAGAGAAGGAATCCATTTAATCAACGGACTACAAGGGTGAGTTTCTATATCTCTTGTGTTTCGTATAATATTCGTATATACGTATCTCGATCGATCCTCGCAGGGATTCAGATCGAATTAATTTTCGTTTTACCACTTCCGCTGGGCCTTCGATTTAGGCACCGAATCACAACATCGGCATGGCACTATTATGAACTATCGGACTCGAACCATTTCTATATTAGCTGATAATGGTGTCGAGCATACTTTCATGGTTCGTAAGCCGGGTAGTTCGGGCAAAATGATTTCAGCCGTCAAGGCGATGAAATTGCTGAATCAAGACTATATCGGTTATTGGTGCTATGCCCTGAGTACCGATGATGGTGGAGTTTATCTATCATCGATTCCAGTTGTGAGCGAATATCCTGATGTATTTCCGGATGATCTTCCGGGTTTACCCCCATCTAGAGATGTAGAGTTTTCCATTGATCTTGAGTCGAATGCAACACCTGTTTCTCATGAACTGTATCGTATGGCGTCTACTTAGATATTAGAACTGAAGAAGCAGTTGGTTGAGCTTCTTGACAAAGGGTATATTCGACCGAGTGCGTCACCTTGGGGTGCACCATTCCTCCTCTTTAAGAAGAAACACGGCTCGTTCTGTCTGTGCATCGATTATCGGGATTTGAACAAGCTGACCATCAAGAACAAGTATCTGTTGCCCCGTATAGATGACTTGTTCGACCAGCTTCAGGGAGCTACTGTTTTATCTAAGATCGACTTGCGTTGGGGATATTATCAACTTAGGATTCGGGATTCAGACATTCCGAAGACTGCTTTTCGTACCCGTTATGGTCACTCTAAGTTCGTGATTATGCCGTTTGGGTTAACTAATGCTCCCGCCGTGTTTATGCAGTTGATGAATAAAGTCTTCATTGATTATCTCGATAAATTTGTGGTCGTTTTCATTGATGACATTCTTATCTACTCACAGAACGAGGTAGATCACGCTGAACACCTCCATATAGTGTTGAACAACTTGAGGATAGAGAAACTTTACGCAAAGTTTTCTAAGTGTGAGTTTTAGCTTAAGAGAGTAACCTTTCCTGGGCACATAATTTCAGCTGAAGGAGTTCGGATGGATCCTCAGAAAATAGCAGCAATTATTGAATGGGAACTACCTAGGAATGTGAAGGAGACACGGAGTTTCTTGGGACTTATCGGGTATTACCGTAGGTTTGTCGAGGGATTTTTAAAAATCGCTCGACCACTTACTCAGTTGCTCCATAAATCCTAGCAGTTCGAATGGAGTGTGGAGAGACAGAACAATTTTGATGAGTTAAAGAGGTGGTTAACTTCGGCGCCAGTATTGTCATTACCTCAGGGTACTGAAGATTTTGTTGTCTATAGTGATGCTTCGGGTCTCGGACTGGGATATGTTCTAATGTAGAGAGATAGGGTGATTGCTTATGCTTATTGCATATGAAGAAAATTACCCTGCACATGATTTGGAGCTAGCTGCAGTTGTTTTCGCTTAAAAAATTTAGAGGAACTATCTTTATGGGACATCGTGTAAGATTTACACGGATCACAATAGTCTGAAGTACATCTTCAGTCAAAAGGAATTGAACATGAGGCAGCATAGGTGGCTGGAATTAATTAAAGACTATGACCTTGAGATTCATTATCATCCGGGCAAGGCGAATGTTGTGGCTGATGCCTTGAGTCGTAGGCCGATGGCTTTGCAGATGTTGGAGGCACTTACGCCTCAGAACGGGATCCAGTAGGATTTGATTCGTCAGAATATCGAAGTTTGGGTTCAGAGAGTTCAGGGTCAGCTGTGTGCGTCAGAGATCACTTCGTCTTTGATTGATGATATCAAGGCGAAATAGTATGATTACCCGTTCCTAGTCCAGTTGAGGGAGGACGTAGAGAAAGGAAAAGCTCCGGGATTTGTAGTTCATGATGACGGAATTTTAAGATTTCATGGTAGGTTGTGTGTCCCGTGCCATATTGAGTTGAGACAGAAGATTTTGAGACAAGCTCACAGTACGCCTTATTCCATACATCCGGGTACAAGCAAAATGTACAAGGATGTAAGGAGTAACTACTGGTGGAGTAATTTAAAGACAGACGTTAGCGAGTTTGTGTTGAGGTGTTTGACCTGTCAGCAGGTTAAGATCGAGCATCAGCGACCCGCGGGGCTGTTACGACCACTTCCTATCCCGGAGTGGAAATGGTAGGATATCTCCATGGATTTCATTACCATTATGTCTAAGACTATGACCGGAATGAACATGATTTGGGTCATTGTCGACCGACTAACCAAATCTGCTCATTTCCTGGGTATTAAGGATACTTGGGGACCGGAGAGATTAGCACGGGTATTTATTGCGGAGATCGTGAGATTGCATGGGACTCCTAAGAGTATTGTTTCAGATCGAGATGGACGGTTCGTATCACATTTCTGGCAGGCTGTTCATCGAGCCTTGGGGACTGAGTTGAGACTCAGTACATCATATCACCCTCGAAGACAGACGGACAGTCAGAGCGGACTATAAAAACACTGGAGGACATGTTGAGATCATGTGCTTTAGATTGGAAAGATGATTGGGAGTCACATCTGCCATTAGTTGAGTTCACATACAACAACAGTTGGCATGCCTCGATTAAAATGGCACCATTTGAGGCCTTGTACGGAAGAAGGTGTAGATCACCTTTATGTTGGGATAACGCGTCTGATTTGATAGGTACTAAACCGGATTTGGTAGTTGAGACGAGAGAAAAAATTGCTCTGATCCGTGATAGGCTATTGACGGCTCAGAGTCGATAGAAGTCCTATGCCGACACGCGTCGCTGACCGTTGGAGTTTGAGGTTGGAAATCACGTTTTACTGAAGGTATCGCCAAATCGAGGAGTTTACTGCTTCGATCAGAAGGGTAAACTTAGCCCGAGGTATGTTGGACCCTTTGAGATTTTAGAGCGGGTTGGGGATCTCGCCTATCGGTTGGGTCTTCTGTCGTCGTTAAGTCAGGTGCATAATGTGTTTCATGTCTCACAGTTGAGGAAATACGTGTCGGATCCTAGCCATATTATTGATTTCGGGAAGATTGCATTGGGATCCGACGTCACCTTTGAAGAGAAACCGATTCGGATCTTGGAACGTCGGGTGAAACAACTTAGACGTAAAACTATTCCGTTGGTGAAGGTGAAATGGTCAAGACATGGGACGGAGGAAGCTACATGGGAAACCGAGGACAGCATGAAGTCGAAGTATCCGGAGTTGTTCACATTTTAAGTTTCGGGACGAAACTTTTTGTTATAGGGGAGGAATGTAATATTCGTACCTTTTATTTCCCGGTTTATTTGTTATTGTTCGATTTTGGTTGTTTACCTCGGACCGTTCCGGTTTATTGGATATTATTTTTCGTTGCTTGTATTTTCTCGGACCATTGGGTCGGCATGTCGTGTTGTGGTTTTATCGTCTTTTTCAGCTGTGGTAGCGACGTCATGTGACCAGAGACTGTCTGGCATGACCTGTGCAAAACGGCGCAAGACTCGCGGCATTTTGCGCCGTATCGCATAGGTGCGCGCACTATCTCGCAACACGGCGCAAGACCAGCGGCACTTTGCACTGTGTCTTTGTGCCGTGTCGCACAGGGGTCGCTCACTGACTTACAATACGGCGATAAACACGGCGCTAGTTGGGCCGTTTGTTGCGCCGTGTTCCATCCAGTATATATAGGACAGACGGGTGTTTTAACCCCATTTTCTCCTTTTCCTCTCGGTTTTTCACTCCTCCTTGGCGATTTCGAGCGATCTCACTCAGATATTACATTCCATCATCTTATAACTCGGAATTGGATATTCTAGCACGAATCAACCATCTTCCTTCCACCATTTCATCGTTGAATTGAGGTATTTTGGCATTATACCTAATGTTAGGGTTCTTGACTATAATTCATTTTTCTTTCCGTTTTTGCTTCGATTGATGGTGGATTATAGTTATGTAATCATGGTTTTAGTTTTTCCTAGAAGTTTTGTGGTTTAATTCCGAGTTTTTCCCTTCGTTAATCAAGTTTAACCCTTATGCCTTCATAGTGTTCGGTGTATTGTCCTTAAGGGTAGAACGTCATATGATTCGTGATTTTTCAGTGGGATTGTAGTTAATCGAGTCTCTATTGTTGTTAGGATCTGGAATTGGAGATAATTCGGACCGAAGCCTTTTTCGTTCGTCGTCCACTTTGTATTTTAGGAACCAAGGCAAGTACTTTATTGCTTTATATTATGGCATGCATTTCGGTAATGGAATCGTGATGTTGGAGTGTTTTAAGGATGTTCTCTGGGTACTCTCACCTGGGGTTGCTCGACGGGGCACACAGGGACTTGGTCGTGTGGTCTTGTGCGAGGGTTACCTTCAAGGGGAGGTATTCTCACCTGGGGATTGGCTCGACGGGGACCACAGGGACTTGACCGAGTGGTCTTGCGCGAGAATTACCTTGAGTGATATTTTTTATTGATGAATGATGATGGATATTCCGGAATATCATGCCTATGAAATGTTTTATAAATGATTTTTGGAAATGCCTGTGTATTAAAATACTGTAATATTGTACTTGCACTAGCTGTTGTTGCTAACCCCTCGTTGGGGTGGAATGTTTATGCATTTCAGGTGGTATCGAGATTCAAGAGCCTACACGTGGTCCACACGGAGTTGACGGGTGTAACACCCCGAGATATTCGGAATAATTACAGCGTCGTAAACCCTTTAAGTAAGGATTTACAAGGCTAATTAAAAAGAAAGTAAATCTAAGACATCAAAACTGCGGAAATTCAAGTTTGTGAAAACGTACAACTGGTTCAACGAGTAATTTAATACAACCATATCGAATTAATATCAATAAGATACGCGTACTCGAGTACAGAAACCAAACCAAGAAAACAAATCTCCAATAACAATAAACATCACTGAACCCCTTCATCGTCACGTCGATGCATGGTCGCTTTCTGCTTCCTCGGCTACCGAACATCAAAACAAATGTCCACCCCGAAGGGGTTAGCAAAACGATGCTAGTACAAGTATCATATTAAACAATTCGAATATGCATCAACAATACATAACAAGATACACCACACGGACTTCCGCTAGGAATCCGACAATGCGAATCTACAAGATTCCATTACACAGCATGGGTATTCCAATGATCCAGCGCCCTCAGCATAGATCCCAAGATGATCCCGTCGGACCAACACGAGGTGGAAATAACCCGTCCAATGATCCAGCGCCCTCAGCCTAGATCCCAAGATGATCCCGTCGGACCAACACGAGGTGGACATCCGATCCAGCGCCCTCAGCATAGATCGTACAACGTATACAAACACAACTCATGCATACACATATGCCAAATCATTATGTTCATCAACATGAACATATAAACACTATATAACGAATATCATGGCAAATCAACGAAGTAAATATCATGTTCAACAACATGAATACTCATACGCATGCTCCAAAAAAATACCGATATTAACATATCACGATACTTGCCTTGAAGATGGCAAGAACGATATACTTCAATGATCTCAACACTCTCGAAAGTCGCCTCCTTCGATCAACGTAGCAAGCTTGAACCTTAACAAAAGGAATGATATACAAATCATCTCAAGTCGAACAATGGCCTAACAAATTGGCCTATGGCAAAAGCTCAAAATAAACAATCATGCGGATTGCTTAGCGCGCTTACGTACTTCACGTAACGCGGCGCTAAGCCGGATCGTTAGCGACGCTATCGTATAAGACTAGCGTGCGCTAGCCACGATCGCGGCAATCGACTCGGCTGGTCTCATAACGTACGCTACGACGTTTCGTGCGTTAATCGAACCCCGATAGCGCACGTTAACTCACACATGTTAGCGTGCGCTAATCTTGCATGGCGTAATACCGCAAACCGAAATCGGTTGAATGGTGAAGAACTCATGAATTCTACCGTGATAATACAAGTTATCCTCGGGCATATCATGCTAATAAGGTTTGCAGAAGTTTTATGATTATGAAATACAAATATACGGATAGTCATCTCAATATCATAATCCATCTACGATCTTCAAGAAATAATCTAAGTTCCGATCGTCTTACGTTCCAAAACACATGATTCCAACGTGTACAACGTAGCAACTGGGTAATATCCGATTACAGATCATAAATCGATTTGAACATGCTTAGGAGTCCTTATAATAAGATGGTTGAAAGGTTCATACGATATATAGTGCCGATACGTCAAAAGTATCCTTCTAACATGTGATGACCGATTATAACGAAATACTTGCTATCCAAACATGATTCAAACTTCCTTAGGAACATTACTAACATCGGTGAAGAATCACCTACCTCAAAGTAGTGAAGAACACGGAGGAAAATGAAGCAATCCAACACCGAAGGCTAGAACACCAATCTCTGAGGAACTTCTCGGTCTTCCTCCTAATCGTGACATTGAATTTAGTATTGATTTGATTCCGGGTGCTGAACCCATCTCTAAGGCTCCGTATCGCATGGCTCCTACCGAATTGAAAGAGTTGAAAGATCAACTACAGGAACTCCTTGAGAGTGGATTCATTCCTCCGAGTGTATCCCCGTGGGGAGCACCTGTCCTATTTGTAAAGAAGAAAGATGGTAGTATGAGGTTGTGTATAGACTACCGGGAGTTGAACCGCATCACTATTCATAATCGTTATCATTTGCCTCGTATTGACGATTTGTTTGACCAGCTCCAAGGGGCTAAATATTTTTCTAAAATTGGCCTTCGGTCCGGTTATCATCATCTTCGTGTTAAAGAGCAGGATATTCCTAGGACTGCTTTTCGAACACGCTATGGGCACTATGAGTTCTTGGTTATGCCTTTCGGACTCACTAATGCTCCGGCAGTTTTCATGGGTCTTATGAATTGTGTATTCAGTTCCTTTCTTGATAAATTTTTGATCGTATTCATTGACGACATTTTGGTCTATTCGAAGTCCGAGGAGGAGCACGAACAGCATCTTAGTACGGTTTTGCAGATTTTGAGACAGGAGAAGTTGTATGCTAAATTCTCCAAGTGTGAGTTCTGGCTTAGTCAAGTTGCCTTCCTTGGTCATGTTATATCTGCTGGTGACATTACTATGGACCCTAAGAAAGGTTGAGGCCATCACTAAATGGCCGAGACCTACTACTGATGGAGGTCAGGAGTTTCCTTGGTTTGGCCGGTTACTATCGGAGGTTTGTCGAGGGATTCTCCCAACTTGCCTCACCTTTGACTAAGTTGATGAGGAAGGGGTTAAAATTTGAGTGGACCGAGGAGCAGGAAGAGAGTTTTGAGACTCTGAAGCAGAAACTTGTGTCGGCTCCCATTTTGACACTCCCATCTGGTACGGGCGGATACCAGATCTATAATGATGCTTCCAAGAAAGGGTTAGGTTGTGTTTTGATGCAGCACGGGAAAGTTATTGCGTATGCCTCACGCCAGTTAAGACCCTATGAAGAGAACTACCATACTCATGATCTAGAGCTAGCTGCGGTTGTTTTTGCTCTTAAGATCTGGAGGCATTATTTGTATGGAGACTCTGTCGATATCTTCACTGATCATAAGAGTCTTAAATACATATTTACCCAGAAGGAGTTAAACATGAGACAGCGTAGATGGTTGGAGTTACTAAAGGACTACGACACCAACATTCAGTACCACCCGGGTAAGGCTAATGTAGTTGTCGATGCTCTTAGTTGTAAGTCGGGTATGGTGGCTAGTCTGAAATTCGAGTCTAAGATTTTGCATGATCTTGAACTCATGGAGGTGGAGTTTTGTTTACCGGGACGTGATGGTTATTGGGCCAGCCTAAAAGTTGAGTCTAACTTGATCTTGAAGATTAAGGAAGCTCAGCGTGACGACGGGGAGTTATGGGCCATTGTCCAGAATATAGAGGAAGGGAAACAGTCTGAATTTCAGGTTGACGATGACGACATTATTTGGTTGGGTGAGCGCCTTTGTGTACCAAACGATTATGAAATCCGTGAGATGGTTATGTCAGAAGCTCACAGTTCTCCCTTCACCATACATCCAGGATCCACTAAGATGTATCGGGATTTGAAACAGCATTTCTGGTGGAATAGGATGAAGAAGGATGTGGCCTCGTATGTTGCTAGGTGTTTGACTTGCCAACAAGTGAAGATTGAGCACCAAAGAGCTAGTGGTCTTTTACAGCCATTAGAGATTCCCCAGTGGAAATGGGAAGAGATTACGATGGACTTTGTTATGGGGTTACGGGTTACACGTAAAAGACATGATGCGATCTGGGTAGTCGTTGATTGGATAACCAAGTCAGCTCATTTCCTACCAATTAAGAAGCATTATAGCGTGGCGAAGTTGGCGAAAATTTTCCAGCAGGAGATTGTTAGGTTGCATGGCACTCTGGTTTCGATTGTTTCTGATAGAGATCCGAGGTTTACTTCGCGTTTTTAGAAGATGTTACAAAATGCTTGGGGTTCTCGCCTCAAGTTCAGTATCGCTTTTCACCCGCAGACGGATGGTCAATCGGAGAGGACTATCCTCAGTGTTTGTTAGCGTTTGGTCGCTATCTTTCCGTCGTTAGTTGTCGAATGTGTGCTTCAGGGAAGTAATCCCCGTTGTTCTAGTAGAATTTCTATTATGGCGAAAGCAGAGAAATTCCGCAATCGAACTATTCAATCATTTATTGTATCATTCTCATCGATTGGCATTTCTAAGGCAATCGAGTTATTCAATCATTCCTTGTATCATTTCTATCGATTGTTTTTTTTAAGACAATTGAGTCATTCAATCATTCATTGTATCATTTCCATCGATTGGCCTTTCTAAGGCAATCGAGTTATTCAATCATTCATTGTATTATTTTCATCGATTGTCCTTTCAAAGGCAATCGAGTTATTCAAACATTCATTGTATCATCTTCATCGATTGGCCTTTCTAAGGCAATCGAGTTGTTCAATCATTATTGATGTCGTTTTGGCCGATTGAAGGCATTGACGTATTCGATCATCATCTTCGTTATCGGTAACCGATTAAAGGTGCCGAGACATCCATTGTACAATTGTTATCGGTTAACCGTTCTGAAGGTAATCGGTATATTGAATTGGGATTATCAAAGATAATTCCCATCCGTTGTATAATTATTATCGATTGTCGCTCTAACGGTAATCGATATATTGAATGGGTTTATCAAAGATAATTTCCACCCATTGTCAAAAAGATAATTCCCATCCGTTGAATTATTATTGTCGTGTTGACGATTCAAGGCGGACACTATTATTCTTGTGAACTCGGTAATTTTGTGATCTTTGAAGGTTGAGGATTTCCCGAACTGTTGTGTTGTGATCGTTGCTCGTGTTAATCAGTCCTTAGGGATTTTGATCCCAGGATGGCTCGTCTCGTGTGTGTATTAATTACCAAGAGTTGAAGAGGGCGATGATCAAGAGTAGTATCCTTTACCTCGTATTGATGATCTTTTAGATCAACTTCGAGGAGCTTGATATTTTCCAAGATCGACTTAAGATCTGGATATCACCGATTCTGCGGATTCGAGAGTCGGATATCGCGAGG
The DNA here is from genome assembly GCA_033398695.1 of Orobanche coerulescens. NCBI lineage: Eukaryota > Viridiplantae > Streptophyta > Magnoliopsida > Lamiales > Orobanchaceae > Orobanche > Orobanche coerulescens. The sequence continues at coordinate 154,760,601 of CM065810.1, read as the reverse complement.
ACAGCGTTTCATACACGCTATGGTCATTATGAGCTCGTAGTTATGCCGTTCGGGCTAACTATTGCACCTGTGGTATTCATGGGGGTTAATGAATCGGGTTTTCATCGATTTTTTTTTGGGATCAGTTTGTTGTTGTCTTCATCGAAGACATTTTGATTTATTCTCGTAGCCGAGAGGAATACGAGGTTCATCTTCATCAGGTTCTCGACGTGTTGAGACGAGAGCAACTTTGTGGAAAGTTTTCCAAATATGAGTTCTGGAGGTCCGAAGTGACTTTCTCGGACATGTAATTTCATCTGACAGAGTTCGTGTCGACCCTCAGAAGTCGGAGACTATCCGAGATTGGCGACCTCCGAAAGATATTAAGTAAATCCGATGTTTCCTCGGATTAGTTGGTCAATTATCCAACCCACGACCTGGAGCTAGCAGCCGTGGTTTTCGCGTTGTGGATTTGGCGTCGTTACCTTTATGGCGTCACCTTTCAGTTATTCACCAATCACAAGAGTTGAAGGATATATTTACTCACAAGGAGTTAAATATGCGACAGAGGCGGTGGTTGGGACTACTCAAAGATTTTGATATCGAGATCCTTTACCACCCAGGCAAGGTGAACGTTGTCGCCGACGCTTTGAGTCGTAAGTCCGTTCAAGAGCAAATGCTTGCTCGTTTAACAGTTCTGAAGAAGCTTCTGCTGGAATTCCTTAGACCCGAGATCGAGTGCAGCCCGTGAGTTCAGGGATAGCTTTGTATGTTAGAGATTTCATCGTCACTTGAGGAGGTAATCAGGGAGAATCAGAGTTCAGACCCTTCATTGTTGCGCATCCGTGAAGATGTGGCTCAGGGGAAAGCCCCTGGATTTGTGATCCACGAGGATGGATTTTGAGGTTTAAGAACCGGTTGTGCGTCTGCGAATGACGAGTTGAAAAATTCTATTTTGAGAGAAGCTCATGCTACCCCTTATTACATTCATCAGGGTCCAAAGAAGATGTACAAGAACTTGAAACAAAATTCTTGGTGGAGTAATATGAGCGAGAAGTCGCAAAAATTTGTTTCGAGATGCTTAACTGTCAACAAGTTAAGATTGAACATCGGCGGCCGTGAGTATGTCGATACCGCTCCTATTCCGTAATGGAAGTGGGAAGACATTTATATGGAATTCATCACGAATTGCCGACGAGTCGTCGTGGCGGATCGCTTTACTAATTTAGCTCATTTCCTTGAAATCAAGGATTTGTGGAGTCCCAAGAGAGGCCCGATTGTTCATCAAGGAGATAGTGAGACTGCACGGTACTCCTAAGAGTATCGTTTCCGATCGTGACGGACGATTAGTATCCCATTTTGGAAATCGATTCATTGTCTATGGGAACTCGGCTTAATCTCGATTGCCTTTCATCCTCGGTCAGACGGACAATCGAGAAGAACTATTCGCACAATAGAGGACATGTTGAGGGCATGCGTCCTCGATTGGAAGGACGATTGGGAAGCCCAATTCTTGTTGTTTAAGTCCACGTACAGTATAGTTGGCATGCCTCCATTAAGATGGCACCTTACGAGGCATTGTACGGTCGTCGTTGTCGATCTCCTTTGTGTTGGGATGACTAGTCAGAATCAATCGGCACCGAGCCCGATATGCTTATAGCCGCCCGTGAGAAGGTAGCTTTGATCGAAGTCGTTTGTTGATTTCGAGTCGACAGAAATCATATGCAGATAACCGTCGTCGACCATTAGAGTTTGAGGCTGGTGACCATGTGTTGGTCAAGGTATCCCCGAGTCGTGGTATCTTCCGTTTTGGGAAGAGGGGAAAGTTGAGTCCGAGATTCATTGGACCGTTCGAGATTTTGGATCGAGTAGGCGAGTTAGCTTATCGATTGGCTTTACCTCCGGCGTTGAACCGAATTCATAATGTGTTTCATGTCTCTCAGTTGCGGAAGTATGTTGCCGACCCGAGTCACATACTTCAGTTCGACGAAATCGAGATCGAAGATGATCATTCGTACGAGGAGCGTCCTGTACGAGTGTTAGAGCGGCGAATCAAACAGTTGAGGAACAAGACAATCCCTTTGAGATATGTTGGACCCTTTGAGATTTTAGAGCGGGTTGGGGATCTCGCCTATCGGTTGGGTCTTCTGTCGTCGTTAAGTCAGGTGCATAATGTGTTTCATGTCTCACAGTTGAGGAAATACGTGTCGGATCCTAGCCATATTATTGATTTCGGGAAGATTGCATTGGGATCCGACGTCACCTTTGAAGAGAAACCGATTCGGATCTTGGAACGTCGGGTGAAACAACTTAGACGTAAAACTATTCCGTTGGTGAAGGTGAAATGGTCAAGACATGGGACGGAGGAAGCTACATGGGAAACCGAGGACACAAGAAGGGTAAACTTAGCCCGAGGTATGTTGGACCCTTTGAGATTTTAGAGCGGGTTGGGGATCTCGCCTATCGGTTGGGTCTTCTGTCGTCGTTAAGTCAGGTGCATAATGTGTTTCATGTCTCACAGTTGAGGAAATACGTGTCGGATCCTAGCCATATTATTGATTTCGGGAAGATTGCATTGGGATCCGACGTCACCTTTGAAGAGAAACCGATTCGGATCTTGGAACGTCGGGTGAAACAACTTAGACGTAAAACTATTCCGTTGGTGAAGGTGAAATGGTCAAGACATGGGACGGAGGAAGCTACATGGGAAACCGAGGACAGCATGAAGTCGAAGTATCCGGAGTTGTTCACATTTTAAGTTTCGGGACGAAACTTTTTGTTATAGGGGAGGAATGTAATATTCGTACCTTTTATTTCCCGGTTTATTTGTTATTGTTCGATTTTGGTTGTTTACCTCGGACCGTTCCGGTTTATTGGATATTATTTTTCGTTGCTTGTATTTTCTCGGACCATTGGGTCGGCATGTCGTGTTGTGGTTTTATCGTCTTTTTCAGCTGTGGTAGCGACGTCATGTGACCAGAGACTGCAGCATGACTCTGTGCAAAACGGCGCAAGACTCGCGGCATTTTGCGCCGTATCGCATAGGTGCGCGCACTATCTCGCAACACGGCGCAAGACCAGCGGCACTTTGCACTGTGTCTTTGTGCCGTGTCGCACAGGGGTCGCTCACTGACTTACAATACGGCGATAAACACGGCGCTAGTTGGGCCGTTTGTTGCGCCGTGTTCCATCCAGTATATATAGGACAGACGGGTGTTTTAACCCCATTTTCTCCTTTTCCTCTCGGTTTTCACTCCTCCTTGGCGATTTCGAGCGATCTCACTCAGATATTACATTCCATCATCTTATAACTCGGAATTGGATATTCTAGCACGAATCAACCATCTTCCTTCCACCATTTCATCGTTGAATTGAGGTATTTTGGCATTATACCTAATGTTAGGGTTCTTGACTATAATTCATTTTTCTTTCCGTTTTTGCTTCGATTGATGGTGGATTATAGTTATGTAATCATGGTTTTAGTTTTTCCTAGAAGTTTTGTGGTTTAATTCCGAGTTTTTCCCTTCGTTAATCAAGTTTAACCCTTATGCCTTCATAGTGTTCGGTGTATTGTCCTTAAGGGTAGAACGTCATATGATTCGTGATTTTTCAGTGGGATTGTAGTTAATCGAGTCTCTATTGTTGTTAGGATCTGGAATTGGAGATAATTCGGACCGAAGCCTTTTCGTTAAATCGTCCACTTTGTATTTTAGGAACCAAGGCAAGTACTTTATTGCTTTATATTATGGCATGCATTTCGGTAATGGAATCGTGATGTTGGAGTGTTTTAAGGATGTTCTCTGGGTACTCTCACCTGGGGTTGCTCGACGGGGCACACAGGGACTTGGTCGTGTGGTCTTGTGCGAGGGTTACCTTCAAGGGGAGGTATTCTCACCTGGGGATTGGCTCGACGGGGACCACAGGGACTTGACCGAGTGGTCTTGCGCGAGAATTACCTTGAGTGATATTTTTTATTGATGAATGATGATGGATATTCCGGAATATCATGCCTATGAAATGTTTTATAAATGATTTTTGGAAATGCCTGTGTATTAAAATACTGTAATATTGTACTTGCACTAGCTGTTGTTGCTAACCCCTCGTTGGGGTGGAATGTTTATGCATTTCAGGTGGTATCGAGATTCAAGAGCCTACACGTGGTCCACACGGAGTTGACGGGTGTAACACCCCGAGATATTCGGAATAATTACAGCGTCGTAAACCCTTTAAGTAAGGATTTACAAGGCTAATTAAAAAGAAAGTAAATCTAAGACATCAAAACTGCGGAAATTCAAGTTTGTGAAAACGTACAACTGGTTCAACGAGTAATTTAATACAACCATATCGAATTAATATCAATAAGATACGCGTACTCGAGTACAGAAACCAAACCAAGAAAACAAATCTCCAATAACAATAAACATCACTGAACCCCTTCATCGTCACGTCGGTACTGTGGCTGTTTCCCTGCTCCTCGGCTACCTGAACATCAAAACAAATGTCCACCCCCGAAGGGGTTAGCAAAACGATGCTAGTACAAGTATCATATTAAACAATTCGAATATGCATCAACAATACATAACAAGATACACCACACGGACTTCCGCTACCGGAATCCGACAATGCGAATCTACAAGATTCCATTACACAGCATGGGTATTCCAATGATCCAGCGCCCTCAGCATAGATCCCAAGATGATCCCGTCGGACCAACACGAGGTGGAAATAACCCGTCCAATGATCCAGCGCCCTCAGCCTAGATCCCAAGATGATCCCGTCGGACCAACACGAGGTGGACATCCGATCCAGCGCCCTCAGCATAGATCGTACAACGTATACAAACACAACTCATGCATACACATATGCCAAATCATTATGTTCATCAACATGAACATATAAACACTATATAACGAATATCATGGCAAATCAACGAAGTAAATATCATGTTCAACAACATGAATACTCATACGCATGCTCCAAAAAAATACCGATATTAACATATCACGATACTTGCCTTGAAGATGGCAAGAACGATATACTTCAATGATCTCAACACTCTCGAAAGTCGCCTCCTTCGATCAACGTAGCAAGCTTGAACCTTAACAAAAGGAATGATATACAAATCATCTCAAGTCGAACAATGGTTTAACAATTGCCTATGGCCGAAAAGCTCAAAATAAACAATGCATGCGGATTGCTTAGCGCGCTACGTACTCTACGTAACGTGCGCTAAGCCGACTGTTAGCGACGCTATCGTATAAGACTAGCGTCGCTAGCCACGGATCGCGCGATCGGCTGGTGGTCTCATAACGTACGCTACGTACGTTTCGTGCGTTAACTGAACCCCGATAGCGCACGTTAACTCACACATGTTAGCGTGCGCTAATCTTGCATGGCAGAATACTGCAAACCGAAAACTGGGTTGAATGGTGAAGAACTCATGAATTCTACCGTGATAATACAAGTTATCCTCGGGCATATCATGCTAATAAGGTTTGCAGAAGTTTTATGATTATGAAATACAAATATACGGATAGTCATCTCAATATCATAATCCATCTACGATCTTCAAGAAATAATCTAAGTTCCGATCGTCTTACGTTCCAAAACACATGATTCCAACGTGTACAACGTAGCAACTGGGTAATATCCGATTACAGATCATAAATCGATTTGAACATGCTTAGGAGTCCTTATAATAAGATGGTTGAAAGGTTCATACGATATATAGTGCCGATACGTCAAAAGTATCCTTCTAACATGTGATGACCGATTATAACGAAATACTTGCTATCCAAACATGATTCAAACTTCCTTAGGAACATTACTAACATCGGTGAAGAATCACCTACCTCAAAGTAGTGAAGAACACGGAGGAAAATGAAGCAATCCAACACCGAAGGCTAGAACACCAATCTCTGAGGAACTTCTCGGTCTTCCTCCTAATCGTGACATTGAATTTAGTATTGATTTGATTCCGGTGCTGAACCCATCTCTAAGGCTCCGTATCGCATGGCTCCTACCGAATTGAAAGAGTTGAAAGATCAACTACAGAACTCCTTGAGAGTGGATTCATTCCTCCGAGTGTATCCCCGTGGGGAGCACATGTCCTATTTGTAAAGAAGAAAGATGGTAGTATGAGGTTGTGTATAGACTACCGGGAGTTGAACCGCATCACTATTCATAATCGTTATCATTTGCCTCGTATTGACGATTTGTTTGACCAGCTCCAAGGGGCTAAATATTTTTCTAAAATTGGCCTTCGGTCCGGTTATCATCATCTTCGTGTTAAAGAGCAGGATATTCCTAGGACTGCTTTTCGAACACGCTATGGGCACTATGAGTTCTTGGTTATGCCTTTCGGACTCACTAATGCTCCGGCAGTTTTCATGGGTCTTATGAATTGTGTATTCAGTTCCTTTCTTGATAAATTTTTGATCGTATTCATTGACGACATTTTGGTCTATTCGAAGTCCGAGGAGGAGCACGAACAGCATCTTAGTACGGTTTTGCAGATTTTGAGACAGGAGAAGTTGTATGCTAAATTCTCCAAGTGTGAGTTCTGGCTTAGTCAAGTTGCCTTCCTTGGTCATGTTATATCTGCTGGTGACATTACTATGGACCCGGCAAAGGTTGAGGCCATCACTAAATGGCCGAGACCTACTACGGTGACTGAGGTCAGGAGTTTCCTTGGTTTGGCCGGTTACTATCGGAGGTTTGTCGAGGGATTCTCCCAACTTGCCTCACCTTTGACTAAGTTGATGAGGAAGGGGTTAAAATTTGAGTGGACCGAGGAGCAGGAAGAGAGTTTTGAGACTCTGAAGCAGAAACTTGTGTCGGCTCCCATTTTGACACTCCCATCTGGTACGGGCGGATACCAGATCTATAATGATGCTTCCAAGAAAGGGTTAGGTTGTGTTTTGATGCAGCACGGGAAAGTTATTGCGTATGCCTCACGCCAGTTAAGACCCTATGAAGAGAACTACCATACTCATGATCTAGAGCTAGCTGCGGTTGTTTTTGCTCTTAAGATCTGGAGGCATTATTTGTATGGAGACTCTGTCGATATCTTCACTGATCATAAGAGTCTTAAATACATATTTACCCAGAAGGAGTTAAACATGAGACAGCGTAGATGGTTGGAGTTACTAAAGGACTACGACACCAACATTCAGTACCACCCGGGTAAGGCTAATGTAGTTGTCGATGCTCTTAGTTGTAAGTCGGGTATGGTGGCTAGTCTGAAATTCGAGTCTAAGATTTTGCATGATCTTGAACTCATGGAGGTGGAGTTTTGTTTACCGGGACGTGATGGTTATTGGGCCAGCCTAAAAGTTGAGTCTAACTTGATCTTGAAGATTAAGGAAGCTCAGCGTGACGACGGGAGTTATGGGCCATTGTCCGTAATATAGAGGAAGGGAAACGATCAATTTCGAGTTGACGATGACGACATTATTTGGTTGGGTGAGCGCCTTTGTGTACCAAACGATTATGAAATCCGTGAGATGGTTATGTCGAAGCTCACGGTTCTCCCTTCACCATACATCCAGGATCCACTAAGATGTATCGGGATTTGAAACAAGATTTACGGTGGAATAGGATGAAGAAGGATGTGGCCTCGTATGTTGCTAGGTGTTTGACTTGCCAACAAGTGAAGATTGAGCACCAAAGAGCTAGTGGTCTTTTACAGCCATTAGAGATTCCCCAGTGGAAATGGGAAGAGATTACGATGGACTTTGTTATGGGGTTACGGGTTACACGTAAAAGACATGATGCGATCTGGGTAGTCGTTGATTGGATAACCAAGTCAGCTCATTTCCTACCAATTAAGAAGCATTATAGCGTGGCGAAGTTGGCGAAAATTTTCCAGCAGGAGATTGTTAGGTTGCATGGCACTCTGGTTTCGATTGTTTCTGATAGAGATCCGAGGTTTACTTCGCGTTTTTAGAAGATGTTACAAAATGCTTGGGGTTCTCGCCTCAAGTTCAGTATCGCTTTTCACCCGCAGACGGATGGTCAATCGGAGAGGACTATTCAAAATACTATCCTCAGTGTTTGTTAGCGTTTGGTCGCTATCTTTCCGTCGTTAGTTGTCGAATGTGTGCTTCAGGGAAGTAATCCCCGTTGTTCTAGTAGAATTTCTATTATGGCGAAAGCAGAGAAATTCCGCAATCGAACTATTCAATCATTTATTGTATCATTCTCATCGATTGGCATTTCTAAGGCAATCGAGTTATTCAATCATTCCTTGTATCATTTCTATCGATTGTTTTTTTTAAGACAATTGAGTCATTCAATCATTCATTGTATCATTTCCATCGATTGGCCTTTCTAAGGCAATCGAGTTATTCAATCATTCATTGTATTATTTTCATCGATTGTCCTTTCAAAGGCAATCGAGTTATTCAAACATTCATTGTATCATCTTCATCGATTGGCCTTTCTAAGGCAATCGAGTTGTTCAATCATTATTGATGTCGTTTTGGCCGATTGAAGGCATTGACGTATTCGATCATCATCTTCGTTATCGGTAACCGATTAAAGGTGCCGAGACATCCATTGTACAATTGTTATCGGTTAACCGTTCTGAAGGTAATCGGTATATTGAATTGGGATTATCAAAGATAATTCCCATCCGTTGTATAATTATTATCGATTGTCCGCTCTAACGGTAATCGATATATTGAATTGGGTTTATCAAAGATAATTTCCACCCATTGTCAAAAAGATAATTCCCATCCGTTGAATTATTATTGTCGTGTTGACCGATTCAAGGCGACACTATTATTCTTGTGAACTCGGTAATTTTGTGATCTTTGAAGGTTGAGGATTTCCCGAACTGTTGTGTTGTGATCGTTGCTCGTGTTAATCAGTCCTTAGGGATTTTGATCCCAGGATGGCTCGTCTCGTGTGTGTATTAATTACCAAGAGTTGAAGAGGGCGATGATCAAGAGTAGTATCCTTTACCTCGTATTGATGATCTTTTAGATCAACTTCAGGGAGCTTCAGTATTTTCCAAGATCGACTTAAGATCTGGATATCACCAGCCATGGATTCGAGAGTCGGATATCGCGAGACGGCTTTCATACACGCTATGGTCATTATGAGCTCGTAGTTATGCCGTTCGGGCTAACTATTGCACCTGTGGTATTCATGGGGGTTAATGAATCGGGTTTTCATCGATTTTTTTTTGGGATCAGTTTGTTGTTGTCTTCATCGAAGACATTTTGATTTATTCTCGTAGCCGAGAGGAATACGAGGTTCATCTTCATCAGGTTCTCGACGTGTTGAGACGAGAGCAACTTTGTGGAAAGTTTTCCAAATATGAGTTCTGGAGGTCCGAAGTGACTTTCTCGGACATGTAATTTCATCTGACAGAGTTCGTGTCGACCCTCAGAAGTCGGAGACTATCCGAGATTGGCGACCTCCGAAAGATATTAAGTAAATCCGATGTTTCCTCGGATTAGTTGGTCAATTATCCAACCCACGACCTGGAGCTAGCAGCCGTGGTTTTCGCGTTGTGGATTTGGCGTCGTTACCTTTATGGCGTCACCTTTCAGTTATTCACCAATCACAAGAGTTGAAGGATATATTTACTCACAAGGAGTTAAATATGCGACAGAGGCGGTGGTTGGGACTACTCAAAGATTTTGATATCGAGATCCTTTACCACCCAGGCAAGGTGAACGTTGTCGCCGACGCTTTGAGTCGTAAGTCCGTTCAAGAGCAAATGCTTGCTCGTTTAACAGTTCAGAAGAAGCTTCAGCAGGAATTCCTTAGACCCGAGATCGAGGTCTGGCTTCAGCGAGTTCAGGGATAGCTTTGTATGTTAGAGATTTCATCGTCACTTGAGGAGGTAATCAGGGAGAATCAGAGTTCAGACCCTTCATTGTTGCGCATCCGTGAAGATGTGGCTCAGGGGAAAGCCCCTGGATTCGTGATCCACGAGGATGGATTTTGAGGTTTAAGAACCGGTTGTGCGTACCGGCGAATGACGAGTTGAAAAATTCTATTTTGAGAGAAGCTCATGCTACCCCTTATTCTGTTCATCCGGTCCAAGAAGATGTACAAGAACTTGAAACAAAATTACCGTGGAGTAATATGAAGCGAGAAGTCGCAAAAATTTGTTTCGAGATGCTTAACTCACAACAAGTTAAGATTGAACATCGGCGACCGCGAGTATGCGATACCGCTCCCTATTCCGTAATGGAAGTGGGAAGACATTTATATGGAATTCATCACGAATTGCCGACGAGTCGTCGTGGCGGATCGCTTTACTAATTTAGCTCATTTCCTTGAAATCAAGGATTTGTGGAGTCCCAAGAGATCGCCCATTGTTCATCAAGGAGATAGTGAGATCGCACGCATCTCTAAGAGTATCGTTTCCGATCGTGACGGACGATTAGTATCCCATTTTTGGAAATCATTCATTGTGCTATGGGAACTCGGCTTAATCTCGATTGCCTTTCATCCTCAAATCGACGGACAATCGAGAGAACTATTCGGACAATAGAGGACATGTTGAGGGCATGCGTCCTCGATTGGAAGGACGATTGGGAAGCCCAATTACTGTTGTTTAAGTCCACGTACAGTATAGTTGGCATGCCTCCATTAAGATGGCACCTTACGAGGCATTGTACGGTCGTCGTTGTCGATCTCCTTTGTGTTGGGATGACTTGTCAGAATCAATCGGCACCGAGCCCGATATGCTTATAGCTGCCCGTGAGAAGGTAGCTTTGATCGGAGTCGTTTGTTGATTTCAGTCGGCTGAAATCATATGCGTATAACCGCCGACCATTAGAGTTTGAGGCCGGTGACCATGTGTTGGTCAAGGTATCCCCGAGTCGTGGTATCTTCCGTTTTGGGAAGAGGGAAAGTTGAGTCCGAGATTCATTGGACCGTTCGAGATTTTGGATCGAGTAGGCGAGTTAGCTTATCGATTGGCTTTACCTCCGGCGTTGAACCGAATTCATAATGTGTTTCATGTCTCTCAGTTGCGGAAGTATGTTGCCGACCCGAGTCACATACTTCAGTTCGACGAAATCGAGATCGAAGATGATCATTCGTACGAGGAGCGTCCTGTACGAGTGTTAGAGCGGCGAATCAAACAGTTGAGGAACAAGACAATCCCTTTGGTCAAGATTCGGTGGTCTAGACATGGAGTCGAAGAGGCCACTTGGGAAACCGAGGAGAATATGCGGGAGAGTTATCCCGAGTTGTTTGACCCTTAGTTTCGGGGACGAAACTCCTTTTAAGGGGGGGAGTATGTAATACCCGGTTGTAATTCATTCCTTTTCATTCAGTAATTATCAGTCTGTAATTGTCACTCAGTGTATTTTCACTCAATTATAATCATTCATCAATCATGTTCATTCACCGTGTTCACCGTTTGGAAAAACTTCGAGTTGTGTATCATTATTGTTCATTGTTTCAACTTTCCTCTTATGAGTTCGACTTTGTTAAATCACCATTAATTTTTGGTAACTCCAAAAATTCTAAATCTTTGCAATATTATAGAGCATCGAGTTAGCTTTCCAATGGTTCAAACGGTGAGTCAATCGGAGTCCGGACGAGAGAGTTATGGTCGTTTCAGTTTTTGGCGATCATCGCCGACCGAACTCGGCCGTGTCGTCCGACACGGCCCGTGCATTTCGTCCGGAAATGCGAGTTTACGCCGACTGACTCGGCCGTGTCGTCCGACACGGCCCGTGCTGCATTTCTTCCGGATAAGCTCGAACGATCGCCGACACGCCCGGCCGTGTCCCGGGACACGGCCGAGTCATGCCGAGTCGCCGCTTGACGGTCATCGCTTGAGGCCCTCCGCCGCGACCGTGTCAAGCCGGACACGGTCGAGTCCCTCGCTGCCACTGTCGGCCAATCAGTGCGACACGACCGTGCCGATCGGCACGGGCCGTGTCCGGCAGGGTAGTCAACCCCTATAAATTCATTTTTTCAGCATTTCAGCCCATTTTTCTTCCTTTTCTTCACCTTCAACCGAGAGATAAGGCTTGAGGGAGGGTTTTTCCTTCACAAATCATTTGGGTGTTTGATTTTCTTCATCTCCTTTCGATCGTGAAGCCCGGGTAATCTATCTAACGCGTGTTCTTCGGATTAAAGTACTTGTATCTTCAAGAGGTAATTCCTTCAACACTTTGGACTTCGATTTTGTGTTGAGATATGATGTTTTGGACGTTATAATCATGTTATATGAAGAGATATGTATATGATTATGAGTTTGTATAAGGATTCATTGGATTATTGAGGGATTATTCAAGAACACTTTGAATATCGAGTTGGAATTGGGGATTTTCGACTAATTGTTGTTATAATCACGTTTTCGGATATTCATAACGGATTATTGATCGTATTGGAGATGTTTTGTTGGTTTGAAACACTTCTTGGGTATTTTGATATTGGTATATCGAGGTTTGATTGTAAACAATCGGAGTTTGGATACAACGTGTTTGATTTAATGCCTCTATGGACTTGGTTTAGTCGTATCGACGTTTTGAGTTCGTTATATTCGTGTTTAATTCGTATATTGATCGGATTGTCGGTAATTGTATTGAATTAAGGTTGTTCGTGCGACCGACACTTCATTTAGGACATTTGTTCGTGGAAGGACTTTCTTCATCGGTATTTAGTAAGTTAATTCTTACTCAGTTAAAAGGATATTCATACCTTTTGTTGTTGTTCATTCATAATCATAACTCATTCATCATTATATTAACCGTATCAAAACTTGTTGTTGTCAATTAATTACTTCAGTCATAAGGAACGACGGTTCCAATCTTTTCATTGAGCTGTCATTTATTTCATTACCATTCCATTTCGGTGAGTCATTATTCATTTTCGATGTCACTTTTGTTATATCGTGGCATTCCGGGTCATACTGGCGTGCCTGTTGGTATGTGTTGGATTTTCATGTCGGGCACGTGATGGTCATGTATTGGGAGTGATACATTGGACCGTGCACACGGGTCATATTGTCTCGTGAGACTGATTAGGTACAAGACCACACGTGTATTTGATCGATACTCGTCGGTGGCTTGTGCACGGACACATTTCCATCCCGGGCGTAGTGTGGCGCCACCCTTTGAGCCGTACTGTTAGTTGATTCATATAGCATGTTTGATTGCGTATGTTTCGACAGGATATTTCATAATTTCAGATATAATCATGATTGTGTTTATTCAACTCTGGAGGATTGTTGTTCTTTGTAACTGACCCCGTTTGGGGATTTTGTTTTTCAGGTCATGGCAAGGCAAACGCACGGGAATAGCATGTTGATGTCGAGGAGTCCTAGTGATACTAGTAGGGGGCCCCGATCTTTCAGTTATTCATGTTATTGTCCTTTATTTTTCCGCTGCAGACTTTCATTTGAATACTCCGTTTCATTCAGTGTTGTGTATTTTATCTTCATATAAAATACACTAGTATTCGGTATTGTCCTGGTGTGTTGTAACTAAACTCCTCGTCGGAGTAACTATTACTGTAATGTAGTTCGGTACTACATTTATCTTGTGTAATTCATTCATTTTCACTTGCCTGGTGGGTCCCAGTTGGGGATCTACGACACTGTAATATCCGCCTAGTTTGGGGTGTTACAGAGTTGGTATCGGAGCGTGGTTTTGAATACTACCCTCCAAGTCATGTCTCATTTGAAATCATCGTCATCGGACTAGTATCATTGGACTTTCGCGTCACGTGTGACCTGTGCAGATGCCGAGCCAATCAGACCGAAAGAACTGTAAGACTTCTAACGCCATGGTATAATTTCTGGCAATAGTCATTCATTCATCATTCATCATTTAACAATCCTCAAACATCATCATTCATTATGATCGGGACGATCATATTAACTCATCAATCACTTAATTCATTTCATTACTCAGTTAATAATCAGGACGATCATGTTAACTCATTAATTACTCAATTCGTTTCATTACTCAATTGTCAATCTGGATTATCATATTATCAATCTTGTTAAGTTATTCAAGATAATCATTTCAAGAATTTCATCAGATAATCATGTAACTTCAGTAAATCATTCATATAATCACTAAGTTAGAGCATGTATACTCATTTTCATCATTTCATGACATAATCATAACGTGCTAATCATGCGGGAAATATAATCATTATGCGACCTTCCTACTTCAGTATGGAGAGAACTGTCAGGGGATGCACGGGGAGAGACCGCGGTGCGGACCGAAACCCGAGAAATAATCACTCGGCGGAAATCGTGCCCAGACTCGGCTCGATCGGAAGATGCTCGGGTTGATCCACTCACTTTTATGTGCCATGATGACCCATGTGCGGTTGCTCAATCATCATTGCGCCACTGACCGGATTAATCGAGAGAACTCTCCCGTATGAGCCACCGCTAAGGAAAGTGCTGAACAACAACCTTCATTTGTCGGCAAGAAATCAACGGCGTAATCAATCCGAAGGCGGTCGATCAACCTTCAAGAAGCCTCGTGTGAGTCCTATCGTTTCGAGCGACCTCCTACGGTGCATAGTCGCGGGATCTCATTCCCGAGCTGGCCTCGCCATCACCTGTTTCAATTGTGGAACGCCGGGTCATTTCAGCACTGAGTGTCTGAAACCGTCTATCACGTGCTATAATTGTGGGAATTTTGGGCATAAGGCCCGTTTTTGCCGAAAGGACTCCAAGTCAACTCCGGCGGCATCTCAGGCCCCGAAGCAACCAGCGTTTCAGAATCAGACTGCTTTGTCATCGTCGTTTAAGACAATGGAAGCAAATAGAGTTGGAGCTCGTATTTATCGACGGAGCGTCGGTCGGGCCGCAAGTCCCAGTTAATATGATGAGGAGGATCGACGATCCGGTGGTCCGAATGATTTCGTATACTCGTAATTTTATTTCAACCTGTGTGTACCTTTTGATCTTTGGTACACCGCATTCATTCATTTTTGAATCATGCTTGAATAGACTTATTTCGGGTTAGTCCTACTTAATGACCGCGATTGGTTGATGGATCTAATCGTGGTGAATTTATCTTAGGATGATGTAATTTCGGTATTAGTTGGTTTAACCGTCTCGATACTATCCTCAGTGTTTGTTAGCGTTTGGTCGCTATCTTTCCGTCGTTAGTTGTCGAATGTGTGCTTCAGGGAAGTAATCCCCGTTGTTCTAGTAGAATTTCTATTATGGCGAAAGCAGAGAAATTCCGCAATCGAACTATTCAATCATTTATTGTATCATTCTCATCGATTGGCATTTCTAAGGCAATCGAGTTATTCAATCATTCCTTGTATCATTTCTATCGATTGTTTTTTTTAAGACAATTGAGTCATTCAATCATTCATTGTATCATTTCCATCGATTGGCCTTTCTAAGGCAATCGAGTTATTCAATCATTCATTGTATTATTTTCATCGATTGTCCTTTCAAAGGCAATCGAGTTATTCAAACATTCATTGTATCATCTTCATCGATTGGCCTTTCTAAGGCAATCGAGTTGTTCAATCATTATTGATGTCGTTTTGGCCGATTGAAGGCATTGACGTATTCGATCATCATCTTCGTTATCGGTAACCGATTAAAGGTGCCGAGACATCCATTGTACAATTGTTATCGGTTAACCGTTCTGAAGGTAATCGGTATATTGAATTGGGATTATCAAAGATAATTCCCATCCGTTGTATAATTATTATCGATTGTCCGCTCTAACGGTAATCGATATATTGAATTGGGTTTATCAAAGATAATTTCCACCCATTGTCAAAAAGATAATTCCCATCCGTTGAATTATTATTGTCGTGTTGACCGATTCAAGGCAGCACACTATTATTCTTGTGAACTCGGTAATTTTGTGATCTTTGAAGGTTGAGGATTTCCCGAACTGTTGTGTTGTGATCGTTGCTCGTGTTAATCAGTCCTTAGGGATTTTGATCCCAGGATGGCTCGTCTCGTGTGTGTATTAATTACCAAGAGTTGAAGAGGGCGATGATCAAGAGTAGTATCCTTTACCTCGTATTGATGATCTTTTAGATCAACTTCAGGGAGCTTCAGTATTTTCCAAGATCGACTTAAGATCTGGATATCACCAGTTGCGGATTCGAGAGTCGGATATCGCGAGGACAGCGTTTCATACACGCTATGGTCATTATGAGCTCGTAGTTATGCCGTTCGGGCTAACTATTGCACCTGTGGTATTCATGGGGGTTAATGAATCGGGTTTTCATCGATTTTTTTTTGGGATCAGTTTGTTGTTGTCTTCATCGAAGACATTTTGATTTATTCTCGTAGCCGAGAGGAATACGAGGTTCATCTTCATCAGGTTCTCGACGTGTTTAGACGAGAGCAACTTTGTGGAAAGTTTTCCAAATATGAGTTCTGGAGGTCCGAAGTGACTTTCTCGGACATGTAATTTCATCTGACAGAGTTCGTGTCGACCCTCAGAAGTCGGAGACTATCCGAGATTGGCGACCTCCGAAAGATATTAAGTAAATCCGATGTTTCCTCGGATTAGTTGGTCAATTATCCAACCCACGACTGGAGCTAGCGGTAGTGGTTTTCGCGTTGTGGATTTGGCGTCGTTACCTTTATGGCGTCACCTTTCAGTTATTCACCAATCACAAGAGTTGAAGGATATATTTACTCACAAGGAGTTAAATATGCGACAGAGGCGGTGGTTGGGACTACTCAAAGATTTTGATATCGAGATCCTTTACCACCCAGGCAAGGTGAACGTTGTCGCCGACGCTTTGAGTCGTAAGTCCGTTCAAGAGCAAATGCTTGCTCGTTTAACGATTCGAAGAAGCTTCAAGGAATTCCTTAGACCCGAGATCGAGGTCCGGCTTCAGCGAGTTCGGGATAGCTTTGTATGTTAGAGATTTCATCGTCACTTGAGGAGGTAATCGGGAGAATCGAGTTCGCACCTTCATTGTTGCGCATCCGTGAAGATGTGGCTCGGAAAGCCCTGGATTCGTGATCCACGAGGATGGATTTTGAGGTTTAAGAACCGCCAGCGTGACTGCGAATGACGAGTTGAAAAATTCTATTTTGAGAGAAGCTCATGCTACCCCTTATTCTGTTCATCCGGGGTCCAGCAAGATGTACAAGAACTTGAAACAAAATTACTGGTGGAGTAATATGAAGCGAGAAGTCGCAAAAATTTGTTTCGAGATGCTTAACCTGTCAACAAGTTAAGATTGAACATCAGCGACCGGCGAGTATGCTGATACCGCTCCCTATTCCAGAATGGAAGTGGGAAGACATTTATATGGAATTCATCACGAATTGCCGACGAGTCGTCGTGGCGGACTGCTTTACTAATTTAGCTCATTTCCTTGAAATCAAGGATTTGTGGAGTCCCAAGAGACTGGCCCAGTTGTTCATCAAGGAGATAGTGAGACTGCACGGTACTCCTAAGAGTATCGTTTCCGATCGTGACGGACGATTAGTATCCCATTTTTGGAAATCAGTTCATTGTGCTATGGGAACTCAGCTTAATCTCAGTATTGCCTTTCATCCTCAGTCCGACGGACAATCAGAGAGAACTATTCAGACAATAGAGGACATGTTGAGGGCATGCGTCCTCGATTGGAAGGACGATTGGGAAGCCCAATTACTGTTGTTTAAGTCCACGTACAGTATAGTTGGCATGCCTCCATTAAGATGGCACCTTACGAGGCATTGTACGGTCGTCGTTGTCGATCTCCTTTGTGTTGGGATGACTTGTCAGAATCAATCGGCACCGAGCCCGATATGCTTATAGCTGCCCGTGAGAAGGTAGCTTTGATCAGGAGTCGTTTGTTGACAGCTCAGAGTCGACAGAAATCATATGCAGATAACCGTCGTCGACCATTAGAGTTTGAGGCTGGTGACCATGTGTTGGTCAAGGTATCCCCGAGTCGTGGTATCTTCCGTTTTGGGAAGAGGGGAAAGTTGAGTCCGAGATTCATTGGACCGTTCGAGATTTTGGATCGAGTAGGCGAGTTAGCTTATCGATTGGCTTTACCTCCGGCGTTGAACCGAATTCATAATGTGTTTCATGTCTCTCAGTTGCGGAAGTATGTTGCCGACCCGAGTCACATACTTCAGTTCGACGAAATCGAGATCGAAGATGATCATTCGTACGAGGAGCGTCCTGTACGAGTGTTAGAGCGGCGAATCAAACAGTTGAGGAACAAGACAATCCCTTTGGTCAAGATTCGGTGGTCTAGACATGGAGTCGAAGAGGCCACTTGGGAAACCGAGGAGAATATGCGGGAGAGTTATCCCGAGTTGTTTGACCCTTAGTTTCGGGGACGAAACTCCTTTTAAGGGGGGGAGTATGTAATACCCGGTTGTAATTCATTCCTTTTCATTCAGTAATTATCAGTCTGTAATTGTCACTCAGTGTATTTTCACTCAATTATAATCATTCATCAATCATGTTCATTCACCGTGTTCACCGTTTGGAAAAACTTCGAGTTGTGTATCATTATTGTTCATTGTTTCAACTTTCCTCTTATGAGTTCGACTTTGTTAAATCACCATTAATTTTTGGTAACTCCAAAAATTCTAAATCTTTGCAATATTATAGAGCATCGAGTTAGCTTTCCAATGGTTCAAACGGTGAGTCAATCGAGTCCTGACGAGAGTTATGGTCGTTTGATTTTGGCGATCACCGCCGATCAACTCGGCCGTGTCGTCCGACACGGCCCTGCTGCATTTCGTCCCGGAAATGCGAAGTTTCGCCGACCAGACTCGGCCGTGTCGTCCGACACGGCCTGCGCTGCATTTCTTCCGGATAAGCTGGAACGAGCTGACACGCCCGACCGTGTCCCGGGACACGGCCGAGTCATGCCGAAGTCGCCGTCGGACGGTCATCCGCTTGTGAGGCCCTCCGCGCCGCGACCGTGTCAAGCCGGACACGGTCGAGTCCCCGCCGCCACCGTCGGCCAATGCGGCGACACGACCGTGCCGATCGGCACGGCCGTGTCCGGCAGGTAGTCAACCCCTATAAATTCATTTTTTCAAAGATTTCAGCCCATTTTTCTTCCTTTTCTTCACCTTCAACCGAGAGATAAGGCTTGAGGGAGGGTTTTTCCTTCACAAATCATTTGGGTGTTTGATTTTCTTCATCTCCTTTCGATCGTGAAGCCCGGGTAATCTATCTAACGCGTGTTCTTCGGATTAAAGTACTTGTATCTTCAAGAGGTAATTCCTTCAACACTTTGGACTTCGATTTTGTGTTGAGATATGATGTTTTGGACGTTATAATCATGTTATATGAAGAGATATGTATATGATTATGAGTTTGTATAAGGATTCATTGGATTATTGAGGGATTATTCAAGAACACTTTGAATATCGAGTTGGAATTGGGGATTTTCGACTAATTGTTGTTATAATCACGTTTTCGGATATTCATAACGGATTATTGATCGTATTGGAGATGTTTTGTTGGTTTGAAACACTTCTTGGGTATTTTGATATTGGTATATCGAGGTTTGATTGTAAACAATCGGAGTTTGGATACAACGTGTTTGATTTAATGCCTCTATGGACTTGGTTTAGTCGTATCGACGTTTTGAGTTCGTTATATTCGTGTTTAATTCGTATATTGATCGGATTGTCGGTAATTGTATTGAATTAAGGTTGTTCGTGCGACCGACACTTCATTTAGGACATTTGTTCGTGGAAGGACTTTCTTCATCGGTATTTAGTAAGTTAATTCTTACTCAGTTAAAAGGATATTCATACCTTTTGTTGTTGTTCATTCATAATCATAACTCATTCATCATTATATTAACCGTATCAAAACTTGTTGTTGTCAATTAATTACTTCAGTCATAAGGAACGACGGTTCCAATCTTTTCATTGAGCTGTCATTTATTTCATTACCATTCCATTTCGGTGAGTCATTATTCATTTTCGATGTCACTTTTGTTATATCGTGGCATTCCGGGTCATACTGGCGTGCCGGTTGGTATGTGTTGGATTTTCATGTCGGGCACGTGATGGTCATGTATTGGGAGTGATACATTGGACCGTGCACACGGGTCATATTGTCTCGTGAGACTGATTAGGTACAAGACCACACGTGTATTTGATCGATACTCGTCGGTGGCTTGTGCACGGACACATTTCCATCCCGGGCGTAGTGTGGCGCCACCCTTTGAGCCGTACTGTTAGTTGATTCATATAGCATGTTTGATTGCGTATGTTTCGACAGGATATTTCATAATTTCAGATATAATCATGATTGTGTTTATTCAACTCTGGAGGATTGTTGTTCTTTGTAACTGACCCCGTTTGGGGATTTTGTTTTTCAGGTCATGGCAAGGCAAACGCACGGGAATAGCATGTTGATGTCGAGGAGTCCTAGTGATACTAGTAGGGGGCCCCGATCTTTCAGTTATTCATGTTATTGTCCTTTATTTTTCCGCTGCAGACTTTCATTTGAATACTCCGTTTCATTCAGTGTTGTGTATTTTATCTTCATATAAAATACACTAGTATTCGGTATTGTCCTGGTGTGTTGTAACTAAACTCCTCGTCGGAGTAACTATTACTGTAATGTAGTTCGGTACTACATTTATCTTGTGTAATTCATTCATTTTCACTTGCCTGGTGGGTCCCAGTTGGGGATCTACGGCACTGTAATATCCGCCTAGTTTGGGGTGTTACACTAATTTCGTGAATTTGGGGATTTTTGCATTTTCGTCCGATTCGTTCCGTGTTGTTGATTAATTCATGATGGGTATGATTAATCTTGGTAGTATTATTGTGTTTAACATCATTTAATCCATTGTTCTTCGTCGAATCGAAGTATATTTCTTGATTTCCTTCGAATTGACTTTTTGGGGGATTTGTCCCCGATCTCGTTTTTCATCCGTTTTCGATGGATCGATTATGGTTAAATGATGTTGTTAAACATATTCTATGGATTGTATATCCATATTTCAACTTGGAATTCCGTTTTCGGGTTTTGACGGAACGAATCGTGTTCTTGGCCGTTTTGGGGGAAATCCGTGAACTTTCGTCATTCGTTCTTTGAATTCAACGGCTTTGAGTCGTGTTATGGAATTCATTTCATTGTTATTATTTGTCCTTCGTAGTTTATGAACGTGAGTTGGCGTTCGGTGGAGTCGGCGGGCTCGTAGTCGGTTCGGGCCAATCTACTCTGGTCGATCCTCCGCGTTGTTCTTATTCGAGGCAAGTACCTTGCCCATACTTTTCTCGTTTTATGGATATGATGATCGGTGGTCGTCTTGATGCGTTTGTTTGGTTATTTGAAATGAAGTTTCAAAGGATTTCGGTTTGGCCTCGTTAAAGGCTTTCTTTCAAAACGAGTGTGATTTGTGAACGGTGTTTTGAGAATTGATTATGATTTGATTATTTTGAACGTTGAAGGATTTTATGATGGTACTCCTATTGTTTAAGTTATGGAATCGTGTATTCCGTATTTAATCTTGTTATTTATTTTTGAAGAGTTTGATAATGGTGTCGAGTTAATGGCCATCTCTAGTGAGT
Organism: Orobanche coerulescens; assembly: GCA_033398695.1. Classification (NCBI taxonomy): domain Eukaryota; kingdom Viridiplantae; phylum Streptophyta; class Magnoliopsida; order Lamiales; family Orobanchaceae; genus Orobanche; species Orobanche coerulescens. The sequence goes on along the minus strand of CM065810.1, from coordinate 154,739,132 downwards.
ATTCTTAATGAACTTACATTCTTAGCATGTTAGTATTGCATGAGTAACGTGTGTGTGTGTGTGCTCACTACGGGTTAGATTCGACGGGGTCTCTGTAGGGGTCCACGGAGGTGTGGATCGACGAGCTTTGCTTTTAACCACTACGGGTTAGATCCGACGGGGTCTCGGTAGGGGTCCACGGAGGTGTGGATCGACGGTTAATTGTGGTGCATTTTACAAATGTGATTTGATATTGGCATTTCCGGAAATGAGTACTTTTAAACGGTTTTCATTTGCATGCATTGACTAAATGTGTAAGAGGTAAGTTGTTCGTTTGGCCTACTTGGCTAGGATGGCTCTAGAGTATTTTGTTGTTTGTTTTAAATCCTTTATTTGTGGATTTTGACGTTGGAAGACGAACCTTGTTGACGTTCTCGTGTACTGGGAGTTGATGAGATTTGGGGCTAAAATCCCAATGGTTTTATAAGAGTCGTTTTACGGATTTGGGGCTAAAATCCCAATGGTTTGGTTAATGTCATTTTTCAGAAGGTAAACCTTTGGGGCGGTGACCCCTTTTGTCTTTTGGTTTTCGAAAAGTAGGATTTGATAATCCTAAATTGTTTTCTATTAAAACTCTCGATGGCATTCTAAATCATTTTATAAATTACTTCCATTGATTTATGATATTTCGATTTTGAAATGTTTTCTCAAACCCTTGCCTCGGGAAGTACTTTTCGTTTCGTTTGGATCTTTGAGGATCCTCGGTTATTGTTATTCGTGGAATGTGAATTGTATGGCTCGTATTTGCACTTTGTTCTTGCACTAGCAAAACAGTGGAGTTAGGCTAACCCCCGAGTATTCGGGGGGTGGATGTCTGTTTTTGCATTCAGGTTTTGGAGCATAACACAGGGTCGGCACGAAGGATGATGAAAGATGATCGATACTAATCACATGAGGAACCGTACATCGTGTGTTGGTTCAGTTGTACTTTATTTTCTTTGTATTGTTCCGTTATGCAGGTGTAGTTGTATTTTGTCCCCTGCGTGGGCATGAGTTGTATTTGAGTTGTATGTATTTGTGGAAAGACCAAATCGGTCTACTGAGTCATTGTAGCCTTGAAGGCATTGTCGAGATGTTAAATGTCGTTACCAGCCTGGTAGATCCTTGAGGAAAGGTTCTACGGCGTGTAATATCCCTGAGCGGATTGGGGGTGTTACAGGCTAAAACTATTGTGAGTACGCGTTTGCATAGATTGATAAATCGTCAAATTTACTCTCCCCCTCTTCCCAACTGTATGAAAACCTTTATATCAATTAATTTCTTTTTTAGTTACTGTATGTCACTCGGTCGGTTTTATATAGGGATAATCTCATAATCATAAAACAACTCTTTTTAATCTTTTTTTAATTAGAATGCTTAGCTAAGTTCATTTTTATTGAACTTTTTCATCCTTTCAATGACACTTTACTGTGATTGTGAGGCCTTTTTTTTTTTAATGAAATCAAACGATATGCAACATATTTGCGACATTTTTTCTAATTAATATTATATCATAATAAGCTGACAAAATAGATATTTTTTTATTTTCTACTTAATATACACGTACATATAATAGTTGCTGTTGATTCTGACATGTTAAACGTTTATATTTTCGTCCATTTTGGAAGTGTTTCAGAGTGTTACTTTTCTAATAGAGAGAAATATTTTATTACTCAAAATAGAACAATGTCTTGCAAAGTAATTTAAATTTTAATGTTTCCTATTAAAGTAGTTTTTTCTTATTTATATATCTGGTTGCTTGTTTGTAAGTAAAATATTATTCAGGTAAAAACAGTAACACACAACACATGTAAAAAGTTTATATTTTTTAATGTAACAAAAAGTTACTCTATTTACTCCTTTATATATTATTCACTACCTGCACTACATTTATTTAGTCAAGCCCGAAACCCTATGGCTTTTCCCATAGTACATAGCACATCGCAATATTTAAACATATGCTCAATTTTCTATATAGAGAGAATATAAACAAAAAACGGAGGTGCATTTTTTTATTAAGACACTGGAACCTATTCCTCCCGCTTTAGTATATAATATATATAGAGAGAATATAAAAAAAACAAAAAAAAAGAGATGCATTTTTTTATTAGGGCACGGCAACCTATTCCTCCCGCTTTAGCATATAGAGAGAATTTGTTATTTCAAGTTAATCTATTAAATTTGGTGCCCATATTCTTTTCTTTTCATTTTTTGTCCTTGCGTCTTTTAACAATCCAATAAAGCTTCCGCCCCGGGTGGTAAATGGTAGACCTGCCGATTCGTTCGTTTCGTGTATTTTCGTATCGTGTATTTTCGTGTTTTGTGTACCAGAAGTCCAAACACATACACGACACTAAACGAATTTGTGTCATGTCGTGTCGTGTACTGCGCAAATTCGTGTCGTGTTTTCATGTCAGGCACATAATATAAAATAAATATTAAAATATTATAAAAGATAATAATTTTAATATTATAATATTATTTTTATAGGTTTTAGTAGACGAAATGAAACGAATGATAATGAAAACACGAATGTTTACACGAAATTTATGAAAGTTCACATTATATTTTCAAATTTTAAAGTTCAGAATTCATAAAATATATATTTTTATTAAATTAAATATAAAATATTACATATTTATTTATTTATTTCGTGTACCTCGTGCTGTGTCGTGTACCCAAAGTGTAAACACAAAACCGACACTAAATCTCGGTCGTGTACTTTCGTATTCGTGTATTTTCGTATCGTGTACTCAAAATGCAAACCCAAACACTAAATTTTCGTGTCGTTTTCGTGTCGTTTTCGTGTCGTGTCGTAAATTGTCGGGTCTAGTAAATGGTACTAATATTGTCATGGGAAAGGTCATTATTGTCCTTTTGCACAACCTTGCTGGTAACATTGATTTCGACGATTCTAGGGCATTGCTGTTGTATTTAATCCAAAACAGCTTCGAACAGCGGAGCAGCAGCCGCATATCAGCCAGTCAAAAAAAAAAAAAAAAAAGGAAAGAAAAACCTAAATCCCACAAGCTCACCGATCGCAAATGTCTTCCAGGATTTCTCTCAAGGCAGGGAAAGGGAAGGTCGTGAAAAAGTCGACGGCGGCGGACGAGGAGGGAACGGCAGCGGTGGCGGCGAAGTTCGTGAAGGAGTGGAGCACCTGGGCTATGAAGAAAGCCAAAGTGATTACTCATTATGGCTTTATCCCTATGGTAATTATCATCGGTATGAACTCCGATCCAAAACCATCCCTTTCTCAGCTCTTTAGTCCCGTCTGAGAAACAGCTTCGTGTGTGTGTGTGAGGGGTGGTGGTGTTGAATTGTAATTTTTCGTCTACCTATTTTATTATGTCTATCCGTCGACTTTGCAGTTAGGGATCCGAGCTAGTCCGTTTACATTTATTAGGGATTTTGCGTGCGTGTTTTCCGGATGCTGGTTTTGTGATATGAATTAATAAATCGAATTCTTCTTTTAGATATTCATTTTCTTTTTCTGATGTTTAAATAGTACATTGTTTGATTCGGGTATAGATATGATGGAGTCTGGACTGTGATTGCATTTTCATTTCATGTTTGTCAAGGAACTTACAGCGTGACTTGTGCTTTTTCTCTTTTTTGTTTTAACATAAGAGGGAACAATTTCTGCAGGCATCTTCATTTTTTTGTGGGAGAAAAAATGTTTTTGTATGCGTTTGTGGTTCCACTGATTGTTGATTGTCTGTTATAGGGCTTTAGTTTATGTTTGCTGGGTGGTGTTTTTCGTCTATCCATGCTCTCGACTGATGAACATATGACCATCTAGTCTACAGCTATGTGGGTGGATATATATTTTGCATAGTTTGTAGGGTCTATTGCAGTTTTATTGATGAGTTGTGCTTGAGGTTTGAGATATCACTTTGGAGTCTTTTATGTGTTAACTACTTAATGTTATGCCTAGATAAACTGCAATACATATGTGTAATTACGGTTGTTAATGCTTATATTGATCTCTCGCTAATTGATTCAGTTCCCTTGGAATCCTATTAAAAAACTTTTTCTTGGGTGTAATCAGTGTGATGATATGTGAATTTGAAAAAAAATATTTGGCACCTTTTTCCATCACTATCTGCTTCTTAATAGCGAATCTGATGTATTTACAGTCACTTTTTGGCAATGTTTGAAAAAACGCCCGAGGCGTACGCCTCGAGGCGCGCCTCAAGGCGAGGCGTGGAAGAAACGCCTCAAGGCGTTGTAAAATAAGCGTGAATTTGAGACGAACACCTCTCTTAACCAAGGCGCTGAAGAAAACGCACGCCTTGAAGCGTTGCATTTGAGGCGCAAGAGGCGCTCGATGCTTGACTGGCGTCGTTTTTTTTTTTTTTTTTTTAATACGGGTCAGTTTTAAAAAATCAAATCCTGCTGTACGACCGGTACTAAAACCTAACCCTCAGCGACCTACTGTACGGAAAGGAAACTCTCAGCCTCAGCGATTCTCAGCGGTGATTTTCGGCGAATCTCAGCGGCGATATCCGGCGACTGCGCACAGAATTTAAAGAACCCGAAGCGGCGACTCACGGGGAGCCTCCTTCATCTTTTCTTTATACTGGGATTTTACGTTTTCTTTTTTCAGTTTAATTTTTTAAAAAAAAATCCTATTTGGGAGACGTTTTTTAAATGTATAGTGATTTTTTTATTTTTTCAGTTTTGCTTAGATTTTTTTTTAGTTTATCATAATTTACTGAATATTATTTTTAATTGTATTGATTTGTACTTTAATTGTGGTGATTTGAGAGACTATGTTTTTTAAAGTTTTAGTGATCTGTTTTTTTTCAGGTTTGCTTAGTATTTTTTTTAGTTTGTCATAATTTGCTGAATATTGTTTACATGGATATCATGATGTTTTGATATTTTAGTTAGATTTTTTCTATTTTAATTGATATTGGTTCTAGTTTTTCTATTGGTTTGACTTTTCTAGTAATTTCCATGGATATTATGATATTTTAGTAATTTTTTTTTGTATTTTAATTGAGGCTTACGCCTCGATGCGCTTCGAGGCTTACGCCTCGCCTCTTCCGGCCAAAACGCCTCAAACTCTCCTCACGTTTTTTAAAACATTGCTTTTTGGTTATCCACATGTTTAAACGTGACTTTCACATTTTGCAACTCGTCTTTATTGTATGGTTCGACAATGAAGTATCCTTCACAAAATATGACTTGATAATTTGCTTTGGCCTGGGACAAATCGGTTCCGCTGCAAAAAATAAAGCAATCGGAACCGAATGGCTGTAAAAAATATCGGTTCGGTTTTACTGTTTTTTTTGTTGGAACCGCGTTGGAACCGAACCGCAAAAAACTAGTGGTTCCTCGGTTCTTTGGGACCTCGAAACAAATATCCATAAGTCGGTTCTCAGTTTGGTCCCGGCATGGTTCCGTTTGGTTTCGGTGCGGTTCTGTTCGGGTTTTTTCAGTTCCTACACCGGATCAAATTGGTTCAGTGATGCGGTTCCGATAAAAATGTTTATTATAAATTTTAGTTAAATTCATAATAGCCATCAATTCTTTTCGGTTGCTTCGGCCTTCGGTTCCTACAGTTTCTTTCAAAAAATTTAGTAGGATCTGCGAACCGAACCGCTATAAAATGAAGGAACCGAACCGCCCAAAAAAATATAAATTTCGCTTCCAGGAGCCGAACTGAACAGTTGGTTCCTGCACGGTTCAGATCGATTCTGTTTTTCTCGGTTTGAAAAGTTCCAGGCCTAAATTTGCTTATTAATTTACTGGTGAATTTGCTCAAGTCTTATTCATCCTCCTTTTTTTACCTTGTCCATGAAATCTCCTTTCCATCACTTTAATTTTACTTTTCTCTTGTTGTTGATTCGGTTGCTTCTCATAGCTGGCACATTATGTTTTCAATGTTGCTGATACTTTCTCAGCTCCTGCTATTACAAAAATCTATATAATACTGAAAACTTTGATCTTTGTTTGCTATTATTATTCGACTTTTGACTTGTATGTTCCTTGCATTTCTGTTTCTGCTTCTCTAATCTTGGATTTGTTCAAGTATTCAAGTTTTGTTTATTGTTAATGTCAAGTTTAGTATTGTACTTTTCAACTTGTCACTTAAGATTGATTTTTGATGGCTGAGTTTCTCTGGTGGTTGTTTACCCAGACAACTCAGACAAAAACTTGTGCAAGACCGACGGTGTCCAGATTTTTTTTATCAGTTCTTTTGATCTTTTAGTTTTTCTTAGGGAATGTTTGTGCTGTAGTTCATTGAGATTATGAATATTGGAATTCAAAGTCTTTGATATTCAGAGTTCCTAGAATGAGTAAACGGTATACGTAAGGATAGGTACAGGAAAAGGCAATGTATATTACCCATGTGCTTCACTTCAAGTATAGAATAGATGAGGCCACATGGGTAATATACATGCCTATACTTGTACCTCATCCTATCACTACCATGAATGAGTAGCAAGTATATTTGTTTGTTGTAGTATTGAGAATTCTTTATTTTTCAATGTGGATGTCAAATATTGTTCGAAAAAGTAAATAACGTATATATTAATTGATTAATTTGATTAAAAGGAGAGATTATTTAAAAAAGGAGAGATACACAGACGTGACAAAAAGAGAAGGGAATAGGTGATAGATACAGATATGATGGTGTTTAGGATAAGAAGTGTTGGTTGATTATTTAAAACAAGTCTTAGGCATACACGAGTATTGAGATTCAGGGCTGTGTGGCTTTGGAGGTTTGTTGTTGGCTGTTACAATAGCGGTCTGTTGTTGAACATGTGTTAACTGTCAATTGGTCGCTGTATAATAAAATAAATAATATTTTAAATCTGAATGTTTTTAGATTGTCAAACACTACCCAAAAGATGAGTAATGCTACTTTGCGTCTGACAATGAGGTAATGTTTATGCATAATGGCGCGATCTCGCCGAAGTGAGATAAAGTGAAATGTCACAATCACATTTATCTCACTTCATGCGATCGCCACATACTCAAATCACAACCTCGTTTGTCAGACGTGAAAGTAAAGATTACTCCCAAAAGATAATACAATCAGCTTTTCTTAAGCACTACTTTAGAAGTCTTAGCTACCATAGGTCACTAGTTTATCTAATATCATTATTTTTATTTTAGTTTATCAAAACACCAAGGACTACTCTAAAAATAAGGGTTGGGACTTAAAAACTGAATACTTGAATAACTGAACTGAATTGGTGAAAATGGTTCGGCTTGGATCGGTTATTGAACAAAAAATTGGTGAAAATTTTGGATATTAGATCCTCCTTTCAAACTGAATTTTGGGTAATGGGTACAACAACAACAACAATAACATCTAAGCCTTAGTCCCAAAATGATTTGGGGTCGGCTAACATGAATCAAACTTTGAAACCGTCAATAATCGTTACATAAATAACATAAAAGGAAAAAAGAGGGAAAAAGTAGAGAAAAAAGCAAATAAAAAAAGAGAATGAATGAAAAAAAAAAAAAAAAGGAAAAAAAAGATAACATGAAATAAAAGAAAATAGGAATTAAAAAAAAAAAAAAAGAATCAGACTCCATCCACCATCCGTATTCTTTCCCGCCACATTTGCCTCTCCATCGCCATACTTTCTCCAATTCCAAGAAACCGCATATTATTTTCAATCATCTTTATCCAAGTTTTTTTGGTCTTCCTCTACCTTTCACAACATTACTGCTCCCCAACTTTCTAGCCTCCTCACTGGGCATCAATAGTCTTCTTCTCACATGACCAAACCATCGTAATCGATTCTCCATCATCTTGTCTTCTATAGACGCAACTCTTACCTTATCTCCGATCACCTCATTTCGAGCCGATCCTTTTTGTATGACCACACATCCATCGTAGCATACGCATCTCCGCCACATTCATCTTTTGAACGTGACACTGCTTTTTCTGACCCAACACTCGGTGCCATATAACAAAGCAGCCTAATTGCCGTGCGGTAAAATTTACCCTTTAATCTATGAGGCATGCCGGATCACATAAAACCCCTGTGGACTCTTCCACTTCAACCACCCCGCCTTTATTCTCATGAGCCACATCGCCATCTAGCTCTCCATCCTTTGGATAATAGATCCAAGATACCGAAAAAAGTGGATCCATGAACAACTTTCCCATCAAATGTGATCATCCCCGCCTCTCTATCATCAAGCGCTAAACCTACACTCCATATATTCGGCCTTACTGCTTCATTTTAAAGCCTCGAGCTTCCAAAGTATCCCTCCAAAGTTCCAATTTCTGTTGCACTCCAACCTTCGTTTCATCAATCAACACAATATCATCTGCGAACATCATACACCACGGAACGTCATTTTGAATTTCTCTTGTCAATTCGTCCAAGACTATGACAAAGAGAAAAGGACTAAGAGCAGATCCTTGATGCACCCCAATCGTAATAGGGAATTCTTCTGTCCTCCCAACATTAGTACGTACACTTGTACTAGCTCCCTCATACATGTCCTATATAAATAGCTCCCTAATAGGGAGTTATTTTGGGTAATGGGTATTGATCTTTTTTTCCAAATACACGGAATACCCAGTTATTATACATATTTTCGGTCATTTATATATTTACTTATTCATTTCTTTTTAATCAAGTTATTATATAAACTCCAAATTTTAAAATCTTCTGCTATGTAAGTTTGGTGATGCTCCTATGTAAGTTTGGTGAGAAAAATTCACCAATACGCTTGTATTGCAGGTAAATTAGTAATATATATATATATATATATATATATATATATATATATATATATATATATATATATATATATATATATATATATATATATATATATACAGAGAGAAAATAATCGAAGAATCGAAAAAATACCTGATAAAAATTTTGGTGTTGTAAATATATCTTCTAGATATATCTTATGAGTGTTCACCGAGAAATTTAATCCTAAAACCCTAGCTCCCATTAGTATAAATAGAGGTCTTTGGTCCTCATATTGAATACACATAATTTACATTCTTTACAATATTATCTCTTCTCTCTCTAATTTACAACACGTTATTAGCACGATTGTTCTACCTCTCTCTCGAGCCACCGGCCATCAATCCTAATACGTTGTCGACTGCAACTATCAGAACCCTCAGCTCCCCTGCAACCTCCAATCGAAGTTGACCCATCAAGCCCAGTCGTGCGCCTTCCTCTCGTGAGCCAGACATGTAACCCGCCGTCGACGGCCTACTGGATTTCCACCAGGTTCGACTGCGCACCAAGTAGTCACCAACTGATCGCCTCCTCCCCTTCGATTGTAGAAGATGCATCCTTTTCAATTTCAGTCGGCAACTAATATATGATATATATGTACGGGGCTAGTAGTATATATGAATCGGTATGTTCTTAGAATTCATTCTATAATATTGCTAAAGTTATATGCTTTGATTGGTATAACAATAAACTTCATGCTTGTTGAGAATTGATAAATAATATTGGAGTATTATAATAATTTATTACTAAATATGCTCATGTCAATAAATTTGAAATTATTTTTCGTTCAATCTTCTAGAATAGGTTTCCAGTAATTAAGAATATGATCAAAGCCATAGTTCTTTTTAATTAATTTATTGTTAATCGACTTCGACGTGCAAATTATTGTACTAATCTTATCTGATGAAAAAAAAATTGAACTATTAGTCATTAAACTTATTTATTTATATAATTGTGATACATTATATTATGAGATACATGTATGATACATTATGTCGGTATTTCTTATTTGTTATGATAATGTATCTTTTTCGATATAATCTTGAAAATGTTTATTGATGCTATTCAAGTAGCACAAGTAGTATTGCTCAAGAATATTACATTCAAGATCATAAATTGATGCTATTAAAGTAGCACAAGTAATATTCTTGAAGAATATTACATGCTCTGAGAGCAGGCAAATTAAACAGTTGGATATTATATTCTTGATTCTTTTATTTAGAATTGCACGAATGGCAAACATAGCCAAATTTTGAGTTCGTCGCCCTTGATATGTCGGGCAAAAATTATATGTCATGGACTCTTGATGCTGATATTCACCTGATCTCAAGGGGTTTAGGTGACAATAAAAGAAGGAAATAAAGCATCTGAACATGATCGCGCTAAGGCACTAATTTTCCTTCGTCATCACCTTCATGATGACCTAAAGACAGAGTATCTGGCTGTCAAAAATCCAATGGAATTGTGGACGAACCTAAAAGAATGGTTTGATCATCAAAAAATTGTCGTAGATTACAAGACTTTAAGTCTGTGAGTGCTTATAATTTTGAACTATTTAGAATTATTTCTAAATTGAAACTTTGTGGAGAGAAAATCGCTGATGCTGATATGCTTGAGAAAATATTCTCCATTTTTCATGCTTCTAATATGCTGTTACAGCAACAATATAGGGAGCGTGGTTTCAAAAAGTACTCTGAACTAATATCTTGTTTGTTGATTGCCGAGCAAAACAATGAGTTGCTCCTGAAAAACCATGAACTCCGCCCCACTGGTTCCGCTGCATTGCCTGAAGCCAATGCAACTTTCAACCATGGCAATGGACGTGGTCGCGGGAACCAACGTGGACGTAGATGTGGACGTGTATATGGTCGCGGTCGTAGTCACGATAAATCAAATGATGCAACCTCTAGCAACAAAAGGCATAAAACATCCAACGAGCACAATTTATCCAAAAAGAAAGCCTCATGTCATAGATGTGGCATGACAGGACATTGTGCGCGTACTTGCCGAATGGCAAAACATCTTGCGGATCTGTATCAAGATTCAATCAAGGGAAAAGAGAGGAAGGATGCCAATAACATTGACTTTGACGGTCCAGTTGATATTACTCATTTAGATGTCTCTGACTTCTTTGATGACCCGAAAGGGGATAATATGGATCAGTTGATTGGTGGTGGTGTGCTTGAAGACAATAATATGGACATTGTTTAGTCCTTTATCATTTACTTCTAGTTGATAAGAAGACATTGCTTATTTCAGTTATTTACTTTCACATCATTGTTTTTCCGCTATAAACAATTGCTTATTCTTCCTTGAAATGTTTATTTAATAAATTGATCTTTTTTTAAAATGTCTCAGAAATTCAAATGGAATCTTGTGATATATGTCTTGCTGATAGTGCCACTACACACACCATCCTACAAAAGAAGAAGCATTTTTTAAGTTGACATTAGCTGAGGATAATGTTAACACGATATTAGGTGCATCAAACATCATTGAAGGCTCTGGAAGAGCTTGTATCATTTTGCCAAATGATACTAAATTAGATATTGAAAATACCCTGTATTCTAGTAAGTCTAAGAGAAACTTACTAAGTTTCAAGGATATCCGCTGTAATGGATACCACATCGAGACTATTACAGAAGGTGGCAATGAATATCTTCGCATAAATTATTTTGTGTCTCGCCATAAGCTGACAAAAGAAAAATTATCAACACTACCTTCTAGAATGTATTACACATTCATTAAGGCAATTTAGACAAACCATATCATGATAGGTTTAATGATACAAAAAGCTTTATGCTTTGGCATGATAGGTTTGGACATCCTGGAGATACTGTGATGCTCCGAACAATCAATAATTCATATGGACACAACATAAAGAATCAAAAGGTTCCTTCTATAAATGAGTTCCCATGTGATACTCGTGCGCAAGTTTAGCAAATGTTGTATTCTAGTAAAAAGCAAGCATACATGTGACCATCTAGAAGAGGGATTAATCAATACCATAAAGTATCGAAAAGGTCCAGATGGTGTGACCTTCGCATACATGTGACCATCTAGAATAGGGATCAAGCAATACCAAATGAAAATTATTTTTGGTGGGGAATCTGATGTTTCTCACTTACAAACTTTTGGTTATGCGGCTCAAGTCCTAATTGCACCCCACAACGAACAAGAATGGGTCCCCAACGTAGGCTTGGGATATATGTTGGATTTGATTCACCCTCGATTATAAGGTATATCGAACCTTTGACGGGCGATTTATTTAATGCACGTTTTGCAGATTGTCATTTTGATGAAATGACGTTCCCAACATTAGGTGGAACAATTCTACATCCACAAAAGCACAAGGAAATTTCATGGAATGAGAAAAACTTGTCAGATTTTGATCCTAGAAGTAATCAATGTGAACACGAAGTTGAAAAGATCATTCATTTGCAAAAATTTACAAACCTAACTTCCTGACGCTTTTGTAGATACAAGAAAAGTGACACAATCTCACATACGTGCTGCAAACCCTTCAACTAAAATTGATGTACCTAGAGGACAAATTGCTTTAGCAGCAAATGAATCTAAAATTCGTCAAAGACTTGGTCGATCAATTGGTTCCAAAGATTTTGCGCCTAGGAAAAGAAAGAGGCAAGATGGAAACCAAACAATGACGAGAATGAGTAATCAATCAACTGAAAGTGATGTAATTCCTGAAGAATTACAAGTGTCTGAAAATCATGAGATTTCAATAAATTATTTATCTTTCTAATCAGATACTGGTGAGAGAAAATATCACCATGGATGATATATTCGCCTTTCATATAGCTCATCAAATTTTAAATGAGGACCTTAAACCAAAATCTGTTACATAATGTAAACAGAGAAATGATTGGCCAATGTGGAAAGGAGCTATAGAAGGGGAATTAAATTCATGTGATAACCAGAAAGTATTTGTACCTATAGTCCTAATTCCGAAGTCTGAAATCCCTATTGGATACATATTGATCTTTATTAGAAAGAGAAATGAGAAAATGAAGTTACGAGATATAGAGCAAGACTCGTAGCACAAGATTTCTCCCAAAGACCAGGAATTGATTATGAGGAAACATACTCTCCAGTAATGGACGTGATTGCTTTCAGATTTTTGATTAGTCTGGTTGTGTCACAAAGGCTTGATATGCGCCTTATGGATGTAGTAATTGTCTGTCTATATGGGTCATTAGATAATGACATACATATGAAAATTCCCGAAGAATTTAAAATGCCTGAAGGATTAAAGTCAAAACCCAGAAGCATGTATTCAATTAAACTGCAAAAGTTGTTGTATGTGCTAAAACAATCTCGATGTATGTGGTATAATATACTGAGCGAGTATCATTTGAAAAAAGGATACAAGAATAATGATATCTGTCCTTCTGTTTTTATTAAAACCGAAAGTGGATTTGCAATAATAGCAGTTTATGTTGATGATTTAAATTTAATTGGGACTCCTAAGGATCTCAATAAAAATGCTGAATATTTGAAGAAAGAATTTGAGATGAAAGATTTAGGAAAGACAAAATTTTGTCTTGGTTTGCAAATTGAACGTATCCGTGGAGGAACGTTTATTCATCAATCCACATATACAGAAAAAGTGTTAAAATGCTTTTACATGGATAGTGCACATCCATTAGCGTCACCAATGGTCGTTAGATCTCTTGATACGAAGAAATATCTATTTCGACCTATTGAAAATGGTGAAACGATACTTGGTCCTGAAGTACCATATCCAAGTGCAATTGGAGCATTGACTTATCTGGCTAATAATACTAGACCGGATATAGATTTCTCTGTCAATCTTCTCGCAAGATATAGCTCTGCACCACCCACTTTGAGATATTAGAATGGTGTTAAACACATTCTACGTTACCTAAAGGGTACCATTGACCTTGAGTTATATTATTTGTTGGAATATTTCATTCCATACATTCATTAATAGAGTTTTGATGATTAACGTTGCTAAACAAAACAAAGCAACAAAGAGGCGAAGCAAAGCATCGAAGCAGACAAAGTCGTAAAAAGCTGGAAAATACAAGCTTAACGTACGTAACAAGGATATCATAGCGTACATAACATATGGAGCTTAACGTACGTAAGGAGAGTTGTTTAACGTACGTAATGTGATGTTTGTGAATTCAAAAAAGTAGAACGTTGGAAGAGTCAAAGTCAGAGAAGCGGCAACGGACATATGACGTCAGCAATGATGTATAATTAACGTACGTAATATGAAGGTGATAACGTACGTAATGAAGAGATAATGATGCTACTAGACTAAACTGCATACATGCTAACGTACGTAACATTGTTAACGTACGTAAGAGAGTGCTGTTAGCGTACGTAATGAAGGCACATGGAGCTAACGGCTAGTTTGATGAAGAAGGCTATACATACCACATCCTTGGTATCAAACCATACAACAACTTCAAGCAATCAAGACATTGATCTGATATTTATATTCATTATATTGTTGTTGTGATATTGAGCTTATATTGTTAGTTTGAGTGTTTATACAATCAATACATACATGAGAGGTAAAAGAAAAGATACGATTGGATTCGGTGTTATTAGGATCAAGGATCCGACATTGTTAGAATCACAATCGCTATCTTAGTGAGGTTTATCTAGTACCGATAAAAAGCTAGAGTGGCTGATTCCTTGTCCAATAGAAAAGAAAAACGATTTAACTTGGACCGACAAAAAGACAAGTACGAGTGATTTATCACAGACCAATTGAAGACATGATTGTAACGGTAACCCCTCGACCGATAGAAGAGAGGCGTAGAGGTTTATATCTTCAACCTATAGAAAAGATAACGAGAGAGGACGTAGGCTTCGTTAATAGCCGAACCTCTATAAATCCTTGTGTCGTTTTAATTTCTGCACTTTATATTTACGCTTCCACAACACGGCGCACAAATACCGATATTTCTCCAACAATTGGTATCAGAGCAGTACCTCCAATAAGCGGCCTAACATCTGAGGAGTCGATTGAAATGGCATTTCAAATTGCTCCAGTCGAAGGCCTTGCTCTAAACCAACCACCATTTTTTGATGGCTCGAACTATATGACGTGGAAGAAAAAGATGTCAATATTCACCCGAGCATATGACATCGAGATTTGGAAAGTGATATGCCTTGGTCCGAAAATTCCAATCAAGTCCGACGGTACGCTTAAATCTTTCAAAGAATATGACGACGCGGATTGAAAAAATGATCATTATAATTGCAAAGCCACGCAATTATTATATTGTGCATTAAATCTGGAAGAACACTACCGGATATCGTCTTGTGATAGTGCCAAAGATATTTGGAAAATATTAGAAATCACACACGAAGGCACAAATCAAGTCAAGGAGACAAAGATCAATATGCTTCTCCATCACTATGAATTATTCATGATGAAGGGTGACAAGTCCATCACCAACATGATCGACCAATTTTCGGTCATCACCAATGGGATAGCTTCATTCGAAAAACCATTATCTAGTAGTGAAAAAGTCAAGAAAATTTTACGATCACTACCTAGCGAATGGGACGGCACCATGACTGCGATCATGGAATCTAAAGATCTCAATACGCTTGATTTTAGCGCCCTCGTTGGTTCGCTGATTAAATATGAGATAGTTTTAAAATCACAAAGTGTCAAGCCAAAGCCGAAGGAATGATCAATAGCCATGAAGGCTAAGATGTCTAGAAAGGAAGAAATCCTGGTGGACGAAAGCGACGAAGAATCGACATATTATGCCAAGAATATTAATAAGTTCCAAATTAAACCGGAGAAAAAAGGACATCCAAGCGGGTGAATCTAAGAAATTCGACAATTCTTGTCGATTATATGGAAAACCAGGCCACTTTGCGAAGAACTGCGGAGCAAAACCCAAGAAGGAGGTTCTCGTTGCAACATGGAGCGATGAAGACGAAGATGATGATTTTATCAATCAAAATAATCTCGCTCTCATGGCCCGGAGTTCATTCGACGATAGCGACGTCGAAAGCCAAGTAAGTAATTCTTACGATGAACTTTTTGAAGCATTCGAGTTATTACATACGGACTATCAAAATGCTTTAAGTGAAATTAAATCCCTTAAATCTAAAAATAAATCTTTGGAAAATGAAAATTCCAAAATTCTTGAGAAGGGAAAATTTGTCGAAATCGATCATTCAAAATGTGTTCAGAATGAAAATATTTTAAAGGATGATCTTGTTAAAGTTCAAACCGAGCTCAAAAATTTAACGAAGAAATTCTCATGTGGAAACGAGAAATTTGAACAAATGCTCTCGATGCAAAAATTCACTTTGAACAAATAGGGGTTGGGATTCAAACCACGTTCTAAAAACGAATCCGTAAATTTCAAGATACCCCATTGCAAAAAATGTTTGAAAATTGGGCACCATATTTCAAACTGTAAAATCCCAAGACGGACGATTAAAGTTAAGAAAATTTGGATTCCTAAAGGAACCACCATCCCAAACATCGTTTACGTCTCGAAACAAAAACCGACTATAGGTTGGATCCCCAAAAATTAATTTTTAACAATTGATATTTTACTCAGGGGGTATTTTTTTACGGGAAGATAATATTTTCAGGGGAGTTATACTCTTCTTAATGCATATAGTTATATTCTTCAATTGGTATCGCATATTTTTATATACATCAAGTTGGTATCTATTATTTGTTTTTATTACACTTTTTCCTGAATACAAAAAGGGGGAGAATGGAGTTGAATTGATAAAAAGCGTCATGAAAGAATGACGAGAAAAATAAAGTAAAAAGGAGGAGAAAATAATAAAAATCAAAGAAGTCGAAAAGGAGAAAAAGAAAGCATACAAAAAGGGAGAGAAACGAAGGAGTTGAAAAATGAGAAACGAAGAAGTCAAAAATGATAGAAAAAGAAAAGATGGGTTGAAACTAACGAAACAGTCAAAGCCAAAAATTTTGATACGTACAAATATATATATATATATATATATATATATTTGCAGGTTTTATCCAATTCAAGGGTTGTTTTGTAATCATCAAAAAGGGGGAGATTGTTGGAATATTTTATTCCATACATTCATTAATAGAGTTTTGATGATTAAAGTTGCTAAACAAAACAAAACAACAAAGAGGCGAAGCAAAGCATCGAAGCAGACGAAGTCGCAAAAAGGTGGAAAATACAAGCTTAACGTACGTAACAAGGATATCATAGCGTACGTAACATGTGGAGCTTAACGTACATAAGGAGAGTTGTTTAACGTACGTAATGTGATGTTTGTGAATTCAAACAAGAAGAACGTTGGAAGAGTCAAAGTCAGAGAAGCGGCAACGGACATATGACGTCAGCAATGACGTATAATTAACGTACGTAATGTGAAGGTGATAACGTACGTAATGAAGAGAGAAGGATGCTACTGGACTTAAAGGATCAACGTTAACGTACGTAAGATTGTTAACGTACGTAAGAGAGTGCTGTTAGCGTACGTAATGAAGGCACAGGGAGCTAACAGTTAGTTTGATGAAGAAGTCTATAAATACCACATCCTTAGTATCAAACCATACAACAACTTCAAGCAATCAAGACATTGATCTGATATTCATATTCATTATATTGTTGTTGTGATATTGAGCTTATATTGTTAGTTTGAGTGTTTATACATTCAACACATACACGAGAGGTAAAAGAAAAGATACGTTTGGATTCGGTGTTATTAGGATCAAGGATCCGGCATTGTTAGAATCGCAATCGCTATCTTAGTGAGGTTTATCTAGTACCGATAGAAAGCAAGAGTGGTTGATTCCTTGTCCAATAGAAAAGGAAAATGATTTAACTTGGACCGACAAAAAGACAAGTACGAGTAGTTTATCACGGACCAATTGAAGACGTTATTGTAACGGTAACCCTCGACCGATAGAAGAGAGGCATAGAGGTTTATATCTTCAACCTATAGAAAAAGATAACCGGAGAGGACGTGGGCTTCGTTAATAGCCGAACCTCTATAAATCCTTGTGTCATTTTAATTTCCGCACTTTATATTTACGCTTCCACAACAGGCGTACAAATACCGATATTGCTCCAACATTATTCAGAAAAATCTGATAATTCTCTAATGGGATATTTGGATGCACGATTTTTATCCGATTCACATCAAGGCAAGTCACAAACTGGCTATATTTTCACATGTGGTGGAACTGATATACCATGGAGTCAGTGAAGCAAACCTTAACTGCAACATCTTCAAATCATTTTGAAATCATTGCAATTCATGAAGCTAGTCGAGAGTGTGTATGGTTGAGAAATATGACAAGTCACATCCAAGAGTCGTGCGGATTAGCTACATCAAAGGACAACCCAACTATTTTGTATGAAGACAATGCTGCTTGCATCACGCAACTTAAAGAAGGATACATCAAAGGCGATGGGGCGAAACATATTTATCCTAAACTCTTCTACTCACACGATCTTCAAAAGGATGGCGATGTCAACGTTCAACAAATTTGTTCCTGTGATAATTTGGCGGACTTATTCACCAAATCTTACCAACTTCGACATTCAGAAATTTGGTACACAAGATCGGCATGCGCCGACTCAAAGATCTATAATATCTCAAGCTCAGGGCGAGCAGTTGTACTCTTTTCCTTCGACTAGGTTTTGGCTCATTGTGTTTTTCTAGTAAGGTTTTAATGAGGGAACATATGTTTTAGGGATTGGTCAATCAAAGAGGAGTGTTGTGAATATATCTTCTAGATATATCTTATGAGTATTGATCAAGAAATCTAACCCTAAAGCCCTAGTTCCCATTAGTATAAATAGATGTTTTTGATCCTCATATTGAATACACAGAATTTACACTCTACAATATTATCTCCTCTCTCTTGTTTACAACAGTTCGGATATTTTTAGGTAATATAAAAAAAATGAGAAACCGTATTCAAAATATTTAATACCGCTTGAATAACGGCACGATTATTTTTTTTCCAATAACCGAAAATATCAACTTACTAAAAAACTAATGCTGAACATGTCCTTGGAATCTGAATCCATTGTTTTTTAGGATTTTTAACTTTTTAGTTTTCTCAGCGAGATTAGGGCGCGTTTGGTTAATTGTTCAATTTCATTTTTGAAATTTGTGCATCTTATATTGCAAAGTTTCAATGAATTGTAATTTCTTTTTACAAGTATATTTCGTTAAAGCATATTGATGCAATAAATCCACGCAGAAGTCACTTTTAAAATAAGTAGAAGTGGGAGATAAGCAAAATTCTAAGTGATTTATAGACCATCAAATTCCTAATCAAGCACATCTGGGCTTAGAATCCAGATGGAAAGTGGCTGCTTGCACGGTTGCACCTCCAACTTAGCGGCGGACGTCCAAACACCGAACTTCTGCCATATTTGTGAATTCAGCACCAAATTCCTTCCAAAACTGCGAACTTTCCTTGGGGTTTAATTATGGGGCTCCATCTATCTATGTAGCATTACGGATTTAGACTAACATATTAATTCTCTCTTGTATATGACGTTTTCTAACTTTTTTATTCTTATTTATCTAAAATTGTCTATCCCACATTTATTGTGCACGAGATTTCAATAATACTTAGAGTTATTGTATATTTTTCTACTGCACAAATTATTTTGTACCACCATTTTAATTAGGCCAATGCTAAATAAATAATTATATTTTTACTTAAAAATATACCACCAATTTAATTTGGCCAATTCTTGAGTTGGCTAAATAATAGTCTTATTTTTACTTAAAATATAACTCGGTCAATTATTAAATTGGCCAAATAAATAAATTTATTTGTGTTGGGAATTTTAGTTTCGTCGGTTTGTTGATGTCTAACAATTGAACGGATTTGACTTTTTATTAGTACACAAGATTTTCATATAATTAAACATATCGTGTATATAGTTCTCATTATGATAAGAAGAAATATTTGTAGATTCTACTATTTTACATATATTATTTATTTAACTCAACGACACATGATAAAAATATACAAAAGTAAGAATAATTAATAAGTTCACTAAAACAAATTGGTTCACCATTAACCATATTTAAAAAAATATTTACGTATCATATCATCATATTAGCTCTATGTGTTCTTTATTTTTATTTATTTAAAATATTCTATTCCATATTGATTTTGGATGAGATTCCACCTCTTGGAGAATTAAATAAATACTTAAAATCAACGTGCATTTTACCACTACAGTTGCACCACCAATTTAATTTGACTAATTATTGAGTTGGGTGCGCAAATAGTTTAGTTTTTACTGAAAACATAATTCAACCAACTATTAAGTTGGCCAAAAAAATAAATTTATTTTTGCTGGATTTTAATTTGCTCAATCATTGACGTCTAACAATTTAAGAGAATTTAGTTTTTTATTAGCACATATAATTTTATATAACTAAGTATTACATCGTGTATTTAATTCTTATTATCTTTCTTATATATATAAAGATTGAGTCCTTTAATTTAATGTGGATTGTAATACCACCAGTATTACATGCTGTTTCACATTGGGCGCTCACGTCCATTTCTTCTATTGATAAATAAATGTACTCCATTGCGATAAAACATATTTTGTAATACCACCAGTATTACATGCTATTTCACATATTTTGTATGTCATTGGTTGTACTGTGTTGTTCGCATCTGTTATTCGTGTATTGTGATGGTGTGATGATTGACGAACTTTCAATGACATACCTTGATGTCGTTAGGTAATTATCGGTGCGAATATGACGGTGGCCAACATCTTGTTCCCCGAGAGATTTCCTGACGATATGGAGAGGGAGTCGTGTCATAAGAAATTAATGTGATAATAATTTAGTAAACAAAACTGGTCCTTACGTACGTTATCCTCCGAGTAATTACGTACGCTATAACCGAGTCATTACGTACGTTAAAGATCGGCCCTTACGTACGTAACATCGGTCTTCGGTCTTCGGACAGGAATCTTCGTCGGGTAGTACGCATGCCGACCAACTTTCGGCGTGATTGCGACAGGCAAGTCAACGAAGTGTTACGTACGTTAACCTGCTTTCGTTACGCACGTAACGATATGTGTAAACTAGTCCAGTGAGTTTCCTTACGTACGTTAATACTTTTTCATAACGTACGTAAAGTCCCTTACGTACGTAAATCGTCAGGCATAACGTATGTAAGGGCAATCTGAGTTTATAAAAGAACACTTTGCCTTTCATTTCTTCCGTCCCAAAAATCATTCTTCTTTCATATACACTGCTCTCCACCATCCTTGAACCAATTTTAACCTCCCAATTCAAGTGTTATCCTATTAGAGTGCGTTAATCAAGCTTCGGGGAAGGTCTTGAAGGTGTTATCCTCTCGTTCTTCTTCGTCCACTGTCGTTCTTCATCATCGTTTGTCAATAAAGGTAAGTTTATCCAACCTTGAACTCATTTCAGTGTTGTTTAGTAAGTTATAGTAAATTCCGGATGCCTTGGGTAGCTTAGAACTCTCAGTAATAATCGGACTGGTATATAACTATCACAATTGTTAATCGATATCCATCAAAGCTAGAAATTGGAATGAATAATAGTAGAACTCGTAATCGGATGGGAGAACTCATAATCATATTGCTAATCACCAATTTCTCGGAATCATCTTTTGAAGGATTTCATGTATAACCGTATTATCATGTTGAATGAAACCGTTAATAAATCCTTGATGAACTTACTAACAAATTTCTAGTCGAATAGATACCGAAACATGTTAAAGATGATGGATTAATCATTCTAGACTTACATATTAAGACAAACGATGAAATCTCGGTGGTTGTTGGCTATAATTAACGTAGGAATGTTGTGTTAGAACACTATTGTTCAACAGTAGGATAACTTATAAAGAATGTTGCCGAACCTAAGAATTTAATGGCACGTATTGTGGTCAAACAGAGAATTTTGATTCCGACATCATAAGCAACTAGGTTAGGGTTCTAACAGGGGGGGGGCGGAACGTCGTTGATCATCATTGTTACCATAAGATGTTAATCGACAAACATGTAATAGGTCGGACTTCCGAGTGTGATCGTTCAAGCCGTTGCCTTGTCAAGAAATAACTCTCATCGGATTTGAGGCAAGTGAATCTTGCTCAGACTTTACGTCTTATAATTTCAAAACATAGTAAGTGTTACTATTTGTGGAATGGTGCTCTTTCGATTATCTTGTCCGGAGTATTCCTGAGTAGATACTACTGTGACCCTTGGCCGCGGCCTTGGGAGTTTTCTTGTAGAATCGTGTTGAGGGATAAAACCTGAATGGTACCCACGTCCGGAGTATTCCTGTGTAGATACTTCCGTGACCCTTGGTTGCGACCTTGGGAGTTTATGTGCTGATAAAAGAGATAACATTGAATATTCGGTGATAACTTTGTTCCTTGAAATTATCAGATTTTATCTTTGAGTTTGGTTTGGATTTTCTGACCTAGGCTACTGGCACGACATGTCGTGCCAGGTAAATTTGTTGAATTTGTGCAGGACACCCCCGAAGGTTACGGCTAGGCATGAGCTGTGTTGGAAGAAGGCCTGTTAATTTCTTAAATCAATTTGAACATTCCACATTGTGTAATAACCGTATGTACGGACACTATTTTTTTTTGTACTTTGGGTTGTACGAATACTTTCTTAATACTTTCGCATACTACCAGTTTAATAAAATATTTTAGAAAATATTTTCAAAAACTTGCCTTGTGGGTCCCTCATGGGATCTACGGTACTGTGGCATTCCGGTTTATTTTGGGAGCGTTATAGAAAATGGTATCAGAGACGAACACTCACGTGGAAAGTTTTATCAAAATATTTTGAACACGTTTTGCCTTCAAAAAAATCCAACACTTCTGGCGACCGTAACTCCTCGAGGGATGTCGAGGTAAAATACACGTAAATTCTTAAGAATCAAGTATGATGTTTGGATTCAGTAAGAACTTAGAGAATGTTTGTATTAAACTAACCTGTTAGATCGAACGAACATCACCAATGACACGTCGTGGAACTAGAAGAAACGTAAATGATGCACAGGGTTCAGCTATGAACCAGCAGGGAGACAGGAACATCGGTGAAACTAATCCAACCGGAAATCAACCACCGCCTATTAATCAGAACGAACAGGAGGCGGAAAACCAGAACAACGGGGGATTTGATCCAGCCTTCGTTCAGACTCTCGCCCAGGCCATTGCTATGGGAATCGCTCAGGTCAACCGGCGTAACAAGTACTACCATTAACATAGAAGAGAACAGGAAGGACCGTTGGTGGGAGAAATGTCAAGGCCGGTCGCCATTATTCGACGGGTCAGGGGATAAGCACGTGGACGATTGGATCTCGGAGATGGAGACTGCCTTCGAGGTGATCGGCTGCCCAGGGAACCGAAAAGTACCACTCAGGATCAATCAGCTCCGTGACACCGTAGCCCGATGGTGGAGGACCTATAAGCCAGAGGACAGAATAATCGGATGGCCCGAGTTTTCCAAACTATTGAGAGACGAGTACTGTCCCCGATCAGTTCAAACTGCACGAGCGCGGAGCTTCTTCAGCGTAGGACCTCAGAATTTGCCAGTACCAGAAATCATTCGAGCGTACAGGACCGAGCTAAGCTATGTCGCACAGATGGTTCCATCCGAATACCAGCGAATTTGTCACCTTGCTCAACGGTTGCCGGAGGATGTTCAATGTTACACGGCGGGGTTTCACTACACCACTCTGAGGGCATATGAGGACGTGGTCACAGCATACGCTGGTACGGTTGTCAGTTCGGATGCCGGGCATAACCAAAAGAAGCAGACGACAGCAAATCAGTCCGGGAGCACCAGCAGAGTGAACTCAGGAATTGGGTTCCCCTCCAAATCAGCAGCTTCGTCCCAACAGAGAGGAACATCTGACGGGTCTTCTCGCTGTAGCTGTTTCAATTGTGGCATAGCAGGGCATACCATGAGTCAGTGTCGTAAAGGGTCGACAAAGTGTTTTTCATGCGGAAGGGGTGGGCACATGTCTCTCTACTGCTCACGGATCAAACCTACACCAAATCCAGCTCCTCAGAGTCAGCAAGGCTCGGTACAGACATCCAGAGCGTCCGCCATGTCCGACTATCGATCCCCACCTCACCAAGCTCCTCTACACGGTGCCGGAAGAGGACGTGGTCGCGGGGGAGGCACTGCACCCTCCTCGGGGACATTGCCATCCCGCGTGTTCGAATTAAGGGCTACTGACGACCAGATTACACCTGCTGTCTTAGGTACACTCTTTATTAAATCTCAGCCTGTTCATGTACTGTTTGATACTGGAGCAACCCACTCGTTTATATTCGTGGAATGTGTTAACCGTTTGCATCGCCCTTGTGTACCTTGTGAGTCCTTTACTGTTAAACTACCCGAGGGTAGCAGGGTGGAGGGTAACTTGGAAGTTCGAAACTGTCCGATTTGTATCAATAATCTGGGCTGGACAGCCAATCTCATGGTCTTTCCACTCCAAAACGAAGATGTGATTTTGGGTATGGACTGGATGATGATGCACAAGACAGTATTGGATACCTATCACCTGACAGTTTCCATTACGACCCATGACGGTTCCACTCACACAATCAGAGGCCGAGAACACTTCAGTACTAAAGGGTCCCTCAGTCTCCTTTCAGCAGTAGCATCTCATGATGATCGAGGAACGTATTATTGGTGTTATATTCTTCAGAAGGACACGTCACAACTGTCGGTTGCTAACATTCCTGCGGTGAATGAATTTCCGGACGTATTCCCCGATGAACTACCTGGATTTCCACCACGAAGGGAGGTTGATCTCTCAATTGAACTCGAGCCAGGAACGACACCTATCTCCAAGGCACCATACAGAATGACACCAGCTGAAATGAAGGAACTAAAGTTACAACTCGAAGAATTGCTAAGGAAGGGGCTCATTCGTCCAAGTACTTCGCCATGGGGTGCGCCAGTTCTTTTTGTGAAGAAAAAGGACAACTCTCTGTGCCTGTGTATCGATTAAAGGGAACTAAATAAGGTCACTATTAAGAACCGTTACTCATTTTCGAGAATTGATGATTTACTGGACCAACTGGAAGGAGTGACTGTGTTTTCAAATATCGACTTACATTCGGGATATCACCAATTGAGAATTCGAGAGGAGGATATTCCTAAGACCGCATTTCGATCGAGATATGGACACTACGAGTACATGGTGGTGTCGTTTGGCTTGACTAATGCTCCAGCCGTTTTTATGGAATTGATGAACAGGGTTCTGACAGAGTTTCTCGATAAGTGTGTGGTGGTTTTTATTGACGACATTTTAATTTATTCCCGGAGCCGATGGGAGCATGAGGAACACTTGAGGCAGGTGTTGAGCGTTTTAAGGCAACATCAACTGTATGCTAAACTTTCTAAATGCGAGTTCTGGATGCCAGATGTAACCTTTTTGGGACATGTGATTTCAGCCGAAGGCGTTAAAGTAGACCCCCAGAAGATCGAGACAGTTATGAGTTGGGAACCACCTAGAAACGTCAAAGAGGTGAGGAGTTTCCTGGGATTAGCAGGATATTATCGACGGTTTGTCGAGGCCTTCTCCTGTGTCGCTCAGCCATTAACAAATCTGCTTAGGAAGAACACCAAGTTTGTCTGGACAATAGATTGTCAGGAGAGTTTCGACAAGCTAAAGAGAAAGCTTACTACCGCCCCAGTATTGGTACTACCACAGGGCACAGAGGGATTCGTAATATGCACCGATGAATCTAAGCACGGGCTTGGATGTGTGTTCATGCAAAACGACAGAGTTATCGCTTACGCCTCTCGACAACTTAAACCTTATTAGGTGAACTACCCGACACATGACTTGGAACTAGCTCCACGCTCTTAAGATTTGGAGACACTACCTGTATGGGGTTACCTGTAAGATCTTTACGGACCACAAGAGTTTAAAGTATATTTTCACACAGAAAGAGTTAAATATGAGACAGAGGCGTTAGCTGGAGTTAATCAAGGATTACGATGTAGAGATTCTATATCACCCTGGAAAGGCCAACGTCGTAGCAGACGCACTGAGTCGGAAAACTGCGCAGGAGGTGACACTATCTGGTTTGACAGTACAGCTGGAATTGTAGCAAGATCTCAGGAGAAATGACATTGAAGTGTGGATACAACACCGCCAGGGACAGTTGTGCTCGATTGATATTCGCTCATCTCTGCTGGACGAGATACGCCTAGCATAGATGGAGGATCCAGAACTTTGTGCGATCGGCGCAAAGGCCGAAGGGGGAATTATTTCAGACTATAGGATCCAAAGGGGCTTAGTTAGATTCAGGAACAGGATTTGCATTCCACCTAATGACGAGCTTAAGCAAACTATACTCAAGGAAGCTCATTCTACTCCTTATTCGATACATCCCGGGGCGAGCAAAATGTACAAAGATATGCGGAAAAGTTTCTGGTGGAAGAATATGAAGCAAGAGGTAGCAAGGTTTGTCGCTCGATGTATGATATGTCAACAGGTGAAGATTGAACACCGTAGATCGGCCGGAATCATGCAGCCCTTACCCATTCCGGAATGGAAATGGGAGAGTATATCAATGGACTTTGTCACCAAGTTACTAGTGACGGCGGGGGGAAAAGACACGATATGGGTTATTATAGACCGACTGACAAAGTCGGCACATTTCATTCCAATTCAGGAGGCCATCGGAATAGAACAGCTGGTCACCATCTTTGTTCGGGAAATCGTGAGATTACATGGCATTCCCTTGGGAATTATTTCGGATAGAGACACTAGATATGTGTCCCGCTTCTGGAAGGCTGTCCACCAGGCCATGGGTACTCAACTGCATTTCAGCACTGCCTATCACCCTCAAACGGATGGACAAACAGAACGCACCATACAGACCCTGGAAGATATGTTGAGAGCATGTGTACTCGATTGGGGCAAGGATTGGGCTAAACACCTCTGCTTAGCAGAATTTTCGTACAACAACAGCTGCATGCAAGCATAGGCATGGCCCCCTTTGAGGCCTTGTATGGTAGGAGGTGCAAGTCTCCCCTATGTTGGGACGATGCATCCGATGTCGTCGCCACCGAGTTGGATCTAATCCAGGAATCTATTAAGAAGATATCCATTGTTCGAAAACACATGTTGGCAACGCAGAGCCGCCAAAAGTCTTATGCTACGGACCGACAGCGACCGTTGGAATTTATGGTTGGGGATCATGTTTGGGTTAAAGTATCGCCAATACGGGGCATTCGACGCTTCGGCCAGAAGGGCAAACTAAGCCCGAGATTTATTAGTCGTTCGAAATACTGGACCGAGTCGGTAGACTCGCTTATCGGCTAGCATTGCCACCATCGTTAGACGGAGTGCATAATGTCTTCCACGTCTCCCAGCTGAGAAAGTATGTGTACGACCCAAGCCACAAGATCAACTTCGAGGAAGTAGAGATTTCCAATGATGCTACCTTTAGGGAAATCCCAACAGTGATTTTGGATCGACGCATAAAGACACTAAGGAACAAGGACATACCCCTTGTTAAAGTTCAGTGGTCGCACCACGGCATGGAAGAAGCGACTTGGGAGACCGAGGCGAGCATGAGAGAGAATCATCCCGAGTTATTTTCTTAGTTTTGGGACGAAACTATTTTAAGGGGGGTGGTATGTAATACCACCAGTATTACATGCTGTTTCACATTGGGCGCTCACGTCCATTTCTGCTATTGATAAATAAATGTACTCCATTGCGATAAAACATATTTTGTATAATATGGTTGTACTGTGTTGTTCGCATCTGTTATTCGTGTATTGTGATGATGTGATGATTGACAAACTTTCAATGACATACCTTGATGTCGTTAGGTAATTATCAGTGCGAATACGGCAGTGGCCAACGTCTTGTTCCCCGAGAGATTTCCTGACGATATGGAGAGGGAGTCGTGTCATAAGAAATTAATGTGATAATAATTTAGTAAACAAAACTGGTCCTTACGTACGTTATCCTCCGAGTAATTACGTATGTTATAACCAAGTCATTACGTACGTTAAAGATCGGCCCTTACGTACATAACATCGGTCTTCGGTCTTCGGACAAGAATCTTCATCGGGTAGTACGCATGCCGACCAACTTTCGGCGTGATTGCGACAGGCAAGTCAACGAAGTGTTACGTACGTTAACCTGCTTTCGTTACGCACGTAACGATATGTGTAAACTAGTCTAGTGAGTTTCTTACGTACGTTAATACTTTTTCATAACGTACGTAAAGTCCCTTACGTACGTAAATCGTCAGGCATAACGTACGTAAGGGCAATCTGAGTTTATAAAAGAACACTTTGCCTTTCATTTCTTCCATCCCAAAAATCATTCTTCTTTCATATATACTGCTCTCCACCATCCTTGAACCAATTTTAACCTCCCAATTCAAGTGCTATCCTATTAGAGTGCGTTAATCAAGCTTCGGGGAAGGTCTTGAAGGTGTTATCCTCTCGTTCTTCTTCGTCCACCATCGTTCTTCATCATCGTTTGTCAATAAAGGTAAGTTTATCCAACCTTGAACTCATTTCAGTGTTGTTTAGTAAGTTATAGTAAATTTCGGATGCCTTGGGTAGCTTAGAACTCTCAGTAATAATCGGACCGGTATATAACTATCACAATTGTTAATCGATATCCATCAAAGCTAGAAATTGGAATGAATAATAGTAGAACTCGTAATCGGATGGGAGAACTCATAATCATATTGCTAATCACCAATTTCTCGAAATCATCTTTTGAAGGATTTCATGTATAACCGTATTATCATGTTGAATGAAACCGTTAATAAATCCTTGATGAACTTACCAACAAATTTCTAGTCGAATAGATACCGAAACATGTTAAAGATGATGGATTAATCATTCTAGACTTACATATTAAGACAAACGATGAAATCTCGGTGGTTGTTGGCTATAATTAACGTAGGAATGTTGTGTTAGAACACTATTGTTCAACAGTAGGATAACTTATAAAGAATGTTGCCGAACCTAAGAATTTAATGGCACGTATTGTGGTCAAACAGAGAATTTTGATTCCGACATCATAAGCAACTAGGTTGGGGGGGGGGGAAACGTCTTTGATCATCATTGTTACCATGAGATGTTAATCGACAAACATGTAATAGGTCGGACTTCCTAGTGTGATCGTTCAAGCCGTTGCCTTGTCAAGAAATAACTCTCGTCGGATTTGAGGCAAGTGAATCATGCTCAGACTTTACGTCTTATAATTTCAAAACATAGTAAGTGTTACTATTTGTGGAATGGTGCTCTTTCGATTATCTTATCCGGAGTATTCCTGAGTAGATACTACCGTGACCCTTGGCCGCGGCCTTGGGAGTTTTCTTGTAGAACCGTGTTGCGGGATAAAACCTGAATGGTACCCACGTCCGGAGTATTCCTGTGTAGATACTTCCATGACCCTTGGTTGCGACCTTGGGAGTTTATGTTCTGATAAATGGGATAACATTGAATATTCGGTGATAACTTTGTTCCTTGAAATTATCAGATTTTATCTTTGAGTTTGGTTTGGATTTTCTGACCTAGGCTACTGGCACGACATGTCGTGCCAGGTAAATTTGTTGAATTTGTGCAGGACACCCCCGAAGGTTAGGACCAAGCATGAGCTGTGTTGGAAGAAGGCCTGTTAATTTCTTAAATCAATTTGAACATTCCACGTTGTGTAATAACCGTATGTACGGACACTATTTTCTTTTGTACTTTGGGTTGTACGAATACTTTCTTAATTACTTCCACATACTACCAGTTTAATAAAATATTTTAGAAAATATTTTTAAAAACTTGCCTTGTTGGTCCCTCATGGAATCTACGGCACTGTGGCATTCCAGTTTATTTTGGGGGCGTTACATGGATCTTAGTGATTAATGTTGTTAATGCATTTTTTTTTACATAAAAAGTCGATATTGTCTGCAAATTTTAGTCTTTCCAGCATCACATCATCCCCTTAACAGCTTTTATAGTTTTCAGTTACAAGAAAACCAAAAGCCTTTTAACTATTCCGTTTTATGAAATGGTTTTGCAAACAAGAGATGAGAGGTTCTCTCACCTTCAAGCTCTCATCTCCATTTTCCTGAAGCTTCCAAACTCTTACCACCAAACTAAACTGAACTTAGTATCAAAATCATCTACCATCAATCAGTCTCACATCAAAAAATCAAGAAAACTGGAGAAGAAGATTGTTCCTATGATTAATTGCCATTATTTAATTTGAAGATTCAAAGCATCCGTAATCTATTTTGTAAGTTTTTAAACCCTAATTTTGATATTAAATGTTTGGAAGAGTGTGTTGGGTTTAAATCAAGGGGATGTTTGGATAAGGTTATTTGAATAAAGAGTTTAATGGCTGATTGCATCAGGTAGCAAGGTAGCAGGAGCGGAAGACGATGGGAAATCAGTCTGAGCATCAAAATCCATACAACAACAACATTTAAGCCTTAGTCCCAAAATCCATAAACACAAAAAAGGTACTAAATTTTTTATACAAAATTCGGTCTTATTTATATAAAAACTGATTCTTTAAATTAGGTTTTTGTCATATTTTGGCGGTTTTGTTAATTTCAGTTTAATTTTGTAAATTTTAGTGATTTTTATAAAGTTACTTAACAAATGTTTATTTTTTTGTAGAGAACTGATAAGATTACAGCTGTGGTGTTTCTCTTGGCGGCAACAAATCATACTGAAATATATAATGGTAAAATTTATAGGTACTTAGTATGAGTTTTAAATGGTTTGGATGAATATTGATCGAGGAGATTTGAAGCATAATTTGGGATGAAAAACACGAGTTGATTATTCTAATTGGGATTATAATTTGACAGATTATTTGGTTTGGTTGTGTAACAGGCTCACCTAGAATTAGAATGCCGGACGAATGCAGGAGATGATGGCTCAATATGGTGGGGTAAGTCTTCAAATGCAGGTTTGCTTTAGGTGATACTCTGCAAAGCCACGTAAGTTTGCTTTAGGTGTAATACCTAGTTGTGAATTCATTATTATCATTCAGTAATTGTCACTCAGAAATTTTTTCCCTCAGTAATAATCATTCATCATTCATAGTCATTCAATTGTGTTCACCATTTGGCGTACTTTGGAATCGTGTTTCAGTTGTTATTCGTCATTCATCACTGTTTGAGATCGAGAAGGGAATTATGTCATCATCATCATCATTTTGGTAGCCTGTGTATGAGGTAGTGCACGCTACGTACTCTTGTTAGCGCACGCTAACTGAGTACTGGTAGCGCACGCTATCACTCAATATTAGCGCACGCTAACGCAATTGAGGCAGACGGTCCAGTAGGTACTGGACTAAAATTAGAAATTCGTAGCGCACGCTACGAGTGGTAAGTAGCATACGCTAAACTGTGCTGGTAGTGCACACTAAGTCATGGTAGTAGTGCGCGCTAAGGCTCGAACAGGCGAAGGACAATGGGTTCTAGACTCCAATTTTCTGGACATCAACTATCAGGTAGCGTACGCTAGACTTGGTTAACGCACGCTAAGAGGAAGGCGTTAGCGCATGATACCAGGTACGTAGCGCATGCTAACGCGGCAGGCAGAGTTCACTGGACTACCCGGTGAACCCGCTAGCGCACGCTAATTAACAGGAAATAGCGCGCGCTAAGCTGGGTTTTGTATAAATAGGACATTTCACTCTTCACTTCGTCATTCCTTCATTTCTCAACCATTCCGGACGATCTTCGGCAATTCGGGAAGATCTTTTCGAGCTAAAATCATCTAGCATCATCTGCAAGCTCCTAGTTCAGTTTAATCCTCATTTAATCCGTTTCTTCACTCCAAATCAAGGTAACTTTTCATTAAACCTTGAATTTTGGGTTTTGGGGGTTTTCTTCCCGATCTCTTAGAGTTAGCTTGCTATCATGTTGGGATATGTTAGATATGGATTATCTACCTTGGATACTTATATTCTTATGGATTCATTAGTGTAATTCTAATAATTTTTGAATATTTGGGGATTTGTTCAAGAACACCTTGGGTGTTGACTTTGGAATTTTGGGGATTTCAACTAGATATTGTCGTAATCTCGAATAGAGTATTCCTATTGGATTATTGATGGTATTAATGACATTTTGTTAGATTGAATCATTCATTGGAGTTTTGGTATCGATATAATTGGGATTGGTTGTAAACAATGGGAGATTGTTTACAACGTGTTTATTTTAATGCCCCAATGAGTTTGGGTAGTGTTGTATCGACTTTTGAGTTGGTTGTGATCATGCTTGATTCGTATAATAAGCGAATTGTTGGTACTTGTGTTATTCAAGGTTGTTCGAGCGGCCGATATTTTCATTAAGGACGTTGATCGTGGAAGGACTTTCTCGCCGTCAGTTTGAGGCAAGTTTTATACTTGGACTAATCAATGAGATTAATGTTATCATATATGTGTATATTGGTGTTTTGTCATTGATGTTGTATTGGCCGATTGAAGGCATGGCATATTCGTTTCTTATCTTTGTCGTCGGTAACCGATTAAAGGTGTCGAGGCATTCTTTGTATCTTTGTTATCGATTGGCCGTTCTAAGGCAATCGAGGTGTTTAATCATCTGTTGCATCATTGTTATCGGTTGGCCATTCTAAGGAAATCGAGGTATTGAATTGGGATTGTGGAGGACGGTGTCCATCCGTGAGCTACTGTCGTCGTGTTGGCCGACTCAATGCAGTACACTATCATTCTTGTGAATTCGGTAATATTTGAATCGTTGCCGTTTGTGGTTAATTGTGTTTTGGAGGCTAGTCTCGGCTAGTGCTCGTTGGGTAAGCTTGGGGCTTGAACCTTCGCGGTTGGTTTCTCAATACCTACAGCTGAGTAGGTCACGGTCATGGTTATGATCTCATTATGGGTAAGTCTGGGGCTTGAACCTTCGCGGTTGGTTTCCCAGCACCTGTAATTCAGCAGGTCACGGTCACTGGGTGATCTCATTATGGGTAAGCTTGGGGCTTGAACCTTCGCTGTTGGTTTCCCAACACCTACAACCCAGTAGGTCACGGTCATGTTTATGATCTCATTATGGGTAAGTTTGGGGCTTGAATTTTCGCGGTTGGTTTCCCAACACCTACAGTTCAGTAGGTCACAACCATTGGATGGTCTCATTGTGATAGGGCTTCGTGCCGTGGCTTCGGCCCTCATTAATACAGTTTCAAGCTGTTTTGGTTTTAGGTGATTGTGGTGATTGACAACTTCGGCTGAGTGGCTTTCAGGCATTTGTGATGTCTTGGTGATTTCATTGGAGACTTCGGGCATTATGATTCATATTTAATTCAGTCATGGTTTGGTTCATGTCGTGTAATTCATTGTGGTGCTCTATAATATTGATTCACCGTTGGGCACTTATGTTCTAACCTGTTGAACGGGTACTAATAGTATGTCATGGGCATAGTGTTTCACGAATGCTCGGTTCTTACCTTGGTTTGTGAGCATATCGCATTATTATTATCATTGACCGTTTCATTCTGCCTATGGATGCATATCACGTTATATATGTATTTGATGTTCATTATCTGGATGACTGACCTCGTGGGGGCGGAACATGTTTTCATATTTTAGGTGCTTTCGAGGAGAGAGTTAAGACACAAAGGCATGACAAAGACGATGAGGCATTCGAGTGATACGAGTCCGAGTTGTTCATGTTGGTCAGTCAGTTGGAGTGTACTCCAGTTTTGTCAGTTGTTGTCATGTTTTATTATCCGAGCAGGGCTCGTGGATGTCATTGTATTTTATTTTGGCCATGTAGGCCCATTTTTGTCTTTGAAATTCCTTATCGGAATATTGTGTCGGATATCATAGTAGGGACTGTGATCTCCCTTGTTGGTTAATTTGATGTATTTTAGTCATGTTCGCCTGGTGGATCTCCTGGTATGGGGTCCACGGCACTGTATGTAATACCCGAGATTTCTGATATGTATTTGGAACTTGTGATATTGTAATTGTTGTACTTGATCTGAGTATTATTCTCCGTATTTCATAATCCGATGTTGTCGA
Source organism: Orobanche coerulescens (assembly GCA_033398695.1). Lineage (NCBI taxonomy): Eukaryota > Viridiplantae > Streptophyta > Magnoliopsida > Lamiales > Orobanchaceae > Orobanche > Orobanche coerulescens. The sequence goes on along the minus strand of CM065810.1, from coordinate 154,705,320 downwards.
GCGTATGATTTCATGTATGTGATTTAGAAATTGTAATTCTGCGCATGTAGCGCACGCTATCGGCTATGTGTAGCGTGCGCTAACATAGACTCAATAGCGCACGCTACAAAGGAACATTAGCGCACGCTATGCGTGGTCAATTTGATTGAGACGTGCGGTAGGTGAGATCAGGTCGGGGACCCCTGTCGGATTGTGTCGGGATGAACCTGGACGGCTTTCGGAAAAAGCAGAGTCAACGCCTTAGCGCACGCTACAGGCATGTGAATAGCGCACGCTAAGTGCTGAATACAGTAAAGTCAGGAAGCCGTTAGCGCACGCTACGAGCAGGGACTAGCACGCGCTAATAATCATTTCCTATAAATAGGACATCATCCTTTTCGTATTTTCAGTCCTTTCTTTTCCCACATCCGAATTCTTATACTTAGAGTATAACTTCCTACATCCTAAACACTTCCTATCAGCATCCTAGCTCGTGATTGAAGATTGTAGATCATTGAGGAGTGGTGTTCGAGCCTTCGACGTTGGATTGCTTCGATTTCCTCTGTGTTCTTCACTACTTTGAGGTAGCTGATTCTTCACCGATATTAGTAATGTTCTTAAGGACGTTTGATCATGTTTTGATAGCCAGTTATTTCGTTTATAATCGGTCATCACATGTTAGAAGGATACTTTTGACGTATCGGCACTATATATCGTATGAACCCTTGAAACTTTTTTAGTAATTGGACTCCTAGCATTTTCGAACCGAATTGTGATCAGTAGATGGAGATTTTCAAGTTCTTATGCGTTTGTATAGAAGGATCATACGTTTTGAGACTTATATCGGATTGAACTCAGGATATACCTTGAAGATCTAAGATGAACTATGGTGTTGTGGTGATTATACGTATCTTTGTATCGCATGGTCATTTAGTACGTATAGAACTTTCACAAACCTTATTAGCATGATATGCTCGAGGATGACTGGTTTTATCACCATAGAATTTATGAGTTCATCACCATTCAATCCAGTTTTCTGTCTGTAGTAATCTGCCATGCAAGGTTAGCGCACGCTAACATACGTTAGTTAATGTGCGCTATCGGGGATAAGTTTATGCACGCTACGTGTGGTACGTAACGTACGTTATGATATCAGCCGAGTCAGTCGGCTGACCAGAGAGAACTGTCAGTCCGTGGCTAGCGTACGCTAGGCTTATACGATAGCGTACGCTAACAGGCAGGCTTAGCGTTGCTACGTTAAGGTTCGAGCTTGCTACGTTGATCGAAGGAGGCGGCCTTCGAGTGTGTTGAGATCATTAAAGTGTTTCGTTCTTGCCATCTTCGAGGCAAGTGTCGTAATATATTAATATTGGTATTTTGAGCTTGCGTGTGATTTTTCATGTTGTTGAACATGAGATTATTACGTTGAATTGTCATGATATTTGTTATCCAGTGTTTGTATGTTCATGTTGATGAACATAATGATTTGGCATATGTGTATGCATGAGTTGTGTTTGTGTACGTTGTACGATCTATGCTGAGGGCGCTGGATCCGATGTCCACCTCGTGTTGGTTCGACGGGATCATCTTGGGATCTAGGCTGAGGGCGCTGGATCATTGGACGGGTTATTTCCACCTCGTGTTGGTCCGACGGGATCATCTTGGGATCTATGCTGAGGGCGCTGGATCATTGGAATACACTTGCTGTGTTAATGGAATCTTGTGGATTCGCATTATCGGATTCCGGTAGCGGAAGTCCGTGTGGTGTATCTTGTTATGTATTGTTGATGCATGTTTGGTTCGTTTAAATGATACTTGTACTAGCAACGTTTTGCTAACTCCTTCGGGGGAGGACATTTGTTTTGATGTTCAGGTAGCCGAGGAGCAGGGAAACAGCCACAGTACCGACATGATGACGAAGGGGTTCAGTGATGTTTGTTTGTTGTTGGTGATTTGTTTTCTTGGCTTGATTTCAGTACTCGAGTACGCGTGTCTTATTATATCATTTCAATATGGTTGTATTAATTACTTGTTGAACCAGTTGAATGGTTTTGTAAACTTGAATTTTCGCAGTATTGATGTCTTATATTTACACTTCTTTTAAATTAGCCTTGTAAATCCTTACTTAAAGGGTTTACGGCGCTGTAATTATTCCGAATATCTCGGGGTGTTACAGAATATAGTATCAGAGCTAAGATTTATGGATATCTTGGCAGTCGGGTTTTAAGTTGGGTCTGTTTACGTTATTGATTTACGAGTCGTTCGTAACATCACTGTTTAGCCAAAAGTCGTCATGTGGACCGTGGTTGTAAGTCTCCTAATCTCTTATACTACCGTTTTACTTAATTACTGTTTTGTGAGTATTGACGGGCTTTATTTCGTAAACTATGTCCTGGATATTGAGGAATTGTGTTTACAGTATGTTGAGAGGAGGACGTGGACGCGGACGCCGCGGTCGTGGGCCGACGGGTAACATGAGACAGAGGATTCGCAACTACCCCGAGAATTATCGGCTAGTCGAACCGATTCCCATTACGGAGGCGGCAAGGATCGTGACGGCAGCGCAAATCCTAACATGCGGGAGTGCTTCAACGAGTGGTGGCGCAGACAACTTGATTCGCGGGTAGTCGACCGCATGCAGACGGCGATGGGACAGCAGCACCACGAGGATAACCGGGGAGACAGATGGCTTGCTGAGGTGGTCAAATTGCACCCGCCAAAATTTGATGGATCTGCTGAGGCATTGACTTGGGATCATTGGCTTAAGGAGTTAGAGAAGATATTCGGGGGTCTTAACTGTCCCGAGGACAGGAAGGTTCCCATTGCCCAGTATTTTCTGACTGGGGAGGCCTTTGATTGGTGAGAAGCTATTCGACCCGAGAACCATAATGCGGATTGGACGGAATTCAAACTAATGATGGAAGCGCAATATTGTCCTCGTCCAGTTAGAGAGGCAAAGATCCGAGAGTTTTTCTCACCACAGAGTTCGGAAGCATCTGTGACAGATGTAATCAAAACTTTTAATCATCAGCTGACTTGTGTGCGACACTTGGTCGAGCAGAGCAGAAAAGATTTTTCATTTCGATATGCGGATGAAGCGGAGATTCAAAGATACATGTCCGGATTCGAGTGTACTACGTTGCGACAGTATCAAGACAAAGCACTGGCCTACGACATGAAAGAGGCGGCGGTGGACAAATCAGTGGAGGCAAAGAAGCAGAAGGTGACCGGCAACTTTTCAGAAAACAAGAGTGGTGGGCCCCGCAAGGGCCAGTCTTCCTTTTATTCGGCGAGAAAACCTCCACATCCTTCCAGAGGTGGAAAGAAGTTCCGAACTACATCAGCGGTTTCGGACGCATCAAAGAAATGCTACAATTGTGGTCGAGCAAGGCATATTCGACGTGACTGCCCCGCATCTTCTGTGACTTGCTACGATTGTGGACAAGAAGGACACCGTGCGGCTTTCTGTGGAGTTGCTACTAGGTCTTTTGGTATCGCACTCCAGCGCCAGTTCCAAAGGAGATAAGTGTGAACCAGACACAACAGAGTGGATTTCCACAGCAGAACGTTGGGAAGAGAGAGTCATCGAGTGCTGGGTCCGCTCCTCCGCGCCTGTACGAGATGAGGAAATCGGACGATCAGAACACTGCTGTTGCATCAGGTACGATTCAGATCCTTTTGCAACCAGTTAGTGTTTTATTCGATTCCGGAGCTACACATTCTTTTGTAACATTGAACTGTGTAAATCGTTTAAAAATCTCGTGCTTATTTGATTGTGAACCATATGTTGTGGGTTTGCCAAGTGGAGAGAGAATTGTGGGAACCCTAGAGGTTAGAGATTTTCCAGTATCTATAGGAGGGAGAGATTGACCATCGAATCTTATTGTAGTTGACATCTACGGTGACGATTTAATTCTCGGAGACGATTGGCTCAACCGTTATGGAGCTATTCTGAATTACCGAGAGAGAGTCATTTCTATCATTGCTGATGACGGATCTGAACACGTATTCTGAGGATGGAGACCGGGAAGCTCGGGAAAATTGATCAAAGCAATGAAAGCCGTGAAATTACTGAAGCAGGGATGTCATGGACTTTGGTGCTACGCCATGAGGAAAGAGGAAGGAGTAGAGCTCTCGTCTATTTCAGTTGTGAATGAGTTCTCAGATGTATTTCCTGACGAACTACCTGGGTTACCTCTGCAGAGAGAAGTGGAGTTCACTATCGAATTAGAGCCTGGAGCAGCTCCTATTTCCAGAGCACCATACCGCATGGCGCCAACCGAGATGTATGAACTCAAGAAGCAATTGGAGGAATTGTTACAGAGAGGCTATATTCAACCTAGCGTTTCTCCTTGGGGAGCGCTCGTTCTCTTTGTCCGGAAGAAAGACGGATCCCTCCGACTGTGTATTGATTACAGGGAGCTCAATAAGATGACGATCAAGAATAAGTATCCTCTACCTCGGATCGACGACTTGTTTGATCAACTGCAAGGGGCAAGGGTATTCTCGAAGATTGACTTGCGATCAGGGTACCATCAGTTGAGGATTAAGGAATCGGATATACCAAAGACTGCTTTCAGGTCCCGGTACGGGCATTATGAATTTGTAGTGATGCCGTTTGGACTTACCAATGCTCCTCCGGTGTTCATGCAATTGATGAGTCGGGTATTCCTGGAATACTTGGATAAATTTGTGGTCGTCTTCATTGATGACATCTTGATATATTCGAGGGACGCAGAGGAGCATGCCGAACATTTACGTGTGGTTTTGAGCACCTTGAGGAAGGAACAGCTGTATGCAAAGCTTTCAAAATGCGAGTTCTGGCTTAGGAAAGTAACTTTCCTTGGGCATATGATATCAGCTGATGGAGTTCAGGTGGACCCGAAGAAAGTCGAAGCAATCTTGGAATGGGAATCTCCTAATAATGTGAAAGAAGTCTGGAGTTTCCTAGGACTTGCTGGATATTATCGCCGCTTTGTAGAGGGATTTTCCAAGATTTCCCGCCCGCTCACTCAGCTGTTACAGAAAACTCAAAAGTTTAAGTGGGATGAGAAATGCCAGGCTGGTTTTGATGAGCTTAAGAAGAGACTGACGACAGCACCTATTTTAGCATTGCCAGATGGAACTGATGGATTCATGGTTTCTGATGGCGCTTCAAATTAGGTGCAGGATGTGTGTTGATGCAAAAAGATAAAGTAATTGCCTATGCTTCTCGGCAGTTGAAACCGTACGAAGTAAATTACCTGACTCATGATCTGGAGTTAGCAGCTGTAGTCTTTGCCTTGAAAATTTGGAGACATTATTTGTACGGCACTCATTGTCAGATCTTTACCGATCATAAGAGACTCAAGTACATTTTCAGTCAGAAAGAATTAAACATGAGGCAGAGAAGGTGCTGGAATTGATCAAGGATTACGACTTAGAGATTCTCTATCATCCGGGGAAAGCAAACGTTGTAGCTGATGCATTGAGCCGTAAACCTGTTTCTCTTCGAGTGTTGGAAGCACTTAGGTCCCAAACCAGCATTCAACGAGAACTGATCCGTGAAGGGATTGAAGTATGGGCACCAGGAATTCAAGGGCAACTATATGTGATGGAACTGACTTCATCACTAGTCGAGGAAATCAAATCTAAGCAGTTGGACGATTCTCTGATCCTTCGATTATGTGATGAAGTAAAGAAAGGAAAAGCCCCAGGATTCGTGATACAATATGATGGAGTTCTGAGATTTCAGAGTCGACTTTGCGTTCCCGATGATGATGATTTGAGATGGACTATTCTGAAGGAAGCTCACAGCGCGCCTTATTCTATTCACCCGGGGAGTAGTAAGATGTATAAGGATTTAAAACAAAACTTCTGGTGGGGGAATATGAAGAAGGACGTAGCAGAGTACGTTTCGAGGTGCTTGACTTGTCAGCAAGTTAAGATTGAACATCAGCGACCCGCCGGAATGTTAAAGCCGCTTCCGATCCCGAAATGGAAGTTGGAGGACATCTCGATGGATTTCATCACCAGTATGCCAAGGACTAGAACGGGAATGAACATGATTTGGGTTATAGTTGATCGACTAACCAAGTCGGCTCATTTCCTAGGAATTAAAGATACATGGGGACCCGAGAGATTGGCGCGAGTATTTATTGCGGAGATAGTCAGATTGCATGGGACGCCGAAGACCATTATTTCGGATCGAGATGGTTGTTTCGTGTCACACTTCTGGAAAGCAGTTCACAGGGCTTTGGGGACTGAGCTCAACTTTAGCACGACTTATCATCCCCAAACGGACGGTCAGTCCGAAAGGACTATTCAAACCGTAGAAGACGTGCTTAGAGCTTGTGCGTTGGATTGGTCAACTGATTGGGAAGTTCACTTGCCCTTGATTGAATTCACTTACAATAATAGTTGGCATGCTTCGATTAAGATGGCACCATTTGAAGCTTTGTACGGGAGAAGATGCCGATCACCCCTGTGTTGGGATGATTCTTCGGATTTGATCGGGACGGAACCGGAATTGATAATTCAGACTCAAGAGAAGATAGCTTTGATTCGAGAAAGACTGTTGACTGCCCAGAGTCGACAAAAGTCTTACGCAGACGTACGTCGTCGTCCTCTAGAGTTCGACGCTGGGGACCATGTACTATTGAAGGTGTCTCCTACACGAGGGATTTTCCGTTTTGGGAGGAGAGGCAAGCTTAGTCCTAGATCTATCGGACCATTCGAGATCCTCGAGAGGGTTGGAGATTTAGCATACAGGTTGGCCTTACCTCCATCGCTGAGTCACGTTCACAATGTGTTTCACGTATAACAATTGCGGAAGTATGTACCGGACCCCAGTCACGTCATTGATTTCGACGAGATCGAAATAGCTAATGATGGCACCTTCGAAGAGAGACCAATCAAGATACTTGAGAGTCGGATCAAACAATTGAGGAATAAACCAATACACTTGGTTAAAGTACAATGGTCACGACACGGAGTCGAAGAGGCCACTTGGGAAACGGAGGACAGTATGAAGGCTAGATATCCAGAGTTGTTTTCATCTTAAGTTTCGGGACGAAACTTCTTTTTAGGGAGGAAGGATGTAATACCCGAGATTTCTGATATGTATTTGGAATTTGTGATATTGTAATTGTTGTACTTGATCTGAGTATTATTCTCCGTATTTCATAATCCGATGTTGTCGAGCGTATGATTTCATGTATGTGATTTAGAAATTGTAATTCTGCGCATGTAGCGCACGCTATCGGCTATGTGTAGCGTGCACTAACATGGACTCAATAGCGCACGCTACAAAGGAACATTAGCGCACGCTATGCGTGGTCAATTTGATTGAGACGTGCGGTAGGTGAGATCAGGCCGGGGACCCCTGTCGGATTGTGTCGGGATGAACCTGGACGGCTTTCGGGAAAATCCGAGTCAACGCCTTAGCGCACGCTACAGGCATGTGAATAGCGCACTCTAAGTGCTGAATACAGTAAAGTCAGGAAGCCGTTAGCACACGCTACGAGCAGGGACTAGCGCGCGCTAATAATCATTTCCTATAAATAGGACAGCATCCTTTTCGTATTTTCAGTCCTTTCTTTTCCCACATCCGAATTCTTTTACTTAGAGTATAACTTCCTACATCCTAAACACTTCCTATCAGCATCCTAGCTCGTGATTGAAGATTGTAGATCATTGAGGAGTGGTGTTCGAGCCTTCGACGTTGGATTGCTTCGATTTCCTCCGTGTTCTTCACTACTTTGAGGTAGGTGATTCTTCACCGATATTAGTAATGTTCTTAAGGACGTTTGATCATGTTTTGATAGCCAGTTATTTCGTTTATAATCGGTCATCACATGTTAGAAGGAAACTTTTGACGTATCGGCACTATATATCGTATGAACCCTTGAAACTTTTTTAGTAATTGGACTCCTAGCATTTTCGAACCGAATTGTGATCAGTAGATGGATATTTTCAAGTTCTTATGCGTTTGTATAGAAGGATCATACGTTTTGAGACTTATATCGGATTGAACTCAGGATACACCTTGAAGATCTAAGATGAACTATGGTGTTGTGGTGATTATACGTATCTTTGTATCGCATGGTCATTTAGTAAGTATAGAACTTTCACAAACCTTATTAGCATGATATGCTCGAGGATGACTGGTTTTATCACCATAGAATTTATGAGTTCATCACCATTCAATCCAGTTTTCTGTCTGTAGTAATCTGCCATGCAAGGTTAGCGCACGCTAACATACGTTAGTTAACGTGCACTATCGGGGATAAGTTTACGCACGCTACTTGTAGTACGCAATGTACGTTATGATATCAGCCGAGTCAGTCGGCTGACCAGAGAGAACTGTCAGTCCGTGGCTAGCGTACGCTAGGCTTATACGATAGCGTACGCTAACAGGCAGGCTTAGCGCACGCTACATAGAGTACGTAGCGTACGCTAAGTAGTTCAGGCAGATTGTTTATTTTGAGCTTTTGGGCCATATACCGAATTGTTAGGCCATCGTTCGACTTGAAATGATTTGTATATCATGTCTTTTGTTAAGGTTCGAGCTTGCTACGTTGATCGAAGGAGGCGGCCTTCGAGTGTGTTGAGATCATTGAAGTGTTTCGTTCTTGCCATCTTCGAGGCAAGTATCGTAATATATTAATATTGGTATTTTGAGCTTGCGTGTGATTTTTCATGTTGTTGAACATGAGATTATTACGTTGAATTGTCATGATATTTGTTATCCAGTGTTTGTATGTTCATGTTGATGAACATAATGATTTGGCATATGTGTATGCATGAGTTGTGTTTGTGTATGTTGTACGATCTATGCTGAGGGTGCTGGATCCGATGTCCACCTCGTGTTGGTCCGACGGGATCATCTTGGGATCTAGGTTGAGGGCGCTGGATCATTGGACAGGTTATTTCCACCTCGTGTTGGTCCGACGGGATCATCTTGGGATCTATGCTGAGGGCGCTGGATCATTGGAATACCCTTGCTGTGTTAATGGAATCTTGTGGATTCGCATTATCGGATTCCGGTAGCGGAAGTCCGTGTGGTGTATCTTGTTATGTATTGTTGATGCATGTTTGATTCGTTTAAATGATACTTGTACTAGCATCGTTTTGCTAACCCCTTCGGGGGTGGACATTTGTTTGATGTTCAGGTAGCCTAGGAGCAGGGAAACAGCCACAGTACCGACATGATGACGAAGGGGTTCAGTGATGTTTGTTTGTTGTTGGTGATTTGTTTTCTTGGCTTGATTTCAGTACTCGAGTACGCGTGTCTTATTATATCATTTCAATATGGTTGTATTAATTACTTGTTGAACCAGTTGAATGGTTTTGTAAACTTGAATTTTCGCAGTATTGATGTCTTATATTTACACTTCTTTTAAATTAGCCTTGTAAATACTTACTTAAAGGGTTTACGGCGCTGTAATTATTCCGAATATCTCGGGGTGTTACACTGTAATAACCCAATAGGATTTGGGGGTGTTACAGAAGATGGTATCATAGTGTTGGGTTGTGAGATACCCTGATATGTGAGTTATGTGGTTCTACCGACGCGGTAGTAGTGGAACTGTCAGGTTATGACAATCTGGACAGTCGGGTTTTGTGAGTCGTTAAGTTTGTACGACTGCACAGGTCATTCATTCATCGAGTCGTCGTCAGTAAATACTAGTATCTCAAGACCTCAAAGCTTCATATGACCTATGTAAGGACTCAATTCTCTTTATGTTCATACATTCATTATGCCATTGATTATACATATTTTGTTGAAACCTATATGTGACATTAGTGTTATGATTGATTCATGGCTAATTGTTTTGGAGCACGTGTGACTTGTGCAAACGATAAGGATCAACTCATTCATCAGTCAACAATACTTAATCATCATTTTTGATCTTGTAGATCATGTTAATTCATTAATCACTCAGTCAGTCTCATTGCTCAGTTGTTGATCTTGTGGATCGAATTATCAATCTTGTTAACTTGTTCAAGATAATTATTCTAGGAATTTTATAGATAATCATGTCACCTCACTTAATCTTTCATGTGATCTTACATATTCCGGTGTCATGTCGATGATCATTTATTGCATTATTAATGCGTTCATTGTGTTAGAGCATGTATGCTCATTATTGTCATTCCGTAACGTAATCATAATGCGATATTCATGCCGGATCTAGAATCATCATGTGACTTTCCTGCTTCAGTATGGACAGAGCTGTCAGAGGACGCAGGGGAAGAGGCTGCGGTACGGGCCGAAACCTGGGATCTCGTGTGAATACCCATGCTAACGCAAGGGATAACATTAGTTCATCAGCTAGCGATGCTGCTCATTCACCGGCAGACAATCAGTCACTGTCAGGGAGTCGTACCCGTGATGCAGCCCAATCGGAAGGTGTTCGGGTAGACCTATTCATATGTATGCAGGGAATGATGGCCCAGATGACTCAGATGATGCGGATAATGGAGACCATGCAGACCTCGAGGGTTCGTGGTCCACCACAGCAAGGATTTCAGGTGCCGTTTCATGGACAGACTAGAGGAGTGGCGATATCTCTCGTCAGAGGCCGCCTACTTTTGAGGGTTCGTCGGAACCAGCTGATATTGTTCATTGGCTTGAGCATTTTGATAAACTCTTCGACTTGGTTCAGTGTCCAGAAGAGAGTAAGGTGGCAGTAGCGGCTTACTACTTGAGTAAGGGCGCTTATTCTTGGTGGCTTTCTGTGAAACCCACCGATCGTGATTGTGTTTGGAGCGAGTTCAAGACTCTCATGATAGAGAGGTATTATCCGGCTCCACTTTGTGAAGCCAATTTATCAGAGGTTTTGAACCTCGAATTCGTCGAGGACGAGGGTGTTATTGTTATTTCTGAGAAGTTTCAGGGACTACTTCAGTTTGCTTCGTCAGTTATCCGTATTGAGACGGATAAGATCAAGTATTTTAGCAAGAGGCTAAATCCACAGTTGAGGATGTAGTTGTTCAATCACAATTGTAATTCATTTAGTGAGTTCATCGAGAAGGCTCTTGGAACAGAGCTTTTGATCAATGTGCTTACTCAGAAGCACCCCTCAGTTTCTTCTGGTGAGAGACTAGGATGTTGGCTCGTTCAGAGGGACATCGGGCTCCGGCGTCCAAGAGGTCATTTTCTAGTCGTCTTCGTGCTGGGAGAGCATTTTCTTCTCAGACGACGAGTTCGACTGTTATTTGCTTTAACTTTGATATAATAGGATATCGCATTACCTGGTGCTCGATGCAGGCCGTTGTTTGTTTTCTGTGTGGGAGGCAGGGACACCTTCAGAAATACTGCAGGAGTTCTAGTGCCAATAGATCTCTAGAGAGCTCGCAAAACTCGAGAGGTTTTGTCACTCCAGCCCGTACTTCGTCCAAGGGGTCCTATCAGGCCTCGAGAGCCCGAGATAAGGACATTCATCATCGATATTTAAGCAAGTTAATTCTTGCTCGATATAGAGGATAATCATTCATTTCGTTGTTGTTCATTCATTCATATAATTCATTCATCATATATCAATCATGTTGAGACTTATAATTATCAAACTAATCATTCACTTCACGGGGAACAATGGTTCCAATTATTTCATCTGAGTTATCACTCATTGCGTTATTATTTTACCTCGGTGAGTCATTCTTGATCCTTGTTGGATTTTGATTCATTATCATTCATTGCGATCATTCTTGTTCTTGTGACTTCCAGGATCATATTGAGCGGTGAGTTCAGATTTGGGTCTACTTTGAATCGATGGGACCGAGGAGATCGATGATATGGAGGATATCGATGTTGGGTACATTTGAGATGTAGCCTTGTTTTTCGGATGACTGTGTAACTCAATCCGTAATAATGTATCTTGGTTGTGGGTCATTTATTGTTGATCTATTTTATAATGATCGTATTTGAGAATCTTGAGCTTTTGAAATCGTTTGATGCATTCCTTTAGGTATTGTACCCGAGATTTTGTGATAAATTAGGTAATCGTTCATTGTGATTCAATACGTCAAGTCACGAGGACTTGGGAATGCGATTGATATGGTCCCGAGAGCTATATGTGTGTTGTTGCTTTTCTTTTGAGACGTGAGTCAGTGCTTATGTGGGGGTTGGCCCAGTTGTGCAGGCGAAGTGGTTCGCGTTAAGGACTAATCCTGGAGATATTGTTTTCAGATCATGATGGGTAGTTCATATCCTGAGTTGTTTACCTTTAGTTTCGGGGACGAAACTCTTTTTAAGGGGGGGAGTATGTAATACCCAGTTGTGAATTCATTATTATCATTCAGTAATTGTCACTCAGAATTTTTTTCACTCAGTAATAATCATTCATCATTCATAGTCATTCAATTGTGTTCACCATTTGGCGTACTTTGGAATCGTGTTTCAGTTGTTATTCGTCATTCATCACTGTTTGAGATCGAGATGGGAATTGTGCCATCATCATCATCATTTTGGTAGCTTGTGTGTGAGGTAGCGCACGCTACGTACTCTTGTTAGCGCACGCTAACTGAGTACTGGTAGCGCACGCTATCGATCAATATTAGCGCACGCTAACGCAATTGAGGCAGATAGTCCAGTAGGTACTGGACTGAAATTGGAAATTCGTAGCGCACGCTACGAGTGGAAAGTAGCGTACGCTAAACTGTGCTGGTAGCACACGCTAAGTCATGATAATAGCGCGCGCTAAGGCTCGAACAGGCGGAGGACAGTGGGTTCTGGACTCCAATTTTCTTGACATCAACTATCAGGTAGTGTACGCTAGACTTGGTTAACGCATGCTAAGAGGAAGGCGTTAGCGCACGCTACCAGGTACGTAGAGCATGCTAACCCGGCAGGCAGAGTTCACTGGACTACCCAGTGAACCCGCTAGTGCACGCTAATTAACAGGAGATAGCGCGCGCTAAGCTGGGTTTTGTATAAATAGGACATTTCACTCTTCACTTCGTCATTCCTTCATTTCTCAACCATTCCAGACGATCTTGGGCAATTCGTAAAGATCTCTTCGAGCTGCAATCATCTAGCATCATCTTCAAGCTCTTAGTTCAGTTTAATCCTCATTTAATCCGCTTCTTCACTCCAAATCAAGGTAACTTTTCATTAAACCTTAAATTTTAGGTTTGGGGGGTTTTCTTCCCGATCTCTTCGAGTTAGCTTGATATCATGTTGGGATATGTTAGATATGGATTATCTACCTTGGATACTTGTATCTATAGATTCATTGGTATAATTCTCGGAATTTTTGAATACTTGGGGATTTGCTCAAGAACACCTTGGGTGTTGACTTTGGAATTTAGGGGGTTTCGACTAGATGTTGTTGTAATCTCGAATGGAGTATTCCTATTGGATTATTGATGGTATTAATGACATTTTGTTGGATTGAATCATTCATTGGATTTTTGGTATCGATATAATTGGGATTGGTTGTAAACAATGGGAGATTGTTTACAACGTGTTTGTTTTAATGCCCCAATGAGTTTGGGTAGTGTTGTATCGACTTTTGAGTTGGTTATGATCATGCTTGATTCGTATATTAAGCGAATTATTGGTACTTGTGTTATTCAAGGTTGCTCCAGCGGCCTATATTTTCATTAAGGACGTTGATCGTGGAAGGACTTTCTCGCCATCGATTTGAGGCAAGTTTTATACTTGCACTAGTCAATGAGATTAATGTTATCATATATATGTATGTTGGTGTTTTGTCATTGATGTTGTATTGGCCGACTGAAGGCATTGGCGTATTCGTTTCTTATCTTTGTCGTCGGTAACCGATTAAAGGTGTCGAGGCATTCTTTGTATCATTGTTATCGATTGGCCGTTCTAAGGAAATCGAGGTGTTCAATCATCCGCTGCATCATTGTTATCGGTTGGCCATTCTAAGGCAATCGAGGTATTGAATTGGGACTGTCGAGGACGGTGCCCATCCGTGAGTTACTGTCGTCGTGTTGGCCGACTCAAGGCAGCACACTATCATTCTTGTGAATTCGGTAATCTTTGAATCGTTGCCGTTTGTGGTTAATTGTGTTTTGGAGGCTAGTCTCGTCTAGTGCTCGTTTGGATTGTTATTATTACTAATAATATTACTATTATCGTTGTTGTTGTTGATTACTATTATTATTATTATTTACCATTATTATTATTTACCCTTAATATATATTTCAGTTCAGTTCAGTTCAGGTCCATTCAGTTCAGTTTAGTTCAATTCAGTTCAGTTCAAATTCATTCAATCCAAAAGAACAGGGCCTTAGAGAGGTCATAAGGGAAGTTAATATGGTGCAGGTAAAGCTCATAATTACTTATTTGAATGAAAGAAAGCATTTTCACTTCTTGACAGATATATGCACAAGCCCCAATCCAATAGGATTAGTCATGTCAGGTTCTTAGTTTGCGTTCTTGATGAACTTTGCATACATCTTAAAGGGCTGTTTTACTAATTATGCAATTTAGTTTAAAACACAACATCACATAAATGTAAACTCTGATCCAAATATTATAGCATAACTAAAGGGGTGTTTGGCAATGATTATTTAAAGGCGCAATCATTTTAAGTCCATTTGTAATAAGTATTTACTTAGTAGGGGAAACTTGCAGGATTTGAGTATCCTACCAAGTACCTTATAGCCTTTAGAGGGGGTTATGACCATAAGGAAAATAGTGATAATGTTGTCATTATGCTTGGGTATTTTTTGTGATGTTTTTGTTAACGTGGCATCATTTTGCTACATTTGCTTTTGCAGATGAATACGACAAAGCTATTACTCGGGCCATGTTAGAAACCAAGTAAGTTAGCATTTATATCAGTTGAAGTTCACTTTAAAAATGGAATTTGAAACAAAAAATATTTCTTCCATTATATATTTCTATCAGGGGGTGTTTGGATGCTGCAGTAAAGGAGTGTTTGCTGTTGTCAAACTTGACATGTCTGTCGTCGCCTTGCTTTTCCTTTGAAATTTTGTTACAGAAGTGTCATTATACCCAGGCAGATCTGATGACTGTGTTTTTTAATACGCCATTTCAATAATGAACGGTCTATGTTTTTGTGTCTAGCTAATTTGCGCTTCATTTTTCAGATTTCTTATTCGAGTTTCATGTTAAGGATAAGATGGCAAGATTAATAATGAAATGGGAGAGTAGCTCAAAACTGAGCAGTGAAAGTTTCACCAGCGGGAAGCACTACTATTTGTTCGCTATAGCTATTCAACAATCATTGTTATTTAGGGAGCTTCTGATCTATGTAAAAAGCTTGTATTGTGTAAAAAGAAAAAGTACATATATTTAGCTCAAAAACGTTTGTTAATTATAATAACAGATAAAAAAGGCTGAGTTTCAGACATAAGCAAAAGTTTAATTTTTTATCGAAAAACAAAGCTGGTGCATCGCACGGATCTTAATGTCTCGTAAAATTAAATTCAGACTTATCGAAACAACACGGAAAATATTTTGTAGATTCGATTTATAACATTTAACAAATTCAACAACACATGTCAAATATATAGTAATTAACACTAACTAATAAGTTCATCAAGACAAATCATTTTGCAGCACCAATTTATTTTGTTCAATTATTGAATAGGCCAAATCAACAGTATTGAAAATATAGGTTAGCCATTTATTAAGTTGACCAAATAAATAATTTAAATTTTTGTTGGAAATATCATTTGACCAATTCAATTGACCTCTAATAAATTTGAGAGAATTTAACTTATTATTTTTTTGAAGTTAGTCGTATAATTTAATAATAGTTCTAGGTTTGAAATATTTAATCGGGCCAATTATTCGTCGATTATTAAATTGACCAAGTAAATATTTTTGTTTTAAAAAAATTAATTTGACCAATTATTAAATTAGTTAATAATTAATTGGCTAAATACATAGTTTTATTTTTATTAGGATAATTAACCTGGCAAATATTATTTTGGTCAATTACTAAATTGATCATATACGTAGTTCATTCAAAAAAATATAATTTACACATATATTTCCACAATAATATTTTTGTAAATTATCAGAATTGTACAAGTTACCAATTCATGAGTTGTTGAAAATTATAGTATATTTTGTATCACTAATTTATTTTGATTAGTTATTATGTTGTCTAAATAAGTAATTTTAATTTTATTATCTTAGAAAATTAATTACTCAAATTAAATTACTTAATATCGTATGGAAAATGTCAATAAATTGAAGTTGTATTTGTTAGGGTTGTATACTGCAAATCATACTTTATACTTGTATTTTCTTATTCTCCTATAACTACCTATGAAAATATTAATTACATTTCATCACACTTTTTGCATATTACTTTCACGTTATGGTTATGCAAATGTATTGCCTATTTATTTTATATTGTAGATAATGTGGTGTGGTGTGTTACACAAAAGATCACATTATCGATGCCTTATAAAATAATATAATGTTTCACAACCTATATAATTATTAGACAAACAATATGAAAGGTTATAGTATATGTTTGAGATTAATTGGTCTTGACTATTAGGATGTATTAGCGTATTTGCATACATTGAATAGGATCGTAGTGAGATAGTGTCTTCTATAATGACTGTAAGAAATACGTAAATATCGGATAATTATTATTTTTTAATTCTAAGTATATAATATTTATTTATGTATTTATAATAATTATTGCTTTGATTTACCATGGGCGAGAGTCACAGTGATTGACTCAATCTGCTTCGTATCTTGGGCAGTAATATTATTTATATGACAATTATTACTATAACTAAAAATTGTGTCCCGACTCGTGCGGGTTGATGATGTCCCCTTGAGAAACTCAATAATAATTTTTATATTAAACCCTTCAGGTGGATTTAATTCCGATACAAATAATAAAGTTCGAGTGGTACTATTCTTGGATAAGCTATTAATTAATTAAGCTGTCAGTAGCTTAAATTAAATAATGGACATTCATATCTTAAATACGGAAGATAATATATTTAAATAAGAAGCTCGATATCGTAAATTGAGATTTGGGTTGGAAGTGCAATATTAATAATTTAGTGCATTGAATTGATATTAGTAAACTCAACCATATTAAGAAAGACTTAATATTGAAGGTTGGGTTATACTAGGAGTCCTTACCCATAAGATCCCTAGAGCAGTCCAAAACCTATAAATAAGACGTATGAGACTAATTCGGCCGACCCATATATTCATAATTGAGAGTTTGATTTCTTCTTCTTGTATTTAATTGTAGATCTGGACTTGTATCTTTGATTTTACAATCTAGATAACACATTAATTTTCTAAGAGTGATTACATATTACTAGAAAACAAAGTAAAAATCGAGTGACTCTCAAGAATAATTTTCGGCCGATCCATAGCAGTCAAGTAATATCCTGCAGCTCGTTGTCTACATAGCGTCCGGATTAAGGCGAGACATACTCTAGAAGGTTTTGAGGAAGAGATCAAAAGTAACAACCACTTTACTTCAAAAGGTAATATCATATGATCTCTTCATATAGATTAGAATATTAAATTTCACCAACAATATTTTTAATAAATAATAAATCATATTTAATTACTTATTAATCTTAGTCATTAATTAATTAGCATGCTTAAATAGATTTTGTGCTCGTGGATGCGTAAAACGCTTTATTCAAATCATTCAAACTTCGCTTTTGATGCAATTTATTTCCAACAATATTTATTACTATTGAGTATTTTTATATGAGATTGGGACAAGAATGAGTAGCAAAATTATTTTTTACGCGGGCTTGGAACAAATATATACATGTATTTAAATTCTGAACGAGTTTATGATTAGCGGATATAAGTATACAAGTTTTAGACGGAAACGCATAGTAAAATTACTTTTTATTCGGTTTAGACATGCACATGTGTAAATCATAAACAAGTTTGTGGATGTGTGAATTCCAAATTTTTAATTGTAATTTTTAATTATTTTTTTGACATCTATGCTCTCTATTCATAATATTTTACTTTATCAGTGTTTGTCTAACTGGATAATTGTAATAAATATTTTTTGATTATTGAAATTCTATAAATTTAATTGGGCTTAAGTAATTAGCGGGTGTAACTATGTAGGTTAGGGATGGAAATGAATAGTAAAATTATTTTAATCGAATTTGGAAAGAGTATAAAAAATTATAAATGAGTCTAAATGACCGAATTTCTATCTTATCGTTTCGGTTCGTCGCTGTGGTTTTCAACGGTGGATGACTCAGTATAGTTGAAAAATATCAGCTAAGTGTTAAATTATTTTTTTTAAGTTTCTATCTATAAATTTTGAGGAAAAGTAAATTTCCTTCGAAATTCGATGGGCTATACGCCCGTTTACTTAACTTGATTACAACTAGGAGATCTGTGATAGATATCCAAAGTGTTCTACAACCTCAATTTGTTTATATACTTGCTTATAGTACAATGAAATGTTGTCGTTATCATCATCAATTGTATCTTATTTTTAATTATGTTGAGGCCGGTGACATGAATGCCGTAGTGTCTAGTAATGGTTTAAAATTAATTACCACAATAAATTTATGAAAAAAATAAAGTAGCAAAGTTTGATGTCGAATCTCGATTTTGTCGGCTTTCATATAGAGGAAAAATGAGATGAAGTTTCAAAACCACTAGTAATCATAAATTTAGTTTTTTAACTTGTATGTAAAATATCCCGATATGATGATGAATTAAGACACTCGTTAATTGTTATAAGCAAAGCATGTCCCTAACGTACCCGGGCCACAGGTTATAAAAACAGAATTTAAAATTCCAGGTATGTGATCATATGACATATTCAATCCCACGTTAAATTATCTTTTCTCTTAATTGTCATTCTATATGAAGCGTTCTAGGATATTTCATAGTGTTATATGCGAGCTACTATCTTCAATTTGTTGAAGTAAAAATAAAGAAGAGAAGAAATTGAAACCCAAAATCTCTTAGTGTTAAATGAGAGCTAGGTTTTGGAAAATCTAAATCCAAACCCGAAATTTTCTAATAAACTCGAACCCTAATGAAACCCAAAAGCTGAAACCGGAATCCGATTCAAAATCCAACCAAAAACTAAACCCAAATTTGATCCAACGAAATTGGATTAGTTTCAGGATATCGAAACCGAAATTATCTTTTAGAAGTACAGAAAACTGTTAAAAACGCTGAAACATGAACAACATTGATTTACAGTTGAAAACAAACAACAAACTTAATTTAACACAATAGCAACAACAATGTTTGATTTAGAGTTTATAATTGAAAATGTTAAAAGCAAAACTAATCATTTAGAGCTCTCGCTGCGCACGTTAGTGGATGGAGTTAACGTGCGCCACCAAAGTATGGCAAAGAGAGGACGGCCGAGGATGGCGGTGAACGGCGGTCTGAAACCAATACCAATGGGATCTAAGGATGGAGATGGTAATCATCAACAGATTTCACAGAAACAAACTATCGATGCGGAGAAATTCAAAAGCCATGGAACAGTAACATTGGATCTTAAGGAAAAATCATCAACATCGACATCTCAGCGGCGATTGGATCTCTCTTCGCCGGGAAGCCATAAAGAGACAGAGGAAACCATGGGGATGAAACCAGCTAGGACGGGGATGGGGCTCAATTATGTCGCTCCTACGCTGAAAGAATGTATTTCTACTGCTTGCTTAGATTTGAATGATGTTGAAAAGGAAGCTGCGAAATAGAAATTTGCGATCATTTTATATGTTATTTGGGACTCGCCAACCATTTCGTATGTGAATACTTATCTTATGAAGCAGTGTATGATTGATAATAGGCCAGAGATATTCTATCATGCTGAAGGCTATTTTGTGATAAAATTCAAACCTGTGGAGGAACGTGATTGAGTTTTGTATGCTGGACCTCACACAATTGCTAATAAACTAGTAATTATAAAAGCTTGGGAATCAGGGTTTAGTTTTGAGAAGGAAGTGTTGAAAGTGATTCCTCTGTGGGTTCAATTTCCTAACCTTCCACTTAATTGTTGGGGGGCTAATTCTCTAAGTAGAATTAGCAGTATCTTAGGAACTCCACTCTATGCATATGAATGCACCACAACACAGGATATGATTTCCTATGCTAGAGTGTTGATAGAAATTGATGTCACTCAGCCTATTTTGCATTCTGTGATGATTGAGAGAGTAGATGAGGCTCAAATTACCCAGAAGGTGGAATATGCTTGGATACCTCCATTTTGTAAAAAATGTCAAGTGGCAGGGCATGACCATGAGGTGAAAGCTAAAATATATAAACAAGTTGTTCATCAACAGAGATGGCAACCAAATAAGCCAACCAACACAGCTTCTGAGAAACAGGGAGAGCAGAGGAAAACTGAACCACATAAAATAGTTCCTACTCAACACAAGCAGGAAGTACTAAACAAGACTCTAGAAGTACAAGGGACTGGGTAGAACAGGAATGGGCCAAACCAAATAACAAATACGGGAAGGGTCAGGTTACTCTCCACCAGCAGTTGAAGTTGTTACTGGAAATTCCTATCAGATATTAGGAGATGGCTGCATGGTGATCATGAAAGGGGCGGGGACCCTATCCCCTCCAGTAAATCATGAAGCTAATAATCTGGAATGTGAGGGGTTGTGATAAACCCCTCATGCAGAAAGAGTTGAGGCTCTTTCTACAGAGAAATAAGGTTGATATGTTAACTTTACTGGAGACTCGATTGAAACAAGGTAACTTTCTGAAATGTGTGGAGAAAATTAAAAAAAAATGGGAGTATATGCACAACTATGCTTGTGCACAAAATGGGAGAATCTTGATTTGCTGGAATCCAAGGAAATTAAGTATTACTGTAATTAGTACTCATGCCCAATGAATTCATATGGAGGTGGTGGATATGCTTACTGGCCATTCTTTCAAGATGGTTGCAGTGTATGGTTTTAATACTGGAGAGTTGAGAAAGAATTTGTGGAGATTCTTAACTGAAATTGGAAAGAATACTCAAGGCCCACTTCTTATCAGTGGTGATTTCAATGCTATCTTAGCTGCTAAAGATAGATTTCAAAGGAAATTTAGTGACATAAATGGATATTAGAGATTTTAAGGACTTTGTCATAATTGTGAGCTTCATAAATTGAGAATGGTGGGGAGTGATTTCTCTTGGTGCAATAATCAATCTGGAGAGGACAGGATATTATCTCTGATTGACAGAAGCTTAGCCAATGTAGCTTGGTATAATTTCTATAGCTCTGTTATGGTTGAGTTTCTGGAAAGGGGCATCTCTGACCATAACCCACAGTCTTTACAGTTAGATGCCGAAATGACAGGTCAGAATTACCCTTCCAGATTTTTGAATGTTATTGCTGCTCATGTGGATTTTTTAGGGATTGTGGATAATATTTGGGCTCAATCCCTGAAATCTAACTTGCTTTTGGACATTTGGTGCAAACTAAAAATGCGCAAGGCTCCTTTAAAGAAGCTGAATAATTGCCACTATAAAAATATAGATGCCATATTGGAGAAAATTAGAGAGAATTTGAAGAAAACTCAAGTCCATCTTGCAACTAAACCAATGAATGACATCATGATTTGAGCAGAGAAGCAATACCTGGATGAGCTTGAAAAACGGAGTAAAGTGGAAGAAAGCATCTGGAGACAGAAGTCAAGAATCGACTGGATCAAACTAAGAGACACTAATACAAAGTTTTTCCATGCGTATGATAAAACAAGGAGATCAAGTACAGCCATTAAGCTGCTGGTTAGAAGTGATGGATCCAGGTGTACCACTCAGAAAGATATTAAACAGGAGCTTCTATCATTCTACAAAGGACTGATGGGAAGTGCTGAAGCCAATCTTACTATGGTGGACAGGAATATTGTGAGGAGAGGAGCTCTCTTAGATCACCATCATCAAACAGTTTTATGCACTAAATTCACAGAAAAGGAGATTACTACAGCTTTATGGAAAATGGATTCAATTAAAGCACCAGGTTTGGATGGATACAATGTTTTCTTCTTCAAGAAAGCCTGCAAGATTATAGGTAAAGAGGTAATTACTGTTGTCCAATAGTTTCATAGAACAAGATTTATTCCTAATGCAGTGAATATTGCTCTATTATCTCTTTTACCTAAGACTGCCCATGCTAGTACTGCTAAAGAGTTTAGACCCATTGCCTGCTGCTCTGTTCTGTATAAGATAATATCTAAAGTCTTGGGTAATAGGCTTCAAGGTGTAACACCCCCAAGACGTTCAGGGCATATTACAGCGCCGTGGACCCCACACTGTGGAATCCACCAGGCTATCATAACAACAAGACATTCGACAACGAAAAACTATCCTTAATAAAACGACAATTCAAATAAAAGACTACAAACCGACCATTAAATTCTGACATCAAATCCATTTCCCAAAACGGGAACACAACATTAACAATTTCAAACAGGAAGTACTCGAGTACTTAAACCAATTTTATAATACATAAATCCCAAAATCGGACATCAATAGTAAGCGGACATAACATCGAAAATCAAATCTTGGACAATATCATGCTTGCCCATCATCCTCATACGTCCCGAGTGCTCGTTTATCCCCACGATCAATACGAAATACAAAAGTATTTCCCCATTTAAGGGTTAGCGACAATCTTAGTGCAAGTACAATCCATTTGAACTACATTCTAATCGAGATGAATATATGCGCCAAAAAGTCATTTTAGAAAACATTTTATATTAGGAATATTTACAATCACAAAACACATTATCTCCAACAAATCACAATTCAAAGTTAACCGTTGGTACGAGACTCACGGCCACCGTACCCGCATGAGTCCCGTCGGACATCCCCAGGTGGCTAACCACGATTCGCGATACGCACACTCACGGCAATACGTATCCCTAGAGGCCCCGTCGGACCGTCCCTAGGTGAACATACACATAACCATCCACAACAACCACGATACTGACCATAATTCAAATACTAGAACATGTAAACAAATGTAAAGTACTTGCCTTTGAGACATTCTTGAAGAATCGGAAGTGAAAAATGACTACGGATGATCCGAATGGAAAAGCAGCGGTTCCTAAACGAAGAATTAGCATAACTCGGTCCCAACGGACATCAATAATCGAAAGGAATACTCCCAAAACCCCGATTACAATTAACGACAAAAGGCGTTCAATCAATACGGTGAGGGTTTACGCAAAATCTCCCCGTATTGATAATTCACGGATTAAAATCAAGGAAAGCTGGATTTGGAATCATTCAATAATCACAATCGGTGAAGAATATCGTAATATATATGAAGCAGTTCGAATTAAACCACAAAATCCCGAAATCCCCAAAACGACAAAAATTAGGGTTCTGAGGAATTACCTTGGATTCGATGATGGAAGATGTGAATGTTGTAGATTAATCTCCTTGGTACACAATAATCAATCTCTAAAGGAAATCCACGGATTGTTACGGACAAATCGCTCCAAATGCACTCAAGAACACTCACGTCGCGAGAAGGGTTGAATAAGAATGAAAAGAAAGCGGCGAGGTTAAGTCGGGTTTAAAAACGCCGACATAGCGTTACGTGCGTTAACACAAGCCGTTAACGTGCGTTATGATGGTTCACGTAACCCAATCTTTAACGTCGTAACCAAATGTCTACTAAATTGTGAAGGGTCATAACGTCGTTATGGATCATGCATAACGACGTTATGCACGTAGCAATGCACAGTTACGAACACCATTACACGGATCGATTGGCGACGAACTACAACACGAGGATAGAATCAAAAGTGTAAATACGAGGTATTCATAACAAGGAAGTTGAGTGCTCAGTAAATGCACTCCCAACTACCGAGGAATCCAAAATACGACGAGGAGATAAATTTCCCTAAATTTATAGGAAATTACGAAAATGACCCAAGCGTCCAGAAAATCACGATACGACGTCGGATTTACAAACCTAAGTCTCAACATGACCAACTCAACCATAAGGACTTGTACAAACCAAGAAACAACGGAAGCGAGCGAGTTTTACGAGAATCGAGCGTTCATACGGCAAAACATATCATAAAATGAGATTACGTGAAAACATCATCAAAACTCGTCGAATGGAAAAACTCTAAGAACAAAGTAGATTCGAAATGTCGAAACTAGTTACAAGCGAGTCGATAAAAATAGACATACACCAAAAATGGAAACGCTAAAAATGGAAAAATTACGGATATTACATTCTCCCCTCTAAAATAAAGTTTCGTCCGAAACTTAAGAATCAAAAAGCTCGGGGTATCTCGAACGCATATCCTCCTCTAGCTCCCACGTCGCTTCTTCTACTCCGTGCCTCGACCATTGCACCTTAACCAAAGGAATGGTTTGTGCCTTTAAGCGCTTGTCACGACGCTCCAAAATTCTCGACGCCTCTCTTCAAACGTAATATCCTTCTCAATCTCCACGTCCCCAAAGTCAATAATGTGGGACGGGTCCTAACGTACTTCCTCAAGCGGGAAACGTGAAATACGCTATGTACATGACTCAAGACGGAGGTAAAGCCAAACGGTACGCTAACTCACCGACTCTCTCCAATACCTCGAAAGGTCCAATATATCTCGGCCGAGTTTCCCCTTCTTCCCAAAACGGAAGACTCCCTTTCGTCGGAGACACTCTCAACAGAACATGATCCCCACCTCAAACTCCAAAGGTCTACGCCTAACATCCGCGTAAGACTTTTGTCGACTCTGGCAACAACATCCTCTTTCTAATCAATTCGATTTTCTCCTCGTCTCCAACACCAGATCCGGCTCGGTGCCAACCAAATCGGACGGCTCATCCCAACATATCGGTGATCGGCAACGTCGGCCATAAAGTGCCTCATATGGTGCCATCTTAATCGGCGCGCGCCTATTATTATAAGTAAACTCAATTAAGGCCAAATGCTCCTCCCAATTACTACTCGATCCTAACGCACACGCGCGCAACAAATCCTCGAGCGTCCGAATGGTACGTTCGGACCGCCATCGATGCGGGGATGGAACGAAGTGCTCAAACGTAGCCGAGTCCCCAATGCCTTATGCACCGCCCGCCAAAATGCGATACAAATCGGCCATCTCGTCTCAAATAATGGTCCTCGGCGTACCATGAAGCCTCACTATCCGAGTGATAAAAATACGAGCCGACTTTTAGGACCCCAAGTATCCTTGATGCCCGGAAAATGTGCCGACTTAGTCACGGTCTACAATCACCCATACCATATTCATACAGTCTTCGTCCTCGGTAAACTCGTGACAAAATCCATAGAGATGTCCTCCCACTTCCATTCCTGAACGGAAGTGGTTTCAATAATCCGGGCCGATGATGCTCAATCTTGACTTGTGACAAGTCAAACACTTAGCTACAAACCGAACTACCTCTTTCTTCATATCGTTCCACCGTAAATTTTTCCTCGATCTTTATACATTTTACTCGAGCCGGATGGGTGAGTAAGGTGACGCATGAGCCTCTCGCATGATATTCGTCTCAATTCCGAGTCGTTCGAACACACAACCGACCTCGGAATCTCAACACTCCATCCTCATGAATAACAAATCCCGGGCTTTCCTTCTCTACACTCTCCCAAGTGAATAAACATCGGGTCCTCCAAGTATCCCGATTTAATGTCCTCGACTGAGACGAAGAAATCTCAAGAGTACGCATCGCAGGAACTCTCGGGCAAGATAATCTCAATGCTCGGCTTCATAAAATCACGCTGAAGTCCCGATCGGGCCGTAAGCAACTCAAGCGCTCAAGCGAGCGATTTCGGCTCAAGGCGTCTGCTACCACATTAGCCTTGCCGGATGATAAAGGATCTCGAGATCGTAATCCTTAATCAATTCCAACCACCTCCTCTGCCTCATATTAAGCTCTTCTGCGTGAAAATGTACTTCGTGCTCTTGTGATCGGTGAAAATCGACACGGCGAGCCATACAAGTAATGACGCCAAATCTTCAACGCAAAAACAACTGCGGCCAACTCAAGATCGTGCGTAGGGTAATTCAATTCATAGGTTTCAACCGACGGGAAGCATAAGCAATCGTCCTCCGTCTTTGCATAAGTACGCATCCGAGCCCTTGGCCCGAAGCATCACTATAAACCGAGAAACCATCATTACCACTCGGTAAGGCCAAACAGGAGCGGTCGTCAACCGCTTCTTCAACTCCTCAAAACTATTACGCCTCTCATCGGTCCACACAAACTTCTCTCGACTTCAGAACAATCGAGTCGGCCGAGCGAGTTTAGAGAACCCCTCGACGAATCTACGATAATACCCGGCTAATCCCGAAAACTACGGACCTCTTTCACGTTCTTGGCGCGCCAATCCAACACCGCCTCTACCTTATGTGGGTCCACACGAACACCCTCGGCGAGATCACATGACCGAGAAACATAACTTCCCGTAACCAAAACTCGCACTTTGAGAACTTCGCAAAAGATGCCGAGTTCTCAAAATATCTAACACAATATGCAAATGACCAGGCGTGCTCCTCCTCGCTCCTCGAGTAAATCGGGATGTCATCGATAAAAGCGACTACACACTTATCGAGGTACTCGATAAAGACTTTGTTCATAAGTGCATGAACACGGCCAGTGCGTTAGTTAGCCAAAGGCATAACCACAAACTCGTAGTGACCGTATCTCGTCCGAAGGCCGTCTTCTAATATCGGTATCCTTCACTCGGGTGATAATACCCCGATCTCAAATCAATCTTCGAAAACACGGTCGCTCCTTGCAATCGATCAAACAAGTCATCAATCCTCGGGAGTGGATATTTGTTTTTGATGGTCACTTTGTTCAACTCTCGGTAGTCGATGCACAACGAAGTGACCCATCCTTCTTCTTTACAAATAGACCGGTGCGCCCCAAGGCGAAGCACTCGGTCGAATATACCCCATGTCTAGCAACTCTCCCAATTGTTTCTTCAATTCAAGCATCTCGGCAGCGCCATACGGTATGGCGTCTTAGAGATAGGTCTTGCACCGGCTCTAGATCGACAGTAAACTCAACCTCTCGGCCGCGGCAAACCCGGCAACTCATCTGGAAAGACGTCGGGATACTCACATACTACCGGAATAGACGAGAGCTCGACTCCCCCTTCTTCCGATCTCAAAGCGTAACACCAATAGCCGTGCAACCTCCCCAAAGGAGTCTCACCGCCTCAAAGCGCCGATCGGTAATCTCAGCTACCCCGCTTACGCCCACAAAAGAATGCTCGGTACCATCGGAGGCTAACATCGAAACGATCCTCGTTCTATAATTCATGATCGCCCCATGACGGTCCCCAATCCTCACCGAATCAAATCCTCATCTCTAATATCTACCGCAATCGATTAGAAAGCCAATCCCTCCCCGCGATACTCACGAAAAATCTCTAATCTCACGGTCCCCCACGATGCTATCCCCGCTAGGAAGTTTAACAACAAAAGGCTCACAAGCAACAAGGCAATCAACATGCGGGCGCGCACAGTCCATAGATATAAAAGAATGAGTAGCACGAGAATCGAACAATACGGAACAGGATGGTCAAGGATGTGGACGGTGCACTGTAGCCACCGTCGCGTCGGGATCTCGGCTCGCCTCATCTCATACACACGGGCGGAATGCACCCGCACTAGAAGCTCCCTCTAGAAGGTGACCACGACCTCGACCTCTACCAAAACTGCTGCGGGCCGAGGAACTGCCGGCACGATTCACACTCGGCTCTCCTGCACTGGAGCAGATATCCGAGTAATCGGAGCCCGAGCCGTATCCGTACAAAACTTAGCACGGTGACCCATACGACCACAAGCAAGGCACTGGATCGGAGGCCTATCACACTCACTCATCATGTGACCGGACGATCGCGGTTGAAGCACGTAGGACCACGAACGGAACCAGCAGAGCGGCACCTAGAACCGTTTCCTCGACCAAGCGATGGCGGCCCCCCGAAGACTCGCGAACTGCACGAGTCTTCGGATACCCTCTGACTTGCCTCCCGCCCGGCCGCGGTTTTCTGCTTCTTTCCTTCGGTTCTTGTCTCTGTCGCAGAAAACGACATCTCATAAGCCATCGCCTTATTCTGATATTCTTTCAAAGTCGTGCACCCCAGACCAGACATGTAGTGGCGCACTCTCGGTTTCATCCGCATGTCAAAGTGGCGGATCTTATCAAGCTCATCGCGGACTTGGTTTCTCACATAATGTAATTGTTGATTGTAGTCCTTGATAGCTTGAGAAATAGGAACATCTTGGGGCTTAGCCTCAAAGAAGGCTCGGATCCTCCCCTCTTTCAGCGGCGAGGATGATTCGTCTTCCATCAGATCTCGAAACTCTGCCCACGTAGCTGCCCGGTCACGCGGTTTCACCGCTTGCCACCACGTCGCTGCCTCCTTGGCGAGGAAGTACTGAGCAATGGGTACTTTCCTCTCCTCGGGGCAATTAGCAGCCTCAAACACTTTCTCTATCTCGAATAGCCAATTCTCCCAACCGGAAGGGCTGAAGCACCATCAAAGCTGCGGAGGACGCATACGAATCACGTCACCGAAGTAGCTTATCATTGTCGGATCAGTGGCGAACCGGGTTGGCATTAGCATGGCCGACTGACGGCGGCTGAGTCGATGGCGTCATCTGGTTCGCTACTTGCCGTAATATGTTGGCCACTCCAACATTCTCATGAGCATTAGGAGCTAGCGGTAGTCTGTGACCTCCGGAACTAGGGGAACACTGTTCGACAAAGAGGGCATCGCCGAATCGGTTCGAGTGATCGGACATGGCGCCCCCACCAGCGCGCCACGTCCCCTACTGCGTCGCGACCGCGTCGCGTCCTCTACCGCCAGGAAATCAAGAAGCAGGTAAGTACAATTCAAACGCAAAACGCAAAAGATACTAAGACAGAATAGAACAGAGCGGTGAAACGAGTCAAGTTAGGAAAACTTACGAGCACCGCGTCTTGAGATGATGGCATAGCGGTGATACTATCCCAAAACGACACTTAACTAGACCCAATGACCGAGCGGCTAGGTATCCATAAACTGGCTCGATACCATTTCGTAACACCCCAAGACGTTGGGCGTATTACAGCCGTGGACCCCACTGTGGAATCCACCAGGCTACCATAACCACAAGACATACGACAACGAAAAACAATCCTTAATAAACCGCCAATTCACATACAAGACTACAAACCGAGCCATTAAATTCGACATCAAATCTATTTCCCAAAGCGGGAACACAACATTAACAATTTCAAGCAGAAGTACTCGAGTACTTAAACCAATTTTATAATACATAAATCCCAAAATCGGACATCAATAGTAAGCCGGACATAACATCGAAAATCAAATCTTTGGACAATATCATGCTTGCCCATCATCCTCATACGTCCCGAGTGCTCGTTTATCCCCACGATCAATACGAAATACAAAAGTATTTCCATTTAAGGGGTTAGCGACAATTGCTAGTGCAAGTACAATCCATTTGAACTACATTCTAATCGATGAATATATGCGCCAAAAAGTCATTTTAGAAAACATTTTATATTAGGAATATTTACAATCACAAAACACATTATCTCCAACAAATCACAATTCAAAGTTAACCGTTGATACGAGACTCACGGCCACCGTACCCGCAGAGTCCCGTCGGACATCCAGGTGGCTAACCACGGTTCGCGATACGCACACTCACGGCAATACGTATCCCTAGAGGCCGTCGGACCGTCCCTAGGTGAACATACACATAACCATCCACAACAACCACGATACGGCCATAATTCAAATACTAGAACATGTAAACAAATGTAAAGTACTTGCCTTTGAGACATTCTTCGAAGAATCGGAAGTGAACAATGACTACGGATGATCCGAATGGAAAACGACGGTTCCTAAACGAAGAAGTAGCAGAACTCAGTCCCAACGGACATCAATAATCGAAAGGAAGACTCCCAAAACCCCGAGAACAATAAACGACAAAAGGCGTTCAATCAATACGGGTGTGGGTTTTCGCTTTATCTGCCCGTTTTGATAATTCACGGATTTATATC
The DNA here is from genome assembly GCA_033398695.1 of Orobanche coerulescens. Taxonomy (NCBI): domain Eukaryota; kingdom Viridiplantae; phylum Streptophyta; class Magnoliopsida; order Lamiales; family Orobanchaceae; genus Orobanche; species Orobanche coerulescens. The sequence continues at coordinate 154,675,357 of CM065810.1, read as the reverse complement.
AAGGAATCTGGTTTTGGAATCATTCTATAATCACAATCGGTGAATATTATCGTTATATAGATGATCTATTCGGAATTAAACCCTAAAATCCGAAATCCACCAAAAACGACAAAAATTAGGGTTCTGAGGAATTACCTTGGATTCGATCGATGGAAGATGTGAATGTTGTATATTAATCTCCCTTGGTACACAATAATCAAACTCAATAGGAAAAACACGCAAAGATATGGACAAATCGCACCAAATTCACTCAATAACAATCACGAAGCGAGAACGGTTGAATAATAATGAAAAGAAAGCGTGAGGTTAAGTCGGGTTTAAAAACGCCGACAATAGCGTTACGTGCGTTAACACAAGCGTTAACGTGCGTTATGATGGTTACGTCGTAACCCATGCCGTTAACGTCGTAACCAAATGTCTGTACTAAATTGTGAAGGGTCATAACGTCGTTATGGATCATGCATAACGACGTTATGCACGCAATGCACCGATTACGAACACCAATTACGCACGGTCGATTCGACGACGAACTACAACACGAGGATAGAATCAAAAGTGTAAATACGAGGTATTCATAACAAGGAAGTTGAGTGCTCGAAAGTAAATGCACTCCCAACTACCGAGGAATCCAAAATACGACGAGGAGATAAATTTCCCTAAATTTATAGAAATTACGAAAATGACCCAAGCGTCAGAAAATCACGATACGACGTCGGATTTACAAACCTAAGTCTCAACATGACCAACTCAACCATAAGGACTTGTACAAACCAAGAAACAACGAAGCGAGCGAGTTTAACGAGAATCGAACGTTCATACGGCAAAACATATCATAAAATGAGATTACGTGAAAACATCATCAAAACTCGTCCAAATGGAAAAACTCTAAGAACAAAGTAGATTCGAAATGTCGAAACGGTTACAAGCGAGTCGATAAAAATAGACATACACCAAAAATGGAAACTGCTAAAAATGGAAAAATTACGGATATTACACAAGGAATCCTTAATGATGTGATTAGCTCTAGTCAATCTGCATTCATTAAAGGCCGGGTAATATTTGATAATATTTTGTTAAGCCATGAGCTTGCCAAAGGATATAGCAGAAAAGGGTTATCACCTAGATGCGTGGTTAAGATTGATTTTCAAAAAGCATATGACTTTGTTGAGTAGCCCTTTGTAAAGTATCTGATGATGAAATTAGGTTTCCCTGCTCAGTTTATTCAGTGGATTATACCTCACCATAGTTATATACTCTATATGTGTGAATGGTGAAATCACAGAAACGTCTGAAGCAAAAAAAGGGCTAAGACAAGGAGACCCTATATCCCCTTACTTGTTTGTAATATGTATGGAGTACCTGCATAGGTGCTTGCTTGAGCTCAAATAAGATAGGACTTTTAAGTTTCATCCTAAGTGTAAAAAGCTTGGCATTATTCTGCATTATTTTGATGATGATTTGCTTACTTTCTCTAGATGGGATATAGTTTCTCTCAGAATACTAATGCAAGCTTTTCAGAAGTTTTCCTCAGCTTCAGGCTTCAGAGCAAATGATCATAAAAGCTACACCTACTTTGGTGGGGTAGGAAGAGCTCAACAGGACCTTATCTTAGCTGAACTGAAAATGCAAAAAATGTGACCTTCATTTTAAGTATTTGAGTGTGCCAGTATCCACAAAGAAGCTGTCGTTTATTCAATGCCAACCCATCATCAATAAGGTTCGAGATAAAATTAATTGCTGGTCTTCTAAACTTCTATTTTATGCCGGAAGGATTCAATTAATAAAGACTGTTTTACTCAATTTAAAAATGTACTAGTGCCAAATATTCCTCATTCCTCAGAAAGTATTGAAGCTGATTCAGTCTGCATGCAGGTCCTATCTTTGGACTGGTAGTTCAGGTGTCTCAAAGAGAGCATTGGTGGTCTGGGATCACCTCTGTCTCCCTAAATGTGCAGGTGGCTGGAATTTAAACAACATCCAAGTATGGAATAAGGCTGCATTATGTAAGTTGTTTGGGAATTTGGCTCAGCAGAAGGAGAAGTTGTGGAATATGTGGGTTCATGGATATCATATCAAAAATAGAGATCTTTATGATACCTATTCCTAGCCAAGCCTCTTGGGTTATCAATAAAATTATTGGGACAAGGGATTATGGGAGAAACAATGAACCTGGGAAGAAATTGCTGTCCATGCCTACTTTCTCTGTCAGAAAAATGTATCTAACTCTAACTGGTGTGACAGAAAAGATGCCTTGGCATAAGTCTTGAATAATAATGTAGCTCCCCCTAAATGCATTTTTATTCTGTGGCTGACTTTGCCGAATAGACTTGCTACTAGTGAAAATCTTCTGAGATTTGGTATTGTAGTTGATCAGACTTGCAGTCTTTGTAATGGAGGGGTGGATTCTATTGATCACATGTTTTTCCATTGCTCGTTTGCTGCTGAAGTTTGGGAAGGTTTAAAGAGTTGGGGAGGTTTTCAAAGTGGAGCTGATAGATGGGATAGTGAGAAAGCTATTCTCCTCACCTATTGTGGCTCAAATTCATATAAACAAAAAATGTACAAGGTCATTGTCTCCATTGCAGTTTATTATATATAGAGGGAGCGCAATTACAGAAGGTTCCAAGGAGTTTTTGCGTCAAAAGAAGCTGTCCTGTAGCAGTGCAAATCGGTGGCGAAGTTGAGATGTCATAGTGATAAAAAGTTAGCTAGATTTCTTCAGTTGTAAAGTCTAATTTTGTTTTCTGATTTGTTTGTTTTGCTGTTGGGAGAAGTTTGGTCTTTCACCCTATTTGGTGAATTAATAAAAATCTATTTACCAGAAAAATATTAAAAGTGTTATAATATAACACGAAAGTTAGGGGTGGCAATCGGATAATACGGATACGAATATGGCTATATCCGTATCCGAATCCGGAACCAGGAATCCGTATCCGAATCCGGGAATATCCGGAAAAACCTTATCCGAATCCGAATCCGGCGAATATTATCCGGATACGGATAATATCCGAATCCGAATCTGCAATTCTTGGTTTATTTTTCAAAAATAAATGGGTGCAAAGGGATTTGAACCCACAACTCCTTTCTTTGTGGATTTTTAAAGCCACACTCCAACCACTTGGGCTACTTGATTGTTGTGTTAAAGATAGAAATAATTATAGATAACTTAGTATAAACATATCACTTAATTAAAGATCTACTAAGATCTCCAACCAAATTACTTTTTTATTTTTTTGAAAATTTGGGAATATCACTAAATTATAGTAGTGATCTAATAAGATCTAAAACCAAATTATATTTATAAAAATTTATATTATTATAAATATAAAATGTGTTATATTTTGTAATTATATATTAAAAATATATTAAAATTATATATTATATATAATTTATCTCGGATACGGATATTTTCGGATACGGATGCGTCTATATCCATATCCGTATCCGGAATTTTCGAATACGAATAATATCCGTATCCGCTTTTTTTCGGATACGAATAATATTTGCTTTTTTCGGATACGAATACAGATATTTCGGACGGATATCGGATTTTTCGGATTTTTTTGCCAGCCCTAACGAAAGTGACGTTTCAATTACCCATTTGTTTTTATATAGTGTGAATGACTATTATGCCCCTGATGTAAATATGTAATTACGATTGTGCCATCTGAAGTTTTCCTATAAATAGGACTTCAGTTATTAATGAAAATATACCTGAGAATCATTCTCTCTATTCTCTCTCTAAATTTTCTCTCTCTATTATTTCGATTTCACAACACGTTATCAGCACGACTCTAACCAAATGAGTAATATGACGAGAGTATGCTCTACAGTTGCATCTTATAGATGATCCTCTGTATCAGAAATCCAATTATTACAAAATCACAAAACTCTCTCTCACATTCATGTTATTTGACTCTATATAATTTTCTGTTTCTGGAAATAAAGGAAGACACATAAAAATGCTGAATTGCTTGCAAAGTTGGCCCGGACCCATTATTTGGGTCTAACAACTATCTGACAACGGGATACGAGTCATCCCGGACCGCTACGTGAAGAAGCCTTCGGACCGGCCGAGCTTGTTCGAGCCCGCTGCCGCCGACCCACTCAATATTCCAGTCGTCGACATGCGGGGACTGTTCTCTGATGACGTCGATCTACGACGGAGGACCGCCTCGACGATCGATGGCGCGTGCTGCAAGTGGGGGTTCTTCCAGGTGGTGAACCACGGGGTTAGCCACGAGCTGATGGCTTGCACGCGCGAGGCGTGGCGCGAGTTCTTTCTGCTGCCGCTGTAGGCCAAGCGACTCAAACCCTTAAAATATGCCAGGCTCCGCGATTGACCCTTGACCGTAGATCGTTACCAGACCGGGCCCTTCTCACCGACTGCACACTGGACTAGTGGATGGATGGGCCAGAGCGAACAGAAGCAGCAACAGGACAATAGGGAAATTTTTCGATTATCTTCCTGATTCCAGTCTTGGAGGAATCCCTATTTTTACAGTAGTGGCAAGCACAGCAGAAGGAGTTTTCCACGAACTCGCCCAGCACGTATGGAGGCTACGGTAGCAGATTTTTCTTGGTGGCGCCAGTTGACCGAAGCAAGAGGTACTGTATATATATGTGTATCTATGTCTTAAAAAATAAGAATGGAGAAGAAGCTCGATTGCTACGAAGCTAAAAAAAAAAAAAAAAAAGAAGAAGAAGAAAAAGGACAGCCGAAGCACGCTGTCCGCAAAAAGAAAGTCACGGGAAGTGACAAGAAAATAAATAAAATAATAAAAGAATAAAATATTCTTTTAATTTATTGAATCATACATTAGTTTTTCTTACATATAAGATACATATGATATCAGAATTGATTTTTGTTGATACCACTGTGGCCATTTCACGCAGCAATTGACACTAATATTGATATGAATATCAACTCTTTTCATATATGTCATTGTTAAATTTATTAAAATATACGAATTAATATCTAATTCCGGAAATCGCAAAAGGTTATACATACCATTACACTTGCTATTAACGGCAGTCAATATTTCGACCTATACCTTGACGATGACTATTTTGAGGAATTGATTGGACGATCCTGCTTTGGTAGAAGCAGTTAATTATTTTGCAGTTTAAATTATGTCTCTTATCTCAAAGTGGTGGCTTAAAACCACATATTTATTGCGTTTATTTTATATAATTATAATACCTCCCATGTGATGAGTTCAATTATCACAAGACGGATGGTTTTACATGTACGCAATTTATATATTATATATCACCATCGTGGTTGGTTATACCACATGAATGGTTCATAAATCCTGCTCTCAAAGAAGAAGCAGTTGAAAAAAAATAAATCCTACTCTGGAGAAGTAGTTGATCGATTATCTAAATCCTGCTCTCAAAGAAGAAGCAGTTGATAAAAATAAATCCTACTCTGGAGAAGTAGTTGATCGATTATCTAAATCCTGCTTTCAAAGAAGAAGCAGTTGATGGAAATAATATCCGATCTCCATAATTATTAAATATGAATGGAGAAAATTGAGCAAGTGATAAACAAAATTCCATGCAAAATGCATGGTGGGATCATTTGACAAGTGATATGGAAAACTATCACTGGAAAATAATTGCTCAATAAATCTCATGTTGATTATATCACATGATTGGATCATTGAAATTATATTGATTGCAATATTCATGGGGAAACATATATCACATATTTGTGAAAATATTGTATTTGCATAAAAGCAAAAGATGGTCTTATTATTGCTGAAGAAGCACACAACAGTCGAAGTGAAAATATCGAAACTAATGAAAGGCGAAACACTCGACAATATGAAACGCGAAAAAGAAAATACATATGAAACCCATAAAAAGAAAAGGGGTGCGTCTCGAGAGTATAAAACTCCGTAACTCTGCCACCCCCTGACATAAGGGTTTATAATGAAAGATCTAAATGATCTAAACTTCTTTTCCGTTTGGCGCCAATAGCCTGTGGCTGATGAGCTTTGACTTCCAAATTCTTAATCGAAATATATGCGAAACTTTATAAGTAGATCAAAGAATGATCAAGACATATTATTATATCTCGTGATGGCTGAGATATAAACTTGTGATCTACTCCTTGATCCAGAAAGGCAAGCAAATCGCTGAAGAAATTATTAATATTCAACAAACCTATAGGTTTGGTATGGAAGTTCCGCTCAGCCCATGACGTGATGTTGAATATCTCATTGAGTGTGCCGTAGCCACCTGGGAGAACAATAAAGGCATCACTATTATTCACCACATACATCAAACTATTATGAACAGACTGTGCTTGAAGCATCAACCCAGTTGAACCTCCTATACTACCTGTTACATGGGAAAGTGTAAGGCACTTGTTACACTTATTCTCCCATTTTGGCAAAGATCTAAAAGATAACCCAAAAATCTATGATTACTCCCACCATACAATATATCGATTTTGTGCTTTCCTAATTCTTTTACGAATTGATATGCCATATCTACATGCTGGATATGACCTATCAGTTTGGATCCACCTAAAATACATATAGTTTTAAATGGATGAGATCTATATGAGGATCCTGAGAACTCCATTTTTCTACACTAGACTTTTATTTGTGGATCCCAAATTTAAAGAAGAAACTTCTTTCTAAACGACAAATGACTTCACTGTTTTCATTGAAAAAGGAGCGGCATATAAGACATTACTTTTGACAAAATTGCAAAAGAAAACAAAAGATATGATATTATATTTTTCAATGAAAATGACGTTACCGATCGGCAGCTGAGAAATTTAAATATTGGAAAACAATATTCAACAACTTGCATTATTTTGCTATTTACCTTATACCAATTTTGACAGAACGGACTTACAAACTGGATCTTTTGAGATTAATTTTTCATGACTATAACGTTTCCGTTCATCCTTGAATTGCATCCACAAAGCCATTAGTTCACGATGAACGTATCCACTTGGATGTGCATCAAGAATCTGTTGAATATCATGATCCATAGATTCCTTACTCAATCCATCCTTGATAAATGCTATTTTATCTTCTCGGTTTTTGGATACAAACCCCACAGATTTGCATCGTGTGTCACATGTCCACCGAGCACATTTATAGCACCCACCTAATCTTTTTGCTCTCCGTTTCTTTGCAAAACTACTCTTACCTGTACCTGGCATGTACTTAAATGAATTTGAAAATTCGCCAGATAGTCGAACTTGTGCTTCGATTAACCATCAGATATCTTCTGGGATGCCATTTCTCATTAGCACCCTTAATCTTTCGAGTCGAGCTCGATAAATTCTTTTAATAATATTCACTGGAAGAGATGGGTAATATTTACGAAGTTTCGAAAACATTGAATCCATTATGATATTCAAACCCTCGGTATGGATGATTGTGAATACAATGATAATCTATTTATAGATTGAAATTACGCGTATGAGATTTGACTCCGCGTCCTGAAGCGTATGAACTACGGCTCTATATATTTGAATAATGAACATAATATGACATGTGGGAGCGACGACTCCATGTTGATAATTATGTGCAATAATGGCACCGAAAGATGATGTGATATGTCGGTAAAATATCTGTATGGTGATATAGACACATCATCTTCAAATATTTGTTCTCAATTAATATCAATACTAGCCAATATTGGGAATGAATCCCTAATAAATTTGGAATATATTAAGGGGGAGTATGGGCCCACTCCCTCTACATGTGAACTACTAGATATTATGGATCCACTAGATAGTCACATGTTTATATGACTCGTAATCAGAAATTTACGAGATAATTTGCTCACGGTTTGAGCACATATTCCAATGGGAGAAAAAACTAGTAATATATCCCAAATAAATTTGAATAGATCCGAGAAAGGATCAAGATATGCGCATACAAGTGGGATATCAATTGGCATATTATTTGAAGTCCTCCAGCCAATATCGAGAACATAATATATAAACTCCCATGACTGAAGATAAATACTGAGATACTGGCATACGAGTTTGGTGCTCAAAAAAAATCTCTTAGCATGAGGGGGAGTATTGGTAGTTGGAAATATGTGAAATGCATCACAATATATCCTCACAACTCAAATATGAACTTGAAGTTCAAAGATGCATGACAGATTATTAATCTTTGGTACCAACTACAATTGCTTTGATAAATACATAATAATTCCCCGAATATGAATCAAAGCAAATGATAAAAGGAGGCATATACTTTTGAGAAGTATATAGACATAATTCCAATGGGTGATTGATAATGAGATATCTCGGCAAGTTATATTGCCATGGGGAAATAAATATTAAAAAGTGTCGACACAATATAGCGCTATGAATAAAATGAAGATATCAATGATTGGAAAAGGGATATCGATAAATGATATGAGGATATCCATGACTGTGAAATATGGATATTGGAAATGAGGATATTAAAATCCATGATTTGTGAAAATGAGGATATCAATGATTGAAAAGAGGATATCGATAAATGATATGAGGATATCCATGACTGTGAAATATGGATACTGGAATGAGGATATTAAAATCCATGATTTGTGAAAATGAGGATATTGAAATCCATCAAAATTGAAATATATGCCCTTATAATAAAATGAAATATATGGGCTTACTGAAAGTGACTCATAAGGAGATTTTGAACATATTATCAGTGCGTGCAGTCACTCAAAACGTTGTGAACGAAAATTATATGCTGTACTCTTTTCCTTGACTGAGGTTTTATCCCACTGGGTTTTCCCAGCAAGGTTTTTAACGAGCGACCTAATCACAACAAATATGGAATCTCCAAAAGAAATTTGGAATATATCGCAAAGAATATGAGTTCGATATTACAAATTGCACTGAAGATGATACTCATACTAATCCCTGGAGGATTATTGAAATGCCTGGGGCATATTTATAAAATACGCGTTGCACTCTTTTTCCCTTGACTGAGGTTTTGTCCCAATGGGTTTTCCTAGCAAGGTTTTTAACGAGGCAACTGGAATGGCGTATTAGTATGAATAATATACTCCTTTTCCTTCATTAGGATTTTTCCCATTGAGTTTTTCCTAATAAGGTTTTAACGAGGCATATTCATGGCATAATGAGGAACACTACAAAGATCAAGATTATTCCTCAAAGTTTGAAAACGGAAGGAGTAGTTGTACTCTTTTTCCTTCGATCAAGTTTTTCCCACTGAGTTTTCTTGACAAGGTTTTAACGAGGCAACACATGGATACTCCAACGAATGATATACATGACAGATTCACTCAATTTTTATCCCACGAGGTTTTACTGAGACGGCACAAGAATACTCATACAAGAACTATTGAGATAAGGGGGAGCAAATTTACGAGATTACAGATTGCTGAAGTTTTATCCCACAGAGATTTCCTACCAACATTATGATGCAATATGATATGATTGGCACAAGCTCCAATACAAACAGTTTGAAAGTTTTTCTCCCATTGGGTTTTTCTTCAAACTAGTTCAGCAGATTTTTATGTAAATAGTCATTCAAGGGGGAGTGTTATAATATAACACGAAAGTGACGTTTCAATTACCCCTTTGTTTTTATATAGTGTGAATGACTATTATGCCCCTGATGTAAATATGTAATTACGATTGTGCCATCTGAAGTTTTCCTATAAATAGGACTTCAGTTATTAATGAAAATATACCTGAGAATCATTCTCTCTATTCTCTCTCTAAATTTTCTCTCTCTATTATTTCGATTTCACAACAAAAAGCAACAAAAAAAAAAAGTAACTTAATTAATTTAACACAACAAAAGCAGCACAACACTCAAGTGTCCACAGCAGTGTCTGTTTGATTACATGTCAACACCAGTGTAGTGTTATAGTTATTAATTAAAATACAATTAATAAATATTAATCGATAAGTATATAATATAACATGTACTCCAATATATAATATGTATAATATATATACACTTCTGTATAATAGTTTTCTTTTTTGGGTTTCAGATCGAATCATGTTTGGATCGAGTTTTGAATTTTCAGATCGATTTTGAATAACCGGTAGAGAAAAGGGTTCCCAAGGGCTAGCACATGACATAATAAGGCCTAAGGATCCGTCATTTCAGTTCATACCATCGCAAATTATGAATGATCAAAGATACATGCCATATTTTAAGATACAAAATTGTATGTTTTTCAATATAATTTTAACATATCACACCTTTATTAAGACTTAAACTATTTCATTTGTATTTAGGATTGTATTGGATGTATAGATGGTACACACATAGAAGCATGTATCTCAGAGAATCAACAAGTACCCTATATAGGTAGAAAAGGAATACCTAATTTCAACGTAATGGCAACTTGCGATTTTGATATGTGTTTTACTTTTATATCTGTGGGATGGGATGGATCAGCACATGATACACGAGTTTTTCTTCACGCTATCAACACACCATCAATGAACTTTCACAAACCATCTAGAGGTAAAGAAATTATTTCTATATTACTTGTAGAATAACAATTCACTTATTTTGTTTTCTAACTATTTTACCAGGTAAATACTATTTAGTAGACAAAGGATATCCCGATAGAAACGGATATCTTGTTCCATATTCCAAGACAAGATACCATCAATCTCAGTTTGAATATGAGCCACCAAACAACAAGCAAGAAGCTTTCAATCGTAAGCATTCATCTTTACGGAGTTATATTGAAAGATCATTTGGAGTCTTAAAGAAACGATGGAAAATACTTGGTGGAATGCCTAAATTTAGCGTGCAAACTCAGATTGATGTTATTATTGCTACATTTGCTTTACATAATTACATCCGTAACAAATCACAAGAAGACATGATGTTTACGGTGATAGAGGAAAATCCGGATTATATACCACGAGACGAACTTCACGATGTTCATAGTCATGAGACGAACAATGAAAACAATTCTGAAAGAGCATCAAACGAGATGAAGCAGATACGTAACGATATTGCTACTTTAATATGGAATGCACATCATGGATGATAATTTAACATCATTTTAACGTTGTTTGTATTTTTACATGGATTTTTATGCAATGCTACATATTTTATGATTCATATCAATAATTTTATTTACTATTCTTGTTCATATTGGGTTTGTTATTTGTATGCCCAATTACGTCATTTTACACTTTTAATCTACAATTACAGCTAGTTTACCAAACAGTACTACAAAAAAAGAGCTATACTTTTTATATTTTTCAGCACCAAAGACAAAGACTTAATCAAGACTAAAGACTAAAGATCAAGACTGACTGACAATTTTTGCCAAACACACCCTAAGGCTATGTTTGGTAACACAAATTATTGGGAGATTATGGGGGCTACAACTTTTTTTTCACAAAATAATCTATTGTCAAAAAAGTAGTCTCGTTTGGCTACCAAAATTAAGATAGATTATAGAAAAAATAATCTCTTAAAATTATAAGTTGATCCAACCAACTTTTGAGAAATGGCTGGAGATTATCTTTTGTAGAATTATCTTATTAACCTTCCCAAAAACCACGTTTCATTATAAATCATAACAAACCCTACTACGGTTCACATAACAGACGGCTATCATCAAGGTGTTGGAGGCAATTGGGTGGTGCTCCATAAGTAGTCTCGTAACCTCTCTCCGGTAATCTTTAAAACTTTTTTTTTGATCGAAATCTTTAGAACTTTTTCAGTGGCATGTGTTTGTGGATATTTGTAGTTTTTTTGTTGCATGGTACTGGTTCAATTGGAATCTGCAACTCTGCATGCATCTATACATGTGCTGTCAATCTTGTATTATTATCTATTAATAATGGTACTGGTTCAATTGGATGATTTCGGTTATTTATTAATATTATTATCTCTCGATGGCCTCTGGTAATGACCTTACGAAAGAAAATGTTGGTGCACAAAAAAATGAGGATCCAAAGAAAAAGGAAATATATAAGTGGACGGATCAAACAATTCTAATCCTGTGTAGGATACTAAACAAGTATCTCATGAATCATGGACGAACCTCTCAATTCAATTGGAATGAAATTCAAGTCGAGTTCAAGAAAATTTCGAACACAAAGGTATATAGCTTTAGGGTTCTTAAGAATAAGTACGATGATCAGCGGAAAGACTACAACCTTTGGACTTCATTGAAAAATAGGTCAACTGGTTTAGGCTGGGATGCAATGTAACACCCCAAACTAGGCGGATATTACAGTGCCGTGAATCCCCAACTGGGACCCACCAGGCGACTGAAAATGATGAATTAAATAATATAATTGTAGTACCGAACCACATTATATTACCAAATACTCCGATGAGGAGTTTAAGTACAACACACCAGGACAATACCGAATACTAGTATATTTTATATGAAGATAAAATACACGACACTGAATGAAACGGAGTATCCCAATGAAAGTCTGCAGCGGAAAATAAAGGACAATAACATGAATAACTGAAAGATCGGGCCCCCCTACTAGTATCACTGGGACTCCTCGACATCAACATGCTATTCCCGTGCTTTTGCCTTGCCATGACCTGAAAAATAAAATCCCCAAACGGGGTCAGTTACAAAGAACAACAATCCTCAAGGGTTGAAAATACACAATCATGATTATATCTGAAGTTATGAAATATCTTGTCGAAACATACGCAATCAAACATGCTATATGAATCAACTAACAGTACGGCTCAAAGAGAGGCGCCACACTACGCCCGGGATGGAAATGTGTCCGTGCACAAGCCACCAACGAGTATCCATCGAATACACGTGTGGTCTTGTACCTAATCAGTCTCACGAGGCATATGACTCGTGTGCACAGTCCAATGTGAGGCCAACAACCAACACACGACTTAAGCGTGCCCGACATGAAAATCCAACACATACCAATCGGCATGCCAGTATGACCCGGAATGCCACGATATAACAAAAGTGACATCGAAAATGAATAATGACTCACCGAGATGGAATGATAGTGAAATAAATGACAGCTCAATGAAATGATTGGAACCGTCGTTCCTTATGACTGAAGTGATTAATTGACAATAACAAGTTTTGATACGGTTAATACAATAATGAATGAGTTATGATTATGAATGAACAACAAAAGGGATGAATATCCTTTTAACCGAGTAAGAATTAACTTACACAACACCGGTGACAATTATCCTTCCACGAACAGCGTCCTAATTGAGATATCGGTCGCTCGAACAACCTTGAATAATACAATTACCAACAATCCGTTCAATATACAAATCAAACACGAATATAACGAACTCAAAACGTCGATACGACTAAACCAAGTCCATTGAGGCATTAAATCAAACACGTTGCGGCCAAACTCCGATCGTTTACAATCAAACCTCAATGTACCAATATCAAATCCCCCAAGAAGTGTTTCAAACCAACAAACATCTTCCAAATGATCAATAATCCAAAATGAATATCCGAAAACGTGATTATAACGACAATTAAACGAAAACCCCCAATTTCAACTTGATATTCAAAGTGTTCTTGAATAATCCCTCAATAATCCAATGAATCCTTATATAAACTCATAATAATATACATATCCCTTCATATAACATGATTATAACGTCCAAAACATCATATATCAACATAGAATCGAAATCCAAGGTGTTGAAGAAATTACCTCTTGAAGATCCAATCACTTCGATCCGAAGAACACGCGATAGATCGATGATCCAAGCTTCACAACCGAATGAAAATGATTAAAAACCACACTCAAGTGATAGGTGAAGAGAATTCTCTCCCTCAAGCCTCTCTCTCTCGTATGAAGGTGGAAGAAAAGGAAGGAATGAGCTGAAATGCTAAAAAAAAACGAAATTATAGGGGTTGACTGCCCTGTCGGACACGGCCCGTGCCGATCGGCACGGCCGCGGCGCGCAACTGGCCGGCAGGGACTCGACCGTGTCCTGCTTGACACGGTCGCGGCGCGAAGAGGCCTTCCGATAGTGACCTATCCGAAGCGGTGACTTCGTGCAGCGCGGCGCTTCAAGATTGACTCGACCGTGTCATGGAACACGGTCGGGCGTCTGGGCAGTCGGTTCTGGCTTATCCAGAAGTGTTCGACTCGGCCGTGCCAGATGACACGGTCGAGTCCTGTGGCAGAGACTTCGGCATTTCCGGACGAGTACAGCACGGCCGTGTCGGACGACACGGCCGAGTTCGGTCTGCAGTGATCGGCCAATAACTGAACAATGAGCGGGTGAGCTAAAACGACCATAACTCTCTCGTATGGACTCCGATTGACTCACTGTTTGAACAATTGGAAAGATAACTCGATGCTCTATAATATTACAAAGATTCAGAATTTTTGGAGTTACCAAAAATTAATGGTGATCTAACAAAGTCGAACTCATATGCGGAAAGTTGAAACAATGGACAATAACGATACACAACTCGAAGTTTTTCCGAACGGTGAACACGGGTGAATGAACATGATTGATGAATGATTATAAATGAGTGAAAATCCACTGAGTGACAATCACTGAATGAAATTACTGATAACACTCATTTTTACACATATTTTTATAAGGTTTTTCCGGATTTTAAGATCCTAAAATGTGTAGAATTGTGTCGTTTGTACTCATATTGTGTTTGTTGGACTCGATCACGCTTGGGTATATTTTATTTGATTTTATAGGTGTTTTAAGGACATTATCAAGCAAGACCGAAGTCTCAATCCTCAAATACATATCAAGCAATGCAGAAACGAGAGAATGAGGCCTAAAACGATGAAGATTGAAGCACTACCTGTCGTATTTTCTAATTTCCAGATTCATTACTTCGAATCAGCATGTGTTCTATATATATATGGATTCCTCATGAAATCAGCTTCACAACGGTATATCATACGCTAATTTCTGAGGTGTATTGAGGGAGATATGGCTTCTAGACCACGACTTCACATTTCAGAAAGTTTTTGCATTTTCTGGGACAGTATGACACGGGCCGTGTCACTTTTCGGTGGAAAAATCACTTTTTGACATTTTTGAAGATTTGAACATGAAAAAATGGTTTTTTAAGCTTTATAAAAAGAGGATATGGGGCAAGACTTGGAATATGCTGAAGATTGGAGAGATTGGAGAGAGAGAAACACAAGATTTGAGAGTTTTTCATCCAAAAAGAAGGAGATTTGAAGGAAATTCTTGAAGAACACTTCAAGAACATTTGAAGGCTTCAACCGGGATAAATCAAGAAATCATCCGAGTTTTATCTTCTTCCTATCTTTTATTCATTTTGTTGTTTTATTTAGCATGAACATGATGAACATGATGATTATTAATCTTTCTTTCATTACCATGTCCGGCTAAACTCGTTAGATTCCGGGCATGGGAGTACGTTGATTTGCTATGGTTTTGAGGGATTGATGATTATATATATCTAGTGTGATTTCTTTATCAAATACTTGGTTTTGATTCATGTTTAGACACTTGATCAATGTTTTTATATGTTTAACTTAATTGCTCATAATTCGAGAGAAGAGGGCATTAATAGGTTTCGAGTATTTGACGTAGTAAATTACGAGATTGAGAAATCGGTGATAAGCTATGATGATGTTTAAATCTTATGAACATTTTGGAGTTAGATAATTTATAGTAAACGGAGACGTTGTTATAGGTTGTTTAATCTACGTTTTAATGCATCTCGAGAGGGACTTTAGAATATTATTGTGATTATCATTTTGGAAACACACTTAGAACTTTTGGAACCAATACCGACTAAACTTAGTGATCAACGGAAACCGAGCCTTGGAATCTTTCTTTCTAAACTCTTGCAATTCTCCTTAATTTGGATATTTTCTTTTATTGTCATCATTTTATTTTATTTTGTTAACCATCCATTCAACTTTCGATCGTCTAGATAAAACCGGAATCATTATAATCTAGTACTCAACGCAATAGGAATATTTAGTCTCTGTGGAATACGACCTTGCTCGCCGCTTTCTACATTTACTCCGTACACTTGCGGATTGTTTAAAAATATAGCGAACAAGTTTTTGGCGCCGTTGCCGGGGACTAATTTATTTTTGTTAGTATTGAAATTACGATAAGTGTTTCCGGTCTTATTTTAGACATATTTTTCTGTTTTATTTTATTTTGTTACTTCCATATTGTTTTTGGCCGTGTTGCAGAACGTACATGAACACCCGCTCCTCTCGAGAACCTTTGGAAAACTTTATTCCCGAAGTAGAGGCATTTGCTCGAAGAACAAGTGTTGCTACACGGAAATTACAAAGAGATCTATCTGACGAAATGGAAAAAGCGGGAGACGTAATTGCCTACATGGGCAATGATAATGCAATAGCCCACAATCCAAACAATGAAGGCGTACGGGCTGAGCAGCCCGCAGTCCGAATTCAATCGATTCGGGACGGATTACGGCCGAGGCTTGACCAAAATTATGGGGGAATTTCTCATATTCCTATCAACACCCTCAATTTTGAGTTGAAACCTTCATTAATATCGATGGTTCAACAAAATCAGTTTGGGGGATTTGCCACAGAAGATCCGCACGCCCATTTAATCCATTTTATTCAAATTTGTGATACCATTAAAATGAATGGGGTGCCAAACGATGCAATAAGATTGAAGCTATTTCCGTTTTCCTTGAGAGAAAAGGCTCGTAGTTGGCTTGGAACTCTTGCTTCGGGGAGCATAAGTACATGGGACGAGTTGGGTGAAAAGTTTCTTTTCAAATTCTTCTCGCCCAACAAGACCATGAGATTGAAAAGCGAAATAATGCAATTCCGACAAATGGATTCAGAGATGTTATATGAGGCGTGGGAACGCTTCAAGGATTTGTTAAGACGATGTCCTCGTCATGGGTTTCCGGAAGATCAACAAATGTGTTTCTTTTATAATGGGTTGGCCGAGAGACGAAATCTTGTTGGCGCTTGGTAGGAGGATCTTTGCTAGCTAAAAGTGCAGAGGAAGCTTATGAATTGATCGAGGAGATGGCCATGAATAGCTATCAATGGCCTACCGAGAGGAGTAATATTCGTAGAGTGGTGAAGTTTGGACTCGGATCCTATAAAGGCTTTAACTGCACAAATGTCGATTTTGACCAACCATTTGGGAATTCTGACGAAGAGTGCAAATGAAAAAATAAATCCAAAAGGAAGTTCAAGTTCACTACCATCCGATCCATTGGAGGAGGCACATTACATTAATAATCGGAGTTACAACAATTTCCGGAATAATCCACCACCGGGCTTCTACCATCCCTCCAATCAAAATTATGAAAATTTTAGCTATGCTAATCCAAAGAATGCTTTGCAACCACCGGCCGGATTCAAGGTGTTGAATGGTGAGATAATTGAAGAAGCAAATCCGACGTCAAATCTCGAAAATATTCTAGCTATCTTCATGATGGAGACGAAAAGCCGATTTACCCGAGATGAAGAAAAACTTGATCGGATTGAAAATCATGTGACTCAATTAGCAACCACCGTTGGAGCTCAAATGAGAAACTTAGAAACGCAAATCGGTCAATTGGCTAAGATTGTGGGGAGCCAACATCAAAAGGTCCAATTTCCAAGCAACACCGAAGGAAATCCAAAAGCACAATGCAATGCTATTTTTTCGTATACTGTGAATGAAGAGCTACCGGAATCGGAGAATAAAAACGAAGATGCAACCGTGTTGTCTAATAAAGTTGATTTGATAGTTTCCATGAATGAGGTGAAGGAGCGGTCCGATACTGAGCATATCAAGGAGAAGAAAATTTTTGAGGTTTTCGTGCAAGACATGGCGTCAAAGAAAAAAGAATTGGAGCGCCTACCGACTAAGCTTAAGGATCCAGGGAGTTTTTCAATTCCTTGCTCTATTTTGGGTTGTTTATTAAATGATGTATTTGTTGATCATGGTTCAAGTGTCAATATATTGCCTTTGTCTATTTTCAGGACACTTGGATTAGGAGAATTGAGACCATCTCCAGTGAGCTTACAATTCATAGATCGATCTTTAGCTTACCCAAAGGGAATTATGGAGGATGTAATTTTAAAAATTGATAAGTTCGCCTTCCCCGTTGATTTTATAGTGCTTGATGATGATGGGAAGCAAAATGGTCTAGTAATACTTGGACGTCCGTTCTTAGCCACTGCACGAGCATTAATTGATGTGGATCGAGGAGAATTAACGATTAGGACGCATAGTCAAAATGTTGTATTTTTGATGACTCCTCCCGATAAAATTGCACGTAAATAGGATTATGAGAGCTCGTTGAATGATCCGGGATGAAGGAAACATGCGTCTGGCTGAAGACGTTAAATTTAGCGCTAGTTGGGAGGCAACCCAACACTTGCGTCCGGCTGAAGACGTTAAACTTAGCGCTAATTGGGAGGCAACCCAATGGTTCTTGTTAGTTTATTTTATTCTTATTCGCATTTTATTTCTATTTTTACTTGATGAGGAACTGACCGGTTCAACTGTAGTTGTCCAATTCGCAGGAAAAAGATCCGGAGACCAGAAGCGCACTATCCAGGCTAGTACGACACGGGCCGTGTCATTCGACACGGTTGGGTTGGCCATCCAGACGTTTTTTGAGTTTCTGGGCAAGTATGACATGGGCCGTGTCATTTGACACGGTCGGGTCAGGTGGGCAGACGATTTTTGGCAAATCTGAGCAAGTGTGACACGTGGCATGTCCAACAAGGTCACTTCCCTCCGCCCAATCAATATGACCGGTTGTAAGTATTTCTTGACCCAAAGTTTTTATTGCTTAAATACTATACCCCCTTCGTGTGTACATTCTTTAATTCAAGTTTGGGGGGAGATATTGGGTCAAGATATACTTATATTGTTCGTTTATTTTTTTTTAACACCTTGTTTTGTTTGTTTATTTTATTATTTGTTTGTTTTTATTTTTTTCGAATTTTAGTGTGAAGATTTGCTTGGATTTTGGTGTGGATTGTTGTTTTTGAACTTGGTGTGTTTTGAGTATCATGTACTTGGATGAAACTCGAAAGAATGAACTCTTGTCTTGGATACTTCGGGATTTATTTTGTTATTTTGATATGCAAATCGAGGATAATTTGAAGAGGAAAAAAATTGTAGAATAATCAAAAGGGTGTGAAATTGAATAAATAGTTTAATCTCTTGGAAATATGAACAAATCTAGCTTGTGATCTTTTGAGACTTCATGCATCTTTAAATATGCAAGTTTCATTGTCGAGTGTACCATTCATGTTTTAAGACTCTAGAACTTGCCCTGGTATCTTATTCGAAACTACAAGTGTGTGCGTAAATTAGTGAAAGTGATTTTAGGCGATTTTTATTGACAACCCTTCAAACCTTTTGGCCAACCCGAAAAATTTATTTCCCTAGTTAGCCCATTTGAGCTTAAAGCATATTTCTTGTTAGCCACATTATGAGCTTTCCGTTCCATTATAAAATTTTGTCCCTATACTTGAGCTACTTAGAACAAATTGGCAAAAGAATGAAAAGATATGTGGAGGCGATGGGGAAGATTGTTGGTTCAAAATGCAATGATTTATCAAAATAAATTTGAAGGAAGATTGGTGTGATTTAATGATGATGTTGTCCACCACATGAAAAAAAAATAAAAAAATCATGGACACAAAAGAAACGAGATGTATGGAGCAATAAGGAGGAATAAGGTTGTGATTCTCATTTTCAAAAGTGCTTAGTGCGATGATATTAAAATCAAGGGGTTGAAGGAAATAAATTCTAAGGGATTATTGAGCTTCTAATTGAGCGAAGTGATTATTGAGATAATGTTCTAATTTGCTCAAGTCAAGTCACTTTAAGCCATACTTATCCTACCCCGACTAAAAAGCCTACATTACAACCGATAAAGTCCTTTTTGATTCACCAAATTTGCATGCACAACTAGTGGTAGAGATGTAGACGATTGGCAAGCCTATGGGGATTCTTATTTCATTGAATGAGTTTTGAGCGTCACTTATCCCATTATACACTTTGAGAGTGAGGGAATACCCTTGACCGGTGAGGTTCGTATTATTCAAGTATTAGCTATGATGTTAAGGAAGCACCCCCAAGATTTGAATACTTTATAGAACTCGACTTATTTATTTCTTGAGGCGTATTGATGAATTTTCAAAATGATCCTTTGAGGTATGTTGAGGGACGAGTTCCCTTAAGAGTGGTTATTTTAAAGTGCATTGCTCGGGACGATCAACGTTCAAGTTTGGGAGATTTTGATAACACTCATTTTTACACATATTTTTATAAGGTTTTTCCGGATTTTAAGATCCTAAAATGTGTAGAATTGTGTCGTTTGTACTCATATTGTGTTTGTTGGACTCGATCACGCTTGGGTATATTTTATTTGATTTTATAGGTGTTTTAAGGACATTATCAAGCAAGACCGAAGTCTCAATCCTCAAATACATATCAAGCAATGCAGAAACGAGAGAACGAGGCCTAAAACGATGAAGATTGAAGCACTACCTGTCGTATTTTCTAATTTCCAGATTCATTACTTCGAATCAGCATGTGTTCTATATATATATGGATTCCTCATGAAATCAGCTTCGCAACGGTATATCATACGCTAATTTCCGAGGTGTATTGAGGGAGATATGGCTTCTAGACCACGACTTCACAGTTCAGAAAGCTTTTGCATTTTCTGGGACAGTATGACACGGGCCGTGTCATTTGACACGGGCCGTGTCACTTTTCGGTGGAAAAATCACTTTTTGACATTTTTGAAGATTTGAACATGAAAAAATGGTTTTTTAAGCTTTATAAAAAGAGGATATGGGGCAAGACTTGGAATATGCTGAAGATTGGAGAGATTGGAGAGAGAGAGAAACACAAGATTTGAGAGTTTTTCATCCAAAAAGAAGGAGATTTGAAGGAAATTCTTGAAGAACACTTCAAGAACATTTGAAGGCTTCAACCGGGATAAATCAAGAAATCATCCGAGTTTTATCTTCTTCCTATCTTTTATTCATTTTGTTGTTTTATTTAGCATGAACATAATGAACATGATGATTATTAATCTTTCTTTCATTACCATGTCCGGCTAAACTCGTTAGATTCCGGGCATGGGAGTACGTTGATTTGCTATGGTTTTGAGGGATTGATGATTATATATATCTAGTGTGATTTCTTTATCAAATACTTGGTTTTGATTCATGTTTAGACACTAGATCAATGTTTTTATATGTTTAACTTAATTGCTCATAATTCGAGAGAAGAGGGCATTAATAGGTTTCGAGTATTTGACGTAGTAAATTACGAGATTGAGAAATCGGTGATAAGCTATGATGATGTTTAAATCTTATGAACATTTTGGAGTTAGATAATTTATAGTAAACGGAGACGTTGTTATAGGTTGTTTAATCTACGTTTTAATGCATCTCGAGAGGGACTTTAGAATATTATTGTGATTATCATTTTGGAAACACACTTAGAACTTTTGGAACCAATCCCGACTAAACTTAGTGATCAACGGAAACCGAGCCTTGGAATCTTTCTTTCTAAACTCTTGCAATTCTCCTTAATTCGGATATTTTCTTTTATTGTCATCATTTTATTTTATTTCGTTAACCATCCATTCAACTTTCGATCGTCTAGATAAAACCGGAATCATTATAATCTAGTACTCAACGCAATAGGAATATTTAGTCTCTGTGGAATACGACCTTGCTCGCCGCTTTCTACATTTACTCCATACACTTGCGGATTGTTTAAAAATATAGCGAACAATTACTGAATGATAATGACTGAATTACAACCGGGTATTACATACACCCCCCCCTTAAAAGAGTTTCGTCCCCGAAACTAAGGGTCAAACAACTCGGGATAACTCTCCCGCATACTATCCTCGGTTTCCCAAGTAGCCTCTTCGACTCCGTGTCTAGACCACTGAATCTTGACCAAAGGAATCGACTTATTTCTCAACTGTTTGATTCGCCGCTCTAAGACTCGTATAGGACGCTCCTCATATGAATGGTCGTCGGCGATTTCGATTTCGTCGAACTGAAGTATGTGACTCGGGTCGGCAACATACTTCCGCAACTGAGAGACGTGAAACACATTATGAATTCGGCTCAACGCCGGAGGTAAAGCCAGTCGATAGCTAACTCGCCTACTCGATCCAAAATCTTAAACAGTCCAATGAATCTCGGACTCAACTTACCCCTCTTCCCAAAACGGAAGATACCACGACTCGGGGATACCTTGACCAACACGTGGTCACCTGCCTCGAATTCTAATGGTCGACGACGGTTATCTGCATATGATTTCTGTCGACTCTGAGCGGTCAACAAACAATTCCTGATCAAAGCTACCTTCTCACGGGCAGCTATAAGCATATCGGGCTCGGTGCCGATTGATTCTGATAGGTCGTCCCAACACAACGGGGATCAACAATGACGACCATACAAGGCCTCGTAAGGTGCCATCTTAATCGAAGCATGCCAACTATTATTATACGTGAACTCGATCAATGGTAGTTGGGCTTCCCAATCGTCTTTCCAATCGAGGACACATGCCCTCAACATATCCTCTAATGTCTGAA
The DNA here is from genome assembly GCA_033398695.1 of Orobanche coerulescens. Taxonomy (NCBI): domain Eukaryota; kingdom Viridiplantae; phylum Streptophyta; class Magnoliopsida; order Lamiales; family Orobanchaceae; genus Orobanche; species Orobanche coerulescens. The sequence continues at coordinate 154,652,809 of CM065810.1, read as the reverse complement.
TAGTTCTCTCTGATTGTCCGTCGGACTGAGGATGAAAGGCAGTACTGAGATTAACCTGAGTTCCCATAGCACGATGAACTGATTTCCAAAAATGTGACACAAACCGTCTGTCACGATCGGAAACGATACTTTTAGGAGTACCGTGCAGTCTCACTATCTCTTTGATGAATAACTGGGCAAGTCTCTCGGGACCCCACATATCCTTGATTTCAAGGAAATGAGCTAATTTAGTAAAGCAGTCCGCGATCGCTCAGATCGTATTCATGCCACGACGACTCGTCGGCAACTCGTGATGAATTCCATAGAAATGTCTTCCCACTTCCATTCTGGAATAGGAGTCAGATCGAGATACTCGCCGGTCGCTGATGTTCCATCTTGACTTGCTGATAGGCTAAACATCTCGAAACAAATTCCGTGACTTCTCGCTTCATATTACTCCACCAGAAATTTCGTTTCAAGTCCTTGTACATCTTGCTAGACCCCAGATGAACCGGATAAGGGGTAGCATGAGCTTCTCTCAAGATCGAGTTTTTCAACTCATCATACGTCGATACACACATCCGATTCCTAAATCTCAAAAGTCCATCCTCGTGGATCACGAATCCAGGGGCTTTCCCCTGAGCCACATCCTCACGAATGCGCAACAATGCTGGGTTTGAACCCTGATTCTCCATGATTGCATCCTCAAGAGATGATGAAATCTCTAACATACAAAGCTGTCCCTGAACTCGCTGAAGCCAGACCTCGATCTCGGGTCTAAGGAATTCCTGTTGGAGCTCCTTCTGAATTGTTAAACGAGCAAGCATCTGCTCCTGAACGGACTTACGACTCAAGGCGTCGGCGACAACGTTCGCCTTCCCCGGGTGGTAAAGGATCTCGATATCATAATCTTTGATTAATTCCAACCACCGCCTCTGTCGCATATTTAACTCCTTCTGGGTAAATATATACTTCAAACTCTTATGATCGGTGAAAATCTGACAGGTGACGCCATATAGGTAATGACGCCAGATTTTCAAAGCGAAAACCACGGTTGCTAGCTTCGGCCGTGGGTTAGATAATTAACCAGCTAATCCGAGGAAACTTCGGATTTACTAAACATCTTTCGGAGGTTGCCAATCTCGGATAGTCTCCGTCTTCTGAGGGTCGACATGAACTCTGTCAGGTGAAATTACATGCCCGAGAAAGTCACTTCGGACCTCCAGAACTCACATTTGGAAAACTTTCCATAAAATTGCTCTCGTCTCAACACGTCGAGAACCTGATGAAGATGAACCTCGTGTTCCTCTCGGCTACGAGAATAAATCAAAATGTCTTCGATGAAGAAAACAACAAACTGATCTAAAAGGTCGATGAAAACCCGATTCATTAACTCCATGAATACCGCAGGTGCAATAGTTAGCCCGAACGGCATAACTACGAACTCATAATGACCATAGCGTGTACGAAACGCTGTCCTCGCGATATCCGACTCTCGAATCCGCAACTGATGATATCCAGATCTTAAGTCGATCCTGGAAAATACTGAGGCTCCCTGAAGTTGATCTAAAAGATCATCAATACGGGGTAAAGGATACTACTCTTGATCATCACCCTGTTCAACTCCTGGTAATTAATACACACACGAGACGAGCCATCCTTCTCCTTGACAGATCACACTGGTGCTCCTCACGGGGACGCAATCGGTCGGAGATAACCTTTCTCGAACTACTCCTCAAGTTGAATCTTCAACTCCTGCATCCTGGTCGGGGCCATCCGATACGGTGCCTTCGATAAAGGGGACGTACCGGTTCCAACTCACTCCTGAATTCCACCACTCTATGTGAAGGCAACCAGATAACTCGTCTGGAAATACATCGTCAGTCGATGACAATGATATCACGAATGATTGAACATTTCGATTGCCCTAGAATGGTCAATCGATAAAAAGAGATACCAATAATGATTGAACAACTCGATTGCCTTAGAAAGGCCAATCGATGAAAATGATACAATGAATGATTGAATGACTCGATTGTCTTAGAAAAGCCAATCGATGGAAATGATGCGATGAATGATTGAATAACTCGATTGCCTTAGAAAGGCCAATCGATGAAAATGATACAATGAATGATTGAATAACTCGATTGCCTTAGAAAGGCCAATCGATGAAAATGATACAATGAATGATTGAATGACTCGATTGTCTTAGAAAAGCCAATCGATGGAAATGATGCAATGAATGATTGAATAACTCGATTGCCTTAGAAAGGCCAATCGATGAAAATGATACAATGAATGATTGAATGACTCGATTGTCTTAGAAAAGCCAATCGATGGAAATGATGCAATGAATGATTGAATAACTCGATTGCCTTAGAAAGGCCAATCGATGAAAATGATACAATGAATGATTGAATAGCTCGATTGCGGATTTTCTCTGCTTTCGTCATAATAATACTTCTTCTGGAACAACGAGGATTACTTCCCTGAAGCACACATTCGGCAACCAATGACGGAAAGATAGCGACCAAACGCTAACAAACACTGAGGATAGTATCAAGACGATCAACCAACTAATGCCGAAAATTACATCGTCCTAAGATAAATTCACCACGATTAGATCCATCAACCAATCGCGGTCATTAAGCTTAATTCGGTATGATTTCCGAAAAAAGCTTCCATCGTCAGGTAGACCGATGGTATTAGGTACACAAGAAATAGGATTATCCCAAAATAAGTCTATTCAAACATGATTCGAAAATGAATGAATGCGGTGCACCAGTATCCAAAAAGGTACACACAGGTTGAAATAAAATTACGAGTTTACCTGAGGTCATTCGGGCCACCGGATCGTCGATCCTCCTCATCACATGAATATGGGACTTGCCGGCCCCCGAACCGGACGCTCCCGTATGATAAATATGAGCCCCAACTCTATTTGCTTCCATTATCTTAAACGACGTTGACAAAGCAGTCTGATTCTGAAACGCTGATTGCTTCGGGGCCTGAGATGCCGTCGGAGCCGACTTGGAGTCCTTTCGGCAAAAACGGACCTTATGCCCAAAATTCCCACAATTATAGCACGTGATAGACGGTTTCAGACACTCAGTGCTGAAATGACCCGGCGTTCAACAATTGAAACAGGTGATGGCCGAACTGGCCGCTCGGGACTGAGATCCCGCACGATTATGCGCCGTAGAAGGTCGCTCAGAAACGATAGGACTCACACGAGGCTTCTTGAAGGTTGACTGACCGCCTTCGGGTTGATTACGCTTCGTTGATTTCTTGCTGACAGATGAAGGTTGTTGTTCAGCACTTTCCTTAGCAGTCGGCTCATACGGGAGAGTTCTCTCGATTAATCCGGCCAGAGTGGCGCAATGATGATTGAGCAACTGCACATGGGTCATCATGGCCTGCATAAAAGTGAATGGATCAACCCGAACATCTTCTGATCGAGTCGAGTCTTGGGCACGATTTCCCGACAGCGAGTGATTATTTCCCGGGTTTCGGCCCGCACTGCGGCCTCTCCCCGTGCATCCCCTGACAGCTGTCCCCATACTGAAGTAGGAAGGTCGCATAATGATCATATTTCCCGCATGATTATCACGTTATGATTATATCATGAGATGATGAAAATGAGTATACATGCTCTACTTAGTGATTATATGAATGATTTACTGGAGTGACATGATTATCTGATGAAATTCTTGAAATGATTATTTTGAATAACTTAACAAGATTAATAATATGATCATCCAGATCGACAACTGAGTAATGAAATGAACTGAGTAATTAATGAATTAACATGATCGTCCTGATCATTAACTGAGTAATGAAATGAATTAAGTGATTAATGAGTTAACATGATCGTCCTAACCACAATAAATGATGATGTTTGAGGATTGCTAATTGATGAATGATGAATGAATGACTATTGCCAGAAATTATACCATAGCGTTAGAAATCTTATAGTTCTTTCGGTCTGATTAGCTCGGCATTTGCACAGGTCACACGTGACGCGAAAGTCCAATGATACTAGTCTGATGACGATGATTTCAAATGAGACATGACTCGGAAGGTAGTATTCAAAACCACGCTCCAATACCAACTCTGTAACACCCCAAACTAGGCGGATATTACAGTGCCGTGAATCCCCAACTGGGACCTACCAGGCGAATGAAAATGATGAATTAAATAATATAATTGTAGTACCGAACCACATTATATTACCAAATACTCCGATGAGGAGTTTAAGTACAACACACCAGGACAATACCGAATACTAGTATATTTTATATGAAGATAAAATACACGACACTGAATGAAACGGAGTATCCAAATGAAAGTCTGCAGCGGAAAATAAAGGACAATAACATGAATAACTGAAAGATCGGGGCCCCCTACTAGTATCACTGGGACTCCTCGACATAAACATACTATTCCCGTGCTTTTGCCTTGCCATGACCTGAAAAACAAAATTCCCGAACGGGGTCAGTTACAAAGAACAACAATCCTCAAGAGTTGAAAATACACAATCATGATTATATCTGAAGTTATGAAATATCTTGTCGAAACATACGCAATCAAACATGCTATATGAATCAACTAACAGTACGTCTCAAAGGGAGGCGCCACACTACGCCCGGGATGGAAATGTGTCCGTGCACAAGCCACCAACGAGTATCCATCGAATACACGTGTGGTCTTGTACCTAATCAGTCTCACGAGGCATATGACTCGTGTGCACAGTCCAATGTGAGGCCAACAACCAACACACGACTTAAGCGTGCCCAACATGAAAATCCAACACATACCAGTCGGCACGCCAGTATGACCCGGAATGCCACGATATAACAAAAGTGACATCGAAAATGAATAATGACTCATCGAGATGGAATGATAGTGAAATAAATGACAGCTCAATGAAATGATTGGAACCGTCATTCCTTATGACTGAAGTGATTAATTGACAATAACAAGTTTTGATACGGTTAATACAATAATGAATGAGTTATGATTATGAATGAACAACAACAAAAGGGATGAATATCCTTTTAACCGAGTAAGAATTAACTTACACAACACCGGTGACAATTATCCTTCCACGAACAGCGTCCTAATTGAGATATCGGTCGCTCGAACAACCTTGAATAATACAATTACCAACAATCCGTTCAATATACAAATCAAACACGAATATAGCGAACTCAAAACGTCGATACGACTAAACCAAGTCCATTGAGGCATTAAATCAAACACGTTGCGGCCAAACTCCGATCGTTTACAATCAAACCTCAATGTACCAATATCAAATCCCCCAAGAAGTGTTTCAAACCAACAAACATCTTCCAAATGATCAATAATCCAAAATAAATATCCGAAAACGTGATTATAACGACAATTAAACGAAAACCCCCAATTTCAACTCGATATTCAAAGTGTTCTTGAATAATCCCTCAATAATCCAATGAATCCTTATATAAACTCATAATCATATACATATCCCTTCATATAACATGATTATAACGTCCAAAACATCATATCTCAACATAGAATCGAAATCCAAGGTGTTGAAGAAATTACCTCTTGAAGATCCAATCACTTCGATCCGAAGAACACGCGATAGATCGATGATCCAAGCTTCACAACCGAATGAAAATGATTAAAAACCACACTCAAGTGATAGGTGAAGAGAATTCTCTCCCTCAAGCCTCTCTCTCTCGTATGAAGGTGGAAGAAAAGGAAGGAATGAGCTGAAATGCTAAAAAAAAACGAAATTATAGGGGTTGACTGCCCTGTCGGACACGGCCCGTGCCGATCGGCACGGCCGCGGCGCGCAACTGGCCGGCAGGGACTCGACCGTGTCCTGCTTGCCACGGTCGCGGCGCGAAGAGGCCTTCCGATAGTGACCTATCCGACAGTGACTCTGTACGGCGCGGCGCTTCGGCATTGACTCGACCGTGTCCTGGAACACGGTCGGGCGTCTGGGCAGTCGGTTCTGGCTTATCCGTAAGAGTTCGACTCGGCCGTGCCAGACGAAACGGTCGAGTCCTGTGGCAGAGACTTCGGCATTTCCGGACGAGTACATCACGGCCGTGTCGGACGACACGGCCGAGTTCGGTCGGCAGTGATCGGCCAATAACTGAACAATGAGCGGGTGAGCTAAAATGACCATAACTCTCTCTTCCGGACTCCGATTGACTCACCGTTTGAACTATTGGAAAGATAACTCGATGCTCTATAATATTGCAAAGATTCAGAATTTTTGAAGTTACCAAAAATTAATGGTGATCTAACAAAGTCGAACTCATATGCGGAAAGTTGAAACAATGGACAATAACGATACACAACTCGAAGTTTTTCCGAACGGTGAACACGGGTGAATGAACATGATTTATGAATGATTATAAATGAGTGAAAATCCACTGAGTGACAATCACCGAATGAAATTACTGAATGATAATGACTGAATTACAACCGGGTATTACATGCAAGTACGGGGACCTTGAATTGTTCGGATGAATGGTGGGAGAAAAAACAGAAGGTAAATTTGTTTAACACACTATATTATTCTTACCTTATTTTTAAAAATATTGTATTATTAAGAAATTTAATTAGTTAACTATCTATTGTGTAGGAAAATGACAAATTTAAAAGACTCCGAAAGAAACAACCTTCTTTAGAACTACAAGAGTGCTGGTACCAATTATTTGGGGATAAGGTTGCTACAGGGGTAGAAGTTGTGGCACCCTCAATTAATCGAAGTACTTTTGTTGCACCACCAGTTAACCCAAGTACTTCTAATGACTCGTATCATGTCAATCTTGATGCTGAGGATGAGGATTTAGAGGTGGAGAATGGCTTAGAGGATCTAGAGGCGGAGAATGAAACCTTTTTTTTCTAGTTTCATAGACGAGGTTGGAAGTGAAAATGCATCGACATCGAACCAAATTGGGGGCTCTAAACTAGCTAAAAAGAGTGCTAAAACAAGTACCAAACCTGCTCAAATGAAGCATAGTGGGAGAGAGTCAGTTGGTACTGCATTGTTCAAAAAAATAATGAGTGAACAAAATGCTACCCACCAGCGTGCTCTACAGTTGTTAGAATTAGATACTACTAATGAAGTGAGTAAAACGAATGTTGATTCAGTAATAACTGTGATGAACCACATGGTCGAGCAAAAACTACTACCAGAATATGGTGACTTGTGGTGCTTTGGAATGACTGTGCTTGAGGATCCTGTGAAAAGAGAGTTTTTTCTGAATTTTCCAGCTGATGCTGGTAGGGTAGCTTGGCTACAATACCAACAAAAATTAGGAAAATAAAGTTACATGAAGGATCACATTGACTTTACTTTATTTCATTTTCGCGTTTGTTATTTCGATATTTATTGCATTTTATGTTTGACATTTTTATAATTTGAATAATTGAATGTTAGTTGAAGTTTTTCTATTTTATTGTTTTCTTAGAGTCTCTTCAATGCATTCATATGTTACCTATATATTTATGCTTTCTAAATTTGGATAGGTTTACTATGGATATTGAAAGAAGAAAGAGAAGAAAGAAAATACATCTTGTACAGTTGCTATTTTCTTCGTATTCTACAAGTTCTCTAGCTGCCGCATACTATTATAAATATATGTACAAGCAACCATGTATGACATCGCCACCAGCAGGTGAAGTTTGGATGAATGAGGTTTTGATTGGTAATCCTATTCGATGTGTTAATGCATTTAGAATGCATCCAACCGTATTCATTAATCTATGTGGAGAACTAGAGTCAAAATATGGAGTCAAGCCGAGTGATAAAATGTCAGTTGTTGAAAAAGAGGGGGTATTTATCTATATCCTTGCAGTAGGTGTTTCAAATAGGGATGTTGGGGAGCGCTTTCAACGCTCAGGTGAGACAATTAGTAGAGCATTTCATGAAGTTCTAGAGGCAATAACCGGTAGAGAAAAGGGTTTCCAAGGGCTAGCACATGACATAATAAGGCCTAAAGATCCGTCATTTCAGTTCATACCATCGCAAATTATGAATGATCAAAGATACATGCCATATTTTAAGGTACAAAATTGTATGTTTTTCAATATAATTTTAACATATCACACCTTTATTAAGACTTAAACTATTTCATTTGTATTTAGGATTGTATTGGCTGTATAGATGGTACACACATAGGAGCATGTATCCCAGAGAATCAACAAGTACCCTATATAGGTAGAAAAGGAGTACCTACTTTCAACGTAATGGCAACTTGCGATTTTGATATGTGTTTTACTTTTATATCTGTGGGATGGGAAGGATCAGCACATGATACACGAGTTTTTCTTCACGGTATCAACACACCATCAATGAACTTTCCCAAACCATCTAGAGGTAAAGAAATTATTTCTATATTACTTGTAGAATAACAATTCACTTATTTTGTTTTCTAACTATTTTACCAGGTAAATACTATTTAGTAGACAAAGGATATCCCGATAGAAACGGATATCTTGTTCCATATTCCAAGACAAGATACCATCAATCTCAGTTTGAATATGAGCCACCAAACAACAAGCAAGAAGCTTTCAACCGTAAGCATTCATCTTTATGGAGTTATATTGAAAGATCATTTGGAGTCTTAAAGAAACGATGGAAAATACTTGGTGGAATGCCTAAATTTAGCGTACAAACTCAGATTGATGTTATTATTGCTACATTTGCTTTATATAATTACATCCATAACAACTTACAAGAAGACATGATGTTTACGGTGATAGAGGAAAATCCGGATTATTACCATGAGGCGAACTTCACGATGTTCATAGTCATGAGATGAACAATGAAAACAATTCTGAAGGAGCATCAAACGAGATGAAGCAGATACGTAACGATATTGCTACTTTAATATGGAATGCACATCATGGATGATAATTTAACATCATTTTAACATTGTTTGTATGTTTACATGGATTTTCATGCAATGCTACATATTTTATGATTCATATCAATAATTTTATTTACTATTCCTGTTCATATTGGGTTTGTTATTTGTATGCCCAATTACGTCATTTTACACTTTTAATCTACAATTACAGCTAGTTTACCAAACAGTACTACAAAAAAAAAGCTACATTTTTTATATTTTTCAGCATCAGCACCAGCACCAGAATCAGCACCAGCATCAGCACCAGCACCAGCAATTTTTGCCAAACACACCCTAAGGCTATGTTTGGTAACACAAATTATTGGGAGATTATGGGGGCTACAACTTTTTTTTCACAAAATAATCTATTGTCTAAAAAGTAGTCTCGTTTGGCTACCAAAATTAAGATAGATTATAGAAAAAATAATCTCTTAAAATTATAAGTTGATCCAACCAACTTTTGAGAAATGGCTGGAGATTATCTTTTGTAGAATTATCTTATTAACCTTCCCAAAAACCACGTTTCATTATAAATCATAACAAACCCTACTACGGTTCACATAACAGACGGCTATCATCAAGGTGTTGGAGGCAATTGGGTGGTGCTCCATAAGTAGTCTCGTAACCTCTCTCCGGTAATCTTTAAAACTTTTTTTTTTGATCGAAATCTTTAGAACTTTTTCAGTGGCATGTGTTTGTGGATATTTGTAGTTTTTTTGTTGCATGGTACTGGTTCAATTGGAATCTGCAACTCTGCATGCATCTATACATGTGCTGTCAATCTTGTATTATTATCTATTAATAATGGTACTGGTTCAATTGGATGATTTCGGTTATTTATTAATATTATTATCTCTCATGTTGTTAGATGGCCTCTGGTAATGACCTTACGAAAGAAAATGTTGGTGCACAAAAAAATGAGGATCCAAAGAAAAAGGAAATATATAAGTGGACGGATCAAACAATTCTAATCCTGTGTAGGATACTAAACAAGTATCTCATGAATCATGGGCGAACCTCTCAATTCAATTGGAATGAAATTCAAGTCGAGTTCAAGAAAATTTCGAACACAAAGGTATATAGCCTTAGGGTTCTTAAGAATAAGTACGATGATCAGCGGAAAGACTACAACCTTTGGACTTCATTGAAAAATAGGTCAACTGGTTTAGGCTGGGATGCAATGTAACACCCCAAACTAGGCGGATATTACAGTGCCGTGAATCCCCAACTGGGACCCACCAGCATCAAAATGATGAATTAAATAATATAATTGTAGTACCGAACTACATTATATTACCAAATACTCCGATGAGGAGTTTAAGTACAACACAGACAATATCAATACTAGTATATTTTATATGAAGATAAAATACACGACACTGAATGAAACGGAGTATCCAAATGAAAGTCTGCAGCGGAAAATAAAGGACAATAACATGAATAACTGAAAGATCGGGGCCCCCTACTAGTATCATTGGGACTCCTCGACATCAACATGCTATTCCCGTGCTTTTGCCTTGCCATGACCTGAAAAACAAAATCCCCAAACGGGGTCAGTTACAAAGAACAACAATCCTCAAGGGTTGAAAATACACAATCATGATTATATCTGAAGTTATGAAATATCTTGTCGAAACATACGCAATCAAACATGCTATATGAATCAACTAACAGTACGGCTCAAAGAGAGGCGCCACACTACGCCCGGGATGGAAATGTGTCCGTGCACAAGCCACCAACGAGTATCCATCGAATACACGTGTGGTCTTGTACCTAATCAGTCTCACGAGGCATATGACTCGTGTGCACAGTCCAATGTGAGGCCAACAACCAACACACGACTTAAGCGTGCCCGACATGAAAATCCAACACATACCAATCGGCACGCCAGTATGACCCGGAATGCCACGATATAACAAAAGTGACATCGAAAATGAATAATGACTCACCGAGATGGAATGATAGTGAAATAAATGACAGCTCAATGAAATGATTGGAACCGTCGTTCCTTATGACTGAAGTGATTAATTGACAATAACAAGTTTTGATACGGTTAAAACAATAATGAATGAGTTATGATTATGAATGAACAACAACAAAAGGGATGAATATCCTTTTAACCGAGTAAGAATTAACTTACACAACACCGGTGACAATTATCCTTCCACGAACAGCGTCCTAATTGAGATATCGGTCGCTCGAACAACCTTGAATAATACAATTACCAACAATCCGTTCAATATACAAATCAAACACGAATATAACAAACTCAAAACGTCGATACGACTAAACCAAGTCCATTGAGGCATTAAATCAAACACGTTGCGGCCAAACTCCGATCGTTTACAATCAAACCTCAATGTACCAATATCAAATCCCCCAAGAAGTGTTTCAAACCAACAAACATCTTCCAAATGATCAATAATCCAAAATGAATATCCGAAAACGTGATTATAACGACAATTAAACGAAAACCCCCAATTTCAACTTGATATTCAAAGTGTTCTTGAATAATCCCTCAATAATCCAATGAATCCTTATATAAACTCATAATCATATACATATCCCTTCATATAACATGATTATAACGTCCAAAACATCATATCTCAACATAGAATCGAAATCCAAGGTGTTGAAGAAATTACCTCTTGAAGATCCAATCACTTCGATCCGAAGAACACGCGATAGATCGATGATCCAAGCTTCACAACCGAATGAAAATGATTAAAAACCACACTCAAGTGATAGGTGAAGAGAATTCTCTCCCTCAAGCCTCTCTCTCTCGTATGAAGGTGGAAGAAAAGGAAGGAATGAGCTGAAATGCTCAAAAAAAACGAAATTATAGGGGTTGACTGCCCTGTCGGACACGGCCCGTGCCGATCGGCACGGCCGCGGCGCGCAATTGGACGGCAGGGACTCGACCGTGTCCTGCTTGACACAGTCGCGGCGCGAAGAGGCCTTCCGATAGTGACCTGTCCGACAATGACTCGGTACGGCGCGGCGCTTCGGCATTGACTCGACCGTGTCATGGAACACGGTCGGGCGTCTGGGCAGTCGGTTCTGGCTTATCCGGAAGAGTTCGACTCGGCCGTGCCAGACGACATGGTCGAGTCCTGTGGCAGAGACTTCGGCATTTCCGGACGAGTACAGCACGGCCGTGTCGGACGACACGGCCGAGTTCGGTCTGCAGTGATCGGCCAATAACTGAACAATGAGCGGGTGAGCTAAAACGACCATAACTCTCTCGGCTGGACTCCGATTGACTCACTGTTTGAACCATTGGAAAGCTAACTCGATGCTCTATAATATTAAAAAGATTCAGAATTTTTGGAGTTACAAAAAATTAATGGTGATCTAACAAAGTCGAACTCATATGCGGAAAGTTGAAACAATGGACAATAACGATACACAACTCGAAGTTTTTCCGAACGGTGAACACGGGTGAATGAACATGATTGATGAATGATTATAAATGAGTGAAAATCCACTGAGTGACAATCACTGAATGAAATTACTGATAACACTCATTTTTACACATATTTTTATAAGGTTTTTCCGGATTTTAAGATCCTAAAATGTGTAGAATTGTGTCGTTTGTACTCATATTGTGTTTGTTGGACTCGATCACGCTTGGGTATATTTTATTTGATTTTATAGGTGTTTTAAGGACATTATCAAGCAAGACCGAAGTCTCAATCCTCAAATACATATCAAGCAATGCAGAAACGAGAGAATGTGGCCTAAAACGATGAAGATTGAAGTACTACCTGTCGTATTTTCTAATTTCCAGATTCATTACTTCGAATCAGCATGTGTTCTATATATATATGGATTCCTCATGAAATCAGCTTCACAACGGTATATCATACGCTAATTTCCGAGGTGTATTGAGGGAGATATGGCTTCTAGACCACGACTTCACATTTCAGAAAGTTTTTGCATTTTCTGGGACAGTATGACACGGGCCGTGTCACTTTTCGGTGGAAAAATCACTTTTTGACATTTTTGAAGATTTGAACATGAAAAAATGGTTTTTTAAGCTTTATAAAAAGAGGATATGGGGCAAGACTTGGAATATGTCAAGATTGGAGAGATTGGAGAGAGAAACACAAGATTTGAGAGTTTTTCATCCAAAAGAAGGAGATTTGAAGGAAATTCTTGAAGAACACTTCAAGAACATTTGAAGGCTTCAACGGGATAAATCAAGAAATCATCCGAGTTTTATCTTCTTCCTATCTTTTATTCATTTTGTTGTTTTATTTAGCATGAACATGATGAACATGATGAGTATAAATCTTTCTTTAATTACCATGTCCTACTAAACTCGTTAGATTCCTGCATGGGAGTACGTTGATTTGCTATGGTTTTGAGGGATTGATGATTATATATATCTAGTGTGATTTCTTTATCAAATACTTGGTTTTGATTCATGTTTAGACACTAGATCAATGTTTTTATATGTTTAACTTAATTGCTCATAATTCGAGAGAAGAGGGCATTAATAGGTTTCGAGTATTTGACGTAGTAAATTACGATATTGAGAAATCGGTGATAAGCTATGATGATGTTTAAATCTTATGAACATTTTGGAGTTAGATAATTTATAGTAAACGGAGACGTTGTTATAGGTTGTTTAATCTACGTTTTAATGCATCTCGAGAGGGACTTTAGAATATTATTGTGATTATCATTTTGGAAACACACTTAGAACTTTTGGAACCAATCCCGACTAAACTTAGTGATCAACGGAAACCGAGCCTTGGAATCTTTCTTTCTAAACTCTTGCAATTCTCCTTAATTCGGATATTTTCTTTTATTGTCATCATTTTATTTTATTTCGTTAACCATCCATTCAACTTTCGATCGTCTAGATAAAACCGGAATCATTATAATCTAGTACTCAACGCAATAGGAATATTTAGTCTCTGTGGAATACGACCTTGCTCGCCGCTTTCTACATTTACTCCATACACTTGCGGATTGTTTAAAAATATAGCGAACAATTACTGAATGATAATGACTGAATTACAACCGGGTATTACATACACCCCCCCCTTAAAAGAGTTTCGTCCCCGAAACTAAGGGTCAAACAACTCGGGATAACTCTCCCGCATACTATCCTCGGTTTCCCAAGTAGCCTCTTCGACTCCGTGTCTAGACCACTGAATCTTGACCAAAGGAATCGACTTATTTCTCAACTGTTTGATTCGCCGCTCTAAGACTCGTATAGGACGCTCCTCATATGAATGGTCGTCGGCGATTTCGATTTCGTCGAACTCAAGTATGTGACTCGGGTCGGCAACATACTTCCGCAATCGAGAGACGTGAAACACATTATGAATTCGGCTCAACGCGGAGGTAAAGCCATCGATAGCTAACTCGCCTACTCGATCCAAAATCTTAAATACCCAATGAATCTCGGACTCAACTTACCCCTCTTCCCAAAACGGAAGATACCACGACTGGGATACCTTGACCAACACGTGGTCACCCGCCTCGAATTCTAATGGTCGACGACGGTTATCTGCATATGATTTCGCGACTCGAGCGGTCAACAAACAATTCCTGATCAAAGCTACCTTCTCACGGGCAGCTATAAGCATATCGGGCTCGGTGCCGATTGATTCTGATAGGTCGTCCCAACACAACGGGGATCAACAATGACGACCATACAAGGCCTCGTAAGGTGCCATCTTAATCGAAGCATGCCAACTATTATTATACGTGAACTCGATCAATGGTAGTTGGGCTTCCCAATCGTCTTTCCAATCGAGGACACATGCCCTCAACATATCCTCTAATGTCTGAATAGTTCTCTCTGATTGTCCGTCGGACTGAGGATGAAAGGCAGTACTGAGATTAACCTGAGTTCCCATAGCACGATGAACTGATTTCCAAAAATGTGACACAAACCGTCTGTCACGATCGGAAACGATACTTTTAGGAGTACCGTGCAGTCTCACTATCTCTTTGATGAATAACTGGGCAAGTCTCTCGGGACCCCACATATCCTTGATTTCAAGGAAATGAGCTAATTTAGTAAAGCAGTCCGCGATCGCTCAGATCGTATTCATGCCACGACGAATCGTCGGCAACTCGTGATGAATTCCATAGAAATGTCTTCCCACTTCCATTACGGAATAGGAGTCAGACAAGATACTCGCGGCCGATGTTCCATCTTGACTTGCTGATAGGCTAAACATCTCGAAACAAATTCCGTGACTTCTCGCTTCATATTACTCCACCAGAAATTTCATTTCAAGTCCTTGTACATCTTGCTAGACCCCAGATGAACCGGATAAGGGGTAGCATGAGCTTCTCTCAAGATCGAGTTTTTCAACTCATCATTCGCCGATACACACATCCTATTCTTAAATCTCAAAAGTCCATCCTCGTGGATCACGAATCCAGGGGCTTTCCCCTGAGCCACATCCTCACGAATGCGCAACAATGCTGGGTTTGAACCCTGATTCTCCATGATTGCATCCTCAAGAGATGATGAAATCTCTAACATACAAAGCTGTCCCTGAACTCGCTGAAGCCAGACCTCGATCTCGGGTCTAAGGAATTCCTGTTGGAGCTCCTTCTGAATTGTTAAACGAGCAAGCATCTGCTCCTGAACGGACTTACGACTCAAGGCGTCGGCGACAACGTTCGCCTTCCCCGGGTGGTAAAGGATCTCGATATCATAATCTTTGATTAATTCCAACCACCGCCTCTGTCGCATATTTAACTCCTTCTGGGTAAATATATACTTCAAACTCTTATGATCGGTGAAAATCTGACAGGTGACGCCATATAGGTAATGACGCCAGATTTTCAAAGCGAAAACCACGGTTGCTAGCTTCGGCCGTGGGTTAGATAATTAACCAGCTAATCCGAGGAAACTTCGGATTTACTAAACATCTTTCGGAGGTTTCCAATCTCGGATAGTCTCCGTCTTCTGAGGGTCGACACGAACTCTGTCAGGTGAAATTACATGCCCGAGAAAGTCACTTCGGACCTCCAGAACTCACATTTGGAAAACTTTCCATAAAGTTGCTCTCGTCTCAACACGTCGAGAACCTGATGAAGATGAACCTCGTGTTCCTCTCGGCTACGAGAATAAATCAAAATGTCTTCGATGAAGAAAACAACAAACGGATCTAAAAGGTCGATGAAAACCCGATTCATTAACTCCATGAATACCGCAGGTGCAATAGTTAGCCCGAACGGCATAACTACGAACTCATAATGACCATAGCGTGTACGAAACGCTGTCCTCGCGATATCCGACTCTCGAATCCGCAACTGATGATATCCAGATCTTAAGTCGATCCTGGAAAATACTGAGGCTCCCTGAAGTTGATCTAGAAGATCATCAATACGGGGTAAGGGATACTACTCTTGATCATCACCCTGTTCAACTCCTGGTAATTAATACACACACGAGACGAGCCATCCTTCTCCTTGACAGATCACACTGGTGCTCCTCACGGGGACGCAATCGGTCGGAGATAACCTTTCTCGAACTACTCCTCAAGTTGAATCTTCAACTCCTGCATCCTGGTCGGGGCCATCCGATACGGTGCCTTCGATAAAGGGGACGTACCGGTTCCAACTCACTCCTGTCCACCACTCTATGTGAAGGCAACCAGATAACTCGTCTGGAAATACATCGTCAGTCGATGACAATGATATCACGAATGATTGAACATTTCGATTGCCCTAGAATGGTCAATCGATAAAAAGAGATACCAATAATGATTGA
Organism: Orobanche coerulescens; assembly: GCA_033398695.1. Lineage (NCBI taxonomy): Eukaryota > Viridiplantae > Streptophyta > Magnoliopsida > Lamiales > Orobanchaceae > Orobanche > Orobanche coerulescens. The sequence goes on along the minus strand of CM065810.1, from coordinate 154,636,168 downwards.
ACAACTCGATTGCCTTAGAAAGGCCAATCGATGAAAATGATACAATGAATGATTGAATGACTCGATTGTCTTAGAAAAGCCAATCGATGGAAATGATGCGATGAATGATTGAATAACTCGATTGCCTTAGAAAGGCCAATCGATGAAAATGATACAATGAATGATTGAATAACTCTATTGCCTTAGAAAGGCCAATCGATGAAAATGATATAATGAAAGATTGAATGACTCGATTGTCTTAGAAAAGCCAATCGATGGAAATGATGCAATGAATGATTGAATAACTCGATTGCCTTAGAAAGGCCAATCGATGAAAATGATACAATGAATGATTGAATGACTCGATTGTCTTAGAAAAGCCAATCGATGGAAATGATGCAATGAATGATTGAATAACTCGATTGCCTTAGAAAGGCCAATCGATGAAAATGATACAATGAATGATTGAATAGCTCGATTGCGGAATTTCTCTGCTTTCGTCATAATAATACTTCTTCTGGAACAACGGGGATTACTTCCCTGAAGCACACATTCGGCAACCAACGACGGAAAGATAGCGACCAAACGCTAACAAACACTGAGGATAGTATCAAGACGATCAACCAACTAATACCGAAAATTACATCGTCCTAAGATAAATTCACCATGATTAGATCCATCAACCAATCGCGGTCATTAAGCTTAATTCGGTATGATTTCCGAAAAAAACTTCCATCGTCAGGTAGACCGATGGTATTAGGTCCACAAGCAATAGGATTATCCCAAAATAAGTCTATTCAAACATGATTCGAAAATGAATGAATGCGGTGCACCAGTATCCAAAAAGGTACACACAGGTTGAAATAAAATTACGAGTTTACCTGAGGTCATTCGGGCCACCGGATCGTCGATCCTCCTCATCACATGAATCTGGGACTTGCGGCCCCGACGGACGCTCCGTCGATAAATATGAGCGCCAACTCTATTTGCTTCCATTGTCTTAAACGACGTTGACAAAGCAAACGATCAAACGCCGATTGCTTGGGGCTGAGATGCCGTCGGAGCCGACTTGGAGTCCTTTCGGCAAAAACGGACCTTATGCCCAAAATTCCCACAATTATAGCACGTGATAGACGGTTTCAGACACTCAGTGCTGAAATGACCCGGCGTTCAACAATTGAAACAGGTGATGGCCGAACTGGCCGCTCGGGACTGAGATCCCGCACGATTATGCGCCGTAGGAGGTCGCTCAGAAACGATAGGACTCACACGAGGCTTCTTGAAGGTTGAATGACCGCCTTCGGGTTGATTACGCTTCGTTGATTTCTTGCTGACAGATAAAGGTTGTTGTTCAGCACTTTCCTTAGCAGTCGGCTCATACGGGAGAGTTCTCTCGATTAATCCGGCCAGAGTGGCGCAATGATGATTGAGCAACTGCACATGGGTCATCATGGCCTGCATAAAAGTGAATGGATCAACCCGAACATCTTCTGATCGAGTCGAGTCCTGGGCACGATTTCCCGACAGCGAGTGATTATTTCCCGGGTTTCGGCCCGCACTGCGGCCTCTCCCCGTGCATCCCCTGACAGCTCTCCCCATACTGAAGTAGGAAGGTCGCATAATGATCATATTTCCCGCATGATTATCACGTTATGATTATATCATGAGATGATGAAAATGAGTATACATGCTCTACTTAGTGATTATATGAATGATTTACTGGAGTGACATGATTATCTGATGAAATTCTTGAAATGATTATTTTGAATAACTTAACAAGATTAATATTATGATCATCCAGATCGACAACTGAGTAATGAAATGAACTGAGTAATTAATGAATTAACATGATCGTCCTGATCATTAACTGAGTAATGAAATGAATTAAGTGATTAATGAGTTAACATGATCGTCCTAATCACAATAAATGATGATGTTTGAGGATTGCTAATTGATGAATGATGAATGAATGGCTATTGCCAGAAATTATACCATAGCGTTAGAAATCTTACAGTTCTTTCGGTCTGATTGGCTCGGCATTTGCACAGGTCACACGTGACGCGAAAGTCCAATGATACTAGTCTGATGACGATGATTTCAAATGAGACATGACTCGGAAGGTAGTATTCAAAACCACGCTCCAATACCAACTCTGTAACACCCCAAACTAGGCGGATATTACGGTCCGTGAATCCCAACCAGGACCTACCAGCGAATGAAAATGATGAATTAAATAATATAATTGTAGTACCGAACCACATTATATTACCAAATACTCCGATGAGGAGTTTAAGTACAACACACCAGACAATACCGAATACTAGTATATTTTATATGAAGATAAAATACACGACACTGAATGAAACGGAGTATCCAAATGAAAGTCTGCAGCGGAAAATAAAGGACAATAACATGATTAACTGAAAGATCGGGGCCCCCTACTAGTATCACTGGGACTCCTCGACATAAACATGCTATTCCCGTGCTTTTGCCTTGCCATGACCTGAAAAACAAAATCCCCAAACGGGGTCAGTTACAAAGAACAACAATCCTCAAGAGTTGAAAATACACAATCATGATTATATCTGAAGTTATGAAATATCTTGTCGAAACATACACAATCAAACATGCTATATGAATCAACTAACAGTACGTCTCAAAGGGAGGCGCCACACTACGCCCGGGATGGAAATGTGTCCGTGCACAAGCCACCAATGAGTATCCATCGAATACACGTGTGGTCTTGTACCTAATCAGTCTCACGAGGCATATGACTCGTGTGCACAGTCCAATGTGAGGCCAACAACCAACACACGACTTAAGCGTGCCCAACATGAAAATCCAACACATACCAATCGGCACGCCAGTATGACCCGGAATGCCACGATATAACAAAAGTGACATCGAAAATGAATAATGACTCACCGAGATGGAATGATAGTGAAATAAATGACAGCTCAATGAAATGATTGGAACCGTCGTTCCTTATGACTGAAGTGATTAATTGACAATAACAAGTTTTGATATGGTTAATACAATAATGAATGAGTTATGATTATGAATGAACAACAACAAAAGGGATGAATATCCTTTTAACCGAGTAAGAATTAACTTACACAACACCGGTGACAATTATCCTTCCACGAACAGCGTCCTAATTGAGATATCGGTCGCTCGAACAACCTTGAATAATATAATTACCAACAATCCGTTCAATATACAAATCAAACACGAATATAACGAACTCAAAACGTCGATACGACTAAACCAAGTCTATTGAGGCATTAAATCAAACACGTTGCGGCCAAACTCCGATCGTTTACAATCAAACCTCAATGTACCAATATCAAATCCCCCAAGAAGTGTTTCAAACCAACAAACATCTTCCAAATGATCAATAATCCAAAATGAATATCCGAAAACGTGATTATAACGACAATTAAACGAAAACCCCCAATTTCAACTCGATATTCAAAGTGTTCTTGAATAATCCCTCAATAATCCAATGAATCCTTATATAAACTCATAATCATATACATATCCCTTCATATAACATGATTATAACGTCCAAAACATCATATCTCAACATAGAATCGAAATCCAAGGTGTTGAAAAAATTACCTCTTGAAGATCCAATCACTTCGATCCGAAGAACACGCGATAGATCGATGATCCAAGCTTCACAACCGAATGAAAATGATTAAAAACCACACTCAAGTGATAGGTGAAGAGAATTCTCTCCCTCAAGCCTCTCTCTCTCGTATGAAGGTGGAAGAAAAGGAAGGAATGAGCTGAAATGCTAAAAAAAAACGAAATTATAGGGGTTGACTGCCCTGTCGGACACGGCCCGTGCCGATCGGGCACGGCCATGCGGCCAATCGCGGCCGAGGACTCGACCGTGTCCTGCTTGCCACGGCCGCGGCGCGAAGAGGCCTTCCGATAGTGACCTATCCGACGGTGACTCTGATGCGGCGCGGCGCCCGGCATTGACTCGACCGTGTCTGGAACACGGTCGGGCGTCTGGCGATCGGTTACGCTTATCCGTAAGAGTTCGACTCGGCCGTGCACGCAAACGGTCGAGTCTGTGGCGAGACTTCGCATTTCCGACGAGTACATCACGGCCGTGTCGGACGACACGGCGAGTTCGGCCGGCAAGGATCGCCAATAATCGAACAATGAGCGGGTGAGCTAAAATGACCATAACTCTCTCTTCCGGACTCCGATTGACTCACCGTTTGAACTATTGGAAAGATAACTCGATGCTCTATAATATTGCAAAGATTCAGAATTTTTGAAGTTACCAAAAATTAATGGTGATCTAACAAAGTCGAACTCATATGCGGAAAGTTGAAACAATGGACAATAACGATACACAACTCGAAGTTTTTCCGAACGGTGAACACGGGTGAATGAACATGATTTATGAATGATTATAAATGAGTGAAAATCCACTGAGTGACAATCACCGAATGAAATTATCAATGATAATGATCAATTACAACCGGTATTACATGCAAGTATGGGGACCTTGAATTGTTCGGATGAATGGTGGGAGAAAAAACAGAAGGTAAATTTGTTTAACACACTATATTATTCTTACCTTATTTTTAAAAATATTGTATTATTAAGAAATTTAATTAGTTAACTATCTATTGTGTAGGAAAATGACAAATTTAAAAGACTCCGAAAGAAACAACCTTCTTTAGAACTACAAGAGTGCTGGTACCAATTATTTGGGGATAAGGTTGCTACAGGGGTAGAAGTTGTGGCACCCTCAATTAATCGAAGTACTTTTGTTGCACCACCAGTTAACCCAAGTACTTCTAATGACTCGTATCATGTCAATCTTGATGCTGAGGATGAGGATTTAGAGGCGGAGAATGGCTTAGAGGATCTAGAGGCGGAGAATGAAACCTTTTTTTCTAGTTTCATAGACGAGGTTGGAAGTGAAAATGCATCGACATCGAACCAAATTGGGGGCTCTAAACTAGCTAAAAAGAGTGCTAAAACAAGTACCAAACCTGCTCAAATGAAGCATAGTGGGAGAGAGTCAGTTGGTACTGCATTGTTCAAAAAAATAATGAGTGAACAAAATGCTACCCACCAGCGTGCTCTACAGTTGTTAGAATTAGATACTACTAATGAAGTGAGTAAAACGAATGTTGATTCAGTAATAACTGTGATGAACCACATGGTCGAGCAAAAACTACTACCAGAATATGGTGACTTGTGGTGCTTTGGAATGACTGTGCTTGAGGATCCTGTGAAAAGAGAGTTTTTTCTGAATTTTCCAGCTGATGCTGGTAGGGTAGCTTGGCTACAATACCAACAAAAATTAGGAAAATAAAGTTGCATGAAGGATCACATTGACTTTACTTTATTTCATTTTCGCGTTTGTTATTTCGATATTTATTGCATTTTATGTTTGACATTTTTATAATTTGAATAATTGAATGTTAGTTGAAGTTTTTCTATTTTATTGTTTTCTTAGAGTCTCTTCAATGCATTCATATGTTACCTATATATTTATGCTTTCTAAATTTGGATAGGTTTACTATGGATATTGAAAGAAGAAAGAGAAGAAAGAAAATACATCTTGTACAGTTGCTATTTTCTTCGTATTCTACAAGTTCTCTAGCTGCCGCATACTATTATAAATATATGTACAAGCAACCATGTATGACATCGCCACCAGCAGGTGAAGTTTGGATGAATGAGGTTTTGATTGGTAATCCTATTCGATGTGTTAATGCATTTAGAATGCATCCAACCGTATTCATTAATCTATGTGGAGAACTAGAGTCAAAATATGGAGTCAAGTCGAGTGATAAAATGTGAGTTGTTGAAAAAGAGGGGGTATTTATCTATATCCTTGCAGTAGGTGTTTCAAATAGGGATGTTGGGGAGCGCTTTCAACGCTCAGGTGAGACAATTAGTAGAGCATTTCATGAAGTTCTAGAGGCAATAACTGGTAGAGAAAAGGGTTTCCAAGGGCTAGCACATGACATAATAAGGCCTAAAGATCCGTCATTTCAGTTCATACCATCGCAAATTATGAATGATCAAAGATACATGCCATATTTTAAGGTACAAAATTGTATGTTTTTCAATATAATTTTAACATATCACACCTTTATTAAGACTTAAACTATTTCATTTGTATTTAGGATTGTATTGGCTGTATAGATGGTACACACATAGGAGCATGTATCCCAGAGAATCAACAAGTACCCTATATAGGTAGAAAAGGAGTACCTACTTTCAACGTAATGGCAACTTGCGATTTTGATATGTGTTTTACTTTTATATTTGTGGGATGGGAAGGATCAGCACATGATACACGAGTTTTTCTTCACGGTATCAACACACCATCAATGAACTTTCCCAAACCATCTAGAGGTAAAGAAATTATTTCTATATTACTTGTAGAATAACAATTCACTTATTTTATTTTCTAACTATTTTACCAGGTAAATACTATTTAGTAGACAAAGGATATCCCGATAGAAACGGATATCTTGTTCCATATTCCAAGACAAGATACCATCAATCTCAGTTTGAATATGAGTCACCAAACAACAAGCAAGAAGCTTTCAACCGTAAGCATTCATCTTTATGGAGTTATATTGAAAGATCATTTGGAGTCTTAAAGAAACGATGGAAAATACTTGGTGGAATGCCTAAATTTAGCGTACAAACTCAGATTGATGTTATTATTGCTACATTTGCTTTATATAATTACATCCATAACAACTCACAAGAAGACATGATGTTTACGGTGATAGAGGAAAATCCGGATTATATACCACGAGGCGAACTTCACGATGTTCATAGTCATGAGATGAACAATGAAAACAATTCTGAAGGAGCATCAAACGAGATGAAGCAGATACGTAACGATATTGCTACTTTAATATGGAATGCACATCATGGATGATAATTTAACATCATTTTAACATTGTTTGTATTTTTACATGGATTTTCATGCAATGCTACATATTTTATGATTCATATCAATAATTTTATTTACTATTCCTGTTCATATTGGGTTTGTTATTTGTATGCCCAATTACGTCATTTTACACTTTTAATCTATAATTATAGCTAGTTTACCAAACAGTACTACAAAAAAAAAGCTATATTTTTTATATTTTTCAGCATCAGCACCAACACCAGAATCAGCACCAGCACCAGCAATTTTTGCCAAACAAACCCTAAATCTAAATCCCGAGTCAATACGGATTAGATATCCATTGGATCTGATTTTTTTACCATCCCTAATCATTATATCCCTAATTTATGTGTCGATCTAACCAAAAAAAGAAGACAGATGATGGACTGTAGAAAAGTCCAACACAGAGAGAAGAGAGTGGAGACTATTTGGCGTACTCACCATCTCCATCAGCCCCTCACTCTCCTCACATCGGCCCTGCCGCTGCCGCTGGCAGATGTATCCGCCCTGCCGCTGCCGCTGACAGATGTATCCGCCCTGCCGCTGCCGCTGGCAGATGTATCCGCCCTGATTCTGTCTTCGTCGAGCAAGAAAATGGCGAAACGAAAACCCATGACGGAAACCTGGAGTTTCACACCGCCGTCCCAGATCCAATCGCGAAGAAAGGGATTTTGGCACCTTCGCCAGAGGACCACAATTTCTTTCTCTCCGCCGCGGATTTGAGGGCGCCGGCCACCGGGGGCCACGAAACAATTTGCAGCAGAAAGATGGATGAGTTAAACCCTAGCAATCGGGTTGCGAAAAAATCACGCCGCCGGGAAGAGGAGCCACCACATGGAGGTGGGGATAATACTACTGGTACTCAATTGGAAAATAACGCTAGTCCTAGCCCTACTATGTCCTACAAAGCATCTCTCATGAACCAAAGTCTGGAGGAGTCTCCGATGGAGGAAGATAAAGGGATTGACATTGGTGAAGAAGATGTGGCACGTGGTGAAGTTAACGGGATTCCATCTATTAGATTCTCCGACTGTGTTAGATCGCAATTGCGTGATCGGATGCAGAATGCTGTAGTGATCAAACTTTTGGGACGCAATATGGGTTTTACTCTGTTGTTAAGCAAACTGCAAACACTATGGAGGCCAAGCGGACATTGGCAAGTAATGGATTTGGAAAATAATTATTATCTAGTCAAGTTTAAGGAGCAAAACGACTATGTCAAGGTTTTAGCAAGTGGCCCGTGGGTGATATATGGTCATTATCTGACCGTTCAGCCATTGGCCGGATTATCAAGGTTGATTATCATACAGATAATCAAGGTTGACTATCATACAGATAATGGGATGCGGGGATTATCAAGGTTGATTATCATACAGATAATCAAGGTTGATTATCATACAGATAATCAAGGTTGATTATCATACAGCCATTGGCCGGATTATCATACTCTATGAGAAGAATGCCATTAGAGAAGTAGGGAAGACTATTGGCCGGATTATCAAGGTTGATTATCATACAGATAATGGGATGCGGGGACGATTTGCAAGGATGGCTGTTTATCTCAGGTCTCGTATTCGTTCTAAAATCGTGATAGATGATCACTTTCAATCCATAGTGTATGAATCCCTGCCCAATATGTGTTTCATTTGTGGACATTATGGTCACACGAATACACAATGTCCAGCGAAGCGAAACCACCGGAGGACGTTGGGGAGGAAGGAGAAGACCTGGTCGTGGAACCTAAGAAATCGGAGTCGGAAATCCTGTAGGCCGTGTTTGGAAATTGCTACCTTCGCCGTTTGAAATTTACGCGAATTATAATAGAGTTATCATACTCTTTTGCGTTTGCGGAAGCGTAATTAAATTGTGGAAGATAAACGACACAAGATTTATAGAGGTTCGGCCAAACGTGTCTACGTCCTCTCTTCGTATCTTTTTCCTTGGGCTTAAGATCAACCTCTACGCGTCGTCTTCTATCGGTCCGAGGGATACCATTACAATCTCGTCTTCTATCAGTCCGAGATAAACCGTTACACTCTTGTCTTTATGTCGGTCCAAGATAAACCATTTTTCTTTTCTATCGGACAAGGAATCAACCTATCTAGCTTTCTATTGATACTAGACAAACCTCTATTGGATTTAGATACGATTCTAACAATGCCGGATCAACGAACCTAATAACACCGAATCAATCTATAATCCGTATCTTTCCTATCGTTTATGCGTTATCATGTATAAACACTCAAACTCTTGACAATATAAGCTCGATTACGACAATGATAATGTATATAACAATATATGATGTATATCAGATTTTCTTGGAGTTGTTGAATGATACCAAATGACTTGGTATTTATAGGCTCAAAGGCTCAACTAGCCATTGCACACTGCTGCCTTCATTATGTATGTTATGTATCCTCCATTGCGTACGTTATTCATGTTACGTACATGAACACTTCTTCATTACGTATGTTAAGCTCTTTACAGGTCAGTCCAGTGGCTTCTGTCTATTCCTTTACGTAAGGTATCAATATCCGTAGTGTACGTTATATTCCCTTTGTTACGTACGTTATATAGCACTCCTTACGTACGTTAACTCATATATTCGTTGCATGTCTTTGACTTTCTAGAATCAATCTAATGGATTGATTTATTTGAATTCGTATTCAAACATTCCATTACGTACGTTAGCTTCTCTGCATTACGTACGTTAGCTTCTCCGTGTAGCGTACGTTAAGACATGTCTTCTACATTCTGTCTTCAGGTAACTTCTCATTACGTGCGTTATACAATGCGTATTACGTACGTTATCTTCGTTAAAGATGTATTTCTTTGCTTTTCAAACCGTTTCGAGCGTCTTCGGCTTCTTCGTTGTTTTGTTTTGCTTCCTTGTTGTTTTTCTTTGCATAACAACTAATCATCAAAACTTCATTATGAAAATATGGAATAAAATATTCCAACAATCTCCCTTTTTTTATGATTACAAAATAACACTCTACAATGGGATTAACATGAAAAATATAAAAATATATACAAATCAAAGTTTTCGGATTTGTCCGTGTAATACCCGGTTGCGAATTAATTTTTTATCATTCAGTAATTGTCACTCAGTAATTTTCACTCTTTATTAATCATTCATCATTCGTGTTCATTCGTTGTGTGCACCGTTCGGCGAACTTTGAGTCGTGTATCAGTATCGTTCATCGTTCAACCCTGTGTGAGAATCGAGACTAGAATATTATCATAATCGTTGTAATTGTTCAGTAAGTTGATGTTGATCTTGGAGTTCATATCATTTCGAATTTACTCTTTCTTGTTCGGATCGTGCTACTTTGGACCAATTCTCGTAATCATTGCCCGGAACTGCCGTTTTGGGGTTCCCGCAATTCCATTTCACGTTATTATGGAGTTTGTGAACTTTTATTGGTGTTCGATCGAATATCATGTTGGATCATTCCGTAATATTCCAAAGTTTTGGGTTCTATTACGTTTATTATCTTTCCAGGTCGTTTTTCGTCACTTTTTGGGCACGAACAGTGTGTGCCGCGGCACAAGGGATTGTGTGTAACACCCCAAACTAGGCGGATATTACAGTGCCGTGGACCCCCGACTGGGACCCACCAGGCGAATGAAAATTAATGAATTGAATAATATAATTGTAGTACCGAACCACATTATATTACCAACTACTCTGATGAGGAGTTTAAGTATAACACACCAGGACAATACCGAATACTACTGTATTTTATATGAAGATAAAATACACAACACCAAATGAAACGGAGTATCCAAATGAAAATCTGCAGCGGAAAATAAATGACAACAACATGAATGACTGAAAAGAACGGGCCCCCTACTAGTATCACTGGGACTCCTCACCGTCAACATGCTATTCCCGTGCTTTTGTCTTGCCATGACCTGAAAACAAAATCCCCAAACGGGGTCAGTTATGTAACACCCCCAATCCGCTCAGGGATATTACACGCCGTAGAACCTTTCCTCAAGGATCTACCAGGCTGGTAACGACATTTAACATCTCGACAATGCCTTCAAGGCTACAATGACTCAGTAGACCGATTTGGTCTTTCCACAAATACATACAACTCAAATACAACTCATGCCCACGCAGGGGACAAAATACAACTACACCTGCATAACGGAACAATACAACAATGAAAATAAAGTACAACCGAACCAACACACGATGTACGGTTCCTCATGTGATTAGTATCGATCATCTTTCATCATCCTTCGTGGCCGACCCCCGTGTTATGCTCCAAAACCCGAATGCAAAACAGACATCCACCCCCGAATACTGGGGTTAGCAAACTCCACCGTTTTGCTAGTGCAAGAACAAAGTGCAAATACGAGCCATACAATTCACATTCCACGAATAACAATAACCGAGGATCCTCAAAGATCCAAACGAAACGAAAAGTACTTCCCGAGGCAAGGGTTTGAGAAAACATTTCAAAATCGAAATATCATAAATCAATGGAAGTAATTTATAAAATGATTTAGAATGCCATCGAGAGTTTTAATAGAAAACAATTTAGGATTATCAAATCCTACTTTTCAAAACCAAAAGACAAAAGGGGTCACCGCCCCAAAGGTTTACCTTCGAAAATGATATTAACCAAACCATTGGGATTTTAGCCCCAAATCCGTAAACGACTTTTATAAAACCATTGGGATTTTAGCCCCAAATCTCATCAACTCACAAAGACACGAGAACGTCAACAAGGTTCGTCTTCCAACGTCAAAATCCACAAATAAATGATTTAAAACAAACAACAAAATACTCTAGAGCCATCCTAGCCAAGTAGGCCAAACGAACAACTTACCTCTTACACATTTAGTCAATGCATGCAAATGAAAACCGTTCAAAAGTACTCATTTCCGGAAATGCCAATATCAAATCACATTTGTAACATGCACCACAATTAACCGTCGATCCACACCTCCGTGGACCCCTACCGAGACCCCGTCGGATCTAACCCGTAGTGGTTAAAAGCAAAGCTCGTCGATCCACACCTCCGTGGACCCCTACCGAGACCCCGTCGGATCTAACCCGTAGTGAGCATACACACACACACGTTACTCATGCAATACTAACATGCTAAGAATGTAAGTTCATTAAGAATACTCACTAGAGATGGCCATTAACTCGACACCATTATCAAACTTTTCAAAAATAAATAACAAGATTAAATACGGAATACACGATTCCATAACTTAAACAATAGGAGTACCATCATAAAATCCTTCAACGTTCAAAATAATCAAATCATAATCAATTCTCAAAACACCGTTCACAAATCACACTCGTTTTGAAAGAAAGCCTTTAACGAGGCCAAATCAAATCCTTTGAAACTTCATTTCAAATAACCAAACAAACGCATCAATACGACCACCGATCATCATATCCATAAACGAGAAAAGTATGGGCAAGGTACTTGCCTCGAATAAGAACAACGCGGAGAATCGACCAAGTAGGTTGGCCCGAACCGACTACGAACCCGCCGACTCCACCGAACGCCAACTCACGTTCATAAACTACGAAGGACAAATAATAACAATGAAATGAATTCCATAACACGACTCAAAGCCGTTGAATTCAAAGAACGAATGACGAAAGTTCACTGATTTCCCAAAACGGCCAAGAACACGATTCGCTCCACAAAACCCAAAACGGAATTCCAAGTTGAAATATGGATATACAATCCATAGAATATGTTTAACAACATCATTTAACCATAATCGATCCATCGAAAACGGATGAAAACGAGATCGGGACAAATCCCCAAAAAGTCAATTCAAGGAAATCAAGAAATATACTTCGATTCGACGAAGAACAATGGATTAAATGATGTTAAACACAATAATACTACCAAGATTAATCATACCCATCATGAATTAATCAACAACACTAACGAATCGGACGAAAATGCAAAAATCCCCAAATTCACGAAATTAGGGTTCTAAGGAAGATTACCTTGATTCGCTGAATCAAAGGTTGATAACGGACGATCGATTGATGTTATGAACCCAAGGACTTCATGGATTTGTTGTTAAACAACATGGCTTCGTCGCCCATGAATCGCCATTCGCGGACGGAGAAGGAAGGAAATGAAAAACGAAGTGAAATGTGACTGCTCAGCCATATTTATACTGGGCCAGACTAGCGTGCGCTAGCCTTCCGGACTAGCGTGCGCGCTTATCGGCCAGATCGGCCGGTACCCTCGGCCAGTGGCCCACACGACCCGGCATCACCGACCAACCCCGCCGACCAAACCTCGCCGACTCCGACTTCGCTAGCGTGCGCTAAGGAAGCTCGCGCGCTTAGCCGACTGCCCAAAGAGCCACCGGATCGAATCGCCGGCCAGTAACATACGCTAGCCGGCCGGCGTGCGCTACGCTGCGACTAGCGCGCGCTTACGCCGGCGTAGCGTGCGCTACTGCCGATCTGACCGAGTCCGAACCTCGAAACCCCATCGCCTGTGCCCGAGCACAGACGCTTAGGCCAGGCGCTACACTGCCGGAAGCGCTGCAGCCTTCCGGCCGTAGGCGTGCGCTTACGCGGTTCTCGCGAACCGTCCGGCCGGTGCCGCAATCGTCCGGCCATCCCGCCACCGTCCGGCCTTTCCCGCCACCGCCTGGGCTCGACCACCCGTTTTCCAAACGGAGCGAACACGGCGAAAAGTTCGCGGACAACATAAACGACTCGAAATGAAAGCGTAATACCATAATTAGTCATACGCGACCAAGAAACGGTCGAGACAACAATTACAGATACGGATACGTAACTTTCAAGAAATTACAAAATGGCCCAAAACGCCGGAAATCACGATACGTGATCGAATAACCAAACCGAAGTTCACAACACGTCTAACAAAGTTAAACGGACTTGCGGAAACTCGAAACAACAGCTTCGGACGAGATTCGCAAGAATCGAACTCAAGTTCTAAAAGTCGCTAAAAAGCACGTAACTCAACGGAACGACACCGAAACGAACTCGGATGTCAAAAGTGTAGAATTAATCATTCTCAGAATGACGAAACGGTCATGAGCGAGTCGTCAAAACGGACTCCGACCGAAAGAAGAAATTTACCGAAAATCGAAAATTGCGGATATTACATTCTACCCTCCTTAAAAGAAGTTTCGTCCCGAAACTTAAAACAAGTAGGGAGAAGAAATATTCCGCCAGGAAAAACTCAACGAGACACACAAGAATGCGTAACTAACGCCCAACGGCGAAATGTCACAAACAACGCAAAGGAATATACGGCGTGAAAACACGCTCCACGGCGACCAACACAACGTCGCCGTTAGGGATATAATAAAACCAACAAGTGACAAGCGTCATCAAACGGATAATATATCCAAGTCAATTATCCGACAATCACAAAACACAACGAACGAAAACCAATATGATTGACCAACCCAACGGTACATCAATCAAAACGCGAGTCAACCGCTGAACAAACACGGAATCCCATCGCCTAAGGGCTGGAAGATCGAAAACGAAACTAATTTCCCGAACTGAAGGGAATTACGAAGGAGCCTGAATGTTCGCCAATCACGGAACGAGGTCAACAAAAACCGAACAATCAAACGATCAAACCACAACGATCGAGACAACAAAAATCGAAGAATCATGTTCGAATCACAAAGAACAATAAAGTTCAAACAACAACTCCCAGGATGATCTGGTGAGAACTACAAGACATGCATTGCCGAAGATCCACAGGAAAGGGAATAGCGATTGAAAAGTCACAACGACGAACGTGTTATTCCGAATCGATACCACACTCGTTCGATAAACAAAAACAAGGGGCGGACAATCTCAGAAATGTCAACAAACATAAATGAGTCGACAGAGTCGAAAACATAAGAGTTCCAAATCCGATCCACTTCGAATAAAAGAACTAGTAGAACCAAATGATGTTACTTCCGAACAAGGTTCACAAGAATCGAACCGAACTCGAAAAAGTAACATCGATAATCAGATCGACCCACAACAAGATCACAGCTCGTTCGGACGATGAAATCGAAATACAGAACAAGTTCATAAAGTGCCAACGAACATGAGCGAATCGATAGACTGGAGAAAGAGAAAATACAGAAGCCAAAATAGTACGGGCATTACCTCCGACCTCGTCCACGAAATTCACAAAAACGGGAGCAAGGTAACAAGACATTAAACAATCGACGCATAACGGAACCATCACCGATGCACACGGTCATACCAAACCAAGCTCTAACAGCTCGCACATGCGCGACAACGCAGGAATCACTACGAGGCGATAATATTCAACACCAACATCCCGCCTCTCACAGGGGGCTAACGCGACAAATGTGTGGAAAGCGACTCAACGCTCACACCGCCAATTCGGTCATACTCGGGAGAAAGTATCAAAAGGACAATGCGAACATCACACATACATACCCAGCCCTCAAACGGGAATGGATAGGTTTTAAAAACGAAAACCTCATTTTGAAAATAATTTAGAAGAACACCGATTGATCTTGAGTATCATCTTTCAAAAAAAAAGTACAAACGTGAAACATCGTTATCGAGACATTGGAGAACCATTTCGCATTTGATAAAAATGAGGACACTTCCTCTTAGTGAAAACTTTCAAAATATTCGACCCTCGGGTCTAAATAAAAGTGTTGAAAATATCTCAAAACATTTTGGTCCTCGAGGTAGAAAAATTTTGAAATATATTGTGGCATCTAGGATGTACCACAAGAAAATAACTCATTTGAAAAGTATGTCTCGAAATTTGTTTTTCCAAGATACTCAAGGTTTTCAAAAATCCAATAGGCCAGAATGCCCAAAACTCACACATATCGACGTTCACTAAAACAACTCCTAGCACACGCATCAAAACGTTTAAAATCAAGACAATACATGTCTTTAAACGGAAATAAACGATAAAATGCCACATTCAGAACAAAACCACTGATAAAATACCCTCCCGCACTGGCTAGTGAACAAGTCGAACGCGTATAAGCACAAAGCTTCCACAATAGAACTTGTAAAACGTGCAAATCGATTCGAAAATCATCAACAATGGACAAAAACAACAATAAAAAGACATCACAAACGACGACACTCCTCGTATAAATCAAATACGAGAGTCGACTAAATACATATCGTGAAATCAAAATTCACATAAGGATTCCACCACTTAACAAATAATCATAAAAATAGCTCGTGTCACACGAGGCACAACACAAGGAAGGGAGACTTACTTCCACAGGTCGCACGAAGATGATGATCGCCCCACGATACTAATCACGACCAACAAACTCAAACGACGCGTCGTGACACGACTCGGTCAGATAAAATCCGACGAAACAAGACTCAAACAACACGACTTGACCCGGCGGCTAGGTTTCCTCAACCTAAGCTCGATACCATTTATGTAACACCCCAATCCGCTCGTGGATATTACACGCCGTAGAACCTTTCCTCAAGGATCTACCAGTCCGGTAACGACATTTAACATCTCGACAATGCCTTCAAGGCTACAATGACTCAAGAGACCGATTTGGTCTTTCCACAAATACATACAACTCAAATACAACTCATGCCCACGCAGGGGACAAAATACAACTACACCCGCATAACGGAACAATACAAAGAATGAAAATAAAGTACAATCGAACCAACACACGATGTACGGTTCCTCATGTGATTAGTATCGATCATCTTTCATCATCCTTCGTGCCGACTCGTGTTATGCTCCAAAACCCGAATGCAAAAACAGACATCCACCCCGAATACTGGGGTTAGCAAAACTCCACCGCTTTGCTAGTGCAAGAACAAAGTGCAAATACGAGCCATACAATTCACATTCCACGAATAACAATAACCGAGGATCCTCAAAGATCCAAACGAAACGAAAAGTACTTCCCGTGGCAAGGGTTTGAGAAAACATTTCAAAATCGAAATATCATAAATCAATGGAAGTAATTTATAAAATGATTTAGAATGCCATCGAGAGTTTTAATAGAAAACAATTTAGGATTATCAAATCCTACTTTTCGAAAACCAAAAGACAACAGGGGTCACCGCCCCAAAGGTTTACCTTCTGAAAAATGACATTAACCAAACCATTGGGATTTTAGCCCCAAATCCGTAAAACGACTTTTATAAAACCATTGGGATTTTAGCCCCAAATCTCATCAACTCACAAGACACGAGAACGTCAACAAGGTTCGTCTTCCAACGTCAAAATCCACATATAAATGATTTAAAACAAACAACAAAATACTCTAGAGCCATCCTAGCCAAGTAGGTCAAACGAACAACTTACCTCTTACACATTTAGTCAATGCATGCAAATGAAAACCGTTCAAAAGTACTCATTTCCGAAATGCCAATATCAAATCACATTTGTAACATGCACCACAATTAACCGTCGATCCACACCTCCGGACCCCTACCGAGACCCCGTCGGATCTAACCCGTAGTGGTTAAAAGCAAAGCTCGTCGATCCACACCTCCGTGGACCCCTACCGAGACCCCGTCGGATCTAACCCGTAGTGAGCATACACACACACACGTTACTCATGCAATACTAACATGCTAAGAATGTAAGTTCATTAAGAATACTCACTAGAGATGGCCATTAACTCGACACCATTATCAAACTCTTCAAAAATAAATAACAAGATTAAATACGAATACACGATTCCATAACTTAAACAATAGGAGTACCATCATAAAATCCTTCAACGCTCAAAATAATCAAATCATAATCAATTCTCAAAACACCGTTCACAAATCACACTCGTTTTGAAAGAAAGCCTTTAACGAGGCCAAATCAAATCCTTTGAAACTTCATTTCAAATAACCAAACAAACGCATCAAGACGACCACCGATCATCATATCCATAAAACGAGAAAAGTATGGGCAAGGTACTTGCCTCGAATAAGAACAACGCGGAGAATCGACCGAAGTAGGTTGGCCCGAACCGACTACGAACCCGCCGACTCCACCAAACGCCAACTCACGTTCATAAACTACGAAGGACAAATAATAACAATGAAATGAATTCCATAACACGACTCAAAGCCGTTGAATTCAAAGAACGAATGACGAAAGTTCACGGATTTCCCCCAAAACGGCCAAGAACACGATTCGTTCCACAAAACCCAAAACGGAATTCCAAGTTGAAATATGGATATACAATACATAGAATATGTTTAACAACATCATTTAACCATAATCGATCCATCGAAAACGGATGAAAACGAGATCGGGACAAATCCAAAAAGTCAATTCAAGGAAATCAAGAAATATACTTCGATTCGACGAAGAACAATGGATTAAATGATGTTAAACACAATAATACTACCAAGATTAATCATACCCATCATGAATTAATCAACAACACGAACGAATCGGACGAAAATGCAAAAATCCCCAAATTCACGAAATTAGGGTTCTAAGGAAGATTACCTTGATTCATTGAATCAAAGGTTGATAACGGACGATCGATTGATGTTATGAACCCAAGGACTTCATGGATTTGTTGTTAAACAACATGGCTTAATCGCCCATGAATCGCCATTCGCGGACGGAGAAGGAAGGAAATGAAAAGCGAAGTGAAATGTGACTGCCACCATATTTATATGGGCCAAACTAGCGTCGCTAGCCTTCCCGGACTAGCGTGCGCTATCGGCCGGTATCGGCCGAGTACCCTCGGCCCAGGCCCACACGACCCGGCATCACCGACCAACCCTGCCGACCAAACCTGTCGACCCGACTCCCGCTAGCGTGCGCTAAGGCCGGAAGCTGCTAGCCGACTGGCCCAAAGAGCCACCGGATCGAATCGCCCGGCCAGTAACGACGCTAGCCGGACGACAGCGTGCGCTACGCCTGCCGACTAGCGCGCGCTACGCTCGGCGTAGCGTGCGCTACCTGCCGATCTTGGCCGAGTCCGTAACCTCGAAACCCCATCGCCAGTGCCCGATAACAGACGCTAGCCACCCGGCGGCGCTACACTGCCGGTTAGCGCGCAGCCTTCCGGCCGTGGCGTGCGCTACGCCGGTTCTCGCGCACCGTCCGTCCGGTGCCCGCAATCGTCCGGCGCCCCGCCACCGTCCGGCGCCCCGCCACCGCTGTGGCTCGGCGACCCGATTTAAACGTGCGGGCGAACACGACGAAAAGTTCGCGGACAACATAAACGACTCGAAATGAAAGCGTAATACCATAATTAGTCATACGCGACCAAGAAACGGGTCGAGACAACAATTACAGATACGGATACCCGTAACTTTCAAGAAATTACAAAATGGCCCAAAACGCCCGGAAATCACGATACGTGATCGAATAACCAAACCGAAGTTCACAACACGTCTAACAAAGTTAAACGGACTTGCGGGAAACTCGAAACAACAGTTTCGGACGAGATTCGCAAGAATCGAACTCAAGTGCGGAAATGTCGCTAAA
Source organism: Orobanche coerulescens (assembly GCA_033398695.1). Lineage (NCBI taxonomy): Eukaryota > Viridiplantae > Streptophyta > Magnoliopsida > Lamiales > Orobanchaceae > Orobanche > Orobanche coerulescens. The sequence goes on along the minus strand of CM065810.1, from coordinate 154,616,767 downwards.
AAGCACAGAACTCAACGAAACGACACCGAAACGAACTCGGATGTCAAAAAGTGTAGAATTAATCATTCTCAGAATGACGAAACGGTCATGAGCGAGTCGTCAAAATGGACTCCGACCGAAAAAAGAAATTTACCGAAAATCGAAAATTGCGGATATTACAAGTTACACAGAACAACAATCCTCAAGGGTTGAAAATACACAATCATGATATATCTGAAGTTATGAAATATCCTGTCGAAACATACGCAATCAAACATGCTATATGAATCAACTAACGATATGGCTCAAAGGAATGGCGCCACACTACGTCCGGGATGGAAATGTGTCCGTGTACAAGCCACCAACGTGTATCGATCGAATACACGTGTGGTCTTGTACCTAATCAGTCTCACGAAGCCATCAACTCGTGTGCACAGTCCAATGTGAGGCCACCAACCAACACACGACTTAAATGTGCCCGACATGAAAATCCTACACATACCAACCGGCACGTCAGTGCGACCCGGAATGCCACGATATAACAAAAGTGACATCAAAATAAATAATGACTCACCGAGATGAAATGACAGTGAAATGAATGATAGCTCAATGAAATAATTGGAACCGTCGTTCCTCGTGAATGAAGTAATGAAGTGACAATTACCAGTTTCAATACGGTTAGTACTTTATGAATGAATTATGATTATGAATGAACAACAACGAAAGGAATGAATATCCTTTTAACTGAGTAAGAATTAACTTACTCAACCGGTGAAGAATGTCCTTCCTCGAACAACGTCCTACAATGAGATGTCGGTCGCTCGAACAACCTTGAATGACAATTACCAACAATGCTCAATATACTAATCAAACACGATTATAACCGACTCCAACGTCGATACAACAATATCCAAACTCATAGAGGTATTCTAACGAACACTTAGCAAACACACATCCCTCGATAATATCCAATTCTCGAATATATCAAAACCAACTCCAAAATGAGTATTTCAAACCAACAAAACAACTTCAATGATATCAATAATCCCATAGGAATCCACAATTCGAGTTAACGACAACATCTAATCGCAAACCCCCAAAAATATCAAAGTCAACTCTAAAGTGTTCTTGAATCGAAACCCCAATATTCATGAAATCCGAAATATATGACAATAAATCCATAGGAATACATTTATTCAAGGTAGATAATCCATATCTAACATATTTCAATAACAATCCAAGCTTACACGAAGAAATCGGAAGGAAAAACCCAAAATCCGAAATTCTAGATCCAAGAAGCTTATTACCTTGATTTGATGTGATGGGGATGATGAAATGATTATTAATCCGAATGATAAGCTTGAAGATGATGATTGATGATTACACCTCGAAGAACACTCTCCAAATCGCCTGGAATCGCCCAAAACCACCGAAGAAACGAAGAGAAATGCTAAATGACGTTAAAGGACTGTACTGTCCTATATATAGAAAATCCCAGTTAGCGTGCGTTAGCTCCTGTGCGTAGCGTGCGCTAACGGGTGTACTGGGTAGTCCAGTACCCTCTGTTCTCAACGGTAGCGTGCGCTACGTACCTTTTGTAGCGTGCGCTACAACCATTTAATTAGCGTGCGTTAACACCAGTGGTTAGCATGCGCTAACGAATTATTGATGCCCAAGACGAGTCCGTAACCCATCGTTCTCGATCCGCCTCTGAGCGTACGCTACATTCAACATTTAGCGGACGCTACCACACCGCTTGCGTACGCTAAAAACCACTCATAGCGTGCGCTATGAATTAATCCAATTCAGTCCAGTACCCACTGGACTCTGCCTGTCCGACCTTAGCGCGTGCTACTTACCATTCGTAGCGTGCGCTACTTATAACTCACCTGCAGTCCAGTGCCTTCTGAACTGCAGCCAGGACAACATTAGCGTGCGCTAATGCTGAGTGGTAGCGTGCGCTACCTGTACTCAATTAGCGCGCGCTAAAGAGAGTACGTAGCGTGCGCTACTCCTCACACACAGCCCACAATGCAGATGACAATGATGATACGCTCAGCCCGACTATCCAACCGGGTTGAATGATGAATAAAACTGATACGCGATGCCAATATACTCCGAACGGTGAATACAATGAATAAAATGAATGATGAATGATCATTAACGAGTGAAAAAATACTGAGTGATAATTACTGAATGATGAATACTGAATGATAATGACTGAATTACAATCGGGTATTACATTGTGCGCCGCGGCACAACCCTTGCAAGATTCGAGCCTGGCATGGCTGTACCGTGTGCCGCGGGCCACTGCGTTCCGTGACGCGACACGACCTGGGCACTTGCTCGCGAATTTTAGCCAGGGGATGCGACACACTCAGTTCGCGCCGCGGCACGCGAGTCAGCAGGCCCCTTTTATTAGCGGGATTTTGGAAGAGGAGTTCATTTTCCCCTCCTTTCTTTTTCTTTCTCTCCGTGGGCGATTTTCGGGCGATTCTCGGGAGATTTGGGCATCTTCAATCTTAGATATATCATCCTCCTCGAGTTCTTGGTATATATTAACAACATCTACTTGGGTTCTTCATCCTAAATCCAATGTAATCTCCTAGAACCCCATTTTTGGGAAATTTGGGTTTTTTTGAGTTTTTGTCCGATTTGTTCCGTATCATTGATTAATCCATGATGTATATGATAATCTTGGTGGTATTCTTGTTTCCCTACGAATTCATGGTGAGTTTTGTTGTGTTTGTGCAATCGAGAGGGTTCGGTTGCGATCCGTCCTCGTCGTTGTTTTGGTACGAACTTACATAAATCGTAGGTGGATTTTCGGGTGTATTCCATTTCCATAATCGTATAGAAATGGTTATGATTGTATTTCGAATCGTTAGGTTTGAGTTCGTTAGTTTCTAGCGTTCGCGCCTGTTTTCCCTTTCCGTTCGTGTCGTCGTCGTTTATTCAAGGTAAGTTAATTCTTACTCAGTTAAAAGGATAATCATTCCTTTCGTTGTTGTTCATTCATAGTATATCAATCATGTTGAGACTTGTAATTCTCAAACTAATCATTTAATTCAAGAGTAATGATGGTTCTAATCATTTCATTTGAGTTATCACTCATTGCGTTATTATTTCACCTCGGTGAGTCATTTTTGGCCCTTATCGGATTTCGATTCATTATTATTCATCATGGTCTCTTTTGTTCTTGTGACTTTCCTACTTTTGTATGGATAAAGCTGTCAGAGGACGCGGGGGAAGAGGCCGCAGTGCGGGCCGAAACCCGGGAGCTCGTGTGAATACCCACGCGAACGCGAGGGATGTCATTAGTTCAACATGTAGCGATGCTGCCAACTCAGCTCCGATATAAACTCTGTAACACCCCAAACTAGGCGGCTATCACAGTGCTGTGAACCCTAACTGGGACCCACCCGGCGAATGAAAAATAATGATTTAAATAATATAATTGTAGTACCAAACCACATTATATTACCAATTACTCCGATGAGGAGTTTCAAGTACAATACACCCAGGAATACAGGATACATATATATTTCATATGAAGATGAAATATACAACACTGAATAAAATGATTCTTAATTATGAGCTTACCACTAAGGAAATTGCTAAGCAACAAACTTCATCTGCTGGCAAGAAATCGAAGAATCATAATCAGTTCGAAGGTAGTCGGGCAACTTTCAAGAAGCCTTACACAGGATCTAATTTTTCTAAGCGACCCCCGATGGTGCCTAAACCTGCGGAATCTTAGCCTCGAGCGGCCAGTTCGGCCATCACTTGTTTCAACTGTGGAGAGCAGGGTCATTCCAGTACTAAGTGTTCGAGACAGAATATCACGTGTAACATCTGTAGGATTGCCGGGCATAAGGCCCGTTTCTGCCGAAGAGATTCCAGAATTGCTCCGAAGCATCTCAGACACCGAAGTAGTCGGCTGTTCAGAATCAGGCTACTCAGTCTGCGTCGTTTAAGAAGACGGGAGCAAATAAAGGCGGAACCCATAGTTATCAGACAGGAGCATCTGATATAGGGACTGGAAAGCCACGAAGTTACGAGATGAAGAGGACTGATGATCCAGAGGCCCGAATGATCTCAGGTACACACGAAATTCTATCTCAACCTGTTGGTACCCTTTATGATACTGGCGCATCGCATTCATTCATTTACGAGTCATGTTTGAGTAGACTACACATGGATAGTGCTACTAGTTGCGAGCCCCATGTCATTGGTCTACAGACGGTAGAAGAATTATCGGAAATCGTGAGATTAAGAACTGTCCGATTCAGCTTAATGGCCAAGCATGGTTGGCGGACCTAATCATGGTAGACTTACCTAGAGACAATGTAATCTTGGGTATTAATTGGATGGATCATCATGATGCCATCCTTAGTGTCCGTAAGCGTATGGTCACTATCATTTCAGACGATGGAGTCGAGTGTGTATTTCAGGGGGGTAACCCCAGCCGTTCCGAAAGAGTTATTAATATGATGAAAGCAGTGAAATTACTCAATCAGGGGTGTGTCAGTTATTGGTGATATATGACCAAGACCGAGAAATCATCAGTGATGTTGGAGGATATCCCTGTAGTGAGAGAATACGCCGATGTATTTTCAAATGAGTTACCTGGTTTGCCTCAACAGAGAGATGTTGAATTCACGATAGAGTTGGAGCCTGGTACGTCCCCAATATCGAAAGCACCATATCGTATGGCCCCGACCAAGATGCAGGAATTAATGAATCAACTGGAGGAATTGATCAAAAAAGGTTATATCCGATCGAGTGCATCCCCGTGGGGAGCACCAGTGTTGTTTGTCAAGAAGAATGATGGTTCTTTTCGCTTGTGCATTGATTATCGGGAACTCAACAGGGTAATGATCAAGAATAAATATCCCCTACCCCGCATTGATGATCTCTTAGATCAGCTCCAGGGAGCTTCAGTATTTTCCAAGATCGATTTAAGATCTGGGTATCATCAGTTGCAAATTTGAGAGTCGAATATCATAAGAACAGCTTTTCGAACACGCTATGGGCACTACGAGTTTGTAGTGATGCCGTTTGGGTTAACTAATGCACCTGCGGTATTCATGGAGTTGATGAACCGAGTTTTCATCGACTATTTGGTCAGTTCGTGGTTGTTTCATAGATGACATTTTGATTTATTCTCGTAACCAGGAGGAGCACGAACTTCACATTCATCAGGTCCTCGACGTGTTGAGACGAGAGCAACTCTATGGAAAATTTTCCAAATGCGAGTTCTGGATGTCCGAGGTGACGTTTCTCGGACGTGATTTCATCAAATGGGGTACGTGTCAACCCTCAGAAGACGTAGGCTATTCGAGATTGGCAACCTCCGAAGAATGTTAAGGAAAGCCGAAGTTTTTTTAGATTAGCAGGCTATTACTGGCGATTTGTGGAAGGGTTTTCTAAAATCGCTCAACCTATGACGAGCCTTTTGCGGAAGGATAAGAAATATACGTGGCCTGACGCGTGTCAGCAGAGTTTTGAGGAGCTCAAAAGCCGTTTAATTTCAGCGCCTGTCCTTTCTTTACCACAAGGGATGGAAGGATTCATGGTTTATAGTGACGTGTCCTGACATGATATTGGATGTGTATTAATGCAGAACGGGAAAGTGATTACTTATGCTTCGCGACAACTGATGCCTTATGAGGTCAATTATCCGACCCACGACCTGGAGCTAGCGGCCGTTGTTTTCGCATTGAAGATTTGGCGTCATTATCTTTATGGCGTCACCTGTCAAATTTTCACCGATCATAAGATTTTAAAGTATATATTTACTCAGAAGGAGTTAAATATGCGACAGAGACGGTGGTTGGAACTGATTAAAGATTATGATATTGAGATACAATACCACTCGGGTAAGGCGAGAGTCATCGCTGACGCCTTGAGTCGTAAGTCAGTTCAGGAGCAAATGCTTGCTCGTTTGACTGTTCAGAAGGAACTTCAACAATAGTTCCTAAGGCATGAGATCGAGGTATGGTTACAGCAAGTGCAAAGGCAACTTTGCATGCTAGAAATTTCATCACCACTGGAGAAGGCAATCAAAACTAAACAGGGTTCAGACCCATTTTTGTTGCGCATTCGAGAGGATGTGGCTCAGGGGAAAGCCCCTGGATTTATGGTCCACAAGGATGGACTTTTGCGATTTAAGAACCGATTATGCATTCCGGCAGATGACGAGTTGAAAAGCTCTATTTTGAGAGAGGCTCATGCTACCCCTTATTCCATTCATCCGGGGTCTAGCAAAATGTACAAAGACTTGAAACAAAATTATTGGTGGAGTAATATGAAGCGAGAAGTCGCAGAATTTATTTCGAGATGTTTGACCTGTCAACAAGTCAAGATAGAACATCAGCAACCGGCGGGTATGCTGAAACCGCTCCCTATTCCAGAGTGGAAGTGGGAGGATATTTCAATGGACTTCATCACAAGTTTGCCAACGAATCGTCGTGGCATGAATAAAATTTGGGTAATCGTACCGTTTAACTAAGTCAGCTCATTTCCATGAGATCAAGGATACGTGGGGTCCCGAGAGACTTGCCCAGTTGTTCATTAAAGAGATCGTGAGATTGCACGGTACTCCGAAGAGTATTGTTTCTGATCGTGACGAGCGTTTCGTGTCATATTTTTGGAAATCCGTTCATCGTGCCATGGGAACTCAGCTAAATTTCAGCACAACTTTTTACCCTCAGTTCGACGGACAATCAGAGCGAACTATTCAGACGTTGGAGGACATGTTGAGGGCATGTGTTCTCGATTGGAAGGATGATTGGGAAGCCCAACTATCGTTGATTGAGTTCACGTATAACAACAGTTGGCATGCTTTGATTAAGATGGCATCTTACGAGGCCTTATACGGTCGTTGTTGTCGATCTCCCTTGTGTTGGGATGACTTATCAGAATCAATCGGCACTGAACCCGATATGCTAATAGCCGCCCACGAGAAGGTAGCGTTGATCAGGAGTCGTCTGTTGACCGCTCAGAGTCGGCAAAAATCATATGCAGATAATCGTCGTCGATCATTAGAGTTCGAGGCAGGTGACCACGTTTTGGTCAAGGTATCCCCGAGTTGAGGTATTTTCCATTTCGGGAAGAGGGGAAAATTGAGTCCAAGATTCATTGGACCATTTGAAATTTTGGATCGAGTAGGCAGTCTGGCTTATCGATTGGCTTTATCTCTAACTTTGAGCCGAGTTTATAATGTGTTCCACGTCTCTCAGTTGCGAAAGTATGTCGCTGACCCGAGTCACATACTTCAGTTCGATGAAATCGAGATCGCGGATGATCATACATACGAGGAGCATCCTATAGGAGTCTTAGAGCGGCGTTGAGGAACAAGGCGATTCCTTTGGTAAAGATTCGGTGGTCTAGACACGGAGTCAAAGAGGTTACTTGGGAAATCGAGGATAATATGCGGGAGAGTTATCCCGAATTGTTTGACCCTTAGTTTCAAGGATGAAACTCTTTTTAAAAGGGGGGGTATGTAATACCCGGTTGTGAATTCATTTATTATCATTAAGTAATTGTCACTCAATAATTTTCACTCTTTATTAATCATTCAACATTCGTGTTTATTCGTTGTGTGCACCGTTCGACGTACTTTGAGTCGTGTATCAGTATCGTTCGTCGTTCAACCCTGTGTGAGAATCGAGACGAGAATATTATCATAATCATTGTAATTGTTCAGTAAGTTGATGATGATCTTGGAGTTCATATCATTTCGAATTTGCTCTTTCTTGTTCGGATCGTGCTACTTTGGACTAGTGGTGCCACCGGGCCGTGAACCGCCGGTTCCGGGCCCGAACCGGCGGTTCCGGTTCACCAGAAGAGGTGAACCTGAACCGGCCAGTGTCTCGTAAAAGGGCAGTTCGCGGGCCGAACCGGTTTGATTCGGTCGGGCGAACCGGCGGTTCGGGTTGAACCGCCGGTTCCGTTTTTTTTTTTTTAATTTATAATATATGTAATATTATTTATATCTTATTTTTTTCTAAATTAAATGATGAAATTTCTAAATTTTGTAATTTACAAGTGTTGACTCTTTGAAATTACTTAAGTTAATTTAATAAAAATATAATAAGTTATTAAATAATTTAGAAATTTAGAAATTCTTTATGTTGTGTATTTTTTTATATAATTTATAGTAACTTGTAATATTTTTATGACTTTTTTTTAAATTAAATTACTTGTGTTGAAAATTTGAAATATTGAAAACTTGAAATGCAATAAAGTAAAAATAGTTCTAAAATATTTACAATCAAAATAATGCATACAAATTGATATATTCATTGATTTCTATGATTCTATCTATGTACAAAAGAAATGTTACAATGATACAATCTTTAAAATTGAATAAGTAAACTAACTAATACTAACTAATTCACTATATAAAAGAAATGTTACAATTATGATACAATCTTTAAAATTGAATAACTAAACTAACTAATTACTAACTAAACTAACTAATTACTAACTAAACTAATAAAAGAAATGTTACAATTTAAAATTTGAATTTTGAATTTGGGCGGAAAACCGCCGGTTCGGGCGGAAAATCGGCGGTTCCGGGCCGAACCGCCGGTTCGGGCGAAAAACCGCCGGTTCGGCCAGCCGGTTCACGGGCTCAGAACCTTCGAACCGTAACCGGCCCGTGCAAAACAGCGGTTCCGGTTCCGAAACCGGCCCGCCGGTTCCGGTTCCGGTTAAAATGTGGCACCACTACTTTGGACCAATTCTCGTAATCATTGCTCGGAACCGCCGTTTTGGGGTTCCCGCAATTCCATTTCACGTTATTATGGAGTTTGTGAACTTTTATTGGTTTTTCGATCGAATATCATGTTGGATCATTCCGTAATATTCCAAAGTTTTAGGTTATAGTTATATTACGTTTATTATCTTTCCGGGTCGTTTTTCGTCACTTTTTGGGCACGAACAGTGTGTGCCACGGCACAAGGGATTGTGCGCCGCGACACACCCCTTTCAAGATTCGAGCCTGGCATGGTTGTACCGTGCGCCGCGGTCCACTGCATTTCGTGCCGCGGCACGACCTGGACACTTGCTCGTAAATTTTAGACGCGGGTCGCGGCACACTCAGTCCGCGCCGTGATACGCGAGTCAGCAGGCCCCTTTTATCAGTGGGATTTTGGAAGAGGAGTTCATTTTCCTCTCATTTCTTCTTCTTTCTCTCCGTGGGCAATTTTCGGGCGATTTGGGCATCTTCAATCTTAGAGATATCATCCTTCTCGAGTTCTTGGTGTAGATTAACATCTACTTGGGTTCTTCATCCTAAATCCAAGGCAATCTCATAGAACCCTATTTTTGGGAAATTTGGGGGTTTTTGAGTTTTTTTTCCGATTTGTTCCGTATCATTGATTAATCCATGATGTATATGATAATCTTGGTTGTATTCTTGTTTCCCTACTAATTCATGGTGAGTTTCATTGTGTTTGTGAAATCGAGAGGGTTCGGTTGCGATCTGTCCTCGTCATTGTTTTTGTACGAACTTACATGAATCGTTGGTGGGTTTTCGGGTGTATTCCGTTTCCGTAATCGTATAGAAATGGTTATGATTGTATTCTTCGAATCGTTAGGTTCGGGTTCGTTGGTTTCTAGTGTTCGTGCCTATTTTCTCTTTCCGTTCGTGTCGTCATCGTTTAATCAAGGTAAGTTAATTCTTACTTAGTTAAAAGGATAATCATTCCCTTCGTTGTTGTTCATTCATACATATAATTCATTCATAGTATATCAATAATGTTAAGACTTGTAATTATAAAACTAATCATTTAATTCAAGAGGAACGACGGTTCCAATCATTTCATTTGAGCTATCACTCATTGCGTTATTATTTCACCTCGGTGAGTCATTCTTGGCGCTTATCGGATTTCGATTCATTATTATTCATCATGGTCGCTTTTGTTCTTGTGACCTTCTGGAATCGTATTGCGTTGCCGGGTGGTATATGTGTGGAACTTTTAGTTTGGCACACAATGGTCATGTGTTATGCGGGTAATCCGGCGCGTTGGACTGTGCACACGGTAACGTGCCTCCGTGAGACTAATTAGGCATAAGTGCATGTGTTTATGCGGGTTTTCCGAACACTCGGTGACTTGTGTACTTGCACATCCCATTCGGGCATTGCCACTCTTTCAAACTTGATTTCATAACTAAGAAATGTGATTATTGTAATTATTCAACTCTTGAGGATTTTTGTTCTATGTAACTAACCCCATTGGGGATGTTGTTTTTAGGTCATGGTAAGGCAAAGGCATGGGAAGAGCACGGTGACGGCGAGGAGTCCCAGTGATACTAGTAGGGGGCCCCAGTCTTCTCAGTTGTTCATATTTCATTCATGTGTATTTTCCGCTGCAGTTTTTGTTTGGACTTTCATTTTATTCAGTGTTGTATATTTCATCTTCATATCAAATATATATGTATCCTGTATTTCTTGGTGTATTGTACTTGGAACTCCTCATCGGAGTAATTGGTAATATGTGGTTTGTTTCTATAGTTATATTATTTAAATCATTATTTTTCATTCGCCGAGTGGGTCCCAGTTGGGGTTCACGTCACTGTGATAGCCGCTTAGTTTGGGGTGCTACAGTTCTGTTAGTTTGCATCTCCCCATTTTTCTTTTCTTCTTTTCAACTACTTCTCAATTTTTTTTTCAACGTTCTCCTTCGTCTTTTCTCCCTCTTTTCTTGATCGGGATATATTTTTTTCGTCATTCTTCCGTGGCTCTTTCTCCCATTCTCATATTCTCCTATTCTCCCCCTTCTTGTTATCATCAAAAAGTGCATATAGAATCGATAATAGAATCATGATAAAATATATGCAGAATTGGGTAAACTCCCCCTGATAAAAATCTCCCTTTTTTTAAAAAAATAAAACTCCCCCTGGGTTAAATATCAATTGTTAAAAATATCAATTATCAAAATACCAATTGATGGAAATATTAATTTTGATTTTTGGAGATCCAACCGAGAGTTGTTTTTTCTTTTGAAATAGAGACGATATTAGGTATATTGGTTCCTTTAGGAATCCAAACTTTCTTAATTTTTATCGTCCGTCGTGGGCTTTTGCAATTTGAAATGTGATGCCCAAGTTTTAAACATTTCTCACATTGGGGTATTTTAAAATTTAAGGACTCGGTCTTATTATTCGGTTTGAATTCTAACCCCTGTTTATTTAAAGAGTATTTTTGAACGGAAAGCATTTGTTCAAACTTGTCATTTCCGCACGAAAATTCATTTAATAAATTTTTAAGTGCATTCTGAACTTTCAAAAGATCATCCTTTAATTTATTTTCAACTTCAAGGCATTTAGAATGATCGCATTCAATAAATTTTCCTTTTTTATTTATTTTGGAAATTTTGATTTTCAATAATTTTATTTTCGATTTGAGGGATTTATTATCAATTAAAGTATTTTGAAAATCGGTATGTAAAAGTTCGAATGCTTCAAATAATTCATCGTGAGACGAGATACTAACCTGGCTTTCAACGTCGCTTTTGTTGAATGAACTTTTTGCCATGAGTGCGAGGTAATTTTGAACATATTCATCGTCATCCTCTTCGTCACTCCACGTGGCTATAAGAATTTCTTTCTTAGGATTTGAGCCTCGGCAATTTTTAGCAAAGTGGCATGGTGTACCACAGTTTCAACAATTATTGTCGAATTTCTTAGATTCGCCCGATTTGATGTCCTTCCTTCTCCGGTTTAATAAGTTTTGAAACTTATTTATATTCTTGGCATAATATGCCGATTCTTCATCGTCTTCATCTATTGGAATTTCTTCTTTTCAAGACATCTTTGCTTTCAAAGCTATAGATTTCTCCTTCGGTTTCGGTTTTGCATTTCGAGATTTAAGAACAATCTCATAATTAATTAGCAAACCTACAAGGGCGCTAAAGTCGAGCGTGTTGAGATTTTAAATTCCATGATCGCCGTCACGGTGCCGTCCCATTCGCTAGGTAGTGATCGTAAGATTTTCTTTACTTTTTCACTACTCGATAGCGGTTTCCCAAATGAAGCAAGTCCATTTGTGATGACCGAAAATTGGTCGAGCATGTTGGTGATGGACTCGTCACCCTTGATCATGAATAACTCGTAGTTATGGAGACGCATATTAATCTTCGTCTCCTTGACTTGAGTTGTTCCTTCGTGTGTGATTTCAAGAATTTTTCAGATTTCTTTAGTACTTTCACACGAAGAAATACAGTTGATCTCCTCTGGATTTAAGGCTCAATATAAAAGTTGAGTGGCCTTACAATTGACGTGATCGTTCTTCCAATCCTCGTCATTGTACTCTTCGAAGCTCTTAAGTGACCCATCGGATTTGGTTGGAACTTTTGGGCCAAGGCAGATGATCTTCCAGATTTCTATATCGTAGGCACGAATGAAGATCGACATCTTTTTCTTCCAAGTCATGTAATTCGATCCGTTGAAAAATGGAGGTCGATTTAGAGCAAGACCTTCGACCGGTACAAATTGAAACGCCATGGAATCATCTTCTCCTTGTATGTTAAGCCGATTTTTATGGATACCGCTCCGATACCAATTGTTGGGAAATTGGCACCTTCGCCGTTTGATACTTACGCAAAGTATAATAGAGATATCAGACTCTTTTGTATTTCGGAGCGTATTTAAATTGCGGAAGATAAATGGCACAAGATTTATAGAGCTTTGGCCAAACGTGCCTACGTCCTCTCTTCGTATATTTTTGTGATTGTTGCATACGTTATACATCTGCCAAACTCATCTGCCTTCAGCTGGATTTTAGTTACGTACATTATATACTGATCATATCGTACGTTAAGCTTTGATAATTCTCATTACTTTGCTTTTCAGACCGTTTCTAGCGTCTTCGACTTCTTCGTTGTTTTATTTTGCTTCCTTATTATTTTTCTTTGCATAACAACTAATCCTCAAAACTTCATTATGAAAGTATGGAATAAAATATTCCAAAAGACTGTTCGTCGGAGGGTGGCGGGGAAAGACTATGGTGATTGGATGATTGTGGATAACAGGAAACGACGCCCGATATGGGGTAAGGGAGGATTAGGCACCGAGAATCTTATATATACAAAGACTGAGTCTTTAAATTTATTGTGAAGTCTTAATGACTCCATTTTTTTATCTTATCTTATATGTATAAAGATTGAGTCCTTAAATTTATTGTGAAGTCTTAATGACTTCATTTTTATATATAAATTTAAGGACTCAATCTTTATATATATATATAAGATAAATAAAATTATAAAATAGATTGAGATTAAATGCAATAATATAAAATTATAAAATCAATTATGTACAATTGAGTCTTATTCAACGGTTTACCACTCAATTTATTTGATATTAAATTGACAAAATATGCTATTGACAATTAAATTTGACAATTAAAAATGAAGTCATTAAGACTTCATAATAAATTTAAGGACTCAATCTTTATATATATAATATATATAAATATAAGATAAATAAAATTATAAAATAGATTGAGATTATAATACAATAATATAAAATTATAAAATCAATTATGTACAATTGAGTCTTATTCAACGGTTTACCACTCAATTCATTAAATTGACAAAATATGTTATTGACAATTAAAAACAAAAGGATGTATTTAATTTAAATAGAATGAAAAATGTACAAAGCTGGTTATGGATGGATAATTGAAAAGACGTGAAGTTCAGTAGCCTCTTTAAATCTTTTATAAATAAAATTCTCAATTTTCATCATTAAAAACTACTATAGTTAATAAAAAACAACCCCTTCAGTCTCCACCATCTCTTAGCTTTTCCCACTTTAACTTATCGTCCCTTCCCCTACCCACATTCCAGTATTCCACTACATATATAAACCAGTAACCAATGTATTGTTATGACACGCACTCAAGACAAAAATGGTTACCACTTTCAAGCTACTCTTAATAACCCTTTTCCTATGTTTTTTCACTATCGAACCTCACCACAGCCCGAATACTAGAATCGAAAAGAAGCATTGCAGCCCGTCTCAAGCTAGACGAGACCAATCACGGGTCGCAAAATTGGTTGGGAATCTTTGCTTCTGCTCCAATCATGCACGGGTGAGATTGGGTTATTCTTTCTCAGCGGGGAAACTTATCTTGGGGCGGACTGCTTCGAGGCCATAAGGACCATTCATAATGACTGTTGGCCAGATATGCTGGGCTTGATTGGATACACTACAGAAAAAGGTGACATTCTAGACGATTATTGCGATGGCAAAGGGGTGGTTCGGTACGGTCTACCGAAAATTATCATCTATACCGTATACTGTATCGAAATTTTCGGTATGACAAAAATCACATCGTTACCATACCGAGATTTTCGGTATATCGAAACGTATGCGGTATACTGAAAATTTTAAGATATATAAAAAAAAATTCAGTATACTATACAGAGTTTGGTATGCTGAAAAATTTCGATATACAGATAATTTTTCGGTATATCGAAAATTTTCGGTATATGTCGAAAAAAGTTTTGTATACTGAAAATTTTTGGTATACCTCGGTATATCGAAAATTTCAAAAGCTCATACCGTTACCGTACCGAAAATACCGACAACGGTATCATACCGTACCGAAAAAATCGGTATGCCGAAAATTTTGATATTTTTGATATTTTTCGATACGATATTTTCGGTATTTTTATATTTTCGGTATTTTTTCCAGCCCTAGGCAAATATAAAGATTGAGTCCAATCATTAATTGTGGAGTCTTAATGACTTCATTTTTATCTATATAAATAAAATTATAAAATAGATTGAGATTAAATGCAATAATATAAAATTATAAAATCAATTATGTGCAATTGAGTCTTATTCAACTGTTTACCACTCAATTCATTTGATGTTAAATTGACAAAATATGTTATGGACAATTTTTTTCTAAACGGCAAAATAAATTTATTATTAAAATATGATCGAGCATAAGAAACACTCGACGGAACAAAATACACATACATCCCGGCATACCGGGGGAAACCAAACCAGAACAGCTTAAACCCAACAAAACTGATACAAGACGAAAAATTCACTCAACACATTACTTCCCACAATACAACCAAAACCTCAACAAATACAAGTTCCTAGCAAAATAAAAGGATGCATTTAATTTAAATAGAGTGAAAAATGTACAAAGTTTATTGTGGATGGATAATTGAAAAGACGTGAAGTTCAGTAGCCTCTTTAAATGGGGATTAAATTATAGAGTAAAACATGTATACGTGCTTTATTAATTGTATTGTTTCTTTGAAGGATAAGATGTCATTATATATACAACTAGGATTTGTGCTTCATTTGTAATTTTATTTGTAACAATGTATGTTAATGTCAGTTAGCTTTTCTTTAATATCTGATTAAAAATACTATTTGCAGTAACTCCATTTACATTAGCTTAATTATTCTTTTTTTTGAGGATGAAGACTCGGACTCTTTTTTTTCAGGGATGAAGATTTTGGAAACAAGTGATAATTTTTCAAGTAAGAGTGTCGATCTACCTTCTATCGTGACTCTCAGTTGCATATTATAAGTTAGATCATTTGTCTTTGAATAGCGTGAGTGAAATTTTTTAATAGCAAAATGTTAATAGTTAGTAATATTATAATAAATTAGAATCTTTATTTCGTCTTTTGGTTTTAGTGTAACCCGATTTCCATTGAGTGTCAAAAGACATTAACATGTGAAAATTCTACTACTTGAAATTAACTTTCTTTCGTATTTATAAACTCAACAATGATGCATGAACTCGAGGTAAGCTATGGTTGTTTGATGCTACGAATAACTACTTTGTACCAATTTGTATATCTGCATACAATGTTTTGCTCTCATGTGATATCATCCAAGTTATGTCTTTGATATCATCATAATATAAGAAAATCACTTGACTACATAAAAGACCTAAGCACCTTATTGTGTCAAGATTTATACATCTCAACAGGCGATCGACACAGAGACCGGGCGACCGAGCCAAAGCCTAACAGCCAAGGCAGATTGGCCGATCGAGGGTCCCAGGTCGAGTCCCGATGCCGAGCGATCGCCATCTAAGGCGATCGTCTCTCGGCACCTGGCGATCGACTCTGGTGCCTGGCCAATGACGACCGCCTCATGCCACGCAAAGCCAGCATGTCTAGTCGGCGAAGGACGAAGCTCGAACAAAGACCCACGTGCAGATCCGGAAAAGGCGCCGCAGGACATGGATCGTTGACCACAGTCTGTCAGCATCTTTTCACCTACCGATAGACCCGCCGAAAGGTGCACAGTGGGACCGCCCGGGACAGCGACTCAGGATGCGTGCAGACTCCTCATTGAACCGCACAGCTGGCAGCCAGCAACAGCCGCGGACTTCAAGGCAGACAACCCATGTGCCAAAAGACGATCGCCCCTTATTATATTACAAGGAAGGCGATCGCCCGTCGGTAAAAAAGGGCATCTCAGATCCTATAAATAGAAGATTGCCTACACTTGGGAAGCTCGGAGGTTTTTCTTAGATTCAGAAGTCCAGAAGCTTGGATTTTTCGGCTTTCACTATCTTGGCAAAGCTATACACTTCGGACATATTTCTCTCTCAGCACCTCTTAACCGAAAGACAGTCAGCAGAGACGAAAACCAGAACTCCCAGCAGTTCAAGAACTCAGAACAACTCTAGTTCTTCCGGAAAGCACTCAACAGCTAGATACATAGAATCTTTTACACTCATTGTAATCGCATTCTTACATTAATATTTATACTCAAACGTATTCTTATTAATAACATCTTGCGAGAGCATTCAAGCCCGGGACTAACAATCCCGGCAAATCTTGAGTTATTTCCATTCCCTCGGACGTGCTCTCGCACCTTGTTTGTTGTCCGTCCATTCCATCAATATCTATCTCCGGATAATATTTCGGACAGCAACAATTGGCGCTAGAGGAAGGGGATCTAAACCTTCATTTTTATTCCTACCGTCTCGAAGAACACTCACTGTTCCCCGGGGCATATACTTGAAGAGACTCACTGCTCTTCAAAGAAAGCTTTCAGAATCATGACTTCTGCCTCGGCATCGAAGAAAGCCGCTGGCCGATCAATCGGACGCCTCATTCCGTCTCAATCCGAGCCCCAGCCTATGGCGGAGGGTAGCCGCGGCAAACTGAGACTCTCGATCCTGCCCCCGAGGGACGGCCCAAGCCTCTCGCTCGATCAGGTCCGAACCACGGAACAGATCGAAGGGGCCATGGCCATCATACGGGAGCGACGGAGAGCTTTTGACGCGCCGCCCGCTATAACCCCCTCGGCCATCCGCCGCGTGAGCAAACGGAAGTTCAAGGGGCTACTAGCCGAGCGATCGCCAGGAGGCCCCGATTCACAAGAAGATACGCTCGCAAGGCGGGACACCTCCGTCTTCAGCCGCCTAGGAAGCGACCCATCATGGCGACCGGGGCAGTCCGGCCCCAGCCACGAGACGACGGAGCCCGAGTCCGTCACCAGGAGTTCGGCATACCCAACTCCCAGAGGGCAGGCCAACCATCTGGCTCCTCGCCAAAGAACCGAGATCGGCGGCGACGACCTCACCGCCTACCGCGGAGTCAGGAGATCGGTACACGATCGCCTTGGCACCCGCTCCGAGAGCCAAACCACGAGCGACCAAGCTACAGCGATGGACGCGATGCAACGCTAGCTCGACGACATGAAGGCGCTCCTAGAAACTGGGGCATGTGCCAATAGTAAGATCGCCGGGCTAAGTGAGCCACTCGCGGTCCACATCGAGCTAGCCCCCGTGCAGTGTAGGATCGCTCCTCCGCAAACACCTCTGTACAAGGGAAGGTCGGATCCCAAGAGTCACCTGAGCAAGTTCCGGATCTACATGACCGGGTGTGGGGCATCAGACGCGACCAGATGCCGCATGTTCCCGCTAACGCTGGGCGACTTGGCCCATAGGTGGTACACCTCGCTACCGCCGTGATCGATCAATTCCTTTAATCAACTGGCGAACGAATTCATAGCGTACTTCGCCACCAAGGTCGCTCGGCCAGAAGGTCCCCATCGCATGATGCAGATCAGGCAAGGGGAAGAAGAGTCCGATGCAGACTACATCGACTGGGTGGACGAGATAATCCTCAACGGCGAGCCCGTAAGCGACGAGATAGCCCTATACTCGGTCCTAGGGGGATTCCATGGTCTTTCGCCTATGTTCAGGCATCTTACGAAGGACCTCCCCCCGACCTACGCGATCTTCCGTGCCAAAGCCGCAGACTTTCTGGCCAGGCAAAGGTTACTTTTTAACCTATGAGCAGCGCGATCGGCGACCGAACGATGATCACTAGTCTTCCAACCCGATTGCCATTATCAAGCAACATCTCTGAAACTGGAGGACTTGCTCGCCATCTACAGTTCATCATCTAACATGTTGGACTAAGGCACGAGATCGCCTCCCCCGCATAACGTACACCGTCGAAGGTCGGCATTTAACATGAGGATTCGAGGTGGAAGAGTGCAGCCATGGTCCTGGTGGTCGATGGAACCGACTGTTTCGGCCATGCAAGTTTCCTTTGGTCTGAGATCGCTCGCCCTTCATTTAAATACGAGGCGGGCGTAGCCGAAGGACCCTCCAAGCTAATCAGTGGACACCCTCAAAGGTTCATCATCTAACTTGGTGAACCCGGACAATACGACGCGTCCCTACCCCCGTCTCAACATATAATGTCGAGGATTGCCATCTAACATGACGATCCGAGGTAGAAAAGAGCTAACAAGTCGCGGACGTGGAGTCGATTAATCTGACGACGCCCCACGCAAGGATTCCTCCAGACCAAGACCGCACGCCCTTCGTTTAAATACGAGGCGAGACGCAGCCTAACGGAGGACCCTCACAATAAAATAAGTCACAAGACAGATAATGTCGCTCGCGCACAAGACACGGTCATGGAGGTCGGTCCATCGAACTCCGCGACTGTGCACGATTCTTCGATGACGAAACAATCAGCTTTCTACGAGGGATCGGCAAATTTGAAAATTGCAGGTACAAGACCGAAGATAGCTCGCCAATCGACCAGATCGCCAAATTTTGAGACCAAAGTCCGCTCAACGGATCAGTATGTTGGGATCAGTATGTCGATCGATAGAGCTTCAATTCATTAGTTGTATGTTCATACAAGCACTTCATCATCTTTGCGGAAAAATGGTGCATTTGTCGAACCATTGGTAATCAGCACATATCTGGATAGACCTCAGGTACGTGACATTATGTTAGTTCCGTACGTAAGTAAGCACTCGTACGCTACTGGTTTCGTTAATGTACATAACTATACCTGCTAGTCTAGGACAATGGCTCTGTCCAGGCTTTACATATGTTGTTTGACCAGTCAACGTACGTTAGTATGTTGCTATAATGCTATTACGTAATTTTTCAATGTTATGTACGTAATTCCTAATTTGTATATATAAATGAGCACAGCGGATTTAGTCGGGAATTTTATCATTCTTCTCTCCATTCTGGGCGATTTCGAGTGGAACTTCGAGGCTTTAACTTTTGGGCACTTTAGGGCATTATATCGAGGATATCTATGTCTATCCAAGATTAATCTTTTTTTGTTTATATTCATATCAAGGTATTGACTTCCTTAGAGCCCTAACTTGTAGATTTTTATGGTTTTGGGTAATTTATCTAATTAGTTTGAATCTATTGTTGTCGTCATTCGATGAATATTATATCACAAGTTACTCATGTTTCTTGTATTGTTATGGATACGAAATGGTTATAGATCGTAGTGTTGAATGGTTGTGGTATCTTTGTCGTTGGGTTCGTTAAAATGTCTAGGTGAGGGCTTCAGGAGTATTTTTTATTCGGTTGATTTCGTTAGTGTTAATTGAGCGTTGTAATTGTGTTAATTTCGAGAATCTTGTGAAGAACTTGGTCTGAATCATTCCATGTAGGCGTCTCTTCATTTTCTTCATTTGTATGCCTTCAAGGCAAATATTGAATTATATGTTGTGTACTTATGCATTTACAAATGTGAATGAGAAGTGCATACGAGTGAGAAAGCAAACCAATGTATCTAGGGATGTTTGGTGGGTCGTATAGGGTTTCGTAACTTGAGGAGTGGAAAACGGATAATCTTTAAGTGTTTGCATTTGTCTTGGGCTAGTGAATTCCCAACAAATTATTGAAAGAATAATTCGGAATATTGAAATGCTTTTGTGAAAATAAGATAAGTATATTTCATATGGTTATATACATGCACTAGTGATTCTAGCACTAACCCCTTCGATAAAATGCCTTTTATGCATTTCAGGTGATTGTCCATTTGTGGAGCCGGCAGGACGCACGTGGGAATGATGGACAACAAGATGTTAAGTGGCTCACGTGGTGTTGTATCGATTATGTTGTCTAGTGTAGGTGTGTTGGATTTATGATTACTCGAGTACACTTTACGTATTGTTATGGTGGAAATCCGGTGTAGCGTTTGGGATATTTTACAGTAGTATTGGTTTTTAACAAACTGTTATTTGGTTGAGTTCGTGACCTAGCTGTTATTTAAACGATATGTTTGGTTTATGGATTCTGTATTTATGTATGTTTGGTGTTGCCTGGTATACCTTCACGAGAGGTTCTATGGTGTCTAATAGCACTAGTTGTGTTGTTCGCCAAACACTGTGTCACAAACCTAAATTATTTCCAAAAACTCAATACAACAATTCTCCTCCAAACTAAATCGATCAAATCCAATATAAACACCTATTAAGCGTAAACCCTAAGCATAATCATCGCAAATCATATCACAAAATCTCAATCAAAGAAGGTCCACACCAAACTCAAAGATTGAAAAATAACTTAAATACACTTGTGTGGACCAACAATCTTTCCATACAACACAACCATCAAGCTACAACATATCCAGTAATTAGATTTTACCTCAACTTTGAAAAATCTTGAATCGGACGATAGACTCTTCTAAATCCTCCAACGAATTGATATATCAAGTTAGATAAGGATGCAAGATAACCATTTAATATCAAATCGGTATTTAAGGTCCGAAGAGAGGTGAAAGAGGGCTGAAAATAGAGGGAAACTCATCTCAAACGCTTACACAATGTAACACCCCCAAGTTATTCTGGGTATATTACAACACCGTGAGCCCCTCTGTGGGACCCGCAAGGCAATACAAACGCGGAACCTTGAATTTCGACCGATGAGGTCTAAACATAATCCAGTAGAAGGCAATAAAAAAGACAACTAGGGGAATTATCAATTCGACAGAATATAATACATCGGTAATTAAAACCCAGGGCAACACAGGCCAAAACATAAAGAACATTTGAAGCACTACTCGAGTGTTCATAACCATTTCAAGTACAACAATACAGAATGATAAAATACAAAATACAGACAGAGACAAGACACATCATCACTCTTGTCCATCATCTTCGTGCCGACCCGGTACGTGTAATACCCACATTTTTTCGCTTCCATTTCGTTCGACCGTATCGACTCGATTATGTTCGTTGATGATCCTGACCTTGTGTTGTTTCTCACCTTTGTCATTCGAGCGAGTTCTGATATTGTCCCTAATTGATCTGTATATCGTTGTGATCTTTCCAAGTTCGGATCGATTTTCTGTGAACCGTGTGCGAAATTAACACCTCGTGGTTCCTACAAGTTTATTGATGTCTTGATTTGAGGTGTGAACGTCAGAGTTGATCGTTGTTGTTCGATCATTGCGATTCGTTCGTTGTTGTTCAATCATTATTGTTTGATCTCGTAATCGTGATTATTGAACATATGGCCCACTTCGTAAATTCCAAAAGTGTTGGGAAATTGTCTTCATATTTGATCTTCCAAATCTTTGAGTTACTGGAATTTCATGCCTTCCAGTGTTGGATTCATGATTTGATTTTTTGCTGCTCGGTTTTATCAACCGCAGTGATTCATACTCATTGCTTTTCGTAAGCATTCTTGTGTATTGAATCGGATCGTAGTAGCCTTATACTACATGGAGCTCTAGTGTGTTGTCGAGAGTCGCTTTTCTTTTATTTTAAGTTTCGGGACGAAACTTATTTTTAGGGGGGTAGAAGTAATACCCACTATTTTCATTCCGGTTAATTTGGATTTTTCTTCGGATATTTCCCGGTTGCCGAGCACTGATGTTATTTTCTCGACAACTAATTTTGAATATATGGCCGTATGGGATGATTTGTTATCCGTTGTTTCCATTTCGGATGGTTGATGTTGTCCACGAGCGTCTTGTCGTGTTTGTTCCGTGTGTTTTTGGACAATCGAGTCATCGAGTCATGGCGGCTGGGCACTGGCTGGACGGGTGCGGGCACTGGCCGGACGGGTGCGGCAGGAACCGGCATAGCGCACGCTACGGACGGAAGGCTGCGCACGCTAGTCGGCCGAGGCAGCAGGGGCAGAGAGGTTTCTGGACTTCGGGCGGATAGCAGGTAGCGCACGCTATCGGTCACTGCGCGCGCTAATCGGTAGGCGTAGCGCAAGCTATTTGTCCGACCAGCGCATGCTATTGGGTAGGGCAGAGAGGTTTTCGAGGTTTTGGACTCGGGGAGAATCGACAGGTAGCGCACGCTATTGTCGATCACTGCGAGCGCTAGTCGGCAGATGTAGCGCACGCTATCGGACGCCCAACGCATGCTACCTGGCCGAGCAGTTTAGTCCGGGAGGTTCTGTACGGGTCGGATAGCGCATGCTAGTGTCGGCGCAGCGCGCGCTACCGCGGTCGGACAAGAAGGTTCTGGACGGCAGGGTGGTCGGCAGGATTAAGTCAATGCAGGCCCCGACGGTTCTCGGCCGAGACCGCCCGTTAGCGTACGTTAGCTCGGAAGCTTAGCGCACGCTAGTGCGCACCAGTATAAATATGATTGAGCAGTCATATTTGTAATATCCGGAATTTCTACTACAGCTGTTTGATATTATTTTATCCGAGTTATATTGTACAGCGTGGAATCTGTACAGTAGGGATAAAATAAATAAAGGACTGAGATGTCAGTATCGGTATAATTGTCGTATCTGGTCGACAGTTACATTTGAGGATATCGTGTATCAGGTTATCGTACTTTCGATATAGAGTATATCGTATAAGAATATTATTGGATTCAGCGTTTGTGTTCAGTGTGTCTTATGTTCGTTTTTGGTACGTCAAGATGTTGGACAGAATTTGCGGAAAATGGCTAAGTATTCGTTAGCGCACGCTACTGGGTACAGGTAGCGCACGCTACGAAGTATTGATAGCGTATGCTAAGAGGTTCGGTTACGTACGCTAAGGAGGACCCCTAACGTGCGTAACGACTTGCTGGGTTAGTTCCGGAAGGTGGCCGACAGGTAGGCCCAGGTTGATTTTTATATTCAGTTAGCGCACGCTAACGTATGTTGGTTAGCGCACGCTAACATCAGATCGCCAATAATGGAATCTTAGCTTTCGGCGGGTGGACCCGGCCACTTGCGACGCGTGTCCAGATAAGGTCAGCGGGTGTTTGTCATGTAGGACTAGCGCATGCTAAACCGTATAGCTAGCGCACGCTAATTCCAGATCGGTCAAAGGAATCCCGATAATCGCGGATGCTTTCGGCATGTGGGGGCACGAGTGGTAGGTGTGTACTGTAGCAAGTCAACTTCGGATAGCGCACGCTAAGGTCAGTGACTTGCGTACGCTAAGCAGGATGTTTTACGTACGTTAATGCATGGGCATTACGTACGTAAGCTAGTTTACGAAGCGAGGCAGTAGCCTCTGGGCTTCGATAGCACAGGCTAACAAAGTCAGTTAGCACACGCTAAGGCGGTAGTGCGCGCTAAACATGAGATGTTAGCGCACGCTAATAATGAATATTATAAAAGGGGACAGAAGGGTGCTGAGAAGCATTTCGTCATTTTTTCTTCTTTCAGTCGAGAGAGAGAGAGTTGGGATATATTTAAGGTTCCCAAACACTGTATAATGATAATCCTTAACAACATAAGATTGAGAGCTTGGATTCAAGCCTTGTTCTTCAAGATGTTCATGACTCTTTGGATGGAGTTCTAGTGTCCTTCTTTTTGGTTCGTCTAAACCAGGTAATCTTCGTATTCCTTTGTTAATGGTTCGTTTTTCTTGGATGATTTCATGTAAGGAGCATGTTGGTTAATCATATGATGATGTTATATGAGATTCAATGGAATTTTGATAAGAGTTTCGGATGTTAGTTAAGATTCTTCATACTGTAAGGATGTTAATTCATTTAACCCGAACTAAGAGGGATTTCTGAATCTTGGTAATTATATTGGTTGATTTAGATGAGATGAATCATGATACTAGGTTGAATTCCAGATTTAGCATGATACGATCCTTGTTATCGAGTCGGTTTGATTGTTGATGTTGTTATTGATATATGGACATTGGCATGATTATGGTGATAATTATGGGGTCGTTCATCTTCAAGAGATTTGGAGATTTATGTCTCCCTTCATTCGGATTCGTAGTCGCAATATGTGAGTCGATGTTTGGAATGCATGCCACTGTACAGCATTAGCGCACGTTAAGCTTATTGGCTAGCGCACGCTAACGGGACAACTTAGCGCACGCTACGTTATGCGTTTAACGTGCGCTAAGTAGACAGACAGTGCAGTATTTTTGTGTTTTGATTATGAATTCGTGATGGTTTGACTGGGTTGGTTCTGACTGTGTTCATTCGAGGTTGTGTTGAACCGTTGAGTTCGACTGGTTAGTTTTGTTAGTTGTTGATTGTTATCGGATATGTGTTATTTGATTTCTTCGATAGGTTGAGATTATTGATCGGTGGTTATAACCGGATATTGCGGTCGTGTTCGAGTATGTCCATTGTATTGCTTTTGATCGGGGTTGAGGAGCTCGTAGACAAAGGCAATGTGTTCGGCAGCAGCTTCGTGGTATCGGTATCGAGGCAAGTTATTACTTGCTCAGTTATAATATTTAATGAATGGTTTCAGTTTCATTTCGTTCATAATGCATATAGCAATGATTATTATTATGAACTCTGGGTATTCGGATCGCATATCGTTCTTTCGATTCTGGGAGGTAAATCATAATGTATATGCTTTATCTCAGTTATTGGTATGTTCGAGTATCGAGGTTACATTATGGTAAAGACGAGGACATGAGTATCTATAGTTCATTGTACGTTTGGATCGCCGAGCATTGAGGATAATCGTCGGTGATGATTGGACATTGAGGTTGCTCCCGAAGGACTCGAGGCAAGTATTCCATATTGATTATGGTTTAATGTTATTTATTTTGGTCTCTTACATTTTCTTTCATGTTGTTGAACATGGAGTCGTCCTAGTAAATTGTCATGTTGTCGTGCATGTTATGTTGTTCATGTTGATGAACGTGTTGATTTGCATATGTGTACGCATATTGTGTTGTTCATGTTGTGTAAATAATCCGATGAGATTATGAGGATCTATGCTGAGGGCGCTGGATCGAATGTCCACCATGCGTTGGTTCGACGGGATCATCATGGGATATATGCTGAGGGCGCTGGATCGCTGGACAGGTTTTCCACCATGCGTTGGTCCGACGGGATCATCATGGGGATATATGCTGAGGGCGCTGGATCGTTGGATTACCCAGTATTGTGTTATTGTTGTGCATATGTATATTGTTGGTTATCCACCTCGTGTTGATCTTGTAGGATCATCTTGGGATCTATGCTGAGGGCGCTGGATCATGGGATTTCCATTGAGTATACATAGTCGTTATTGTTTTTGAGCATATTTGACGTTGTCACATGAGTATGCATTTGTAGGTCTTGTGTTAGGACCTTGTCCGTATTGCATTGATCTGATCTCGGATTAGACTGATATGATTGTCGTGGCACATCATATCTCGAGGTATGTTCCATATTTTCTTTGGTCTTGTCTTTGGTGGACAATCGGTTATCGTCTTAGGATTTGATGATATTATTCGATGGATCGTATTGGTCAGAAATGGTAGATTTCCGTATCGTGAGTTGGTTATGATAGTTTGAGGATCTTGAGTATTTTTTGAGGTACAATACAAATATTATGTTCGAGTTTATTGGTTAATCGAGTACAGGATGTGAAATGTGATAATGGTTATTCTGATGAGAATTACTTGAGTAAGTAAAGTTATGGCGGTAAGATTACGTTGGACGTATTCTTATGTTGTATTCTCATTGGTATGTTATTATTAATGTGATGTGACAGTTATCATTGTTGGATATTATGGCTGACCCCGTCGTGGGATTTCTTTTTAGGTTCTTGGAGTATCAAGCTTGTAGCGGTCGTGAAGAGATGAGCTTCCCGGAGGATACTGGCTAGGACATGTTCTGTGCATTGAGTTTCTTGATTGGCTCTTGTATTCCGCTGCTAGAGTATCTTTTGGTTAGTCTTTTTCCGCTGCGTGAGTATTTTGAGACGCTCTTTTGGTATCTGGTAACTGAGGTTACTTTGGAAACCATTTTCTAAACTTTTGAGTTTCGGCCGTTTGGCCTTGTGATTTCAAATGAGTTTTTCCGACGGTTTCTGATAAATGGATTTTTATAAGTCTTTGTGAATTTTTACAGATAGTACCGTCGTTGGCCTCTTGTGCATTTGTAAATGTTTGCGAAAATTTCTTTTAGCCTTGTGGGTTCTATATCGGGGCCCACAGTGCTGTAATATTTCCGGTTAAATCTGGGGGTGTTACAGAATATGGTATCGGAGCTTAGGTTGAGAAAACCTAGGCATTTGGGTCGAGTTGGGTCGTGTTTTTGTTGAGTCATTCGAGTTGTCGATTGAAAAATATTAGAGCCGTGAGTCTTTGTTGTTCACTCAGGCTTGTGCGTTATCGGATTTGCCAGTATCGTACTGGGCTTGTTATAACTTTTCCAAATGGTGTTAACGAGATTCTCTGGAATGAGATGTATTGTGTTCTTGAGTCGAACTGATTTGGCAAATGTGTGTTTTGATAATATCCATGTCGAGTATTTTCTAGAGTCGAGACATGTGCCAGTATCACGGGGAATCGTCGGCTTCACGATCTGTAAGTATTTGGATTTTTGAATTCCATTGAGATTTATTGCCGTTCTAAGTTGATATGTTTTGAGATTCAGCAGATATCATGCGTTACAGTATGAGATGTCAGAGTGAGACAGGATTGATGATCTTGAGAAACTATGATTTTGGAAATCAGTATGTTGGTTAGATTTTGGAACGGAATTGTGCATTTGGGGAGAAATATTGTGCATGGTTGAGAAGAACATGTAGCATGTTAATTCATTTTGAGATATATGAACTGCTTTTGATCATTTGAAAATGATACCTTTCAAAATGAATGTTTTACGGATGTTTTATGGAAAATGATTTTTGGGCCGAGACCCAATCGATTTTGAAATAGTTTTGTAACTCAGGACTTGGAGTCCGAAAAGAGTTTTCTACTTTTTAAACTTCTTGTAATGCGGAACAAGATACGGGCTAAGACCCTAATGTTTCAAAAGAAAGCTTTTCTGTTTTCTAAAACTCCGGAGATTTGTAAAACACTTTACCAATCGTTTTTATTTCCGCCTTTTGAGGTTTTTGGTTTACTTGTTCAAATGGAACTTCTCGGGAAGTCTTTCGCTGTGTTTGATTTGTTGATTTGTTTCAATATTTTGTCATATCATATTTGAGGTGATCCAGGATGGATTAAGGATTGACGCTAAGTAGTAGTATGGAGAGGAGTTTTTATCAGATCCTATATATTTGAGATTTTGGAACTCTATCGTGTGGTTTTCTGATGGAATATCAGTGGATATTGGTGACGAGCCGAAGTGGTATACAGGAGTATGGATATGCACAAGCATTTGCATAAATTCCATTTTATTTAATCGTGTCTATTCGAAAAGAATTTTTATCGAGAACTTGGCACCAGCGAGCCGATTTAATTTTAAAATTGATTTCGTGGTCTTACGAAAATTTATGTTTTGAGTTTTCAAACTCTTGAAAGAACTTTCTAAAATTGTCTTCGTGACAAGAATATATGATTTCAAACTGGTTTTGAAAATGTGATTGATGTACATACACATTTAGTGCATCGGGCATATCATATCGATGGTACAAGGAACAGAGATTCGAAGTTTAGTATGGTAGATTGGTTATGCAAGGATGATCGGTTGTTTGATCAGATAAGAGAAATATACTGTGTGTTGTAGATTCATGTGCAGGATGTAAATTTGGAACTTTGGACTTTGTAAAAACCGGGACATACATGCTATGTGAGTCCATGGGTGCGGTAGTAGCGCAATCTTACCATAGTGATCTTTGAATGATTTCTTTGTAAGTGTAAATTTGGGGATGGTGACCCCATGCTGGTTGTTTTGGATATTGAGTGGTCGTTCCCACTCCTTGTATGAATTGATATGTTAGTCGATTTGCGATTCGTTATTCGTATGCCGAGGGAAATGTTCGCCAGTTGGGTATGTTTATTGAGATCTACTATACGTGATTGATTTGTCGTTTTGAGAATGTTATTCTTTCGTATATCTATTTCTGTGGTTCTGTGTTGATCGTGTTGGAGTTTACCGTGTGAAGGTATTCTCGATTTTCGTTGATCGTTCGTCAGTAATATTAGAGTTTATCACGTTGATGATATTCTCGAGTGTGTTTTGACCTCTGGTTGGTCATATTGGAATTTATCATGTCGATGATAAATTCGGTTGATTGTTGATCATTGTTGGTGATCATCTGAGCGTTCGGATTTTGTGTCGGTGCCTCAGGATTCGTGTTGTTTTGGGTAGTTGTTTCACATATATATCGGATATTATTCGTTTTATCAGAATTGGAATTTGATCATGTGATCAGGCAGACAGGATTTGATTCGGGCAGACTGTTTTATCCGAAGATGATATATTTTGTTGAGACTCAGGGAATTGTGATCGTAAGGGTATTGAGACTGTACAGTGAGATCGCTTGCTAGTATCTCAGGAGATCGTCGACCTGCATATTTGTAAGTATGATCGTTTGGTTATTCGATGATGACGATAATTGATCGTTGTCGTGATGGTTTTGGGATATTTTGGGTCGAAAGGTATGTTTGTTTGTTTTATGACGGATTGCAAGTTTCGAGGACGAAACTTATTTTAAGTGGTGTAGAATGTAATATCCGGAATTTCTACTACAACTGTTTGATATTATTTTATCCGAGTTATATTGTACAGCATTGAATCTGTACAGTAGGGATAAAATAAATAAAGGACTGAGATGTCAGTATCGGTATAATTGTCGTATCTGGTCGACAGTTACATTTGAGGATATCGTGTATCAGGTTATCGTACTTTCGATATAGAGTATATCGTATAAGAATATTATTGGATTCAGCGTTTGTGTTCAGTGTGTCTTATGTTCGTTTTTGGTACGTCAAGATGTTGGACAGAATTTGCGGAAAATGGCTAAGTGTTCGTTAGCGCACGCTACTGGGTACACGTAGCGCACGCTACGAAGTATTGATAGCGTACGCTAAGAGGTTCGGTTAAGTACGCTAAGGAGGACCCCTAACGTACGTAACGACTTGCTGGGTTAGTTCCGGAAGGTGGACGACAGGTAGGCCCAAGTTGATTTTTATATTCAGTTAGCGCACGCTAACGTATGTTGGTTAGCGCACGCTAACATCAGATCGCCAATAATGGAATCTTAGCTTTCGGCGGGTGGACCCGGCCACTTGCGACGCGTGTCCAGATAAGGTCAGCGGGTGTTTGTCATGTAGGACTAGCGCACGCTAAACCGTATGGCTAGCGCACGCTAATTCCAGATCGGTCAAAGGAATCCCGATAATCGCGGATGCTTTCGGCATGTGGGGGCACGAGTGGTAGGTGTGTACTGTAGCAAGTCAACTTCGGATAGCGCACGCTAAGGTCAGTGACTTGCGTACGCTAAGCAGGATGTTTTACGTACGTTAATGCATGGGCATTACGTATGTAAGCTAGTTTACGAAGCGAGGCAGTAGCCTCTGGGCTTCGATAGCGCACGCTAACAAAGTCAGTTAGCGCACGCTAAGGCGGTAGTGCGCGCTAAACATGAGATGTTAGCGCACGCTAATAATGAATATTATAAAAGGGGACAGAAGGGTGCTGAGAAGCATTTCATCATTTTTTCTTATTTCAGTCGAGAGAGAGAGAGAGAGTTGGGATATATTTGAGGTTCCCAAACATTGTATAATGATAATCCTTAACAACATTAGATTGAGAGCTTGGATTCAAGCCTTGTTCTTCAAGATGTTCATGACTCTTTGGATGGAGTTCTAGTGTCCTTCTTTTTGGTTCGTCTAAACCAGGTAATCTTAGTATTCCTTTGTTAATGGTTCGTTTTTCTTGGATGATTTCATGTAAGGAGCATGTTGGATAATCATATGATGATGTTATATGAGATTCAATGGAATTTTGATAAGAGTTTCGGATGTTAGTTAAGATTCTTCATACTGTAAGGATGTTAATTCATTTAACCCAAACTAAGAGGGATTTATGAATCTTGGTAATTATATTGGTTGATTTAGATGAGATGAATCATGATACTAGGTTGAATTCCAGATTTAGCATGATACGATCCTTGTTATCGAGTCGGTTTGATTGTTGATGTTGTTATTGATATATGGACATTGGCATGATTATGGTGATAATTATGGGGTCGTTCATCTTCAAGAGATTTGGAGATTTATGTCTCCCTTCATTCGGATTCGTAGTCGCAAGATGTGAGTCGATGTTTGGAATGCATGCCACTGTACAGCATTAGCGCACGTTAAGCTTATTGGCTAGTGCACGCTAACGGGACAACTTAGCGCACGCTACGTTATGCATTTAACGTGCGCTAAGTAGACAGACAGTGCAGTATTTTTGTGTTTTGATTATGAATTCGTGATGGTTTCACTGGGTTGGTTCTGACTGTGTTTATTCGAGGTTGTGTTGAACCGTTGAGTTCGATTGGTTAGTTTTGTTAGTTGTTGATTGTTATCGGATATGTGTTATTTGATTTCTTCGATAGGTTGAGAATATTGATCGGTGGTTATAACCGGATATTGCGGTCGTGTTCGAGTATGTCCATTGTATTGCTTTTGATCGGGGTTGAGGAGCTCGTAGACAAAGGCAATGTGTTCGGCAGCAGCTTCGTGGTATCGGTATCGAGGCAAGTTATTACTTGCTCAGTTATAATATTTAATGAATGGTTTCAGTTTCATTTCGTTCATAATGCATATAGCGATGATTATTACTATGAACTCTGGGTATTCGGATCGCATATCGTTCTTTCGATTCTGGGAGGTAAATCATAATGTATATGCTTTATCTCAGTTATTGGTATGTTCGAGTATCGAGGTTACATTATGGTAAAGACGAGGACATGAGTATCTATAGTTCATTGTACGTTTGGATCGCCGAGTATTGAGGATAATCGTCGGTGATGATTGGACATCGAGGTTGCTCCCGAAGGACTCGGGGAAAGTATTCCATATTGATTATAGTTTAATGTTATTTATTTTGGTCTCTTACATTTTCTTTCATGTTGTTGAACATGGAGTCGTCCTAGTAAATTGTCATGTTGTCGTGCATGTTATGTTGTTCATGTTGATGAACGTGTTGATTTGCATATGTGTACGCATATTGTGTTGTTCATGTTGTGTAAATAATCCGATGGGATTATGAGGATCTATGCTGAGGGCGCTGGATCGAATGTCCACCATGCGTTGGTTCGACGGGATCATCATGGGATCTATGCTGAGGGCGCTGGATCGCTGGACAGGTTTTCCACCATGCGTTGGTCCGACGGGATCATCATGGGGATCTATGCTGAGGGCGCTGGATCGTTGGATTACCCAGTATTGTGTTATTGTTGTGCATATGTATATTGTTGGTTATCCACCTCGTGTTGATCTTGTAGGATCATCTTGGGATCTATGCTGAGGGCGCTGGATCATGGGATCTCAATTGAGTATACATAGTCGTTATTGTTTTTGAGCATATTTGACGTTGTCATATGAGTATGCATTTGTAGGTCTTGTGTTAGGACCTTGTCCGTATTGCATTGATCTGATCTCGGATTAGACTGATATGATTGTCGTGGCACATCATATCTCGAGGTATGTTCCATATTTTCTTTGGTCTTGTCTTTGGTGGACAATCGGTTATCGTCTTGGGATTTGATGATATTATTCGATGGATCGTATTGGTCAGAAATGGTAGATTTCCGTATCGTGAGTTGGTTATGATAGTTTGAGGATCTTGAGTATTGTTTGAGGTACAATACAGGTATTATGTTCGAGTTTATTGGTTAATCGAGTACAGGATATGAAATGTGATAATGGTTATTCTGATGAGAATTACTTGAGTAAGTAAAGTTATGGCGGTAAGATTACGTTGGACGTATTCTTATGTTATATTCTCATTGGTATGTTATTATTAATGTGATGTGACGGTTATCATTGTTGGATATTATGGCTGACCCCGTCGTGAGATTTCTTTTTAGGTTCTTGGAGTATCAAGCTTGTAGCAGTCGTGAAGAGATGAGCTTCCCGGAGGATACTGGCTAGGACATGTTCTGTGCATTGAGTTTCTTAATTGGCTCTTGTATTCCGCTGCTAGAGTATCTTTTGGTTAGTCTTTTTCCGCTGCGTGAGTATTTTGAGACGCTCTTTTGGTATCTGGTAACTGAGGTTACTTTGGAAACCATTTTCTAAACTTTTGAGTTTCGGCCGTTTGGCCTTGTGATTTCAAATGAGTTTTTCCGACGGTTTCTGATAAATGGATTTTTATAAGTCTTTGTGAATTTTTACAGATAGTACCGTCGTTGGCCTCTTGGGCATTTGTAAATGTTTGCGAAAATTTCTTTTAGCCTTGTGGGTTCCATATCGGGGCCCACGGCGCTGTAATATTTCCGGTTAAATCTGGGGGTGTTACAATATTTTCACTCGTTTTTTTTCATTTCTCTCGTCTTCTTCTGTGGCTGGAGCTTGGAGGTCAGGAAGGCAGGTTGTCAAGCAATTAATCCACGAAGTTTGGGAGTTCATATCATCGATTAATCACTCCATAACATCCTTTGATCAAGCGAATCAGGGTAAGTTTTCCTAGAACCTTAATTTTTGGAAAATTGGGGGTTTTGCTTGATTTCGCCCGTTTGATCTGTAATAACCCAGATTAGTGATGGATTATTGATTATTAAGTCATATTATACCAATTTCCTTGGTTGTTCCTTGGTTCTATCTCTAAAGATTCGTCGTTTTGTTGAGTTCTCAATCAACACCTTCAAGGTGTCCAGTGAAAGTTCTTGGGGGTGGTGGTGGTGGGGGGGGGGGGGGTTGGGTTGGGTGTTCTACGATTATTCTTCTCAGTACGATCGTTTATTATTGATGACATGATAGTAGGGTCAGGTTCCTTGCGAAGAACTTGAGTCGGAACTCATCCGTTCGTCGTTTCCCGATCGGTTGTGTTACCGTTGTTCCTGCCGGAGAATTGTAGGTGTTCGAGGTTACCCGGTTGAGCCGTATTCGTAGGAGTATTGATAAGTGTCAGTTTTATACACTTATCCATGGTTTGTATCGATAAATTTCACCCATAATTGAGCTAGTCTACTTGTTTTTTACTTTTAATTAATTAGTTTTTAATAATTTTATTTTTATCGGATGATGATGTAAATCTAGTCTTAATCAGATTAAATAACTGATTTACTCAAGAAATAACATGTTTATTAAATATTATCTTTGTTGAATTTTAATATATTCATGTTGTAGGGCTTTCCGAGACGAATTCGGCAGTCTTTCCGGATTCAAAATCAGAGTTATATATCAAAAGTTATCATCCGAAGAAGATTTGGGGCAAAAACGCAAAGTCTGAGAAATTCTGGGCTGAAAACGTAACTCTCAAAGCAACCAGTGAGCAAATTGACGAAGCCAAGTTACGGCCGTAACTACTGAATGTTACGGCCGTAAGTCATCCAAGTTACGGCCGTAACTCCTTAATGTTACGGCCGTAACTCTTGACAGATTGTTAAAATTTGTCTAATTTTTTATACTTTTTGTGTATTATTGAGGGGATGGCTGGCATTGATCCGATCCGTTGTAATAATGCTGTAGTTTTGGAGCTATTAGATGACTTTAGGTGTATAAATAGACCCCTTAGATCCTTCATCATTCATCATTCATCATTCATCTTATAATTTTTCACTTTTTGTAATCTTTTCTTTTTGTGTGAAGAACACACTTGTGTTCTTGAGTGATTTGTGTGAGTGTGGTATCGCATATGTTGTTCAGAGAGTTTATTGCTTCTTTCTCCTTTATCTACTAAGGGAGTGAGGATCAATTCTTTCTCTTGATTCAACTAATAATGACCACACAAGCTTGTATTATGTATATTAAACCCTTCATGGGCTAAGTTACCTTTAGATGGGATTATAAACAAGGTTAGTCATGTTATTTATGTTTGTATAAAGATCTATTGTGAATTACTTATTATTGTGTGTGATTTTCATTGTTTTAACAATCTTTATTTATTTGGCCAATAAATGACGATATTTATGGTCTTCATATGTTTCGAAAGAAAATATGTTTGATTAGATCAAGTGATCTTCACTCTAAATTGTTCTAGGGGATAGAAATATACCTCTAGACCTTAGATGATTCTTTGAGTTATTTTCATAAATCCTAATGCTATGTATTGAAGCCAATCAACATAGAAATATAGTGGATTGATTCAATATGTAAGGGGCGTTTTATAGTTCGAAAGAGAAACCGTCTTTTTAAGGAAAATCGAATCTACACAACATAATAAGTAAATTCATCTTATGATCTCCTATACATCTTCTATAACTAATGACGAACTAAGTTTGTAATCCCAACTATTTCATTTTATCGTTAATCAATCTATTATTATTGCAATCTTTTTATTTCCTTAAAATATTAGAACTATTATTGCATTATCTTTGCAATTATTAAACCAAACTCGTTAATTGCGTGTTTCACTCATCTTAGTATCTATAAAAATAGACTAATAGTGTATAATTCAAATTATAACCAAACTTCCTCGTGGGATCGATAAACCGGACTCAAAAAGTCCACTTTACTACTTGATACGATATCGTGCACTTGCGATATTTACACTAAGAACGTCTCAAGTTTTTGGCGCCATTGCCGGGGAAGTATAAGTTATATTTGAAATCTTACATTGTAAACTATTTTTATAGGTACAAATTTCTCGACATTGTAACTTAGTACTCAATTGTGTTTGTCCGGTCAAGTGGCAGATAACGGTACTCCGTGACTATTAAATTCGGATTTTTCAGTTTCCCACAACAACTGATATTTGTAGATATTTTCTTCAATTATTATCATTGTCTTTTTATTTATTTTTTTATCATGGAAGAATCTTTGAATAAAATCGAAAAAAGATTTCCCTTTCTAAGCAAAAATGTCATTATAAAGATTTATAAGACGAGACTTGAAAGGATGAGGTTGCTTATGAATAAAAGCATACCTTTTGACATAAGATTCATAATTGAAGCCAAAGTAAGAATAGAGGGTGAATTCACAGAAACGCCGACTAGATTTTTACCAGGGCTTGGAAAAAGTTCATATGCAAAGAAACGACGAGCAAAGATGATAGCCGTTTGCTATAAATGTGCTAGATGGAACTGTAATTTGAAATGTCGATCTTTAGGAATTCCATCTACAAACAGAGAAGATAAAATTCAGTTCATTAAGGATGGTCTGAATAAAGAGAATTTAGATAATATCAAAATTTCTCTTGACACGCATCCTAGTGGACTCGTACATTACGGAATTCGATGTTTTTGGAATAAATTCAAACCAGAATATGAACAACGTCTTGGGAATATGACGTTAAAAGACCCTGTTTGCCAATTTGTAAGAAAATTGGATGGGAAGCTTCTCCCCGACTCATAGAAGGCGTTTAGGCCGTTTCTGAACGTAAAATCAGAGGAAGATGTGAGCCACAATCACAACTACTGTACATACGCGTAAGTATCATTTATTTTTGTTGTGTGGTGAGATTTTCTGAATAAAAAAATGTGATACGCGATAATTGCTTTCATTATTCTATTGAGTAGTTGAAGCGCAATCAACGCAATCACAAACTTGTTAAACAATTTTTACCTTCTTTTTATTCTATAAATAAACTTTGAACTTGTTTCTTTTATTCATCCCTCAAACTTGTACTTTTATTTTTTTTCTCTCAAAATAATTTCTTTTCAAAAAATGGAGTCATCATCTTCAACAAAAAAAATTAGCACAGTCTGCATTTTTGGTGGAGCTAGTTATGGAAAAGAGGCATGCTTTACTGAAGCAGCCCACAACTTGGGTCGTACCTTAGGACAAAAATGCATTCATGTAGTTTACAGAGGAGGAAGTCTAGGATTAATGGGACGCGCTGCTGCTTCTGCCTATATGGAAGGAGTAAGAGTGTTGGGAATAATTCCAAAACCTCTGGCTGAAAGTAAAATCACCGGGTCAACTATTGGAGATGAGTTTAGATCTGTAAATATGCAAGATCGCATAACTCATATGATAAATAATTCTGGCGCCTTTATCACACTTCCCGGTGGTTTTGGCACCCTTGAGGAACTTTTTCATGTGGTTACCAGAGCCCAGCTAAATGTTCATCAAAAACTAATAGGTCTGCTTAATGTCAATGGTCTTTTTGATGGTTTACTATCTTTCATCGACTACTCTGCTGAAAAAGGTTTTATTTCAGAGCGTTCTAAACGAATAATAGGCGTTGCAACAACACCAGAAGAACTAATCAAAAAACTCAATGAATTTGTTCCTCAACCAGATCCATCTCTAGCTAAAATTGTCTGGATGGAAGATTTTACCGTGAGAAAATGAAAAGTGGATTCATTCCTCTCCCTTTGATAACTCATATCGGACCTCTTGTATTTTTACTTTCTGTCGTGTGTAATAATCGTGCTAAATGGTGGCAGCTTAAGGAGTTTCTTCTTGATCTCTTGACGCGCATCTATTCGCGATTTATGTATTGTTATTGCTGTAATTTTTATTGTTTTTTTATATAAAAGCATTGATGGCAGCGTAAGGCGACTCTTCGGACTTTCTTGATGCGCACCTTAAAAATTGTGTTATACTTACGAGTATATTTTATTTTCTTTTGTTGTGTGCCACGTATATTTATTCTTTTGCAGATTCTAAAAGGCGTTAGCTCAAGCATCAACTTTCTTAAGAGGGAGTATTCTGCTTTTCTGCATTGATTTTTATTTTATTTTTTAAAAAACTGAGGACAGTTTTTTTTTTCAAGTTTGGGGGTGGTTTGTTTAATTATTTTGGTGTGTTTTGATTATTTTGGTTATTTGCCTTAATTTTATTTAATATATATATATATATATATAGTATTTTGACTTGTGAGATTTCTAGATCTGGCCATAACACCAATAAGTTAGCTATATACAAGCTTCTAAAATCGTTTTAACCGATAAAAAATTATATATTTCAAAAATTTTGAGCCTTAATCTCTCTTTCGAAGCCTTGTAGTTATCATATAAAATCGAGTCATTCGTTACCTTGAGAAAAGAAGAATCAGTCGGTTGATAAAAAATAGAACTGAAATTTACTTAATTTGTGGAGTTTTTGATTTTTTATGCATAAACTAAGAAATGATTTTCTGCAAAAATTCTATTCCCTAAAAAAAAGAGGAGTCATTGGTGAAAAGAGCTACACGTTAGCAAATAATGGTGTGAAAGCTATCACCTAAAAAAAATGACGAAAAGGAGAAGTGTTGAGAAACAACAGCTGCCTAATTTTGGGGGTCTTAAAATTTTGCGAAAAATAAAGGACTAACCATTGTTGGTGCGTAGCTGCCGTCTCACAGAAAATTGGTGAAAAGAGCTACACGTTAGCAAATAACGGTGTGAAAGCTATCACTAAAGGATGTAGTTTATGAGCAGATTTGAATTAATTAGCGGTTGAACTTCAATACACTCAATTTCGTGAAAAATCACAATATTTGATGACGCCAATGAAATTCTTCTTCATATTGAGTCGAAAAATAAACGAGTGATCGAGAGCAACCATTAAAGGGAGTCGTGTGTATCAGGAGTGGGAAAGAAATAATCAACATTTTGGGGGGAAAACCTTACATTTTGGAATTACAAAATAAAACCGTGTTTCAACTTCAAAATCATTAGTAGATTTATTTTGAATCTTGATTCATTTCTATCTACTGTATAAAGCTGGTTGTTGTGTATTAATGGCATTTTGATCTCCTTTTCTCTTTTTATTTTTTAATTTATGTGTGTATTAATTTTTTTATTTTTGTCTTATTTTTATTTTTATTTTTGAAGCCTGAATAAGATAGAGTCTTGCTCGGGACTAGCAAGAATTCAAGTTTGGGGGTGTGATAAGTGCCAGTTTTATACACTTATCCATGGTTTGTATCGATAAATTTCACCCATAATTGAGCTAGTCTACTCGTTTTTTACTTTTAATTAATTAGTTTTTAATAATTTTATTTTTATCGGATGATGATGTAAATCTAGTCTTAATCGGATTAAATAACTGATTTACTCAAGAAGTAACATGTTTATTAAATATTCTCTTTGTTGAATTTTGATATATTCATGTTGTAGGGCTTTCCGAGACGAATTCGGCAGTCTTTCTGGATTCAAAATCAGAGTTATATATCAAAAATTATCATTCGAAGAAGATTTGGGGCAAAAATACAAAGTCTGAGAAATTCTGGGCTGAAAACGTAACTCTCAAAGCAACCAGTGAGCAAATTGACGAAGCCAAGTTACGGCCGTAACTACAGAATGTTACGGCCGTAAGTCATCCAAGTTACGGCCGTAACTCCTTAATGTTATGGCCGTAACTCTTGACAGATTGTTAAAATTTGTCTAATTTTTTATACTTTTTGTGTATTATTGAGGGGATGGCTGGGATTGATCCGATCTATTGTAATAATGCTGAAGTTTTGGAGCTATTAGATGACTTTAGGTGTATAAATAGACCCCTTAGATCCTTCATCATTCATCATTCATCTTATAATTTTTAACTTTTTGTAATCTTTTCTTTTTGTGTGAAGAACACACTTGTGTTCTTGAGTGATTTGTGTGAGTGTGGTATAGCATATGTTGTTCAGAGAGTTTATTGCTTCTTTCTCCTTTATCTACTAAGGGAGTGAGGATCAATTCTTTCTTTTGATTCAACTAATAATGACCACACAAGCTTGTATTATGTATATTAAACCCTTCATGGGCTAAGTTACCTTTAGTTGGGATTATAAACAAGGTTAGTCATGTTATTTATGTTTGTATAAAGATCTATTGTGAATTACTTATTATTGTGTGTGATTTTCATTGTTTAACAATCTTTATTTATTTGGCCAATAAATGACTATATTTATGGTCTTCATATGTTTCGAAAGAAAATATGTTTGATTAGATCAAGTGATCTTCACTCTAAGTTGTTCTAGGGGATAGAAATATACCTCTAGACCTTAGATGATTCTTTGAGTTATTTTCATAAATCCTAATGCTATGTATTGAAGCCATTCAACATAGAAATATAATGGATTGATTCAATATGTAAGGGGCGTTTTATAGTTCGAAAGAGAAACCGTCTTTTTAAGGAAAATCGAATCTACACAACATAATAAGTAAATTCATCTTATGATCTCCTATACATCTTCTATAACTAATGACGAACTAAGTTTGTAATCCCAACTATTTCATTTTATCGTTAATCAATCTATTATTATTGCAATCTTTTTATTTCCTTAAAATATTAGAACTATTATTGCATTATCTTTGCAATTATTAAACCAAACTCTTTAATTGTGTGTTTCACTCATCTTAGGATCTATAAAAATAGACTAATAGTGTATAATTCAAATTATAACCAAACTTCCTCGTGGGATCGATAAACCGGACTCAAAAAGTCCACTTTACTACTTGATACGATATCGTGCACTTGCGATAGTTACACTAAGAACGTGTCAAGTATCTGGTATCGATTATCGAGGCAAGTATCTTGCCCATACATTACGTGTTTTGTGGATATAATGGTTGGTAATCAACGATATGTGCTAAATGAATGTTTACAACCATTTTTCAAAAGAATCGGTATATTTACAATCATGGTTTTCTTAAAAGATGATTCTTGTATTCGAGAATTGATGTGCTTAATTGACTATGTATGTTAGTGTCGAGTATAGGATTGCCTTACTTTCGGGTGATGCCATTATGTGTGATTATGTCGTCGGTAAATTTAAAGTTCAATCCTTTTGTTAAGATTGTGCGTGGAGTTATGCGGTTATGTGTGAATATGGGAGCTTGTGTGATATTAGTTGTGCCGTTTGGTGCTGTTTAGATGGTGTGATTCTTTGTTGATTATATTAGTTCTGGGTCGTGAGTATGTGTTAGATAATTTGGCCATTCTAGCAAAATACCTGGACTATATATATTGTGATTGACTCTTGAGGATTGTGGTTTTGGAAATGTGAATTGATGAGAGTTGAAAGGTTGTTCTCGGGTACTCTCACTTGGGGTTGACTCTACGGGTTCACACGGGGACTTGGTGGCTTAGCGGCTGGACCGGGTCGCGAGAGTACTTCGATGGGCATTCTCACCTGTGGTCACTCGACGGGGCGCACAGGGACTTGGTGGCTTGACGGCAGGACCGGGTCAAGAGAATTGCCAGAGTGTTTGTACTGATGATTAATTATGATATGTCCGGAGTATCACAATGTTTGGTGCTCGGGGTCGAGAGACATTATATATCGAGTCTCGGTGTTTGGAAAAAATGGCATAAGAATAATGTATTATGTGTAGTGTGTCCTTGGAAGTGAATTGAAGTGGATGATCGGGTTGTGGACCTTGTGTTTTGTGACCGGAATGGTTGGGTCGTGGACCCCGTGTTTTGTTAATGGATTTGTATTTTGGAAAATGAACTTTGGGGTTGTGACCCTAAGTGGCTTATAAGGAATTAAGAACTTTTCAATCACAAATGTTTTCAAAACTCCCGAGATTTGGAATTATTTTCAAAGTGCTTACTTGTTTCATTTGTACTTTCAAGAGTTGAACTATTATTAACTAAATGAAATACCTCGGGAAGTTCTTTCGTTATATTCTCGGAATGTGTAGTGTATGGCTCATATTTGCATTTTATACTTGTACTAGCAAAACAGTGGAGTTTTGCTAACCCCCGAGTTATCGGGGGGTGGTCTGTTCTGCATCCAGGTACATGCAGGTTTTGGGAGCAAAATACATGATCGGTGCGAAGGAAGATGGAAGACGAATGATACTAACCACATGAAGGCCAGTTTTGGGTGCAGTCTATCGGAGTTCGTTGTATGGTCTTTTCCGCTGTCGTACTTTTTGTTTGTGAGTATATTTTACCCTTGCATGGGTATGAGTCCAAACAGAGTTATGTATATTATAGTTGTATGATAATGATGTAAGATCAGATCAGTCTATTGATTCGTTATTCTATCACGTCGGTATGTAATGTATTTTGTTGTTTTGATGTCTAGCCTGGTGGATCCTCACGGAGAGCGTCTGTGGAGTATAATATTCCCGACTTGATTATGGGGGTGTTACATTTATGGTATCAGAGCTTTAGGTTGCGTAAACCTAGGCTGTCGGGTCCAGTCGGGTATTGTCGTGTCTTGTCCTGTCAGATTATGTCTGCCTAAGTTGTGTCGTGACGCGTCGTCTGAGATGTTGGCCGTGATTAGTATCAAAGTGCAGCCATCATCTTCGTTCGACCTGTGGATGTAAGTCTCCCTACTATATTGTGCCTTATGTTATACGAGCTTGTATGATTTTGTGTTATGACGTGGAGTTTAAAGGTGATTTGTGATTATGTAGCCTATACTTGTTTGATCCTCGTATGGTGCTAGAATGAAAGTGGTTCCAACGTATATGTATATATATACACATCCTGGTATAAGTCGTTTTGACAAGAGTAATGGCCTTGGTGTGGTTACGCAAAGAAAAATTCGTCAATGTGATATTTTAAAGCTTTACATGTTCACGTAAATTTTGTCTTAAAACATCCTCCAAAGGGAGGAAAAAGTTTGATTTTTGTATAATGACCTAAAGGTCGAAATGTTTTTTTTTGGAGAATTCGAATTACCGATATTTCATTTGCATTTTATATTATAAGTTTTTAAAACATGAATTTTTTAATTCAAATGAGGTCTACAAATGTACTCAAGACGTGATTCTTGCTTTTAACTTTTCGGTTTTAAATGAAAATTTTGATGGTTGCTCATGAGGTGTTGTAATTATGTAAACCGATGGCTTTGAGATTCGTATGTTGTTGTTGTTTATTGGTGACCTTCGATTCTAGTAATGTCGCATATATGTTCGCGATCATATTGCTGAATTGAAACAGTTAGCGCACGCTAAGTGTGAGGCTAGCGCACGCTAATGCAGCATGGGTAGCACACGCTAATGCAGCATGGGTAGCGCACGCTAAATATTTTTTGTAGCGAGCGTTAGTTTGCTTGGACAGAGGCTAGAGAACCGCATTTCTTTTAGCCATTATGCCTAACCTTTGTAGTCAATCACCCGTGACTGTATTATATGTGTGTTGTCTAGCAATGACAACTGTTTTGTATGAATGTGTGTTATGACTTTTCGTTGCGCTAAGTGGTAATTGATTTTGTTCAATAAATTGATAAATTATGTCTGATGTGCGTGTGTTCGAAAACGCTTTTCTGAAACTTTCATAAGTTTGTGCAAGTTGTGGAAAATCAATTTTTGAAACTACTTTGACGGTGCGATTAGTCGGCGGCTTCGTATGAACTTTGGAAATTGTTTGGAATTTGCGGGCCGGCTTAGGATTCTCAAATAAAACCTCGACGATATTTGAAAGAGTTGTTTTAAAGTGCCCTTGGACATTTTGTAAAATGTTACCGTCGTTGTTGATCTTTGAAGAGGATTTTTCGAAAATGATTCTTAACGTATTGTTGTATTTTCAAACAATTCGAGTACATGATTTTCAAAAATCTTTCACACCATAAAAATTTTTATTTCAAAAATCAATACGATTTTTATTTTCAAAAATATATAGTGAAAGATGAAAAATCTCACTCGATTTAAACTTCAAACTCGGATTTGGAAAGGTTTCATGTACTAATTAAAGTATGTACGAATGGTTTGATGACCTTGCATGATTACATTGTTTGTTATTAACGGTGATGCTGGTGTGTAGTGGCGTGGTGATTTTGACAATTCCAGTTGCACAGAAAATATTATTTTGCAAATAATTTCAAAATGAGATGGTTAAAGTCTTTTGTTTATAAGTTTTGATAAAACAGCCCGAGGTACCAAAAATACTTTCAAAGTTTTATTTTGAATAACATGCAAATCCGAAGATTTTCAAATGATATCATCTAAAAGGATACCTCGTGGATCTTCTTATCGAGTTGCTATTAGTTGTCTTATGTGATATGTCGTGCTGAGTTGGCACTCTAGCACATTATTTTTGCGAAGTTGTGCCATCCTATTGAGTGAGAATCCGCTTAGTATGCCGAGGGACAGAGGACGCGGTCGTGACCGCGGTACAGTTGATCACGGAGATCAGATGCGGGACCAAGAGGATATGGCAGGGAAGGTTGCTATTTCAGCACTTCGCTCTCGTTGTTTAGGTTTCGGGGACGAAACCTCTTTAAAAGGTGATATGATGTAA
Organism: Orobanche coerulescens; assembly: GCA_033398695.1. NCBI lineage: Eukaryota > Viridiplantae > Streptophyta > Magnoliopsida > Lamiales > Orobanchaceae > Orobanche > Orobanche coerulescens. The sequence goes on along the minus strand of CM065810.1, from coordinate 154,573,136 downwards.
TACCCATATTTTTCTGCTTCCGTTTCATTCGACCGTATCGACTCTATTGTGTTCGTTGATGCTTCTAACCTTGTGTTGTTTCTCACCTTTGTCATTCGAGCGAGTTCTGATATTGTCCTAAATTGATCTGTATATCGTTGTGATCTTTCCAAGTTCGGATCAATTTCCTGTGAACCGTGTGTGAAATTAACACATCGTGGTTCCTACAAGTTTATTGATGTCTTTATTTGAGGTGTGAACTTCAGAGTTGATCGTTGTTGTTCGATCATTGCGATTCGTTCGTCGTTGTTCAATCATTATTGTTTGATCTCGTAATCGTGATTATTGAACATCTGGGCCACTTCGTAAATTCTATAAGTGTTGGGAAATTGTCTTCGTATTTGATCTTCCAAATCTTTGAGTTACTGGAATTTCATACACTTCAGCGTTGATTTGATTTTTGTGCTTCTCAGTTTTATCAACCGCAGTGATTCATGCTCGCTGCTTTTCGTATGCATTCTTGCGTATTGAATCGGATCGTAGTAGCCTTATACTGCATGGAGCTCTGGTGTGTTGTCGAGAGTCGCCTTGCTTTTGTTTTAAGTTTCGGGATGAAACTTATTTTTAGGGGGTAGAATGTAATACCCACGATTTTTGTTCCGGTTATTTTGGATTTTTCTTCGGATATTTCCCGATTGCCGAGTGCTGATGTTATTTTCTCGACAACTAATTTTGAATTTATGACCGTATGGGATGATTTGTTATCCGTTGTTTCCATTTTGTATTGATGATGTTGTCCACGAGCGTTTTGTCGTGTTTGTTCCGTGTGTTTTCGGATAATCGAGTCGTCGAGTCATGGCGGCTGGGAACTGGCCGTACGGGTGCGGGCACTGGCCGTACGGGTGCGGGCACTGGCCGGACAGGTTCGGAAGGAACCGGCATAGCGTATGCTACGACCGGTAGGCTGCGCACGCTAGTCGGCTGAGGCAGCAGGGGCATAGAGGTTTCTGGACTTCGGCAGGCATAGCGCACGCTATTCGTCCGACCAGCGCATGCTATCAGGCAGGGCAAAGAGGTTTCTGAGGTTCTGGACTCGGGGAGGATCGGTAGGTAGCGCACGCTACTATCGGTCACTGCGCGCGCTAGTCGGCAGGTGTAGAGCATGCTATCGGCCGCTCAGCACACGCTACCTGGCCGAGCAGTTTAGTCCAGGAGGTTCTGGATGGGTCGGCCAGCGCACGCTAGCGTCCACGCAGCGCGCGTTACTGCAGTCGGACAAGAAGGTTCTAGACGGCAGGGTGGTCGGCAGGATTAAGTCAATGCAGGCCCCGAACGAAGGTTCTCAGCCGAGACCACCCGTTAGCGTACGCAAGCTCGGAAGCTCTGTATAAATATGACTGAGCAGTCTTATTTTCACTCGTCTTTTTTTCATTTCTCTCGTCTTCTTCCGCGGCTGGAGTTGGAGGTCAGGAAGGCAGGTTGTCATGCAATTAATCCACGAAGTTTGGGAGTTCATATCATTGATTAATCACTCCATAACATCATTTGATCAAGCGAATCAGGGTAAGTTTTTCTAGAACCTTAGTTTTTGGGAAATTGGGGGGTTTTGCTTGATTTCGCCCGTTTGATCAATAACCCAGATTAGTGATGGACTATTGATTATTAAGTCATATTATACCAATTTCCTTATTGTTCCTTGGTTCGATCTCTAAAGATTCATCGTTTTATTGAGTTCCTAATCAACGCCTTCAAGGTGTCCGGTGAAAGTTCTTAGGGGGGGTTGTGTGTTCTACGATTATTCTTCCTCGTACGATCGTTGATTATTGATGACATGATATTAGGGTCAGTTTACTTGCGAAGAACTCGAGTCGGAACTCTTCCGTTCGTCGTTTCCCGATTGGTTATGTTACCGTTGTTCCCGTCGGAGAATTGTAGGTGTTCGAGGTTACCCGGTTGAGCCGTGTTCGTTGGAGTATCTGGTATCGATTATCGAGGCAAGTATCTTGCCCATACATTACGTGTTTTGTGGATATAATGGTTGATAATCAACGATATGTGCAAAATGAATGTTTACAACCATTTTTCAAAAGAATCGGTATATTTACAATCATGGTTTTCTTAAAAGATGATTCTTGTGTTCGGGAATTAATGTGCTCAATTAACTATGTTTGTTAGTGTCGAGTATAGGATCGCCTTACTTTCGGGTGATGCCATTATGTGTGATTTTGTCGTCGGTAAATTTAAAGTTCAATCCTTTTGTTAGGATTGTGCGTGGAGTTATGCGGTTGTTTGTGAATATGGGAGCTTGTGTGATATTGGTTGTGCTGTTCTGTTTAGATGGTGTGCTTCTTTGTTGATTGTATTTGTAACACCCCAAAAATGGCTATTACAGTGCCGTGAATCCCACGCTGAGACCCACCAGGCGATAATCAAAACAGATTAAACAATTATTATTTGTGATACCGAACCACAATGAATAGTCATCACTCCGATCAGGAGTTTAATAAAATATGGCCAACGGCCTTACAATACACAGGATCCAAAAACAAGTATAAACCATATGGAGATGGAAAATACTTCAAATGTCAAATACAACCAAATAGCAAATTAAATGAAACATAAAATAATATAACACGGTTTAACATAACCGGACAACAAGAGATGTGGGCCCCCCCGAACTAGTATCCCTCGAACCCTTCGCCGTCGACATGCTCTTCCCGTGCCTTGCCTTTGCCTCGACCTAAAATAAAATACAAGTATTTCGCCCAACACAGGGTCAGATATACATGATAATCAATTCTTCTGACATATACAATTCACATATATAGATTTCAAAGAAATCATTCCGACTATCAATCATACCCCTCGGGCGTATGAAACGATCAGTCACAAGCATCCAATACTATGGACGATTTACGGTAAGGCTCAAAGATGGACATCACAGTACGCCCGATCCGGAAATGTGTCCGTGCACATGTCCGCCCCGTATATGGAATCCAGAATATACGTAGGACAATGTACCTAATTAGCCTCACGAAACTACGTCCCGTGTGCACACCCAATGCGGAATAATATCCGCCAATGACTATATGTGCCTGGCTAAAAATCCTACACAATAACCAATCGGAACGCAGATATGATTCCGGATATGTCACGATACAACATGACAACGAATTCAACAAATCACATATCCGATTAAGGATCAAGAAAAACTCACCGAAGTGAAAATAAGGCCAACGAGATTCAATGATTCAAACGACGTACTTGGGAATGCAACCCCATGAAGAAAACGGAATAACGTCAAGGACAATGTCAAATCACGACAAACATTTCATGAACAATTCATACATATGAAAGATAAAACCATCAGAAGAATCTAATCATCATTATAACCAACCAAGATAACTTGCCTCAAATCCGTAAGTGAAAGATAGTCCTTCTCCAAATGATCAAATGGACGGTATCCTCGGTTAAACACTCAATCGAACGAGCAACCTTGAATGAAACGTAATTCATTCAATAACATATTCACATAATATTAATATCAATTCGTAGAAAACGACGCCCGCAACTTATTCGAATAATTCATCCCCCCTTGATGAATACCTTAACGATTAATGAAAGGTTTCAATACGACTAATTCATCCTCCAAAATCGGATTACCATACCAAAAGTGTCTTGAAATTCTCTTGTTATTCCATGAACAAAACATCTTCCATTTGCCAATAAAATTGGTTTAAATCAAATTCTTATGTTCTACAACATCTCCTATTTATAAAAGGATAGTCATAATGAATTTGATACTCAATATACCATGACAGGATTATTCATAAACAGCATCATCTTACTTAAGAACACTATCTATTAAGCATGATGATGAACCACATTCTAAGTTATCAACACAATAGATTGATGAAAAGTTATTGTTGTAAGATCCTTATCATTCTTCAAAGACTTGTGGAACTGAACAAATATGATTTGTTAAAGCTTCTAAGATTTCTGAACTAGATCATCTAATCTCATCTTTAACATTATCAAGTTCTTCTCAAGGTAAATAAATACCTAAAATGGTGTTTAAACACTTTATGATATCAAGTTCTTGATTAAATCCAGTTATGAAGAAGCTAACCGATCCAACAATGTCCTCGAGCTAAATTCCCGTAAGGTGAGTAATGACAATTACAAACATGATTAAAATCACTATATCATCAAGAACACCTCCATCTCAAACCCTTATTTAACATATTCATCAAAAGTGCTTAAAGAGTTTAATTATAACCATGTTTTACTTGTTTAATCTAACTCTAGGTGAAGTATAATTCGTTTATAACATCAACACAAGAAATTAATGCAGAGAAGAAAGCACACCTACCTTATGAGAGAATATATTCCAAGCTCAAAAACAACTCCAAATCTCCAAGGGAATGAGCTCCACTCCAAGATTCAAGGCTTAGAAACAAGTTGGTGAAGGTTGATATCGTTTTTAGAGTGCAGAGGGACGATAAAATGGAGAGAGAATCGGTTTAGAGTTGTGAAGAAATGAAAAACAGGCTGGCCCTATAAATAGACTGGACATACTTAGCGCACGCTATCGGGAAAGATTAGCGTACGCTAATGAACTTACGTACGCTATCCGGTCGATATTACGTACGTAAACGGCTTACAGTGGCTACTGTCTTGAATTATCGCAGGCCGTTAGCGCACGCTAATGATAAATGGGTTACGCACGCTAATAAAAGTAGATTCTCACCGACACGACAGCTCAGACTTAGATCTCATGCATGCTAACGGTTAAAAGGGTTCACGTGCTGAAGTCAACTGCTGCTAGATTCCCTCTTAGCGTACGCAACAGAGGAAACCTTACGCACGCTAAGTCACATGATTAGCGTACGTTAATAGTGTTGTGTAGCGTACGCTACATTAACAAAAATTTGAAAATGCAACACTCTAATAACATCGAATCATCACATATGAAATAACAACGATATGATATTCAAATCTATAATACCTCAACATAATACTAAATGCAACGATTCATGATAATCAGATTATCCGAATAATACAATGACAGGTAAAAATGAAAGTTACCGTCGGATATTACATACTCCCCCCCTTAAAAAGAGTTTCGTCCTCGAAACTAAGGGGTAAATAACTCGGGGTATCTCGCTCGCATACTATCCTCGGTCTCCCACGTAGCCTCCTCGACTCCGTGTCGTGACCACTGAACCTTCAGTAGGGGAATCGTCTTGTTCCGCAATTGTTTGATCCTCCTCTCGAGTATCTCGCAGACGCTCCTCGCATTTAATGATCCTCTGCTAATTCAATATCTTCGAATTGAAGTACATGGCTCGGATCAACAACATATTTCCTCAACTGGGAGACATGAAACACGTTGTGAATTTTACTCAAGGTCGGTGGCAAGGCTAGTCGATAGGCCAGATCACCTACGCGCTCCAGAACCTCAAACGGCCCAATGTACCTTGGGCTCAGCTTTCCCCTCTTCCCGAAACGAAAAACACCTCGAGTAGGAGACACCTTCATTAACACATGGTCACCAACCTCGAACTCAAGCGGTCGTCGACGATGGTCAGCATAAGACTTCTGTCGACTTTGAGCCGTTAACAACCGACTCTTAATCAAAGTGATCTTCTCACGGGAGGATAACAACATATCGGGTTCCGTACCCAGAGATTCTGATAGTTCGTCCCAACACAAAGGGGACCTACAGCGACGGCCATACAATGCCTCATACGGTGCCATCTGAATCGAAGCGTGCCAACTATTATTATAAGTGAATTCCACCAAAGGCAGCTGGGCTTCCCAATCGTTTTTCCAATCAAGAGCACATGCTCTCAACATATTCTCTAGAGTCTGAATGGTTCTCTCCGACTGACCATCAGTTTGTGGATGAAAAGCCGTACTGAAATTTAACTGCGTGCCCATCGCACGATGAACTGCCTTCCAGAAGTGTGACACAAATCGCCCGTCACGGTCTGATACAATGCTCTTGGGGGTACCGTGTAGTCTCAAAATTTCCTTAATAAACAGCTGGGCCAATCTCTCGGGGACCCACGTGTCCTTAATCTCCAAAAAGTGGGCTGATTTGGTCAGACGGTCCACAATTACCCAAATCGCATTCATTCCTCGACGACTCGTCGGCAAGCTAGTGATAAAATCCATAGATATGTCCTCCCATTTCCACTCAGGAATCGGGAGCGGTTTCAGCATTCCTGCGGGTCGCTGGTGTTCAATCTTAACCTGCTGACAGGTTAAGCACCTCGAAACGAATTCGGCAACCTCACGCTTCATATTCCCCCACCAATAATTCTGCTTCAAATCCTTATACATCTTGCTAGAGCCCGGGTGAATAGAGTACGGGGTAGCATGGGCTTCTCTCATGATAGAGTTCCTCAACTCTTCGTCAGCGGGTACACAAACTCGATTTCTAAAACGTATCAATCCATCCTCGTGGACCACGAATCCAGGGGCTTTCCCCTGAGTTACTTCATCCCGAACTCGAGATAAGAATGGGTCCGTAATTTGCTTCGATTTGATCATAACATCAAGAGACGAAGAAATCTCAAGGGTGCAAAGTTGTCCCTGAACACGCTGTAACCAAACTTCAATTTCTGGCCTCATAAGGTCCAACTGCAATTCCATCTGTGCTGTTAAACGGCTCAGCATCTGCTCTTGCACTGTCTTACGGCTCAATGCGTCGGCAACCACATTTGCTTTACCCAGATGATAAAAGATCTAGATATCATAGTCCTTGATTAATTCTAGCCACCTTCTCTGCCTCATGTTCAACTCCTTCTGAGTAAAAATGTACTTTAGGCTCTTGTGGTCCGTAAAGATCTGGCAGGTAACTCCATAAAGATAGTGACGCCAGATTTTCAAAGCATACACCACGGCTGCTAACTCCAAGTCTTGGGTCGGATAGTTAACTTCATAGGGTCGCAATTGTCTCGATGCATAGGCGATTACTTTCCCTTCCTGCATTAGTACACATCCCAGACCCTGTCTCGACGCGTCACTATACACCACAAATCCTTCCGTTACCTTTGGTAAGACCAAAACAGGTGCCGAAATCAATCGACTCTTGAGCTCTTCAAAACTTTGCTGACATGCTTCTGACCACAAATACTTCTTGTCCTTCCGCAGTAAGTTAGTCATCGGTTGCGAAATTTTAGAAAATCCTTCTACGAACCGTCGGTAGTAACCTGCTAGGCCGAGGAAACTACGAACTTCCTTCACGTTCTTCGGTGGTAGCCAATCTCGAATGGCTTCTTTTGTGGGTCCACTCTCACCCCTTGGTGATATCACATGCCCGAGAAAGACAACCTCGTGCATCCGTAATTCACACTTAGAAAATTTCCCATAAAGTAGTTCCCGCCTCAATGTATTGAGAACTTGGTGGAGGTGACGCCGTGCTCCTCGTGGTCGCGAGTAAATCGAATGTCGTCTATGAAAACGACTACAAAGCGATCCAGGTAGTTAATAAAAACTCGATTCATCAACTCCATGAATACTGCCGGTGCATTAGTCAGTCCAAACGGCATCACCACGAACTCATAATGCCCATAGCGAGTACGGAATGCTGTCTTTGAAATGTCAGACTCTCGAATCCTCAGCTGATGATAACCAGATCTCAAGTCGATCTTAGAAAACACGGCAGCTCCCTGAAGTTGGTCCAATAAATCATCAATACGAGGCAAGGGATACTTGTTCTTGATGGTTACCCTGTTCAGCTCACGGTAATCAATACATAAGCGTAGAGATCCATCTTTCTTCCGCATTTAATAACACTGGTGCTTTCCAAGGGGACGCACTAGGTCGAATATAGCCTTTGTCAGTCAACTCCTCAAGCTGGTTCTTCAATTCTTGCATCTCAGTCGGAGCCATACGGTACGGTGCTTTTGAGAGCGGGGACGTACCTGGTTCTAACTCAATAATAAACTCCACGTCACGATGAGGAGGTAAGCCTGGTAACTCGTCTGGAAATACATCGGGGTAATCTCGGACTACCGGAATGTCGGCCAATTCAATCGTCGATCTGCTGCTTTGGTCATGTAGCACCAATAACCAATACACCCTTGATTAAGCGGTTTCACCGCTTTCATAGCACTGATGACTCTCCCGAGCAGTGGGATTATCACCTCGAAAAATACACTCGAATCCATCATCAGAAGTGACGGTAACCATCCGCTTGCGGACACTGAGTATTGCATCATGACGATCCATCCAATCGATACCCAAGATTATATCATCCTTAGGTATATCGACTACAATTAGATTTGACAACCACTCACGGTCGTTCAAACGAATCGGACAGTCCTGGACTTCACGATTTCCAATAATTCTTCTACCATCAGGTAGACCAATCACGTAGGGCTCACAGTTGATAACATGGTCTAGAGGCAAACGACTTAAACAAGAAGAAGATATAAAGGAGTGTGAAGCACCGGTATCAAAAAGAACACATACAGCCGGGAGTGGATCTCGAGTATACCGAAATCATGCCGGCCTCGGGATCGTCAACTTTCTTCATCTCGTAAATCCTGGTTTCGCAAAGCACGCACCAGTGTACCACTTTGATTCCCACGGCCCATTCCCCTATTCGCTCCGGTGGTCTGATAGGATGCGGACGGAGGCGTCCGGTTCTGGACAGAAGATTGAACTGGAGCATGAGACGCCACTGGATCATGTCCGGGCCCACTCCTTCAAAAACGAGCACGGTGACCATTCTTCCCACAAGTATGGCATGTGATGGCAGGCTTTGGGCAATTGAAGTTGATATGCCCCTGGACCCCACAGTTGTGGCACACCGCGGAAGAGGGAACCGCTCGAGAGTGCGATCCGGCGGGCTTTGACGCCATGGGTGGTCGATCAGAAGGGTTTGGCAATGACTGGGGCTTTCTGAATGTCCCCCGATTACTCTCAGTCTGGTTCTGGTTCTTGGACCTTTTGTTGTTGGACTGTGGTTGTTTCTTGGAAATCTCTTTCGCGGTGAGCTCGTACTCCAGAGCCTTCTCGATGAACTCCGGTAAGGTAGTACAGTGGTGATTCAACAGTTGCATTCTCATTCGGGGTTTAAGCCTCTTGAGAAAGTATTTGATCTTATCGGCCTCTGATCGGATAATTGTCGTGGCAAAAAGAAGAAGTGCCTGGAATTTCTCAGCAACAGATAATACATCATCATCTTCAGACGGGTCGGGGTTCAATAGTTCCGACAGTTTGGCCTCGCGGAGTGGCCCTGGGTAGTAACGGTCTAGCATGAGGTTTTTAAATTCCTCCCAAGTGTAAACACCATCAGCTGGCCTTACTGAAAGCCACCAGGTGTGAGCGCCTTTGCCAAGGTAATACGCGGCTACTGAAACGCGATTCTCTTCCGGCACCCACCATCTGGAAAAGTTTCTCAAAATGCTCGATCCAATGCACAATGTCAGCAGGCTCAGAGGAGCCTTCAAAAGTCGGTGGTCGCTGGCGAGAGATGTCGCTGATAATTCGGCTCACGGGTCCGCCAATCACAGGAGGAGGATGAGCCCCCTGCTGCTGGCCAGTAGCGGCCCTCTGCATAGCTTCCATTAGTTGACCCATCTGGGTCATCTGTGTCATCATGCCCTGCATTACGACGTAAGGATCGACACGCGCATCCCCGCGCCCACTGTGGTGCGATTGTTCCCTAGAAGGCGAACCACTGTCTGCGGAACTCTGATCCGCATTCGCGCGTCTGTTGGCTCGAGGTATCGGGACTCGGCCCCTACCGCGGCCTCGTCCCCCTCTGCCACGACCTTTCAGGTTTCTTTCCATACTGAAAGAATCAATCATAGTGATAATCATAAGTACAATTCAAGATACTAAAATTCATGCTAAGTTAATAGCAACAAGGAATCACATATTCAAGGAAACGGTTATCGATACCACAAATGTCGCACCGAATATCATATCGGTGTCAAGTCGAACAATTTCAATTGTATAATAAATTCAGCATTTACCTCGGATTATCAATCAGATAAATCCTGTCACAATTCCTCGAAATAACATGATCAACAAAGAGACCCATACTGATATCAATATCATGCCAGTAATTAAATCATGGCTCATAAAGTACATACCGTATTTGGCTCGTAGGGTCAGGTGCTTGCACAGGTCACACGTGACACGAAGGTCTCTTGATACTAGTTCATTTCTCAATGTCTCATAAAAAAAATAACTCTCCGATACCATCTTCTGTTACACCCCAAAAACGGCTATTACAGTGCCGTGAATCCCACGCTGAGACCCACCAGGCGATAATCAAAACAGATTAAACAATTATTATTTGTGATACCGAACCACAATGAATAGTCATCACTCCGATCAGGAGTTTAATAAAATATGGCCAATGGCCTTACAATACACAGGATCCAAAAACAAGTATAAACCATATGGAGATGGAAAATACTTCAAATGTCAAATACAACCAAATAGCAAATTAAATGAAACAGGAAATAATATAACACGGTTTAACATAACCGGACAACAAGAGATGTGGGGGGCCCCGAACTAGTATCCCTCGAACCCTTCGCCGTCGACATGCTCTTCCCGTGCCTTGCCTTTGCCTCGACCTAAAATACAATACAAGTATTTCGCCCAACACAGGGTCATATATACATGATAATCAATTCTTCTGACATATACAATTCACATATATAGATTTCAAAGAAATCATTCCGACTATCAATCATACCCCTCGGGCGTATGAAACGATCAGTCACAAGTATCCAATACTATGGACGATTTACGGTAACGCTCAAAGATGGACATCACAGTATGCCCGATCCGGAAATGTGTCCGTGCACATGTCCGCCCCGTATATGGAATCCAGAATATACGTAGGACAATGTACCTAATTAGCCTCACGAAACTACGTCCCGTGTGCACAGTCCAATGCGGAATAATATCCGCCAATGACTATATGTGCCTGGCTAAAAATCCTACACAATAACCAATCGGAACGCAGATATGATTCCGGATATGTCACGATACAACATGACAACGAATTCAACAAATCACATATCCGATTAAGGATCAAGAAAAACTCACCGAAGTGAAAATAAGGCCAACGAGATTCAATGATTCAAACGACGTACTTGGGAATGCAACCCCATGAAGAAAACGGAATAACGTCAAGGACAATGTCAAATCACGACAAACATTTCATGAACAATTCATACATATGAAAGATATAACCATCAGAAGAATCTAATCATCATTATAACCAACCAAGATAACTTGCCTCAAATCCGTAAGTGAAAGATAGTCCTTCTCCAAATGATCAAACGGACGGTATCCTCGGTTAAACACTCAATCGAACGAGCAACCTTGAATGAAACGTAATTCATTCAATAACATATTCACATAATATTAATATCAATTCGTAGAAAACGACGCCCGCAACTTATTCGAATAATTCATCCCCCCTTGATGAATACCTTAACGATTAGTGAAAGGTTTCAATACGACTAATTCATCCTCCAAAATCGGATTACCATACCAAAAGTGTCTTGAAATTCTCTTGTTATTCCATGAACAAAACATCTTCCATTTGCCAATAAAATTGGTTTAAATCAAATTCTTATGTTCTACAACATCTCCTATTTATAAAAGGATAGTCATAATGAATTTGATACTCAATATACCATGATAGTATTATTCATAAATGACATCATCTTACTTAAGAACACTATCTATTTAGCATGATGATGAACCACATTCTAAGTTATCAACACAATAGATTGATGAAAAGTTATTGTTGTAAGATCCTTATCATTCTTCAAAGACTTGTGGAACTGAACAAATATGATTTGTTAAAGCTTCTAAGATTTCTGAACTAGATCATCTAATCTCATCTTTAACATTATCAAGTTCTTCTCAAGGTAAATAAATACCTAAAATGGTGTTTAAACACTTTATGATATCAAGTTCTTGATTAAATCCAGTTATGAAGAAGCTAACCGATCCAACAATGTCCTACAGAGCTAAATTCGTCCGTAAGGTGAGTAATGACAATTACAAACATGATTAAAATCACTATATCATCAAGAACACCTCCATCTCAAACCCTTATTTAACATATTCATCAAAAGTGCTTAAAGAGTTTAATTATAACCATGTTTTACTTGTTTAATCTAACTCTAGGTGAAGTATAATTCGTTTATAACATCAACATAAGAAATTAATGCAGAAGAAAGCACACCTACCTCTAGAAATGAAGAACAACTTCAATGCTATGAGAGAATATATTCCAAGCTCAAAAACAACTCCAAATCTCCAAGGGAATGAGCTCCACTCCAAGATTCAAGGCTTAGAAACAAGTTGGTGAAGGTTGATATCGTTTTTAGAGTGCAGAGGGACGATAAAATGGAGAGAGAATCGGTTTAGAGTTGTGAAGAAATGAAAAACAGGCTGGCCCTATAAATAGACTGGACATACTTAGCGCACGCTATCGGGAAAGATTAGCGTATGCTAATGAACTTACGTACGCTATCCGGTCGATATTACGTACGTAAACGGCTTACAGTGGCTACTGTCTTGAATTATCGCAGGCCGTTAGCGCACGCTAATGATAAATGGGTTACGCACGCTAATAAAAGTAGATTCTCACCGACACGACAGCTCAGACTTAGATCTCATGCATGCTAACGGTTAAAAGGGTTCACGTGCTGAAGTCAACTGCTGCCAGATTCCCTCTTAGCGTACGCAACAGAGGAAACCTTACGCACGCTAAGTCACATGATTAGCGTACGTTAATAGTGCTGTGTAGCGTACGCTACATTAACAAAAATTCGAAAATGCAACACTCTAATAACATCGAATCATCACATATGAAATAACAACTATATGATATTCAAATCTATAATACCTCAACATAATACTAAATGCAACGATTCATGATAATCAGATTATCCGAATAATACAATGACAGGTAAAAATGAAAAGTTACAGTCGGATATAACAGTATTAGTTCTGGGTCATGAGTATGTGTTAGATAATTTGGCTATTCTAGAAAAATACCTCGATTATATATATTGTGATTGACTCTTGAGGATTGTGGTTTTGGAAATGTGAATTGATGAGAGTTGTAAGGTTATTCTCGGGTACTCTCACTCGGGGTTGACTCGACGGGTTCACACGGGGACCTGGTGGCTTAGTGGCTGGACCGGGTCGCGAGAGTACTTCGAGTGGGCATTCTCACATGGGGTCGCTCGACGGGGCGCATAGGGACTTGGTGGCTTGACGGCGGGACCGGCGGCTGGACCGGGTCGCGAGAATTGCCAGAGTGTTTGTAGTGATGATTAATTGTGATATGTCCGGAGTATCACAATGCTTGGTGCTCGGGGTCGAGAGAGATTATATATCGAGTCTTGGTGTTGGCTAAATGGCATAAGAATAATGTATTATGTGTAGTGTGTCCTTGGAAGTGAATTGAAGTGGATGATCGGGTCGTGGACTCTGTGTTTTGTGACCGGAATGGTTGGGTCGTGGACCCCGTATTTTGTTAATGGATTTGTATTTTGGAAAATGAACTTTGGGGCCGTGACCCTAAGTGGCTTCTGAGGAATTAAGAACTTTTCAATCACAAATATTTTCAAAACTCCCGAGATTTGAAATTGTTTTCAAAGTGCTTACTTGTTTCGTTTCTACTTTGAAGACTTGAACTATTTTAAACTAAATGAAATACCTCAAGATGTCCTTTGTTGTATTCTCGGAATGTGTTGTGTGTGGCTCGTATTTGCATTTTATACTTGTACTAGCAAAACAGTGGAGTTTTGCTATCCCCCGAGTTATCGGGGGGTGGGTGTCTGTTCTGCATCCAGGTACATGCAGGTTTTGGGAGCAAAACACAGGATCGATGAGAGGATGACGAAAGACAAATGCTACTAACCACATGAAGGCCAGTTTTGGGTGCAGTCAGTCGGAGTTCGTTGTGTGGTCTTTTCCGCTGTCGTACTTTTTGTTTGTGAGTATATTTTACCCTTGCATGGGTATGAGTCCAAACAGAGTTATGTATATTAGAGTTGTATGATAATGATGTAAGATCTGATCTGTCTATTGATTCGTTATTCTATCATGTCGGTATGTAATGTATTTTGTTGGTTTGATGTCTAGCCTGGTGGATCCTCACGGAGAGGGTCTACGGCATGTAATATTCTCGACTTGATTCTGGGGGTGTTACAGTACGTGCCTACCTTCTCTCCTGGATCCTGAAATACATGAAAAGTATTTCTCCTAAAAGGGGTTAGCCATCGAATAGCTAGTACAAGTACAGAAGTATGAAATACAATACTTCTTACACGATAAAGTAAGCATATACTCATATCATCAATCATCGATATATTCAATCCCATATCATTCTCTTATTGCCAACCTTAAGATTAGTATTCCGGAACCATACCTCATGATTAACCGTGGATTCACACTATAAGCTACGATCCCTCAGAGGACTCGAAGTCCCATCCCTGAGTGGTTAGCCCAAAAATGTTCAATGGATCGCACTATAAGAAACAACCCCTCAAAGGACTCGAAGTCCCATCCCAGAGTGAACATATAATTTTACCAACACGACGTTCAATGGATCGCACTAAAAGAAACGACCCCTCAGAGAAGTCCCATCCCGGAGTGAACACGTGGTCATACATATAAGATTGTTCAATATACCGCACTACAAGCAACAATCCCTAAGAGGACTCGAAGTCCCATCCCAGAGTGAACATCTCATCACATACATCACAAACACTTTTTTTTTTTTTTTTTTCACAAACACTTTACTTTCAACTTCAAGAAATATAATCATAAACATATACTTGCCTTTGAGACATAGTCGAGTCAAGGGTAAAGGTACACGAGCTTGAGTGGTCCTGAAACGCACTTCCGGTCCTAAATGATCCACAAGAAATACGATAATCAAGAATTAATACGCAACTCACAAGAAGGAACTCACGAAATCCCCAATAACGATTCCCCCGATTACAATATCATGAACATAGGGTTGAGAAATACCCAATTCTCTTGAATTCGAAACAAAACCCAAAGTAGGACATGAAATCATAGGCTTGACGTATACACAAGTGTGATTAATCACAAACTCAAGATTTCCATGATAAAAAACGGATCATACAACCAAATCGGACAAACCTTCCCAAAATTTCCCAAGGTAGGGTTTTCAAGAAGTTTACCTTGATTTGGAAGGATGAGGATGATCGAACGTGGTTTAATACGAATTAATAGCTTGAAGATGATGATAAATGATGATATCCAGTCGGGATCTTCATGAATTGCCCGAGATCGCCCGAAATCGCCCGAAATCGCAGATGGAGTGATAGATGATGGAAAGGGGATCTGCTCCGTCTTATATATATATATATATATATATATATATATATATATATATATATAAAATCATGCTTAGCGTGCACTAATCATAAGTATAGCGCGCACTAACGAGCCACCGGGTAGTCCAGTAGCTTCTGACCTAAGTCGCTAGCATGCACTACGTACAACATTAGCGTGTGCTAACTGCTTCAATGCAGAGGCTCTGAACCTACTGCCCAACTCGTTAGTGTGCCCTACTGGAGATGCTAGCGCGCGCTACTCAACACCAAAAACGTGTGTTAGCTCACACCTAGTGTGCGCTAACTGTTCGTCCAGAGAATATAAACCAACCTACTGCCACTGCCAAACCCAAGTAGTTAGTGTACGCTACTGGCATGCTACTCAACACAAATAGTGTGCGTTAGCTCACGCCTAGTGTGCGCTAACTTCTTGCCGAGAGGACAGAACCCAGCTACTGCCTCTGTCATACTCGAATCATTAGCGTGAGCTACTGGCGAAGCTAGCGCACGCTACCAGTCACAAATAGCATGCTTTAGCTCACCGCCTAGCGTGCACTAACTACTCTACTCAATAATACCACTGCGAAGTCCGATAATATGAACATGTCCTGAAAGATACGAAACTCTAAAATCAACAAAATCTAAATAAGCGCTTACATAGAGCGATAAAAGTGAAAGAACATCAAGGCCAAAAATTCATGAAAAGTACGGGTATTACATTCTTCCCCTCTAAAAAGCAGTTTCGTCCCGAAACTTAAGAAATAAAAAATTCGGGGTATCTCGATCGTATCTTCTCTTCCGTCTCCCAAGTCGCTTCCTCGACTCCATGTCTCGACCATTGCACCTTAACCAACAGAATGGTTTTGTGCCGAAGCTACTTCTCACGACGTTCAAGGATCTTCACCGGTCTCTCTGGAAAGGTAACATCCTCGGATACATCAATCTTACTGTAGTTGATAACATGACTTGGATCCGGCACGTACTTTCTCAACTAAGAAGCATGAAAAACGCTATGGATGTGACTCAAAGCTGGAGGCAATGCCAGGCGATAAGCTAGATCTCCAACCCTGTCCAAAATTTCAAACGGTCCGATATAACTCGAACTAAGTTCCCCTTTTTCTCGAAGCGGAAAACTCCCTTTGTCGGCGACACCTTGAGTAGAACATGATCTCCTACTTCGAATTCCAAGGGTGAACGATGAGTATCACCATAACATTTCTGACGGATCTGGGCAGTCAACAATCGGTCTCGGATAATAGAAATCTTCTCCTTAGTTTGCATCAACATATCTGGTTCTGTTCCGACTAACTCCGAAGCCTCGCCCCAATATAATGGCGATCTACACTGCCTACCATAAAGTGCTTCAAATGGTGCCATTTTGATCGACGCATGCCAACTATTGTTGTAGGCAAACTCGATCAACTGTAAATGGAGTTCCCAATCATTACTCCAGTCTAGGGCACAAGCCCGCAATATATCCTCTAATGTTTGAATCGTCCACTCGGTCTGACTGTCTGACTGCAGATGAAAAGACGTACTCAATTTCAATTCGGTGCCCAAGGCCTGATGGAACGCTTGCAAGAAATGTGACACGAAACGGCCATCCCGATCAGAAATAATAGTTTTAGGGGCACCAAACACTCTCACAATCTCAGCTATAAAAGTTCGAGTCAATCTCTCCGGTCCCCAAGTATCCCTAATACCCAGGAAGTGTGCAGACTTAGTTAACCGATCGACAATTATCTAAATCATATTCATTCCGACTCTAGTTCACGACATTCCAGTGATAAAATCTATAGATATGTCTTCCCACTTCCACTCGGGAATGGGAAGCGGCTTCAACAACCCCGCTAGTCGTTGATGCTCAATTTTGACTTGTTGGCAAGTTAAACATTGCAAGACGAACTCTATGATGTCTTTCTTCATATTATTCTACCAAAAATTCCACTTCAAGTCCTTGTACATCTTACTCATTCCGGGATGGATTGAGTAAGGTGTAGCATGGGCTTCTCGAAGGATTATGTGTCTCAACTCTAAATTATTCGGAACACAAAGTCTGCCCTGAAATCTCAAAATACTGTCCTCATGGACCATAAAACTAGGGGACTTTCTTTTTACTACATCTTCCTTCAGTTGAGAAATCATCGGGTCAGTCCACTATTTCCCTTTGATGTTATCAACCAAGGACGAAGTAATTTCGAGGGTACACAACTCTCCATGCACTCTTTGAAGCCAAACTTCTATACGTTGCTTGATCAAATCCTGACAAATCTTCGTCTGGGGTGTAAGAACCTCGAGCATCTAAAGTGTTGCTGGTTTTCAGCTCAAAGCGTGCGCGACGACATTGGCCTTCCCCAGATGGTACAAAATTTCCAAATCATAATCCTTAATCAATTCTAACCAACGTCGTTGCCATATTCAACTCTTTCTGATTGAAAATGTACTTCAAACTCTTGTGATCGGTATAAATCCGATAGGAAGAGCCATACAAATAATCCCGCCAAATCTTAAGTGTGAAAAAAATTACGGCCAATTCCAAATCATGAGTAGGATAATTAATCTCAGACGCCTTCAACTGCCGTGATGCAATGGCTATTGTTTTATCGTGCTGAGCACACATCCAAGTCCCTGTCCTGAAGCGTCACTATAAACTACAAATCCTTCACCACCCTGTGGCAATGCTAAGATCGGCGCTGAAGTCAATTTATCTTCAGTTTGTCGAAGCTATGCTGAATCTCAGCAGTAAAAAACTTTTCCATCTTCTCAAGTAATTGTGTAAATGGCCGAGCGAGTTTCGAGAACCCCTCGATAAACCGACGGTAATACCCAACAAGGCCCAAAAAGCTACGAACTTCCTTAATATTATTAGGCGGCACCCAATATTGCACTGCCTCAATCTTCTGCGGGTCCACACGAACCCCTTCGGCCGAAATCAGAGGGCCAATAAACATATCTTCCTTCAGTCAGAACTCACATTTTGAGAATTTCGCATAAAGGTGCTCAACTCTCAAAATGTCTAGTATTAAACGCAAGTGTTGGGCATGCTCCCCATCATCTCAAGAGTAAATCAAAATATCGTCAATAAAGACGAATACACATTTGTCAAGGTACTCAATAAATATCTTGTTCATTAACTGCATGAATACTGCCGGTTCATTAGTCAGCCCAAAAGGCATGACCACAAATTCATAATGTCCGTATCTCATCCGAAAAGCAGTCTTCGGAATGTCGGACTCTTTCACTCGAAGCTGGTAGTATCCCGATCTCAAATAAATCTTCGAAAATGCCGCAGGTCCATGCAACTGATTAAATAAATCATCTATATGAGGTAATAGATACTTGTTCTTGATGGTTAATTTGTTTAGCTCACGATAATCAACACATAAACATGGTGAGCCATCCTTCTTTCTCACAAAAAGAACCGGTACGCCCCAAGGCGAAGCGCTCGGTCTAATATACCCCTTCTCCAACAGTTCTCCCAATTGATTCTTCAATTCCTACATTTATGAAGGTGCCATACGATAAGGCACCATAGAAATCGGAGCTGCATCAGGCTCTAAATCAACAGAAAATTCTATCTCTTGATCTGACGGTAATCCCGGGAGATCGTCTGTAAAAACATCCGAGTATTCATTAACAATTGGAATCGAAGAAAATTCGAATCCGTCCTCCTCTGACTTCAAAGAATAACACCAATAGCCCGTGCAATCTTTATTCAAGAGATTCCCAGCTTTCATGGCATTTATAAGCAACTTAGGCTGATTCTGTTTACGACCCAAAAAAGTGTATTCAACGCCATCCTCCTTTATCATAGTGATAACCTTAGTGCGATAATTCATAATCGCTCCATGACTCTCATGCCAATCATTACCGAGGATTAAATCCTCTCTATCGATATCGATCACAATCAGATTCGACAACAAATCAGTAATTGCTATGTATACAAGATAGTTTCTATTCTCCCAATTACCAACGATCCTATCCCCGCTAGGTAGTTTCACAATGAATGGGTCACAAACAGTCATACAATCGATACTCAAACAGCATACACAATCTAAGGAGATGAAAGAATGTGTATCACCAGAATAAAAAGTACTCGAATTGGATGAGATAAAATGTGAATGGTACCTGAGGCCATCGCCGCATTAGAATCATCCTCTCGGCGCATCTCGTTAATTCGTGGATGTGCTGACCCAACACTGGAATCTCCCACTCTAACAGTTTGACCCCATCCACGGCCTCTGCCATAACTCTGATGTGGCGGGTTAGATGATTGCCACTGATTCGCATTCGGCTCCTTAGGTACTTGGGCAGAAGCTCGGGTATCGATGGTCTTATCCCCAGCCATACAATAAATCGCTCTGTGACCCATCTCGCCACAAATATTACATTTCAAAGGTGAAAAAGAAAACTCACAGTTAAGGTGACCAGTACGATTACGATTGTAGCACGTCACCGCACGAGTCGAACGAAAACTCTTCCCACCCTTAAAGGAATGTGATGACTGTCCGACAGAATGGTTAGCCATCTGAGGTTTCTAAAAGTTGCCACCCTTGCCATTAGAATAGTTACCGGTGGTCTTCTGCTTCTTCGGCTCATTAGCAATATTAGTGTTAGCACACAACATATCATATGATAAAGCCCTGTCTTGGTACTCCTTCAAGGTAGTATAAGTAAACACGGCCATATAACGCTTTAAATACATATTCATTCACGTGTCGAAATGGCAGATCTTGTCACGCTCATCACGCACCTGATTCTTCACATGAATCAGTTGTTGGTTGTATTCCACTATCGCCTGTGAGACTCGAATGTTCTACGGCTTAGATTCAAAAAAGGCTCGGATCCTGCTTTCTTGCACTGGCCAAGGACAAAACTCAACCTCCAGTAGATCTTTAAATTCATTCCATGTAGTAGCATGATTTTGCGGTTTAACAATTTTCCACTAGGTCGTGGCTTCTTTAGTAAGAAAGTACTGAGCAATAGGTACCTTCCTTGTTTCAGGGCAATCAACCGCCTCAAACCCTTTTTCTAATTCAAAAGGCCAACTCTCCCATCCAGCTGGGTCGGTAGCACCGCTAAATTACGGAGGATGCATACGGACCACATTCTGGAGCAATGCATCCATTGTCGGATTAGGATTATTCATCTGAACAGCTTGTGTCAGGAGGGCCATTTGATTTGCCACCTGTTAAAGAATATTCAGAACACCAGCATTCGCATTATCTCCGCATATGGCTAACTGGTCATGCTGACTCTCGGTATCTAGATGCACTGAATTACACAAAGTAGGGGTAGTCGACCCTGCAATGGAACTGATGGAAACGGCTGCGACCCATCTTCTCCCGCGCCTGCGGCCACGTCTACGTCCTCGTCCCCTGTCAGCAGACATTCTAAAGGACACATAAAGTACATAAGTAAAATTCAAATCGCACATCATCGAGGTGACCGATTCCCAAGAATACCAATTTAAAAGTGAAGCGCTTAAGGGGATACGAGACGAGTAAAATGGCTTACAAGTACCTGTCGCACTGTGATGATGCAAGGTAGTGATACTGTAAACAAACGAAAGACACAATCGTCCCAATAAGACCAACAGCCTAGGTATCTATAAACCTAAGTTCTGATACCATATTCTGTAACACCCCTAAGTTATTCAGAGTATATTACAACGTCGTGAGCCCCTCTGTGGGACCCAAAGGCTATACAAACGCGGAACCATGAATTTCGATCGATGAGGTCTAAACATAATACAGTAGAAGGAAATAAAAATGACAACCAGGGTAATCAATTCGACAGAATATAATACATCAGGAGTTAAAACCTAGGGCAACACAGGATAAAACATCAAGAACATCTGAAGCACTACTCGAGTGTTCATAACCATTCCAAGTACAACAATTCTTAATAGATAAAGTACAAAAGATAGACAAATACAAGACACAACATCACTCTTCCCATCATCTTCGTGCCGACCCGATACGTGCCTATATGCTCCCATGGATCCTGAAATACATGAAAGGTACTTCCCCCAAAAGGGGTTAGCCATGGAAGAGCTAGTACAAGTACACTAGTATGAAATACAATACTTCTTACATGATAAAGTAAGCATATACTCATATCATCAGTAATCGAGATATTAAATCCCATATCATTCTCATATTGCCAACCTTAAGATTAGTATTCCGGAATAACTAAATCTCATACCATACCTCATGATTAACCGTGGATTCACACTATAAGCTACGATCCCTCAAAGAACTCGAAGTCCCATCCTGGAGTGGTTAACCCAAAAATGTTCAATGGATCGCACTATACGCAACAACCTCTCAAAGGACTCGAAGTCCCATCCCAGAGTGAACATATAATTTTACCAACACGATGTTCAATGGATCGCACTAAAAGAAACGACCCCTCAGAGAAGTCCCATCCCGGAGTGAACACGTGGTCATACACATAAGATTGTTCAATGAACCGCACTACAAGCAACGATCCCTAAGAGGACTCGAAGTCCCATCCCGGAGTGAACATCTCATCAAACACATCACAAACACTTTACTTTCAACTTCAAGAAATATAATCATAAACATATACTTGCCTTTGAGACATAGTCGAGTCAAGGGTAAAGGTACACGAGCTTGAGTGGTCCTGAAACGCACTTCCGGTCCTAAATGATCCGCAATAAATACGATAATCAAGAATTAATACGCAACTCACAAGAAGGAACTCACGAAACCCCCAATAACGATTCCCCGATTACAAAATCATGAACATAGGGTTGAGAAACACCCAATTCTCTCGATTTCTCAACAAAACCCAAAGTAGGACTTGAAATCATAGGGTTGACGTATAAACAAGTGAGATTATCACAAACTCAAGATTTCCATGGTAAAAAATGGATTATACAACCAAATCAGACAAAACCCCCCAAAATTTTCCTAGGTATGGTTTTCAAGAAGTTTACCTTGATTTGGAAGGATGAGAAAGATCAAACGTGGTTTAATCCGAACTAATAGATTGAAGATGATGATAAATGATGATATTCAGTTGGGATCTTCACGGAACGCCCGAAATTGCCCAAGGAAGAAGTTGAAGTGATAAATGACGAAAATGGGATCTGCTCCGTCCTATATATACAAAATACAACTTAGCGTGCGCTAATAATAAGGATAGCGCGCTAACAGGCAACTGTGTAGTCCAATATCTTTTTACCTGAGTCGTTAGCATGTGCTACTTACAGCATTAGCGTGCACTAACTGCTTCAATGCAGAGACTCCGAACCCACTGCCCAACTCGTTAGCTTGCGCTACTGGCGATGCTAGCGTGCGCTACTCAACACCAATAACGTGCATTAGCTCATGTCTAGCGTGCGCTAACTGTTCGTCTAGAGAACAGAAACCAACCTACTTCCACTGCCAAACCCAAGTAATTAGTGTAAGTTACTGGCATGCTAGCACGCGCTACTCAGCATAAATAGCATGCGTTAGCTCTATTAGGAATATGCCCTCGAATGCCACTTGGGGATGAGCGAGAATGGGCATTGTACTTGTAATTATGGAGTTATCAATTAAAAGGCAATATAATTCATTCACGGTTTATTGTATTTCAAATGCATTCTTGATTTGGTAAATATTGAAGTGAAGTCCATGTAAATAAGAGCGAACATTCCACTCTCGTAATCGGATAAGAGAAAATGCACTGGAAGTGTTTAAAGTTTATTTATGTAAACCGTTCGCAAGTCAATAAACCTAAATGGGCATTAAGTTTTGAGTAAGACTTGTATAACTGATGCTAGGATGTGTGCATGTCTTGATAGCATAGTTATAAGTGTATTAGTGGGACCAGTATACTCGAACATGACTCATACTTGATTCAGTCACACGGTATTCACTCTTGGAGAGTCGATGATGAATCGAAAGGTTGTGATAGTATACGTGGACCTTTGACTTCAGGGTTCAGTAAGAGATGTGTCTGTGACGTTTAGTTTGTCATTAGAGTAGTTAGACTCATTTGCTTAATCGCCGAGTCAACCTTGAAGTGCGGACTATACGGGCAGGGATCAGTCTTTACTATATGCCCAGAAAGGATTCTATCTCATGTTAGTGACCAGACAAATGTCTTATACAGTTAATGGCAAATAATATCATAAGTCTTTGGTCAAAGCATTCTGATCTAGTCGTATTGGATACACTAGTAATCAGTCGGTCTTGATTTGCATTAACATATGTATAGTTTCTAGTTAACAGTAGGGTTTAACTTTACCGTGACCCGAAGACTTGACCGGGACATCTGATGAAGGGTCTATACGTATATGGTATTCACGACATAATGGTTCTGGAACGATCCCTTCATTCGTTCTCAGTCGAGGTTTACAGTGCGGCCCGCTAGGCTGGCTAAGTGCTGTCCGCACTCATTGGTTCCTCCCAATGCCGGATGAGACGGACCTACAGAGTCGCGCATCAGGATAGTTGACAGATAAATATGAATTTATTATCTCTCTATTAATATTTGATGTTGGATATCTAATTTTTATTTATTGGATAAATCAAATAGCGGTCTTACGAATTTGAAATTAAGTTACTGAGTAATTAATTTAATTGATAAATTATATTTCTTAGAGAAATATATTTGTATTTGATATAATTAATTAATTTAATTAATTAGTATAAATACATTGGTGATAAAACAGAGTGTATTTAACGGAGTTGTTTGACGAACGTCCGGTACACGAGCTGAGTGACTTGGCCCGTTTCCTAGCACTTTCCATATGGGGCCGCCCCACCTCCCTCTCTCTTGTCTTGGTTTGTTTTGTTTAATGATGTGAGATCCCACCATGATTTATTCAAATAATGGTGCCAAAATGACATCACATGGTGGGATTCCTTTATACTTATTATATGTCTAAACAACATCACCACCACCTTTACAACATCACTTCGTCCGAAAGCAACAAGGAGAGAGGGAGAGAAATATTTTCTTGATTTTTCTTCGTCTTGGAGTTGAGAGAAAATAAGAAAAATAAAGAGAGAAAAATTCCTTTGAAACTTCCTAGCCGTGTTCTTTCAAGAATGGATTTTCGTTGATTTTTCCGGTCAAGTTCTGACGCGTGGTGACGTAGAGTCATCGTATTTTCAGTGTTTGGGACGAAGGGATTTCTTGCTCGTACTCGGGTTCGTGATCATCATCAACTTACGAATGTATTATCAAAGGCTTCAAAGGTATGAGACTTTGATGCTTTGTCTTCGTTCATTTTATTTTTCGTATATACGTACATGATCGATCCTGTTTGGGATTCTTTATATTGAGTTTTATTATTCCTGCATATTCAATTTTGTATCCAGAATCCCAACAGTGGTATCAAAGAGAGGTCAATGATATCGTATATATGATTATATGTGTATTTTGAATGCTATTTGATGATGTTTATGATTTAGTATCATAATTGGTGTAATCGGAAATATTTAATTGTTCGTTGTAATTTTCACGTTTGGAAACGAGCCGTAAAAACAAGAAAAACGGGGCTGCCGACACTGCTGCTTGGGCCGGCTGCCCAGACTACCAAGATGCCTCTCGGCCAGACTGCCGAGAGTGGCCGAGCCATGGGTCGGCCATATGGGTCTCGGATTTTTGGCCCGATTTTGAATCGGGCCGCGGGCTGGGCTTGCTACCAGATTGTCCGGAACTCCGTTTTGAGTTTATTTTTCATTGTAATTATTTCCCGAAATTTAATACTTTTTTTCATCAAGAGTGATATCTTCTTATTAAATAAACCCATTATACATCAAATATAAACTTTTATGAAATAAACTCATAACCGGTTTTTCCAAACCAGTTCCCAACGACCCGGACCGGTTTTCAACGGTACACTCGGAAACCGGTTACAAACCGGCGGTTTGGGTCAAAACCGAACCGGTTTTGGTCAAAAACCGATTTTGACGAGTTTCATTTTCATTTTTTTCCGGTTTCGGTTTCAGTTTCGTTTTTTCCCACCTCTAGTTGATGGCATGAAGACCAGGGGTAAAAGAAGATCGAATCATCCGTTGGACGGGTTGGTGTTGGACACCACTTTACAGAAATTAATAAGCAAGAAACCTGACAGGTTGCGTCTGTTAAAATTTGTAAAGAACTCGATCACCACTAAGAAGTCGATCTAATCATGACTTCCGGGTTATAACATGACATTGTGTAATTCCGATCAAATAATTATACAAGCCCTTAAATTCTTTACTCGGTCATAATAAAACAAGTCACTAATTCAATCTTGTCTAAATCAATGCAGAGAAACGAAACTATATCTCTCTAAAAATGGCAAAGAACCCACTTGCAATACTACTTGAAAAGAATCTCCTAACTGTCCCCAACTTCGTTGATTGGTTGCGGAACCTGATGATTGTACTCAGCATGGAGTCTCTGGGATATGTCTTGGAGACGGACATTCCACCGATTCCAGTCCGGACTAGGGGTAATCAGGAAGAAATTTATGTCTATGAAAAATGGGTCAAAGATGATGTGCTGGTTCGTGGCTTTATGATGGGCTCAATGACTAATGAGCTGCATAGAGCACACGGGAAAATGACTTCTGCTAGGCAGATTCTCACACACTTGACCGAGCTTTATGGAGAGCACACTAGGACTGCTAGATATGATATATCGAAGCAATTATTCAGTGCTAGGATGAGGGAAGGGGAGAAAGTGGGAGACCACATCCTCAAGATGATCTCTATGATTGAGAGGCTCGAGGTGCTCAACTTTCATATGGATTTATCCCTTCATATTGATCTCATACTTCAATCTCAGCCTGACTCCTTCATGCAGTTTGTAATGAATTTCAGCTGTAATGAAATTTCGTGTACATTAGCTGGGCTAATGAACAAACTGGTGACGGCACAGTCTAACATGAAGACTTAGCCGAGGGAGATTGCTCTTGTGATTTATTATGGGCCTTGAAGGTCCAAGAAGAACAATAAAAAGACCTACGAGCAGTATAAACC
The DNA here is from genome assembly GCA_033398695.1 of Orobanche coerulescens. Classification (NCBI taxonomy): domain Eukaryota; kingdom Viridiplantae; phylum Streptophyta; class Magnoliopsida; order Lamiales; family Orobanchaceae; genus Orobanche; species Orobanche coerulescens. The sequence continues at coordinate 154,546,792 of CM065810.1, read as the reverse complement.
CAATAAAGGGGTGCAGAAAGGCAAGGGAAAGGCCTAAAGGTTCAGAAGGTAGGCGGCCCCAAACCTACGGAGAAATGTCTTGAATGCGGTGAGCTGGGACACTGCCGTAGGACTTGTTCCAAGATCAATGGCGCATCAGGTACGGAACTTTTTGTTTTTGAAACAAATTGTTCCGCTACTGTATATTCTGCTTCATGGATTCTGGATTCAGGTGCTACTTCTCATATTTGTACTATGAATCACGATCTGGAACGAAGTAGGCACCTTGAAGCTGGGGAAGTGATGGTCACTGTCGGAAGCGAACAAATTGTTGAGGCAACCGATATTGGATCACTCCTAATGGCTTTGGAATTTGGTTTTATTTTGACGTTATATGAAGTACTAGTTTTTCCAAAGGGCATAAAAACATTGTATCCATTCCAGTATTGGACCGGAAATGATTTTCTTTCTTCATTGGCAATGGTAGTTGTAAAATTTATTTTCGAAATAAATTGGTTGGCACAGCTACATTGTTGAATGGTTTATATCATCCGAACTTACAAAATGAATCAGCAGTGAACACTATAACTAGGAAACGTGGTAGGCATGATACTAATCAAGCTCTTAAGTGGCACCTTAGACTTGGTCACATTAGTCAGACCAAGGTTCACAAAATGGAGAAAGATGGACTTTTAAGTACATTGGGTGAAGAACCTTATCCAACTTGTGAATCCTGCCTTAGAGGCAAAATGACTAAGTCATCCTTCACAGGGACATTTGAAAGGGCTACTGAGAAACTTGAGTTGATATATACCGATGTTTGTGGTGCTTTGGAAGTAGCCTGAGACGGATATCAATATTTCATAACATTCACAGATGATCATACTATGTATGGGATTGTGTACTTGATTAAATATAAATTCGAAGCCTTTACTAAATTCAAGGAATTTAAGGCCCTGGTTGAAAAACAAAATTGATGTCATATCGAAGCACTTCGGTCAGACCGATGTGGCAAATATATGAGCACAGAGTTTGATGAGTTCCTTAAGCAATATGGAATAGTTTCACAATTCACGTCGCCAGGAACCCCACAGTTAAATGGTGTTTCAGAAAGAGAAATCGGACTTTGTTGGACATGGTCTGCTCCATGTTGAATTACACTGATTTACCAATTTGCCTATGGGGGTACGCCTTACTTACCGCTGCCTATATCCTAAATAGATGTCCTTCCAAAACCGTTCCTATCACTCCACATGAGATGTGGAAGGGTAAGAAACCAAGTCTTAATCACATAAGGATTTGGGGATGTCCAGCCTACGTCAAGAAGGCTAATGTGGACAAACTGGAAGCGAGGTCCGTCAAAGGATGTTTCATTGGATACCCAGAGGACTCGATGGGTTATCTATTCTACATGCTAGAATACCATATGGTCATTGTGGCTTTACAAGCGCACTTACTTGAGGATGAATTCATTCAGGTAGAAATGTCTCTTTGGAAGAGTATAATGAAAGTCCTGAGGAGACATATGATCAGGGATCACGAACCGAACCTATTATAACACAAACTTCACTTCAAAGGTCTGGTAGGGTATCTCACTTATCTGAGAGGTATGGCTACACACATGTCGAGGAACTTGGTCTCCATGATGTACCTGCTAGCCGTGAGGACGACCCTATCACCTATGACCAAGCGATAGTGGATGTGGACTCCAATAAATGGCAAGAAGCTGAGATAGACTCGATGCATGCCAATCAGGTCTGGACTCTAGTAGATTTACCAACTGGCATGAAGCCTATTGGAAGTAAATGGATCTATAAGAGAAAGACTGGTGGGGATGGCAAGGTTGAAGCCTATAAGGCCAGGCTTGTGGCAAAGGGTTATACCCAAAGGGAAGGTATCGATTATCATGATACCTTCTCGCCCGTAGCTATGATCAGTCAATTTGCATGATGCTTGCCATTGCTGCCCATTACAATTATGAAATATGGAAAATGGACGTCAATACGGCTTCTCTAAATGGATACCTCAGGGAGAAAATATATATGGAACAACCTAAGGGTTTTGTATCCAAAGCTAATATTCATAAGGTGTGTAAGCTGCAACCATTTATGGGCTGAAGCAAGCTTCTCGGAGTTTGAACTTTCAATTTGATGAAGCAGTCAAGGACTTTGATTTTGTGTAAAACGAGGAAGATCCATGTGTTTACAAAAAGGTCAGTGGGAGCAACATTGCATTCTTAGTACTATATTAGGATGATATTCTACTTATAGGAAATAACGTAGCAATGCTCAGCACTGTGAAAGCTTGGCTTTTTAAAATGTTCTCCATGAAAGACTTGGGAGAATCTTCATATATTCTAGGGATCTGTATTTACAGAGATAGACCGCGAAGAATGATAGGACTTTCCCAAGCCCTCTATATAGATAAGATCCTGAGAAGATTCAAGATGGATGATTCTAAAAGAGGTTTCCTTCCCATGCGACATGGAATTCATCTCACCAAGAAAATGTGTCCTAAAAGTGAGGAAGACAAAAGAGAGATGAGTAAGGTACCCTATGCCTCGGCAGTGGGTAGCCTCATGTATGCTATGTTATGCACGAGACCAGACTTAGCCTATGTTGTTAGTATGGTAAGTCGTTTTCAAGCAAACCTGGGAAGGGAACACTGGACTGCCGTCAAGAACATTCTTAAGTACTTTAGAAGAACTAGAGATATGGTTCTTACTTACGGTGGTGGAGAACTGAAGGTGGTTGGATTCACCGATTCTGATTTTCAAGGAGACAAGGACGACTTTAAGTTGACATCTGGGTATTTGTTTACTCTCAATGGAGGAGCAGTATCTTGGAGAAGCTCCAAGCAAAGCTCTACTGTAGATTCCACCTGCCAAGCAGAGTAGCAGGCTGCCTCAGAGGCAAGCAAGGAAACATTTGTATGCAGAAGTTTGTGCAAGAACTTCAAGTGGTGCCTAATGCGGAGCTGCCTATATCACTATTCTGTGATAATGATGGAGTTGTCGCCCAAGCCAAGGAGCCAAGGGCTCACCACAACACTAAGCATATAGAGAGAAATTATCACATCGTTCGAGAGATGGTTGAAAAAGGATATGTTTTGTTGCAAAGAGTAGACTCAGAAGACAATGTCTCTGACCCGCTGACTAAACCGTCATCTCAGGCTGTATTGTAAAGACATCTGAAGAATCTGGGTATTGGATACCATGATGTATGGTATTGAGTGCAAGTGGGAGATTGTTAGGAATATGCCCTCGAATGCCACTCAGGGGATGAGAGAGAAGGGGTATTGTACTTGTAATTATCGAATTATCAATTAAAAGGCAATATGATTATTTCACTGTTTATTGTATTTCAAATGCATTCTTGATTTGGTAAACATTGAAGTGAAGTCCATGTAAATAAGAGCGAACATTCCACTCTCATTATCGGATAAGATAAAATGCACTGGAAGTGTTTAAAGTTTATTTACGTAAACCGTTCGCAAGTCGATAAACTTAAATGGGTATTAAGTTTTGAGTAAGACTTGTATAACTGATGCTAGGACGTATGCATGTCTTGATAGCATAGTTATAAGTATATTGGTGGGACCAGTATACTCGAACACGACTCATACTTGATTTAGTCACACGATATTCACTCTTGGAGAGTCGATGATGAATCAAAAGGTTGTGATAGTATACGTGGACCTTTGACTTGAGGGTTCAGTAAGAGATGTGCCAGTGACGTTTAGTTTGTCATTAGAGTATTTAGACTCATTTGCTTAATCGTTGAGTAGACCTCGAAGTGTGGATTATACGGGCAGGTAGCATTCTTTACTGTATGTCAAGAAAGGATTCTATCTCCTGTTAGTGAGCAGGCGAATGTCCTATACGGTTAATGGAAAATAAGATCATAAGTCTTTGGCCAAAGCTTTCTGATCTAGTCGTATTGGATACACTAGTAATCAGTCGGTCTTGATTTGCATTAACACATGTATAGTGTCTAGTCAATAGTAGGGTTTGACTTTACCGTGACCCGAAGACTTGACTGGGATATCTGATGAAGGGTCTATACGTATATGGTATTCACGACATAATGGTTCTGGAATGATCCCTTCATTCGTTCTCAGTCGGGGTTCTGATGCGGCCGCTAGTTTGGCTAAGTCTTTGTCGCACTCATTGGTTCCTCCCAATGCCGGCTGAGACGAACCTATAGAGTCGCGCATCAATATCGTTGATGGATAAATATGAATTTATTATCTCTCTATTAATATTTGATATTGGATATCTAATTTTGATTTATTGGAAAAATCAAATTGCGGTCTTACGAATTGAAATTTAGTTACTGGGTAATTAATTTAATTCATAAATTATATTTCTTAGAGAAATATATTTGTATTTGATATAATTAAATAATTAATTAGTATAAATACATTGGTGATAAAACGGAGTGTATTTAACGGAGTCGTTTGACGAACGTCCGGTACACGAGCCGAGTGACTCGACCCGTTTCCTAGCACTTTCCACATGGGGCCGCCCCACATTCCTCTCTCTTGTCTTGGTTTGTTTTGTTTAATGATGTGAGATCCCACCATGATTCATTCAACTAATGGTTCCAAAATGACATCACATGGCGGGATTTACTCATTATGTCTAAACAACATCACCACCACCTTTACAACATCACTTCGGCCGAGAGCAACAAGGAGAGAGGGAGAGAAATATTTTCTTGATTTTTCTTCATCTTGGAGTTGAGATAAAATAAGAAAAATAAAGAGAGAAAAATTCCTTTGAAACTTCCTAGACGTGTTCTTTCAAGAATGGAGTTTCGGTGATTTTTCCGGTCAAGTTCCGACGCGTGGTGATGTAGAGGCATCATATTTTCGGTGTTTTAGACGAATGGATTTCGTGCTCGTGCTCGGTTTCGTGATCATCATCAACTTACGAAGATATTATGAAAGGCTTCAAAGGTATGGGACTTTGATCATTTGTCTTCATTCGTTTTATTTTTTGTATATACGTACTTGATCGATCCTGTTTGAGATTCTTTATATTGAGTTTTATTATTCTGCTGCGTATTCGATTTTGTATCCGGAATCCCAACAAGCTCATGCCTATCGTGCGCTAACTGCCTGCCTAGAGGACAGAACCCAGCTACTGCCTCTGTCATACTCGAATCATTAGCGTGCGCTACTTGCGAAGCTATTGCGTGCTACCAAACACAAATAGTGTGCGCTAGCTCACCGCCTAGCTGTGCTAACTGCTCCACTCAATAATACCACTGTGAATTCCGATCAATACGAACATGTTCCGAAAGATACGAAACTCTAAAATCAACAACATCTCAATAAGCGCTTACAAAGAGCGACAAAAGTGAAAGAACATCAAGGCCAAAAATTCATGAAAAGTACGGATATTATACGTAAATGATCCATAACATATGTTAACCATAACTTAATGTACTTAACTCATTTCCCAACCAATCTGGACTATTTTAAGGTGTCTTATCATACATTAAGAAACCGAGATAGCGTATATTAATTTACCTGATATGTTAGTCTCCAATATTTTGCTCATAGCTTACATATCTATACTCTGATTGGCTCTCCGTTTGAACTATTGGAATATTGACTCAATTATATATATATATATATTCATGTAGAATTTTATAATTTTTGGAGTTTCCACCATTTGATTTCCCATGAATCAATTCCATCTTTATTCAATTAACTCTACTGAATTAATTAATTCTAATTACGTAAAAAAATTCAGACTCAAAATTGGATCTTAAATAATTGATCTTGATTGAGATTGTTTCTGTTGACAAAGTGAAGTCAAAAAAACTTTATTGGTACAGTTACAGAAGTTATAAATTAAGAATAATTGTATAAATTGATTAAGGGAATGAGAATAAAGTCCAAAATAAAAGAAAAATCATAATGAACACTCAACTATGAGAACCGTAGGATCACAAATCTTGGTACAGTGGAAAATACTAAGTTATGATAAATCTATCAGCTGATTGCTAGCTAGAACGTTCAAGTGAAACATGTCTAAGTGGTGAGGTTACATTTGTAACTTTTAATGATTGCTTTACCTATATGGTGGATTTTATGGAATAATGCTCTAGTCATGATAATAAATTGCAACTATATACATTTATGATTACAAATGATGTAATGCTTGACTTATTTTATTGTTTAGTTATTCTACTTACGATCATTAAGCACCCGATTTGATAGTAGAACTTGATAAACCCCGATAGAATATTATTCTAGAACATCCCTAATTAAATTGATATAGGTATATGAGTGATATATCACTATGTTTTGCTAGTCATGGATAACACGCTGGAAACATAGTTTTGGATATTGCAAAAGGTAAATTCTGCAATTGATGATGATGTCTTCAGACATGTCGAGTCAGTTGAATCAGGCACTATCAACATGCCAACAAAAAACATGTGAGAGTCCTTGTGGAGTACCGATGGGGGTCTCAGGTGAAGAGTCTCCGATGCTCAAGTCAGTAAGCAGTTCGATGTAAATAAGTTGAAATAAACAAACTAAGCATAAATAATAGAGCAAACGATTTTAATAACGATATCAGACGATGTAGTACGTCTGGTAGGTGATGGTGGTGAGACGGAGGTTGAGAGCATCATAAGTTGAAGGAGAAGTGTTAAGTCATTGTAATGGTGATATCAGATGGTGGGGTATGTCTGGTGAGTGATGATGGTGAAACAAAGGTTGAGAGCGTTAAAGGAAGAACCAGAATTAATAAGAGTAAAAACATTGTAAAATTGCTTTAGAGTTGAATGATATGACTTGAACAGTAGCCTCATTAATTGGAGCTATTCGAATAAAAAATTGATTTTTGCCAATTCAAGTCAAATTCAGCAAAAATCAGTCAAACTTAACAAAAATCAATCAAACACGGACTAATCGGGGAGTACTCTGTTTTTTTGTGTGCTAAATAACAATTGAATTTTTTTATTTAAGCAAAATAACTGACCTAAAAGAAGGTCCATAAATTTCTCTGTCTACCATACACATCAACTTGTCGTGATAAAAAACTACAATATATATATATATATATGTATATATTGTTAGCCACCACTAGTTCTATTGATCCTATTAAGCTACGAGCATGTATGTATTACTTGACCCTTTATTTCATATTATTTTTACGTTATTGCTTGAATCCAACTTTTAAGCAACAAAATTAGAAAAATAACATCCAATATCTCCGGCAATTCTTTCCGAGTCACTAATTACCCGAGTACTCATATTTCAAAGACTCAACCGAGTAGAAAACCCCCCAAAAGTCAACTTAGAGAATTAAGAAAAATAAATCAATCCGACGAAGAACAAATGATTAGATATTGATATATCCGTCAGGAGCCCTCTAAAACACCCTTGGATGAGGTAAAATTGGTCCAGTAGCCCAAACTCTGGCCAAAACTGTCCAACCGCCGTGAGAAGAAAGTGAGGAACAGGGTGAAAACCCACCTATTCTGTTTATCCCCAAGGAGATGCACGACCGGTCATGCATGACCAACTGCTCGTGCGTATGCTCGTGCTCAAGGCCAATAGTCTGAACAAACAGGAACGCACGACCATATGCTCGTGTGCTAGACTGTGCGTCTGGTCGAACACTGCTATTCGCTCAAGCTCTGGTGAAATGCACGAGCACAGCACGAGCATCTGCTCGTGTGCCTGCTCGTGCATTGCACACAAAGGATAGAATAGACCCTATATGGTTCCTAAAAAATCTCGAATGCAACTGACTCGAAAGGAAAGGATACCATGCGCCAACAACACCTTCTAAGAGGCAAAATGGTAATTGAATACAACGTGCCATATCATTTACGCATGCACATGATCTTTAGGACATGCGATGAGAAGTCGCACTCGATGAATACCACAATATAATCGTAAATTCAAAACACATGGTACATGATTAATCCCAATTAACCATCAACATAAAAATATTTGACCCAAGGTGACAAATAATTTAAGAAATATGTAAACCAAAATCTCGGGTACTATATTTTATGCCTCATTCTTCATCAAGCCTTCCTCATGTTAGGTTGTGAAGTTCTAGAGGGCTTCATAGGGACAAGTTTGAAGGCCTCGACCATTGTGTCAATAGTTATCTATATGTCAGTTATTTCCATCTACGCAGAGTCACGAAGGAAATTAAATACCTTATCTAATAGAGAAAAGTCTCCACTAGAATGGGGGTTGAATTGTGGATATGACTTTTTCTGAGTATTAAAAATATGCGGAAAAATAAACGACACAAGATTTATAGAAGTTCGGCCAAACGTGCATACGTCCCCTCTCCGTATATTTTTCTATAGGCTCAAGATCAACCTTTTCCGCCTTGTCTTCTATCGGTCCTAGGTAAACCATTACAATCTCATCTTCTATCGGTCCGAGATAAACCATTACACACTTGTCTTTATGTCGGTCCAAGATAAACTGTTTTCCTTTTCTATCAGACAAGGAAGCAACCTATCTAGCTTTCTATTGGTGCTAGACAAACCTCTCTTGGATTTAGATATGATTCTAATAATGCCGGATCAACGATCCTAATAACACCGAATCAATCTACATTAAATATCTTTTCTCTCGTGTATGTTTTCGTGTATGAACACTCAAACTGTTGGGATAAACAATCTTGTTTTGGTAACTGCCAACATACAGCAAGTTGTCTCAAGAAGTCGAAAGAGTCGAAATGCCGCTAAGTATGGAAGCTGTCTGGAATCTCCATACGGCCCTCTCCATACAGCATTGAAGATCTCACAGTCTAGCCTACAGCTACAGTGAAAGATTTAATACGTCGGATACAGCAACCAGGCTGTAAGATGTTTTACTTAGGAAAAGTAAAACACATCCAACAAGACTGATTAAAGAATGCTTTAAACTGTTGTGATATGCACGTTGTTTATTCATAAAGTATTCACGGTTAAAGCAGCATTTATTGCTGATAGGGCATCACTTAATGCAGCTGGAGAGAGACAAGTCTGAACGCGCTGAAGAGCATTTAATGCGAAGTCAAAAATAATGTCTGAGGCATTAAATGCGACCTGCTTTAATTTAAATATTCAGCCAACCCGCCAACCAGAGACGTCAACATATCACCTACCAGCAACGGCTACATTTATAACGGATGCATTTTCCAAAGGTTATAAATACCCCCAAGCTGAGGACTCAACACATCCAAGCAATTCAATATCGCGAAAGCTCTGACATTTTACTCTAACATTCTAGCGATTATTAAGCAGTATATTTCGTGAACATACAAGCTAAGAATTATACAAAGTCCTCAACGAAGAACAGCACATCATACAACAATCATATATCAAAGATCAAGCTAATGTTTAAAGAAATCTACCTTTACCGTTGAAGAAAACCATCAACCCTGTATGGACTGAAGATCCTTGCTTATTTGGGCCTGAGTGGGAAGAATATCATTATAGACGAAGCTTCAAACTGTGTGTGAAGAAGCAAGTTAGGAAAGAGCTAAAGCCAATATGTGTGAACGACCCAAAGCTTCAGTCCCTGTATCAATCTATGTGAACGATACAGAGACAGGTTTAGTTATAGTCACGTAGTTGTGTACGTAGTGATTATAATAAACGTTTTACTCCTGTTTGGAGGACCAGTGGACATAAAGGGGTTACTTCGAACCACTTTAAACTCCGTGTTATTTACCTTCTGCCCTTATTGTTTCCTTTACTGTGAGTTATACAAGTATACATTGCAAAACCCTGTACGCACTAAGCAAATAGGAGAAAAGCCTAGTTGCTGTATTTACAGCAACTCACTCAAATGAACTTCCGCTACGCACTCACATGCGAAAACTGTACAGCTTGTTGTACTATTACTTTCCAAGCTGTATACTGTATACTTAGTGGCCAACAAGTGGTATCAGAGCGGTTGATTCTAAAAAAATCAGTCGTATTTTTAACCGAATCATATCCAAAAATCACTTATTTTTTAAAACAGTTTATCTTTCTTACTTTCTCTATGGATACCTCAATGATAAATAAGGTTCCTATGTTTTCAATTAACGAGTTTTATGACTATAGAATCAGGATGGAAGCCCATCTTGCTGCCATGCACGAGGAGATGATATTTGTCATCCAAGATGGCCCCATAAAGATAATGAAGGTTAATCCTGCCGCAAGGATAGAAGGACAACCTCATGCTGAAATGCTCGAAAAGGAGCACGAGCAATGGATAACAGATGAGCGCAAGCGTGCGAACCTCGATAATGTTGCTAAGAATGCACTGCTTGTCACTCTTGAGAAAGGCACATTCTCGAAGGTAAAGAGTTGTAAGACATCCAAGGACATTTGGGAGAAACTCAAGATGATTTGTGAGGGAAACGAGCTCTCAAAATAAAATAAGATTTCAAACTCACTCAGAAATTTGAATAATTTGAAATGAAATCTTCCGAAACTCTTGAAGAGCTTGGCCTCAGATTCACTAGCATTGTCAGTGAACTTGAAGCATTGGGTAAAGTGTATACCCAAAAGGAGAAAAACTTCAAAATCTTTAGATCACTCCCTGCCCGATGGGACATTAAGACTACAGCTATGTGTGTATCATGTAATCTTAATGATATTTCTACTTTTGATCTCTTCTCTGCCCTCAAAGCTTTTGAGTATGATATTGTCAGGAGAGAGAAGGCCGAAGAGTCACCTGCTAAGACTACAGCACTAGTTGTTGTATCTAACAGGAGACATAGTCTGCCCAGCACATCCAAGTCTGCCCACAAGACTGCTGAAAGTGATGATGATATTCTGTCACAAGATGAAATGGCCTTTCTCATGCACAAATTCAAAAAGTTCATCAAACAGTCTGGAAAGACTCCCTACAAGCCCAAGCCTTGTCACAAGGTACGTCCCGAATCTCTTTCTGGTGATTCTAACTAGTGTTACAACTGTAGGAAAGTCGGACATTATGAAAATAAATGTCTGCACCCAAAAGTCCAGAAGTTTCCGGAAGTCGAGCAACAAAAAAAGGAAGAAAGGAGTCGTGCTTGGAAAAACAAGCTCAAGGCCCTGATTGGCGAATCAGAAGCCTCGCCCGCATCAACAAAGACCGAGGAGTATCTTCAGGCAGTCATTGACAGTGACTCGTCCGATGATGAGCTCGAAGTTAAAGCCTATATGTGCTTTATGGCTAAAGAAATAGAGGACGATGAAGACAACGATGATGAGGTAAGCTCAACATCAACTACTCCTGTAAATGCATCTCATACTTTCGAATATATGATGAATGAATTCAAAAATATTCAAAAGTCCCATGATACGTTGAAACGAGAAAACATACAGCTCCAAATTTCTAACTTAGAGCTGAAAGAAGAAAATGACTTGCTGAAAAATAACTACGAAAATTTGTCCAACGATTGTGAAAACAGCAAAGTCACACTTGAAAAACTCATGGAGAGCAATCATCAACTTGTAACAAGGATAGGTCTGAGCCCTGACTCACTCTGATCGCCTCCTCAAGTGGCGATGAAATCTCTAACATACAAAGTTGCCTTTGTATTCGCTGTACCAAACCTCGATTTCATGCCTTAGGAATTCCTGCTGAAGTTCCTTCTGAATAGTTAAACGAGCAAGCATCTGCTCCTGAACGGACTTATGGCTCAAGGCATCGGCGACAACATTCGCCTTTCCCTGGTGATACTGAATCTCGATATCATAGTCCTTGATCAGTTCTAGCCACCGTCTCTGACGCATATTTAACTCCTTCTGAGTAAATATATATTTCAAGCTCTTATGATCGGTGAAAATCTGACAGGTAACGCCATAAAGATAATGACGCCAAATCTTTAATACGAAGACCACGGCCGCTAACTTCAGGTCATGGGTCGGATAATTGACCTCATAAGGCCTCAGTTGCCATGAAGCATAGGCAATCACTTTCCTATTCTGCATGAGTACACATCCGATACCCTGTCTGGATGCGTCATTATAAACCATGAATCCCTCCGTCCCTTGTGGCAAGGAAAGGACAGGTGCTGAAATTAGACGACTCTTGAGTTCCTCAAAACTCCGCTGACACGCGTCAGTCCATGTGTACTTCTTATCCTTACGCAAAAGGTTCGTCATGGGTTGAGCAATTTTAGAAAATCCTTCCACAAATCGCCGATAGTAGCCGGCCAATCCGAGAAAGCTTCGGATTTCCTTAACATTCTTCGGAGGTTACCAATCTCGGATAGCCTCCATCTTCTGAGGGTCGATGTGTACTCCGTCTGATGAAATCACATGTCCGAGAAACGTCACCTCGGGCATCCAAAACTCATATTTGGAAAACTTCTCGTACAGTTGCTCTCGTCTAAACACTTCGAGAACCTGATGAAGGTGAATTTCGTGCTCCTCTCGGTCACGAGAATAAATCAGAATGTCATCAATGAAGACAACCACGAACTGATCCAAATAGTTGATGAAGACCCGATTCATTAATTCCATGAATACCGCAGGTGCATTAGTTAACCCAAACGGCATTACCACAAACTCATACTGACCATAGCGCGTTCGAAACGCCGTTCTAGAAATATCCGACTCTCGAATATGCAACTGATGATACCCAGATCTTAAGTCGATCTTGGAAAATACTGAAGCTCCCTGAAGTTGATCCAAAAGATCATCGATGCGGGATAGGGGATATTCATTCTTGATCGTCACTCTGTTCAATTCCCGGTAATCAATACACAAGCGAAATGAACCATCCTTCTTCTTGACAAATAACACCGGTGCTCCCCACGGGGACGCACTCGATCGGATATAACCTTTCTTGGTCAAATCCTCTAATTGCTTCTTCAGTTCTTGCATTTCGGTCGGGGCCATCCTATACGGTGCCTTCGATATTGGGGATGTACCAGGATCCAACTCTATTGTGAATTCCACATCTCTCCGTGGAGTCAAACCAGGTAGATCGTCTGGAAATACATCGGCATATTCCCTCACTACCGGAATATCCTCCAACATTATTGATGATTTCTCGGTCTTGGTAATAAAGCACCAATAACCAACATACCCCTGACTGAGTAATTTCACTGCCTTCATCATATTAATGACTCTACCGGAACAGCTGGGATTACCTCCCTGGAATACAGATTCGACTTCATCGTCTGAAATGATAGTGACCAAACGCTTACGGATACTAATGATGGCATCGTGACGATCCATCCAATCAATACCCAAGATAACATCATCTCTCAATAAATCTACTATGATCAGGTTTGCCAGCCAAACACGACCATTAAGCTGAATCGGACAATTCCCAATCTCACGATTCCCGATTATTGTTCTACCGTCAGGTAGGCCAATGATATAAGGTTCACAACTAGTAGTACTATCCAGATGAAGTCTACTCAAGCATGACTCATAAATGAATGAATGTGATGCACCAGTATCAAAGAGGGTACACACAGGCTGAGATAGAATTTCGAGTGTACCTGAGATCATCCGGGCCTCCGGATCGTCGGCCTTCTTCATCTCGTAAATTCGGGGCCTATCGGCCCCTGAACCGGATGTTCCCGTCTGATAGCTTTTGGCTACGCCTTTGTTTTCTCCCGTCGTCTTGAATGAAGTAGACTGATTGGCCTGATTATGAATAGCTGACTGCTTCGTGGCCTGAGATGACGTCGGAGCAGGTTTGGAGTCCCTTCGGCAAAAACGGGCCTTGTGCCCAGCAATCCCACAGTTATGGCACATGATAGTTTGTCTCGGACACTTGGTGCTGAAATGACCCTGTTCTTCACAGTTGAAACAAATGATGGCCGAACTGGCCGCTCGGGACTGAGAAAAAGTAGAGCCCGCACGAGGCTTCTTGAAGGTTGCCTGACTGCCTTCAGACTGGTCACAGTTCTTAGATTTCTTGCCAGACGATGAAGTTTGATGCTTAGTAATCTCCTAAGCAGTAATCTCATACGTAAGAGCTTTCTCAATGAATTCGGCCAGAGTGGAGCAATTGTGATTAAGCAACTGCATCCGCATACGAGGTTTCAACCTCTTACTGAAATATTTAATCTTGTCCGCCTCAGAGTGAATAATAGATGATGCGAAATGAAGGAATTCCTGAAATTTCTCGGCGATGGCGAGAACATCATCTTCCGCTGAGGGTTCGGGACTGAGTAACTCTGACAATTTGGCCTCCCTGAGTGGGGCCGGATAATATCTCTCCATCATGAGGGGTTTGAACTGATCCCAACTACAAGATCCGTCGGTGGGCTTCAACCATAGCCACCATGAGTGAGCGCTCTTACTCAGGTAGTAAACCGCAACTAAAACTTTATGCCCTTCAGGGCAATCCACCATAGCAAATAACTTCTCGAAATGATCAAGCCAGTGAATGATATCCGCCGGCTCAGACGAGCCCTCAAAAGTAGGTGGCCTTTGGTGAGAGATGTCGCCAATAATACTGCTCACACTCCTCTATTTCCCCCGAGGTGGCGGAGGAGGAGCCTGCTGATTCTGGGCGGCTGAGTTCTACATCGTCTCTATGAGGCGTGCCATCTGAGTCATTTGGGCCATCATGCCCTGCATAAAAACGAGTGGATCAACCCGAACACCTTCTGAATGAGCTGTGTCCTGGGTACGACTCCCTAACAGTAATTGATTATTTCCAGGTGAATGAGTGGCAGCGTCGCTGCTCGATGAATTAACATTATTCCTCGTGTTCGCGCGTGTATTCACATGAGCTCTTGGGTTTCAAACCGCACCGCGGCCTCTCCCCACGCGTTCTCTGCCAGCTCTCTCCATACTGAAGTAGGAAAGTCACATGATGGTTATAGATCTCACATGGATACCACATTATGATTACGTCATGAAATGATAAAAATGAACGTACACGCTCTAACACAATGATTACATGAATGATCAACTGACGTGACATGATTATCTGATGAAATTCCTGAAGTGATTATCTTGAACAAGTTAACAAGATAAATGATACAATATTTAATATCAACAATTGAGCAATGAAATGAACTGAGTGATTAATGAGTTAACATGATCGACATGATCAAAAAATGAAAATGATGATTGAGGGTTGTTGACTGTTGAATGATGAATGAATGATTCTTATTGCCAAAAATTATACCATGGCGTCAGAAATCTTACTGTTCTTTGGTCTGAGGGGCTCGGCTCTTGCACAGGTCACACGTGACGTGAAAGTCCAATGATACTAGTCTGATGAATGATGATTTTCAATGAGACAAGACTCGGAAGGTAGTGTTCAAAACCACGATCTGATACCAACTCTGTAACACCCCAAACTAGGCACATATTACAGCACCGTGGACCCCCAACTGGGACCCACCAGGCGAATGAAACTTAATGAATTATATAATATAATTGTGGTATAGAACCACATTATATCATTAATTACTTCGATGAGGAGTTTCTAGTACAACACACCCAGGAGATATACATAATACATGTATATTTTATATGAAGATAAAATATACAACATCAAATGAAAATGAATATCCAAACGGAAAATCTGCAGCGGAAATAAATATGAAAAGACATGAATGACTGAAAACGGACTGGGGCCCTCTACTAGTATCACTGGGACTCCTCGCCGTCAATGTTCTCTTCCCGTGCTTTAGCCTTACCATGACCTGAAAACAACATCCCCCAATGGGGTCAGTTACACAAAACAACAATCCTCAAGAGTTGAATAAACACAATCATGATATATCTTAATTATGAAATTAAGCTGCAGAGAGGCATCATAATACGCCCATAATGGTATGTGAAAGTGCACAAGACGAGTGTCCGGACACACCCGTCCTTGTACCTAATTAGTCTCACGGAGGTACGTTACCGTATGCACAGTCCATTGTGTCGGTGAACCCGAACACATGACCATCACGTGCCCGACTAAAAATTAAACACATCCCACCCGGCCACGCAATATGAACCCAGAAGGTCATATGAACAAGAATGACCATGAAGAATATTAATGAATAACAATTCGACAAAGTCAAGGATGACTCACCGAGATGAATTAATAGTGAAATGAATGATAGCTCAATGAAATGATTGGAACCATCGTTCCTTGTGAATGAAGTGATTATTCGATAATTACAAGTCTAAATACGGTTAAAACAATATGAATGAGTTATGATTATGAATGAACAACAACGAAAGGAATGAATATCCTTTTAACTGAGTAAGAGTTAACTTACCTCAATACCGGTGATGAAACGTCCTCTCTCGAATAACGTCCTAAGGGAAACTATTGGTCGCTCGAACAACATTGAATAACATGAGTACCAACAACCGCTCAATATACGTCTCAAACACGATTATAATTAACTCAAACGTCGATACACCAATATCCAAACTCATTGAGATATTCTAACGAATACGTTGTAAACATTCATCCCTTGATTATAACCAACCCCAGTATATCAAAACCAAACTTCCAAAATGAGTAGTTCAAACCAACAAAACACCCTCAATGATACCAATAATCCAATAGGAAACCACAACTCAAGGTTACGACAGCTATAATCGGAAATCCCCAAAAATAACCAAAGTCAACACTAAGGGCTCTTGAATAACTCTCCAAAAAATTCAACAATTCAGAAATATACACCAAATAATCCATAGAAAAACATGTATCCAAGGTAGATAATCCATGTCTAACATATTCCAACTTAAAACCAAGCTTACATGAAGAGATCAGAAGGAAAATACTCAAAATACGAAATTCTTGATCCAAGAAATATTTACCTCTGATTTGATGTTTGGAAGAGGATGAAATGATGATTACTCTGAATTATAAGCTTGGAGATGTTGATAGATGATTACACCTCGAAGAACACTTCTCAAGAAGCTCCAAATCGCCCGGAATCGTCTACAACCGAAGTGGGAAGTGAAAATGACGAAGAAAGGACTGAACTGTTTTATATATAGCAACCCCAATTTAGCGCGCACTAGATCATGTTCTTAGCGTGCGCTAACGGGTATACTGGATAGTCCAGTACCCTCTGTCCGCAACAGTAGCGTGCACTACATACCTTTTGTAGCATACGCTACAGCTATATACTTAGCGTGCGTTAACTCAAAATGTTAGCGCGCGCTAACTAAATATCTGATGTCCAGTAACTGAAGTCCAGACCTTCTGTCCTCTGTCCTGCTCGTGATAGCGTGCGCTACATCTAAGATTCAGCGTGCGCTACTGACACCAATTATCGTACGCTAATATCTACTCATAACTTGCGCTATGAACTATTCCAATTCAGTCCAGTAGCCACTGGACTCTGCCGGATTCGACCTTAGCGCGCGCTACACCGATTGTATAGCGTGCGCTACCCCAAGCTACTAGTGCACGCTACTTACTATTCGTAGCGTGCGCTACCACAACTCAACTGCAGTCCAGTGCCTTCAAGACTGTCTGCCAGAACCACATTAGCGTGCGCTACCTGTACTCAATTAGCGTGCACTACAGAGAGTACGTAGCGTGCACTACTCCCTACACATAGCCCGCAACAAAGATGAAGATGTTGATATACTCGGCTCGATTCTCCAACTAGATTGATGGTGAATGACAACTGATATAAGATACGAATTACTCCGGAGGGCGAACGCAACAAATGAATATTAATGATGAGTGATTATTACTGCGTGAAAATTACTGAGTGCCAATATACTGAATGACAATTAATGAATGAAAATGAATGAGTTTTACAATCGGGTATTACATTGTATAGATTTGTATATTTGTGGAGTATTGGGGCGGGAACTTCTTATTTAGAATTTTCATTTGATTCCTTGTCTTTATCATCATTTCCTGCAATATTTGAAACATCATCATTAGAAGGGGAATCAACCTGATTGTTATAAATATTACAAGTTCTAAGCGTGGTGATAGCTTTAGCTTGTTCGGGTTGACTTGGTAACCTCCCTTTCTAGTTGTTTTGCAGTTGATTTGCTAGTTGCCCGAGTTTCGACTCGTTTTACTGATGCTTCCATTGCTTCAAATCTTCCATCCGAGTTTTGGATGAATGATTGAAGTGTTTTTTCTAATGAGGTTTTTCGGGGTTGGTTTGAGGATGACCTTGGAATTGGTTTGTTCTTTGATGTGGTTGTTGCAAATTTTGATATTGAGGAGGTGATGGTTGTTGGTGATGATTTCCACCCCAATAGAAGTTAGGGTGATTTCGCCAACCGGGATTATAGGTTTCAGAAAAAGGGTCATTTCTAGGGCGTTGGTAAAAATTATTTAAAGCATTTACCTCTTCAGGATTCGTCAGGGATTAATGTTGAGTGCATGACTATACTCACCACCGGCGAAAAATACTTCTTGAGTCGGCATGACTGTAGGTGGTGGAGAAATTTCTTGAGTTGTAAGTTGTTGGACTTGTTTGGTTAGCTAGGAAATATGCACAGTTAGATCGCTGGTGGAATTTACTTCATTAGCTCCGACTCTCCTGCCTCGTGCACTCTTTTGCTGGGAGAATATAGCAAGGTTTTCAAATAAATCCAAAGCGGCTAGCGCCGTTAGTGTTCCTATATCTCCCCCAGCTGCATTATCAACATAGAATTGACAATTATGAGTTAGCCCATCATAAAAATTTTGACTCAAACAGTGTAAAGGATAATGATGATGGGGGCATGCTAGTAAAAGAGTTTTAAAATGATCCCATGCTTCAAAAAATTATTCACCCTCTGATTGCGTAAAAGCCACAATTTTGGTCCTTATATCCGCTGTTTTATGATATGGATAAAATTTAGACATGAATTTGTTGCACACATCATCCCAAGTAGCCAATGAATTTGGCGGTAACGTCATAACCCATGTTTTTGCTCGATGCTTTAAAGCGTAAGGAAAACACCTCATTTTTAATTGATCCCCGGTCAATTATTGTAATGGAAAGGTATTGACAACCGAGTAAAAATCTCGAATAAAACTTAAAGGATCCTCGTTTGGCATCCCATAAAAAGATGGGAGTTGGTTGACATGAATGGATTTCAATTCATAATTTCGTGCTGTTTGGCCAAGTTGTATGCATGACGTTGTTGTACCGATCACTGGTCTAGCAAAATCTTTCAAAGTTTGTAGGTCTGTCATAGGTTTTGTTGGCCACTAAGTATACTGAATACAGCTTGGGAAGTAGTTTAAACAACAAGCTGTACTGATTTTAAATCTGAGTGCGTAGTGGAAGTCTTAGATACAGTAAGCTGCTGTGGATACAGCAACTAGGTGTACAGTGTATACTTAAATAATCACAGTAAAAACTGAAGGTAAATAACATATTATTTAAAGTGGTTCGAGGTAAACCCCTCTATGTCCACTGGTCCTCCACACAGGAGTAAAATGTTTATTATAATTACTATGTACACAACTACGTAATTATAACAGTTATACAATCAATATATCGTTCACACAGATTGATATAAAGATCTTAGCTTAACCGTTCACACAGATTGGTTTGAGATAAAGCTTGACTGACTTCTTCACACAGAGTTCTGAAGCTTCGTCTTCCTCAGTCCACACAGGGCTGATCTGGGTTTGTTCAAAGTATAGAACAGAGTGTGAACAACAGCTTTAACTTTATGAGCTTGTAGCTGATGAAGTGTTGTTCAAAAAGGATGAGCACTGTATATCTCTTTTATCTGAGTTGCAGTAAGTTTGGAGATATATTTTGCTCTGATGATAACTTGATAGCTTTGAATGATTTTGGTTTCGGTTTTTTTGATCTTCAATGCCTTCATGAGATATATATAGTCTCTGAAATATATATCCGTTGAGATGTATCCGTTGAGCAAGATTCCATTCCAACGGGATTAAAAGCACGATCCGGATTTAGCGGGATTTGAAGATCTGTTGACTGATAGTATTTAAATACTTTATCCTTGAGTATTAAAATACTTCTTTATTCAACGGGACTTGACTTCTGAGGATTCCTTCTTGTTCTGTTGAGAGCTGTATGGAATATAACTGTATTGGTGATTCGAGACAGTTTCCATACTTGGTCTTTATAAGACTTCTTTGCTGTACTGAAGGGTTTCACTGTATGCTGGATTCGAGACAGGTCTTCGATACAGGTTGATGCTTCAACACTTCGATACAGTTTCCATTACTGTATACGGATTGGCATATATGTCAAAACCTCTTATGAAATACTATTCGATATAGGGATTGAATATCCCGGCTGTTTCGATACAGGGTTCTTGTTTTCCCAACAATTTCCCCCTTTTTGACAATTTGCCAAGACTTTAACTTTCTAACATTCAAGTCTTCTTGATGATGCCAAAACCTTCTTCATGAAATAATCTTCTTTGATGACTTCTGGCAGATTTCTTGGTCTTTTGTCAAAAGGTCTGTCTTTCAGCAACTTAGTCTATTTAATGAACTGCTCGCAGGCGAGTTCGATACAGCTAAGAATTTTTACAACGTAAGCTTTATGATTGGCGCGCAGGCACAATCTTACAATGTATTCTAAGCTTACAACTGAAATTATGAACTGTTCGTAGACTAGTTCGTACAGATTAATTTTCAATCAAGTTTCTATACTTGAGATTGCTATCAAACAATTTAAGTAATCATACATCAACACAGTAGATTACGAGTTGTAATCTTTCAAGACAAACAAACACTTTTATTGATATTCAAAATAAATTGAGTACATTGTCTGTTTCGAAGGAAAAATTACAAAAACAAAAACTAATATACAAGTATTTCAGCTCCTATCTATAGTCTGCATGCCTCCATGGATTTCTCCCTGGATCATTCTCGGTACCACGCCACCAGTTCTGTAGGGAATCGTTGCCTCGATCCTGGTATATAGCTCTTCCTTCATAGGATCTATCAAAGGCAAGAATCCAGTCTTCTGGATGGGTGATCCGATCTCCTCTTTTGTGTTTGGATTTCATCTCGATCTGGAGAGGGAGTTTTCCTTCTTCTAGCATCTTCGTAAATTTGTCTGCGGCCTCTGCTAAAGTTTTATAGTTCTTGAAGATGGCGGATTCCCTGATGAGTTTAACAAAGTATCTCATCAGTTCGTTCTTCCTCCATTGCTTTACCTCATCGGCAGTAGGATAGCGGTTGGTCGGCAGACGAATCTCAGAAGGTCTTTGGATTAGGTTTTGCCACGGGACATTTGGATCATGAAATTCTGGTCGGGAGCCTGAAATCTTAAAACTCTGGGAGGGAGGGGCTAGCTTGTTTAATTCAGCAGTGATGCTGTCTTGAGCGGCCTCAAATTCCCTTTCGTGCTGTAACCTGATTCTTCTTGCAGCTTCTCTTGCTTCTTTCCCCTTTTTGGCATCATCAAGACATCCTAGGATCTCTAATGCAGCATCCTATTTCGTCTCGATGTTGGTCATTTTTTCTACGAGGGAGGAGAGTGCCTGCGACATGTCCTTGATACATTTGTCGTGGGCTCGCAATTGAGAACTGTTTCCGATCATAGCACATGCGGTCTTGGCTTCAGCGATTCGATTTTTGGTTGCCTCTTCCTTCAGGAGTTGCTCTTGCTTGTCTTCCATGATTTTCAGTGCTTGTTTGAATACTTCTGGCAAAATAATGAAGGCCTCGACTACTCGAGAGACTTCATGTTGTAGAGTGGTCATCTCTTCCACGGCAGAAGTATGCATCCAATTCAAGGCTTTTTCAACTGAAGACAGAGCATTCACTGCATCCTGAATGAATACAGTTTGAAGACCAAGAGCACACAGGCGCTCTTTCCTAGCGGCAGAAATCGGAGAATCTGGTTGAGAAAAATCTTCAGAGCAGTTCAACCTCCTTAGGTTCACGGTTGGGCGTGAACTAAGTTGGACATCCTCAGGTACGACACCATCCTCGGATTCCACGGTTGAAGGGGTGGGAGCAGCTTGTTCTGGTTCGGCGGCAGGGAGTTGTGTGTCTTCCTGTTGCGAAGTTTCGTCGGTAGACATGGATATAGGAGGGACTGAATCTTCCTATTGTCTCTCAGTGACAACTACTTCTTCTTGAGCGGCGGCAGGCTCGGGTGCCTGTTCCAAAACTTCTTTTACTTCCTCGACTTGAGGGACTGATTCCTCCTCGTCGGGAATTTTATCTTGCTGTGGCGAAGGGGGCTTGCTTCGAGTTGACGGCCCTTCGTCATCTTTTGGTGGAGGCGTCTCTATCTTGAGCCTCTTCACGATTCATTCTCAGACCAGCTTGTAAAGCATCGTCGTCGTCTGAGTCATTGTCATCGTCGTCTTTTGGATTTGGGGGAGAGTCATCTGACTTATCCTTACCTTTCCTCCTTGTGTCAGATTTCTGCAGAAGATGGCTTTCAATCAGTTCTTTGCAGAAAGGGTTGTCCCATCGGATCAGGGCCTCAATTTCCATTGAGTCTGTCACTTCTGATACAAATCTTTCTTCTTGGCTCCAATCGCTCCAGTTGTACAATGTTTCGTATGGAGGTAGCCTGTAGCCTTTCCATTTCAGAAATCTTTCGTAAGCATGGTCTATCTGAACAGCGAGAAGGGTTTTATGAATAATGGTGTCAGGGTAGGGACTGCGTACAACATTTGGGTCCGCTGTAGCGAGGGGTTCCTCTACAGGTGTGGGATCCTGTAGGGAAGTGGGATTCCTTACAGGGGATGGTGCCCCGAAGGAAGTTTGATCCTGTACGGGTGTGGAATCCCGCATAGGAGAGGTAGCGTTTGGCTCCGTAGGGGCAGCCGACTCGCTAGAGTCTTTTTCGTTGGCAGATGTCCCATCATCCGTCCTAGCCGCCAAAGGCTCAGGATCTACTGTCGATACAGTAGTGGACACCTCTTCCACAGGGGTTAGGCCCTGGGGTTGTTCTTCAGTGGGTTGAGCCACGGTGGAAACTTCTTCGGAGAGCTTGGTATATTTGACTTTAGAAAGCCTCCTTAGTTTCTTCTTTGGCTTCTCACCAGCAATGGGTTTCTTGCTGTGAGATCTTTTCCTCTTCTTTGAAGATTCAACGTCTTGGGACTTCAAAGACTCATCTCTTGGGTCTGCGGAAACTGGCATAGATTTGGTTTTCGGGTGGTTGCAGACCATAGTGCTCTGGTTATACGCAGTAGGCTTGACGCCTCCTAGGTATATCCTGGAGCTATTCTTCTTTGCATCAGCGGATTGCGACAGTCCGCATTTCATCAAGATATGGTTTAACATTAAACCAAACGATTTCTTCTGGGTGGCAGGCTTGCATACCTCCTCTTGCAGACGCTTCAGGATTATCTGACACCAGTTGACCTTTTCACAGGTCAGAATTGCCACCATCATCCTGAACCTCAGATTAGTACACATTTCGAACGCGCTCGTTTGATTCTCAATGATCCTGCAGCAGAAATCATGCAAATATACACAAGGCAGACAGAAATTCTTTTTGTGACAGGTGGTTTGAACCATGTCAACAACTTTTGAGCCTGTGAACAGTCCATAAAACTCGGTTATTAGCTCTTGAGACCCAAATGTCTCAAGTTGATCCATTGTCAGCCCACCAGCGGGTAGCCTGTAGATATTCTGGAGTAGATCGCTATCAACACAGATCTCAATTCCTTGAATAGTAGTGGTTATGTCAGCAACGTGACCTCCTTGGGCCAGCGACAAAAAGCGTACGGCAGCGTTGAGGTAAAATTCCTCAACCAGATGAGCATCGTATTTCTCATCGGTTTGACTTCCAAGGCGATAGAGGCCTTGTTGACGAAGACGAGTGATGATGTATTCCATGGGTTCGACATCATTGGTTTCAGCGAGAAGACATTCAATGACAACAGATCTAGAGAAGATCGGTCCATCGATGATGTTTGCGGTTTTCTTGAGAGCGGGAGAAGAAGTTTGTCCAGCCATTTGATGATTTTTCAAGAAAAAGTGAAGAAGAAAACACGTAATATGCAGTAAAATGCAGAAAGGTATATAGGCTGTTTTTGCTTGAGAACTCTTAAATTTGTAGAAAGCGTAAAGAGTCTCTAATGGCAGATTCAGTCCTTTTATAGTTGGGCGGCGAAATAGGGTTTTGCAGAGTACGAATGGTCAGATTTTAAGGGATGGGAACCAGTTTTTGAAATCAACGGTTAAGATGGACTGAGTGTAACTGGTACGCTAGTCCATTAAAATGTTTAAAATATAAGCGGGTCCTACTTCTGACATTTGTGTCACCCTAAATGCCTGAAACGGCAGTTTTAAAACAATAAACAATTTAAAACATCGTGGCTTTTGAGATTCAATTGTCCAGATGTCGTGTAAGGCATTTAATGTACATGACGTTTGACATAAAAACAGGGCACGTGGACAAAAATTACTTTAAAATGAAACAATATAATATAATATATATACTGAATCGAAATCCTATAGTATGTGCTGTATTCGCGTCGATACAGCGTTCCCCCTTAAAAAGGTACATATAGGTTTTAAATTCCATACAGCAACTTGTGGATTAATGCTGTATTCATGGGTCTTACAGTATTCCCCCTTAATTATTGCACACGTCAGCTGTAGGATTCATATGTCTTTGCTCACTACAGTGCTGTATTGACGGTTCTGAGTGTACAGATAATTAACATTGGATACTGTATTCTTGGGTCTTACAGCATTCCCCCTCAATTTGTTGAGTAAAAACAGTAAATTACTTACAGGGAGTCGGGCTGTAGCATTCCCAATTTTTGTCTAAGCATGTTGAATCTGGCTGTGTCGAGCGGCTTGGTGAAGATGTCAGCCAACTGAATATTTGTATGAACTTTTTCAAGGCGAACATCCTTGTTCTCGACGTGATTCCTTATAAAATGATGCTTCATGTTGATATGCTTAGTGCGCGAGTGCAGGACAGGATTGTGCGTTATTGCAATTGCACTCGTGCTATCACACATGATTGGAGTCTCTCTGGCTTCAATTCCATAATCGACAAGCTGTTCTTTGCATCAAAGAATCGCATACAGCCTACCAATGACATAGTATTCAGATTCAGCCGTGGAAAGAGAATTAGCCAATTGTTTCTTACTGAACCAAGAAACGAGTCGAGGTCCAAGAAAGTGACAAGTTCCACTTGTATTCTTCCTATCTAGCTTGCAGCCTCCGAGATCCGAGTCACTGTATCCAACTAAATCGAATCCGCCTTCCTTAGGATACCATAGTCCTACATCGACTGTTCCTTTAATATACTTCAGGATTCGTTTAGCTGTATTGAAGTGTGATTCTTTAGGTGCTACTTGATACCTCGCACACACTCCAACAGCAAACTGGATATCGGGCCTACTAGCCGTTAGGTACAGGAGCGAACCAATGAGCTTTCTGTAGAGTCATTGTTCAAACGGCTTTCCGGCTTCATCTGCACTAATTTGCACGGAAGTGCTCATGGGGGTTGACGATGATTTGGAATTGTTCATTCCAAATTTGTTGAGAAGCTCCTTGCTGTATTTTTCCTGGTTGATGAAAATACCTGTAGGCAACTGCTTTACCTGCAAACCTAGGAAATAACTAAGTTTCCCAATCATACTCATTTCAAATTTACTTTGCATGAGATGATAGAACCTTTGACACAAAGCAAGGTTAGTTGAACCAAAAATTATATCATCCACATAGATTTGCACCATAAGAAGGTCATCACCTTCCTGTATTTTGAACAAGGTCTTGTCCACAACACCTTTCTCAAATCCATTGTTGGTTAGATACTGGGACAAGGTTTCGTACCAGGCTCTAGGGGCTTGTTTAAGTCCATACAGCGCTTTTCTTAGCCTGTATACTAAGTCGATACCATCTGTGTTGGCAAACCCTGGTGGTTGTTCAACATAAACTTCTTCGGCAAAGTCTCCATTCAGGAATGCACTCTTGACGTCCATTTGGTATACAATAAAGCTCTTATGGGCGGAAAAGGCTAAAAATATCCTAATGGCTTCTAGTCTCGCTACAGGGGTGAAGGTTTCATCATAGTCTATGCCTTCTTCCTGACTATAGCCTTGTGCGACTAGTCTGGATTTATTCCTTATAATAAGTCCATTTCGATCCTTTTTGTTTCGAAATACCCATTTGGTTCCTATAACCTATTGATGTGTAGGCCTGGGTACAAGATACCATACATTGTTTCTTTCGAAACCGTTAAGCTCCTCTTCCATAGATGTTATCCAATGAGAATTATTAAGAGCGTCTATGGTCGAAACAGGTTCGGACTGGGCTAAGAATACAGCGATAGTGCACATATTGAGTCTTCTAAGCTCGGATTGAGATTTCCATTCAGGAAACTGTGATATCTCAGTATCAGGTTCTTCTTGTGCACAAAGTATATTTCCTTGTGTACTCTGTATTCTCCTACGAGTAGAAACACCAGCATTTATGTTTCCAATGATCAGCTCTTGCGGGTGATCTATCAACCATCTTCGGTCGGGTTCTAGTTCAGGATCTCGTACTGTATCGAGAGATTCTGTGGATACCGCTTCAGCTTGTACAGCGTCGGCTTCATCCACGTCGATTCTTACAGCTGCGGGGTTGATTTCTAAATCAACTACAGGTTCTATGCGAGTTGTAGGATCCAAGATAGAGAGTTGTTGGATGTTTTGGGTAACATCTTCTACTCCTGTAGGGTCATGATGAGGTTCGTCGAACACTACATGAACTGATTCCTCGATCGTCAGCTTCCTTTTGTTAAAGATTCTGAAAGCTTTGCTGACGGAGGAGTATCCTACAAATATTCCTTCATCTGATTTCTCATCAAAGGTTCTAAGTTGGTCATTCCCATTATTCAACACATAACACCTGCATCCAAAAATGTGAAAATATGAAACTAACAGAGTTTTGTTGTTCCATACCTCATATGCTGTTTTGTTGTGGTACTTGTTGACGATACATCGGTTTTGAGTGTAGCATGCTGTATTGGTTGCTTCACCCCAGAAACGCTGTGGCAACTTGCTTGCGGCGATCATTGTCCTTGTTGCTTCTTTCAACGTCCTATTCTTTCGCTCAGCAATACCATTTTGTTGAGGTGTACGGGCAGCTGAGTATTCGTGTTGTATCCCATTTTCCGAACAGTATTGCTCTATAAAGCAGTTAGTAAATTCTGTACCTCTGTAGGAACGAATGGACACGATACTCAATGCCTTTTCATTTTGCAACTTTCTCAGGAGCTCGGGCAGCTTTGATGTTGTTTCCTTCTTTTTGCTAAGGAAAATTGTCCAAGCATACCTGGAATAATCATCAACAACAACCATGCAGTATTTCTTACCTCCCAAACTTATTGGGTCTACAGGACCGTAGAGATCCATATGTAGCATTTCCAACACTCTTTGGGTTGAAAGGTAGGATTTGCTCTTCAGGGTTGACTTGATTTGCTTGCCTTTCTGACACGGTCCACAAACGTTGTCCTTCTTAAATGACACATTTGGCAAACCTCTAACCATTCCCTGTCTTGAGAGCTTGTTGATCATCTTGAAGTTGACGTGAGACATCCTCTTGTGCCATAACCAGCTAAGATCTGCAGTGCCTTTGGCAACAAAGCATGGAATTGAGGAGCTCATAGGCTTCCAGTCAGCAATATACATGTTACCTGATATGCTTCCTGTAAGCACAACTTCCTTGGTTTGGACGTTCTTGACTCTACAGCGATCTATATAGAATTTCATCGAGAACTGTTTATCACAGAACTGGCTAATACTAAGTAGATTGTACTGTAAGCCTTCAACATATGCAACATCGGTGACTTTGAATTTTCCGACAAGTAGGTTTCCTTTCCCTCTTGTTCTTCCTTTAGATTTATCACCGAAACGAACTTTTGGACCGCGACCTTCTACAAAATCTGATAGCTTGCTCCTATCTCCGGTCATGTGCCGAGAGCATCCATTATCAAAGTACCAGGTATCCTCCTCTAGAATGTCCTGTTACAAAGAAATTAAGTAGATTTAGGTCCCCTTTGATTTTTGGCTCCATGTATGTTAGTTCCTCTAGGTACCCAAGTTTTCCTGGCAGCAATTGGTTTACTGAAGGTCATACTCGGTACAGTGTTGCGATATCTACGAGGGGCATATTCGTAGTCGTTATAACCATGATAATTATTATGCATGAAAAATTCAGGGTTATTATTATTAATCCAGTACGAGTGCTGTCTTGGAGGTGGAGCCATTTTCTTAGGCCTAACAGCTTGCCTTCTGGGTCTCCAGTTGGATTCCCAACACTGTTGTTGATAATGAGCGGGCACTTGCTGTCTCGAGGAATAACGGGGCTCCTGTATCTAATACCTAGACGTCTTTGTCTTGATAAATCCGCCGTGCGGCCTTTGGTAATTGGATACGACCTTCCTTCGAATGGTGTTGGCCGTTGATATGCTCGGGAGCATCTTTGTTGAGTGCGCCTCACAGGTTGGAACGGCTTATGATTCCGCTATCTGGAATAGGATTGCGGGGGCGGAATGGCAGCCTTCGGTTTTCGCGGTGCAGCAGGTTCCTTCACGGGACTCGGGGTATCTTTCGATACTGGAATGTGTTCCACACTCTTGACAAACACTGTACTAGTTTCCCCTTTGTTTGAACATGAGCTATATCCTAAGCCACTTTTGTCATGAGCATGTTGCCCAGTGCTCAGAATTTCTTCCATTCTTTTGGACGATTTCTCGAACGATTTCAGAGTGGTCTCAAGTTCAATTTATCGTTTTTCGAGAGTTGTGACTTTGGCTTGAAGTAGAACCAAATCATTTGTCTTGATCTCGTTGTGAGTTTTAACCTCACTTAGTTCATGAGCAAGTTGATGATTGCTCTCCATGAGTTTTTCAAAATCGACTTTGCTGGTTTCACAGTCAAGAGACATATTCTCATAATTTATCTTCAGCAAATCGTTTTCATCTTTCAGCTCTAGGTTAGACAGTTGGAACTGTATATTCTCGTTTTTCAATGTCTCATGGGCCTTTTGAATATTTTTAAATTCATTCATCATGTTTTCAAAAGTATGAGATGCATTTGATGGAATAGCTGAGGTTGAACTTACCTCATCATCGCTATCTTCACCTTCCGGAATGTGTTTGGAGATAAAACACATATATGCTTTATCATCGAACTCATCATCGGATGAATCACTTTCGGTGACCACCTGAAGACATTCTTCATATTTGGATGGTGTGGGGGAGGCTTCTGATTCTCCAATCAGGGCCTTGAGCTTGTTTTTTCAAGCACGTCTTCTTTCATCTCTCTCTTGTTTCTCGGCCTCCGGCAACTTTTGAACTTTGGGATGAGGACATTTATTTGCATAATGCCCTGGTTTCCTGCAATTATAACACAGGTTAGAATTACCGGATGAATTTTCGGTACTTACCTTTTGGACAGGTTTGGGCCTGTAGGGATTCTGCTTGATGAACTTTTTGAATTTGTGCATGAGAAGCGCCATTTCATCTTGAGACAGGATGTTGTCGTCACTGTCAGCATTCTTGTGACTAGGCTTCGACGAGCTGGGCATGCTGTGTCGACGACTCGATACAACGGCTAGTGCTGTGACCTTTGAAGGAGATTCTTCAGCTTTCTCTCTTCTGTCAATATCATACTCAAAAGCTTTGAGGTCATAGAAGAGGTCAAAAGTAGTTATTTCATTTAGATTGCAAGACACACGCATAGCTGTGGTCTTAATGTCCCATCGGGCTAGGAGATATCTGAAAATTTTTAAATTCTTCTCCTTTTGGGTATAAATTTTGCCCAACGCTTCAAGTTCACCAACAATACCAGTGAATCTGAGGTCAAGTTCCTCAAGTGTCTCAGTTGATTTCATTTCGAAAGATTCAAATTCTTTGAGCGGCTTTGAAATCTTGTTTTCTTTTGAGAGCTCAGTTCCCTCACAAATCAACTTGAGTTTATCCTAGATTTCCTTGGCTGTTTTGCAGCTCTTTACCTTCGAGAACGTGCCTTTGTCAAGGGTGACAAATAACGCGTTCTTAGCCACATTGTCAAGGTTTGCTCGCTTTCTTTCATCTGTGGTCCATTTCTCGCGATCCTTCTCGAGCATCTCAGCATGGGCTTGACCTTCAATCCTTGCGGCTGTGTTTACCTTCATGATCTTGATAGGACCATCCTGTATCACAAAAATCATCTCTTCGTGCATTGCTGCAAGATGAGCCTCCATCCTAATTCTCCAATCATCAAATTCGTTAATAGAGAACATAGGCATTTTGTTGATCATAGAAGTATCCATGTGAAAGTAAGGAAATGAAAGAGAGTGTTTTTAAAGAGTAAGTGATTTTGGATCTGATTCGATTAAAAATACGACTGATTCTTTTTAGAATCAATCGCTCCGATACCACTTGTTGGCCACTAAGTATACTGGATACAGCTTGGGAAGTAGTTTAAACAACAAGGCATCGATTTTAAATCGAGTGCGTAGCGGAAGTCTTAGATACGATGAGTTCTTTGTGGATACGGAACTAGGTGTACTGATGTATACTTAAATGATCACAGAAATAAAAGCAGAAAAATCAAGGTAAATAACACAGTATTTAAAGTGGTTCGAGGTAAACCCCTCTACGTCCACTGGTCCTCCACACAGGAGTAAAATGTTTATTATAATTACTACGTACACAACTACGTAATTATAACAGTTATACAATCAATATATCGTTCACACATATTGATATAAAGATCTTAGCTTCAACCGTTCACACAGATTGGTTTGAGCTAAAGCTTGACTGACTTCTTCACACAGAGTTCTGAAGCTTCGTCTTCCTCAGTCCACACAGGGCTGATCTGGGTTTGTTCAAAGTATAGAACAGAGTGTGAACAACAGCTTTAACTTTATGATCTTGTAGCTGATGAAGTGTTGTTCAAAATGGATGAGCACTGCATATCTCTTTTATCTGAGTTGCAGTAAGTTTGGAGATATATTTTGCTCTGATGATAACTTGATAGCTTTGAATGGTTTTGGTTTCGGTTTTTTTGATCTTCAATGCCTTCATGAGATATATATAGTCTCTGAAATATATATCTGTTGAGATGTATCCGTTGAGCAATATTCCGTTCCAACGGGATTAAAAGCACAATCCGGATTTAGCGGGATTTGAAGATCTGTTGACTGACAGTATTTAAATACTTTATCCTTGAGTATTAAAATACTTCTTTATTCAACGAGACTTGACTTCTGAAGATTCCTTCTTGTCCTGTTGAGAGCTGTATGGAATATAACTGTATTGGTGATTCGAGACAGTTTCCATACTTGGTCTTTATAAGACTTCTTTGCTGTACTAAATGGTTTCATTATATGCTGGATTCGAGACAGGTCTTCGATACAGGTTGATACTTCAACACTTCGATACAGTTTCCTTTACTGTATGCGGATTGGCATATATGTCAAAACATCTTATCAAATACTATTCGATACTGGGATTGAATATCCCGGCTGTTTCGATACAGGGTTCTTGTTTTCCCAACATGTTCTTTGTTTCTAGAGGTTGACTTTTCTTCTTGATTGGAAGATTCAGTACTTTCTTCTATCAAAAATTCTCCTTCACTGCTAATATCTTCCAGGCTATCTCCAACTTCATAATCAGGATGAACGTTTTCGTTGTATGGTACCTAAGTTCTTACAAGGGACCTACGGCCCTGCATAGACTACAAAAAAAGTTAAGTGCACCTTATGTGAAAGAAAATATAAGAACAAGAAGAATAAAAAATGCAAAAATAAAGAAAGATAAAATCACAAGATATAAACAAAAGTATACAAAAATTATATTTGGTCTAAAGAATCCCCAGCAACGGCGCCAAAATTTGATCGACAAAAGCTTATCCTAAATATAGAAGTTTTTGAGTCGCTCGCAAATATATACGAGGTAGAAGTAGTTGTGGTAAATTCTACCAGGGTCTTTTCTCTTGAGGATTGCTTAACAGGGTTTCGTATAATATTTTGTTATAGATTGCGAGAAATAAATACTAAAATATTCTAAAACAGATTTTTGGTTTTTTAAGTTAACTAAATTAAATGCACTATTTTTAAACTAAACTATTTTTATTAAGACTATTTTTTATGCTACACTATTTTTAATGAGACTATTTTTAATAAAACTATTTTGCACACTAGACTATTTTTATCTATAATATTTTCAATAAGACTATTTTTATCTAGACTATTTTTATTAAGACTACTTATAACAAGACTATTTTTATTAAGACTATTTTTTACACTAGTGAGAATGAATCGAACTAAAATGAGTTAAAACTTGATTTTATAAAAAATAGGGGATTATGGGTTTATTAAATTAGGTTTTTAATAAAGTAGATGAATTTATTTACATGGATATAAAAGATAAACGAGTATTTATCGAGTAATTAACTTTTCACCTCATAACTTTCGTATTCAAAGGCCTCTTAATTACTTTCGTAACCTTAAGATGTTGTTAACAAGATAAACACTTGATGATTGAAAAGATATGCTTCCAATTCACTTAGCAATCAATCAAGAAGGTTTTATTAGTAGAAATAGGATATGATCAATCACTATTTAAACCAATTAATCCCTTTTAATCGAGATAGTGTAAATCAATCAAATATTTTATATATAACCTAATAGAAATCCCCCTTCCCCTAAGAAGATAGATTAGCTACTCATCGGTTTATACGTACTATAATTAAAATAGAATTGATTAATATACATAATGTATAAAAACTTGTAATAACTTAGAACTTAATGACAATAGATGAAAACTTACTTGAATACGATGTATCAAAGTGCAAGAAATTATCTCCGAAATACAACTTCGAACTTGACTACAAAAGTTATAAACTATGAAGTAAGATACTAAGTACTTATTGATCAAGCAATTTTCAATTACAAAATAGAAGAACAACTTCAAAATATCAAAAATAAAATAGATACAAAATTATAATAAAAAGTTCTTTTCTAAGAAGGGATGTCTTGCTAAAAAAAGGATATTTCTTAGCAAGAAGAGGAGTGATTGTTTTTATGAATGAAGGTGTCCTTTTATAGGTGATTTTCAAGAATACTATGGATCATTTAATTCAAGAAATGTGTTGTAGTATCTTGATTTTTTTCTTTGGTAGTTGATTCACATTTGATCTTCCATGCATGTCTTGATTTTCAGATCATTGACTCCCAAATCAAATACATGGTTGTTGGGCTCACAAGATGGTCAAAAATGGAATATTCAGCCAAGGAACTGCCTGAAAACGGCTCTCGAAAACGGCCCATTTTGTGCCGTGTGAGAAACGGCAGAAGAAACGGCCACGTGTTGTATCGCCGTGTTGTAGGATGAATCGGTCATATCCGGAACACGCGCAAGTACCCGGTGGAAAATTCCGATCGTGTATGAAGCAGCGCAAGGCACGGCTCATGTTGCACCGTGTATGAAACGGCCGAAGAAATGGTCCTGGTTGCGCCGTTTTATCTTGATCGTTTTGTAGACTTTGTCCTTGAAAGATTTCTGATCTTGGATTTGGTTCGGCTTTTCGTCCTTTTTGACGTTTTATGTCAGTAATCTGTAAAATAAACATTTTTAGCTCATGTTTTGACATATCTTTAAAATAATTATTTTTTATCACCAATCCGTATGATTATGCTACAAAAAGAGATACTTTATATATGAATTTTTAGCTCAATTATGCACTAAACAGTGGTGTCTCCTCAAATCTAAGTATTGCTTATATTGTGTCTTTCCCTTAGTGCGTTTGTTCTTTTGGAAATATTTTGGTATTTGTGTGCTTTGTGCAATTTTAGCTTTCTTTGTGTGTTTTGCTAAAATATTATTTCTGTGCTAACTGTGTGTTTGGGTACGGATGGTGACATACAGCAATGATGACTCCTTACATAATATTGAAAATGGTCCCCAAAATTCACTTTAGATCAAGGGGGGATGTTGTATATTGGCCCAAAGGAGCTTTAATGTGATGGGCCAACTTGACATTATTTGGAGCCCAGCCATACCTTATAAAACAAAACCCTAGCCTTTCCCCCCGTGTGAAACGGTCTCTCTCTATCTCGCCCGTTTTCTTCTCTGCAAGTCGATATCCTCTCCTCTTTTCTCTCAACCGATCGGTAACCTTCGTTCCGATCTTTACTCGATGAAGTTTCGGTTCTGCCCTATATATATACCATACTTATTTAGAGTGAAGGGAAGGGAGAAAAACAAGAGAGAGAGAGAGAGAGGGAGCAGATCTGTTTTGAGCTTCTTCGTGATACTGAGTGCTAGGGTTTGGGCTTTGCTGAGGCTGTTCTTGCTCTTTTTTGTTGGCTTTGTGCGAACGCATTCACGGTTGTTATAGCTTGGTGCTACCGGATCCCAGGGAGTCGTGACTGAGCTACCGGATTGAGGCAGCCAGAGTCGAGATCATAGGGTCGTCGGTTTGCAGGGTTCTTTGTGGTTCTCGGTGTTCCATACGAGTGTTCGGTTTTGAGGGGACTGAGGCGCCTCACATTTCAGCCTTATGCTGTATTTCAGATCTTAGTGATCTGCCCGGTTTGGTTATTTTGATCATAGTCTATATTTCAGATTCTGTTTATTTTTCGTTTTGTTGTGTTTCTTTGCTGCGTGTTTCTTTTCTTCCTTCTTTGTGTGACAGATTTCTGCTGGGGATTGAATCTGAGGGAGAAGGTTGCTGCTTATAATTAGGGGTGTCGAGTGGTTCGGTCCCAGTTAACTGAACCACAATTTTCGGTTAACCGGAACCATAAAAGCCCCAAAAATAGGAACCACTAACCACACCACTTTAAATTTCGGTTAACCGGAACCACACCGATTATATATGATTTTGGTTCGGTTAACCTTAAAAACTGTTTTTCTTTTTTTTTATCTGAAAAAAACTTAAATAATCTAAAATGCTAAATTAATCTTTTAAAACAAAAATAGTAGACAACAACACAATTAATCCATAAATCCAACAACTATAAGTCAAAATTAATCCATAAATCCAACAATTAAAATGCAACACAATCACAAACGGAGAATTGATGTGAGGGTAATTAATTTACATATTATTAATTCAATTGAATTTCTTTTTAGGTTAAAAATATATAATTATAATTATTTATCATAATTTCGGTTTGTGGTTCTGTTGCTGTAACCATTCGATTCCGGTTAACCACTAACCATATTTTTTTTTGATGCAGGAAGCACAAACCGCACCCTAACCACAAATAGTGGTTCTCGGTTAACCGGAACCACGTCGGTTCGGTACGTTTCCGGTTAAAACCACTAACCACGAACCTTTTATACAATCCTACTTATAATTTAGATTAATCCGGGTGATTAATCCATTTACTTGTTAATTAGTTAGTTCATTATATCAGTTGTAATTTGTTTGCAAGTTTAGTGATTAGTTCTGCCTTCCGCTGTCACTTGTAATTCGGACGGATACCCAACAGTTTTGTTGTGGAGTTTTAACACAACTTCGCTAGTGAATGATACTTTTTCGGAGAACCATTGTCGAAGTGATTGTTAAGAAAACTCCGACCCATTGACGGAACATAAAGTTTCTAGTTTGCTTATGAATTGAGTTTCGGATTCCGAATTTATTTGTTGGATGGTTTTATTAAATTGTTTGCCAATTTGAGTAAAAAATATAGTAAAAAAGTTACAGTGCTGGGTTCAACTTTTGTAAGACAATCAATTTATACAACCAAACTTTACAACACACCATCTCACCACACATTTATCACTAAATTCATTATTTATTCCATCACCTACCTCACCACCCACCTAATCAATGGTCCAAAACAATCACAACCGTTACAACGGTTGTGATTGTATCATTTTTCGAATATTAAATGGATCCCATATATCACAAGAATTAATTGAAAAGGAAAAGTGCCCCAGGCGCCAATGCCATGAATCAAAAGGCTTAACTCTTGAGAAACTAAAAACTAAACTTCAAATATCCAGAATCAAATCAGTCTGACCAATAATCTTTTTCGTCGGATGTACCTCAGAATTATAAAAGGTATCTGAAAAATATAAAAGGTATCAGAAAACATGGTAATTTGAATATTTGATTGCACAACTAGCTGAGATAAGATTATATTTGAAAGATATAATAAAATAAATATTGCATAAAATTAAAGATGGGATATAGTGATGGTGCCAATATGAATTACCAAGACGATGTTCTTTTGGACTTATTTTTCAATTTTTCATCATTCGATTCGGATCTGGCCAATTCGGCAAATTCAATTCAATTCGGTCCATTCGATTATTATTATTATTATTGTTATTATTATTATTACTATTAATTATTATTATTATTATTGATCTTGATTATTATTATTGTTATTATTATTGTTGTTGATGTTGAATACTATTATTATTACTAATAATATTTACTATTATTAATAATAATATTTATTGTTGTTGATTACTGTTATTATTATTATCATTATTTTTTTTTTATTATTAATTTTTTTATTAAAAACTCATAGGATTACAAAAAATTAGTGGGAACCCTCAAAACTAACTGAGCCCCCACACCTCTAGCAATGGCAAATCCAATCCTATTAAAAATATGAACTGCTGCACGCGCACCAATGTCCTGAGTCATAGAGAATCGTCGAATGCGCTTAAGTAAGGTAACCCCATCTTTCTCAAGTTCTCCAAAAGAAGAAAATGAGAAGGGGAGAAACCCATATCCAATATCCGCACATTTAGCATCGTACTTGACACGTTTACGCTGTGCAGCATCACTTATCGCACGCCCGGTATAAAGTCAATCAACCCGGATTGCGTCAAAGGCGACGAACCCGTAAGATCAACACATACGTCACGTCCACCCTCCCAAGAGTAGAGTAATATGTCAGCCGGACGTAAGGATCTGTCCCCATCTCCGAAAAGCCCAATATCCACCTCCTCCGAAAAGCCCAATATCCTCATTGTTATTATTATTATTACTACTATTATTATTATTATTATTATTTGTGATGTTTGATAAGGGATGAGTTTTAAGCTTGTGATAGGGGATGAGTTTCTAACTATCATAAGTGCTTATGCACCACAAGTAGGATTGGATGCATCGATCAAACAAGAATTTTGGGAAGATTTGGAAGAGGTTGTCGAACGAATTCCTATGGGTGAGAAATTGATCATTGGTGGTGACCTCAATGGGCATGTCGGTGTTAGCAGAGATGGCTTTGAGAGCATTCATGGTGGCTTTGGTTTTGGGGACAGGAATGAAGCAGGAAATGATATATTGGATTTCGCATTAGCTCATGACTTGGGTATTATGAACACTTGGTTCGAGAAAAGGGACTCTCATTTGGTGAGATATAGAAACGGAGGTAATGCAAGTCAGATTGATTTCTTTTTAGTAAGGAATGTTTGGAGGAAAAGTTTTACTAATTGCAAGATAATACCCGGTGAGAGTGCTGCAACACAGCATAGGGTTGTGGTGCTTGACTTTCGAGGTAAGAGGCACTTAAGAAAGAGAAGACCACAAGTTGACCCTCGAATTAAGTGGTGGAAGCTCCAAGGGGAGAGTCGACATACTTTTGTGGCTAAGATTGCCGATAGTGGTATTTGGTCCGATTGCACGGAGATGGATATAGATTCGATGTGGAACTTGTTGGAACACAACATAAAGGAAGTTGCAAAAGAAGTCCTAGGAGAATCTAAAGGAAACAGACCATCAAGTAAGGACACATCTTGGTGGAATGATGAAGTTAAGCAAGCGATAAAGACCAAACGTGAATGTTATAAGGTACTGGGTAAATGCTCGAGCGATGAGAATTATGAGAAGTACAAGAAAGCTCGAACAGAAGCTAAAAAGGCAGTGCGAAATGCCCGATCAAAGGTCAATCAAGAATTATATGCAAGATTAGATACTAAAGAAGGGGAAAAAGATATCTATAAACTTGCTCGAATGAGAGAGAAGAAGACGCGAGATATTGGTAATGTTAAATGTGTAAAAGATACTGACCAAAAAGTTTTGGTTCAAGATAAAGAGATAAAAGAGAGATGGAGGTCATACTTTGATACCCTATTCAATGGCCATCAAGAACAAGATATTGGGAATTTAAACATCCCCTCAAATATGGTTAACCGAGAGTTTAAGAGAAGAATCCAAAAGGGTGAAGTGACAATTGCATTGAAGAAGATGGGGTCAAAGAAAGCAGAAGGACCAGATGGTATACCTATTGAAGTTTGGAGGTGTTTGGGGGAGAGAGGGATCGAATGGGTAACTATGCTTTTCAATAAGATTTGGAGAAGCAATGAGATGCCATCAGCATGGAGGAAAAGTATTCTCGTCCCTTTGTATAAGAACAAAGGTGATGTTCAAGATTGTTCTAATTATCGCGGAATTAAACTAATGAGTCATACCATGAAGTTGTGGGAACGAGTGATTGAACAAAGGATCGTGAAATGTGTGAAGATAACAGAAAATCGGTTTGGATTTATGCCTGGAAGATCGACCATGGAAGCAATTTATCTTATCCTATAGCTTGATGGAACATTATCGAGATAAAAAGAAAGATCGCATATGGTTTTTATTGATTTAGAGAAGGCATATGATAAAGTACCAAGAGAAGTACTTTGGTGGGCCTTAGCAAAGAAGGGTGTATCGCGGAAATATATTGACATTATAAAGGACATGTATGAGGGAGCTAGTACAAGTGTACGAACTAATGTTGGGAGGACAGAAGAATTCCCTATTACGATTGGGGTGCATCAAGGATCTGCTCTTAGTCCTTTTCTCTTTGCCATAGTCATGGACGAATTGACAAGAGAAATTCAAAATGACGTTCCGTGGTGTATGATGTTCGCAGATGATATTGTGTTGATTGATGAAACGAAGGTTGGAGTGCAACAGAAATTGGAACTTTGGAGGGATACTTTGGAAGCTCGAGGCTTTAGGCTGAGCAGAAGTAAGACTGAATATATGGAGTGTAGGTTTAGCGAAAACAGTGATAGAGAGGCGGGATGATCACATTTGATGGGAAAGTTGTTCATGGATCCACTTTCTTTCGGTATCTTGGATCTATTATCCAAAAGGATGGAGAGCTAGATGGCGATGTGGCTCACAGAATAAAGGCAAGGTGGTTGAAGTGGAAGAGTGTCACAGGGGTTTTATGTGATCCCGGCATGCCTCATAGATTAAAGGGTAAATTTTACCGCACGGCAATTAGGCCTGCACTATTATATGGCACCGAGTGTTGGGTCAGAAAGCGAGGTCACGTTCAAAAGATGAATGTGGCAGAGATGCGTATGCTACGATGGATGTGTGGTCATACAAAAAAGGATCGGCTCAGAAATGAGGTGATCAGAGAGAAGGTAAGAGTTGTGTCTATAGAAGACAAGATGATGGAGAATCGATTACGATGGTTTGGTCATGTGAGAAGAAGACCTATTGATGCCCCAGTGAGGAGGCTAGAAAGTTGGGGAGCAAGTAATGTTGTGAAAGGTAGAGGAAGACCCAAGAAAACTTGGATAAAGATGATTGAAAATGATATGCGGTTTCTTGGAATTGGAGAAAGTATGGCGATGGAGAGGCAAATGTGGCGGGAAAGAATACGGATGGTGGATGGAGTCTGATTCTTTTTTTTTTTTTAATTCCTATTTTCTTTTATTTCATGTTATCTTTTTTTCTTTTTTTCTTTTTTTTTTCTTTTTTTTTTCATTCATTCTCTTTTTTTTATTTGCTTTTTTCTCTACTTTTTCCCTCTTTTTTCCTTTTATGTTATTTATGTAACGATTATTGACGGTTTCAAAGTTTGATTCATGTTAGCCGACCCCAAATCATTTTGGGACTAAGGCTTAGATGTTGTTGTATTTGTGATGTTTGATACTTTTGTGACATTTGGGACATTTGGTGCATATTTATTAGTATTATTATTTTTGTTATTATGATTGTAATTAATTATGTTATTATTTTTATTATTTATTATTATTATTTTACTATTTTTCTTATTATTTTATTATTTTTATTTATTTACTCTTAATATATATTTCAGTTCAGTTCAGTTCAGGTTCATTTAGTTCAGTTCAGTTCAATTCAGATTTATTCAGTCCAAAAAAACAGAGTCTAAATTCATTGTTGTAATATCCGAAATTTCTATTACTATTGTTTAATGTTATTTTATCCGAGTTATGTTGTACAGCGTGGAATCTGTACAATATGGATAAAATAATTGTAGAACTGAGACATCTGTATTGGTATAATTGTCGTTCTTGGTCGACAAAGGATATAGTGTCGTCATGTATACGTATCTAGTATGTTGAGACGACGAGCAATATCAGTGTAAATGGCTAAGTATAGCCTTATTAGCGCACGCTAATAGTTAAACTTAGCGTACGTTACCATGCAGGGTTAGCGCACGCTAAAGGTAGAATTATAGCGCACGCTAATGCAGTCAGATCGGAAGGAATCTGCGTGTGGACCAGGCCACTTTCGGCGCAGGTCCTGATAAGTCAACGGATGTTTGTAATGTAGTACTAGCGCATGCTAAACCCTAAAGGTTAGCGCACGCTAATGGTATATTGGACAAAAAGGAATCTTATCCTCGTCAGCACTTTCAGCATGTGGGTCACGAGCATCTTCGTGGTAGGTGTAGACTGTAGCAAGTCAATGAATATTAGCGCACGCTAAATGAAAGGACTTGCGTATGCTAAACAGGTTACGTACGCTAATGCATGGGCATTACGTACGTAAGCACATGTACGAAGCCAGACTGTAGCCTCTGGACTGCGATAGCGCACGCTAACAAAAGTCAGTTAGCGCACGATAAGGCTTTTGCGCACGTTAAACATGAGATGTTAGCGCACGCTAGTAATGTATATTATATAAGGGGACAGATGGGTGTTATGAAGCATTTCGTCCATCTCTTTCTTTTCACTCGATAGAGAGAGTTTTGGGAGGTACTTGAGGTCCAGAAACACTCCGAGATGATGACCTTTATCAAGATTAAGATAGCGAGCATGGATTAAAGCCTTATTCTTCAAGTTATTCATGGTTCTTGGAATGAAGTTCAAGTGTTCTCCTTATGGGTTCGTCTAATCCAGGTAATTTTCGTATCCCTTTGATAGTAGTTCATTTTTAAGGACGATTACTTGTGAGAGAACATGTTGGATAAACATGTGGTGATTTTTATGAGACCTAATGGGATTATGATGAGAGTTTCGGATGTTATTTAAGATTCTTTATGTTAATGGTGATTCGTTTAACTTGATGAGGTTGAATCATGGATTTCTGAATCATGATAATTTCAGTGGTGGATTTAGATGAGTTAAATCATGATATAAGGTTTAATTCCGGCTTGAGTATGATATGATCCTTGTTATCGAGTTGGTTTGATTGTTGATGTTGTATTGATATAGAGACATTGATATGATCCTTGTGATAGTTATGATGTTGTTTATCTTCAAGAGATATAGAGATTTATGTCTCCCTTCATTTCGGATTTTGAGGTTAAGATGATATAAAGATATATAATAGTTTTGATTATAAATATGGATAAGATGATTAAAACCAACATTATGTTGATTTTAGTTTCGTATGTTCTTGATAAAATGTTGATCATAATGATGAGATTGAATTTGGAAAAGTTATTGTTAATCTTGGAGTATGATTTCCTTTTCATTCGGATTCATAGTCGCAAGGTGTTAGTCGATGATTGGAACGCATGCCACTGTACAACATTAGCACACGCTAAGCTTACTGGCTAGGGCACGCTAACGGGAGCGACTTAGCGCATGCTACGTTATGCGTTCAACGTGCGCTAAGTAGACAGACAGTGCAGTATTTTCGTGTTGTGGTTATGAATTCGTGCTGGTTCGAGTTGGATTGTACGGACTATGTTTTACCGAGATATTGTAGAACCATTGAGTTTGTTGGTTGGTTATATCGGTTGTTGATTATTATCTGATATGTGTTAATTGATTACTTCAATAGGTTGAGATTATTGATCGGTGATTATAACCGTATGTTGCGGCCGTGTTCGAGTATGTTTGTAAATTGCATTGGTCAGGGCCGAGGAGCTTGTAGACGACATCAAGGAATTAGTAACGGCTTCATCGGTATCGAGGCAAGTTATTACTTGCTCAGTTTATAATATTTTATGAATGGTTTCAATTTCATTCGTTTATAATTCGTATAGCAATGTTTATAAATCGTAATCACAGGAGATTTGGAATTATAGGTTGTATTCGAGTTTTGGGAATTTAAATCATAATGCATATGATTTACAATTGTCGTTGGTATACTTGTTATCGAGGATACATCATGGTATTGAGGAAAACATGAATTATCTACCGTCCGTGATGTTTTGGATCAGTGAATATTCAGAATAATGGTTGGTGATAGTTTAGATATCGAGATTGCTCTTGAAGGACTCGGAGCAAGTATTTTAATCATTTCTGTCATTTGTGTCGATCATGTTGTGATACATTCGTATATCTTTGTTGTCATGCATTGGTGTATTGTTGTTGTCGTGTATTGTGTACTATTGTCTTGTGCAGTCGTGCATTGTTGTCATATGTCCACCATGCGTTGGTCCGACGGGATCATTATGGGAATCTATAGCTGTGTGTGCGCTGGATCGCTGGACAGGTAATGCCGCCATGCGTTGGTCCGACGGGATCATCATGGGAATCTATAGCTATGTACGCTGGATCGTTGGATTACCATGCGTTGTTGTTGTGCATATGTATATTATGGGTTTGCCATAAGTATACATTGTCGTTATTGTTGTGATCATATTGACGTTGTCATATGAGTATGCATTTGTAGGTCTTGTGTTAGGACCATGTCCGTATGTTGTGTTGATCTGATCTCGGATCAGACTGACGTGATTGTAATGGTGTTTCGTATCTTGAGATATGTCCCGTATTTCCTTGGTACTTGTCTTTGATTGACAATCGATTATCGTATTGGAAATGTCGATGTTATCTGATGGATTGAATTTGCCAGAGTTGGTATAATTTCCGTATCGCGAGTTATGATAATGTTTTGAGAACCTTGGGTATTGTTGAGATACCATACAGATATTTCAGTATTATCTTATTGTGTTATTAAGGATACGAATCATGGATTTTCGTAAGGTTACGACGGTAAGATTACATTGGTCGTATTCTTAGTTAGTATTTCCATTGACATGTAATTATTTACGTGATGTGATGATTATCATTGTTGGATATTATGGCTGACCCCGTCGTGGGCTTTCTTTTTAGGTTCTTGGATTGTCAAGCTTGTAGCGGTCGTGAAGAGATGAGCTTCCCGGAGGATACTGGCTAGGACATGTATTTGTGTATTGAGCTTCTGATCAGTTGTTGTATTCCGCTGCTAGAGTATTTTAATTATTTGTCTTTATCCGTTGCGTGAGTATTTTTAAATGGCCTTTTGGTATCTGGTAACTTAGGTTACTTTGGCAATCATTTTCTAAATCTATTCTGTCGATACGTGTAAGCGATAGCTTAACGTATGCTTTTAAACTATTGAGTTTTGGCATTTCGGGCCTTGTGATTTCAAATGAGATTTTACGACGGTTTTGATAAACGAATTTTATAAAGTCTTCGAATGTTTTAAATAGATAATACCTTCGTTAGCCTCTTGGACGTTTGTAAATGTTTGCAAAAATTTCCTTCAGCCTTGTGGGTTCCATCTCGGGGCCCACGACGCTGTAATATTCCTGGATGGCTCTGTGGGTGTTACAGATATGGTATCAGAGATTAGGTTGTGAAAACCTAGGCAGTCGGGTCGAGTTGGGTCGTACTTTTGTCGTGTCATTCGAGTTGTCGGTTGACAAGTGTTTGAGCTCTGAGTTTTTGTTGTTCACTCGGGCTTGTATGTTATGTGATTTACCAGTATAGTACTGGGGTTGTTGTAAACTTTCTTCGGATAGAGCCGTGTTGTGTTCTCGAGTTGAACTGAGTTTGCAAAATATGTGTTTTGAAAATATCTGTGTCGAGTATTTTCTAGAGTCGAGACATGTGCCAGTATCACGGGGAATCATCTGTTTCACGATCTATAAGTATTTGGATTTTTGAATTTCATCGAGATTTATTGTCGTTCTAAGTTGATATGCTTTGAGATTCACCAGAATATTATGCATTACAGTATAAGGTGACAAAGTTGGGACAAGATTGATGATCTTGAGAAGTTATGATTTTGGAAATCAATATGTCAGTTAAGTTTTGGAACGGAATTGTGCATTTGAGACAATGTCGTGCATTGTTGAGGAGAACATGTAGTCATGTTAGTTCATTTTGTGATATATGAATTGTTTTTGAGCATTTGGGAATGATACTTTTCAAAATGAATGTTTCACGGATGTTTTACCGTAAATGATTTTTGGGCCGATACCCAATAGAATTTTGAAATAGTTTTATAACTCAGGACTTGGGGTCCGAAAAAAGAGTTTTCCTATTTTTTAAACTTCTTGTAATGCGGAACGAGATACGGGCTGAGACCCTAATGTTTCAAAAGGCTTTTCTGTTTTCCTTAAAACTCCCGAGATTTGTAAAATACTTTATCAATCGTTTATCTACTTTATCACTACCTTTCGGGGTTTTGATTTATTGGTTCAAATGAAACCTCTCGGGAAGTCTTTCGCTGTGTTGATTTGTTTCAATGC
This sequence comes from Orobanche coerulescens, assembly GCA_033398695.1. NCBI lineage: Eukaryota > Viridiplantae > Streptophyta > Magnoliopsida > Lamiales > Orobanchaceae > Orobanche > Orobanche coerulescens. The sequence goes on along the minus strand of CM065810.1, from coordinate 154,502,326 downwards.
ATTGTCATAGCATAATTGAGGTGATCCAGGATGGAAAATGGTCGACGTTGCGAGTCATGTGTGGAAAAGGAGTTTTTAGTCGGAGTTTATGTATTGATATTTTGGAACTCTATCGTGTGGTTTTCTGATTGAATGTCAGTAGATTTGGTAACAAGTTGAACTGGTATACAGGTGTATGAATGTGGTCAATCATTTTGCATAGTTTTCATTTTAAAACTTCGATATCATGTGGATTCGAAGGAAAACTATTATCGAATACTTGGCACCAGCGAGCCGATTTAATTTTCCGAAAATTGATTTCGTGGTCTTACGAAAATTTATGTTTTAAGTTTTGAAATTTTTGAATGAACTTTCGAAAATTTGTCTTCTTGACAAGACTATATGATTTCAACTGGTTTTGAAAAATGTGATTGATATGCATACGCATTTAGTGCATAATGCTATTATGGTGAAGCTATGAGTGTGACTCACAAACTGGATAGTACATCAGTATGGTACGATGAAAGAGATTCGAACATTAGTATGGAAGTTTGGTTATCCAGGGATGATCGGTTGATTTATCGGATAAGAGAAATATGCTGCGTGTTGCAGGTTCGGGTACATAATGTAATTTTGGAACTATGGGTTTTATGAAACTGGGACTTATGTGCTATGTGATTCCATTGGTACAGTAGTAGCGCGATTTTACCATAGTGATCTTTGAATGATTTCTTGGTAAGTGTAAATTTGGGGATGGTGACCCCATACTAGTTGTTTTGGATATTGAGTGGTCGTTCCCACTCCTTGTATAAATTGGTATGTTCGTCGATTTGCGATTGGTTGTTCGTATGCCGAGGGGAATGTTCACCTGTCGGTTGTGTTTCGTTGAGATTCACTGTATGTGATTTGTTTAATGTTTTGAGAATTTTGTTCTTTCGCATATCGGTTTCTGCGGTTCTATGTTGATCATGTTGGAGCTTACCGTGTGAGGGTATTCCCGATTATCATTGATCGTCGTTGGTAATATTGGAGTTTATCATGTTGATGATATTCTCGGTTGCATTTTGACCTTTGGATTGGTCGTATTGGAGTTTATCATGTCGATGATATTCTCAATTAATTTATTGATTTATCATTGTTAATGATCGTATGAGCGTTTGAATTTTATGTTGATGTTTCGGGATTTGTGTCGTTTTTTTGGGCAGTTGTTTCTCACTATATCGTATATTATTAATTGTATCAGAGTTGGGACTTAATTGTGCGATCAGGCAGAGAAGCTTTGACACGGATAGATTATTTCATCCGAAGATGATATATTTTATTGAGACTCATGGAATTGTGATTGTAAGCGCATTGAGGCTTTACAGTGAAGTCACTTGCTAGTATCTCAGGAGATCGTTGACCTGCGTATTTGTATGTATGCTCTTTTGGTTATTCGGTAATGATGATGATTGATCGTTGTCGTGATGGTTTTGGGATATTTTGGTTGAATGGTATGTTTGTTTTTATGACGGATTGCAAGTTTCGAGTGTAACACCCCGAGATATTCGGAATAATTACAGCGCCGTAAACCCTTTGTGTAAGGATTTACAAGGCTAATTTAAAAGAAAGGTAAATATAAGACATCATCATCATCGGAAATGCAAGTTTGCAAAACCGAAAAACTGGTTCAACGGGTAATTTATACAACCATATCGAAATAATTTTAATACGACACGCGTACTCGAGTACTGAACTCAAAACAAGAAAACAAATCACCAACAACAACAAACATCACTGAAACCCTTCGTCGTCACGTCGGTACTGTGGTTGTTTCCCTGCTCCTCGGCTACCTGAACATAAAAACAAATGTCCACCCCCGAAGGGGTTAGCAAAACGATGCTAGTACAAGTATCATATTAAACAATTCGAATATGCATCAACAATACATAACAAGATACACCACACGGACTTCCGCTACCGGAATCCGACAATGCGAATCCACAAGATTCCATTAACACAGCATGGGTATTCCAATGATCCAACGCCCTCAGCATAGATCCCAAGATGATCCCGTCGGACCAACACGAGGTGGAAATAACCCGTCCAATGATCCAGCGCCCTCAGCCTAGATCCCAAGATGATCCCGTCGGACCAACACGAGGTGGACATCCGATCCAGCGCCCTCAGCATAGATCGTACAACGTACACAAACACAACTCATGCATACACATATGCCAAATCATTATGTCCATCAACATGAACATACAAACACTAGATAACGAATATCATGACAATTCAACGAAATAAATCTCATGTTCAACAACATGAAAAATCACATGCATGCGAAAAATACCAATATTAATATATTACGATACTTGCCTCGAAGATGGCAAGAACGAAATACTTCAATGATCTCAACACACTCGAAGGCCGCCTCCTTCGATCAACGTAGCAAGCTCGAACCTTGACAAAAGGAATGATATACAAATCATCTCAAGTCGAACGATGATCTAACAATTCGGTCTACGGCCCAAAAGCTCAAAATAAACAATCTGCCTGGACTGCTTAGCGTGCGCTACGTACTCTACGTAACGTGCGCTAAGCCTGCCTGTTAGCGTACGCTATCGTATAAGCCTAGCGTACGCTAGCCACGGACTGACAGTTTGACTCGGCTGACATCATAACGTACGTTACGTACGTATCGTGCGTTAACTTATCCCCGATAGCGCACGTTAACTTACGTATGTTAGCGTGCGCTAACCTTGCATGGCGACACTACGCATGTAAAACCTGGATTGAATGGTGATGAACTCATAAATTCTATGGTGATAAAACCAGTCATCCTCGAGCATATCATGCTAATAAGGTTTGTGAAAGTTCTATACGTACTAAATGACCATGCGATGCAAAGATACGTATAATCATCACAACACCATAGTTCATCTTAGATCTTCAAGGTATATTCTGAGTTCAATCCGATATAAGTCTCAAAACGTATGATCCTTCTATATAAATGCATAAGAACTTGAAAATCTCCATCTACTGATCACAAATCGGTTTGAAAATGCTATGAGTCCAATTACTAAAAAGGTTCAAGGGTTCATACGATATATAGTGCCGATACGTCAAAAGTATCCTTCTAACATGTGATGACCGATTATAAACGAAATAACTGGCTATCAAAACATGATCAAACGTCCTTAAAAACATTACTAACATCGGTGAAGAATCACCTACCTCAAAGTAGTGAAGAACACGGAGGAAATCGAAGTAATCCAACATCGAAGGCTTGAACACCAATCTCCAACGATATACGATCTTCAATCACGAGCTAGGATGTTGATATGAAGTGTTTAGGATGAAGGAAGTTATGTTCTAAGTGTAAGAATTCGGGTATGGGAGAAGAAAGAACTGAAATCACGAGATGTCATTCTATTTATAAGAAATGGCTATTAGCGCGCGCTAGTCCCTGCTCGTAGCGTGCGCTAACGGCTCACTGACTTAACTGTACTCAACGCTTAGCGCGCGCTATGCACATGCCTGTAGCGTGCGCTAAGGTGTTGACTTGGCTTTTCCCGAAAGCCGTCCAGGTTCATCCCGAAACAATCCGACAGGGGTCCCCGGCCAGATCTCACCTACCGCACGTCTCAATCAAATTGACCACGCATAGCGTGCGCTAATGTTCCTTTGTAGCGTGCGCTATGAATCCATGTTAGCGTGCGCTACACATAGCCGATAGCGTGCGCTACATGCGCAGAATTACAATCTTTAAATCACATACATGAAATCATACGCTCGACAACATCGGATTATGAAATACGGAGAATAATACTCAGATCAAGTACAATGATTACAATATCACAAGTTCCAAATACATATCAGAAATCTCGGGTATTACATCCTTCCTCCCTAAAAAGAAGTTTCGTCCCGAAACTTAAGATGAAAACAACTCTGGATATCTAGCCTTCATACTGTCCTCCGTTTCCCAAGTGGCCTCTTCGACTCCGTGTCGTGACCATTGTACTTTAACCAAGTGCATTGGTTTATTCCTCAATTGTTTGATCCGACTCTCAAGTATCCTGATTGGTCTCTCTTCGAAGGTGCCATCATTAGCTATCTCGATCTCGTCGAAATCAATGACGTGACTGGGGTCCGGTACATACTTCCGCAGTTGGGATACGTGAAACACATTGTGAACGTGACTCAGCAATGGCGGTAAGGCCAGCCTGTATGCTAAATCTCCAACCCTCTCGAGGATCTCGAATGGTCCGATATATCTTGGACTAAGCTTGCCTCTCCTCCCAAAACGGAAAATCCCTCGTGTAGGAGACACCTTCAATAGCACATGTTCCCCAACGTCGAACTCTAGAGGACGACGACGTACGTCTGCGTAAGACTTTTGTCGACTGGGCGAACAGTCTTTCTCGAATCAAAGCTATCTTCTCTTGAGTCTGAATTATCAATTCTGGTTCCATTCCGATCAAATCCGAAGAATCATCCCAACACAGGGGTGATCGGCATATTCTCCCGTACAAAGCTTCAAATGGTGTCATCTTAATAGAAGCATGCCAACTATTATTATAGGTGAACTCGATCAAGGGCAAGTGAACTTCCCAATCAGTTGACCAATCTAATGCACAAGCTCTAAGCATGTCTTCTACTGTTTGTATAGTCCTTTCGGACTGACCGTCCGTTTGGGGATGATAAGTTGTACTAAAGTTGAGCTCAGTCCCCAAAGTCTTGTGAACTGCTTTCCAGAAGTGCGACACGAAGCGACCATCTCGATCTGAAATAATAGTCTTCGGCGTCCCATGCAATCTGACTATCTCCGCAATAAATACTCGTGCCAATCTCTCGGGTCCCCATGTATCTTTAATTCCTAGGAAATGAGCCAACTTGGTTAGTCGATCAACTACAACCCAAATCATGTTCATTCCCGTTCTAGTCCTTGGCATACTGGTGATGAAATCCATCGAGATGTCCTCCCACTTCCATTCAGGGATTGGAAGTGGCTTTAACATTCCTAAGTGTCGCCGATGTTCAATATTAACTCACGACAAGTCAAACACTTCAAACGTATCACACGCCCTTTTCATATTCCCCACCAAGTTTTGTTTTAAATCCTTATACATCTTATTGCTGCCCGGGTGAATAGAATAGGGCGCGCTGTGAGCTTCCTTCAGAATAGTCCGTCTCAGATCATCATCATCGGGAACGCAAAGTCGACTCTGAAATCTCAGAACTCCATCGTATTGTAACACGAATCCTGGGGCTTTTCCTTTCTTTACTTCGTCACATAATCGAAGGATAAGAGAATCGTTCAACTGCTTAGACTTGATCTCCTCGACTAGTGATGAAGTCAGTTCCATCACATAAAGTTTCCCTTGGATTCCTGGTGCCCATACTTCAATCCCCTCGCGGATCAGTTCTCGTTGAATACTGGTTTGGGATGTAAGTGCTTCCAACACTCGAAGAGAAACAGATTTACGGCTCAATGCATCGGCTACTACGTTTGCTTTCCCCGGATGATAGAGAATCTCCAAGTCGTAATCCTTGATCAATTCCAGCCACCTTCTCTGCCTCATGTTTAATTCTTTCTCACTGAAAATGTACTTGAGGCTCTTATGATCGGTAAAGATCTAACAATGAGTGTCGTACAAATAATGTCTCGAAATTTTCAATGCAAAGACCACAGCTGCTAACTCCAGATCATGAGTCGGGTAGTTAACCTCGTATGGTTTCAACTGCCGAGAAGCATAGGCAATCACCTTATCTCTTTGCATCAACACACATCCTGCACTCGATTTGAAGCGTCGCAGACACCATGAACCCACTGGGCCCATCCGTAATGCTAATATAGGTGCTGTCGTTAGTCTCTTCTTAAGCTCATCAAAACCACCGCATTTCTCGTCCCACTTAAACTTTTGAGTTTTACCTTAATACCGAGTGAGCGGACGAGAAATCTTGGAAAATCCTTCTATAAAGCGGCGATAATATCCAGCAAGTCCTAAGAAACTCCGGACTTCTTTCACGTTAATAGGAGCCTCCCATTCCAAGATTGCTTCGACTTTCTTCAGGTCCACCTAAACTCCGTCAACTGATATCACATGCCCGAGGAAAGTTACCTCCCTGATCCAGAACTCGCATTTAGAAAGCTTTGCATACAGCTGTTCCTTCCTCAAAGTGCTCAAAACCACACGCAAATGTTCGGCATGCTCCTCTGCGTCCCTCGAATATATCAAGATGTCATCAATGAAGACGACCACAAATTTATCCAAGTATTCCAAGAATACCTGATTCATCAATTGGATAAACACCGCAGGAGCATTGGTAAGTCCAAACGGCATCACTACGAATTCATAATGTCCGTACCGGAACCTGAAAGAAGACTTTGGTATATCCGATTCCTTAATTCTCAACTGGTGGTATCCTGATCGCAAGTCAATCTTCGAGAATACCCTTGCCCCTTGCAGTTGATCAAACAAGTCGTCGATCCGAGGTAGAGGATACTTATTCTTGATCGTCATCTTATTGAGCTCCCTGTAATCAATACACAGTCGGAGGGATCCGTCTTTCTTCCGGACAAAGAGAACGGGCGCTCCCCAAGGAGAAACGCTAGGTTGAATATAGCCCTTCTGTAACAATTCCTCCAGTTGCTTCTTGAGTTCATACATCTCGGTTGGCGCCATGTGGTATGGTGCTCTGGAAATAGGAGCTGCTCCAGGCTCTAATTCAATAGTGAATTCCACTTCTCTCTGCGGAGGTAACCCAGGTAGTTCGTCAGGAAATACATCTGAGAACTCATTCACAACTGAAATAGACGAGATCTCTACTCCTTCCTCTTTCCTCATGGCATAGAACCAAAGTCCGTGACATCCCTGCTTCAGTAATTTCACGGCTTTCATTGCTTTGATCAATTTTCCCGAGCTTCCTGGTCTCCATCCTCGGAATAAGTGTTCAGATCCGTCATCAGCAATGATAGAAATGACTCTCTCTCGGTAATTCAGAATAGCTCCATAACGGTTGAGCCAATCGTCTCCGAGAATTAAATCGTCACCGTAGATGTCAACTACAATAAGATTCGATGGCCAATCTCTCCCTCCTATAGACACTGGAAAATCTCTAGCCTCTAGGGTTCCCACAATTCTCTCTCCACTTGGCAAACCCACAACATATGGTTCACAATCAGATAAGCATGAGATTTTTAAACAATTTACACAATTCAATGATACAAAAGAATGTGTAGCTCCGGAATCGAATAAAACACTAACTGGTTGCAAAAGGATCTGAATCGTACCTGATGCAACAAAGCGGTGTTCGATCGCCGATGTCCTCATCTCAGACAAAGCGGAGGAACGGACCCAAGATCGATGTCTCTCTCTTCCCGACGCTCACAAATCCACTGCTGCGTCTGGTTCACACTTGTCTCCTTCGGAACTGGCGCTGGAGTGCGAGTACCAAAAGATCTAGTAGCAACTCCACAGAAGGCCGCACGGTGCCCTTCTTGTCCACAATCGTAACAAGTCACAGAAGACGTGGGGCAATCATGTCGAATATGCCCTGCTCGACCACAGTTGTAGCATTTCTTTGATGCGTCCGGAACTGCTGATGTAGTCCGGAACTTCTTCCCACCTCTGGAAGGATGTGGAGGTTTCCTAGCCGAATAAAAGGAAGACTGGCCCTTGCGGGGCCCACCACTCTTGTTTTGTGAAAAGTCGCCGGTCACCTTCTGCTTCTTTGCCTCCACTGATTTCTGCACTGCCGCCTCTTTCATGTCGTAGGCCAGTGCTTTGTCTTGATATTGTCGCAACGTAGTACACTCGAATCCGGACATGTACTGCTGAATCTCCGGCTTCATCCGCATATCGAAATGAAAAATCTGTTCCGCCTCCGTTCTGACCAAGTGTCGTACACAAGTCAGCTGATGATTAAAAGTTTTGATTACATCTGTCACAGATGCTTCCGAACTCTGTGGTGAGAAAAACTCTCGGATCTTTGCCTCTCTAACTGGACGAGGACAATACTGTGTTTCCATCATTAATTTGAATTCCGTCCAGTCTGCATTATGATTCTCGGGTCGGATAGCTTCCCACCAATCAAAGGCCTCCCCAGTCAGAAAATACTGGGCAATGGGAACCTTCCGGTCCTCGGGACAGTTAAGACCCGCGAAAATCTTCTCTAACTCCTTGAGCCAGTGATCCCAAGTAATTGCCTCCGCAGCTCCGTCAAATTTTGGCGGGTGCAATTTGACCACCTCAGCAAGCCATCTGTCTCCCCGGTTATCCTCGTGGTGCTGCTGTCCCATCGCCGTCTGCATGCGGTCGACTACCTGGGCAAACTAGTTTATCTGCGCCACCACCTGTTGAAGCACTCCCGGCATGTTAGGATTTGCGTCGTCATTCGCTGATCCTTGCTGCCCTCCAGAATGGGAATCGGTTCGACTAGCTGATAATTCCGGGGTAGTTGCGGAATCCTCCTGTCTCATGTTACCCCGTCCGCGTCCACGACCGCGTCCGCGTCCACGTCCTCCTCTCAACATACTGTAAACACAATTCCTCAATATCAACGACAAAGTTTTCGAAATAAAGTCCGTCAATACTCACAAAACATTAATTAAGTAAAACGATAGTATAAGAGATTAGGAGACTTACAACCACGGTCCACATGACGACTTTTGGCTGAACAGTGATGTTACGAACGACTCATAAATCAATAACGTAAACAGACCCAACTTAAAACCCGATTGCCAAGATATCCATAAATCTTAGCTCCGATACCATATTCTGTAACATCCCGAGATATTCGGAATAATTACAGCGCCGTAAACCCTCTGTGTAAGGATTTACAAGGCTAATTTAAAAGAAAGGTAAATATAAGACATCATCATCATCGGAAATTCAAGTTTGCAAAACCGAACAACTGGTTCAACGGGTAATTTATACAACCATATCGAAATAATTTTAATACGACACGCGTACTCGAGTACTGAACTCAAAACAAGAAAACAAATCACCAACAACAACAAACATCACTGAACCCCTTCGTCGTCACGTCGGTACTGTGGCTGTTTCCCTGCTCCTCGGCTACCTGAACATCAAAACAAATGTCCACCCCCGAAGGGGTTAGCAAAACGATGCTAGTACAAGTATCATATTAAACAATTCGAATATGCATCAACAATACATAACAAGATACACCACACGGACTTCCGCTACCGGAATCCGACAATGCGAATCCACAAGATTCCATTAACACAGCATGGGTATTCCAATGATCCAGCGCCCTCAGCATAGATCCCAAGATGATCCCGTCGGACTAACACGAAGTGGAAATAACCCGTCCAATGATCCAGCGCCCTCAGCCTAGATCCCAAGATGATCCCGTCGGACCAACACGAGGTGGACATCCGATCCAGTGCCCTCAGCATAGATCGTACAACGTACACAAACACAACTCATGCATACACATATGCCAAATCATTATGTCCATCAACATGAACATACAAACACTAGATAACGAATATCATGACAATTCAACGAAATAAATCTCATGTTCAACAACATGAAAAATCACACGCATGCTAAAAATACCAATATTAATATATTACGATACTTGCCTCGAAGATGGCAAGAACGAAATACTTCAATGATCTCAACACACTCGAAGGCCGCCTTCTTCGATCAACGTAGCAAGCTCGAACCTTGACAAAAGGAATGATATACAAATCATCTCAAGTCAAACGATGATCTAACAATTCGGTCTACGGCCCAAAAGCTCAAAATAAACAATCTGCCTGGATTGCTTAGCGTGCGCTACGTACTCTACGTAATGTGCGCTAAGCCTGCCTGTTAGCGTACGCTATCGTATAAGCCTAGCGTACACTAGCCACGGACTGACAGTTTGACTCGGCTGACATCATAACGTACGTTACTTACATATCGTGCGTTAATTTATCCCCGATAGCGCACGTTAACTTACGTATGTTAGCGTGCGCTAACCTTGCATGGAAGATTACTACAGACAGAAAACTGGATTGAATGGTGATGAACTCATAAATTCTATGGTGATAAAACCAGTCATCCTCGAGCATATCATGCTAATAAGGTTTGTGAAAGTTCTATACGTACTAAATGACCATGCGATGCAAAGATACGTATAATCATCACAACACCATAGTTCATCTTAGATCTTCAAGGTATATTCTGAGTTCAATCCGATATAAGTCTCAAAACGTATGATCCTTCTATATAAACGCATAAGAACTTGAAAATCTCCATCTACTGATCACAAATCGGTTTGAAAATGCTAGGAGTCCAATTACTAAAAAGGTTCAAGGGTTCATACGATATATAGTGCCGATACGTCAAAAGTATCCTTCTAACATGTGATGACTGATTATAAACGAAATAACTGGCTATCAAAACATGATCAAACGTCCTTAAGAACATTACTAACATCGGTGAAGAATCACCTACCTCAAAGTAGTGAAGAACACGGAGGAAATCGAAGTAATCCAACATCGAAGGCTTGAACACCAATCTCCAACGATATACGATCTTCAATCACGAGCTAGGATGTTGATATGAAGTGTTTAGGATGAAGGAAGTTATGTTCTAAGTGTAAGAATTCGGGTATGGGAGAAGAAAGAACTGAAATCACGAATAGGATGTCATCTCTATTTATAAGAAATGGCTATTAGCGCGCTAGTCCTCGCCAGTAGCGTGCGCTAACGGCTCACCGACTTAATCAGACTCAACGCTTAGCGCGCGCTATGCACATGCTCGTAGCGTGCGCTAAGGTGTTGACTTGGCTTTTCCCGAAAGCCGTCGTGTTCATCCCAAACAATCCGGCGTGGGTCCCCGGCCAGATCTCACCTACCGCACGTCTCAATCAAATTGACCACGCATAGCGTGCGCTAATGTTCCTTTGTAGCGTGCGCTATGAATCCATGTTAGCGTGCGCTACACATAGCCGATAGCGTGCGCTACATGCGCAGAATTACAATCTTTAAATTACATACATGAAATCATACGCTCGACAACATCGGATTATGAAATACGGAGAATAATACTCAGATCAAGTACAATGATTACAATATCACAAGTTCCAAATACATATCAGAAATCTCGGGTATTACATCGAGGACGAAACTTATTTTAAGTGTAGTATGTACTATCCGGAATTTCTATTACTATTGTTTAATGTTATTTTATCCGAGTTATGTTGTACAGCGTGGAATCTGTATAATATGGATAAAATAATTGTAGAACTGAGACATTTGTATTGGTATAATTGTCGTACTTGGTCGACAAAGGATATAGTGCGTCATGTATACGTATCTAGTACGTTGAGACGACGAGCAAGATCACTGTAAATGGCTAAGTATAGCCTTATTAGCGCACGCTAATAGTTAAACATGGCGTACGTTACCATGCAGGGTTAGCGCACGCTAAAGGTAAAATTATAGTGCACGCTAATGTAGTCAGATCGGAAGGAATCTGCGTGTGGACCAGGCCACTTTCGTCGCACGTTCTGATAAGTCAACGGATGTTTGTAATGTAGTACTAGCGCACGCTAAACCCTAAAGGTTAGCGCACGCTAATGGTATATTGGACAAAAAGGAATCTTATCCTCGTCAGCACTTTCGGCATGTGGGTCACGAGCATCTTCGTGGTAGGTGTAGACTGTAGCAAGTCAACGGATATTAGCGCACGCTAAATGAAAGGACTTGCGTACGCTAAACAGGTTACGTACGCTACTGCATGGGCATTACGTACGTAAGCACGTGTACGAAGCCAGACTGTAGCCTCTAGACTGCGATAGCGCACGCTAACAAAAGTCAGTTAGCGCGGGCTAAGGCTGTTGCGCACGTTAAACATGAGATGTTAGCGCACGCTAGTTGTAACACCCCCAAAACCATATGGGAATATTACATGCCGTAGACCCCTTTTTACGAGGATCTACTAGGCTATACCTTACAAAACGACCAAGTGCTTGCCCGGCTAGGGTTAAACAATAAAATACTACAGACCGTTATAGTCACTTACACGTGAATACACAGACCGATGAGGTCACATAACCCAATCAAGAAAACTGATCTATACAACATTACCCACACAGGGGTTGAAACACAATACAACGAAAGACTGAAATCAACTCTGACAATACAACCAAACTCTACCAACTCTCAACTCTTGATTAGTATCGTAGCTCATCACTTCCTATGCTAATCATGTGACTGCTCCCCCGAACCTGCATGTACCTGGACGCAAAAACAGACATCCACCCCCCGATTACTCGGGGGTTAGTAAAACTCCACTGTTTTACTAGTGCAAGTATCAAATCATACGAAAAGTAACGAGCAAACATTGATCATAATCAAATTTAAGAACCAAGTACCAAAATATTCCCGGGAGGTTTTAACAAGGGAAATAAGCTATGAAGCATTTAAATGTAAGATCCTCCTCTAGGGGATTTTTAGAAATTTAAAACTTTTAAGACCTCAAGTCCTGATTTGGTAATCCTTTTAGAAAAACCTTAGGGTTCAAACCCAAATCCGATTCGCATTTCGGTAATTTAGAGTACGAAAATATTTCCAAAAATCTCCCGGGGCTCGACCCAACATTCTTTTCTAGAAAACTTCATTTTCAAAACTTAGACGATCAAAACATATTCATGACCCCGTGATCTCCTGCCACGAGTCTCCGTAGGTTCGACAACCCGCATGGAAAGAAACAAACACATCAATCATAACAACTAGTCCTGACCCCGTGAACCTGTGTCACGTGTCACCGTAGGTTCCGTCGAACCCACACGGTTGGACATACTGTGTCCTGATTCGACGGACCTGTGCCATGAATCATCGTAGGCCTCGTCAGACCCGCACGATTGGACCTCGGCACCACACACTAAGTTCTGATCCCATGGACCTGTGCCATGAATCCTCGTAGGCCCCGTCGAACCCACACGAGTGAACTTAGCGTTCCAGCACACAACATTCACATTCACATTACACCAACACGCACATAATTAAACAATCATCTTGTCCATTACAATTTCACACAACTAGTATACTTAACCCGAAGCCGACATTACAACCAATACAAGCTTTACACAATCAAACACATATAACCCAATATTATCATCCAAATCCTCGATGAATCGATGTCACATAACTCACAATCAATACCTACAACACGATACACATCCAAGTGTACAATCGACTAATATAGACACATTTCCAAGTTTATCACAAATTACCACAATTCATTCATTTCAAGGCGTAGTCATATTCACAAGGTACAATATAAGTAAGATACTTGCCTCGATAGTCGGCACCCGAATATTCCTACGAATACGGCACAACCCGGAAAACCCCGAACACCTACAATCCTCCGTGAAATCCAACGGAAACACGGTTACTACGAGAATAACAATTGAAAATAAAGGAAAACACTATCAAGAATCGAAGGGAACCCTTTGAGACATTTAATCGGATACTAATTGTTCAAGGTTCTTTAGAAAACCAAAAATCCCGATTGGGTTCCAACGAACTCGAAATACGGATATACAATCCGTAGAACACGTCCAAAACAACGTTTATACAACAATCAATTGATCAAAAACGGATTGGAATCGAAATCAAAAGGAAGATCCCTAAAATCTTCAAAAACAAGGGTTCAAGCCAACATACCTCGATTTGGATGAAGAACACGGATTAGATGATGATATAATCAACACAAGCCTTCCAAAAATGATGTTCCCGATCAAAAACCCTCAAATTCCGTCGAAGGGTCGCGAAAAACGAAGGAAAAATGGAAATTGGCCGAGTGATCCACGTCCAGGCCTTTAAATAGCCGACCCTGGCCGATCGCTTACGGTCGTAACCGGTGGGGACTTACGGCCGTAACTCGGCACTTACGGCCGTACCCGGCAGGTCCTTACGGCCGTAACCGACATTCGTCCTAAGCCGCTCGCACCCGTGACGTTCAGAATCTCGCCCTACGGCCAGAATCGCATTCGCTGTGCCATGCGCCGATCATGTACGGCCAGAACGGCACCTTACGGCCAGAACTCGCCAAAGCTGCCCGCCCGACCGTGACGCGGCCGTGGCCACTACGACGGCCCGCACAACCCCGAAACCCGAACCCGAATATAAACCGAAGATACGGTTACGAAGTACTCGCAAAGACGAATCTAAGAGCTAAGAGAACATACGATTCTGGTCACCCGAAGTGTCGGAATTCGACAACGGAAGTAATTACCCCAAACTTTGGGAAATTACGAAAACGACCCAAAACGTCCGAAATACACGATACACGATCGAAACACCAAACCAAAGCTCGTAACATGAATAATAACATTAAATGAACTTACGAGAAACTCGAAACAATAGTTTCGGACGAGATTCGCAAGAATCGAACTCAAGTACGGAAAAGCCGCTTAAGAACACGGAACTCAACAAAACGATACCGAAACGAACTCGGATGACAAAAAGTGAAGAATTAAATATTCTCAGAATGACGAAACGGTCATAAGCGAGTCGTCGAAATAGACCCCCGCCAAAAAAGAAAATTACCGGAAATCGAAATTGCGTATATTACATACTATTCTCCTTAAAAGAAGTTTCGTCCCGAAACTTAAAACAAGTAGGGAGAAGTAATATCCCGATAGGAAAACTTAACGAGATACACCAGAAACGCGTAACTTTCGCCCATTGGCGAAACGTTACAAGCAACCCAAAAGAATATACAGCGTGAAAACACGCCCCACGATGACCAACACAACGCCACCGGCAATGATCTAAAACAATAACGAGCAATTAACGACACATCACATACCTCATCACATGCACACATTTAATCAAAGAAACGCACGCGACAAGAAGTCGCACCCGACTAAAACGGCTATGCGATAGAAACAAATAGCGTATCACGATAGGAATCACTCCGATTCTCATCAACAAGAAAATGTCCGACGTCAAAACACAAGCAATTCAAGATAACAGAAAACGAGGATATCGGATATTACATTCTATCTCACTAAAAATAAGTTTCGTCCCGAAACTTAAAATAAAACATCAGGGTAGAATACAAACAAAACCAAAAAGTTCACGCAACAAATATCAATCTCTACACGAATTACAACACAAATACAACACGCAACTACGCTACTGGGCACCACTGAGCTCTCCACGAGTAGGGGCAGGATCTCGGCTCCCGAACATCTGAACGACGGTCTCGCAGTGTACCGCCTGATGTCCCACATGTCCACATTTGAAACAGTTAACTTGCGGCGAGCGACAATTGTTTCGAGTATGGCCCACATGGCTACAAGTGAAACATAACTTCACGCCGCTTGTCTTAATCGGTTCATGAGCAGGATTCTTAGACTGATCGAACGGATGATGAGTGTTCCCAGAAGGGCAATGCAAAGTAATAGGCTCACGAATCTCACTTCTATGGCCTCTTGAAAAGTTACTCGAGGTCTTCTGCCTCTTACCTCCTAAACCAGATTCCGTCACAGAAACGGCCATCTAAATGGCTAAAGCTCGGTCCTGATATTCCTTCAGAGTGGTACACATGAGTGGAGCCATACTCTCACGGATATGGGGCTTCATGCACATATTGAAGTATCGGACCTTGTCTGCTTCACTTCTCACTTGATCACGAATATAAGCCAGCTGTCGATTGTAATCGACTATTGCCTGGCATATTGACACATCATGGGGCGTAGCCGAGAAAAACTCAACGATCCTGCACTCACGAATAGTCAACGGGCAATACTCTGCCTCCATGGCGGTCTTAAACTCGGCCCATGTAGGTGTACGATCTGCAGGCACTACAGCCTGCCACCAGTCTGCAGCTTCTTTGTCGAGCAAGTGCTGAGCAATGGGTACCCTCCTTTCATCCGGACAAGCTACAGCATCAAATGTTCTGTCCAACTGGAAGCCAACCTAACGAGTCAGACGAACCCACAAAACGGGGCGGGTGCATTCTCATCACATCTCGTAACCACTTACTAGCTCCGTTATCCCCATTTGGGTTCTCATTCCGACATACAACCTGATTCATCTGCACTAACTGGTCAACCACCTGACGAAGGATGGTGGCGGCGCCAACGTCAACGTTAACGCTGGCTGAATGAGAATGTCCCTGATCTGTACCGAGCTGATTGGTACTCGGCAAGGAGTGAGTCACCCCCTCATGCTCCTGATTACGACCACCACCACGACTACGGCCTCTGCCTCGAACCCTCAGCATACTGAACGGGCAACCATTCAGAACAACAAAATAAATACCACATAATCAACATAGGGCAACAACCAGTATCACAATAAAGTATTCACTCCAAGTCATCACACGAGTACACGAACTAACACTACAATAATAGACTTAAATTCATAAGTAATTCGCACGGTTACACCAACAGAGGTGCACGACTTTTACCAAAATAAACACGGTCAAGACCACATACATGTCATTGAGACTACACACTTGTAACATTCTTTAAAAATAAAATTTTTCTGAGGTATTTGTTCAAATGTTAATAATTTAAAATTCGCGAGTTTCGAAAGATTTTGCTGGGATGAAATTTTGAAAACACTTTGCTTAATACCTCGGTTATTGAAGTGGGGAACGATACCTAACAACGTATCCCTCCACTTGGGCATACAACCCAGATTTTCTGACGAGAATAATAACATAGCAACTCACTGCACGACTTAACCTCAATACATAAACACATAACGTTCTAATTTACGAAAGCCAAAGTTGTTTTGCAAAACAGAAATTTTCCAAAATCCTTTGGTTCATAACCAAAACGACAGTAATATTTCGCAATATCCAAAGTAATTCAAAACACATCTTTCAAATACCGTCTGATGGTGTCATTTGAAAATACACGGCCCATTTGTCAAAATTTAACCGACCTTTAAAATCCATACAAACCGTGGTTTGACCGCACCACCAAAATATTTTTCAAAAATCGATTTCTACAAAAATGCTCAAACCGTAAAATCCTTCAGAAAAAAGTTCTCAAACCTACCCGTAGCGGCCAAAATTACAACATTCCAAAAATAATTGAATTTAAAACCCTATGCTCAAACGCAACCAAATGCATCTCGTGGTACCCAGTTTAAACACACAACAAAATCATTCATCGGAGTTTCTCACAAACTCTACCGTCGATACCTTTTTAAAACCCATCAAGGTTTACAACTTTCACCCCATACCACCCCACACGGTGGTTCAAAGGTAATACAACAATACGCCCAGCTTTATACATATACTATGGGCTACAAGTATTAAATACACTATATTACACAACACCGTGCAAATAAAATTATGCACCACAATTAACTCACTAAGATAAAATCATGATACACAGGTACCTCGCATAAGAGAGGAGACTTACGTCCACAGGCCGCACGGAGATGACGGTGCCCACGATACTAATCTCATCTGACAACATATCCGACACGTTGTGACTACGCACAACTCAACTTGTCACCCGACATCTCGAATGACAAAACCACACAATACTCGACAAATCATGATTCGACCTGACCCAACATCCTAGGTTTCCGCAACCTAAGCTCCGATACCATAAATGTAACACCCCCAAAACCATATGGGAATATTACACGCCGTAGACCCCTTTTTACGAGGATCTACCAGGCTATACCTTACAAAACGACCAAGTGCTTGCCCGGCCAGGGTTAAACAATAAAATACTACAGACCGTTATGGTCACTTACACGTGAATACACAGACCGATGAGGTCACACAACCCAATCAACAAAACTGATTTATACAACATTACCCACATAGGGGTTGAAACACAATACAGCAGAAGACTGGAATCAACTCTGACAATACAACCAAACTCTACCAACTCTCAACTCTTGATTAGTATCGTAGCTCGTCACTTCCTATGCTAATCCTGTGACTGCTCCCCGGAACCTACATGTACCTGGACGCAAAAACAGACATTCACCCCCCGATTACTCAGGGGTTAGTAAAACTCCACTATTTTACTAGTGCAAGTATCAAATCATACGAAAAGTAACGAGCAAACATTGATCATAATCAAATTTAATAACCAAGTACCAAAATATTCCTGGGAGTTTTTAACAAGGGAAATAAGCTATGAAGCATTTAAATGTAAGATCCTCCTCTCGGGGATTTTTAGAAATTCAAAACTTTTAAGACCTCAAGTCCTGATTTGGTAATCCTTTTAGAAAAACCTTAGGGTTCAAACCCAAATCCGATTCGCATTTCGGTAATTTACAGTACGAAAATATTTCCACAAATCTCGCGGGGCTCGACCCAACATTCCTTTCTAGAAAGCTTCATTTTCAAAACTTAGACGATCAAAACATATTCATGACCCCGTGATCTCCTGCCATGAGTCTCCGTAGGTTCGACAACCCGCACGGAAAGAAACAAACACATCAATCACAACAACTAGTCCTGACCCCGTGAACCTGTGTCACGTGTCACCATAGGTTCCGTCGAACCCACACGGTTGGACATACTGTGTCCTGATTCGATGGACCTGTGCCATGAATCATCGTAGGCCTCGTCATACCCACACGATTGGACCTCAGCACCACACACTAAGTTCTGATCCCATGGACCTATGCCATGAATCCTCGTAGGCCCCGTCGAATCCACACGAGTGAACTTAGCGTTCCAGCACACAACATTCACATTTACATTACACCAACACGCACACAATCAAACAATCATCTTGTCCATTACAATTTCACACAACTAGTATACTTAACCAAAGCCGACATTACAACCAATACAATCTTTACACAATCAAACACATATAACCCAATATTATCGTCCAAATCCTCGATGAATCGATGTCACATAACTCACAATCAATACCTATAACACGATACACATCCAAGTGTACAATCGAGTAATATAGACACATTTCCAAGTTTATCACAAATAACCACAATTCATTCATTTCAACGCGTAGTCATATTCACAAGGTACAAAACGTATAAGTAAGATACTTGCCTCGATAGTCGGCACCCGAATATTCCTACGAATACGGCACAACCCGGAAAACCCCGAACACCTACAATCCTCCGTGAAATTCAACAGAAAGACGGTTACTACGAGAATAACAATTGAAAACAAAGGAAAATGCGATCAAGAATCGAAGGGAACCCTTTGAGACATTTAATCGGATACTAAATGTTCAAGGTTCCTTAGAAAATCAAAAATCCCGATTGGGTTCCAACAAACTCGAAATACGGATATACAATCCATAGAACACGTCCAAAACAACGTTTATACAACAATCAATTGATCAAAAATGGACTGGAATCGAAATCAAAAGGAAAATCCCTAAAATCTTCAAAAACAAGGGTTCAAGCCAAAATACCTCGATTTGGATGAAGAACACGGATTAGATGATGATATAATCAGCATAAGCCTTCCAAAAATGATGTTCTATGATGTTCCCGATCAAAAACCCTCAAATTCCGTCGAAGCGTCGCGAAAAATGAAGGAAAAATGGAAAATGGCCGAGTGATCCACGTCCAGGCCTTTAAATAGCCGACCCTGGCCGATCGCTTACGACCGTAACCGGCGGGGACTTACGGCCGTAACTTGGCACTTACGGCCGTACCCGGTAGGTCCTTACGGCCGTAACCGGCATTCGTCCGGAAGCTGCCTGGCACCCGTATGGCCGTAACTCTCGGCCCTTACGGTCGTAACCGGCATTCGTCCGGAAGCTGCCTGGCACCCGTACGTTCGTAACTCTCAGCCCTTACGGCCGTAACCAGCATTCGTAAGGCCATGCCAGCCGATCACGTACGGCCATAACCAGCACCTTACGGCCGTAACCTGGCCAGCCCAGGCCCTGCTCCGGCCGTGACTCGGTCGTGGCCACTCCGACGGCCCGGACAACCCCGAAACCCAAACCCGAATATAAATCGAAGATACGGTTACGAAGTACTCGCAATGACGAATCTAAGAGCTACGAGAACACACGATTCCGACCACCCGAAGTGTCAGAATTCGACAACGGAAATAATTACCCCAAACTTTGGGAAATTACGAAAACGGCCCAAAACGTCCGAAATACACGATACACGATCGAAACACCAAACCAAAGCTCGCAACATAAATAATATCATTAAATGAACTTACGAGAAACTCGAAACAACGGTTTCGGATGAGATTCGCAAGAATCGAACTCAAGTACGGAAAAGCTGCTTAAGAACACGGAACTCAACAAAATGATACCGAAATGAACTCGGATGACAAAAAATGCAGAATTAATATTCTCAGAATGATGAAACGGTCATAAGAAATTCGTCAAAACAGACCCTCGCCGAAAAAAGAAAATTACCGGAAATTGAAATTGCGGATATTATATACTACTCTCCTTAAAAGAAGTTTCGTCCCGAAACTTAAAACAAGTAGGGAGAAGCAATATCCCGACAGGAAAACTTAACGAGATACACCAGAAAGGCGTAACTTTCGCCCAATGGCGAAACGTTACAAGCAACACAAAAGAATATACATCGTGAAAACACGCCCCATGACGACCAACACAACGCCACCAGCAATGATCCAAAACAATAACAAGCAATTAACGACACATCACATACCTCATCACATGCACACATTTAATCAAAGAAACGCACGCGACAACAAGTCGCACCCGACTAAAATGGCTATGCGATAGAAACAAATAGAGTATCACGATAGGAATAACTCCGATTCTCATCAACAAGAAAATGTCTGACGTCAAAACACAAGCAATTCAAGATAATGGAAAATGAGGATACCGGATATTACACTAGTAATGTATATTATATAAGTGGACAGATGGGTGTTATGAAGCATTTCGTCCATCTCTTTCCTTTAACTCGATAGAGAGAATTTTGGGAGGTACTTGAGGTCCAGAAACACTCCGAGATGATGACCTTTATCAAGATGAAGATAGAGAGCATGGATTAAAGCCTTATTCTTCAAGTTATTCATGGTTCTTGGAATGAAGTTCAAGTGTTCTCCTTATGGGTTCATCTAATCCAGGTAATTTTCGTATCCCTTTGATAGTAGTTCATTTTTAAGGACGATTACTTGTGAGAAAACATGTTGGATAAACATGTGGTGATTTTTATGAGACCTAGTGGGATTATGATGAGAGTTTCGGATGTTATTTAAGATTCTTCATGTTAATGGTGATTCGTTTAACTTGATGAGGTTGAATCATGGATTTCTGAATCATGATAATTTCAGTGGTTGATTTAGATGAGTTAAATCATGATATGAGGTTTAATTCCGGCTTGAGTATGATAGGATCCTTGTTATCGAGTTGGTTTGATTGTTGATGTTTTTATTGATATAGTGACATTGATATGATTCTTGTGATATTTATGATGTTGTTTATCTTCAAGAGATATGGAGATTTATGTCTCCCTTCATTTCGGATTTTGAGGTTAAGATGATATAAGGATATATAATGGTTTTGATTATAAATATGGATAAGATGATTAAAACCAACATTATGTTGATTTTAGTTTCGTATGTTCTTGATAAAATGTTGATCATGATGATGAGATTGAATTGGGGAATGTTTTTGTTAATCTTGGAGTATGATTTCCTTTTCATTCGGATTCATAGTCGCAAGGTGTTAGTCGATGATTGGAACGCATGCCACTGTACAGCATTAGCGCATGCTAACGGGAGCGACTTAGCGCACGCTACGTTATGCGTTTAACGTGCGCTAAGTAGATAGACAGTGCAGTATTTTCGTGTTGTGGTTTTGAATTTGTGCTGGTTCGAGTTGGATTATACGGACTATGTGTAATACCCGATTGTAATTCATTCATTTTCATTCAGTATTAATCAGTCAGTAATTATCACTCAGTAATTTTCACTCATTATTAATCACTCATCATTCATGATTCATTCATTTGCGTTCACTGTTGGCATGTTGTAACCGTATATCAGTTACCGATCGTCATTTCATCTCCGTTTATAGATCGAGATGGGGGTTTTATCATTTTCATCGTGATTGGTAGTCTTGTACTAGGAGTATCATCTTTGGCATGTGTTGGACTTGTTCAATTTGACATTCGTATGGTGTGTCGGATCATTCATCAATCATAGCGAGGAATCGGAGTTATCGGATTTTCACCTTGTCCAGCAGCGAGTTACGGCCGTAAGGATTGTAGGTTACGGCCGTAACAGATGTTTGTTGTTTTCAGGCCATTTTGGACGAACGGGACTTACGGCCGTAAGATTGCGACATACGGCCATAAGTTGAGCAGGTACGGCCGTAAGGCTTGGCCGGTTATGGCCGTACATGTCCAGCAGGGTGCCCAGGCATTTTTGGCCGAAGGCGAGTTACGTCCGTAAGATGGGTAGGATACGACCGTAAGTGGTATTCGTAAATTTTAGGTTTTGTCGGACAAGAGGGACTTACGGCCGTAAGGGTTGCGGCATACGACCGTAAGACGGGGAAGGTACGGCCGCAAGGCTTGGCCGGATATGGCCGTACGTTACAGGCAGGGTGCCTGGTCATTTTCGATGAAGGGGGCTTACGCCCGTAAGTTTGGCCGGATACGGTCGTATCGTCCGACACTACACCATAGATTGCATACAGCAACGTGTAAAATACGTTGCAATATGCCCTAAATTCATTGCAATAGAGCCTATTGCAACGATTATGTTAGATTGATACCGCCACTAGAAGGGGGGTTGAATAGTGCGGTTAAGAGTATTGTACTCTTTTTCGTGCGGAAGCAAAAATAGCGGAGAATAAAAGTGCAGAAAAGAAAGAACACAAAGAATTGTTCGAGAGGTTCGGCTATTAACGAAGCCTACGTCCCCTACCTAGTTTTATCGACTAGGACTTTTCTTAGAACTGAGAATTTGCACTTTCTAGTTTAGTGCCAACTTCTTACAACTTCTTGATTTCCGGGCTCAAGAACAACCTCACAAAAACACTCTTGTTTTCTAGGTACAAGATAACCAATACACAAAATAAGTGCGAGTAGAAACTCGGCTTTCACGATATATCGCTCTAAGATACAAGAATGAAGATTGAAAATTATAGAACAAATCTTCTTGTATCACAATCTAGAATAAGAATATCTCTCGAATGTTTGCTTGATATTGCTTGAATATGCTAGTAGGCTCAGAATTCTTGTATCTTCAATCTCCATGAAGGTGGCTATTTATAGCCTTCTTGAGCTCATTTTCCCGTTGGAACAGTAAAATGAGTTACGTACGTTATAGGATGCTGCTTACGTACTTTACATACGTTACGTCGTTATATGAACCGCATAACGGCCGTAATGAAGGTGCCAAAACTGCCCGGTGAACTCGATGAAATGCGTTACGACGTTACAATCCATAGTGTTACGTGCGTAATATCCTGATCAAAGATCCGTTGATTGCGGCGACTTTGTTGCAACGGCTAGTGGCTTTTCCAACGGTCGAATAATTCAAGCTTTACGTACGTTATATGATCTTGGTTACGTCGTTACTGCATGAAAAACTTACAAAAATAGTGAACGTTACGTACGTTAGAAAGTATGTGTTACGTACGTTATCTGTTATATGTTACGTACGTTAATGTGATATGTGTTACGTACGTTAACTGAAGAGAAAGTATGTTTTAAGTAAATTTTGGTTTTAATAAATACATCATCAAAACGATCTAAAAAATATTGTTCCAACAATCTCCCCCTTTTTGATGATGACAAAATTTACTTTATGTGAGTTTTTGAAAAATATGATTTTGATAAAAATTAGAAACTTCCCCTGAACACGAGCATTGCAAAATAATATGCTCCCCCTGAAAACGTGAACGGGTTAGTTCGAAAGTTGATTTCAAAAACGAGCATTGTATTATTCTCCCCCTTTTTGTCATTAACAAAAAGTTGAGAAAACTCAAAGAGACATCAATGATACACATACTAATCAACATAAACCAAGTAAATATCAATAATTAAACAAAACGATAACCAACATAATGGATGAAAAGATAGTCATTACAGCAAGCATAAATATGAAATGTTTGGTCTTTTAATAAACAGAAACATCATCATTAGAAAGGATAGCCCGACTAGTCAAGGTCCGCCTCGTGTGTCGGGTGATATCCCGAAATGCGTGCAAATGCTCTTCACCATGATCTTGACCTCACTCATGTCCTTCTCAAGTCTATCCATACGAGAAGCCATCCGGGAAGAGGAGGATTCGGACGAGGACGGGAGGAACCAAGCCGTGATGACGGACGAGGTCTAGTATGATCGAGCCCCTCGATGTGATCCTCTCCTCCGGTCTCGGAAGAGTGCCCCCATCAATGAGCCGATCATCATCCTTAATATAAGCAAAGTATATCCACCACGATTTCTCGTGCGGAGATACCTCATCGTCCGTAACGTCCCTTCGGACGAGGCTCCCCACAGGAATCGGAACCCCGTGGACCCAGACAGTCAACTCCACTTTCTCAAAAATCTCGGTTAAAATAGAACCAAAAGGCATTCTGACCTTCTCGACGATCAACTTTTGCGTAGCTCTTTTTGTGGAAGATTTGTCCCTTTTCCACAAACCATTTCAAAGACAATAGACGCAAAGTTGACTTGGTGATCCTTCCACACATGATAGATAATCTCCATATCGATATTCACAAGACGAAGTTGAGCATTAACTTTCGGCATAAGACAACGAGTGATAGCATCATGAAGCAACCGAATGTTTATCCCAAAGTCATTATTTTCAAACCGCCCGGAATGAACATTTAAAACGGCTTTGTCTGATAAGAAATCACGGACTTTCGACTCATGAACACTATAATTTTCATCATCGGACCGATTGTTAAAGTCTTCGTCCGAGGAGCAAACTCTCCCTTGCAACGAAAACCCTCATTCGGGAGCCCAAAAATCTCCGAAAGTTTTGCTTCATCAAAAGATATAGATTTACCACGCACAAGCGAGTTAACAACGGCAAGTCCGTTGTCATCATAAGTGACAAAGAAATTCGCATAAAACTCTTTCACACATTCTTCATAAATAGGTCGAGCAAGACTAACGAACTTATTGATCCCAAGCATATCGAAAAACTCTTCGATAGCAACACCAGCATTATTCAGCGATTCAAAATCAAAGTGATGACTCGGAGTTACCTCTTCACAATAAGGATTTCGTTGAAGACCTTCATGGCTTGAGCATTTCTAAATGAAAGATCACTGAAACCGTGGGGGATGCTTCAGAGGTTTCTCCTCTTCTCTTTTTGCCAGTTCTGGGAGCCATGACGATTGAATTGGGAAAAAAAAATGAAGTTTTGATGAAGTTTTGATAGGGTTTGTCGGTTCCGTTCGTCGCTTGATGCAAGGGATTTTGAAGAAATGAAACAGGGAACTGAACGATGGGTTTATATATATAATGGTCAACGAGCGTTTACGTACGTTATATCCCCTATGTAACGTACGTAGCGTAAAAACCTAAACTCTCTGGACTGAATCCTGTGTTTCGTAACGTAACAACATGTTACGTACGTAAGGTCCTATTACGTACGTAATGGACCGCGTATACCGTACGTAATCAAGACCAAATGAACAGTCTTTTCCTTTCGATGATGTCCCGTTTTGAATGACCATTTTAATGTTACTATGATGCGTATGCAATATTTAAAAATGATCAGCATGTCCCATTCCTAAATTTATGCGAATAAAGTTGAAAGCTTCTTCGGGTAATGGTTTTGTAAAAATATCCGCCAATTGTTCATTAGTACCAATAAATTGGAGACGAACATTCCCGTTTTGGACATGGTCACGAATAAAATGGTGACGAATTTCGATGTGCTTTGTCCTACTATGCAAAATGGGGTTTTTACTTAAATTAATGGCACTTGTATTGTCACAAAAAATAGGAGTATTTTTAAGTTCGATGCCATAATCAAGTAATTGATTTTTGATCCAAAGAACTTGTGCACATGCACTTCCAGCAGCCACATATTCTCGCCACTTTGTGGAAGTAGCGACACTAGTTTGTTTCTTACTTCCCATGAAATTAAACAAGAACTCATAAAATGACAAGTTCGGTGGTGCTTTTTCTATCAATTTTACAACCGAAATCGGCATCACTATATGCAAAAAGTTGAAAATCAATCTTTGGAAGGATACCATAGGCCTAAACCAAAGATATTTTAAATATCGAAAAATTCGTTTACATGCTATGAGATGAGATTCTTTAGGATTAGCTTGAAAACGAGCACATAGATAAGTAGCAAACATAATATCGTGTCTAGATGCGCTTAAATAAAGTAAGGATCCGATCATACCTCGACATTGTTTTTGGTCAATGATTTACCTTTTTCATCTTTATCGAGTTTAAGAGTGGAAGACATAGGAGTGGATATTTCTTTGCAATCTTCCATCTTAAATTTCTTTAGTAGCTCATTGACGTACTTGGATTGGTGAATGAATATTCCGTCATTGAGTTGCTTAATTTTGAGTCCGAGAAAGTTTTTCAACTCTCCCATCATACTCATTTCGAACTCTCCTTCATAAGATTTGAAAATTCCTCGACAGAGTTTCGTTAGTTGCACCAAAAACAATATCGTCCACATAGATTTGACAAATTAAAATATCATTATTTAAGACCTTAATAAACAGAGTATTATCAACATTTCCTCTTTTATAACCATTTAAGATAAGAAAAGAGCTTAGACGATCATACCATGCTCTCGGAGCTTGTTTTAATCCATAGAGAGCTTTATGGAGCTTGTACACATGATCCGGATGATCATAGTCTTGAAACCCGGAGGTTGCTTGACATAAACTTCCTCTGGATAATTCCATTTAGGAACGCACTTTTACATCCATTTGATGGAGTTTGATCTTCTTGTATGCGGCAAAGGCACGAGAGAAGACGAATAGCTTCAAGACGAGCAACAGGAGCAAACGTCTCTTCATAGTCCAAGCCTTCTTCTTGATTATAACCTTGGGCGACCAATCTCGATTTATTTTTAATAGGAGACCATCATCATCGGTTTTGATTTTATGAACCCATTTGGTACCAATGATTGATTTGCCCTACGGTGCGGAACTAATTCCCAAACTTTATTCCTTTCGAATTGGTTTAGCTCTTCTTGCATAGCAATAGCCCAATTCTCATCATTTATGGCTTCATCGATGTTCTTTGGTTCGTAAGAGAAATAAATGCAATATTGTTAATACAATCATTTATATTTCTCCTAGTTCGTACACCTTCATCGATTTTTCCGAGAATTTGTTCCATCGGATTGTCTTTCACATTTGCCCAATCTTTAGGAAGGTTGTAAGTATTTTCCTCTGTTTGTCCGAGCTTACGTCGAGCTTCTCCAATTCCTTTGATACTTCGGATACTTCTTTAGCCGGAACTATACCGCATTATCATCAAAAACAACCTTTCTCGGGGTAAAAGCGTATCATCGAATTTTACATGAATGGACTCTTCTACCGAGCCTCTTCTAC
Source organism: Orobanche coerulescens (assembly GCA_033398695.1). NCBI lineage: Eukaryota > Viridiplantae > Streptophyta > Magnoliopsida > Lamiales > Orobanchaceae > Orobanche > Orobanche coerulescens. The sequence continues at coordinate 154,474,864 of CM065810.1, read as the reverse complement.
AATTAAATACACGATAAGCTTTACTATTAGTAGAATAACCAAGAAATATTCCAATATCGATTTAGAATCGAATTTTCCCAAATTGTCTTTTCCATTATTATGAATGAACACTTTACACCCAAATGGATGAAAATAAGATAAATTGGGCTTTTACCTTTAAAAATCTCATAGGAGTCATCATTTTATTTCTCCGAGATGGACACGATTTATAACATAACAAGCGGTGTTAACGGCTTCGGCCCAAAAGTATTTAGGAAGACCATACTCGTTGAGCATTGTTCGGCTCATTTCTTCTAGAGAGCGATTCTTCCTCTCGACAACTCCATTTTGTTGAGGTGTCCGAGGTGCCGAAAAGTTGTGCCCAATACCATATTTATCGCACCAATCTTCAAAGAGATTAGAATCAAATTCTCCACCATGATCGGTTCGAATGGCGATAATCGGTAATCCTTTTTCCTTCCAGGTAACCTTACACCACTTAACAAACTCGTTAAAAGCATCATCTTTATTGGCTAAGAATTTTACCCAAGTAAATCTAGAAAAATCATCGACAATAACTAAGGTATAAAGTTTACTGTTAGGCGGCATGTCGAGACGGACCAATTAAATCCATATGAAATAATTCAAGAATGCGAATAGTGGAAATATACAAAATTTGTTTAAACGAGCCTCTTGCATGTTTACCTTTAATACATGCCTCACAAATGTGGTCTTTTCTAAAATTCAATTTTGGTAGACCACGAACAATATCATTTTTGGCTAATTTTGAAAGAAGTGGTAAAGAGGCATGTCCCAATTTTCGGTGCCAGACAACGGCATTTTCATCGTATGAAAGTAGACATTTTTCGTTAAACGAAGATTCATCTTGGAGATCAACAATGTAAATATTTCCATAGCGCAATCCAATAAAAACGATTTGGTCTTTTCTCATTGCCGTGCAATGCGTAATTTCAAAAATTAATTTAAGACCGGTGTCACATAATTGGGAAACACTTAGGAGATTATGGCAAAGTCCATCAACAAATAGAACATTTTCAATAGTCGGTAAAGGTTTCTTACCAATTTTACCTGTACCTTTTATTTGGCCCTTTTTATTATCGCCAAAGGTAACGCAGCCACGATCTTCCTTTTTCAGCTCCGTGAAGAGATGTTCATTTCCACTCATGTGGTTTGAACATCCACTATCAACATACCATTTATTTGATAATGTTGTCTTCCTTGCTTGTACCTACAAAAACCATTTTCTTCCGTTTTATCGGTACCCAGGCTAATTTGGGTCCTGATGAGTTAGATATAAAAACTTGGTTTTTAATAACAGTCCCTTTTGGTACCCAAATTTGTTTAACCTTTATAGTACGTCTAGTGTCTCGACAGTAGGTTTCGGTATGTCCAGGTTTTAAACATTTTGGACATGATGGGATACCCGTTTTAAAGTGTCCGAATTTTTGTGGTAATTTCTAAGGACTTTTCATTGGAAATGAATTATATCCAAGTCCTTGTTTTGAAAGAGAAAATTTTTGACCAAATAATAATTGCTCGAATTTGTCATTACCACATGAAAACTTTCGACATAAAGTTTAAATTCTTTTGAGTTTTATGCAATTCATCTTTCGTAATTTTCTCGGTTCCAAGCAATTTGTATGATCAATAGAAACTTCCTTGTTTTTCAATAATTTAGCATTTTCAATTTCAAGGAGTTTTATTTTCTTTTTCAAATCTTTATTGCTATTGCAAGCCTTTTCGTATTCATTATTTAGAGATTCAAAAGCATCAAGTAGTTCTTCATGAGAATCACTAACCTCGACTTCTTCGTCACTTTCTTCGGATGCGTGGGCCATTAGAGCAAGATTGGTTTGGACTTGTGGTTCATCATCCTCATCATCGTCACTCCATGTGGCGACATAAACCTCCTTCTTTTTGAACTTTTCATGCGGTGGTTTTGATGAACTTATTGGAGCCGCAGCACGACAATCTTTTGCAAAATGGCACAGACGCCGCACCTTCGACAAGTGTTGTCGAACTTTTTGTTTTGAGGGAAGTGAGTCTTTTTGGATTCATCCCTTGATTCTTGCTTTATATCTCTCCGGCGCCTTTGAAGAAGATTTTTAAATTTCTTTATGTTTTTGGCATAGAAGGCGGTTTCTTCGTCCTCTTCCTCGATAGGTTCATCCTCTAGGTCGCTTTCTTCTTTGGCTTTGAAAGCGATAGTCCTTTCTCTCTCCTTAGGTTTTGGTTTCGAGTCGCGAGATTTGATGACGATCTCATAATTGATGAGAGATCCGATGAGAGCGCCGAACTCTATTGTATTGAGGTCTTTCGACTCCATAATAGCCGTAGCAGTAGCGTCCCATTCTCTTGGTAGAGATCGAAGGATTTTCTTGGCTTTATCATCGCTTGATATCGGTTTCCCGAATGAAGCTAGCCCATTTGTGATTGCCGAGAAACGGTCAAGCATTGTGGTGATGCTTTCTTCTTCTTTCATGGTGAAGAGTTCATACTCGTGAAGAAGCATATTGATTTTGGTTTCCTTCACTTGACTCGTACCTTCATGAGTGATCTCTAGCATTTTCGATTTCTTTTGCCGTTTCGCAGAAGAGATTCTATTGTGATCTTACGGATTGAGAGCACAATAAAGCAATTGTGTAGCTTTCTTGTTGAAGTGATCGTTCTTCCGGTCGGCATCGTCGTACTCTTGAAACTTTTGAGAGAGCCATCTGATTTCTTAGGAATGGTAGGTCCAAGAGCAATGACCTTCCATATTTCAATATCATGAGCTCGGATGAAGATGGACATCTTCTTCTTCCACGTCATAAAGTTTGAACCATCGAAGAAAGGAGGGCGATTGAGAGCGTTGCCTTCAACGGAGGAGTGGATAAAGGCCATTTGGATCTTTTCTCTAGCGGGTGTTAATCCGGTGATAAAGAGACCGCTCCGATACCAATTGTTAGATTGATACCGCCACTAGAAGGGGGGTTGAATAGTGCGGTTAAGAGTATTGTACTCTTTTTCGTGCGGAAGCAAAATAGCGGAGAATAAAAGTGCGAAAGAAAGAACACAAAGAATTGTTCGAGAGGTTCGGCTATTAACGAAACTACGTCCCTACCTAGTTTTATCGACTAGGACTTTTCTTAGAACCGAGAATTTGCACTTTCTAGTTTAGTGCCAACTTCTTACAACTTCTTGATTTCCGGCTCAAGAACAACCTCACAAAAACACTCTTGTTTTCTAGGTACAAGATAACCAATACACAAAATAAGTGCGAGTAGAAACTCGGCTTTCACGATATATCGCTCTAAGATACAAGAATGAAGATTGAAAATTATAGAACAAATCTTCTTGTATCACAATCTAGAATAAGAATATCTCTCGAATGTTTGCTTGATATTGCTTGAATATGCTAGTAGGCTCGAATTCTTGTGTCTTCAATCTCCATGAAGGTGGCTATTTATAGCCTTCTTGAGCTCATTTTCCCGTTGGAACAAGAAATGAGTTACGTACGTTATAGGATGCCGCTTACGTCGTTACATACGTTACGTCGTTATATGAACCGCATAACGGCCGTAATGAAGGTGCCAAAACCGCCCGGTGAACTCGATGAAATGCGTTACGTGCGTTACAATCCATAGTGTTACGTACGTAATATCCTGGTCAAAGATCCGTTGATTGCGACGACTTTGTTGCAACGGCTAGTGGCTTTTCCAACGGTCAGAATAATTCAAGCTTTACGTACGTTATATGATCTTGGTTACGTACGTTACCTGTACAGAAAAACTTACAAAAATAGTGAACGTTACGTACGTTAGAAAGTATGTGTTACGTACGTTATCTGTTATATGTTACGTACGTTAATGTGATATGTGTTACGTACGTTAACTGAAGAGAAAGTATGTTTTAAGTAAATTTTGGTTTTAATAAATACATCATCAAAACGATCTAAAAAATATTGTTCCAACAGATTATGCAAAAATCAAGCGTGCACTTTGCTCTGGTTGCCATAGGGCCCTTATAGCAACAAATTTGGTACCATATTGCAACGGCATATTATTGTTGCAAATATAGTATATGGCAACGATTTAACGGCTATAGCAACATGTTTAACACCATTGCAATATCTTGGACTACCTATGGCAACATTTTATTCCAACGATTTTTTTTGTGTTAATTGTTGCAATACATGGATTCAGGCAACCCTAAGGCAACATATATATGCCCAATTGCAACGTATTTAGAATCAAATGCAATCTAATTTTATTAATGAATATGACATATATGGCAACATTTAAGCTTCTATTGCAATGCTAAATAAAAAAACTTGCATGACCATTAGATTTATTTCAATTGGTATATCGTAACATCAATCCAACCGAGCAATATTACTGCTGTTCCAACATCAATAAATTCACTCAGACTAAGTTTAGGAAAATGACCAAGTTGAAGCAAAATAACTAAGTTCAGGTGACACAATCTAACTTAGTAATACATAGACCAATATCTTAGTTAAACATTATATAAACATGAGTCATGGCTCTTCTTCCTCTTCCTATTCCTCTTCCTCTTCATCTTCATCTTCATCTTCATCTATCTTCATCTTCATCTTCATCTTCATCCGTCTCATCTCCGTCCTCAATAGAAGTAGTAGCACATCTAAATCCTTCTCTGAATCATTATGGACTTCTCCCAATCTGAAATTAGAAAAAAAAAAAGTTAGCTCATCACAAAGTAGATTAAATAATGCAATGGCTTCAAAGAGATATAATTGCCCTCGACAAAATCAAAACAATGCCTTGTGATACTCTATATTGATATTCTTTTATTGAAGATAACCTGTAGATTGACGTGGCAATCCTCTTCATGTTTACCTGTCAAGCAGGCTGAAGAGAAGTTGACAATTAGAGCTACCACATTTACTGATGGTAAATCGAACAAACTTTTGAATGTTCACATAAAGCGAGCAAATGAGAAGTCATGCGGTACCCATGGCAATGAGACACTTTCATGTTCCATCCTGACCCATACAAAAAAAAAGTAGAAGTTAAGGTGGTTGCAAGTAGCAATGTTAAATATTGTTCATGTTACGCATAACTTGCTTGTAACCTTTTGTAACATCTTCAATCTCTATAGAGGGAGGGAGGGAGGGAGGGAGGGAGGGAGGGAGAGAGGGAGGGAGAGAGGGAGAGAGAGAGAGAGATAGAGATAGAGAGAGAGAGAGAGAGAGAGATAGAGAGAGTTGAAGAACCAAATAAGCAATCTACTATGACGAGAATATAAAATGAAGACAATAAGAGCAAAAATATTACCGTAATCCATCTCGTAGTTAAGAAGGAACAAAATGTGTGTGGTTGTAAATGCAATAAGAGGAGCAGACACCATTACTTTAGCAGCATCATGCCTTAAACCAAAGCTTCTTATTATTGCCACTATCATCGAGTACCCAAGTAAGGCCACTGCAGACGAATAATCTATCTTTCCGGTCAAGTCAATGTCTCTGCAGTTAAAAATTGGAACGGTCAAATTTCTGAGGCAGAGGCGTGGATGAAAATATCACAACAATAAGGATTTAACGAGATGAGAAAATCTTACAGACTGTGAAAGACTGCACTCCAAAACCATGCGTTAATAGAGAGAAGCCCGTAAATAGTCCACAGGCCCACGTAATCGTAGAATGGCTTCTTATTTGGTTGCAAGGGCAACTTATAGTAAACAAGGGAGCAAAAGGAACGCAAACCATGGAAATGCATCGCAAGGTTGAGAGCTGAAAAGACCATGGAAAGAGGCTCCTGAATAAATTAAGGACATTACGTCTGTAATACCCGGTTGTAATTCAGTAATTATCACTCAGTAATTATCATTCAGTATTTATCATTCAGTAATTGATACTCAGTAATCTCATTCATCATTGATCATTTGTCACTCATATTCAGTCATGGTATTTATCATTCAGAGTAATTGTATCGTGTATCAATCGTCATTCATCACTAATCTGATTGGAGTTTCGTGCCGTGTTTATCATCATTGTCATTTTCGTTGCAAGCTGTGCTTGAGGAGTAGCGCACGCTACATACTCCTTTTAGCGTACGCTAATTGGGTATAGGTAGCGCACGCTACCGCTCAGCTTTAGCGCACGCTAAGGCTACCTTGGCCGCGATCCGAAGGTACCGGATGCGGTGAGAATATTTGTAGCGCACGCTACGAGTGGTAAGTAGCGCGCGCTAACGGGTTGTAGTAGCGCACGCTATATGTGTGGAGTAGCGCGCGCTAGGGACGGATCAGGTTGAGTCCAGTGGCTACTGGACTGCACCGGGTTAATTCATAGCGCACGCTATGCATTGTTGTTAGCGTACGCAACCGATATATTAGCGCACGCTAAACAATGGTTGTAGCGCACGCTATCGGGTCAGATCAGAGGTCAGACAGTTTTCTGGACTCCAGTACTGGGCGTCAAATATTTCGCTAGCGCACGCTAACAATGGAAATTAGCGCACGCTAGTAATATGGCCGTAGCGCACGCTATAAAGAGGTACGTAGCGCGCGCTACCGTGTTCGGACAGTGGGTACTGGACTACCCAAATCACTCGTTAGCGCACGCTATGCACAAGGGCTAGCGCACGCTAACCTGGACTGACTATAAATTGGACAGTTTAGTCAGAGTTCGTCATTATTCATCTCATTTCATTCCTTCGGTAGTTTTGGGCGATTTCGAGCGATTCGGAGAGGATTCTTCGAGGTGTAATCGTCAATCATCATCTTCAAGCTCATCTTTCGGATTAATCATCATTTCATCATCTTCATCTCATCGAATCAAAGGTATTAATCTCTTGGATCTAGAATTTCGGATTTTTGGGTTTTCCTTCCGATTTCTTCGTGTAAGCTTGGATTATCATTGGAATATGTTAGTTATGGATTATCTAACTTGGATATATATATTCCTACGGATTTAATGGTTATTTTCGGAATTATTTCAAGAACCCTTGGGGTTGACTTCGGTTAATTGGGGATTTTCCGATTGATGTTGTTGTAATCATGAATTGTGGATTCCTAATGGATTATTGATATCCTTGAAAGTGTTTTGATGGATTGAAATACTCATCTTGGAGTTGGTTTCGATTTATTCGAGTTCGGATATCGTTGTATCGACGTTTGGGTCGGTTATGACCGTATTTGATTCGTGTATTGATCGGTTATTGGTAATTGTGTTATTCAAGGTTGTTCGAGCGACCGATATTTCATTTAGGACGTTGTTCGTGGACAGACATTCTTCATCGGTATTGTGTAAGTTAATTCTTACTCGGTTAAAAGGATATTCATTCCTTTTGTCTTTGTTCATTCATAATCATAACTCATTCATCATTGTATTAACCGTATCAAAACTTGTCATTGTCAATTAATCACCTCAGTCATAAGGAACGACGGTTCCGATCATTTCATTGAGCTATCATTCATTTCACCATCGTCTAATCTTGGTGAGTCATTATTCATTTTCGTTGTCACTTTTGTCATATTGTGGCATTCCGGGTCATACTGGCGTGCCGGTTGGTATGTGTAGGATTTTCATGTCGGGCACATTATGGTCGTGTGTTGGTTGTTGACCTCACATTGGACTGTGCACACGAGTCTATGTGTCTCGTGAGACTGATTAGGTACAAGACCACGCGTGTATTGATCGTTGGTGGCTTGTGCACGGACACATTTCCATCCCGGACGTAGTGTGGCACCATTCCTTTGAGCCGTACTGATTAGTCGAATTCATATAGCATGTTTGATTGCGTATGTTTCGACAGGATAATTCATAATTTCAGATATATCATGATTGTGTATTTTCAACCCTTGAGGATTGTTGTTACGTATGGCGGCCCGTTGGGGATCTTGTTTTTGGTCATGGCAAGGCTAAGGCACGGGAGAGCACGGTGACGGCGAGAGTCCGATTATACTAGTAGGGGCCCCGATGCATCAGGTCTTTTCAGTCATTATGTTTCTTTTATTTATTCCGCTGCAGACATTCCGTTTGGATTTTCATTTCACTCATTGTTGTATATTTTATCTCCATATAAAATATACTTGTATTCAGTATCATCCTGGGTGTGTTGTATAAAACTCCTCATCGGAGTAATTGATGATGTAATGTGGTTCGGTACTACATTTACCCGTGTAATTCATTCATTTTCATTTGCCTGGTGGGTCCCGATGGGGTCCACTAGGCCGTAATATCCGCCTAGTTTGGGGTGTTACAGAGTTGGTATCGGAGCGTTGTTTTGAATACTACCCTCCAAGTCATGTCTCATTTGAAATCATCGTCATCGGACTAGTATCATTGGACTTTCGCGTCACGTGTGACCTGTGCAAATGCCGAGCCAATCAGACCAAGAAATGTAAGATTTCTAATGCCATGGTAATTTCTGGCATTAATCATTCATTCATAATTCATCAGTTAACAATCCTCAATCATCATTGTCATTTTGACCAGGACGGTCAGGTTAACTCATTAATCACTCAATTCATTTCATTATTCAGTTGTTGATCAGGAAGATCAAATCATTAATCTTGTTAACTCATTCAAGACAATCATTTCAGTAACTTCATCAGATAATCATGTCACGTCAACTAATCATTCATGTAATCACTGTTTTTGAGCGCGTATGCTCATTTTCATCATTTCATAATATAATCATAATGTGATACTCATACGAGATATATAATCATCATATGACTTTCCACTTCAGTATGGAAAGGGCTGGCAGAGGACGTGGAGGACGAGGCCGTGGAGCGGGCCGAATCCCGAGAACTCGTGCGAATACACGTGCAAATGCCAGGAATAATGCTAATTCATCGAGCAGTGACGCTGCCACTCACTCACCTGGACGCGATCATTCACTATCGGGGAGTCGTACCCGGGACACGGCTCAGTCAGAGGGTGTCCGGGTCGACCCACTCGCATTTATGCAGGGCATGATAGCCCAAATGACCCAGATGGCTCAGTTGATGGAGACGATGCATAACTCCGTCAATCAAAATCAGCAGGCTCCTCCGCCGCCACCTCAGAGGCAAGAGAGGGGTGTAAGCAATATCATTAGCGATATCTCTCGCCAGAGACCACCTACCTTTGAGGGCTCATCTGAGCCGGCGGATATTGTTCATTGGCTTGAGCATTTTGAGAAGTTATTTGCTATGGTGGATTGCCCCGAAGGGCATAAAGTTTCAGTTGCGGCTTACTATCTCGGTAAGAGCGCTCATTCCTGGTGGTTATCGTTGAAGCCCACAGACGGATCATGTACTTGGGATCAGTTTAAGACTCTCATGATGGAGAGGTACTATCCGGCCCCACTCAGGGAGGCCAAGTTGTCGGAATTACTCACCCCCGACCTTTCGGCGGATGATGATGTTCTCGCCATCGCCGAAAAATTTCAGGAACTTCTTCCGTTCGCCTCATCTATCATTCACTCAGAAGCGGACAAGATCAAGTATTTCAGCAAGAGGCTGAAACCCCGTATGAGACTTCAGTTACTTAATCATAATTGCACCACGTTGGCCGAGTTCATTGAGAAGGCTCTTACTTACGAGCTTACGGCTAAGGAAATTGCTAAGCAGCAACCTTCGTCTGCTAGCAAGAAGTCCAAGAACCGTAATCAGTCTGACGGGAGTCAGGCCACTTTCAAGAAACCGCGGGCGGGCTCTACTTTTTCTGAGCGACCTCCCCTGGCGTCTAAACCCGCGGAATCTCAGTCGCGAGCGGCCAGTTCGGCCATCACCTGTTTCAACTGTGAGGAACAGGGTCATTTCAGCACCAAGTGTCCGGCGATCATCACGTGCCATAATCGTGGGATTCTGGGCATAGGGCCGTTTTTGCCGTAGGGACTTTAAACCCACTCGGCGTCATCTCAAGCCCTGTGTCATTCAGGTGCGAATCAAAGCCACTCGGTCAGCGTCGTTCAAAAGCAGCGGGAGCTAAAGGCGGAACCAAGAGCTATCGACGGAGCGTCGGTTCGGGGCCGGCAAGCCCCGAATTTATGAGATGAAGAAGACCGATGATCTCGAGGCCCGAATGATCTCAGGTACACTCGATATTCTATCTCAACCTGTGTGTACCCTTTTTGATACTGGTGCATCTCATTCATTCATTTCCGAGTCATGTTTGAGTAGACTACGTCTGGGTAGTGCTACTAGTTGTGAACCATATGTCATTGGCCTACCTGATGGTAGACGAATTATCGGAAGTCGTGAGATTCAGAATTGTCCGATTCAGCTTCATGGTCGTGTATGGCCAGCAGACCTAATCGTAGTAGATTTACCGAGGGACGACATCATCTTGGGTATTGATTGGATGGATCGTCATGATGCCATCATTAGTGTCCGAAAGCGTTTGGTCACTATCATTTCAGACGATGGAGTCGAATGTGTGTTTCAGGGAGGTAATCCTACATTACAGTAAAGTCATTAATTTGATGAAAGCAGTAAGATTACTCAATCACGGATGTGTCGGTTATTGGTGCTATATGGCCAAAACCGAGAAATCATCAGTAATATTGACGGATATCCCGGTGGTGAGGGAATATGCCGATGTTTTTCCAGACGAGTTACCTGGTTTGCCTCCAGAGGATGTGGAATTCACGATTGAGTTGGAGCACAGTACGTCCCGATATCGAAGGCACCGTCTGGATGGCCCCACCGAAATGCGAAATAAAGAACCAACTTGAGGAGTTGTTCGAGAAAGGTTACATCCGACCGAGTGCGTCCCGTGGGAGCACCAGCTTTGTTTGTCAAGAAGAAGGATGGTTCATTCCGCTTATGTATTGATTATCGGGAGTTGAACAGGTGACGATCAAGAATAAGTATCCCTTACCCCGAATTTATGATCTCTTAGATCAACTTGGGGAGCTTCAGATTTTCCAAGATCGACTTAAGATCTGGATATCATCGATTCGGATTCGAGAGTCGGATATCGCGAGGACGGCGTTCGAACACGCTATGGTCATTATGAGTTTGTGGTTATGCCGTTCGGATTGACTAATGCACCTGCGGTATTCATGGAGTTAATGAATCGGGTCTTCATCGACTTTTTGGATCGGTTTGTTGTTGTCTTCATCGATGACATTTTGATTTATTCTCGTGACCGGGAGGAACACGAGTTTCACCTTCATCAAGTGCTCGACGTGTTGAGACGAGAACAACTTTATGGGAAGTTTTCTAAATGTGAGTTCTGGATGTCCGAAGTGACTTTTCTCGGACATGTAATTTCATCAGACGGAGTTCGTGTCGATCCTCAGAAGACGGAGGCTATTCGAGATTAGCTACCTCCGAAGAACGTTAAGGAAATCCGAAGTTTCCTCGGATTAGCGGGTTATTATCGGCGATTTGTAGAGGGATTTTCTCGAATCGCTCAACCCTTAACGAACCTCTTGCGGAAGGATAAGAAATACACGTGGTCCGACGCGTGTCAACGGAGTTTTGAGGAACTCAAGAGCCGGTTAATGTCAGCACCTGTACTTTCCTTGCCGCAGGGGACGGAAGGATTTGTGGTCTATAGCGATGCGTCCGGACAGGGTCTCGGATGTGTACTCATGCAGAACGGGAAGGTTATTGCCTATGCTTCACGGCAATTGAGACCTTACGAGGTTAATTATCCGACCCACGACCTGGAGCTAGCAGCCGTGGTGTTCGCTTTGAAAATTTGGCGTCATTATCTTTATGGCGTTACATCGATATTCACCGATCATAAGAGCTTAAAGTATATATTTACTCAGAAGGAGTTAAATATGCGTCAGAGACGGTGGTTGGAATTAATCAAAGATTATGATATCGAGATCCTCTACCACCCGGGCAAGGCGAACGTTGTCGCCGACGCCTTGAGTCGTAAGTCCGTTCAGTAGCAGATGCTTACCCGTTTAACGATTCGAAGGAGCTTGGCGAGAATTCCTTAGATCCGAGATCGAGTGCAGCTTGGCGAGTTCAAAGGCGACTTTGTATGTTAGAGATTTCATCGTCACTCGAGGAGGAAATCCGAGAGAATCAGGGTTCGGACCCATCATTGTTGCGCATCCGTGAGGATGTGGTTCAGGGGAAAGCCCCTGGGTTCGTGGTTCACGAGGATGGACTGCTGCGTTTTAAGAATCGGTTGTGCGTACCGGCGAATGACGAGTTGAAAGACTCGATTTTGAAAGAAGCTCATGCTACCCCTTATTCTGTGCATCCGGGGTCCAGCAAGATGTACAAGGACTTGAAACAAAATTACTGGTGGAGTAATATGAAGCGAGAAGTCGCCGAATTTGTTTCGAGATGCTTGACCTGTCAACAAGTTAAGATTGAACATCAGCGACCGGCGGGTATGCTGAAACCCCTTCCTATTCCCGAGTGGAAGTGGGAAGATATTTCTATGGATTTCATCACGAGTTTGCCGACGAGTCGTCGTGGCATGAATACGATCTGGGTGATCGTGGACCGCTTAACTAAATCAGCTCATTTCCTTGAGATCAAGGAAACGTGGGGTCCCGAGAGACTTGCTCAACTGTTCATCAAAGAGATAGTCAGACTGCACGGTACTCCTAAAAGTATCGTTTCCGATCGCGACGGACGGTTTGTGTCGCATTTTTGGAGATCAGTTCATCGTGCTATGGGAACTCAGCTTAATCTCAGTACCGCTTTTCATCCTCAGTCCGACGGACAATCAGAGAGGACGATTCAGACCTTAGAGGACATGTTGAGGGCATGCGTCCTCGATTGGAAAGACGATTGGGAAGCCCAACTACCATTAATCGAGTTCACGTATAATAATAGTTGGCATGCTTCGATCAAGATGACACCTTACGAGGCCTTGTATGGTCGTCGTTGTCGATCTCCGTTGTGTTGGGACGACTTATCAGAATCAATCGGCACCGAGCCCGATATGCTTATAGCCGCCCGTGAGAAGGTAGCTTTGATCAGGAGTCGTTTGTTGACAGCTCAGAGTCGACAGAAATCATATGCGGATAACCGTCGTCGACCATTAGAGTTCGAGGCTGGCGACCATGTGTTGGTCAAGGTATCCCCGAGTCGTGGTATCTTCCGTTTTGGGAAGAGGGGAAAGTTGAGTCCGAGATTCATTGGACCGTTTGAGATTTGGATCGAGTAGGCGAGTTAGCTTATCGATTGGCTTTACCTCCGGCATTGAGCCGAATTCATAATGTATTTCACGTCTCTCAGTTGCGGAAGTATGTTGCCGACCCGAGTCACATACTTCAGTTCGACGAAGTCGAGATCGCCGATGATCATTCATATGAGGAACGTCCTATACGAGTTTTAGAGCGGCGAATCAAACAGTTGAGGAATAAGACGATTCCTTTGGTTAAAATTCAGTGGTCTAGACACGGAGTCGAAGAGGCTACTTGGGAAACCGAGGATAGTATGCGGGAGAGTTATCCCGAGTTGTTTGACCCTTAGTTTCGGGGACGAAACTCTTTTAAGGGGGGGTGTATGTAATACCCGGTTGTAATTCAGTAATTATCACTCAGTAATTATCATTCAGTATTTATCATTCAGTAATTGATACTCAGTAATCTCATTCATCATTGATCATTTGTCACTCATATTCAGTCATGGTATTTATCATTCAGAGTAATTGTATCGTGTATCAATCGTCATTCATCACTAATCTGATTGGAGTTTCGTGCCGTGTTTATCATCATTGTCATTTTCGTTGCAAGCTGTGCTTGAGGAGTAGCGCACGCTACATACTCCTTTTAGCGTACGCTAATTGGGTATAGGTAGCGCACGCTACCGCTCAGCTTTAGCGCACGCTAAGGCTACCTTGGCTGCAGTCCAGAAGGTACTGGACTGCAGGTGAGAATATTTGTAGTGCACACTACGAGTGGTAAGTAGCGCGCGCTAACGGGTTGTAGTAGCGCACGCTATATGTGTGGAGTAGCGCGCGCTAGGGACGGATCCGGTTGAGTCCAGTGGCTACTGGACTGCACCGGGTTAATTCATAGCGCACGCTATGCATTGTTGTTAGCGTACGCAACCGATATATTAGCACACACTAAACAATGGTTGTAGCGCACGCTATCGGGTCAGATCAGAGGTCAGACAGTTTTCTGGACTCCAGTACTGGGCGTCAAATATTTCGCTAGCGCACGCTAACAATGGAAATTAGCGCACGCTAGTAATATGGCCGTAGCGCACGCTACAAAGAGGTACGTAGCGCGCGCTACCGTGTTTGGACAGTGGGTACTGGACTACCCAAATCACTCGTTAGCGCACGCTATGCACAAGGGCTAGCGCACGCTAACCTGGACTGACTATAAGTTGGACAGTTTAGTCAGAGTTCGTCATTATTCATCTCATTTCATTCCTTCGGTAGTTTTGGGCGATTTCGAGCGATTCGGAGAGGATTCTTCGAGGTGTAATCGTCAATCATCATCTTCAAGCTCATCTTTCGGATTAATCATCATTTCATCATCTTCATCTCATCGAATCAAAGGTATTAATCTCTTGGATCTAGAATTTCGGATTTTTGGGTTTTCCTTCCGATTTCTTCGTGTAAGCTTGGATTATCATTGGAATATGTTAGTTATGGATTATCTAACTTGGATATATATATTCCTACGGATTTAATGGTTATTTTCGGAATTATTTCAAGAACCCTTGGGGTTGACTTCGGTTAATTGGGGATTTTCCGATTGATGTTGTTGTAATCATGAATTGTGGATTCCTAATGGATTATTGATATCCTTGAAAGTGTTTTGATGGATTGAAATACTCATCTTGGAGTTGGTTTCGATTTATTCGAGTTCGGATATCGTTGTATCGACGTTTGGGTCGGTTATGACCGTATTTGATTCGTGTATTGATCGGTTATTGGTAATTGTGTTATTCAAGGTTGTTCGAGCGACCGATATTTCATTTAGGACGTTGTTCGTGGACAGACATTCTTCATCGGTATTGTGTAAGTTAATTCTTACTCGGTTAAAAGGATATTCATTCCTTTTGTCGTTGTTCATTCATAATCATAACTCATTCATCATTGTATTAACCGTATCAAAACTTGTCATTGTCAATTAATCACCTCAGTCATAAGGAACGACGGTTCCGATCATTTCATTGAGCTATCATTCATTTCACCATCGTCTAATCTTGGTGAGTCATTATTCATTTTCGTTGTCACTTTTGTCATATTGTGGCATTCCGGGTCATACTGGCGTGCCGGTTGGTATGTGTAGGATTTTCATGTCGGGCACATTATGGTCGTGTGTTGGTTGTTGACCTCACATTGGACTGTGCACACGGGTCTATGTGTCTCGTGAGACTGATTAGGTACAAGACCACGCGTGTATTGATCGTTGGTGGCTTGTGCACGGACACATTTCCATCCCGGACGTAGTGTGGCGCCATTCCTTTGAGCCGTACTGATTAGTCGAATTCATATAGCATGTTTGATTGCGTATGTTTCAACAGGATAATTCATAATTTCAGATATATCATGATTGTGTATTTTCAACCCTTGAGGATTGTTGTTCTCAGTAACCGGCCGTTGGGGATCTTGTTTTTAGTCATGGCAAGGCTAAGGCACGGGAGAGCACGGTGACGGCGAGAGTCCCAGTGATACTAGTAGGGGCCCTGGCATCAGGTCTTTTCAGTCATTATGTTTCTTTTATTTATTCCGCTGCAGACATTCCGTTTGGATTTTCATTTCACTCATTGTTGTATATTTTATCTCCATATAAAATATACTTGTATTCAGTATCATCCTGGGTGTGTTGTATAAAACTCCTCATCGGAGTAATTGATGTTGTAATGTGGTTCGGTACTACATTTACCCGTGTAATTCATTCATTTTCATTTGCCTGGTGGGTCCCAGTCGGGGGTCCACGGCACTGTAATATCCGCCTAGTTTGGGGTGTTACAACGTCAAGGCCATGTTATTAGCTGCAAAAGCAATGATACAAAAAAAAAGATACCATGCACAACTAAAGTAATCAATAACGGGCCAAAGCTGACAACTTAGCAGACCTGGAAGCCATACAGGTGTCGGAAGGGCCATTTGCCATGATACTTAATGGGCCCTTGACCAAGTTCTGCCCTTACTTTTTCTCTGTCTAACATACAATGGTAACGGCAATCACTCCGGCAATCCAACCGTTTCCACCACAAATAGAGGGAAGAATCATCTGAAGAGGACGTGCAACGTGAGAAGCATCTTTCTCCAACACAACCAGTCTTTTCACATTGTTCCACACAAGACCTGAAGTTCCTCAGAAAACAAAAGATCAGCTCGTTTGAAGCTTAATTTGGTTTTATATTTATAAAGAGAGCTTTGAGAACAGCACATATACAGTTATTAGGCAAGTGAAATACTCGTATTTAATTTTTTATTTTTTTGATACTTTCATCATCATCATCATCATCATCATCATCAACAGCACCTTAATCCCAACTATGTTGGGGTCGGTGGCATGAAGATTATAGTGTCGTTTAATTGTCTAAAATTAGTTAACACCATAACTCATGCAAATAACAAAGTGGCAAAGTTTTACGCCGGATGCCCTTCCTGTCGCAACCTTCATATGAAGGAGAAATAGAACGAAATTCCAAAACCGTCAACATCATAGGTTTTTCTATTTATATGGAAAATATCATGAGACGGCGATGAGTTTGAGATAATTGCTATTGTCATGTCACAATACGTGATTGATATTGTAAAATCAACACAACACATACATCATGGAACATGACTCAAAGTTACAAATCGCTTGTCATTTTACATCAAAGTATTGAACTTGGTAAACTTGCAAATGGAAAAAGGAAAAAGAAAAGGTTACGAGTTGCGTGACATCACACATCCAAAAACAGTAACTTCATGAATCTTTTATTATTAATTTTTACTCTAGGCGGTGAAGAAAAACTTGCAAGGTTAAGCCTAAAACAAGGGAGGTCAGTGGTGGAAGAAAAACTTGCAAGGTTAAGCCTAAAACAAGGGAGGCCAGTGGTGGATGACTGCGATAGAAAACAGCAGAATCAAGTGAATAATGTACTAATCAGGTTGCGGCCATACACGACAGAAAAACGTATGAAGCTTAATTTGGTTTAATATTTAGGAAGAGAGATTTGAGAACAGCACATATACAGTTATTAGACAAGTGATATACTCCTACTTATTTTATATTTTAATACTTGCATGAAGAAGAAATTGACTACGAGTTCGGGAAAAAGTTACGAATCGCTTGTCATTTTACATCAAAGTATTGAACTTGGTAAACTTGCAAATGGAAAAAGGAAAAAGAAAAGGTTACAAGTTGTGTGACACCACACATCCAAAAATAGTGACTTCATGAATCTTTTTATTAGTATTAATTTGTACTCTAGGCGGTGAAGAAAAACTTGCAAGGTTAAGCCTAAAACACGGGAGGCCAGTGGCGGATAGGCTGTAAAATGCAGAATCAAGTGAATAATGTACTAATCCGTTTGCGGCCATACACGACAGAAAAACATAACGGAGTTAAGACTCCTGCTTCTCCCCACATGAAACTATGGAAAAGGAAAAAAACTGTAACATTTTACATATATGAACTAGATGAAAAAAGTTTACCTATATAATCGGTCAGAATCACCAGCATTCGCTTCATACACTTCAAAAAGACAAGACAGCACCAGAAAGCAAATTATCCAGTAACAATTGGCCATCTAGTCAGATATTGTAACAAGCAGTAAATTAATAACTAGAGAAAAAGTACTGCATTGAAGTGCACTTGATGATGTTAAGGCATGATGTTTGCCTAATGCCGACCATCAAGAATATAAAGAACATAAACAACCGGCAAGTGATTATGGCGGTGTTAGACAAATTCCGATGCGATCTCACGAAAAAAGTGGTTCGCAAATGTTTCACAAGTGTATGCTTATCCATTGGTGAAGAACGAGCCATCACCTTCCAACAGAAAGAAAAAAAATAGAGCATAAAAGAAATATAGATAAATCAACACCATGGAAATATTGCTCGTAATATTTCTTCAAAAGTTAAATCAAAAGTAGCAGAATAAATTACAACTAGCATCTCATCAATTATATACAGACCCAAAATGTAGACAGGAAAACAGACAGTGTCGATGTTATTCCTACAGAAGAACCAACTAGCCATAAGAGAAATCTGGACATAGAGATTCCTGTTTTTTGCTGTTGTTGACTATTTCCCATTAAATGTACTTCCCAAATTGCATAGGCACAATTTTAAACAACCATACTAATGAACAAATTGTAAATGGAAGACATCACCATGTGTTTTTAAGTTAGGTAAAGGTACAAGTTTTTAAGCTTTAGTGATCCCATGTGTTTTATTTTATCAACTAACTGGACTCGTTTTAAGAAAAAAAAAAACAGGTAATATCAGCGACTTTTGAACTGTTCGTTAACCCTGAAACAGATAACAATATTTTGCAGAATGTATGTAGATGTCATCAACTTAACCGACATCAACTATGCTTCAATCTGTTTGCTGTAAAATAAAAATAAGGGGTAATTACAAGAATCACCCATGAGGTTAATCTAATTACAAAAGAAAATACCAAAAAAACACTTATCTATTAAAATTACAAATATTATCACATTAAATTTTGATATTAACTTATAAATAAATACTCCTACTGAGGGTGCAAACAATTATTGTTGTATAAGATAACTGGAATTCTATTTCGTAATTAAGCTAAACATCGGGGTAATTTTGTAATTAACTTTATCACCAAACGGTAGAGTAAAATACCCTAGTAAGAATGAGAGGTGAAATTCCATCACCAGCGAATGAGGATGCCAGAAATTCCACCATCGGAGTTTTGCCATTGCCCCCCCACGACAAATTCCCAACACTAATCACCGGCACCGGCAGCCTTATACCATCACCGGTAACATAATTTCAACTTCCAACCACATTAATCCCAAAATCAAAAGAGAAACCCAGTAACAGAAAGCATGAAAAAATAGAGGATATATGGAATTTGAAGAGAATTGCCTGTGTTTGCGGAGGATGTTGAAGCGGTAGAGCTAGTGGCGGAGGCTGATAGCAAAAGAGTAGAGAGAGGAAGCGAGAAAGAGAGGTGGGCCGATTTAGTGACATCTTTTCCTTATCCTCGGTGATAAAACGACGCTTTCGTTTTTACTCACGATTCCTCTTCTCCTCCTGTCATTCTATTCCTCTTCTCCGTCACCGTCATTATCTTCGTAAATCGCCGTCATCATTTTCACTATCGGTGTGCCTTGAAGAGAAATGTCGCGTGAATAGAGCAGTGTGGATAAACCCTAATGTAGTCGCCGGATATGTGGTGAGTTGCTTTCTAGGTGAGTGTTAGGTGGCGGGTTTGGGCTGAGGGAGCGGCGAGGGTTTGAAATAATGTGGTTAGTGTTTTAATGTTTCAAAAGCCCGCTCAATTTCTTTAGTACCCGCCTAAATTTTGGGCCCCAAATTGCTATGTACAGCAACGAATTCTTAAATTGTTGCAATAGAATGTAAATTTTACACTATTTCCAACTTTTTCGCTTCAATTGTAACACTTTATAAATGCATTGCAATATATCTGAGCTGGTCTATCAATAGCAACGTTTTCTGATGAAATTTTTGAAATCTGGTTGCTATAGCCAATCTATGGTGTAGTGCGAGTTAAGCCCGTAAGGTGTGCGGGTACGGCCGTATGTATGTCGGCAGGTGTTTTAGACGAGGGCGAGTTACGCCCTAAGTCAGGAGCGGATACGGACGTAAGGCTGTCGGCAGGTGTTTGGACGAAGCCGAGTTACGGCCGTACGAGTTGGCCGGTTACGGCCGTAAGGCCGTTGACCTGGGATGTTACGGCCGTAAGAAGGCCGAGTTACGGCCGTAACTTCCGGTAGTTTATAAGGAGTTGGCCGGGACTTTTTCATCATTTTCACCATTTCTTTCACTTTGTTCCGAGAGAGAAAACTTGAGGGAGGGATTTTCCATCATCAATCACTTGAGTGTTAGATGTTCATCATCTTCATTCATTTGGGAAGCTTGGATACTCGATTTAACTCGTGTTCATCGGATCGAAGTGGTTGGATCTTCAAGAGGTAATTTCTTCAACATCTTGGATTTCGATTTTGTATTGAGATATGATGTTTTGGACGCTATAATCATGTAATATGGAGGGATATGCATATGATTATGAGTTTGTATAAAGATTCAATGGATTATTGAAGGATTATTCAAGAACACTTTGAATATTGAGTTGGATTTGGGGGTTTTCGATTAATTGTTGTTGTAATAACGAATTTGGATATTCATTTTGGATTATTGATCATTTGGAAGATGTTTTGTTGGTTTGAAACACTTTTTGGGGTTTTGATATTGGTATATTTGAGGTTTGGTTGTTAACAATCGAAGTTTGGCCACAACGTATTCGATATAATGCCTCAATGAACTTGGTTTAGTCGTATTGACGTTTTGAGTTCGTTATAATCGTGTTTGATTCGTATATTGAGTGAATTGTTGGTAATTGTGTATTCAAGGTTGTTCGAGCGACCGACATTTCATTTGGGACGTTTGTTCGTGGAAGGACATTCTTCTTCAGTGTTGAGTAAGTTAATTCTTACTCGGTTAAAAGGATATTCATTCCTTTTGTTGTTGTTCATTCATAATCATAACTCATTCATCATTGTATTAACCTTATTGAGACTTGTAATTGTCGAATAATCACTTCATTAACGAGGAACGGCGGTTCCAATCATTTCATTGAACTATCATTCACTTCACTATTATTTTCATCTCGGTGAGTTATTCTTGACCTTGTCGGATTATTATTCATTGATATTCATTTTGGTCATTCTCGTTCATATGACCTTATGGGTTCATATTGCGTAGCCGGGTGCGGATGTGTAGAATTTTTAGTCGAGCACACGATGGTCATGTATTGGGATCGATACTTTGGACTGTGCACACGGTAACGATTACCTCCGTGAGACTAATTAGGTACAAGGACGGGTGTGTCCGGTCATTTGTCTTGTACACTTGCACAGAACATTACGGGAGTACTATGATACTCCTCTTCAGCGTAATTCATAACTAAGGATATTTCATAACTAAATATATATCATGATTGTGTATTTTCAACCCTTGAGGATTGTTGTTCTGTATAACTGACCCCGTTGGGTGATTTTGTTTGCAGGTCACGGCAAGGCAAAGGCACGGGAAGAGCATGTTGATGGCGAGGAGTCCCAGTGATACTAGTAGGGGGCCCTAGTCATTTCAGTCATTCTTAATTCTCTTCATTGTAATTCCGCTGCAAAATTCCGGTTGAGATGTTCATTTATTCAGGGTGGTGTATTTTATCTTCATATAAAATATACTAGTATTCGGTATTGTCCTGGTGTATTGTACTTAAACTCCTCATCGGAGTATTTGGTAATATAATGTGGTTCGGTACTACAATTATATTATTTAATTCATCAGTTTTCATTCGCCTGGTGGGTCCCAGTCAGGGATCCACGACACTGTAATATCCGTCTAATTTGGGGTTTTACAGAGTTGGTATCGGAGCGTGGTTTTGAATACTACCTTCCGAGTCATGTCTCATTTGAAATAATCGTCATCGGACTAGTATCGTTGGACTTTCGCGTCACGTGTGACCTGTGCAAATTCCGAGCCAATCAGACCAAGAACTGTAAGATTTCTAACGCCATGGTATAATTTCTGGCAATAAGAATCATTCATTCATCATTCATTAGTCAACAATCCTCATCATCATTCATCTTGAACAGGACGATCATGTTAAATCATTAATCACTCAGTTCATTTCACAGTTCAGTTGTTGATCTGGAGGATCATACCATTAATTTTGTTAACTTGTTCAAGATAATCATTTCGATAATTTCATCAAATAATCATTTCACTTCAGTTAATCATTCATGTAATCACTTTGCTAGAGCGCATATGCTCGTTTTCCTCATTTCATGACGTAATCATAATGTGATATTCTTGCGAGAGATATAATCATCATGTGACATTCCTACTTCAGTATGGAGAGAGCAGGCAGAAGACGCGGAGGACAAGGCCGTGGTGCGGGACGAGTCCCGAGAGCTCGCGTTAATACACGTCCAAACGCGAGGAACAATGCTAACTCATCTAGCCGTGATGCTGCCACTCATTCACCTGGGTGTGATCATTCACTATCGGGGAGTCATACCCGAGACACAACTCAGTCAGAAGGTGTTCAGATTGATCCACTCGCCTTTATACAGGGCATGATGGTCCAGATGACTCAGATGACACAACTAATGGAGACGATGCATAACTCAGCTAATCAAAATCAGCAGGCTCCTCCGCCGCCACCTCAGAGGCAAGAGAGGAGTGTGGGCAGTATTATCGGTGACATCTCTCGCCAAAGGCCACCTACTTTTGAGGGCTCATCTGAGCCGGCGGATATTGTTCATTAGCTCGAGCATTTCGAGAAGTTATTTGCTATGGTAGAGTGTCCCGAAGGACACAAAGTTTCAGTTGCGGCTTACTATCTGGGTAAGAGCGCTTATTCTTGGTGGTTGTCGTTGAAGCCCACCAACGGATCATGTACTTGGGATCAATTCAAGACTCTCATGATGGAGAGGTATTATCCGGCCCCACTCAGGGAGGCCAAGCTATCAGAATTACTCATTTCCGACCCCTCAGCAGATGAGGATGTTCTCACCATTGCCGAGAAATTTCAGGAACTTCTTCCGTTCGCCTCATCTATCATTCACTCCGAGGCAGATAAGATTAAGTATTTTAGCAAGAGGCTGAAACCCCGGATGCGGATGCAGTTACTTAATCATAATTGTACCACTCTAGAGGAATTCATTGAGAAGGCTCTTACTTATGAGCTCACTGCTAAGGAGATTGCTAAGTAGCAACCTTTATCTGCTAGCAAGAAATCGAAGAATCGTAATCAGTCTGAAGGCGGTCAGACAACTTTCAAGAAGCCTCGTGCGGGCACTACTTTCTCTGAGCAACCTCCTGTGGCGCCCAGACTGGCGGAATCGCAGTCCCGAGCGGCCAGTTCAGCCATCACCTGTTTTAACTGTGGGGATCTTGGTCATGTCAGCACCAAGTGCCCGAGGCAGACTATCACGTGTCATAACTGTGGGATTGCTGGGCATAAGGCCCGTTTTTGCCGAAGGGACTCCAAACCTACTCCGGCGTCATCTCACCCCGGGCAAGCCACTGCTCATAATCGTGCCACTACCTCAAGGCTGCTCAAGATGACCGGAGCGAATAAAGGTGGAGCCTTTAGTCATCAGATGGGAGCGTCCGGTGCCGGGACTAGCAAGCCCCGAATTTATGAGATGAAGAAGACCTACGATCCAGAGGCCTGGATGATCTCAGGTACACTCGATATTCTATCTCAACATGTGTGTACCCTTTTTGATACTGGTGCATCGCATTCATTCATTTCCGAGTCATGTTTGAGTAGACTACGTCTGGGTAGTGCTACTAGTTGTGAGCCTTATGTCATTGGTCTACCTGATGGTAGAAGAATTATCGGGAATCGTGAGATTCAGAATTGTCCGATTCAGCTTCATGGCCGTGTATGGCTAGCAGACCTTATCGTGGTAGATTTTCCGAGAGACGACGTCATCTTGGGTATTGATTGGATGGATCGTCATGATGCCATCATTAGTGTCCGTAAGCGTATGGTCACTATCATTTCAGACGATGGGGTCGAATGTGTTTTTCAGGGAGGTAATCCCGGCTGTTCTAGTAAGGTCATTAACTTGATGAAAGCAGTGAAATTACTCAGTCAGTGGTGTATTGGTTATTGGTGCTATATGACCAAAACCGAGAAATCACCAATAATGTTGATGGATATTCCGGTAGTGAGGGAATATGCCGATGTATTTCCAGACGAGTTACCATCGGATGGCCCCGACCTAAATGCAGGAGTTGAAGAATCAACTTGAGGAATTGTTCGAGAAAGGTTATATCCGACCGAGTGCGTCCCCGTGGGGAGCACCAGTTTTGTTTGTCAAGAAGAAGGATGGTTCATTTCGCTTGTGTATTGATTATCGGGAGTTGAACAGGGTGACGATCAAGAATAAGTATCCTCTACCCCGTATTGATGATCTCTTAGATCAACTTCAGGGAGCTTCAATATTTTACAAGATCGACCTAAGATTTGGATATCATCAGTTGCGAATTCGAGAGTCGGATATCGCAAGGACAACGTTTCGTACACGCTATGGTCATTATGAGTTCGTGGAAATGCCGTTCAGGTTAACTAATGCACCTGCGGTATTCATGGAGTTAATGAATCGAGTTTTCATCGACTTTTTGGATCAGTTTGTTGTTGTCTTCATCGATGACATTTTGATTTATTCTCGTGACCGAGAGGAGCACGAGGTTCACCTTCATCAGGTTCTCGACGTGTTGAGATGAGAACAACTTTATGGAAAGTTTTCCAAATGTGAGTTCTGGATGTCCGAAGTGACGTTTCTCAGACATGTAATTTCATCAGATGGAGTGCGTGTTGATCCTCAGAAGACAGAGGCTATCCAAGATTGGTTACCTCCGAAGAATGTTAAGGAAATCCGAAGCTTTCTCGGATTAGCCGGTTATTATCGGCGGTTTGTGGAGAGATTTTCTAAAATTGCTCAACCTTTGATGAACCTTTTGCTAAAGGATAAGAAATACACGTGGTCCGACGCGTGTCAGCGGAGTTTTGAGGAACTCAAGAGCCGGTTAATTTCAGCACCTGTACTTTCCTTGCCACAAGGTACGGAAGGATTCGTGGTTTATAGTGACGCGTCCGGATACAGTCTCGGATGTGTATTAATGCAGAATGGGAAGGTTATTGCCTATGCTTCATGGCAATTGAGACCTTACGAGGTTAATTATCCGACCCACGACCTGGAGTTAGCAGTCGTGGTTTTCGCGTTGAAGATCTGGCGTCATTACCTCTATGGCGTCACCTGTTAGATTTTTACCGATCAAAAGAGTTTGAAGTATATATTTACTCAGAAGGAGTTAAATATGCGACAGAGGCGGTGGTTGGAACTAATCAAAGATTAGGATATCGAGATCCTGTACCACCCGGGTAAGGCAAACGTGGTTGCCGATGCCTTGAGTCATAAGTCCATTCAGGAGCAAATGCTTGCTCGTTTAACAGTTCAGAAGGAGCTTCAACAGGAATTCCTTAGACCCGAGATCGAGGTTTGGCTTCAGCGAGTGCAAGGGCAACTTTGCATGTTAGAGATTTCATCGCCACTGGAGGAGGCAATCAGAGAGAATCGGAGTTCAGACCCATCATTATTGCGCATCCGTGAGAATGTGGCTCAGGGGAAAGCCCCTGGATTTATGGTCCACGAGGATGGACTTTTACGATTTAAGAATCGGTTGTGCGTACCGGCAAATGACGAGTTGAAAAACTCGATTTTGAGAGAAGCTCATGCTACCCCTTATTCCGTTCATCCGGGGTCTAGCAAGATGTACAAGGACTTGAAACAAAATTACTGGTGGAGTAATATGAAGCGAGAAGTTGCAGAATTTGTTTCGAGATGCTTAACCTGTCAGCAAGTCAAGATTGAACATCAGCGACCGGCGGGTATGCTGAAACCTCTCCCTATTCCAGAGTGGAAGTGGGAAGACATTTCGATGGATTTCATCACGAGTTTGCTGACGAGTCATCGAGGCATGAATACAATCTGGGTAATTGTGGACCGTTTGAATAAATCGGCTCATTTTTTTGATATTAAGGATACGTGGGGTCCCGAGATACTTGCCTAGTTGTTCATTAAAGAGATAGTGATACTGCACGGTACTCCTAAAAGTATCATTTCCGATCGTGACGGACGATTCGTGTCGCATTTTTGGAAATCAGTTCATCGTGCTATGGGAACTCAGCTTAATCTCAGTACCGCTTTTCATCCTCAGTCCGACGGGCAGTCAGAGAGGAGTATTCAGACACTAGAGGACATGTTGAGGGCATGCGTCCTCGATTGGAAAGACGATTGGGAAGCCCAATTACCGTTGATTGAGTTCACGTACAATAATAGTTGGCATGCTTCGATTAATATGGCACCTTACGAGGCCTTGTACGGTCGTCGTTGTCGATCTCCATTGTGTTGGGACGACTTATCAGAGTCAATCGGCACCGAGCCCGATATGCTTATAGCCACCCGTGAGAAGGTAGCTTTGATCAGGAGTCATCTGTTGACCGCTCAGAGTCGACATAAATCATATGCAGATAATCGTCGTCGACCACTAGAGTTCGAGACTGGTGACCACGTGTTGGTCAAGGTATCCCCGAGTCGAGGCATTTTCCGTTTCGGAAAGCGTGGAAAGTTGAGTCCGAGATTTATTGGGCCGTTTGAGGTTTTGGATCGAGTAGGAGAGTTAGCTTATCGATTGGGTTTACCTCCGGCGTTGAGCCGAATTCATAATGTGTTTCACGTCTCTCAATTCGGAAGTATGTTGCCGACCCGAGCCACATACTTCAGTTCGACGAAATCGAGATCGTGGATGATCATTCGTGTGAGGAGCGTCCTATACGAGTTTTAGAGCGGCGAATCAAATAGTTGAGGAACAAGACGATTCCTTTGGTCAAGATTCAGTGGTCTAGACACAGAGTCGAAGAGGCTACTTGGGAAATCGAGGAGAGTATGCGGGAGAATTATCCCGAGTTGTTTGACCCTTAGTTTCGAAGACGAAACTCTTTTTAGGGGGGGAGTATGTAATACCCGGTTGTAATCCATTCATTTTCATTCAGTATTAATCAGTCACTAATTATCACTCAGTAATTTTCACTCATTATTAATCGCTCATTATTCATGATTCATTCATTTGCGTTCACTATTGGCATGTTGTAACTGTATATCAGTTACCGATCGTCATTTCATCTCCGTTTATAGATCGAGATGGGAGTTTTATCATTTTCATCGTGATTGGTAGTCTTGTACTGGGAGTATTATCTTTGGCATGTGTTGGACTTGTTCACTTTCACATTCGTATGGTATGTCAGATCATTCATCAATTGTAGCGAGGAATCGAAGTTATCGTATTTTCACCTTGTCCAGCACCGAGTTACGGCCGTAAGGATTGTAGGTTACGGCTGTAACAGGTGTTCGTTGTTTTCAGGCCATTTTGGACGAACGGGACATACGGCCGTAAGGTTGCGACATACGGCCGTAAGTTGAGCAGGTACGGCCGTAAGGCTTGGCCGGTTACGGCCGTACGTGTCCAGCAGGGTGCCCAGGCATTTTTGGCCGAAGGCGAGTTACGGCCGTCAGATGGGTAGGATACGGCCGTAAGTAGTATTCGTAAATTTCAGGTTTTGTCGGACAAGAGGGACTTGCGGCCGTAAGGGTTGCGGCATACGGCTGTAAGACGAGGAAGGTACGGCCGTAAGGCTTAGCCGGATATGGCCGTACGTTACAGGCAGGGTGCCTGGTCATTTTCGACGAAGGGGGCTTACGCCCGTAAGTTTGGCCGGATACGGCCGTATCGTCCGAGTTACGCCCGTAAGGTGTGCGGGTACGGCCGTATGGATGTCGGCAGGTGTTTTAGACGAGGGCGAGTTACGCCCTAAGTCAGGAGCGGATACGGCCGTAAGGCTGTCGGTAGGTGTTTGGACGAAGCCGAGTTACGGCCGTACGAGTTGGCCGGTTACGGCCGTAAGGCCATTGACCTGGGATGTTACGGCCGTAAGAAGGCCGAGTTACGGCTGTAACTTCCGGCAGTTTATAAGGAGTTGGCCGGGACTTTTTCATCATTTTCACCATTTCTTTCACTTTGTTCCGAGAGAGAGAACTTGAGGGAGGGATTTTCCATCATCAATCACTTGAGTGTTAGATGTTCATCATCTTTATTCATTTGGGAAGCTTGGATACTCGATTTAACTCGTGTTCATCGGATCGAAGCGGTTGGATCTTCAAGAAGTAATTTCTTCAACATCTTAGATTTCGATTTTGTATTGAGATATGATGTTTTGGACGTTATAATCATGTAATATGGAGGGATATACATATTATTATGAGTTTGTATAAAGATTCAATGGATTATTGAAGGATTATTCAAGAACACTTTGAATATTGAGTTGGATTTGGGGGTTTTCGATTAATTGTTGTTGTAATCACGAATTTGGATATTCATTTTGGATTATTGATCATTTGGAAGATGTTTTGTTGGTTTGAAACACTTCTTGGGGTTTTGATATTGGTATATTTGAGGTTTGGTTGTTAACAATCGAAGTTTGGCCACAACGTATTCGATATAATGCCTCAATGAACTTGGTTTAGTCGTATTGACGTTTTGAGTTCGTTATAATCGTGTTTGATTCGTATATTGAGCGAATTGTTGGTAATTGTGTATTCAAGGTTGTTCGAGCGACCGACATTTCATTTAAGACGTTTGTTCGTGGAAGGACATTCTTCTTCAGTGTTGAATAAGTTAATTCTTACTCGGTTAAAAGGATATTCATTCCTTTTGTTGTTGTTCATTCATAATCATAACTCATTCATCATTGTATTAACCGTATTGAGACTTGTAATTGTCGAATAATCACTTCATTAACGAGGAACGGCGGTTCCAATCATTTCATTGAACTATCATTCACTTCACTATTATTTTCATCTCGGTGAGTCATTCTTGACCTTGTCGGATTATTATTCATTGATATTCATTTTGGTCATTCTCGTGCATATGACCTTCTGGGTTCATATTGCGTGGCCGGGTGCGGATGTGTGGAATTTTTAGTCGAGCACACGATGGTCATGTATTGGGATCGATACATTGGACTGTGCACACGGTAATGATTACCTCCGTGAGACTAATTAGGTACAAGGACGGGTGTGTCCGGTCATTCGTCTTGTACACTTGCACAGAACATTACGGGCGTACTATGATACTCCTCTTCAGCGTAATTCATAACTAAAGATATTTCATAACTAAATATATATCATGATTGTGTATTTTCAACCCTTGAGGATTGTTGTTCTGCGTAACTGACCCCGTTGGGGGATTTTGTTTTCAGGTCACGGCAAGAAAAACGCACGGGAAGAGCATGTTGACGGCGAGGAGTCCCAATGATACTAGTAGGGGGCTCCAGTCATTTCAGTCATTCTTAATTCTCTTCATTGTAATACCTCTGCAAAATTCCGGTTGAGACGTTTATTTATTCAGGGTGGTGTATTTTATCTTCATATAAAATATACTAGTATTCGGTATTGTCCTGGTGTATTGTACTTAAACTCCTCATCGGAGTATTTGGTAATATAATGTGGTTCGGTACTACAATTATATTATTTAATTCACCAGTTTTCATTCGCCTGGTGGGTCCCAGTCAGGGATCCACGGCACTGTAATATCAATCTAATTTGGGGTGTTACACTATGTTTTACCGAGATATTGTAGAACCGTTGAGTTTGTTGGTTGGTTATATCGGTTGTTGATTATTATCGGATATGTGTTAATTTATTACTTCAATAGGTTGAGATTATTGATCGGTGATTATAACTGTATGTTGCTGCCGTGTTCGAGTATGTTCGTGAATTGCATTGGTCAGGGCCGAGGAGCTTGTAGACGACGACAAGGAATTAGTAACGGCTTCATCAGTATCGAGGCAAGTTATTACTTGCTCAGTTTATAATATTTAATGAATGGTTTCAGTTTCATTCGTTTATAATTCGTATAGCAATGTTTATAAATCGTAATCACAGGAGATTTGGGATTATAGGTTGTATTCGAGTTTTGGGTATTTAAATCATAATGTATATGATTTACAATTGTCGTTGGTATACTTGTTATCGAGGATACATCATGGTATTGACGAAAATGTGAATTATCTACCGTCCGTGATGTTTTGGATTGGTGAATATTCAGAATGATGGTTGGTGATGGTTTAGATATCGAGATTGCTCTCGAAGGACTCGGAGCAAGCAATTTAATCATTTCTGTCATTTGTGTCGATCATGTTGTGATACATTCTATCTTTGTTGTCATGCATTGGTGTATTGTTGTTGTCGTGCATTGTGTACTATTGTCTTGTGCAGTCGTGCATTGTTGTCATATGTCCACCATGCGTTGGTCCGATGGGATCATCATGGGAATCTATAGCTGTGTGCACTGGATCGTTGGATTACCATGTGTTGTTGTTGTGCATATGTATATTATGGGTTTGCCATAAGTATACATTGTCGTTAGTGTTGTGATCATATTGACGTTGTCATATGAGTATGCATTTGTAGGTATTGTGTTAGGACCATGTCCGTATGTTGTGTTGATCTGATCTCGGATCAGACTGACGTGATTATAATGGTGTTTCGTATCTTGAGGTATGTCTCGTATTTCCTTGGTACTTGTCTTTGACGGACAATCGATTATCGTATTGGAAATGTCGACGTTATCCAATGAATTGAATTGGCCAGAGTTGGTATAATTTCCGTATCGCGAGTTATGATAATGTTTTGAGAACCTTGGGTATTGTTGAGATACCATACAGATATTTCGGTATTATCTTATTGTGTTGTTAAGGATACGAATCGTGGATTTTCGTAAAGTTACGACGGTAAGATTACATTGGTCGTATTCTTACTTAGTATTTCCATTGACATGTAATTATTGACGTGATGTGATAATTATCATTGTTGGATATTATGGCTGACCCCCGTCGTGGGCTTTCTTTTTAGATTCTCGGATTGTCAAGCTTGTAGCGATCGTGAAGAGATGAGCATCCCGGAGGATGCTGGCTAGGACATATATTTGTGTATTGAGCTTCTGATCAGTTGTTGTATTCCGCTGCTAGAGTATTTTAATTGTTGTCTTTATCCACTGCGTGAGTATTTTTAAATGGCCTTTTGGTATCTGGTAACTTAGGTTACTTTGGCAATCATTTTCTAAATCTATTATATCGGTATGTGTAAGCGATAGCTTAACGTATGTTTTTAAACTGTTGAGTTTTGGCATTTCGAGCCTTGTGGTTTCAAATGAGATTTTACGACGGTTTTGATAAACGAGTTTTATAAAGTCTTCGAATGTTGTAAATAGATAATATCGTCGTTAGCCTCTTGGACGCTTGTAAATATTTGCGAAAATTTTCTTCAGCCTTGTGGGTTCCATCTCGGGCCCCCGGCGCTGTAATATTCCTGGATAGCTCTGGGGGTGTTACAATTATCTAATGATAAGATGCATAAATTAGGTGCGGCCAAAAAATAGAAATTTTTTAGTGAAGAATATAGAATTGTTTCAGTGATGAACAAGCATGATCTGTGGTCCCACTGTCGGCAATCCATTGAGAATGAAAATAAGAAAATACTTGTAGCAAAAAGGCGAAATCCCTCGCCCCAGGGCCCCCACCCCCCGGCCCGACAGAGATTGGTGGAGGAATTAAATC
Source organism: Orobanche coerulescens (assembly GCA_033398695.1). Classification (NCBI taxonomy): domain Eukaryota; kingdom Viridiplantae; phylum Streptophyta; class Magnoliopsida; order Lamiales; family Orobanchaceae; genus Orobanche; species Orobanche coerulescens. The sequence goes on along the minus strand of CM065810.1, from coordinate 154,443,548 downwards.
ATGGTGACTCAATGGTTCACTAGGTGGGAGGAACAATAAAAAGAAGAAAAAATACTACTACTACCGTAGAGGGGTTCTCTAGGAACCCTTATTTTGCTTTCCTAAAATATAATTAAATAATAGTTACTTAAAATATAGGAAATCAAGAAGTTGTTTTACTCCCATAATATTATTTATATCCATTACCTATAATTTAAAAATTAATATTTAATCAATATTTTAATTAATATAGAGAATGAGCGAGAGTGATGGGATAAATATATATTATATTATAATGAAGCAATTCTGAGGTGACATTATAGGGGTTTGATTTTCTCTCCTCTAAATAAGGGGTTCAGTTTTCTCTCCCCTAATAATTACAGGGGATAGGGAGTCCCATTGGAGTATCATTTTTAAAGTTAAAACCCTAAAATAAGTACGCTAAGAACAAATATATGTAAGGAAAGTGTGGGGTTGCTCAAATAGTATTTCTTGGTTTTGTATTTGAGTGGAATCTTAGTTGTGTTAATATGTTGTCGTGCAAAATTAATTGACAAACATCTTATTGTATCATGTATGGTTGACTGTATGTTGAATGTTATGTTGTTTGTTCTTTATTCGTATTTTGTGTCCTGGTTATCGCATACGCAAGAACTTGGCAGACAAAAGTTTCAATTGTATGTCAATTACGTACGTTAACTATACATGTCACGTACATTAGCAGTGTTTATGTTAGATATGTAATTTTGAATAGTTACCTACGTAGTTTCTGTCCAGTTTATCAACTGGCAGCAATTTGCTTTAGGAATTCTCATGTTCTTTTTTTTTCTGTCAGCCTTGGGGAAATTTTTTACGGGAGTTCAAGCCCCTGGGCGATTTCTATTCATCCTAGGGTGTTCTAGAAGACATTTGACAAGTATATTATCGCCTAATCCTCATCTGACAAGTATATCAAGGTATATTGTCTTGAATCCTAATTGAGTTAATTTGAGAGTTTATTTTAGATTTCGAGTTTTATTCCGAAATCTTTGAAGTGCATTGTGTTTTCATTGATCATAAATCATGGATCGAATTCAGTTTCTGGGTTTTTGTTAGATTCAATTCATGTTTGTGATGTTCTTGAGAAATCCACGAACAATACATTTTTGATTTTATGTCTTAGCGGGTTATAATGGGTTTTTGGCGTACTTCTATCGTGATTAATTACTGTACTCGTAGTAATCATGTGATGTACTTTTGTAGAAGTTGGAGGGTTCATGGTCGTTCGATCGAGCAGTTTCTTTCGATTCCTTTATTTGTGGATATTCAAGGCAAGTACCTTTCCTATACGATTTGCGTTTCATAGATATGAACTTGTGTGTTGGTTCGTGTTAGTTACTTTCTCGCTCGGTTATGAAGATAATGATTCTTATGAATGTTGTACATATTGTTGTACATTGTTTTGTTTTATGAATTGTGATTTATATTGATGCACTATTGTTGCTACCGTTGATTGTTCATTGAGGGATGGTGATTCCAAGACTATTGTTTTGATATCGTTTATTGCATAGATCGTTCATTATTGATATACCTTCATTTTACTTTGGTAAGTTTCTTTTATCTTGATTGGATATGTTGGTTCTTTGGATCATATTGTCATGTTGATACCGTGATATTTCTAGAGTCACACTTACGTGTTGGTTGATATGTTTAGGATTTTAGTCGAGCATAATTGGAAATTCTCGTGCCAAAATGAATGTTGGATATGAATGAAATATTTGTTTGAAGGAATTTGTGGTTGTCAATTTTATATGGGTAGTTATTTTCTATGATCAATTGAAATTTTGGGGCCAATGTATAATTTGAAATATTTATTTGAAGGAGTTTGTGGTTGTCAATTTTATATGGGTAGTTATTTTTTATTATCAATTGAAATTTTGGGGCCAATGTATAATTTGATATAAGTTTGGGAGAGATGTATAATTGAGAACCTTTGAGCCATGATTGGGTGTTCAAAAACTTTGAAAGTGTAGTAATTGATGAAATTTTGCAGGAACAATGGCTCGAGGTAATGCACAACGTGGACGAGGTAATGCACAAGGAGGATGGGGTAATTCACGAGGAGGGGGAAGACAAGCGGTAGAAATCGAGCAGCCGGCAAGAATACCTGTCCAGTGGGCCGTTGAGACACCGGAGACTTATGGGATTGATCTCCCCAAGATACGACACACTCGTTGGGAGATGTGGGCCAGGAAAGGATGCTACCCACTCGATGGCCCAATAAAGATTGCATGATGGCGATAGGAATCAAGGACGACGCGCTTAAATTTCTTGAAAGGGTCGAGTGGGATTGGATGATGACTCGACAATGGCCAACTTCTCACATTAGAGTTTTGAGTACTCTGAGTGTTACAAGAAGTCCAGTTTCTCATGAACCTACCACGACCATGTTCCGACTCAACAACGAGAACGAGAAATGTCTTTGGTAGAACTTGAGAATATTTATCACACGTGACCGCGCTGTCGTGACGCGTCAAAATTAGTTATTTTTATTTTTCCCTGACTTACTTCTACTAACTAGTAGTATTGGCAAGTAAGGGTAGATCCCACGGAGAACGGTAAATCAATTATGCTTATTAAGGGGTAAATACTTTTAGTAATTAAATTAAAATAAAAACGAGGGGGGATTGTAGTTTACTCATTTTTTACTAAAAAAATTACTTGCGTAAAATAAATTAAAATAAACAAAGGAAATAAAATTCGGAAATATCAATTAAGGAATAATCTACTTCTTAGTTCCGTTATCCATCGTTTGAATTAATTCGTGCTTCAATGCAGCGCTTATCTCTTCTCTAATCTCATGAACTCCCATTGCGAAGCCAACAACAAGCTCTGTTGACTCTAATTATTTCTTAAGTTTATTTAACTAAAACAAGCTCTTTAATTAAACCTATCTATGCGGTGGATTCAAAACAAGTTCTTCAAATCTCGCTCGCTAGATGCATTAAAAACCAAAATAATGAAATAGGCAAGATATTAAGTTCATTAGCTCGACTTAAGGGATCTCGATTTTGTGTTACACAATTGAGAAAATTCAATTGTTTGCTACTTGTGAAATTAAAATTGCAACAATTACGGATTACAACTCAATTTCTAGCATAAGACATAAAACCCCTAATCTAGTTGGCCAAACCAAATCAAGAAATTATATGGCATAGTAGTGAATTCAATAACACAAAAGTAATTCAAGAGATTTTGAGTTGAGAATACGCTACGGGATTAAAACATGAATAATTCAAATACGGTTTCAAACTTTACGAAGAAATAGAATAGAAAATTAGCTGGACATGTTGGCTTTAGAAAACAACAAATTAGTAATAGACATAAGAAGAAGAAATTTAAATGGTGTAGTCTTTCTCCTCGCCCGTCGAAAACGGCTCGGTTTTTGCCTCGTTGAGAACGGCGCTCGGTCCTCCTCTTTTCCTTCTACTCCAGCCGTGAGAATGGTGATAATAATGATAATGATGATGAATAATAATCTCAGCCCCCTCCTTTTATAATAGTCCCTTATCTATTAGTTTCCTTCTTTAATTGGATCTCCTTCCTTCTTATCCTTCTTGAGTTTTAATTCTTTTGGAGTCTTTCTTTCCAAGTCTATTCAAATTCCTTTTCCCAGCCTAGGGGTCGATTTTATGCCTTGTGGAACTGATTGGGGCGGATTGTAGTCGTTTCTTGGGCTCCAGGTAAGATTATTTTCGGAGCAGGGCCGACACTGGGTCACCGAACTAACACTGGGCCACCGAACTAACACTGGGCCACCCAGTGTCGCGCGGCAGTTTCTTCATTAAAGCCCAAATCACCTTGGCTTGATTCGTTTGATGGCCCAAATTATTCCTTAAGCTTAAAAACTCCATCAAACACCTAGATTAAACAACAATTTGCAAAGTGAAGTAAATTGCATCCAAAATGTAAATAGGTAGAAAATAACCAAGTGTGCCAACAAAAAATTCATTAAAACCTTATAATTAACAATGATTTTATCACACTATTTTCGTCCTATCTAATTTCCCCAAACTTATAACAATGCTTGTCCTCAAGTATAATTCGAGTGAAAGAAATTCAAGAAGCATGTATTGAAAAATCCAAAATGATAGCGATATTCAAGAACAAATAATCATGAACAAGTATGAAGAAAATTGAAGTACCTCAACCAATCTCAATATCTTCATTGACATCAAGTGAGAGAAAATTCGATGGCCTCACAAGGGGTCACTCGCGCTCAAGTAGATATAGGGATTATTAAGCAATCACTCACGTCAAAACATGGTGTGTCATTACCACATACTTGCACAAAAATCAGATCTACACTACTTAGATGAACTCATGCATATAATCAAAATGGCTTTTATGGTTGTAATGGGGCTTTAGGTATGGGTAGGATAAAAAGAATAAATAAATGATTCGTTGGTGGAGACTAATCATGAAATTAAGTGCATAACAAATCCTACAAACAATGAATCACCATCCTTTCCTTGAGCACCCTTTTAGGCACATGTAATCGCATAGCCACGAAATATTAGTTGAGGTCAGTGGCTTAACAACATTCAGATGGGGTATTTTTACGGCCGCCCCCTAAATTTTTTTTCGGCCTTTATTATTTTAATTTTAGCTCCCTTTTCTTTTAACTTCACCACCCATTTTTTGATAATTCCTCGTCCTTCCCTCAACTTGTTGCACACCTAATTCACAACCAAATCTTGACCAAGGGTTCAAACGGATGAATTTTCACCAAAAATTAGATAATGGCTAATAAAATGTGCTGGATCAATGAATAAGGCTTAAGTCCAAATGGGCTTCTAATGGTGATTATGTCGAGGTGGGAAAATATAAGCCAAGTGAGTTATTCCTAATGGCCTTCATCACTTTACTGCATGAGAACACTAACATAGTCTTGACATGAATAATTGATTAAGTTCTAGTATGAACACAACACGTTCAACACCACAACAAGAAATAGTGAGCATGTATATGTATAATTATTTATATATGTGTATATATATAATTTGCTCTACGGCTCAAAACTCACGAATAAAAAGGGCTTGTGCCATGAATCCCTCACACTTTTATCCAAATCCAAGATTAAGACTAGTGAACTACCCTAATTAAAATCAAACTAGTCGATCACACCCATTTCCTATGTCAGGCCATACTTAAATCCCCAATACACAGACTTGATTCAATCACACAAATTTAGCCAAGGACAATTTTAAATATATTACATCACACTTTCTAAATTCAATTAATCATTCCGACTCCAGTTTCTTCAAACTTAAAATTTAGCACACAACTCTTAAGAAAGGAAGGAAAAGAAAAAGTAAAATAAAAGATAGTAAAAAAAGTCTAGAGTAGGAATCACCGGGCTAATGAGGGAGAAGGGCTTCCAGCTGCTCAGTCAAACGGTCCACCTTGGCTTAAAGTGCGCGATGCCCCTCCTCAAGCTACTCGATCCGGCGCCTCAGCTCGGCCTCCGTAGCCGAATCTCCTGCTCGGCTTGTGCTTGCACCGCCTGCCTGTGCCCTTGCCCCCGAGCTGTCCGAAGGAATGGCTGGGAAGCTCCTGTGCAACATCTTCAAATTTTTCTCCTCCCATGACGAAGTGTAATCAGTGTTCGGTAGAGCTATCATCTCGTTTGCTGAAATTCGCCAATTAAAAATTCTTCCACTTTTTCCAAAACGCCTATTTTCGTAAGGAGAGTTTAATCCAATTTTTTCCACTGACCCGACCAGGAACCGACAACTGAAATCAGTCCCGGCGTGCCGAGCTATTGCCGTGACAAAACCTCCCATTACGATTGGGTTTTTTCATGACATCTTCCCCAATGAACAACATTAATAAATCCTTAACACATTTCACCCTTTTTTCTGAAAACCATCGCATATATCATCCGCAACTCAAAAATCTGCACCATATTCCGATTTGAATATCTCTCGATGACCGTATATGCCATAAAGCGTTGAACGTAACGGATCACCGGGTTACGAATGGCGGTGGCCTTAGTTTTTCCCGCGACAAATGGACCGGCATCATTCGTAATCATTTGCCAAATTGCATTTTCGGGTGGCATGTCATCTTCATTCTCGAGATCGGCAGTCAGCCCAAGTGCTCGACCGAACTGCTCGACCCCCGTTGTATAACCCCTACCATTTAAATGAAAATAAAAAATTCCATTTTTTTCAAAATCCCCATCCCAAATTGAGCTAAAAAATTCGTACGTCAGATCATCATAGACTTTCCAATTCTCGGTTACCGACCTCTCCCACCCCAATACATTCAGCAATGTCATAACATCAACATACAATCCCAACTCTCGCAAAATAATTTCATCAAGATAGACCGACGGGATTACCTTTCGTTCCGTGAGTTTGCGGTAGCGTGTAACCTGTCCGGGGGATCCAAAGGCGACATTGTATCGGTTCGGTAGACCGAGGAGACTCTTGCGTTTCTCTCTCACTGGAGGTGGGACTGGGATCTCGGCTTGTGTGAAGTCGTGCTGCTGTTCGGACTCAATTTCATTTTCTTGCTCGGCCGTAGGTTGCGGCACACAAGATGGTTATTCAATGGACTAATTAGATACAAGACCACACGTGTATTCGATCGATATACGTTGGTGGCTTGTGCACGAACACATTTTCATCCCGGGCATAACTTAATATCTGTCCTTTGAGCTGTGTTTTGTCGTCCATACACCATGTATGATTGGGTGTGTTCGACAATTGGATTATCATTTTTTCATACCCATTTTGTATTGTGTATGTCCAATATCGTGAATGTGTTATCTTGTGTATCTAATCGTGTGGTTTTTGGGCGAAATATGTTTGTTTGTATCGTATTTCAGGTCTGGAGAAGGCAATGGCGCAAGATGAACATGAGACAGTGAAAAGTCTCAAGGTTACTGGTCTGGGGCCTGAGTCGTCTTGATTCATGTTTTGTTTGTTGTATTTTTATTTTGGTGCATTGTACTCCTTATACTTTATGATTTGTATTGATTCGGTATATTTTATCTTCATATAGATTATACTTATATTTTAGATATTATGTTGATTGATTGATATAATTGACCAAGTATTGTATAAACTCCTTAATGGAGTACCTCGATTGTTATGTTATGCTATGTTCTACAATTATGTTGTTGATTATTTATATTATGATTTGCCTTGTGGATTTCAGTTAAGAGTCCGTGTCACTATAATAGTCATGTAGTTTAAGGGTGAAAATGTTAGAAAATGAGTGGCTTCTGTAAAAACGTCATAAATTGACCCGTCTTAATACCATTACACAGGATTGCAGTACAATAATGTTAGAATTCTATATATGAAGATGGTTCGACTAATATCTCTTAATATATTGATAAATATATTTCTATTAAAAGAGAGTCGTGACACATGTCATTTTGTAAGTTTTTTTATTTTTTATTTTAAAATAAAGTTTATATATAGAGATGTATTCTTAAATTTTTTTAAAAAAATTATAGATATGTATTTTGGGAGTTTTATTCCACAACTTACACTCATCTACCAATAAAAAAATCTTTTCTTTATTTTTTAACTTAAAATTTTAAATGTTTATAATTTTTTAAATAAGTTTATTTTTAATGAAAAATATATCAAATTAATTTTTATTTCATAATTTTCAACTACACATCCATATGAATATAATAAATTTGATGGATTACAATAATGACCGATTGCACAAAAAAATATACTCCCTCTGTCCGCCACCCATGTGCAACAATTTTCTTTTCCATCCCTCCGCAACCTATGTGCATTATTTATTTTTGGTAATTTTTTCACTTTCACAACACAAGTGGGTCCATTTACTCCACTCACAACACATCCTACCAACTAAGTCAACTCAAATATTAAAACCCGTGCCGGTCAAAAGAGTGCATATGAGTGGTGGACGGAGGGAGTCTTAGAAAAAATATGAATATTTATTTTCAGTAAAATTAATTGATGCAAAATAAAAATATATTAACTCATTTATTGCTTACATAAAAAATAAATTATGATATTTATTTAATTATAATTACTAAAAATAATAAAACATACACTGCACACACACATATATTAAGACTTAATCACATATTACTTTCGTTCCCAAAATTTATTCCTATTTTTTTTTGTATGTCCAGGAAATTTGTTCATGTAATGGACACTAATTGACTTAACACTTCGCTAATGTGGTACTTTTTCTTGAATTATATATATTACACTCCATAATACACTCAATAAGTTTTTTATTAATATTACGCTAATATAATACTTATGTCGAAAATCATCAAAAGTAAATTTAGAAATCAAAAAATTATTTTTTAATAAAAGAATATCTTATGCGGTGCGATCGATCTAGTTCATAAAAGAAATAAGTCGATAGGGATAAAATGGAGACGAAAATTCAGTATTCCGTGTCACTCGTCTACAAATATTTCCTAAGTTAGATGAAACTGTCAAATCGATCAGATTTAGTTAGTAATAGACGACTCTTGTTTCCATGTGTGACCTTAGTTTATTTATCTTTCTAATCTCGTTTGTTTTCAATTTAAATATTTTCCTTAATTAAATTATTTTTCTTAATATTATTTTCCTTAAATATTTAGTTATTTCATTGAAAGTACAATTATTTTTAAACCAACTATTATAATTTATTCTCAATTTTATTTTTCAATCAACCTATAATTAGACCCGTCAATTTACCATACGACACGAAAACACGACACGAAAACGACACAAAAATTTAGTGTTTGGGTTTGCATTTTGAGTACACGACACGAAAATACACGAACACGAAAGTACACGACCGAGATTTAGTGTCGGTTTTGTGTTTACCCTTTGGTACACGACACGACACACTATGCGAAATAAATAAATAAATATAATATTTTATATTTAATTTAATAAAAATATATATTTTATGAATTCTGTTTATACTAAACTTTAAAATTTGAAAATATAATGTGAATTTTCATAAATTTCGTGTAAACATTCATGTTTTCGTTGCCATTCGTTTCATTTCGTCTACTAAAACCTATAAAAATAATATTATAATATTAAAATTATATTTTTTATAATGTTTTAGTATTTATTTTATATTATGTGCCTAACACGAAAACACGAAACGAAACGACACGAATTTGCGCGGTACACGACACGACATGACACGAATTCATTTAGTGTCGTGTATGAGTTTGGACTTTTGGTACACGAAACACGAAAGTACACGACACGAAAATACACGACACGAACGAATTGCCAGGTCTACCTATAATCCATATAGCGAAAAACCTGTAGTTTTAAATAATATTTATAGATCCTAATTAAATATTAAAATATTATTTAATATTATTATATTAGAAGAGAAGTAAAATTTTTTTATGGTACAAGAAAACCAAACAAACCAAACATACTCAGTATATTCCGCTCAGAGCAGGGTCTGAGGAGTGTAAGATGTACGCAGACCATATCTCTAGTTATTACCGTACAAGGAGAAGTATATTTCCAAAGTAAATGTTCCAAGACAATATTATCTTTTTATTATTATAAGTTTATTGTTATAGTAAATTTGATAAACGTTTGAACTTCTGCGGCCATACCATACCATCTTCGTCTCCAATTTACGCGGTTTCTCATCCAAGACATAATTCGCATTTAAAGATATTCCATTTTATCCCGTTTCATATATCGTCTGCTGCTTATTCGTCTTTTTTTCAATTCGTTTTTTTACTATGGTTTGAGCACCTTTTTCTTTAATTGAAAAAGCATAGCTGATAGAATGAGGAGTTGGAGCCGGAGTGTGGGAGAGGTTTTGTCCAACAGCTGCTCTCTGGTCCCGGAAGATGAAGAAATGCTACGATGGGCCGCCCTGCAAAAATTGCCAACCTACGACAGATTGAGGAGAACACTTATCACATCTGACGGAAATCTTAGGGTTGTCGATGTGAGGAAGATGGATAGGAACGGAAGACAAGAATTCATTGATAAGTACTTCAAGCTTGCAGAGGAAGACAATGAGAAGTTTTTGATGAAGCTGAGAAATCGAATCGATCGGTAATAATTAGGAGTAATAGTTAGTATATAGTGTTACTTTTTTTTTTTTTTTTTCAATTTCAAAAAATTATCAGTGTCGAGTGTAGTTGATCGATCCGGCGCATTATGTAAATACATTTCAGAGTTGGGATTAGCCTTCCTCAAGTAGAAGTGAGACTCGAGCATCTAAACGTGGAGGCGGAGTGCTTTCTGGACGACCAAAGGGCGCTTCCAACTTTGCCTAATGCTGTTCGTGACCTTGCAGAAATGCTGCTAAGTTGCTTCGGAATTAGAGTAGCTCAGAAAACCAAAGTCACCATACTAAAAGATATTTCAGGCAATATAAAACCCTCTAGGTATTTATTCAACTTTCACGCATGTATCCAACTCATTTTCAGTAAATAAATACACTAACTATATACATACGTCTTTTGTTTTAAGAGTAATGCTACAACCACAAAAGATTTATAAAAAAAAATCCACAAAACAAACATGTCATGTGTTGATTGGTGTGTTTGAATATATTTTCTCTCTCTTTTCTTTGCTCCACCAATCAACACATGACACATCTGTTTTGTAGATTTATTTTTGTAAATGTTTTGTAGTTGTAGCACTACTCGTCAAATATATTAATGTAAAGTTATGATTTTCTATCTTTGCCCATTGTGATAGGATGACCCTTCTATTAGGACCACCATCCTCGGGGAAATCCACACTTATGTTGGCTTTGTCAGGAAGATTAGACCCTAGTTTAAAGGTTTGAATTCTTCGTTTCTGTTTAACATTATTAGTTAGTTATATATGTGAGAACATGAACAATTTGTGCATGTTCACATTGTCCAATAAAAAACAGACGAGAGGAGCAATCACGTACAATGGACATAAGCTCGACGAGTTTGTACCACAGAGAACAACAGCATACGTGAGCCAAAATGATGTTCATGTTGGAGAAATGACTGTTAGAGAAACCCTGGATTTCTCGGCAAGATGCCAAGGGGTTGGATGGCGTTATGGTACATCACTTTTTTTTTTTCGTTTAACCATTGGGTTGTTCATTATATTCCCTCCGTGCCAAAATAAGAGTCCTCTTTTCAAATCCAACGTTGTCGTTTTACATGTCAACTTTGCTAATTTCATCACATACTTGTCTATAACCGCAATATTTGGATTTTTACGTTTGTCAATGCACAATTTTAATTATTAATATCTCAAATTCTTTACTTTTAAAAATTACAAGACGTTGATATTTTGAAAGTATATTTCGAGATGAATCTACATGATCCCACATGACTATATTTTTTCATATATATAAACCACAAAAGATGGTCAAAAGAGAGTATGTGAACAGTGTAATAATCAACACGTTGCAATAATAAGAGGGGCTTTTCTACCGTCAGGCCAGGAAAACTTGACCTGACGTTTGGCCGGTGTTAAAATTACATATTTTTTTTCATATTTGTCGATTCCAATCCGTAGAGTTCAATTCTAACAAGAAGAATATACAACTTGAATCGACAAATATGAAAAAATATGTAGTATAATTAAGATGTATTTTCTTATCGTCAGGTCAGGAAAACTTGGTCTTGTATTAGGCTGGTATTAAAATTGCATTTTTTTTTCATATTTGTTGATTTCAATCCGCACAGCTCAACTCTAATAAGAAGAATATACAAATTGGAATCGACAAATATGAAAAAAATATTTAATTTTAACACCGGCCTAACGTCAGGCCAAGTTTTCCTGGCCTGACGGTAGAAAAGCCCTAATAAGAGAACAAAAGAAGTAATAAGCAAACCGAAAACATAAATGAGAGGCTTCCTTTGCGATCAACAATGAGTTGATTTGACTAGTTGATATTAGATGTTAACTAGCAAAAATAACTTTATATGGACATGGTAAGTTAAATTTTAAAAAATATGGATGACATTAAATTAAATTAAAAATATTTCTATAAAATATTAATATCGCATCAATAAACTCTTTTATGGGTCTTATTTGTTTGTGTACAATGGTTATTCTATTAACAAATTTCTTACGATAATAATTAGAACTAGAATTAAAATTAGGTCAAAATAAAAGAAGCCATGTGCTCTTCGATATTAATAGCTGATTTAAGAAAAAAAGAATTAAACTAACAAAAGGTGTTTAATCTACTAATATCCTTTTCCCAAGGAGCTGGCTACAAATAGCAGCGTTTAAGAAAAAAGCGTTTTGGGATCAAAATGCCAATTCAATCAGCTGAGATGGTCAGGAGTGTTCATGGACATGCTACCCGATCCACAATTAATTTTTATGAACTGACCCACTGTCGGTTTGGTAAAAATTGAACCGTGACTCGGTCCATATATTGTGGATACCCGCTCATTCGGTTACCCGCAAAACTGGTTCAGCTAAATCGGGTGCCGGACGTTGTCCATCCTAATAAAAATATATATTTTAATAAGAAATAAAATAAAAATATAAAATATCACTGTGTTTTAAATTATTATTTTCAGAAGTGTAGCTGATATGGGATTAAAGTTCAAGTTTTTTATCATATCTCCATTCACTTTAACAAAATAACAGAATAAAGTCCCCCGGGCATAGCTCAGTGGTAAAGGAGGGGGACATAAAGTCTTGCCGAAGGCATATAGCGTGAGTTCGATTCCTGGTGGGAGCATTCTGCTCTTTTCTGGGGTTTGACCTTGCATGTGTTATCAGTTGACCTGTACTCAAACTCTGGTTATTGAGACACATCCCGCGATTTAACCGGTGGTAGGGAAGAGGGACCAGAACTACGACCCCAGGATTCAAAAAAATAAAAATAAAAATAAAAGAATAAAAAAATAAAATAAGAGTTTTTTTTAAACTCATCTAAGCTTATTTGTTCTTTTGATAGTCCGAATTTGAAATGAGATTTAGTACTGGTCTCTTGAATATGAAATAGAACTCTTGACTGAGCTTGTAAGAAGGGAAAGAGAAGCAGGTATTTTTCCTGATGCAGAAGTTGATCTTTTCATGAAGGTAACGAAATTAAGCAGTTAGTTAATGATGTAAATGTTAGTTTTTATACAATCAGCTCTTCAGTTTATCTGTTTTAAATAGGCAACTGCTGTGGAGGGAGAGGAGACCAGCCTCATTACGGACTACACTCTCAGGGTAAGGGATTTGCACTTCGTTTTTTCTTTTTTTTTTTTTTTATTAAAAGAAGAGCAATATTAAAAAAAAAGTTTAAAACATGTACATCAATTTAGTTGTTGACTTTTTTCTACACTAAAAAAATATGCAGATGTTAGGGCTTGACGGGTGTAGAGATACTGTTGTAGGCGATGAAATGTCAAGAGGAATATCAGGAGGTGAAAAGAAGCGTGTCACTACAGGTTTGAGATTTGAAAAGAAGTTTCTTCAGTGTTAAATTTTTTAAATATTTTAAATTTTTTGCGTTCAATTTTTTACACTACTGCGGGCGGCCGTCAGGGCCATCGCCGGAGAACAGGCCAACAGGTGGCCGTAAAAGAAACTGACCAATTGATGGAGGTCCGCCGACAGTCGGTAGGCGGCCCGTTGGAGTGTAAGCAGACGGCTGGCCGCAAAAAAAAAATTGCCCGGTAGCTGGAGGTATCTGTCGTCAGGGCACCCGCCAGAGAACACGTCGGCGGACGCCCCCAAAAAAAAAAAAAAACTGTCCATCCGCGGAGGTTCCGGCGGGCAGCCCCTCTAGGTCTGTCGGCGGCCTTTAGGGGCCTGCCGTAGAATAGGCGGCGGGTGACCGAAAAAAAAAAAAAGAAAAAAAATCCCGGTTGTCGGAGAACCGTCATGAACGAAACGAACTAGAAGATTAATTTTCCATTAATTTAATATTCTAAGGGTATTTTTGTAAGTTTATTATTTTTGAATTTTTGGTATTATTAAAATTTGACATGGACATGTACATTCATGTGTACATGATAAGTAGTTGTATTTTTTTTTAACAGTAAAAGCAGGGGAAAGATGTTGTGCAATAAAGTAGATATAAGATGCTAGAAGTTATTGGTTGAGTAATTTGAAATTTGAGTTTTAAAGCAAATGGGTATTGAGATTCAAAATCCGAATCCACTATTTTGAGCCTTAGAACAAATTGTACGCAAATAAACATCCAAATATATTTTTTTTTTTATCTGAATACAGGGGAGATTTTGGTAGGACAAAAAACAACGCTCTTCATGGATGAGATATCAACAGGATTGGACAGCTCCACAACATTTCAGATAGTCAAATGTTTGCAGCAAATCGCACATCTAACAGATGCTACTATTTTCATGTCTCTCCTCCAACCGTCTCCAGAGACGTTCGAACTCTTCGACGACGTCATTCTCTTATCGGAAGGCCAGATAGTCTATCAAGGACCAAAAGAGCATGTCGTTGAGTTCTTTGAAAGCTGTGGTTTCAACTGCCCCGGTAGAAAAGGAATTTCTGACTTCTTGCTGGAGGTACTTTATAGATAAAATATTCTCTTAACAAATATATATATATATATATATATAACCAAGCTAACGTCATTACATTTTATTGTAGGTGACATCAAGAAATGATCAAGAGCAATATTGGGCAGACAAGAGTAAACCGTACGAGTACATTCCCGTTACTGGATTTGCGACTAGGTTCAAGCATTTCCATGTCGGCCTGCGTCTTGAAAATGAACTATCTATCTCTTACGACAAGTCTAGAAGTCATAAAGCAGCTCTAGTATTCAAGAAATACTCGGTCCCCAAGTGGGAGCTTTTTAAAGCCAACCTTGACAAGGAATGGCTATTGATTAGACGGAATTCTTTCATTTACATTTTCAAGACTATCCAGATATTCGTCGTTGCTATTATTGCATCAACTGTATTCTTGAGGACGCATATGCATACTAGGAACGAGCAAGATAGCGCTCTATATGTCGGCGCGCTTTTGTTCAGCATGACGTGCAATACTTTCAACGGTCTTGTAGAGCTTTCGCTTACTATACAGAGACTTCCTGTCTTTTACAAACACAGAGACCTTCTGTTCCACTCCCCTTGGGCTTTCACTTTGCCAAATTTTTTGCTAAGGGTTCCAATATCTATCTTTGAGGCAATTGTTTGGACGGTTACGACTTATTATACAATAGGATTTGCCCCTGAACCAAGTAGGTTCTTGAAGCAACTATTGCTAATACTTGTTATCCAGCAAATGGCTGCA
The DNA here is from genome assembly GCA_033398695.1 of Orobanche coerulescens. Classification (NCBI taxonomy): domain Eukaryota; kingdom Viridiplantae; phylum Streptophyta; class Magnoliopsida; order Lamiales; family Orobanchaceae; genus Orobanche; species Orobanche coerulescens. The sequence goes on along the minus strand of CM065810.1, from coordinate 154,428,327 downwards.
GGAATGTTTAAGCTAATAGCAGGAGTATGCAGGACGATGGTGGTAGCAGATATTGCTGGCTCTCTTGTTCTTCTTATGGTGATCCTTTTAGGCGGTTTCGTACTTCCGAAAGGTAAAAATAGCTTCATCAGAATCGTGTTATGCGGAGCCACTGGGGGGGCGGCTGCCCACAGTTATTTTTTTCTTTTAGTATTATTTTTAATCCAATTTCTCCACTTCCGTAGGCTAATCAGAACTATATTTTAGTTTAAGAATTAGGTTAACTGAAGTTCTAAGTGAATCAAGTTTTATAACTAGCTGGATGAAGTTAAACTGTTGCTAATTTTAGGATGTAACTAATTGTGTAACTTTCAGGTTTATTTGAGTTAGGGATTTTAAGTTGTTTTAATCTCAATTTGCTTTTAATTTTTTCATCTCTTGCTTCTTGTTTTCTCAAGTAGTATTAGTGTCTTACTGAGTTTGCTACCAATTTGTATAAGTTTAAAAGACCCAAAACATGAAAAATTCAGTGCTGAGAACTGTTTTTTCCAATCCTTTGTACTAAAAACTTGTTTTTTTTTTTTTTTTGTTGTGGATAATGGTAAAATATTTCAAACAAAAAAACAATTTTGAAGAATCATGTAGCCATGTTAATCCGAAATTTTGAATGGATATACTAAATGATCACATTTTACAATGGTTCTAAAATATGAAGATATAAGAGGAGTACTATAATGTCGTTATATTTCCTAGTAATTAATCTTGATGTATTATAGTACTAGGGATATTATCTATTGTATATATGATGTGTGTATTTTGTTTGTTCTAATCGGGTCAATAATGCATCTCGGGATCTTTTTTTTCGGGAAACTGTGCTAACCTCCATCCAACTTCTTTGCCTCTATTAAACTAAATTTCTGGATCAACCACTATATGCGATGGAAAATTAACTTCATGAGAATTATCATCCTAGATAACAACTTGCTCTCTGAATTGCAGACAAGATTCCAGATTGGTTGGTTTGGGGCTACTGGGTTTCTCCCTTGAGCTATGGCTACAACGCATTGGTAGTAAATGAGATGTTTGCTCCGAGATGGATGAACAAAGTGGTGAGCGAGCCTAAAACATATCTTTATGCATTGTTTTTTTTTTTCTTGTTATTTCAGAAGATGTTTACGTTCCTCCTGATTATTCCATGCAGGCTTCAGACAACACCACAAGATTAGGCATAGCCACATTAAACAACTTCAACATATCCCCCGATAATAAGTGGTATTGGATTGGTTTTGGAGCGCTTGCTGGCTTCACGATACTCTTCAACGTTCTTTTCACGATCTCCCTTATGTATCTTCGTCGTAAGTTGTAGACAGACAGATACTACTCTTTAATTTGTTGAGATAGATGATCTAATGAATATTATCTAATGTGATCACGAGGTTGACTTTCATATTCTAAAACAGCTCTTGGGAACCAACAAGCTGTAAAAATATCTGAGGAGCGGGCGAGGAAGATGGAAGCTGATCTTGACAGTACAAATAATGATGCACAGAGACCAAAAGAGTCGAAGAAAGGAGGGATGGTTCTACCATTCACCCCTCTAGTCATGTCCTTTGACAGCGTGAACTACATTGTTGATATACCACCTGTAAGAAACTAACTAGTCTTGAACTCACTCGATGATCTGCTTGAACATCTTATTTATGGCAGGAAATGAAGGAACAAGGAGTAAGAGAGGATAAACTGCATTTACTTAGTGAAGTAACCGGTGCATTTAGGCCGGGAGTTTTAACGGCACTGATGGGTGTAAGTGGAGCTGGAAAAACTACACTGATGGATGTTCTAGCGGGGCGGAAAACAGGAGGTTACATACAAGGCGACATCCGAATATCCGGATTTCCTAAGAATCAATCGACATTTGCAAGAATCTCGGGATATTGTGAGCAAACCGATAACCACTCGCCTCAAGTAACCGTCCATGAATCGTTGGTTTTCTCTGCCTTCCTTCGTCTCTCTGCTAAACAAGTAACCAGCGAACAAAAAATGGTAAGCAACGAGCATCTGCTGACTGAGATTTACATGTGTGATATTTAATAATGAAGTTCAAAATCACAGGCTTTCGTCGATCGAGTGATGGATTTGGTCGAGCTAGACAATTTGAAGGATGCCATTGTTGGAATCCCTGGAGTGAGTGGATTGTCGATCGAGCAGAGAAAACGACTGACGATAGCTGTCGAACTTGTTGCTAATCCTTCCATTATATTCATGGACGAGCCGACTTCTGGCCTGGATGCACGAGCAGCTGCCATCGTTATGAGAACTGTGAGAAACACAGTGGATACAGGGAGAACTGTTGTCTGCACAATTCATCAGCCGAGCATTGATATCTTTGAAGCATTCGACGAGGTAATACGTATCGTATCATTATTGTGTACTTAACCCTACCTGCACGGTTGGTTTCCCGCTCTCAAATCTTGTTTCCGTGGCGTCAGTTACTCCTACTGAAACAAGGCGGACAGGTTATCTATGCAGGACCCTTAGGCCGAGAGTCACAGAAAATTATTGAATACTTTGAGGTGATTTACCACCTAAATAGTAATTTCATTTTTAGAAAAAACCATTGGGAATAAAAAGATTGAAGATACTAAACTATATTCACACAGGCAATTCCTGGAGTTCCAAGAATCAAAGACAAGTACAATCCAGCAACTTGGATGCTCGAAGTTAGCTCAGTAGCAACAGAAGCCAGACTCGCAATGGATATGGCCGATTACTACAAAAGAACAGATGTATATCAGTAAGAATTAGGAAAAGAAAAGAAAACATTACAGTAGAACCTCTATAATTTAATACTCGATATATTAATAACCTCGATAAAATTAATAATTTATCCGGTTCCAACTTGGGACCAGTACAAAATTGGACCCCAATCGATAAAATAATAATATAATATTTTTTTGAAATCCCAATGTAAATATACTTGTCCCAGCGAAACTATAACTTAATAATTACTAAAATATTCCAAAATTCTAGAATTGTCTAGTAAAAAATGAATCTATAGTCACTTGTTTTTTTGTAAACTTCAAATCTACATTGAATTCATCTTTAAATCTCCCAATTGCACTTAAGAGTTGAGGCACTGTATTCTCGTATTGCAACAAAAAGTTGTGAAGAGTTGTTGCCGCTTGCAATGCTTCTTTCCGAATGACCGGTTCCAAAGGTACTGAATAATTATCAACTTCATCATCAACCGAATTTTGAACGGTATCCGCGATAATTTCTTCAATGCATTAATTTGAGAGTTGCTCACGAATATAAGCCAACTCTTTAAATTAATAATTTATTAATTTATCGATATAATAATATCTCGCTAAATTAATAAAATATCCTGGTCCCAACATTATTAATTTATAGAGGTTTTACTGTACAACTCCAGATATAGTAAATGATATACTAAGTATGTTCTAATCCATTTCGTGTTAAGTATAGGCGAAACAAAGCATTAGTAAAACAACTGAGCGAGCCAGCTCAAGGAACTGAGGACTTGTTCTTCGACACACAGTACTCACAATCCACGTGGGGCCAGTTTAAGTCCTGCCTCTGGAAGCAATGGTGGACCTACTGGAGAAGTCCCGACTATAATCTTGTCAGGTACATCTTCACGTTGGCTAGTGCCCTCCTGGTCGGGACAATTTTCTGGAAAGTCGGCACCAAAAGGTTTGTAGTTATTCTTGTTAAATCAATCACCTTAGAGAAACAAAAGCATTTTTGTTAGTTTTAAAAAAAAAAATGTTCCCTCTTTAGGGACACGGATACAGATCTTTTGACTATCATAGGAGCCATGTACGCTACGGTTTTGCTTATCGGGATCACCAATAGTTCGACAGTTCAGCAAGTAGTGGTCGTGGAGAGAGCAGTGTTTTACAGGGAAAGAGCTGCAGGGATGTACTCGGCACTTCCATATGCATTAGCACATGTGGTCTTGGAGATACCATATGTGCTCTTTCAGACGACCTACTACACATTAATCGTGTATGCAATGTTGAGGTTCGAGTGGGTAGCAACAAAGTTCTTGTGGTTCTACTTGGTGAACTTCTTCACCTTTCTCTACTTCACATATTACGGGATGATGGCCGTATCCGTCACGCCAAACCAACAACTAGCAGCGATTTTCGCGGCTGCTTTTTACTCTCTTTTCAATCTCTTCTCGGGCTTCTTCATCCCAAGACCAGTAAGTTACTAATAACAAACTACCTAGACAAAAATTCTCAGGTCGTTTGACGGAATGTTCCATCAGACGGAATCCAAATTTTAGTTTTCCAATTAATTTTTTACCTTTTAGGATTTTTTTTCTTCATTTTTTTAGTTTTTTTTTGGTAAGTTTTTCAATTTTCAGCGTTCCCTTTTAAGTTTTTAGTTTAGATTTTCTTTTTGTAATTTTCTACATTTTGGTGTTTTTATTTTAAGATTTAGTTATAGGGGGGGCGTCTGAGAGGGATCAAGATCCGTAATAAAATCATGTGACAGGAGTGTACCTCACCTATGTACATATGATCTTCTAACATAACAAACATGATCTTATCTCTTGTTTTTACTTTATTGGATGATCAGAAAATCCCAAAGTGGTGGAGATGGTATAGCTGGATCTCTCCGACAGCATGGACCATTTATGGACTAATCATTGGACAGTACGGAGATGCTGACGAGACCATTACGGTTTCCGGAGCATCATCGACAAGGCCGATGATCAAAACCTACATAGAGGATCATTTTGGGTATGATCCTAAATTTAAGGGGCCGGTTCTTGCTATATTGATTGGTTTTGCACTTTGCTTCGCATTCACGTATGCTTATTGTATTAAGACACTCAACTTCCAGAAAAGGTAGGTAGAGAACTATCCTTGATAATAGACCAGAATTGGAAGGGTTTTATAATACTACCCAGTTTCGGACAAGCATCTTTAATTATTTTGCTACATTTACTGTGGAAATGTGAATTTGATCTGTTTATCCTTTATTAATGGTTTATAGGTTCTAGATACTTCCAGAAGATTATTAAAAAAGAAAAAAAAAGTGCATTCATGATTCAAGTGTGTAATTTCTTCTCTTAAGAAAAAAGTGTAATTTAGCAGGGACAACTTGGTCTACTCAAGGTCATGTAAATTTTGATATATTGTCAAAGATTAAATAAAGAATTTAGTTGATCAATCCGATGTTAATTTAGTTGGTAAATAAAGAATTAGGTTTCGATATATTATCAAAAATGAAAATGACTTATCAATTATCAATGATCAAAGTAGACGATATATTAGATTATCAAATGACTCAGATGAAACTATACAACTGTTCGGACAAACTTTTTCGAACAACTTTTGGACAAAAAGACAAATTGTATAACAACACAACTGCTCGTAAATAAATATTTTCACACGAATAATTTTAAACAAACACCTTAAGGCAATAATATTATCACACGGAAATAATTTATTAACTACATTGAAATTTTTCGACAACCCCCAACATGAATAAACATGCATGTATGCAGATCCACTTGAAAGTTCCAGCGAACTATTATCTCGCTAGGATAGGTAGTTTGTGGCTTCGAACGTTTCTTAGTAAATACTTCCGGACTAACTGGCTCATTAGTATATACTTTTTTCTATTACTCAATTGTTTCTGAAAAACAATACAACAGTATTGATACAATAATAATTATAACACTTATTTAATTCTCACATTGTGTCCATTTTCGCCCTATACTATATCTTTGATACATAATGTTCCAGTTTAGAAGTGGCCAAGACTTCTCACTTTTATAAGTGATCTTCTATTAAAATTATCTTATCATACTCTGTTGGGATTCATAGAGTACAAGTACGCATCAAAAAAATAAAATTTTATGAAAATCCATCTGCGGATTTGTGTATACTATGAAATATTGATGGTTTGAACGATTACCTTAAACTGAAAATTGATCTGACCACTTGAAGACGTTATAGAAAAGCAAATGAGCTCTATGCTACCCACACAACCAACAAGCTACAGATGGGCTTGGTGTTCTAGCTTATGTTCACTCCAACTTAGCTATTATTCTACTTTCGAATGTTAGTTTCAAAACCCAATGAAGAAAGTTTCTTGCCTACATTAGAAATCTGATTTCTTAAGAATGGGGAAAACGGTCCCTCCAACTTAGCTGACAAGAGATCGCACCAGTACAATATCCTCTCCTTACAGGTGCTGAAGACGTGCCTGTAGTCACTCCTACAGAGGACACCATTTTCCTTGTATCTTCATCCCACCACTCTCCTCAACATTGATGGCACTCTCTCTCCTCCCCGAAGCCATCTAACCGGGATGTGCAACACAACATTCATCAGGAGGCTCTTGCTTTCCACATAATCTACTTTCCACACAATCTACATCGATGATGTTGTTAGGGCATTCCATGTTGTGGATACTGTTGGAATATTCTATTCCACATAATTATAAAATGGTTTTGATGATGAGTTATTGATGTGTTGTTGATCAAAGAAAACAACAATGGAACGAAGCAAAACAACAAGGAAACGAGCTGGGCAGAAAAGCAGATAGCGCACGCAAGTAAATCAGGCTAGCGCACGCTAAATTGAGCAAGCCAACGTACGCTATGTATATAGTGTAACACACGCTAAGAAAGCCACCTGATGTGTCACCTGATGGATAACGTACGCAACACAGTGCGAATAACGAACACTAAATGACTGAGTTAGCGCACGCCTAGGAGTTAACGCACGCTAACGAAGGAATATATCCGTTGTAAAGAATTTCAACGCGGAGATCACGCGGCCAGTCAACGAATCTGAAAAGTGAATTTTGAACAAGATAGCGCACGCTACAGAAGAATGCTTAGCGCACGCTAAGTTTGAAATATGTCTGTTGGACAGAAGACTTTCAAGCATCAAACCGTTGTAAACAAAGACCAGGTAGCACACGCTACGAGTGAAAGTTAGCGCACGCTAACGATGTAATATCCGTAACTTTCCATTTTTAGCAGTTTCCATTTTTAGTGTATGTCTATTTTTATCGACTCGCTTGTAACCGTTTTGACATTCTGAATCTACTTCGTTCTTGGAGTTTTTCCATTTGGTCGAGTTTTGGTGATGTTTTCACGTAATTTCATTTTATTACATGTTTTGCCGTATGAACGTTCGATTCTCGTAAAACTTGTTCGTTTACATTGTTTCTTGGGTTGTGTAAGTTCGTATGGTTGAGTTGGTCGTGTGGAGACTTTCGGTTCGTTAATCTGACGTCGTTTCGTGATTTTCGGGCACTTGGGCTATTTTTGTAATTTCCAAATAGTTTAGAGAATCTCATTTTTGTTGTCGCATTACGGACCCTCCGGTGGTAGGAATTATATTTTCTTTCAGTGCTTAGCTCCGTCGTCTTGTATACTTCGTATTTATGTTTCTGGATTCTGACATTGACGAGCATTTCGAGATTTGTACCTTCGGCAGCAGCGTACTGCTGATCTGAGCAGTACTGGACTGCTGCGTAGGTAGCGCATGCTACTCCTTTCCCCTTGCGTGCGCTATCTATGTGCAGTTAGCGTGCGCTAACTGGTTGTTGTTAGCGTGCGCTATCGGGTAGTATTTAGCGCGCGCTAAGCATGTCTAGCGCACGCTAACGATGTCGGGCAGTAGCTTCGGGACCATTTTTAAGCCCCGTTAGCGCGCGCTACTTGTGTTAGTTAGCGTGCGCTAACTATGCAGTTTAAATAGATCGTGGCGCCTTAAACAAGACTTTTTGTCATTCTTTTTCTTTCCTTCCCTTCCTACGGGCGATTTCGGCGATTTCAGAGCCGATTGTGGAGAGTAATCAGTGGAGTCTCCTTCCAGTCCGATCCTTGTGTCTCGAGCATAACACATCATCATCTAAATCCATCTCCTTCACTCCGATTCAAGGTATTTTCGTCTAGAACCCTAAATTGTCAATTTTGGGGTTTTTACCGGGTTTAGCTTATTAGACTCGAATTATTCTAGTATGTTGTGATATTCCTTATCGATTGTTGTCATTGGATGATTTCCAATCCGTTTTTCTCGAATTAATCCGTGAATTATGGATACGGGGAGATTTTGTGTAAACCCTCGCCCGTATCGATTGATCGTTCGTTATCGTAGTTTGTAATCGGGGTTTTGGGTGTATTCCAATCGATTATTGTTGTCCGTTGGGACTGAACTACGTTGATTGTTCATTTAGGAACCGTCGTTTTCCACCCGGATCGTTCGTAGTCGTGTTTCATTCCCGATTCTTCAAGAATGTCTCAAAGGCAAGTACTTTACATTTGTTTACATATTCTAGTATTTGAATTGTGGCTACTCGTGGTTGTTGTGGATAGATATGTGTATGTTCACCTATGGACGGTCCGACGGGGCCTCTAGGGATACGTATTGCCGTGTGTGCGTATCACGAACTGTGGTTAACCACCCAGGGATGTCCGACGGGGCTCTGCGGGGTACGGTGGCCGTGAGTCTCGTGCCAATGGTTAACTTTGAAATGTTTTGTTGGAGAAATGTGTTTTGTGCTTGTGCACCGTAAATATTCCGGAATATAAATGATTTCTAAAAATGACTTTTGGCGCATATATTCATCTGATTAGAATGTATTTCAAATGGATTGTACTTGCACTAGCAGTTGTCGCTAACCCCTTAAATGGGGGAAATACTTTTGTATTTCAGGTACAGGTCTTGGAGATAAGCGAGCACTAGAGCCGTATGAGGATGACGGGCAAGCATGATACTGTTCAGTAGTCGATTGTTGGTTTTTTTTCTATTTTGTCGGTTATTATCGATGTCTTGTCTTGGGATTTCTGTAATTTGAAATTGGTTTAAGTAATCGAGTACTTCCTTTTTAAATTTGTTAATGTTGTGTTCCCGCTTTGGGAAATGGATTTGATGTCGGATTTTATTTGTTGGATTGTAGTCTTTTATTTGAATTATCGTATTGTTAATGATTGTATGTCGTTGTCGAATGTCTTGTTGGTACGTTAGCCTGGTGGACTCCACAGTGTGTGGTCCACGGCGCTGTAATATGTCCTGATCGTCTTGGGGGTGTTACAGAATATGGTATCAGAGCTTAGGTTTATGGATACCTAGGCTGTCGGTTATTTGGGTCTAGTCAAGTGTCCTTTTTGGGACAGTATCGCTGCTATGCCATCATCTAAGTACGCCGGTGCTCCTAAGTTTTCCTAACTTGGCTCGTTGCGTGTTTTGTTCTATTCATTTCTTGGTATGTTGTTGTGTTTTGCGTTTGAATTGTACTCACCCACTACTTCTTCAGAATTCCTGCTGGTAGAGGACGCGGACGCGGTCGCGGACGCGGTAGGAGACGTGGCGCAGCCGGTGGGGCAGCCATGTCCGATAACTCAGGAACCGATTCGGCTATGCCTTCTTTGTCGAACAGTGTCCCGCTTAGTTGCAGGACCAGTCTGCTAGCTCTGGTAATGCACATGAGAATGTTGGAGTGGCCAACATTTTGCAGCAAGTAGCGAACCAGATGACGCTACTGACTCAGGCCGTTTTGGTCGGCCAGGCTAATGCTAACTCGGTTCTGCCTACTAGATCCGGCAATGACAAGTTACTTCAGGACGTGATTCGTATGCGTCCTCCGCAGTTTGATGGTGCTTCCGACCCTTCCGGATGGGAGAGTTGGCTATTTGAGATGGAAAAAGTATTTGAGGCTGCTAATTGTTCTGAGGAGAGGAAATTACCCATTGCTCAGTACTTCCTCGCCAAGGAGGCAGCAACGTGGTGGCAAGCGGTGAAACCGCGTGACCGGGTAGCCACGTGGGCAGAGTTTCGGGATCTGATGGAAGACGAATTTTGTCCATGGCCAGTGAAAGAGGGGAGGATCCGAGCCTTCTTTGAGGCTAAGCCCTAAGATGTTCCTATTTCTCAAGCTATCAAAGACTACAATCAACATCTGCATTATGTGAGAAACCAAGTCCGAGATGAGCTTGATAAGATCCCCCACTTTGATATGCGGATGAAACCGAGGGTGCGCCACTACATGTCTGGTCTGGGGTGCACGACTTTGAAAGAGTATCAGAATAAGGCAATGGCTTACGAGATGTCGTTTTCTACGACAGAGACGGCAAACGAAAGAAAGAAGCAGAAGACCTCCGGTCAGTTTTCGGGAGGCAAGTCTGGAGGGTATCCGAAGGATCGATGCAGTTCACGAGTCTTGAGTCGATCGCCGTCGATTGGGCGAGGAAAGCGATTCAGTGCAGCTTCTACTGGTTCCGTTCGTGGTCCTACGTGCTTCAACTGTAGTCGTCCGGGCCACATGATGAGTGAGTGTGATAGGCCTCCGATTCAGTGTCTTGCGTGTGGTCGGATGGGTCATCGTGCTAAGTTTTGTACGGATGGAACTCGGGCTCCAGTTACTCAGATATCAGCTCCAGATGCGGGAGAGCCGAGTGTGAATCAGGCACCGACAGTTCCTCAGCCGCAGCAGAGTTTTGGTAGAGGTCGAGGACGTGGGCAACCTTCTAGAGGGGGAGCTTCTAGTGCGGGGTCTGTTCCGCCCCGAGTATATGATATGAGACGAGCAGGAGACCCAGATGCAACAGTGGCTACAGGTACCGTTCACATCCTTGACCATCCCGTTTCCGTACTATTCGATTCTGGTGCTACGCATTCTTTCATATCTATGGATTGTGTGCATCGTCTGCATATTGATTGCCTAGTTGCGTGTGAACCATTTGTTGTTAAATTGCCTAGTGGGGATAGCATCGTGGGGGATCGTGAGATTAGAGATTTTCCAGTGAGTATCGCGGGGAGGGTTTGGCTTTCTAACCTGATTGCGGTAGATATTAGAGATGAGGATTTGATTCTTGGCGAGGATTGGCTAGACCGTCATGGGGCGATCATGAATTATAGAACGAGAACCGTTTCGATGTTAGCCTCTAACGGTACCGAGAATTCTTTTGTGGGGCGTAAGCGGAGTAGCCAGAGACTCCTGATCAGCGCCTTGAGGGCGGTGAGGCTTCTTCGGGGAGGTTGCACGGGTTATTGGTGTTACGATTTGAGATCGGAAGAAGGGGGATTCGAGCTCTCGTCTATTCCGGTAATGTGTGAGTATCCTGATGTCTTTCCTGACGAGTTCCCGGGTTTACCGCCGGACTGAGAAGTTGAGTTCACCATCGATTTAGAGCCGGGTGCAGCACCGATTTCTAAGATGCCATACCGTATGGCGCCTGCCGAGATGCTTGAGTTGAAGAAACGGTTGGGAGAGTTTCTATACATGGGGTATATTCGACCGAGCGCTTCGCCTTGGGGCGCACCGGTCCTATTTGTAAAGAAGAAGGATGGGTCACTGCGTTTGTGTATTGACTATCGAGAGTTGAACAAAGTAACCATCAAAAACAAGTATCCGCTCCCGAAGATTTATGACTTGTTTGATCAGTTGCAAGGGGCAATCGTATTTTCGAAGATTGATTTGAGATCGGGGTATTATCAGCTCCGGGTGAAAGATTCTGACATTCCGAAGACGGCATTTCGGACGAGATACGGTCACTACGAGTTTGTGGTTATGCCTTTTGGACTAACCAACGCACCAGCCCTATTCATGCAGCTTATGAACAAAGTCTTTATCGAGTATCTCGATAAGTGTGTAGTTGTGTTTATTGACGATATCCTGATTTACTCGAGGAGTGAGGAGGAGCATGCCCGCCATTTGCATATCGTGTTAGATATTTTGAGAACTTAGCATCTTTTTGCGAAGTTCTCAAAGTGTGAGTTTTGGTTACGGGAGGTTATGTTTCTCGGCCATGTGATCTCGGTCGAGGGTGTTCGTGTGGACCCACATAAAGTAGAGGCAGTGTTGGATTGGGCTCCGCCCAAAAACGTGAAAGAGGTTCGCAGTTTTCTGGGATTAGCCGGTTATTACCGTAGATTTGTCGAGGGGTTCTCTAAACTCGCCCGACCACTGACGCAGTTGTTACAGAAGTCGGAGAGATTTGTGTGAACCGACGAGAGACAGAAGAGTTTCGAGGAGTTGAAGGAATGGCTGACGACCGCTCCTGTTTTGGCTTTGCCGAGTGGTAATGAGGGTTTCTCAGTTATTAGTGATGCTTCGGGCCAAGGGCTCGGATGTGTACTCATGCAGCATGGGAGGACGATTGCCTATGCTTCCCGTCAGTTGAAACCCTATGAGTTGAATTACCATACACACGATCTCGAGTTGGCCGCAGTTGTGTTTGCATTAAAAATCTGGCGTCATTACTTTTATGGCTCGTCGTGTCAGATTTTCACCGATCATAAGAGCCTGAAGTACATTTTCACGTAGAAAGAGCTTAATATGAGACAGAGGAGATGGTTAGAGTTGATTAAGGACTACGATCTCGAGATTCTTTATCATCCGGGAAAGGCTAATGTGGTAGCAGATGCCTTGAGCCGGAAATCGGTATCGCTTCGGGCGCTTGAGTTACTTACGACTCATCCGGAGCTTCACCAGGAGTTGATGAGGTTGAGTGTTGAGATTGTACTGCCAGATAATTCCGGGCAGTTGCGTACTCTTGAGATTTCTTCATCTCTGGTCGATGACATTAAATCGGGACAGTTGGAGGACCCGATATTTATTCAGCTTCGAGAGAGTGTAGGGAAGGGGAAAGCCCCGAGATTCGTTATTCATGAGGACGATGTGTTGAGATTCCGAGGTCGGTTGTGTGTTCCGAACGACTCGGAATTGAGGCAGAGTATTATGAGAGAGGCTCATGCGTCACCTTACTCAGTCCATCCGGGCTCGAGTAAAATGTATAAGGATTTGAGAAAGAATTTCTGGTGGAACGACATGAAGAATGAGGTAGTTCAGTTTGTGGCTAAGTGTTTGACTTGTCAGGAAGTCAAGATTGAGTATCAGCGGCCAGCCGGGTTGTTGAAACCACTTCCCGTCCCGGAGTGGAAGTAGGAGGATATCTCTATGGATTTTGTCACGAGTTTGCCGAGAACAAAGACTGGTATGAATATGGTGTGGGTGATTGTAGACCGACTGACTAAGTCGGCGCATTTTCTGGGGATCAAGGATACTTGGGGTCCAGAAAAATTGGCTCGTATTTTTATCGCGCGGATAGTGAGACTTCATGGTACGCCGAAGACCATTATTTCAGACAGAGATGGCCGATTTGTATCGCATTTTTGGCAGGCGACACATAAGGCATTGGGGACACGGTTACGTTTGAGCACTTCTTTCCATCCCCAGACCGATGGGTAGTCCGAGCGTACTATTCAGACGTTCGAGGATATATTGCGCGCGTGTGCGTTAGACTGGAGTAGTGACTGGGAGGAGCATCTAGCCTTAAATGAGTTTACTTATAATAATTGCTGGCACGCGTTGATTAAGATAGCACCGTATGAGGCACTTTATGGCCGACGTTGCTGATCACCGATATGTTGGGATGAGCCGTCCGATCTAGTTGGCACTGAGCCGGACCTTGTGTTGGAGACGAGGGAGAAAGTTGAGTTGATTAGAAAGAGAATGTTGGCTGCTCAGAGTCGACAAAAATCTTATGCGGATGTTAGGCGTCGACCTTTGGAGTTTGCGGTGGGAAATCATGTTCTGTTGAGAGTGTCCCCATCGAAGGGAGTTTTCCATTTTGGGAAAAAGGGGAAGCTCAGCCCGAGGTATATTGGGCCTTTCGAGATATTGGAGAGAGTCGGTGAGTTGGCATACCGTTTGGCTTTACCTCAGTCGTTGAGTCATGTTCATAGCGTATTTCACGTTTCCCAGTTGAGGAAGTACGTTCCGGACCCGTCCCACATTATTAATTTTGGAGACGTGGAGATCAAGAAGTATGTTACGTTTGAGGAGAGGCCCGTCAGGATTTTGGAGCGTCGAGACAAGCAGTTAAGGCACAAAACCATTCATTTGGTTAAGATGCAGTGGTCGAGGCACGGAGTCGAAGAAGCGACGTGGGAGTTAGAGGAGGATATGCATTCGAGGCACCCCAAGCTTTTTGATTCTTAAGTTTCGGGACGAAACTTTATTTTAGAGGGGGAGAATGTAATATCTGTAACTTTTTATTTTTAGCAGTTTCCATTTTTGGTGTATGTCTATTTTTATCGACTCGCTTGTAACCGTTTTGACATTCTGAATCTACTTCGTTCTTGGAGTTTTTCCATTTGGTCGAGTTTTGGTGATGTTTTCACGTAATTTCATTTTATTACATGTTTTGCCGTATGAACGTTCGATTCTCGTAAAACTCATTCGTTTTCGTTGTTTCTTGGGTTGTGCAAGTTCGTATGGTTGAGTTGGTCGTGTGGAGACTTTCGGTTCGTTAATCTGACGTCGTTTCGTGATTTTCGGGCACTTGAGCCATTTTTGTAATTTCCTAATAGTTTAGGGAATCTCATTTTCATTGTCGCATTACGGACCCTCCAGTGGTAGGAATTATATTTTCTTTCAGCGCTTAGCTCCGTCGTCTTGTATACTTCGTATTTATGTTTCTGGATTCTGGCCTTGTCGTGCATTTCGAGATTTGTACCTTCGGCAGCAGCGTACTGCTGATCTGAGAAGTACTGGACTGCTGCGTAGGTAGCGCACGCTACTCCTTTCCCCTTGCGTGCGCTATCGATGTGCAGTTAGCGTGCGCTAACTGGTTGTTGGTAGCGTGCGCTATCGGGTAGTATTTAGCGCGCGTTAAGACTGTATAGCGCACGCTAACGATGTCGGACAGTAGCTTCGGGACCATTTTTAAGCCCCGTTAGCGCGCGCTACTTGTGTTAGTTAGCGTGCGCTAACTATGCAGTTTAAATAGATCAACGGCAGTTCAGAAACAGCACTTTTTGTCATTCTTTTTCTTTCCTTCCCTTCCTACGGGCGATTTCGGCGATTTCAGAGCACATTGTGGAGAGTAATCAGTGGAGTCTCCTTCCAGTCCGATCCTTGTGTCTCGAGCATAACACATCATCATCTAAATCCATCTCCTTCACTCCGATTCAAGGTATTTTCGTCTAGAACCCTAAATTGCCAATTTGGGGGGGGGGGGGGGGGGGTTCCGGGTTTAGCTTATTAGACTCGAATTATTCTAGTATGTTGTGATATTCCTCATCGATTGTTGTCATTGGATGATTTCCAATCTGTTTTCCTCGAATTAATCCGTGAATTATGGATACGGGGAGATTTTGCGTAAACCCTCGCCCGTATCGATTGATCGTTCGTTATCGTACTATGTAATCGGGGTTATGGGTGTATTCTAATCGATTATTGTTGTCTGTTGGGACTGAACTACGTTGATTCTTCGTTTGGGAACCATCATTTTCCACCCGAATCGTTCGTAGTCGTGTTTCATTCCCGATTCTTCAAGAATGTCTCAAAGGCAAGTACTTTACATTTGTTTACATGTTCTAGTATTTGAATTGTGGCTACTCGTGCTTGTTGTGGATAGATATGTGTATGTTCACCTAGGAACGGTCCGACGGGGCCTCTAGGGATACGTATTGCCGTGTGTGTGCATATCACGAACTGTGGTTAACCACACAGGGATGTCCGACGGGGCTCTGGGGGGTACGGTGGCCGTGAGTCTCGTGCCAATGGTTAACTTTGAAATGTTTTGTTGGAGAAATGTGTTTTTTGCTTGTGCATCGTAAATATTCCGGAATATAAATGATTTCTAAAAATGACTTTTGGCTCATATATTCATCTGATTAGAATGTATTTCAAATGGATTGTACTTGCACTAGCAGTTATCGCTAACGCCTTAAATGGGGGAAATACTTTTGTATTTCAGGTACAGGTCTTGGAGATAAGCGAGCACTCGAGCCGTATGAGGATGATGGGCAAGCATGATACTGTTCAGTAGTCTGTAGGTCACAAGTCGTCCAGGAATAAGTCTAGAGGGGGTGAATAGACTTATTGAAACTCTTAAACTCTTTTTTATAAAGAGTAAGTTTCTTCAGCTGATAGATATGCAAATGACTTAGAGTCGTTTGTTCTTAATACGTGCGGAAGTCAGCTGATGACGAATACAAAAAAACTAATGAAACACTTAACAATGAATGCAGCAGTTAAAGTATGATGCTATAAAACAGTAAAATACGCAGGCAGTTATAGTGGTCTCAGAGGTGGGGTAATCTTATACTAATACACTTTTCTCCAAACCAGTTGGAGATGAATTCACTATAATTGTCAACCAGTGATAAAGATTACAGTGATTCAACCAAATTACAACAACTTCCAACTAGTGGAAATCCTTGCCGTTGCAATACCCTTGACTCCCTTGCACCTATTGATCCTCGATCCTTGGATGCCTTTACAGTCTCGAACTTCAACCAGTGAAGTACCCCGAACTCAGGATTAAAGACACGAGTTTTTGTCTTCTCCAACTAAGAGCTTCTTCAAGTATGAACTTTTGAGAACTGCTATTTTCACGATGCTATAGTTTGCTTTGAGATTGCTTTGAATGCTTTGATTGCTTTAGATTATGTTCGCACCGATAGTATGTGTTATATTGCTCAGCTTCAAATCTTCGGATATATATAGGTCACGATCTCTGAGCATTTTCTTCATAGCCGTTGCAAATATTTTCAACAAATCCGTCCGTTGGAGAGATAGACTTCATTGTTTTCTTTCTGAACGTTGCAAGGCTGGATTCCCATATTTTAATCCATCTTCCGACCGTTGTGAAGACTTTGCATGTGAGGCGCCGAATCTTTTGAATATAGTAAGATTAAAGTCTTCAGTCGTAGGCCTGGATGAATTATTCAATTCATATCCTTAGCGGGAATCTCTCCAATTTGTCTCTTCACATTGCATGTGACTTTCCGTAATATTCGACTCTTCAATGCATGCTGACGTGGACTTGGAGTACTTGGCTGATCTCGAGTAGGCTGATGAACAGTCATCTTAACTGCAGTTTTTGGGACTTCTCTGATAACAGCTGATTGGGACTCGCCTGATCAGATGGCTTGTCTGAAGTCACTTGACTGCAGTCTAGTCAAACATCTCTGATGATTTTTGTTGACCAGAACTTCTCTGACTTGACTCGGCTGTACCTCTCTGATGAACTCAGCTGTACTTTTGTACTTAGCCGATTTTTTAGCCTAACTTATTTTGGCCTATAGAAGATACTCATTTGGTTCTTCTTTACATTTTGCCAAGTTTTAAACTTAACATAATTTGGCCTATGGAAGATTCTCATTTGGTTCTTCCTTACATTTTTGCCAAGTAATAAACATTTGAATTATATTGATGACATCATCAAAATCTAACAAATATTCCTAACAAATTCCCCCTATTTTGATGATGGAAAAACTTTAAGCAAATATTCAAATGAACAAGTCTGCACTTGAGTGCTAGACACAAACTAAAATCAGTCTAGTTTTGAGACAACTGGAAATTGTCATTCAAAAGACTGTTTATAAAATTTTCTGAATTGATTACAAATACATGTCTAAAAACATTTACAAGAAAATTTTACAAGTACAAATATAAATCATCTGCCTCTGCCTCTTCCTCTTCGGATAGGCTGCTTGGCAGATCTGAATGGTTTAGCTCCAATTGGTCTTATTTTAACAGGAACAAGACCATACTTTCTTCTTATAACAAGAGCTGCAAAATCTTGCTCTCCTTGAGAGGAGAACTTGTTTTCAACACACAGTTTCTTGATCTTTCTTTGGAGTGCAAGTTCATCCAAAACATTATTTTTCTCCAAAGTGAGAGGTTCTATTGCCCTGAAAGGAGGGATCATGGGATATGCATTGCGTGCCTCTGCATGTTTTAGAAGGATGGCCCAGAGTTGTGGATGTGCTTCTTCCATGAAATTGATGAAAATCTGCTGTGTGGAGCAGCTAATATCCTGGAGTATTTCCCACATATAGTAATCTCTGATGAACCTTTTCTTTGCAGATCCCCACATGGGTAAAGCTTCGGTAGGTACAAAATCTTCAACATACCATAACTCTTTGCCTTCCCATTCTAGAGTAGGCTCGAACCCTCCTCTGATCCTCCTTCTTTTGCCTGCAGGCTGATCATCAGCCTGTTCTGATTCTGTAGCTTCTCCCTTCCTCTTTGCTGAAGATGTCCCAGCAGTGATCAACTGGACATCCTGCCACTTCTTAGATCTCAGCTCTTGAACTTCCCTTATTTCTCCTTGATTGCAGCCTTCCCCCTGAATCCTTTCTTCCCCCTTTTTTCCAGCATCAACCAAAGTGGTCAACTGTTGCTCCATTCGATGCCTCCAGTCAGACATGCCAAAAGGCATTCTATTGTTTGTAGGAGGAGGAGGTTGAGGGATGTCCCGCTGCAGCAAGGTATCGATTTTTACATTGATAGATTGGAGATCAGGGGTGACCTGAGAAGCAAGTAGTTCTCCAATAGTGTCCTTAACTATTTGTCTGATCAGCTCGGTCATCGCAGATGAAATCTGTGATGTTGGTGGAGAAAACTTGCCTGAGCCCTCTACTCCTGCAGGTAGGCATGCAAACGACCCATCTGACTGCAGACTCCTGTCTGCAGCAGGCATTACAGATGGGGTCTGATCAGGGGTCCCCGATCTGGAATCTTCATCCAGGTCTGCATCTAGGCTGGTATACCGGGCAGGCGCCCCAGCCCTATCTGCAGCCTCCTTTTCTGGCTCTTTTTCTTGCTTCTCCTTTTCTTCTTCTTCTTCTTTTTCTGACTGCTTCTCTTCTTCTTCCTTCTTTTCTTCCTCTTCAACATTCTCTTTCTCTTTCTCAATCTCCTTTTCTCCTCCATCATCATTATCATCATCATCATCATCATCATCATCATCCTTTTTACCATCTTTTTCATCATCTTTATCTTTTTCACCATCTTCCTTTTCTTCTCCATCCTCCTGTTCAACTTCTTCTCCTTCTTCTTCTTCTTCTTCATCTACTAACTCCTCCGTTTTTTCAACTTCTTCTTCTCCAGTTTCTTTTTCAACTAAAATATTTTCTTCTTCCTTTTCTTCCTGTTTCTCTTCTTCATCATCAATCACAATAATTTCTTCTTCTACTTCTTCAATTCTTATCTCCTTTTCTTCTTTCTCCTCCTCTTCTTCTTTCCCAAAAGAACCGTCAAAAATACTATACATTATGGAGTGGATAAATTGGTCCATGTTGGTTTTGAAATTGGACATGAACCAATTCTCCTGAAGAATCAAAATTGTCTGACACTTTGCAAAAATGTGTCAGCACATCTTCTGTGGCTTGGGGATATCCCCAACCACTGGGTTCAACATAAGTTTCAAGTTCAGAGAAAGAAAGTGATTTAAAGGTTTTTCATTCTTCAAAAATATAGATAAAGGAATGTTTTATACCTTGCGGTTTTACTAATTGAAGTTGCTCTAGGGATAAATTGAAAATATTGTTGTCCAACAGATGAAAAGTGTAATTTGCCTCAGGGATGGAAATAATTAAACCTGCTTCCTCCTCTTCTGAAATGAATGATGGAGTGAGGAGGGGAACGATCTGAGTCTCTAGGCTGCCCGGAGCAGGCTGGTCCTCCAGGTGGATAGGCGACCTGGCTGTAGGACTGGGATATTTTTCTGGCTGCTCCTCTTGGCTGAACTGCAGTCGCCTGGGCCTTTTTGGTGAGGGTTCTGGTGACGAATGCATGATGGATGGCTCACCAGGGGCTGGTCCCCGTCTTTTGAACCGAACAGCAGTGGGCGTGTCGTCTGACTCCGAATCTGACTTGGCTGTAGGTGGGTTGTCTTCTGCAGGTTAGTCCGACTCGTCTGGTGAAGGTCTGTACTAGGTCCTTGAATCAGACAACTCTTTTATCATCTGGGCTGCTCTTCTATTGCTTCCGAGTTTCCTCAAAGTCTCTTGGTCTAGGTGACCAAGTCTCTTGTTGATGTGGAAGGGGTCAGTACTTCCCTTCGCCATACCCATCTTCTCAAGGATCCAACTTAGCTGCGTTCCAAACGCCAGCTTGGATCTGAATTTCTTCTCGTCAACAAGCCATTCGGCCTTGTTGACTTCCCGAACAAATTCCCTGAAAATGTAGTCTGACCAATCGATCGGCTCATCCTAAATTAGTGCTCCCAGCACCATGAATTTTGCCAACGATAATTGGTCGTAACTTCCGGCCATGCCCATGACGATTTTGTTGGTGATGTCCAACACATATCGATATACCCTTTTTTATTTCGCTCCTCTTGGCGGTGAGCTTTAGCTTCGTCGGCTGGTCGTATGCCTTAATCTTTAGCCATGTGTCGGTTGCTGTCTGCTTGAGGGCTTCGACCGCTATGCCACGATGTTTCACACCAAAAATTTTCCGAATCGATTCCGGCGATATGTCAACTTGTACTCCGCCGACATTGCTCCTAATTCCTACTTCAATCACACGGGCTCCACGGTAAAATGTGATAACGTCCTCCTTGTACAAGTGTTTGGGACTGATATCTAGAAATGGGTAGATCCCATTTAGCTTCATCGAGCGAATAAGGTCAAGAACATCGTAGTTTTCCAGATTTGATTCCAAGAGACCTTCGAAATCAACGACCAGAGAAAATATGATCTGGTCCTTGACAACCCTTATGTTTACTCCTTCAAAGTAAGCTTCCATTTCTGCAAATATAGGAGATTTCTTAGTGTATTTAGAGCTCAAGGGATTTTTCTGCTCTGTAAACTAGGGTTTATGAGATACAGGTAAAGGTAAAGTGAAGGGTTTTTTCGTCCTTAAAAGGAAAGTGAAACGACACTGGAATTAAATAATCTTTTATTTTAGATCGGTGGACCGCCTTTTGAGATTCCTTTTAAATTTCAAATTTTAATCGGTGGTCCATGTTTTGATTTTAAAATTGGACGGTTGGATTTTAATTGGTCACCGTGGAGGTCGATTTAACCTGTGAATGCCACGTGTATTTAAAGCATATAGTATTATGCCACTTGTAAACCCAAAAATAATATCATATTATTATACATATAGCAGATAATAATAAAATATTCAGAAGTCGGTTAAGATTAGAAAACTTAGCTGGTTGACCGTTGACTGCTCTGCATCAGGTGAGTTGACTCCTTTGACTTATCGCCTGAGATTTGATCAGCTAGGTTTCTTCGTCAGTCCTTCGTCTTCAGGTAGGTTCTGATTCCTTCGATCAGCTAAGTCCGTCCTTCGCCTGATCTGCTTCAGCTGGCTTTTTCTTCTGTACTAGATTCCCAATCTAGTAAACCAAGTTCTCTGTTCAGCTCCAAAAACCTTTCGTCTGGCAAAGGTTTGGTAAAGATATCAGCATTTTGATAGTCTGTGCTGACTCTTTCAACTCTGACTCTCTTGTTAAGCACGTGATCTCTAATGAAATGATGCTTAACATCAATGTGCTTGGTCCTTGAATGCAACACCGGATTGTTGGTTATTGCAATAGCACTGTTGTTGTCACACCAGATAGGGACTTCATTGGCAATGATATTGTAGTCCCTTAGCTGCTGTCTGATCCACAAGATCTGGGCACAACAACTACCTGCAACTAGGTATTCTGACTCTGTGGTGGAGATAGAGTTAGAAACCTACTTCTTGCTAAACCAGGATATCAGTCTGGTTCCTAGGAATTGGCACATTCCACTAGTGCTTTTCCTATTAATTTTGCATCCTGCGAAATCTGCATCTGAATATCTTGACAGCTCGAAGTTATCGTCCTTTGGATACCATAGTCCAACATTGACTGTAGACTTAAGGTATTTAATTATTCTCTTTGCTGCATCTAGGTGCGACTTCTTAGGCTTGGATTGAAATCACGCACAAACCCCTACGGCATAAGATATGTCTGGCCTGCTTGCAGTGAGGTATAACAATGATCCGATAAGTCCTCTGTAGTGGGTTGAATCCACTGATATGCCTCCCTCATCTGCATCTAGGTGAGTACTTGTGCTCATAAGAATTATTGCTGCCTTGGCTGATTCCATTCCAAATCTTTTGATTAGATCTCTGGTATATTTGGCTTGGTTGATGAAAATTCCATTTTCCATCTGCTTAACTTGTAATCCAAGAAAGAAGTTAAGCTTTCCCATCATACTCATCTCAAACTCTCCTTGCATGAGGTTTGAGAATTTCTCACACAGCTCTGAGTTTTTGTCTTCTCCAACTAAGAGCTTCTTCAAGTATGAACTTTTGAGAATTGCCCTTTTCACGATGCTATAGTTCGCTTTGAGATTGATTTGAATGCTTTGATTGTTTGAGATTATGTTCGCACCGATAGTATGTGTTGTATTGCTCAGCTTCAAATCTTCGGATATGTATAGGTCACGATCTCTGAGCATTTCCTTCATAGCCGTTGCAAATCATTTCAACAAATCCGTCCGTTGGAGAGGTAGATGTTGTGGGAAAATCCCTCACAATATACCGCAAATGCACGGTGCCAACAAGTAATTAAGTGATAAGTAAAGTATCGTTCCCTCGAGGACTGATTTCACTAAGTACCAAAATATAGTCAACTCACAATTTTATTTGAAGAACAATTATATGGAATTTATACCTAAACCAATAAATAATGATACTAATAATAATAATAATACTAATAAGGACGTAGGGTTATGATTTTCACCTCAAACAACCAGGAATGATATTTATTCAATTCAATTCACTTTTATTCAATTGATTGTAAGCCAGGAATTCCTAAATTATTCTAAAGCCTTTCCCAAGGTCGATAGAAAATACTACGAATTATTAACTCGATATATCCCTATTCGAATTAGATAATTAATAGCTAAAACAGTTCAAGAATTCCCACAATAATAGGCTTCACAATTCGCATGAGTATATCCCTATCTCACGAAAATTATGATTCGTCTCACAAGAACTATGCCTAAATTTCATCTCCCGAATCCATAAAGACATTCAAAACAAATTAACTGTTGGCCAGACAATTAAAAAGCATTAAGAACAGTAAGAAGAATCCAATTCAATAGAATAACGAGTAAATCGAAATAATAATAAATACTCAAACCGTCATGAAATCGGCTACAATCAAAATCCTACTCGAATAGATCTAGGAACTAAGATGCAGAAAAACCGTAGGGATTCGTGGTCTTGTCGTCGCCCACAAATCTCCTCCTTGTGTTCTTCGCCCTCGCTCTAATCCACCTCCCAATTCCTTCTGATCAATCCCTATTCTGCAGCCCTACCATGCTTATTTATATCAGTCCTCAGCCTCCAAAATGCGTCCGTGTGATTAGGACGAGAACAGGCTCCAAAATGGCCCAAACCCGCACGGAGTACACCAACACCGCCCCGTGTGCCGCGGCTCACTTTATCTGTGCCGCGGCTCACGGCACTCAGCGGGATGCCTGGGCGCTGTTTATTTCTTCTGTGCCGCGGCTCACTAATTCTGTGCCGCGGCACAGAGTACAGTTTACTCGGCACTCTGCTAGTCTCCTGCGTATGCCGCGGCTCAGCATATGGGTGCCGCGGCTCATGACCAAAAACTGCTGTTTTCGCCCGTTTTTCGTCGTTTCGGCTTCCGGACTCCGATTTCCTGCAAAACATATAAAAATAATACATTAAAAGCTCATTTATGCTGATTTAGGCTCAAGATGGATATAAATTAATGATATAAAAGCGCATAAAAATACGCCTAACAAATACCCCCAAACTTGAGCCTTTGCTTGTCCTCAAGCAAAAATTATCAATTTTAGACAAAATGTATCGTGACTAATCATGCAACACATAGTGCTCAATCTAATCAATACTACCCTGGAAATCTCAAAGAATAGTACAAGTATCGTAATAGTGAGTCGCAACCAGGACACTGATTTCACTAAGTAACCAATTTCAGTCATAATCAATCGTTCATGAAGAAAATCAAGCTCAAAGATTAACAAGCGTGAATTTAACCGACCGTCAATATGAAGGGTTAGATTAAACAAGCCAATTCGCCCAGTCTCACAGTCTAGTGGAAAAATTCAAGAGTTTCATTATCAAAATTATTCCTAGGACAGCATTCCCTTATGTATGATCAATAATATGATTCGAGTTAACCACTAGGTTTCGCCTTTCGGGATATTTCATCGGGATGATCCTAGGGTGGATTTCCATTCTCATGCATCGGGGAACCGTTTGACGTAAAAGACACTCATGGGGTACATGGATGCTTCTAGTTACTAAGCCCCACCTCTACATCGGAGAAAAAACTCGAATAGCAATTCCCGCATGTCAAGGTTGCTGTTTTACGCGAGAGTAAACAACGGGTTGTAACACCCCAAACTAGGCGGATATTACAGTGCCGTGAATCCCCGACTGGGACCCACCAGGCAAATGAAAATGATGAATTAAATAATATAATTGTAGTACCGAACCACATTATATTACCAAGTACTCCGATGAGGAGTTTAAGTACATTACACCAGGACAAAACAGAATACTAGTATATTTTATATGGAGATAAAATACACCACCCTGAACAAATAAGCATCTCGAACGGAATTTGCAGCGGAAAATACAAATGACGGAAATGACTGAAATGACTGAAATAAACGGAATGACTGGGGCCCCCTACTAGTATCATCGACTCGTCCCCGTCAACATGCACTTCCCGTGCCTATGCCTTGCCGTGACTAAAACAAAATCCCCAACGGGCCGTTACACGTAACAACAATCCTCAAGGGTTGAAAATACACAAACATGATTTAACTGAAGTTATGAAATATCCTTAATTATGAATTACGCTGAAGAGGAGTATCATAGTACGCCCGTAGTGTTCTGTGCAAGTGTACAAGACGGATGACCGGACACACCCGTCCTTGTACCTAATTAGTCTCACGGAGGTAATCGTTACCGTGTGCACAGTCCAATGTATCACTCCCAATACATGGCCATCACGTGCCCGACTAAAAATTCCACACATCTGCACCCGGCCACGCAATATGAACCCAGAAGGTCATATGAACAAGAATGACCATAATGAATATCAATGAATAATAATAATCCGACAAAGTCAAGAATGACTCACCGATACGAAAGTGATAATGAAGTGATTGATAGTTTTCAATGAAATGATTGGAACCGCCGTTCCTCGCTAATGAAATGATTATCCGACAATTACAAGTCTCAAAATGATTAATACAATGATGAATGAATTATGATTATGAATGATCAACAACAAAAGGTATGAATATCCTTTTAACCGAGTAAGAATTAACTTACTAAATACCGATGAAGAAAGTCCTTCCACGAACAAATGTCCTAAATGAAGTGTCGGTCGCACGAACAACCTTAATTCAATACAATTACCGACAATCCGATCAATATACGAATCAAACACGAATATAACGAACTCAAAACGTCGATACGATAAAACTAAGTCCATTGAGGCATTAAAACAAACACGTTGCGTCCAAACTCCGATTGTGTACAATCAAACTTCAATATACCAATATCAAATCCCCCAAGAAGTGTTTCAAACCAACAAAACATCTCCAATACGATCAATAATCCGCTATGAATATCCAAAAATGTGATTATAACAACAATTAGTCGAAAATCCCCAATTCCAACTCGATATTCAAGGTGTTCTTGAATAATCCCTCAATAATCCAATGAATCCTTATACAAACTCATAATCATATACATATCCCTTCATATAGCATGATTATAACGTCCAAAACATCATATCTCAACACAAAATCGAAGTCCAAAGTGTTGAAAGAATTACCTCTTGAAGATACAAGTACTTTAATCCGAAGAACACGCGTTAGATTGATTATTCGGGCTTCACGATCGAAAGGAGATGAAGAAAATCAAACACCCAAATGATTTGTGAAGGAAAAACCCTCCCTCAAGCTTCCTCTCTCGGTTGAAAGTGAAAAAATGGGAAAGGGATGGAAGAAATCTTTGAAAAAAGCGAATTTAAGGGAGTTGATACTGCCGGACACGGCCGTGCCGATCGGCACGGTCGTGTCGCGCAGTGGCGGCACTAGCCGACAGTGACTCGGACCGTGTCCCCGCTTGACACGGTCGCGGCGCGAGGGCCTCCCGACAGATGACCCGTCAAGCGGCTTCGGCATGACTCGGCCGTGCGGCGACACGGTCGGGCGTCTTTGGCGATCGGTTACAGCTTATCCGGAAGGGTTCGACTCGGCGTGCCGGGCGACACGGTCGGGTCTGAGGCGGACACTTCGGCACTTTCCGGACGAGTACGGCACGGGCCGTGTCGGACGACACGGCAGAGTTCGTTCGGCGATGATCGCCAACACCGAAAAATGAGCGGTTGAGCTAAAACGACCATAACTCTCTCGTCCGGACTCCGATTGACTCACCGTTTGAACCATTGGAAAGCTAACTCGATGCTCTATAATATTGCAAAGATTTAGAATTTTTGGAGTTACCAAAAATTAATGGTGATCTAACAAAGTCGAACTCATATGAGGAAAGTTGAAACAATGAACAATAACGATACACCACTCGAAGTTTCTCCGAACGGTGAACACGGTGAACGAATATGATTGATGAATGATTATAAATGAGTGAAAATCCACTGAATGACAATCACCGAATGAAATTACTGAATGATAATGACTGAATTACAACCGGGTATTACATACACCCCCCCTTAAAAGAGTTTCGTCCCCGAAACTAAGGGTCAAACAACTCGGGATAACACTCCCGCATATTCTCCTCGGTTTCCCAAGTGGCCTCTTCGACTCCTTGTCTAGACCACTGAATCTTGACCAAAGGGATCATCTTATTCCTCAACTGTTTGATTCGCCGCTCTAAAACTCGCACAGGACGCTCCTCATATGAATGATCGTCGGCGATCTCGATCTCATCGAACTGAAGTATGTGACTCGGGTCTGCAACATACTTCCGCAACTGAGAGACATGAAACACATTATGAATTCGGCTCAACGCCGGAGGTAAAGCCAAACGATAAGCTAACTCGCCCACTCGATCCAAAATCTCAAACGGTCCAATGAATCTCGGACTTAACTTCCCCCTCTTCCCGAAACGGAAGATACCACGACTCGGGGATACCTTGACCAATACGTGGTCACCTGTCTCGAACTCTAATGGTCGACGACGGTTATACGCATATGATTTCGCCGACTCGAGCGGTCAACAAATGATTCCCGATCAAAGTTACCTTTTCCCGGCGGCTATAAGCATATCGGGCTCGGTGCCGATTGATTCGACAAGTCATCCCAACACAAAGGAGATCGACAACGGCGGCCGTGCAGCCTCGTAAGGTGCTATCTTCATGGAAGCATGCCAACTATTATTATACGTGAACTCGATCAATGGTAGTTGGGCTTCCCAATCGTCCTTCCAATCGAGGACGCATGCCCTCAACATGTCCTCTAATGTCTCGAATAGTTCTCTCGATTGTCCGTCTGAGGATGAAAGGTAATCTTGAGATTGAGCCGAGTTCCCATAGCACGATGAACCGATTTCCAAAATGAGACACAAATCGACCGTCACGATCGGAAACGATACTCTTAGGAGTATCGTGCAATCTCACTATCTCCTTGATGAATAATCGGGCAAGTCTCTCGGGACCCCAAGTATCCTTAATCTCAAGAAAATGAGCTGATTTAGTTAAGCGGTCCACAATCACCCGCATCGTATTCATGCCACGACAACTCGTCGGAAATTCGTGATGAAATCCATAGAAATGTCTTCCCACTTCCACTCCGGAATAGGGAGAGGTTTGACATACCGTCGGTCGATGTTCAATCTTAACTTGTTGTGAGTTAAGCATCTCGAAACAATTTCTGCGACTTCTCGCTTTATATTACTCCACCGTAATTTTGTTTCAAGTCCTTGTACATTTCTTTGGACCGGATGAACAGAATAAGGGGTAGCATGAGCTTCTCTCAAAATCGAGTTTTTCAACTCGACATTCGCGGCACGCACAACCGGTTCTTAAATCTCAAAAGTCCATCCTCGTGGATCACGAATCCAGGGTTTTCCTGAGCCACATCCTCAAGAATGCGCAACAATGCCGGGTCCAACCACGATTCTCCCGATTGCATCCTCAAGAGATGATGAAATCTCTAACATACAAAGTCGTCTCGAATTTCTTGAAGCCGGACCTCGATCTCGGGTCTAAGGAATTCTGTTGGAGCTCCTTCGAATTGTTAAACGAGCAAGCATCTGCTCTGAGCGGACTTACGACTCAGGCGTCGCGACAATGCTCGCCTTGCCCGGGTGGTAAAGGATATCGATATCAAAATCTTTGATTAATTCCAACCACTGCCTCTGCCGCATATTTAACTCCTTCGAGTAAATATATACATCAACTCTTGTGATTGGTGAAGATCCGGCGGTGATGCCATAAAGGAAACGAAGCCAAATTTACAACACGAAATCAACGGATGCTAGCTACGTCAGTGGGGTGGATAATAAACCAGCTAATCCGAGCAAACAACGGATATCCATAACATCTTTCGGAGGTTGCAAATCTCGTAAAGCCTCCGTCTTCGAGGGTCGACACGAACTCGCGGATGAAATTACATGCCCGAGAAAGTCACTTGGACCTCCGTAACTCATATTTGGTAAACCTTCCATAAAGTTGCTCTCGTCTCAACACGTCGAGAACACATGAAGATGAACCTCGTATTCCTCTCGGCCACGAGAATAAATCAAAATGTCTTCGATGAAGACAACAACAAGCGATCCCAAAAAAAAATCGATGAAAACCCGATTCATTACCCCCATGAATACCACAGTGTAATAGTTAGCCCAAACGGCATAACTACGAACTCATAATGACCATAGCGTGTATGAAACGCTGTCCTCGCGATATCCGACTCTCGAATCCATGGGGTGATATCCGGATCTTAAGTCGATCCTGGAAAATACCGAGGCTCCCTGAAGTTGATCTAAAAGATCATCAATACGGGGTAAAGGATACTACTCTTGATCATCACCCTGTTCAACTCCTGGTAATTAATACACACACGAGACGAGCCATCCTTCTCCTTGACAGATCACACTAGTGCTCCTCACGGGGACGCAATCGGTCGGAGATGACCTTTCTCGAACTATTCCTCAAGTTGAATCTTCAACTCCTGCATTCTGGTCGGGGCCATCCGATACGGTGCCTTCGATAAAGGGGACGTACCGGCTCCAACTCACTCCTGAATTCCCTTACTCTATGTGAAGGCAACCAGATAACTCGTCTGGAAATACATCGTCAATCGATGACAATGATACCACGAATGATTGAACAACTCGATTGCCTTAGAAAGGCCAATCGATGAAGATGATACAAGGAATGATTGAATAACTCGATTGCCTTAGAAAGGTCAATCGATGAAAATGATACAATGAATGATTGAATGACTCGATTGTCTTAGAAAAGCCAATCGATGGAAATGATACAAGAAATGATTGAATAACTCGATTGCCTTAGAAAGGTCAATCGATGAAAATGATACAATGAATGATTGAATGACTCGATTGTCTTAGAAAAGCCAATCGATGGAAATGATACAAGAAATGATTGAATAACTCGATTGCCTTAGAAAGGTCAATCGATGAAAATGATACAATGAATGATTGGATAGTTCGATTGCGGAATTTCTCTGCTTCCGCCATAAGAAAATTTCTACTGGAACAACGGGGATTACTTCCCTGAAGCACACATTCGACAACCAACGACGGAAAGATAGCGACCAAATGCTAACAAGCACTGAGGATAGTATCAAGACGGTTAAGCCAACTAACACCGAAAATTAAGTCATCCTAAGATAAATTCACCACGATTAGATCCATCAACCAATCGCGGTCATTAAGCTTAATTCGGTATGATTTCGAAAATTCTTCCATCGTCAGGTAGACCGATGGTATGATGTCCACAAGCAATAGGACTATCCCGAAATAAGTCTATTCAAGCATGATTCGAAAATGAATGAATGCGGTGTACCAGCATCAAAAGGTACACACAAGTTGAAATAAAATTACGAGTATCCCTGAAATCATTCGGACCACCGGATCGTCGATCCTTCTCATCATATGAATCTGGGACTTGCTGGTCCCCGAACCGGACGCTCCGTCGATAAATACGAGTTCCAAAACTATTTGCTTCCATTGTCTTAAACAGCGATGACAAAGCGGTCCGATTCTCAACGCCGTTGCTTGGGGCTCGAGATGCGCGGAGCCGACTTGGAGTCCTTTCGGCAAAAAGCGGGCCCTATGCCCGGCAATTCCACAATTATGGCACGTGATGATTCGCCGGACATTTGGTGCTGAAATGACCTGTTCTTCACGGTTGAAACAGTGACGGCCGAGACCGCTCGGGACCGAGATCCCGCACAACTATGCACCGTAGGAGGTCGCCGAAAGCGATAGGACTCACACGAGGCTTCTTGAAGGTTGGTGACCGCCTTCGGATTGATTACGCCGTTGATTTCTTGCGACAAATGAAGGTTGTTGTTCAGCACTTTCCTTAGCGGTGGCTCATACGGAGAGTTCTCTCGATTAATCCGGTCAGTGGCGCAATGATGATTGAGCAACGCACATGGGTCATCATGGCACGTATAAAAGTAAGTGGATCAGCCCGAACATCTTCTCGATCGAGCCGAGTCTGAGCACGATTTCTGGCGGCCAGTGATTATTTCTCGGGTTTCGGTCCGCACCTTCTCTCTCCCGTGCATCCTCGACATCTCTCCCCATCGAAGTAGGAAGGTCGCATAATGATTATATTCCCGCATGATTATCACGTTATGATTATGTCATGAGATGAGGAAAATGAGTATACATGTTCTAACTTAGTGATTATATGAATGATTTATCAAGTGACATGATTACCTGATGAAATTCTTGAAATTATTATCTTGAATAACTTAACAGGATTGATAATATGATCATCCAGATTGACAACTGAGTAATGAAATGAATTGAGTAATTAATGAGTTAACATGATCGTCCTGATCATTAACTGAGTAATGAAATGAATTAAGTAATTAATGAGTTAATATGATCGTCCTGATCATTAACTGAGTATTGAAATGAATTAAGTGATTAATGAGTTAATATGATCGTCCTGATCATAATGAATGATGATGTTTGAGGATTGTTAAATGATAAATGATGAATGAATGACTATTGCCAGAAATTATACCATGGCGTTAGAAATCTTACAGTTCTTTCGGTCTGATTGGCTCGGCATTTGCACAGGTCACACGTGACGCGAAAGTCCAATGATACTAGTCTGATGACGATGATTTCAAATGAGACATGACTCGGAAGGTAGTATTCAAAACCACGCTCCGATACCAACTCTGTAACACCCCAAACTAGGCGGATATTACAGTGCCGTGAATCCCCGACTGGGACCCACCAGGCAAATGAAAATGATGAATTAAATAATATAATTGTAGTACCGAACCACATTATATTACCAAGTACTCCGATGAGGAGTTTAAGTACATTACACCAGGACAAAACAGAATACTAGTATATTTTATATGGAGATAAAATACACCACCCTGAACAAATAAGCATCTCGAACGGAATTTGCAGCGGAAAATACAAATGACGGAAATGACTGAAATGACTGAAATAAACGGAATGACTGGGGCCCCCTACTAGTATCATCGGGACTCGCCGTCAACATGCACTTCCGTGCCTTTGCCTTGCCGTGACACGAAAACAAAATCCCCAGCAACGGGCCGGCACGTAACAACAATCCTCAAGGGTTGAAAATACACAAACATGATTTAATCAAGTTATGAAATATCCTTAATTATGAATTACGCAAGAGGAGTATCATAGTACGCCCGTAGTGTTCTCGTGCAAGTGTACAAGACGGATGACCCGGACACACCCGTCCTTGTACCTAATTAGTCTCACGGAGGTAATCGTTCGTGTGCACATCCAATGTATCACTCCCAATACATGGCCATCACGTGCCGACTAAAAATTCCACACATCGCACCCGGCCACGCAATATGAACCCGGAAGGTCATATGAACAAGAATGACCATAATGAATATCAATGAATAATAATAATCCGACAAAGTCAAGAATGACTCACCGATACGAAAGTGATAATGAAGTGATTGATAGTTTTCAATGAAATGATTGGAACCGCCGTTCCTCGCTAATGAAATGATTATCCGACAATTACAAGTCTCAAAATGATTAATACAATGATGAATGAATTATGATTATGAATGATCAACAACAAAAGGTATGAATATCCTTTTAACCGAGTAAGAATTAACTTACTAAATACCGATGAAGAAAGTCCTTCCACGAACAAATGTCCTAAATGAAGTGTCGGTCGCACGAACAACCTTAATTCAATACAATTACCGACAATCCGATCAATATACGAATCAAACACGAATATAACGAACTCAAAACGTCGATACGATAAAACTAAGTCCATTGAGGCATTAAAACAAACACGTTGCGTCCAAACTACGATTGTGTACAATCAAACTTCAATATACCAATATCAAATCCCCCAAGAAGTGTTTCAAACCAACAAAACATCTCCAATACGATCAATAATCCGCTATGAATATCCAAAAATGTGATTATAACAACAATTAGTCGAAAATCCCCAATTCCAACTCGATATTCAAGGTGTTCTTGAATAATCCCTCAATAATCCAATGAATCCTTATACAAACTCATAATCATATACATATCCCTTCATATAGCATGATTATAACGTCCAAAACATCATATCTCAACACAAAATCGAAGTCCAAAGTGTTGAAAGAATTACCTCTTGAAGATACAAGTACTTTAATCCGAAGAACACGCGTTAGATTGATTATTCGGGCTTCACGATCGAAAGGAGATGAAGAAAATCAAACACCCAAATGATTTGTGAAGGAAAAACCCTCCCTCAAGCTTCCTCTCTCGGTTGAAAGTGAAAAAAATGGGAAAGGGATGGAAGAAATGCTGAAAAAAACGAATTTAAGGGAGTTGACTGCCTGCCGGACACGGCCCGTGCCGATCGGCACGGTCGTGTCGCGCGGTGGCCGGCCGGTACCGGCGATGACTCGACCGTGTCTGCTTGACACGGTCGCGGCGAGGGCCTCCCGACGATGACCCGTCCGACAGACTTCGGCATGACTCGACCGTGCCGTGCGACACGGCCGGGCGTCTTTGGCGATCGGTTACGCTTATCCGGAAGGGTTCGACTCGGCCGTGCCAGACGACACGGTCGGGTCCTGAGGCAGACACTTCGGCACTTTCCGGACGAGTACGGCACGGGCCGTGTCGGACGATACGGCCGAGTTCGTTCGGCAGTGATCGGCCAACACTGAAAAAATGGGCGGTTGAGCTAAAACGACCATAACTCTCTCGTCCGGACTCCGATTGACTCACCGTTTGAACCATTGGAAAGCTAACTCGATGCTCTATAATATTGCAAAGATTTAGAATTTTTGGAGTTACCAAAAATTAATGGTGATCTAACAAAGTCGAACTGATATGAGGAAAGTTGAAACAATGAACAATAACGATACACCACTCGAAGTTTCTCCGAACGGTGAACACGGTGAACGAATATGATTGATGAATGATTATAAATGAGTGAAAATCCACTGAATGACAATCACCGAATGAAATTACTGAATGATAATGACTGAATTACAACCGGGTATTACACGGGTCACGTGAATACCCCCGGTTACTAGGCTTCCCATCATCGGTAATGCGATATTTCTAAATTATTAATCTATTCAGGGTCGTCGTTTTACGCGAGAGTAAACAACGGGTCACGTGAATACCCCCGGTTACTAGACTTCCCATCATAGAACAACTAATATCTCGACTTTTTGGAAAAAACTGTCCAACTCTAAACTCAATCCTAGTGCCAACAAGATTCATATTACTGGATGACTAGCTACGCGAAAAGTTTAACCAAACGTATAAACGGCGATTTGAAAACACGTATGTCTCCTTTCTTATCTGCTGAAATTTCTACAAAAACGATAAAATTTCGGACCTAATTGAATACTCAACGGAAACAGAAATCGCTGACTACAACTCGACTAAACTCAACCGTTTCTTCCAAGAGAAATCAGTATCGTAACATCAGTTTTACACATGGAAGCACGAAAAATTCACGAGAAGTAAAGCAATGATGAAATCGCAATTTATAACCAAGAAAATCAATTCCACTACACATAAAATCATCCATAATAAAACTCATGTGAAAATAAAAGAGATAAAGAAATCGAAACATATTCCAAATGTCTTCTTGAAAGCCAGCACATGTCCGAGTGGAATCGACTGCCCATACGTCCAATAACGCTCAACATCACGAGGGACCCCCAAACTTAATCTCTAGTTATGAAATAACAATAGACATTAAATCAAGAAAGACTAGAATATGAAGAATAATAACTCATTTGGTGTTAAAAAATTATATTAGAGAAATGAGGGCCAACAAGAATACACGAATCCAAACGAAATAACAAAACAAAGAAAAATTATAAACGAAAAATCAAATAAAAACAACTATCTAGAAAGCAAGTAAAAATGATGGGTTGCCTCCCATCAAGCGCTCTATTTTACGTCTTGAGCACGACGTGGCAAAAAGAGTTTAACGTGGCTTCCTTCTAGGGAGTTTGCCAAATGCCCCCTTTTTGCAATCTATAAGCCTCTTATTCCATAGGGGAGGCTTTGGCTCATGCCCGGTTGCCACAAATAATGAGTAAGAATAATTATGAAGACAACCAAAAAATGATGGAAGAATATAATAATGATAAGGCATGAAAAAATAAGCAGAGTTCAAATGGGTAAATAATGAAAACTTATCACGAACAACCTCGTTAGAACTCATGGTATCAGCCTCAACAGAATCAAAAGTAATAGGGTCAATCTCTCCCATTATGGATTTAGGAAAGATTATGCGCGGCACCGTTAATAAAATTTTTGGCACATAAGTGTTCTCCTTATTAGTCGAAGTTTGATGACAATCTAATGAAATTTCTTGGGAAACATCATCAATGGTAACTTTTTCTACAAGATCATCACACTTTATGTAATTATCGGGTGCTGGGGGATCGACCCTAAAACTTAGCATGTCTTTCTTCCCAACCTCCCCCTCAACTTCACTACTAAATAAATGAGCTGGAAAATAACCATAGTGAACCTCAAGACCACGACGAGCACATTCTAGCTCAAAACGGGTACTATCAGGATTTTTAAGAGTGTCTACACATTGTTCAAGCATGGTCTTTTGTTTTGGGGGAGGGGGCTGACTGACCCAATTTGGCAAAATATTAAGAGCATCGAAATTTATGAAATGCCAAGGGCCACGATACTCACAGGAAAACATAATGAAGAAAATAAAAATATAGAGACTAAAAAAAACTTCAAATTAAAATTAGAGTCGCTTGGTATTGATATTAGCGAAAAATCAGTCCCCGGCAACGACGCCAAAAACTTGTTGTGGGAAAATCCCTCACAATATACCGCAAGTGCACGGTGCCAACAAGTAATAAAGTGATAAGTAAAGTATCGTTCCCTCGAGGACTGATTTCACTAAGTACCAAAATATAGTCAACTCACAATTTTATTTGAAGAACAATTATATGGAATTTATACCTAAACCAATAAATAATGATACTAATAATAATAATACTACTAATAAGGACGTATGATTATGATTTTCACCTCAAACAATCAGGAATGATATTTATTCAATTCAATTCACTTTTATTCAATTGATTGTAAGCCAGGAATTCCTAAATTATTCTAAAGCCTTTCCCAAGGTCGATAGAAAATACTACGAATTATTAACTCGATATATCCCTATTCGAATTAGATAATTAATAGCTAAAATAGCCAAGAATTCCCACAATAATAGGCTTCACAATTCGCATGAGTATATCCCTATCTCACGAAAATTATGATTCGTCTCACAAGAACTATGCCTAAATTTCATCTCCCGAATCCATAAAGACATTCAAAACAAATTAATCATTGTGACAATTAAAAAGCATTAAGAACAGTAAGAAGAATCCAATTCAATAGATTAACGAGTAAATCGAAATAATAATAAATACTCAAACCGTCATGAAATCGGCTACAATCAAAATCCTAGTCGAATAGATCTAGGAACTAAGATGCAGAAAAACCGTAGGGATTCGTGGTCTTGTCGTCGCCCACAAATCTCCTCCTTGTGTTCTTCGCCCCTCGCTCTAATCCACCTCCCAATTCCTTCTGATCAATCCCTATTCTGCAGCCCTACCATGCTTATTTATATCAGTCCTCAGCCTCCAAAACGCGTCCGTGTGATTAGGACGAGAACAGTCTCCAAAATGGCCCAAACTCGCACGGAGTACACCAACACCGCCCCGTGTGCCGCGGCTCACTTTATCTGTGCCGCGGCTCACGGCACTCAACGGGATGCCTGGGCGCTGTTTATTTCTTCTGTGCCGCGGCTCACTAATTCTGTGTCGCGGCACAGAGTACAGTTTACTCGGCACTCTGCTAGTCTCCTGCGTGTGCCGCGGCTCATGACCAAAAGCATTGCTGCCCGTTTTAAATCGTTTCGGCTTCCGGACTCCGATTTCCTGCAAAACATATAAAAATAATACATTAAAAGCTCATTTATGCTGATTTAGGCTCAAGATGGATAAAATTAATGATATAAAAGCGCATAAAAATACGCCTAACAGTAGACTTCATTGTTTTCTTTCTGAACGTCGCAAGGCTGGATTCCCATATTTTAATTCATCTTCCGACCGTTGTGAAGACTTTGCATGTGAGGCGCCGAATCTTTTGAATATAGTAAGAAAAGTCTTCAGTGGTAGGCCTGGATGAATTATTTAATTCATATCCTTAGCGGGAATCTCTCCAATTTGTCTCTTCACGTTGCATGTGACTTTCCGTAATATTTGACTCTTCAATGCATGCTGACGTGGACTTGGAGTACTTGGCTGATCTCGAGTAGGCTGATGAACAGTCATCTTCACTGCAGTTTTTGGGACTTCTCTGATAACAGCTGATTGGGACTCGCCTGATCAGATGGCTTGTCTGAAGTCACTTGACTGCAGTCTGGTCAAACATCTCTGATGATTTTTGTTGACCAGAACTTCTCTGACTTGACTCGGCTATACCTCTCTGATGAACTCAGCTGTACTTTTGTACTTAGCCGATTTTTTAGCCTAACTTATTTTGGCCTATAGAAGATACTCATTTGGTTCTTCTTTACATTTTGCCAAGTATTAAACTTAACATAATTTGGCCTATGGAAGATACTCATTTGGTTATTCCTTACATTTTTGCCAAGTAATAAACATTTGAATTATATTAATGACATCATCAAAATCTAACAAGTATTCCTAACATAGTCGATTGTTGGTTTTTTTCTGTTCTGTCGGTTATTATCGATGTCTTGTCTTGGGATTTATGTAATTTGAAATTGGTTTAAGTACTCGAGTACTTCCTTTTTAAATTTGTTAATGTTGTGTTCCCGCTTTGGGAAATGGATTTGATGTCGGATTTTATTTTTCGGATTGTAGTCTTTTATTTGAATTGTCGTATTGTTAATGATTGTATGTCATTGTCGAATGTCTTGTTGGTACGTTAGCCTGGTGGATTCCACAGTGTGGGGTCCACGGCGCTGTAATATGCCCTGATCGTCTTGGGGGTGTTACAAACGATAGAAGCAAAAGTTACTGGATTGAAGAAAAGAACAGTTAACGTACGTAACCATGCAGATTAACGTACGTAAGAAGGTTTAGCGCACGCTAAAGAATAGAAATAGCACACGCTAATGAAGACAGCAGCCAACGGCTAGTTGAGAGAATTTGCCTATAAATACCAAGCCATTTGGTATCATTCTACACAACAACTCCAAGCAAATCATATATACGTGATATATTGTTATAATCATCCTTGTTGTTGTTGTAACTGTAACGCCCCCAAAATCCCATTAGGTTATTACAGTTCTGTGGACCCACGCTAGGAGATCCACCAGGCGAACACGATTAACATACATCAATCTAACCAAAAAGGAAATCACAGTCCCTACTATGATATCCGACACAATATTCCGACGTGGAATTCCAATGACATTGATGGACCTACATGGCTAAAATAAAAATACAACAACATCCACGAGCCTTACTCGGATAACACAAAATGACAACAACTAACAAACTGGAGAACACTCCAAACTGAGTGTCCAACATGAACACCAAAACAACTCAGGACCAGTATCGCTCGAACGCCTCTTCGCCATCGTTATGCCCCTGTGTCTCAACTCTCTCCTTCCAATCACCTAAAACATGAAAACATGTTCCGCCCCACGGGGTCAGTTATCTAGATAATGAATATAAAATACATGTACAACATGATATACATCCAAAGGCAAAACAAACCGTACGACAATGTTAATACGAGATGCTCACAAACCAAGGTAAGAACCGAGCAATCGTGAAACACTATACCCACGGCATACGATCAATACCTGCTCAACAGGTTAGAATACAAGTGCCCAACGACGAATCATCAACATAGAACACAACAACAAATTACCCGAAGGTAAACCAAACCAAAGCTGAAGTAGATACGAACCACAAGGCCCGAAGGATCCAACGGAAACATCAATACATCACACATGGCCTAAAAGCCCTCGGCCGAAGCTGAAAAATATCACAATGGCCTGAAATCTACTCAATCGAAGCTGCAAATCATCACAATGGCCTGAAGCCAAATAGCCCGAAGCTGTATCACATGAGGGGCCGAAGCCACACAGCTGAAGCTGTATCACAATGAGGGGCCGAAGCCACACAGCACGGAGCTGTATCACAATGAGGGGCTGAAGCCACACGGCACAAAGCTGTATCACAACGAGGGGCCGAAACCAGACAGCATGAAGCTGTATAACAATGAGGTCATCCAATGACCATGACCTGGTGAATTGCAGGTGCTGGGAAACCAACTGCGACAAGTTCAAGCCCCAGAATTACTCATAATGAGATCATCTAGTGACCGTGACCTACTCAACTGTAGGTGTTGGGAAACCAACCGCGAAGGTTCAAGACCCAAACTTACCCATCAAGCACTAGCCGAGACCAGCCTCCAAAACACAATTAATCACAAACGGCAAAGATCACAAAATTACCGAATTCACAAGAATGATAGTGTGCTGCCTTGAGTCGGCCAACACAACAACAATAATTCACGGATGGGCACCATCCTCGGCGGTCCCAATTCAAATACCTCGATTACCTTGGAATGGGCAATCGATAACAATGACACATCGGATGGGAACTATCCTCGACAGTCCCAATTCAATACCTCAATTGTCTTAGAACGACCAATCGATAACAATGACTCAGCAGATGGGAACTATCCTCGATTGTCCCAATTCAATACGTCGACTGTCTTAGAACGACCAATCGATAACAACTCAGCGAATGGGAACTATCCTCGACAGTCCCAATTCAATACCTCGATATCGATAACAACGACTCAATGGATGGGAACTATCCTCGACAATCCCAATTCAATACCTCGATTGTCTTAGAACGACCAATCAATAACAACGACTCAACGGATGCCTCAGTACCTTTAATTGGCTACCGACGACGGAAATCATAATCAAATATGTCAATTCCTTCAATTGGCCAATACAACGTCACTCACCGACATCAATAACAACGATCACAACAATATCTCAATGGAACATCAGTCAACAATAACAGTTGATATATCGATATCGCGAACCGGCTGTCGACAACGACGTTAACAACAAGTATCTCAATGCCTTGAACCGGCCATCAACGAATAATAATAACATTTGGCATAATTGCCGAAGGGTATTGTAATGAACAATTCCCTGATATCAACAAAATCATGAAGAGACTACGTCTCGAAATGATACAACACATTCATACACATATACGATAACATTAATCTCATTGATCAGTACAAGTATAAAACTTGCCTCAAACCGAAGGCGATGAACTCTTCCCACGAACGACGGACGGCGTCCTCCGACAATCACAAGCACTCGAAAAACCTTGAATGAAATATAATTCATTCAATAACACAATATCAATAAAAAACAACACAAAAACTAACCTCGATTCAAACACAAATCGATCAAACCATAAAAAATAATATCATAGTCCTCAACTATGAATTCTAACATCCTCTAATCACCTCAATGATCAATTAACATGATTATAATGTTCTTAACACTTTTGAAAAATAATTCAACAAGGATTATCAAGAAAAACACCAAATTAATCATCCCATAATGATAATATTATCAATATCATCACTATCACTTCAAGAACATCATCATCATAATAAACATGATGTCTCCACCAATATCAATCACAAATTCCTCCAGAATTTCGGATTAATCAATAAGATTATCTTAACCATTTGAAGATTATGATAATTATCTACATAACTCATCATAATCCTGCACTAAAATGATTATAATATCCCAAGAACACAACCAACAACAATAATCATCTCAAGGCTATGTTAATCATTTAGCAATCTTAACATAACACTTTCTAAACATGATTATAATCTCCAAGTATTCTTAAACATCAAGAACACAATCAACCTCAAGCCATAATCACCATGTTCTTCATCATAAGTTCATAAAACTATGAAGAATCATACTATCCTCCAACACTCAACAACAACACGAGGTAATCATCAAAGGCATCATCATAATATCGAGCTAAACACAAGATTAACCAACATACCTCTTGCAAATGAAGAACAACTTCAAACTTTCAAGAATCCACTCCAATATTCAAGCTCCTAAGCTCCAATCCAAGTTATGAAGCTCCAAATCAAGTTGGAAGGGGCTGGAATACACCAATGGATGCAGAGGAATGATTTCTAGAGAGAGAAATAAAAAATGGGTCTTGAAGAAATGAAAGGCGAAACATGTCTTTATAATCGACACAGTTTAATACAGCCCCTATCCTCCCACCTTAATGTACGTTAGATCACCTTACGTACGTTATCACCACTACGTAGCGTACGCTACATCCTGCCATAACTCACTGCCTCAAAACGAACCATGCATTACGTACGCTATAGCATAAGTATTACGTATGTAATGCCCGTTGACTTGGCTGCCTCGAAGGGCCAAATATCCGGATCATGCATGGCCCTCCACGAAGAAAAGCAGATGCAATCTAATACCTATCATTACGTAAGTAAGCCTTGCGGTTTAACACACGTAAGCCTTAACACAGAGCGTACGTAATGTTATACATATAGCATACGCTATGACTAGTATACTTAGCCAAAATCAAAATTCACCAAGCAACGTCCAATCGGTAAAAGCAATACCGACGACAAATATAAATATTTCGATACCGAAATACCCCAATACAATTTACATTGTATCAGTCAAATATAACAACACTTGTACAATTCCAACTGAATACGTACAACACAACAGTAAAAACAAAAAAAATACCCCCGAATATTACATACTCCCCCCTTAAAAAGAGTTTCGCCCCCGAAACTAAGGGTGCAGAACTCGGAATATGAACTATCCATCAAGATCTGGAAACAACATCTCCAGGAATACTCCTCAATGCGAACCACTTCGCCTGAGCAATTGGGCCAACCCCTTCGGGTCCTCGTATCTCCCCTGCCTAAAGAAGGTGAAAACCAAATGATAAAACACTCAGCTAAGTGCGAGATTAGTCGAATCATGTCTCCTCCGCTAGAGACCGGCTAGAAAACCGTACCACCCACATGACTTGTAACGCCGGCGTACACATCCCGCGGGATCCGCCCATTGTACATGTCTACAATCATCGATGTACACTTCCCCATTCTCATAGGCATCCGACGTCCATGCAATCACTGAATCACGCTACACAATGCTTATAATAACACGTATATAGTCCTCGGGACCACATCAATTTCACGCCCAAGTCCTCACGACTTGACATCTCAAATCACAACCAAGATTTACCCAAATTATCACAAAATCTCAGGTACAACACCAAAAGAAAATAAAATCACATCAAACAATCTCAAATCTATCAAATACTATTGTTACAAGATAGATCACCAACGAATGGTTTATAATCACAGTAAAACAACACAGATTAAGTTAAACATTAATCCGAAAATCAAAAAAAGGAATACACAAATCAAGGCTACATCTCAAATGTACCAAACATTGATATCCTCCAGATCATCGATCTCCTCCATCTCATTGATTCGAGGAAGGCCCAAATCTGAGCTAGATACTCCTCCCCGGTTGTCATTTCCCCTGGCTTTCGAAGCCCAATAGTACCCCATGGATGTAGTATGGACTGGAATAACAAAATCTCTCGGTGCCCGTGAGCTCCATTGAGATCTACTGGCACTAGGACTCCTGCAGTATTTCTGTAGGTGTCCCTGCCTCTCACATGAACGACAAACAAAAGTTGGCACCATACAACGAGTGCTAATGTGCCCCGCTGAATCACAGTTAAAGCAAACAACAGTCGAACTCGTCGTCTGAGAGGAAGATGTTTTCGCAGTACGAAGATGACTAGAAAACAATATATTGGACGTCGGAGCCTTATGTCCCTCTAAAAGAACCGGCATCCTAGTCCTCTCACCAGAAGGAACTGAAGGGTTCTTCCGAGCAAGCTCCTTGATCAAAATCTCTGCTCCAAGAGCCTTCTCAATAAATTCACCAAGTGAGTTACAATTATGATTAAATAATTGTATCCTCAACTGCGGGTTTAGCCTCTTGCTAAAATACTTGTATTGGTGGGATATTGGTCGGAATCGCCATTTGGAGATAGAGTTGTAAAACTCTTTCACATTGCGGAAGCGATTTAAATAAATGTGCAGAAATTAAACGACACACGGATTTATAGAGGTTCGGCCAAACGTGCCTACGTCTTCTCTCGGTATCTTTTTCTATAGGCTAAAGATAAACCTCTGCACCTCTATTCTATCGGTCAAGGGATAACCGTTACAAGCTCGTCTTCTATCGGTACGAGTAAACCATTTAATCACTTGTCTTTATGTCGGTCCAAGTTAAACCATTTTTCTTTTCTATTGGACAAGGAATCAACCAATATAGCTTTCTATGGGTACTAGATAAACCTCACGTAGATATCGATCGCGATTCTAACAATGCCAGATCCTTGATCCTAATAACATCGAATCCAATCGTATTCTTTCTTTTTCCTCTCTTGTATGATTTCGTGTATAACACTCAATCACTAATCAATATAAGCTCAAATACAACAACTATAATGATTACAATGATATCTCAAGTATGAATGCTTTACTCAATGTTGTTGTGTGGTTTGATACCAAGTGGTTTGGTATTTATAGCCATTTCCATCCAACAGATTACCATGTGTATGTTGTATCATGTTTTGTATGGTATTGTGAGTCTTCTCGTGGCAGAGACTCGTTGTTATTGTTGTCATTGAGGATGTTGTTATTATTCTTCCTGAGATATTGAATAATCTGTTGTTGTATAATTATCGTACTTGTACTAGCATCATTGTGCTAACCTCTACGGGGGTGGACATGTGTTTTATGTTCAGGAT
This sequence comes from Orobanche coerulescens, assembly GCA_033398695.1. Lineage (NCBI taxonomy): Eukaryota > Viridiplantae > Streptophyta > Magnoliopsida > Lamiales > Orobanchaceae > Orobanche > Orobanche coerulescens. Next base: position 154,384,903 of record CM065810.1, on the reverse strand, counting down.
ACAGGAGGACGGGATGGTTTGTCAGTTGTGTTTTGTTTTTAATAAAGTACTTGAGTAAGCTGTCATTTTGTTCCTCCTTTGAAATTTATATTCGGATGTTGGTCGATTTGTACCTTTCATACTCATGGTGTAATAATAAATTTTACAGTTGGTATTTAATAATGTTGTTTTTTAAATTCTTAGCCTAGTAAATCCTGACTTCAAGGGTTTACGGTGCTGTAGTAATCCTGAATATCTCGGGGTATTACAGAATATGGTATCAGAGCTAAAATTATGGATATCTTGGCCGTTGAGTTATATTAGGGTTCAGATGTGAGCGGCCGCGAATAACATCACTGTACTGCATACGTCTTCATGTGAGCGGTGGTTGTAAGTTTCATAAACTCTAACTTGTCCCTTACATGTTATACTTTTTGAACGTTAGTACGATGTTGTTCTCTGTATATTGAGTATTTATGCTTACAGTATGATGAGCGGAGGACTTAGATATGGTCGCGGTCGTGGACGCGGACGTAGAAATGCAGAGAGGGAAGCTTCACCCTCTATTCCCGATTCGCGGTCAAATCAGGATAACTCCAATTCTCGTGAACAGCAAGAGTCTGTTAAAAATGAACGAGAACAAATGGTGGAGAGAAATGCCAATCCTGCCGTTCCCAACATGCTATGCCAAGTGGTCAACCAGATGACCCAATTTGCTCAAGTAGTGGACAGAATGCAAGTGGTGGTAGGATTGCAGATGGGGAAAGACAACAAGGCATCCCAGACTTGGGAAATCGAGAAGACAGATGTGTAATATCAGAGATTTTTATTCTGATTTATTCGAATTTTTCTTTTTCTTAGACCGGAAATTTCTCGGTTTCCGAGCGTTGGTATTATTTTTCTCGACAATCGATTTTGTGTTTATGGCCATAGGTGGTGATTTGTTGTATATTAATTTCATTTCGGATCGATGTTGTTGTCCGCGAGCGTTTCGTCGTGTTCGTTCCGTGCGTTTTTAGGAATCGAGTCGTCAGCCCACGACAGCCGGGCGCTGGCCGGACGGTTGCGGGAGGAACCGGCACGGATGCTGGGCACTGCCGGACAGTTGCGGCAGGGACCGGCCTAGCGTACGCTACGGCCGGACAGCTGCGCGCGCTAACCCGCAGGAGTAGCGCACGCCACTGCCGGGAGGTAACGCACGCTAATCGGCCGGGCAGTCTAGGCAGTAGGGTCTGGACTTCGGCCAGACCAGCAGGTAGCGCACGCTACAGCCGGACAGCTGCGCGCGCTAACTCGGCAGGCTAGCGCACGCTACCGGCTCGGCCGGCGCACGCTACCTGGCCGGACAGATTAGTCCAGTAGGTCCTGGACGGGCCGATTGCGCACGCTGCTGCCGATGTCTTGCGCACGCTATCGGACCCCGGCCGAAGATTCTGGACCAGGGCCGGCCGATAGCGCACGCTACCCGGACAACCTAGCGCACGCTAGTCAGTTGCCAGTATATATATGACCGAGCAGCCCTGTTTTCACCCATTTTTCACTTCCCTTCCTTCATGTCCGCGGCTGGATCTTTTGAGAGATAGGAGGCATGTTATTGAACAACAAATCCACGAAGATCCTGAGTCCATATCATTGATCGATCAATCCATAACATCCTTCAATCGACCGAATCAAGGTTAGTTTTTCCTAAAATCCAAACTTTGGGAAATTTGGGAATCTTGGTAGATTTCGTCCGTTTGAGCCTTATGAACTTAAATTACTGATGGATAATTGTAGATTAAGTTGTATTCTATCATTTTCATCATCTTTCCACGGTTTTACCATTTCCGATTCGTCGATTATATGAACTTCCGTTTGACGCCTTCAAGGTGTCTGGGGAAATGCCGCAGAGAGGAATTTGGTCGTTTTGTGATGTTTTTCCTCGTATGATTGATTGTTTATTCGATGATAGGATATTAGGGACGATTTCCCTACAAAAATCTGGTGTTGAGCCCTTCCGATCGTTGTTTTCGTTGGAGTTCCGGATTTTGCCAACCGACCGTACTTTCAGAGTATCCGCGAGAGATTACCAAGGCTAGTACCTTGATATACGAATTGTAACTGCGTGAAATCGTCGTTGTCAAAGTATATGAATTTATACGGATATATATATATATGTGTGTATATATATATATGTGTGTGTATATATATATATAGATTTATATATATTTATATGTTAAATATATGTATGTATATACGTATATTGATATATATGCCTATGTCGGTGAACGACGAGTGGTGAATGCTAACACTAGTTGACGTACTCAACTTGGATTGATGGATGAACTATAGTTATTCATATAATATAGTAAGGTTATATGTATATATATATATAAGTATATATATATATATATATATCTATATATCTATCTATATATATATTCGGTTGAGTCGCAATATAAGGATATATGTGTAGCGTTGGTTGGTTGTGCCGAAGGCTTATTGTGTTGGGTCTTGATTGATAATGTGCGTGTTATTGTTTATTGTGTGGTTATGGACTGGCGGATAAATTGTGTGAGTTGGTGTATTGATTTGATAATTGTTGAAATGATTGATTGTGTACTTGATGTTTGTAATAATGTGAATACTTGTTGTGAGAGACGTCGTATCCGGGAACCTCTGAGGGCGGGGTGTGTACTCCGGCCTGGTGTACGCTGCAATGTGCGGCTCCATATGTTTGGTGAACACCGGTGTTACCTAATGCACGTGCAAGGGGCGGCTCTGTTAGGAGTGATCGCCGGCGCGGTGACATGTTCAAGGGGCGGCCAACATAGTGGAGTGAACGCCGGTGCACAGGTGTGCAAGGGAGGCGCCTGGCAGGCTTATTGGTAACGGATATTCGAGTGATAGCTAAGACCCCGTTACCGAACAATCCTCGTATTTCAAAGTTCTTTCAACTCTTTTCAAATACTGGTCTCGATATAGACTGTGATTCGTGTTTTTGAAAGCTTGTTTCAAATTGTTTTTAAAACGTTGGTATCAGGGTTAATTAACCAAGGATGTTTGACGAAATCTCCGAGGGTTAATTAATCAAGGGTCTTGAGCAGGAATTGTCGAATGAGAGGCTGTGCCTTTGATTGTACTGTGATGATTATTCTGTGCATTGGGTCGAGGATCCCGAATAACGTTGTAATGGTTTTCTTGCAAATTGTTTTCCACATGTTGGGTCGAGGATCCGAGAGTTTTTGAAGTATTTTCTAAAAGTATTCCCATTTGATTTTCAAAACCCCATGATGGCCTGAGTCAATAATAATGTTTTCAAACTTTCTTATAAAAATACTTTTCCTTTTATAAAAAGGGATTTTTCTGACTCCTTGGGCTCGTTTAAAGTTTCATTGGTGTTATGTTCCGTACAGAGAATATGACTATGTGATTATCTTTCACTTTGTGTATGTGATGCTATTCTGTGTGGACTATGGGAATGTGCGGTTTGTGCTAAGGCTTCACGACTGTTGAGATTTGTGTTATTATTATTCGTATATCTTGTATATTATGTACTTGCACTATCAAAATTCCAGTTTGCTAACCCCCGAGTTTTCGGGGGGTGGGTGCCTGTTATGCGCTCAGGTTTTGGCATCTCGGGAGCAGTCACAGGATTGGCTTGGAAGGAGATGGAGGACAATGATACGAATCACGCCAGAGTCAGAGTCTTTTCTTTTGTTTCAGTTTGGTCGGTATTTCTTTGTCGTTCGAGTTTTCACCCTTGCATGGGTGTAGTCTTCATTTATTAAATTGAGTTGTCATTCTTTTCGGTGTTCAAGCTTATTATTGTCATTGTAATGTGAATGTCGTTATTTTCTGAATTGGTTAATGACCTTGTCGGTCTGCTTTTTATTTAATTTTGACCCCGGTCGGTCAATCATTGAGTAGTCTTTTGGAGTTTAGCCTGGTAGATCCTTGTGATAAGGGTCTACGGCGTGTGACATTCCCGGTCGTATTCTGGGGGTGTTACATATGTAACACCCCTAATCCGCTCAGGGATATTACACGCCGTAGAACCTTTCCTCAAGGATCTACCAGGCTGGTAACAACATAGAACAACTCGACAATGCCTTTAAGGCTAAAATGACTAAGTAGACCGATTTGGTCTTTCAATAAATACATACAACTCAAACTTATTACATGCCCACGCAGGGGTCGAGTACAACACACTCCCGTACAACGGGAAAGAATACCACAGCGGAAAATAAACTATAACTATACCAATGACCTCATACGGATCCTCGTGTGATTAGTATCGTTCATCTTTCATCATCCTCCGTGCCGACTCGTGTTATGCTCCCAAACTGAATGCAAAACAGACATCCACCCCGAATACTCGGGGTTAGCAAACTCCACTGTTTTGCTAGTGCAAGAACAAAGTGCAAATACGAGCCATACCATTCACATTTCACGAATAACAATAACCAGGAATCCTCAAAAATCTAAACGTAACGAAAAGTACTTCCCGAGGCATGAGTTTGATAAACATTTCTCAAAACCGAAAGATCACCGATAAAGGGGAAACCATTTATAAAACAATTTTAAAGATGCCATCGAGAGTTTTAATAGAAAATAATTTGCAAGAAAGCCACTCAATCAACACAAACGAGTCTTCACAATTAATTCCACGGGATTCTCGACCCAAAATCAAATAATATCGGCACGAGATCAAACATCTCAACATCACACGGGGTTCTCGACCCAAACCCAAATAATATCAACACGAGATCAATCATCTCAACATTCCACAGGGTCCTCGACCCAAAACACAGAATAGCACCACAATACCATCAAAGGTACAATCTCTCATTCGACATATCCTGCTCAAGACCCCCGATTAATTAACCCTCGGAGATTTCGTCAAACCTCCTTGGTTAATTAACCCTGATACCAACGCTTTAAAAACAAGTTGAAACAAGCTTTCAAAAACACGAATCGCGGTCTATATCAAGACAAACATTTAAAAGTGAGTTGAAAGAATTTGAGATACGAACATCGTTCGGTAACGGTCTTAGCTATCACTCAAATACCCGTAACCAATAAGCCTGCCAGCGCCTCCCTTGCGCACTGTGTACCGGCGTTCAATTCCATCATGTTGGCCGCTCATTGTACATGTCACCGCAACGGCGTCACTCCCGCAATAGCCGCCCCTTTCGCGCGCATTATGTAACACCGGCGTTCACCACCCATATGGAGCCGCACATTGCGGCATACACCGTGCCGGAGTGCACGCCCGCCCTCGGAGGTTCCCGGATACGACGTTTCTCACAACAAGTATCCACATTATCACAAACATCAAGCACACGATCAATCGTTGTAACAATTATCAAATCGATTCACCAATTCACATAATTCATCCGTCACCCACGACCACACGAATAAATAACAACACGCACGTCAACCATAACGCGACGGAAATAAGCAATACTCGTACACGCATTATCAAGCGCAACATCAACATCAATTATATCTAAAGGATTCATGTAATCACTTACAACCCACACAATTTACAAAACACGCGTTTTGAAAGTAAGCCTTAACGAGGCTAGCCGAATCCTTTGAAAACTCATTTCAAACAAATAAACAAACACACCAAGATGATCACCAATTATCATATCCACAAAACAAGAATGGTATGGACAAGGTACTTGCCTCGATACCACGAGCACGGAACCACGAACGGATACGGCTCAGCGGAAAGCTTCTAACGCCCGATGTTAACGAAAAGGAAGACGACGAGCGGAAGGGTTCAACACGGTTTCTTCACAAGAAACTCGACCCTAACAACAATATAATCAATAAATCATCGATCATACGAGGAAGGATAATCGTAGAACGCCCAAAAACCCCTCTAAGACATTTTATCGAACACCTACAAGGCGTCGATAAAAAACTCAATAAACGACAAATCCGTGGCGATCCAACCGTGGAATAACAAGAAATTAGATATAATATATCTTAACAATCATAAATCCATCAATAGTCTGAGTTAAAACGAATTAACGGACAAATCGAACAAAATCCCCAAAACTATATTTTAGGAAAACTTGCCTTGATTCGGTCGATCGGAGCAAGTTATGGAAGGATTAATCGATGTTATGAACCTCCAAACTCCATGGATATGTTGTTAAACAACATGGCTTCAAGCTTAGAACACGCCCAGTGCGGAAGAGGAGAAGAAGAAGGTGAAAAATGGCAAGAAAAAGCGTCTGCGGGGGCCTTTTATAGGCTTGACGGACTCGGCCGTGTCCGCCGACACGGTCGTGGCGCCGATTGACCGGCGAGGGACTCGGCCGTGTCTGCTAGACACGGTCGCGGAGCGAGGGGCCTTCCAGTGACCGTCAAGCGGCGACTTCGGCACGACTCGGCCGTGTCCTGGAACACGGTCGGGCGTGTCAGCGATCGGTTCCGGCATTACCAGGCGAGTACGGCACGGGCCGTGTCGGACGACACGGTCGGGTCCTGAGACGAAACTTCCGGCATTTCCAGACGAGTACGGCACGGGCCGTGTCGGACGACACGGTCGAGTTCGGCCGGCGATGATCGGCCAATAACGAGCGGGTGAGCTAAAACGACCATAACTCTCTCGTCCGGACTCCGAGTGACTCACCGTTCGAACCATTGGAAAGCTAACTCGATGCTCTATCATATTGCAAAGATTTAGAATTTTTGTGGAGTTCCCAAAAATTAATGGCGACTTTACAAAGTCGAATTCCCACGTGAAAAAGTCGATTACGGACACGGAACTCAACAAAACGACACCGAAACGAACTCGGATGACAAAAAGTGCAGAATTAATCATTCTCGAAATGACGAAAGGTCATGAGCGAGTCGTCAAAACGGACTTCCGCCGAAAAAGAAAATTACGAAATTCGAAATTGCGGATATTACATTCTACCCCCTTAAAAGAAGTTTCGTCCGAAACTTAAAACAAGTAGGGGAGCAATATACCCGCCAGAAAACTCGACGAGATACACAAAATAGAAAACTCGCGCCAACGGCGAAACGCCGCAAGAAACGCAAAGAGACATACGGCGTGAAAACACGCTCCACGGACCAACACAATGTCGCCGTTAGGGATACAATAAAACCAACAAATGACAAGCGTCATCAAACGGATAATATAGTCAAGTCGATTATCCGAACAATCACAAAACACAACGAACGAAAATCAATACGATTGACCAACCTGACGGTCCATCAATCTAAACGCGGGTCAAACGCTGAACAAATATGGAATTCCACCGCCCAAGGGTTGGAAGATCGGAAAGCGAGACTAATTTCCCGAACTTAAGGGAATTAGGAAGGAGCACGAACGCTCAACAATCACGAAAGCGAGAACAAAACTGAACAAACAAACGATCGAGACAACAAAAATCGAACGATCATGTTCGGATCACGAAGAACAATAAGGTTCAACCGACAACTCCGAGGTTCACATCTCGACTCGAGACAAAACAAGATTCGGTGAAAACAACAAGATGCACACTCGCATAAGATCCACAGAAAGGGAATAACAATTGAAAAGTCACAACGACAAACGAGTTATTCGAAATGATGCCACACTCGTTCGATAAACAAAAACAAGGGGCGGGACAAGCTCGAAATGTCAACGAACATAAATGAGTCAACAAAGTAGAATATACTGAAGTTCCAAATCCGATCCACTTGAATAAGAGAACTAGTAAAACCGGATGATGTCACTTCGAACAAGGTTCACAAGAATCGAGCCGAACTCGAAAAAGTCACAATGATAACCAGTTGACTCAAAACAAGATCACGGCTCGTTCGAGCAGCCGAAACCGAAATACGAGAACAAGTTCGAAAGTATCACGAACACGAGCGAGTCGATAGACTCGAGAAAGAGAAAATGCAGAGTCTAAAAACAACACGGGTACTACATTCGACCTCTTATAAAAGAAGGTCGCCCCGCAACTCACAACAATGAAATCAAGGTGACGACACAACAAGCAACCGGCAGCGAAACATCCTTCAAAGGCCTCTCAAGGCCGATTCCGATATTGTCTTTGAGCGCGAACTCCAAAAGTCTCGGTAGCCAATTCGCAAAATTGAATTCGGTGTCCCTCGAGTCCACACTTGAAATGTGTTACCGACGAGAAGGACAATATACACGTGCATGCCCCGGCACATTACGGTTGAAACGTCTCGGCTCGGCATACCGAAAATACAAATGCTCGATACAATGGATCAAAACACCGCAAAACAACATACCGGAGATGCCAACTCAGCATAACATATCAACGCATACAAAAATCACAACCACAACGGCATCATTCGACGATTACAACATCCCGAACGACAGTCAGCACACAATCACAAACATCATGAAACAATCACCCATGTGTATAACGCACAAAAATCCAGGCTATAACAACTCACACTAGTGCGACAATACGCAAATCACCACGAGGCGATAAACAGTAAACACCAGTTCACACCTCTCACAGAGCCAACAAAACATATGCGTGGCGAACGACTCGACGCTCACGCCACCAATTCAATCACAATTCGGGGTTGACACCGTAACGAAAGTTCGAAAACCATACACGCATTTCCGGTCCGCAAACAGAATGATAGGTTTTAAAACGAAAACCACCTTTGAAGACAGTTTGGAAACACCGGTTGATCTTGAGTATCATTTTACAAAAAGTTGAACAAACATCATTTTCGAGACTTTGAAAATCATCTTGCGTTTGAACAAAAATGAGGACACCTTCACGTAGTGAAAAACTTTCAAAAATATTCGACCCTTGGGTCTAAGCAATCGCATTTGAAAATATCTCAAAAATGTTTTTGGTCCTCAACCGAAAATTTTTGAAATGTATTGCGGCATTAGAAAACACCTTGAAAACACCGCAAGAAAATAATTCGTTTTAAAAGTACGTCTCGAATTTTAATTTTCTAAGATACTCAAGGTTTTCAAAATAATTCAATGGGCTAGAATGCCCAAAAAAATTTCAGGTAATTTCACGAACATTATAGCGCCGTGGTCCCACGCCGGAACCCACCAGACTAAAAACCATTTACAAAAATGCCAAAAAGGCCGATGACGGTAATATTTCAAAAACTCACGAAAGCCATTTACAAAATACCAAATACCGTCATAAGAATTTCGTCAAAGTGGTCAAGGCCATAATGCCAAAACTCGATTAAGGGAATCGGTTTTGAAATAAAACTCGGTCGGTAAAATACCGAAAGTCATTACAAAAGAACTCACACAATGGATAAAAGAAATCTTGTTCAACATGCATAATCCAACAACACTACTCCTCATATGAACGAAATATGAGAGTCAAATAACCACATATCACGAAATCAAAATCCATAAAAGGATTCCGTCACTTAACAAATAATCATAAAAATAGCTCGTGTCACACGAGGCACAACACAAAGAAGGGAGACTTACATTCACAGTCGCACGAAGATGATGATCGCCACGATACTAATCACGACCAACAAACTCGGGCACGCGTCGCGACACGACTCGATCGGATAAAATCCGACAAGACAAAACTCAACAGACACCATCGACCGACAGCTAGGTTTCCACAACCTAAGCTCCGATACCATAAATGTAACACCCTAATCCGCTCGGGGATATTACACGCCGTAGAACCTTTCCTCAAGGATCTACCAGGCTGGTAACAACATAGAACAACTCGACAATGCCTTTAAGGCTAAAATGACTAAGTAGACCGATTTGGTCTTTCAATAAATACATACAACTCAAACTCATTACATGTCCACGCAGGGGTCGAGTACAACACACTCCCGCATAACGGGAAAGAATACCACAATGGAAAATAAACTATAACTATACCAATGACCTCATACGGATCCTCGTGTGATTAGTATCGTTCATCTTTCATCATCCTCCGTGCCGACCACGTGTTATGCTCCCAAACCCGAATGCAAAAACAGACATCCACCCCCGAATACTCGGGGTTAGCAAAACTCCACTGTTTTGCTAGTGCAAGAACAAAGTGCAAATACGAGCCATACCATTCACATTTCACGAATAACAATAACAGAATCCTCAAAATCTAAACGTAACGAAAAGTACTTCCCGAGGCATGAGTTTGATAAACATTCCTCAAAACCGAAAGATCACCGATAAAGGGGAAACCATTTATAAAACAGTTTTAAAGATGCCATCGAGAGTTTTAATAGAAAATAATTTGCAAGAAAGCCACTCAATCAACACAAACGAGTCTTCACAATTAATTCCACGGGATTCTCGACCCAAAATCAAATAATATCGGCACGAGATCAAACATCTCAACATCACACGGGGTTCTCGACCCAAACCCAAATAATATCAACACGAGATCAATCATCTCAACATTCCACAGGGTCCTCGACCCAAAACACAGAATAGCACCACAATACCATCAAAGGTACAATCTCTCATTCGACATATCCTGCTCAAGACCCCCGATTAATTAACCCTCGGAGATTTCGTCAAACCTCCTTGGTTAATTAACCCTGATACCAACGCTTTAAAAACAAGTTGAAACAAGCTTTCAAAAACACGAATCGCGGTCTATATCAAGACAAACATTTAAAAGTGAGTTGAAAGAATTTGAGATACGAACATCGTTCGGTAACGGGTCTTAGCTATCACTCAAATACCCGTAACCAATAAGCTCGCCGGGCGCCTCCTTGCGCACTGTGTGCGGCGTTCACTTCCATCATGTTGGCCGCTCATTGAACATGTCACCGCACCGGCGTCACTCCCGCAAGAGCCGCCCCTTGCGCGCGCATTAGGTAACACCGGCGTTCACCACCCATATGGAGCCGCACATTGCGGATACACCGTGCCGGAGTGCACGCCCCGCCCTCGGAGGTTCCCGGATACGACGTTTCTCACAACAAGTATCCACATTATCACAAACATCAAGCACACAATCAATCGTTGTAACAATTATCAAATCGATTCACCAATTCACATAATTCATCCGTCACCCACGACCACGAATAAATAACAACACGCACGTCAACCATAACGCGACGGAAATAAGCAATACTCGTACACACGCATTATCAAGCGCAACATCAACATCAATTATATCTAAAGGATTCATGTAATCACTTACAACCCACACAATTTACAAAACACACGCGCGTTTTGAAAGTAAGCCTTAACGAGGCTAGCCGAATCCTTTGAAAACTCATTTCAAACAAATAAACAAACACACCAAGATGATCACCAATTATCATATCCACAAAACAAGAATGGTATGGACAAGGTACTTGCCTCGATACCACGAGCACGGAACCACGAACGGATACGGCTCAACGGAAAGCTTCGGCGCCCGATGTTAACGAAAAGGAAGACGACGAGCGGAAGGGTTCAACACGGTTTCTTCACAAGAAACTCGACCCTAACAACAATATAATCAATAAATCATCGATCATACGAGGAAGGATAATCGTAGAACGCCCAAAAACCCCTCTAAGACATTTTATCGAACACCTTCAAGGCGTCGATAAAATACTCAATAAAACGACAAATCCGTGGCGATCCAACCGTGGAATAACAAGAAATTAGATATAATATATCTTAACAATCATAAATCCATCAATATTCTGAGTTAAAACGAATTAACGGACAAATCGAACAAAATCCCCAAAACTATATTTTAGGAAAACTTGCCTTGATTCGGTCGATCGGAGCAAGTTATGGAAGGATTAATCGATGTTATGAACCTCCAAACTCCATGGATATGTTGTTAAACAACATGGCTTCAAGCTTAGAACACGCCCAGCTGCGGAAGAGGAGAAGAAGAAGGTGAAAAATGGCAAGAAAAACGTCTGCAGGGCCTTTTATAGGCTTGACAGACTCGACCGTGTCCGCCTGACACGGTCGTGGCGCGCAGTTGACCGGCAGGGACTCGACCGTGTCCTGCTAGACATGGTCGCGGCGCGGAGGGGCCTTCCGAAAGTGACCCGTCCGACAGCGACTCGGCACGACTCGACCGTGTCCTGGAACACGGTCGGGCGTGTCGGCAGTCGGTTCCGGCATTTCCAGACGAGTACGGCACGGGCCGTGTCGGACGACACGGTCGGGTCCTGAGACAGAAACTTCCGGCATTTCCAGACGAGTACGGCACGGGCCGTGTCGGACGACACGGTCGAGTTCGGCCGGCAGTGATCGGCCAATAACGAGCGGGTGAGCTAAAACGACCATAACTCTCTCGTCCGGACTCCGATTGACTCACCGTTCGAACCATTGGAAAGCTAACTCGATGCTCTATAATATTGCAAAGATTTAGAATTTTTTTGGAGTTACCAAAAATTAATGGCGACTTTACACAGTCGAATTCCCACGTGAAAAAGTCGATTACGGACACGGAACTCAACAAAACGACACCGAAACGAACTCGGATGACAAAAAGTGCAGAATTAATCATTCTCGAAATGACGAAAGGTCATGAGCGAGTCGTCAAAACGGACTTCCGCCGAAAAAAGAAAATTACCGAAATTCGAAATTGCGGATATTACAACATATATGGTATCAGAGCTTAGGTTTGCGAAAAACCTAGGCCGTTGGGTTAAGTCCATGTCTTGTGTAAGTCGCGCGCATTAGAGTTGTGATTAGTATCGTGATTCCGACATCATCTTCCGGCAATCTGTGATGGTAAGCCTCCCGATCGTAAGTCCCCTTATATACGTATTTGATTATATTGTGCTAATGTGTTTAATGTGAACTAGGGACTGAAACTTGTTGGTGATATTATTGTTTTAGGATATAACATGCGTATGCGGTCCGAGCAAAAATGGTTATGTAATATGCTTCGGAATTCGAGCATATTTATCTGTTTCTACACTTTATGGGAATAAATTTATGAGTGTTAATTTTATCCGCTGCGTGAGTATTATGAGATGGCTTTTGGTATCTTGCAAGCCGAGTTTTGATATTTTGGTCTTGCACGTTTTGATAGTATTCTTATGACGGTATTTGATATCTTTATAAATGACTTTAGTAAGTATTTGAGAATATTACTGACATCGGCCTTTTTGGCAATTTGAATATTTTTTTTAAAATGATTTTTAGCCTGGTGGGTTCCGGCACGGGGCCCACGACGCTGTAGTATCATGAATATTTTAAAGTGGTGCTTTGAAATTTTCTAACATTATGAAAAGCCATGATTTAATGTCGTCATGTTAAATGGTCACGTATCTCGGTGGAAAATTCTTTCGAATAAACATTTTGGTAGAAGAGGAAAGATTTTCAAAATTGTGGTATTTGGGAATCTAACACTTTTGAAATATTTCAAATTAGTTACAATTCAATTTTGAATTTTTTTTCTTTTATACATTACTCGAAAATAATTTTTAGAGTCGTTAGATAAACTTCCTCTTCCGAAATAAAAGACAGTATTTATGACTCTTGGGCGCAACGTAACTAGCCCTCTTTTCCAAAAATTTGTTTTCATTAAGTGCATACATATAATGATCGTCCTCGTCGAAGGGCTCGAAATTGACTTCATAAAACTTTACGCTTTACGTTATTCTATAGATGTTAACTAAACCTTGTGTTGATAATTGTGGTATACTGTGCAACTGATTATTTGATAACGCTGAACGGTACTATCTGTATTAGTATGTCGAGCCTTGGCGGACGTAAGTGTGATGACGGAAGTGGAAGCGACAAGGTGGTTCGTACGACAACTATTCATGCTACAGTGAAGGAGTATCAAGATCAAACGATATCCTATGAAATATCCTCAGTGATCGAGCCCACGAGCGAAGCAAAGAGACCGAGGACATCGGGAAAATTTTAAGGCTCCCAAACCCCCATGTCGTTTGAACGTATCGTCTTCGCGGTCGAGGGTGAGCGCTGGGAATCCCAAGCCAGCATCGGTGACTCTCGGTAAGATGAGAAGGTGCTTCAACTGCAATCGTCAGGGGCATGATCGTGCAAATTGTCCCTCTCCACTCTTGACTTGTTACCGGTGCGGGTGTGAAGGTCATCGGGAGAAACACTGCGAGAGAGTTTCCGAATTGGCAAGGAAAGTTGCCCTTTCGGCAAGTAGAGCGAACGATCGGGGAGTGCCCCAAAACCCTATGTCTCCTTCTGGAGAGCCTAGCACATCAGGATGAAGATTTTACGCTATGTCTTTTTTTTCAAGAATCGTGACTTCGATCGTATTTCGTTTCATTACTTTACGTTTCCAACTCTTATTGTTCTAAGTTTTGGGATCATAATGTCCTCTTAGTATGGGGGAATGTATTACCCATACTCTTCTTAGTATTTTCGGTATGGGATGACTTTCGTTGTTGGAAATTCATCTGTGAACCTTTCGACCATTTTAAACTGCCTTGTACTTGCTAGGTCAGTTCATCGTATTTCTGGAACCTTGCACTCGCGCTTTGCTCGTGATGATTTGGGGCTGAGCAAGTAGTTATTTCCTTGATTGTTCCGCCGCTCTCTATTTTAAGTTTCGGGACGAAACTTATTTTAAGGGGGGTAGAATGTAATATCCGAGATTTTTATTCTGATTTATTCGAATTTTTCTTTTTCTTAGACCGGAAATTTCTCGGTTTTCGAGCATTGGTATTATTTTTCTCGACAATCGATTTTGTGTTTATGGCCATAGGTGGTGATTTGTTGTATATTAATTTCATTTCGGATCGATGTTGTTGTCCGCGAGCGTTTCGTCGTGTTCGTTCCGTGCGTTTTTAGGAATCGAGTCGTCAGGCCACGACAGCCGGGCACTGGCCGGACGGTTGCGGGAACTGCACGGATCTTTGCGCTGCCGGACAGTTGCGGCAGGGACCGGCCTAGCGTACGCTACGGCCGGACAGCTGCGCGCGCTAACCCGCAGGAGTAGCGCACGCCACTGCCGGGAGGTAACGCACGCTAATCGGCCGGGCAGTCTAGGCAGTAGGGTCTGGAATTCGGCCAGACCAGCAGGTAGCGCACGCTACAGCCGGACAGATGCGCGCGCTAACTCAGCGAGCTAGCGCACGCTACTGCGCTCGGCCGCGCCACGCTACGTGGCGGACAGATTAGTCGATGGGTCTGGGCGGGCGATTGCGCATGCTTCGCCGATGTCTTGCGCCGCGCTTATCGGACCCGGCCAAGATTCGAACGGCGGCCGATAGCGCACGCTACCCGGACAACCTAGCGCACGCTAGTCAGTTGCCAGTATATATATGACCGAGCAGCCCTGTTTTCACCCATTTTTCACTTCCCTTCCTTCATGTCCGCGGCTGGATCTTTTGAGAGATAGGAGGCATGTTATTGAACAACAAATCCACGAAGATCCTGAGTCTATGTCATTGATCGATCAATCCATAACATCCTTCAATCGACCTAATCAAGGTTAGTTTTTCCTAAAATCCAAACTTTGGGAAATTTGGGGATCTTGGTAGATTTCGTCCGTTTGAGCCTTATGAACTTAAATGACTGATGGATAATTGTAGATTAAGTTGTATTCTATCATTTTCATCATCTTTCCACGGTTTTACCATTTCCGATTCGTCGATTATATGAACTTCCGTTTGACGCCTTCAAGGTGTCTGGGGAAATGCCGCAGAGAGGAATTTGGTCGTTTTGTGATGTTTTTCCTCGTATGATTGATTGTTTATTTGATGATAGGATATTAGGGATGATTTCCCTACAAAAATCTGGTGTTGAGCCCTTCCGATCGTTGTTTTCATTGGAGTTCCGGATTTTGCCAACCGACCGTACTTTCAGAGTATCCGCGAGAGATTACCAAGGCAAGTACCTTGATATACGAATTGTAACTGCGTGAAATCATCGTTGTCGAAGTATATGAATTTATACGGATATATATATATATATATATGTGTGTATATATATATAGAGAGAGAGAGAGAGAGATTTATATATATTTATATGTTAAATATATGTATGTATATACGTATATTGATATATATGCCTATGTCGGTGAACGACGAGTGGTGAATGCTAACACTAGTTGACGTACTCAACTTGGATTGATGGATGAACTATAGTTATTCATATAATATAGTAAGGTTATATGTATATATATATATATATATATATATATATATATCTATATATATTCGGTTGAGTCGCAATATAAGGATATATGTGTAGCGTTGGTTGGTTGTGCCGAAGGCTTATTGTGTTGGGTCTTGATTGATAACGTGCGTGTTATTGTTTATGGTGTGGTTATGGACTGGCGGATAAATTGTGTGAATTGGTGTATTGATTTGATAATTGTTGAAATGATTGATTGTGTACTTGATGTTTGTAATAATGTGAATACTTGTTGTGAGAGACGTCGTATCCGAGAACCTCTGAGGGCGGGGTGTGTACTCCCGTACGCTGGCCGCAATGTGCGGCTCCATATGTTTGGTGAACACCGGTGTTACCTAATGCGCGTGCAAGGCGGCTCATAGGAGTGATCGCCGGCGCGGTGACATGTTCAAGGGCGACCAACATAGTGGAGTGAACGCCGGTGCACAGTGTGTAAGGAGGCGCTGGCGAGCTTATTGGTAATGGATATTCGAGTGATAGCTAAGACCCCGTTACCGAACAATCCTCGTATTTCAAAGTTCTTTCAACTCTTTTCAAATACTGGTCTCGATATAGACTGTGATTCGTGTTTTTGAAAGCTTGTTTCAAATTGTTTTTAAAACATTGGTATCAGGGTTAATTAACCAAAGATGTTTGACGAAATCTCCGAGGGTTAATTAATCAAGGGTCTTGAGCAGGAATTGTCGAATGAGAGGCTGTGCCTTTGATTGTATTGTGATGATTATTCTGTGCATTGGGTCGAGGACCCCGAATAACGTTGTAATGGTTTTCTTGCAAATTGTTTTCTACATGTTGGGTCGAGGATCCGAGAGTTTTTGAAGTATTTTCTAAAAGTATTCCCATTTGATTTTCAAAACCCCATGATGGCCTGAGTCAATAATAATTTTTTCAAACTTTCTTATCAAAATACTTTTCCTTTTATAAAAAGGGATTTTTCTGACTCCTTGGGCTCGTTTAAAGTTTCATTGGTGTTATGTTCCGTACAGAGAATATAACTATGTGATTATCTTTCACTTTGTGTATGTGATGCTATTCTGTGTGGACTATGGGAATGTGCGGTTTGTGTTAAGGCTTCACGACTGTTGAGATTTGTGTTGTTATTATTCGTATATCTTGTATATTATGTACTTGCACGAGCAAAATTCCAGTTTGCTAACCCCCGAGTTTTCGGGGGGTGGGTGCCTGTTATGCGCTCAGGTTTTGGCATCTCGGGAGCAGTCACAGGATTGGCTTGGAAGGAGATGGAGGACAATGATACTAATCACGCCAGAGTCAGAGTCTTTTCTTTTGTTTCAGTTTGGTCGGTATTTCTCTGTCGTTCGAGTTTTCACCCTTGCATGGGTGTAGTCTTCATTTATTAAATTGAGTTGTCATTCTTTTCGGTGTTCAAGCTTATTATTGTCATTGTAATCTGAATGTCGTTATTTTCTGAATTGGTTAATGACCTTGTCGGTCTGCTTTTTATTTAATTTTGACCCCGGTCGGTCAATCATTGAGTAGTCTTTTGGAGTTTAGCCTGGTAGATCCTTGTGATAAGGGTCTACGACGTGTGACATTCCCGGTCGTATTCTGGGGGTGTTACAAGATGGCTTCAGGAGGTGGCGAAGATGCACCCACTGAAATTCGGTGGTTTTTCTCAGACACCGACTTGAGATCACTGGTTGAGAGAACTGGAGAAAGTATTTGTCGGGATTAACTGCCTAGATGACCGGAGAGCCCCCATTGCCTAGTATTTTGTAATAGGAGAAGAGTCCGAGTGGTGGGAAGCCATCCGACCTGTTGATCATGATGCCAATTAGGGAGAGTTCAAACTTATGATGGAAGTTCAGTATTGCCATCGCCCGGTGAGAGAAGCTAAGGTCCGAGATTTTTTCTCTGTAGAGCCTTCGGATGTGCAGGTGGCTCAGGTGATTAATACATTTAATCAATAGATGCGTTTGTTCGACACCTAGTTAGAACCGATGCAGAAATGATGATTCACTTTGATATGAGAATGAAGATAGAGATACAGAGGTACATGTTAGGTTTTGAATTCACCACTCTCCGCCAGTATCAAGACAAAGCTCTGGCATATGAAATAAAAGAAGCAGCTATGGAAAAGTTCTCTGAGTCCAAGAAGCAGAAAGTCTCTGGTAGTTTCACAGAGCACAAGAGTAGTGGGCCCCGCAAAGCCCAGTCATCCTTTCATTCATTCAAGAGGCCTCCTCATCCATCCAAAGGTGGAAAGAACTCCAGAGCAGTATCAACAATGGCCGACGCAACCAGTAAATGTTTTAAATGTGGTCGAACAGGACACTATCGACGTGATTGCTCACTCCCTGCCGTGACGTGTTATGATTGTGGATGAGAAGGACATCGTGCAGTATTCTATGAAGAGGCTTCAAAATATTTTGGAGCTCGTAATTCACAGCAAGTCCACGAAAGAGGCGAGCGTCCCTCAGACGCAACATAGTGTTTAGCCACCCCAAAATTTCGGCTGAGGTAGAGGCAGAGGACAGTACGATCAAAGAGAATCATCAAGTTCTGGATCCGCTCCTCCACACCTTTGTGAGATTAGGAGGGCAGACGATCAGAATGCAACTATCGCATCAGGTACCATTCAAATCCTTTCGCAACCAGTAGTGTTTTGTTCGATACAAGAGATACACATTCGTTTATATCATTGTCTTGTGTTAATCTCTTGAACATTTCTTGTTTTCATGAATGTGAGCCTTATATTGTGGGTTTACCGAGTGGGGAAAGAATTGTGGGGAACTTAAAAACTAGAGATTTTCCTGTATCAATTGGAGGCAAAGAGTGGCCTTCAAATCTGATTGTGGTAGAGATACAAGGAGATGATATGATTCTTCGAGATGATTGGCTTAACCGATATGGAGCTATTGTAAACTATTGGAAGAGGAATATCTCAATGATAGCCTAAGATGGTTCCGAATTATTATTCGAGGTAAGGAGACCAGAAAGCTCAGGAAAAGTGATCAAAGCTATGAAATCCATCAAACTGCTAAAGTAGGGATGTACCGGGTATTGGTGTTATGCGATGAAGAAAGAGGAAGGAAGCGTAGAGCTTTCATCTATTCCTGTTGTGAATGATTTTCTGGACGTGTTCCCTGACGAATTACCGGGACTACCTCCACAATGAGATGTAGAGTTTACCATCGAGCTAAAACCAGGAGCTACACTGATTTCTAAGGCGCCGTATCGTATGGCACCTACTGAGATGTATGAATTGAAAAAGCAACTGGAATAATTGGTGGACAAAGGTTATATTCAGCCAAGTGTTTCACCCTGGGGTGCACCACTCCTTTTTGTTCGAAAGAAAGATGGATGTCTTCGATTGTGTATAGACTATCGGGAGCTGAACAAGATGACAATCAAGATCAAGTACCCGTTGCCATGGATTGATGATTTGTTCGACCAGTTGCAAGGAGCGACAGTATTTTCCAAGATCTATTTGAGATCGGGATATCATGAGTTGAGGATTAAGGAATTCGATGTCCCGAAGTCAGCATTCAAAACTCGTTATGGACACTATGAGTTTGTAGGGATGCCGTTTGGACTCACTAATGCGCCTGCGGTGTTTATGCAGTTAATGAATCGAGTGTTCATAGAATATTTGGGCAAATTCGTAGTTGTGTTTATTGATGATATTTTGGTTTATTCCAAGAGTCCGGAAGAACATGCGCAACAATTACGGATCGTTTTGAACCTCTTGAGAAGTGAGCAGTTATATGCCAAACTTTCTAAGTGTGAATTCTGGCTAAAGAAAGTGATGTTCCTCGGTCACGTGGCGTCAGCGGAAGGGGTCTGTGTAGATCCCCAAAAAGTCGAGACAATTTTGGAATGGAAGTCTCCTAAGAACGTGAAGGAAGTCAGAAGTTTCTTAGGACTTGCTGGGTATTATCGTCGGTTCGTGGAAGGGTTTTCCAAAATTACCCATCCACTTACTCGATTGCTGCAGAAAACCCAAAAGTTTCAATGGAACGATATGTGTCAGGCGAGTTTTGATGAATTGAAGAAGAGATTGACGACGGCACCAATTTTAGCACTACCACAAGGAACTCAAGGATTCATAGTTTATAGTGACACTTCAAATCAAGATCTTGGGTGTGTACTGATGCAGAATGAGAAGGTGATCGCCTACGCTTCACCGCAGTTGAAACCATATGAAGTAAATTATCCAACTCATGATTTGGAGCTGGCAGTTGTTTTCGCCTTGAAGATATAGAGACACTATCTGTATGGAACTCACTGTCAGATCTTCACAGATCACAAGAGTCTTAAATATATCTTTAGCCAGAAGGAGTTGAACATGCGGTAGAGGAGACAGATGGAATTGATTATGGACTATGATTTGGAGATTCTTTATCATCCAGGCAAAGCGAATATAGTAACTGATGCACTGAGCCGAAAAGCCGTTTCTATTAGAATGCTGGAAACGCTCACGTACCAGTTCAGCATTCAACGAGAGTTGATTCGTGAAGGAATTGAAGTATGGTTGTAAGGAGTCCAAGGGCAACTGTGTGTGATGGAATTAACTTCGTCGTTAATCGAAGAAATCAAATCTAGGCAATTGGATGATCCTTTGATGATTCAGTTACGTGATGAAGTGAGCAAGTGAAAGGCTCCAGGATTTGTAATTCATGAAGATGGAGTTTTGAGATTCCAAAGTCGACTTTGTGTTCCCGATGTTGATGTTTTGAAGCAGACCATCATGAAGGAAGCCCACATTATGTCCTATTCTATTCACCTAGGCACCAGTAAGATGTATAAGGATTTAAAACAGAAATTTTCGTGGGGCAACATGAAGAAAGATGTGGCAGAATATGTCTCGAAGTGTTTAACCTGTCATCAGGTTAAGATCGAACATTAGTGACCCGCCGAAATGTTGAAGCCACTTCCGATTCCTGAATGGAAGTGGGAAGATATATCAATGGACTTTATCACCAGTATGTCGAAGACCAGAACATGGATGAACATGATTTGGGTGATAGTTGATCGCCTAACCAAGTCGGCTCATTTTCTGGGCATTAAGGGTACTTGGGGACCAGAGAAGTTGGCACAAGTGTTTATTGCGGAGATATTCCGATTGCATGGTACACCAAATACCATTATTCCTGATCGAGATGGTCGCTTCACGTCACATTTTTGGAAAGCGGTTCACAGAGCCTTGGGAACCGAGCTGAACTTTAGCACAACTTATCATCCTCATACTGATAGACAATCCGAGAGGGCTATTCAGACAGTAGAAGACATGTTGAGAGCTTGTGCCTTAGATTAGTCGACTGATTGGGAAACTCATCTGCCGTTGATTGAATTCACTTACAATAATAGTTGGCATGCTTCTATTAAGATGGCACCTTTTGAAGCATTATATGGGAGAAGACGTAGATCACCCTTATGTTGGGATGATTCGTCTGATTTATTTGGGACGGAACTAGAACTGATAGTACAGACTCAAAAGAAGGTAGCTTTGATTCGTAAAAGGATGTTGACTGCCCAGAGTCGACAGAAGTCTTATGCAGACATGCGCCGTTGCCCGTTAGAATTTGGAATTGGGGATCACGTACTTTTAAAGGTTTCTCCTACTCGGGGGATTTTTCGCTTTGGAAGGAAGGGGAAGTTGAGTCCGAGATACATTGGACCATTCGAGGTTCTTGAAAGAGTTGGAGAGTTGGCGTACAGGTTGGCCTTGCCGCCAGCGCTGAGTCATGTTCATAATGTGTTTCATGTATCTCAGTTACGAAAGTACATACCAGATCCCAGTCATGTCATCGATTTTGGCGAGATCGAAGTAGATAATGATGGCATGTTCGAGGAGAAGCCAATCAAGATACTCGAGAGTCGAGTCAAATAATTGATAAATAAACTGATCACCTTGGTTAAAGTTCAATGGCCGCGACACGGAGTCGAAAAAACCACCTGGGAGACGGAGGATAGTATGTAGTTAAGATACCCAGAATTATTTTCATCTTAAGTTTCACGACGAAACTTCTTTTTATAGGGAGAGTATGTAATATCCGGATAATTGTTGGCTATTTTCATCTGTATTTGAACCTTGTAAAATTCGAATTTGTGGTATCAATAATCGAAGTGTGATTTGTCCCGTATTCGTACTCCAACATTCATGATCATATTAAGAAGAGTTTGCAAATTCATGCATGCAATTACGTCATAACGTACGCTAGCAAGTTAGCATAACGTACGTTAAAGAGTTGCGGATAGCGTACGCTATGGACGAAGAGTAGCGTACATAATGATAGTCAATGACAGACAAGTCTGGTGAGCACATGGGCCAGTTGGTGTTGGGGGTCCGGATAAGATTCCCGTGTGAACCTGGACGGCTTTTTAATAAAGCAGGTCAACGAGGGGCCACTAAGTATACTGGATACAGCTTGGAAAGTGTTTTAAACAACAAGTTGTACTGTTTTAAATCTGAGTGCATAGTGGAAGTCTTAAATACAGTAAGTTGCTGAGGATACAGCAACTCGGTGTGCAGTGTATACTTAAATAATCACAGTTAATAAAACAATAAAAAGCAGAAGGTAAATAACACAGTATTTAAAGTGGTTCGAGGTAAACCGCTCTACGTCCACTGGTCCTCGACACAGGAGTAAAAAATTTATTATAATTACTGCGTACACAACTACGTAATTATAACAACACTTAATCAATATATTGTTCACACAGATTGATATAAAGATCTTAGCTTTCAACCGTTCACACAGATTGGTTTGAGCTAACACTTTGACTGGCTTCTTCATACACAGTTCTGAAGCTTCGTCTTCTTCAATGCAAGTCCTTCACACACAGTTTGGGAGTAGCAAAGATTCCTCAGTCCACACATGGCTGATATAAGTCTGTTCAAAGATAGAACAGGGTCTGAACAACAGCTATGACTTTCTGGGCTTTTAAGCTGATGATATGTTGTTCAATGTTTGAGCACTGTATATCTCTTTTATCTGAATAGCAGAAAACTTGGGAGATATGTTTTGCTTTGAATATTTCTTGTAAGCTTGATCGTTTGTAAGTCGTTCAGTTGTGGATGATCTTCAAACTCTGGAGATATATATAGCCTTCTGAAATATATCTATTTGAAATATATCCGTTGAGCAAGATTCTGCGACAACTGATATTTGACAGAGATCTGGATATTGCGGGATTTGAAGATCTTCTGACTTACAGTATTTAAATACTTTATCCTTTAGTATTTAAATACTTCTTTATCAATGGGACTTGACTTCTAGCGAATACTGAAGATTCCTTCTTGTCCTGTTGAGAGCTGTATGGAGGGATCACTGATATTTCGAGACAGCTTCCATACTTTTGGCTTTGCGGGACTCTTTGCTGTATGATCAATATACTATATGGATGAGACTGCGAGAGGTCTTCGATACATGGTTTGATACTTGATCAGATTTTCGATACAGCTAGAGGCGGTATTCAGGATTTGGCATATTGTCAAAACATTCTGACAATATGATCGATACAGGGTTTGTTATCCAAGCAGCATCGATACAGGGATTTGTTATCCCAACAAGGCATAACGTACGTTAGATGTGGGTGATAACACGCGTTATGTTCATATGATTACATACGTAAAGGTTTTGGATAACGTACGTAAGAGAAGACCAGGAAAGAAACTATGAGCTATTGTCGGACTTTAACGTACACAAAGGATTTCGAATAGCGTACGTTAAGACTATAATGTACGTAAGACTTTGAGGCTAACATACGTAAAGTTTAGGACATTATAAATGAGACAGCACCCCATTTCACTTCACCTCGTTTTCTTTTGTTCCATGTCCAATTTCTGCAAACCCAGAGAGGCCTCCTGCAACATAAACATTGTTTTAGCATCTCCACTTAGTCATTGAAGTTGGGAAGCATCTGGGATTGGCACTCAAGCTTCTGGTGTTGGGTTTCACCAAGTGTTTCGTTGTTTCCTCTATATTAAGGTATGTTAATACTCTTCCAACCTCCAATTCTTGTTCTTAAGAATGCTATGAACATACTACTGAGACCATTGAGTTTGTTAATAACCTTTTAGGTTGTACACCATGTCTTAGAGACTTTGAAGTAATCATGTTTAGAACTTCTACGAGTAAGAACATTATAATCGAACCTTATTGATTTGACACATAGTATGTTGTTTCTGAGTTTTGTTGCATATTTTGGATGGTGATTTCGAATTATTTCTATACCAGTGACTTGTTAATATCATCACCTAGAATGGAGATATCCAAGAAGATGAATTTTAAGGGTTTCACTAAGATAATTCATGTTTAGTAAGAGGTGTTCTTCAAATGTAATTCCTTGTAGGGATTTTTTGAGATGATAATCTTCATATTGATAATTGGAACGAAATGTTTTTATTGTTAGCAATTATTCTGAACTTAAAACTTTGGCTAGAAGAATTGCTTGCGGAGGAACGAGAAACCGAGGAGTTGAACTAATTTAGAACTCAGTTGCATTGTGAAAAATCGAACCAAGCATTGAGTTGTTAATCAGAATTTGAGTATGGATTCGTGATGATTGAGTATCCCTGAGTTCGTAGAACGTCAGTATTTCCCCCCATGATGATCATTCGTTTTACGTATAGAATGGTATTAGTTTAGCTTAGTGTTTTGTAGGTAGTAAACCGTGAACTTGCCATAGATGGAGTGTTAACTCGGCCACGGATTAGAACGTTAGATGTTCGTACATTAGTTTTATTACGTGAATTGAGTTGTTGTTACTTCCTTTTGTAAGGTTCGAAGTTTGAGAACGGTTGATCGAAGGCAAGTACTTTAATTACACTTTATGAATTGATGTTATACATGTTGTTGTGCATATGTGTCGTTGTTGTATGTCCACCTCGTGTTGGTCCGACAGGATCATCTTGGGATCTATGCTAGCGTGCGCTGGATCATTGGACAGGTTTTTCCACCTCGTGTTGGTCCGACGAGATCATCTTGGGATCTATGCAGTGAACGCTGGATCATCGGAATTACCATGTGTATGTTGTATCATGTTATGTTGTATCAAGTTATGTATGGTATTGTGAGTCTTCTCGTGGTAGAGACTCGTTGTTATTGTTGTCATTAAGGATGTTGTTGGTATTCTTCGTGAGATATTGAATTATCTGTTGTTGTATAATTACGTACTTGTACTAGCATCGTTGTGCTAACCCCTTCGGGGGTGGACATTTGTTTTATGTTCAGGATACAGGAGGACGGGGAAGCAACCACTTGAGCTGCATGATGACGAGGGTGCGGAGTGATGTTATGGCCGGGATGGTTTGTCAGTTGCGTTTTGTTTTTAATATAGTACTCGAGTACATTGTCGTTTTGTTCTTCCTTTGAAATTTATATTCGGATGTTGGTCGATTTGTACTTTTCATACTCGTGATGTAATAATAATCTTTACAGTTGGTATTTAATAATATGGTTTTTAAATTCTTAGCCTAGTAAATCCTGACTTCAAGGATTTACGGCACTATAATAATCCTGAATATCTCGGGGTGTTACAATCACAAATGGACTAGCTTGTTTTGGAAAACTATTAACAATTACTGAAAAAGTGAGAAAATCTTACGATCACTACCTGTTGAATGGGACGGAACGGTTATGGCTATAATGGGGTCTAAAGATCTCAACACTCTCGATTTTAGTGCCCTCGTTGGTTCGCTAATAAACTATGAGATAGTTTTAAAATCTCGAAATGCCAAGCCAAAACCGAAGGAAAGAACGATAGCTTTGAAAGCCAAGATGTCGAAGAAAGAAGAAATCCCGTTAGATGAAGATAATGAAGAATCAGCATATTATGCCAAGAGCATAAATAAGTACCAAAACTTAATAAACCGGCGAAGAAGAGACATCAACTCGAGCAAGTCAAAGAAATTCGATAATAATTGTCGAGACTATGGAAAACCGGGCCACTTTGCTAAAAATTGTCTAGGCTCGACTTCCAAGGAGGAAATTCTTATAGCCACGTGGAGTGACGAAGAGGATGACGATGAATTTATTTAAAATAACCTCGCACTCAGGGCAAGGAGTTCATTCGACGAAAGCAACGTCGAAAGCCAGGTTAGTACATCGTCTCAAGACGAACTTGTTGAAGCATTCGAACTTTTACCTATCGATTTTCAAAATGCTTTAATTGATAATAAATCCCTCAAATCGAAAAATTAATTATTAGAAATCGAAATTTCCAAATTAAATGAAAAATGGAAATTTATAGAAACCGATCATACTAAATGTCTTGAAACAGAAAATAAATTAAAGGATGATATTTTGAAAGTTCAAACCGAACTTAAAAATTTAACGAATAAATTTTCGTGTGGTAATGACAAATTTGAACAATTACTTGTTAGGAATATGCCCTCTAATACCACACAGAGGATGAGAGAGTGAGAATATTGTATTGTTATTATGAATATTATATTAAATAAAGGCATTTATTATTTCTATATTATTGTATATCACAAATATTGTGATTTGGTATATAAAATAATAGTCTTTGTATTTGATAGAAAACATTCCATTCCTTATGGAGATAAGGAGATAGGCACTGGAAGTGTTTAGGGCTCGAATGCTTACTGGTTCGCAAGTCGATAAAACTTAACTGGGCAGTAAATTTAGACAAGATTTGTATAACGTGTACTTTGACATATAGAGTGTCTGTCTTCACTAAGGGTTAGTGTGAGCACACGTTATAGGTGTGCTAATGGGACTAGAATACTCGAACACGACTCACCTCGATCCGGTCACATGGATATCACTATGGGATTGTCAGTGACTGAATCAAAAGATTGTGATAGGTATATGTGTACCTTTGACTTGAGGTTTCAGTAGGAGATCTGCTTGTGACATTAAGTTAGTCATTATAGTAGTTTGATCCAATCGCCAGTTGGTGGGGTCAACCTCGAAATGCAACTTAGTGGGCAAGTAGCAGTCTCTATTGAATACCAAGATAGAATTCTTTCTCTTGTAAGTGAGCAGGTAAATGTCCTATACGGTTCATGGCAAATGAGATCATAAGTCTTTGGCCAAAGCAATTAGAGCTAGTTGTATCTGATACATAAGAGCTCGGTGATCTCAGTTTTTTTTTCCGGTTTGCATTAAACAAGTGCATAGAGTCAAGTTACAATAGGGTCTGACTTTACCGTGACCCTAATACTTGACTAGGACATATGATTGAAGGGTTTATACGTATACGGTATTCATGACATAATGGTTTTGAATGATCCGATCATTCATTCTTAGTTGGGTTACGGTACAGAGCACTAGACTGCCTAAGTGTTACCTGTACTCTTTAGTTCCTCCCATTGCCGACTAAGACGGACCTATGGAGTCGCGCACAAGGATATTTGATGGATAAAATATGTATTTATTATCTCTTCATTAATATTGGATATCTAATTTAATTCATTTGATAAATCATGCGATCTTGTGAATTGAAATTAAATACCGGGTGATTAATTAACTCATAAATAATTGGAAATATATTATTAAAATTTTGTATTTGATAAAATTAATTAATTGGATTAATTAATTAAGTATAAATATATTTGAGATAAAATGAAGTGTACTTAACGGACTAGACTCGCGGACGTCCGATACACGAACCGAGTGGCTAGGCTCGTTTCTTCTCAAAATGATGAGGCCACCCGACCTCCCTCCTTTATGATGCTTCCTTGTTTGTCTTGTTGTTGTGTGGGGTGTGCTTGACTTTTTTTCACATGTGGAAATAAGATGGCAAGATCATCATGATCTTAAAATAATGTCTCACCATGTTATAAGACAAGACAACACACACACACACATGACTACTACAATTCGGCCAAGGCAAGTGAAAGAGAAGAGAGAAAAACTTCATCTTGTTCATCTAAGTGAGAGAAAGAAGAAGAGAGAAGAGAAAATTGTAGGTCACAAGTCGTCCAGAAACAAGTCTAGAGGGGGGGGTGAATAGACTTGTTGAAACTCTTTAACTCTTTTTCTCGAAGAGTGAGTTTCTTCAGCTGATGATCAAACAAATGACTGGGAGTCGTTTGTTCTTGGATATGTGCGGAAGTCAGCTGATGACGAATATATATATTAACTTAATGAAACACTTTAACAATGGATGCAACAGTTAGAGTATGATGCAGTAAAACAGTAAATAACACAGGCGGTTATAGTGGTCTCAGAGGTGGGGTAATCCTCTACTAATCCACTTTTCTCCAAACCAGTTGGAGATGAATTCACTATAATTGTCAACCAGTGATAAAGATTACAGTGATTCACTACACACTACAACAGCTTCCAACCAGTGGAATTCCGTGCCGTTGTACACACTTGACTGCCTTGCACCTCTTGATCCTCGATCCTCGGATGCCTTTACAGTCTGCTACTTCAACCAGTGAAGTACCCCTTACTCAGGATTTAAAGACAAGAGTGTTTGTCTTCTCCAACTAAAGAGCTTCCTTGAATATGAACTTTTGGATCTGCTCTTTTTCTCGATGCTATATGATTGCTTAGGATTGCTTTGTTTGCTTTGATCGCTTATAGTATATGTTCGCACCGGTAGTTGCTCAGTTTCAAATCTCTGGATATATATAGATCACGATCTCTGAGCTTCTTCCTTGTAGCCGTTGCAAATCTGAACAAATCCGTCCGTTGGAGAGAGACTTCATTGTTTAATCTTTTCTGAACGTTGCAAGGCTGGATTCCCATTATTTAATTTCATCTTCCGACCGTTGTGATGACTTACGCATGTGAGCGCCGAATCTTTTGAATATAAAAGGATTAAAGTCTTCACGGTGGGTCGATGATTTAAATAAATCATATCTCTTGCGGAATCACTCCAATTTGTCTCTTCACGTTGCATGTGAGCTTTCCGTAATATTTGACTTTTCAAAGCATCTTGACGTGGACTTGGAGTACTAGGTCAGTAGTTGAGTAGGCGAAGTGCGGCTTACTTCTCTGCAGTAAGTCGTCTCAGATAATCTTGTTTGAGACTTGTGCAGTCGGGTGACTTCCCGAGGTTCCTCACTGATCTGGTCAAACTACTCGACAATTTTTAGTTGACCGTGGCTACTCGATTGGAGTCGGTGTACTTCTCGATAGACTAGACTGTACTTTAGTACTTAGCCGATTTTCACTTAACTTTGGCCTACGTAAGATACTCATTTGGTTCTTCTTTACACTTTGCCAATTTTATACTTAACACATTTTGGCCTATGGAAGATACTCATTTGGTTCTTCCTTACATTTCGCTAATTAATAAACATTTGATTTTAAATTAATGACATCATCAAAATCTAACAAGTATTCCTAACAAATTCCCCTATTTTGATGATGGCAAAACTCGGTAAGAAATCAAATGGCCAAGTCTCACTTAAGTGCAAGACAAAGCGAAATCGATCTAATATTGAGACAATGGAAAATTGTCATTCAACAATTTGTTCATAAAAGTTTTCGACTTATCATAGAAATTATACAAGAATGTTTAAGTACGTAAAATAAATTACAAGTAAGAAAATAATTAAAATCATCCGCCTCTTCCTCTGCCTCTTGAGCAGTGCTTGGCGAGTGCAGATGGTTTGGCTCCAATGGGTCTTACCTTGGTGGAGCAAGGCCATACTTCCTTTTCACCACTAGAGTGCGAAGTCCTGCTCCTCCTGCGATCTGAATTTGTTTTCAAAGGCGGACTCGCTTGATTTCCTCCTAGTTGTAGTTCATCAAGTTCACCATCCATGCGGATGGTGCTTCTTCACTCTACGAATTTAGGGATCATGGGAAAAGCTTTTGTTCTTTTGCATGCTTCTTTAGAATAGCCCAAAGCTTGGGATGAACTGCTTCCATCCAGTTGATGAAAATCTCCCGTGGGGAGAGTTTGTCATCTGAAGAAGTTCCCAGGACATAAAAGTCTCTCGATGAACTTCTTCCTAGCAAACTCCCCATATTTTAATAGCTTCAAGTGGGCGAAATCTTCCACATACCATAGCTCCGCACCTTCCCACTCAAGAGTAGGTTCAAGCCGCCTCTGGTCCTTCTGCGCTTCCCTTGGTGGTCGGCCTTGTCTTACGAATCTACGGGTTCCTTCCTCTTGTGCTAGATGGTCCTTCAAGCCGGGAACATCTTGCTTTTTCTTACTTCAATTCTCTCCCTTCCCCGAATCCTCTCTTCCCCCTTTTTGCCAAAGATCAATGAGGGTTGTTAATTGTTGCTCCATGCGGCTCATCCATCGGACATGCCAAAAGGCATTCTCATTGTTTGTAGGAGGAGGAGGCCGAGGATCTGTCTTTGCGGCAAGGTGTCAATCTTGGCATTTATCTGTTGAAGGTCGGGAGTGACTGTGTTGTGGCAATGACTCCCAATGGTGTCTCGACAATCGCTTGATCACTCGGTCATGTTGGGAGATAAGCGAGCCGATGGGGAGTGTTCTCCGATCCTTGACAAGGGAGCCACTCATTGCGGGCTCTGTCTGCGGCAGGAGGCCGAGATAGAGTCTTCTCTGGGGTGCCCGACCTTGAGTCCTCTGCCCGGCTCTGCATCTAGGTGGTGTACAGGGAGGCACAACAATCCTATCTGCAGCTTCGTTGGTAGGCTCTGGCTCCTTCTCTGGCTCCTTTTCTCTTTCTTCCTCTTTCCCTTCTTCTTCATCAGATTTCTCTTTTTCTTTCTCCTCATCTTTTTCTCTCTCTTCTCCAGATTTCTCTTTTTCTTTCTCCTCATCTTCTTCTTTTTCTTCTCCAGCCGCCACACCAGCTCCTCCTTCACCTCCATCAACATCATCATCATCATTATCATCCTTAGCATCATCTTTTTCCTTCTCTCCTTCATCATCATCATCATCCTCCTTACTTTCTTCTTCTTTTTCTTGCTCCACTTCTTCTCCTTCTTCTTCATCTTCCTCATCTTCCACTTCTTCTGTTTTTTCAATTTCCTCTGTCTCCTTTTCAACTGGTATGTTTTCTTCTTGTTCTTCTTTTGCTTCTTCATCCTCCTCAACTAAATTGACAATTTCATTCTTTTCATCAACTTCCTCTATCCTAATCTCCTTTTCTTCTTTCTCTTCCTCCTCTTCTCCAAAAGTACCATAAAAAATACTTAGCATTATAGAGTGGATAAAATGGTCCATGTTTGTCTCAAAGTGCGACATGAACCAGTTATCCTGGAGGAGTAAGGTTAAGTCTGACTCCTTGCAAAAATCAGTCAGAACATCCTCCGTGGCTTGGGGGTATTCCCAACCACTAGTTTCAATAAAAATTTGAAAAGGACATGGTTTTAAGAGTTTTCCACTCCTTAAAAATATTGACAAAAGAATGTTTTTCTGCTTGTGGCTTGACAAGCTGAAGTTGTTCTATGGAAAGATTAAAAGTGTTATTTTCCAAAAGATTGAATGAGTAATCTGCTTCAGGAATTGATATAACAAGACCTGCTTCCTCTTCTTCGGTCATGTATACAGGAGGAGTAATGACAGGTACAATTCTTGTTTGTGCACAGTGCGAGCAAGTCCAGGTGGTGGAGGCGAATCGGTGGTGGCATGATGTTCGTGTTCTCCTTCACCGAATGCAGCCTTCCTTGGCCTCTTTGGAGAGGGTTCGGTGATGACCGCAGTTGGAAGGTCCTTCGGGCCGGTCCCCTTCTCTTGAAACGGATGGCGATTGGAGTATCATCGGACTCATGCTCGGACTCATTGCGGTTCCGACCTCGGTGCAGTTGGTCCGAGTCTGATAGATCGTACCTTGGGCAATAGCTTGAGTCTGGTAAGTCCTTTAATATCTGGGCTGCCCTCCCAGTGACTCCAACCTTTTTCTTATCATGGTCCATGTGACCAAGCCTCTTGTTTGGGTGGAAAGGGTCAATGTTTCCCTTGGCCACTCCAGTCTGCTCCAAGAACCAACTAAGATGCGTTCCGAACGCCAACTTAGTCTTGAACTTCTTTTCTTCCTCGAGCCATTCGACCTTGTTCACTTCACGAACAAGTTGCCTGAAAATGTAATCGGCCCAATCTACTTCCTCTCGCTGAATTAGCGCACCCAACACCATGAACTTTGAGGATGATAGTTGGTCATAGCTTCCTGCCATTCCCATGACTATTTTATTTGTGATGTCCATAGCGACTCGGTAAACTCTTTTCAACTCATTTCTTTTCGCCGTAAACTTCAACTTCTCCGGGACATTTTCAAGCTTAATCGTCTTCCATGTTTCGGCGGGTGATTGTTTGAGTGCTTCGACCGCCAAACCGCGAGTTTTCATCCTGAATACAGAGCGAATCTTCTCTGTATCTATGGTGACTGGTACTCCACCGACCGTGCTCAGATCGATGTGAATCGTAAGCGTTGCGGTAAAATTCAACCACATCTTCCTTGAACAAGTGTTGAGGGTTGATTTCAAGAAACGGGTAGATTCCGTTCAGCTTCATCGCTCGGATTAAGTCGAGCATATCAAAGTCGTCTAGATTTGCTTCCAGTAATCCTTCGAAATCGACGACCATGGAAAAGATAACCTGGTCCTTCATCGTCTTTAAGTTTGCTCCACAATGGATGCCATTTCGCAAAAGATTTTAGGATTTAGTGTGTATTTTGCTCTGTAAATTTTTAGGGTTTCTGAAAGCGTAAAGAGGAAAGTGAAAGGGTTTTCTTCCTTATAAAGAAGATGAAGTGACGTTTGGATTAGTTTATTATAAGTTTAAACGGTGGTACGCCTTTTCATATTCTTTTGAATTTCAAATTTGAATCGGTGGCCCCATTTAAAATTTGACGGTTGATTCGATTGTACCGTAGAGGTTAATTAAATGGGCGTGTGACGCGTGTATTTAAAATTGCCACTTGGCTTATAAAATGTATTTTTAAATGCTATTCCTTAAGCCAAAATAATATTATAAATATGGCGAGATAAAATTGAAAATTAGAGATCGAGTTTAGAGAACTTAGGTAGTCCGATTCGTTATTTGTTGACCGCTCTGCTACAGTGAGTTTGACTTCTCGCCCGGTACTGCATGACTAAGTTGCTTCGACGGCCTTCGTCTTCTCGCCGCATCGGCTTAGGGTGATTTCGGGGGGTTCCTTCCTTCAACTTGCTTCAGAACTAGATTCCCAATCTAGTAATCCAAGATCTCTGCTCAGCTCTAGGAATCTCTCTTCTGGCAGGGGTTTGGTGAAGATGTCAGCTATTTGGTAATTTGTGCTGACTCTTTCAACTCTAACCCTTTTGTTAAGCACGTGGTCTCGAATGAAATGGTGCTTAACGTCAATGTGCTTTGTCCTTGAGTGCAAAACCGGATTGTTGGTTATTGCAATAGCACTATTGTTGTCACACCATATAGGAACTTCGTTGGCAATAATATTGTAGTCCCTTAATTGTTGTCTGATCCATAGGATCTCAGGCACAATGACTACCTGCAGACTAGGTATTCGACTCTGTAGTGGAGATAGAGTTAGAAACACACTTCTTGCTAAACCAGATATCGATCTGGTTCCTAGGAATTGACACGTTCCACTAGTGCTCTTCCTATTGATTTTGCATCGTGAAATCCGCATCGAGTATCCCGATAGCTCGAAGTTGTCATCCTTGGGGTACCATAGTCCAACATTAATGGTAGACTTTAGGTACTTAATTATTCTCTTGGCTGCATCTAGGTGTGATTGCTTCGGCTTGGACTGGAATCTTGTACAAACTCCAACTGCATATGATATGTCTGGCCTGCTTGCGCTAGGTACGAAGAGATCCGATGAGTCCTCTGTAGTGGGTTGAGTCAAGCGATATTCTGCCTCAAATGCGCATCCAGGTGAGTACTTGTGCTCATTGGAATTCTTGCAGGTTTGGCTGATTCCATTCCATATTCTTGATGAGATCTCGGGTATACTTTGCCTGGTTGATGAAAATTCCTTTTTCCCATCTGCTTAACTTGTAATCCGAGAAAGAAGTTAAGCTTTCCCATCATACTCATCTCGAATTCTCCTTGCATGAGGTTGGAGAATTTCTCACAAAGTTCTGGATTGGTTGACCCGAATATGATGTCATCCACATAAATCAACTATTAGAATGTGGCCTTCGTGCTCCACTCTAAATAGGGTCTTATCCACTTTTCCTTTGCAAAATCCATTTTTCTCAAGAAACACAGACAGTGTTTCATACCATGCTCTCGGTGCTTGCTTGAGTCCATACAGAGCTTTCAACACTTATAGACTTTGTCTCCTTTGACAAAACACAGGGTTGCTCTACATAGACTTCTTCTTCTAGGATTCCATTTAGAAACGCACTTTTCACATCCATTTGGTAGACTTCAAAATCCTTGAATGCGGCATATGCGAGGAATAGTCGATGGCTTCTAATCTTGCAACAGTGCATAAGTTTCATCAAAATCTATTCCCTCACACTGCATAACCTTTTGCTACGAGTCGCTTTATTCCTAACAACACTCCGTCTTCATCACTTTTGTTTTTATACACCCATTTGGTGCCAATAACTTTCTTGTGATCAGTGCATGCATTAGTTCCCAAACATTGTTTCTCTCCATCTGCTCCAATTCCTCTTGCATGGCATTAATCCATGAATAATCTTCCAAGGCTTGTTCACGTCTTGGGTTCAATTTGCGACATGAAACATGAGAACATCGCCATTCTATTTGGTAGAGTTGATGTCTTGTCTTGACTCCATCACCAACTTTCCGATAATTTACTTAATTGGATGATACTTGAGCCATTAGGGGATCTCGTCCTCTTCGGGTTTGTTCCCCTGTTGGATTGCTCGTGGTTATCTGCATCTGCTGGATTACAGTGCCTGTGGATCGGCTACCGCCTTGTCATCTGCAGACTTGGTTACGGGTGCGGATGAGTCTTTGTCGGCTCATTTAGGTCTTCTTGACAAGCTGGATCGGATAGGTTTGGTGATCTGTCGATCTGCATTGGGTCTTCATCGGTGATTGGGTCATCGGTGATCTGCAGGTGAGTCCACCATTCCAGTGTCATGTACAATGACTTCTTCAAGGGTTGCTGACTTGAGCTTGTTCTCAATTTGCTCAAGTTGTTTCCTGTACTCAACAGTAGATTCATCAAAAACATGGGGTGTTTCTTCCACAACTAAGGTTCTTTTGTTGAAAACTCTATATGCCTTGCTTCTTTGGGAATATCCCATAAATAGACCATCATCAGTTTTAGCATCAAAGGCATTTAGTTGTGTTTTACCGTTGTTGTGGATGAAACACTTACAACCAAAAACATGAAAGTAAGCAACAGTAGGAGTTCTATTATTCCAAACCTCATAGGGAGTTTTGCCATGTCTCCCTACTATCATACTCTGCTCGGGTGTGGCGGTGTGTTGATGACTTGACCCGAACCTTTTGGGTAGGTCCGCTTCGCAATCATGGACCTTCTTTGCTTCCTTCGGGTTCTGTTCCTTCTTTCGGCAACACCATTCTGGGGCGTCACAGCTGCAGAGAGCTCATCTTGGATCCCATTCGATCACAAATCGATTATCGCCTTGTTGAGAAACTCTCCTCCTCTATCCGATCTGATCTTGATTATGGAGAGGATTTCTCATTCGGATCCTTCTCGGCTCAGTAACTTGGTCAAGGTTTCACTTTTCTTGAATAGAAAAATGATCCAAGTGTACCTTGAATAATCATCTACAATCACAAGAGCATGCTTTACGCCGCTCAAAGTCCTTGGCTTGATAGGACCAAATAGATCCATGTGGAGTAGATCTAAGATCCTTGTTGTGAGCGTTGTAGGTGCGGCTTGAACGACGCCTTGGTACCTTTCCCTTCGACATGCATCACAGAGTGCTTCCTTCTTGAATGCTTCACTTGGAAGTCCTCTGACCAGCTTCCGAGAGCTAATCTTGTTGATGGCTTTGAAGTTCGTGTGACATAGTCTTTTGTGCCATGACCATCCATTCTCGGCTACGATCTTGGATAGAAAAGCAGAGTTAGGTGTTCCTGTGTTCCAATCAATCATGTATACATCTCTTCTTCGGAAACCTTGTAGCTTTATCTCTCCAGATAAGATGTCTATCACCATACACTTCAAGATGGTGAAGACTACTAGATTCTTCTCGTCGCAGAACTGGCTTATGCTCAGGAGGTTGTATTTGAGACCTTTGACATAATGGACTTTGGATATGACAATGTTTACTCGGTGCAGCTCTCCAAAGCCTTTTGTCTGTCCTCTAGAACTATCTCCAAAGGTTACATCGGGACCTCTTTCTTTGATATATTTGGTCAGCATCTTCTTGTTCCCGGTCATGTGCCTTGAGCATCCAGAGTCTACAAACCACTCTTCACCTCCAAAATTTGAGCTTGAGGAGATGTGGTTGTAGTCCTTCCACCTTTTCTGCAATTAAACAAGCAGAGATTTAGGTACCCAAATTTGTGTGGGTCCTTTGGGGTTAGTGGGTTTCCTGGAGAATTGATTTCTCCTTGGATTATAAGAATTATTATTATAACCCTTAAAAGGTGCCTGTGGTCGAGGTCTAAATCTCCTGGTTGGATTGTATACCGGATATTCCTCAAAATAGTGTGGGCCATTTCTAAATCTAGCCGAGACCATTTGTTAAACCTTTGTGGTCTCCACACTTGTTCGTTTTGGTAATTTGGATAACCTTGAGGTTTCCATCTGCCCCTCCCATTATGAAATCTATTTTTAGGGAGTTGTTGGTAATAGTGGGCATGTTATGCAAGGTCTTGCTTTTGCACAGGCCCTTTGCCTAGTCGCTGTCTAGGTGGGTATGCAGTGTAACCCGATTGCGGCTGAGACGTTTGACTTGTTACTGCTTTTGAAAAAGCGGTTTATGCACAGGCTCGTGATCGAGACCATTGTTTCTCCCTTGATGAAAGTGGTTTTAGAACTAGAGGAGTGTGGGGATCATATCCAAGGCCGATCTGGAATATAGTGGCCTCTTGTTAGTACACAATTCGTCCCGAGTTAACGACGCTTTCAGGAGGTTATTTCCTGCGCTGAGTTTTATTTATCATGCCCGACTTAGTAAACTCGGCTTTGGCATGAGCAAGTGCGGTGACTTTTCTTTAAGTAAAATATTTAGCCGGTCTATCTCAAATTGTATTGGCACTTGCACAGTTTTCAAAATCACCGTAGTTGTCTCAACCTTATTTAAATCTAGCCGAGTTTTTCAAAATCATTTTTCAATTGCCTATTCTCATCTTGCAACTTAGTCTTCTCTCACGATACTGACTTGATGTGCGATTTAAGTGTTTCAAAATCTTTGAATAATTGATTTACCGATTCATGTAAATCCATATCTTGCGACATGGTGAGCTATTATTAGAACCGGTAGGTTTAGAGGTTACCTCTTCATCACCCAAGTTTGCCATCGTGCAATCATATTCCTCGTCGTCATCGAAAAGAAACCGCCGCTTGATTCGACATGTTCTGGTCTTCTCCGATGAGAGCTTTTCTTGTCTTCCTTTCCGCCACCTCCTTTTGGTTTCATCCTTCTTGAGCTCGGGACAATCCATTTGGATGTGTCCTATCTTGTGTGATTGTAACATTCAACTTTCCACTTCCAAATTTCCGGTTTCTTAAGGATTCTCCTTGTAGTTTTTCTTATACTTGGAGTAGTTTTTCCCGGGTTCTTGAATCTTTGCATAATGAAAGCCATTTCCTCCTCAAAGTCTAGCGGATTTGTAGGTTTCACATCAGACAGGCTCTTAGCAGGGGACTCGGCTGCAAACGCGATTCCCTTCTCTGCAGGCTCAGTTGAGGATGAGCTTGGAAGCTCGAACTCATAAGCCTTTAGATCAGAGAAACGACTCCACGAATCTTTATCTTATTCAGGTCTTTGGACTCTCTCATAGCTACAGCCTTCATGCTCCATTCGGGATTGAGCGATCTGAGGACCTTGAGTGCCATTTCCCTGTTGCCATATGTTTTGCCCAGGGAGTTGATTTCATTGATAATTTCAGTGAACCTTGTGTCCACTTGGTCTATTGATTCTCCATTCTTCATTTTAAAGTTGTCAAACTTTTGGATAGCTATTGACAACTTGTTCTCCTTGATCAGCTCCGTTCCTTCACACATTAGAGCTAATGTGTCCCATATCTCTTTGGCATTCTTACAATTTTTGATCTTGACCATTGTGGATTTGTCAAGAGTTTGGTACAAAGACATCTCTGCCCATTGTCAAGATTGGCGCTTTCTCTCTTCGGGGTCACCGGTTCTCTTCTTAGGAATCTTTTCGGGCCTCCCACCGCGATTTCCTCGGGCGTGTTGTCCTTCTCGAAAATGAATGGACCATCTTCAATGATGCACCACATGTCGTCATGGATTGAAGATAAATGTGCCTGCATTCTTATCTTCCAGAGATCATACTCACAATCGAAAAGACAGGTGTCTAGAGTGCATGTGTTCCATTATAACGTGAGAGATAAGATATATATCTTAATATAGATCTGGTTCGTGAAAAAAAATGAACCAACCGCTCCGATACCACTTGTAGGTCACAAGTCGTCCAGAAACAAGTCTAGAGGGGGGGGGGGGGGTGAATAGACTTGTTGAAACTCTTTAACTCTTTTTCTCGAAGAGTGAGTTTCTTCAGCTGATGATCAAACAAATGACTGGGAGTCGTTTGTTCTTGGATATGTGCGGAAGTCAGCTGATGACGAATATATATTAACTTAATGAAACACTTTAACAATGGATGCAGCAGTTAGAGTATGATGCAGTAAAACAGTAAATAACACAGGCGGTTATAGTGGTCTCAGAGGTGGGGTAATCCTCTACTAATCCACTTTTCTCCAAACCAGTTGGAGATGAATTCACTATAATTGTCAACCAGTGATAAAGATTACAGTGATTCACTACACACTACAACAGCTTCCAACCAGTGGAATTCCGTGCCGTTGTACACACTTGACTGCCTTGCACCTCTTGATCCTCGATCCTCGGATGCCTTTACAGTCTGCTACTTCAACCAGTGAAGTACCCCTTACTCAGGATTTAAAGACAAGAGTGTTTGTCTTCTCCAACTAAAGAGCTTCCTTGAATATGAACTTTTGGATCTGCTCTTTTTCTCGATGCTATATGATTGCTTAGGATTGCTTTGTTTGCTTTGATCGCTTATAGTATATGTTCGCACCGGTAGTTGCTCGTTTCAAATCTCTGGATATATATAGATCACGATCTCTCGAGCTTCTTCCTTGTAGCCGTTGCAAATCAACAAATCCGTCCGTTGGAGAGAGACTTCATTGTTTAATCTTTTCGAACGTTGCAAGGCGGGATTCCCATTATTTAATTTCATCTTCCGACCGTTGTGATGACTTCGCATGTGAGCGCCGAATCTTTTGAATATAAAAGGATTAAAGTCTTCACGGTGGGTCGTGATGATTTAAATAAATCATATCTCTTGCGGGAATCACTCCAATTTGTCTCTTCACGTTGCATGTGAGCTTTCCGTAATATTTGACTTTTCAAAGCATGCCGACGTGGACTTGGAGTACTAGTCAGTAGTTGAGTAGATCAAGTGCGGCTTACTTCTCTGCAGTAAGTCGTCTCGGTATATCTTGTTTGAGACTTGTCAGTCGGGTGACTTCCCGAGGTTCCTCGGCTGCAGTCTGGTCAAACTACTCTGACAATTTTTAGTTGACTAGGGCTACTCTGATTGGAGTCGGCTGTACTTCTCTGATAGACTAGACTGTACTTTAGTACTTAGCCGATTTTCAGCCTAACTTTGGCCTACAGAAGATACTCATTTGGTTCTTCTTTACACTTTGCCAATTTTATACTTAACACATTTTGGCCTATGGAAGATACTCATTTGGTTCTTCCTTACATTTCGCCAATTAATAAACATTTGATTTTAAATTAATGACATCATCAAAATCTAACAAGTATTCCTAACAAAAATACTATATCAATTCGTAGCCGTGTTCTTTGATAACGAATTGATATAATATTTCTTCTGATCAATATTCGTCACGTGGTAACGTAGAGACACTCGGCATCTTCGGTGTTTTGATCATTCATCAAGCTACAATGAATTGGATTTGTGTTCGTGTTGGTGACCGGAAACGATCAAAGCTTGACTCGGAAATTTTTCTTCAAGAAGATATTATCAAAGGTCTACAAGGATAACACTTCTAAATCATATCTTCTTCCTTTTTGTAATATCCGTACTTTCTATTTTTAGTAATTTCTATTTTTGGTGTATGTTCGTTTCGGACGACTCGCTTGTTACTGTTTTGAAATTCTGAACCTATTTTGTTCTTGGAGTTTTTCTGTTTGGACGAGTTTCGAGGATGTTTTTGCATAATTTCATCTTGAATTATATCTTGTCGTATGTACGTTCGATTCTCGTAAAAATCGTTCGTTTTTGTTGTTTCTTGGTTTCCATAAGTTTGTATGGTTGAGTTGGTCGTGTTGAAACTTCGGTTTGTTAATCCGACGTCGTATCGTGATTTTCGGGCACTTGGGCCATTTTTGTAATTTCCCATAAGTTTAGGGAATTTCATTTTCCTTGTCGTATTACGGACTCTCCGGTGATCGGGGTTGTATTTTCTTTCAGCGCTCAACTCTGTCGTCTTGAATATTCCGTGTTCGTATTTCTGGATTCTGACCTTGCTTCTCATTTCGACTTCTTTTTGTACTGTCGGCAGTAGTGTACTGAGCAGTACTGGACTGCTGCCTGAGTAGCGCGCGCTACTCCTGGTTTACTTGCGCGCGCTATAGGTAAGTGGTTAGCGTACGCTAACTTGGAGTCAGTAGCGTGCGCTAACGATTTCAGCAGACTGGGCAGAAGGGTCAGTATTTCGGTACTGGACCAGATAACGTACGCTAATTCAGCGTTAACGCACGCTAATTCCTAACATTAGCGCACACTAATCATGCTAGCTTGCGTACGCTAACTGGAGGATAGTAGGCTGACTGCATTTCCACACCCCGTTAGCGCACGCTAATTCATGTGCGTAGCGTGCGCTAAGCCTGTTTAATATAAATAGGACAACAGCAGCCAACTTGGTCATTTTTCCATCATTACTTATTCTCTTCGGCTTTGAGCGATTCCAGATGAGGGTTAGGGCTGATTCGGACCAAATATCATCATCCATTACCATCCGTGCATTATTTGCGTGAATTCTTCAAGTTCTTAACATTTTCCACCATCCGAATCAAGGTAAGAATCCCTGAAACACTTGTTTTGAGATTTTGGGGAAATTTTGGGGATTTCTTGTGATTTGACTCTTTTAGTACGAATTATCATGGATTATTGCTAGACTCCGATTGTGTACTGGTAATCCTTCATTTTTATTGAGGATTTGTGGTTTTAAACTCCAAGTTTTCCATTGTTCGTCACTTATAATCGACGATACCCAACTTATGTTCGACAAATTGTTGCAGCGGGTAGAACTAGGATGTATTCCTACGTTTTCGTAGTTTTAAGATTGGTTGTTCATCGTTATTGTGTTAGGATCAGATTTGTGAAGATTATTCAGGCCAAAACCTTTCCATTCACCGTTTTCCTTCGCGTCGTATTAATCAGGCAAGTAAATGTATTACATTTCGTTATGTATGTTGCGTTTTCGAAATGAATGAAGAATTGTGGTTTTCGGGTGCGTGAGTTGTGTTCCTTCCACCCGGAGTGTCCGACGGGATGTCTGGGGGTCGATACTAAGGGGTACGGCCGCAGAAGTGGACTTGGGTGTGTATGTGGTTGAACTTCCACCCGGAGTGTCCGATGGGATGTCTGGGGGTCGATACTAAGGGGTACGGCCGCGGAAGTGGTATCCCACCCAGAGCGTTCGACGGGATGTCTGGGGGGTCGATACTAAGGGGTACGGCCACGGGATACCAATTGTGATTTTGTGATATCGTGATGATTGAAACTGATTTGATTGCCCATGTAGTATTCCGGAATATTTATGGCAAATGATTTCTGATTGAGATGATTGTGTAAAACCGTATTTGTATATAATGTTGTGTAATTGTGTACTTGCACTAGCTATTCGAATGCTAACCCCTTAAATGGGGGAAATGCGTCTTATGCATTTCAGGTACCGGGAGAGCTGAGGAGCAGGCACGGGATATGCACGCAAAGGATGTGTTGGCATGATTCTGAGGCTCGAGTCTTTAATTATGTTGAGTCATTTATATTGTTTGAGTATCGGAATTTGAATGGTTTTATTGTATTTGGTTAAAGTCCCCTGCGTGGGCAATGTCATGGTATTGACTTATATTTCATGTATGTCTATTAAAACATTTTGGCCGAGGCCACGGCCCCATTTTTACATTAATGATTGTGTCTTTGGGAATTTTTCTTGTACTGAATATGTGTCATGTGTTAGCCTAGTAGACCTCACGAGGGTTCTACGGCGTGTAATGTCCCATTTGAGAATTGGGGTGTTACATTTATGGTATCAGAGCCTAGGTTTTGAATACCTAGGCTGTCGGTTAGTTTTGGGTCTGTCAGTTGAGTCGTTTGAGTCAGTCGTTGAGCCTAATATCATCATGCTACCGTATTTTTGTGCAGCCCGTGGCTGTAGGTCTCCTCGAACTCTTATACTTCTGTAATTCGTTTTCTTACGTTGTTCGGAATTGTGAATTGTGATACCAACTCTGTAAATTATGAATCTTTCTGATCTTGTCCTTTTCGTATTTTCTTCAGTATGTTGAGAGGTCGCGGTAGACCAGCTAGGGGGCGTAGCCTAGGCCGTGGTGCTAATAACGAGGAAGGCTCACTTTCTCAGTCCTCTGCGGATTCGGCTTCTCATTCAGTGCCGTCGGGTAATAATGCCGACGTCGGGGCTACTGCCATACTTCATCAATTGGTAGCCCAGCTCACTCAGATAGCCCACGGTGGACGCCAAAATCCGCCCCCGACTCCAGAGGACGAAGCTAGTAAATGGCTTCAGATAGTAACTAAGATGCACCCCCCTCATTTCACTGGTTCTTCTGACTCCCTCGGTTGGGAGAATTGGCTCTTTCAGTTGGGCAGGACTTTTGATGCCGTAGCTTGTCCCGATGACAGGAGGGTACATATTGCTCAGTACCTCCTGGATAAGGAAGCTGTGGAATGGTGGGAGGCTGTGCGCCCAGAGACCGCCAGGCCACTTGGGAAGAATTCAAGGTTGCTATGGAAGCAGAATATTGTCCACCGCCAGTTAACGAG
Source organism: Orobanche coerulescens (assembly GCA_033398695.1). Lineage (NCBI taxonomy): Eukaryota > Viridiplantae > Streptophyta > Magnoliopsida > Lamiales > Orobanchaceae > Orobanche > Orobanche coerulescens. The sequence continues at coordinate 154,341,763 of CM065810.1, read as the reverse complement.
CGCAGAATTGTGGAGTTCTTCACCGCTACACCTCTGGATGTGCCTATTTCTCAGGCCATCATCACTTATAATCAGCAATTAGGATTTGTGAAAGATCAGGTGAGGACCGAGGTCGACAAGATCCGTTATTTTAATATGCGCATGAAACCGCATATCAGGCAGAGTATGGCACCGCTCATGTGTGTCACTTTAAAGGAGTATCAGGATCACGCTCTAGCGATCGATATGGCCACACCGGAATCAGAGTTGGGTACCGAGGCCAAGAAAAAGAAAATGGTTGGCAGTTTTTCATCCGGCAAGAGTGGCCGATTTTCGAGAGCACAGTCTGCCCCTACACCTGGGAAAAGGCCGTTTCATCAGGATGGGGGATCTTAGGGTAATTGTTCAGTCCAGTCCGTTGCTTCTGGTGGTAGGGTTTGTTTTAACTGCAACCAATATGAGCATTTGATGAAGGATTGCCCTTCTCCTCCAGTTACTTGCTTTACTTGCGGGCAGACCGGGCACCGAGCAGCACATTATGAGAGAGCCACCAGGGCTGCCAGAGCTCCGACTACCACCGTTGTTCAGAGAGAGCTCAGTATTGATCAGAAGACTCCAGTTACTTATGTTCCTCAGAGTTCGGGCCGCGGTAGGGGCCGGGGTCAGGCAGACCGCCGGGCTGCATCTAGTTCGGGCTTAGTCCACCCTCAGTTATATCAGATGAGGCGCACGGAGGTACCACTCAGATCCTTTCTCATCCAGTTTCGGTGCTTTTCGATTCGGGTGCTACTCATTCTTTTATTGCTTCGGATTGTGTGTATCGTATTGGTATTGATTGCTTGTTTGAGTGCGAACCATTCATAGCGGGTGCGCCTAGCGGGGATCGTATGGTTAGGCACTGGGAAGTTAGGGATTGTCCAGTGAGGATCGGGAGCCGAGATTGGCCCTCGAACCTTATTGTTATAGATCTTAAGGGTGAGGATTTGATCCTCGGGGATGATTGGTTGGATCGTCACGGTGCTATCATGAATTATCGGACTCGCACCATCTCGATAGTGGCTGAGGACGGCACCGAGCATACTCTCGTCGGTTGTAAACCGTGTAGATCGGGAAGTGTGATTAGCACCTTGAAGGCGATGAAACTTCTGAATCAGGGTTGTGTCGGCTATTGGTGTTACGCTTTGCAGGCGGAGGATGGTGGAGTCGACATGTCATCGATTACAGTTGTCAGCGAGTACCCCGACGTATTTCCAGATGACTTGCCGAGATTACCACCACAGCGAGAGGTTGAGTTTCCTATTGATCTTGAGCCGAATGCGTCTCCCGTTTCTCGAGCGCCATACCGTATGGCACCGTCGGAGATGTTAGAATTGAAGAAACAGTTGGGGGAATTGTTAGATAAAGGGTATATTCGACCGAGCGCATCACCGTGGGGTGCGCCCATACTTTTTGTTAAGAAGAAGGATGAATCGCTTCATTTATGCATCGACTATCGAGAATTAAACAAGTTGACCATCAAAAACAAATACCCTTTGCCCAGGATCGACGACTTGTTTGATCAGCTTTAGGGAGCGACAGTCTTTTCGAAGATTGATTTACGATCGGGCTACTACCAGTTGAGGATTCGGGACAGCGATATACCGAAAGCTACCTTTCGGACGAGATATGGCCATTACGAGTTTGTGGTTATGCCTTTCGGGCTAACCAATGCCCCATCAGTGTTCATGCAGTTAATGAACAAAGTTTTTATCGAGTATCTGGACAAGTTCGTAGTTGTCTTTATCGACGACATTCTTATCTATTCCCGGAGCCGAGAGGAGCATGCCTTAAATCTCCGGATTGTGTTGGACACCTTGAGAACTGAGCAATTGTATGCGAAGTTCTCTAAGTGTGAATTTTGGCTCAAGGAAGTGATGTTCCTCGGGCACGTGATTTCAATGGAGGGAGTTCGGGTAGATCCACAGAAGATAGAGGCGGTGATGGCTTGGGAACCGCCCAAGAATGTGAAGGAAGTGAGGAGTTTTCTGGGACTTGAAGGATATTATCGTAGATTCGTTGAGAGATTTTCTAAGACCGCTAGACCGCTCACTCAGTTACTCCAAAAAACTCAGAAGTTCGAGTGGACCGCAGACAGATAGGATAGTTTTGACGAGTTGAAGAGACGATTGACTACCGCACCCGTTTTAGCATTGCCTCAGGGGAACGAGGATTTCGTGGTGTATAGTGATGCTTCGGGCCTCGGGCTCAGATGTGTTTTGATGCAGAGAGACAGGGTGATTGCTTATGCGTCCCGCCAGTTGAAACCCTATGAGGTAAATTATCCCACGCATGATTTGGAGTTAGCTGCGGTCGTTTTCGCCTTAAAGATATGGAGGCATTATCTCTATGGGTCGTCGTGTAAGATTTTTACGGATCATAAGAGTCTGAAGTACATCTTCAGTCAGAAAGAGTTGAATATGAGGCAGCGTAGGTGGTTAGAGCTAATTAAAGATTACGACCTCGAGATACTTTATCATCCAAGTAAGGCTAACGTAGTGGCCGATGCGTTGAGCTGGAAACCGATGGCGTTACAGATGTTAGAGGTACTTACACCACAGAGCAGGATCCAGCGGGATTTAATTTGTCAGAATATCGAGGTTTGGGTTCAGAGAGTTCAGGGTCAGTTGTGTGCATTGGAGATCACTTCGTTCTTGACTGACGATATCAAGGCGAAACAGTATGATGATCCGTTTTTGGTCCAGTTGAGGGAGGATGTGAGAAAGGGGAAAGCCCCTGGATTTGTGGTTCAGGATGATGGCGTTTTGAGATTTCGCGGTAAACTATGTGTACCGAATGACATTGAGTTGAGGCAGAAGATTTTGAGTGAGGCTCATACTATGCCTTATTCCATACATCCTGGTACGAGCAAAATGTACAAGGATGTGAGGAGTAACTATTGGTGGAGCAATTTGAATACGGACGTTAGCGAGTTTGTGGCGAAGTGTTTGACCTGTCAGTAGGTTAAGATTGAACATCAGCGGCCCGCGGGGTTGCTATGACCACTTTCCATTCCAGAATGGAAGTGGGAAGACATCTCTATGGATTTCATTACCGGGATGCCTAGGACCCGGACTGGAATGAACATGATTTGGGTTATTGTCGATCGACTAACCAAATCAGCTCATTTCCTGGGTATTAAGGACACTTGGGGGCTGGAGAGGCTGGCATGAGTATTTATTGCAGAGATCGTGAGATTGCATGGGACTCTTAGAAGTATTATTTCAGATCGAGATGGCCGGTTTGTATCACATTTTTGGCAGGCTACTCATAGAGCTTTGGGGACTGAGTTGAGACTCAGTACGTCTTACCACCCTCAGACTGACGGACAGTCAAAGCGGACGATCCAGACGCTGGAGGATATGTTGAGAGCCTGTGCCTTAGATTGGAAGGATGATTCGGAGTCGCACTTGCCGTTGATCGAGTTCACGTACAACAAATAGTTGGCACGCCTCGATCAAAATGGCACCATTTGAGGCGTTGTATGGGAGGAGATGCAGATCGCCGTTGTGTTGGGACGACGCGTCTGAGTTGATTGGCACCGAGCCCGATATGGTAGTTGAGACGAGAGAGAAGATTGCTCTGATTCGCGATAGGTTGTTGATGGCCCAGAGTCGGCAGAAGTCTTATGCCGATACGCGTTGCCGGCCGTTAGAGTTTGAGGTGGGATATCATGTCTTGCTTAAGGTATCGCCGACACGGATAGTTTATCGTTTCGGTCGGAAAGGTAAATTTAGTCCAAGATATATTGGACCGTTCGAAATTTTAGAGAGAGTTGGAGAGCTTGCCTATCGGTTAGGCTTGCCGCCGTCCCTGAGTCACGTGCATAATGTATTTCATGTTTCCCAGCTTAGGAAGTACGTACCAGACCCTAGCCATATTATTGATTTTGGAGAGATCGAGTTGGGACCCGACATTACCATCGAGGAGAGGCCGATTCAGATTTTAGAGCGTCGGGTGAAGCAACTTCGACACAAAACCATCCCTTTGGTTAAAGTTCAATGGTCGAGGCATGAGTCCGAGGAAGCCACATGGGAGATGGAAGAGAGTATGCAGTCGAGATACCCCGAGTTATTCGCATTTTAAGTTTCGGGACGAAACTTATTTTTAGGGGGAGATAATGTAATATCCGTACTTTCTATTTTTAGTAATTTCTATTTTGGTGTATGTTCGTTTCGGACAACTCGCTTGTTACTGGTTTGAAATTCTGAACCTATTTTTTTCTTGGAGTTTTTCTGTTTGGACGAGTTTCGAGGATGTTTTTGCATAATTTCATCTTGAATTATATCTTGTCGTATATACGTTCGATACTCATAAAACTCGTTCGTTTTCGTTGTTTCTTGGTTTTCATAAGTTTGTATGGTTGAGTTGGTCGTGTTGAAACTTTCGGTTTGTTAATCCGACGTCGTATCGTGATTTTCGGGCACTTGGGTCATTTTTGTAATTTCCCATAAGTTTAGGGAATTTCATTTTCCTTGTTGTATTACGGACTCTCCGATGATCGGGGTTGTATTTTATTTCAGCGCTCAACTCTGTCGTCTTGAATATTCCGTGTTCGTATTTCAAGATTCTGACCTTGCTTCTCATTTCGACTTCTTTTTGTACTGTCGGCAGCAGTGTACTGAGCAGTACTGGACTGCTGCCTGAGTAGCGCGCGATACTCCTAGTTTACTTGCACGCGCTATCAATAAGTGGTTAGCGTACGCTAACTTGGAGTCAGTAGCGTGCGCTAATGATTTCAGCAGACTGGGCAGAAGGGTCGGTATTTCGGTACTGGACCAGATAGCGTACGCTAATTCAGCGTTAACGCACGCTAATTCCTAACTTTAGCGCACGCTAATCATGTTAGCTTGCGTATGCTAACTGGAGGACAGTAGGCTGACTGCATTTCCACACCCCGTTAGCGCACGCTAATTCATGTGCGTAGCGTGCGCTAAGCCTGTTTAATATAAATAGGACAACAACAGCCAACTTCGTCATTTTTCCATCATTACTTATTCTCTTCGGCTTTGAGCGATTCCAGACGAGGGTTAGGGCTGATTCGGACCAAATATCATCATTCATTACCATCCGTGCATTATTTGCGTGAATTTTTCAAATTCTTAACATTTTCCACCATCCGAATCAAGGTAAGAATCCCTGAAACACTTGTTTTGAGATTTTGGGGAAATTTTGGGGATTTCTTGTGATTTGACTCTTTTAGTCCGAATTATCATGGATTATTGCTAGACTCCGATTGTGTACTGGTAATCCTACATTTTTATTGAGGATTTGTGGTTTTAAACTCCAAGTTTTCCATTGTTCGTCACTTATAATCGACGATACCCAAGTTATGTTCGACAAATTGTTGCAGCGGGTAGAACTAGGATGTATTCCTACGTTTTCGTAGTTTTAAGATTGGTTGTCCATTGTTATTGTGTTAGGATCAGATTTGTGAAGATTATTCGGGCCAAAACCTTTCCGTTCACCATTTTCCTTCGCGTCGTATTAATCAGGCAAGTACATGTATTACATTTCATTATGTATGTTGCGTTTTCGGAATGAATGAAGAATTGTGGTTTTCGGGTGCGTGAGTTGTGTTCCTTCCACCCAGAGTGTCCGACGGGATGTCTGGGGGTCGATACTAAGGGGTACGGCCGCGGAAGTGGACTTGGGTGTGTGTGTGGTTGAACTTCCACCCGGAGTGTCCGACGGGATGTCTGGGGGTCGATACTAAGGGGTACGGCCGCGGAAGTGGTATCCCACCTGGAGCATTCGGCGGGATGTCTGGGGGTCGATACTAAGGGGTATGGCCACGGGATACCAGTTGTGATTTTGTGATATCGTGATGATTGAAACTGATTTGATTGCCCATGTTGTATTCCGGAATATTTATGGCAAATGATTTCTGATTGAGATGATTGTGTAAAACCGTATTTGTATATAATGTTGTGTAATTGTGTACTTGCACTAGCTATTCGAATGCTAACCCCTTAAATGGGGGAAATGCGTCTTATGCATTTCAGGTACCGGCAGAGCTGAGGAGCAGGCACGGGATATGCACGCAAAGGATGGGTTGGCATGATTATGAGGCTCGAGTCTTTAATTATGTTGAGTCATTTATATTGTTTGAGTATCGGAATTTGAATGGTTTTATTGTATTCGGTTAAAGTCCCCTGCATGGGCAATGACATGGTATTGACTTATATTTCACGTATGTCTATTAAAACGTTTTGGCCAAGGCCACGACCCCATTTTTATATTAGTGATTGTGTCTTTGGGATTTTTCTTGTACTGAATATGTGTCATGTGTTAGCCTAGTAGACCTCACGAGGGATCTACGGCGTGTAATGTCCCATTTGAGAATTGGGGTGTTACACTTTTTGTATTTGTTTATACGATGCTTGAACGATCCGTCTTGGGGTTTGGTTTTATCCGGTTTGACCGGTTTTATTTTCCGCCGCGTATCTCGTTTTTATTCACTGAATCTCAACAGTCGTATCAAAGCGAGGTCTGGCGATCGTATATACGATATTTAGCATTTGGAATGCTTGTTTTGATGTTCTTATGATTAGAAATCATAATCGTTTTAATCGTTGATTTTCAATTGTTCGTCTAAAAATTATTTTTTCATGATTTTATGTTACAATATAAATCTATTTTTCTTTTCAAAAACTGATTTAAATGTGTAATATAAAGATTATAAAAATATTATTTTTGGAGGACGAAAAAATGAGCCGAAAATGAGAACGGACCCGACAACTTGGAGCTGGTCGGGCGCTGCCGTACGGTCCCAGCAGTGGATGGCGATCCGGCAATGCGGTCCGGCCCTGCTGGGCAGCTTGCTGGGCAGTGTGCTGGGCAGCTCTCGGATTGTCCGACCGTGTGTTTTTCGACTCAATTTTTATATTTCGTTCGATAATTAATTTCCCACAATTTAAATTGGATTTAATTTAACTGAAATATAATTATGGTAATTTTATTTTTAAGAAAATTAATTAAATAAAATATTTATTTTGTATGGAACAAACTAAAATTAACAATTTCATGAATTAGTTGGATTAATTCTAATTGTTGGAGTAATTTTTGTTGATTAGATCAATATTTAGATTAATCATTTTTTCCATTTATTTTAACGTGAGTGTTGCATTAATTTTGAATGGGGATGTGGTTCATGGACCTCGTTTTGAATCGTTTGCTTTGTTCGATTGGGTTGTAGATGCCGTTTTGAGCATATTTATTTTACTAGAAAATTTATATAGGATGTAATTTTTCAAATGTAAAATTTATATGTAATGATGAAGATCGGAGGAGGATCCGCTCGAGGAGACGAAGATTCAAGACCGAAGACATGTAATTAGATTACGATGTTTTGTTATAAGAACGGTCCATGAACTGCATGTTGTTAGTTTTAGGTTGTGTATGTTTTCATATTGTATGACAAACAAACAAACTGACATACCATGCTTATAAACGGATTAATGTGCAAAGTGTAACATATAATCGCGTTTAACTCCCGCTTACAAACACTAAGTTATAAAGGTTACGAGGTTTCCTGCCCTTCGTCAAACTCATAGAAAAATTAAAATCTAAACTGAAATATTATTCTTCCGAGTATATCGGGGTAATTTTTTTAGGGAAGGTTGATAAATTCCTAGAGTGCATTATATGCCTTTAGTTGTGACAAATCAAACCCCTAGAAACCATATAGGTTGTCGGGTAAGATTCAATTGTCAGACTAATAGGAGTTGACGGTTTAAACTTAGATAGTTCAGCGAGCCATAGAAACCGAATGGGTTGAGGGCAAGTGAACTAGGGGTAAAAGAAGATCGAATCATCCATTAGATGGGTTGGTATTAGACACCACTTTATAAAAAATGATAGAATAGAAACCGTATGGGTTGCCCTCTATTAAACTTTGTAAAGAACTCGATCACCACTAAGAAGTCAACTGTGACTTCCGGATTTCACATGGGAGTGTGTTGGGTACAAGATCAGATATTTGTACCATGTTGCGGAAGCGTAAATAATAAGTGCGGAAATTAAAGCACACATAGATTTATAGAGGTTCGGCTATTAACGAAGCCTATGTCCTCCATCGTTATCTTTTTCAATAGGTTAAAGAAACACCTTCGCACCTCTCTTCTATCGGTCGAGGGATAACCGTTACAATCACGTCTTCTATTGGTCCGTGATAAACCACTCGTACTTGTCTTTGTGTCGGTCCAAGTTAAACCGTTTTCCATTTCGTAGAGCAAGGAATCAACCTCTCTAGCTTTCTATCGGTACTAGATAAACCTCACGAAGATAGCGATTGCGATTATAACAATGCCGGATCCTTGATTCTAATAACACCGAATCCAATCGTATCTTTTCTTTTACTTCTCGTGTATAATGTTGAATGTATAAACACTCAAACTAACAATATAAGCACAATATTACAATAACAATAATAACAATATGAATAGCTGATTAATGTAACTCTTGCTTGAAGTTGTTGTAGTGAATCAATACCATAGGCATGGTATTTATAGCTTTCTTTATCAAACTAGCCGTTAGCCATCTGTGACTTCATTACGGCCGCTATCAGCATTTCATTACGTACGCTACATAGATTACGTACGTTAGCTTGCATAGTTTACGTACATTAACACTGCCCAGATTCAGACCAGTAGCATTCGCCTTGAACATTACGTACGTTAATATATTTCCATTACGTACGTTAGGGTTACGTCATTGCTGACGTTATATATCCGTTGCCACCTTTCTGACTTTGACTCCTCCAACGTTCATCTTGTTTGAACTAATATTACGTACATTAATATATAACCTTTACGTACATTAAGTCAATTCCATTACGTACGTTATGCTTTAATCATAGCGTACGCTATGCTAGTCCAGAACACCTTTTTGCAACTTCGTTTTCTTCGATTTTTGCTTCACCTCTTCATTGTTTTGTTTTGTTTAGCAACTTTAATCATCAAAATATTATTAATTCATGTATGGAACAAAATGTTCCAACAATCTTCCCCTTTTTGATGATTACAAAATAACACTTCGTCAATGGGATTTACCTGCAAAAATACAGGTATATGTATATGTATATAGACCAAAATTTTCCAGTTTGTCCGTTTCATTAGTTTCTTCTCCCATTTCTTTTCTTTTCTTTTTCTTTTCGAATTTTTAAATTTTCATCATCTTTTCGACATCTCCTCATTTTTCTTTTCAACTTCATCTTTTTGACTTTTCTTCGATTTTCTCGCCCTTTCAAGGTTAATCCCATTTTTTCTTTTCTCCTTTCTCCTTTCTCCTTTCTTCTCCCCCTTTTTGTTTTCATCAAAAAGTGTAATAAAAACGGGAAAAAAATATGTGATACCAATTTATGATAAATAAAAGGGTATAAACTCCTCCTGAAAATATTGTTTCACTTTTTTAAAAAATATTACTCCCCCTGAGTAGAATAAAAAATCAATTTTGGATTCAACCGATAGTTGGTTTTTGTTTCGAAATATGGACAATGTTAGGAACAATGGTTCCTTTTAGAATCCAAATCTTTTTTATTTTTATTGTCCGTCTTGGGCTTTTGCAACTAGAAATGTTGTGCCCAAATTTTAAATATTTTTCACATCGGGGTATTTTTAAATTTATGGATTCATTTTTAGAACGTGGTTTGAATCCCAACCTCTCTTTATTTAAAGTATATTTTTGAACACCAAGCATAGTTTCAAATTTCTCGTTTCCGAGAGAAAATTTCTTCATTAAAGTTTTTAGCTTGGCTTGAATTTTAGCAAGATCGTCCTTTAGAATATTTTCGTTTTCAATGCATTTAGAATGATCGGTTTCGACAACTTTTCTCTTTTCAATAATTTTGGAATTTTCAATTTCCAGAGTTTTAATTTTAGATTTGAGGAATTTTATCTCGGATAAAGCACTTTGAAAATTGGTATGTAATAACTCAAATGCTTCAAATAACTCATCACGAGAGGATGTACTTACTTGACTTTCGACGTCGCTATCATCGAATGAACTCTGGGACATGAGAGCGAGATTATTTTGATTGATAAATTCATCATCTTCGTTTTCATCGCTCCAAGTTGCCACGAGAACCTCCTTCTTGGGTTTAGCTCGGCAATGCTTGGAAAAGTGGTCTGGTTTACCACATAATCGACAAGAATTGTGGAATTTCTTCCATTCGGACGAGATGTCTTTCTTCCTCCGGTTTAATAAGGTTTGAAACTTATTAATATTCTTGGCATAATATGCCAATTCTTCATCGCTTTCGTCCACCGGAATTTCTTCTTTCTTTCTTGAGATTTTAGCCTTCATGGCTAACGATCCTTCCTTCGGTTTTGGCTTGGTATTCCGAGATTATAGAATAATCTCGTAGTTGATAAGAGAACAACGAGAGCACTAAAATCAAGATTATTTAAATCTTTAGATTTCATTATTACCGCCACCGTACCGTCCCATTCTCGAGGTAGGGATTGGAGAATTTTCTTGACTTTCTCACTACTCGAAAGTGGTTTATCAAAACATGCTAATCCATTTGTGATGACCGAAAAACGGTCGAGCATAATCGTGATGGATTAATTGTCCTTCATTTGGAATAATTCATAATCGTGAAGGAGCATGTTTATTTTCGTCTCCTTGACTTTAGACGTTCCTTCGTGTGTTACCTCAAGCATTTTCCAAATTTATTTGGCACTATCACACGAGGATATCCGGTTGTGTTCTTTCGAATTTAATGCGTAGTATAATAATTGCGTGGCTTTGCAATTATAGTGGTCGTTTTTGCAATCCGCATCATCATACTCTTCAAATGTTTTGAGAGTTCCGTTTGAGTTTGTCGGAATTTTGGGACCAAGACAAATGACTTTCCATAGCATGATATCGTAAGCTCGGATGAAAATAGACATTTTCTTCTTCCAAGTCATGAAGTTGGATCCATCGAAAAATGGAGGACGGTTAAGAGCAAGGCCTTCGACTGGAGCAAATTGGAATGCCATTTCGGATCTTTTCTCCTCGGATGTTAAGCCGCGTATTGGAGTACTGCTCCGATACCAATTGTTGGGTACAAGATCTGATATTTGCGCCGTGTTGCGGAAGCATAAATAATAAGTGCGGAAATTCACAGATTTATAGAGGTTTGGCTATTAACGAAGCCTACGTCCTCTCTCGTTATCTTTTTCAATAGGTTAAATAAAAACCTTCGCACCTCTCTTTAATCGGTCGAGGGATAACTGTTACAATCACGTCTTCTATTGGTCCGTGATAAACCACTCGTACTTGTCTTTGTGTCGGTCCAAGTTAAACCATTTTCCATTTCGTAGGACAAGGAATCAACCTCTCTAGCTTTCTATCGATACTAGATAAACCTCACGAAGATAGCGATTGCGATTCTAACAATGCCGGATCCTTGATCCTAATAACACCGAATCCAATCGTATCTTTTCTTTTACCTCTCGTGTATAATGTTGAATGTATAAACACTCAAACTAATAATATAAGCACAATATTACAACAACAATAATATCAATATGAATAGCTGATCAATGTATCTCGCGCTTGAAGTTGTTGTAGTGAATCAATACCATAGGCATGGTATTTATAGCTTTCTTCATCAAACTAGCCGTTAGCCATCTGTGACTTCATTACGGCCGCTATCAGCATTTCATTACGCACGCTACATAGATTACGTACGTTAGCTTGCATAGTTTACGTACGTTAACACTGCCCAGATTCAGACCAGTAGCATTCCTCTTGAACATTACGTACGTTAATATATTTCCATTACGTACGTTACGGTTACATCATTGCTGACATCTTATATTCGTTGCCACCTTTCTGACTTTGACTCCTCCAACGTTCATCTTGTTTGAACTAATATTACGTACATTAATATATAACCTTTACGTACGTTAAGTCAATTCCACTACGTACGTTATGCTTTAATCATAGCGTACATTATGCTAGTCCAGAACACCTTTTTGCAGCTTCGTCTCTTCGATGCTTGCTTCGCCTCTTCGTTGTTTTGTTTTGTTTAGCAACTTTAATCATCAAAACATTATTAATTGATGTATGGAACAAAATGTTCCAACTGAGTGTGCAAATGCCGATAAAATAGTGGGATCCGAGTTATGAATAAAGAAAGTCCTTAAATTCTTTACTCAGATCATAATTAAACAATCACTAACGAATCTTAAATTATTCTATGCAATTAACAAAATCTCTCAAAATGTCAATGAATCCACTCGCTATACTACTTTAAAAGAACGTCCTGACTGGTCCGAACTATGTAGACTGGCTTTGGAGCCTGAGGATTTTCCTCACTATGGAAATGCTGGGATATGTCTCGGAGACGGACATCCCAGCGGCTCCTTCAAGAACCCGAGCCAATCAGGAAGAAGTCGATGCCCATGAGAAATGGGTATAACACGACGTAAGAGTGTGTGGGTACATGTTAGGCTCAATGAAAAATGAGATTCAATGTGCCCATTAAAAGATGACATCTTCGAGAGCCATCTTAGCGCACCTGGCTGAGCTATAGGGAGAGCATAGTCGAACTGCTAGATATGAGATATCAAAACAATTATTCGGCGCTAGGATGAAGGAAGAAGAGAGGGTTGGAGACCATGTCCTCAAGATGATATCGATTATTGAGAGATTAGAAGCTCTTGATTTTCAGATGCATGCATCTCTCCGAACTGACCTTATCCTGCAGTCACTTCCTGACTCCTTTTCTCAATTTGTCATGAATTTCAACTGTAATGAGATTGCATGTAACTTAGCTGGGCTAATGAACAAACTGACGACTGCCCAGTCTCAGATGAAGACAAAAGGAAAGGAAGCTGCACTTGTGATTTCTTCTGGGACTTGGAAGTCCAAGAATAAGAAGAAAAAGAACAAAAAGCAGTTAGGTCCAATAGCCAAGATCGATAAGGGAAAGGGCAAAGCCCCAATGGTTCAAAAGAGCAAGGGGGCAAGAAAACAGATGTATGCCTCAACTGCGGTGAGCTAGGGGCCACTGGAAGAGGTACTGTCTAAAACATGACTATAATGTGCCTTCAGGTACGGAACTACTGGTTTTGGAAACAAATTGTTCTATAACTGTATATTATACTTCTTGGATACTTGATTCTGGTGCGAGTTCTTACATTTGTACAATGAATTGGGATCTGGAATGAAGTAGGAAGCTGGATTCAAGAGAGGTGATGGTCACCGTTGGAAGTGGACATAGTGTCGAGGCTTCTGATATTGGATCCCTTATGTTGAATTTAGAATCTGATCTTATTCTTACTTTAGATGATGTACTTGTTTTTCCCAAGGGGCATAAAGATATTGAATTAATTCCGGTCATGGACCGAAAGGGATTTCACTTCTTTATTGGAGATGGGTCATGTTGAATTTATTTTAGAAATAAATTGGTTGGTACTGCTATATTATTAAATGGTTTATACCATTTGAATCTAAAGAACAAAACAACTGTGAACACTATAACTAGGAAGCGTGGTAGGGATAAAACAAACCAAGCACTTAAGTGGCATTTTAGACTTGGTCATATTGGTCAGACCAAGTTCATAAAATGGAGAAAGATGGAATTACGGGTTCATTGGGATCGGATCCCTATCCAACTTGTGAATCTTGCCTTCAAGGCAAAATGACTAAGTTACCCTTCACAGGGACTTTTGAAAGAGCTGCTAAAAAACTTGGATTGATCCATACCGACGTCTGTGGCCCTTTTAATGTAGCACGAGATGGTTTTCAGTATTTCATTACATTCACTGATGACCATACTAGGTATGTGTTCGTGTACATAATGAAACATAAGTCTGAAGCTTTGATAAATTCAAAGAGTTTAAAGCCCTAGTTGAAAATCAAACAGGTAATCGTGTTAAGACTCTTCGGTCAGACAGAGGAGGTGTGTACATGAGTACCGAGTTTGATGAGTTCTTAAAACAACTAGGACTAGTGTCATAATTCACTCCTCCAGCTACTCCACAATTAAATGGTGTATTAGAAAGCAGGAACCGAACCTTGTTGGGCATGGTTCGCTCCATGCTTAACTATACTGATCTACCAATTTATCTGTGGGGTAACGCTCTCCTTACTGCTGTGCATATTTTGAACATATGTCCTTCCAAATCCGTTCCTAAGAATCCACATGCGATTTGTAGTGGTAGGAAACCAAGTCTTAATCACATTAGGATTTGGGGATGCCCTGCTTATGTCAAGAAGACTAAAGTAGAAAAATTGGAAGCTAGGTCTGTGAAAGGTCGTTTCATAGGATATCCAGGGGATTCCATGGGATATCTATTCTACATGCATGAAGATCATAGGATCATTGTTGCTTTACAAGCAAACTTCATGGAAGATGAGTTCATTCAGGAAGGAGGCGCAGGTAGAAATATTTCTTTGGAAGAAATCAAAGAAACACCAGATAAGACACCTGTGCAAGATATTAAAACCGAAACTTCTAAAATACAAACACAACCTCGCAAGTCTAGTAGAATTTCTCAATTACCCGAGAGATATGGCTATTTGCATCAAGAGGAACTAGGTGTCCATGAGATGACAGAAAGTAGTCAAGAGAATGATCCTTCTACATACGACCAAGCGATGGTAGATGTTGACTCCGCCAAAGTGGCAAGAAGCTATGGAAGCTGAGATAGACTCAATGCATGCTAATCGGGTCTGGACTTTAGTAGATTATCCTAAAGGCATAGTGCCTATTGGAAACAAATGGATCTATAAAAGAAAGACTGGTGGACATGGCAAGGTTGATACCTATAAGGCCAGGCTTGTGGCAAAGGGTTATTCCCAAAGAGAAGGAATCGATTACTTCGATACCTTCTCGCCTGTAGCTATGATTAAGTCTATTCGCATGATGTTTGCCATAGCAGTCCACTTAGATTATGAAATATGGAAAATGGATGTGAAAATGGCATTCCTTAATGGATTCCTAGAGGAGGAGATTTACATGGAACAGCCTAAGGGATTCATATCTCAAAACAATATTTATAAAGTATGCAAACTTCAGCGTGCCATTTATGGACTGAAGCAAGCTTCACAAAGTTGGATTCTTTATTTTAACGAGACAGTCAAAGTGTTCTCAATGAAATAGGGCCCCTGTATTTACAAGAAGGTTAGTGGGAGCAAAATTACGTGCTTAATACTATATGTAGATGACATTCTACTTATAGGAAATGATGTAGGAATTTCAATCTGTGAAAGCTTGGCTCTCTAAATAGTTCTCAATGAAAGACATGGGAGAAGCTACCTATATTTTGGGTATTCGCCTCTACCGGGATAGAGCGAAAAGAACGTTAGGTCTTTCCCAAGCCCTCTAAATAAAAAATATCCTGAAGCGATTTAGGATGGAAGATTCTAAGAGAGGGTTCCTACCTACGAAACATGGTGCAAAACTTTCGTTAGAGATGTGTCCTCAAAGTGAGGAACACAGAAAGGAAATGAGTAAGGTACCCTATTCTTTGGCAGTAGGTAGCCTCATGTATGCTATGATTTGCACTAGACCGGACATTGCCTATACTGTGAGCGTAGTAAGTCAGTTTCAGTGAAATCCAGGGCAGGAACATTGGACTGCTGTGTGTAATATCCGCAATTTTGATTTCCGGTAATTTCATTTTCCGGCGGAGGTCCATTTCGACGACTCGCTTATGACCGTTTCGTCATTCTGGGAATATTTTATTCTGCACTTTTTGTCATTTGAGTTCGTTTCGGTATCGTTTTGTTGACCATTTTCCGCACTTGAGCTCGATTCTCGCGAATCTCATCCGAAACTGTTGTTTCGAGTTTCTCGTAAGTTCATTTAACGTTATTGTTCATGTTGTAAGACTTGGTTTGGTGTTTCGATCGTGTACCATGTATTTCGGACGTTTTGGGCCATTTTCGTAATTTCCTAAAGTTTGGGGTAATTACTTTCGTTGTCGAATGTCGAGCCCTCGGGTGGTCGTAATCGTGTGTTCTCTTAGTGTTCGGATTCGTCTTTGCGAGTACTTAGTAATCGTGTTTTCGGTTTACATTCAGGTCAGAGTTTCGGGATTTTTCGGACCGTCGGATCGACCGAGTCCTGGCTGGCCAGACCTGGCCGAGTAATGGCCGTAATGGCCCTGCAGTAATAGACGTAAGGCCTGTTACGTACGTAACAGCCGGCCGATTACATACATAACATGTCGGTAGATTTAGTACAGAGATTTCGGCCTTGGCCGATTACGTACGTAGGCCTTGGCCGATTACGTACGTAAGCGGTCGGCCAGGGTTGGCTATTTAAAGGCCTGGACCGAGTCACATCCGGCATTTTTCAATCTTCTTCATTCCTTCCGCGATTTTTCACCATAGATTGATGGATTTGAGTAAGAACATCATGTAGCAATATATTTTGGAAGTTGGATTCGTGTTTAACATCATCTTCCGCCCGGATCGAAGGTAAGAACACCTAAACCCTTGTTTTTGGGAAATTTTGAGGTTTCTCGATGTTTTGGCCGATTTGATTCGTTTTAGTTCAGATTGTTGTTAGAACTTGATTGTATACTCGAAATCATTCATAACCCTTGAAGTTTTGTAGAACAAATTCGAGTATTTCTCCGTTAAACGATTAAATTGGACTATGCCCTCAAAGTGTCCGATAAAATGCTTCAATGGGTAGAACTTGGGTAGATATATATGTTTTTGTAGAATTGTGATTTAATTGATATCGTTGTGACTTAGGGACAAAATTCTTGTGAAGAAATCGATTCGGAACCCTTCCGTTTGTTGTATTCTTCGGGGTCCGAGCTTCCCGTTCGAACCGTGTTCTTCGGAGTATTCGGTAGCGGTTATTAAGGGAAGTATTTTACTATAGGAATTGTGTCTTGTGAATACGGACGTTGTGTTATGGTTATGATGAATTGATTTATCCTAGCAAATATGCTTCGTATGAATTGAATTTTTATGAACGATTGACGGTAATGACGATACCTTCACTTAGTTAACATCTTGGAATTGTGTTGGATGTGCAAATCATCTAAGTTTGTGCTGGGCGTGGTTGGTCATTGTTGAGTTGTTGTGATGATTATGATGTGTGTGTTGTCTTGGTTTACATACTTGATTATGCACCTCAGTGTAATGTGGAATGGCTTGACATTTGATGATTATGAATTGTGTCGTGTCGATGTGTGTGTGTTCCAGGTAGGGTCTGACGAGGCCTCTGGAGTTCGGTACATGATGTGTACGAACAAAGTGTGTGATCCAGGTAGGGTCTGACGAGGCCTCTGGAGTCCGGTACATGACGTGTACGGACAAGGTGTGTGATCCAAGTAGGGTCTGACGAGGCCTCTGGAGTTCGGTACATGATGTGTACGAACGATGTTTGTGTCCGGGTAGGGTCCGTCGAGGCCTCCGGAGTTCGGTACATGATGTGTACGAACAGTGTGTGCGGTCCGGGTAAGGTCCGTCGAGGCCTCCGGAGTTCGGTACATGATGTGTACGAACAATGATCGTGTTATAGTGCTTGTTTGGGTAAAATTTTAAATATGGGTCTCGGACTCATAATGATATCTTATCTAGTGTGTTTTGAATCGAGAATCGGGCCAAGGCCCTAATGTTTTCGAAAAGGTTTTGTAAATTGGGACTCGAGGTCCAAAAGAATTTCTGCTTTAAAAATCCTCGAGATGATGTGTTCCTTTTCAAATATCTCTTGCTTGAGTTCGAAATTCTAAAACTTCTCGGGAACTTTTTGATAATAGATTTCCGTATTAAATTTGTAGTTGCTATTTACTTGTTGCATTTCGTATCGTATTATACTTGCACTAGTAAAACAGTGGAGTTTTACTAACCCCCGAGTAATCGGGGGGTGGATGTCTGTTTTGCGTCCAGGTACATGCAGGTTCAAGGGAGCAGTCACAGGATTGGCACAAGAGGATGACGAGCTGTGATACTAATCAAGAGTAGAGAGTTGGTAGAGTTTGGTTGTATTGTTAGAGTTGATTTCAGTCTTCCGCTGTATTGTGTTTCGACCCCTGTGTGGGTAGTCAGTTCTGTTGATGGAGTTGCGTGACCTCATCGGTCTGTGTATTCATGTGTAAGTGACCTTAACGGTCTGTATTATTATATTGTTTGACCCTGGCCGGGCAAGCATTTGGTTGTTTATGGATATTTAGCCTGGTAGATCATTGTGGAAAGGGTCTACGGCGTGTAATATTCCCATACGGTTTTGGGGGTGTTACATTTATGGTATCGGAGCTTAGGTTGCGGAAACCTAGGCTGTCGGGTCGAGTCGAGTCGTGATTTGTTGAGTAATGTGTTGTCTTGTCGTTCGAGTCGTCATGTGACAAGTTGAGTTGTGCGTAGTCACAACGCGTTGGATATGTTGTCGGATGAGATGAGTATCGTGGGCGACCGTCATCTCCATGCGGCCTGTGGACGTAAGTCTCCTCTTTTATGCATAATATCTGTGTTCATGATTTCATTTATGTGTGATATTTGTGGTGCATAATTTTATTTACACTGTGTTGTGTAATGAAGTTGTATTCGATACTTGGATACGCTGTACGTGTATAGAACTGGACGTATTGATGTTTGGCCCTTGAACTGTAATACCCGTACTTTTTATTGACTGTTTGACCTTGACGTTCTTATTTTGTCGCTCTGTAAACGCTTGGAGATGTTGTTGATATTGTTATTGAGTTTCGTATCTTGTTTGGGTCTTGATCGTGTTGTTTAGACCTTGCGGAAGTGTTCTGGGCCAGAGAAATAGCGCACGCTAGGCCTAGGCTAACGCACGCTAATTCTGCTTGAATAGCGCGCGCTAAGGGACCATTCAGGTCAGAACCAGTAACTCGGACTGCTCTCTGGACTGGCGGATTAACGCACGCTAGGAGTTTGTTAGCGCGCACTATTCGTGGTTAGTAGCGCACGCTAACATCCGTCCGTAGTGCAGGCTAACGGGCTGGTCGGCAGAGGCAGTGAGGTTACCAGGTTTTCTGGACTATCAGGTAGCGTACGCTAGGATTCGGCTAGCGCACGCTAAAGTCGTTGCATAACGCACGCTAAGCCATAGCGGTAGCGCACACTAAGGTTTGAGCAGGGCAGAGACTGTAGGTTCTGGACTCCAGTACTGGATGCCACTTTTTGGGCTAGCGCATGCTAGAGATAGGCGATTAGCGCACGCTAACGGAGCCGGCAGAAGCAACTGGACTACCCAGTGACTTCGCTAGCGCACGCTAATGAAGGAGGCGTAGCGTGCGCTGGACTGGGCAGATATATATAGGACAGTTGACTTCCTTTTCGTCATTTTTCATCTTCCTCACTCCTTTTCGACGGGATTAGCTCGGGAGAGACGATTTCGGGCGTTTGGAAGCGATCTTCCTTCTAGCGACAACATATTTTGGTGGAAAACAAGGATTTCACAACATCTAATCCATCTTACCGTCCGAATCAAGGTAAAAATCCTTAGAACCCTACTTTTTGGGAATTTTGGGGCTTTTCGTAGATTCGTCCGATTTATCCGTTTTGAAGCTTGAGAGCCTTCAGGATATGATGTATCTATACCGTATGCATTCTTTTCCTACGATTTTACGGATTGGATTGTGCCGTTTTCGGACTTGTGAGAGTTTGGACGATTTTCCAACCTCTAGTTGTTTATCCGTATATTTTCATGAACCGTAGATGGGTTTCGGGGGTTTCTTCATGTAGTTTGAATATGGATAATTGATTATCATATTCCTTGCGAATCGTTTAGGTGCCGGAAGCGCGTTCTTGGACCTACCGAACTCATACCCTTTTTCCGTTCGATTTCTCGATGTCTCAAAGGCAAGTATATAATTATGATTGTACGTTCTTGACTTTGAAAGTAAGAAATATTAATGGCATGATTATTTATATCCACTCTGGGGAGGGCCTACGGGTCCCCTGAGGGTTTCGTAGCCTCTTGGTGCGATTCCACGGATGATATGAACGAACCACTCTGGGGCGGGACGACAGGTCCCCTGAGGGTTCCGTAGCCTCTTGGTGCAGTTCCACGGTATTCATATATGTATTGATGTGATGCTATGAGATTTAGTTATTCCGGAATACTAGTCTTGAATTGATGAATTGACGGTTACATTTACTTTATTGTCGAGGAGTATTGTGTTTCATACTTGATATACTTGCACTAGCTATTCGACGGCTAACCCCTTTATGGGGGAAATACTTTTTATGTATTTCAGGTTCCAGGAGAGCGGACAGGCAGGTATCGGGTCGGCATGAAGATGGTGGGCAAGTGTGATACTGTTTCTTTCCTCCGGTTATGTTTTGAGTTTTCCATTCGGTGTTGTTGTACTGGAATGGTTATTGAATACTCGAGTATTGTTTTCCATTTTCCTTGATGTTCAGGCTTGTGTTTGCCGAGGTATTGATTCGTGTTGTGATGTCTTTGGATACTTTGGTTATGTTTTGAATACCCTTTGTATTGTTCTTCATTCCATTGTATGTAGACCTTCTCGGTCAAAATTTATAGTTCCGCGTATGTTTAGCCTTGTGGGTCCCACGGCGGGGCTTACGGCGCTGTAATATTCTCTAAATAACTTGGGGGTGTTACAGAATATGGTATGAGAGCTTAGGTCTATGGATACCTAGGCTGTCGGTCTTTTGGGTCGAATGAGTCATCAGTTGTCCACAGTATCACTACTCTGCCATCATCACAGTGTGACCGGTACTTGTAAGACCTCTTACTCTTCTGGTGTTTCCTTATTCGTTTCGCTTCTTTGTTTTGGTATTCTTCAGAATCGGTCACTTTGATGACGCGCGATTGAATTGTACTTACGTGCCTTATGTGTTCTTCAGTATGTCAGCTGGCAGGGGCCGTGGCCGTGGTCGTGGCTGTGGACGTGGAAGAGGTCATGGCATGGCCGTTTCCATCAGTTCTGTTGCGGGGTCGACCAAACCCAGTTTGTCGAACTCGGTACATCCTGACACCGAAAGTCAGCACGACCAGTCGAATGGCCAGGGGAACAGCGCGGACGTTGGAGTTGCGAATGTACTTCAACAATTGGCTGTCCAGATGACCATCTTAGCCCAAACTGTTCAGCTGAATAATCCGAACCCGAACGCGGATGCCTTGCTTCAGAATGTAATCCGTATGCATCCTCCACAGTTTGGCGGTGCCACAGACCCGTTGGGATGGGAGGATTGGCTAGCAGATTGGAAAAGATTTTCGAAGCGGTTGATTGCCCCGAAGTGAGGAAAGTACCGATTGCTTAGTATTTCCTTACCAAGGAGGCCGCTACATGGTGGAAAGTCATCAAGCCACAGGATCGTGTTGCCACGTGGGATGAATTTATAGAACTTTTAGAGGCCGAGTTTTGTCCTTGGCCGGTACGAGAAGGCCGAATCCGAGCCTTTTTCGAGGCTAAACCACAGGATATTCCCGTTTCGTAGGCAATCGTGGAGTACAGCCAACAACTGATCCATGTGAAGGATCAAGTGCGTAATGAGTGTAATAAGATCCGTTACTTTGATATGTGGATGAATATGGACTTACGACGGTACATGGCCGGATTTGCTTGCACCACACTGAAGGAATATCAGGACAGAGCTTTAGCCCATGATATGTTGAGCCCCGACAACGATACCGTTGAAGAATCGAAGAAGCAGAAGGTCGCGGGGAATTTTTATGGCTCTAAGAGTGGCAACTTTTAGAGGTCACAGACGACTAACCATTCTGCTGGACAGTCGTCACGTTCTAATAAAGGAAAGAGGGGTTACCGTCCTACTCCGGGTACCACAAATCGCACGGTGACTTGCTATAATTGTGGCCGTCCAGGCCACGTTAATTTGGAATGCAACTTTCCGCCATTGAAGTGTCACACGTGCGGACAGATGGGACATAGAGAGGCTTATTGTTCCGATCCGAATCAGACTCTGGACACTCGGGCTTCTGCCCCAGCACCACTTGATCAAGGTATAAATCAGCAACAATCTTTTGGTCAACCTCAGCAGAATTTCGGCAGGGGCCGGGGACGGGGTCAGAATGCTGGAGGGGGGAACTCTAGCGTCGGTTTAGTACAACCACAAGTTAATGAGATGCGTCAAACAGACGAACCCGATGCGGCGGTGGCTTCAGGTACCATTCATATTCTATCTCATCCAGTCCGTGTACTTTTTGATACGGGTGCTACACATTCTTTTATTTCCTTGGAGTGTGTACGCCGTTTAGATATAACTTGTATGACTACTTGCGATCCCTTCATTGTGAAACTTCTTTGCGGGGATAGGATTGTGGGGAACCGGGAGATTAGAGATTTTCCAGTGACTATATCCGGCATGGAATGGCTATCGAATCTGATTGTAGTTGATATGGAAGGCGAGGACGTAATCCTCGGTGAGGATTGGCTTGATAGTCATCAAGCGATTATGAATTACCGTACCAAGGTTATCACCATGATGACTAAAGACAGATCTGAGTACTCATTTTTGGGGCGTAAGTCGGGACTACCCAAGTTACTTATCAGTGCCATGAAGGTCGTAAAACTTTTTAATAAAGGTTGTACGGGCTATTGGTGTTATGCCTTGAAAACGGAAGGAAACAAAGTCGATTTTTCTTCGATTCCGGTTGTTAATGAGTATCCTGATGTTTTTCCGGATGACCTCTCAGGATTACCGCAAGATCGAGAGATAGAATTTACTGTGGACTTAGAGCCAGATGCGGCTCCGATTTCTAAAGCACCTTACCGGATGGCACCTTCCGAGATGCAAGAATTGAAGAATCAGTTGGGAGAACTTCTGGAAAAAGGGTACATCAGACCGAGCGCTTCGCCTTGGGGCGCACCTGTTCTTTTCGTGAGGAAGAAGGATGGTTCACTATATTTGTGCATCAACTACCGTGAGCTGAACAAAGTAGCCATCAAGAACAAGTATCCTTTACCTCGTATAGACGATTTATTTGATCAATTGCAAGGGGCTGTAATTTTCTCGAAAATTGATTTAAGATCCGGGTATTATCAACTCAGGGTGAGGGAGTCCGATGTTCCGAAGACGGCATTTCGGATGAGATGTGGGCATTATGAATTTGTAGTTATGCCTTTTGGGTTGACTAATGCACCGGTAGTATTCATGCAGTTAATGAATAAGATAGTCATCGAGTACCTCGACAGGTGTGTAGTCGTCTTTATTGATGACATCTTGATGTATTCTCGAGATAAGGAGGAACATGCCCGATACTTGCATTTGATATTAGACGTTTTGAGAACCGAGCACCTCTATGCAAAATTCTCGAAATGTGAGTTTTGGTTGGAATAAGTTATGTTTCTCGGCCATGTGATTTTGGCCGAAGGGGTTCGTGTAGACCCGCAGAAGATTGAGGCAGTGCTGGATTGGGCACCGCCTAAAAATGTTAAGGAAGTTTGTAGCTTTTTGGGCCTTGCTGGGTATTACCGTCGGTTTGTCGAGGGGTTCTCGAAACTCGCTCGGCCGCTTACGAAATTACTCCAGAAGACCGAAAAGTTTGTTTGGACGGACGAGAGACAGCAGAGTCTCGATGAATTGAAGAGACGTTTGACTTCAGCGCCGATTTTAATCTTACCACATGGTAGTGAGGGCTTTGCAGTTTATAGTGACGCTTCGGGTCAAGGTCTGGGCTGTGTACTTATGCAGCATGATAAGACGATAGCTTTTGCTTCACGACAATTAAAGCCTTATGAGATGAATTATCCTACTCACGATTTAGAGTTGGCCGCAATTGCCTTCGCGCTCAAGATTTGGCGGCATTATTTGTATGGCTCACCGTGTCGGATTTATACCGATCACAAGAGCCTGAAGTATATTTTCAGTCAGAAGGAGCTGAATATGAGACAGAGACGTTGGTTAGAGTTTATAAAGGATTATGACTTGGAAATTCTTTACCACCCCGGAAAAGCCAATGTTGTTGCGGATGCTTTGAGCCGCAAATCGGCATCTCTTCAAATGCTCGAGGTTTTTACATCTCAGACGAAAATTCGTCAAGATTTAATTGAGCAAGGGATAGAAGTTTGGCTTCAACGAGTACAGGGACAGTTGTGTACTCTCGAAATTACTTCGTCCTTGGTTGATGACATCAAAGGGAAGCAGTGGAGTGACCCGATGATCTCTCAACTGAAGGAAGATGTAATTAAAGGAAAAGCTCCTGGCTTTATGGTTCACGAGGATAGTATTCTGAGATTTCAGGGAAGGCTTTGTGTTCCGAACGATTTAGAGTTGAGGCAGAGAATTCTCCGATAATCTCATGCTACGCCTTACTCAATCTACCCCGGGACGAGAAAGATGTACAAAGATTTGAAGCGCAATTTTTGGTGGAATAACATGAAGAAGGATGTTACGGAGTTTGTACTACGGTGTTTGATGTGTCAACAAGTCAAGATCGAACATCAACGACCAGCGGGGTTGTTGAAACCGCTTCCCATTCCCGAGTGGAAGTGGGAAGACATCTCTATGGATTTCATCACTGGCATGCCGAGAACTCGGGCCGGAATGAATATGATTTGGGTAATTATCGATCGGTTGACCAAGTCTGCATACTTCTTAGGTATTAAGGACACTTGGGGACCGGATATACTGGCTCGAACCTTTATTGCTGAGATCGTGAGGTTACACGGTGCCCCCAAGACCATTGTTTCTGATCGAGACGGCCGTTTCGTATCGCATTTTTGGCAGGCCGTTCATCAGGCTTTGGGCACTGAATTGAGATTGAGCACTTCCTTTCATCCTCAGTCAGACGGTCAGACAGAAAGGATGATTCAGACATTGGAAGATATGTTGCGAGCTTGTGCCTTAGATTGGAATAATGATTGGGAGATTCACTTATCGTTGATCGAGTTTGCATACAATAATAGTTGGCATGCGTCGATAAAAATGGCACCCTTCGAGGCACTTATGGTAGGCGATGTAGGTCGCCATTATGTTGGGACGAGGCTTCTGAGCTAGTTGGGACGGAACCAGATATGTTGATGGAGACTAAGGAAAATATTTCTATTACCCGGGACCGATTGCTGGCTGCCCAGAGTCGTCAGAAATATTATGCTGATACTTGTCGTCGACCCTTAGAGTTTGAAGTGTGGGATCATGTCTTGCTCAAGGTGTCGCCGACCAGAGGAGTTCTCCGCTTCGGGAAAAAGGGGAAACTTAGTCCGAGGTATATCGGACCTTTCGAGATTTTGGACAGAGTTGGAGATTTAGCTTATCGCTTGGCGTTGCCTCCAGCTTTGAGTCACGTCTATAGTGTTTTTCATGTGTCTCAGTTAAGAAAGTACGTACCGGATCCGATCCACATTATCGACTATAGTGAGATTGACGTAGCCGAGGATATTACCTTTCCGGAGAAACCCGTGAAGATCCTTGAGCGTCGCGAGAAACAACTTCGGCATAAGACCATTTCACTGGTTAAAGTGCAATGGTCGAGACATGGAGTCGAGGAGGCGACTTGGGAAACGGAAGAGAAGATGCGAGTGGATTACCTCGAACTTTTTATTTCTTAAGTTTCGGGACGAAACTTCTTTTTAGAGGGGGAGAATGTAATACCCGTACTTTTTATTGACTGTTTGACCTTAATGTTCTTATTTTGTCGCTCTGTAAACGCTTGGAGATGTTGTTGATATTGTTATTGATTTTCGTATTTTGTTTGGGTCTTGATCATGTTGTTTAGACCTTGCGGAAGTGTTCTGGGCCAGATAAATAGCGCACGCTAGGCCTAGGCTAACGCACGCTAATTCTGCTTGAATAGCGCACGCTAGCTATGAGCCGTAGCGCACGCTAAAGGACCAGTTAGGTCAGAACCAGTAACTCGGACTGCTCTCTGGACTGGCGGATTAACGCACGCTAGGAATTTGTTAGCGCGCGCTATTCGTGGTTAGTAGCGCACGCTAACATCCGTCCGTAGCGCACGCTAACGGGCTGGTCGGCAGAGGCAGTGAGGTTACCAGGTTTTCTGGACTATCAGGTAGCGTACGCTAGGCTTCGGCTAGCGCACGCTAAAGCCATTGCATAACGCACGCTAAGCCATAGCGGTAGCGCACGCTAAGGTTTGGGCAGGGCAGAGACAATAGGTTCTGGACACCAGTACTGGATGCCACTTTTTGTGCTAGCGCACGCTAGAGATAGGCGATTAGCGCACGCTAACGGAGCCGGCAGAAGCCACTGGACTACCCAGTGACTTCGCTAGCGCACGCTAATGAAGGAGGCGTAGCGTGCGCTGGACTGGGCAGATATATATAGGACAGTTGACTTCCTTTTTGTCATTTTTCATCTTCCTCACTCCTTTTCGATGGGATTAGCTCGGGAGAGACGATTTCGGGCGTTTGGAAGTGATCTTCCTTCTAGCGACAACATATTTTGGTGGAAAACAAGGATTTCACAACATCTAATCCATCCTATCGTCCGAATCAAGGTAAAAATCCTTAGAACCCTACTTTTTGGGAATTTTGGGGCTTTTCGTAGATTCGTCCGATTTATCCATTTTGAAGCTTGAGAACCTTGAGGTTATGATGTATCTATACCGTATGCATGCTTTTCCTACGATTTTATGGATTGGATTGTGCCGTTTTCGGACTTGTGAGAGTTTGGACGATTTTTCAACCTCTAGTTGTTTATCCGTGTATTTTCATGAACCGTAGATGGGTTTCGGGGGTTTCTTCATGTAGTTTGAATATGGATAATTGATTATCATATTCCTTGCGAATCGTTTAGGTGCCAGAAGCGCGTTCTTGGACCTACCGAACTCATACCCTTTTTCCGTTCGATTTCTCGATGTCTCAAAGGCAAGTATATAATTATGATTGTACGTTCTCGACTTTTAAAGTAAGAAATATTAATGGCATGATTATTTATATCCACTCTGGGGTGGGCCTACGGGTCCCCTGAGGGTTTCGTAGCCTCTTGATGTGATTCCACGGATGATATGAACGAACCACTCTGGGGCGGGCCGACAGGTCCCCTGAAGGTTCCGTAGCCTCTTGGTGCGGTTCCACCGTATTCATATATGTATTGATGTGATGCTATGAGATTTAGTTATTCCGGAATACTAGTCTTGAATTGATGAATTGACAGTTACATTTACTTTATTGTCGAGGAGTATTGTGTTTCATACTTGATATACTTGCACTAGCTATTCGACGGCTAACCCCTTTATGGGGGAAATACTTTTTATGTATTTCAGGTTCCAGGAGAGCGGACAGGCAGGTATCGGGTCGGCATGAAGATGGTGGGCAAGTGTGATATCGCTTTCTTTCCTCCTATATGTTTTGAGTTTTCCATTCAGTGTTGTTGTACTGGAATGGTTATTGAATACTCGAGTATTGTTTTCCATTTTCCTTGATGTTCCGGCTTGTGTTTGCCGAGGTATTGATTCATGTTGTGATGTCTTTGGATACATTGGTTATGTTTTGAATACCCTTTGTATTGTTCTTCATTCCATTGTATGTAGACCTTCTCGGTCAAAATTTATAGTTCCGCGTATGTTTAACCTTGTGGGTCCCACAGCGGGGCTTACGGCGCTGTAATATTCCCTGAATAACTTGGGGGTGTTACATGAACCATCATGTGGGTTGGTATGGTGTGAAAGTTGTGAACCTTGATGGGTTTCACGATAGAGTTCGCGAGAGACTCCGATGAATGGTTTTGTTGCATATTTAAACGTG
Source organism: Orobanche coerulescens (assembly GCA_033398695.1). Lineage (NCBI taxonomy): Eukaryota > Viridiplantae > Streptophyta > Magnoliopsida > Lamiales > Orobanchaceae > Orobanche > Orobanche coerulescens. The sequence continues at coordinate 154,314,128 of CM065810.1, read as the reverse complement.
ATGCCATGAGATGTATGTGATTGAATTGGCGACCCTGACCATTTGGGCATGTGGTTTTAATGTCGACTATTTTGGATTGTTGTAATTATGCCCGCTAAGGGTAGCTTTGAAAACGTTTTTCCTGAAAGACTCTACTGATTTGAGCATTTTTGTGGAAATCAAAATTTTTGGAAAAATCTTGTTTTGCAAAACGACCATAATTTTCGGAATTTAAATGTTATGTGTTTGTGTGTTGGGGGCTACTGTGACAATTCTGCAGTTTAGATGATACGGCCGTAAGATGTTTTCCATTACGGCCGTAAGCTCAGAGTTGTTACGACCGTAAATCGCAGTTGTTACGGCCAGAATTTTTGATCAATCTTAGTAATTTGTTATTACAGTTGTACCCGTGCCCCTTGATTATTTAATATCTGTTGATATATTTGTGATGGATGGCATGGTAACATGTTGTTACCCTGTATAATGCTAGTAAAGATAATGATATATTGATAAGGCCATTTGGACGATATCGTCTAGCGAAAAGATTGAAGCCTCAACGTGTTGTTTTGCAAATAGCTTCAATCAAAACAGTTTTGATAATGAGATACATGGTTTTGATTAAACGACCGAGGTATTATAAGTGTTTTCAAAAATTTCATTTCACCAAATTTTTTTTCAAACTTGAGAATTTTAAAATTTTATCATTTGAATAATACCCCAGAAACATTTTATTTTTGTTGTTAGTGTTTGATCCCTGCGATATGTGTGTGGTTTTGACCGTGTTTGATTTGGTAAAATCCAAACATCTCTGTTGATGTGACTGTGTGAATTATTTTTGAATGAAGTTCTAAAATTACAGTGTTAGTTCGTGCACTTGTGTGATGACTTGGAGTTGATGTTTTAACGTGCTGCTATTTATTGTCTTATCTTGACGTTGTGATGTTTGTTTAGATGTGTTATTCTGATTGGTCGTCCGTCCAGTATGCCGAGAGGTCGAGGCCGAGGACGTGGTCGTAGTCATGGTCGTGATCAGCAACAATCATCCAGAGGTAATGTTGACATTGGCGGCGCCACCATCCTTCGTCAGGTGTCTGACCAGTTGGCGCATATGAATCAGACCGTGCACCGAGACGGGATTCTAGATGAAGATAACGGAGCTAGTAAGTGGTTACGAGATGTGATGAGAATGCACCCGCCCCGTTTTGTAGGTTCTTCGGACTCGTTAGGCTGGGAGAACTGGCTCTTCCAGTTAGACAGAACATTTGATGCTGTAGCTTGCCCCGATGAGAGAAGAGTGCCTATTGCTCAATACCTAGTCGACAGGGAAGCTGCAGACTGGTGGGAGGCCGTAGCGCCTAGTGATCGTACCGCTACTTGGACTGAATTCAAAACTGCCATGGAGGCCGAGTATTGTCCGCCGCCTGTTAAAGAGCATAGGATTGTCGAGTTTTTCTCGGCTATGCCCCGAGACGTGTCGATATCCCAGGCGATAGTCGATTATAATCGACAGCTGTGTTATGTACGGGATCAGGTGAAAAGTGAGGCAGATAAGGTTCGTTATTTCGATATGCGTATGAAACCTCATATTCGGCAGTGTATGGCTCCTTTTATGTGTACAACCTTGAAGGACTATCATGATCGAGCCTTGCCTTTTAAGATGGCTATAATGTCTATCGAGTCCGTATCGGTAGCAAAAAAGCAGAAGATCTCCGATGACGCATCGGGAAGTAAGGGAATTAGGATTCCCACACCTCAACCCTTGTATCAGCCGAGTATGGGATCTACTCGGCCAGTTAGAGAACCCAAAAGACCTAAGCCGGTGTCTTTGAGTTCTGGTAATGCTCCTAGGTGTTTCAACCGTAACGTTCTAAGCCATGAACGTGCGCATTGTAAGAAACCGCCAGTGACTTGTTATAATTGTGGACACGAGGGGCATCGAGTTCAGTACTGTGAGATTGTTGCCGAGATGATAAGGGACCGGAATTCCATTCCTACTTCCGGAGGGCCCAGTGATGTCCAGTGATGGTGTTTTTGGTACTCGCTGCATGGATTGTTTCGCGTGTAGAGATGTATTTTGTGACGCTTTTACGTTTGGATCTTTTTGAATGATATTTTGTTTTGTGTAAGTTCCCGTTTAGTTGTTGAACCTACGGAGGCGTGTCAGTGGACCGCGGGGTCATGAGTATGGTATTTTATTATGTGTCATTATATTTTGTTTCGTATCACTGTGATAACCTTAGTTTAAGTTTCAGGATGAAACTTATTTTTAGTATGATAGAATGTAATATCCGGTATTCTCATTTTCTGTTATCTTGAATTGTTTGTGTTTTGACGTCGGGCATTTTTTTTGTTGATGAAAATCGGAGTGATTTCTATCGTGATATTCTATTTGTTTCTATCGCATAGTCGTTGTGGTCGGGTGCGACTTGTTGTCGCGTGCGTTTCGTTGATTAAATGTGTGCATGTGATGTGTTTTTAATTACTCGTTGTTTTGAATCATAGTCGGTGGTGTTGTGTTAGTCGTCATGGGGCGTGTTTTCACGCCGTATATTCCTTTACGTTGCTTGTAACGTTTTGCCGTTGGGCGCGATTTTTCGGTTTTTATGTATCTCGTCGAGTTTTCTGGTGGGGATATTGCTTCTCCCTACTTGTTTTAAGTTTCGGGACGAAACTTCTTTTAAGGAGGGTAGAATGTAATATCCGCAATTTCGATTTTCGGTAATTTTCATTTTCCGGCGGAGGTCCATCTCAATGACTCACTTATGACCGTTTCGTCATTCTGGGAATATTTTATTCTGAACTTTTCGTCATCCGAGTTCGTTTCAGTATCGTTTTGTTGAGTTCCGTGTTCTTAAACGACTTTTCCGCACTTGAGCTCGATTCTCGCGAATCTCATCCGAAACTATTGTTTCGAGTTTCTCGTAAGTTCATTTGACATTATTTTTCATGTTGTAAGCCTTGGTTTGGTGTTTCGATCGTGTACAGTGTATTTTGGACGTTTTGGGCCATTTTCGTAATTTCCCAAAGTTTGGGGTAATTACTTCTGTTGTCGAATTTCGAGCCCTCGGGTGGTCGGAATTGTGTGTTCTCTTAGTATTCGGATTCGTCTTTGCGAGTACTTAGTAATAGTGTTTTCGGTTTACATTCAGGTCGGAGTTTCGGGATTTTTCGGACCGTCGGATCGACCGAGTCCTGGCTGGCCAGACCTGGCCGAGTAACGGCCGTAATGGCCCGGCAGTAACGGCCGTAAGGCCTGTTACGTACGTAACAGCCTGTCGGTTACGTACGTAACATGTCGGCAGATTTAGTACAGAGAGTTCGGCCTTGGCCGATTACGTACGTAGGCCTTGGCCGATTACGTACATAAGCGGTCGGCCAGGGTCGGCTATTTAAATGCCTGGACCGAGTCACATCCGGCATTTTTCATTTTTCTTCACTCCTTCCGCGATTTTTCACCATATATTGATGGATTTGAGTAAGAACATCATGTAGCAACATATTTTGGAAGTTGGATTCGTGTTTAACATCATCTTCAGCCCGGATCGAAGGTAAGAACACTTAAACCCTTGTTTTTGGGAAATTTTGAGGTTTCTCGATGTTTTGGCCGATTTGATTTGTTTTAGTTCAGATTATTGTTAGAACATGGTTGTATACTCGAAATCATCATATCCCTTGAAGTTTTGTGGAACAAATTCGAGTATTTCTCCATTAAACGATTAAATTGGACTATGCCCTCAAAGTGTCCGATAAAATGCTTCAATGGGTAGAACTTGGGAAGTTCTATACGTTTTCGTAGAATTGTGATTTAATTGATATCGTTGTGACTGAGGGACGAAATTCTTGTGAAGAACTCGAGTCGGAACCCTTCCGTTCGTTATCTTCTTCGGGGTCCGAGCTTCCTGGTCGAACCGTGGTCTTCAGAGTATTCGGTAGCGGTTATTAAGGCAAGTATTTTACTATACGAATTGTGTCTTGTGAATAGGGACGTTGTGTTATGGTTATGATGAATTGATTTATCCTAGCAAATATGCTTCGTATGAATTGAATTTTTATGAACGATTAACGGTAATGACGATACCTTTACTTAGTTAACATCTTGGAATTGTGTTGGATGTGCAAATCATCTAAGTTTGTGCCGGGCGTGGTTGGTCATTGTTGAGTTGTTGTGATGATTATGATGTGTGTGTTGTCTTGGTTTACATACTTGATTATGCACCTCGGTGTAATGTGGAATGGCTTGACATTTGATGATTATGAATTGTGTCGTGTCGATGTGTGTGTGTTCCAGGTAGGGTCTGACGAGGCCTCTGGAGTTCGGTACATGATGTGTACGAACAAGGTGTGTGATCCAGGTAGGGTCTGACGAGGCCTCTGGAGTCCGGTACATGACGTGTACGGACAAGGTGTGTGATCCAGGTAGGGTCTGACGAGGCCTCTGGAGTTCGGTACATGATGTGTACGAACGATGTTTGTGACCGGGTAGGGTCTGTCGAGGCCTCCGGAGTTCGGTACATGATGTGCACGAACAGTGTGTGCGGTCCGGGTAAGGTCCGTCGAGGCCTCCAGAGTTCGGTACATGATGTGTACGAACAATGATCGTGTTATAGTGCTTGTTTGGGTAACATTTTAAATATGGGTCTCGGACTCATAATGATATCTTATCTAGTGTGTTTTGAATCGAGAATCGGGCCAAGGCCCTAATGTTTTCGAAAAGGTTTTGTAAATTGGGACTCGAGGTCCAAAAGAATTTCTGCTTTAAAAATCCCCGAGATGATGTGTTCCTTTTCAAATATCTCTTGCTTGAGTTCGAATTCTAAAACTTCTCGAGAACATTTTGATAATAGATTTCCATATTAAATTTGTAGTTGCTATTTACTTGTTGCATTTCGTATCGTATTATACTTGCACTAGTAAAACAGTGGAGTTTTACTAACCCCCAAGTAATTGGGGGTGGATGTCTGTTTTGCATCCAGGTACATGCAGGTTCAGGGGAGCAGTCACAGGATTGGCACAAGAGAATGACGAGCTGCGATACTAATCAAGAGTCGAGAGTTGGTAGAGTTTGGTTGTACTGTTAGAGTTGATTTCAGTCTTCCGCTGTATTGTGTTTCGACCCCTGTGTGGGTAATGTTGTTTTAGTCAGTTCTGTTGATGGAGTTGCGTGACCTCATTGGTCTGTGTATTCATGTGTAAGTGACCTTAACGGTCTGTATTATTATATTGTTTGACCCTGGCCAGGCAAGCATTTAGTTGTTTATGGATGTTTAGCCTGGTAGATCCTTGTGGAAAGGGTCTACGGCGTATAATATTCCCATACAGTTTTGGGGGTGTTACACTGTGAAGAACATTCTTAAGTTCCTAAGGACGACTAAAGACTTGGTTCTTACATACGGCGTTGGAGAACTTAAAGTGATGAGTTATACGGACTAAGATTTTTCAGGAGACATGGATCCTCAGATGTCCACATCAGGGTACATCTTTACTATGAATGGTAGAGCAGTATCTTAGAGAAGTGCAAATCAAAGCTCTACTGCAATCTCTACATGTTAAGCCGAATATCAGGCAGCTACGGAGGCTACTAAAAAAGCTTTTTGGATTAAGAAGTTCACTGAGGAACTTCAAGTGGTTCCTAATGAGAGAATCCCGTGATGCTGTTTTGTGACAATGATGGAGCTGTTGCACAGGCTAAGAAGCCTAGGTCTTACCACAACATCAAACATATTGCGAGAAAATATCATTTTGTTAGAGAAATGGTTCAGGAAGGGAATGTTATACTACATAGAGTAAACACAGCAAATAACGTTGTTGATCCGCTTACCAAGCCACTATCTCAGAAGGTCTTAGAGAGACATCTGGAGAGTATGGGTATTAGATACCATAGTTTGTGGAATTGAGTGCTAGTAGGAGATTGTTAGGAATATGCTCTCTAATGCCACTCAGAGGATGAGAGTGAGAGCATTGTATTGTTATTATGAATATCATATTAAATGAAGGCATTTATTATTTATATATTATTGTATATCACAGGCATTGTGATTTGGTATATAAAATAATAGTCCTTGAATTTGAGAGCAAACATTCCACTCCTTTTGGAGATAAGGAGATAGGAACTGGAAGTGTTTAGGGCTCGAATGCTTAACTGGTTCGCAAGTCGAAAAAACTTAACTGGGCAGTAAGTTTAGACAAGACTTGTATAACATGCACTTTGACAAGTAAAGTGCCTGTCTTCACTAAGGTTTAGTGGGAGCACATGTTATAGGTATGCTAATGGGATTAGAATACTCGAACACGATTCACCTCAATTCGCTCACATAGATATCACTCTGGGATTATCAATGACTGAATCGAAAGATTGTAATAGGTATACATAGACCTTTGACTTGAGGTTTCATTAGGAGATGTGCTTGTGACATTAAGTTAGTCATTAGAGTAGTTCGATCCAATCGCCAGTTGGTGGGATCAACCTTGAAATGCAACTTAGTGGGCAAGTAGTAGTCTCTACTGAATACCAAGATAGAATCCTTTCTCCTGTAAGTGAGCAGGTAAATGTACTATACGGTTCATGGCAAATGAGATCATTAGTCTTTATACAAAGCAATTAGAGCTAGTTGTATTTGATACATAAGAGCTCGGTGATCTCGGTTTGCATTAAACAAGTGCATAGAGTCAAGTTACAATAGGGTTTGACATTACCGTGACCCTAATACTTGACCGGGATATATGAGTGAAGGGTTTATATGTATGCGGTATTCACGACATAATGGTTTTGAATGAACCGATCATTCGTTCCTAGTTGGGTTACGGTACGGAGCACTAGACTGGCTAAGTGTTACCTGTACTCTTTGGTTCCTCCCATTGCCGACTAAGATGGACCTATGGAGTCGCGCACAAGGATATTTGATGGATAAAATATGTATTTAATATCTCTTCATTAGTATTGGATATTGGATATCTAATTTGATTTATTTAATAAATCATGTAGTCTTGTGAATTGAAATTAATTATCGGGTGATTAATTAATTCATAAATGATTATTTCTTAGAAATATATTATTATAATTTTGTATTTGATAAAATTAATTAATTGAATTAATTAATTAATTAAGTATAAATACATTTGAGATAAAATGAAGTGTACTTAACGGACTAGACTCGCGGACGTCCGGTACACGAACCGAGTGACGGCTCGTTTCTTCTCAACATGATGAGGCCACCCCACCTCCCTCCTTTATGATGCTACCTTGTTTGTCCTTTTGTTGTGTGGGTGTGCTTGACTTATTTTCACATGTGGAGATAAGATGGCAAGATCATCATGATCTTAAAATAATATCTCACCACGTTATAAAACAAGACAACACACACATACACATGACTACTACAATTCGGCCACGGCAAGTGAGAGAGAAGAGAGAAAAACTTTCATCTTGTTCATCTAAGAGAGAGAAAGAAGAAGAAAGGAACAGAGGAGAAAATACTATATCAATTCCTAGTCGTGTTCTTTAAGAATTGCTATAATATTTTTTCCGATCAATATCCGTCACGTGGTAACGTAGAGACACTCAGCATCTTCAGTGTTTTGATCATTCATCAAGCTACAACGAATTGGATTCATGTTCGTGTTGGTGATCGGAAACGATCAAAGCTGAATAGGGAATTTTTCTTCAAGAAGATATTATCAAAGGTCTATGAGAATAAGACTTCTAAATGATATCTTCGTCTTTTTTGTATTTGTTTATACGATGCTTGAACGATCCGTTTTGGGGTTTGGTTTTATCCGGTTTGACCGGTTTTATTTTTCGCTGCGTATCTCGTTTTTATTCACCGAATCCCAACAGTGGTATCATAGCGAGGTCTTGCGATCGTATATACGATATTTAGTATTTGGAATGCTTGTTTGGCTGTTCATATGATTTAGAATCATAATTGTTTTAATCGTTGATTTTCAATTGTTCGTCTCAAAATTGCTTTTTCATGATTTTATGTTACAATATAAATATATTTTTCTTTTGAAAAACTGATTTAAATGTGTAATACAAATATTAGAAAATATTATTTTTAGAATCGGGGTGAAAAAACGAGCCGAAAATGAGAACGGACCCGATAGCTTGGAGCTGGCCGGGTGCTTCCGTGCGGTCCCAGCAGTGGATTGCGATCCGGCCATGTGGTCCAGCCCTGCTCGGCAGCTTGCTGGGCAGTGTGCTTGGCAGCTCTCGGATTGGCCGGGCCGTGTATTTTTCAACCCCATTTTTTATATTTTGTTAGGTAATTAATTTTTCACAAATTAAATTGGATTTAATTTGACTAAAATATAATTATGGTAATTTTATTTTTAAGAAAATGAATTTAATGAAATATTTATTTTGTCCAGAAGAAATTAGAATTAACAGTTTCGTGAATTAATTGAATTAATTTTAATTGTTGGATTATTTTTTGTTGATTAGATCAATATTTAGATTAATCATTTTTCCATTTATTTTAATGTGAGTGTTGCATTAATTTTGAATGGGGATGTAATTCATGTACATAGTTTTGAAACGTTTGTTTTATTTGATTGTGTTGTAAACGCCATTTTGAGCCTATTTATTTTACTAGAAAATTTGTATAGGATGCAATTTTTCAAATATAAAATTTATAAGTAATGACGAAGATTGGAGGAAGAATCGCTCGAGAAGACGAAAATTCAAGACCGAAGGTATGTAATTAGATTACGATGTTTTTGTTCTAGAAACGGTCATTGAACTGCATGTTGTTAGTTTTAGGTTGTGTATGTTTTCATATTGTATGACAAACAAACAAACCGACATACCGCGCTTATAAACGGATTAATGTGCAAAGTGTAACATATAATCGCGTTAAACTCCCACTTACAAACATTAAGTTATAAAGGTTACGAGGTTTCCTGCCCTCCGTCAAACTCATGGAAAATTGAAATTTAAACTGAAATATTATTCTTCCGAGTATGTCGGGGTAATATTTTTAGGGAAGGTTGATAAATTCCTAGAGTGCATTAGATGCCTTTGGTTGTGACAAATCAAACCCTAGAAAACATATGGGTTGCCGAATCATCAATTAGATGGGTTGGTGTTAGACACCACTTTATAAATAATGATAGAATAGAAACCGTATGGGTTGCCCTCTATTAAACTTTGTAAAGAACTCGATCACCACTAAAATGTCCATCGTGACTTCCGGATTTTACACGGGAGTGTGCAAATGCCGATAAAATAGTGGTATCCGAGTTATGAATAAAGAAAGTCCTTAAATTCTTTACTCGGATCATAACTAAACAATCACTAATGAATCTTAAATTATTCTCTGCGGTTAACAAAATCTCTCAAAATGACAATGAACCCACTCACTATACTACTTTAAAAGAACATCCTGAATGGTCCGAACTATCTGGATTCGCTTTGGAACTTGAGGATTGTACTCACTATGGAAATGCTGGGATACGTCTTGGAGGCGGACATCCCAGCAGCTCCTTCAAGAACCCGAGCCAATCAGGAAGAAGTCGATGCCCATGAGAAATGGGTAAAACACGACGTAAGAGTGCGAGGGTACATGTTAGGCTCAATGACTAATGAGCTTCAACGTGCCCATGAAAAGATGACATCTTCGAGAGCCATCTTGTTCATCTAAGAGAGAGAAAGAAGAAGAAAGGAAGAGAGAAGAGAAAATACTATATCAATTCCTAGCCGTGTTCTTTGAGAACGAATTGATATAATATTTTCAATCAATATGCGCCGCGTGCTAACGTAGGGAAACTCGGCATCTTCGGTGTTTTGATCATTCATCAAGCTACAACGATTTGGATTCGTGTTAGTGTTGGTGACCGGAAATGATCAAAGCTTAACTCATAAATTTTTCTTTAAGAAAATATTATCAAAGGTCTACAAGGGTAAGACTTCTAAATTATATCTTCGTCCTCTTTGTATTTGTTTATACGATACTTGAACGATCCGTGTTGGGGTTATGTTTTAGCCAGTTTGACCGGTTTTATTTTCCGCTGCGTCTCTCGTTTTTATTCACCGAATCCAACACTCTTTTCCATTCAAAAATTTTCGTTAAATAAACAGGGGATAGGATTCAAACCGTGTAATAAAACCGAATCCTTAAATTTTAAAATACCTCGATGTGAGAAATGTTTAAAACTTGGGCATCATACTTCGATTTTGCAAAAGCCCAAGATGGGCGATCAAAATTAAAAAGGTTTGGATTCCAAAAGGAACCATTATGTCAAATATCGTCTATGTTTAAAAATAACAACTCTCGGTTGGATCCACAAAAATCAAAATTAATATATTTCCATCAATTGGTACTTTGATAATTTATATTTTCTTCAATTGGTATTTAGCTCAGGGGGAGTTAGTATTTTTAAAAATGGGGAGATCTATTTTTCAGGGGGAGTTTTCTTCCGGTTGATTGTCATATTTAATGTATCAATTTCTTTTTAATTTATTATGCATTTTTTGATTAGACAAAAAGGGGGAAGAGAAATTCGAGAAAAATAATGGGAAAAGGAGAATACGAGTCATGAAACAATGACGAGAAAATTAAAAACAATATCCGGATCATGAAAAAAGGAGATAAGACGAAGGAGAAAAAAATCGAGAAAGCCAAGAAGATAATTGAAAAAAATAATATGAAGAAGTTGAAAAGAAGAAGAAAAAGATGGGGAGAAGAAAACTAACAAAACGGATAAAGCCAAAAACTTTGATCTGTAAATTGTTTATATTTTTGCAGATATAAAATCCCATCGAATATTATTGTTTTGTCATCATTAAGGTTGTTAGCGAATCAAATTTTTTCGATTCGATTCGTGATTCGAATTCGTTTAGGCAGATTCGTATTCATTTCTCGAATTCGAATTTGAATTCTACTTTATATTCACTGACATAACGAATCAGAATACAAATCTGATGGTATTTGATTCGTTTTTTTCATGAATATTCGATTCGAATCAATTATATATATATTTAGTATATTATATATATATATATATAATCACAAAAAATATATGGTTTCATTTAATTTCTCCACCTTCTACTGCTGGTCCTGTAATTGAAAAGGGGGAGATTGTTGGAATTATGGTTGTAAACGAATCTAATCGAGGCGAACACCATTGTATTCAATTCGTATTCGTGAAACTATTTGAACTATTCGATTCGATTTGTTTTTTTTCGAATATTAAAGTTGATTCGAGTTCGATTCGATATGGATATTCGAATTGTTCGATTCGATTCGAATATTCGACTTGATTTTTTTGATTTAATGAAAGATTCAAAATTTATCATAAAAAAATTACAGTACAACCTAAAAATAATAACATGATTCACCAAAGAAAATAATACAAGCCAAAAACCACCATAATGTGATATGAATACAGGACCAGCAGTAGAAGAAGGCGGAGAAATTAAATGAAACCCTATATTTTTTTTTATTATATATATAATATACTAAATATATAAATAATTGATTCGAATCGAATATTCGTGAACAACATGAATCGAATACCATCAGATTTGTATTCTGATTCGTTATGTCAGCAAAAAAACGAATACGAATTTGCCTAAACGAATTCGAATCACGAATTGAATCGAAAAAATTCGATTCGCTAACGACCCTAGTTGGAATATTCTATTCCACGTAATTATAAAATGGTTTTGATGATGAGTTATTGATGTGTTGTTGATCAAAGAAAACAACAATGGAATGAAGCAAAACAACAAGGAAACGAGCTAGGCAGAAAAGCGGATAGCCCACGCAAGTAAATCAGGCTAGCGCACACTAAATTGAGCAAGCCAACATACACTATGTATCAACGCACGCTAAGAATGTCACCTGATGTCTCACCTGAAGTCACCTGATGGATAACATACGCAACACAGTTCGAATAATGCATGCTAAATGACTGAGTTGGCGCACGCTACAGATAGAAGTTAATGCACGCTAATGAAGGAATATATCCGTTGTAAAGAACTTCAACGCGGAGATCACGCGGTCAGTCAATGAATCTGAAAAGTGAAGTTTGAACAAGATAGCGTACGCTATAGAAGAATGCTTAGCGCATGCTAAGTTTGAAATATGTCCATTGGACAGAAGACTCTCAAGCATCAAACTGTTGTAAACAAAGACCAGGTAGCGCACGCTACGAATGAAAGTTAGCGCACTCTAACGAGTGAAGCGGACGTTACTGGACTGAAGAAAAGAGCAGTTAACGTACGTAACCATGTAGATTAACGTTGTAACACCCCCAGAAACAGACCGGGAATATTACACGCCGCATACCCTCTATGTGAGGATCCACCAGGCTAGACATCGAAACAACACATTACATTACATACCGACGTGACAAAATCACGAATCATTAGACCGATTAGGTCTTTCGTCGCTGACTTACAAATCAAAATACATAAACTCATCCAGACTCATACCCATGCAAGGGTAAAATACTTGTAAACAACAAACAATAAGACAGCGGAAAAGACATTACAATGGATTTCGACTAACTGAACCCAAAACTGGCCTTCGTGTGATTAGTATCATTTGTCTTTCATCATCCCTCGTACCGATCTTGCGACTTGCTCCCGAAAACCTGCATGTACCTGGACACAATACAGATATCCACCCCCCGATTACTCAGGGGTTAGCAAAACTCCACGATTTCGCTAGTGCAAGTATAAAGTGCAAAAACGAGCCATACACAACACATTCCGAGAATACAATAATTTGAATAAACTACAACTCAGCCAAGACAAAGGACTTCCCGAGATTTCTAATTTAAATAAAATAGTTCAAACCGTAACGTATAAATGAAATGAGTGGTCATTTTGAAAATCGATTCAAGGCATCGGGAGTTTTGAAAAACATAAGTAATTGAATAATTCTCTACTTATCGAAAACCACTTAGGGTCATAGCCCAAAGCTTATTTTCCCAAAATACAAATCCGATAACGAAACACAGGGTCCACGACCCAACCGGCTCGATTCAAATCATTACCACAGACAATTACACACCACACATTACACTTATGCCATTCTAGCCAAACACCAAGACTTAATATAATGTCTCACAACTCCAAGCACAAAGGCATTGTGATACTCTGGACATATCACAATTAATCAACAGTACAAACACTCTGGCAATTCTCGCGCAAGACCACTCGGCCAAGTCCCTGTGCGCCCCTCGGGCGACCCCAGGTTAGAATGCCCACTCGGAAGTAACTCTCACGCAAGACCACACGGACAAGTCCCTGTGCACCCCGTCAAGCGACCCCAGGTGAGAGTACCCCGAGAACAACCTTACAACTCTCATCAGATCAAATTCCAAAAACACAAACCATGAGAGTCAAACACAATATATATAGTCGAGGTACTGCTAGAATGGCCAAATTATCCAACACATATTCACGACCCAGAACTATAACAATCTACATAGAAACACAATATCTAAACAACACCGAAACGACACAACCAATGTCACACAAACTCACATATTCGTCGATAACCACGTGACTCCACGCACACATCTTAACAAAGAATTTAACTTTACATTTACCGACGACATAATCCTACATAATGACATCATACGGAAGTAAGACGATACTATACTCAACACTAGCACACATATTCAATTAAGCATATTAATTCCCGAAACACACGGGTCACCTTTAAGAAAACCATGATAGTAAATATACCGATTCTTTTGAAAAAACGGTTATAAATATTTATTTAGCACATATCGGTGATTAACAACCATTATATCCACAAAACATGTAATATATGGGCAAGATACTTGCCTCGATAATTGATACCGGACACTCCGAAGAACACGGCTCAACCGGAAACCTCGAACACCTACAATTCCCCGGCGAAGACAATGAATACACCCACGATCGGAAAGCTTGAAGAAAACGACGAACGGAAGGGTTCCGACCCGAGTTCTTTGCGAGGAATCTGACCCTAACATCATACCATCAATAAATTAACGAACGAACGAGGAAGAATAATCGTAGAACGCTCGAATCCTCTTTGTGACATTTTATCGAACACCTTCAAGGCGTCGATAAGATACTCAATAAAACGACAAATCCACGGCAATCCAACCGTGGAACAACACGGAATTCGACATAATATAGCTTAACAATCCTCAATCCATCACTATTCTGAGTTAAAACGGATTAAACGGACAAATCGAACAAAATCCCCAAAACTAGATTTTAAGAAAACTTACCCTGATTCGGTCGATCGGAGCAAGTTATGGAATGATTAATCGATGTTATGGACTCAGGAACTTCATGGAGTTACAGTGGAACAACATCTCCTCGTGACCCCCAAGTCCCAGCCGCGGAAAGTAAGTGAAGAAATGGGAAAAATAGGTGTAAACCCGACTGTCCTGCCATATATATACTACTGCCGAACACGGCGCAGCAAACGGCCCACACCAGCGCCGTGTCTACTGCCAGGTTGCGGGTTAGAGCACAACCTGACCGACAAGGCACAACACCTGGCGCAAGGTTCCCGCGCGTATGACTCGGCTGTGTCCGACACGGCGCATCACCCGGTGCAAAACTTGCACGGGTTCTCGGCCGTGTCTCAGCAGACTGCTAGTCCTGGCCGACCCAGCGCAGGACACGGCGCTCGGTAGTGCTGTTTTCACCGCCGTTTCGTACAAGTCCGGCCAGAAAACCTCCAGTTGCAAAACGACTCCGATACGAACCGAAAATTACGATAGGACCACAACAACGATCCGGAAGAAGATGAATAATAACAAAACAGGACATACGATTAGCTCGACTTACGAAATGAAAAGTCGTACCCGACGAATATCACGACCCGGTCTATCATGTCGGACCAAGAAATCGTCCACAGAACAAAATGACCGGCACAACCCGCAAAATTCAAAAATAACCGGAACCGAGAATCACGGGTATCACATTCTACCCTACTAAAGATAAGTTTCGTCCCAAAACTTAAAACAAAAGGAATGCGACTCTAGATAACACACGTTATCTGATACTAACAGCGCACAAGAGCTCCATGCAGTACAGAGCTACTGCGGACCGATTCAATACGCAAGAGTGTTTGCGAAAAGCAATGAACATGAATCACAATGGTTGATAAACCCAAGCAATACAACAATCAAAACACAAGTCCAACGTTGAACAAGAATGTAATTCCAATAACCTCGAGTGTTTGGAAGATCAAATACGAAGACAATTTCCCAACACTTATGGAAATTACGAAGTGGCCCAGATGTTCAATAATCATGATTACGAGATCAGACAATAATGGTTGGTCAACGACGAACGAATAGCAATGATCGAACAACAATGATCAACTCTGAAATTCACACCTTAAATTAAAACATTAATAAACTTGCAGGAACCACAAGGCGTTAATTTCGCACACGGTTCACAGGAAATCGATCCGCGTCGATACGGTCGAACGAAACAAAAGCGAAAAAATATGGGTATTACATCATATCACATTTAAAAGAGGTTTCGTCCCCGAAACCTAAACAATGAGAATGAAGTGCTGGAATAGCAACCTTCCCGGCCATATCCTCTTGGTCCCGCATCCGATCTCCATGACCAACTGTACTGCGGTCACGACCGCGTCCTCTGTCCCTCGTCATACTAAGCGGATTCTCACTCGATATGATGCCACAACTTCGCAAAAATAACATGCTAAAGTATCAACTCAGCACGACAATATCACATAAGGTAACTAATAACAACTCGATAAGAAAATCCACGAGGTATTCTTTTAAATGATATGATTTGAAAATCCTTGGATGTGTATGCTATCGAAATAAAACTTTAAAAGTATTTTTGGTACCTCGGGTTGCTTCATCAAAACTTTTAAACAACAGACTCTAACCGTCTCATTTTGAAATCATTGGCAAAACAATTTTTTTTGTGTGCAACCGGCATTGTCAAAATCAGCACGCCACTACACACCAGCATCACGTTAATAACAACAAGGTAACCATGCAAGGTCATCAAACGATTCGTACATAGTTTAATCAATACAGGAAACTTTCCCAAATCCGAGTTTGAAGTTTACATAGAGTGAGGTTTTTCATCTTTCACTATATATTTTTGAAAATAAAAATCGTATTGGTTTTTGAAATAAAATATTTTTATGGTGTGAAAGATTTCTGAAAAACATGTACTCAAATTATTTGAAAATACAACACGTCAAAATCATCTTCGAAAATTCTCCCAACACTACATGAAAATCAATGACGGTAACATTTTACAAAATGTGTAAATGTACTTTAAAACAACTCTTTCAAATACCGTCAAGGTTTTATTTAAGAATCCGACGCCGGCTCGCCAATTCTAAATAATTTTTTTTAATGTACACACAGAGCCGCTGCTTAATCAAACTGTCGAAACTTTATGAAATTTTCAGGAAAGCGTTCTCGAACACACACATCAGACATAATTTAAATATAATCAATTGTCATCTAGCACTACAAAAAGTCCTAACATATGTTCCCACACAACAGTTGTCATTACTATACAACACACACAGAATACAATCGCAGAAAGGTTGTCTACCAAAGATAGACCTCACGATTAAAATGCGGTTCCATAGCCTCTGACCAGGCTGATTAGCGCGCGCTACAACAAAGATAAGCTTGCGCTAGCCTCATACTTGGAGTGCGTTAGCTGTTCTAATCAACAACATGATTGCAAACATATACAAATCAATACTGGAATCGAAGGTTACAAATAAGCAATACATATGAGTCTGAATGCCATCGATTCACATAATTACATCATCTCACAAGCAACCATCAAAAGACAAATGTCATTCAAAAACCAAAATTTCACCTCTCAATAAAGAGGACTATCTCAACATATACATACTGATCGACTCAACATTCACATCACTATTTTAATCATAAAACTGGCACCACTGCCCAACAACCAAAGCATCATCATGTTTGGAAAACTTATAATATGAGATGAAAATGAAATATCGATAGTTTGGAGTCTCAAAAATTTCAAGCTTGAGGTCATCATACGAAAATAAAAATTTTTCCTCCCTTGGAGGATATTTTTAAAAAAATTTCGACTCCCCGAAAGCCTTTCGAAAACTTAAAATTCCAAGATTGTTACTCTTGCAAGAAAAACAGTTCATACACGGATACATTTAGCAATATCATACTTCATTCTAGCACAAAACGGGAATCAACAAATATATGTCACTTACTCACGATGCACCTTCAAATACTACTACATAACACAGAATCACACAGGCTCGTATAGCTCATGGTACAACATGTAGTAGGGAGACTTACATCCACAGATAGCATGAAGATGATGGATGCATACTGATACTAATCACGGCCGACATTCCAAACGACGCGTCGCGACACGACATCAGTCAGACTCAATCTGACAAGACAAGACCCAACAATACACGACTGGACCCGACAGCCTAGGTTTCCGCAACCTAAGCTCTGATACCATAAATGCAGCACCCCCAGAAACAGACCGGGAATATTACACGCCGCAGAACCCTCTATGTGAGGATCCACCAGGCTAGACATCGAAATAACACATTACATTACATACCGACGTGACAAAATCACGAATCATTAGACCGATTAGGTCTTTCGTCACTAACTTACAAATCAAAATACATAAACTCATCCAGACTCATACCCATGCAAGGGTAAAATACTTGTAAACAACAAATAATAAGACAGCGGAAAAGACAATACAATGGACTTCGACTAACTGAACCCAAAACTGGCCTTCGTGTGATTAGTATCATTCGTCTTTCATCATCCCTTGTACCGATCCTGTGACTTGCTCTCGAAAACCCTGCATGTACCTGGACACAATACAGATATCCACCCCCCGATTACTCGGGGGTTAGCAAAACTCCATTGTTTCGCTAGTGCAAGTATAAAGTGCAAAAACGATCCATACACAACACATTCCGAGAGTACAATAATTTGAATAAACTGCAACTCAGCCAAGACAAAAGACTTCCCGAGATTTCTCATTTAAATAAAATAGTTTAAACCGTAACGTATAAATGAAATGAGTGGTCATTTTGAAAATCAATTCAAGTCATCGGGAGTTGTGAAAAACATAAATAATTAAATAATTCTCTACTGATCAAAAACCACTTATGGTCATAGCCCAGAGCTTATTTTCCCAAAATACAAATCCGATAATGAAACACAGGGTCCACGACCTAAGTGGCTCGATTCAAATCATTACCACAGACAATTACACACCACACATTACACTTATGCCATTCTAGCCAAACACCAAGACTTAATATAATGTCTCACAACTCCAAGCACAAAGGTATTGTGATACTCCGGACATATCACAATTAATCAACAGTACAAACACTTTGGCAATTCTCGTGCAAGACCACTCGGCCAAGTCCCTGTGCGCCCCATCGGGCGACCCCAGGTGAGAATGCCCACTCGAAAGTAACTCTCGCACAAGACCATATGGTCAAGTCCCTGTGCGCCCCATCGAGCGACCCCAGGTGAGAGTACCCCGAGAACAACCTTACAACTCTCATCAGATCAAATTCCAAAAACACAAACCATGAGAGTCAAACACAATATATATAGTCGAGGTACTGCTAGAATGGCCAAATTATCCAACACATATTCACGACCCAGAACTATAACAATCTAAACAGAAACACAATATCTCAACAGCACCAAAACGACACAACCAATGTCACACAAACTCACATATTCGTCGATAACCACGTGACTCCACGCACACATCTTAACAAAGAATTTAACTTTACATGTACCGACAACATAATCCTACATAATGACATCATACAGAAGAAAGACGATACTATACTCAACACTAGCACACATATTCAATTAAGCATATTAATTCCCGAAACACACAGGTCACCTTTAAGAAAACCATGATAGTAAATATACCGATTCTTTTGAAAAAACGGTTATAAATATTTATTTAGCACATATCATCGACTAACAACCATTATATCCACAAAACACGTAATGTATGGGCAAGATACTTACCTCGATAATTGATACCGGACACTCCGAAGAACACGGCTCAGCCGAAAACCTCGAACACCTACAATTCCCCGGCGAAGACAATGAATACACCCACGATCGGAAAGCTTGAAGAAAAAGACGAACGGAAGGGTTCCGACCCGAGTTCTTTGCGAGGAATCTGACCATAACATCATACCATCAATAAATTAATGAACGAATGAGGAAGAATAATCGTAGAACGTTCGAATCCTGTTTGTGACATTTTATCGAACACCTTCAAGGCGTCGATAAGATACTCAATAAAATGACAAATCCACGACAATCCAACCGTGGAACAACAAGGAATTTGACATAATATAGCTTAACAATCCTCAATCCATCACTATGCCGAGTTAAAATGGATTAAACGGACAAATCGAACAAATTCCCCAAAACTAGATTTTAAGAAAACTTACCGTAATTCGGTCGATCGGAGCACGTTATGGAATGATTAATCGATGTTATGGACTCATGAACTTCATGGATTTACACTGGAACAACATCTCCTCGTGCCCTCTAAGTGAAGAAATGGGAAAAATGGGTGTAAACCCGACCGCCCTGCAATATATATACTACTGCCGAACACGGCGTAGCAAACGGCCCACACCAGCGCCATGTCTACCGCCGAGTTGCGGGTCAGTGCGCGACCTGACCGACACGGCGCAAAACCCGGCGCAAGGTGCCCGCGCGTATGACTTGGCTGTGTCCGACACTGCGCATCACCCGGTGCAAAACTTGCGTGGGTTCTCGGTCGTGTCTCGGCAGACTGCTAGTCCTGGCCGACCCGGCGCTCGGCAGCACCGTTTTCACCGCCATTTCATACAGGTCCGGCCAGAAAACCTCCGGTTGCAAAACGACTCCGATACGAACCGAAAATTATGATAGAACCACAACAACGATCCGGAAGAAGACGAATAATAACAAAACAGGACATACGATTAGATCGACTTACGAAATGAAAAGTCGTACCCGACGAATATCACGACCCGGTCTATCATGCCGGACCAAGAAATCGTCCACAGAACAAAATGACCGGCACAACCGGCAAAATTCAAAAATAACTGGAACCGAGAATCTCGGGTATCACAAACGTACGTAAGAAGGTTTAGCGCATGCTAAAGAAGAGAAATAGCGCACGCTAATGAAGACAGTAGCTAACGGCTAGCTGAGAGAATTTGCCTATAAATACCAAGTCATTTGGTATCATTCTACACAACAACTCCATGCAAATCATATATACGTGATATATTGTTATAATCATCCTTGTTTTTGTAGCCGAGCTATATTGTCAAGTGTTTGTGTTGGCTACTAAGTATATAGTATATAGCTTGGAAAGTAATAGTACAACAAGTTGTACAGTTTTCGAATGTGAGTGCATAGCAGAAGTTCGTTTGAGTGAGTTGCTGTGAATACAGCAACTAGGCTTTTTTCCTATTTGCTTAGTGCGTATAGGGTTTTGCAATGTATACTTATATAAATCATAGTAAAGAAAATAATAAGGGTATAAGCTAAATAACACAGAGTTTAAAGTGGTTCGAGGTAAACCCCTCTACGTCCACTGGTCCTCCACACAGGAGTAAAACGTTTATTATAATCACTAGGTACATAACTACGTGACTATAACTAAATCTGTCTCTGTATCGTTCACACAAATTGATACAGGGACCGAAGCTTTGGGTCGTTCACACAGATTGGCTTTAGCTCTTTCTTGACTTGCTTCTTCACACATAGTTTGAAGCTTCGTCTACAATGCTATTCTTCCTACACAGGTCCAAATAAGCAAAAGATCTTCAGTCCACACAGGGCTGATGGTTTTCTTTAATGGTAAAGGTAGAATTCTCTTAACAGTAGCTTGATCTTTGATATACGATTGATGTATGTTGTGCTGTTCTTCGTTGGACTTAGTATATTTCTTAGCTTGAATATACGATGTATGCTCATGAAAGATACTGCTTAATGATCGCTAGAATGTCAGAGTAAAATGTCAGAACTTTCGCGATATTTGAATTGCTTGGATGTGTTGAGTCCTCAGCTTGGGGGTATTTATAATCTTTGGAAAATGCATTCGTTATAAATGTGGTCGTTGCTGGTAGGTGAGATATTGACGTCTCTGGTTGGCGGCTTTGCTGAATATTTAAATTAAAGAAGATCACATTTAATGCCTCAGATATTCTTTTTAACTTCGCATGCTCTTCAGCGCGTTCAGACTTGTCTCTCTCCGGCTGCATTAAATGTTTTCTTATCAACAATAAATGCTGCTTTAACCGTGAATACTTTATGAATAAACAAAGTGTATTTCACAACGATTCAAAGCATTCTTTAATCAGGCCCGTCGGATGTGTTTTACTTTTCCTAAGTAAAACATCTTACAGCCTGGCTGCTGTATCCGACGTATTAAGTTTTTCGCTGTAGCTGTAGGCTAGACTATGAGATCTTCAATGCTGTATGGAGGGGGCTATATGGAGATTACAGATAGCTTCCATACTTAGCGGCATTTCGACTCTTTCGACTTCTTGAGACAACTTGCTGTATGTTGGTAGTTATCAAAACAGGATTATTTATCCAAACAATTTTCCCCTTTTGGATAATGCCAAAACCTCTTTAAATAACTTCTTGTTCCAGAGAGGCTGACTCTTGGTCTTCTGTCGAATTATCTAATCTTCAGCACTTAGTCTAAAAAATGTGAACTGCTCGCAGGCCAATTCTAAGAAATCGTAAACATCTACAGGGATGTGTATTACAACTTTAAACTTATGATTGGCGCACGGGCACAATCTTACAGTGTGATCTAGGTTGAATACAACTTGACCTGTGAACTGTTCGCAGACAAATTCTTACATCTTTAAGCTTAACAAGTTTTGTACTTGGCAAATAAAATAAATTCATAATTAGACAGTAAAAATAGTTAGCATAGGTTACGAGCTGTAATCTTTCAAGTGAAATTGAATTTTTATGATAATTTGGAAAAGTTACAATGCTTGAGAGGAAAATTACAAGTTCTCAAAATAAAACAAAATGCATACTGCAATTTTCAGCCTAAAGAACAAATATAGTGAGAAGGTTCAGACAAGCTAACTCATATACTAAGAATGCCTCCAAGGTCTCCTGTCAGGATAATTCTCGGTTCCTTTCCGCCAATTGATTAGGGAATCCTTGCCTCGATCCTTGTAGATCGCTCTTCCTTCAGTGGATTGATCAAAAGCAAGTATCCACTCATCTACATGGGTGAGTCGATCACCTTTTTGGTGCCTTGATTTCATCTGCAGTTGCAGAGAAAGCTTTCCATCTGCTAACATCCTCGTAAATTCATCTGCAGCATCCGATAGAGTCTTGAACCTATTGAACAAAGAGGATTCCCTGATGAGTTTAATAAAATATCTCATCAGTTCATTTTTCCTCCGGTCCTATTTTTCATTAGTTGTAGGCTGTCGGTTAGTGGGCAGAGGAATCTCAGATGGTCTTTGCACATTGTTCTTCCAGGGAACATTAGGATCATGGAACTCCGAATGAGAACCAGATACCTTGTATCCTCTTGCAGGCGAGGCTAGACGGCCTATTGCAGCAGCGAAACTTTCTTCAAGTGAAACGTCCGTTTCTTTTCCTCTCTCTATCCTCCATTGTCGGGCAGCCTCTATGACTTCTTCCCCATTTATGGCATCGTGAAGATCCGTGACATTTGCATCAATCCGTTCTAGGATCTGCATAGCTTTTTCTTATTTGGTCTCCATTTTCGTGATTTGTCAACAAGAGTACCGAGCACCAGAGACATGCCATCAATTTTCTTATCATGTCCTGGTAGTTTGGATCCAGTCTCTTGAAGGGCAGCGACAGTCTTGGCTTTGTCTACTCTAAGCTTATCCTGTTCTTGCCTAAGGAGTCTCTCCTGATATACCTATAGTTGACTGAGCGCTTTCCATAATGCATTAGGCATTAGATGGAGCGCGTCATCAACGTTAGAGATTGCATTCTTCAGGCCACAAAGCTCATCCTGAGCTATCTCTCGCATCCAATCGAGCTCTATTACGACATCGTACAGCGCCTTCTGTAACACCTCCAAACCAATTGGGAATATTACAGCGCCGCAGACCCTCTCCGTGAGGATCTACCAGGCTAAATACAGAAAATACAACACAACACGTGCCAACATGGCTAATAACGAACCATTAGACCGATTTGGTCTTTTGCCACAACACACACATCAAACATACATAACTCTTTCTCATAACTCATACCCACGCAGGGGTTGGCATACATAAACATTCCCATAAAATGGGGGAACAACACAACGGAGAGGCAAACAACAAGACTCTGCCAAAATACTCAACGACTAGTCTTCGTGTGATTAGTATCGATGTCTTCCATCATCCTTCGTACCGATCCTGTGATTCACTCCCCAGCAACCTGCAAGTACCTGGACGCAATAGAGACATCTACCTCCCGATTGCTCGGGGGTTAGCAAATCAATGGCATCTTCTCAGACTTCCTCTCAGTCAATGAAGAAAAGGGAAAACATCATTGATGGACATCTCTTAGTCCGATCTGTTATCATGGAAAGGATTCAAACTGAGGTTGAGGACCTTGACGGCATGGAACGTGTCATGTCAAGAATCAAGCAACAAAGCCTGTACCGCCTTGGAAGCCAGCACACCGAGTTCTATGATGAACATATTGTGGAGGAATTCTACCTTGATGCATCCATCAAGTTTCTTTCTCTAAAAAAAGGAGGAGACGTGTCAGATATTTCTGCTACCGTATGCGGAGTTCAAATCTGCATTGACCGTGAACTTCTGGAAAACATCTTCAGGCTGCCGTCCAATGGCCTGAAAATGGAGGAGCTTGAGACCTTCGGGTCGGAGGAACTACTCACCGCCTACTGGGGACTATTCACCGGTGATGGTTCTGACAAGAGTGTCCACCCATCTTGTCACAAGAAGAGATTTTGTCTGCCCTATATGTACTTACACGATATCTGTTAGCATGTTGTTGAGAACAGAACTGGCGCATTTGAGATGTGCATAAATCTGCGTTTCAGAATGATGGTCGCCATCATGACTGGAGAACGAGTCAACTGGTGCTAGATTGTTCTGAAGAGGATACAGGAAGAGGCCGCCAAGCCTAGCACTCAGAATAAGTCGTTTAGCCTCATCCTTAACTACATTCTCACTCGATATGGCGTACCACAGTCTCGCGATGCCAAGAAAATCGGTCCTGGAAAGTTCATTGGTGGAAGCAAGCCCACCGCATTCAATAGGGATGATCTCATCTCAAGCAGACCCCATGCCAACACAATGCCTATCTCTGATAATCCAAGAGACCTCACTAACAGGATTGCAAGTGGCGAGAAGAAACGAAAAAGGAGTGCTTCTCGCAGCAAATCACCTCGGGCTATAGAGAATCCGAAGAAGAAGAAGCAGAAGAGGGCTTCTAAAGCCAAGTTTGCGACGCAACCCGCTGTAGAACACCCCGATGGCGCAACCCCTCCGGAAGAAATAATTGCTGCAAAATATGCAGATCCCGAGCCAGTGGCGGCTATGACGGATGAACAGTTATTTGCCAAACTTGAAGGAACTGGCGAATCGGCTGCCCGTTCGGAGCCGAGAGCTGCCTCTCCTGTATGGGAACCCACACCCATACAAGATCCCTCTCCTATAAGGGTACCAACCCCTGTTAGGATTCCTTCTCCACAACAGCCGTACACACCTGTTGCGGAATCCATTCCTACAGTAGACCCACATACTGTAAGGAGCCCCTCCACCACTACTGTCATTAAAGAAACTCTTCTCCAAGTGCAGATCGATCAAGCTTTTGAGCGATTTTTACAATGGAAGTCGTACAGGGTCGCACCTTATGATATCCTATATAATTGGGCGGAATGGAATAAGGAAGAAGTATTCATTCTGGAAGTCACGGCCTCTTAGAACATCGAGGCCCTGATTAACTGGGAAAATTGCTTTTGCCATGAGATCATATCCAATTATTATCTAGCGATTGGAAGAGGCCCGACTGAAGGGTAAATCAAAGTCCAGTGACACATCTCCTAACAGCCCCAATCTGATCCCGACTCAGACGACGATGATGACGCCCTACATGCTGGTCTGAGAATGAGTCGTGAAGAGCCCCGTGAAGGAGAAATGTCCAGAATGATGGACTAATAGGGTCAGGGGACCTTGGATAGACATTAGTCCCCACCCCCAGAATCAAACCAGGAATATTACATTCCGCAGACCTCCTCCATGGAGATCTACAAGGCTAGACACTGAATCAACATAATACATTACATGCCGACACGGCAAAATCACGAACCATTAGACCGATTTGGTCTTTTATCATGGTCTTGCAAATCAAAAATACATAACCCTATCCAGACTCATACCCACACAAGGGTAAAATACTTCAAAATATAGACAAATACAACAGCGGAAAATACAATACAATGGACTTCGACTAACTGAACCCAAAACTGGCCTTCGTGTGATTAGTATCATTCGTCTTTCATCATCCCTTGTACCGATCCTGTGACTTGCTCCCGAAAACCTGCATGTACCTGGACACAATACAGATATCCACCCCCCGATTACTCGGGGGTTAGCAAAACTCCATTGTTTCGCTAGTGCAAGTATAAAGTGCAAATACGAGCCATACACAACACATCCCGAGAATACAATAATTTGAATAATCTACAACCCAGCCAAGACAAAAGACTTCCCGAGATTTCTCATTTAAATAAAATAGTTCAAACAATAAACGTATAAATGAAACGAGTGGTCATTTTAAAAATCAATTCAAGATCTCGGGAGTTTTGAAAAACATTAATAATTGAATAATTCTAAACTTATCGAAAACCACTTAGGGTCACAGCCCAGAGCTTATTTTCCAAAATACAAAATCCGATAACGAAACACAGGGTCCACAACCCAACCGACTCGTTTCAAATCATTACCACAGACAATTACACACCACATATTACACTTATGCCATTCTAGCCAAACACCAAGACTTAATATAATGTCTCACGACTCCAGGCCCGAGGCATTTTGATACTCTAGACATATCACAATTAATCAACAGAAGAAACAAACTGGCAATTCTCGTGCAAGACCACTCGGCCAAGTACCTGTGCGCCCCCTCGAGCGACCCCAGGTGAGAATGCCAACTCGAAAGTAACCCTCGCGACCCGATCCAGCCGCTAAGCCACCAAGTCCCCGTGTGACCCCGTCGAGTCAACCCCGAGTGAGAGTACCTGAGAACAAACTCACAACTCTCATCAGATCACATATCCAAAAACACAAACCACGAGAGTCAATCAGAGTATATATAGTCGAGGTTCTACTAGAATGGCCAAATTATCCAACAGATACTCACGACCCAGAACTATAACAATTCACAAGGAAACACAAGATCTCAACAGCACCGAACGACACAACAATATCACACCAATGCACATATTCATCCATAACCACGTTACTCCACGCACATATCTTAATGTTGCGAAATTCGGTGAACGCAAGTGCACGTTGTCGTAAACAAGTAATAAAGAGATGAGTAAGATATCGTTGTCACGAGGACTGAGCTACTAACTACCAATTTATGAGTATTCTAATTTTATCTGAACGAATGAAATTGGAGGTGCAAGAATAATTAAAGAAAATTAATAAAAGAATAAATAATGAAAACGATTGTTCGAAGAAAGAAAATAAAATAAGGAATTAATCTAGGATTGTGAATCCACCTCGGTTTATCCAAATTACTCTTGATTATATGAATTTAATGAATTCCCAATTTATTGAAGGCGAAGATTGCTAAAATACTCTACCACCTCTCCCGAGGTCAATAGAATTTTCTAAGGCGAATAACACACTCTATTCCTAGGTGAATTAATTCGACAATAGGCAAAAAGTACGAAATCTCCAGAAAGGCCACGTAATTCCTATGAGTATATTCCTATCTCACAAGATAAAATGGTTCTCACCAATTTTTCCTACCAACTCTCCTCTCCCAATTCGAGTTGCGTAATTAAAACAATTCAATTATAGGCCACACAATTGAAAGCATTAAGAATCATTGGGGAAAACTCAATAAGAAAGGGAAATATATTTTAATAAAGCATAATCAAAAGTTAATTCTTCAAAACCTCAGTTTCATCAAAATCCTATAATAGGGTTCTAGCCTGACATGCTAGAAAATAAAAATACACAAAGAATTAAAGAAAGCATAGAACTCAAACACAGACGAAGAACTTGGATTCCTCCGTTCTCTAGCTTCCTCTCTCTGCTCCTTGGTGTTTTCTGCTTTTTCTCAATGATCCGCGATGATTCTCGATTCCTCCCTTTCTTTTGATAACCTTTAATCCTTATTTGTAACCATCATTAGCCTCCAAAATGCGTCCGGGAATTAGGTCGAGAACAGGCTCCAAAAACGGCCCAGAAACGCGGCAAATTCAGCATAACCGCCCCGTGGGCCGCGACTCAGTAAGTGTGTGTCGCGGCCCTTAACGCTCAGCGCCTATACCTGGGCGCAACATTTTCTTCCTGGGCCGCGGCTCAGCATCCTTGTGCCGCGGCCCCCGGTACAGCGCGCTCGGTGCCCTGGTAGTCACCTTCGTGTGCTGCGGCCGAACCTTGGTGTGCCGCGGCCCCAGGCCAAAAATTGTCGTTTTGGCCCGTTTTTCGCCGTTCGAGCTTCTGGACTCTAATTTCCTACAAAACATATAAAGATGGTGCATTAAAAGCTCATTTATGCAGGTTTAGACTTAAAATGGATATGAAATAATGATAAATAAGCATATAAAAATACGCCTAACAAATACCCCCAAACTTGAGCCTTTGCTTGTCCTCAAGCAAAAATCAATTTTCAAATAAAAAGTATCGTAAATAATCGTGCAAATCCATAGTGCTCAACTTAATCAATACTACCCTAAAAATCTCAAAGAATAATATGAGTATCGTAATAGTGAGTCACATCAAGGACACTGATTCCACAAAGTAACCATTTTTAGTGTTAATCAATCATTTATGAAGAAAATCAAGCCCAAAGATTAACAAGCGTGAATTTAACCGACCGCCAATACGAAGGGTTAGAGTAAACAAGCCAACTCGCCCAGTCCCACAGTCAAGTGGCAAAAATTCAAGAGTTTCATCATCAAAAATAATCCTCGGACAGCATTCCCTTATGTATGATCATAATAAAGATTCGAGTTAACCACTAGGTTCGGATCTCGGGATGTTTCATCGGGATGATCCTAGGGTGGATTTCCATTCTCATGTATTGGGGAACCGTTAGATGTAAAAGACACTCATGGGGCACATGGATGCTTCTAGTTACTAAGTCCCCTTCTACAGCGGAGAAAAAACTCGAATAGCAATTCCCGCATGTCAAGGTTGCTGTTTTACGCGAGAGTAAACAACGGGTCACGTGAATACCCCCGGTTACTAGGCTTCCCATCATCGGTAATGCGATATTTCTAAACTATTAGTCTATTCAGGGTTGTCGTTTTACGCGAGAGTAAACAACGGGTCACGTGAATACCCCCGATTACTAAACTTCCCATCATAGAATGTATAATATCTCGACTTTTTGGGAAAAACTGTCTGACTCTAAACTCAATTTAAGTGCCAACAGGACTCATGTTACTGGACGACTAGCTACGCGAAAAGTGTAACCAAACATATAGACGGCGATTTGAAAACACGTATGTCTCCTTTTTTATCTGCTAAGATTTCTAAAATAACGAAAAATATAGACCTAAATGAATACTCGGAGGAAACAAATATCATTGACTGCAAACTCGACCAAAACTCAACCGTTTCTTCAAAGAGAAATCAATATCATAACATCAGTTTTACATAAAGAAGCACAAAAAATTCACGAATGCAAATAAAAACAAGACAAGCAAGGCTAGCGTCAACAATAACGAAAAATAACGAAAAATGCAAACTAATAAATAAAAAGCAACTGAAAGTTAACCCCCCCAAACTTAGGACGTACATTGACCTAAATGGACATAGATAATAATATGCAATAAGAGAAAAGGTCAAGTACTCCCCTAATGTCCGCTCAGGAACTGGTGTCGGCCTCGCCCGGCGAGGAAGGTGGTGTGGCTGGCCTAATTGGTGGAATGAATGGCCCGTCCACGCAGCAAGGCAATCCTAGTGGTAAGCACCCCTCGCCGCCAAGCGCCTCTCCTCACGTCGGTTGGCCTGGCGGGCGTGCTCTATCATCTCCTCCTGGACGGCTGCGAGAATGCTCTCTCTCCGTCCGCATCTCCTCTCTCAGGCCGTCGAACATCGCCTGAAGGTGCTCTCTCAGGCGGCGGGCTGGACTCCGCCTGCTCATGTGTCAGAAGAAGAGGCTCGGGGGACTGCTCATGTGCCTCGTCAAGAAGAAATCCTCGTCCCCGAGAATGTGCCGGTGCTCCACCCCACTGGTCAAAGTGAGAAATGATGCGATGATCTATCGGACCCTGGGGTGCTACAGTTGGCTCATCATCCGACCAAGTCATGGCCGACTGGCGGTATTGAGTGCAAATGAGAGAGGGGTGCTTCAGCCCCGTCTTGGCCCCTCCTTGAATGCACTGAAGGATAGATCAGACCAGATGAGGGGCCACATCGAATCTGAGCCCGGTAATGATATCATATAGCAGTCGAGCACGAAAGAGTAAAACTGAGCGAATATGCGATGTAGGATCAACTCGTGCGCAGAGGAAGTATAACCAGGCTCGCCCGAGCTGACTGAGGCGCGAACTCTTAAAGTAGAAGGCTGAAGGACCCGGGGCACGAGTCTCCCATACGGAACCGGGCTGTGTGAGTGTCGCAAGCAGAGCCTCCCTCGTAAGGCTACTCATACTCCACGTAAACGCCGTCTCATCCACCACTGGCAGCTCATATAATCTCCAAATTGCAACCACCGAAAAATCCACAGTATGGCCTCGGACGACAACCTGAGTCCGAGTATCTGATTGCGGTATCATCTGCCCTGCCCGAATATGTCGCAGTAGAGCGATAGCGTAAAACTCCTGGACGATAGAGATCACAGCCGGCTCGGGAGGCGCAGTGAAACAAGCCTATCCCATCTCGTCAATCATAGTCAGAAGCTCACCGTCCTGGGGGGTGGGATTGAATCCCCGCTCCGGGATTATTGGTCTAGGCCGGATTTTTTCGTTGAATATTTTGTGAATGTCCGGATCGGAAAATTGGTGAGACTCTAAATCGGAACGGCTCTGTGATGTCTCCCCTCGTGTGGGGGATGATTGTGTCCTGGTCCTCATGCTAATCTTCCTTTTTCTAGCCATGGCGAGGATCCTGAAAAGATAAACACCGGAAATTACACAACCTTTAAGGAAAACCAGACCACTCTCGACTTAAGATACGCTAGACGTGAATAAAGAGTCTTGCACCATTGTAAAAGGAAATTGAGGTTGAGCTTTCAAGTTTAATAATGAAGTAAGGGTTGGGGTACAATGTAATTCTATAATCAATTTCGTTGCATGTAATTTGAAAACGTTTTGCACAAAAATTTTCATTGACGCATTTTATCAAACACTTAACATGCATGGGTTTAAATGAAGAACAAACATGACAATGGCTTAATCCAATCCCCAAAAATAACAACATCAATCGATATGGTCATGAGAAAAACGACAAATAACATCAACAATTATACATAATCACAAATACCATCACAATCAATCACCATATTCAACATATTCCAACTCAATTTTTGATAGAACTTTGAAGAAAAACTAACAACATATTCACCATTGAATGAAGAACAACACCTCACCTTTTAATTGATGTAGCAATTAAGATTAGGAATTCAGAATTACCTTGCTTGGATTGAAGGATGCAAGAAGAAGTAGAATTGAGAAGGGGATCGTCCGAGTGCTGCGCGAAGGAAGGGGAAGAACTTACCTGGTGTGCCGGCCGATCGAGTATATGAAGGATACGTGGGCTTTTGAACTTCCGAACAGGGGCCGCGGCACAACTTAAGTGAGCCGCGGCCCAGAGTACAGCCTGTTGGGCGTGTTTGTTCTTTTTGCCATGTGCCGCGGCTCAGCATATGGGTGTCATGGCTCATAGTGTAAGTGTTCCGCGGCTCATTTGGTACGTGCCGCGGCTCGGAGTACAGCTTCCTGGGCATTTCTTGGACATTTGGCGTGCCGCGGCTCAGGGACCGGGTGTGCCGCGGCTCAGTAAGGTCGTTCCGCGGCACAGAGTACAGTTCGTTTGGCCTTTTTGTGTCAACTTGTGTGTGCTGTGGCTCACTCTCCTTGTGCCACGGCTCAGGGCTGAATTTTTCCCTGGGGGGTTTTTCTGCACAGAATTTTCAAAGGAACACATCAAGAACGTGAGAAATAAGCATATCCAAGCAAAAATGATGAAAAACATAGACTCTAAAATGCAAGAAAACACTAAAAAATAAAAATCTACAACTAATACTCGGGTTGCCTCCCGAGAAGCGCTAAGTTTATAGTCTTCAGCTGGACTTTTTGAAGATCAATTCGCATTTCGCAAAGACCATTTGGACTCTGCACATTCCATCGAACCGTTATTACGTGATTTAAATTGTTGACCATTAAATTTCCACCGTTCGACTTTTGGTTTGGATATCCAACGTTCCTTGCGAAACAACTTTAACAATAGTAGCCTCCCAAAACACCCATTATGCAGTTGACTTGGTACTTGTTTGACATCCGGCTTAGTGTTCAATTCTACGGGCGAACTTATGACCACATGAGATTTTTTCGATGGTGGATGAACGGATGTTGAAGACGACATATTTAACTGCTTAAGATACATGATTTGCTCTTCATTTTTATTAGACGTCGGAGTAGCTGAAACCGATTCTGAACACTTCGACCAACAACTCTCCCGATGTGCGTCTTTCGCAAAGACACTTTCAATTTGTGAACTCTTCTCGACACTACTTGGACACGGAAAGGATTGAAACACTTGGAAAGTGACTTGCTCATCTTGAACCCGCAGAGTGTGTTTCCCTTTTTCCACATCAATGAGAGTTCGGCCGGTAGCTAAGAATGGTCTTCCCAAAATAATTGGGATGTCTTGGTCCTCATCCACTCCATATCGAGCACAATGAAATCAGCTGGAAAGATGAATTTATCTACCTTGACTAAAACATCTTCTATTACCCCCCTCGGGTACTTGATAGATCGGTCAGCTAATTGCAGCGAGATTGTCGTCGGATTGGCTTCCCCAATGCCTAGCTTCTTAAATATGGAAAGGGGCATAAGATTAATGCTGGCACCGATATCACACAACGCTCTATCAAAAGACAGATTTCCTATAGTGCACGGTATATTGAAACTTCCTGGATCCTTCAATTTTGGCAGGAGCTTTTTCTGCAAGATGGCGCTGCACTCTTCCGTCAATGCCACTGTCTCATATTCTTCGAGTTTCCTTTTATTTGATAATATCTCTTTCATAAACTTCACATAGCTCAGCATTTGTTCCAAGGCATCAGCAAATGGAATATTTATATGTAGTTTATTGAAAACGTCAAGAAACTTGGAGAATTGCTTGTCTAATTTTTGCTTTTGCAATCGCTGCGGAAATGGGACGGGTGGCACATATGCCTTCAGATTGTCAGGAAACAGTTTCGAGGGTCTAGAATTTTGTGACTCCTCAGTCGCCAAATTTTTCTTCTCCTCATCATCACCTCTCTTTTTGTTCTGCCTCGACTGTTCACACAATTCCTTCCCACTTCTCAAACCAATGGCATTAATACTCTCTATGGGGTTCGTCTCGATTGTAGTTGGCAAGGTACCCTTAGGGCGGGATGTTAACACATTTGCTATTTGCCCCAATTGTACTTCCAAGTTACGAATAGAGGCGGAATGGTTTTGCAAAGTTGCTTCCGTACGGGTCATGAACTGACTCGTATTTGCTGCTAATTTCGCCATTGCCTCCTCTAGAGAGATTTTTGGAGCGGGAGGAGGTTGCTGTTGGTGTTGAGCAAACTGAGGTTGGTTTAAGTTTTATCAGTTCTTCCACGAAAAGTTAGGGTGATTTCGCCACCCCGGATTATATGTGTTGGAATACGGATTATTTTGTCGATTCCCGTTCCCCACGAACTGAGCTTGTTCCATCGGAGGTTGCTCGAAAGGGTTTTCGACTTGGCACTCCGCGCTAGGATGAGATCCGTTGCACCAATTACATGATTCAGTGGTAACAGGGGAAGGAGCATGTGAAAAGGCTTGAAGTTGCTGAGTCAATGCTGCGACTTGTGCTGATAGTGCAGATATTGGATCATTATTGGAGATTTCCATTACTCGCTTCGGGATCACTCGTTCGGAAGGCCACTGATAAGAATTTGCAGCCATCGCCTCCAATAGAGAATGAGCTTCCGCCATCGTCTTTCCCATTAACGCTCCTCCTGCGGCTGCATCAACAAGAGTGCGTGTAGAAGCACTCAATCCGTTATAAAATGTTTGGATTTGTAGCCAATCCGGTAAGCCATGGTGTGGACACCTCCGTAATAGATCCTTGTATCACTCCCAAGCTTCATGAAGCGACTCCATATCAAATTGCCCGAAAGTAGTAATCTCGTTCCTTAGTCTCGCTGTCTTCGATGGTGGAAAGAACTTAGCTAGAAAGGCTTGGGCTAATTCCGCCCAAGTCGTGATAGAGCCCGGCGGTAATGAAATTAACCAAAACTTGGCTTTGTCCCTTAGAGAGAAAGGGAAAAGTCGCAGACGAATAGCATCATCGGTGACACCATTATTCTTGAAGGTGTCACAAATCTCGAGAAATGAAGTGATGTCTGCGTTGGGGTCATCGTTCGCCAATCCACAAAATTGGCTTGCTTGAACCATCTGAATAATAGCCGGCTTAATTTCGAAGTTGTTCGCTTGAATGGTTGGACGCCGAATCCCCGAAAAGTTTGCATTAATTTGTGGCATAGCATAATCACGGAGTGCCAATGCCGGTTGAGCTTGCTAAATGGGTTTGTCTACTCCGTGATTTTCCGTGTTATTGGGCATGGTGTCTTTTGCTGGTATCTCGCGCTTTTCCTTCTTGTTTTTCTGAAGAGTGTGCTCGAGTTCGGTATCCAAAGGTAGTAGGCCTTCGTTACCGAATTTTCTCATGCACTAACCAGAAATTCCTGAAAGGAAAAACAAATAAAAAAAAGAAAAAATACACAAAAATAAAAATAAATGTTCAAACTAAGACTAGAAATACTGAAATCGATATTAGTAAAATAATGAGTCCCCGGCAACGGCGCCAAAAACTTGTTGCGAAATTCGGTGACCGCAAGTGCACGTTGTCGTAAACAAGTAATAAAGAGATGAGTAAGATATCGTTCCCACGAGGACTGACCTACTAACTACCAATTTATGAGTATTCTAATTTTATCTGAACGAATGAAATTGGAGGTGCAAGAATAATTAAAGAAAATTAATAAAAGAATAAATAATGAAAATGATTGTTTGAAGAAATAAAATCAAATAAGGAATTAATCTAGGATTGTGAATCCACCTCGGTTTATCCAAATTACTCTTGATTATATGAATTTAATGAATTCCCAATTTATTGAAGGCGAAGATTGCTAAAATACTCTACCGCCTCTCCCGAGGTCAATAGAATTTTTTAAGGCAAATAACACACTCTATGCCTAGGTGAATTAATTCGACAATAGGCAAAAAGTACGAAATCTACAAAAAAGCCACGTAATTCCTATGAGTATATTCCTATCTCACAAGATAAAACGGTTCTCACCAATTTTTCCTACCAACTATCCTCTCCCGATTCGAGTTGCGTAATCAAAACAATTCAATTATAGGCCACACAATTGAAAGCATTAAGAATAATTGGGGAAAACTCAATAAGAAAGGGAAATATATTTTAATAAAGCATAA
Organism: Orobanche coerulescens; assembly: GCA_033398695.1. Classification (NCBI taxonomy): domain Eukaryota; kingdom Viridiplantae; phylum Streptophyta; class Magnoliopsida; order Lamiales; family Orobanchaceae; genus Orobanche; species Orobanche coerulescens. Next base: position 154,279,213 of record CM065810.1, on the reverse strand, counting down.
TCAAAAGTTAATTCGTCAAAACCTCAGTTTCATCAAAATCCTAGAATAGGGTTCTAGCTTGACATGCTAGAAAATAAAAATACACAAAGAATTAAAGAAAGCATAGAACTCAAACGCAGACGAAGAACTTGGATTCCTCCATTCTCTAGCTTCCGCTCTCTGCTCCTTGGTGTTTTCTACTTCTTCTCAATGATCCGCGATGATTCTCGATTCCTCCCTTTCTTTTGATAACCTTTAATCCTTATTTATAACCATCATTAGCCTCCTAAACGCGTCCGGTAATTAGGTCGAGAACAGGCTCCAAAAACGGCCCAGAAACGCGGCAAATTCAGCATAACCGCCCCGTGGGCCGCGGCTCAGTAAGTGTGTGTCGCGGCCCTTAACGTTCAGCGCCTATACCTGGGCGCAACATTTTCTTCCTGGGCCGCGGCTCAGCATCCTTGTGCCGCGGCTCAGCATCCTTGTGCCGCGGCCCCCGGTACAGCGCGCTCGGTGCCCTGCTAGTCACCTTCGTGTGCTACGGCCGGACCTTGGTGTGCCGCGGCCCCAGGCCAAAAATTGTCGTTTTGGCCCGTTCTTCGCCGTTCGAGCTTCCGGACTCCAATTTCCTACAAAACATATAAATATGGTGCATTAAAAGCTCATTTATGCAGGTTTAGACTTAAAATGGATATGAAATAATGATAAATAAGCGTATAAAAATACGCCTAACACTTAACAAAAGAATTAAACTTTACATTTACCGATGACATAATTATACATAATGACATCATACGAATGTAAGACGATCCTATACATAACACAAACACACATATTCAATTAAGCATATTAATTCCCAAAACACGCGGATCACCTTAAAGAAAACCATGACGGTAAATATGCCGATTCTTTTGAAAAATGGTTATAAATATTTATTTTGTACATAACGACGATTAGCAACCATTATATCCACAAAACACGTAATGTATGGGAAAGATACTTGCCTCGACAATCGATAACGGATGCTCCAACGAACACGGCTCAGTCGGGAAACCTCGAATACCTAGAATTCTCCGGTGGAACAATAATAACACGATCGATCGGGAAGCTTGAAGAAAACGACGAATGGAAGAGTTCCGACTCGAGTTCTTCACAAGGAACCTGACCCTAACATCATACCATCAATAAAATAACGATCGAACGAGGAAGAATAATCGTAGAACGCCCAAATCCGCTTTGTGACATTTTATCGAACACCTTCAAGGCGTCGATAAGAAACTCAAGAAAATGATGAATCCTCGACAATCCAACCGTGGAACAACAAGGAATTTGATATAATACAGCTTAACAATCATCAATCTATCCCCAAAACTAGATTTTAAGAAAACTTACCCTGATTCGGTCGATCGGAGCAAGTTATGGAAGGATTAATTGATGTTATGGACTCAGGAATTCCGTGGATTTACAGTGGAACAACATCTCCCCGTGCCCTCCAAGCCCCAGCCGCTGATAGGAAAGGAAGAAATGGGAAAGATGGGTGTAAACCCGACTGCTCAGCCATATTTACAACCGAGCAGAACACGGCACAACAAACGGCCCAAACCAGCGTCGTGTCTACCGCCGGGTTGCGGGTCAGTGCGCGACCTGACCGACACAGCGCAACTCCCGGCGCAAGACGCCTGCGCGTGGCTGTATCCGACACGGCGCATCACCCGGCGCAAATCTTGCGCGGGTTCTAGGCCGTGTCTCGGCAGACTTGTTAGTCCTGGACAACCCAGCGCAGGACACGGTGCTCGGCAGCGCCGTTTTCACCGCCGTTTCATACAGGTCCGACCAGAAAACCTCCGGTTGCAAAATGATTCCGACACAACTAGAAAATTACGATAGGACCACAACAACGATCCGAAAGAAGACGAATAATAACAAAACAGGACATACGATCAGCTCGACTTACGAAACGAAAAGTCATACCCGACGAATATCACAACCCGGTCTATCATGCCGGACTAAGAAATCATCCACAGAACAAAATGACCGGCACAACCGGCAAAACTCAAAAATAACCGGAACTGAGAATCTCGGGTATCATATTCTACCCTACTAAAAATAAGTTTCATCCCGAAACTTAAAACAAAAGCAAGGCAACTCTAGATAACACATGTTATCTGATACTGACAGCGCATAAGAACTCCATGCAGTACAGAGCTACTGTGGTCCAATTCAATACGTAAGAATGTTTACGAAAAGCAACGAACTTGAACCACTACTGTTGATAAATCCGAGCAGTACAACAACCAAAACACAAGTCCGACGTTGAACAAGAATGTAATTCCAATAATCTCAGATGTTTGGAAGATCAAATACGAAGACAATTTCCCAACACTTATGGAAATTTCGAAGTGGCCCAGATGTTTAATAATCACGATTACGAGATCAAACAATAATGATTGGTCAACGACGGACGAATAGCAATGATCGAACAACAATGATCAACTCTGAAGTTCACACGTTAAATCAAGACATCAATAAACTTGTAGGAATTACGAGGTGTTAATTTCGCACACGGTTCACAGGAAATCGATCCGAGCTTGGAAAGATCACAACGATATACAGATCAATTTGGGACAATATCAGAACTCGCTCGAATGACAAAGGTGAGAAACAACATAAGGTCAGAAGCATCAACTAACACAATCGAGTCGATACTGTCGAACGAAACGGAAGCGAAAAAAATATGGGTATTACATCATATCACCTTTAAAAGAGGTTTTGTCCCCGAAACCTAAACAACGAGAACGAAGTGCTGGAATAGCAACCTTCCCGGCCATATCCTCTTAGTCCCGCATCTGATCTCCATGACCAACCGTACCGCAGTCACGAACGCGTCCTCTATCCCTCGACATACGAAGCGAATTCTCACTCGATTAGATGGCACAACTTCGCAAAAATAATATGCTAAAGTACTAACTCAGCAAGACATATCACATAAGGTAACTAATAACAATTCGATAAGAAAATCCACGAGGTATCCTTTTAAATGACATCATTTGAAAATGCTTGGATTTGTGTGCTATTCAAAATAAATCCTTGAAAGTATTTTTGGTACCTCGGGTTGTTTCATCAAAACCTGTAAACAACGGACTTTAACCGTCTCATTTAACATCATTTGCAAAACAATATTTCGGAATATTAATTTCTCTTGAAATCAGCATCATCATTATCATTAATAACAAACAGGTTAACCACGCAATACCATCCAACCATTCACAGATGCACTAAATATTTCTACAAATCAACACTTATTTTGGAGTTATTCAAACTTCTCCAAATCCGAATTTGAAGTTTAAATCGAGTAAGATCTTTCGTCCTTCATGTTGTGTCGAGATTTATACGTCTCAACAGGCGATCGCCTTAGAGACCGGGCGACCGAGCCAAAGTCGAATAGACCAAGGCAGATTGGCCGATCGAAGGTCCCAGGTCAAGTCCCAGTTCCGAGCGATCGACATCTAAGGCGATCGTCTCTTGACACCTCGAGACCGACTCTGGTGCCCGGCCAATGACGACTGCCTCTTGCCACACAAAGCCAGCATGTCTAAGTCGGCGAAAGACGAAGCTCGAACAGAGACCCATATGCAGATCCGGAAAAGGCGCCGCAGGACATGGATTGTCGACCACAGCCTGTCAGCATCTACTCACCTACCGACAGACCCGCCGAAAAGTGCAAAGTGGGACCTCCCAGACAATGACTCAGGACACGTGCGGACTTCTCATTGGACCGCATAGATGGCTGCCAGCAGCAGCCGCGGACTTCAAGGCAGACAACCCATGTGCTAAAAGACGATCGCCCCTTATTATATTACAAGGAAGGCGATCGCCCGTCAAAAAAGGGCATCTCAACTCCTATAAATAGGAAGCCTCCAGCAGCGGAAAAAGGGTTCAGAAACTCTGGCTTTTGGCTTGGCTTTCACTCTCTTGGCTACACTATACACTATGGACATCTTTTCTCTCACTCTCGAGACCTCTTAGCCCATAAGACGGTCGGCAGAAACGAGAACAAGAACTCAGAGCAACTCTAGTTCTTCCGGCAAGCACTCAACAGCTAGATAACTAGGATCTTTTACACTCATTGTAATCGCATTCTTACATTAATATTTGTACTAAAACGTATTTATATTAATAACATCTTGCGAGAGCATTCAAGCCCGGGCCTAACAAACCCGACAAATCTTGAGTTATTTCCCTTCCCTCGGACGTGCTCTCGCACTTTGTTTGTTGTCCATCCATTCGAGTAATATCTATCTCTGGATAATATTTTGGGCAGCAACAATTGGCGCTAGAAGAAGGGGATCTAAACCTTCATTTTTATTCCTACCGTCTCGAAGAACACTCACTGTTCTCCAGGGCATATACTTGAAGAGACACTCTCTGCTCTTCAAATAAAGCTTTCAGAATCATAACTTCTGCCTCCACATCAAAGAAAGCCGCTGGCCGATCCGTCGGATGCCTCATTCCGTCTCAATCCGAGCCCCAGCCTATGGCGGAGGGTAGCCGCGGCGACCCGAGACTCTCGATCCCGCCCCTAAAGGACGACCCAAGCCTCTCGCTCGATCAGTTCCAAACCGCGGAACAGATCGAAGAGGCCATGGCCATCCTACAGGAGCGACGGAGAGCATTTGACGCGCCCGCTATAACCCCCTCGGCCATCCGCCGCGTGAGCAAACGGAAGTTCAAGGGGTTACTGGACGAGTGATCGCCAGGAGGCCCCGATTCGCAAGAAAAGGCGTTCGCAAGGCGGGACACCTTCGTTTTCAGCCGCCTAGGCAGCGATCCATCATGGCGACCGGGGCAGTCCGGCCCCAGCCAGGAGACGATGGAGCCCGAATCCGTCACCAGGAGTTCGGTGCACCCAACTCCCAGAAGGCAGGCCAACCATCTGGATCCTCGCCGAAGAACCAAGATCGGCGGAGACGACCTCATCACCTACCGCGGAGCCAGGAGATCGGTACACGATCGCCTCGGCACCTGCTACGAGAGCCAAACCACGAGCGACCAAGCTACAGCGATGGCCGCGATGCAACGCTAGCTCGACGACATGAAGGCGCTCCTAGAAACTGGGGCAGGCGCCAATAGCAAGATCGTCGGGTCAAGCGAGCCACTCGCGGTACACATCGAGCTCGCCTCCGTGCAGCGTAGGATCGCTCCTCCACACACACCTCTGTACGAGGGAAGGTCGGATCCCGAGACTCACATGAGCAAGTTTCGGATCTACATGACCGGGTGTGGGGCATCAAACGCGACCAAGTGCCGAATGTTCCCGCTAACGCTTGGCGACCTGGCCCATAGATGGTACATTTCATTACCGCCGTGATCCATCAATTCCTTTGATCAACTGGCAAACAACTTCACAGCGTACTTCGCCGCCAAGGTCGCTCGGCCGGAAGGTCCCCATCGCATTATGCAGATCAGGTAAGGGGAAGAAGATTCCGATGCAGACTACATCGACTGGGTAGATGAGATCATCCTCAACGGCGAGCCCATGAGCGACGAGATCGCCCTCTACTCGGTCCCAGGGGGATTCGATGGTCTTTCGCCTATGTTCAGGCACCTTACGAAGGACATTCCCCAGACCTACGCAATCTTCGCGCCAAGGCCGCAGACTTTTTGGCCAGGCAAATGTTACTCTTTCACCTATGAGCAGCACAATCGGCGACCGAACGACGATCATCAGTCTTCCAACCCGATCGCCAGAATCAAGCAACATCTCCGAACTGGAGGACTCGCTCGCCATCTACAGTTCATCAACTAACATGATGGACTAAGGCACGAGATTGCCTCCCCCGCACAACGTACACCATCGAGGGTTGGCATCTAACATGACGATCCGAGGTAGAAGAGTGCCGCCATGGGCCATGCAAGGTTCCTTTGAGCTGAGATCGCTCGCCCTTCGTTTAAATATGAGGCGGGCGTAGCCGAAGGACCCTCCAAACAAATCAGTGGACATGCTCGCCCGCCCTCAAAGGTACATCATCTAACTTGGTGAACCGGGACAATGCGACGCGTCCCTACCCCCGTCACAACGTATACCGTCGAGGATTTCCATCTAACATGACGATCCGAGGTAGAAAAGTGCTAACAAGCCGCAGACCTGGAGTCGATTAATCCGACGATGCCCCGCACAAGGACTCCTCCAGACCGAGACCGCACGCTCTTCGTTTAAATACGAGGCAAGGCGCAGCCTAATGGAGGACCCTCACAATAAAATGAGTCACGAGACAAACCTACACTTGGAATGTTGCTCGCGCACAAGACACGGTCATGGAGGTCGGTCCATCGAACTCCGCGACTATGCACGGTTCCTCAATGACGAAACAATCAGCTTTCTACGATGGATCGACAAATTTGAAAATTGCAGGTACAAGACCCAAGATAGCTCGCCAAGCGATTAGATCGCCCATATTTGGGACCAAAGTCCGATCAACGGATCGCCCGTCGTTATCCTCAACGATCGCCAGTAAGAACCACCTCACCCCATGTCTTCAACATTGGAGCAAGCTGGGGGGCAATTGTTGTGTCGAGATTTATACGTCTCAACAGGCGATCGCCTTAGAGACCGGGCGACCGAGCCAAAGTCGAATAGACTAAGGCATATTGGCTGATTGAAGGTCCCAGGTCAAGTCCCAGTGCCGAGCAATCGACATCTAAGGCGATCGTCTCTTGACACCTGGCGACCGACTCTGGTGCCCGACCAATGACGACCGCCTCTTGCCACGCAAAGCCATCATGTATAAGTCGGCGAAAGACGAAGCTCGAACAGAGACCCACACGCAGATCCGGAAAAGGCGCCGCAGGACATGGATCGTTGACCACAGCCTGTCAGTATCTACTCACCTACCGACAGACCCGCCAAAAGGTGGAAAGTGGGACCTCCCAGACAGCGACTCAGGACACGTGCGGACTTCTCATTGGACCACACAGCTGGCTGCCAGCAGCAGCCGCGGACTTCAAGGCAGACAACCCATGTGCTAAAAGACGATCGCCCCTTATTATATTACAAGAAAGGCGATCGCACGTCAAAAAAGGGCATCTCAGCTCCTGTAAATAGGAAGCCTCCAGCAGCGGAAAAAGGGTTCAGAAACTCTAGCTTTTGGCTTGGCTTTCACTCTCTTGGCTACGCTATACACTTCGGACATCTTTTCTCTCACTCTCGAGACCTCTTAGCCCATAAGACGGTCGGCACAAACGAGAACAAGAACTCAGAGCAACTCTAGTTCTTCCGGCAAGTTCTCAACAGCTAGATAACTAGGATATTTTACACTCATTATAATCGCATTCTTACATTAATATTTGTACTCAAACATATTTATATTAATAACATCTCGCGAGAGCATTCAAGCCCGGGCCTAACAAACCCATCAAATCTTGAGTTATTTCCATTCACTCGGATGTGCTCTCGCACTTTGTTTGTTGTCCATCCATTCCAGCAATATCTATCTCCAGGTAATATTTTGGGCAGCAACACTTCGCTATATATTTTGAAAAATAAATCGTATTGGATTTTGAAAAAGAAATTTATGGTGTGAAAGATTTTGAAAATCAAATACTCGAATTGTATGAAAATACAACAGTGCGTTTAAAAATTTGCTTTCGAAAATCCTCTCGACACTGCACAAAAATCAACGATGGTAACATTTTACAAAATGTCCAAAGGCGCTTTAAAACAACTCTTTCAATTGTCGTCGAGGTTTTAATTGAGAATTCTAGGCCGGCTCCGATACCATAAATGTAACACCCCCAGAATCAAATCGGGAATATTACACGCCGCAGACCTCCTCCATGGAGATCTACCCGGCTAGACACTGAATCAACATAATACATTACATGCCGACACGGCAAAATCACGAACCATTAGACCGACTTGGTCTTTTATCACTGTCTTACAAATCAAAAATACATAACCCTATCCAGACTCATACCCACGCAAGGGTAAAATACTTCAAAACATAGACAAATACGACAACGGAAAAGACAATACAATGGACACCGACTAACTGAAACCAAAACTGGCCTTCGTGTGATTAGTATCATTCGTCTTTCATCATCCCTCGTACCGATCCTGCGACTTGCTCCCTAAAACCTGCATGTACCTGGACACAATACAGATATCCACCCCCGATTACTCGGGGGTTAGCAAAACTCTACTATTTCGCTAGTGCAAGTATAAAGTGCAAATACGAGCCATACACAACACATCCCGAGAATACAATAATTTGAATAATCTGCAACTCAGCCAAGACAAAAGACTTCTCGAGATTTCTCATTTAAATAAAATAGTCCAAACCATAAACGTATAAATGAAACGAGTGGTCATTTGAACAATCAATTCAAGATCTCTGGAGTTTTGAAAAACATTAGTAATTGAATAATTCTAAACTTATCGAAAACCACTTAGGGTCGCAGCCCAGATCTTATTTTCCAAAATACAAAATCCGATAACAAAACACAGGGTCCACAACCCAACCGACTCATTTCAAATCATTACCACAGACAATTACACACTACACATTACACTTATGCCATTCTAGCCAAACACCAAGACCTAATATAATGTCTCACGACTCCAGGCCCAAGGCATTGTCATACTCCGGACATATCACAATTAATCAAGAGAAGAAACAAACTGGCAATTCTCGCGCAAGACCACTCGGCCAAGTCCCTGTGCGCCCCGTCGAGCGACCCCAGGTGAGAATGCCCACTCGAAAGTAACCCTCGCGACCCGGTCCAGCCGCTAAGCCACCAAGTTTCCGTGTGACCCCATCGAGTCAACCCCGAGTGAGAGTACCCGAGAACAAACTCACAACTCTCATCAGATCACATTTCTAAAAATACAAACCACGAGAGTCAATCACAGTATATATAGTCGAGGTTCAGCTGGAATGGCCAAATTATCCAACACATACTCACGACCCAGAACTATAACAATTCACAAGGAAACACAAGATCTCAACAACACTGAATGACACAACAATATCACACCAATTCACATATCCATCCATAACCATGTGACTCTACGCACATATCTTAACAAAAGAATTAAACTTTATATTTACCGATGACATAATTATACATAATGACATCATACGAATGTAAGGCGATCCTATACTTAACACAAACACACATATTCAATTAAGCATATTAATTCCCAAAACACGCGGATCACCTTAAAGAAAACCATGACGGTAAATATACTGATTCTTTTGAAAAATGATTATAAATATTTATTTTGCACACGACGACAATTAGCAACCATTATATCCACAAAACATGTAATGTATGGGCAAGATACTTGCCTCGACAATCGATAATGGATGCTCCAACGAACACGGCTCAGTCGGGAAACCTCGAATACCTAGAATTCTCCAGTGGAACAATAATAACATGATCGATCAGGAAGCTTGAAGAAAACGACGAACGGAAGAGTTCCGACTCAAGTTATTCGCAAGGAACCTGACCCTAACATCATAACATCAATAAATTAACGATCGAACGAGGAAGAATAATTGTAGAACGCCTGAATCCCCTTTGTGACATTTTATCGAACACCTTCAAGGCGTCGATAATAAACTCAATAAAACGATGAATCCTCAACAATCCAACAATGGAAAAACAAGGAATTCGATATAATACAGCTTAACATTCATCAATCTATCACTATTCTAAGTTAACACGGATTAAATGGACAAATCGGACGAAATCCTCAAAACTAGATTTTAAGAAAACTTACTCTGATTCGATCGATCGGAGCAAGTTATGGAAGGATTAATTGATGTTATGGACTCAGGAATTTCGTGGATTTACAGTGGAACAACATCCTCGTGCCCTCCTAGCCCCATCCACGGAAAGGAAAGGAAGAAATGGGAAAAATGGGTGTAAACCCGACTGCTCAGCCATATTTATAACCGGGCAGAACACGGCGCAACAAACGGCCCAAATCAGCGCCGTGTCTACCGCCGGGTTACGGGTCAGTGCGCGACCTGACCGATACGGCGCAACACCCGGCGCAAGACGCCTGCGCGTGTGTCTCAGCCGTATCCGACACGGCGCATCACCCGGCGCAAATCTTGCGCGGGTTCTCGGCCGTGTCTCGGCAGACTTGTTAGTCCTGGACGACCCGGCACAGGACATGGCGCTCGGCAACGACGTTTTCACCGCCGTTTCGTACAGGTCTGGCCAGAAAACATCCAATTGCAAAATGATTCCTACACAACTCGAAAATTACGATAGGACCACAACAACGATCCAAAAGAAGACGAATAATAAAAAAACAGGACATAGGATTAGCTCGACTTACGAAATGAAAAGTCGTACCCGACGAATATCACAACCCGGTCTATCATACCGGACGAAGAAATCATCCACAGAACAAAATGACCGGCACAACCGACAAAATTCAAAAATAACCGGAACCGAGAATCTCGGGTATCACATCCCCATCAACAAGAAGCTGCAAAGGACTTCTTACAGAAAGATTCAGTTCCTCCCGTCCATAATGAAGCTTCGGAACAGGAAGCCCAACCTGAAGAAGAAGAAGCCCGCGCCATCCCGCAAGAGGAGTCGGTCCCTTTCCCGGAGCAGGCGGAAGCTGAGAGTCAGTAGGAGGAATTAGTATCTCATGTACACATGACTACAAAAAACCAACCGGAACAGGAGGAATCAGTCCCCCCTGTCTGCGAGACTGATAATGCTGCACAACCATCTCTCCGAGCCCACGCAAGATTCCCCCACATCACCTATCTCTGTAAGCTCCAAGTCCGATGATAGATTCTAACCTTCCGATAGACCACGACCCCCTCGTCATCATGTGGTCATGCATCAACTCAACAGAGCATAGGATGAGAAATTAGCGCACCCCGAATCCCCGCGAACTAAGGACCGGATAGGGCAACTCCAAGCAATCGGCCGCCAAACAGTGTTCATGAAGGATGCCGTGAAGGCATTGTATGATGATAACAAATAGCTCCATTAGATGAGAGAGACTGCGATTGATGAGATGACTGGATTGAAGAGAGAAATCATAAAAGTTGAAGAAGCATTTCGCATATTACCTAGTGCATTACGACAAGCATTTGCTTAACTTCAACAGCACCAAGAATAGATTCTCAAACAAGAGCAGGAAAAGCTCCGCATATCCGAAGCCAAAACTATCGCTGCCCTATAGAAGACTGGCTCCAGGCTGTCAGGATATGACAAGAAAATCGATGACATGTCCCTGGTTTTCACTTCTCTTGTTGATAAAATCTCTAGTATGGAGACCAAACAGGATAATGCAATGAAGATCCTCGAACGCATTGATGCTAAGGTCACATACCTTGATAATGCCAAAACAGGGTAAGAAGCCAGAGAGGCTGGTCAGCAATGGAGGATTGAAGAAGAAAGAGAGATTGATGTTGCATTAGAGGAAAGCGTCGCTGTTACTATAGGCCATTTGCCTCGCCTGCACATGGATACAGGGTAGATGGTTCTCGATCGGAGTTCCATGATCCCAGCTGTCCTTGGAAGAACAATGTCCAAAGACTGCCCAAAACTCGTTTCCCTGCCAACCGTCAGCCTACAGATGATGAAGTGATGAACTGGAGGATGAATGAACTGATGAGGTACTTTGTCAAACTCATCAGGGAGTCCACAATGTTCAACAAGTGCAAGACACTGGCCGAGGCTGCAGATGAATTTGCAAGGTTGTTGGAAAAAGGACTGCTCCCATTGCAAATTTCGATGAAATCAAGACACCAGAAAGGTGATCGGCTCACTCATACCGATGATTGGATACTTGCCTTTGACCAATCGGCTGAAGGAAGAGTGATCTATCAAGATTGAGGCAAGGATTCCCTGGAGAATTGGTGGAGAGGAACCGACAACGATCCCGACAAGAGGCCTTGGAGGCATGCTCATTACATGAATTAGTCTGGATGCTCATTTTTCATCTTATTTGTTCTATCCATGCAACACGCAAATCCCTGTATCTTTCTTTTCAATCATTGTAATCTTTTGATCTTTATCAATAAAATTTAATTTTTTTCTTGAAAGATTATAGCTCGTAATCTACGCTTACTGTTTCACTGCTTGATTATGAATTCATTTTATTTGGCAAGTATAAAACTTCTTAAGTCTAAAGCTGTAAGAACTTGTCTGCGAACAGTTTATAGGTTAAGTTGTATTCAACTTAGATCACATTGTAAGATTGTGCCTGCGCGTCAATCATAAGTTTAAAGTTGTAATACACAAATCCTATAGATGTTTATGATTTCTTAGAACTTGCCTGCGATCAGTTCACATTTTTAGACTAAGTACAGAAGATCATATCATTCGACAGAAGACCAAGAGTCCGCCTCTCTGGATCAAGAAATTATCCTAAAGGGGTTTTGGCATTATCAAAAAGGGGGAAATTGTTGGGATAAACAATCATGTTTTGATAATTGCCAATATACAATAAGTTGTCTCAAAAAGTCGAAAAGAGCTGAAATATCGCCAAGTATGGAAGCTATCCGGAACACCCATACATCCGCTTCCATACAGCACTTAAGATCTTTCATTACTACCTACATCTATAGCAGAAGACAAAAAGGTCCAATACAGCAGACATGCTGTAAGATGTTTTACTTGGAAAACGTAAAAACATATCCGACAGGTCCGAATTAAACCGTTTTGAGATACGCCTTGTTTATTTATAAAGTAATCACGGTTTAAGGATCGCATTTATTGCTGATAGGACAACATTTAATGCAGCTGAAGAGAGACTAGTCTGTACATGCTGAAGAGCATTTAATGCGAAGACAGAAAGGATGTCAAGTATTAAATGCGATTTGCTTTAATTTAAATATTCAGCAAAGCCGCCAATCAAGTGTCATATGTCAACATCTCACCAACCAGCAATGGCTACATTTATAATGGATGGATTTTTCAAGGTTATATATAGCCCCAAGCTAGAGGACTTCAGAACTCTTGATACTAACAACTCTTGAAACGAACTATTCTTGATATTCAGATTCTCGCATACTCAAGATCAAGAGCAAGTATATTTCTCAAGCATACAGCGTATCATTCAGTGAAGAAATATACTATCCTCAACAAGAATAGTACAGCATACAACTAAGGTTTATCAAAGGATCAAGTTGCTGTTCAGAAAGTACTACCTTTAATCATTGAGAATCCATCAGCCCTGTGTGAACTGAAGAAGCCTTGCTTATTCGGAACTGTGTGTGAAGAATAAGCATTGTAGACGAAGCTTCCAACTGTGTGTGAAGAAGCAAGTCAAGAACAAGCTCTAGCCAATCTGTGTGAACGGCAAACAGCTTCAACCCTTGTATCAATCTGTGTGAACGATACATTGGGAGGTTTAGTTATAGTCACGTAGTTGTGTACGTAATGATTATAATAAATGCTTTTACTCCTGTGTGGAGGACCAGTGGACGTAGAGGGTTTATCTCGAACCACTTTAAACTCTATGTTATTTACCTTCTGCCTTTATAATTTTCATAACTGTGATTTATACAAGTATACATTGCAAAACCCTGTACGCACCAAGCTAAGAGAGAAAGCCTAGTTGCTGTATTTACAGCAACTCACTTAAACAAACTTTCGCTACGCACCCACATTCGAAAATCGTACAACTTGTTGTACTAACACTTTCCAAGCTGTATTCTGTATACTTAGTGGCCAACATATCACATAATATTTTCGTACAAAAATAAACACAGTTTTGATTAATTTTACATTTTCATAAAACAAAGGAGACAGAGGCCTTTCCATTCTTTGTCGCATATTTTGCCATCACTTTGCGAGAGTCTCATCACTCTGACTCAAACTCTCCATTTGAAAGTACTTTCCATTTGGAAATGCTTACATTGATAGACCTTAAATCGTCATATCGTTCCATTGTTCTGTTATAAAAAAAATAAAAAAAAAGAGATGGATTCCTAAAACCATCCAAGGATGAAAACAGCAACGCAATTTCAACACTTATAAACCTCGTGCTTCTCTATTAAAAGATTTTCGGTCGTCGCCTAACGGCGACGCCTCTTGTTTTGAAAAATATATAATTGAAAATTCATCTAAAGAAGTATGAACATCTCATCCGTCCCGATAGACCCAATCCTATCCCGCTGTCTCGTTCGGATCGGGTTAGAAATTAGGATATCTTCGCCTCATCACCGGTCCCCTGTTCCCTAATTTTTATATTAAAGAAACAAATTATTTTTATATGTGCATAAATAAATTATTAGAGATAATTTCATTATGATAATTTAAATTTTATCTTTTACCTTTTATGATGAATAAATGTTAATTAAAATTGTTACTTAAAATATGATACAAATTCAAACATTTTATTACATATCATGATTTATCAAATAAAAAAATGTATTATAAAATATACAAAATTATTTTTATATGTACATAACTAAATTATTAGAGATAACTATAATACATATGTATTATTAAAATTTTAATACATTTTGGTAATTAGAAAATTTTGAAGTAAAAATTAATTTTATTATGATAATTTAAAATTTATCTTTTATCTTTTATTATTCAGGGATCGGGACGTATTTAAATTATAAACGCCAAATCGGCGGGAGAATTGGGGCCTATACAAAAGCCCTAATCTTGCATACATGAATCGATCCACTGCCACAAATTGTGTTTGATTTGAAGAATATAGTGGAGCAGCTGGAGCTTTATCCATCTGCTCAATCTAGGTAATAACCCATCTTCTCTTTGATTTTCACTGTCCTCTCTCTCTATCTATCTATTAATATAATAATTGAATTACTTACAATTGTTTCTTCTGCTTTATTCTGTTCGGGCTATATATTTTACATTAGTGGAGGAATATTGATAAAATGCAACTTTTAATTAGGATATAGTTTATTATTTGTTAGTTTGTTATGTTCAAACTTTGTATAATTATACAGTTGCTTACATTCATGCACCCCGATTAATCATTCTTCCCTCTCCCCAAGTTGTAGTTATTTTCGTTAGTGTTTGTTAATGGCAAGTTATTGATTTTCGATTAGTTAGGGTATCAACTATACAGACCTTGTTTATTGCAAGAATTTATAATGGTTACCACTAGATTGATGTCGAAAACCAGATAAACGTACCAACTCAAAAAACAGATACCGAGTAAGTTTTTTTATTATTATTATTATTAAATTGATTTAAAGTTGGTTACTTGACTGAGAATTATTTATTTATTTTTTGATTAAGAATGAATGTGAATGGCGAATGGAGATCCTCTCCAGTAACTGGACGGTCCAGTTCGATCTGGACCGTCCAGATCACACACACCCGTGCGGGTGTGTATGTGTGGGGCTGCATCGGACGGTGCAGCCCCTTCCAGTCCTCTCCGGAAATGGAGAGGATCCGGACTCGTGAATGGCAAACAAAAAGCTGCTAAGAGAGCAAGCAACAAAGCAAAGTCCGGAACAATTAAGATAATTGATACTGGGTATGTTTTACTCAATTTTTTATTAATATATATATATATATGTGTGATTTTGGAATGCTGTGAAACACAAATTTGCTGACAGAGTTATATATTTATTATGATTTAGAAAATGCACATATTCGAAATGGACAGTGATGGACGAGGCTTATTGCCTTTTCTTGTAACTTTTACTTCATTTTTTTTTTCTCTTTTTCAGTCTATGCATTGTAGGTTTCGATGTGATATTGTTTGTTTGATTACAGGATGGACCGTAAGGTTAAATATTATCATAAGCATCCACCACGCAAAACCTGAGGAATAGTAAGATCTCCTTTTTTCTACATAGTTTTTAGTATCAATTCTTTCTAAATTAGTTTTAATTCGTATTTTCGTGCTGTTTTCATCAAAGATACCACAAGAGCTCAGACTAGCTACCAGGCAAGAATGGAGGGACATGAGTGATAAGGTAAGTAATTTTGCTGAAATGAATATATAGTAATTATACACAAAATAATGAGAAACACCAATTCTAAGTTAAAAGTGTTGGGTACGGGGTCGGATATTTGTGCCGTTTGCGGAAGCGAAAATATAAGTGCGGAAAATAAAGGACACGAGGATATATAGAGGTTCGGCTATAAACGAGCCTACGTCCTCTCTAGGTATCTTTTTCTATAGGATCAAGATAATAACCTCTACGCCTCTCTTCTATCGGTCGAGGTATAACCGTTACAATCACGTCTTCTATTGGTCCGTGATAAACCACTCGTACTTGTCTTTGTGTCGGTCCAAGTTAAACCGTTTTCCTTTTCGTAGGACAAGGAATCAACCTCTCTAGCTTTCTATGGGTACTAGATAAACCTCACTCGATAGCGATTGCGATTCTAATAATGTCGGATCTTTGATCCTAATAACACTGAATCCAATCGTATCTTTTCTTTTACCACTCGTGTATGTTTTCGTGAATTCTCACTCAAACACTTACAATTAAGCTCAATATCAACAACAAGAATGTGTATAATAATATCACAAGAATAGACTATTTGCTCAAGGTTGTTGTTGCTCAAACAATACCATAGGGATGGTATTTATAGGCTTCATCATCAAACTAGCCGTTAGCTACTGAACCTTCTTTACGTACGTTATATCCATTCCATTACGTACGTAAGCTCCATTACGTACGTTAACCTCTATAGGTTACGTACGTAAGCCTATTCACAAATCAGTTCAGGGAGTTTCGTCATTTTTGATTACGTACGTTAACATTTCATTGGTTACGTACGTTAAGCCTTACGTCACTGCTGACGTCATATGTCCGTTGCATGCTTTTCTGACTTTGACTCCTCCAACGTTCATCTGGTTTGAACTACATTACGTACGTTATATTACTCCCATTACGTACGTAAGGCTTCTTCATTTACGTACGTTAATCATGCTGAGTTACGTACGTTAAGCTTGTGCAGAACACTATTTTCAGCTTTGTTTTCTTCGATTCTTGGCTTCGCCTCTTCGTTGTTTTGTTTTGCTTATCAACATTAATCATCAAAACACTTTTAATTTATGTATGGAACAAAATGTTCCAACAATCTCCCCCTTTTTGATGATTACAAAACAACAATACGCCAATGGGATTTTCCTGCAAAAATACAAATATATGTATATCTTTACAGACCAAAGTTTTCGACTTTGTCCGTTTTGTTAGAATCTTCTCCCATTTCTTTTTCGACTCTTTCTTTTCTTTTCTCCATTTTTAAATTTTCATCGTCTTTTCGACGTCTCCGCATTTTTCTTTTTCTGTCATTTTCGACTTCTCCTTTTCATTTATTGATTTTCTCCCCCTTTTAGGGTTAATCCCATTTTCGACTTCTTTTTCTCCTTCTCCATTCTCTCCCCCTTTTTGTTTTCATCAAAAAGTGGATAAAATATCAATTGAAATAAATAATACCAAAATATAAAATATGCATGATAAAAATAAATGCATAAAGGGTAAAAACTCCCCCTGAAAATAATATCTCCCCTTTAAAAAATACTCCCCCTGAGTAAAATACAAAAATCAATTTTTGGGGATCCAACCTATAGTTGGTTTTTGTTTCGAGACATAAACAATATTTGAAATATTTGTTCCTTTAGGAACCCAAATTTTCTTAATTTTTATCGTCCGGCGAGGGCTTTTGCAATTTGAAACGTGATGCCCGATTTTCATACACTTTTCGCAATGGGGTATTTTAAAGTTAACGGATTCGTTTTTCGAACGTGGTTTGAATCCTAACCCCTCTTTATTTAAAGTATATTTTTGAACACATAACATTTGTTCAAATTTATCGTTGCCGCACGAGAATTTTCTTGTCAAAGATTTTAGTTCATCTTGAACTTTTAAAAGATCATTCTTCAAAATATTCTCATTTTCAATGCATTTCGAATGATCGATTTCGACAAATTTTCCCTTCTCGATAATTTTGGAATTTTCAATTTCCAAAGATTTAATTTTAGACTTAAGGGATTTAATTTCCGATAAAGCATTTTGGAAATCCGTATGAAGTAATTCAAATGCATCAAAGAGTTCATCACGGGAGGATGTACTAACCTGGCTTTCGACGTCGCTGTCGTCGAACGAACTTCGGGCCATGAGAGCGAGATTATTTTGATTGATGAAATCATCTTCTTCGTCTTCATCGCTCCATGTTGCCACGAGGACCTCCTTCTTGGGTTTGGCACGGCAATGCTTAGCGAAGTGTCATTGTTTTCCACATAGTCGACAAGAATTGTCGAACTTCTTAGATTCGCTCGAGATATCCTTCTTCCTCCGGTTTAATAAAGTTTGGAATTTATTAATATTCTTGGCATAATATGCCGCTTCTTCGTCGCTTTCCTCCACCGGGATTTCTTCTTTCTTTTTCGACATCTTAGCCTTCAAGGCTAATGATTTTTCTTTCGGTTTCGGCTTGACACTTCGTGATTTTAACACGATCTCATAATTAATTAGCGAACCAACGAGGGCGCTAAAATCAAGCGTGTTAAGATCTTTAGATTCCATAATTGCGGTCACGGTGCCGTCCTATTCGCTAGGTAGTGATCGTAAAATTTTCTTAACTTTTTCACTACTAGATAATGGTTTTCCGAACGAAGCAAGTCCATTAGTGATGACCGAAAATCGGTCGAGCATATTGGTGATGGACTCGTCACCCTTCATCATGAATAACTCGTAGTCATGGAGAAGCATATTTATCTTCGTCTCCTTGACTTGAGTCGTCCCTTCGTGTGTGATTTCAAGAATTTTCCATATTTCTTTCGCACTCTCACACGATGAGATTCGATTGACCTCTTCCGGATTTAAGGCACAAAATAAGAGTTGAGTAGCCTTACAATTTAGATGGTCATTTTTCCAATCGGCATCGTCGTATTCTTCGAAAGATTTGAGCGTACCGTCGGATTTGATTGGAACTTTCGGGCCAAGGCAAATAATCTTCCAAATTTCGATGTCGTATGCTCGGATGAATATCGACATCTTCTTCTTCCACGTCAAATAATTTGAACCATCAAAGAATGGTGGTCGGTTGAGAGCAAGGCCTTCGACTGGAGCAAATTGAAACGCCATTGGATCTTTTTCTCCTCGGATGTTAAGCCGCGTATTGGAGTACCTCTCCGATACCAATTGTTGGGTACGGGGTCGGATATTTGTGCCGTTTGCGGAAGCGAAAATATAAGTGCGGAAAATAAAGGACACGAGGATATATAGAGGTTCGGCTATAAACGAGCCTACGTCCTCTCTAGGTATCTTTTTCTATAGGATCAAGATAAAAACCTCTACGCCTCTCTTCTATCGGTCGAGGTATAACCGTTACAATCACGTCTTCTATTGGTCCGTGATAAACCACTCGTACTTGTCTTTGTGTCGGTCCAAGTTAAACCGTTTTCCTTTTCGTAGGACAAGGAATCAACCTCTCTAGCTTTCTATGGGTACTAGATAAACCTCACTCGATAGCGATTGCGATTCTAATAATGCCGGATCCTTGATCCGAATAACACTGAATCCAATCGTATCTTTTCTTTTACCACTCGTGTATGTTTTCGTGAATTCTCACTCAAACACTTACAATTAAGCTCAATATCAACAACAAGAATGTGTATAATAATATCACAAGAATAGACTATTTGCTCAAGGTTGTTGTTGCTCAAACAATACCATAGGGATGGTATTTATAGGCTTCATCATCAAACTAGCCGTTAGCTGCTGAACCTTCTTTACGTACGTTATATCCATTCCATTACGTACGTAAGCTCCATTACGTCGTTAACCTCTATAGGTTACGTCGTAAGCCTATTCACAAATCACCAGGAGTTTCATCATTTTTGATTACGTGCGTTAACATTTCATTGGTTACGACGCGTTAAGCCTTACGCCATCCGCCGACGTCATATGTCCGTTGCATGCTTTTCTGACTTTGACTCCTCCAACGTTCATCTGGTTTGAACTACATTACGTACGTTATATTACTCCCATTACGTACGTAAGGCTGCTTCATTTACGTACGTTAATCATGCTGAGTTACGTACGTTAAGCTTGTGCAGAACACTATTTTCAGCTTTGTTTTCTTCGATTCTTGGCTTCGCCTCTTCGTTGTTTTGTTTTGCTTATCAACATTAATCATCAAAACACTTTTAATTTATGTATGGAACAAAATGTTCCAACAAAAAGATCACCTTATAAATTCATAGAAAAAATTCCAGTACGAAGTTGAGGATCAAGGGATAGCCTAGTGGTAAAGGTCTATCCCTTTCCATGGTCATGGTTCAAAAGCTCATTACCCCTTCCCTAAAGAAAAAACATGCCTAAACTAGATTGTCCACAACAACTCGCCGTGGCGGTGTTTCTAACAAAAGATAGCATATATATATATATATATATATATATATGTTTGGGTTATTCTAAAAAGGGTCTTATAATAAAAAGTGTAGGAAGGATTGTGGGAGTGACATGTGTCACCCCCCACCCACCCCATTCCACATCATATGACATGTGTCACCCCCCACCCACCCCAGCAACCCACCCCCTCACCCCCCACCCCCCACCCCCCCGCGAAAATTTTTTTTTTCCTGCCAAAATTTTTTTTCGGGGGCAAAAAATTTTTTTTTCCCGCCAAAATTTATTAGTGCATCACAGTTATAAAGCTACTGCATCACAATTATGATTTAGTGCATTAAGGTTATAAGTTACTACATCATAGTTGATGCACTTAACTGTTAACTATGATGCAAGAATTTATAATCGCGATGCAAGAAACTTATTATTATCGTATCACGGTTATAAAGTTAATGCATCACAATTATGATTTAGTGCATTAAGGTTATAAGTTACTGCATCATAGTTGATGCACTTAACTGTTAACTATGATGCAGTAACTTATAACTGTGATGCAGTAAAACTTATTAGTGTGATGCACCAAAACTTATAACCATGATGCACCAAAAAAATGGTGCATCACACTTGTAAGTTGGCGGGAAAAAAAAAACTTGGGCCCCCATTTTTTTTTTTTTTGGCGGGAATTTTTTTTTTTGGGGGGGGGTGGGGGTGGGGGTGGGGGGTGGGGGTGGGGGTGCCACATGTCATATGATGTGGCATGATGATGTGGCAAGGTGACACATGTCACTCCCACAATCATTCCTACACTTTTTATTATAAGACCCTTTTTAAAATAACCCCACTATATATATATATATATATATATATATATTACCACTGGCAAAGGTACAGTATATAATTTGAATAAAAGTATAGTCTGATTCCATAAATAAGGTCCTGAATTCATCTAAACAACCATGTGTAATTTATTGTACGCAAGCTTTTGCTCGAACTTGTACGTGATTATATAGGTATGTAATCACTACTACAGATTTACAATTACACAGCGCTTTTTTTAGCACTTCCATAGCGCTTTTGAGCGCTATGTAAGCAGCCGCTATTGAAGTGCATATGCACTTAGATAGCACTTGTTTTGCCGTTCTCTAAGTACTGCTCTTAGATAACACTTTCAGAAATGCTATTGAAGTAAGTGTTTCCTAAGTGCATGTTGTTCATCGGTAGCATTTCTGAAAACGCTATGTATGTAACACCCCCAATCCACTCAGGGATATTACACGCCGTAGACCCTCTCCTCGAGGATCTACCAGGCTGATAACTAATATCAAACATCTAAACATCGCCTTTAAGGCTAAAATGACTCAGTAGACCGACTTGGTCTCTCAATAATAACATACAACTCATTCCCAAACACATACCCACGCAGGGGTCAAAATAAAATAAACTCCCGTACAACGGGGAAAAGATACCGCAGCGGAAAAGAAAATACAACTGGACCAATACGACATCAACGGAACCTCGTGTGATTAGTATCGTTCATCTTTCATCATCCTTCGTGCCGACCCTGTGCTATGCTCCAAAACCTGAATGCAAAATAGACATCCACCCCCCGAATACTCGGGGGTTAGCAAAACTCCATTGTTTTGCTAGTGCAAGTACAAGTGCAAAAATACGAGCCATACAATACAAGTTCCAAGAACAATAATAATCAGGAATCCTCAAAGATCCAAACGTAAAGAAAAGTACTTCCCGAGGCAAGAGTTTGGGTAAACATTTCCAAAACCGAAAGATCGCAAATAAGGGAAACAATTTACAAAACAGTTTAAAATGCCAACGAGAGTTTTAATAGAAAACAATTTAGGATTATAAAATCCTTCTCTTTCCAAAAGATCAATAGGTCACACCCAAATGTTTTGTTTTCGCAAATAGGAAATCACCAACAATTTACGGTGGTCGAGCCCAACATCACGTGTCCTCAACGGACGTAAAATCAACGAAACATAATCATGCACGCGCATCGCCAGACCGGACGATACCACCGACGTCCCACTCGAGGCCTCGAAGGACCCTCCCGAGTGGCTAGCGAAACAAATCACACACATCTCACGGTTGGATCAATCGCTTGTTGCATCCTCGCCACATGATCACATGCCATGTGCCACCGTAGATTATCTCGAGCTCGCACGGTTGGATCAATCACTTGTTGCATCCTCGCCACATGATCACATGCCATGTGCCACCGTAGACCTTCAACCATATCCACACATTCACACAAATAACATATCATATCAAGGATATTCAAACAATTCGCCCAGAGGCATCAAACACTTAGCAAAACACCACGTCAATCCATAACGCACCGAAATGAAATAATATACGTCCAGACACAATACCAAGTGCAACATGAACACCAAGCATATACATAGAATTCACATAGTTATCCACGAACCACACCAATCACAAAACACACACGGTTTTGAAAGAGGGCCTTTAACGAGGCTAACCAAATATTTTGAAAACTCATTTCAAACAAACAAACAAATCAAGACGATCACCAATCATCATATCCACGAAACAAGAAAAGTATGGACAAGGTACTTGCCTCGAATAAGAGCAATGCGGAGAATCGACCAAAGTAGGTTGACACGAACCGATTACGAACTCGCGGACTCCACCGAACGACAATCCACAACAAGGAACTATGAACGAAAACAATAACAACGAAAATGAATTCCAAAGTACGACCCAAGCCGCTAAATTCAAAGAACAAATGACGAAGGTTCAAGGTTTTCCCCCAAAATGGCCAAGAACACGAATTGACCCGACAAAAATATGAAAACGGAATTTCAATCCGTGGGATATGATCAAAGCGAATAGATAACGATAATAGAACTAACAATCTCGGATTGAAATCACGAAATCGAAACAAACCCCGAAAATATCTCAACTAGGGTTCTAACCTTACCTTGATTCGAAGAAGAATGAAGGCTAGATATTGATGAACACGAAGAAGACCCACCGGAGTGATTACTTCCGTCAAAGATCGACGAAGGCTCGTCCAAAATCTACCCCAAATCGCCCAAGACGCAGCAGGGAGGAGGAGAGGAAGAAATGACACGAAATCGGTCAACCCTCAGATATATAAACTGCCTTGAAGCTAACGACGTAAGCCATAAGCTTTAACGTGCGCTAGTGATGTTACGACGTAATGGACAAGTTATTACGCACGTAAGAGTTAATCCAAACTCAACCGTCCAAGACTGAACAACGTAACGCACGTAACAAGTGCCGTGTTACGACGTAAGGAAGGCACGGATAGCGTCGCCATCGATGAGGAATAGCGTGCGCTAACGGGTACTCAAGCATCTACCGGATCAATCTGAACTAGGTAACGTCGTAACCATTGTTGTGTTACGTCGTAAGGCGGGCATCGATAGCGTACGCTATCTATGAAGAATAGCGTGCGCTAATCATCTGGCAGTACAGAACAGCTGCCAGAGATCGAATCCAAGAAGGATCGCGGAACGCGACGAACACGAATCACTACCGTCGAACAAGACAAGTAGTAAAATAATAAAAACACGAGCTCAAGTTTAAAACAAGTACATGATCCTGACACTCCTGAGTAGGGTAAAGCGAATACGAACACAAGTACCCAAATCTTTGGGAAATTACAAAACGGCCCAAACGCCCGGAAATCACGATACGTGATCGAATACACAAACCGACGTTCACAACACGTCTAACAAAGTTAAACGGACTTACGGGAAACTCAAACAAATAGCTTGAACGAGATTCGCAAGAATCGAACTCAAGTGCGGAAAAGTCGCTAAAAGCACGGAACTCAACAAAACGACACCGAAACGAACTCGGATGTCAAAAAGTGTAGAATTAATCATTCTCGAATGACGAAACAGTCACGAGCGAAGTCGTCAAAACGGACTTCGCCGAAAAAGAAATTTACCGAAAATCGAAAATCATGGATATTACATTATACCCTCCTTAAAAGAAGTTTCGTCCCGAAACTTAAAACAAGTAGGGGGAAGAAATATTCCGCCAGGAAAACTCAACGAGATACGCAAGAAACGCGTAACTAACGCCCAACGGCGAAATGTTACACACAACTCAACGGAATATACGGTGTGAAAACACGCTCCACGACGGCCAACACAACGTCGCTGGTAGAGACATAATAAAACCAACAAATGACAAGCGTCATCAAATGGATAATACAATCAAGTCAATTATCCAAACAATCACAAAACACAAAGTACTTGTTACAAGAAAACACGCACAGTCGAGAAAACAGAGAATAAACACAAAACGATCCACAAGGGTAATTATAAATAATTCGGACTACGCCGAAATCCTCAAAACCACCCTAGGCATCTCCGTGTCCTTTCGGAGCAGAGACGCAACCTCGATCCCCAAATCTCTCAGCTACCGTCTCGCAATGCACGGATTGGTGACCCACCTGGCCACACTCGAAACAGCTGACTAACGGTGAGCAGCGGTTCTTCGCAGTATGGCCCGCTCGACTACAGTTATAACATATCTTCGAAGTGCTCACATTACTCACTGCAGGGGTACTACTCCTCTGATCACGCGATCTAGGAACCATTTTGGGATGACGAGACGAAGTCCCAACCTCAAGGGGCCCACTCCCCTGATTTCCTGAAAAGTTCCCAACGGTTTTCTGTTTCTTCGAGTCAGACATACTCTCGGTCGATAATCTGGATAGCTCATAGGCTAACGCCCTATTCTGATAATCTCTCAAGGAAGTACAAGCGAGACCTGCCATGTACTGGCGAATCTCCGGCTTCATCCGCCTACTAAAATGACAAATCTTGTCCTCCTCTGTCCTTACTTGATTCTGCACATAGCCGAGCTGTTTGCTAAAATCAATAATAGCTTGAGACAACGATACATCCTGCGGTTTCGCCGAAAAGAATTCATTAATCCTCGATTTACGATCGGTTAGGACAAAACTCATCTCTCATGAATTTACGGAACTCGCCCACGTGACAACGCGATCTCGAGGCTTAATAGCCTCCCACCACTAGCGGCATCTTTGTCGAAAAGATACCGAGATCTAGGGACCTTACGTTCTTACGGACAATCAACTATCTCGAAAATCTTTTCCAATGGAAAAGCCAACCATCCTGACTAAAGCATCTGCAGCACCTTAAACGAGGGGGATTCATACGAACCACTTCTCGAAGCCACCGATTTGCACCCAGGTCTTTGGGTCACATCTGTAACACGCCGAATCGCTGAGTCAATCGAGTCATCGAGTGGCTACTCGCAAAATAGTAGCAACACCAATACCAATACCATCACCGGCGGCATGCTCTCGACCACGCGTCCGATCGCCACGACCACGACCTCGGCCCCTCGGCATACTAAATAAGTAACCACTCAGCACAACAAGGAATCATAATACATATCATATACAACAATTTCCATCGTAAAGCAACATGCATACTAAAATCATAGCAACGACGGTATCGTTCAGCAATCTCAACGGCCCGAACGATAACCAGCACATAATCACAAAACATCATGGAATAATCACACATATACACGAACATACCAACCCAAGCTTCAACAGCTCACACTCGCGTGTCAACACGCAAATCACCACGAGGCGATAAATAGTAAACACCAGTTCACACCTCTCACAGAGGGCTAACAACACATATGCGTGGCGAACGACTCAACGTTCACACCACCAATTCAATCACAATTCGGGGTTAACACCGTAACGAAAGTTCGAAAACCATACACGCATTTAGGTCCATAACAGAATGATAGGTTTTAAAAATGAAAACCACCTTTTGAAAACAGTTTGGAAACAACAGTTGATCTTGAGTATCATTTTACAAAAAGTAGTACAAACACCATTATCGAGACTTTGAAGATCATCTTGCGTTTGAACAAAAATGAGGACACCTTTCTTTTAGTGAAAAACTTTCAAAAATATTCGACCCTTGGGTCTAAGCAATCGCATTTGAAAATATCTCAAAATATTTTTGGTCCTCAACCGGAAAATTTTTGAAATGTATTGCGGCATTAGAAAACACCTTGAAAACACCGCAAGAAAATAATTCGTTTTAAAAGTACGTCTCGAATTTTAATTTTCTAAGATACTCAAGGTTTTCAAAAATAATTCAATGGGCTAGAATGCCCAAAAATTTCAGGTAATTACACGGAACAATATGACGCCGTGTGTCCCGCGCCGGAACCCACCAGGCTAAAAACCATTTACAAAAACGCCAAAAAGGCCGATGACGGTAGTATTTTCCAAAACTCACAAAATCATTTGAAAACACCCAACTACCGTCAAGATGATCAAGGCCAAAAACTCGGTTAAGGGAATTGATTTTCGAAATAAAACTCAGTCGGTAAAATACCGAAAGCCATTACAGAAGAACTCACGCAGCGGATAAAAGAAATAAAGTCAAACATGCACAAGACAGCAACACTACTCCTCATATGAACGAAAAATGGGAGTCAAACAATCACATATCACGAAATCAAAATCCATAAGAGGATTCCGTCAATTAACTCATAATAAAAAAAATAGCTCGTGTCACACGGGCACAACACAAAGAAGGGAGACTTACATCCACAGTCGCGAAGATGATTATCGCCCCACCATACAAATCACAACAAACCAACTCGGACGACGCGTAGCGACACGACTCAGTCAGATAAAATCCGACGAGACAAAAACTCAATAGACACCACTGACCCAACAGCCTAGGTTTCCACAACCTAAGCTCCGATACCATTTATGTAACACCCCCAATCCACTCAGGGATATTACACGCCGTAGACCCTCTCCTCGAGGATCTACCAGGCTGATAACTAATATCAAACATCTAAACATCGCCTTTAAGGCTAAAATGACTCAGTAGACCGACTTGGTCTTTCAATAATAACATACAACTCATTCCTAAACACATACCTACGCAGGGGTCAAAATAAAATAAACTCCCGTACAACGGGGAAAAGATACCGCAGCGGAAAAGAAAATACAACTGGACCAATACGACATCAACGGAACCTCGTGTGATTAGTATCGTTCATCTTTCATCATCCTTCGTGCCGACCCTGTGCTATGCTCCAAAACCTGAATGCAAAATAGACATCCACCCCGAATACTGGGGTTAGCAAAACTCCACCGTTTTGCTAGTGCAAGTACAAGTGCAAAAATACGAGCCATACAATACAAGTTCCAAGAACAATAATAATCAGAATCCTCAAGATCCAAACGTAAAGAAAAGTACTTCCCGAGGCAAGAGTTTGGGTAAACATTTCCAAAACCGAAAGATCGCAAATAAGGGAAACAATTTACAAAACAGTTTAAAATGCCAACGAGAGTTTTAATAGAAAACAATTTAGGATTATAAAATCCTTCTCTTTCCAAAAGATCAATAGGGTCACACCCAAATGTTTTGTTTTCGCAAATAGGAAATCACCAACAATTTACGGTGGTCGAGCCCAACATCACGTGTCCTCAACGGACGTAAAATCAACGAAACATAATCATGCACGCGCATCGCCTAGGACCGGGACGATACCACCGACGTCCCACTCGAGGCCTCGAAGGACCCTCCCGAGCGGCTAGCGAAACAAATCACACACATCTCACGGTTGGATCAATCGCTTGTTGCATCCTCGCCACATGATCACATGCCATGTGCCACCGTAGATTATCTCGAGCTCTCACGGTTGGATCAATCACTTGTTGCATCCTCGGCCACATGATCACATGCCATGTGCCACCGTAGACCTTCAACCATATCCACACATTCACACAAATAACATATCATATCAAGGATATTCAAACAATTCGCCAGAGGCATCAAACACTTAGCAAAACACCACGTCAATCCATAACGCACCGAAATGAAATAATATACGTCCGGACACAATACCAAGTGCAACATGAACACCAAGCATATACATAGAATTCACATAGTTATCCACGAACCACACCAATCACAAAACACACACGGTTTTGAAAGAGGGCCTTTAACGAGGCTAACCAAATATTTTGAAAACTCATTTCAAACAAACAAACAAATCAAGACGATCACCAATCATCATATCCACGAAACAAGAAAAGTATGGACAAGGTACTTGCCTCGAATAAGAGCAATGCGGAGAATCGACCAAAGTAGGTTGACACGAACCGATTACGAACTCGCGGACTCCACCGAACGACAATCCACAACAAGGAACTATGAACGAAAACAATAACAACGAAAATGAATTCCAAAGTACGACCCAAGCCGCTAAATTCAAAGAACAAATGACGAAGGTTCAAGGTTTTCCCCCAAAATGGCCAAGAACACGAATTGACCACAAAAATATGAAAACGGAATTTCAATCCGTGGGATATGATCAAAGCGAATAGATAACGACAATAGAACTAACAATCTCGGATTGAAATCACGAAATCGAAACAAACCCCGAAAATATCTCAACTAGGGTTCTAACCTTACCTTGATTCAAGAAGAATGAAGGCTAGATGTTGATGAACACGAAGAAGACCCACCTGAGTGATTACTCACAAAGATCGACGAAGGCTCGTCCAAAATCTACCCCAAATCGCCCAAGACGCAGCAGGAGGAGGAGAGGAAGAAATGACACGAAATCGGTCAACCTCGATATATAAACTGCTGAAGCTAACGTGACGTAAGCCATAAGCTTTAACGTACGCTAGTGATGTTACGACGTAATGGACAAGTTATTACGCACGTAAGAGTTAATCCAAACTCAACCGTCCAAGACTGAACAACGTAACGCACGTAACAAGTCCGTGTTACGACGTAAGGAAGGCACGGATAGCGACGCCATCGATGAGGAATAGCGTGCGCTAACGGGTACTCCGATTACCTCTTGGATCAATCTGAACTAGGTAACGACGTAACCATTGTTGTGTTACGACGTAAGTGGCATCGATAGCGTCGCTATCTATGAAGAATAGCGTGCGCTAATCATCCGGCGAAGCATGCAATGTGCCAGAGATCGAATCGAAGGATCGCGAACGCGAAACACGAATCACTACCGAACAAAACAAATAGTAAAAAAAAAAAAAAACCAGCTCAAGTTTAAAACAAGTACATGATCCCGACACTCCCGAGTAGGGTAAAGCGAATACGAACACAAGTACCCAAATCTTTGGGAAATTACAAACGCCCAACGCCGGAAATCACGATACGTGATCGAATACACAAACCGACGTTCACAACACGTCTAACAAAGTTAAACGGACTTACGGGAAACTCGAAACAGCAGTTTCGAACGAGATTCGCAAGAATCGAACTCAAGTGCGGAAAAGTCGCTAAAAAGCACGGAACTCAACAAAACGACACCGAAACGAACTCGGATGTCAAAAGTGTAGAATTAATCATTCTCAGAATGACGAAACGGTCACGAGCGAGTCGTCAAAACGGACTTCGGCCGAAAAAAAGAAATTTACCGAAAATCGAAAATTGCGGATATTACATTCTACCCTCCTTAAAAGAAGTTTCGTCCCGAAACTTAAAACAAGTAGGGGGAAGAAATATTCCGCCAGGAAAACTCAACGAGATACGCAAGAAACGCGTAACTAACGCCCAACGGCGAAATGTTACACACAACTCAACGGAATATACGGTGTGAAAACACGCTCCACGACGGCCAACACAACGTCGCTGGTAGAGACATAATAAAACCAACAAATGACAAGCGTCATCAAATGGATAATACAATCAAGTCAATTATCCAAACAATCACAAAACACAAAGTACTTGTTACAAGAAAACACGCACAGTCGAGAAAACAGAGAATAAACACAAAACGATCCACAAGGGTAATTATAAATAATTCGGACTACGCCGAAATCCTCAAAACTACCCTAGGCATCTCCGTGTCCTTTCAGAGCAGAGACGCAACCTCGATCCCCAAATCTCTCAGCTACCGTCTCGCAATGCACGGATTGGTGACCCACCTGGCCACACTCGAAACAGCTGACTAACGGTGAACGACAGTTCTTCGCAGTATGGCCCGCTCGACTACAGTTATAACATATTTTCGAAGTGCTCACATTACTCACTGCAGGGGTACTACTCCTCTGATCACGCGATCTAGGAACCATTTTGGGATGACGAGACGAAGTCCCAACCTCAAGGGGCCCACTCCCCTGATTTCCTGAAAAGTTCCCAACGGTTTTCTGTTTCTTGAGTCGACATACTCTCGGTCGATAATCTGGATAGCTCATAGGCTAACGCCCTATTCTGATAATCTCTCAAGGAAGTACAAGCGAGACCTGCCATGTACTGGCGAATCTCCGGCTTCATCCGCCTACTAAAATGACAAATCTTGTCCTCGTCTGTCCTTACTTGATTCTGCACATAGCCGAGCTGTTTGCTAAAATCAATAATAGCTTGAGACAGCGGTACATCCTGCGGTTTCGCCGAAAAGAATTCATTAATCCTCTGATTTCTGATCGGTTCCGGACAAAACTCATCTCTCATGAATTTCTGGAACTCTGCCCACGTGACAACGCGATCTCGAGGCTTAATAGCCTCCCACCAGCTAGCGGCATCTTTGTCGAAAAGATACTGAGCTACCGGGACCTTACGTTCTTCTGGACAATCAACTATCTCGAAAATCTTTTCCAACTGGAAAAGCCAACCGTCCCAGCCTAAAGCATCTGTAGCACCAGCGAAACGAGGGGGATTCATACGAACCACTTCTCGAAGCCACCGATTTGCACCAGTGTCGGGTCACATCTGTAACACGCCGAATCGCCCTGAGTCAACTGAGTCATCTGAGTGGCTACCTGCTGCAAAATAGTAGCAACACCAATACCAATACCATCACCGGTGGCATGCTCTCGACCACGCGTCCGATCGCCACGACCACGACCTCGGCCCCTCGGCATACTAAATAAGTAACCACTCAGCACAACAAGGAATCATAATACATATCATATACAACAATTTCCATCGTAAAGCAACATGCATACTAAAATCATAGCAACGGTATCGTTCGGAATCTCAACGGCCCGAACGATAACCAGACATAATCACAAAACATCATGGAATAATCACACATATACACGAACATACCAACCCAAGCTTCAATACCACACTCGCGTGTCAACACGCAAATCACCACGAGGCGATAAATAGTAAACACCAGTTCACACCTCTCACAGAGGGCTAACAACACATATGCGTGGCGAACGACTCAACGTTCACACCACCAATTCAATCACAATTCGGGGTTAACACCGTAACGAAAGTTCGAAAACCATACACGCATTTCCGGTCCGCAAACAGGAATGATAGGTTTTAAAAATGAAAACCACCTTTTGAAAACAGTTTGGAAACAACAGTTGATCTTGAGTATCATTTTACAAAAAGTAGTACAAACACCATTATCGAGACTTTGAAGATCATCTTACGTTTGAACAAAAATGAGGACACCTTTCTTTTAGTGAAAAACTTTCAAAAATATTCGACCCTTGGGTCTAAGCAACTGCATTTGAAAATATCTCAAAATATTTTTGGTCCTCAACCGGAAAATTTTTGAAATGTATTGCGGCATTAGAAAACACCTTGAAAACACCGCAAGAAAATAATTCGTTTTAAAAGTACGTCTCGAATTTTAATTTTCTAAGATACTCAAGGTTTTCAAAAATAATTCAATGGGCTAGAATGCCCAAAAATTTCAGGTAATTACACGGAACAATATGACGCCGTGTGTCCCGCGCCGGAACCCACCAGGCTAAAAACCATTTACAAAAACGCCAAAAAGGCCGATGACGGTAGTATTTTCCAAAACTCACAAAATCATTTGAAAACACCCAACTACCGTCAAGATGATCAAGGCCAAAAACTCGGTTAAGGGAATTGATTTTCAAAATAAAACTCAGTCGGTAAAATACCGAAAGCCATTACAGAAGAACTCACGCAGCGGATAAAAGAAATAAAGTCAAACATGCACAAGACAGCAACACTACTCCTCATATGAACGAAAAATGGGAGTCAAACAATCACATATCACGAAATCAAAATCCATAAGAGGATTCCGTCAATTAACTCATAATAAAAAAAATAGCTCGTGTCACACGGGGCACAATACAAAGAAGGGAGACTTACATCCACAGGTCGCACGAAGATGATGATCGCCCCACGATACTAATCACAACAAACCAACTCAGACGACGCGTCGCGACACGACTCGATCGGATAAATTCCGACGAGACAAAAACTCAATAGACACCACTGACCCAACAGCCTAGGTTTCCACAACCTAAGCTCCGATACCATTTATGTAACACCCCCAATCCACTCAGGGATATTACACGCCGTAGACCCTCTCCTCGAGGATCTACCAGGCTGATAACTAATATCAAACATCTAAACATCGCCTTTAAGGCTAAAATGACTCAGTAGACCGACTTGGTCTTTCAATAATAACATACAACTCATTCCCAAACACATACCCACGCAGGGGTCAAAATAAAATAAACTCCCGTACAACGGGGAAAAGATACCGCAATGAAAAGAAAATACAATCGACCAATACGACATCAACGGAACCTCGTGTGATTAGTATCGTTCATCTTTCATCATCCTTCGTGCCGACCCTGTGCTATGCTCCAAAACACGAATGCAAAAATAGACATCCACCCCCGAATACTCGGGGTTAGCAAAACTCCACTGTTTTGCTAGTGCAAGTACAAGTGCAAAAATACGAGCCATACAATACAAGTTCCAAGAACAATAATAATCAGGAATCCTCAAAAATCCAAACGTAAAGAAAAGTACTTCCCGAGGCAAGAGTTTGGGTAAACATTTCCAAAACCGAAAGATCGCAAATAAGGGAAACAATTTACAAAACAGTTTAAAATGCCAACGAGAGTTTTAATAGAAAACAATTTAGGATTATAAAATCCTTCTCTTTCCAAAAGATCAATAGGGTCACAGCCCAAATGTTTTGTTTTCGCAAATAGGAAATCACCAACAATTTACAGTGTCAGAGCCCAACATCACGTGTCCTCAACCGACGTAAAATCAACGAAACATAATCATGCACGCGCATCGCCTAGTACCGGGACGATACCACCGACGTCCCACTCGAGGCCTCGAAGGACCCTCCCGAGCTGGCTAGCGAAACAAATCACACACATCTCACGGTTGGATCAATCGCTTGTTGCATCCTGGCCACATGATCACATGCCATGTGCCACCGTAGATTATCTCAGGCTCGCACGGTTGGATCAATCACTTGTTGCATCCTGGCCACATGATCACATGCCATGTGCCACCGTAGACCTTCAACCATATCCACACATTCACACAAATAACATATCATATCAAGGATATTCAAACAATTCGCCTGCAGGCATCAAACACTTAGCAAAACACCACGTCAATCCATAACGCACCGAAATGAAATAATATACGTCCAGACACAATACCAAGTGCAACATGAACACCAAGCATATACATAGAATTCACATAGTTATCCACGAACCACACCAATCACAAAACACACACGGTTTTGAAAGAGGGCCTTTAACGAGGCTAACCAAATATTTTGAAAACTCATTTCAAACAAACAAACAAATCAAGATGATCACCAATCATCATATCCACGAAACAAGAAAAGTATGGACAAGGTACTTGCCTCGAATAAGAGCAATGCGGAGAATCGACCAAAGTAGGTTGACACGAACCGATTACGAACTCGCGGACTCCACCGAACGACAATCCACAACAAGGAACTATGAACGAAAACAATAACAACGAAAATGAATTCCAAAGTACGACCCAAGCCGCTAAATTCAAAGAACAAATGACGAAGGTTCAAGGTTTTCCCCCAAAATGGCCAAGAACACGAATTGACCCGACAAAAATATGAAAACGGAATTTCAATCCGTGGGATATGATCAAAGCGAATAGATAACGACAATAGAACTAACAATCTCGGATTGAAATCACGAAATCGAAACAAACCCCGAAAATATCTCAACTAGGGTTCTAACCTTACCTTGATTCGAAGAAGAATGAAGGCTAGATGTTGATGAACACGAAGAAGACCCACCAGAGTGATTACTCACAAAGATCGACGAAGGCTCGTCCAAAATCTACCCCAAATCGCCCAAGACGCAGCGGGGAGGAGGAGAGGAAGAAATGACACGAAATCGGTCAACCTCGATATATAAACTGCTGAAGCTAACGTACGTAAGCCATAAGCTTTAACGTACGCTAGTGATGTTACGTACGTAATGGACAAGTTATTACGCACGTAAGAGTTAATCCAAACTCAACTGTCCGAAGACCTGAACAACGTAACGTACGTAACAAGTGCTGTGTTACGTACGTAAGGAAGGCACGGATAGCGTACGCTACTGATGAGGAATAGCGTGCGCTAACGGGGTACTCCAGTACCTACCGGATCAATCTGAACTAGGTAACGTGCGTAACCATTGTTGTGTTACGTCGTAAGGCGAGCATCGATAGCGTCGCTATCTATGAAGAATAGCGTGCGCTAATCATCTGGCAAGCAGTGCCAGAGATCGAATCCAAGAAGGATCGCGGAACGCGACGAACACGAATCACTACCGTCGAACAAGACAAGTAGTAAAATAATAAAAACACGAGCTCAAGTTTAAAACAAGTACATGATCCTGACACTCCTGAGTAGGGTAAAGTGAATACGAACACAAGTACCCAAATCTTTGGGAAATTACAAAACGGCCCAAATGCCCGGAAATCACGATACGTGATCGAATACACAAACCGACGTTCACAACACGTCTAACAAAGTTAAACGGACTTACGGGAAACTCAAACAAATAGCTTGAACGAGATTCGCAAGAATCGAACTCAAGTGCGGAAAAGTCGCTAAAAAGCACGGAACTCAACAAAACGACACCGAAACGAACTCGGATGTCAAAAAGTGTAAAATTAATCATTCTCAGAATGACGAAACGGTCACGAGCGAGTCGTCAAAACGGACTTCGGCCGAAAAAAAGAAATTTACCGAAAATCGAAAATTGCGGATATTACAATGTAAGTATGTAATATTTTTTGCCATACTTCAATAGCAGTTGTATAAGCGCTATGCAACACTTCTTTTTTTAAATTTTTATTTTTTTATAGTTTTCCTGCCGTTAGTTCAAGACAGTCCAATAAAATGACAAATTAAATACAATTCAATAAACAAGATTGGCCAACTCCAATTGCACAAACTCGAAAACTCAAATTAAATGATGAACTTATAAAATAGATCCCAAATCAATAATTAATTTCATAAAGACTTAAAATAAAAAGTATCTCTCCCGAAGTGGCAACTTTTGCTTAACATTAGCTTCATTTATAGCGAAGATGGTACAATTACAAAAGAGTTAACTCTGTTTACACACTAACACTGTTGCAAATCTTCCTTGCCATATCGTCACGGAACTTGTTTTCAAAATTATACCTGCAATTCACAAATTGAAAGGTGGTATAATTAAATTATAAGAGTTTGACCAATTGTAGTAAAAAGACAGAAAAAGCTTTCACAATATAAAATAATCTGATAAAATAACACATTGGATAACCATCTATTAATTTCAAAGGTGTGTAATAAAATCAAATCAAAATTTACCAATCTATGCAACTGCATATTGGTAAAACTTCTGCACCCTACTGTTACACCAAACCCCAGCAGAACAGATAGTAGGGAGGGAAAAGTACAATTAGATCAACAACAACAACAACATATAAGCCTTGGTCCCAAAATAATTTGGGGTCGGCTAACATGAATCAAACTTTGAAACCGTCAATGATCCTTATATAAATAACATAAAAGGAAAAAAAAAAGAGGAAAAAAAGTATAGAAAAAAGCAAATAAAAAAAACTCAATTCTTGACACAAAAAAAAAACTCTAAGACTCAATTCAGGAATTAAGTTCAGTTATTACCATTAATCCACCATTTGCATTAGTTGCCGTCAAGAGGTTAACATTCTCAATGTCCCAAAACTTGATAAGAAACTCATCTCTAGCAACCTTACTTTGTCTGGCACCTACAACATGCAAACCACTAAGTTGACAATTGCTATCGTTATAGAGAACTAAACAAATTATAAACGAGAGAACTACGTACTCAAATTATAAAAGAGAGAACTGCGTACTCAAATGTATATATGGTTTAATTAAGCCCAGTTAGTTAGATGTAAAGATAAGATACTTACAAATAATTCCCATCCACTTCTTTTGATCCTTGAGACAGCTATGCCGAGCTCATTGATCAGATAATTTAATGCAAATGATCCATCTTGAACTCCGATTGGCACATTATTTGAGACCAAACTGTATCCCTTGTACCTGTGATGACAATTGCTGCACTGTGAGGATTGATGTCAAACTAGTTGTGCGGCTTGAAGTGATAATTAAGACAACAAAGAGCCATAAGATAAGCACCAGACGCCCCAAAGTGCTAACAGTGTTATCTCCTGCATTGGTTCCAAGCAAGGAAGAAATTAACAACATCAAGCATGAATCTCTACAGCAGCTCAAGATATCACTAAGATAAAGATTATCGGATTGACATGTGGTACTTACTGTGTGCAAAAAACATTGTTGTGAAACTAAACCTGCAAGAATGAATAGCATATTATTTTGCTGAACCAAATTTAGTTGTTATAAAGAGTCTGCCTAAAAAAAATCGATATTCAACAAGGACATCACTAACCAGAAGACTGTAACGGGTTGTTGCCGAGGGGAGCTACGAAATTCACGGTTGGTCCAATGCCCAAGAACCCAAACAATAGACCCGACAAAAAGAAAGAAAGCACCAGTGACGCACCACACTTCCCAACTAAACGGTTTAAGAAAAGCCCAAGCAGAAGATTTTACTCCTTTAACAGGAACAACCACAACAAGTCCAGACCCGTGAAAGGCTGTGTGAAGCCCACAATTCTCGTCCCACCTGTGGTTGCGATAACAACCCCCAGCGCTGCATCAAATTTCTGCCACATGACACATATAGACATTGATTACCACAATATTTAAAAAACAAATTACACAGTGAGAAAATCTTAAAGATGAAAAGAATCAAAGAAATTACAAGGTGCAATGGATCTGCTCAAACATTCTGCATGCATTAGTGAATTGCCCGAAGGCATATTTTGTGAAACGGCACCCCCTACTCTTCCTTTGTGTCAGACACTTTGACTTTTCCTTTGCGCCTCAGAGTCACAACCTCAGTCATTGATGCTTTTCTTCCAGCACACCTGAAAGTCAATCGATTTAATTTCAGTCGGTCAGAGCTAAAAGAACCATATATTAATAATCAATTGCTAACATATTGCAATGCAATGCACATTCAATGCACATTCAGCTGGCTGGTGGAAAACACATCATGTATTACGTAAGAAGCTACGATCTTGGAGCTTACAAGCTGCTTGATAGACTTTACAAGGACTTCTACATTCTAAAAGTTTAAAGAAGGTGGATCCAGAACACTAAGGCCACCAAGAGCAGAACAAACGAAGCAAACACATTTTGCTGTCATCTTGAAGACCTACACAAGTTCTTGCAATTATACCAAGTATCTTCACAGTGATGTCAGAAAGCAGAAAGAGAGACAAAAACTCTTCTCTTTGCCGATAAACTGAAAATGCCAATATTGTTGATTTATGGAGAAGAAGATGAGAATGTTCGAACTTGGACAATGCAGGTAGGAATCTAATTTTGCATCTTAACTAATTTGATCATCTTTTTTCTCACTTATTCATTTATGTCAGCACATGAATTTTATGCCATAAATTATTGAATAAATACACGATACATATAGGTTTAAAAGCGGTGGAAGGAAGAACAACAAGGCACAGGCAAATGAGCCTAATAAAAACGACGGCATGTGCCATCTTACCCAGTGTTACATATATATCAAATAAAAATATTTAAGATCTTCCTCCACTGCAGGCATATCGGTGGTGTCCTTCAGCTGACTAACTGCGTATTCATCAATGGCATCCACCATATCCTTTCTTTTTTAGCTTCTCCAGGAACGGGGAATT
Organism: Orobanche coerulescens; assembly: GCA_033398695.1. Lineage (NCBI taxonomy): Eukaryota > Viridiplantae > Streptophyta > Magnoliopsida > Lamiales > Orobanchaceae > Orobanche > Orobanche coerulescens. The sequence continues at coordinate 154,240,818 of CM065810.1, read as the reverse complement.
CTCAAGTGCATAAATAAACACAACAAATTACTCCAGTTTCAAATAAACAAGTTAACATTTAATAATAGAGTACCTGATCCTCCTTGTCAATACTACCAACACAATAGTCTCCTTGTTGATGTAATCACCAATCTTAAACTAATCAAGTATCAAAAATCTTTGACCTGAAAAATCCCCAAATCTTAGAAACTAGGGCTTGAATGGATTTGAGATTTGGGAATTAAATCGGAGATAAAGAAATTGAAGTATATGACGAGAGAAGCACGAGTATATGATTCGATTTAGAGACGGCAGAGTAGCCCTCCGGAAAATCAAAATCTGAGATTGAAACGAGAACGAAACGAAGTAAAATCTATATGGATCTAGATGTACAGAACAAGAGGAACAAGAATATGTATATCGATTTGTCAGGAAAGTAAACGATTGGCCGGATTTTAAAAGTCGTCCTTGAGATTTTTTTGAGTTGCAAGGAGATAGAGAGATGATATATGAGAATATGATACAGTATGATTTTCCTCAACGATATGTAGATATGTATGTTTTGGGTTAAAAAATAAATTGAAATTAAGAATATAATGACTTACAATACATTCACTTCTATAACGCTTTCAAACACACTATGCAAGAGTTTAAAAAAAATTAAAAAGAAAATAAAAAATACTTAAAATACGTTAACTACTATAGCGTTTTTATAAACCGCTATGCAAGTGTAATCTTTCATAGCGCTTCCTAAATAAACGCTATGTAAGTATTTTTTCTTTTATTTTACTTTTATTTTACTGTGATATATAATCACTTGCATAACACTTTTTCTAAAAACGCTATCTAAGTGATATACTTGCATAGCGCTTCCCCAAAAACGCTATGCAAGTGTTGTATTCTAAGTTCAAATCTGTAGTAGTGAATATATATATATAAATATATATATATATATATTCATGTAATATAGACCACCTGTCCAGCTTTTCCAAATGCTGATGTCTGTGCAATTCCACTTGATCAATAACCATGCCATTTGAACTTTCATAACCACTTACACTTACACTAACTTTCTTTATTTACAGCCTCAAACTAAAGCATCAACAAATCCATGTGCAGTAGGAATTGTATTGCACAAATATCACTCTCTGTGTTATTGTGTTGATTTGTAGCCTGCCATATAATGTTAGTTTCGTAAAGATCCTACATATTTATGATTTGACTTAGTTCATTAGATACTTATCCCCTTGGCTATTATTATTTATTACAGGGAGTGTAAATTATAATATTAGTATTTGACAATCTTTATGCACTCGCTCTTTATTTATATGGTCTACTAAATCTATTGCAGATGCCAGATCTTAATCAGAATGCTGAAATAAAGTTGCTATCTCGGAAGGCTTTCATGTTGCAGACAGTGGTTTTTATTTTCTATTTTTTGGTTTCACATTAGAACAAGTAGTAATTTTCATTTATGTTGGATGCTTGGAGCCTTAGACCATGTACTGTACTTGATGGGCACTTATCGGCATTGCAATTTCTTTTAATGTTCAGATGTTTGCATTTTTATGGTTAAGAATGGATCGGGAGCCAGGGGGTGCAGGAGAACTGATGTGAAGAATTGGAGGTGTTCGAGGGATGTGTGGTTGGCCGCAATACTGTGACCGTCACATGCACTGGGACACAACCGTTCAAGAAATCCTGTGGATATTCCCACTCAGTCGTCTACTGCTGCTCCACTTGCAAGTAACAACAATATTAGTACTATTTTGCAATAATAGGGCAACCTTGATCAATTCCAACAGAAATCAAGCCACTCCCGCACAGGCACCGACAGCTACCACTTTTGCAAAACAATAAACAATGAAAGCATGGTAACTCTCTCTGTTTCAGTTCCTGGATGTGCTCGGGTTGTTTGCTGCTGGAAGAGGGAGGACGAGCGAGACAGCAAGAGTCGTAGATTATAGCAGATTTTATCTTCTTCTCCTCCTGTATACGGTTATAGTTTGGTCAATTTGTATGGTTTGTTGTGTATCGTATAGTAAAGAGTTCTCCTCTTTGTATTTTCTTTTTCTCTTTTTTTTTTTTTGTTTTGGATGCTGAAGGATGTATGTAAAGGATTTCTGCAGTAGAACTTTGTATATTTATAGTTGTAAATTTTTTAAGTGTTTAAGTTGAATTAGGTTTGTGTTGGATAAGTATTGAGGAGTTTTGATAAAGTGAGGGGAGTGAGAAGAACGATCGATCTGGGAAAGAATTCTTAATTATGATTAGTGTGGTTTAATCATAGTTGGTTAATTTATAATGTGTGCTTAATTATAAATGGTATAATAATAATAATAGTAAATAATGAATAATAATTAATTAGTAATGTCGATCATAAAATAAATCTGAAAAAAATGATAATGATAATAATAATTATATTAATATTTAATAAAATTGGTATTATTAACATTGTCAATAATATTTTTTGATAATATTATTGATAGTAGTGTTAGTATTATACTTGAATAATTAATAACACTATTATAAAATAAATAATGATCACATGAATATATATCTGACAAAATAACTTGGACTAGGACTTGTGATACGTCGAAATAAATATTCATGATCCTCTAAACGAAATTAAATAATATGAAATGTATTATAATATTATTATAATAATAATATTGCATTATGAAAATGGCGAGTATTACAGACACCTTCCGATTGACCTGTGTCTCGGGTATGACTTTCTGATGGTGAATGATTATCTCCAGGTGAATGAGTGGCAGCATCGCTACTTGTTGAATTGATATTATTCCTCGCGTTCGCACGGGTATTCACTCGAGATCCTGGGTCTAACACCCCAAACTAGGCGGATATTACAGTGCCGTGGAACCCCGACTGGGACCCACCAGGCGAGTGAAAATTAATGCATTACACAGTGCAAATGTAGTACCAAACCACATTACATCAACAATTACTCCGATGAGGAGGTTTTAAGTACAACACACGCACAGGCACCGACAGCTACCACTTTTGCAAAACAATAAACAATGAAAGCATGGTAACTCTCTCTTACCTATATCTATATGTATCACATAATCAAAATTCTTCTATATAAATGATCATGTTTGAGTCTTGATTACCCTTTTCTTGATTTTTGTGTTTAAAGTGTTTTTTTTATTTTTTGTATGATTTCTTGATGATTGCTATGTATCAAGAATTTTGTGGGTTTTGATGATTTTAGTCAATGCTAAAGATTTACATGATAATTTTTTTTATTGTTCATGATGATTAGGCTGAATTAATTGTGGAATTTGATCACTTAAGTCAATCTTAAAAAGATAGATGATTTTTTTATTGTTCTTCTTGATGATTAGTCTGTATTACAGAATGATTCAAGGTGAAATTTTTGGGGGTTTATCAGTTAATTTAATTCAAAAATGATACAAGATTTTTTCTTATATTTACAGTTAAACCTCGATAAACGAATAACCTCGCCAAATGAATTATTTTTTCAGGTCCCAACTCTTTATAAAATGTTCAAATTTTCTTTCGATAAATGAATAATTTCGCTGAATGAATATTTTTCTCCGGTCCCGATCATATTCATTTATCGAGGTTTTACTGTATTGTTCTTCTTGATGATTAGTCTGTATTACAGATTGACTAAAGGTGAAATTTTTGTGGGTTTTGATCAGTGAAGTCAATGCTACATAAAGATATGATGAGTTTTGGGTATTTGGTAATGGAGGATTATCTTCAGCAACGTCGAATTTATCACCTTTAGGTCCTCCTTTTATAGTTGATAGGTCTAATCTGATATTCGATTCGAACCCGATTAGTAGTTTTAGTGAAAACACTTATGGGGTACCCTTTAGTTCATCTTTGCATAATTGGAAATACCCACACCCTTCAGCTTCTGCGCTTTTCTGGGTTCTGAGCTTATTAATCCACCAAACGTTCACTGGGCCCCTCCAAACCCTAACACGATGGATCCAACAAATAATTCGTTTTCATATTCTGGTGCACCTAAGCAGAGCTATCCACCTTATCAAGTGGTTGATGATAGTGGTTCTTAGTGAAGCTAATTATGAGTTGCTGTCAAGTTCTGGTATTGTACCTCTGGTTGGATCCTCTCAACTTGATTACAGCCAGGGCTTGTCGAGTTTGGAGTTTGCCCCACCATGGGGTGGATATTGTAATGGATTATTAGAAGGAAATTGCGGTGATATTGATGGTAGTTCTCACTTTGAAGAGACTAATTTTCCTGGCCCACATGTTTACGAGATTACTTGAAGCAAGGTATGACCGTTTTCTGAAGTGAATTGAACATATCTCTTTTTTTATTTACACTTTCCCGGATATCCCGGCCCCGGGACTAACAAGGTCAACATATTATACTCCTTCCGCATACACATCCACGGAGGAAGATTGTAAGGAATCACTACAACAGGCCATATGGTATATGAAAGACTCATGTTACCAAAAGGGTTGAAACCACCAGATGCAATCCCGAGCCTCACATTTCGGATATCTGAAGAGAAATTCTACTCCCTATCTATATGCTTCCGCGCCTCTCCATGCGAAGGGTGTATCATAGTATCCCTGTCATTAGTGCGCGGCTCGGCATGCCATCTCATTGCTTTTGCCGTGTGAGGAAATATAAAAAGCCGTTCCAACCTGTCCTTCAGTGGAAAATACCAAAGTACCTTCACCGGTTTCTCTTTTCCAGAAGGAGTGATCTTATATCTCTCTATATCACATACATGACATCTCGTGAGGTCTTCAGTAGGATGTCCCCATAATAGAACACAATCATACATGCAGACGTGGATCTTAATGTTGGAAAGACCAAGATCTTTCAAAATTCGTCTCATTTTCGTATATGTATTAGGTAGATGATAACCCTGTGGAAGCATATTACTCGTAAGCTCCAAGTAATTATCCACAGACTTGATGGATGATCTGTTTTCCACCTTTAATCTCATCGTTTCCATGACACAATCAAGAACAGTCATGTTACACCCTGGGTATAGAGGGTGTTGTTACCCAAAATATTATCCAGAGATGATATTGCTGGAATGGATGAGTAACAAACAAAATGCGAGAGCACGTCCGAGGGAAAGTAAATAACACAAGATTTGTCGGGGTTGTTAGTCCCGGGCTTGAATGCTCTCGCGAGATATTATTAATACGAATACGTTTGAGTACAAATATTAATGTAAGAGTACAATTACAAAGAGTGTAAAAGACCCTAGTTATATAACTTTTTAGTGCTGATGATTGCCGGAAGAACTAGAGTTGCTCTGAGTTCTTATTCTCATTTCTGCCGACCGTCTTTCGGTTTAAGAGGTTTCGAGAGTGATAGAGAAAGATGTCTGAAGCTTATAGCGTAGCCAAGAGTGAGAAGCCAGTCAAGAGTCCGAGAGAAAGCAGCGAGAAAGCAGACCCTTTTCCAAGTGCAGGATGCCTTCTATTTATAGGAGGAGCTGGGATCTCTCTTCCTGACGGGCGATCGCCTTTCCTGTATTATAATAAGGGGGCGATCGTCTGTAGCACATGGGCTGGTTTCCTTAAAGTCCGCAGCTGTTGCTGGCAGCCAGTTGTGCGAACCAATGAGAGGACCACACGCGTCTCCTGTCGCTGTCCCGGGAGGTCCCACCTTGGACCTTTCGGCGGGTCTGTCGGCAGGTGAGAATATGGTGACAGGATGGGGTCAAAGGGTCTTATCCTGCGGTGCCTTTTATGGATCTGCATGTGGGTCTCTATTCCGAGTTTCGGCCTTCGCAGACTTGACGGATGTTGGCCTTACGTGGCGTGAGGCAGTCGTCCATGATCGGGCACTTTGGGACGATCGCTAGTTGCCAGGAGACGATCGCGTTGGCAGTCGATCGCTCGGCGCTGGGTCCTGTTCTGGGTCCTTCGATTGGCAAGTCTGCCTTGGTCTACTGGACTCTGGTTCGGTCGCCTGATCTTTGTGCCGATCGCCTATTGAGGTATATAAATCTCGACACAACAATTGTCCCCCAGCTTGCTCCGATGTTGAAGACATGGGGTGAGGTGGTTCCACTGGCAATTGTTTTAAGATAATGACGGGCGACCCAATCGTTTGGCGAGCTATCTTCAGTCTTGTTCTTGTGATCTTCAATTTTGCAGATCCCTCGTGGAAAGCCGATTGTCTCGACCTTGAAGAACCGTGCACGGTCGCGGAGTTCGATGGATCGACCTCCATGACCGTGTCTTGTGCGCGAGGGACATTCCACCTATAGGTTTGTCTCGCGACTCACTTTATTGTGAGGGTCCTCCATTAGGCTACGCCCGCCTCGTATTTAAACAAAGAGCGTGCGGTCTTGGTCTGGAGGAGTCCTTGTACGGGGCGTCGTCGGATTAATCGACTCCACGTATGTGGCTTGTTAGCACATTTCTACCTCGGATCGTCATGTTAGATGGCAATCCTCGACGGTATACGTTGTGACTGGGGTAGGGGCGCGTCGCATTGTCCGGTTCCACCAAGTTGGATGATTAACCTTTGAAGGCGGGCGAACGTGTCCACAGATCTATTTGGAGGGTCCTTCGGCTACGCCCGCCTCGTATTTAAATGAAGGGCGAGCGATCGCAGCCCAAAGGAACCTTGCATGTTCGAAGCTGTCGGTTCCATCGACTCCCAGGACCATGGCTGCACTCTTCTACCTCGGATCGTCACGTTAGATGGCGATCCTCGACGGTATACGTTGTGCAGAGGGAGGCGATCTCGTCCCTAGGTCCACCATGTTAGATGATGAACTTTAGATGGCGAGCGAGTCCTCCATGTTTTAGAGACGTTGCTTTGGGCAGTGGCCTTTTGTTTGACATGGTGGAAACTGGGGAAGGACCTCCGAAGTTTCCACCTCTTGATCGAATCATAAAGGTCTGGCCGACAGGGTTGATCGGGAGGATCGACTCGTATGAATCCTCTGGCTCACCGTGTTTGATTCTGGTGATCGGATTGGGAGACTGGCGATCGTCGTTCTGACGCCGATCGCGGCACTTGATCCTTTCCGACCGGGGCTCCGGCTAAGTTAATAGACTGCCCAGCTTGCCCTCCGCGAACAATCTCCAGAGTTGTCTGAGGAGCTCGCGGCGTTGATTGGTGTTGTGGCCGGGACTCTTGTGGTAAGCACAAAATTTGTTGCGGTCCAGATGACCGTGGTCCCTTACCGCCTTTGGCTTGCTTAGCCGCTCGTGCCCCCAGATGGCGTAGAAAATATGAGCCGGAGATAGATTGAGGTTGTGGTAGAGATGGGCTTCCACATCCTCTAAGGTCCTGAAATCACCGGGTGGCTTGGCGACCGCCTTGTTGGACTTGGCGATCGCCGTCTCTGTCCCCTCGTCTTGGCGAAGGGCGAGCAACCTATGCCTGGCCAAAAAGTCTGCGGCCTTGGCGCGGAAGATTGCGTAGGTCGGGGGGATGTCCTTCATAAGGTGCCTGAACATGGGCGAAAGACCATTGAATCACCCTAGGACTGAGTAGAGGGCGATCTCGTCACTTACGGGCTCGCCATTGAGGATTATCTCATCTACCCGGTCGATGTAGTCTTCGTCGGACTCCTCTTCCCCCTGCCTGATTTTCATCATGCGGTGGGGACCTTCTGGTCGAGCGACCTTGGCGGCGAAGTACGATGCGAAGTCGCTCGCCAGTTGTTCAAAGGAACTGATGGATCACGGTGGCAGTGAGGTGTACCACCTATGGGCCAGATCGACCAATGTCAACGGGAACATTCGGCACTTGATTGCGTCTGATGCCCCGCATCCGGTCATGTAGATCCGGAACTTGCTCGGGTGACTCTCGAGGTCCAATCTGCCCTCGTACAAAGGTGTTTGAGGAGGAGCGATCCTTGGCTGCACGGGGGCAAGTTCGATCTGGGCCACGAGTGGCTCACTCGGCCCGGAGATCTTTCTCTTGGCGCCTGCCCCAGTTTCTAGAAGCGCCTTCATCTCGTCGAGCTGGCGTTGCATTTCGGCCATCGCTGTAGCTTGATCGCTTGTGGTTTGGCTCTCAGAGCGGGAGCTGAGGCGATCGCGTACTGATCGCCTATCTCCGAGGTAGGCGATGAGGTCGTCGCCGATCTCAGTTCTTCGGCGAGGAGGAACCAGATGGCTGGTCTGCCTTCTGGGAGTTGGGTACGCCGAACTCCTGGTGACGGATTCGGGCTCCGTTGTCTCATGGATGGGGCCAGAATGCCTCGGCCGCCATGATGGGTCGCTGCCTAGGCGACTGAAAACGGTACCATCCCGCCTCGCGAGTGCTTCTGCTCGTGAATCGGGGCTTCCTGACGATCGCTCGACAAGTAACCCCTTGAACTTCCGATTGCCCGCGCGGCGGATGGCTGATGGGTAATTGCGGGCGCATCGAATGCTCTCCGTCGCTCCCGTAGGATGTCCATGGCCTCCTCGATCTGTTCTGCTGTTTGGAACTGGCCGAGCGAGAGGCTAGGTCCGTCCCTCGGGGGCGGGATCGAGAGGGTCGCGCCGCCGCGGCTTCCCTCCGCCATAGGTTGGGGCTCGGATTGAGCCGGAATAAGGCGTTCGGCGGATCGGAGAGTGGTTCTCTTCGATGTGGTGGCAGATGACATGATTCTGAAGGTTTTTCTTTGAAGAACATTGAGTGTTTCTTCAAGTATATGCCCCGGAGAACAGTGAGTGTTCTTCGGGACGGTCGGAATGAAAATGAAGGTAGATCCCCTTCCTCTAGTGCCAATTGTTGTTACCCAAAGTATTATCCGGAGATGATATTGCTGGAATGGATGAGTAACAAATAAAATACGAGAGCACGTCCGAGGGAAAGTAAATAACACGATTTTCCGAGGTTGTTAGTCCCGGGCTTGAATGCTCTCGCGAGATATTATTAATACGAATACGTTGGAGTACAAATATTAATGTAAGAGTACAATTATAAAGAGTGTAAAAGACCCTAGTTATCTAGCTTTTGAGTGCTTGCCGGAAGAACTAGAGTTGCTCTGAGTTCTTATTCTCGTTTCTGCCGACCGTCTTTCGGTTTAAGAGGTTTCGAGAGTGAGAGAGAAAGATGTCCGAAGCTTATAGCGTAGCCAAGAGTGAGAAGCCAGCCAAGAGTCCGAGAGAAAGCAGCGAGAAAGCAGACCCTTTTCCAAGTGCAGGATGCCTTCTATTTATAAGAGGAGCTGGGATGTCTCTTCCTGACGGGCGATCGCCTTTCCTGTATTATAATAAGGGGGCGATCGTCTGTAGCACATGGGCTGATTGCCTTAAAGTCCGCGGCTGCTGCTGGCAGCCAGCTGTGCGAACCAATGAGAGGACCACACGCGTCTCCTGTCGCTGTCCCGGGAGGTCCCACCTTGGAACTTTCGGCGGGTCTGTCGGTAGGTGAGAAGATGGTGACAGGCTGGGGTCAAAGGGCCTTATCCTGCGGCGCCTTTTTTGGATCTGCATGTGGGTCTCTATTCCGAGTTTCGGCCTTCGCAGACTTGACGGATGTTGGCCTTACGTGGCGTGAGGCAGTCGTCCATGATCAGGCACTTTGGGACGATCGCTAGTTATCGGGAGACGATCGCCTTGGCAGTCGATCGCTCGGCGCTGGGTCCTATTCTGGGTCCTTCGATCGGCAAGTCTGCCTTGGTCTATTTGACTCTGGTTCGGTCGCCTGGTCTTTGTGCCGATCGCCTGTTGAGGTGTATAAATCTCGACACAACAGAGGGGTCTGTTGGAGTTGAATTAGCTTGTTGTACCTGTCAAGCCCAGCAGTATTGCAAGGCAACAGTCTATGGGGTCGTGGGATTGGCTCAGTTGGTACAAACGTCTCGGAAAAACCAAACACATCATCAATCAACCTCCTCATCGGCTCGGTGAACCCGTCGTTACCACTAAATTGTCCGTGATCATACGGAATAACAGAATTCGGTGCTTCACCGTGGTATATCCAACATGTATATTTTCTCCAAAAACCATTCTTCTTTAGGTGTTCCTAGACCTCATCAAATGGAAAACGATACATATCACTGCGACATCTACATTTATTACATGGACAGTAGTGCAACGTATTACCACTGTCGTGCTCTTTTACAAATCTCATAAACTGCTTCATCCCATCCATTACACTTGGATCCCATTTTCGTAACCCAATCCAACTCTTTTCCATCCTGAAATTGTATAAATTTTCTAATATTAATCCAACTAACTAATATTGTTCAAATTATAAATGAAATCACAACAAACAATTAATCATAATGATCATCATCATAAAACTTAATCGTTATAAATAAAAGCTTTCGAATGTACAACATGAATAATACAAAGTTTCGAAATCACAATAAAAAATATAATAAAATACGTACCTTAATCGAAATGGTGATTATAACAACTGGTAGAAACCTTCGTCACTCCATCTAGCACAACTCAAAGTAGCAACACAAACTCAAAAAATACACAAAGGGATTTCCAAGAACCGGCTTGATCTTTTTCGCAAGGTCGCAATACTCAAAGTAGCAACTCACAAGCTTTTTTCGGGAATAACTGACAGGGTCGGGAATAGAAAGGTGCTATTTAGCGGGGAGAGGGGCAAGATTGGGTTGGTGTTCCGTGAACTATATATAATTTTCACTTGGAGGTTTAGCCGACGACTTGATCTAGGTCGTCGGCTAAACCCCATTTTTTTCGAAAGGGTTTAGCCGAGGACCTAGATCTTGCCGTTGGCTAAAACTTTATTTTTTTGGGGAAAGGGTTTAGCCAACGACTTGATCTGGGTCGTCGGCTAAAACTTTTTTTTTTTGGGAAAAGGGTTTAGCCGACGACCCAGATCAAGTCGTCGGCTAAAACGTCTTTTTTTTTCGTCGGCTAAACAATCTCAAGAGTCGTCGGCTAAACTTCTTTAATATAGCCGATGACTATGTTGCACTATAGCCGACGACTTGATCTAGGTTGTCGGCTAAAACTGTTTAGCCGACGGCAACACGAGTCATCGGCTAAAGTGTAAAGTTTAGCCGACGACACTTTAAAGTCGTCGGCCGTTTTTTTACGGGTCGTCGGCTAAAGTGTTAATCTTGGTAGTGTGCATGTTTTAATCTATGACGATTGTTTTCAATTTGACACACTGTTATCTATTATCAATACTATTATTTAGTTTCTAGTCATGTATATTACAAAAAACATGACTATAAATTCATTGTAAACATATAAATAATTTTTAGCGTGGCTATTGTTCACAATTTATCCACATGAACTTATGTTAACCATCACATTTGTTATCCTTCAGACACATCAATATTTATCAATGTGGCTATTGGTTATAATTTAGACGTCAGAAAACAAATAAATTGTAGCCGTAATTGTTTTTTCGGCACATAATTTCATTCACCATGACTATCATTTACCATATTGCCACATTAATTCATATTATCATGTCCTTTTTTTAGATTCTGACAGTTTTTTTAACTATGACAATATGATACATTTTAGTCACCTGATTACATAATAAAGTGACAGGTGCTCTCATTTTGACACACTAACAATTTAATAAAATGTTACCATACGTATGTTTTAGCCACATTTGGTTTATATTGTCATGTCATCTGTTTAGATTTTGACACACAATTATTTTATTAGATGTAACTATTCAGTAGACTTAAATCACATGAAATTATAATAAAGTGACATATGCTATAATTTTAACACACTAAAACGAAATAAATTGTGACCATGTGTATTTTGTGGAAACACAATTTAAGTTAATGTAAGTAATGTATATACAATAGCCACATGAAAATATTACTATGATGACGTTAGTTTTCATTTTAAGACACAAATTTTTTTGTAAAGTGACCATTGTATACGTCTTAGTGACAAATAACAAATTTAAACGTGGCATCAGTTGTTTATTATAGATACACGGATTATTTTGAGTGTGGATTTTGTCTATCCTCTAGCCACATTAATTTATTTTTACTATTACATTTGCTATGTTTTAGACACATTAAAAATCAATGTGAAGTGATTGTAAATAAAAACCGACAATGTGAATTGATAAAAGAATACCGATATTAACAATAAAAGAGAATCCATATATAAGTTCCAAAGAAAAATAGCAAAGCAAAAACTTATAATCCGAACAAATCTATGAAATATCCAAAGAGAATTGCAAAAAAAGAAAAGAAAAAATATAAACAAAGAACTAGATATTTTTACTGTTGATCTTGTTCATATTGCTCATTGTCTTGACAATGGCATGTATTGTTGTATATTGTTTCCGCTTCTTGGGATTTTGAACTTTGTTCTTTTGATTTGATTTTGTATGTGGTTCCTGTAGTAACATTGAACCAAATATGAAAAACTAAGTAATTAAATAGAATAGTTTATGAAGAAAAAAATGTAATGCATTAAGAAATTAGTTCAAGGAACAAACCTTTACGTCACATTTGACAAGGGATTTTGGCCAACCAACAAAACTTTTATGTGCATCCCAAACTTGTAACACCCCCAATCCACTCCGGGATATTACACGCCGTAGACCCTTTTCTTAAGGATCTACCAGGCTAGTAACAAAAATCAAACATCTCAACATCGCCTTTAAGACTCAATCTCAATACATACCTGCGCAGGGGTCAAAATACAATACGCTACCGTGCAACGGGAAAGTACTACAGCGGAAATAACTGCAACTAAACCAATACAACAACGTACGGGTCCTCATGTGATTAGTATCGATCATCATTCATCATCCTTCGTGCCAGCCCTGTGTTATGCTCCTCAAGACCCTGCACGTACCTGAATGCAATACAGACATCCACGCCCGATTTCTCGGAGGTTAGCAAAATTTCACTATTTTGCTAGTGCAAGTACAAGTCATACAAATTATATCTCAAGAATAATAATAGTTGGGAATCCTCAAAGATTTAAACATGACAAAAACCGAGGCAAAGAGTTTGAGTAAAACTTTCCAAATTAGAAAGGAGAACAACTTATAAAATGTTCAAAATGTCCTCGGGAATTTTAACAGAAACCGTTCAGGATTATCGAATCCTTCTCTTTTCAAAAACAAACAGGGGGCACAACCCAAAGATTTGGTTTCTCAAATAAAAACCAACAACAATTAACAGGGTTCATAGCCCACGCCACGTGTCATCGACGAACATAAAGTCAACAGAATATAACCACCCAAGATACGAAATCTTGGTAACACATCCAAGGTACTCGACTGGAAAAACACATCCAAAATCATATCCATGACACCGTGATCACATGCCACATCATCTCATGGTTAGATCAATCACTTGTTGCATCCTGACCACATGTTCACAAGTCATGTGTCACCGTAGGTTTTCTTAGGCTCTCACGGTTGGATCAATCACTTGTTGCATCCTGACCACATGATCACAAGCCATGTATCACCGTAGACCTCGCCTATGTCCACATATTCACACACATAACACAGTACACCAAGGATATCCCAACAATTCACCCAGAGACAATAAATACTTAGCACGACACAAACGTCAAATCAAAACACACTGAAATGAGGAAACATACGTATATATATATATATATATATATATATATATATATATATATATATGCATTATCAAAGCACAACATCAACACCAACTATAATATCCGTATTTTTCTCTTCTGATATTTTTCATTTTTTGGTATTTCTTGCTTTTAGTGTCTCGCTTGTAACCGTATTGATATTCCGAGAATACATATTTCTAGACTTTCTATCAACCGAGCTTATTTCGGACTTGTTTTATTCAATTCCGCATTTATTGGCTTTTCCGTAGCTAATTGGTCCGATTCTCATAATCATTGTTCGGAACCGCCGTCTTGGGGTTACCGTAAATCCATCTTATGTGGTTATGCTTGTTGTGAGCTTCTGTTTGATGTTTCGATCGTGTATCGTGTGTTTCGGGTGTTTTGAGCTGTTTGGTATCATGTTGCCTAGCGCGCGCTATTTATGTTATATAGCGCACAATAGTATCACTTAGTAGCGCACGCTACGTTCGTTTTGTAGCGCGCGCTAACGACTCGAGCACAATAGTGGCAGTAGGTTGTTTCTGCTCTCTGCTCTCTGTACGAGCATCTTAGCGCACACTAAGATTGTAATATAGTGCACGCTATGGTTTAGGCTTAGCACGCGCTGGGTGTCCGGTAGTGCATGCTAATCCGGAAGTCCAGAACTGGGCAGAATGTTTCTGGACTCGGCCGGGTGTCCAGGTAGCGCACGCTATGGCCCGATAGCGTGTGCTATCAAGGGGCTGTTAGCGCACGCTAATGGGCCAGAACCATAGGTTATGGACTGGTTTCTGGCTGGGTAGCGCACGCTAAAGCACTCTGGTTATAAATACCAGAGAGTTGACCCAGATTCATCACTTTTTCATTTCTCATTCTCTCTCGGAGCCTTGGGCGATTTTGGGCGATCTTCGGGCGATTCGAAGTCTTGCAACTCCTAGCCATCATCTTTCTTGAGTTCTTGGTGTAGATTAACAACACCAACACTTGTTCTTCGTCTTTGAATCGAGGTAATCTCCTAGAACCCTATTTTGGGAAATTTGGGGGTTTTGAGTTTTTGTCCGATTCGTTCCGTATTGTTGATTAATCCATGATGTATATGATTAATCTTGGTTGTATTCTTGTTTTCCCTACGAGTTCATGGTAAGTTTTGTTGTATTTGTGAAATCGAGAGGGTTCGGTTGCGATCCGTCTTCGTTGTTGTTTTTGTACGAACTTACATGAATCGTAGGTGGGTTTTCGGGTGTATTCCATTTCCGTATTCGTTTAGAAATGGTTGTGATTGTATTCTTCAAATCGTTAGGTTCGGGATTCTCGGTTCCTAGCGATCGTGGTTTATTTTCCTTTCCGTCCGTGTCGTCGTCAATTACTCAAGGCAAGTACTCTGGAAAACTTTTATGCTTAACATGAAATGGTGATGTATTTGTGTATGCTTTGCTCACTCCGGGAGGGTCTTACGAGGCCTCGGGGAAATCTATGACTTCACTCTGGATTCACGAGCTTGATTCACTAGCCAGCTCGGGAGGGTCCTCAGAGGCCTTGAGTGGGATCAGTGGCTTCACCCCGGTCCTAGGCGATGCCTATGCATGATTTGTTTTATTATATGGCCAGCTCGGGAGGGTTTTTAGAGGCCTCGAGTGGGACCAGTGGCTTCATCCCGGTCCTAGGCAAATTGATTATTGGCTATTTGTTTCTGGAAAAAACATGTCTGGTTTTGGCTTTTGAAATGCATTGATGCATGTACTATGAAATGTGTAAGCGAATGGTTTGCCTTGATTACTTGTACTAGCGTAATTGCTCACCCTTTGGCGACCCGTTTTGGGAAATTCTTTTTATGAATTTCAGGTTATGTTCAGTCGGACTAGCGGGCACTGGGACTGTACGAGGATGCCGGCCAGGGATGTTGACGTATGCAATAGAGTCCCTTTATTTCCGTTGTCCATTTTGATATGTTGTTTTCCAAACTTGTGTACTTATAGATAGTACTCGCGATACTTAGGCAATTTTACTCGGATTATGGTTTGTATCGTTAAATGTTATTTATGATTGTCAGAGATGTTTGTTTAGCCGGTTATACCGGGCATTTTATTTGATTGTCGTCTTGGTAATGTGTGTTTCTCGCTAACTGTGACGGTTAGACAAGTGGTATTTATTATTTAGCCTGGTGGGTTCCAGGTAGGGGCCCACAGTGCTGTAATATACCCTGAATATCTTGGGGGTATTACAGAAAATGGTATCAGAGCACTAGGTTTATGGATACCTAGGCTTGTTGGTTAATTGGGTCTAGTCATGTTTTGTTCTTGTTTTGTTTTGCAAATCGTCACCTCGTTGCCATCATCTTGGTACTTCCAGTTCTCGTAAGTTTTCCTTACTCAATTCCTTATTTTCTTGTATCGTGCTTCTGTTCCTTGAACTGTGACTGTCTTTCCTCTCGTACTTACTATCCAATTGCTTTTGCTACTCCTTATCTACAATATGGATGCTGGAAGAGGCCGTGGTAGAGGTCGTGGCCATGGTCGTGGACGCGGCCGGGGACGTGGGGCAGCCAATGGGGCGGCCACGTCACACTCTTCGGGAACCGGCAGTAATGATGGTCGTCAGGGCCACAATGCCACCCAAGATGATACATCCAGCAATGGCGCCGACATTGGTGTTGCAGCTATGATGCAACAAATGGTGAACTAAAGATGCATCCTTATCAGTTCTCAGGGGCTTCAGACCCGATCGAATGGGAGAGGTGGATCAAGGAGATGTCTAAGATCTTTGTTGCCACCATATGAGGTGCTTTATGGGCGGTGATATCGATCGCCGATTTGCTGTAACGAGTCGTCCGATTTGTTCGGGACCGAACCGGATATCACCATGGAGACGAGGCGGAAGGTGGAATTGATTCGGGAGAGGATGTTGACTGATCAAAGTCGACAGAAATCCTATGATGATGTCCGTCGTCGACCTTTGGAATTCGAGGTGGGAGACCAAGTTTTGCTAAAGGTGCCGTGGACGAGGGGAGTTTTCCGCTTTGGGAAGAAGGGAATGTTGAGTCCGAGATCTATTGGGTTCTTTGAGATTCTCTCGAGAGTCGGCGAGTTGGCATACCGTTTGGCGTTGCCCCCAACTTTGATCCACGTTCATAGAGTTTTCCATGTTTCCCAGCTGAGTAAATATGTTCCGGATCCTAGTCACATCATCGACTATGGTGAGATCGATATCGCTGAGGATATTACCTTCGAGGAGCGTCCTTTGAAGATTTTGGAGCATCGTGAGAAGCAACTGAGGCATAAGACCATTCCTTTGGTCAAGGTGCAGTGGTCGAGGCATGGTGTTGATGAGGCAACTTGGGAAACCGAGGATAGCATGCGTGCTAGGTACCCCAAGTTTTTTATTTCTTAAGTTTCGGGACGAAACTTGTTTTTAGAGGGGGAGAATGTAATATCCACATTTTTTTTCTGGTACTTTTCATTTTTTTCTTTTTGTGGCTTTTAGTGGCTCGCTTGTAACCATATTGGTATTCCGAGAATACTTATTTCTGGACTTTCTGTCATCCGAGCTTGTTTCGGACTTGTTTTATTCAATCCCGCATTTATTGGCTTTTCCGTCGCTAATTAGTCCGATTCTCATAATCGTTGTTCGGATCCGCCGTTTTGGGGTTACCGTAAATCCATCTTATGTGGTTATGCATGTTGTGAGCTTTTGTTTGATGTTTTGATCGTGTATCGTGTGTTTCAGGTGTTTTGAGCCGTTTGGTATCCTGTTGCCTATCGCGCGGGCGCTATTTCTATTGTATAGCGCACGCTAGTATCACTTAGTAGCGCACGCTACGTTCATTTTGTAGTGCGTGCTAATGACTCGAGTGCAGCAGTGGCAGTAGGTTGTTTCTGATCTATGCTCTCTGGACGAGCAGCTTAGCGCATGCTAAGATTGTATTATAGCGCACGCTATGGTTTAGGCTTAGCGCGCGCTGGGTGTCCGGTAGCGCGAGCTAATCCGCCAGTCCAAAACTGGGCAAAATGTTTCTGGACTCGGCCTGGTGTCCAGGTAGGGCACGTTGTGGCCCGATAGCGCGCGCTATCGAGGGGCTGTTAGTGCACGCTATCCTCTGGTAGCGCACGCTAGCAGGCCAGAACCGTAGGTTCTGGACTGGTTTTTGGCTAGGTAGCGCATGCTAACTCTGATCGTTAGCGCACGCTAAAGCTCTCTGGTTATAAATACCAGAGAGTTGACCCAGATTCATCACTTTTTCATTTCTCATTCTCTCCGACCCTTGGGCGATTTTGGGCGATCTTCTGGACATTCGAAGTCTTGCAACTCCTAGCCATCATCTTTCTTGAGTTCTTGGTGTAGATTAACAACACCAACACTTGTTCTTCGTCTTCGATTCGAGTTAATCTCCTAGAACCCTATTTTGGGAAATTTGGGGGGTTTTGAGTTTTTGTCCGATTTGTTCTGTATCGTAGATTAAGCCATGATGTATATGATTAATCTTGGTGGTATTCTTGTTTTCTCTACGAGTTAATGGTAAGTTTCGTTGTATTTGTGAAATCGAGAGGGTTCGGTTGTGATATGTCGTCGTCGTTGTTTTTGTACGAACTTACATGAATCGTATGTGGGTTTTCGAGTGTATTCCATTTCCATACTCGTTTAGAAATGGTTGTGATTGTATTCTTCGAATCGTTAGGTTCGGGTTTCTCGGTTCCTAGCGATTTTGGTTGGTTTTCCTTTCCGTTCGTGTCTTCGTCAATTACTCAAGGTAAGTACTCTTGGAAATTTTTATGCTTAACATGAAATGGTGATGTATTTGTGTGTGATTTGCTCACTCCGGGAGGGACTGACGAGGCCTCGGAGGAATCTATGACTTCACTCTAGATTCATGAGCTTGATTCGCTAGCCAGCTCGGGAGGGTCCTTAGAGGCCTTGAGTAGGATCAGTGGCTTCACCCCGTTCCTAGGCGATGCCTGTGCGTGATTTGTTTTATGATATAGCCAAATCGGGAGGGTCCTTAGAGGCCTCGAGTGGGACCAGTGGCTTCACCCCGGTCCAAGGCAAATTGATTATTGACTGTTTGTTTCCGAAAAAGACATGTCTGTTTTTGGCTTTTGAAATTAATTGATGCATGTACTATGAAATGTGTAAGCAAATGGTTTGCCTTGATTATTTGTACTAGCGTAATTGCTAACCCATTTGGGGACTCATTTTGGGGAAATTCTTATTATGAATTTCAAGTTATGTTCAGCCGGACGAGCGGGAACTGGGATAGTACGAGGATGCTGGCCATAGATGTTGACGTGTGCAACAGAGTCCCTTTATTTCCGTGTCCATTGATATGTTGTTTTCCAAACTTGTGAACTTATAGATAGTACTCGCGAGTACTCAGGCATTTTTACTCAGATTATGGTTTGTATCGTTAAATGTTATTTATGGTTGTCAGAGATGTTTGTTTCACCGATTATGCCGGGCGTTTTATTTGATTGTCGTCCTGGTGAGGTGTGTTTCTCGCTAACTATGATGGTTAGACTAGTGGTATTTATTATTTAGCCTGGTGGATCCTAGGTAGGGGCCCACGGTGATGTAATATACCTTGAATATCTTGGGGGTGTTACACCAACATATCCTTAGGAGTCACTTAATCATTCACAAAACACACCATTCACAAAACACACACGCGTATTGAAAGAAGGCCTTTATCGAGGCTAAACCGAATCTTTTGAAAGTGAAGAGATAAATTTACCACTAGAAGGGGGGTTGAATAGTGGTAAAGCGGAATAACGAAATTTCTTGCGAATAAATAAAAGATAGTGCGGAGGTTCGGCAACTTGCCTACGTCCTCTCTCCGACTTTCTTTTTCTATTGGCTCAAGAACAACCACAATCTTGACTCGTCTTCTATCGGTCCGAGTTCACAACCGTTACAATCGCTTGTCTTCTATCGGTCCAAGCTCAACCTCTCTCTCAATATAAACTTTTGTTTATCTAGTGTTCTATAGGAACTAGATAATCCTCACTATACGAATATGGGAGTATAATCCTAACAATGCCGGATCAAAGATCCTAATAACACCGGATTAGTGACTCTTGATTCGTTTCTTTTACGCTCAAGTGTAAGTGATGCAACACTTACAATCAAATGAAAGAATACAAAGAATAATAGATATTACAATGAAAATCACTCTTGTATCTTTCTTTTCTCACAACTTGAAATGCAATAAAAGATATAAAACTGAGCTCAAGTATGCTTTGATTGCTTGTATGCTTGTATGCTTTGTATGCTTGTATGCTTTGTATGCTTGAAGTTGTGTGTTTGATACCCAAGTCCTTTGGGTATTTATAGGTGAGAGCCATCCTTCAAATACTGAAAAACGTATTATTAGCGTGCGCTAATAATGTCCTCTAGCGTGCGCTATCGATCTTTGACTTGGCTTCTCTGAACGGTCACAAAGACTGTTGCAACGGTAAAATAGTATGGCTAGCGTGCGTTAGTCATGTATCGGTAGCGTGCATTATCGGCTGGTCAACAAGTCTTCAATCTTGACTTTGAAAATTTCGGTTTGTCTCTCCAACGACTCTTTATCCAACGGCTAGATTTGGGATTAGCGTGCGCTATCAAGTATGCATAGCGTGCGCTAATATTAATTAATTCCAACTTTTCCAGATTTTGCGGATCTTCATTGACTCTTGGCCTCCAACGGTAGAAAATCAAACGGTAATATGCTGACTCCTTTTAGCGTGCGCTAATGCTTATATCTTAGCGTGCGCTAAATATTTCTTTCAGTAACGTACGTTACCCTGTGTAGCGTACGTAAGGTCCTTGACATATTGAGTCCAGTAGCTACTGGACTACTGACCGTGATATCGGTAGCGTGCGCAAGAGCTGAGCAATAACGTGCGCTACATCCTTGTTTTAGCGTACGTAAGTTGATGTATGTAGCGTGCGCAGAATCCATTTCTAATTTCCTTCCAAACCTCACTGTCCTCTGGAATGATACGATAACGTGCGTTAATATAGATTGTATAGCGTGCGCTAACTGTAGTTACTTAGCGTGCGCTAATGTTGAATGTCTTGCGTGCGCTATCCATCAGGTGACTTCACTTGTCAATTGATCGATCAATGAACATTCATTTCCCGATAGCGTGCGCTACTATGATATGGGTAGCGTGCGCTAACACTATTTAGCTCCTTCAATATAATATCGATCTGAGATTGATCTAATTAAATGTTTTGAATGGAATAATCATCAAAATACATTTTGAGTCAACAATCTCCCCCTTTTTGACCTGCAAAAACATTTTAAATGATTCGAATCAAGGTAACTTGTTCGATATATTAGTATATTTCGGTTTTTGGAGTATTCTCCCCCTTTTTGACATAAACAAAAAGGAACTCCCCCTGAATTGTTGCATTTTAACAAATACCAACAAAAATGCCATTATCCAAAGCGAAATTACGTAAATAACAATACTCGTAAAAAAACAAATACCAAATGAAGTGAAATGCGAATATCATTAAGATAGAGTTCAAGCAATACATAAAGTTTTCATGACATGGGACATAAAGATTATTCGAATAATAAGATTCTACAACCAAGCATCAAAATCCTCAAATCTAAAGTGCAGGGTCGGAAGAGGATGAGGGGAAAGGAAACGAAGGGTGTGTGAAACGGATGAAATCGGAGATCAACCCGCGCACTTCCCGGACTTCCGAACGTAGAGACCGAACATCCTCTCGAATTTCTTGCTGAGAGGTCTCGATGCTCTGCATCCGAGCGCAAAGGTCGCTTTCCTCTTCTTCCGTGACGACATCTTTCATCGGGCGCTTCCCTTTCGTCTTCGGATGACGAACAAATGATTTGGATTGCAGCTCCCTAAGCGTATGGGGTCCTAGGTGCGTCACGCGCTCGACCGGTGTAGGCATCCGTGCCCCCTTTGGCACTTGATCATCATCCCGGAGATACGGAAACAATACCCAACCTCGATTGAATGTCTCAACATAATGCATGGCCTTGAGTGTTAGGTCGTTTATCTCGTGTCCCCGAGACACCGGAACGTGTGCCTCATTAGACAAGTCGACGCGAAAATGCCGAAAAATCACCGTGAGAATTGAACCAAAAGGAAGTCCAGATTTCCTAGTTCTCGACATGTAATTTTTCGACCGAAAAGACTCCCCTTTTGCTTTCATCCAGCTTATCACAATCCCAGTGAAATCCACTCTATCATCCTTCAACACCCGATACACAACATTCTTATCAACGCCGACTAACTTGTGTTGGGTGTTGACTTTTGGCATTAAACATTTTGTTAGAGTGGCCAACAGCAAGCGAATGTGGATACCGAAATCGTTATTCTCGAAGACGTCATCCGTGACTTCGATGACCGTTTTCGAACACAAGAAATCAGCAATATCTCTCGCGGACACCGTAGACTCTTCGGCAATGGTTTTCCCACAACAATCATACCCGTCTTTCGATAAGCCAAATAACTCGTGAAGAATTTCCGAAGAAATCTTCACCACAGTTCCATTCACTAGGCTATCGAGCACTAATCCTCCATCACCACTATCACCAAGGTGCAGATTCGCATAAAATTCACGTACATACGCAGGGTAAACAATCTCTTTGCACTCAACAAATCGTGCAATTCCTAATGCCTCAAAGAAATCGCGAATACTGACCTTAACCCGTTCAAGGCTGCTAAAATTGAAGAAGCAGCAATCGGTCAGACTCTCCTGTGGAAGGATATCGAAGAAAACCTTCGATGCAACGTAGGAGACGAAACGGGTCGCGTCATAATCGTTATTGCGAGGGCGTTTGTAGTTTTTCTCCATGGCTTGTCTTCCCTTGCTAGACATTTTGAAGAGAATCGAAGTTTTGAGAGAGAAAAACAGACGATTGTAGGTTTGGATTTGCGACTAGGGTTTTTCGCTGGAAGGGAATTTTCTGGCGATTGTGTACGTTAGGAAGGGTGAGTGTGTTTCTGGGTAGTACGGGATATATATAGTCAACGGATTTTTTAATTAGTGTACGCTAGGGACATAGAATTAGCGTACGTTAGGTAAAAATGAAAAGCTTACTGGACTGTCCAGTAGCTAATATGGAATTCGAAAAGTTTTTAATTAGCGTACGCAAGGCAGTGAGGTTAGCGTACGCTATCGAAGGCAGTTTTTAGCGCGCGTTAAGAAAGTAAAGCTAGCGCGCGCTAGCGAATCAAGGATGTTGATTTCTTGAGTAGAAAAACTTATTTCAAAAATTGTTTATATGTCCCATACCAAGTTGTAAACGAATGGAATTAAATGATTCTTCGGGAAGAGGTTTTGTAAAAATGTCAGCAAGTTGATCCTTCGTCCCGACAAAAATTAAACAAATATCCTATTTCTGAACATGATCACGTAGAAAATGATGTCTAATATCTATATGTTTAGTTATACTATGCAATACAGGATTTTTACTCAGATTAATTGCACTAGTGTTATCACATAGGATAGGGGTATTTTCAAAATATATGCCGTAGTCGCGGAGTTGATTTTTAATCCATAACACTTGAGCACAGGCGCTCCCTGCAGCGACATATTCGGCCTCAGCTGTAGACAATGCTACAGTGGTTTGCTTTTTACTTCCCCAAGATATTAAACATGATCTAACAAAATGACATGTACCACTAGTACTCTTTTTGTCAATTTTACATCCGCCGAAATCGGCGTCACTATATGCAATTAAATTAAAATCTAAGCAAGAAGGATACCATAGACCTAGTACAATAGTTCCTTTCAAGTAACGAAAAATGCGTTTGCAAGCAGTTAAATGTGATTCCTTGGGATTAGCTTGGAATCGAGCACATAAACATGTAGCAAATATTTTATCTGGCCTAGATGCAGTCAAATATAACAAAGATCCGATCATACCTCGATATAATTTTTGATCTACGGATTTGCCATTTTCATCTTTCTCAAGCTTTAATGATGAAGACATTGGCGTAGATATCACCTTGCTACTTTCCATATTGAATTTCTTGAGGAGGTCGTTTGAGTACTTCGCTTGATGGATAAAAATTCCATCTTCGCATTGCTTGATTTGAAGCCCGAGGAAGAACGTTAATTCTCCCATCAAACTCATTTCGAACTCTCCTTTCATAAGATTAGAAAAATCTTGGCACAAAGATTCATTAATAGCTCCAAATACAATGTCATCAACGTAGATTTGGCAAACACGTATATCATCATTCAATATTTTAACAAACAAGGTATTATCGACTTTGCCTCTTTTATAATCATTTGCAATCAAAAATTGACTTAAACGATCATACCATGCTTGGGGTGCTTGCTTCAACCCGTAGAGTGCCTTGTTGAGCTTGTAGACATGATCCGGAAAATGATGATCTTCAAAACCGGGAGGTTGCTTGACGTAGACTTCTTCTTGAATGTACCCATTCAAGAATGCGCTTTTCACATCCATTTGAAATAGTTTGATCTTTTTATGGGCGGCAAATGCACATAGCAAGCGGATGGCTTCGAGTCGAGCCACGGGAGCAAAACTTTCTTCGTAATCAAGACCTTCCTCTTGATTATATCCTTGAGCGACCAAACGAGCACTAGTAGAAAAAACATCAAAGACTTCGGTACTTCTCACTTCGGTAATGTATATTAGCGAAGTAAAAACAAACAACAACTTCGCTTTTCAATTTAGGGAAGTAAACTACACACATAGACTTCAGTAAATGGTATCAAACAAAAAGGCAGGAGCTAGTTAGAAATTTTAAATTCCAAAGACTTCGCTAATGTTATAATTACTGAAGTAAAAAGTGTGAATTTTTATTGACGCAATTTTTTAAGTATACTTGAGCTCAATTATTTTTCAGACTCCAAAAATTTTTCAAACTCCAAAAAACCCTCCTTCTTCGCCCGCTCATGTCCAATCTCAACCCTCCTTCTACGCCCGCTCATTTTCAGTACCACGCGATTCTCCAATCTCAACCCTCCGCTCTCCGAGCCGGTGCTCGAAGCCCTCACCCAAGGCGGCTTCGAGTTCTGCACTCCAGTTCAGGCAGCCACTATCCTGTTGCTAATTGCTATGCAGTTTCAAGGACGTCGCCGTCGACGCTTCCACCAGCTCGGGAAATACCCTTGCCTTCATGCTCCCAGTGGTCGAGATTCTCCACCTAGCTTCCAACAATCCCAAACCCAACAAGGTAATTATCAAGAGCTTCAATCTTTATTAGTTGCGACTGAGAAATTGGGGTTTATTCAATTTAGAGAAATAGGTAATCTTCGAGCATTGATCTCTAGGTTTTTAGCCGCACTGTAATTTGGTTTTATTTAATTGTGAGCATTAGTTAATCTTGAGCTTTGAGTTTTTTTTTAGCTAATAAGAGAGATTCGGGTTTATTTAATTTACAGAATTTGATGTGTATATTTTTAGCTACTCAGGGAATTTGGGATTTGTATAGTTTACAGAAGCTTTGATCTTTGTGTTTGTTAGCTGCAGAGAGATGATGGGTTTTATCAGTTTGAAGAGTTACAAATGTTTCAGTCCAAGATCGACACCATCTACCAGTCAAAGACTGAAAAGGTATAAATAAGAAAAAAAACTACTGTTGACTATGCTTCTCTTCTAGATTTTACGAATCTCCGTTTTCATCTTACACCACTCTTAGCTAAATATACTTCAATTTGATGAAATTATACGGAAAGATGGCAATAGCTGTAGGATGGGGACGAGTTGCTTGAAACTCGGAGGAGTCTGCATTTCGAGTTATTGCCTAATCTTGTGCTGCGAGATATAAATAATATTCACATTTTCTTCATAATTGCTTTTCTTCTTTCTAGCTTAAATTCTTTCAATTGTAATGTCAATTCTCAGATTGGTCAAGGGACATACATCAGTGTGTATAGAGCGCGTGATCTTGAAACTGAGAAAATTGTCGCGCTGAAGAAGGTGAGATTTGTCAATATGGACCCAGAAAGCGTCCGGTTCATGGCTAGGGAAATCCTTATTCTACGAAGGCTCGATCACCCGAATGTCATGAAACTTGAAGGTCTAGTCACCTCTAGGGTTTCAGGCAATCTCTACCTTGTATTTGAATACATGGAACACGACCTTGCTGGACTAGCAACTTCACCAGTAGTTCGGTTTACTGAACCTCAGGTGTGTTGGTGTTTATTTTTCTTTCTTTCTCGGTTACCCTCGTAAATGTACTATTTAGACACAGCTTCTTATCTCATATCTTTTAAATTTGAAGTCCGATCATTAGTAACATATACAGTTGCATTTACTTATAAGGCTGAATTGTGGTGTTAGTTCATTAACTCTTAGGGGTTGGCAGTTTTAGTTCTTTAACTTCCAGATGTGGCAATTCAGTACTTGATGATTTCTCCCTCGTGTAACTTTCATAGGCATATTTGAATATTTTGGTATGTGAGGGCATTTAGGAATTTAGACAATTATTTCGGACCAAAATTGAACTAACATGGAGCTTATAGGACCGTAATTGTGTGGAATTGAAATTTCATCATTATCATCATCATCGCCATCATCATCATAATCATCGCCACCGCCACTGCCTCAATCTCCATCGCCATCGCAGCCGCCGGCACAACCACCACGACCATCACCATCATCATATAATCATCATCAGCAGTAGCAGCACAGCACCTTACTCTTAACTAGAACAGAATCATCATTATGATTGGTTTGATTATGATTTTGAATATGGGTTATATTTCAATCGATCGAGATGGAGTAAATGCAGAAACTTTGTAAATTAAGGAATTAGTCTATGAAATGCAAGCTATTCATTAATATTTTATGTGATGGGCATGCAGATAAAATGCTTCATGCAACAGCTGCTTCGGGGACTCGAACACTGTCATAATCGTGGAGTCTTGCACCGTGACATTAAGGGCTCAAATCTTCTGATTGACAACCAAGGAAATCTGAAGATTGGTGATTTTGGGCTGGCGACTTTTTTCCGGGCCAATCAAAAGCAGCCTCTAACTAGTTGTGTTGTAACTTTGTGGTATCAACTTAGAGTCTAAAAGTGATTTGTGTGATTGATATTGTATATCAACACGTACATCAGTGAACATGGTTCGTAGATAATCATATTATTTCTCAAAAAAATAAAACAAAATTATCATCCAAAGTTGCTCCTTGATTTTCCATTTTCTCACATTGTTTTTCTCGACAGGACATTACATCCCCAGTTAGCTGTTGCTCTTCTGGACTACAATAAACACTCCAAAAATTCAAGTTTAACATTAAAGGGGTTGCTGTAAGAAAACATTTGCTCAACCTTTCCGTCTTTATTCATTTTTTCTGATTTTACGAAAACTTGCTTTTAATCTTTTTCACGTATTGGGCTTATATGTGAATGGTTATCTTGGCTTAGATTGGGAATCCACTTCTAAGGCTCGACCGTGATGTTCCATCAACTTATGAGTTTTTCTGGTCGCACGGAATGATTTCCGATGAAATTGGACTCACCATTATGAACGATTGTGATTTTGAAGATTACACATTGGAAAATCCACAAAATGTGTCTGCATCATGTAACAATGCCGTATCTGAGACAAACAAGATTGTTGGTGATTATATAAATAGTTACGATGTTATTCTTGATGTGTGCTATCCGGCGATAGTGGAGCAAGAGCTTAGACTCAAAAAGATGGTACATTTTATGTATCATATTCTGTCTGATTTTCTAAATCATGGGCTAAAAAAATGAAAAAAAAAAGATGAACAGTGCACTATGAAATTGCAGGCAACAAAGACTAGTGTTGGTGTAGATGTTTGCATGAGCTACGAGAGGCTTTAACCTTCCAGAGGTTCAGAAGGCTCTACATGCAAATCGAACCAATCTGTCGTACAGCTGGTCCATGTGCAGTAGGTAAGTTTATCAAATACCTTAATTTGTAGCAATTGGCATTAGTTTCTTAAATCTTTTGCCATATATGCATGGTTCTATTATAAATGAAGGGATAATAATTGCTGGTGATGTGATTTTGTTCTGGAAAATGTTGACTATTACGTCTAGGGAAGTACAAGTGCAGCAGGAAATTTGTTTGGAAGGTGTCTTTCTTGACCGTCTCCCAACATGATTTATGTTTTTATTTTTGCTGTCGAGAAGATTGTGCAGGAAAAACACATCATCGCTCGCTTGAGTAGAAGTTATTTTTGACTGTTTGATAATGTTGTAGTATGTGTGTGTTACGACATGTTATGCTAACATGTTTTAGTTGGTAATATAATTTTGGCTTTCAGGCAAAACCATGTAATTATTTTATTGGGGAAGAAGATTTATTAAACCAGCAACAAAGTGATTATGTAGATTTGTTTACTTCACGTGCCGATGTTGAAGATTTGAAGAAGAAAGTTGATAAGTATGATCGTCTGATGAAAAGGAACGATGTGCTGAAGAGAGACTTGGTCGTTTCGAAGTATATGATCTTTTTCAATCCTTTCTGTCCTCTTTGTGGTGTTCATGATGAAATAGATAGAATTTTATTACACATTCTTTGTCTTTATTATGATATGTATCTGGTTTTAAAATGGTTGGAACGCATGTTATTGTTTTAGATGGGATGATATGAAATTGTCGGTTCTTATATTATTGAGTTCTTGTGGTTGATGGTTAGTTATAAGTGAATGTAGATTTTGGCAATAAATTTTAAATTGAAATGTGAAATCTTAATATATATTACTGCAGAAAATACTAATATATATTATACAATAACTGAAGTAAAAAGTCCTTTTTTACTATGCCGATTATAAAATAACCAAAGTTAAATGTATTCTTTTACTTCACTTACCCCTCATTTGGATCATAATTAAAAAAAAACCGAGATAGACTTCGGTTATTAGGATATTAGACTTCGCATAAAAAGCGAAGTCTAAAGTATACCTTTTACTACACGAACATAGACTTCGGTAATTATAACGTTTTTACTTCAGATATTATCCGAAGTCTTTGACGTTTATTCTTATAGTGGAGATTTATTTCGAATTGGATAGCCGTCTTCGTCACTCTTGATTTTATGCACCCATTTAGTTCCGATAATTGTTTTATCTTTAGGAGCGGGAACTAAATTCCGTACATTATTGTGCTTGAATTGCACAAGCTCCTCTTGCATTGCCATCACCCAACTTTCATCATCGAGAGCTTCGGATATATTCTTGGGAACTATTTCAGATACAAAAGCACAATGAGCCATAAATTTGGTGGTTCTCCTTCGGTTTGAACACCGTATTCAATGTTTCCAATCACGAGATCCTTTGGATGATCTTTGATGTGCCTCCAATCTTTCGGTAAATCAACGATTGTGTTCGTTTCGATTTCCGAAATTTTCTTCACTTCGGGTGAGGGATCCGGAAAAGTACCTGCATCATCAAAGTATTCTACCTTTCTCGGGGGTGAGATCATATCATTGAATTTAACATGTATGGACTCTTCAACTTTATTCGTTCTAATATTATAAACACGATATGCTTTACTATTAGTACAATAACCAAGAAATATTCCGGAGTCGGATTTAGCATCAAACTTGCCTAAGTTATCCTTGCCATTGTTCAAAATAAATATGTTGCAACCAAAAGGATGAAAATAAGCAATATTGGGCTTTTTGCCCTTCCATAATTCATACGGGGTTTTAAGATGAGTTCTACGAACATGAACCCGGTTAATCACATAGCATGCCGTAAAAATTGCTTCGGCCCAAAAGTATCGTGGAAGAGAGTATTCATTAAGCATTGTCCTCGACATTTCTTCCAAAGATCGGTTTTTCCTTTCAACAACTCCATTTTGTTGAGGCGTTCTAGGAGCCGAAAAGTTATGATTGATACCGTATTTATCACATAAAAGTTCAAACGGAGTGCAATCAAATTCACCTCCGTGATCGGTGCGAATAGAAATTATGGAGAGATTTTTCTCATTTGATACCAAGCGACACCATTTAGAAAATTCGGAAAATGCATCATCCTTATGTGCTAAAAATCTAACCCAAGTAAATCGAGAGAAATCATCAACAATAACCAAAGTGTAAAGCTTACCATTTAAACTAACATGTCTAGATGGTCCAATCAAATCCATATGCACAAGTTCAAGAACTCGACTAGTGGAAACCTCGAATTTTGGTTTAAAAGATTCTCGAGTGTGTTTCCCTTTTATGCATGATTCACACAAATGCTTTCTATCAAACTTGAGTTTGGGCAATCCACGAACAAGGTCGTGTCTAGATAAAATAGAAATGATAGGTAGAGAAGTGTGCCCCAATTTTCGATGCCATAAATATGCATTGTCATCCAAGGTAATAAGACATTTTTCATTGAATGAACTTTTATCGTTAAGATCAACAATATAGATGTTTCCACATCTCAAACCAATGAATGCAATTTTATTATTTCTAAATTCCGTGCAATGCGTTTGCTCAAATAGAATTTTAAAACCTTCATCACAAAGTTGCGAAACGCTAAGAAGATTATGATGCAAACCTTCAACAAATAATACTTTGTTGATAGAAGGAGGAGGTTCCTTACCGACTTTGCCGATGCCTTTTTGATTTTTCCCTTTTGATTATCCCCAAAGGTCACATGTCCTTGTTCTTGGTATTCGAGGTCTTCAAATAAGTCCTCGGAGCTGCACATGTGCCTTGAGCATCCGCTATCAATGTACCACTTGTTTATCCTTGGTGCCGGTACCTACAAAAGTAGAATTTCTCGGTTGTTTCAATATCCAAGCCCGTTTGGGTCCTCCAAAGTTAACTATGCTTATAGCATTCGGAACAATTGTCCCTTTAGGAACCCATATTTGCTTAACTTTGATGGTTCTCAACTTTGAATGAGCATTAACATCGTGAACTCGTTTGGAAGAATCTTTTGAGTTCTCGGTTTCGGTTTTCTTTATTTTGTCAAGGTTGATAAGGGATTGTTCCCTTTTAAAGGGATCGAAACCAAGACCGTGTTTGAGCAAGGGTGATTTTTGAATAGATAGAAGCCTTTCGAATTTCTCGTTTCTGAGAGTAAATTTGTTCAAAATATATTTTAGCTCCTTTTGAGTTTTTGTTAACTCGATTTTCAAAACATTTTCTTTTTCAAGGCATGATGTATGGTCGATCTCGATAGTTTTGCCTTTGTTTTGAAGAGAGGAATTTTCGAGTTCTAGAGATTTTATTTTTCTCTTTAAAGATATGTTTAATTTAACCATCTCGTCATACTCCGTATTCAAGGATTCAAACGCACTCAATAACTCATCATCATGATGAACTTCTTGTGAATCACAAAAATCAAAAGAGTCATTGAGTTTAGAGCTTACCTCGATATTACTTTCGGAGTCGAGTGCCATGAATGCAAGATTTGCGTCTAGAGATCTTTCAATCTCCTCCTCGTCATCACTCCAAGAAGCGATTAGGACCTCCTTCTTTTTGAATCTTTCCATTTGAGGTTTTGAAGATGGTCCTCGGCATTCTTTGGCATAGTGACCGGCTTGACCACATTTCCGACAATTATTGTCAAACTTCTTTATGGGAGTATAGCCACTCTTCTTTTGCTCCGGTTTGCCATCCCGACCAAGAAAACTTCGCCTCTTTTGAATTAGGCTTTTATACCTTCTAAAGTTTTTGGCATAGAGAGCGAGTTCCTCGTCGTCTTCATCTTCGGGAACATCTTCCTCAACGTCGCTATCAACATTGAATGCGACTACTCTTTCCCGAGGCTTTGGTTTTGTGCCTCTAGACTTGAGAACGATCTCATAATTGATGAGTTACCCGATGAGGGCACTAAATTCGAGCTTGTTGAGATCTTTGGACTCCATGATCGCGGTGACCATGGCATCCCATTCTCGTGGCAACGATCGAAGAATTTTCTTAGCTTTGTCGCTGCTCGATATAGGCTTTCCGAAAGATGCAAGACCATTTGTTATAGCTGAAAATCGATCCAACATATTTGTGATCATTTCCTCATCTTTCATGGAGAATAGTTCGTAGTCATGGAGTAACATGTTGATTTTGGTCTCCTTGACTTGGGTGGTTCCCTCATGAGTGACGTCGAGAATTTCCCAAATTTCTTTTGCGCTTTCATAGGACGATATCCTATTGAGTTCCTCGGGATTAAGAGCGCAATAGAGAAGTTGAGTAGCCCGTGAGTTGACGTGTGTGTTTCTCCAATCCTCGTCGTTGAATTCTTCGATCTTTTTCAACGATCCATCCTCTTTCTTAGCAAGTTTAGGACCAAGAGCAATAACTTTCCAGATTTCAATATCGTAGGCTTGAACGAAGATCGCCATCTTCTTTTTCCACGTCATGAAATTGGAACCGTCGAAGAAAGGAGACGGTTGAGAGCATTTCCTTCAATTTGGCCAAGAAGTGCCATTTGCGGATCTTTTTCCCTTAGGTGGTTAAACCTTTTAAAAAGAGACCCGCTCCGATACCAAATGAAGAGATAAATTTACCACTAGAAGGGGGGTTGAATAGTGGTAAAGCGGAATAACGAAATTTCTTGCGAATAAATAAAAGATAGTGCGGAATTTAAAGACTCAAAGATTTATAGAGGTTCGGCAACTTGCCTACGTCCTCTCTCCGACTTTCTTTTTCTATTGGCTCAAGAACAACCACAATCTTGACTCGTCTTCTATCGGTCCGAGTTCACAACCGTTACAATCGCTTGTCTTCTATCGGTCCAAGCTCAACCTCTCTCTCAATATAAACTTTTGTTTATCTAGTGTTCTATAGGAACTAGATAATCCTCACTATACGAATATGGGAGTATAATCCTAACAATGCCGGATCAAAGATCCTAATAACACCGGATTAGTGACTCTTGATTCGTTTCTTTTACGCTCAAGTGTAAGTGATGCAACACTTACAATCAAATGAAAGAATACAAAGAATAATAGATATTACAATGAAAATCACTCTTGTATCTTTCTTTTCTCACAACTTGAAATGCAATAAAAGATATAAAACTGAGCTCAAGTATGCTTTGATTGCTTGTATGCTTGTATACATTGTATGCTTGTATGCTTTGGATGCTTGAAGTTGTGTGCTTGATACCCAAGTCCTTTGGGTATTTATAGGTGAGAGCCATCCTTCAAATACTGAAAAACATATTATTAGCGTGCGCTAATAATGTCCTCTAGCGTGCGCTATCGATCTTTGACTTGGATTCTCTGAACGGTCACAAAGACTGTTGCAACAGTAAAATAGTATGGCTAGCGTGCGTTAGTCATGTATCGGTAGCGTGCGTTATCGGCTGGTCAACAAGTCTTCAATCTTGACTTTGAAAATGTCGGTTTGTCTCTCCAACGACTCTTTATCCAACGGCTAGATTTGGGATTAGCGTGCGCTAGCAAGTATGCATAGCGTGCGCTAGCATTAATTAATTCCAACTTTTCCAGATTTTGCGGATCTTCATTGACTCTTGGCTTCCAACGGTAGAAAATCAAACGGTAATATGCTGACTCCTTTTAGCATGCGCTAATGCTTATATCTTAGCGTGCGCAAAATATTTCTTTCAGTAATGTACGTTACCCTGTGTATCGTACGTAAGGTCCTTGACATATTGAGTCCAGTAGCTACTGGACTACTGACCGTGATATCGGTAGCATGCGCAAGAGCTGAGCAATAACGTGCGCTACATCCTTGTTTTAGCGTACGTAAGTTGATGTATGTAGCGTGTGCAAAATCCATTTCCAATTTCCTTCCAAACTTCACTGTCCTCTGGAATGATACGATAGCGTGCGTTAATATAGATTGTATAGCGTGCGCTAACTGTAGTTACTTAGCGTGCGCTAATGTTGAATGTCTTGCGTGCGCTATCCATCAGGTGACTTCACTTGGCTGCAGCTGACTGACTAGGCTGAACATTCATTTCCCGATAGCGTGCGCTACTATGATATGGGTAGCGTGCGCTAACACTATTTAGCTCCTTCAATATAATATCGATATGAGATTGATCTAATTAAATATTTTGAATGGAATAATCATCAAAATACATTTTGAGTCAACAGAAAGTTCATTTCAAATAACCAAACAAACACACCTAGACGATCACCGATCATCATATCCACAAAACAGGAAATGTATAAACAAGGTACTTGCCTCGTGTAATCGATACCGAACACTCCGACGAACACGGATCAACCGCTCAAACACCTACAATCCTCCGATAAAAACAACGAAAACATGATTACGACGAGTATAACAACCGAAATCAATGCGAGACACGCCCGAGAATCAAAGGAAAACTCGTTGAGTCATTTAATTGGACATTAAATGCTCAAGGTTCCCGTTAGAATACAAAAATCATGGTTGGACCTAATGAATTCGAAATACGGATATACAATCCATAGAACATGATTAATAATACTCAAGAATATCAACCGCTTCATCAAAATCGAACGAACAACGAAATCAAGAAGGAAATCCTGAAATTCAACCCTAAGAGATTTGAGAAGTTACCTTCGACCTGGACAAACTCGAGTGGAGGATGATGATAGATACGAATCAAGCTTCCCAAAATGATGCACGACGATACCTCCGATCCCCACCCTTGAGTCCCAGCTGAAAATCTCAGAAGAAGAAGGAGAAAGGGGAAAATGGCAACGAAACCCGTCGCCCTGCCTATATATAGCCGAGCATGTTACGTCCGTAACTCGGACTCCACTTACGGCCGTAACCAACACTCTTGGGCTACTGCCCGAAACGCCTGGGCGCATTACGCCGCAACTCGGCCAGACATTACGGCCGTAACACTCATCACCTTACGGCCGTAACTCTACAATCCCCTTACGGCCGTTGTCGGCCACATCCTTACGGCCGTACTCGGCCACTCCCTTATGGCCGTACTCGGCCATGCATTACAGACGTAATACTCCTAACCTTATGGCCGTAACTCGGCATTCTTGCAGACGCAACTCTCGTGCCACCCTTCCGACGGTCTGGTTAGACATTTGACAATGTCTCGGTTACACTAACGCACCGTCTACGATTCCAATAATCTGAAGATTGGAAAAAACATGAACATGAAAACAAATGCCCAACACTCTAGGAAAATTACGAAATGGCCCAAATGCCCGAAACATCACGATACGACAATGGATAACCAAACCGAAGCTCACAACACGTATAACAACGTTAAATGAACCTACGGGAAACACGAAACAACAGTTTCGAACGAGATTCGCAAGAATCGAACTTCAGTGCGGAAAAATCACTAAGAAGCATGGAACGCAACAAAATGACACCGAAACAACTTGGATGTAACAAAGGTTCAGAATTAATCCTTCTCAGAATGACGAAACGGTCGCAAGCGAGCCGTTAAAACGAACTCGTGCCAAAAAAAATAAATTTACCGAAAATCGAAATTGCGGATATTACATACTACCCTCCTTAAAAGAACTTCCGTACCGAAACTTAAAATATGTAGGGAGGAGCAACATCCCACCAGGAACATCTCAACGAGCTACACAAGAACCGAATAACTCACGTCCATCGGCGAAACTTTACAAGAAACGCAAGGAAACATACGACATGAAAGCACGCTCAACGACAACCATCACAATGTCACAAGCAGAGGCATATTAAAACCAACAAGTGTCAAGTATCACCAAACAGATAACACAATCAAGTCAACTATCTAAACAATCGCAAAACAAAAGGGACCCATTACAAGAGAACACGCGCATATGAGAAAATAGAAAATAAACACACAACGATCCGCAAGGATAACCACGAAAAATTCGGACTATGCTGCAATTCTGAAAACCCACACTAAGCATCTCCGTGTCTTTTTAGAGCAGAGACAGAAACTCAATCCCCAAATCTTTCAGCTACCGTCTCGCAATGCGCGGCTCAGTAACTCACTTGGCCACATTCGAAACAGCTGACTAACGATGAATGACAATTCTTCGTGGTATAGCCCACTCGACTACAGTTATAAAACGTCTTCGTGCTGCTCACATTACTCGATGCGGAGGTAACACTCCTCTTCTGTTCACGCGATCGAGGAATCTTCTTAGGATGACGACACAAAGTCTCAGCCCCAGGAGGCCCACCACCCTGATTCCCTGAAGAGTTCCCAACAGTTTCAATTTCTTCGACTCGTGCATATGCTTAGTCGATGATATAGATAGCACATAGGCTAACGCTCTATTCTGATACTCTCTCAATGAAGTACACGTGAAACCAGCCATGTACTAATGAATCTCTGGCTTCATTCGCCTAATAAAATGACAGATCTTAGCCTCATCTGTTCTCACCTGATCCTGCACATAGCTGAGCTGTTTGCTATAATTAATTATAGCTTGAGACAGCGGTACATCTTGCGGTTTCGCCGAAAAGAATTCATTAATCCTCTGATTTATGATCGATTTCGGACAAAACTCATCTCTCATAAATCTCTGGAATTCTGCCCATGTGACAACACGATCTCGAGGTTTAACAGCCTCCCACCAATTAGCGGCATCTTTGTCAAGGAGATACTGAGCCACAGGCACCTTACGCTCTTCTGGACAATCAACTACCTCGAATATCTTTTCCATCTGGAAAAGCCAACCATCCCAGCCCGATGCATCTGCGGCACCAGCGAAACGAGAGGTATTCATACAAACCACTTCTCGAAGCCACTAATTTGCGCCAATGTTCTGGGTCACATCTGTGTTACGTTGAACTGCTTGAGTCAACTGAGTCATCTGTGCAGCTACCTGCTGCAAAATAGTGGCAACACCGATACCAACACCATCACTGGTAGTACGATCCGGATCACGCGTCTGGTTGCCACGACCCCTGCCCCTCGGCATACTGAATAAGTAACCACTCAACACAAGAGAAAATCGTAACACAATCACATACAGCAATTACCATCCTACGGCAACCCACATACACAAAATCACAACAATGATGACATCCATTCGGCGATTTCAACGGCCAAAACGATAACCAGCACACAATTACAAAACATCATGAAAGAATCACATAATACATAATCATACAAACCTAAGCTCTAACTGCTCGCACAGGTGCGATAACACACAAATCATCATGAAGCGACAAACATTTAATACCAACATCACACCTCTCACAGAGGGCTAACATAATGAATGCGTGGCAAGAGACTCAACGCTCACACCACCAATTCAATCACAACTCGGAGGGCTAACACCCTAACGACAATGCTAACATCATACACATATTCCCTGACCGCAAACAGGAAATGATAAGTTTTAAAAACAAAAACCACATTTTTAAAAATAATTTGGAAACACCAGTTGATCTTAAGTATCATATTTCGAAGAAGTAATACAAACAGCATCATCGAGACTTTGAAAAACCATCTTGTGTTTGATAAAAATGAGGACATCTTTCTTTTAGTTAAAAACTTTCAGAAATATTCGACCTTCAGGTCTTAGCAAATGCATTTCTAAATTACTGAGAACATCTCAAAATATTTTGGTCCTCAAAGTAGAAGAATTTTAAAACATATAGTTGCACTAGTAGGCGCCTTGAAAATATAATCCATTTTAAAAGTACGCATCAAAATTTATTCTCTAAGATACTTAAGACTTTCAAAAAAAATCAATTAGGCCAGAATGCCCAAAAACTCACACGTTACAAAGTATACGTCGAGTCTCTGCTCACACGTATCGATGTTCGCTTTCACATCTCATAGTACATGCATCAAATCATTTCAAAAATCAAAACAAGACATGTCTTTTCCCTGTAAACAAACAGCCAATAATCACAATTGAAAATCTTGCCTAGGACCGGGGCTTAACCACTGGTCCCATCCGAGGCCTCTATGGACCCTCCCAGACTGGCCACAGTTAGAAATCAAAATCACGCACATACATCATCTAGGACCAGGGCTAAACCACTGGTCCCATACGAGGCCTCTATGGACCCTCCCGGGCTGGCTAGCCAACAAGCTCGTGAATCAGGAGCGAAAACACAGATTCTACGAGGCCTCGTCGGACCCTTTTGGAGTGAGTAAAGCACACACATATACATTACAATTTCATGTTAAGCATAAAGGTTTCAATATAATACTTGCAATACGAGTAAATTATTTTGAAAATCATTAGCAGCGGACAAAACAACAGTCAAAAATACATTAGCAGCAACACCACTCCTCATATAAAAAAATATGAGAGTCAAATAAACACATATCACGAAATCAAAATCTACATAAAGATCCCATCACTTAACAAATAATCATACAAGTAGCTCGTGTCACACGAGGGGCAACATAAAGAAGGGAGACTTACATCCACAGGTCGCACGAAGATGATGATCGCCCACGATACTAATCACGACCAACGAACTCAGACGACGCATCGAGACACGACTCAGTCAGACAAAATTCGACGAGACAAGACTCAACAGATACAAGTTCACCCGACAACCTAGGTTTCCACAACCTAAACCTAGCTCTGATACCATTTATGTAACACCTCCAATCCACTCAGGGATATTACACGCCGTAGACCTTTTTCTCAAGGATCTACCAGGCTGGTAACAAAAATCAAACATCTCAACATTGCCTTTAAGGCTAAAATGACCCAGTAGACCGATTTGATCTTTCAATTAATACATACAACCCAACCTCAATACATACCCACGCAGGGTCAAAATACAACACGCTCCTGTGCAATGGAGAAAGTACTACAGCGGAAATAACTGCAACTAAACCAATACAACAACGTACGGGTCCTCATGTGATTATTATTGATCATCATACATCATCCTTCATGCCAACCCTGTTTTATGCTCCCCAAGACCCTGTACGTACCTGAATGTAATACAGACATCCACCCCCCGATTTCTCGAGGGTTAGCAAAATTCCACTATTTTTCTAGTGCAAGTACAAAGTGCAAATACGATTCATACGAATCATATCTCAAGAATAATAATAATTGGGAATCCTCAAATATTCAAACATAACGAAAAATCCTTCCCGAGGCAAAGAGTTTGAGTAAAACTTTCCAAATTCAAAAGATCACAAATTACGAGAACAATTTATAAAATGTTTTAAAATGCCCTCGGGAGTTTTAATAGAAACCGTTCAGGATTATCGAATCCTTTAGGGTTCACAGCCCAAAGATTTGCTTTCTCAAATAAAACCAACAACAATTCACAGAGTTCATAGCCCATGCCACGTGTCCTCGACGGACTTAAAGTCAATAGAATATAACCACCCAAGATACGAAATCTTGGTAACACGTCCAAGGTACTAGACCTGGCAAAACACATCCAAAATCATATCCATGACACCGTGATCACATGCCACGTCATCTCACGGTTGGATCAATCACTTGTTG
Organism: Orobanche coerulescens; assembly: GCA_033398695.1. Taxonomy (NCBI): domain Eukaryota; kingdom Viridiplantae; phylum Streptophyta; class Magnoliopsida; order Lamiales; family Orobanchaceae; genus Orobanche; species Orobanche coerulescens. Next base: position 154,202,047 of record CM065810.1, on the reverse strand, counting down.
CATCCTGACCACATGATCACAAGCCATGTGTCACCGTAGGTTTTCTTAGGCTCTCACAGTTGGATCAATCATTTGTTGCATCCTGACCACATGATCACAAGTCATGTGTCACCGTAGATCTCGCCTATGTCCACACATTCACACAAATAACACAGTACACCAAGAATATCCCGACAATTCACCCAGAGACAACAAACACTTAGAACAACACAAACATCAAATCACAACACACCGAAATAAGGTAATATACGTATATATGCATTATCAAAGCACAAAATCAACACCAACATATCCATAGGATTCACTTAATCATTCACAAAACAAACCATTCACAAAACACACACGGGTTTTGAAAGAAGGCATTTACCGAGGCTCAACCGAATCTTTTGAAAGTTCATCCCAAATAACCAAACAAACACACCTAGACGATCACCGATCATCATATCCGCAAAACAATAAATTTATGAACAAGGTACTTGCCTCGAATAATCGATATAGAACACTTCGACGAACACGGATCAACCGGGAAACCTCGAACACCTACAATCCTCTGGTGAAAACAAAGAAAACATGATTACGACGAGTATAACAAACCGAAATCAATGCGAGGCATGCCCAAGCATCAAAGGAAAACTCGTTGGCTTATTTAATCGGACATTAAATGCTCAAGGTTCCCGTTAGAACATAAAAATCATGGTTGAACTCAATGAATTCAAAATACGGATATACAGTCCGTAGAACATGATTAATAATACTCAAGAATATCAACTGATTCATCAAATTGGACGAACAATGAAATCAAGAAGGAAATCCCAAAAGTCAACCCTTAGAGATTTGAGAAGTTATAGTCGATCAGGAAAAACTCGAGTGGAGGATGATGATAGATACGAATCAAGCTTCTGAAAATGATGCACGACGATACCTCTGATCACCACCATTGAGTCCCAGCTGAAATCGCGTAAGAAGAAGGAGAAAGGGAAAAAATGGAAACAAAACCCATCGCACCGCCTATATATAGTCGAGCACGTTACGGCCGTAATCGGCAGGGCCTTAGGGCCGTAACTCGGACTCCACCTTACGGCCGTAACCAACAACCTTGGGCTACTGCCTAAAATGCCTGGGCGCATTATGGATGCAACTCGGCCAGACATTACGGCTGTAACACTCATCACCTTATGGCTGTAACTCGACCATCCCCTTACGGCCGTACTCGGTCACTCCCTTGTGGCCGTACTTGGCCATTCCCTTATGGCCATACTCGATGATGCATTACGGTCGTAATACTCGTAACTTTACGGCCGTAACTCGCCATTCTTGCATATGCAGCTCTCATGCCGCCCTTCCGATGGTACGATTAGACGTTCGACAACGTCTCGGTTAGACTAACGCACCATCTACAATTCCGATAATCTGAAGATTGGAAAGAACATGAATATGAAAACAAATGCCCAACACACTAGGAAAATTACGAAATGGCTCAAACGCCTGAAACATCACGATACGACAACGGATAACGAAACCGAAGCTCACAACACGTATAAAAAAGTTAAATGAACCTATGGGAAACACGAAACAACATTTTCAAACAAGATTCGCAAGAATCGAACTTAAGTGCGGAAAAGTCGCTAAGAAGCATGGAACGCAACAAAACGACACTGAAACAACTCATATGTAACAAAAGTTCAGAATTAGTCCTTCTCAGAATGACGAAACGGTCGCAAGCGAGCCGTTAAAATGGACTCCTGCCAAAAAGAAGAAATTTACCGAAAATCAAAATTGCGGATATTACACAACTGTTTTGTGCACACTAGTTTCTATTGGTAAAAATGCTGCTGCCTTTATCACTTCATCAACGGACACTTTATAACAGTCATCTTGCAGTGGAACTCCATGAATGCTCTGTTTTTCTGATGACAAGTAAATGGTACCACGAGCTACGATGTTTCTGATATCCGGATACGACCAAGTACACTTCATTGACTGCAATGGCTTATGGCATATCAACATCATAAAAGCTAAATGAAAATATACATATATATGAGCATGCCGAAATAAATACATGTGCGCATTTGTTGACTGTGTATTGTGTACCTTTGCCTGTGAATCATTATTCAATGGCATCGCAGGATTTGTAGTTGGATTCTTAAGTCCAACAACTTTTTTGCTGGTTTTCACAAACTCCTAAAAAGAAAAACAAATCAGTCATCTATGTAATGATAAGCCATATACTTTCTCTTATGCCCTTCCAACATGGTATTTTGTCAACTACATGACTTACCGGTGTTACGTCTTCCTTTTGCAGTACTTTAGATGTGTTAACATTAGGAGTGTCCTTAGATCTAACATTACTGTCCACTGAAATCACCTGGAAAATGTAAGGAAAAATGGGTAATTGATGTAATAATTGCATTTTGCTGGAACTGTGACAATTTCTGTAATTTTCCAACTATGTTCTTGTGTTGTTCACACTATAGATCAATCTATGGCACATAATATTGAGTATATATCAATTTATGTTGTTTTGCTGTGAGGGGTTGTTTTTTTATTAACATAATATCAGACTTGTTTATCATTTTAAAAACATAGTATCTTTTATTTTCTATTATAATAAATATTACAATAAAACAACAACAAAATAACTTACTTGTTTTGGAGACATTTCATTTGTATGAGATGTGAGCTCTGGTAATGCCATTCCTTGAGAAGCGAGATGAGCTAATACTATATTTAGATTATTTTTTTTCGTCACCTCAGTGAACAATTACTTAAGTTGTTCATCTTTCTTCGCATTCTCATGTCTCTCATTCTGTAGTTGAAAGTTAAGGTCTGCAATTACTTCTTTTGATGATCCTTTGCTTCGAAAAGATTCCAATATTTTGTGGAAGTGACTCCCGTGCCAACTCCTTTTAAAAATCCGCTATGTTCCTTTCTAAAGACTAGTGTGAGGGCATCCGTGCTAGGATCAAGCTTCAGGCCTCCATCATTGATTTGTTTTTCATGATCGATCTGTACACATAAGATGTCAAATAGATGTACTCAATTGTTATTAACAAGTTTCACAATTATTATAGTAATAAAACAACATACAAGAAAGTCTCTTTAAACTTACTATTTTATCTGCAATGGCCTTAACAGCAGCACCTACCAATTCCCATTTTTTGTTTTCACGTCCTTTCCTCCACATAAATGACCGGTCGGGAAGTTTACCTTTCTCAATCACTCTATTTTTAATCTTGTAATTATTAAAATTACATATTAGTTTACAATTAAAAATGGAGAAAAAACATGGAAAAGCTATGAATACAAACATACTTGCATAAATGAACAGAGCAGCAGATGCAAATTAAGGCTTAAGCAGCAGTGGTGCAGTGCAGAAATAGACCTGATCTGCATTGTTTTTAACATTTATGCTCAGCTGCTCAGATCTACTTTGTTTTTTAACATTTATGCTCAACTGGGTCGGGTCTTTAACCAGTCGGGACTGAGTCACGATTAGTCGACCGACTAGTCGACCCAGTCGCTCGAAATCCTTACAGAGAGCTAGTCGATCCTCAATTTCGTTCCTCCCTTGTCGACTGGTCGACTAGTCGACGACTACTCGACTGAAGTGATAACCATGAAAACTATTGCAACTAATCTGCAACCCGTACAAAATGAGCAAGTTACTACTCTCCTTTACATTGTCACTAACCTTTGAAAATTTCATAGATCGTATATATGTGGATTGAAAAAGTTACAGTTTTGGTTGTTCTTCTACATAAAAAAGAATGTTATACCCTTTATAATATAACTTTTCTTTTTAGAAAGGGCAACATCGTGCTCATTTTTGGTGTTAAAAAAATATACATAAAAATTTTAGATTTCACAATAAAGTATATCAATGTTGATATTTATCGGTAGAGAATAAAAAGCTCAGAATTTTAACATATTTTTTTGCTTATACTGAAATAAATGTAAGAAAAAATAATTGTCAGACATAAGTTAAATAGCACATGTTGCTACCCAAAATATTATCCGGAGATAGATATTGCTGGAATGGATGGATAGCAAACAAATGCGAGAACACTTCCGTGAGAAAGATAAATAACACAAGATTTGCCGGGGTTGTTAGTCCCGGGCTTGAATGCTCTTGCGAGATATTATTAATACTAATATTCGAGGATACAAGTACTAATGTAAGAATACAATTATAATGAGTGTAAAGATTCTTGTTATCTTAGCTAGTGAGCGTGTAGATTGCCGGAAGAACCACATGTGATGCTCTGTGAGTTCTTGTAACAAAGGAGATGAACAGTCGCGGCGGTGAGAGATCGACAGTCTCTCACGGCGAGTATTAGCTGGATGCTTGAGCTCCTGGGCTTATGAATCTCCTGGAATCTGTCTTGTGGAGACTTCTTGCCTCTGTCGATCGTCTTCTCGATGAGAGATTCGGATAGAGAAGTCCTAAGATGGATTCCGGCGAGAAAGCGGGGAGCTTGATGATATGTATGTTCTTCTGTATTTCCGTGAATGAATTCGGAATGTAGGTGAATGAATTGGGAACCTTTTTCCAGTAGGAGGAGTTTCTCTATTTATAGGACTTGGATATGCCGGGCGATCGCCTTTGCTGTATTATAATAATCGGGCGATCGTCTTTTAGCACATGGGCTTGTTCCCTTAAGTCCGCGGCTGCTGCTGGCAGCCAGCTGTGCGGTCCAAAGGGGATCCCGCACGCGTCCTGAGTTGCTGTCACAGGCGGTCCCATTTTGTAACTTTCGGCGGACCTGTCGGTGGGTGAGGTGGGTGACAGGCTGGGGTCAAAGGTCTTGTCTGTCAGCGCCTTTTGTGGATCTGCGCGTGGGTGATGTCTTGAGATCCAGTCCTCGTAGACTTTGAAGGTCGATCGTCTCTGTTCGGGGCGTAGGTCGGTTGCCCTTAGCCGGGCACTAGAGTCGATCGCGGGACGCCAAATGGCGATCGCCTTGGGAGTCGATCGCTAGGTACTTGATGGTGGTCTAGTATCTTCGATTAGGCGAGTTTGCTATAGCCTGACTGATAGTGGACTCGGTTGCTCGGCCTTGTAGTCGATTGCCTGTCGGGATGAATAAATCTTGACACAACAATTGCCCCCCAGCTCGCTCCTATGTTGGAAACGTGGGGTGAGGTGGTTCTCTTGGCGATCGCTGAACTTTTGACGAGCGACTCTGCATTTAACTGAACTGGCGATCGTCTTCGAGCTGATAGATTCTGAGTTTGGACTACCTGGTTGGCCGCTAAACTGCGCGGGAAATGGCAATGGGCGTGGAAAAGTTTCCGCGCACGTGTTGGGCTTCTATTGGAGGATATCAACGGTCATTAATGACTCCTCGACTGACGCGTCCTCGAAAAGACGCGTACACGAGTCTCGAGGAAGTCAATGAATGCGACGGCTGCACTTCCGACCCCTGAGATTCTTCTTATTTGCACAGGAGTCCTTTTTGCTTCCTATAAAAGGACGTGAGGATGCAGCATCAAAACTCTTACGCGCTTCATCACTGGAGAAAGAAGGACTTTGCTGAAGAACGCTTCTGAGAGATTCGACTGCCGATCGTCGATTAATTTCATCTTTGGGTAAGAAAAAATCCTTTTCTCCTTTCTTTCTTTGAGAATGGCTGGAACGTCATCATCACATGGAGTGGGTACCAGTTCGCCACGGGACATCGGCATCGGGGAGGACCTTCTTCTGACTTCCACCTGGAGACGGCCGCTGAGGCTATTCGGGCCGGAATCGACCCTGCTGAAATCGAGGCTTTATTTAATGAAGCCGACGTCACTAAGGAAGCGGCTGCGGAAGACAGACGGTCGCAGATAGAGAGATTTGGCGATTAGGGCTTACTGGGAGCAGCATAGCGCTTTTGGCCGGGCCTATAAGGCTTTCGCTGAGATTATGGAGAAGTTGGCCGGTTCGTATCCGAGGTTAGATTTCTGGGGATACCCGGTCGCCTACCCTTATCAGCTTCCCAAACGGTCGTAGTACCGGGCTGCGCAGCGATCTTTGTGGTCACTTGGACAAATCCAGAGTTCGGCGACCAGGAAAGATCTGGTCGTCTGGAGGACGAGGTTCCATGTTCCTTCGGATGTGGATTTATTCGCGCTGGCGGAGAATGAGCGAGCCGATCAGCCCCCGATGGGTATGGTCGCCGCGAATGAGGCGATTATGGAGGCCGGGCTACGCTTCCCTCTATCTTTTCCTGTCTCCCACTTGCTGGCCGCTTGGAACGTGGCGCCGCTTCAGCTGACGCCGAACGCTTGGCTCCAGATAATCTGCACTCTCACTCTGTTTGGCGGTCACCGCCTGTACCGCCTCCCATCGCCGTCGGAGATGAACCATTTGTTCAAGCTGACGGCTCAGAAAGGGTTGGTCGGAGGTTACCATATTCAGGGCCGATCTGGTCGGGTAATCCTCGGAGTCCCGAATAAGGCACGGGGCGATCCGACGAAGTGGTTCTGGGTCGCCGGTGCGTGGAGGGCTTCTGCGAGCGACAATCCTTCGGGCAAGGTGGAGATCCCTACTGAGTTTCGGGAGAGGAATCCCGGTAAGGGTTTAGACTCTCCCTTCGTTCGGATGCGTTTTGAACTGATCTAATTTGATTTCAGTTTTGCAGGTTTTCACATTCCGGCGGTCGAGGAGCTGCCCTTTGATTTCTTGGTTGTCTGGGAGTGGATACGGAGCTTGTCGGACGATGATCTTGATGCTAGCCGGATCAATAAGGAGAGCCGTTGGTTGTCGCCTCGGCTATTCCGCTTCCCGAGACATCTCTCGGTACCAGGTATGAGTTTTTGCGACCTTCACTTTCTAGGCGATCGCCTTACTTGAGGAAAATATCTAACTGTTGATAGATCGTCTTAACTGTAGAGGTTCGCTTTCCTCGCTTTTTGGAGCCCCCGCCGGAGATCGCCATGTCGAATCCTGGAGTTCTGGGCCATCTCTGCCACAAGAAGTCGTCTCGGGCCCCACCTGTTGCGCTGCCAATTGTTCCGGAGGTGGAGCCCCGCGTGGAGCCGATCGTGGCTGAGGAGGGAGCTCCGGAGGAGGGGCTTCGAACGAATCGCAAAAGGCCGAGGCCGGAAGAAACTCCGGTTCGTGCCCCCGCCAATGAGGTGCCGATCGCCGCGCCTCCGATCACCGTTATCCCTCCGGAGAATGAGCCGCCCTCTGCGGCTTTATGCGAGAGATGGCGATCGCTGACGCTGAGACTCCTCGAGGGAAACCGTACTTCGGTCGCGACCCCGAGAGGGCTGAGAGGTAGATTGCAATTTTGGGTTGAAACTTGCAATTGCGTAGGAGTTGTGTTAACTTTGTTGTATTGATGTAGGATCCGTCGCACAGATCTATCTTGCCCGTCGATGGTGTTGGATTTCTTAGCCAGCCGATCTCCTCGCCAGTCTTGTGACATCCCGCAGTACGTCAGCAAGGCCGCTTCTGCTCTACCGAAGGCCTGGACGACCGATCTAGATGCGATCGCTCGTCAGCGATCAGGGAGTACGATGCAGGCTGTTCTCGCCCTTTCTCTCCAGACGGCGACCATGGCTGTCCAGGCTGCGCAGGAGTTTGAGGGGCGACCTTCCACTATTCGCCTGCAGGCGGATCTCTAGGTGGCTCGGAAAGAGAAGGCCGAGTTCGCCGATAAGATCGTGGCAATGGAGAAGGACTCTGTGGAGGCAGCCAAGCGGGCGAGCCAAGAGCTTGAGCTGGCGAGGAAGGAAACCGAGTTGTCTCATTTGGCGGTTGACCGATTTCGGGACAAGATGCTGAATGCCGTCCGGGCGCAGAAGGTTGGTGAGGAGGAGGCCGCTCGTTAGAAGGTGACGATCGCTCGGTTGACTAGCGAGCTGGCGGAGTCGAAGGAGAAGGTAGCTGCAGGGGAGGCCGAGATCCAAGGGTCGCAACAGGCGATGGCGGAGATGAAAAGAGAGGTAGAGGCGACCAAGGCTGATCCCTTTCAAAACTTGGAGTTTGTCAGCGAGTTCGCCTATTATATGGCGTTCGCCGACTCGATCCGAGCAGCTAAGAAGGGAGGTTTGGAGGTCGGGCCTCTTGCTTAGAACTTCAAGGCGTATGCATTGGAGCATCCTCTCCATCCTGCTTTCTCCTTGCCGATTTAAGATCTCTCGGAGCTTGGCGTGGATCTGAGCTGGTATCCGACTCCGGCGAACATCGTTCATCCTGACGATCCGGAGGACGGAGAGGTCGCTCCGGAAACTGGGGAAGGACCACAGGTCGAGCCGACGGCTGAAGGCGAAGGCCAGGCGGGGGCCTGAGGCTCTTCGCTCTTGCTTGCTTGTTTTAGCTTTTTGTCTTGTAGTTTTGTAGTTTTCTCTTTGTAGCATTTTGGCCTTCGGGCGACCATGTATTTTCATCCATCAAGCAATGAAATGAATGTTTGATTTTCTGACTTATCACTTGAATGATTGTTATTTTTTAGTCTTTGTTTGACTTTGTACAAATGTGTGAGGAGAGTCGTTGCGAGGGTAGTTCCAAATGAATTGATAAACTCATAAAGATAACTTTTACAACAAATTCGATCGCTGCACGACATCTGAGAAATGACGACCTCCGTATGTGGTTGAATAGGGACGATTGTCGTTTAGGTAGTCCGCACTCTTCCCCCTTGTTTTTATTCACTTAGTGAAAGTAAGGGGATGAAAATAATTCGTTGAGTGAGCGGTCGTTAACTTTGTCGAATCCTCGAGGACGGTCGTCCGTCTTGAGGAACCGTGCACGATCGTGGAGTTCGATGGACCGACTCCCTGATCATGTCTTGATGCGCGAAGACATTGAGTGTCTCGTGACTCACTTTATTATGAGGGTCCTCTGTTAGGCTGCGCCTCGCCTCGTATTTAAACGAAGGGCGTGCGGTCTCGGTCTAGAGGAGTCCTTGCGCGGGGCAACGTCGGATGATTCAACTCCACGCTCGCGGCTTGTTTAGCTCTGCTTCCACCTCGTCCCACCATGAAGATGGCGAACCTCGACGGTGTACGTTGAGATGGGGGTAGTGACGTGTCGCATTGTCCGGGGTCACCACGTTAAATGATGAACCTTTGAGGGCAGGCGATCGTGTCCACTGATTAATTTTGGAGGGCCCTCAGACTACGCCGGACTCGTATTTAAACGAAGGGCGGGCGATCTTGGCCCAAAGGGACCTTGCATGGCCTAAGCAGTCGGTTCCATCGACCACCAGGACCATGGCTGCACTCTTCCACCTTGGATCGTCATGTAGATGCCGACCTTCGACGGTGTACGTTGTGCGGGGGAGGCGATCTCGTGCCTTAGTCCATCATGTTAGATGGTGAACTGTAGATGGCGAGCGAGTCCTCCAGTTTCTTAAATAAGGAGGGAGATCGGGGAGACTTCCGAGGTCCCCTTCTCTTGATTGAAGCATGTAGAGACGGTCGCCGAGGTTGTTCTAGGGGTCGGATCGTATGAGCTTCCCAACCTGTTTTGTGTTCGACTCGGACGATCGTGTGTAGATATTGGTAGGGGATTCGGCTAAGCCAATAAGATGTCCAACTTGCCCTCCTCGAACAATCTCCAGAGCTGTTTGAGGAGGTTGCGGCATTGGTTGGTGCTGTGGCCGGGACTCTTATGGTAGGCACAATATTGATTGTTGTCCAGGTGACCGTGGTCCTTTATTGCCTTTGGCTTGTTTAGCGGTTCGTGCCCCTTGATGGCATAGAAAATGTGGGCCAGAGTTCGGTTGAACGTATGGAGGAGATGGGCTTCCATGTCCTCGAAGGCCTTGAGATCTCCGGGTGGCTTGGCGATCGCCTTCTTTGATTTGGCGATCGCCTTCTTTCGTGCAGGAGGTGGCGCTTCTTCGCCTTGGTGGAAGGTGAGTAGCCTTTGCCTGGCCAGAAAGTCGGCAGCCTTAGCGCGGAAGATCGCGTAGGTTGGGGTAATATCCTTGGTGAGATGTCTAAACATGGGTGAATGACCGTAGAATACCCCCAGGACCGAAAAGAGAGCGAGCTCGTCACTGACGGGTTCGCCGGTGAGGATGATTTCATCTACTCGTGGTTGGAAACAGAATGCCCCGGTCGCCAGGATGGGTCGCGCCCTAAGCGATTGAATACGGATCGGTTCGGTCGTGCGAGAGCCCTTTCTCGCGAATTGGGGCTTTCTGACGATCGCTCGCCCAGTAGCCCGTTGAATTTCTGTTTCCCCATGCGGCGGACAATCGAGGGAGTTATTGCGGGCGACGCGCATGCTCTCCGTCGCTCCTCTAGGATGGCCATAGCCTCCTCGATCTGTTCCTCGGTACTGGTCGAGTGAGAGGTTGGGGCCATCCCTCAGGTGCGGGATCGAGAGTCTCGCGTTGCCGCGGCTTCCCTCGGTCGTCGGCTGGGGTTCGGATTGAGCCGGGATATGGTGTCCGGCGGTTCGGAGAGTGGCTTTCTTCGATGTACCGGCAGATGTCATGATTCCGAAGGTTTTCTTTGAAGCGCAGTGAGTGTCACTTCAAGTATATGCCCCGAGAACAGTGAGTGTTCTTCGAGACGGTAGGAATAAAAATTTAAGGGTTAGATCCCCCTCCTCTAGCGCCAATTGTTCCTACCCAAAATATTATCCGGAGATAGATATTTCTGGAATGGATGGATAGCAAACAAATGCGAGAACACTTCCGTGAGAAAGATAAATAACACAAGATTTGCTGGGGTTGTTAGTCTCGGGCTTGAATGCTCTCGCGAGATATTATTAATACTAATATTCGAGGATACAAATACTAATGTAAGAATACAATTACAATGAGTGTAAAGATTCTTGTTATCTTAGCTAGTGAGCGTGTAGATTGCCGGAAAAACCAGATGTGATGCTCTGTGAGTTCTTGTAACAAAGGAGATGAACAGTCGCGGCGGTGAGAGATCGACAGTCTCTCACGGCGAGTATTAGCTGGATGCTTGAGCTCCTGGGCTTATGAATCTCCTGGAATCTGTCTTGTGGAGACTTCTTGCCTCTGCCGATCGTCTTCTGGATGAGAGATTCGGATAGAGAAATCCTAAGATGGATTCCGGCGAGAAAGCGGGGAGCTTGATGGTATGTATGTTCTTCTGTATTTCCGTGAATGAATTCGGAATGTAGGTGAATGAATTGGGAACCTTTTTCCAGTAGGAGGAGGTTCTCTATTTATAGGACTTGGATATGCCGGGCGATCGCCTTTGCTGTATTATAATAATCGGGGATCGTCTTTTAGCACATGGGCTTGTTCCCTTAAAGTCATGCTGCTGTGGCGGCCAGTGTCTTGATCGATGGGGATCCCGCACGCGTCCTGAGTCGCTGTCACGGGCGGTCCCACTTTGTAACTTTCGGCGGACCTGTCGGTAGGTGAGGTAGGTGACAGGCTGGGGTCAAAGGTCTTGTCTGTCAGCGCCTTTTGTGGATCTGCACGTGGGTGCTGTCTTGAGATCCAGTCTTCGTAGACTTTGAAGGTCGATCGTCTCTGTTCGGGGCGTAGGTCGGTTGTCCTTAGCCGGGCACTAGAGTCGATCGCCGGACGCCAAATGGCGATCGCCTTGGGAGTCGATCGCTAGGTACTTGATGGTGGTCTGGTATCTTCGATTAGGCGAGTTTGTTATAGCCTGACTGATAGTGGACTCGGTTGCTCGGCCTTGTAGTCGATCGCCTGTCGGGATGAATAAATCTTGACACAAAAGCACAGAATCAAGATTAAGCAACCTCTGATTTAGTTTGTTGTATTGTGTGGCAACATAATCAAGAAGCAGATATAATGTCAATATTGTAAAATGAGATTTGATTATACTACAGAATCAAGAAGCATATTACAGGTTTCAAAAAGAGTATACTCCTTACCAGTTTCTCTGTTAGCCCTGCATATCCACCTCGTCCCATCTGATGTTAATAATGGGAATTCGAATGAGCTATTTTCCTATTATTTGACATATCCTTCCAAAAAAATGTAAGGACGTGATAAGTTTTTTTAACGTAAAAACACGGAAACAAAATGATGATGAAGATAACAAAAATGAATAAAACCTTGAATTGTCCGATTGTGTATGTTGTACAAACTTGCCCTAGTGTTCTTGATTAAGTATTATTGTACGATACTGTCTGGGAATTTTTGCAAGCTTGGTGGGTTTGCCTATGTACAGAAATATGTGATTTCATACAATTTTCTTCTAAAGTTCCGTAGAATATTACCTAGCCGGTTCATTACAATCTTTCTTCTACATTCCTCAATATCATAATAACGCTGCAATAATAATTACTAATATGTTATGAATGGAATGGAATTGTAATGTAGCATCGATGCAAGTACTTAAAAAACGATGTTTACCGTTATCTCTTCCCAAAGTTTTTCCTTAACTTCATTTGTCACCTTCTTCCAGGAAAGTTCACTGACTCCTACTTTCTCCCGTACTAGATCTCCCAAAAACTAGGAAACTCGGGCCTATACTTACCTGAAAACCAAACCAATTCATCAAAGGTTACTTTGCATTTTCTTCCACCCGAAGAAGTATATGCAGTCTGCAACTTTGGCAACCGAGTCAAGCCCCTCTTAGTCTTTTTATTTCTAGTAACCGTTTTTTCTATTTCTTGTTCTGCATCTGTCATGCTATCGGACTCGTTTGAACTATTATCAGATTCATCTTTGTGGCCTGAATCTCCCTCATTGGGTCCAACATCATCTTCCATTTCATATTCAGGCAAATCCTCAGTGAATGTCATTTCTCCATCCATGATGCTTCATTTCACATGAAACATTAACATACAAGTTTGATATGTATTACAATAAAGAATAAGGAACCAAAAAATAATATTTGATAGAAAAGGATTTTAGATCAGTATCGTAGTTCTTTGGCACATATTGTTGTCGAAAGTATAATTTGCACCCGCGATTGGAAGTTTAATGAAAAAGGTAGTTGCATTTACTTATTAGAGCATGCTGTTATGACTTCATACATTAGACATACTTATGCAATTTTTATTACAGTTGTTCCAAATTTAACTTGGGAAGATCTAACAGAAGATATTATGAACATTGCTCTTCGTGAGGATGCTCCTCCTCCTAGTCCACAAGGTAACAGTTCTGATCTGTACTTGGCAGCAGGAGTACAAGTTAATCTGCACTAATATGCAATTTATGTACTTGGCATCAGGAGTACAAGTTAGTGTGTACTAATCTACAATTTTCAATACTTATACAAGATATATGTTATTCTGCAATTTATGTCCAATCTGCAATTTATGTTTCTGTCTAAAATTCTACAGGTCCAGTGATTAATGGAACTACAAGGACTGTGTGATTATGTACAACTTATTTCAATCTTAAGAAGGTATTCTGAATTTCTAATATTCTCAAACTTTTCACAAAAATGACACACCAGGGTGTTATTTATAGATATTCGTGGCCTGAATCTCCTTCGTTGGGTTCAACATCATCTTCCATTTCATATTCGGGAAAATCCTCAGTGAATGTCATTTCTCCATCCATGATGCTTCATTTCACATGAAACATTAACATACAAGTTTGATATGTATTACAATAAAGAATAAGGAACCAGAAAATAATATTTGACATAAACTTTTTCATGTAAGCATTTCATCGAACAGTTGGTGTGCAACAAGCACACCCCCAACTATTAACAAAAATATTAGTTGTCTAAGGCATAATTCACCTTGTTATACAATCAGTAACATGATCAATCATAATGAAATATCATACTAATGTTAACATTCATTGATATTGTAACACCCTCAAGGTATTCAGGGTATATTACAGCGCCGTGGACCCTTATATGGGACTCACCAGGCTAAACACGAAAATACCACCCATCTAATCATCTCGGTTGGCGGGAAACACACATCATTAAGATGAAAATAGAATAAAACACCCGGTATGACCGGCGGAACAATCATCACTGACAATCATAAATAACAATTACTGGTGTAAATCACAATCCGAGTAAAATGCCTAAGTACTCGCGAGTACTATCTATGAGTTTGCAATTTAGAAAATAACCACATCGAAAAGGACAACAAAAACAAGGAAATACAAAAGCACACGTCAACAACCCTGGACAACATCCTCGTACTGTCCCAACGCCCGCTCGTCCGGCTGAACACAACCTGAAATTCATGACAAGAATTTCCCCAAAACAGGTCCCCAAAGGGGTTAGCAATTACGCCACTACAAGTAACCAAATGAGCAACTTACACCTTACACATATATTAAGAGCATGCAAATGAGAAAACATCATTTGAAACACATATTTCCGGAAATTCCATAACCCAAAACACATTTATAAAATGCACCACAATTAACCATCGATCCACATCTCTATGGACCCCTACCGAGACCCCGTCGGATCTAACCCGTAGTGGTTAAAATCAAAGCTCGTCGATCCATGCCTCTGTGGACCCCTACCGAGGCCCCATCGGATCTAACCCGTAGTGAGCATACACTCATACATTACTCATGCAATACTACCGTGTTAAGAGTGTAAGTTCGTAATAGTACTTGCCTCGATATTACGTCGAAAAGACAGAAGGAACAATCGCGATTTCGAGAAAATGGACACACACCGAACCTAGACGATTCGTCAAACACCATCACAACCAATTAGACAAGAATAACAATAACTGGAGACACTGAAACCCCACCTACGATTCATGTAAGTTCGTACAAAACAACAACGAGTACGGATCGCAATTGAACACTCTCGATTTCAAAAATACCATGATAGAGTTATTTGGTGTTGCAGCGACTCTTTTTAGTGACCCGTTACAAGTGCCATGGGATGCAACTTCCTTTGGTTGTGGTGGTGCTGACGTTTCCTTGTACATAAGTTACAATGATATTTTGGAAATCATTCAAGACAAGCAGTGGCTTAGCTTATCGATTCTACAGTTTTGGATTTTGTAAGTAATTCTTTCCATGCATATTCATGTATATTTATCAAAAAATCATAGTTTGGAATGTAAATTAGATATTAATATTTTGTTTAACAAATTATGTATTTATCGAAATTGAACGTGGGCACGATAGACGAGGATTTGTATGGATATTTTGATCCTCAATCCATACAAAATATGGGAAATAAGGGAGAGGAGACCTCCGGATACATCACTTCGCGTATGTCGGATGCAAAAAAATAGATATACCTTGGAGCTTACCATCATGAGTAAGTATAGATTTATAAATTGCATCTATCTTATATTTGCATATTTTCTCCTCTTTTTTCTAAATTGATTTTGAAAAGATCTAACATTCGTCTCACTACCCTCTTTATTCTCTAAAAGTCTTAATATTTCTTCCATGTCTTTGTAGATTTTTATATTAATAATTATGTAACTAGATGTGTTTAATTGATTTGATATGGAAAAATTAAATAATCCCGGCCTTCCCCCCGCTTGTAATACGTTTTTTAATGAGTGACCATTGGCAACTTTTGGTCATTATTCCGGCAAAAGTGGTTGTTGTGTGGTTTTGCTCACTACACCGTAAGCCCGACAATCGCATTAAGGCCGTAATCCAGAAGTAAATTTTAACTTGTAGCATTTACCTGAAAAATATATTATATTTTCATTTCATAATACATTAGTACTTCTTTCGAACAGTGCCGATGACCGCGTTTAAGGTGATGGGGGGTATGCATCCAAGTAAATACAAACAGACGTTTACTTGGATATTTCCCAAAGTAAGTAATACATTTAGTCATATATATATATATATATATATATATATATATATATGCAGTACCAATATTAGATGCATTACTTTACAGTACTAATTTATGCATGAGTTTTGTACTAATTATGCATGAAATATATGCATTTCGGGCATCAAAATTTCAATGCATTAATTCTCACAAAAATTTGATGCATATAATCTAATATTTTAATGCATCGATATTTTGATGCATATATTGCATATTTTAATACATTGAAATTTTGATGCACGAAATGCATATATTTCATGCATAATTAGTACAAAACTCATGCATAAATTAGTACTGTAAAGTACTGCATCTAATATTGGTACTGCATAGAACGTGCCACTATATATATATATATATATATATATATATATTAGCTATACATGTATATATATAATTGAGGTTCATATTCTTTTTAGTGTAATAAACAAAATGGAGGTTGGGAGTGTGGGTATTACACCATGCACTGGATGTCGACCATTGTGCGAGCTCGTATTATCGATGGATGGATGGAGATGATAAACTTTTATTTCAGTTTTTTAAATTATTTAAATTAATTTCAGTTTTTTAAATTCATTTCAGTTTTTTAAATTATTTCAGTTTAAAAGTGATTTAATCGTTTAAGTTGATGAGTTTGTTAATTTATATGTTTATATGTACAGATATTTGATGATGTTGCAGCACTTCCAATGGATAGAATTCATGAAATTTGAACCGAATGGGCAAAACACTTTTTGGAGGTTAGGAACCGTTTATATGCGTAGATTTTTTACATTTGATTTTGTAAGAATTATCATTGTCTTGTTTGGTTAGTTCGTGAATTGTGTTGTTGTATTTATTTTGAATTGGATGGAACGTCATTGTATTGGTATTCACTTCTATAGATAGTTGTAATGAGCATTATTGTATTTGATGGTTGGATGAAAGTTGTGTTATATTGGTGAATGGATGAAAGTTGTGTTGCTGAGGTTTATTTGAGATTTTTGTATTCTGGTTTGCTGTACTGTTTTCTGTTTTCTGAAATTGTATAGTAGGTTGGTAAATTAAAAAACAAACCTGGTATTAAAAAAACATAACATTAACAGCGGTTCTTTAAAATAACCGCTGTTAATTACACTTTTCAGATTAGCGGCGGTTGTTTTAAAGAACCACTGTTAAATTAACAGCAGTTATTGTAGATGTAATATCCGGATATATTGTTGAGTATTTCGTCTGTATTTGAAACTTGTATTATTTGAATTTGTGATAGCGATGATCGAAGTATGATCTTTTTCGTATTCGTATCCACATGCATGATAATATCAATTTGTAAATTTTCGCATGCAACTACGTCGTAACGTACGCTAGCTAGTAAGCGTAACGTATGTTACGAGCCACAGATAGCGTACTCTATGAGCAAGGCATAGCGTATGTAAGGCAGTAAATAATTGATCAAGGCGGCGGGCACATGGGGCAGCTCGTGGAGGGCCCGGATAAGATTCCCGCGGCATGAACCTGGACAGTTCTGGGTCAACAGGGTTTAACGTACGCTAAGTGATGTATATAGCGTATGCTAAGTATAATGGATTACGTACGTAACTGGGTTGATATAGCATACGTAAGAGAGAACAGGAATGAGGCAGTAAGCTACCATTGAACGATAACGTACGCTAAGGATATCCGTTAGCATACGCTAAGTGAATAACGTACGTAAAGCCCTAAGGCTAACGTACTTAAAGCTTAGGACAATATATATATGGGACAGCACCCATTCCATTCCACTTCGTTTTCTTTCATTCTCCTTCGTTTTCCTTCAAGACCAGAGAGCCCCCTGACACTTAAACACCTATATATCATCTCTACCTGATCATTGAGGATTAGAAGCACCTTAGATTGGTACTCAAGCTTCCGGTATTGGATTTTAGTTAAGTGTTCATCATTGTCTTCTACATTAAGGTATGTTGATACTTTTCAAACTCAAATCCTTCTTCTTAAGGAATGATATGAGCATGCTTCTGAGATCATTGGATTAGTGAGTAACCCTTTAAGTTGAACACCATGTTTAAGGAAGTTGGAATGATTATACTTAGGTTCACCATTGTTAAGAGTATTGTAGTTCGAACCTCGTTATGTTGAACATAGTAGGGGAAGTTTTCTGAGATTGTAATCTGCATTAGTTGGATTTTTCGATATGATCAAGACTTGCTATTACTATCACTTTTTGTTAGATGAACTTAGAAGGATAAACATTGAAGGTTTTGTCATATCTTGTAAAGGTGGATTGATTAGCCAATCTTCATGATGAAAGTTTGAATGTAGTTGTGATATTGATAACAACCATGGATTTTCCGAACTATATATGGGAATTTATAATCGAGTTTGGAATATGGCGTTTTGATGACATGTTATCCTTGAATTCGAAGACGTAGAACACCGTAAGATCATTCAATTTTGCATGAGAAATGTATTGTGAGTATAACGTACGTTAAGCATTATACATTACGTACGTTATATCATCAGGCGAGATTGTCGTCTAATCAGAGAAGAGAATTGTCAAATACATGCTTAGCGTATGTTAGGCTTTGGAATTTATGTACGCTAACGTACAGACTTAACGTACGTTACGTTGGGTATGTAACATACGTTATGAATACATCAGGCAGGATACATTTTGTTGACAACTTTCGAACATAGTTTAGGATGTTAGATGTTCGTACGTTAGTTATGAGTGACGTAAGATGAACCCTTTATTCATTTTTTTGTTTAAGGTTCGAGCTTTCAACGTGATAGATCGAGGGGGTGACCATCGAGTGTATTGATATCCGTCTAAGTATTATCCTTATCATCAATTTGAGGCAAGTACTTTAATTATAGTTGTTGTATTATGTCGGTTATGTTATTGTTGTACTGTACATATGTGTTGTGATTAATTGTCCACCATGCGTTGGTCCGAAGGGATCATCATTGAAATCTATAGCTATGTGCGCTGGATCGTTGGACATGTAATTCCACCATGCGTTGGTCCGACAGGATCATCATGGGAATCTATAGATGTGTGCGCTGGATCACTGGAATACCATCAGTATGTTGAGATTGTCATGATCCGTTATGTGGTGTTATTATTTCTCGTTGGAGAAACTTGTCATGATTATTGTTGAATAAATCATTGTTGTATAATTATTGTACTTGTACTAGCATCGTTGTGCTAACCCCTTCGGGGGTGAATATTTGTTTTATGTTCAGGGTTCAGGAGAGCGGGAAAACAGCCATTGGAGCTGCATGACGACGAGGGTGGAGAGTGACGTTCCAGCCGGATTTAATTGTCAGATGTTTGTGTTGATTTATTTAAGTACTCGAGTACGTTGTCTTTTGTGATGTTGGGTTCAGTTATGTATTAATGTTCTTCGTTGGACGTTTGTATTTTCAGTATTGATTCAGAACCGTTGTACTTTATCTCAAATACCTTCATTTGTTGGTATTTGTTATTGTAATTTCGTTTCATCAGCCTTGTAAATTCTTACGCAAAGGATTTACGACGCTGTAATATTCCTGAATATATCGGGGGTGTTACAGAATATGGTATCAGAGCTAAGAGTATGGATATCTTGGTCGTTGGGTTAAAATAGGGGTCGTATATGTCTTTTGAGATAACCGGTCGTGAATAACATCACTGTACTGCCTACGTCTTCGTGCGAGCGGTGGTTGTAAGTTCCTAAATCTATCTCGTCCTTTACATGTGATACCTCTTTATACTTGAACATTAGAACGATATTGTTACTTGTATATTGAGTATTTATGCTTACAGTATGTTGAGAGGGGGATATGGACGTGGTCGCAGTTGTGGACGCGGATGTGGAAATGCTGACAGAGAAGCTTCGCCTTCAAATCAGGCGAGCCACAAGAATCTACTAACAACGAACCAGAACCTACTGTTCCCGACATCCTTCGTCAGGTGGTCAACCAGATGACTCAGTTTGCTCAGGTTGTGGACCGAATGCAAGTGGTAGTAGGATTGCAACCGAGAGAGAGACAGCAAGGCATCATAGACTTAGGAAATCGAGGGGACCGATGGCTACAGGAGGTGGCAAAGATGCAACCGCCAAAATTCGATGGTTTTTCTGAGACATCGACATGGGACTACTGGTTGAAGGAGCTGGAGAAAATATTCGCCGGGATTAACTGCCCAGATGACCAGAGAGTCTCTATTGCCCAGTACTTTCTGACAGGGGAAGCGTCCGAGTGGTGGGAATCCATCCGACCTATAGATCATGATGCCGACTGGGGAGAATTTAAATTCATGATGGAAGCTCAGTACTACCCTCATCCAGTGAGGGAAGCTAAAGTTCGAGAATTTTTATACGCGCAACCTTCAGATGTGCCAATATCTCAGGCGATTAAGACGTTTAACCAGCAGCTGGCATTTGTTCGACACCTGGTCAGAACCGATACATAAATGATGATCTATTTCGATATGAGAATGAAACCGGAGATACATAGGTACATATCAGGTTTGGAATGCACCACTCTCCGTCAGTATCAAGACAAAGCGTTGGCGTAATAAATAAAAGAGGCAGCGATGGAAAAGTTCACAGAGTCAAAGAAATAGAAAGTCCCTGGTAATTTCATGGAGCATAAGAGTAGTGGGCCCCGCAAAGCCCAGTCATCCTTTTATTTATTTAAAAAACCTCCGCATCCATCCAAGAGCGGAAAGAACTTCAGCGCGGTATCAACACCGACAGATGTGGTCAAGAACTGTTTTAGTTGTGGTCTCCCAGGACACTTTTGGCGTGATTGTTTCCGTTCTCCAGTGACATGTTATGATTGCGGATAGGAAGGGCATCGTGCGATGTTCTACAAGGATGCTACGAAGTTAAATCGAGCTCGTACTTCGCAGTTGGCTCAGAAAGAGGCAAGTGTTCAGCAGACGCAGCAGAGTGTTTAGCTACCCCAAAGTTTTGGTCGAGGACGAGGCAGATGACAGTTCGACTGAACGGGGACATCGAGTGTTGGATCCATTTCTCCACGCCTGTGTGAGATGAGGAGGGCATACAATCAGGATGCTACTGTCGCATCAGGTACCATTTAGATTCTTTCACAACCAGTTAGCGTTTTATTCGATACAGGGGCTACACATTCGTTTATATCATTGTCTTGTGTTAATTGTTTGAACATTTCTGGTTTTCATAATTGTGAGCCTTATGTTGTGGGTTTACCGAGTGGGGAGAGAATTGTGGGGAACTTAGAAACTAGAGATTTTCTTGTATCAATTGGAGGCGGAGAGTGGCCCTCGAATCTGATTGTGATAGAAATGCAAGGAGACGACCTGATTGTTGGAGATGATTTGCTTAATCGATATGGAGCTATTGTAAACTACCGGAAGAGGAATATCTCAATGATAGCTTAAGATGGTTCCGAAATATTGTTCTAGGGATGGAGACCAGGAAGCTCAGGAAAGATGATCAAAGCAATGAAAGTTGTCAAACTGCTAAAACAGGGCTGTACTGGATATTGGTGTTACGCAATGAAGAAGGAAGACGGAAAAGTAGAACTTTCATCCATTCCTTTTGTGAATGAATTCCCAGATGTGTTTCCTAACGAATTACCTGGACTACCTCCACGACGAGATGTGGAGTTCACCATTGAGCTGGAACCAGGAGCTAGCTGTATCGTATGGCACCTACTGAGATGTAGGAATTGAAGAAGCAACTGGAAGAGTTATTGGACAAAAGCTATATTCAGCCAAGCGTTTCGCCCTGGGGTGCACCAGTTCTTTTTGTCCGGAAGAAAGATGGATCGCTTTGATTGTGTATTGACTATCAAGAGCTAAACAAGATGACGATCAAGAACAAGTACCCGTTGCCACGGATTGATGATTTGTTTGACCAATTACAAGGAGCAATAGTATTTTCTAAGATCGATCTAAGATCAATATATCATCATTTGAGGATTAAGGGATCCGATGTTCCGAAGTCAGCATTCAGAACTCGCTATGGATACTATGAGTTTGTAGTGATGCCATTTGGTCTCACTAATGCACCTACATTGTTCATGCAGTTGATGAATCGAGTGTTCATAGAGTATTTGGAAAAATTCTCAGTTGTGTTCATTGATGATATTCTGGTTTATTCCAAGAGCCCGGAAGAGCATGCACAGCACTTACGGATCGTTTTGGACCTCTTGAGAAGCGAGCAGTTATATGCCAAACTTTCTAAATGTGAATTCTGGCTAAATGAAGTGATGTTCCTCGGTCATGTGGTATCAGCGGAAGGAGTCTGAGTAGATCCCCAAAAAGTCGAAGCAATTTTGGATTGGAAGTCTCCTAAGAATGTGAAGGAAGTTAGAAGTTAGCTAGGACTTGGTGGGTACTATCATCGGTTCGTGGAAGGATTCTCCAAAATTACCCACCCACTTACTCGATTACTGCAGAAGACCCAAAAGTTTGAGTGGAACGAGATGTGCTAGGCCAGTTTTGATGAATTGAAGAAGAGATTGATGACGGCACCGATTTTAGCACTACCACAGGGAACTGGAAGATTTATAGTTTACAGTGACGCATCAAACTAAGGTCTCGGGTGTGTACTGATGCAAGATGAGAAGGTAATTGCCTACGTGTCACGACAGTTGAAGCCCTATGAAGTAAATTATCTAACACACGATTTGGAGATGGAAGTTGTGGTTTTTGACTTGAAAATTTGGATACATTATTTGTACGGGACTCACTGTTAGTTCTTCACGGATCATAAGAAATACATCTTCAGTCAGAAAGAGTTAAACATGCGACAGAGGAGATGGCTGGAATTGATTAAGGACTATGACTTGGAGATTCTTTATCATCTAAGCAAAGCAAATGTCGTGGCCGATGCATTAAGCTGCAAACCTGTCTCTATTCGAATGATGGAGACTCTAACCTCCCAGCCCAGCACTCAACAAGAATTGATTCGCGAAGGAATTAAAGTATGGTTGCAAATAGTCCAAGGACAACTGTGTGTGATGGAATTAACTTCAACATTAACCGAAGAAATCAAATCTAAGCAATTAGATGATTCTATGATGATTCGGTTACGTGATGAAATGAGTAAGGGAAAGGCCCTATGATTCGTAATTCATGATGATGGAGTTTTGAGATTCCATATCCGACTCTGTGTTCCCGATGTCGATGTTTTGAAATAGACAATCATGAAGGAAGCTCATTGCGCGCCCTATTCTATCCACCCAGGCACCAGTAAGATGTATAAGGATCTGAAGCAGAATTTCAGGTGGGGCAACATGAAGAAAGATGTAGCGGATTATGTCTCGAAATATTTGATTTGTCAGCAGATTAAGATTTATCATCAATGACCTGCCAGAATGCTGAAGCCGCTCCTTATTCCTGAATGGAAGTGGGAAGATGTGTCGATGGACTTTGTCACTAATATGTCGAGGACCAGGTCAGGGATGAGCATGATTTGGGTGATAGTTGGCCGTCTAACCAAATCGGCTCATTTTTTGGGCATTAAGGACACTTGGGGACCAGAGAAGTTGGCACGAGTATTTATTGCAGAGATAGTCCGATTGCATGGTACGTCGAAGACCATTATTTCTGACCGAGACGGTCGCTTCGTGTCACATTTTTGGAAGGCAGTTCATAAAGCCTTGGGAACCGAGCTAAACTTTAGTACATTTTATCATCCGCAGACAGGCGGACAGTCTGAGAAGACTATTCAAACAGTGGAGGACATGCTGAGAGCTTGTGCCTTAGATTGGTCGACTGAGTGGGAAGTTCATCTACCATTTATTGAATTCACTTACAATAATAGTTGGCATGCTTCCATTAAGATGGCACCTTTTGAAGCATTCTACGGAAGGAGATGTAGATCGCCCCTGTGTTGGGACGATTCATCAGACTTGATCGGGATGGAACCAGAGTTGATCGCACAGATGCGAGAGAAGATATCTTTGATTCGTGAAAGATAGTTGACCGCCCAGAGTTGGCAGAAATATTATGCAGATATACGTCATCGCCCGTTAGAGTTTGATATTGGAGATCACGTGCTTTTAAAGGTTTCTCCTACTCGGGGAATTTTTCATTTTGGGAAGAAGGGAAAGTTGAGTCCGAGATATATCGGACCGTTTGAGATTCTTGAAAGAGTTGGAGAGTTGGCGTACAGGTTGGCCTTACCGCCATCGCTGAGTCATGTTCATAATGTGTTCCATGTATCTCAGTTACGGAAGTACATATCAGATCCTAGTGATGTAGTTGATTCAGTGAGATCGAAGTCTCTAAGGATGGCACATTTGAAGAGAAACCAATCAAGATACTCTAAAGTCGAGTCAAACAATTAAAATATAAATCGATCATTTTGGTTAAGGTTCAATGGTCGCGCCACAGAGTTGAAGAAGCCACTTGGGAGACCAAAGATAGTATGAAGTCTGGATACCCAGAATTATTTTCGTCTTGAGTTTCGGGACGAAACTCCTTTTTAGAGGGAGAGTATGTAATATCTAGATATATTGTTGAGTATTTCATCTGTATTTGAACCTTTATTTATTTGAATTTGTGATAGCAATGATCGAAGTATGATCTTTTCCGTATTCGTATCCACATGCATGATAATATCAGCTTGTAATTTTTGGCATGCAACTACGTCATAACGTACGCTAGCTAGTAAACGTAACATATGTTACGAACCAAAGATAGCGTATGTATGATCAAGGCATAGTGTACGTAAGGCAGTCAATAATTGATCAAGGTGGCGGGCACATGGGCCAGCTGGTGGAGGGCCCGGATAAGATTCCCGCAGCATGAACCTGGATAGTTCTGGGTCAACGGGGTTTAACGTATGCTAAGTTATGTATATAGCGTACGCTAAGTATAGTGGATTACGTACGTAACTAGGTTGATATAGCGTATGTAAGAGAGAACAGGAATGAGGCAGTAAGCTACCATTGAACGATAACATACGCTAAGGATATAGGGTACCGTACGCTAAGTGAATAACGTACATAAAGCACTAAGGCTAACGTATGTAAAGTGTTGTTGCCCGAAATATTATCCGAAGATGAATATTGTTGGAATGGACGGACAACAAACAGGGTTGCGAGAGCACTTTCCGTGGGGGTGTGAATAACACAAGATTTGCCGGGTTTGTTAGGCCCGGGCTTGAATGCTCTCGCGAGATGTTATTAATACAAATGTTCGTGGATACATGTATTAATGTAAGAATCTAAATACAATGAGTGTAAAAGATCCTATTTATCTAACTCTTGAGCGAAGCCTTGGTGTTCTTGCTCTCTGTCGATCGTCTTCTGTGTGAGAGAGGCTGAGAGAGAAGAAAGAACTGAGAGATAGCTGTTGCCAAGAGCTGAGAAAGCCGAGTTGTGTTGTGCTTATAGGGAAGCAGCGAGAATCAGAGAGAGTTGGAGAGTTTTCCAAGTGTAGGCAGCCTTCTATTTATAGGGGCTGAGATGCCTTGTCTCCTAGTGGGCGATCGCCTTTCGTCAAATATAATAATGGGGCGATCGTCTTTAAGTCACATGAGCTGTCTGTCTAAAGTCCAAGGCTGCTGCTGGCAGCCAGCTGTGCGGTCCAATGAGGAGCCAGCACGCATCCGGAGTTTCTATCACAGGCGGTCCCACGGACACCTTTCGGCGGGTCTGTCGGCTGGTGGAAAGATGCTGACAGGCTGTGGTCAACGATCCATGAAATGCGGATCTTGTCTCGGAACTGCACGTGGGTCTGTGCCGAGCTTCGGCCTCTGCCGACTGGATGATCATCGGCTTCGCGCATCGGCCCTTGCCGACTGGGCGATCGATGGCTTCGTGCATCGGCCCTTGCCGACTGGGCGATCGATGGCTTCGTGCATTGGCCCTTGCCGACTGGGCGATCGATGGCATCGCATATCGGCCTTTGCTGACTGGACGATCGATGGCTTCGCGTGGCACAAGGAGGTCGCCACTTGGTTGGTCGCGAGGAGTCGATCACCAAGTACCGAGAGACGATCGCCTTCAGATGTCGATCGCTCGGCACCGGGACTTGTCCTGGGACCTTCGGCCGACCGATCTATCTTGGCTGCTCGGCTATGGCTAGGTCGCCTGTCCTCTGAGGCGATCGCCGGTCGAGGTGTATAATTCTCGACACAAAATAAAGCTTAGGACAGTATATATGTGGGACAACACCCATTCCATTCCACTTCATTTTCTTTCGTTCTCCTTCGTTTTACTTCAAGACCAGAGAGCCCCCTGACACTTAAACACCTATATATCATCTCAACTTGATCATTGAGGATTGGAATGTAATATCCGCATTATTCTTTCCCTTGTATTTTATTTTTCGGTGTATTTCTCGGTCGTAGTGACCCTCGTGTACCTTACAGTGTATTTTTCCCGTCATCTATTGATCTGATTCTCGTTATTGTTGTGCGGAACCGCTGTTTCGGGGTTGCCGTGGATCCATTCTATGTTTTGATGCGTCTTGAGCTGTTCTGTTTGATGTTTCGTTCATATTCCGGTGTTTTGGACCATTTATATTTCGTACCTAGCGCACGCTATATTTCCTGCATAGCGCACGCTAGGGGTCACTTAGTAGCGCACGCTACGACTGCTTCGTAGCGCGCGCTAGAGAGCAAGCCCTGGGAGTGGCAGTGCTGTTTCCAGCCCTCTGGACTGGCGAATTAGCGTACGCTATGTAGTCTAGCGCACGCTAATGTCGGGGGCTAGCGCACGCTGAGATTCCCGGTAGCGTGCGCTAGCGTGAGTGTCCAGTACTGGACAGTTTGCTACTGGACTCAATCTGTTGCCCAGGTAGCGCACGTTATTGGTCGATAGCGCGCGCTACCGATACACTTTAGCGCACGCTATGTTTGGTGGATAGCGCGCGCTAACTGGATCAGGTGTGTACTGGACTGTTGTTTCTGGACTCGGCTGATGTCCAAGTAGCGCACGCTATTGGTCGATAGCGTGCGCTACCGAGAGATCATTAGCGCACGCTACGTTTCGAGTAGCGCACGCTAACGGCCAGAAATCTGGCTACTGGACTAGGACGCTAACTGTATGGACTGTAGTTTTATCCCGTTAGCGCACGCTAACCTTGAGGATTAGCGCACGCTAACACTCCCTGGCTATATAAACCAGGGAGTTGACCAAGATGAACATAATTTCTCATTTCTTCCTCCTCTCCGTGGCTAAGGCGATTCCGGGTGATTTTCTTGGCGATTTCTTCCTCCAATCATCTCATCCAACATTTTCCTTGAGTTCTTGGCGTATTATAACAACATCAACACGAATCTTTCATCCTAATCCAAGATAAAATCTCTTAGAACCCTACTTTAGATAAATTGGGGGTTTTGGGATTTTCGTCCGATTCGTTCCGTTTTGTTGATGGATTCATGATGAATATGGTTAATCTTGTCGATATCATTAGTTTCCCTATGGATTCATGGTATATTTTCATAGTTTTGCGAAATCGGGAGGGTTTGGTTGTGGTCCGCCCTCGTTGTTATTTTTATACGAATATACATGAATCGTAGGCGGGTTTCCGGGTGTATTCCATTTCCGTAATCGTTTAGAAGTGGTTGTGATTGTGTTATTCGAATCGTTAGGTTCATTCGTCGGTTCCTCGCGGTCGTACTTGATTCTTCCGTTCCGTTCGTGTCACCGTCTATTAATCGAGGCAAGTATCCTTATGAACTTATGATCTTGACATAGTAGTATTGTATGAGAATTGTGTGTGTGTCTATACTCACTACGGGTTAGATCCGACGGGGTCTCGGTAGGGCTCCATGAAGCTGTGGAACCGCGAGTTGCTTTTAACCACTACGGGTTAGATCCGATGGGGTCTCGGTAGGGATCCACGAAGCTGTGGGTCCGCGGTTAATTGTGGTGTATTTTTACAAATGTGATTCGATTATGGCATTTCCGGAAATGAGTGTTCTGGAACTATGTTTTCTTGATTGCATGCATTTACTATATGTGTAAGATGTAAGTTGTTCATTCGGTTACTTGTACTAACGTAATTTCTAACCCCTCTGGGGACCCGTTTTGGGGAAATTCGTTTTATGAATTTCAGGTCAGGTTCATCGAGACGAGCGGGTGCTGGACCAGTACGCGGATGATGGCCGTGCGTGATGATTGTGCACAAGTGATGTCATAGTATCTTCTATCTTTTCATCTTTTGCGGTATTTGAACTAATAGTAGTACTCGAGTACTTAAGAGTTCTTGTTCGTCCGAATTGTATTGTTGTATATTATGTTTGTGTTGGATGATGGTGTTATGTTTGACCGGTTGAACCGGGTGGATTATTCTGTTTTACGTCTTTATGACGAGGTGTTATTTTGTCGCTTCTGTGAGTCGATGAGTATGATGTTGTTCAGCCTGGTGGGTCCCATATAGGGATTCACGGCGCTGTAATATACCTCGAATATCTTGGGGTGTTACATGGAAGCACCTTGGATTGGTACTCAAGCTTACGGTATTGTATTTTCGTCAAGTGTTCGTCATTGTCTTCTACATTAAGGTATGTTGATACTTTCCAAACTCAAATCCTTATTCTTAAGGAATGATATGAGCATGCTTCTGAGATCATTGGATTAGTGAGTAACCCTTTAAGTTGAACATCATGTTTAAGGAAGTTGGAATGATTATACTTAGGTTCACCATTGTTAAGAGTATTATAGTTCGAACCTCATTATGTTGAACATAGTAGGGGAAGTTTTCTGGGATTGTAATCTGCATCAATTGGAGTTTTCGATATGATCAAGACTTGCTATTACTATCACTTTTTGTTAGATGAACTTAGAAGGATAAACATTGAAGGTTTTGTCATATCGTGTAAAGGTGGATTGATAAGCCGATCTTCATGATGAATGTTTGAATGTAGTGGTGATATTGATAACAACCATGGATTTTCCGAACTACATATGGGAATTTATAATCGAGTTTGGAATATGGCATTTTGATGACATGTTATCCTTGAATTCGAAGACGTCGAAATTCGTAAGATCATTCAATTTCGCATGAGAAATGTATTTATGAGTATAACATACGTTAAGCATTATACATTACGTGTAACACCCCCAATTCCTATTGGGTTATTACAGTGCCGTGGACCCCACACCAGGAGATCCACCAGGCGAACATGACTAAAATACATTAAATTAAACAACAAGGGAAAATCATAGTCCCTACCCTGATATCCGACACAATATTCCGATAAGGAATTTCAACAACAACGATGGGCCTACATGGCCAAAAATGAAATACAACAACATCCACGAGCATCTGCTCGGGCAATACATAATGACAATGACTGACAGACTGAAGAACACTCCAACTAACTGACCAACATGAACAACTCGGACTAGTATCGCTCGAATGCCTCGTCGCCATCATCATGCCCCTGTGTCTCAACTCTCTCCTCGCAAGCACCTAAAACATGAAAACATGTTCCGCCCACACGGGGTCAGTCATCCAGATAATGAATATCAAATACATGTATAACATGATATGCATCCAAAGGAAAAATGAAACGGTACAATGATGATAATAATACGAGATGCTCACAAACCAATATAAGAACCGAGCATTCGTGAAACACTATGCCCACGGCATACTATTAATACCTGTTCAGCAGGTTAGAACATAAGTGCCCAATGGCGAATCATAGTCATAGAGTACCATAATGAATTACACGACATGAACCAAACCAGAACTGAATTAATTATGAATCACAATGCCCGAAGGCTCCAATAAAATTACCAAGACAATCACAAAGGTTTGAAAGCCACTCAGCCGAAGCTGTCAAATATCACAATCACATGAAGCCAAAACAGCCCGAAGCCGTATCGATTAGGGATAAAGCCACGGCACGAAGCCGTATCACAATAAGGGCCGAAGCCACGTCACGAAGCCGTATCACAATGAGGGCCGAAGCCACGGCACGAAGCCATATCACAATGAGTGCTGAAGCCACGGCACGAAGCCATATCACAATGAGGGCCGAAGCCACGACACGAAGCCGTATCACAATTAGGGCCGAAGCCACGGCACGAAGCCGTATCACAACTATGGCCGAAGCCACGGCACGAAGCCGTATCACAATAGGCCGAAGCCACGGCACGAAGCCGTATCACAATTAGGGCCGAAGCCACGGCACGAAGCCGTATCACAATGAGGTCCGAAGCCACGGCACGAAGCCGTATCACAATTAGGGCCGAAGCCACGGCACGAAACCGTATCACAATTAGGGCCGAAGCCATATCACAATTAGGGCCGAAGCCACGGCACGAAGCCATATCACAATGAGGGCCGAATCCACGGCACGAATCCGTATCACAATTAGGGCCGAAGCCACGGCACGAATCCGTATCACAATGAGACCATCCAATGGCCGTTGATCTACTGAGTTGTAGGTGTTGGGGGAAACAACCGCGAAGGTTCAGGCCCCACCAAACTTACCCATAATGAGCACTAGTCGAGACTAGCCTCTAAACATAATTAATCACAAATGGCAACGATCCCAAGATTACCGAATTCACGACAACAATGACTCACGGATGGGTACCGTCCACAGCGGTCCCAATTCAATACCTCGATTACTTTAGAATGGTCAATCGATGACAACGACACAACGGATGGGAACTATCCTCGACAGCCCTAATTCAATACCTCGATTGCCTTAGAATGGTCAACCGATAACAATGATGCAGCGGATGATTCAATATCTCGATTGCCTTAAACCAGCCAATCGATAACGATGATACAACGAATGATTGAGCACCTGGATTGCCTTAGAACGGCTAATCGATGACAATGATACAATGAATGATTGAGCACCTCGATTGCCTTAGAACGGCTAATTGATGACAATGAGACAATGAATGATTGAGCACCTCGATTGCCTTAGAACGGCTAATCGATGACAATGATACAATGAATGATTGAGCACCTCGATTGCCTTAGAACGGCTAATCGATGACAATGATATAATGAATGATTGAGCACCTCGATTGCCTTAGAACGGATAATCGATGACAATGATACAATGAATGATTGAGCACCTCAATTGCCTTAGAATGGCTAATCGATGACAATGAGACAATGAGTGATTGAGCACCTAGATTGCCTTAGAACGGCTAACCGATGACAATGATACAATGAATGATTGAGCACCTCGGTTGCCTTAGAACGTCTAATCAATGACAATGATACAATGAATGCCTCGGCACCTTTAATCGGCTACCGACGACGAATATGAGAACGAATACGACAATGCCTTCAATCGGCCAATACAACATGAATGACAGGACGCCAACATTAATAACAATGATTACAACAACGTCTTAGATCGACATCTATATTAACCACAACAACCGATACATCGATAACGCGAACCGGTGATCGATAATAATATTAACAACGAATATCTCAACGCCTTACCGCCCATTAATGAATGATAATAAATATTTGGCATAATTGCCGAAGAGTATCGTATTGAACGGTCCCCTAATATCAACGAACTTATGAAGATACTAAGTCTCGGAACGATACAACACATTCATTCACATATATGGTAACATTAATCTCATTGACTAGTACAAGTATAAAACTTGCCTCAACCGAAGGCGATGAATTCCTTCCACGAACAACGAACGGCGTCCTCCGATAAACACAAGTACTCGAACTACCTTGAATGAAATACAATTCATTCAATAACACAATATCAATCGAAATCAACATAACGACCGAAAGAAACTCTTTGAGGCATTTAATCGAACACTAAATGTTCAAAGTTCCTCAAGAGCCTAAGAATCATCAATCCGGTTGAACGAATTGAAAATATGGATATACAATCCATAGAACACGATTAATAATGTTTACTAACATCAACCGATTCATCAAATTCGGACGAACAACAAAAATCAAGAAGAAATCTCGAAAAAATCAAATTCTAGGAGATTTCAAGAAATTACCTC
The DNA here is from genome assembly GCA_033398695.1 of Orobanche coerulescens. Lineage (NCBI taxonomy): Eukaryota > Viridiplantae > Streptophyta > Magnoliopsida > Lamiales > Orobanchaceae > Orobanche > Orobanche coerulescens. The sequence goes on along the minus strand of CM065810.1, from coordinate 154,170,427 downwards.
GATCCGACGAAGAACAATGATTTGATGTTGATATAATCGATAAGGATCCTCAAAAACGCTTATAAATCGAGTGGAATCGACCAAAAACTCCATTTTCCGATTTTTCCCGTCGCCAGCCGCACCCGGGGGAAGAAATGATGAAAAAATGAGGGCTTGGTCGGTCACAGCCTATATATGGCCGACCGGGTTACGGCCGTAACCGGCAGGGCCTTACGGCCGTAACCGGCATTCGTCAAAACCACGCCCAGTGCCTGTCGATCGCTTACGGCCGTAACCGACAGGGTCTTACGGTCGTAACCCGGCACTTACGGCGTCGGCAGTTCTTACGGCCAGAATCGCATTCGTCCGAACACCGCTGCACCCGTCGGCCATATCGACCCTTTACAGTAATCGGCATTCACAGTCATGCCTAGCGATCACTTACGGCCGTAACCGTCACCTTATGGCCGTAACTCGGCCAGGCCAGGCCAGTTCCAAACTGTGCGGCCGTGGCTCGGCCGTGGCCACTCCGACGGCCCAAACGACGCCGAAACCCGAACCTGAATATGAATCGAAGATACGGTTACGAAGTACTCGCAAAGACGAATCCAAGCGCTAAGAGAACACATGATTCCGACCACCCGAATGCTCGAAATTCGACAACGGAAAGTAATTACCCCAAACTTTGAAAAATTACGAAAATGGCCCAAAACGTCCGAAATACACGATACGCGATCGAAACACCAAGACAAAGCTCACAACATGAATAATAACATTAAATGAACTTACGAGAAACTCGAAACAACAGTTTGGGACGAGATTCGCAAGAATCGAACTCAAGTGCGGAAATGCCGCTAAAGAACACGGATCTCAACAAAACGATACTGAAACGAACTCGGATGACAAAAAGTGCAGAATTAATCATTCTCAGAATGACGATACAGTTATGAGCGAGTCGTTAAAATGGACTTCCGCTGAAAAAAAGAAAATTACCGGAAAATCGAATTTGCGGATATTACATACTACCCCCTTAAAAGAAGTTTCGTCCCGAAACTTAAAACAAGTAGGGAGAAGCAATATCCCGCCAGGAAAAATCAATGAGATACACATGAACAAGAATGATTATAATGAATGATAATGAATCGAAATCCAACAAGGATCAAGAATGACTCACCGGGGTGAAATGATAACGTAACGAGTGATAGCTCAAATGAAATGATTGGAACCATAGTTCCCCGTGAAGTGAATGATTAGTTTGATAATTATAAGTCTCAACGTGATTGATATATGATAAATGACTTATTCGAATGAATTAACGATGATGAAATGAATGATTATCCTATTACCGAGCAAGAATTAACTTGCTCAAAACCGGTGATGATCACAGTTAAAGCAAACAACAGTCGAACTCGTCGTCTGAGATGAAGATGCTCTCCCAGCACGAAGACGACTAGAAAATGATCTCTTGGACATCGGAGTCCGATGTCCCTCTGACAGCTCTTTCCATACCGAGGCAGGAAAGTCACGTGATAATTACAGATCTCGTATGAAGATCGCATTATGACTACGAGACGGAATGATAACAATGAGCATACACGCTATAACACAATGAATGCATTAATAATGCAATAAAATGATCGTCGACATGACGCCGAAATATGATAAGATTGCATGAAAGATCAAGTGAGGTGACATGACTATCTGATGAAATTCCTGAAATGATTACCTTGAACAAGTTAACAAGGTTGAAAATTTGATTCACAAGATCAACAACTGAACCGTGAGATGGACTGGATGATTAATGAATTAACTGAACAATGAGATTGACTGAGTGATAATGAATTAACTGAGCGATGAGATTGACTGAGTGATGAATGAATTAACTAAACAATGAGATTAACTGAGTGATGAATGAATTGACTGAGCAATGAGATTAACTGAGTGATGAATGAATTGACTGAACAATGAGATTAACTGAACAATGAGTTTAACTAAGTGATGAGTGAATTAACTGAACGATGAGATTGACTGAGTGATGAATGAATTAACTGAACGATGAGATTGACTGAGTGATGAATGAATTAACTGAACGATGAGATTGACTGGGTGATGAATGAATTAAATGAACGATGAGATTAACTGAGTGATGAATGAATTAACTGAACGATGGGATTAACTGAGTGATGAATGAATTAACTGAACGATGAGATTGACTGAGTGATGAATGAATTAACTGAACAATGAGGTTGACTGAATGATAAATGAATTAACATGATCGACAAGATCAAAATGATGATTGAGGATTATTAACTGATGAATGAGTTGATCCTTAACGCTTACACAGGTCACACGTGCTCCAAAACACTTAGTCATGAATCAATCGTAACACTAATATCACATATATGTTTCAACAAAGCATGAACAATTAATGACATGATGAATGTATGAACATAAAGAGAATCGAGTCCTTACACAGGTCATACGAAGCTTCGAGGTCTCACGATACTAGTCTTCACTGACGACGACTCGATGAATGAATGACTCGTGCAGTCGTACAAATATTACGACTCACAAAACCCGACTGACTAGATTGTCATAACCTGATAGTCCCACTACTACCGCGTCGGTAGAGCCACATAACTCACATATCAGGGTATCTCACAACCCAATTCTCTGATACCATCTTCTGTAACACCCCCAATTCCTATTGGGTTATTACAGTGTCGTGGACCCCACGCCAGGAGATCCACCAGGCGAACATGACTAAAATACATTAAATTAAACAACAAGGGAAAATCATTGTCCCTACCATGATATCCGACACAATATTCCGATAAGGAATTTCAACGACAACGATGGGCGTACATGGCCAAAAATAAAATACAACAACATCCACGAGCATCTGCTCGGATAATACATAATGACAATGACTGACAGACTGAAGAACACTCCAACTGACTGACCAACATGAACAACTCGGACTAGTATCGCTCGAATGCCTCGTCGCCATCATCATGCCCCTGTGTCTCAACTCTCTCCTCGCAAGCACCTAAAACATGAAAACATGTTCCGCCCACACGGGGTCAGTCATCCAGATAATGAATATAAAATACATGTATAACATGATATGCATCCAAAGGCAAAATGAAACGGTACAATGATGATAATAATACGAGATGCTCACAAACCAATGTAAGAACCGAGCATTTGTGAAACACTATGCCCACGGCATACTATTAATACTTGTTCAGCAGGTTAGAACATAAGTGCCCAATGGCGAATCATAGTCATAGAGTACCATAATGAATTACACGACATGAACCAAACCAGAACTGAATTAATTATGAATCACAATGCCTGAAGGCTCCAATGAAATTACCAAGACAATCACAAAGGCCTGAAAGCCACTCAGCCGAAGCTGTCAAATATCACAATCACATGAAGCCAAAACAGCCCGAAGCCGTATCGATTAGGGATAAAGCCACGGCACTAAGCCGTATCACAATAAGGGCCGAAGCCACGGCACGAAGCCGTATCACAATGAGGGCCGAAGCCACGGCACGAAGCCGTATCACAATGAGGGCCGAAGCCACGGCATGAAGCCATATCACAACGAGGGCCGAAGCCACGACACGAAGCCGTATCACAATTAGGGCCGAAGCCACGGCACGAAGCCGTATCACAATAAGGGCCGAAGCCACGGCACGAAGCCGTATAACAATTAGGGCCGAAGCCACGGCACGAAGCCGTATCACAATGAGGGCCGAAGCCACGGCACGAAGCCGTATCAAAATTAGGGCCGAAGCCATGGCACGAAGCCGTATCACAATGAGGGCCGAAGCCACGACATGAAGCCGTATCACAATTAGGGCCGAAGCCACGGCACGAATCCGTATCACAATTAGGGCCGAAGCCACGGCACGAAGCCGTATCACAATGAGGGCCGAAGCCATGGCACGAAGCCGTATCACAATTAGGGCTGAAGCCACGGCACGAAGCCGTATCACAATGAGACCATCCAATGGCCGTTGATCTACTGAGTTGTAGGTGTTGGGGGAAACAACCGCGAAGGTTCAGTCCCCATCAAACTTGCCCCATAATGAGCACTAGTCGAGACTATCCTCCAAACATAATTAATCACAAACGAAAACGATCCCAAGATTACTGAATTCACGAGAATGATAGTGTGCTGCCTTGAGTCGGCCAACACGACAACAATGACTCACGGATGGGTACCGTCCATAGAGGTCCCAATTCAATACCTCGATTACTTTAGAATAGTCAATCGATGACAACGACACAACGGATGGGAACTATCCTCGACAGCCCCAATTCAATACCTCGATTGCCTTAGAATGGTCAACCGATAACAATGATGCAGCGGATGATTCAATATCTCGATTGCCTTAAAATGGCCAATCGATAACAATGATACAACGAATGATTGAGCACCTAGATTGCCTTAGAACGGCTAATCGATGACAATGATACAATGAATGATTGAGCACCTCGATTGCCTTACAACGGCTAATCGATGACAATGATATAATGAATGATTGAGCACCTCGATTGCTTTAGAACGGCTAATCAATGACAATGATACAATGCATGATTGAGCACCTCGATTGCCTTAGAACGGCTAATTGATGACAATGAGACAATGAATGATTGAGCACCTCGATTGCCTTAGAACGGCTAATCGATGACAATGATACAATGAATGATTGAGCACCTCTATTGCCTTAGAACGGCTAATCGATGATAATGATACAATGAATGATTGAGCACCTTGATTGCCTTAGAACGGATAATCGATGACAATGATACAATGAATGTTTGAGCACCTCGATTACCTTAGAATGGCTAATCGATGACAATGAGACAATGAATGATTGAGCACCTCGATTGCCTTAGAACGGCTAACCGATGACAATGATACAATGAATGATTGAGCACCTCGGTTGCCTTAGAACGGCTAATCAATGACAATGATACAATGAATGCATCAGCACCTTTAATCGGCTACCGATGACGAAGATGAGAACGAATACGACAATGCCTTCAATCGGCCAATACAACATGAATGACAGGACGCCAACATTAATAACAATGATTACAACAACGTCTTAGATCGACATCAATATTAACAACAACAACCGATGCATCGGTAACGCGAACCGGTGATCGATAATAATATTAACAATGAATATCTCAATGCCTTACCGGCCATTAATGAATGATAATAAAGATTTGGCATAATTGCCGAAGAGTATCGTATCGAACGATCCCCTAATATCAACGAACTTATGAAGAGACTAAGTCTCGGAACGATACAACACATTCATACACATATATGATAACATTAATCTCATTGACTAGTACAAGTATAAAACTTGCCTCAACCGAAGGCGATGAATTCCTTCCACGAACAACGAACGGCGTCCTCCGATAAACACAAGTACTCGAACCACCTTGAATGAAATAAAATCCATTCAAAAACACAATATCAATCGAAATCAACATAACGACCGAAAGAAACTCTTTGAGGCATTTAATCGAACACTAAATGTTCAAAGTTCCTCAAGAGCCTAAGAATCATCAATCGGGTTGAACGAATCGAAAATATGGATATACAATCCATAGAACACGATTAATAATGTTTACTAACATCAACCGATTCATCAAATTCGGACGAACAACGAAAATCAAGAAGAAATCTCGAAAAAATCAAATTCTAGGAGATTTCAAGAAATTACCTCGATCCGACGAAGAACAATGATTTGATGTTGATATAATCGATAAGGATCCTCAAAAACGCTTAGAAATCGAGTGGAATTGACCAAAAACTCCATTTCCCAATTTTTCCCATCGCACTTTTGGGTGAAGAAATGATGAAAAATGAGGGGCTTGGCCACACTATATATGGCCGATCGTTACTGGCCAGTAACGGCAGGGCCTTACGGCCGTAACCAGCATTCATCAAAACCACGCCCAGCGCCTTCCGATCGCTTATGGCCGTAACCGACAGGGTCTTACGGCTGTAATCCGGCACTTACGGCCATACCCGGCAGGTTCTTACGGCCGTACCCGGCATTCGTCCGAACACTGCCTGGCACCCGTACGACCGTAACTTACAGCCCTTACGGCCGTAACCGGAATTCGTCAGGTCATGCCTACCGATCACTTACGGTCATAACCGGCACCTTACGGCCGTAACTCAGCCAGGCCAGGCCAGTTCCAAATTGTGCGGCCGTGGCTCGGCCGTGGCCACTCCGATGGCCCAGACGACGCCGAAACCCAAACCTGAATATGAATCGAAGATACGGTTACGAAGTACTCGCAAAGACGAATCCAAGCGCTAAGAGAACACACGATTACGACCACCCGAAGGCTCGAAATTCGACAACGAAAAGTAATTACCCCAAACTTTGGGAAATTATGAAAATGGCCCAAAACGTCTGAAATACACGATACGCGATTGAAAGACCAAGACAAAGCTCGCAACATGAATAATAACATTAAATGAACTTACGAGAAACTCGAAACAACAGTTTCGGACGAGATTCGCAAGAATCGAACTCAAGTGCGGAAATGCCGCTAAAGAACACGGATCTCAACAAAACTATACCGAAACGAACTCGGATGACAAAAAGTGCAGAATTAATCATTCTCAGAATGACGATACAGTTATGAGAGAATCGTTAAAACGGACTTCCACCAAAAAAAAAAGAAAATTACCGGAAAATCGAAATTGCGGATATTACGTTACGTATGTTATATCATCAGGTGAGACAGTCGTCTGATCAGAGAAGAGAACTGTCAAATACATGCTTAGCGTACGTTAGGCTTTGGAACTTACGTACTCTAATGTACATACTTAACGTACGTTATGTTGGGTATGTAACGTACGTTATGAAGACATCAGATAGGATACGTTTTGTTGACAACTTTCGGACATAGTTTAGGATGTTAGATGTCCGTACATTAGTTATGACGTAAGATGAACCCCTTATTCATTTCTTTTGTTTAAGGTTCAAGCTTTCAACGTGATAGATCGAGGGGGTGACCTTCGAGTGTATTGATATCCGTCGAAGTATTATCCTTATCGTCAATTTGAGGCAAGTACTTTAATTATAGTTGTTGTATTATGGCGGTTATGTTATTGTTGTAATGTACATATGTGTTGTGATTAATTGTCCACCATGCGTTGGTCCGACGCGATCATCATGGGAATCTACAGTTGTGTGCACTGGATCGTTGGACAGGTAATTCCACCATTCGTTGGTCCGACAGGATCATCATGGGAATCTATAGTTGTGTGCGCTGGATCGCTGGAATACCATCAGTATGTTGAGATTGTCATGATGCGTTATGTGCGGTTATTATTCTCGTTGCAGAAACTTGTAATGATTATTGTTGAATAAATCATTATTGTATAATTATCGTACTTGTACTAGCATCGTTGTGCTAACCCCTTTGGGGGGTGAATATTTGTTTTATGTTCAGGATCCAAGAGAGCGGGAAAACAACCACTGGAGCTGCATGATGATGAAGGTGCAGAGTGATGTTCCGGTCGGATTTAATTGTCAGATATTTGTGTTGATTTAATTAAGTACTCGAGTATGTTGTCTTTTGTGATGTTGGGTTCGGTTATGTATTAATGTGTAACACCCCCAAATCTTATTGGGTCATTACAGTACTGTGGACCCCACATCAGGAGATCCACCAGGCGAACACGACCAAAATACAATAAACTGACCAAAAGGGAGAATCACAGTCCCTACTATGATATCCAACATAATATTAGGATATGGAATTTCAACGACCAAAGTGGGCCTACATTGCCAAAATAAAAATACAACAACATCCACGAGCCTTGCTCAGATAGTACAAAATGACAACAACTGACGAAACTAGAGTACTCCAAACTGTCTCACCAACATGAACACTGAAACATCTCGGACTAGTGTCTCAACTCTATCCTCGCAAGCACCTAAAACATGAAAACATGTTCCTCCCCCATGGGGTCTATCATCCAGATAATGAACATCAAATATATGTACAACATGATATGAATCCAAAGGCAGAATGAACAGTACAACAATGGTAATACGATATGCTCACACCAAGGTAAGAATCGAGCATTCGTGAAACACTATGCCCATGGCATACGATCGGTACCTGCTCAACAGGTTAGAATACAAGTGCCAAACGGCGAATCATCATTATAGAACACAACAATACATTACCCAAAGGTAAACCAAGCCAACACTAAAATAGATACGAATCATGCCCGAAGACTCCAATGGAAATTCCAAAACATCACAATGGCCTGAAAGTCACTCAGCCAAAACTGCCAATCATCACAATGGCCCGAAGCCAAACAACCCGAAGCTATATCATCTGATGGCCGAAGCCACGGCACGAATCCGTATCACAATGATGGACGAAGCCACGGCACGGAGTCGTATCACAATGAGATCATCCAATGACCGTGACCTCCTGAATTGCAGGTGTCGGGAAACCAACCGCGAAGGTTCAAGACCCAGACTTCCCATAATGAGATCACCCAGTGACCGTGACCTACTGAATTGTAGGTGTTGGGAAACCAACTGTGAAGGTTCAAGCCCCAAACATTCCCATAATGAGATCATCAACATGACCGTGACCTACTGAACTGTAGGTGTTCAGAAACCAACCGCGAAGTTTCAAGCCCCAAACTTACCCATAATGAGATCATCAACATGACCGTGACCTACTGAAATGTAGGTGTTGGGAAACCAACCGCGAAGGTTCAAGACCCAAACTTACCCATCGAGCACTATCCGAGACTACCTCCAAAACACAATTAATCACAAACGGCAATGATCCCAATATTACCGAATTCACAAGAATAATAGTGTGCTGCCTTGAGTCGGCCAACACGACAACAATAACTCAAGGATGGGCACAGTCCTCGGCGGTGCCAATTCAAATACCTCGACTGCCTTAGGAATGGAAAATCGATTACAACGACATCAACGGATGGGATCCATCCTCGACAGTCCCAATTCAATACCTCAATTATCTTAGAATGACCAATCGATAACAACAATACAACGGATGGGAAATGTCTTCGATGTTCCCAATTCAATACATCAATTACCTTAGAATGGTCAATTGACAACAACGATACACCAGATGGGAATTATCCTCGATAATCCCAACTCGATTGCCTTAGAATGATCAATCGATAACAACGACACAACGGATGGGAATCATCTTCGATAATCCCAATTCAATACGTCGATTACCTTAGGACGGTCAATCAATAACAACGACACAACGGATGGAAATCATCTTCGATAATCCCAATTCAATACGCCAATTGCCTTAGAACGGTCAATCGATAAACAACGACATAATGGATGGAAATCATCTTCGATAATCCCAACTCAATACGTCGATTACCTTAGAACGGTCAATCGAGAAACAATGATACAACGGATGGGAATTATCTTCGATAATCCCAATTCAATATCTCGATTGCCTTAGAATGGCCAATTGATAATAACGAAACGATTAGAACCGATGTCCCGGTGCCTTTAATCGGTTACCGAAGACGAAGATGATAATTGAACACGTCAATGCCTTCACTCGGCCAATTACAGCATCAATAGCAAAATACCAATATCAATAACAATGATCGCAACAATGTCTTAAACCGACATCAGTATCAATAACAACAACCGATACATCGATACCGCAAACCGGCTATCGACAATAACATCAACAACGAGTATCTCAAAGCCCTGAATGGCTTTTATCTGACAATAACAACATTTGGCATAATTTTCCAAAGGGTATCGTATCAAACAATCCCCCGATATCAACAAAATCATAAAGAGACCGAGTTTCGAAATGATACACACATTCATACACATATATGATAACATTAATATCATTGACTAGTACAAGTATAAAACTTACCTCAAACCGAAGGCAAGAAAGTCCTTCTACGATCAACGTCCTCCCACGAAAACGACGAACGGCGCCTTCCGACAGTTACAAGCACTCGAACAACCTTGAACTAAATACAATTCATTCAATAACACAAAATCAATAGAGAACAACACCAAAGACTATCCCGATTCAATCCCGAATCGGTTAAACTCCACAAACGAATATCATAGTCCCCAACTATGAATTCCAACATCTTCCAACACCTCACTAATCGATATGATCAAATGTTCTTAACACTTGTGAAAACAATTCAACAAGAATCACTTAAGAACAACATCAAATTGATCCCTCTATAATGATAATATCATCAATATCATCACTATCACCTCAAGAAGATCATCAAAACAACAAATATGATATCAACACGATAATCAATCTCCAATTCATCATGAATTCGGATTAATCAACAAGATTATATCAACCATTTCAAGATTATGATAATCATTACATAATTCATCATAATTCCGTACAAAAATGGTTATAATCCCTCAAAACCACAACCAACAATAGTAATCATATCAAGACTATGTTAATCATATAACAATATTAGCATAATCCTTCCTCGACATGATTAAAACCTCCAAAAATCCTAAAACATCAAGAACAATTCCTCCTCAAACCACAATCATCATGTTCTTCATCATAAGTTATAGAAACTCATCAAGAATCATGATATACTCCAAAAATCACCAACTATACGAGGAAAACAACAATAACAACTTCATCATATTCGAAAATCACTTGAAGAACAAGAAATTAAGAGAACTTACCAATGAAGAGCAAGAAGAACTCTCCAAACACCAAAGGAGCACCAACTAGCTTCCAACTCCTAGCTCCAAATCAAGTTATGATGATTAAAAACATGTTGGAAGAGGCTAAATATCAAGAACAAGTCCATAGGGATGGTTCTAGGGAGAGAAAGGAAGTTTTGGTTCGTGAAGAAATGAAATACGAAACCAATATATAAACTGACAGACTCATTACGTACGCTATATACCAAGCCTAACGCACGTAAGGATTATTACGTATGCTATATCAGTAGCTTAACGTACGTAATGCTAGTCCAGAACCGACTGACCAAGAATGTGAATACCTTAATGTACATAAACAACCACCTTTTACTCACCTCCTAACGTACGTAAGGATCCGTTGACTGCAATAGTGAGATCTGATCGAAAGATACCTGGCCCTACCAGCCGAAAGTTAACCACGAGGAAGGTTCCTACAACCGACCACTCATTACGTACGTAACCATATAGGTTTAACGTACGTAATACCCATCTCATAGCGTACGTAATGCTACCCATGTAGCGTATGCTATGGCTAGTATACTTAGCCAAAAATCCAAACTCTCCAAGCAACATCCAAACTACGAAACAATACCGACGATAAGCACAAATATTTCGATCCCAAAATATCCTAATACAATATACATTGTATCAGTCCAAAACAACAACACTTGTACAATTCTGAACGAATACGTATAACTCAACAGTGAAACGAAAAAAAAAAATTACCCCTGGATATTACATACTTCCCCCTTAAAAAGAGTTACGTCCCCGAAACTCAAGGTGCACAACTCGGGGTACGAACTATCCATCAGGATCTGAAAACATCTCCAGGAATACTCCCTAATATGAACAATTCCACCTGAGTATCTAGGCCAACCCCACGGGTCCCCGCGTCTCCTCTGCCCAACCACGGCGAAAATTGAGTGATAAAAACACTCAACCAAGTGCGGGATCAGTCAAATCATGACTCCTCCGCCAGAGGCCAGCCAGAAAGTCGTACCACCCGCATGACTCGTAACACCGGCGTACACACCACGCAAGAGCCGCCCATTGTACATGTCTACAGTCATCGGTATACACTTACCTGTTCCCATCGGCATCAGACTCCCATGCAAACACTGACTCACGCGATAAAAGGAAAACAACAACGCACATATAGTACTCAGGACCATATCAATTGTATGCCCTAGTCCTCACGACTTGATGACCCGAATCACAGTGAACAATTACCTAGATTATCACGAAATCTCGGGTACAACATAAAAGGAAAGAAAAACGCATCAAACGACCTCAAATATCAGATTATCAAATACTATTGTTACAAGATAGATCAACAACAAATGGTTCACAACCACAATACCATAATACAAATTAAGTCAAACATCAGTCCAAAAATCAAGGAAAATACAAATCAATGATACATCTCAAATGTACCCGAAATCAACATCCTCCAGATCATTGAGCTACTCGATCTCATCGACTCGAGGAAGACTCAAATCCGAACTCGCTGCTCTTCCTCGGCTGTCCTTACCTCTGGCTCCTGAATCCTGATAGGACCACTTAGATGAAGTATGAACTGGAGTAACAAAATCTCTCGAGGCCCGTGAGCTCTCTTGAGACCTACTGGTACTAGAACTCCTGTAGTATTTCTGAAGGTGTCCCTGGCTCCCACACAGAAAACAAGCAATAGTCTGCATCGAGCACCGGGTACTGCGATGTCCTATCGTATCACAGTTAAAGAAAACAATGGTCGAACCCTTCGACTGAGAAGAATATGCTTTCCCAGCATGAAGACGACTAGAGGATGACCTCTTGGACGTCGAAGCCCGATGACCTTCTGAATGAACCGGCATCCTAGTCCTTTCACCAGAAGAAACTGAAGGGTGCTTCCGAGCAAGCTCCTTGATCAAAAGCTCTGCTCCAAGAGATTTCCCGATGAATTCACCAAGTGAGTTACAATTATGATTGAACAACTGCATCCTCAACTGCGGGTTTAGACTCTTGCTAAAATACTTGATCTTATCCGCCTCAGTACAGATAACAGATGAAGCAAACTGAATAAGCCCTTGAAACTTCTCAGCAATAACAATAACACCCTCGTCCTCGATGGATTCGGGGTTCAAAACCTCTGACAGCTTGGCTTCACGAAGTGGAGCCGGATAATACCTCTCTAACATGAGAGTCTTGAACTCACTTCAAACACAATCACGATCGATGGGCTTCACAGAAAGCCACCATGAATAAGCACCCTTACTCAAGTAGTAAGCCGCTACTACCACCTTACTCTCTTTCGAACACTAAACCATGTCGAAGAGTTTATCAAAATGTTCAAGCCAATGAACAATGTCAGCTGGTTCCGATGAACCCTCAAAAGTAGGCGGCCTCTGACAAGAGATATCGCCGATAATCTAACTCACTGCTGCGGTGTACCACGAACCATCGAGGCCTGCATGGTTTCCATTATCTACGTCATTTGAGTCATTTGGGTCATCATGCCCCTCATAAGCAAGAAAGGGTCGATGTGTCCACTCTCAGTCTGAACGACTCTTCGGGTATGACGTCCCGAAGCAGAATCAGTCGCGTAAGTCACATCTCCGGCCGAATTCTGATCCATCTTGGCATCCGCACGCGTATAAATATGAGATTCTGGGTTCTGGCTCGATCTGCAGCCCTTACCCCCTCTGCCACGTCCTCGGATTCCTCTTTCCATACTGAAAGAATAACGTTCGATCTTGATCATAACTCAAATATGCCGCAATGGCCAATCCAGAATGTTAAGTCAATAGCCAAACAGGAGTATACATACTCAACACAGTCAGATCGATCATGCTAATCATAGACAATATAGATCTCAAACGTTCCAAAACAAATAATCATGAGTGAATCATAACACAAATGTACATACAGGTTTCAACAAAACATGTATAATCGATGACATAATGAATGTATGAATATAAAGAGAATCGAGTCTTTACACAGGTCATACGAAGCTTCGAGGTCTTGCGATACTAGTCTTCACTAACGACGGCTCGATGAAAGTATGACTCTTACAGTCGTCCAACTATCACGACTCACAAAACCCGACTGTCCAGATTGTCATAACCTGACAGCCCCACTACTACCGCGTCGGTAGAGCCACATAAATCACATACAGGGTATCTCACAACCCAGTTCTCTGATACCATCTTTTGTAACACCCCCAAATCCCATTGGGTCATTACAGTGCCGTGGACCCCACACCAGGAGATCCACCAGGCGAACACGACCAAAATACAATAAACTGACCTAAAAGGAGAATCACAGTCCCTAATATGATTTCCAACATAATATTCCAATATGGAATTTCAACGACCAAAGTGGGCCTACATGGCCAAAATAAAAATACAACAACATCCACGAGCCTTGCTCGGATAGTACAAAATGACAACAACTGATGAAACTAGAGTACTCCAAATTGTCTGACTGACATGAACATCGAAACATCTCAGGCTAGTATCGCTCGAATGCCTCGTCTCCATCGTCTTGCCCCTGTGTCTCAACTCTCTCCTCGCAAGCACCTAAAACATGAAAACATGTTCCACCCCCACGGGGTCAGTCATCCAGATAATGAACATCAAATACATGTACAACATGATATGCATCCAAAGGCAGAATGAACAGTACAACAATAGTAATACGGGATGCTCACAAACCAAGGTAAGAATCAAGAATTCGCAAAACACTATGCCCAGGGCATACGATCGGTACCCACTCAACAGGTTAGAATACAAGTGCCCTACGGAGAATCATCAATATAGAACACAACAATACATTACCCGAAGGTAAACCAAGCCAATGCTGAAATAGATACGAATCATAAGGCCCGAAGGCTCCAACGGAAATACCAAAACATGACAATGGCCTGAAAGTCACTCAGCCAAAATTGTCAATCATCATAATGGCCTGAAGCCAAATAGCCCGAAGCCATATCATATGTGGGCCGAAGCCACGGCACAAAGCCGTATCACAATGAGGGCCGAAGCCACGGCACGAAGCCGTATCACAATGAGATCATCCAATGATCGTGACCTGCTGAATAGCAGGCGCCGGGAAACCAACCGTGAAGGTTCAAGCCCCAGACTTACCCATAATGAGATCACCCAGTGACCGTGACCTACTGAACTGTAGGTATTGGGAAACCAACCGCGAAAGTTCAAGCCCCAAACTTACCCATAATAAGATCATCAACATGACCGTAACCTACTGAACTGTAGGTGTTGGGAAACCAACCGCGAAGGTTCATGCCACAAACTTACCCATCGAGCACTAGCCGAGACTAACCTCCAAAACCCAATTAATCACAAACGGCACTGATCTAAAGATTACCGAATTCACAAGAATAATAGTGTGCTGCCTTGAGTCGGCCAATACGACAACAATAACTCATGGATGAGCACCTTCCTCGGCGGTCCCAATTCAAATACCTCGACTACCTTAGGAATGGCCAATCGATCACAACGACATCAACGGATTGGAAACATCCTCGACAGCCCCAATTCAATACCTCAATTATCTTAGAACGACTAATTGATAACAATGATACAACGGATGGGAAATGTCTTCGACCGTCCTAATTCAATACACTGATTACCTTAGAATGGTCAATCGACAACAACAATACAACGGATGGGAATTATCCTCAATAATTCCAATTCAGTACCTCGATTACCTTAGAATGGACAATCGATAACAACGACAAAATGGATGGGAATCATCTTCGATAATCCCAATTCAATACGTAGATTACCTTAGAACGGTCAATCGATAAACAACGACATAACGGATGGGAATCATCTTCGATAATCCTAATTCAATATGTCGATTACCTTAGAATGGTCAATCGATAAACAACGACATAACGGATGGGAATCATCTTCGATAATCCTAATTCAATATGTCGATTACCTTAGAATGGTCAATCGATAAACAATGATACAACGAATAGGAATTATATTCGATAATCCCAATTCAATACCTCGATTGCCTTAGAATGGCCAATTGATAACAACGAAATGATTATAACAGATGTCTCAGTGCCTTTAAGCGGTAACCGAAGATGGAGATGATAATCGAATACGTCAATGCCATCACTTGGCCAATTATAGCATCAATAGCAAAATACCAATACCAATAACAATGATCGCAACAATGTCTTAAACCGACATCAATATCAACAACAACCGATACATCGATACCGCAAACCGTCTATCGACAATAACATCAACAACGAGTATCTCAAGGCCCTGAACGGATTTTATCGGACAATAACAACATTTTGCATAATTTTCCGAAGGGTATCATATCAAACAATCTCCTGATATCAACAAAATCATAAAGAGACCGAGTCTCGAAATGATACACACATTCATACACATATATGATAACATTAATCTCATTGACTAGTACAAGTTTAAAACTTGCCACAAACTGAAGACGAGAAAGTCCTTCCACGATCAACGTCCTCCCACGAAAACGACGAATGGCGCCTTCCGACAGTTACAAGCACTCGAACAACCTTGAACTAAATACAATTCATTCAATAACACAAAATCAATAGAAAACAGCACCAAAGACTATCCCGATTCAATCCCGGATCGGTTAAGCTCCACAAACGAATATCATAGTCCCCAGCTATGAATTCCAACATTTCCAACACCTCACTAATCGATATGATCAAATGTTCTTAACACTAGTGAAAACTATTCAACAAGAATCACTTAAGAACAACATCAAATTGATCCTCCTATAATGATAATATCATCATTATCATCACTATCACCTCAAGAACATCACCAAAACAACAAACATGATATCAACACGATATTAATCAACAAAATTAAATCAACCATTTCAAGATTATGATAATCATTACATAATTCATCATAATTCCTTACAAAAATGGTTATACTCCCTCAAAACCACAACTAACAACAATAATCATATCAAGACTATGTTAATCATATAACAATCTTAGCATAATCCTTCCTAGACATGATTAAAACCTCCAAACATCCTAAAACATCAAGAACAATTCCTCCTCAAACCACAATCATCATGTTATTCATCATAAGTTATAGAAACTCATCAAGAATCATGATATACTCCAAAAATCACCAACTATACGAGGAAAACAACAACAACAATTTCATCATATTCGAAAATCACTTGAACAACAAGAGATTAAGAGAACTTACCAATGAAGAGCAAGAAGAACTCTCCAAACAGCCGAAGGAGCACCAACTAGCTTCCAACTCCAAGCTCCAAATCATGTTATGATGATCAAAAACATGTTGGAAGAGGCTAAATATCAAGAACAAGTCCAGAGGGACGGTTCTAGGGAGAGAAAGGAAGTTTTGGTTCGTGAAGAAATGAAATACGAAACCAAGATATATAAACTGACAGGATCATTATGTACGCTATATACCAAGCCTAACGCACGTAAGGACTATTACGTATGCTATTTCAGTAGCTTAACGTACGTAATGCTAGTCCAGAACCGACTGACCAAGAATGTGAAGACCTTAACGTACGTAAATAACCACCTTTTACGTACGTTAACAAGCTGCATGAGTTACGTACGTAGATCTCACCTCCTAACGTACGTAAGGATCCGTTGACTGTGATAGTGAGATCTGATCGAAAGATACCCGGCCCTACCAGCCGAAAGTTAACCACGAGGAAGGTTCATACAACCTACCACTCATTACGTACGTAACCATATAGGTTAAACGTATGTAATACCCATCTCATAGCGTACGTAATGCTACCCATATAGCGTACGCTATGGCTAGTATACTTAGCCAAAAATCCAAACTCTCCAAGCACCATTCAAATGATGAAACAATACCGACGACAAACACAAATATTTCGATCCAGAAATATCCTAATATAATATACATTGTATCAGTCCAAAACAACAACACTTGTACAATTCCAAACGAATACGTACAACTCAACAGTGAAATGAAAAAAGAATTACCCCTTGATATTACATAATGTTCTTCGTTGGATGTTTGTATTTTCAGTACTGATTCAGAACAGTTGTATTTTAGCTCAGATACTTTCATTTGTTGGTAAATTCTTACGTAAAGAATTTACGGCGCTGTAATATTCCTGAATATATCGTGGGTGTTAGAGTAGATAACCGTTGTTAACTGGACATATAACAGCGGTTTTTTTGGAGAACCGCTGTTAACTTCTGTTGAACTTTAACAGCGGTTCTCTTAAAAAACTGCTGTTAATACCATATAATAGCATTTTTTATAAACCGCTGTTAAATTAACAGTGATTTTTTTTTAAGAAAACCCATTAAATTTAATGGCGCCTTAACAAATGTTCTGAACATTGTTAAAATAACTCCCGAACCCTTATTAAAGCCCTGTTTTTGTAGTAATATTCCAAAATTACAAGTACCCTTAAAAAGCTCTCTTTTAAAGTTTATACCACTAATTAAGAAAAAGAAAATTCAGCTACGGTACTGTTGGAATCTACAAGGGGAATACACACCTCAAAGTAATTTTATTGGCAAGGGCGCCCGGATATACCTGCAATTTTTTAAAACATTAAGTTTCTTTTTTGTAATTAGGCTAAACTTTATGGGTGGTTTTTGTAATTGTCCCTAAATAAAAATGAAAATCATACACGTATTAAAAGTTGTCATTGGTATGATAAAATGGCGTTTAACAAACTTGATCAAAATATTCAACAATATCAATAATCTTCATGAATTACAATTGAGTAGGTAGAATTTTCTACATTATAATGGGACCCTGGCCCCTACATACAACCTGTAATCTCCGGGGGTAATTTTTTTTTTCGTTTTACTGTTGAGTTGTACATATTCATTTGGAATTGTACAAATGTCGTCGTATTGTATCATTCGTGTTTGTTGAGGTGCGCTGGATTGTAGTTCATTCATTCCGGTTGAGAGTTGGTGGAACAACTTGGTTGTCCACTTTGTTGAGCTAACGTACGTTAGCTTGTGCGCTAAACGTACGTTAGGCTTTACGAATTACGTACGTTATGATGTTCATGCTACGTACGTAATGAGAGGTAGGTGGAGGGAACCTTCCTCGGACTCGACTTTCGGGTGGTGGGTCCCGAGCATCTTTGATCCGATCTTACTATTGCAGTCAACGGATCCTTACGTACGTTAAGAGGTGAGCTCTACATACGTAATCCCTGTAGCTTGCTAACGTACGTAGATGGTTTTTGTTTACATACATTAAGGTCTTCGTATTTTTGGTCAGTTGATTCTGGATTTAGCATTACGTACGTCAATGTTTTGGCATAGCGTACGTAACGTCCTTTACGTATGTTAACCATGGTGTATAGCATACGTAATGAGCTTGTCAGTCTATTTATGTTGGTATCGTATTTCATTTCCTCACGAACCAAAATCGAGTTTCTCTCCCTAGAACCGTCCCTCTGGACTTGTTCTTGATATTTAGCCTCTTCCATCTTGTTTTTGATCATCATAACTTGATTTGGAGCTTGAAGTTGGAAGCTTGTTGGTGCTCCTTTGGTGTTTGGAGAGTTCTTCTTGTTCTTCATTGGTAAGTTCTCTTAATCTCTTGTTCTCCAAGTGATTTTCGAGTATGTTGTTGTTGTTGTTTTCTTCGGGCATTGATTGATTGTTGGAGTATATCATGATTCTTGATGAGTTTTTATAACTTTTGATGAAGAACATGATGATTTTGTCTTGAGTAGGAGTTGTTCTTGATGTTTTAGAATGTTTGGAGGTTATAATCATGTCTAGCGAGGACTATGTTAAGATTGTTATATGATTAACATAGTCTTGATATGATTATTGTTGTTGGTTGTGGTTTTGAGGGATTATAATCATCTTGATATAGGATTATGATGAATTATGATTTGATTATCATAATATTACAATGGTTGATTTAATCTTGTAGTTTAATCCGAATTCTTGATGAATTGGTGATGGATTATTGTTTAGACATCATGTTTGTTGGGTTGATGATGTTCTTGAGGTGATTGTGATAATATTGATTATATTATCATTGTAGGAGGATCAATTTGATGTTGTTCTTAAGTGATTCTTGTTGAATTATTTTCACAAGTGTTAAGAACATTTGATCATATCGATCATTGAGGTGTTGGAGGATGTTAGAATTCACAGTTGAGAACTATGGTATTCGTTTGTGGAGTTTAATCGATTTGTGATCGAATCGGGTTGTCCTTGGTGTTGTTTTCTATTGATTTTGTGTTATTGAATGAATCATCTTGCTTTCAAGGTTGTTCAAGTGCTTGTGATTATCGGAGGATGTCGTTCGTTATTTTAGGGGAGAACGTTGATCGTGGAAGGACTTTCTCGCCTTCGGTTTGAGGCAAGTTTTATACTTGTACTAGTCAATAAGATTAATGTTATCATGTATGTGTATGAATGTGTGTATCGTTTCGAGACTTGGTCTCTTTATGATTTTGTTGATATCAGGGGATTGTTTGATACGACACCCTTCAGAAAATTATGCTAAATGTTATTGTTGTTCGTAAATGGCCGGTTAAAGGCATTGCGATACTTGTTGCTAATATTTTTGTCGATATCCAGTTCGCGGTATCGATGTATCGATTGTTGTTGTTGATATTGATGTCGATTTAAGACATAGTTGTGATCATTGTTATTGATATTGGTGCTTCGTTATTGATTTTGTATTGGCCGATTGAAGGCATTGACGTATTCGATTATCATCTTCAAAGGTGCCGAGACATCCGTAGTATTGTTGTTATTGATTGACCGTTCTAAAGTAATCGATGTATTGAATTGGGATTGTCGAGGACTTTTCCCATCCGTTGAGTCGTTGTTATCGATTGACCGTTCTAAGGTAATCGATGTATTGAATTGGGACTGTCGAAGACATTTCCCATCCGTTGAGTCGTTGTTACCGATTAACCTTTCTAAGGTAATCAATGCATTGAATTGGGACTGCCTAAGACATTTCCCATCCGTTGTATCGTTGTTACCGATTGGTCGTTCTAAGGTAATCGAGGTATTGAATTAGGACTGTCAAAGACATTTCGCATCCATTGTATCGTTATCGATTGTCCATTCTAAGGCAATTGAGGTAATTGAATTGGGATCGCCGAGGACGGTGCCCATCCATGAGTTATTGTTGTCGTGTTCGCCGACTCAAGGCAGCACACTATCATTCTTGTAAATTCGGTAATTTTGTGATCGTTGAGGGTTGAGGATTCCAAGATTGTTGTGTTGAGATTGTTGTTCGTGTTAATCGGTCCTTAGGGATTGTGACCCCAGGATGGTTGTTTTGGATATTGTTGGTTATGTCGATCTTTCATTTTCCGTGTGTCATTATTCACTTTGGTCAGTATTTTGATCCGTATTGAATGTGTTATCCTTTGAGTTTCATTGTCATGTTGTATCGTGACATATCTGTAATCATATCTGCGTTCTGATTGGTTATTGTATAGGATTTTTAGCTAGGCACATATATAGTCCTGCGTGGATATTTCCGTATTAGACTGTGCACACGAGACGTAGTTCGCGAGGCTAATTAGGTACAATGTCCCACGTATATTTCTGGATTCCGTTTACGGAGTGGACATGTGCACTGACACATCTCCGGACCGGGCGTACTGTGATGTCCATCTTGAGCCATACTATTAAGGTCGTTCATAGTCCATGTTGTATTGGATATGCCCGATGATTTGCGACTGGTTGTTCATACACCAAGGGGTATGTTCGACAGTCAAGGTTGTTTCTTTGAGATCCGTATTGTAATTATATACAGCTTTAGGCTGTTCGGCTTTCAGGCCATTGTGATGATTGGCAGCTTCGGCTGAGTGATTTTCAGGCCATTGTGATATTCTGGTATTTCTGTTGGATCCTTCGGGCACTGTGATTTGTATCTAGTCAGCGTTGGTTTGGTTTACCTTCGAGTAATTTCACTGTTGTGTTCTATATTGATGATTTGCCGTTGGGCAATTGTGTTCTAACCTGTTGAGCAGGTACCGATCGTATACTGTGGGCATAGTATTTCACGAATGCTCGATTCTTACCATGGTTTGTGAGCATCTCGTATTACCATTGTTGTACTTATTATTCCGCCTTTAGATGCATATCATGTTGTACATGTGTTTGATATTCATTATCTGGATGACTGACCCCGTGGGGGCGGAACATGTTTTCATGTTTTAGGTGTTTGCGAGGAGAGAGTTGAGACACATGGGAATGACGATGGAGACGAGGTATTCGAGCGATACTAGTTCGAGATGTTTTGGTGTTCATGTCGGTCGGACAGTTTGGAGTACTCCAGTTTTGTCAGTTGTGGTCATTGTTGTATTATCCGAGCGAGGCTCGTGGATGTTGTTGTATTTTTATTTTGGCCATGTAGGCTCACTTTTGTTGTTGAAATTCCATATCGGAATAGTATGTCGGATGTCATAGTAGGGACTGAGTTTCCCCTTTTGCTCAGTTTGTTGTATTTTAGTCGTGTTCGCCTGGTGGATCTCCTGGTGTGGGGTCCACGGCAATGTAATGACCCGATGGGATTTGGGGGTGTTACAGAAGATTGTATCAGAGAAATTGGGTTGTGAGATACCATGATATGTGAGTTATGTGGCTCTACCAACGCGGTAGTAGTGGGGATGTCAGGTTATGACAATCTGGACAGTCGGGTTTTGTGAGTCGTGATAGTTGGGCGACTGTATAAGTCTTTCTTTCATCGAGTCGTCGTCAGTGAAGACTAGTATCGCAAGACCTCGAAGCTTCGTATGACCTGTGTAAGGACTCAATCCTCTTTATGTTCATACATTCATTTTGTCATTGAGTATATATATTTTGTTGAAACCTGTATATAACATTAGTGTTGCGATAGATTCATGAATATTTGTTTTGGAGCGTGTGGGCTCTGTGTTGGCTATGATTAGCATGATTGACGTGATTATTTATCTGTTGAGTATGTATACTCGTGTTTGGATATTGGTTTAGCATTCTGGATTGGCCGGTGAGGCGTATATGAGCATTGTTCATGATCGGACGTTATTCTTTAAATATGGAAAGAAGAATCCGAGGACGTGGCAGAGGGGGTAGAGGTTACAGTGCGATCCAAAACCTAAATCCTCATGTCTATGTGCGTGCGGATGCTGATATGGATCAGAGTTCGGCTGGTAGTGCTACCTACGCGACGGATTCTCCTTCAGGACGTCATACTCGAGAGGTCGATCAGACTGAGAGTGGACACGTCGGATCTTTCTTGCTTATGAAGGGCATGATGGCCCAGATGACTCAGATGATGCAGATAGTGGAGACCATGCAAGCCTCGATGGTTCGTGGTCCACCGCAGCAGGGATTCCAGGTGCCGTTTCATGGGCAGACTGGGGGAGTGAGTTAGATTTTTAGCGATATCTCTCATCAGTGGCCGCCTATTATTGCGGGTTCGTCGGAACCAGCTGACTTTGTTCATTGGCTTGAACATTTTGATAAACTCTTCGACATGGTTCAGTGTCCATAAGAGAGTAAGGTGGCATTGGCGGCTTACTATTTGAGTAAAGGCGCTTATTCTTGGTGGCTCACTGTGAAGCCCACCGATCGCGATTGTGTTTGGAGTGAGTTCAAGACCCTCATGTTAGAGAGGTATTATCCGACTCCACTTCGTGAACCCAAGCTGTAAGAGGTTTTGAACCCCGAATCCGTCGAGGACGAGGGTGTTATTGTTATTGCTGAGAAGCTTCATGGGCTTCTTCAGTTTGCTTCGTTTGTTATCTGTAATGAGGCGGATAAGATCAAGTATTTTAGCAAGAGGCTAAACCCGTAGTCGAGGATGCAGTTGTTCAACCATAATTGTAACTCACTTGGTGAATTCATCGAGAAGGATCTTGGAGCAGAGCTTTTGATCAAGAAGCTTGCTCGGAAAAACCCTTCGGTTTCTTCTGGTGAGAGGACTATGATACCGGTTCGTTCAGAAGGACATCGGGAGAGTTTGTTACTCTAGTCCGTACTTCATCCAAGGGGTCCTATTAGGCTTCGGGAGCCAGAGGTAGGGACGGCCGAGGAGAAGCAGCGAGTTCAGATTTGGGTCTTCCTCCAGTCGATGAGATCGAGGAGCTCGATAATCTGTAGGATGTTGATTTTGGGAACAATTGAGATGTAGCCTTGATTTGTACTTTTTCCTTATTTTCGGATTGATGTTCGACTCAGTCTGTATTGTAGTGTGGTGGTTGTGAATCATTTGTTGTTGATCTATCTTGTAACGATAGTATTTGATAATCTTGAGATTTGAGGTCGTTTGATGTATTTTTATTTCCTTTTGGTGTTGTACCCGAGATTTCATGATAATTTGGTTAATTGTTCTTTGCGATTTGTGACGTCAAGTCAAGGGGACTTGGGCGTGCGATTGATATGGTCCCGAGTACTATATGTGCGTTGTTATTTTCCTTTTGTGGCGTGAGTCAGTGTCTGCATGGGCGTCCGATGCCGATGAGAATGGGGAAGTGTACACCGATGATTGTAGACATGTTCAATGGGCGGCTCCCGCAGGGTGTGTACGCCGGTGTTATGAGTCATGCGGTTGGTACAACTTCCTGGCTGGTCTCTCGCAGAGGAGTCATGATTCGACTAATCTCGCACTTGGTTGAGTGTTTTTATCACTTGATTTTCGCCGTGTTCCGACAGAGGAGACGCGGGGACCTGTGGGGTTAGCCCGATTACTTAGGCGGAGGAGTATTCCTGGAGATGTTGTTTTTATATCCTAATGGATAGTTCGTACCCCGTGTTGTGCACCCTGAGTTTCGGGGACGAAACTCTTTTTAAGGGGGGAGTATGTAATATCCGGGGGTAAAATTTTTTTCATTTCAATGTTGAGTTGTACATATTCATTTGGAATTGTACAAATGCCGTCGTATTGTATCATTCGTGTTTGTTGAGGTGCGTTGGATTGTAGTTCATTCATTCCGGTTGAGAGTTGGTGGAACAACTTGGTTGTCCACTTTGTTGAGCTAACGTACGTTAGCTTGTGCGCTAAACGTACGTTAGGCTTTAGGAATTACGTACGTTATGATGTTCATGCTACGTACGTAATGAGAGGTAGGTGGAGGGAACCTTCCTCGGACTCGACTTTCGGGCGGTGGGTCCCGGGCATCTTTGATCCGATCTTACTATTGCATTCAACGGATCCTTACGTACGTTAAGAGGTGAGCTCTACATACGTAATCCATGTAGCTTGCTAACATACGTAGATGGTTTTTGTTTACGTACGTTAAGGTCTTCGTATTTTTTGTCAGTTGATTTTGGATTTAGCATTACGTACGTCAATGTTTTGGCATAGTGTACGTAACTTCCTTTACGTACGTTAACCTTGGTGTATAGCGTACGTAATGAGCTTGTCAGTCTATTTATGTTGGTTTCGTATTTCATTTCCTCACGAACCAAAATCGAGTTTCTCTCCCTAGAACCATCCCTCTGGACTTGTTGTTGATATTTAGCCTCTTCCATCTTGTTTCCGATCATCATAACTTGATTTGGAGCTTGAAGTTGGAAGCTTGTTGGTGCTCCTTTGGTGTTTGGAGAGTTCTTCTTGTTCTTCATTGGTAAGTTCTCTTAATATCTTGTTCTCCAAGTGATTTTCGAGTATGTTGTTGTTTTTGTTGTTGTTTTCTTCGGGTATTGATTGATTGTTGGAGTATATCATGATTCTTGATGAGTTTTTATGACTTGTGATGAAGAACATGATGATTTTGTCTTGAGGAGGAGTTGTTCTTGATGTTTTAGAATGTTTGGAGGTTATAATCATGTCTAGGGAGGAGTATATTAAGATTGTTATATGATTAACATAGTCTTGATATGATTATTGTTGTTGGTTGTGATTTTGAGGGATTATAATCATCTTGATATAGGATTATGATGAATTATGATATGATTATCATAATCTTACAATGGTTGATTTAATCTTGCAGTTTAATCCGAATTCTTGATGAATTGGTGATGGATTATTGTTTAGATATCATGTTTGTTGGGTTGATGATGTTCTTGAGGTGATAGTGATAATATTGATGATATTATCATTGTAGGAGGATCAATTTGATGTTGTTCTTAAGTGATTCTTGTTGAATTGTTTTCACAAGTGTTAAGAACGTTTGATCATATCGATCATTGAGGTGTTGGAGGATGTTAGAATGCATAGTTGAGAACTATGGTATTCGTTTGTGGAGTTTAATCGATTTGTGATCGAATCGAGTTGTCCTTGGGGATGTTTTCTATTGATTTTGTGTTATTGAATGAATCGTATTTCATTCAAGGTTGTTCTAGTGCTTGTGATTAGCGGAGGACGCCATTCGTCGTTTCAGGGGAGAACGTTGATCGTGGAAGGACTTTCTCGCCTTCGGTTTGAGGCAAGTTTTATACTTGTACTAGTCAATGAGATTAATATTATCATGTATGTGTATGAATGTGTGTATCATTTCGAGACTTGGTCTTTTTATGATTTTTTTGATATCAGGGGATTGTTTGATACGACACCCTTCGGCAAATTATACCAAATGTTATTGTTGTTCGTAAGTGTCCTGTTCAAGGCATTGCGATACTTGTTGGTAATATTGTTGTCGCTAGCCGGTTAGCGGTATCGATGTATCGATTGTTATTGTTGATATTGATGTCGATTTAAGACATAGTTGTGATCATTGTTATTGATATAGGTGTTTTGTTATTGATATTGTATTGGCCGATTGAAGGCATTGACGTATTCAATTATCATCTTCGTTATCGGTAACCGATTAAAGGTGCCGAGACATCCGTGGTATTGTTGTTATCGATTGACCGTTCTAAAGGTAATCGATGTATTGAATTGGGATTGTCGAGGAGATTTCCCATCCGTTGAGTCGTTGTTATCGATTGACCATTCTAAGGTAATCGATGTATTAAATTGGGACTGTCGAAGACATTTCCTATCCATTGAGTCGTTGTTATCGATTGACCGTTCTAAGGTAATCGATGTATTGAATTTGGACTGTCAAAGACATTTCCCATCCGTTATATCGTTGTTATTAATTGGCCGTTCTAAGGTAATCGAGGTATTGAATTGGGACTGTCAAAGACATTTCCATCCATTATATCGTTATCGGTTGACCATTCTAAGGAAATTGAGGTAATTGAATTGGGATCGCCGATGACGGTGCCCATCCGTGAGTTATTGTTGTCGTGTTGGCCGACTCAAGGCAGCACACTATCATTCTTGTAAATTCGGTAATTTTGTGATCGTTTAGGGTTGAGGATTCCAAGATTGTTGTGTTGAGATTGTTGTTCGTGTTAATAGGTCCTTAGAGATTGTGATCCCAGGATGGTTGTTTTGGATATTGTTGGTCGTATCAATCTTTCATTATCCGTGTGTCATTATTCACTTTGGTGAGTCTTTTGATCCGTATTGAATGTGTTATCCTTTGAGTTTCATTGTCATGTTGTATCGTGACATATCTGGAATCATATCTGCGTTCCGATTGGTTATTGTGTAGGATTTTTAGCCAGGCACATATATAGTCATGCGTGGATATTTCCGTATTGGACTGTGCACACGAGACGTAGTTCGTGAGGCTAATTTGGTACATTGTCCCATATATATTTCTGAATTCCGTATATAGGGTGGACATGTGCACTGACACATCTCCGGATCGGGCGTACTTTGTTGTCCATCTTGAGCCATACTATTTAGGTCGTTCATAGTCCATGTTGCATTGGATATGTCCGACGATTTGCGACTGGTTGTTCATACGCCGAGGGGTATGTTTGACAGTCGGGGTTGTTTCTTTGACATCCGTATTGTGATTATATACAACTTTGGGCTGTTCGGCTTTCAGGCCATTGTGATGATTGGCATCTTCGGCTGAGTGGTTTTCAGGCCATTGTGATATTCTGGTATTTCTGTTATATCTAATCAGCGTTGATTTGGTTTACCTTCGAGTAATTTCATTGTTGTGTTCAATATTGATGATTCGTCGTTGGGCAATTGTGTTCTAACGTGTTGAGCAGGTACCGATCGTATACTGTGGGCATAGTATTTCACGAATGCTCAATTCTTACCTTGGTTTGTGACCATCTCGTATTACCATTGTTGTACTAATTATTCTGCCTTTGGATGCATATCATGTTGTACATGTATTTGATATTCATTATCTGGATGACTGACCCCGTGGGGGCGGAACATGTTTTCATGTTTTAGGTGTTTGCGAGGAGAGAGTTGAGGCACAGGGGCATGACGATGGCGACGAGGTATTCGAGCGATATTAGTTCGAGATATTTTGGTGTTCATGTCGGTCGGACAGTTTGGAGTACTCCAGTTTCGTCAGTTGTGGTCATTGTTGTATTATCCGAGCGAGGCTCGTGGATGTTGTTGTATTTTTATTTTGGCCATGTAGGCCCACTTTTGTCATTGAAACTCCATATCGGAATAGTATGTTGGATGTCATAGTAGGGACTGAGTTTCCCCTTTTGGTCAGTTTATTGTATTTTAGTCGTGTTCGCCTGGTGGATCTCCTGGTGTGGGGTCCACGGGACTGTAATGACCCGATGGGATTTGGGGGTGTTACACAACCTTCCCTGCTCGTGGTAGAATTTGTAATTTAAGAAGATAACGGGTCTTATTGCAATAATACTAAACCTTAGGGGTGATTTGTGTAAATATCGTAGTGTTTTGTTATAGAAAGAAAGGCAAGAATGCAATGAGGAGAGAGATCTACAAAGAAGCGTGGCTGCAGAAAGTCTGTCATGAGCCATACTGAGAAATAGCAAAGAACCAGTGTTTAAGAACCGCCGGTTCACAGTTCATTAAAATAATGAACTTTAACATCCTCTAAGGGTTGAAGTTTAAGGGCCGGTTCATATCGGTGGTTCAATCAACGTTTGGTTCTGGTTTTTCCACAATTCCGGTTTTGTTCCAATCCTTCCATCTTTTTATATGGTGGTTTTTTCTATGAATCTTCGATATTGATACTTGCAAATTGGAAACCTTAGACAACGTAGATATCAAAATCACACAGAAATATGGTAACTCATTTGTCATTGATGTCACCATGCTCGTAACCAACGTAAAATAAATATATGAGTCATGACCTACCTATTGTTAGGCGATTACACTCCAAATCAAGCATAGTTAAAAAAATTCCACATTGTTTAATTTGTAGTTAGGCTACAAAAACACACAAATGTATGTTGCTTGATTTCGTTGAACACAAGTGCACGTTATCGTAGACAAGTAATAAAGTGATAAGTAAGTTCCCACGACGACTGATTTACTAACTACCGATTTATGAGTATTCTATTTTTATCTGAACTATCGAATTTTGAGATGTAAGTAATAATAAAAGAAAAGTAATAAAAGAATAAATAATAAAAACGATTGTTTTAAGAAAGAAAATCAAATAAGGAATAAATCTAGGATTGTGAATCCACCTCGGTTTATCCGAATTACTCTCGATTATATGAATTTATTGATTTCCCAATTTATTGAAGGCGAAGGTTGCTAAAATACTCTACCGCCTCTCCCGAGGTCAATAGATTTTTCTAAGGCGAATAACACACTCTATTCCTAGGTGAATTGATTCGACAATAGGCAAAAAGCACGAAATCTTCAGAAAGGCCACGTAGTTCCTATGAGTATATTCCTATCTCATAAGATGAAACGGTTCTCACCAATTTCCCCTACCAACTCTCCTCTCTCGATTCGAGTTGCGTAATTAAAGCAATTCAACTATAGGCCACATAATTGAAAGCATTAAGAACAATTGGAGAAAACTCAATAGAAAAAGGAATTATATTAATGCAAAATAGAAAGTTAATTCATCAAAACCTCGGTTTCATCAAAATCCTAGAACAAGGTTTTAGCCTGACATGCTAGAAAATAAAAATACAAAAATAATTAAAGAAAGCATAAAGATCAAACGCAGTCGATGAGCTCGGATTCCTCCGTTCTCTAGCTTCCGCTCTCTGCTCCTTGGCGTTTTCTGCTTCTTGTTGATTCCTCGATGATTGATCCTCCGATAATACCCCTTTTTTAGACCTTAAACCCCTATTTATAACTATCATCAGCCTCCAAAATTCGTACGGGGATTGGGTCGAAAACAGCTCCAAAAAACGGCCCATAAACGCGGCAATTACAGCAAAAACCGCCCCGTGGGCCGCGGCCCTTGGTACAGTGGGTTCGGGGCTTCTGTGTGCCGTGCGTGTGCCGCGGATCTCTTTTCTTGTATCGCGGCTCCGGACCAAAAATTGTCGTTTTCGCCTGTTTTTTCGTGTTCGAGCTTCCGGACTCCAATTTCCTGCCAAACATAAAAGAATAGTGCATTAAAAGCTCATTTATGCAGATTTAGACATAAAATGGATACAAAATAATTATAAATAAGCGCATAAAAATATGCCTAACAAATACCCCCAAACTTGAGCCTTTGCTTGTCCTCAAGCAAAAAGAATCAATTTCAAATAAACAAAAAGTATCGTGAATGATCGTGCAAATTCATAGTGCTCAACTTAATCAATACTACCCTGAGAATCTCAAAGAATAATACGAGTATCGTAATAGTGAGTCACATCAAGGACACTGATTCCACAGAGTAACCATTATTAGTGCTAATCAATCGTTTATGAAGAAAATCAAGCTCAAAGATTAACAAGCGTGAATTTAACCGACCGCCAATACGAAGGGTTAGAGTAAACACACCAACTCGCCCAGTCCCACAGTCAAGTGGCAAAAATTTAAGAGTTTCATCGACAAAAATAAACCTCGGACAGCATTCCCTAATATATGATCATAACAAAGATTCGAGTTAACCACTAGGTTCGGATCTCGGGATATTTCATCGGGATGATCCTAGGGTGGATTTCCATTCTCATGTATTGGGGAACCGTTTGATGTAAAAGACACTCATGGGGCACATGGATGCTTCTAGTTACTAATTCCCCCTCTACAGCGGAGAAAAAACTCGAATAGCAATTCCCGCATGTCAAGGTTGCTGTTTTACGCGAGAGTAAACAACGGGTCACATGAGGACCCCCGGTTACTAGGCTTCCCATCATCGGTAATGCGATATTTCTAAATCATTAGTCTATTCAGGGTTGTCGTTTTACGCGAGAGTAAACCACGGGTCACGTGAATACCCCCGGTTACTAGACTTCCCATCATAGAACATATATAAATTCTCGACTTTTTGGGAAAGACTGTCTGACTCTAAACTCAATTTAAGTGCCAACAAGACTCATGTTACTAGACGACTAGCTACACGAAAAGTATAACCAAATGTATAGACGGCGATTTGAAAACACGTATGTTTCCATTCTTATCTGCTAAAATTTCTACAATAACGAAAAATATAGACTTAAATGAATACTCAGAGGAAACAGATATCACTGACTGCAAACTCGACTAAAACTCAACTGTTTCTTCCAAGAGAAATCAGTATCATAACATCAGTTTTACAGAAAGAAGCACGAAAAATTCACGAATGCAAATAATATCACGACAAGCAAGGCTAGCATCAAAAAATAACAAAAAATAATGAAAAATGCAAACGAATAAGTAAAAAAACAACAGAAAGTAAACCCCCCAAACTTAGGACGTACATTGACATCAATGGACAAAAATAGTAATATGCAATAAGAGACAAGGTCAAGTACTCCCCTAATGTCTACTCAAGAACTGGTGCCGGCCTCGTCCAGCGAGGAAGGTGGTGTGGGTGGCCTAGCTGGTGGAATGAATGGCCCGTCCGGGTGCAGTACATGGCTCGTCCACGCAGCAAGGTAGTCCCGATGGTAAGCATCCCTCGCCGCCAAGTGCCTCTCCTCACATCGATTAGCCCGGCAGGCCTGCACTCTCATCGACTACAAAAATGTAATCAATTAAAAGTAATCAAAAGTGTAAGGGTTGGGATACAATGTAATCCGATAAAATAATTCGTTGCATATAGTTTGAAAACGCTTGGCTTAAAAAATTTTCATTGACGCAATTCATCAAACACTTGGTATGCATAAGTTTAAATGAAGAACAAGAATTTTAATGGCTAAATCCAAATCCCCAAAAATAACAACATAAATATATAGCCATGACAAATGACAAATAACATCACCAATTCATTCATAATCAACAATTTCCATCGATAACTAATAAAAAATTTCATATCCCAACTCAACCTTGATAAAACTTTGAAAAAGTAACTACATATTCATCATCAAATGAATAATAATACTTCACTTTTCAAGTCATGTAACAATTAGGATGAAGATATTGAGAATTACCTTGCTTTGATTGAAGAAATGCAAGAAGAAGAAAAATTGAATGGGATCGTCCGAGTGCCGCGCGCAGAAAGGGAAGAGAGCTTACCTGTTGTCAGCCGATCACGAATATGAAAGAATGTTGGGCGTTCCCATTTGCGACGGGGGCCGCGGCACAGGTTAAGTGAGCCGCAGCCCATAGTACAGTCTGCCTGGGACTTTTTGTAATGTCGCCATGTGCCGAGGCTCAATCTACGCATGTCGCGGCTCATCGTGTTAGTGTGCCGCGGCTCATTTGGTCCGTGCCGCGGCACAGAGTACAGCTTCCTGGGCGTATCTTTGGCATTTGGCGTGCTGCGGCTCAGCAGCAACGTGCCGCGGCTCAGCAGCAACGTGCCGCGGCTCAGGGACCGAATGTGCCGCGGCTCAGTAAAGTCGTGCCGCGGCACAGAGTACAGGAAGTTTAGCCTTTTGTGTCGAATTGTGTGTGCCGCGGCCCATTGCTGAATTCTTCCCCTGGGGTGATTTTTGCACATAATTTTCAAAGGAACATATCAAGAGCGTGAGAGATAAGCATATCCAAGCTAAAATGACGAAAAATAAAGATCCAAAAATGCAAGAAAATACTGAAAAACAAAAATCTACAACTAATACTCGGGTTGCCTCCCGAGAAGCGCTAAGTTTATAGTCTTCAGCTGGACTTTTCTAGCATTCATCCGACGGTGGATAAGACGACGCTCATCTTCTGCGCGTCTATTGGATTTCCCAAGTAGGCCTTCAACCGCTGTCCATTAACTTTGAATTTGCGGTCATCTTTTTGTACTTCCACTGCACTGTGTGGGAACACTTGAACTACGGTAAACGGTCCCGACCATTGTGAACGCAATTTCCCGGGGAATAGCCTTAAGCGAGAATTAAACAACAACACCTCTTGAACCGGGATGAACTCTCGCTGTGTGATGTGCTTATCATGCCAAATCTTTGTCCGCTCTTTATAAAGCTTCACATTTTCGTACGCATCGTGGCGAATTTCCTCTAACTCGTTCAGCTGCAAACAACGCTTTTCACCCGCAGATTTCAAATCAAAATTTAATTTCTTTATCGCCCAGTAAGCACGATGTTCCATCTCTACGGGCAAGTGACAACTTTTTCCATAAACCAATCTGTAAGGCGACATACCGATAGGTGTTTTATATGCAGTGCGGTATGCCCAAAGTGCATCATCGAGTTTAAAGGACCAATCTTTTTGAGACGAGCTGACTGTTTTTTCTAAAATCCACTTTAGCTCTCGATTTGAAATCTCGACTTGACCGCTCGTCTGGGGATGGTAAGCCGTAGCAACACGATGAGTGACTCCGTACTTTCTCAAGACCGCATCAAGGAATTTGTTGTCGAAGTGTGAACCACCATCACTGAGAATAGCACGTGGAGTCCCAAAACGCGTGAAAATATATTTTTTATAAATTTGATTACGACATTGGACCCATTTGTTGGTAGTGCCACCGCTTCGACCCACTTTGAGACGTAGTCCACAACTACCAAAATATAGAGATTCTTATTTGATGGAGGAAATGGACCCATGAAGTCGATCCCCCATACGTCGAACAATTCAACCTCAAGTATGGTGTTCAGCGGCATTTCATGTCGTCTTGAGATGTTTCCCGTCCGCTAACACCTATCACACGTGGACACAAAGGAGTGAGCATATTTGAATAATGACGGCCAATAGAGCCCCGATTGTAAGACCTTTACCGCTGTTCTATTTCCACTAAAATGCCCACCGTAGGGTGATGCATGACAATGATTCAGCACACTGTGGATTTCCTCATCCGGAACACATCTGCGAATGATTTGGTCAGGGCATCTTTTAAACAGAAAAGGATCGTCCCATAAATAATACTTAGCGTCTGAAATTAGCTTCTTCTTCTGATGGCGCGAGAGGTCATTCGGAATTATTTTGCTTGCCAAATAGTTCACTAGATCAGCATACCAAGGCACGTGTTGCAAACCCAACTTGTAGAGCTGCTCGTCGGGAAAGGTTTCCATGATTTGTGGATGACTTTCTCCCTTCTCAAGGGGACTCTCTAACCGTGAAAGGTGATCGGCAATAACATTCTCAGTCCCCTTTTTGTCCCGAATTTCCAAGTTGAATTCTTGAAGGAGAAGCACCCACCTAATCAACCTTGGTTTAGCATCCTTATTCTCCAAAAGGTATTTTATTGCTGAATAGTCGGTCCACACTACCACTTTCGTCCCCAATAAATACGCCCAGAATTTATCAAATGCAAAGATCACCGCCAACAATTCTTTTTCCATTGTGGCATAATTTCTTTGGGCGTCGTCAAGTGTTCGGCTCGC
This sequence comes from Orobanche coerulescens, assembly GCA_033398695.1. Lineage (NCBI taxonomy): Eukaryota > Viridiplantae > Streptophyta > Magnoliopsida > Lamiales > Orobanchaceae > Orobanche > Orobanche coerulescens. Next base: position 154,136,032 of record CM065810.1, on the reverse strand, counting down.
ATAATACACGACGTGGAACACTTTCCCTCATCTCTGTCCCAAAACAGCCCTAATGGAAAAATTACTAGCATCACACATTAACTCGAACGGAAGGTCCCAGTCTGGAGCGACTATTACCGGTGCAGTGCTTAGAGCTTTCTTCAATAAATCGAAACTTTATTTACACGACTTGTCAAAATCAAACGGAACATCCTTCATGAGCAGATTGCACAGCGGCTTCGTGATCTTCGAAAAATCCTTAATAAATCGGCGGTAAAAACCGGCGTGTCCCAAAAAGCTTCTTATCCCTTTCACCGAAGTAGGCGGAGGCATCTTCTCGATTGTTTCAATTTTCGTCCGGTCGACTTCAATTCCATGTGAGGATATTCGGTGGCCAAGTACAATGCCCTCCTGGACCATAAAATGGCACTTCTCCCAGTTCAAGACCAATTTTGTTTCCTCGCATCTTTTTAAGACTTTCTGCAAATTCTGCAAACACATATCAAACAAATCACCGAAAAAAGAAAAATCATCCATAAAAATTTCAATGCAATGCTCTACCATGTCAGAAAAAATAGCCATCATACACCATTGAAAAGTAGCCGGCGCATTACATAATCCAAAAGGCATGCGCTTATAAGCGAAAATGTCGTAAGGACATGTAAACGTCGTTTTCTCTTGGTCTTCTGGGGCTATATAAATCTGATTATACCCAGAATAACCATCAAGAAAGCAATAGAAATCGTGTCCGGCTAATCTATCTAACATTTGATCAATAAAAGGTAAGGGGAAATGGTCGTTTCAAGTGGCTTTATTTAATTTCCTATAATCTATGCACATACGCCACCCCGTGACAATCCTAGTGGGAATTAATTCATTATTATCATTTTGAATAACCGTTATCCCACCCTTCTTTGACACAACTTGGACCGGACTTACCCACTTTCTATAAGAAATAGGAAAGATCATACCTGCGTCGAGGAGTTTTAAAACCTCGACTTTTACCACCTCTTTCATATTTGGATTTAAACGGCGTTGATGCTCCACGGATGGTTTGTAGTCTTCCTCCATCTAAATCTTGTGCATGCAAATGGACGGGCTGATCCCCTTAATATCCGCAATAGACCATCCAAGAGCAGATTTGTATTCCCTCAAAACTCTCAATAATTTCTCCTCTTGATCCCCCGCTAAAGTGGCCGAAAGAATGACTGGCAAGGAATCGTCGGGTCCCAAAAATGCATATTTTAAATGAGTCGGCAGCTTCTTGAGCTCCAGCTTTGGAGGTTTCTCGATTGATGGGACGGGTCGAGTTGGTGAACTTCCGAGCTCCTCATATGGTCGACGAGTGAAAAGTGGTGGGGAAGCATCCATGTGTCGTACATAGGCTACATGATCTGAATTTAACTCGGAAGCAGACCCAATCAAAACGGACTCCAGTGGATCGGATGGATAATTCTCTCGAAAGGCTCTACTTACACACGAGTCAATGACGTCAACTTGGAAACAATTTTCAGCGTCACTAGGATATTTTAAGGATCGAAAGATATTGAACGTTACTTGCTCCTCTTGAACTCGTAGAGTAAGCTTCCCTTTTTCCACATCGGTCAAAGTTCGGTCGGTTGCCAAAAATGGTCTTCCCAAGATAATTGGGATGTCGTGGTCCTCCTCCATGTTGAGCACAATGAAATCGGTCGGAAAGATGAATTTATCGACCTTGACTAAGACGTCCTCTATTACTCCCCTCGGATATTTGATAGATCTATCGGCTAATTGCAAGGAGACCGTCGTCGGCTTGGCTTCCCCAATAACCAACTTCTTAAAAATAGAAAGGGGCATAAGGTTTATGCTGGCTCCGAGATCACATAAATCTTTTTCGAAGGACGAATTCCCAATGGTGCATGGAATAGTAAAGCTTCCGGGATCCCTCAATTTAGGTGGGAGCTTCTTCTGTAGAATAGCGCTGCACTCATCCCTTAATTCTACTATCTCATACTCTTCGAGCTTTCTTTTGTTTGATAATATTTCTTTCATGAACTTCACGTAGCTCGGCATTTGTTCCAAGGCGTCGGCAAATGGAATGTTGATATGCAGTTTCTTGAAGACGTCAAGAAACTTGGAGAATTGCTTGTCCAACTTTTGCTTTTGCAAACGTTGTGGGAATGGAATTTGAGGAGTGGGATGAGTAGTCGTCATTGCCTTTGGCTTGGGTGCCTCATCCTTTTCTTTATCACTTTGATCGATTTTGTCCTTGTTATTGGTAGGCTGCACTTTCAACTCCTTTCCACTTCGTAGCTCGATTGCTTGCACGTTTTCCTTGGGGTTCATTTCGGTTGCGCTGGGTAATGCACCTTGAGGTCGAGAGGACAATAGACTTGCAATCTGCCCCATTTGTGCTTCCAAGTTTCGGATGGAGGCAGAATGATTTTGAAGGGTAGTCTCAGTGCGGGTCATGAATTGGCTTGTGTTAGCCGCCAATTGAGCGAGAGCATCTAAGGACACCTTTGTTGATTGAGGGGGTTGCTGCGGGGGCTGCGCGAATTGAGCTTGTGGAGGTTTTAAAGCTTGCCCGTTCTTCCATGAAAATTTTTGGTGATTTCGCCACCCTTGATTATAAGTGTTGGAGTACGAATTGTTCTGCCGATTCCCATTCCCCACGAATTGAGCTTGTTCCATCGGATGTTGCTCGAAAGGATTTCTAACTTGACATTCCGCGCTAGGATGAGATCCGTTACACCAATTACATGATTCCGTGGTGATGGTGGTAGGAGCATGTGAAAAAGCTTGAAGTTGCTGAGTCAGCGCTGCAACTTGGGCCGAAAGTGTAGAGATTGGATCGTTAACGGAAACTCCCATAACTCGCTTCGGGATCACTCGTTCGGAAGGCCACTGATAAGCATTTGCAGCCATCGCCTCCAATAGAGAGTGGGCTTCGGCCATCGTTTTTCCCATTAACGCTCCTCTGGCGGATGCATCAACAAGAGTGCGTGTAGAAGCACTCAATCCGTTATAAAAGGTTTGGATTTGTAGCCAATCCGGTAATCCATGGTGTGGGCATCTCCGTAATAAATCCTTGTATCTCCCAAGCTTCGTGAAGCGACTCCCTATCAAATTGCCCGAAGGTGGTTATCTCGTTCCTAAGTCTCGCCGTCTTTGATGGTGGAAAGAACTTAGCCAGGAAGGCTTGTGCTAATTCTGCCCAAGTTGTGATAGAGCCCGGTGGTAATGAATTCAACCAAAATTTGGCTTTGTCCCTCAAAGAGAAAGGGAAAAGCTGCAGACGGATAGCGTCATCGGTGACACCATTATTCTTGAAGGTGTCACAAATCTCGAGAAATGAAGCAATATGCGTGTTGGGGTCGTCGTTCGCCAGTCCACAAAATTGGCTCGCTTGTACCATCTGAATATTAGCCGGCTTGATTTCGAAGTTGTTCGCTTGGATGGTTGGACGCCAAATTCCCGAAAATTTCGCATTGATTTGTGGCATATCATAATCACGGAGTGCTAATGCCGGTTGAGCTTGCTGAATGGGGTTGTCTGCTTCGTGATTTCCCGTGTTATCGGCCATGGTGCCTGTTGTCGGTAGCTCACGTTTCTCCTTCTTGATTCTCCGAAGAGTGCGCTCGAGTTCAGTATCCAAAGGTAGTAGGCCTTCGTTACCGAATTTTCTCATACACTAACCAGAAATTCCTGAAAGGAAAAACAAATAATTAAAATTACACAAAAATAAAATAAAATGTTCAAACTAAGACTAGAAATACCGAAATCGATATTAGTAAAATAATCAGTCGCCGGCAACGGCGCCAAAAACTTGTTGCTTGATTTCGTTGAACGCAAGTGCACGTTATCGTAGACAAGTAATAAAGTGATAAGTAAGATATCGTTCCCACGAGGACTGGTTTACTAACTACCGATTTATGAGTATTCTAATTTTATCTGAACTATCGAATTTTGAGATGCAAATAATAATAAAAGAAAAGTAATAAAAGAATAAATAATGAAAACCATTGTTTTAAGAAAAAAAATCAAATAAGGAATAAATCTAGGATTGTGAATCCACCTCGGTTTATCCGAATTACTCTCGATTATATGAATTTATTGATTTCCCAATTTATTGAAGGCGAAGGTTGCTAAAATACTCTACCGCCTCTCCCGAGGTCAATAGATTTTTCTAAGGCGAATAACACACTCTATTCCTAGGTGAATTGATTCGACAATAGGCAAAAAGCACGAAATCTTCAGAAAGGCCACGTATTTCCTATGAGTATATTCCTATCTCATAAGATAAAACGGTTCTCACCAATTTCTCCTACCAACCCTCCTCTCCCGATTCGAGTTGCGTAATTAAAACAATTCAACTATAGGCCACACAATTGAAAGTATTAAGAACAATTGGAGAAAACTCAATAGAAAAAGGAATTATATTAATGCAAAATCGAAAGTTAATTCATCAAAACCTCGGTTTCATCAAAATCCTAGAACATGGTTTTAGCTTGACATGCTAGAAAATAAAAATACAAAAATAATTAAAGAAAGCATAAAGATCAAACGCAGTCGACGAGCTTGGATTCCTCCGTTCTCTAGCTTCCGCTCTCTGCTCCTTGGTGTTTTCTAGTTCTTCTTGATTCCTCGATGATTGATCCTCCAATGATACCCCTTTTTTAGACTTTAAACCCATATTTATAACTATCATCAGCCTCCAAAATGCGTACGGAGATTGGGTCGAAAACAGCTCCAAAAAACGGCCCATAAACGCGGCAATTACAGCAAAAACTGCCCCGTGGGCCGCGGCTCACTTAATCTGTGCCGCGGCTCACCATGCTCAGCGCCTATGCCTGGGCGCACGTTTTTCTTCACGGGCCGCAGCTCAGCATCCTCGTGTCGCGGCCCTCGGTACAGTGGGTGCGGGGCTTCTGTGTGCCGTGCGTGTGCCGCGGCTCGCTTTCCTTGTGCCACGGCCCCGGACCAAAAATTGTCGTTTTCACCCGTTTTTTCGCTGTTCGAGCTTCCGGACTCCAATTTCTTGCCAAACATAAAAGAATAGTGCATTAAAAGCTCATTTATGCAGATTTAGACATAAAATGGATACAAATAATGATAAATAAGCGCATAAAAATATGCCTAACAATGTACACATGACAATTTTGTCTTTACGCAGTTCACGCATTGTTACGGTCATAATACAACCATCTCCAAACCAATTGGCAATGAGAGGAGTAGTCCAGAATCTTTATATATTAAGTGCAAGGCTTGTAATCAGTACCGTCCCAAATAATTGAGAGGCCCTGTTCAAATCTTACATATGGACCCCCTAATTTTATCAAATTGGTCACTTCAGTTTTACAAAATTTATCTTGCGGGTCAAAATTATTAATGAATATACCCAATAATCAAAGATAATAAGAATAATTATAAATTTAAAAAATACTGTAGTTACAAGAAATTAAATTTCTGAAAAAACTATTTTAATTCGTTAATAGAAATTTGGTGTAGCATACTAAATCACAATATTCTTAAAAAAAATAAATGTAAATTTAATTAATTTTGGTTTTAAAATGTTGAACTTATTTTGGAAATTTTCAAATATTTATTCTATTTTTTTTTTGCTAAAAATAATATTTTTTTGGTTGAATACATTTTAAAAGTAATATAATGTAATATATTTAATATAATCAGTTTTCCGTAACATTATAAAAAGAAGCAAAAAAATAATTGTAAAAAACAAAGGGAAAACTATTCCCAAAAAAAGGAAAACACAAAAAAAGAAAGAAGAAAAAACAAGGTCAAAAAAGAGAAAGAAGAGAAGGTGAAATCAAAAAAAAAAAAAAGGAAAAAACAAGTTAAAAAACGAAAAAGAAAGAGAGCGGGCTGTGGGAATCGAACTTGGGTTACTAATACCACCATACCTCACGCTATTCTGGTTTTCGCTAGGCCAAGACAACACTTGTTGTATTGTTGGAAACATTTTTATATATCATTTTACTTATATATTGTGCCCCGAAAAATTGACATTGGGCCTGGGCCATGTGCAGTTGCACAGGCCCATGGACGGCCCTGTTTGTAATTACCCAAAATGGGATTAATACTTCAACACGCCCTCTCAAGCGTAGTCGGAGTCAAGACTTACAGCGTAGATTTTTTGACTCGGGTGGCGCGGAGCTAAATTATCCTGAGCCATTGGGCTCACACGTGTAGAGAGTCTGCTCCGATACCATGTTAAAGTCTGTGGTTCCATCTCAAAACCAATTGGCAACGAGACGAGTAGTCCAGGATCTTTATATATTGATTGCAAGACTTGTATTTTTCCAATATGGGATTAATGCTTCAACACGCCCTCTCACGCTAGTGAATGTCAAGGCTTACAACGTGGATTTTTTAACTCGGGCGCGCGGAGCTAAATGAGTCGCTATCATTTTTTTCTTGTGATTTTTTAACAACTACAACGCTAAATGAGTCACTATCATTTTTTTTCTTGTGATTTTTTAATCTAATAGCAATTGGGAAAACGTGGAATTCTTTTGATTATGTCAGTTTTCGATTACATTCGCGTAAACGTAGTCTATACGTGTATCTTACGCTAGTTATGAGTGTAACACCAAAATCATTATGTTTCAATGTATAACGAAAATCGTTGTATTTTATGAGATGCCATGTATTTGTTTAAGTTGTGCATAGAGTTGGTGCATGTTTGGAATTCAAATGGATCAAAGAAGCTAACAAGACAATGTTTTGGGGAGGAAACAGACCGCGCGATCGTGCAGTTATGGAGAAAAAGTTGCATGACCGGGCAAAAATTAAAAAAATCAAGTGTGCAAGGCCGCACAACTGTGCGCGAAAGCCGCACCACCATGCGGGAAGTCGGCAGATTTTCGATGTGCGCTATTTTCATATTTTGGTCATAACTATCTTATTTGAAGTTATATTGAGATAATTCAAGTGGCCACTGAAAGATAAGATAAAGAATATAATTCATGTATAAATGCTCCAAGGTCCAATTTTGTTTAAATCGGGACATACTGACTGTGCAACTGTTCATCAAATTTCTAGCCGAAATTTTCATTTCCTATTTTAAGTCGTCGTGATGAATAATTTAGATTAGTGTTGAAATCTCCTTACACAATATCATATAGGGTACGCCAAAAGGGGGTAAAAACATTATCTAATCCCTTGGGAGAAGTCTAGAAACATCAAGATTGAAGACCTGGAATAAATTCTACTGTTTTAATTTATTCTCTTATTTTCTTGAGTATAATTTTGGATGTTGAATATTTATTACTCTTTCCGTCCGTCAAAATTTGCCTCAGTTAAGATGGCACGAGTTTTAAGAAAAACTGATATAAATTGATTTTAGTGAGAAAAGGTCGCACTTTCGAGAAGAAAAAAAGAGAGAAACTTTCATTTTGTAAATGGGTCACGTTTTTAGTGGACGAGGGAGTATTATGTTCTTGCAGGCATGATTTGTGGCTAAACCTCTTAAATTTTATATAGGGTTTCTTAGTACTTTCCTTATGTTCATGGATTTCAATTAATATAATTAATCATTCTCTTTATTTGTCCTTTAATTTGTTGGTTTAGTTATTACGTATGAATATGTGGCCAATATTTATACACATTTTGACTAATTTGCAATCGAATCCAATATACTTAATCATATATTAAATCAAATCAAAGACATAAATTTAAATTAGCTTCAAAAGAGTAATAGAAGTTTGTGAAAAAACTTAAATCCTAGGTGCTTATTAGAATTGATTTCCAATACTTAGATCAAAAAGATTAAGTTTGAGAACTAATTCATGTTTTAGCTTGTTCTAAAAGAAATATTATAATACTTTTATGATTTATCATATAAATAGTGAGGTTGAAATTTAAATAGGGTCTACTTGGCTGATTTGAACATTAATTGAAGGACAGTTTATCCTAGAATCTCATCTTCGGGTAAATGGCAGATTACTTCCGCACTTGTGTTTTACAAAAGGGGCCATTTATCCCCATATGTAAGTTAAACAGTCATATTACTCCCTTGTGTGTTTATAAAATAGGTCGACCCCCCTTGTGTAAATTAAATAGGCGTATCACCTCATTTGTTTTAAAAAATTACAAATTAGCCCATGTATTTTATCCCCCCGTTATGGATCACCCGCTTGTGCATAAGATGATAGAGGGGACGGGATGTAGCTTTGTAAAAGTATATAAGGTAATGTGTCTATTTAATTTACATATGAGGGACAGATTTATTAAAAACACGTAAAGATAATATAACTATTTAATTTACACAAAGAGATAAATGATCCGTTTTGTAAAATACACTGGAGTAAAATGTCAAAAAACTCTCATCTTCCAACTTGATTTTTTCCCAGATTTTACCCTCGTTTTTAATTAATATATTTATTTTGATTAGTTTTGTTCTCTCTTTTATTAATTATATAGTTCAAACCATGATTGTTTGAATAAAGCCTTATATATCACGATTACAATAGTCACAAAAACCGTCGAACAATTAATCATTGCATGTTCGTTATATAATATCTTAAGTTGTACATTTACAAATTCATGGTTGAATTTCGAGAAAATATGTACCCAATAAATATATACTCAAACAAAATATGGTAAAGACGACTATCATATATTCAATCAAGTCGAAGATGAATTAAAAATTAATACTCCGTCATGTAGATATAAGCTTTGACAATGAATTCTAATAGATAGCCAAAGCTTTATCTCATAGACTTCAATTTATTTGGATAAAGCAAATATTCATTTATGTATTGAATTCGTATTGATCTTACAATGAATTATCCACGAGCATAAAAATTGACAAATAATAATGCACAAATTAAAGCTCCGAATTGAAGAATAAATAATTAAAAAAAAACTTGTATTAATGACCAAAGCAGGTAAAAATAAAGTACCAACATGTTCTAAAACCTATGAAATTTTTAACCTTTAAAACATAACTACAATTAAAAAGAAAAAATTGTTCACGGAGAACAAAAGATAAAAAAGGGAAGAAAAGTTGGAATGATAAAAGGACCGGAGCAGAATTTTATATTTTGACGATTCTGAGGTGATTTTTTTTCGAACAGGGATTTCATTTCACCCCTCACAAATGGAGGTAATTTGAACATAACAAGTTAAATCGAACATAATGGGCAAAATCGAAACCGATTTGCCAAACAAAATACACAAGGTAACAAGTTAAGCCAAAAACAAGACATACACCATAATAATTGTGACAGACTACAGCATCACCATACAAGGGTGGGAGGATCACTAGAGTGAGCTTTTGGTAGACACAACCATATGAAGGTGTAGCTTGACAAAAGTACATAAAGTATATAAAACATACATAGAAGATAAAACTAAGCATCCTTATAGGAGCCAGACCTAAACCAAACAGATCTAAAGTCGAAACCCAAGGCAGCATCAAGCCATCGATGACGGACCACAACAGATCTGAGCAGAAGAGACCGGAAGCAAGTCATCTGAGCAGAACAGCGGTGGCGGCAGCGAACGGTGGCGGCTGGTGTAACACCCCCAATCCGCTCAGGGATATTACACGCCGTAGAACCTTTCTTCAAGGATCTACCAGGCTGGTAACAACATAGAACATCTCAACAATGCCTTTAAGGCTAAAATGACTCAGTAGACCGATTTGGTCTTTCAATAAAAACATACAACTCGATTACAATACTTGCCCACGCAGGGGTCGAATACAACACACTCCCGTACAACGGGGAAAGAATAGTGCAGCGGAAATAAAATACAACTAAACCAATATAACATCAAACGGGTCCTCGTGTGATTAATATCGTTCATCTTTCATCATCCTTCATGCCGACCCTGTGCTATGCTCCAAAACCTGAATCAATACAAACATCCACCCCCCGAATACTCGAGGTTAGCAAAACTCCACTGTTTTGCTAGTGCAAGTACAAGTGCAAAAATACGAGTTATACAATTCACATTCCACGCATAACAATAACCAGGAATCCTCAAAGATCCAAACGAAATGAAAGGTACTTCCCGAGGCAAGAGTTTGAGAAAAATATTCCAAAACCGAAAGATCACAAATCAATGGAAATAATTTATAAAATAGTTTAGAACGCCATCGAGAATTTTAATAGAAAAACAATTTAGGATTATCAAAACCCACTTTTCAAAACCCAAAAGACGAAAGTGGTCACCGCCCCAAAGGTTTACCTTCCGTAAAATGACCTTTACCAAACCGTTGGGATTTTAGCCCCAAATCCGTAAAATGACCTTTACAAAACCGTTGGGATTTTAGCCCCAAATCTCATCAACTCACAGTATACGAGAACGATAACAAGGTTCGTTTTCCAACATCAAAATCCACAACCCAAGGTTTAAACACCGACGACAAATACTCTAGTGCCATCCTAGCCAAGTAAGCCAAACGAACAACTTACCTCTTACACACTTAGTCGATGCATGCAATCATAAAAACCGTTCAAAAACACTCATTTCCGGAAATGCCATAATCAAATCACATTTGTAAAATGCACCACAATTAACCGCGGACCCACAGCTTCGTGGATCCCTACCGAGACCCCGTCGGATCTAACCCGCAGTGGTTAAAAGCAAGCTCGCGGTTCCACAGCTTCGTGGAGCCCTACCGAGACCCCGTCAGATCTAACCCGCAGTGAGCATACACACACACACGTTACTCATGCAATACTAATATGCTAAGAATGTAAGTTCATCAAGAATACTTACTAGAGATGGCCACTTATCCGACACCATTATCAAACTCTTCAAAACGCAACAACACAATTAACACGGAATACATGATTCCATAACTTTAAACAACAGGGGTATCACCAAAGCCCTCAACGTTCAAAATAATCAAATCATAATCAATTCCCAAAATACACCGTTCACAAAACACACATGCATTTTGAAAGAGAGCCTTTAACGAGGCCAAAACAAATCTTTTGAAAATCATTTCAAATAATCAAACAAACACACCAAGACGACCACCGATCATCATATCCACAAAACGAGAAGCGTATGAACAAGGTACTTGCCTCGAAACCATGATCGCAACAAGACGACGGATGAAATACGGTCGAACGGCCCCGAACTCCCGAACACTATCAAGAGCGCGATAACACCGCAATTACTACGAGAATAACACCTCACGAATCATCTATCACCAACGGAATTCAAAATCGGAATCATCGAGCACCTATAATCCTCCGTAAAGAACAATAACACATGGTTACGACGAGAATCAAGGCCAAAACAACGGAAATCCCAACAAACTAACGAAGGGAACTCATTCGGGCATTTAATCGAACATTAAATGTTCGAGACCCTCCAAGAACAAAAAAAATCACCCCTCGGGTCGAACGAATCAAAGATACGAGTATCCAATCCGTAGAACATGTTCAAAACAACGTTTATACAATAATTAATTGAACAAAAATGGATTGGAATAGAAATCGAAAGGAAAATCCCCAAAATCTTCAAAAACAAGGGTTCAAGCCAAAATACCTTGATTCGGACGAAGAACACGGATTAGATGATGATAATAATCATGATTCAAGCTTCCCAACTGATGTATTACTGATCTCCGATCAAAACCATCGATTTCTATTGAAGGATCGCGAAAAACAAAGAAGAAAAGTGGAAATGGCCGAGTGACCCGTGCCCAGGCCTTATATAGTCGGACACTGCCGGCAGTGTTACGTACGTAACCGGCCATGGGCTTACGTACGTAACCGGCCATGGCCGAACTCACTGTCCAATTCTACCGGCAGTGTTATGTACGTTACCGGCCAGTCCTTACGTACATAACAGGCCTTCCGGCCATAACTGCCGGACACTTACGTACGTTACTCGGCCAGGTGTGGCCTGTGTAATATCCGCAATTTTCGATTTTCGGTAAATTTCTTTTTTTTCGGCGGAAGTCCGTTTTGACGACTCGCTCATGACCATTTCGTCATTCCGTGAATGATTAATTCTGCATTTTTTGTCATCCGAGCTCGTTTCGGTGTCGTTTTGTTGAGTTCCGTCCTTTTTAGCGGTTTTTCCGCACTTGAGTTCGATTCTTGCGAATCTCGTCCGAAACTGTTGTTTCGACTTTCTCGTAAGTTCATTTAATGTTATTATTCATGTTGCAAGCTTCGGTTTGGTTATTCGATCACGTATCGTGATTTTGGGGCGTTTTGGGCCATTTTCGTAATTTCCCAAAGTTTGGGGGTAATTACTTTCCGTTGTCGAATTTCGAGCCTTCGGGTAGTCGGAATCGTGTGTTCTATTAGTGCTCGGATTCGTCTTTTCGAGTACTTCGTAACCGTATCTTCGATTCGTACTCAGGTTCGGGTTTCGGGGTCGTTCGGGCCGTCGGAGTTGGTCGGCCGAGTCATGGCGGGCATGCTCGGGCCAGCCACGGCCGAGTAACATGCGGTAGTGATCGGCGATTCGTCGTAAGGCGGTTACGTGCGTAAGGCCACTGGCCGTGCGTGCGTAACGTTAGGCATTTTCGAGCGGTGAGTTCGGCCATGGCCGATTCGTCGTAAGCCGTGGCGATTACGTCGTAACATTTGTGATCGGCTTATTTAAGGCACAGTAGCGTATTTTCACCCAGTTCTTCATTCTTTTCCTTCCGTACGCAGTGTGGGTGTGTATATCATGGAGAGATGTTGTTGGACAATCAATCCATGAAGTTTTGGAGTTCATATCATCAATGATCAATCCTATAACATCCTCGATCTAGAATCAGTCGATTTTCTAGAAATCTAGTTTTGGGGAATTTGGGTATTTTGGTTGTTTTCGTCCGATTAGTCCGATTTAACTTAGGATTATGATGGATTGATGATTATTTAGATGTATTATATCCTTTCCCTTGTTATTCCATGGTTAGATCGTATCGATTCGTTATTTGGGTCGAGTTCTTGACCGACGCCTTGAAGGTGCCGGTAAAATGCCATAGAGGGGTTTTCGGGAGTTCTACGATTATCCTTCCTCGTATGATTGTTGATTTATGGATTATATGTTGTTAGGGTCTAGTTTCTTGCGAAGAAACCTTGTTGAACCCTTCCGTTCGTTGTCATCTTCCTTTTCGTTAGCATCGGGCGTTCCGAAGCTTCCCGGTTGAGCCGTGTTCGTCGGAATACTTGCGTGCCGATTTCGAGGCAAGTACCTTGTCCATATAATTCTTGTTTTGTGGATATGATAATTGGTGATCGTCTAAATGTGTTTGTGTGGTCGTTTGAATTGAACTTTCAAAAGATTCGGTTTAGCCTTGTTAAAGGCTTGCTTTCAAAACGCGTGTGTTTTGTGAATGGTGTGGTTTGAGAATGACTATGTGAAATCTATGGATATGTTTGGTGTTGATGTTGCACTTGGTATTGCGTGTGGACATATATTATTTCATTTCGGTGCGTTGTGGTTTGACGTGGTGTTTTGCTAAGTGTTGATGCCTCTGGATGAATTATTTGGATATCTTTGTTGCATTGTGATATGTGTGTGATTGTGTGAATGTGGGCGGGGCCTACGGTGGCACATGGCATGTGATCATGTGGCCAGGATGCAACAAGCGATTGATCCAACCGTGAGAGCCTAAGGAAAACTACGGTGGCACATGGCATGTGATCATGTGGCCAGGATGCAACAAGTGATTGATCCAACCGTGAGCGCCAAAGTTAATCTACGGTGGCACATGGCATGCGATCATGTGGCCAGGATACAACAAGTGATTGATCCAACCGTGAGATGTTGTGATTTATTTAGCTAGCCAGTGCAGGAGGGTCCTTAGAGGCCTCGTGCGGGAATCTATGATATGACTCTGTTCCCAAGGCGATGCATATGTTGTGATTTGTTTCGCTAGCCAGCTCGGGAGGGTCCTTCGAGGCCTCGGGTGGGATGTCTGTGGTAGCGTCCCGGTCCTAGGCGATGCGCGTGCGTGATTATGTTTCGTTGATTTTATGTCCGTTGAGGACACGTGATGTTGGGCTCTGGCCCTGTGAATTGTTGTTGGTTTTCTATTTGCGAAAATAAAACCTTTGGGCTGTGACCCTGTTGATTTTGGAAAGAGAAGGATTTGATAATCCTAATTTGTTTTCTATTCAAACTCCCGAGGGTATTTTAAACCATTTTGCAAACCATTCTCGTTATTTGTGATCTTTCGGATTTGGAAAGTTTTACTCAAATTCTTGCCTCGGGAAGTATTCGTTTCGTGGTATTTTAATCTTTAAGGATTCACAGTTATTGTTATTCGTGGAACTTGAATTATATGGCTCGTATTTGCACTTTGTATTTGCACTAGCAAAATAGTGGAGTTTGCTAACCCCAGTATTCGGGGTGGATGTCTCTGTTTTGCATTCGGGTTTTGGAGCATAGCACGTGGTCGGCACGAAGGATGATGAAAGATGAGCGATACTAATCATACGAGGATCCGTATGATGTTATTCGTTTAGTTGCATTTTATTTCATTGCAAGATTCTTTCCCCGTTGTACGGGAGTGTGTTGTATTCGACCCCTGCGTGGGCATGTATTGTAATTGAGTTGTATGTATTTATTGAAAGGCCAAATCGGTCTACTGAGCCTTTTTAGCCTTAAAGGCATTGTCGAGTTGTTCGTTTGTTGTTACCAGCCTGGTAGATCCTTGAGGAAAGGTTCTACGGCGTGTAATATCCCTGAGCGGATTGGGGGTGTTACAGAATGGTATCGGAGCTTAGGTTGTGGAAACCTAGGCTGTCGGGTCAGTGGTGTCTATTGAGTTTTTGTCTCGTCGGATTTTATCTGACTGAGTCGTGTCGCGACGCGTCGTCTGAGTTGGTTGGTCGTGATTAGTATCGTGGGCAATCATCATCTTCGTGCGACCTGTGGATGTAAGTCTCCATTCTTTGTGTTGTGCCTCGTGTGACACGAGCTATATTTATGATTATGAGTTAATTGACGGAATCCTCTTATGGATTTTGATTTCGTGATATGTGATTATTTGACTCCCATTTTTCGTTCATATGAGGAGTAGTGTTGCTGTCTTGTGCATGTTTGACTTTATTTCTTTTATCCGCTGCGTGAGTTCTTTTGTAATGGCTTCCGGTATTTTACCGACTGAGTTTTATTTCGAAAACCGATTCCTTAACCGAGTTTTTGGCATTATGGCCTTTATCATTTTGGCGAAATTCTTATGACGGAATTTAGTATTTTGTAAATGGATTTTGTGAGTTTTTGAAATATTACCGTCATCGGCCTTTTTGGTAGTTTATAAAAGGTTTTTAGCCTGGTGGGTTCCGCAGGACCCACGGCGCTATATTGTTCCTTGTAATTACCTCAAATTTTTGGGCATTCTAGCCCATTGAATTATTTTTGAAAACCTTGAGTATCTTAGAAAATTAAAATTCGAGACGTACTTTTAAAACGAATTATTTTCTTGTGGTGTTTTCAAGGTGTTTTCTAATGCCGCAATACATTTCAAAAAATTTCCGGTTGAGGACCAAAAATATTTTGAGATATTTTCAAATGCAGTTGCTTAGACCCAAGGGTCGAATATTTTTGAAAGTTTTTCACTAAAAGAAAGGTGTCCTCATTTTTGTTCAAACGCAAGATGACTTTCAAAGTCTCGATAATGGTGTTTGTACTACTTTTTGTAAAATGATACTCAGATCAACTGTTGTTTCCAAACTGTTTTCAAAAGGTGGTTTTTGTTTTTTAAACCTATCATTCCTGTTTGCGGACCGGAAATGCGTGTATGGTTTTCGAACTTTCGTTACGGTGTTAACCCCGAATTGTGATCGAATTGGTGGCATGAACGTCGAGGCGTTGCCACGCATTTGTTGTACTAGCCCTCTGTGAGAGGTGTGAACTGGTATTTACTGTTTGTCGCCTCGTGGTGATTTGCGTGTTGTCGCACGGGTGTGAGCTGTTGAAGCTTGAGTTTGTACGTTTGTGTACATGTGTGATTGTTTCATGATGGTTGTAATTATGTGCTGGTTATCATTCGGGCCGTTGAGGTCGCCGAACGATACCGTCGTTGCTGTAGTGTCTATGTGTGTATTACTTTACGATGGTAATCGTTGTATATGGTATGTGTTATGATTCTTTGTTGTGCTGAGTTGGCATCTCCACTATGTTGTTTTGCAACGTTATGCCCCATTGTATCTAGCATTTGTATTTTCGGTATGCCGAGCCAAGGCGTTTCAATCGTGATGTGCCGGGGCATGCACGTGTAAATTTGTCCTTCTCGTCGGTAACACATTTCAAGTGTGGACTCGAGGGACACCGAATTCAGTTTTGCGAATTGGCTACCGAGACTTTCGGAGTTCGCGCTTCAGCACAAGTATCAGAATCGGCTTTGAGAGGCCTTCGAAGGACGTTTCTGTCGGTTGCTTGTTGTGTCGTCACCTTGATTTCGCTATTGTGAGTTGCGGGGGCGACCTTCTTTTATAAGAGGTCGAATGTAGTACCCGTGTTGTTTTTAGACTCCTGCATTTTCTCTTTCTCGATTCTATCGACTCGCCCGTGTTCGTTAATACTTACTGAACTTGTTCTGTATTTCGGTTTCATTGATCGGACGAGGTGTGATCTTGTTTTGGGTCAATCTGGTTATCGCTGTAACTTTCCGAGTTCGGTTCGATTCTTGTGAACCTTGTTCGGAAGTAACATCTTTTGGTTCTACTAGTTCTTTTATTCAAGTGGTGGATCTTGAACTTTTGTATTTTCGACTGGTCGACTCGTTTATGTTCGTTGACATTTCTGAGCTTGTCCTGCCCCATGCTTTTGTTGATCGAACGAGTGTGGTATTATTTCGGAATAACTCGTTTGTCGTTGTGACTTTTCTATTGCTATTCCCTTTCCTGTGGATCTTATATGAATGCACATCCTGTTGTTTTCACCGGATCATATATTGTCTCGAGTCGAGATGTGAACCTTGGGGTTGTTGTTTGAATTTTATTATCCTTCGTATTTCGGACATGATTGTTCGATTTTTGTTGTCTCGATCATTTGTTTGTTCGGTTTTGTTCTCGTTTCGTGATTGTTGAGCGTTCAGGCTCCTTCCTAATTCCCTTAAGTTCGGGAAATTAGTCTCATTTTCGATCTTCCAACCCTTGAGCGGTGGAATTCCGTATTTGTTCAGCGATTGGCTCGCGTTTTGATTGATGTACCGTTGGGTTGGTCAATCGTATTGATTTTCGTTCGTTGTGTTTTGTGATTGTTCGGATAATTGACTTGATTGTATTATCCATTTGATGACACTTGTCACTTGTTGGTTCTATTATATCCCTAACGGCGACGTTGTGTTGGTCTTCGTGGAGCGTGTTTTCACACCGTATATTCCGTTGCGTTGTTTGTAACGTTTCGCCGTTTGGCATTAGTTACGCGTTTCTTGCGTATCTCATTGAGTTTTCCTGGCGGGATATTGCTTCTCCCTACTTGTTTTAAGTTTCGGGACGAAACTTCTTTTAAGGAGGGTAGAATGTAATATCCGCAATTTTCGATTTTCGGTAAATTTCTTTTTTTTCGGCGGAAGTCCGTTTTGACGACTCGCTCATGACCGTTTCGTCATTCCGTGAATGATTAATTCTGCATTTTTTGTCATCCGAGCTCGTTTCGGTGTCGTTTTGTTGAGTTCCGTGCTTTTTAGCGGTTTTTCCGCACTTGAGTTCGATTCTTGCGAATCTCGTCCGAAACTGTTGTTTCGACTTTCTCGTAAGTTCATTTAATGTTATTATTCATGTTGCAAGCTTCGGTTTGATTATTCGATCACGTATCGTGATTTTGGGGCGTTTTGGGCCATTTTCGTAATTTCCCAAAGTTTGGGGTAATTACTTTGTCGAATTTCGAGCCTTCGGGTAGTCGGAATCGTGTGTTCTATTAGTGCTCGGATTCGTCTTTTCGAGTACTTCGTAACCGTATCTTCGATTCATACTCAGGTTCGGGTTTCGGGGTCGTTCGGGCCGTCGGAGTTGGTCCCGGCCGAGTCATGGCCGGGCATGCTCGGGCCAGGCCAGCCCTGGCCGAGTAACGTGCGGTATGTAACACCCCAAACTAGGCGGATATTACAGTGCCGTGAATCCCCGACTGGGACCCACCAGGCAAATGAAAATGATGAATTAAATAATATAATTGTAGTACCGAACCACATTATATTACCAAACACTCCGATGAGGAGTTTAAGTACAACACACCAGGACAATACCGAATACTAGTGTATTTTATATGAAGATAAAATACACCACCCTGAATAAATAAACATTACAAACGGAATTTGCAATGAAAATACAAATGACGAAATAATCGAAATGACCGAAAATGGTGAACAAACGGAATGACTGGGCCCCCTACTAGTATCACTTGGGACTCGCCGCCGTCAACATGCTCTTCCGTGCCTTTGCCTTGCCGTGACACGAAAACAAAATCCCCAACGGGTGATACGAACAACAATCCTCAAGGGTTGAAAATACACAAACATGATTTAACGAAGTTATGAAATATCCTTAGTTATGAATTACGCCAAGAGGAGCATCATAGTACGCCCGTAGTGTTACGTGCAAGTGTACAAGACGGATGACCGGACACACCGTCCTTGTACCTAATTAGTCTCACGGAGGTAATCGTTACCGTGTGCACACCCAATGTATCACTCCCAATACATGGCCATCACGTGCCCGACTAAAAATTCCACACATCCGCACCCGCCACGCAATATGAACCCGAAGGTCATATGAACAAGAATGACCATAATGAATATCAATGAATAATAATAATCCGACAAAGTCAAGAATGACTCACCGATACGAAAGTGATAATGAAGTGATTGATAGTTTTCAATGAAATGATTGGAACCGCCGTTCCTCGCTAATGAAATGATTATCCGACAATTACAAGTCTCAAAATGATTAATACAATGATGAATGAGTTATGATTATGAATGATCAACAACAAAAGGAATGAATATCCTTTTAACCGAGTAAGAATCAACTTACTCAATACCGATGAAGAATGTCCGTCCACGAACAACGTCCTAAGTGAAATACCGGTCGCTCGAACAACCTTGAATAACAATAATTACCAACAACCGTTCAATACACGCAAATCAAAAACGATCATAATCGACTCAAACGTCGACACAACGATATCCGAGCTCGAATGAATCGAAACCAACTCCAAGATGAGTATTTCAAACCATCAAAACACTTTCAAGGATATCAATAATCCATTAGGAATCCATAACTCATGATTACAACAACATCAATCGGAAAATCCCCAATTAACCGAAGTCAACTCCAAGGGTTCTTGAAATAATTCCGAAAATAACCATTAAACCCGTAGGAATATGTTTATACAAGTTAGATAATCCATAACTAACATATTCCAATGATAATCCAAGCTTACACGAAGAAATCGGAAGGAAAACCCCAAAAATCCGAAATTCTAGATCCAAGAGATTAATACCTTAGATTCGATGTGATGAAGATGATGAAATGATGATCAATCCGAAAGATGAGCTTGAAGATGATGATTGATGATTACACCTCGAAGAATCCTCTCCGAATCGCCGAAATCGCCCAAAACTACCGAAGGAATGAAATGAGATGAAAAATGACGAACTCGACTAAACTGTCCAATTTATACTCGGTCAGTTAGCGTGCGCTAGCCTTGTGCATAGCGTGCGCTAACGTGTAATTTGGGTAGTCCGGTACCTTGTCCGAACACGGTAGCGCGCTACGTACCTATTTGTAGCGTGCGCTACGACCATACTACTAGCGTGCGCTAAGATCCATTATTAGCGTGCGCTAACGAAATATTGATGCCCGATCTTCGAGTCCAAAGCTGTCGCCCTCGATCGACCTCGATAGCGTGCGCTACAACCATAGTTTAGCGTGCGCTAATATATCGGTTGCGTACGCTAACAACAACACATAGCGTGCGCTATGAAATAATCCAGTGCAGTCCAGTAGCCACTGGACTCAACCTGATCTGTCCCTAGCGCGCGCTACTCCACACATATAACGTGCGCTACTACAACCCGTTAGCGCGCGCTACTTACCACTCGTAGCGTGCGCTACAAATAATCTCACTGCAGCCCGGTACCTTGGATCGCAACAGACAACCTTAGCGTGCGCTAAAGCTGAGTGGTAGCGTGCGCTACCTATACCCAATTAGCGTACGCTGAGAGGATTATGTAGTGTGCGCTACTCCTCACGCACAGCTCGCAACGAAATGACAATGATGATAAACGCGGCACGAAACTCCAATCCGATTAGTGATGAATGACGATTGATATACGATACAATTACTCTGAATGATGAATACCATGACCGAATCGAGTGACAATTGATTAATAATGAGTGAAAATTAATGAGTATCAATTCTTGAATGATAAATACCGAATGATAATTATGAATTACAACCGGTATTACATACACCCCCCCTTAAAAGAGTTTCGTCCTCGAAACTAAGGGTAAACAACTCGGGACATGAACTATCCATCACGATCTGCAAACAATAATGTCCAAATAGTTCTCGGGACCAAATCAATCGCACGCCCAAGTCCCCAAGTCTTGACGTCTCGGATCACAATGAACGATTTCCCAAAAATATCACGAAGTCTCGGTATGACACCAAAAGGAATGCATCAAACGATCTCAAAATCTCAAGATTCTCAAATACGATCATAATAAGATAGATCAACAATAAATGATCCACAACCATGACACATTAATACGGATTGAGTTATATAGTCATCTGAAAGACAAGGCTATATATCAAATGTACCCAACATCGATATCCTCCATACCATCGATCTCCTCGATCCCAACGATTCGACGAAGACCCAAACCTGAACTCACCGCTTAATATGACCCCGAAAGGTTACCAAAACAAGAGTGACTAAGATGAATGATAAATGATTAGATATCCGACAAGGATCAAGAATAAATCGCCGAGGTGAACTAATAACGAAATGAGTGATAACTCCAATGAAATTATTGGAACCATTGTTCCCCGTGAGGTGAATGATTGGTTGATAAATATAAGTCTTAACGTGATTGATATATGATGAATGACCTATGCGAACAATTGAACGACGATGAAATGAATGATTATCCTATTACTGAGCAAGAATTAACTTGCTCAACACCGGTGATGAATGTCCCGATGTATCACTGTTTAAGCAAACAACAGTCGAACTCGTTGTCTGAGATGAAGATGCTCTCCCAGCATGAATACGACTAGAAACGATCTCTTGGACGTCGGAGTCCGATGTCCCTCGGAACTCCTTCCATACCGAGGCAGGAAAGTCACGTGATAATTACAGATCTCGTATGA
The DNA here is from genome assembly GCA_033398695.1 of Orobanche coerulescens. NCBI lineage: Eukaryota > Viridiplantae > Streptophyta > Magnoliopsida > Lamiales > Orobanchaceae > Orobanche > Orobanche coerulescens. The sequence goes on along the minus strand of CM065810.1, from coordinate 154,114,759 downwards.
AGATTGCACTATGATTACGAGATGAAATGATAACAATGAGCATACATGCTCTAACAAAATGGATGCATTAATAATGCAATAAAACGATCATCGACATGACGCCGTAATATGAGAAGATCGCCTGAAAAGTCAAGTGAGGTGACAAGCCTATCTGATGAAATTCCTGAAATGATTACCTTGAACAAGTTCACAAGATTGAAAAATTTGATTCACAAGATCAACAACTGAACCGTGAGATGGACTGGATGGTTAATAAATTAATCGAACAATGAGATTGACTCCGTGATGAATGAATTAATTGAACAATGAGATTAACTGAGTGATGAATGAATTGACTGAACAATGAGATTGACTGAGTGATGAATGAATTGACTGAACAATGAGATTGACTGAGTGATGAATGAATTGACTGAACAATGAGATTGACTGAGTGATGAATGAATTGACTGAACAATGAGATTGACTGAGTGATGAATGAATTAATTGAACAATGAGATTAACTGAGTGATGAATGAATTGACTGAACAATGAGATTGAGTGAGTGATGAATGAATTGACTGAACAATTTTTAGAAAATCCTTCCACAAACCGCCGATAATAGCCGGCTAATCCGAGAAAGCTTCGGATTTGCTTAACATTCTTCGGAGGTGACCAATCTTGGATAGCCTTCGTCTTCTGAGGATCAACACGCACTCCATCTGATGAAATTACAGGTCCGAGAAAAGTCACTTCGGACATCCAGCACTCACCTTTGGAAAACTTCCCATAAAGTTGCTCTCGTCTTAACACGTCGGTAACCTGATGAAAATGAACCTCGTGTTCCTCCCGGTCACGAGAATAATCAAAATGTCATCGATGAAGACAACAACAAAACTGATCCAAAAGTCGATGAAAACCTGATTCATTAACTCCATGAATACCGCAGGTGCAATAATCAACCCAACCGGCATAACCGCAAACTCATAGCGACCATAGCGTGTTCGAAAAGCCGTCCTCGTGATATCCGACTCTCGAATCCGAGATCGATGATATCCGGATCTTAAGTCGATCTTGGAAAATACTGAAGCTCCCTGAAGTTGATCCAAAAGATCGTCGATACGGGATAGAGGATACTAATCTTGATCCTCACCCTGTTCAACTCCTGATAATAATACACACACGAACGAACCATACCTCTCCTTGACAGATAACACTGGTGCTCCCCACGGGAACACACTCGGTCGGAGATAACCTTTCTCGAACTAATCCTCAAGTTGAATCTTCAACTCCTGCATTTGGTCGGGGCCATCCGATACGGTGTCTTCGATAATGGGGACGTACCGGCTCCAACTCACTCCTGAATTCCACTACTCTATGAGAAAGCAACCAGATAACTCGTCTGGAATACATCGTCAAACGATGACAATGATACCACGAATGATTGAACATTTCGATTGCCCGAGAATGGTCAATCGATAAAAAGTGATACAATGAATGATTGAATAGCTCGATTGCCTTAGAAAGGTCAATCGATGAAAACGATACAATGAATGATGAAATAGCTCGATTGCCTTAGAAAGGCCAATCGATGAAAATGATACAATGAATGACTGAACAACTTGCTTGCGGAATTTCTCTGCTTCCATCATAATAGTAATCCTTCTGGGACAACGGGGATTACCTCCCTGAAGTACACATTCGACGACCAACGACGAAAATGATAGTGACCATGCGCTTACGAACATTGAGAACGGCATCATGACAATCCATCTAATTAACACTCAATATTACATCGTCCTTAGATAAATTCACCACGATTAGGTCCACGACCAATCGGTCATTAAGCTTACCTTGGTATGATTTCCAAAATCTTCTATCGTCGTACACCGATGGTATGAGGTCCACAAGCAATAGGACTATCCAAATTAAGTTTATTCAATCATGACTTGAAAATGAATGAATGCGGTGCACCAAGATCAAAAGGTACACACGGGTTGAAATAAAATTACGAGTATACCCGAGATCGTTGGGCCACCGGATCGCCGATCCTCTTCATCACATGAATCCGGGACTCCGGCCCCGAACCGACGCTCCTGTCGATAAATACGAGCTCCCACTCTATTTGCTTCCATTGTCTTAAACGACGCGTTGACAAAGCACCGATTCAACGCTGGTTGCTTGGGGCCCGAGATGCCACCGGAGCCGACTTGGAGTTCTTTCGGCAAAAACGGGCCTTATGCCCAAAATTCCCACAATTATGACATGTGATAGACGGCGCCGTACACCTAGTACTGAAATGGCCCGGCGCCCCACGGTTGAAACAGATGATGGCCGAACTAGCCGCTCGGGACCGAGATCCCGCAGGATTAGGTGCCATAGGAGGACGCCTTAAAGCGGTAGGACCCGCACGAGGTTTCTTGGAGGTTGACCAACCGCCTTGGACCGATTACGCCCGTTGATTTCTTGCCGAAAGATGAAGGTTGTTGTTCAAGACTTTCCTTAGTAGCCATCTCATACGGAGAGTTCTCTCGATTAATCCGGTCAGTGGCGCAATGATGATTGAGCAATCGCACATGGGTCATCATGGCCTCGCATAAAAGTGAGTGGATCAACCCGAACATCTTCTCGTCGAGCCGAGTCCAGGCACGATTTCCCGGCCAGTGATTATTTCTCGGGATTCGGTACGCACCGCTCTCCCCGTGCATCCTCGATAGCTCTCTCCATCTTGAAGTAGGAAGGTCGCATAATGATTATATTTCCCGCATGATTAGCACGTTATGATTATGTCATGAGATGATGAAAATGAGTATACATGCTCTAACTTAGTGATTATATGAATGATTTACTGAAGTTACATGATTATCTGATGAAATTCTTGAAATGATTATCTTGAATAACTTAACAAGATTGATAATATGATCATCCAGTTGACAACCGAGTAATGAAATGAATTGAGTAATTAACGAGTTAACATGATCGTCACGATTATTAATCGAGTAATGAAATGAATTGAGTGATTGATGAGTTAATATGATCGTCCTGATTATTAACTGAGTAATGAAATGAATTGAGTGATTGATGAGTTAATATGATCGTGCCGATCATAATGAATGATGATATTTGAGGATTGTCAAATGATGAATGATGAATGAATGACTATTGCGTAAATTATACCATGGCGTTAGAAGTCTTACAGCTTCTTTCGGTCGATTGGCTCGGCATTCGCACAGTCACACGTGACGCGAAAGTCCAATGATACTAGTCCGATGACGATGATTTCAAATGAGACATGACTTGGAGGGTAGTATTCAAAACCATGCTCCGATACCAACTCTGTAACACCCCAAACTAGGCGGATATTACAGTGCCGTGAATCCCCGACCAGGACCCACCGTGCAAATGAAAATGATGAATTAAATAATATAATTGTAGTACCGAACCACATTATATTACCAAACACTCCGATGAGGAGTTTAAGTACAACACACCAGACAATACCGAATACTAGTGTATTTTATATGAAGATAAAATACACCACCTGAATAAATAAACATTACAAACGGAATTTGCAATGGAAAATACAAATGACGAAATAATCAAATGATCAAAATGATCGAACAAACGGAATGACCGGGCCCCTACTAGTATCACTTGGACTCGCCGTCAACATGCTCTTCCCGTACCTTTGCCTTGCCGTGACTGAAAACAAAATCCCAACGGGCCGCCATACGTAACAACAATCCTCAAGGGTTGAAAATACACAAACATGATTTAATCAAGTTATGAAATATCCTTAGTTATGAATTACGCTGAAGAGGAGCATCATAAGTACGCCCGTAGTGTTCGTACAAGTGTACAAGACGGATGACCGGACACACCCGTCCTTGTACCTAATTAGTCTCACGGAGGTAATCGTTACCGTGCACACCCAATGTATCACTCCCAATACATGGCCATCACGTGCCCGACTAAAAATTCCACACATCCGCACCCGGCCACGCAATATGAACCCAGAAGGTCATATGAACAAGAATGACCATAATGAATATCAATGAATAATAATAATCCGACAAAGTCAAGAATGACTCACCGATACGAAAGTGATAATGAAGTGATTGATAGTTTTCAATGAAATGATTGGAACCGCCGTTCCTCGCTAATGAAATGATTATCCGACAATTACAAGTCTCAAAATGATTAATACAATGATGAATGAGTTATGATTATGAATGATCAACAACAAAAGGAATGAATATCCTTTTAACCGAGTAAGAATCAACTTACTCAATACCGATGAAGAATGTCCGTCCACGAACAACGTCCTAAGTGAAATACCGGTCGCTCGAACAACCTTGAATAACAATAATTACCAACAACCGTTCAATACACGCAAATCAAAAATGATCATAATCGACTCAAACGTCGACACAACGATATCCGAGCTCGAATGAATCGAAACCAACTCCAAGATGAGTATTTCAAACCATCAAAACACTTTCAAGGATATCAATAATCCATTAGGAATCCATAACTCATGATTACAACAACATCAATCGGAAAATCCCCAATTAACCGAAGTCAACTCCAAGGGTTCTTGAAATAATTCCGAAAATAACCATTAAACCCGTAGGAATATGTTTATACAAGTTAGATAATCCATAACTAACATATTCCAATGATAATCCAAGCTTACACGAAGAAATCGGAAGGAAAACCCCAAAAATCCAAAATTCTAGATCCAAGAGATTAATACCTTAGATTCGATGTGATGAAGATGATGAAATGATGATCAATCCGAAAGATGAGCTTGAAGATGATGATTGATGATTACACCTCGAAGAATCCTCTCCGAATCGCTCGAAATCGCCCAAAACTACCGAAGGAATGAAATGAGATGAAAAATGACGAACTCTGACTAAACTGTCCAATTTATACTCAGTCCAGGTTAGCGTGCGCTAGCCCTTGTGCATAGCGTGCGCTAACGTGTAATTTGGGTAGTCCAGTACCCACTGTCCGAACACGGTAGCGCGCTACGTACCTATTTGTAGCGTTAGCTTCGACCATAATTCTAGCGTTCGCTAAGATCTATTATTAGCGTGCGCTAACGAAATATTGATGCCCGATCGGAGTCCGTAAAACGTACGCCCTCTGATCTGACCTCGATAGCGTGCGCTACAACCATTGTTTAGCGTGCGCTAATATATCGGTTGCGTACGCTAACAACAACACATAGCGTGCGCTATGAAATAATCCAGTGCAGTCCAGTAGCCACTGGACTCAACCTGATCTGTCCCTAGCGCGCTACTCCACACATATAGCGTGCGCTACTACAACCCGTTAGCGCGCGCTACTTACCACTCGTAGCGTGCGCTACAAATAATCTCACTGCCGGTCAGTACCTTACGGATCGGCCAGACAACCTTAGCGTGCGCTAAAGCTGAGTGGTAGCGTGTGCTACCTATACCCAATTAGCGTACGCTGAGAGGATTATGTAGCATGCGCTACTCCTCACGCACAGCTCGCAACGAAATGACAATGATGATAAACGCGGCACGAAACTCCAATCCGATTAGTGATGAATGACGATTGATATACGATACAATTACTCTGAATGATGAATACCATGACTGAATCTGAGTGACAATTGATTAATAATGAGTGAAAATTACTGAGTATCAATTACTGAATGATAAATACTGAATGATAATTACTGAATTACAACCGGGTATTACACGGTAGTGATCGGCAGTTACGTACGTAAGGCCGGTTACGTACGTAACCCGGCCGGCAGTCAGCCTATTTAAGGCCTGGTAGCGTATTTTTCACCCAGTTCTTCATTCTATTCCTTCCCGTACGCGGCTGTGGGTGTGTATATCATGGAGAGATGTTGTTGGACAATCAATCCATGAAGTTTTGGAGTTCATATCATCAATGATCAATCCTATAACATCCTCCAATCTACCGAATCAGGTCAGATTTTCTAGAAATCTAGTTTTGGGGAATTTGGGTATTTTGGTTGTTTTCGTCCGATTAGTCCGATTTAACTTAGGATTATGATGAATTGATGATTATTTAGATGTATTATATCATTTCCCTTGTTATTCCATGGTTGGATCGTATCGATTCGTTATTTGGGTCGAGTTCTTGACCGACGCCTTGAAGGTGTCCGGTAAAATGCCATAGAGGGGTTTTCGGGCATTCTACGATTATCCTTCCTCGTATGATTGTTGATTTATGGATTATATGTTGTTAGGATCGAGTTTCTTGCGAAGAAACCGTGTTGAACCCTTCCGTTCGTTGTCATCTTCCTTTTCGTTGCATCGGGCGTTCCGAAGCTTCCTGGTTGAGCCGTGTTCGTCGGAATACTTGCGTGCCGATTTCGAGGCAAGTACCTTGTCCATATAATTCTTGTTTTGTGGATATGATAATTGGTGATCGTCTAAATGTGTTTGTGTGGTCGTTTGAATTGAACTTTCAAAAGATTCGGTTTAGCCTTGTTAAAGGCTTGCTTTCAAAACGCGTGTGTTTTGTGAATGGTGTGGTTTGGGAATGACTATGTGAAATCTATGGATATGTTTGGTGTTGATGTTGCACTTGGTATTGCGTGTGGACATATATTATTTCATTTCGGTGCGTTGTGGTTTGACGTGGTGTTTGGCTAAGTGTTGATGCCTCTGGATGAATTATTTGGATATCTTTGTTGCATTGTGATATGTGTGTGATTGTGTGAATGTGGGCGGGGCCTACGGTGGCACATGGCATGTGATCATGTGGTCAGGATGCAACAAGCGATTGATCCAACCGTGAGAGCCTAAGGAAAACTACGGTGGCACATGGCATGTGATCATGTGGCTAGGATGCAACAAGTGATTGATCCAACCGTGAGCGCCAAAGTTAATCTATGGTGGCACATGGCATGCGATCATGTGGCCAGGATGCAACAAGTGATTGATCCAACCGTGAGATGTTGTGATTTATTTAGCTAGCCAGTGCGGGAGGGTCCTTAGAGGCCTCGTGCGGGAATCTATGATATGACTCTGTTCCCAAGGCGATGCATATGTTGTGATTTGTTTCGCTAGCCAGCTCGGGAGGGTCCTTCGAGGCCTCGGGTGGGATGTCTGTGGTAGCGTCCCGGTCCTAGGCGATGCGCGTGCGTGATTATGTTTCGTTGATTTTATGTCCGTTGAGGACACGTGATGTTGGGCTCTGGCCCTGTGAATTGTTGTTGGTTTTCTATTTGCGAAAATAAAACCTTTGTCATGACCGTTGATTTTGGAAAGAGAAGGATTTGATAATCCTAATTTGTTTTCTATTAAAACTCCCGAGGGTATTTTAAACCATTTTGCAAACCATTCTCGTTATTTGTGATCTTTCGGATTTGGAAAGTTTTACTCAAATTCTTGCCTCGGGAAGTATTCGTTTCGTGGTATTTTAATCTTTAAGGATTCCTGGTTATTGTTATTCGTGGAACTTGAATTATATGGCTCGTATTTGCACTTTGTATTTGCACTAGCAAAACAGTGGAGTTTTGCTAACCCCCGAGTATTCGGGGGGTGGATGTCTGTTTTTGCATTCAGGTTTTGGAGCATAGCACAGGGTCGGCACGAAGGATGATGAAAGATGAACGATACTAATCACACGAGGATCCGTATGATGTTATTCGTTTAGTTGCATTTTATTTCCGTTGCAGTATTCTTTCCCCGTTGTACGGAAGTGTGTTGTATTCGACCCCTGCGTGGGCATGTATTGTAATTGAGTTGTATGTATTTATTGAAAGGCCAAATTGGTCTACTGAGCCTTTTTAGCCTTAAAGGCATTGTCGAGTTGTTCGTTTGTTGTTACCAGCCTGGTAGATCCTTGAGAAAAGGTTCTACGGCGTGTAATATCCCTGAGCGGATTGGGGGTGTTACAGCCTGGCCCCAAGATGCCCGACCATGACTTAGCCGTGGCCAACTCCGACGACCCGAACGACCCCGAAACCCGAACCTGTATACGAATCGAATATATAGTTATGAAGTACTCGCAAAGATGAATTCGAGCACTAACATAACACACGATTCCGACCACCTGAAGGCTCAAAATTCAACAACGGAAAGTAATTACCCCAAACTTTCGGAAATTACGAAAATAGCCCACAACGCCCGAAAATCACGATACGTGATCGAATAACCAAACCGAAGTTCACAACACGTCTAACAAATTTAAACGGACTTACGGGAAACTCAAAACATTAGTTTTGAACGAGATTCGCAAGAATCGAACTCAAGTGCGGAAAAGTCGCCAAAAAGCACGGAACTCAACAAAACGACACCGAAACGAACTCGGATGACAAAAAGTGCAGAATTAATCGTTCTCGAAATGACGAAACGGTCTTGAGCGAGTCGTCATAACGGACTTCTACCAAAAAAAAGAAATTACCGGAAATCAAAATTACGGGTATTACAGCTGGGAGATGACAGATCTGTGGGTAAGGACTTTTATTGAAGAAAGGTGAAAGTACAAAACGGATGTCCGGGCGGCCGGCAAAAACCGACCGCCGGATTTATTTTAGTTGGGGTAGGTTGGAGCGCTGGATATTATAGAGAGAAGGTGGAGAGATTTGTTTTAGAGAGAAAAACTCGGTACTGGACAATTATCTTAGTGAGAGACGTTGCACATTGCAAATTGCAAATTGCGAAATATATTCTGAGGTGATTTAACAGCCCCGATTTAGCTGTTATAAAAGGCAAGACCTGCCGTGGGGTAGGCCATAAGTGTGTCCGGTCCAGGGCCCAACTCAAATAGGGATCCTAATTTTTTTTATCTTAATATATAGCCCAAAACTCAGAAAAAAAAAGTCTGCTCATTTCGGATTAACTTGTATGCCTGCATACAAAAAGAAACAATAACATTGAAACAACGCGTGCCTTGCTCGAATTGCGATTTGCGATTGGTGAAAGGAAATTTTCCAAAACTTAAGTTGATTGAAACCTACTTGAGGTCATCAATATCATAAGAGATATTGAATGGTTTGGTCACTTTGTCAATCGAGAAGGATATGTTGGGAAAATTGATGATGTGATTATAAGTGATTTTGCATGACAAAATGCTCGAAGAAACCGCTTCTTAGAACTTTAGGATTGTTTGTTATATTTCCACTTGAATCTGGTTTTATATTCCTCCAAGTTTTTGTACTCTTCATTATTTCTTTCAATGAATTGGGATAGAGTACTCTTTCCTTGATTGTGTTTTTCCTACAGAAGATTTTGCGCCATAAGATTTTAATGAGGCTCATTGCATGTTACCCTGTTTTGCTTAAAAAAATTGGACGAATATATGTTAAGTAGGGACCTATTTATAGACTTTGCCTAGGGTCAATGAAATGTCAGGACCGGACCTGATAAAAGGACCCCAGAGCCATATTGCAGGATTATCAACTCTAAGGAGACTCAAGGAGGCTAGAAAACACAATGAAGAGGGATAGCTAGAAAACACAATGAAGAGGGAATCAAAGGCATCGAATGAGATCAAGTACAAGGATTAAATCAAGATCGAGATATCCTTTAACTGAGTTCTTTTTACCCTTTTTTAATCTTGTAATTCATCGAATGAGATCAAGTAGAAGGATTGAACGTGTTGAAATTCATTATTGGTTATTGTTTTACCATGTATGGCTATATTTGTTAGATTTCGAGAGATGAGAGTACATTGTTTGCGGTGGATTTTTAGATTAACTACTTAAATTATTATCTACTTTAATTAATTGGTTTTAATTCATTTTTAATAGTTGATCAATATTTTCACATGCTTAACATTATTGTTCACGGGTAGAGGGATGGGTGCAATACCAGGTCTCAATTAATTGACACAATTGATTATGAGATCGAGAGCTCGGTGATCAATTGTAATGATTTTTACACTACAAAAAGACTGGTTTTACCAACGAAAAATTACCAACGACCGCTCTGTCGTTGGTAAATACCTAGAATGCCGACAGATTACCGCCGACATCTACTATAAGAATAAACGTCAATGACTTCGGATAATATCTGAAGTAAAAACGTTATAATTACCGAAGTCTATGTTCGTGTAGTAAAAGGTATACTTTAGACTTCGCTTTTTATGCGAAGTCTAATATCCTAATAACCGAAGTCTATCTCGGTTTTTTTTTCTAATTATGATCCGAATGTGGAGGTAAGTGAAGTAAAAGAATGCCTTTAACTTTGGTTATTTTATAATTGGCGTAGTAAATAAAGAACTTTTTACTTCAATTATTGTATAATATATATTAGTATTTTCTGCAGTAATATATATTAATATTCACATTTCAATTTAAAATTCATTGCCAAAATCTACATTCAACTATAGCTAACCATCAACCACAAGAGCTCAATAATATAAGCACCAACAATTTTATATCATCCCATCTTAAAAAAATAACATGCGTTTCAACCAATTCAAAACATATTAGCATAATGTGTCGTAACACACATACTACAACATTATCAAACAGTCAAAAATAACTTCTACAAAGTGTGATGAACCATAGAAATATTATGATCGACACAATCCAAAATTTCTACAGCATGTTGATCGATTATGGCTTGCATTTCTGCATCCCAGAATTCGTACGATCACCTTCTCGTCTGTTCAAAACTAACACACATCCAAAACTAATCTCGTCGTGAGGAGAATATTAAATTACACACATCGTTTGATGCTCCAAATTTTTTCTCACGAAAAATAGAATGCAGAATGCTGGCGCTCAAGTGTGTCCTTTCCATCACTAAGATGCCACTGCTGTCCCTATCAAGCCTGTGCACCTATCAACAGGCAAAATCCCAGTCATTAGTAACTCCCATGCAACAACTCACAGGAATCAAATAAATTTTCAAACATTATCATGAAACCAATCGTGCATGGGAAGTCTAATCAGCAAAATCCAATTATGGAAAACTAAATGCCACCAGATAATGTGCAAGAAGTTAATAAAGCTAAAACCTTGAGGAAATGCAATCCATATAAGAACTATGCTGCAACACATTAACTATTGTACCTCATAACACAAAGGATCAGCTCTGATTGCAGCTTCGTACCTTCATGTGTCACGGAAAAAGGTTGAACATAAGAGCTATTTCTATATTACTCATTAAGCCAAATCTAATCTACCCTGGATTGTTGCAACAATGAAAGAATACTGCATTTTGAACACTGACAATAACAGATGGAGCTAACTAAACAAGGCAAGAGAAGAGCAATAGATGGGGGAAAGAGCCACACCGAAATAGAGGAGAAGAGAGAACCAAGTAGTATTGACTGAACAGTTTCAATCACTCCCAAGGCAATAACCTCTTCGTCCATCTCATTTATTACTGTCGTGAACCAAGGTAAAATTTGCCGTTTAAATATGTCAATAATACAAAACTGTACGCCAACGTTGGAAGAGCCTGGGATATCTTCTTCCTGCTCATATGCATATGCTTCCTTCAGTAGGTAAAGAAAGTGTAAAATTTGATCCGTGTTTATATGGTTAGTGTTTATACAAGATGAAACAATGAGACCGCAACATCTTTAACCGATCTTGCCAACCACGAATTCACACGAGAAGATGAGCACTTCATTATAGCAACAAGTACTGAGCATGACAAGGTGAAGGCCTGCGAGGCATGCCGATCTTGCCATCAATATGTTTCTTGAACATTCCCGCCAATATGCTACCAATTTCTTCACCACTACAGTGGATACTATTCCAGGAGTATTTATCACACGCTTTAAAATGAGCTTGATGGCGACATTGCACAGGTTGGAAAGGAATGTCAGCTACATAACGCAGGATGGGAACCAAAGTTGAGAATCCAATCGCAAGTCTTTGTTTGAAGGCGTGCTCAACATTTGATAAGAGATCAAGAACCCGAATTGAGGAGTTGATAATTGGATCTTGGCTTCCTAAACAATCAGCAGAATCAGAACAGGTGAAACGGAAGAAAGATTATCAAACTGCAAAATATTAGCAATGACTCAACACATTTCCATGCAATCATCTTTTCACATAAAACAGAAAACCAAGGAAAGAAAAATAAAATGTATGAGAAGTTAGCATCAGTTTTTCATTGATAATATAAGCACATTGCAAAACTTTGTGAAATATGCAGCACATTATGTTTTATGTTACCTGATAACCTCAGTATTTCAAATATGTAATCTTCTATATTCTCTTCTAAAAATACTTGGCATTCTTTCCCTGAGACATCTTCCGATGAAAGATACCTAAAGACTAAATCCAATGTAGCAATATGAAGTTGGCTATCTGAAGAAAGCAGGGGGCCTTTGACTGCCTCAGCAAACAAGACTTCTAGAGGCAGCCCATCAATCCCACGCTCTGTTATTTGCATGAAGTTGTCAGCTTCAAAGGAATCCGTGCTCCCTACATAATTTGAACGTGCATTCTGGAAGTATCCCCTTTGAACCAACACCGTCAAAAATCTTTGAGTAGTTAAGTAGTTATGATACCAAACTAACATGTATATATTATCATGTAACCCCTATTAAGCTATCATATGCTGCATGTCAAACTAGTATCAACACAGACGGCTCAAATAATAACGAACAGAAAATTATAACATGTGTAATAATCACACTCTGTGATGTGGTGTAGAGTTCCAGCCTTCAAACTTATTCATCACTAACACTGTCATTTTACATAAGTGTGATGCTTTAGTTGTTCCAGAAAACCAAAGGTCCTTTGAGTCAAGAAGAAGCTATTCCACTTTTAAGATTTTGCATGAAATCAATCAAAACAATTATAATAATTGCTTTCACTCGAAAACAGTTCAGCTACTGAACTAATAAGTTGCAAATTTGACAGCAAGGGAAAGAAAACCACCTACACAGTTAATCCGAACATCATCACTTTGACTCTTCATGAGGATGTCAAGTGATATATGCAAAATCTTGGGACAGTATTTAAGCAACACAGCAGTGCCACTGTCATCCATATATGTGTAATGGAGGAGGGATGATCTGTATAAAACAAACATAATCTCCCCTTGGATTTCATCACTATACATAAGGAAAGAAAGTATTTCAGGCCTGGGTTCGCGCAAGGTATAATAAAATAATTTCTTATACAAACCAAGCAATCATTTTAGTATTAGAAAGCAGCACTTGTTCAGAAAAAATAGAGAAAATAGATAGACGTATCCAATTAACTAAATTCTAGGAGCATAATTTATTGGACCACAAACAAAATAGAGCAATATAAAACATCAATACAACCCACATTACAGAATTAATCTAGGAAAAATCAAGCATCATATCTAATAAGAAATACTAATGGTTTACCATTAAAAATAACCGTTTGATATGTATATTGCCCCTATTCAGTGACATCTCTTTCATGGATATTAAAAGCAGCTTTACACATTTCCATTGAAAATTGGCAATCATCATAAATAGAAGTAATAAGAAATCAAGGGTAACCAAAGGCATAAAGCTGATAATTTATCCTCGAAGCAAATGAAAAAGTAACAAGTAGCAAGAATGAAGGACATACCTGCAGGATAATTATTCCTTGCCAAAAATATCCCCACGAATATGCATAATAATGAGAACAGAACAGGTAAAAGAAAAGCTGGTGCAACTCGGTTGATCATTTTTACTCCACCAAATACTATGAAACATAGGACGATTGTAACAATAATCCCATAAACTTGCAAGTCATGTAAACTTGGACTGGTAATAGGTTGTGCAATGTCTGTGCCATTGACCTTCACAAAAGTCGCTGTATCTACAACATTAAGATTAATGGAGCTTAAATTTATAAAGCTGAAATGTTGAATTTATACAAAACATATGAAAATTGCTCAGGGAAACAATTGACCAACAATTCAAACTATAGAGGACCTTAGTAGGGACTTAATCTAACCAGAAAACATAACAACATTTTCAATTTGTACTTGCCCAACATAACTTCTAAGAATCTATTCATAACCCCATATCATCCATCACAGTTCAAGATTCACTTATGGATTAAGTAAAGATTGTTTTATCCAAAACCCACTGCAAATTCTTCATCTTTCCAACAAAGGTAATATCAAATTTCATCCTTTTTCGATCCACCTAATACACACACACAATTCAGAAACCCTTTTCCAATTAAAACTCACATCAGAAACAAGAAATCACCGGAGTTTCAGTAGGGGTATCTTCAGCCTTCACACTCGCTGCCACCAAATTTGTCCGCTGACCACAAACAATTTCAATAAAACATAATTTAAAATCAAATCAGAATAACAGAAGCTAACCCTTGAGTTTGACTCAAGCTTCTTACCTATTACAGTCCCCAACCGTCGCCATCGCTTTCTTCCCCATCCAATCGGCTCGCCGCCGCCTTTTTCTTTCCCCATCCAGTCGGAACTCCACCGCGCCACCAATTCTTCCGATTAGACCTAACCACGTCGCCAGTCCCTCTTTTGCAGAAGAGCATGGTCGGTCGGAGTTTTCCCAATATCGGCTGCTCGCGAACCAGTAGGAGAGATAGGAATAGGGGACGGGGTTGGGGTGTGGTTGCGACGAAGAGAGAGAGAGAGGAGAGTTTGTTTCTTTTCTGGTTCTTCTTTTCACGGGGGAATGAAAATAAAGTAAAGACATCGAAACATTGTTTGTTTTGGTAAAAAATAAAATTTCATACTTTTTACTTTAGTAATTATTAAATTAGCGAAGTCTTTGTAATTTAAACTTTCTAACTAGCTCCTACTTTTTTGTTTGGTACCATTTACTGAAGTCTATGTGGGTTTTTTACTTCAGTAAATTGAAAAGCGAAGTTGTTACTTGTTTTTACTTTGCTAATATACATTACCGAAGTGAGACGTACCGAAGTCTTTGATGTTTATTCTACTAGTGATCAATTAACAAAATTTACTGACGGATTTAGCGACGGCACGGTGGCGGAATGTTAGAGCGAACTTTAGCATCAAATTTACCGACGATATTAGAGACGGCATAATTACCGAAAACACGGTTGTCATTAGTGAATAATTTTTCCATTTTTTTTTATATTTCAGAATTTACTGACGGCATTACAGGCCAGTTGCCGTTGGTAAATTCCGAAATAAATTTATCCCACATCAAAAAAATAACACAATATTCATCAGTTTATAAACCAACACCTCGCTGGGTTATGTAACATTGAATGAAGACAATAAATGTGAGTTGATTGGGTCATTGCGACTTGATTCAGCTCCCGTACCGAGAGTTGGTCCATATAGCCCGGACACTCCGGCCCGGTCCGGCTCGGACCAATAAGCTTTAATGCATTTCGAATTTACTGACGGCACCTTGCCGCCGGTAAATTACCAACGATCGTTGTTGTCGGTAATCCGTTGGTAAAACTATTCCAGAATTTTGACAACGAGAAATTTACTGTGGGACGGGGCGTCGTTAAGTTGTCGGTATATCAGTGACGGCGGCATTTTTCGTCGGGAATTTCTTTACCGTCGAAGTTTTTACCAATGGCGTCGTGTCGTCGGTAACGCTGTCGGTAACCGATTTTACCAACGGCATGCCATTTTTGCCGATGGCAATTGCCGTCGGTAAAAATATTTTTTTTGTAGTGTTAGTCTTTTGCACTTTTGGAGGTAGATAATTTAAAGTTGATAGAGATATCATCATATGTTATTTAATCTACGCGACTGTTACATTAGGAAGACAACTAGAATATAAAATAAAAGTTAAATCATATTATTCCTAGCAAGCAATGAAAACTTAGTGTTGGGTCTATTCCTTTATCAATCAATTTTTTCCACCTTTGAAGCTTGTTTATATTATTGTTTTGTTTAATTTAGTAATTAGTCAATTAATCTTTCATCAAACATCGATTGACTAGATAAAACTGGAATCACTATGATCTATTACTTGATGCAATAAAAATAATTACTCTATGTGGGATACAACTTTGCTTTCACTTTCTACATCTATTTCGTACTCTTGTGCGTAGCAAAATAATTAACAAACAGAGAGTAGGTTTACAGTCCTCCACATTCTCTGATGCGTTTTTTAGCCATTTCTCTTCTCAAATGTCCTGGGTTGAATTATGAATTTTCAAGCAAGGTTATTATGAAAAGGTAGACAATGTATAACTTGTGAAAACCCATAAAAAAACTTACTCTGGTGTATACATGAGATAATCCAAGACTTACACTGGAATCTTACAAAATTATGATTTTTACCCAAATTTATGTAAATGAGTAGCCAAAAGATTTTCTATGCACTAAATAAGACAGTGTCCCGTAGAATGTTTAACCCAAAATAGAAGAGGAGGAAACCATTTCAGAAACCAATTTTTTTGGAAAAACAATATACTTGACTCCATGTCAGAAACTCTGAAATGAAACAAACAGAAACCTTAAATATTCATTTCAATCGATTTCATAATACATAATAATATATTTTTTGGTACCATTTTGGTTAAAAGACTAAAGTACCTTTATTCTCCAACAAACGCACAATGCACATGCTTATTGTTGGGTATCGGGTCGTATAATGGCTAAAGACAGGATGGATAATACAAGCGGATTAAACGAATATAACAATTACAATTATATTCTACGGGATAGGGTAGGGTTAAGGATTACAAACCAACAAATGAACATATAATTATAACCAATATAATAATCCCGGAACAACGAGCTGACGGAAATAGGACCAAAACAAATCTGCAAACACAAATAGCCGATTCCAGGTTAATCAACGATAATGATAATGACCAAACGATCGGAATATGATAACTGGTATATATTATATATATGTATATATTGTTATAAAATCGTAATATTATAGAGAGAGAATTTAGAGAGAGAATAGAGAATGATTCTCAGGTATGTTTTTCATTAATAACTGACGCCATATTTATAGGAAAACTTCAGATGGTACAATCGTAATTACATAATTACATCAGGGGCATAATAGTCATTCACACTATATAAAAACAAAAGGGTAATTGAAATGTCACTTTCATAGTGTTTTTATAACACTTCCCCTTGAATGACTATTTACAAATATATTTGCTGAACTAGTTTGAAAAAAAAAACCTAATGAGAGAAAAACTTTCAAACTGTTTGTAGTGGAGCTTGTGGCAATCATATCATGTTGCATCATAATGTTGCTAGGAAATCCCTGTGGGATAAAACTTCAGCAATTAGTGATCTCATAAATTTGCCGCTTATCTTGATAGTTCTTGTATGAGTATTCTTGTACCGTCTCAGTAAAACCTCGTGGGACAAAAACTGAGTGAATCTGTCATGTATATCATTCGTTGTTGGGAGTATCCATGTGTTGTCTCATTAAAATCTTGTCGAGAAAACCCAGTGGGAAAAAACTTGATCGAAGGAAAAAGAGTACAACAACTCCTTCTATTTTCAAGCTTTGAGGAATAATCTTGATCTTTGTAGTGTTCCTCATTATGTTATGAATATGCCTCGTTAAAACCTTATTAGGAAAAACCCAATGGGAAAAATCCTAATTAAGGGAAAAGAGTACATTATTCATACTAATACGCCATTCCAGTTGCCTCGTTAAAAACCTTGCTAAGAAAACCCAATGGGACAAAATCTTAGTCAAGGGAAAAAGAGTGCAACGCGTATTTTATACAAATATGCCCCAGGCATTTCAATGATTCTCTAGGAAATAGTATGAGTATCATCTTCAGTGCAGTTTGTAATATCGAACTCATATTCTTTGCAATATATTCCAAATTTCTTTTGGAGATTCCATACTGGTTGTGATTAAGCTGCCTCGTTAAAAACCTTGCTGAAAAAACTCGGTGGGATAAAACCTTAGTCAAGGAAAAGAGTAGAGCAGGTAATTTTTGTTCACAATGCTTTATTTTGAGTGACTGTACGCACTGATAATATGTTCAAAATCTCCTTACGAGTCACTTTCAGTAAGCCCATATGTTTCATTTTATTATAAGGGCATATATTTCAATTTCGATGGATTTCAATATCCTCATTTTCACAAATCATGGATTTTAATATCCTCATTTCCAATATCCATATTTCACAATCATGGATATCCTCATATCATTTATCGATATCCTCTTTCCAATCATTGATATCCTCATTTCATTCATAGTGCTATATTGCGTCGACACTTTTACTTCCCCATGGCAATATAACTTGTCGAGATATCTCATTATCAATCACCCACTGGGATTACACATTGTGGTTATGTCTATATATACTTCTCAAAAGTATATGCCTCCTTTTATCATTTGCTTTGATTCATATTCGGGGAATTATTATGTATTTATCAAAGCAGTTGTAGTTGGTACCAAAGATTAATAATTTGTCATGCATCTTTGAACTTTCAAGTTCATATTTCAGTTGCGAGGATATAATATGATGCATTTCATATATTTCCAACTATCAATACTCCCCCTCATGCTAAGAGATTTCTTGAGCACCAAACACGTATGCCAGTATCTCAGTATTCATCTTCAGTCATGGGAGTTTATATATTATGTTCTCGATATTGGCTGGAGGACTTCAAATAGTATGCCAATTGATATCCCACTTGTATGCGCATATCTTGATCCTTTCTGGGATCTATTCAAGTTTATTTGGGATATATTACTAGTTCAATTTGATATGGAATATATGCTCAAAACCGTGAGCAAATAATCTCGTAAATTTCTTATTACGAGTCATATAAACATGTGACTATCTAGTGGATCCATAATATCTAGTAGTTCACATGTAGAGGAAGTGGGCCCATACTCCCCCTTAATATATTCCAAATTAATTAGGGATTCATTCCCAATAATAGCTAGTAGTGATATTAATCGAGAACAAATATTTGAAGACATGATGTGTCTGTATCATCATATAGATATTTTATCGGTATCACATCATATTTCGGTGCCATAATTGCACATCATTATCAACATGGAGTCGCCGCTCCCACATGTCATATTATGTTCATTATTCAAATATAGAGTCGTAGTTCATACGCTTCAGGACGCGGAGTCAAATCTCATACGTGTAATTCCAATCTATAAATAGATTATCATTGTATTCACAAAATTCACCCATACCGAGGGTCTGAATATCGTAATGGATTCAATCCTTTCGAATCTTCGTAAATATTATCCATCTCTTCCAGTGAATATCATAAAAAGAATTTATTGAGCTCGACTCGAAAGATTAAGGGTGATGAGAAATGGCATCCCAGAAGATATTCGATGGTTGATCGAAGCACAAGTTCGATTATCTGGCGAATTTTCAAATTCATTTAAGTACATGCCAGGTACAGATAAGAGTAGTTTTGCAAAGAAACGGAGAGCAAAAAGATTAGGTGGGTGCTATAAATGTGCTCGGTGGACATGTGACACACGATGCAAATCTGTGGGGTTTGTATCCAAAAATCGAGAAGATAAAATAGCATTTATCAAGGATGGATTGAGTAAGGAATCTATGGATCATGATATTCAACAGATTCTTGATGCACATCCGAGTAGATACGTTCATCGTGAACTAATGACTTTGTGGATGCAATTCAAGGATGAACGGGAACGTTATAGTCATGAAAAATTAATCTCAAAAGATCCAGTTTGTATGTCCGTTCTATCAAAGTTGGTATAAGGTAATAGTAAAAATAATGCAAGTTGATGAATATTGTTTTCAATATTTAAATTTCTCAGCTGTCGATCGGTAACGTCATTTTCATTGAAAAATATAATATCATATCTTTCGTTTTCTTTTGCAATTTTATCAAAAGTAATGATTTATCTGTCGCTCTTTTTCAATAAAAATAGTGAATTCATTTGTCGTTTAGCAAGAAATTTGTTCTTTAAATTTGGGATCCACAAATCAGAAAATGTATCTCTCATAAAAAGTATTTTGAAAGTCTAGTGTAGAAAGATGGAGTTCTCAGAATCCTCATATAGATCTCATCCATTTAAAACTATATGTATTTTAGGTGGATCCAAACTGATAGGTCATATCCAGCATATAGATATGGCATATCAATTCGTAAAAGAATTAGGAAAACACAAAATCGATATATTGTATGGTGGGAGTAATTATAGATTTTTGGGTTATCTTTTAGAGGCTGCACAAAATGGGAGAATAAGAGTAACAAGTGCCTTACACTTTCCCACATTTAGAACCAGTAGTATAGGAGGTTCAACTGGGTTGATGCTTCAAGCACAGTCTGTTCATGATAGTTTGATGTATGTGGCGAATAATAGTGATGTCTTTATTGTTCTTCCAGGTGGCTATGGCACACTCAATGAGATATTCAACATCACGTCATGGGATGAGCGGGACTTCCATACCAAACCTATAGGTTTGTTGAATATTAATAATTTCTTCAGCGATTTGCTTGCCTTTCTGGATCAAGGAGTAGATCACAAGTTTATATCTCAGTCATCATGAGATATAATAATATGTGCTGACATTGTTGCTGATCTACTTATAAAGTTTCAGGCATATATTTCAGTTAAGAATTTGGAAGTCAAAGCTCATCAGCCACAGGCTATTGGCGCCAAACGGAAAAGAAGTTTAGATCCTTTAGATCTTTCATTATAAACCCTTATGCCATGGGGTGGCCGAGTTACGGAGTTTTATACTCTCGAGACGCACCTCTTTTCTTTTTATGGGTTTCATATGTATTTTTCTTTTTCGCGTTTCATATTGTCGAGTGTTTACTGCCTTTCAGCTAGTTTCAATATTTTCACTTCGATTGTTGTGTGCTTCTTCAGCAATAATAAGACAATTTTTTGCTTTTATGCAAATACAATATTTTCACAAATATGTGATATATGTTTCCCCATGAATGTTGTTAATCAATATGATTTCAATGATCCCACCATGTGATACAATCAACATGGGATTTATTGAGCAATTATTTTCCAGTGATAGTTTTCCATATCACTTGTCAAGTGATCCCATCATGCAGTTTGCATGGGATTTTCTTTAATTAATCGGTGATAGCTTATGGTATCACTTGCTCAATTTTCTCCGTTCATGTTTAATCATGGAGATCGGATATTATATCCATCAACTGCTTCTTCTTCGAGAGCAGGATTTGAATCATTGATCAACTACTTCTTCAGAGTAGGATTTATTTCTTTCAACTGCTTCTTCAGAGCAGGATTTAGATAATCGATCAACTACTTCTCCAGAGTAGAATTTATTTCTTTCAACTGCTTATTCAGAGCAGGATTTAGATAATCGATCAACTACTTTTCCAGAGTAGGATTTATTTCTTTCAACGGCTTCTTCAGAGCAGGATTTAGATAATCGATCAACTACTTCTCCAGAGTAGGATTTATTTTTATCAACTGCTTCTTCTTCGAGAGCAGGATTTATGAACCATTCATGTGGTATAACCAACCACGATGGTGATATATAATATATAAATTGCGTACATGTAAAACCATCCGTCTTGTGATAATTGAATTCATCACATGGGAGGTATTATAATTATATAAAATAAACGCAATAAATATGTGGTTTTAAACCACCACTTTGAGATAAGTAAGAGACATAATTTAAACTGCAAAATAATTAACTGCTTCTACCAGAGCAGGATCGTCCAATCATTTCTTCAAAATAGTCATCGTCAAGGTATAAGTCGAAATATCGACTGCCGTTAATAGCAAGTGTAATGGTATGTATAAATCTTTGCGATTTCCGGAGTTGGATATTAATTCGCACATTTTAATAAATTTAATAATGACATATATGAAAAGAATTAATACACATATCAATATTAATGTCAAATTAAAACTCTCGTGAAATGGGTCACGGTGATATCAAGAAAAATTAATTCTGATATCATATGTATCTTATATTTAAGAGAAACCAGATTTATAATTTAACGAATTAGAATAATATTTTATTCTTTTAATTTTTCCTTTCTACTTCTTCTTTCTTTCTTTTTTAATTTTCGTTATTTTTTTTTTGCTTATATCTTTTTCTTTCTGCCAAACCTGTAGAAGAGAGTTGTAGGCAGATACTGATGGTAGATCCCGAATGAGAAACCGGCCTCCTCAACCGATTCGAATAACGTCTTCTGCGGGTACCCTTGCACAAGCATCTTCGTGTCGTTAGCCGTCGCCCCATATGACGTGGCGGAGTTTATGAAGAGCCTGTTCGGCTGTGTCAGAGTCGGAACGGACGAGAACCAACGGTCGCAAACCGCAAACTCCGATATCAGCTCTTTGTAAACCGGTACCGACTCCGGTCTGAATCCATTCATCACGATTCCAGACATCCCTTTCTGTATGCTCTCGGCTTGTTGAGCAAAGCCTTCCATCGTGGGAGGTAGAAGACCGCCGGCTTTCTCATCCCACGGGACACCGTAGATCTGCTCGTGCACTGCTTCGAACGAGTGGCCGGGATCGGGTTCGATATTGGTCGACTAGTGGCCGTAGTACACGCGGCTGGAGTTGGGATCGGAAGTTGATAGTGGGTTCGAGTGTTGGCCGGTTACTACGCCTTGGATTTCGGGGTCGATGGATTTCATCCATCCCAGCATGTGATCGAATGATCAGTTTTCCTGTACAAGAATCACGACTGTCTTGATGGGGTATTCTTTTGTAGTGTTTTTAGACATTTTTTTTTTTGTGTTTCATTATTTTTCTGAAGACGGAGACTTTGAGCGTGGGATGATTCCTTTTCCCCACTGAAGGTGGGTTTTGTGTTTTTAAAGAGAAGCCGCCCCATGTGATACGACTTTTTTTTTTTCAATATATTGTAGCAGTCCGCTTGTTTTTGGTGGAGAGAAGAAAACAAATGTTTGGATTTAGATCTAAAATTCTTGATTCGATTTCTGATACAGAGGATCATCTATAAGATGCAACTGTAGAGCATACTTTCGTCATATTACTCAAACGGTTAGAGTCGTGCTGATAACGTGTTATAAAATCGTAATATTATAGAGAGAGAATTTAGAGAGAGAATAGAGAATGATTCTCAAGTATGTTTTTCATTAATAACTGAAGCCTTATTTATAGGAAAACTTCAGATGGCACAATCGTAATTACATAATTACATCAGGGATATAATAGTCATTCACACTATATAAAAACAAAAGAGTAATTAAAATGTCACTTTCATGGTGTTTTTATAATATATATATATAACTAATATATATGTAATACATATAATATGTATTATTCTACTGCAGGTATATGTATATATATATATATAACAAATATATAATATATATATATAGATAAATACCGAAAAATATATATATAA
The DNA here is from genome assembly GCA_033398695.1 of Orobanche coerulescens. Lineage (NCBI taxonomy): Eukaryota > Viridiplantae > Streptophyta > Magnoliopsida > Lamiales > Orobanchaceae > Orobanche > Orobanche coerulescens. The sequence goes on along the minus strand of CM065810.1, from coordinate 154,091,537 downwards.
CAAATATATATATAATATAATAAATTGCACAATATCAATTTATCGAAGGTAAATAAAATCGAGAAAACCCTCTTAGTTTGAAAGAGATGTGTAGCTCAGATCTTCCGAAAAACCCTAGCAATTTGACACCGATACGAACGATTGTCCACAGAGGACTTGCCCGAACCACCTCCGGCCGGCCAACAGCCCGGTAGCTCCTTCACCAAACCCAGAAAACTCAGAAACCGATCCCGATATCACAAGATTTCACTCGGATTCTCAAGACACAAGTCATTTTTTCTCAGTCTCTCAAACTCTAACCCCGGCCACGATATATATACACACAAGGAGGGAATCGGATGTCACAGGATTCTATTGTGATATTCAATAACTCACGGGAGAGAGAAGAATATAAAGGGGGAGACGGGTGGAGGCGGAGTGAATGAGAGAGTGAGGGGTTAGGGTTAGGTTTATATAAGGGAGATCGGACGGTCCAGATTAGGAGTAGGTAATAAATCTGGATCGGACGGCTCTGATTCAACAGGGCTGCCAATGGGCTGGGTCGGCTCATTAAATGGTATGGGCCAGAGAAATAAAAAAGGAGGAGATATATTTCTAGGCCTGTTGGGCCAAATTATATCATTTCTCCACATTTTGCTCCAACCAGTCAAATTGCATTTTCGGGTTTCGGAGAAAACTCATCATCGCCTATCTCCGGGGTTACCTGCACATACACACAGTAAATAAGGTAAATAATTCACAAAGAAGACTAACTCACAAAGAGATCCCCTAAAAACAAAAAGTTCAAAATTTTATTGGATGGAATCAAAATTCAGTCTTTTTAAACAAGATTTAAATTTCTCGACGGGTAAACACTTAGTACCCATATCTGAAGGATTAAATTGGGAGGGTATTTTTTCAAGATAGATTATACGTTTAGCAACAACATCTCGTATGAAATGGAAACGAACATCAATATGTTTTGTTCTATCATGAAAAACTAGATTCTTGCAAAGTTGAATACCGGATTGACTATCCGAAAAAACTTTGACTTTATCCTTTATAAAACCAATTTCTGATAAGAGTCCTTTTAACCATATAGCTTCTTTTAATACTTCTGTTATAGCAACATACTCAGATTCTATAGTGGATAAAGCAACTATAGGTTGTAATTGAGACTTCCAACTAATCGGTGCGCCACACAAAGTAAACACATATGAAGTAGTAGACTTATGGTTATCACGATTAGCAGCATAATGTAGACTTACGGTTATCACGATTAGTAGTAGACTTCTAGCACTTACGATCGCTGCACACGATCGCATCCTACCATGTGCAGCAATCGTTTCTTTGTCCACGATCGCTGCATGTGATTACATCCCACCCTGTACATAAATCGTGTCTTGCCCACGATCGCTGCACACGATCGCGTCATAGGCTATGCTTCGATCGAATTTAAGAGGATTATAGTATTTGGTATTAAAGACCCGTCAATTTACCACACGACACGAAAACGACACGAAAATTTAGTTTTTGGGTTTGCATTTTGAGTACACGACACGAAAATACACGAACACGAAAGTACACGACCGAGATTTAGTGTCGGTTTTGTGTTTACCCTTTGGGTACACGACACGACACGAGGTAAACGAAATAAATAAATAAATAAAATATTTTATATTTAATTTAATAAAAATATATATATTATGAATTCTGTTTATACTAAACTTTAAAATTTGAAAATATAATGTAAATTTTCATAAATTTCGTGTAAACATTCGTGTTTTCGTTTTCATTTGTTTCATTTAGTCTACTAAAACCTATAAAAATAATATTATAATATTAAAATTATTATTTTTATAATATTTTAATATTTATTTTATATTATATGCCTGACACAAAAACACGACACGAAACGACACGAATTTGAGCGGTACACGACACGACATGACACAAATTCATTTAGTGTCGTGTATGAGTTTGAACTTTTGATATATGAAATACGAAAGTACACGATACGAGAATACACGACACAAACGAATTGCCAGATCTACAAAACTTGTATCTTTTTTCTTGTAGTGTCTGCATGTGTAGCTCTTTTACTATTCTCAGTAGACATTCTGCAGTCATGTTTTTTTGTAGATCTCTCTCTTCATTGCATTTAGAGGTGTTCGGCGTTTTTGAACCGCCGGTTTATGAACCGTCGGTTTCGATTTGCCAAAAATCAAAACCGGAACCGAACCGCCTTATAGCGGTTCACGGTTACGGTTTTGAACCGTGAACCTTGATTCGACTGAACCGAACCGGCGGTTCGGCGGTTTTTTTTTTTTTTTAAATTTTAATTAAAAAAAATATGGGGTAAAAATTGGACTTGAGCTTAATTCAGGTATTAAAGTCTAAACTTGAATTTTGTAATTTTAAATCTTTGAATTAAGCGCCTACGTATTTTGTAATACCCGAGATTTCTGTTATGTAATTGGAACTTGTGATATTGTAATGATTGTACTTTTGTCTGAGTACTATTCTCCGTATTTCATAATCCATTGTTGTCGAGCGTATAATTTCGTATATGTGATTTAAAGGTTGAAATTCTGTGCATGTAGCGCACGCTACAGGATGCGTGTAGCGTACGCTAACAGGGATTCATAGCGCACGCTACAGGGGCTCATTAGCGCACGCTATGCGTGGTCAAATTGATTGAGACGTGCGGTAGGTGAGATCTGGCCGGGGGACCCTTGTCGGATTGTGTCGAATGAACCTGGACGGCTTTCGGGAAAAGCCAAGTCAACGCCTTAGCGCACGCTACAAGCATGTGAATAGCGCACGCTAAGTCGACTCGATTAAGTCGGACAATGGCCGTTAGCGCACGCTACTGGCGAGGACTAGCGCGCGCTAATAGCCATTTATTATAAATAGGACAGATCCTATTCGTGATTTCGATTCTTTCTCCTCCCATAACCCGAACTCTTACACTTAGAACATAACTCCTTCGTCCTAAACACTTCGTATCAACCTCCTAGTTCGAGATTGAAGATCGTATATCATTGGAGATTGGTGTTCAAGCCTTCGGTGTTGGATTGCTTCATTTCCCTCCGTGTTCTTCATTACTTCGAGGTAGGTGATTCTTCACCGATGTTAGTAATGTTCCTAAGGAAGTTTGAATCATGTTTGGATAGCAAGTATTTCGTTATAATCGGTCATCACATGTTAGAAGGATACTTTTGACGTATCGGCACTATATATCGTATGAACCTTTGAACCATCTTATTATAAGGACTCCTAAGCATGTTCAAATCGATTTATGATCAGTAATCGGATATTACCCAGTTGCTACGTTGTACACGTTGGAATCATGTATTTTGAAACGTAAGACGATCGGAACTTAGATTATTTCTTGAAGATCGTAGATGGATTATGATATTGAGATGACTATCCGTATATTTGTATTTCATAATCATAAAACTTCCACAAACCTTATTAGCATGATATGCCCGAGGATAACTTGTATTATCACGGTAGAATTCATAAGTTCTTCACCATTCAACCCAGTTTTCGGTTTGCAGTATTCTGCCATGCAAGATTAGCGCACGCTAACATGTGTGAGTTAACGTGCGCTATCGAGGTGCGGTTAACGCACGAAACGTACGTAGCGTACGTTATGAGACCAGCCGAGTCAGACTGCCAGTCCGTGGCTAGCGCACGCTAGTCTTATACGATAGCGTACGCTAACAGTCCGGCTTAGCGCACGTTACGTAGAGTACGTAGCGCGCGCTAAGCAATCCAGACAGCTTGTTTATTTTGAGCTTTTCGGCCGTAGGCCGAATTGTTAGGCCATTGTTCGACTTGAGATGATTTGTATATCATTCCTTTTGTTAAGGTTCGAGCTTGCTACGTTGATCGAAGGAGGCGACCTTCGAGTGGGTTGAGATCATTGAAGTATATCGTTCTTGCCATCTTCGAGGCAAGTATCGTGATATGTTAATATTGGTATTTTTGGAGCATGCGTATGATTATTCATGATGTTGAACATGATATTTACTTCGTTGATTTGCCATGGTATTCGTTATGTAGTGTTTATATGTTCATGTTGATGAACATAATGATTTGGCATATTTGTATGCATGAGTTGTGTTTGTATACGTTGTACGATCTATGCTGAGGGCGCTGGATCGGATGTCCACCTCGTGTTGGTCCGACGGGATCATCTTGGGATCTAGGCTGAGGGCGCTGGATCATTGGACGGGTTATTTCCACCTCGTGTTGGTCCGACGGGATCATTTTGGGATCTATGCTGAGGGCGCTGGATCATTGGAATACCCATGCTGTGTAATGGAATCTTGTAGATTCGCATTGTCGGATTCCGGTAGCGGAAGTCCGTGTGGTGTATCTTGTTATGTATTGTTGATGCATATTCGAATTGTTTAATATGATACTTGTACTAGCATCGTTTTGCTAACCCCTTCGGGGTGGACATTTGTTTTGATGTTCGTAGCCGAGGAGCAGAGAAACAGCGACAAGACTGACGTGACGTCGAAGGGGTTCAGTGATGTTTAGTGTTATTGGAGATTTTTTTTCTTGGTTTGGTTTCTGTACTCGAGTACGCGTGTCTTATTGATATTAATTCGATATGGTTGTATTAATTACTCGTTGAACCAGTTGTACGTTTTCACAAACTTGAATTTCCGCAGTCTTGATGTCTTAGATTTACTTTCTTTTTTAATTAGCCTTGTAAATCCTTACTTAAAGGGTTTACGGCGCTGTAATTATTCCGAATATCTCGGGGTGTTACAGAATATGGTATCGGAGCTAAGATTCATGGATATCTTGGCGAATGGGTTTTAGTTGGGTCTGTTTACGTTATTTGATTTACGGGTCGTTTGTAACATCACTGTTCAGCCGAAGTCGTCATGTGGACCGTGGTTGTAAGTATCTTAATCTCTTATACTACCGTTTTACTTAATTATTGTTTTGTGAGTATTGACGGACTTTATTTCGAAAAATTTTGTTCTGGATATTGAGAAATTGCGTTTACAGTATGTTGAGAGGAGGACGTGGACGCGGACGCGGTCGTGGACGCGGACGTGGTAACATGAGACATGAGGATTCCGCAACTACCCCCGAAATATCGGCTAGTCGAACCGATTCCCATTCTGGAGGGCAGCAAGGATCAGCGAATGATGACGCAAATCCTAACATGCCGGGAGTGCTTCAACAGGTGGTGGCGCAGATAAACCAGTTCGCTCAGGTCGTTGATCGCATGCAGACGACGATGGGACAGCAGCACCACGAGGATAACCGGGGTGACAGATGGCTTGCTGAGGTGGTTAAATTGCACCCGCAAAAATTTGACGGATCTGCTGAGGCACTTACTTGGGATCACTGGCTCAAGGAGTTGGAGAAGATATTCGCGGGTCTTAACTGTCCCGAGGACCGGAAGGTTCCCATTGCCCAGTATTTTCTGACTGGGGAGGCCTTTGATTGGTGGGAGGCTATTCGACCCGAGGATCATAATGCGGATTGGACGGAATTCAAACTAATGATGGAAGCACAGTATTGTCCTCGTCCAGTTAGAGAGGCAAAGATCCGAGAGTTTTTCTCACCACAGAGTTCGGAGGCATATGTGACAGATGTAATTAAAACTTTTAATCATCAGCTGACTTGTGTGCGACACTTGGTCAGAACGGAGGCAGAAAAGATCTTTCATTTTGATATGCGGATGAAGCCGGAGATTCAGCAGTACATGTCCGGATTCGAGTGTACTACGTTGCGACAGTATCAAGACAAAGCGCTGGCCTACGACATGAAAGAGGCGGCGGTGGAGAAATCAGTAGAGGCAAAGAAGCAGAAGGTGACCGGCACTTTGCAGAAAACAAGAGTGGTGGGGCCCGCAAGGGCCGTCTTCCTTTATTCGGCTAGGAAACCTCCACACCCTTCTAAAGGCGGAAAGAAGTTCCTGACAACATCAAAGATTTCGGACGCATCAAAGAAATGCTACAATTGTGGTCGAGCGGTGGCATATTCGACGTGATTGCCGCATCTTCTCGTGACTTGTTACGATTGTGGGCAAGAAGGGCACCGTGCGGCCTTCGTGGAGCCGCTACGAGATCTTTGGTACCCGCACTCCGGCACTGGTTCCTAAGGAGATAAGTGTGAACCAGACACAACAGAGTGGATTTCAGCAAGAACGTTGGGAAGAGAGAGACATCCGATCTTTGGGTCCGTTCCTCCGCGCTGTCTAAATGAGGAGATCTCGACGATCGAACACCGCCGTTGCATCGTGCGATTCAGATCCTTTTGCAACCAGATTAGTGTTTTATTCGATTAGGAGCTACACATTCTTTTGTATCATTGAACTCTGTAAATCGTTTAAAAATCTCGTGCTTAATTGATTGTGAACCGTATGTTGTGGGATTGCCGAGTGGAGAGAGAATTGTGGGAACCCTAGAGGCTAGAGATTTTCCAGTATCTATAGGAGGGAGAGATTGGCCGTCGAATCTCATTGTTGTTGACATCTACGGTGACGATTTAATTCTCGGAGACGATTGGCTCAACTGCTATGGAGCTATCCCGAATTACCGAGAGAGAGTCATTTCTATCATTGCGATGACGGTCTGAACACTTATTCCGAGGATGGAGACCGAAGCTCTCGGGAAAATTGATCAAAGCAATGAAAGCCGTAAAATTGCGAAATAGGGATGTCATGGACTTTGGTGTTATGCCATGCGGAAAGAGGAAGGAGTAGAGCTCGTCTATTTCGATTGTGAATGAGTTCTCGATGTATTTCCTAACGAACTACTGTGGTTACCTCCGCAAAGAGAAGTGGAATTCACCATCGAATTAGAGCACAGAGCAGCCCCTATTTCCAGGGCACCATACCGCATGGCGCCAACCGAGATGTATGAACTCAAGAAGCAACTGGAGGAATTGTTACAGAAGGGCTATATTCAACCTAGCATTTCTCCTTGGGGAGCGCCCGTTCTCTTTGTCCGGAAGAAAGACGGATCCCTCCGACTGTGTATTGATTACAGAGAGCTTAACAAAATGACGATCAAGAATAAGTATCCTATACCTCGGATCGACGACTTGTTTGATCAACTGCAAGGGGCAAGGGTATTCTCGAAGATTGACTTGCGATCAGGATACCATCAGTTGAGAATTAAGGGATCAGATATACCGAAATCTGCTTTCAGATCCCGGTACGGGCATTATGAATTTGTAGTGATGCCATTTGGACTTACCAATGCTCCTGCGGTATTCATGCAATTGATGAATCGGGTATTCTTAGAGTACTTGGATAAATTTGTGGTCATTTTCATTGACGACATTTTGATATATTCGAGGGACGCAGAGGAACATGCTGAACATTTACGTGTGGTTTTGAGCATCTTGAGAAAGGAACAGCTGTATGCTAAGCTTTCTAAATGCGAATTCTGGCTTGAGGAAGTAACCTTCCTTGGGCATGTGATATCATCTGACGGAGTTCAGGTGGACCCGAAGAAAGTCGAAGCAATCTTGGAGTGGGAAGCTCCTAAAAACGTGAAAGAAGTCCGAAAGACCGATGGTTTCAGATCAAAACAAGATGTATTCAGTCACAAGGACGTGATCCATAGAAGAGAGAGAAAGGTTTGGAACCCCCTTGCCCGATGGTTTGACCACAAGGGTTCCTAAACGCACGATACCAAAGACCGATGGTTTCAGATCGCAGCGAGGAGCGTGAAGTCTCTTTTAGAGGCGAGGAACTCGAAGACTAAGAATCAAACCTGGCAGCTACGGGAAGTATCCGCATCCTCTCAGAAATATGAATGCTGGTTCTTCTTCTGATTGATTGGCAAAAGCCGCTCTCCAAGCCAAAACACTATATCATATGAAACTAAGAGTCAAGGAAGGAAGCTAATGACCGGCATAAGACCAAGCAAGTAAGAAAACCTTAGCCCACTAAGAAAGAGTCAATGAAGGAAACTTGACCTACTAGTAAGGCAAATAAGACGTGACTCAAAAGAGAGTACTAGCGCTAAAGAGAGACAACTAAAGAATCAAATAAAGACTAGAAGATAGAGAGCTCGGAAGAGCTCGAGAGAATTGCTCGTGGCTCAAAGACCTTGAACTAATAGATAACGACACCTTGATGACTCGAAATGCACCACCTCTTAGCTCCGCTTGGATGAGTGACCCTTCTCTTACAATCGGGATTTCCGCTTTTGCTCTTGCATTCAATAATGGGAAGAACCTTTTCGTCTATTCTCTTCGGGGATAGCGGCAACTCGCAGTTCGAGAGACTGTGGAAGAGGAAGAGAAGCATGACTCTCTTATACAATAAGTAGGGAACAGAGCCCTAGGGCGGGTGACTCAAAGAAAAGAAAGATCGGGGAAAGATTGAATCTTGGCGAGTGACCCACTTTATACCCATCTGCCTATACGGGGCAAAGTCCTCACTTTAGGTTTAGGAAGAAATCCCGACTTGGGAGCTAAGCTTGGATCGAGAGGTGGGCGGACCTTGACTCTTACGAAATTTTATTTCATATTTGTGCACCGCTCTAACTTCTATTGAGAGGCCCTTCGGGCGGACCTTTAGGAAAGAGTCAAGTAGTGAGGAGCGTAGCTAGGGCTAGTACCAAGAGTGATGGTACCGACTCTGTAGATTTAGTTCATTCAATCTCATGTTTCCTAGTCCCCTGTCCATGAATGATCAATCCTAAACAGATAGACTGTTCATTTTCTCATTATTAAAGGAAGAACTCAAAGTTATAATTGGTAGGCCGCTCGGGTTCTTCAAATCCAATAAGTGAAGTGGTGCGGGCCATCGTAAGAAAGACTTTATCTCTAATCGAAAGAATCTTTATTCTACCTTAGGGAGTCTAATTCTTCTATCTCGAGCCCTGTAAAACTAGCCAAGATTTCGGGTGCCCTGTCTCCCTTTCGCTTTAGCCGTCGATAAGAAGACACATTAGCGTGAGATCTATATAGAATAGACTAGCTGTACGCCGGCTCATCAAATAAGAGGTCCGAGGATAGAGACAACTATAGAATAAGAAGAATAGCAATGTTAGGGTAAAGTCATTCATTGATGGAGCCTAATTTTGAATAGTGGTGAACTACACTCGGAAGGGGCGAGAGTTCCAGCTTGAATTATCGATAAGACAAGAGTAGAGTTGGTATATCGTAGGTCTGAAGCAAGGACTTCACACGCGGCAGAGTTCGTGGCAGAAGACAAGGTACGCAGGGGAGCAGGCCAAAGGTCTGGCAACAAAAGTATGGCAGGTATAGCAATATAGATAACAGACACAAGGAGGCAAATCGAAACCGGAACCGAACCGCCTTATAGCGGTTCACGGTTACGGTTTTGAACCGTGAACCGCCGGTTCCGAACCGGAACCGAACCGGCGGTTCGGCGGTTCGGCGGTTTTTTTTTTTTTTTAAATTTTAATTAAAAAAAATATGGGGTAAAAATTGGACTTGAGCTTAATTCAGGTATTAAAGTCTAAACTTGAATTTTGTAATTTTAAATCTTTGAATTAAGCGCCTACGTATTTTGTAATACCCGAGATTTCTGTTATGTAATTGGAACTTGTGATATTGTAATGATTGTACTTTTGTCTGAGTACTATTCTCCGTATTTCATAATCCATTGTTGTCGAGCGTATAATTTCGTATATGTGATTTAAAGTTTGAAATTATGTGCATGTATCGCACGCTACAGGCTGCGTGTAGCGTACGCTAACGAGGATTCATAGCGCACGCCTTCTGAGGGCTCATTAGCGCACGCTATGCGTGGTCAAATTGATTGAGACGTGCGGTAGGTGAGATCTGGCCGGGGGACCCTTGTCGGATTGTGTCGAATGAACCTGGACGGCTTTTGGGAAAAGCCAAGTCAACGCCTTAGCGCACGCTACAAGCATGTGAATAGCGCACGCTAAGTCTTGACTCGATTAAGTCGAGCGGCCGTTAGCGCACGCTACGAGCAGGACTAGCGCGCGCTAATAGCCATTTATTATAAATAGGACAGCATCCTATTCGTGATTTCAGTTCTTTCTCCTCCCATAACCCGAACTCTTACACTTAGAACATAACTCCCTTCGTCCTAAACACTTCGTATCAACCTCCTAGTTCGAGATTGAAGATCGTATATCATTCGAGATTGGTGTTCAAGCCTTCGGTGTTGGATTGCTTCATTTCCCTCCGTGTTCTTCATTACTTCGAGGTAGGTGATTCTTCACCGATGTTAGTAATGTTCCTAAGGAAGTTTGAATCATGTTTGGATAGCAAGTATTTCGTTATAATCGGTCATCACATGTTAGAAGGATACTTTTGACGTATCGGCACTATATATCGTATGAACCTTTGAACCATCTTATTATAAGGACTCCATGTTCAAATCGATTTATGATCAGTAATCGGATATTACCCAGTTGCTACGTTGTACACGTTGGAATCATGTATTTTGAAACGTAAGACGATCGGAACTTAGATTATTTCTTGAAGATCGTAGATGGATTATGATATTGAGATGACTATCCGTATATTTGTATTTCATAATCATAAAACTTCCACAAACCTTATTAGCATGATATGCCCGAGGATAACTTGTATTATCACGGTAGAATTCATAAGTTCTTCACCATTCAACCCAGTTTTCGGTTTGCAGTATTCTGCCATGCAAGATTAGCGCACGCTAACATGTGTGAGTTAACGTGCGCTATCGAGGTGCGGTTAACGCACGAAACGTACGTAGCGTACGTTATGAGACCAGCCGAGTCAGACTGCCAGTCCGTGGCTAGCGCACGCTAGTCTTATACGATAGCGTACGCTAAGTCGGCTTAGCGCCGTTACGTGAGTACGTGGCGCGCTAAGCAATCCAGACGACTTGTTTATTTTTAGCTTTTCGGCCGTAGGCAATTGTTTAAACCAGTGTTCGACTTGAGATGATTTGTATATCATTCCTTTTGTTAAGGTTCGAGCTTGCTACGTTGATCGAAGGAGGCGACCTTCGAGTGGGTTGAGATCATTGAAGTATATCGTTCTTGCCATCTTCGAGGCAAGTATCGTGATATGTTAATATTGGTATTTTTGGAGCATGCGTATGATTATTCATGATGTTGAACATGATATTTACTTCGTTGATTTGCCATGGTATTCGTTATGTAGTGTTTATATGTTCATGTTGATGAACATAATGATTTGGCATATTTGTATGCATGAGTTGTGTTTGTATACGTTGTACGATCTATGCTGAGGGCGCTGGATCGGATGTCCACCTCGTGTTGGTCCGACGGGATCATCTTGGGATCTAGGCTGAGGGCGCTGGATCATTGGACGGGTTATTTCCACCTCGTGTTGGTCCGACGGGATCATTTTGGGATCTATGCTGAGGGCGCTGGATCATTGGAATACCCATGCTGTGTAATGGAATCTTGTAGATTCGCATTGTCGGATTCCGGTAGCGGAAGTCCGTGTGGTGTATCTTGTTATGTATTGTTGATGCATATTCAAATTGTTTAATATGATACTTGTACTAGCATCTTTTTGCTAACCCCTTCGGGGGTGGACATTTGTTTTGATGTTCAGGTAGCCGAGGAGCATAGAAAGCGACCAGATGCACGTGTGACGACGAAGGGGTTCAGTGATGTTTAGTGTTATTGGAGATTTGTTTTCTTGGTTTGGTTTCTGTACTCGAGTACGCGTGTCTTATTGATATTAATTCGATATGGTTGTATTAATTACTCGTTGAACCAGTTGTACGTTTTCACAAACTTGAATTTCCATGATGTTGATGTCTTAGATTTACTTTCTTTTTAATTAGCCTTGTAAATCCTTACTTAAAGGGTTTACGGCGTGTAATTATTCCGAATATCTCGGGGTGTTACGAATATGGTATCGGAGCTAAGATTCATGGATATCTTGGCGATGGGTTTTAGTTGGGTCATTTACGTTATTTGATTTACGGTCGTTTGTAACATCACCGTCACCAAGTCGTCATGTGGACCGTGGTTGTAAGTATCTTAATCTCTTATACTACCGCTTTACTTAATTACTTGTTTTGTGAGTATTGACGGACTTTATTTGAAAAATTTTGTTCGGATATTGAGAAATTGCGTTTCTGATATGTTGAGAGGAGGACGTGGGCCGGGCCTTGATCGTGGACGCGGACGTGGTAACATGAGACATGAGGATTCGCAACTACCCCGAAATATCGGCTAGTCGAACCGATTCCCATTACGGAGGCGGCAGAGATCGCGAATGATGACGCAAATCCTAACATGCCGGAGTGCTTCAACAGTGGTGGCGCGAGATAAACCGGATTCGCTCAGTCGTTGATCGCATGCAGACGACGATGGGACAGCGGCACCATGAGGATAGCAAGGGGTGACAGATGGCTTCTTGAGGTGGTTAAATTGCACCCGCCAAAATTTGACGGATCTGTGAGGCACTTACTTGGGATCACCGGCTCAAGGAGTTGGAGAAGATATTCGCGGGTCTTAAGCGTCCCGAGGACCGGAAGGTTCCCATTGCCCGTATTTTCTCGACCGGGAGGCCTTTGATTGGTGGGAGGCTATTCGACCTGAGGATCATAATGCGGATTGGACGGAATTCAAACTAATGATGGAAGCACAGTATTGTCCTCGTCCAGTTAGAGAGGCAAAGATCCGAGAGTTTTTCTCACCACGAGTTCGGAGGCATATGTGAGATGTAATTAAAACTTTTAATCATCACCGACTTGTGTGCGACACTTGGTCGAACGGAGGCGTAAAAGATCTTTCATTTTGATATGCGGATGAAGCCGGAGATTCAGCAAGACATGTCCGGATTCGAGTGTACTACGTTGCGGCAGTATCAAGACAAAGCGCCGCCTACGACATGAAAGAGGCGGCGGTGGAGAAATCAGTAGAGGCAAAGAAGCAGAAGGTGACCGGCAGCTTTGCAGAAAACAAGAGTGGTGGGGCCCGCAAGGGCCAGTCTTCCTTTTATTCGGCTAGGAAACCTCCACACCCTTCTAAAGGCGGAAAGAAGTTCCGGACAACATCAGCAGTTTCGGACGCATCAAAGAAATGCTACAATTGTGGTCGAGCAGGGCATATTCGACGTGATTGCCCCGCATCTTCTGTGACTTGTTACGATTGTGGGCAAGAAGGGCACCGTGCGGCCTTCTGTGGAGCCGCTACTAGATCTTTTGGTACCCGCACTCCAGCACCAGTTCCTAAGGAGATAAGTGTGAACCAGACACAACAGAGTGGATTTCAGGCAGAGCGTTGGGAAGAGAGACATCCGGCCGGGTCCGTTCCTCCGCGCCCGTACGAAATGAGGAGATCTCGACGATCGAACACCGCTGTTGCATCGTGCACGATTCAGATCCTTTTGCAACCAGCTAGTGTTTTATTCGATTCGAGCTACACATTCTTTTGTATCATTGAACTGTGTAAATCGTTTAAAAATCTCGTGCTTAATTGATTGTGAACCGTATGTTGTGGGATTGCCGAGTGGAGAGAGAATTGTGGGAACCCTAGAGGCTAGAGATTTTCCAGTATCTATAGGAGGGAGAGATTGGCCGTCGAATCTCATTGTTGTTGACATCTACGGTGACGATTTAATTCTCGGAGACGATTGGCTCAACCGTTATGGAGCTATCCTGAATTACCGAGAGAGAGTCATTTCTATCATTGCTGATGACGGGTCTGAACACTTATTCCGAGGATGGAGACCGGGAAGCTCGGGAAAATTGATCAAAGCAATGAAAGCCGTAAAATTGTTGAAATAGGGATGTCATGGACTTTGGTGTTATGCCATGCGGAAAGAGGAAGGAGTAGAGCTCTCGTCTATTTCAGTTGTGAATGAGTTCTCAGATGTATTTCCTAACGAACTACCAGGGTTACCTCCGCAAAGAGAAGTGGAATTCACCATCGAATTAGAGCCTGGAGCAGCCCCTATTTCCAGGGCACCATACCGCATGGCGCCAACCGAGGTGTATGAACTCAAGAAGCAACTGGAGGAATTGTTACAGAAGGGCTATATTCAACCTAGCGTTTCTCCTTGGGGAGCGCCCGTTCTCTTTGTCCGGAAGAAAGACGGATCCCTCCGACTGTGTATTGATTACAGGGAGCTTAACAAAATGACGATCAAGAATAAGTATCCTATACCTCGGATCGACGACTTGTTTGATCAACTGCAAGGGGCAAGGGTATTCTCGAAGATTGACTTGCGATCGGGATACCATCGATTGAGAATTAAGGGATCGGATATACGAAATCGCTTTGGATCGATGCGGGCATTATGAATTTGTAGTGATGCCATTTGGACTTACCAATGCTCTGCGGTATTCATGCAATTGATGAATCGGGTATTCTTAGAGTACTTGGATAAATTTGTGGTCGTTTTCATTGACGACATTTTGATATATTCGAGGGACGCAGAGGAACATGTGAACATTTACGTGTGGTTTTGAGCATCTTGAGAAAGGAACAGTGTATGCTAAGCTTTCTAAATGCGACTCGCTTAAGGAAGTAACCTTCCTTGGGCATGTGATATCATCTGACGGAGTTCAGTGGACCCGAAGAAAGTCGAAGCAATCTTGGAGTGGGAAGCTCCTAAAAACGTGAAAGAAGTCCAAGCTTCTTAGGACTTGCTGGATATTATCGCCGCTTTGTAGAGGGATTTTCCAAAATTGCTCGTCCGCTCACTCACTGTTACAAAAACTCAAAAGTTCACGTGGAATGAGAAATGCCGTGGTTTGACGAACTTAAGAGGAGACCGACGACAGCACCTATATTAGCACCGCCAGAGGGAACCGATGGATTCATGGTATACAGCGACGCTTCAAATCGGGGTTTGGGTTGTGTGTTGATGCGAAGGATAAAGTGATTGCTTATGCTTCTCGGCAATTGAAACCGTCTGGGTTAATTATCCGACTCATGATCTGGAGCTAGCACTGTGGTCTTTGCCTTGAAAATCGCGACATTATTTGTACGACACTCATTGTCGATCTTTACAGATCATAAGAGCCTCAAATACATTTTCATCAGAAAGAATTAAACATGAGGCGTAGAAGGTGGTGAATTGATCAAGGATTACGACTTGGAGATTCTCTATCATCCGGAAAGCAAATGTAGTAGCCGATGCTTTGAGCCGTAAACTGTTTCTCTTCGAGTGTTGGAAACTCTCACGTCCCAAACCAAGATTCAACGGGAACTTATCCGCGAGGATTGAAGTATGGGCACCAGAATCCAAGGACAACTTTATGTGATGGGCCGACTTCATCACTAGTCGAGGGGATCAAGTCTAAGCAGTTGGACGATTCTCTGATCCTTCGATTATGTGATGAAGTAAAGAAAGGAAAAGCCCCAGGATTCGTGATACAAGATGATGGAGTTCTGAGATTTCAGAGTCGACTTTGCGTTCCCGATGATGATGATTTGAGACGGACTATTCTGAAGGAAGCTCACAGCGCGCCCTATTCTATTCACCCGGGCAGCAGCAAGATGTATAAGGATTTAAAACAAAATTTCTGGTGGGGGAATATGAAGAGGGACGTAGCAGAGTACGTTTCGAAGTGCTTGACTTGTCAGCAAGTTAAGATCGAACATCAGCGACCTGCCGGAATGTTAAGGCCGCTTCCGATCCCTGAATGGAAGTGGGAGGACATCTCGATGGATTTCATCACCAGTATGCCAAGGACTAGAGCGGGAATGAACATGATTTGGGTCGTAGTTGATCGACTAACCAAGTCGGCTCATTTCCTAGGAATCAAAGATACATGGGGACCCGAGAGATTGGCACGAGTATTTATTGCAGAGATAGTCAGATTGCATGGGACGCCGAAGACCATTATTTCGGATCGAGATGGCCGTTTCGTGTCACATTTCTGGAAAGCAGTTCACAGGGCTTTGGGGACTGAGCTCAACTTTAGCACAGCTTATCATCCCCAAACGGACGGTCAGTCCGAAAGGACTATTCAGACAGTAGAGGACATGCTTAGAGCTTGTGCATTAGATTGGTCGACTGATTGGGAAGTTCACTTGCCCTTGATCGAGTTCACCTATAATAACAGTTGGCATGCTTCTATTAAGATGGCACCATTTGAATCTTTGTACGGGAGAAGATGCCGATCACCCCTATGTTGGGATGATTCTTCGGATTTGATCGGGACGGAACCAGAATTAATTATTCAGACTCAAGAGAAGATAGCTTTGATTCGAGAGAGACTGTTGACTGCCCAGAGTCGACAGAAGTCTTATGCCGATGTACGTCGTCGCCCTCTAGAGTTCGACGCTGGGGACCACGTACTATTGAAGGTGTCTCCTACACGAGGGATTTTCCGTTTTGGGAGAAGAGGCAAGCTTAGTCCGAGATATATCGGACCATTCGAGATCCTCGAGAGAGTGGGAGATTTAGCATACCGGTTGGCCTTACCGCCATCGCTGAGTCATGTTCACAATGTGTTTCACGTATCCCAACTGCGGAAGTATGTACCGGACCCCAGTCACGTCATTGATTTCGACGAGATCGAGATAGCTAATGATGGCACCTTCGAAGAGAGACCAATCAAAATACTTGAGAGCCGGATCAAACAATTGAGGAATAAACCAATACATTTGGTTAAAGTACAATGGTCACGACATGGAGTCGAAGAGGCCACTTGGGAAACGGAGGATGGTATGAAGGCTAAATATCCGGAGTTAATTTCATCCTAAGTTTCGGGACGAAACTTCTTTTTAGGGAGGAAGGATGTAATACCCGAGATTTCTGTTATGTAATTGGAACTTGTGATATTGTAATGATTGTACTTTTGTCTCAGTACTATTCTCTGTATTTCATAATCCATTGTTGTCGAGCGTATAATTTCGTATATGTGATTTAAAGGTTGAAATTCTGTGCATGTAGCGCACGCTACAGGCTGCGTGTAGCGTACGCTAACAGGGATTCATAGCGCACGCTACAGGGGCTCATTAGCGCACGCTATGCGTGGTCAAATTGATTGAGACGTGCGGTAGGTGAGATCTGGCCGGGGGACCCTTGTCGGATTGTGTCGAATGAACCTGGACGGCTTTCGGGAAAAGCCAAGTCAACGCCTTAGCGCACGCTACAAGCATGTGAATAGCGCACGCTAAGTGCTGACTCGATTAAGTCGACACCGTTAGCGCACGCTACTGGCGAGGACTAGCGCGCGCTAATAGCCATTTATTATAAATAGGACAAAGATCCTATTCGTGATTTCATTCTTTCTCCTCCCATAACCCGAACTCTTACACTTAGAACATAACTCCCTTCGTCCTAAACACTTCGTATCAACCTCCTAGTTCGAGATTGAAGATCGTATATCATTGGAGATTGGTGTTCAAGCCTTCGGTGTTGGATTGCTTCATTTCCCTCCGTGTTCTTCATTACTTCGAGGTAGGTGATTCTTCACCGATGTTAGTAATGTTCCTAAGGAAGTTTGAATCATGTTTGGATAGCAAGTATTTCGTTATAATCGGTCATCACATGTTAGAAGGATACTTTTGACGTATCGGCACTATATATCGTATGAACCTTTGAACCATCTTATTATAAGGACTCCTAAGCATGTTCAAATCGATTTATGATCAGTAATCGGATATTACCCAGTTGCTACGTTGTACACGTTGGAATCATGTATTTTGAAACGTAAGACGATCGGAACTTAGATTATTTCTTGAAGATCGTAGATGGATTATGATATTGAGATGACTATCCGTATATTTGTATTTCATAATCATAAAACTTCCACAAACCTTATTAGCATGATATGCCCGAGGATAACTTGTATTATCACGGTAGAATTCATAAGTTCTTCACCATTCAACCCAGTTTTCGGTTTGCAGTATTCTGCCATGCAAGATTAGCGCACGCTAACATGTGTGAGTTAACGTGCGCTATCGAGGTGCGGTTAACGCACGAAACGTACGTAGCGTACATTATGAGACCAGCCGAGTCAGACTGCCAGTCCGTGGCTAGCGCACGCTAGTCTTATACGATAGCGTACGCTAATAGTCCGGCTTAGCGCACGTTACGTAGAGTACGTAGCGCGCGCTAAGCAATCCAGACATCTTGTTTATTTTGAGCTTTTCGGCCGTAGGCCGAATTGTTAGGCCATTGTTCGACTTGAGATGATTTGTATATCATTCCTTTTGTTATGGTTCGAGCTTGCTACGTTGATCGAAGGAGGCGACCTTCGAGTGGGTTGAGATCATTGAAGTATATCGTTCTTGCCATCTTCGAGGCAAGTATCGTGATATGTTAATATTGGTATTTTTGGAGCATGCGTATGATTATTCATGATGTTGAACATGATATTTACTTCGTTGATTTGCCATGGTATTCGTTATGTAGTGTTTATATGTTCATGTTGATGAACATAATGATTTGGCATATTTGTATGCATGACTTGTGTTTGTATACGTTGTACGATCTATGCTGAGGGCGCTGGATCGGATGTCCACCTCGTGTTGGTCCGACGGGATCATCTTGGGATCTAGGCTGAGGGCGCTGGATCATTGGACGGGTTATTTCCACCTCGTGTTGGTCCGACGGGATCATCTTGGGATCTATGCTGAGGGCGCTGGATCATTGGAATACCCATGCTGTGTAATGGAATCTTGTAGATTCGCATTGTCGGATTCCGGTAGCGGAAGTCCGTGTGGTGTATCTTGTTATGTATTGTTGATGCATATTCGAATTGTTTAATATGATACTTGTACTAGAATCGTTTTGCTAACCCCTTCGGGGGTGGACATTTGTTTTGATGTTCAGGTAGCCGAGGAGCAGAGAAACAGCCACAGTACCGACGTGACGACAAAGGGGTTCAGTGATGTTTAGTGTTATTGGAGATTTGTTTTCTTGGTTTGGTTTCTGTACTCGAGTACGCGTGTCTTATTTATATTAATTCGATATGGTTGTATTAATTACTCGTTGAACCAGTTGTACGTTTTCACAAACTTGAATTTCCGCAGTATTGATGTCTTAGATTTACTTTCTTTTTTAATTAGCCTTGTAAATCCTTACTTAAAGGGTTTACGGCGCTGTAATTATTCCGAATATCTCGGGGTGTTACATATTTGATATCCGTAATTTTAGAATTTAGGAATCAAAATCAAAGTCCTCGTAGTTCATTTTTAAATTTGGTGGGGGGAAGGAAAAAAAATAAAAATGAACTTGAGCTTAATTCAAATATTCAAAGTTAAAATTAAGAATTTCAGCTTTAAATATTTGGATTAAGTTGCCTACGTATCCCCTTACCTTAGGAATCAAAGTTCTCGTAGTTCACTTACCTTATACTTACCTTAGGGAGCGGAGGTGGAGGCGGAGAGGAGATGATTCAATCACCCAAGTCAACCGAATCATTGCTAGATCCGGTATCATATGTATCACTGTCTTCTTATTCATTATAATTTGGTTCTTGTTGGCGTAACTCGGCTTTTTCACCCAATCATTCAATAATGCTTGGGCTTCAAGATTTTGAGGCGTCAATCGAGATCGTTTTTCATCCAGAATGTATCCTCCTACACTGAAGGCTTGTTCAACAGAAACTGTTGAGGCGGGGACAACTAGTATTTCCTTCGCAATCGTGGGAACTACAGGAAAGATTGTAGACCTTTTTGCCCACCACTTAAGAAGATTGTTATTACCATCCGAACCACGTTCTAAAGCTCCCAATTCACAAGTAGTTAAATAATTTTCAAGTTCTTGATAAGCATTACTTTGGTACCTTGTTCGTTTTCGGGATAAATCTTCTTGATAGGCATTCCATTCACTACGATCCGGAATAACAAAACCAAAAGAAGATGTACTACTACTAGAAGGAATGTGAACAGGAGAAGAAGAACCCGTACCAAGATCAAGACTACCACTATAACTACAAGCATATTCGCGATAAAGAGTCGATAACGAATTTTTTGCATTTTGAGCTAAATCGCTAGGATTTGGAGGAATAAAATTAGCAATAGGATTAGGAAATAAAGCATTATAGTAAAGTGAAAGTAATTTTAGCAAATCTCCCTCTCTAACTTGAGAATCTAAAAGTTTAGCAACTAAAAAAATCGGAGGAATGTAGGCGAAATATTTAATCCATTTGTCTCTCATTTCTTTTATACAATTAAATAACTCGGGAACTTTAATTAAAGACTTGAATACAAGTACAATTTTAATACAATGTTCAACAACAAGTGTAGAAGTAGGATAATAAACACCGGACAAAGACTCAGTTGCCTCTTTAAAGATTTCTAAAAGTGCCATTAAACTAAAGCACTTATCTCCCATTGAGTTGGCAATAAGCAAACGGGTACTTGTTATTCGTTATAAAAATTGGCCATTGAGTGTCCCGTAACCTCCTCTTTTTTTATACTTGTACATTTTATCGCAATAGTTGCACTTGGCCAAGAAATGACCGGGACCGGATGCAACGTCGTCCATTTTTGTATAATGGATCGCAAATAATGGAGATTTCAGCTCAGATGGTTTCCTTTGTTTTGGTTTTATTTGTTGCTCATCATCTTCATGAATCGATTTTGAGGCTTCAAACATTTCGTTGATTTGTTCCTCGGTTAATTCATCGGGAACATAATCTCCAAAATTCGGACTTGGTATAGAATGAGAACTCGGAGTATGAGTAGGAGGAGGTGTACTACCACTAGCACCGCCTCTTCCACGTCGAGGAATGCCGGTGATAGCCTTTCCCTTTCCCCGGTTGAATTGACCACTTGACATTTTTTTGAATTAAAAGTATACTTGAGAGTTGAGATAATAGAAATGAGAGAGAAAGTAGATAGTTGGTGTGAGAAAAATGAAGGATGTGAGGGGGGTATTTATAGGTGTAAAAATATAATAAAAAAAATGAAATTGTGACCGTTGAACCACCGGTTGAACCGCCGGTTCGCGGTTCGTCATTTTGATGAACCGGAACCGAACCGTTTAAAAACGGTTCACGGTTCCGGTTTTGAACCGAACCGCGATCAACGGTTCAAAACCGACGGTTCGGCGATTCGATCCGGAACGGTGAACACCTTGCTTTATTGTCTTTCTTTCTATAACAAAAAACCACGAGATTTAGGATAAATTCAGAAGTCTACTTCGAGCAGGGGCAGTTGTATTTAGGGGCCAAGAGTCCCATTATAATGTAGAAAATTAGGAACACCGCAGTTGTAATTCGTGAAGATTATTGTGATTGATGAATATTTTGATCAAGTTTGTTCAATATCATTTTATCATACCAATGACATCTTTTAGCACGTGGTGTGATTTTCATTTTTATTTAGGGAAAGTTACAAAATTAAGCACCAATAAAGTTTATCCTAATTACAAAAAAAAACTTAATGTTTAAAAGTTTGCAGATTCCCACAGTATCGTAGCTGATTTTTTTCTGAAGCAGGCTAAACCTTAATTAATTGTATAAACTTTAAAAGAGAGCTCTTTGTAATTTTGGAATATAGCTAAACATTAGGGGTTGTTTTCGTAATTAAAGAAAACTTAAAAAAAAAAAAAACGTTTGCTGAAAGCAGTACACAAATTTCACATTCATGTATAACATCATTCAAATAGAATGGAAATAATGATATATTCAGAACACAAAATACATTATTTCGACGACCACAGATGATGGAATTCGACAACCAAGCAGAACTTGTCGTCCTTACGATAACCCCAGAGATGAACGCAATCGCCTCTCTTTGCTCCGTTGGCATCAACAATTTTATACCACTTTTTATTCAAAACATGTTTATCCAAGCTTCCCCACTTTGTCAAATGCACCTTATATTCTCTTCCCATTCTATCGATCCCAATCAAATTGATCCCCTCGGGTTTTGTGATCTTCTCATCCTTTTTCCCGAAAGCACTAATCCTTTCCTCCTCGGTCAGGAATTCCACCAATTTCTCCCTTTCGTTAACGAACAGCCGGTTTTGATCTTTTCGTACGTCGGATTCCTCGAGCTTCTTCATGTAAAGAAAAACCGGCCTAATCAACGACCCTATTAATTGGACGAGTTCCGGAGGAGGAGTGATCGGCTCTGGATGACTTCTAATTAGTCTCCTTTTCTTCACATTATTATTATTATTATTATTATTATTTTTATTTCCATTGGGAGATCTTCTTTTCTTTCCACTACAGTCAGTAACAGTAGTAATACTACTTCCAGAATTATTTCCAAGACCACTTCTAGTAGTATGATAATCTTGATTAAATATTTTATAATTTGAGGACCGATCGATGTCCAATCCAAGAAAAGAACCGCCCGACAATCCCTTACCAAACTTGGCGGTCAAATTAATCAACTTAGATTTTCCAACACTACTACTATTACTACTACTGTTCTCGTGATCATGATCCATGCAACGGGACACCGGATGATATGATCACAGCGGGATCGGGTTGAGGACTGCTACTTTACGATCGGAGCCCAACCCAAGAAAACTCGACTTATCGACTTCCTTAGCAAACTTGGCCAAATTAATCGACTGATGATCGGAATATTTTTTCATCAACTCAGAATCTTGAAAGCATGAATGATCCATGCAACCGTCCGTCGGATGATGTGATTGCAGCGGGATTGGGTTGAGAACTATCAACTTACGATGATAATAATCTTTATTATTGTAACACCCCCAAGTTATTCAGGGAATATTACAGCGTCGTAAGCCCCGCCGTGGGACCCACAAGG
The DNA here is from genome assembly GCA_033398695.1 of Orobanche coerulescens. NCBI lineage: Eukaryota > Viridiplantae > Streptophyta > Magnoliopsida > Lamiales > Orobanchaceae > Orobanche > Orobanche coerulescens. The sequence continues at coordinate 154,068,900 of CM065810.1, read as the reverse complement.
CTAAACATACGCGGAACCATAAATTTTGACCGATAAGGTCTACATACATTGGAAGGAAGAACAATACAAAGGGTATTCAAAATATAACCAATGTATCCAAAGAGATCACAACACAAATCAATACCTCGGCAAACACAGGCCGGAACATCAAGAAAAATGGAAAACAATACTCGAGTATTCAATAACCATTCCAGTACAGCAACACTAAATGGAAAACTCAAAACATAACCGGAAGAAAGACACAGTATCACTCTTGCCCACCATCTTCATGCCGACCCGATACCTGCCTGTCCGCTCTCCTGGAACCTGAAATACATAAAAAGTATTTCCCCCATAAAGGGGTTAGCCGTCCAATAGCTAGTGCAAGTATATCAAGTATGAAACACAATACTTCTCGACAATAAAGTAAATGTAACCGTCAATTCATCAATTTAAGACTAGTATTCCGGAATAACTAAATCTCATGGCATCGCATCAATACATATATGAATACCGTGGAACCGCACCAGAGGCTACGGAACCCTCAGGGGACCTATCGGCCTGCCCCAGAGTGGTTCGTTCATTTCATCCGCGGAATCGCACCAGAGGCTACGAAACCCTCAGGGGACCCGTCGGCCCGCCCCAAAGTGGATAGAAATAATCATGCCATTAATATTTCATACTTTCAAAGTCGAGAACGCACATTCATAAATATATACTTGCCTTTGAGACATCGAGAAATCGAACAGAAAAAGGGTACGAGTTCGGTAGGTCCAAGAACGTGCTTCCGGCACCTAAACGATTCGCAAGGAATATGATAATCAATTATCCATATTCAAATTATACGAAGAAACTCCCGAAACCCGTCTACGATTCATGAAAATACATGGATAAACAACTAGAGGATGGAAAATCGTCCAAACTCTTCACAAGTCCGAAAACGGCACAATCCAATCCGTAAAATCATAGGAAAAGCATGCATACAGTATAGATACATCATAATCTCAAGGTTCTCAAGCTTCAGAACGGATAAATCGGACGAATCTACGAAAAACCCCAAATTTCCCAAAAGGTAGGGTTCTAAGGATTTTTACCTTGACTCGGACGATAAGATGGATTAGATGTTGTGAAATCCTTGTTCTCCAACCAAATATGTTGTTGTTAGAAGGAAGATCGCTTCCAATCGCCCAAGATCGTCTCTCCCGAGCGATTCCCGTCGAAAAGGAGTGAAGAAGATGAGAAATGACGAAATGGAAGTCAACTGTCATATATATATATCTGCCCAGTCTAGCGCACGGTACGCCTCCTTCATTAGCGTGCGCTACCGGGTAGTCCAGTGGCTTCTGCCGGCCCCGTTAGCGTGCGCTAATTGTCTATCTCTAGCGTGCGCTAGCCCAAAATGTGGCATCCAGTACTGGAGTCCAGAACCTACTGTCTTTGCCCTGCTCAAACCTTAGCGTGCGCTACCGCTATGGCTTAGCGTGCGTTATGCAACACCTTTAGCGTGCGCTGGCCAGAGCCTAGCGTACGCTACCTGATAGTCCAGAAAACCTGGCAACCTCACTGCGTCTGTCGACCAGCCCGGTAGCGTGCGCTACGGACGGATGTTAGCGTGCGTTACTAACCACGAATAGCGCACGCTAACAAACTCCTAGCGTGCGTTAATCCGCCAGTCCAGAGAGCAGTCCGAGTTACTGGTTCTGACCTGACTGACCCCCTTAGCGTGCGCTACGGCTCAAAGCTAGTGTGCACTAATCAAGCAGAATTAGCGCGCGTTAGCCTAGGCCTAGAGTGCGCCATTTCTTTGGCCCAGAACACTTCCGCAAGGTCTAAACAACACGATCAAGACCCAAACAAGATATGAAACTCAATAATAATATCCACAACATCTCCAAGCGTTTACAGAGCGACAAAATAAGGAGAACGGCAAAGTCAAACAGTCAATAAAAGTACGGATATTACATTCTCCCCCTCTAAAAAGAAGTTTCGTCCCGAAACTTAAGAAATAAGTAGTTCGGGGTATTCCACCCGCATCTTCTCTTCCGTCTCATAAGTCGCCTCATCGACTCCATGTCTCGACCATTGCACTTTAACTAGTGGAATGGTCTTATGCCGAAGTTGTTTCTCGTGACGCTCAAGGATCTTCACGGGTTTCTCCGGAAAGGTAATATCCTCGGCTACGTCAATCTCACTGTAGTCGATAATGTGGCTCGGATCCGGTATGTACTTTCTCAACTGAGACACATGAAAAAAACTATGGACGTGACTCAAAGCTGGAGGCAATGCCAAGCGATAAGCTAAATCTCCAACTCTATCCAAAATCTCGAAAGGTCCGACATACCTAGGACTAAGTTTCCCCTTTTTCCCGAAGCGGAAAACTCCTCTGGTCGGCGACACCTTGAGCAAAACATGATCCCCCACTTCAAACTCCAAGGGTCGACGACGAGTATCAGCATAAGATTTCTGACGACTGGCAACAAGAATCGGTCCCGGATAATAGAAATCTTTTCTTTAGTCTCCATCAACATATCCGGTTCCGTTCCAATTAGCTCAGAAGCCTCGTCCCAACACAATGGCGACCTACACCGCCTACCATAAAATGCCTCGAAGGGTGCCATTTTGATCGACGCATGCCAACTATTATTGTAAGCAAACTCGATCAACGACAAGTGAAGCTCCCAATCATTACTCCAATCTAAGGCACAAGCCCACAACATATCTTCCAACGTCTGAATCGTCCTCTCTGTCTGACCGTCCAACTGAGGATGAAAGAAAGTGCTCAATCTCAGCTCAGTACCCAAAGCCTGATGAACGGCCTGCCAAAAATGCGATACGAAACGACCGTCTCGGTCAGAAACAATGGTCTTGGGGGCACCGTGTAACCTCACGATCTCAGCAATAAAGGTTCGAGCCAGTCTATCCGGTCCCCAAGTATCCTTAATACCCAAGAAGTGTGCAGACTTGGTCAACCGATCGACAATTACCCAAATCATATTCATTCCGGCCCGAGTTCTCGGCATGCCAGTGATGAAATCCATAGAAATGTCTTCCCACTTCCACTCGGGAATGGGAAGCAGTTTCAACAACCCCGCCGATCGTTGATGTTCGATCTTGACTTGTTGACACGTCAAGCACCGTAATACAAACTCCATAACATCCTTCTTCATGTTATTCCACCAAAAATTACGCTTCAAATCTTTGTACATCTTACTCGTCTTGGGGTGGATTGAGTAAGGTATAGCATGAGCTTCTCGGAGAATTCTCTGCCTCAACTCTAAATTGTTCGGAACACAAAGCCTGTCCTGAAATCTCAGAATACTATCTTCGTGAACCACAAAACCAGGAGCTTTTTCTTTAATTACGTCTTCCTTTAGTTGAGAAATCATCGGGTCGCTCCACTGCTTCCCTTTGATGTCATCGACCAAGGACGAAGTAATTTCGAGAGTACACAACTGTCCCTGTACTCGTTGAAGCCAAACTTCTATCCCTTGCTCAATTAAATCCTGACGAATTTTCGTTTGCGATGTAAGGACCTCGAGCATTTGAAGAGATGCCGATTTGCGGCTCAAAGCATCCGCAACGACATTAGCTTTTCCGGGGTGGTAAATAATTTCCAAATCATAATCCTTTAGCAACTCTAACCAACGTCTCTGTCTCATATTTAGCTCCTTCTGACTGAAAATATATTTCAGGCTCTTGTGATCGGTATAAATCCGACACGGTGAACCATACAAGTAATGCCGCCAAATCTTGAGTGCGAAGACAATTGCGGCCAACTCTAAATCTTGAGTAGGATAATTCATCTCATAAGGCTTTAATTGTCGTGACGCAAAAGCTATCGTCTTATCATGCTGCATAAGTACACAACCCAGGCCTTGACCCGAAGCGTCACTATAAACCGCAAAGCCCCCACTACCCTGTGGTAAAGTTAAAATCGGCGCCAAGTCAAACGCTTTTCCGCCCATCGAAGCTCTGTTGTCTCTCATCCGTCCAAACAAACTTTTCGGTCTTCTGGAGTAATTTTGTAAGCGACCGAGCGAGTTTCGAGAACCCCTCGACAAACCGACGGTAATACCCAGCAAGGCCCAAAAAGCTACGAACTTCCTTAACATTTTTAGGCGGTGCCCAATCCAGCACTGCCTCAATCTTCTGCGGGTCTACACGAACCCCTTCGGCCGAAATCACATGGCCGAGAAACATAACTTCTTCCAACCAAAACTCACATTTCGAGAATTTCGCATAGAGGTGCTCGGTTCTCAAAATGTCTAATATCAAACGCAAGTGTCGGGCATGTTCCTCCTTATCTCGAGAATAGATCAAGATGTCGTCAATAAAGACGACTATACACCTGTCGAGGTACTCGATGAATATCTTATTCATTAACTGCATGAATACTACCGGTGCATTAGTCAACCCAAAAGGCATAACTACAAATTCATAATGCCCATATCTCGTCCGGAACACCGTCTTCGGAACGTCAGACTCCCTCACCCTGAGTTGATAATACCCGGATCTTAAATCAATCTTCGAGAAAACTGCAACCCCTTGCAATTGATCAAATAAGTCGTCTATACGAGGTAAAGGATACTTGTTCTTGATGGTTACTTTGTTCATCTCACGGTAGTCGATGCACAAACGTAGTGAACCATCCTTCTTCCTTACGAAAAGAACAGGCGCACCCCAAGGCGACGCGCTCGGTCTGATGTACCCTTTTTCCAGAAGTTCTCCCAATTGATTTTTCAATTCTTGCATCTCGGAAGGTGCCATCCAATATGGTGCTTTAGAAATCGGAACCGCATCTGGATCTAAGTCCATGGTAAATTCTATCTCTCGATCTGGCGGTAATCCCGGGAGGTCATCCGGAAAAACATCGGGATACTCATTAACAACCGGAATCGAAGAGAACTCGACTTCGCTTCCTTCTGTTTTCATAGCATAACACCAATAGCCCGTACAACCTTTATTCAAAAGTTTTACGGCCTTCATGGCACTGATATGTAACTTGTATAGTCCCGACTTACGCCCCAAAAATGAGTACTCAGATCCGTCTTTATTCATCATGGTGATAATCTTGGTACGGTAGTTCATAATCGCTTGATGACTATCAAGCCAATCCTCGCCGAGGATCACGTCCTCGCCTTCTATATCAACTACAATCAGATTCGATAACCATTCCATACCGGATATAATCACCAGAAAATCTCTAATCTCCCGGTTTCCCACAATTCTATACCCGCTAGGCAGTTTCACGATGAAGGGGTCGAAAACAGTCAAACAAGTTATATTTAAACGGCGTACACACTCCAAAGAAATAAAATAATGTGTAGCACCCGTATCGAAAAGTACACGAACTGGATGAGATAAAATATGAATGGTACCTAAAGCTATCGCCGCGTCGGGTTCGTCTGTTCGACGCATCTCATAAACCCGTGGTTGTACCGAACCGACGCTAGAGTTTCCCCCTCCAGCGTTCTGACCCCGTCCCTGGCCCCTGCCGAAATTCTGCTGAGGTTGACCAAAAGATTATCGCTGGTTTGTACCTTGATCAAGTGGTGCTGGGGCAGAAGCCCGAGTGTCCAAAGTCTGATTCGGCTCGGAACAATAAGCCGCTCTATGTCCCATCTGTCCGCACGTGTGACACTTCAATGGTAGAAAGTTGCATTCCAAATTAACGTGGCCTGAACGGCCACAATTATAGCAAGTCACTGTGCGATTTGTGGTACCCGGAGTAGGACGGTAACCCCTCTTTCCTTTATTAGAACGTGACGACTGTCCGGTAGAACGGTTGGTCGTCTGTGACCTCTGAAAGTTGCCACTCTTAGAGTTAGAAAAATTCCCCATGACTTTCTGCTTCTTCGATTCTTCCACGGTATCATTGTCGGGGATCAACATATCATGGGCTAAAGCTCTGTCCTAGTATTCCTTCAGTGTAGTGCAAGCAAATCCGGCTATGTATCGCCGTAGGTCCATATTCATTCGCATATCAAAGTACCGAATCTTATCACGCTCGTTACGCACTTGATCCTTCACATGGATCAATTGTTGGTTGTACTCCACGATCGCCTGCGAAACGAGAATATTCTGTGGTTTAGCCTCGAAAAAGGCGCGGATTCGGCCTTCTCGTATCGGTCAAGGACAAAACTCGGCCTCCAAAAGTTCTTTAAATTCATCCCACGTGGCAACACGATCCTGTGGCTTGATGACTTTCCACCACGTAACGGCCTCCTTGGTAAGGAAATACTGAGCAATCGGTACTTTCCTCACTTCGGGGCAATCAACCGCTTCGAAAATCTTTTCCAATTCTGCTAGCCAATCTTCCCATCCTAATGGGTCTGTGGCACCGCCAAATTGTGGAGGGTGCATACGAATTACATTCTGAAGCAAGGCATCCGTGTTCGGGTTCGGATTATTCAGCTGAACAGTTTGGGCTAAAATGGTCATCTGGGTAGCCAATTGTTGAAGTACATTCGCAACTCCAACGTCCGCGTTGTTCCCTTGGACATTCGACTGGTCGTGCTGACTTTCGGTGTCAGGATGCACCGAGTTTGACAAACTGGGGTTAGTTGACCCCGCAACAGAACTGATGGAAACGGCCGCGCCACGACCTCTTCCACGTCCACAGCCACGACCACGGCCACGGCCCCTACCAGCTGACATACTGAAGAACACACAAGTCACGTAAGCACAATTCAATCACACGTCATCAAAGTGACCAATTCTCAAGAATACCAATAAAAGGAAGCAAAACGAATAAGGAAACACCAGAAGAGTAAGAGGTCTTACAAGTACCGGTCGCACTGTGATGATGGCAGAGTAGTGATACTGTGGACAAATGACGACTCGATCGACCCAAAAGACCGACAGCCTAGGTATCCATAGACCTAAGCTCTGATACCATATTCTGTAACACCCCCAAGTTATTCAGGGAATATTACAGCGCCGTAAGCCCCGCCGTGGGTCCCACAAGGCTAAACATACGCGGAACCATAAATTTTGACCGATAAGGTCTACATACATTGGAAGGAAAAACAATACAAAGGGTATTCAAAACATAACCAATGTATCCAAAGACATCACAACACAAATCAATACCTCGGAAAACACAGGTCGGAACATCAAGAAAAATGGAAAACAATACTCGAGTATTCAATAACCATTCCAGTACAGCAACACTGAATGGAAAACTCAAAACATAACCGGAAGAAAGACACAGTATCACTCTTGCCCACCATCTTCATGCCGACCCGATACTTGCCTGTCCGCTCTCCTGGAACCTGAAATACATAAAAAGTATTTCCCCCCACAAAAGGGATTAGCCGTCGAATATCTAGTGCAAGTATATCAAGTATGAAACACAATACTTCTCGACAATAAAGTAAATATAACCGTCAATTCATCAATTTAAGACTAGTATTCCGGAATAACTAAATCTCATGGCATCACATCAATACATATATGAATACCGTGGAACCGCACCAGAGGCTACGGAACCCTCAAGGGACCTATCGGCCCGCCCCAGAGTGGTTCGTTCATATCATCTGTGGAATCGCACCAGAGGCTACGAAACCCTCAGGGGACCCATCGGCCCGCCCCAGAGTGGATAGAAATAATCATGCCATTAATATTTCATACTTTCAAAGTCGAGAACGCACATTCATAAATATATACTTGCCTTTGAGACATCGAGAAATCGAACGGAAAAAGGGTACGAGTTCGGTAGGTCCAAGAACGCTCTTCCGGCACCTAAACGATTCGCAAGGAATATGATAATCAATTATCCATATTCAAATTACACGAAGAAACTCCCGAAACCCGTCTACGATTCATGAAAATACACGGATAAACAACTAGAGGTTGGAAAATCGTCCAAACTCTTCACAAGTCCGAAAACGGCACAATCCAATCCGTAAAATCATAGGAAAGCATGCATACAGTATAGATACATCATAATCTCAAGGTTCTCAAGCTTCAGAACGGATAAATCGGACGAATCTACGAAAAACCCCAAATTTCCCAAAAGGTAGGGTTCTAAGGATTTTTACCTTGATTCGGACGATAGGATGGATTAGATGTTGTGAAATCCTTGTTCTCCAACCAAATATGTTGTTGTTAGAAGGAATATCGCTTCCAATCACCCAAGATCGTCTCTCCCGAGCGATTCCCGTCGAAAAGGAGTGAAGAAGATGAGAAATGACGAAGTAGAAGTCAACTGTCATATATATATATATATCTGCCCAGTCTAGCGCACGCTACGCCTCCTTCATTAGCGTGCGCTAGTGAAGTCACCGGGTAGTCCAGTGGCTTCTGCCGGCCCCGTTAGCGTGCGCTAATCGTCTATCTCTAGCGTGCGCTAGCCCAAAATGTGGCATCTAGTACTAGAGTCCAGAACCTACTGTCTCTGCCCTGCTCAAACCTTAGCGTGCGCTACCGCTATGGCTTAGCGTGCGTTATGCAACAGCTTTAGCGTGCACTGGCCGAAGCCTAGCGTACGCTACCTGATAGTCCAGAAAACCTGGCAACCTCACTGCCTCTGCCGACCAGCCCGGTAGCGTGCGCTACGGACGGATGTTAGCGTGCGTTACTAACCACGAATAACGCGCGCTAACAAACTCCTAGCGTGCGTTAATCCGCCAGTCCAGAGAGCAGTCCGAGTTACTGGTTCTGACCTGACTGACCCCCTTAGCGCGCGCTACGGCTCAAAGCTAGCGTGCGCTAATCAAGCAGAATTAGCGTGCGTTAGCCTAGGCCTAGCGCGCGCCATTTCTCTGGCCCAGAACACTTCCGCAAGGTCTAAACAACACGATCAAGACCCAAACAACATACGAAACTCAATAATAATATCCACAACATCTCCAAGCGTTTACAGAGCGACAAAATAAGGAGAACGGCAAAGTCAAACAGTCAATAAAAGTACGGGTATTACATTTATAATTTCTGGAACCATCATCAAAGCCCAATCCAAGAAAACTCGACTCGACTTCCTTACGAAACTTTGCCAAATTGATCTCCTCTATAATACTCTTCATCAAAGCAACCAACTTTGTGATGTTTTCATTAATATTCATCTTGGCCTTAATTTCCTGATGGAGAGAAACAAATAACTATGATCGTTTTTTTGCTTTATTCTGCGTATTGTTTGTGAATTTTGAAAGTAAAACTATGATATGGGTGTGTGTGTGTATATATATATATATATATATATATATATATATATAGAGAGAGAGAGAGAGAGAGAGAGATCTGGAATTATTTATTCTGCAAGGAAATTATTTCCTTTTCAATTTCTTATTCAGAGTGGAAAACGGAAGTTCATGATAAACTATATTTTGTTTCCTAATATAAATCGGACTAAATCTTTTTAACACACTTCAATTAAAAACTGTAAAAATAATATTTTACGTGAACCATAATTATAACCTCGTGAAGTTTTACTTTCATTTTTAAACGATTCCACATAAATAAAAATTTTATATGGGGACTAGAACATATTCCTTTTTAAACGATTCCGCCGGTTATAAACTAAAACGTATGTATCCCGTCGAGTTTCGACGCGAAATTATTTTACTTTTTAAAAATAACTTTACATTATAATTTATGAATTTATACTTAAAAACTAAATTAGTACTTGATTTGAATTAATATATTTATAATTTACTGAAAACTACTCCATGACGGATAAAATTATAATAAAAAATAGGTGAAAAGGGGGATTTCTTCATTTTTTTCACTTTATTTTATCCGCAAGAAACCAAAAGAAATAGAACAATACATATGTTTAAAAAGCTAATAATAAATTTGTTTTAAAAATTCATATAATACTATCAAAAAAGGGGTTTAGTCGATATAAAAAGTCGTCGGTTATAGGTTATATGTCGTCGGTTCAAACAAGTATCGTCGGCTAAACTCTGATCGACTAAAGTTTCTCCGACGACATTTAAAGACACTGAGACGGCTAAGATGTCGGCTAAAGGGGTTTAGACGATGTACATTAAACAAAATCGTTGGCTAAACCCGCACTTAAGCCGACGACTAAAGTCGAATTATTAATAAAATAAAAATAAGTTTTAGCCCACAATTTTCGTGGGCTAATGTATTTATTTAAATAAGAAAAAATAAATTTTAGCTGATCATTTTTACACAAAAGCGTCAGCTAAAATATCTTTTATTGATAAAAGTTAAATATTAGCCAACGACAAATGTATAATTGGTCAGCTAAAGTATTATTTTAATTAATGAAAATTAACTTTAAGCCGACAATTTGTGTAAAAATGGTCGGCTAATACTATCAATGTTCGCACTTTAGCCGACAACATCAAATCATCGGCTAAAGCCCAATTGTCGGCTAAAGTGACAGGTCATTGGCTAAAAGTCGGTTGACCTAGCGACGACTTGCTGGATACAATTTCCACAACTACTTCAGCTCCACTATCAAAGGTCTTAAAATAAACGTCAATACACTTTCCTGAATACCCCGGTCTCGGTACTAAGAGAGTCAACATATTACACTATTTCATGCAGATCCACGGATGAAGGTTATAAGGAATCATTACCCCCGGTCATATACTATACGAAAGACTCATGTTGCCAAAAGGGTTGAATCCTCATATGAGAGCCCGAGTCTTACATTTCGGACATATGATGCAAACTCTGGAAACACAAGAGTGTATCATAGTATCCTCATCATGGATGCGATGCTCGATGTGCCATCTCATCGTCTTGGCTATGTGAGGAGACATGAAAAGCCTCTCCATTCTATATTTCAATGGAAAATACTAAAGAACCTTCATATCACATATAATGTTCAAATTGTTACTGTTGGTCAGACGACTGTTGGACATCTTCTCGATGCGAAGATTACGTGAATATTACAAGATCTGGAAATCAAGGACTAACTCGTTAACGCACGTTACAGATGGACAATAATGTACGCTAAGTTTGAAATTTAACCGTTGGGCAGAATGAAGACCGTTCTTTTTCTAAAGTCAAAGATTGCCATATCGGATTTGACTATCGATAACGCGCGCTAAAGGGACTATTAACACATGCTAAATAGTGAAGTTTTTCATGGCAATAGAGCTGGATGAAAGCTGAGTACCCATTCCTTTGGGTACTTGAACACACACAACTACAAGCAAATATATATATATATATATATATATATATAGTTGCGCGTTCTATGCAGTATCAATATTAGATGCAGTACTTTATAGTACTAATTTATGCATGAGTTTTGTACTAATTATGCATGAAATATATGCATTTCGTGCATCAAAATTTCAATGCATTAAAATATGCAATATATGCATCAAAATATCGATGCATTAAAATATTAGATTATATGCATCATTTTTTGTGCATTAAAATATTAGATTATATGCATCATTTTTTGTGAACATTAATGCATTGAAATTTTGATGCATGAAATGCATATATTTCATGCATAATTAGTACAAAACTCATGCATAAATTAGTACTATAAAGTACTGCATCTAATATTGGTACTGCATAGAACGCTCCCATATATATATATATATATATATATATATATATATATATATATATATATTATGAGCTTTGGTTAATGCTGCTATCTTAAGTTATTTCTTCATTATCGAGTTATGTAGAAAAAAGATACAAGTATTGCACTTACAGTGTATTATCATTCATACTTTGTATCTTCTTTGATTATTTTGTTTGAGTGTTTGTATCACTCCCACACGCGTCGAGAGAAAAGATTAAAGAACTTCAATCTGGTTTTATTAAGATCGTTGATCTGACGTCTTTAAGATTGAACTCTAAGGTCTTAAGTGAGGTTATTCTAGTTTTGATAGAATACTGGAAGGAAAAAATATCTTGATTGTTTGGTTGTGCTTGGACCAATCGAAGACAAGTTAAGTGTAATGTTTGAGCTCGGACCTATAGAAGATGAGGCAAAGTCGAGTGTGGTTTTTCTTGATCCAATAAAAGAAAGAACGAAGAGAGTACGTAAGCAAATTGCCAAACCTCTATAAATCTCTGAGCCTTTTATTTTTCAAATTTACTTTCATTCTTCGCAAGAAAAATCAGATAGTATTATCACCACTATTAACCCCCCTTTCCGGTGGATATATTCACTCTTCAGGAAGTGCTCATGGGAGTTGATGACGTCTTTAAAGAGTTCATTCTGAACTTGTTGAGCAACTCTTTGCTGTATTTCTCTTGGTTGACGAAGTACATGTAGGCAACTGCTTTACCTGCAAACCTAAAAAATAACTAAGTTCCCCCATCATACTCACTTCAATTTTCTTTGCATGATATGAGAGAACTTCTTACACAGATCTTGGTTAGTAGAACCGAAATTAATATCATCGACATATATTTGTACCATCAAAATATCATCACCTTCCTGTATTTTAAAGAGTTTATCGACAGCGCACTCTCGAATCCACTGCTGAATATATAAAGGGACAGGGTTCCATACCAGGCTTTAGGTACCTGCTTAAGTCCGTACATAGATTTCCTTAGCCTATAAACTAGACCACCATTCTTTTTGATGGCGAACTCTGGGGGTTGCTCGACATACACCTCTTCATCTAGGTCTTCATTCACGAATGCACTCTTAACATTCATTTGATATACAATGAAGTTCTTGTGAGCTGCAAACGATAGGAATATTCTAATTGCTTCTAGTCTGGCTATAGAGGCAAATGTTTCATCATAGTCAATTCCTTCTTCATGTCTGTGGTCTTGAGTAACTAGTCTGGATTTGTTTCTTATAAGTAGTCCATTCTCATCCTTCTTATTTTGAAATACCCATTTTGTCCTAATGACATCTTGATGGGTTGGTCCAGAAACTAAGTGCCAAACGTTGTTCATTTCAAGGTAATCCAATGAGAATTATCAAGGGCTTCATTTGTATAGATAGGTTCGGATTGAGCTAAGAATACAGCTGCAAATGGCAAGCCTACGTTGTTTATCTGTGGACTTCCATATAGGGAACTTTGTCATGTCAGGTTCTGACTCTGTTTCCACCTGTGCACACGGTACAATTCCTTGTGTCTCTGTATTCTCCTTCTGGTTGTAACTCCAGCATCAATTTTGTCAATCACCAGTTCTTGTAGGTGATCTCTTAACCATCTCCTGTCAGGTTTTAATTTTGCATTCCTTTATGTGCCTTCTTAGACTATAGGCTTAGTGTTAGCTTCAACAACATGTTCTTCTATTCTTTCAGTGGTAGGATTGATTACCAGAGAGGTGATAGGTTCTCCCTCGTCTATGGGATTTCTTCAGTGGTTAAGGTTTGAACTGCCTGAGTTAAACCATCTACATATGTAGGATCATAATGAGGTTCATCAAATAGTATATGGACTGACTCCTCAATGGCCAGTCTCCTCTTATTAAAGATCATAAAGGCTTTGCTGACAGTAGAATACCCAACGAATATTCTGTCATTAGATTTCTCATCGAAGATCTTGAGCTGATCCTTCCCATTATTATAAACATAACACCTGCAACCAAATATATGAAATATGCAACCTTATGAGTTTTATTATTTCATACCTCGTAGGCAGTTTTGTTGTTGTGTTTGTTGATCATACATCAGTTTTGCGTATAACATGTTATATTTGTTGCTTCACCCTAGAAACGCTGCGGTAACTTGATTTCAGTAATCATCGTGTCAGTGACTTCCTTCAGTGTCATGTTCTTTCTCTCGGAAACACCATTTTGCTGTGGGCTTCGGGCTATTTAATATTCTTGTCATGTGCCATTATACGCACAGTATTGCTCTATAAAGCAATTTGTGAATTTTGTGCCTCTATCGGACCGAATGAATAGAATGCTCAGCCCTTTTCACATTTTGTAGCTTCATTAAGTGCTTCGACGGCTTTGTGATTGTCTCTTTCTTCTTTTCAAGAAGATTTTCCAGGTGTACCTAGAAAAATCATTAAAAATAACAAGGCAATATTTTTTAACTCTCACGCTAATAGTATCTACAGGGACATATAGGTCCGTATGAATAAATCCAGGACCCTGTGGGTTGAGAGAAATGATTTGCTCTTCAGGGTTGTGTGAACTTGTTTGCCTTTCTGACAGGGTGCAGATTCATTGTTCTTATGAAATGAAACATCTGGAAAACCTATGACTATTCCCTGTCTTTTCAATTTATTAATGGTCTTGAAGTTGATGTCGGACATCCTTTTTATTCCGTAGCCAGCTTTGATCTGGAGTACTTTTGGCAATAAAATTGCGGGATTAAAGTACGTCTAATATCCAACCAGTGACATACATGTTACTGTTGTGGGTCCTGTGAAGATAACTTGTTTGGACTCGATGTCCTTCACCCTACAGTTTCCTTGAATGAATTTAATCGAAAACTGTTTGTCAAAAAACTGGCTAACACTTAAAAGGTTATATTGTACTCATTGAATAAATGTTGCATCAATGACTTTGAATTTGCCAACAATAAGGGCTCATTTCCCTCTTGTTCGTCTACTGTCAAAATACCAGATGTCGTCCTTCCTGATATCCTGTAGACAAGTTAAGTAAATTTAGGTACCCATTGTTTGGTGAGTCCTTTGTTAGTGGTGCTTTCAGGTACCCAAACTTGCCTCACTGTAACTAGGCCTGTGAGTGAACACAAATATTCGATTCGGCTCGAGATATCTGGCTCGAAAAAGCTCAATTTGAGTTCGATTCGTGCAATTAAATATCGAAACAAATATTAAATTTGGATTCAGTGCAAATCGGACCGAACCGTTCGGTCCGATCTGACATTTTAGTATTCATCTCAAATCATAGTTCTCGGACCGAACCATCCTGTCTGGTCTTATTTTTGTATTTGTAATATATTTGTTAAAACAGTTGTTTAAAATTTGGACCGAACTATTTGCAAACATTCGATTCGAAATACCGAGCCGAATCAAATGTCGAAACCGAAAAATATGCTTCAAACTCAAATCAAACCTTAATTTATGATATAATTGAATCAGACCATATTGAATAATAAAAAATCGGAACGGACCAAACCATCCTATTATTCGGTATAATTCGGTCTGGTCACAGCCTTAACTATAACAACCCCATCCCGTACCAGGACTGTCACGGCGCCATGAATCTATTTTGGGGATTCACAAGGCAGAAACTACAAATACAATAATGCATCGACCGACTAGATCGCAAAATGAAATCTCATAACTCATATCGGTCGGTAAAGCGATACACAACACAATCTAGTACTTAAAGTCTACATCATAAACAAACAATTCGACATTACCTATGTAATACCCACCTAAACTCTCGTCTTTACTATTATATTCTTCAATTAAATCGAGCATTGTCATACCACATCCGTGTTTATTGTAATGAGTATATTGATGAGTTACGTTAAATTGAATTGTTGATCTTAGTCGTTCACACTATAGTTGATTGTTAGATGTTAAGTGGAAAATTCCATTTTTTTTACTTGTTGTTGCCCTTAGCGTGCGCTAACATATTACCTTTACGTACGCTATGTACGTAGCATTACGTGCGTAACACTCCTATGTTAACATACGTAATGTGGGGTATCAATCAGCAGATCACCTTTCGATGGGTGGTACCGAGCGTGTAGGCAGTGGTCGGGAGTCAATCATGACAGCCTAGTCAATGGCCATTACGTACGTAATGGCTATGCCTTAGCGTACGTAATGTACAAGAGCTTTACGTACGTTCATTTTGGCAACGTATGTAAGAACATGTGTATTTTGAGTCAGTAGCACCTGGGAATCTGTTACGCACGTAATGCTTATAAGGTTATGTACGTAACATTTGTAACATACGTTAATCTTTAGCTATTGCGCACGTAATGCTGAATTCGGGTTATAAAGGTATGGCTTGCCTTTCATTTTTCTGCTCAAACCACCTCAACCATCCCTCTGAGAAACCGATTCCCCACCTTGTCAAATCGATTTCTACCCCTTCCATCTTGTGATGGAGATTCGTCACTTGGATTGTGGCTTGGAGATTAGGAGATTGAAGTGTGTTCTTGGAAGTGTTGGTGTTGTTCTTCATTTTGAGGTTGGTTTTTCTTTAACTCGTATTGAATCCATGCTTGTAATGATATTAGTATTAAACACTTCGTATAATGTTAGATTAATCTAGTATAAACATGATAGTTATTATAATCATGTTCAAACTAAGTGAAGAACAATATAAGGAATGTTAGTGTCACTTCTTGATGTATGATAACTTCGTAGCATAGTTGTGTTGATTATGTTGGATAATAATTGATTTATACATGACAATAGGAAGTTGATTTTGATCTTGACACTTAGAACTTGTAAGTAAGGAATTCTTGATGACTAGAGGTGTTAGATTCTAATCTTGTCTTGAATGTTTGATTAATCCTTGAGAGATATCATGGAACTATGTTTTGGCCTTACAAAATTGATACAATTCGTGATGAATTTGATAAGTCGATGAAATGGATTGTCTAAATGTTATGTTAACCCCCTGAAAATGATTATTACAAGATTGAATGATGTTATATTTAGAGTTTCAAACATCCTAAATGATATAACTAGGTTTTGAGCAACTTCTTCAAGGGAAAGTAATGGATTTTGGTAGAACACAAACATAACCTTCATATATTTAAGTTAATCGAATGTGTTGATAACTTAAGAAGGTATTAACTACTACATTAATACGTTGATAGTGTTCTTAGGACGATTATAACGATTATGGGTTATAATGATGCGGTAGAATTAATGGCCGAATTCAATTACGTTGATCCTCGTGTATTAGGAGACGTAAATTAGGATGATGTTCTTATTATGCTTAAAGTTATGATTTCATATCTGGATTAGCTTAACGTAATCATTGGAAAGATGAATGTAAATAAACACAAACTTTTAACATGTTCAACGTTAATCGAAAGTGTTGATGGATTGCGAGTATGTTTAATCATCATAGTATTACATTGATAATGTTCTTGACTTCAAATGCTTGGTATTAATATTAGAATATGTGGGCGAATCTAATAAACTTGATATATGATCATTCATAATTGGAGCATTAGAATGTTCGATAGGATAGTTGAACTATTCGAGTAAAGTTACGAATAATGTTTCTATGAATTAATACCATTATCGTACGAATATGTTGTTGAATGAATTACGTTTCATTCAAGGTTGCTTGTTCACGTGAGTATTGTTAGACGAAGATAACGTTCGTTTGTTCGTTCAAAGAAGGATTATTCATCTACGGAATTGAGGCAAGATGGTTGAATTCTTGTGATTATTATGCGTTTCGTGTATATGAAATGTTCTGGGAATCTATGATTCATGATGTGGTGATGTCCTTGATCGTCTTACCGTTTGTGTCGGGATTGTATTCCTAAGGTTATCGCCCTTGTTACCATTGGTCTCGTTGAGCTTTGTTGTTACTTTGGTGAGTTGTTCGATTCTTTGATAAAAGTGTAATTCGTTGAGTTTCGTTGTCATGTTGCATCGTGACATCTCTGGAGTCATATCTGCGTGCCGATTGGTTATATGTAGGATTTTTAGCCGGGCACTTTATGGTCATGCGTGGATGTTTCCGCATTAGATCGTGCACACGAGACGTAGTTTGTGAGGCTAATTAGGTACATCATCCCATGTATATTCTGGATTCTATATACGGGGTGGACATGTGCACGGACACATTTTCGGATTGGGCGTACTGTGACGTCCGTCTTGAGCCATATTATTTGGTCGTTCGTATGTTTGGATATGTTCAACAGTTGGGACTGACTGTTTATACGCCTGCAGGGTATATTCAGTAGTCGGTTGTTTCTTTGAGATCTGTATGTATATGAATTATATAATGCCATGAGAATTATTATCATGGATAGCTGACCCTGTGGTTTGGGCGAAATACTTGTATTTCAGGGCGAGGAAAGGGCAAGGCACAGGAAAAGCACGATGTCAGCGGAGGGTTTTGAAGGATGCTAATTCAGGGGCCCCGAGTCTTTTGATGTTCGGTTATGTCTTACTGTGATTTTTCATTCTATTTTACTTCGGATTAATGTATTATAATTTGTAAGGTATTTTCCATCTCCATATGGTCTATACCGAATTTGGATCCTTTATTCGGTTGTGTGAGTTGACATATATGAATTATACTCCATATCGGGGTTTTGATTAATAAACGTGGTTCGTTACCGCGTCTATGGATGTTAAAGTTTATGTTGTGATCTCACCTGGTGGGTCCCAATGGGGGTCCACAGAACTGTAATAACTGCTGTTTTCGGGGTGTTACAACCTGTTTAAGACACAGACTGCTAAATCTAATTCAAATCAGGCCCACACATGGGCATAAAAAACCAACAACAACAACACACTACAAATATACAAACAAACTTAAGACAATACAACTGGATACTTAATTGGGGACATCAGGGGGCGATATCACTGGTACTTCGTCTTCGTGCCCTCCACGCGCCTGCTCGCCATAGAATCTTGTACCTGAATACACAAATAATGTATCCACCCACAAAGGGGTCAGTAAGTAGCAGTTGCAAGTACGTCGATAACATGAATACGTATAACATGCAAAAATATGAAACATCACAGTGGTCCATTCATATCATGTCATTATTCCAGAACAATACATATATCATCAACCAAAAAAAAGGTTATGCCCTTTATGCATTACTCAGCATGTCATACCCCATAGCCCTCGTCGGGGAACTCCCTGGTTGGATAACCCATCGAGTGATACGCATGGTACAACATAACGTACCCCAGAGCCCTCGTCAGGGCTTTTCCAGGTTTTAACTCGGCCCACACAGCTTGAACGACCACAATTATTTTACAAAATCATCAATTTTGCAGAAGTATGTCAAATCATTATCATTATTTTTTATAAGCATCATAGTGTAACATATAATGCAAGATAATACATAAAACACGATCAAAGTACTTGCCCGGTACCTTTATATTTTGGAAGCTTTAATCAAGTTGCAACAAAGATTAGAAACTCTAGGGATTCAGACCGAGGATGAGAAGTACAATTTGATCGATTTAAGGGCAAGATATTCAAATCAAAACAATATCGAAAATCCTAATCAATACTTGTTGGGACATGTTATCAGATATCTAGCGGTCATTCATGAATAGGATAATTTAAACGAAAGATATGATTTATGCTCGCTTGGAACGATAAGAACAACCCCAAGATACTTAATCTATATTTCCCTTTCATGTTCTAAACAACCATTAATCACATATCTATAAAAACAAGATTAGGGTTCAAGACTATACTTACCTACAATCTGAAGAAAGCTTCTGAAACTGACTGCAATGAACTTGCTACTTCAATCCCCGGATGTTAGATGTGTGTTAATATCACACAAACAAGATTAAACACTAGCTTATATGTTAGGATCTGAGGTTGGTCGAAGAAAACAAAGAGGAATGAGGCTGAAACCTCAATACACCCCTATTTATATTTGAAGTGCACCGAAAGTCGGTTTTCATTGCGACCGCTATGCACCACTCTTAGTGGCCGCTAGCATTGCGGTTGCACAACCTAAAGCCGGTCTGATATTATAGTTATTACATCCATTATCAGCCGCTAGCATGGCGGTGGATCATCTGAAGCATCGTTTCAAACCTTAGGTCGGTTAGGGGTTGCCGGTACTAACCTATGCCCATTAATGTCCGCTAACCCATGCCTCTTAATATCCAATATCCACGGTTAGTTTTCAATTTATGAGTGTAACATTCATGCCAAGCTCAAATGTCATTGTTGCTTGATTCGGTGAACGCAAGTGCACGTTATCGTAGATAAGTAATAAAGTGATAAGTAAGATATCGTTCCCACGAGGACTGATTTACTAACTACCGATTTATGAGTATTCTAATTTTATCTGAACTATCGAATTTTGAGATGCAAGTAATAATAAAAGAAAAGTAATAAAAGAATAAATAATGAAAACGATTCTTTTAAGAAAGAAAATCAAATAAGGAATAAATCTAGTATTGTGAATCCACCTCGGTTTATCCGAATTACTCTCGATTATATGAATTTATTGATATCAAAATTTATTGAAGGCGAAGGTTGCTAAAATACTCTACCGCCTCTCCTGAGGTCAATAGATTTTTCTAAGGCGAATAACACACTCTATTCCTAGGTGAATTGATTCTACAATAGGCAAAAAGCATGAAATCTTCAGAAAGTCCACGTAGTTCCTATGAGTATATTCCTAACTCATAAGATAAAACGGTTCTCACCAATTTCCCTTACCAACTCTCCTCTCCCGATTCGAGTTGCGTAATTAAAACAATTCAACTATAGGCCACACAATTGAAAGCATGAAAGCATTAAGAACAATTGGAGAAAACTCAATAGAAAAGGGAATTATATTAATGCAAAATCGAAAGTTAATTCATCAAAACCTTGGTTTCATCAAAATCCTAGAACAGGGTTTTAGCCTGACATGCTAGAAAATAAAAATACAAAAAAATAATTAAAGAAAGCATAAAGATCAAACGCAATCGACGAGCTCGGATTCCTCCGTTCTCTAGCTTTTGCTCTTTGCTCCTTGGTGTTTTCTGCTTCTTCTTGATTCCTCGATGATCGATCCCCCTGATGATACCTCTTTTTTAGACCTTAAACCCCTATTTATAACTATCACCAGCCTCCAAAATGCGTACGGGGATTGGGTCGAAAACAGCTCCAAAAAACGGCCCATAAACGCGGCAATTACAGCAAAAACCGCCCCGTGGGCCGCGGCTCACTTAATCTGTGCCACGGCCCCTAACCTTCAGCGAGTTGCCTAGGCGCCTATTTTTCTTCCTGGGCCGCGGCTCAGCATCCTTGTGCCGCGGCTCACACTACAGCGTGCTCGGTGCTTGTTAGTCACCTTCGTGTGCCGCGACCCGCTTTCCTTGTGCCGCGGCACATGACCAGAAATCGCCGTTTTGGCCTGTTTTTCGCCGTTCGAGCTTCTGGACTCCAATTTCCTACAAAACATATAAAGATAGTGCATTAGAAGCTCATTTATGCAGGTTTAGACTTAAAATGGATATGAAATAATGATAAATAAGCATATAAAAATACGCCTAACAAATACCCCCAAACTTGAGTCTTTGCTTATCCTCAAGCAAAAAGAATCAATTTCAAATAAACAAAAAGTATCGTGAATGATCGTGCAAATTCATAGTGCTCAACTTAATCAATACTACCCTGAAAATCTCAAAGAATAATACGAGTATCGTAATAGTGAGTCACATCAAGGACACTGATTCCACAGAGTAACCATTATTAGTGCTAATCAATCGTTTATGAAGAAAATCACGCTCAAAGATTAACAAGCGTGAATTTAACCAACCGCCAATACGAAGGGTTAGAGTAAACAAACCAACTCGCCCAGTCCCACAGTCAAGTGGCAAAAATTTAAGAGTTTCATCGAAAAAAATAAACCTCGGACAGCATTCCCTTATGTATGATCATAACAAAGATTCGAGTTAACCACTAGGTTCGGATATCGGGATATTTCATCGGGATGATCCTAGGGTGGATTTCTATTCTCATGTATTGGGGAACCGTTTGACATAAAAGACACTAATGGGGCACATGGATGCTTCTAGTTACTAATTCCCCCTCTACAGCGGAGAAAAAACTTGAATAGCAATTCCCGCATGTCAAGGTTGCTGTTTTACGCGAGAGTAAACAACGGGTCACGTGAGTACCCCCGGTTACTAGGCTTCCCATCATCGGTAATGCGATATTTCTAAATCATTAGTCTATTCAGGGTTGTCGTTTTACGCGAGAGTAAACAACGGGTCACGTGAATACCCCCGGTTACTAGACTTCCCATCATAGAACATATATAAATTCTCGACTTTTTGGGAAAGACTGTCCGACTCTAAACTCAATTTAAGTGCCAACAAGACTCATGTTACTGGATGACTAGCTACGCGAAAAGTATAACCAAATGTATAGACGGCGATTTGAAAACACGTATGTCTCCTTTCTTATCTGCTAAAATTTCTACAATAACGAAAAATATAGACTTAAATGAATACTCAGAGGAAACAGATATCACTGACTGCAAACTCGACTAAAACTCAACCGTTTCTTCCAAGAGAAATCAGTATCATAACATCAGTTTTACACAAAGAAGCACGAAAAATTCACGAATGCAAATAATATCACGACAAGCAAGGCTAGCGTCAAAAAATAACGAAAAATGCAAACGAATAAGTAAAAAGCAACAGAAAGTAAAACCCCCCCCTAACTTAGGACGTACATTCACCTCAATGGACAAAAAAATAGTAATATGCAATAAGAGACAAGGTCAAGTACTCCCCTAATGTCCGCTCAAGAACTGGTGCCGGCCTCGTCCGGCGAGAAAGCTGGTGTGGGTGGCCTAGCTGGTGGAATGAATGGCCCGTCCGGGTGCAGTACATGGCTCGTCCACGCAGCAAGGTAGTCCCGATGGTAAGCATCCCTCACCGCCAAGCGCCTCTCCTCACGTCGATTGGCCCGGCAGGCCTGCACTCTCATCGACTACAAAAATGTAATCAATTAAAAGTAATCAAAAGTGTAAGGGTTGGGATACAATGTCATCCGATAAAATAATTTGTTGCATATAATTTGAAAATGCTTGGCTTAAAATTTTTTCATTGACGCAATTCATCAAACACTTGGTATGCATAAGTTTAAATGAAGAACAAGAATTTTAATGGCTAAATCCAAATCCCCAAAAATAACAACATAAATATATAGCCATGACAAATGACAAATAACATCACCAATTCATTCATAATCAACAATTTCCATCGATAACTAATAAAAAATTTCATATCCCAACTCAACCTTGATAAAACTTTGAAAAACTAACTACATATTCATCATCAAATGAATAATAATACTTCACTTTTCAAGTCATGTAACAATTAGGATGAAGAGATTGAGAATTACCTTGCTTTGATTGAAGAAATGCAAGAAGAAGAAAAATTGAATGGGATCGTCCGAGTGCCGCACGCAGAAAGGGAAGAGAGCTTACCTGTTGTTGGCCGATCACGAATATGAAAGAATGCTGGGCGTGCGGTACAGCTTAAGTGAGCCGCGGCCCATAGTACAGTCTGCCTGGGACTTTTTGTAATGTCACCGTGTGCCGCGGCTCAATCTACGCGTGCCGTGGCTCATCGTGTTAGTGTGCCGCGGCTCATTTGGTCCATGCCGCGACACAGAGTACAGCTTCCTGGGCGTATCTTTGGCATTTGGCGTGCTGCGGCTCAGCAGCAACGTGCCGCGGCTCAGGGACCGAATGTGCCGCGGCTCAGTAATGTCGTGCCACGACATAGATTACAGTTTGTTTGGCCTTTTTCCTTCAACTGGTGTGTGCCGCGGCTCACTATCCTTGTGCCGCGGCCCAATGCTGAATTTTCCGCTGGGGTGATTTCTGCACAGAATTTTCAAAGGAACACATCAAGAACGAGAGGGATAAGCAAATCAAAGCAAAAATGACGAAAAATAAAGACTCTAAAATGCAAGAAAACACTGAAAAAAAATAAAATCTACGACTAATACTCGGGTTGCCTCCCGAGAAGCGCTAAGTTTATAGTCTTCAGTCGGACTTTTTGAAGATCAATTCGCATTTCGCAAAGACCATTTGGACTCCGCACACTCCATCGAACCGTTATTACATGATTTAAATTGTTGACCATTAAATTTCAACCGTTCTACTTTTGGTTTGGACATCCAACGTTCTTTGCGAAACGGCTTTAACAATAGCAGCCGTCCAAAACACCCATTTTGCAATTGACTTGGTACTCGTTTGACATCCGGCTTAATCTTCAACTCTACAGGCGAACTTATGACAGTATGAGAATTTTTCGATGGTGGATGAACGGATGTTGAAGACGACATATTCAAATGCCTCAGATATGCGACTTGCTCTTCATTAGACGTCGGAGCAGCTGAAACGGATTCTAAACACTTCGACCGATAATTCTCCCGATGTGTGTCTTTCTCAAAGATATCAATTTGTGAACACTTCTCGACCTTGCTTGGACACGGGAGAGATCGAAACACTTTGAACGTGACTTGTTCATATTCAACTCGAAGTATTAATTTACCCTCCTGAACATCAATAAGGGTCCTTCCGGTGGCTAAGAACGGTCTACCCAAGATAATCGGAATCTCATGGTCTTCTTCCATATCAAGTACAATGAAATCAGCAGGGAAAATGAATTTATCGACCTTGACCAAGACATCCTCGATTACCCCTCTCGGGTACTTGATTGATCTATCGGCTAGTTGTAAAGAGACCGTAGTAGGTTTCGCTTCCCCAATTCCTAGCTTCTTGAAAATAGAAAGAGGCATGAGATTAACGCTAGTGCCGAGGTCACATAATGCTCTATCAAAATACAAGTTCCCAATAGTGCACGGTACAGTGAAGCTTCCTGGGTCCTTAAATTTAGGCGGGAGCTTCCTCTGCAAAATTGCGCTGCACTCTTCAGTCAGTGCCACTGTTTCATATTCCTCGAGCTTCTTTTTCTTAGATAAGATTTCCTTCATAAACTTCACATAGCTCGGTATTTGTTCTAAGGCGTCGGCAAATGGAATGTTGATATGTAGTTTCTTGAAGACGTCAAGAAACTTGGAGAATTGTTTGTCCAATTTTTGTTTTTGCAAACGCTGTGGAAATGGGACGGGTGGAACATAGGCTGTCGGATTATCTGGAAACAATTTCGAGGGTCTTAAAATTTGTGATTCCTCAGTCATCGCATTTTTATTCTCCTCATCATCACCTCTCTTTTTGTTCTGCCCGGGCAGCTTACACAATTCCTTCCCGCTTCTCAAACCGATGGCATTTATACTTTCTCTGGGGTTCGTCTCGGTTGTACTTGGCAAGGTACCCTCAGGGCAGGCTGTTAACACATTTGCTATCTGGCCCAATTGGACTTCCATGTTGCGAATAGAAGCGGAATGGTTTTGCAAGGTTGCTTCCATACGGGTCATGAACTGACTCGTTTTTGCTACTAATTTCGCCATTGCTTCCTCTAGAGAAATTTTTGGAGCGGGAAGAGGTTGCTGTTGGTGTTGGGCAAACTGAGGTGGGTTTGAGTTTTGTCCATTTTTCCATGAAAAATTTGGGTGATTTGTCCACCCCGGATTATATGTGTTGGAGTACGGATTATTTTGCAGATTCCCATTCCCCACGAACTGAGCTTGTTCCATCGGAGGTTGCTCGAAAGGGTTTACGACTTGGCATTCTGCGCTAGGATGAGATCTGTTGCACCAATTACATGATTCAGTAGTGACGGTAGAAGGAGCCTGTGAAAAAGCTTGAAGTTGCTGAGTCAAGGCGGCAACTTGGGCTGATAATGTGGAGATCGGATCGTTGTCGGAAACTCCCATTACTCGCTTCGGGATCACTCATTCAGAAGGCCACTGATAAGAGTCTGCAGCCATAGCTTCCAATAAAGAGTGGGCTTTGGTCATCGTTTTACCCATCAACGCTCCTCCAGCGACTGCATCAACAAGAGTGCGTGTAGAAGCACTCAATCCGTTATAAAAAGTGTGGATTTGTAGCCAATCCGGTAAGCCGTGGTGTGGACATATCCGTAATAAATCCTTGTATCGCTCCCAAGCTTCGGGAAGTGACTCCATATCAAATTGCCCAAAAGTGGTTATCTCATTCCTTAATCTCACTGTCTTCGATGGTGGAAAGAATTTAGCCAGAAAGGCTTGTGCTAATTCTGCCCAAGTCGTGATAGAGCCCGGCGGTAAAGAATTCAACCAAAATTTGGCTGTCCCTCAAAGAGAAAGGGAAAATCCGCAGACGGATAGCATCATCGGTGACACCATTATTCTTGAAGGTGTCACAAATCTCGAGAAATGAAGCAATATGCGCGTTGGGGTCGTCGTTCGCCAGTCCACAAAATTAGCTCGCTTGTACCATCTGAATAATAGCCGACTTGATTTCGAAGTTGTTCAGTTGGATGGTTGGACGCCGAATTCCCGAAAAGTTCGCATTGATTTGTGGCATAGCATAATCACGGAGTGCTAATGCCGGTTGATCTTGCTGAATGGGGTTGTCTGATTCGTGATTTCCCGTGTTATCGGCCATGGTGTCTTTAGTCGGTAGCTCACGTTTCTCCTTCTTGCTTTTCCGAAGAGTGCGCTCGAGTTCGGTATCCAAGGTAGTAGGCCTTCGTTACCGAATTTTCTCATGCACTAATCAGAAATTCCTGAAAGGAAAATAAATAATAAAAATTACACGAAAATAAAAAAAAATTGTTCAAATTAAGAATAGAAATACTGAAATCGATATTAGTAAAATAATCAGTCCCCGGCAACGGCGCCAAAAACTTGTTGCTTGATTCGGTGAACGCAAGTTCACATTATCGTAGACAAGTAATAAAGTGATAAGTAAGATATCGTTCCCATGAGGACTGATTTACTAACTACCGATTTATGAGTATTCTAATTTTATCTGAACTATCGAATTTTGAGATGCAAGTAATAATAAAAGAAAAGTAATAAAAGAATAAATAATGAAAACGATTGTTTTAAGAAAGAAAATCAAAAAAGGAATAAATCTAAGATTGTGAATCCACCTCGATTTATCCGAATTACTCTCGATTATATGAATTTATTGATTTCCCAATTTATTGAAGGCGAAGGTTGCTAAAATACTCTACCGCCTCTCCCGAGGTCAATAGATTTTTCTAAGGCGAATACCACACTCTATTCCTAGGTGAATTGATTCGACAATAGGCAAAAAGCACGAAATCTTCAGAAAGACCACGTAGTTCCTATGAGTATATTCCTATCTCATAAGATAAAACGGTTCTCACCAATTTCCCCTATCAACTCTCCGCTCCCTATTGGAGTTGCGTAATTAAAATAATTCAACTATAGGCCACACAATTGAAAGCATTAAGAACAATTGGAGAAAACTCAATAGAAAAGGGAATTATATTAATGCAAAATCGAAAGTTAATTCATCAAAACCTCGATTTCATCAAAATCTTAGAACAGGGTTTTAGCCTGACATGCTAGAAAAAAAATACAAAAAAAATAATTAAGGAAAGCATAACGATCAAACGCAGTCGACGAGCTCGGATTCCTCCGTTCTCTAGCTTCTACTCTCTGCTCCTTGGTGTTTTCTGCTTCTTCTTCATTCCTCGATGATAGATCCCCCTGATGATACCTCTTTTAGACATTAAACCCCTATTTATAACTATCATCAGCCTGCAAAACGCGTACGGGCATTGGGTCGAAAACAACTCCAACAAACGGCCCATAAACGCGGCAATTACAGCAAAAACCGCCCCGTGGACCGCGGCTCACTTAACCTGTGCCGCGGCCCCTAACCTTCAGCGAGTTGCCTGGGCGCCTATTTTTCTTCCTGGGCCGCGGCTCAGCATCCTTGTGCCGCGGCTCACAGTACAGCGTGCTCGGTGCTTGTTAGTCACCTTCGTGTGCCGCGGCCCGCTTTCCTTGTGCCGCGGCATATGACCTGAAATCGCCGTTTTGGCCCGTTTTTCGCCGTTCGAGCTTCCGGACTCTAATTTCCTACAAAACATATAAAGATAGTGCATTAAAAGCTCATTTATGCAGGTTTAGACTCAAAATGGATATGAAATAATGATAAATAAGCATATAAAAATACGCCTAACAGTCATACGATTTTGAAATTGCGAAGTTCGATGCATTGACATACAGGGCAATCAACTCTTAGGATGATCAAGTTAATATTGGAGTGTCATCATTAATGGTAACCTCTCTTTTCATACTTCAAGTTATTAATGCTAGGTGACGAGTCTAGTAACATGAAATAACCATTTCACTTGTTCTATAAAATGGTAGAATTATAAAGCGATTACAACATTATAAGTCACACCAGCTTAAAAACATGGGGTCTCACACCCTCTCTCCCAAAAAGAAAGGTCCGTCCTTGAAACTTAGGCTGTGGACAACTCGAGGTAGCGTGAACGCATACTATCTTTGGTCTCCCAAGTTGCTTCCTCGACTCAATGTCGCGGCCATTGGACCTTGACCATTGGAATTTCTTTATTTCTCAACTACTTTACTCTTAGTTTCAAAATCATCAATGGCTATTCTTCGAATGTGGCGTCACTGGACACCTCGATTTCCCCAAAGTTGATGACGTGATTGGGGGCAGGGACATAATTTTGGAGCTGGGAGACGTGGAATACATTATGCACATGACTAAACGACTGCGGAAGTGCCAAATGGTATGCTACTTCGCCAACTCTATCTAAAATCTCGAAAAGTCCGATGTACCTCGGACTCAATTTCCCTTTTTTCTCGAATCATATAACTCCTCAGGTTGGCGATACCTTTTGCAATACATGGTATCCTACTTCAAACTCGAATAGGAGTCATCGAACGTCGGCATAAGATTTTCGCCGACTCTGCGTGGTCAACAACCGTTGTCGAATCAAGGCGATCTTCTTCCTCATTATCACTAGTAGTGTAACACCCCAAACTAGGCGGATATTACAGTGCCGTAGATCCCCAACTGGGACCCACCAGGCAAATGAAAATGAATGAATTACACAAGATAAATGTAGTATCAAACTACATTACAACAATAATTACTCCGATGAGGAGTTTAGTTACAACACACCAGGATAATACCGAATACTAGTGTATTTTATATGAAGATAAAATACACAACACTGAATGAAACGGAGTATTCAAATGAAAGTCTGCAGCGGAAAATAAAGGACAATAACATGAATAATCGAAAGATCGGGGCCCCTACTAGTATCACTAGGACTCCTCGACATCAACATGCTATTCCCGTGCGTTTGCCTTGCCATGACCTGAAAAACAAAATCCCCAAACGGGTCGATTACAAAGAACAACAATCCTCAAGGGTTGAAAATACACAATCATGATTATATCCGAAGTTATGAAATATCCGTCGAAACATACGCAATCAAACATGCTATATGAATCAACTAACAAGACGGCTCAAAGGGTGGCGCCACACTACGCCCGGATGGAAATGTGTCCGTGCACAAGCCACCAACGATCAATACACGCGTGGTCTTGTACCTAATCGCCTCACGAGACACATTGACTCGTGCACACCCAATGTGAGGCCAACAACCAACACACGACCATAATGTGCCCGACATGAAAATCCTACACATACCAACCGCACGCCAAGATGACCGGAATGCCACGATATAACAAAAGTGACATCGAAAATGAATAATGACTCACCGAGGTGGAATGGTAACGAAATAAATGATGACTCAATGAAAAGATTGGAACCGCTGCCTTATGATCAAACGATTAATTGATAACAACAAGTTTTGATACGGTTAATATAATGATGAATGAGTTATGATTATGAATGAACAACAACAAAAGGTATGAATATCCTTTTAACCGAGTAAGAATTAACTTACTAAATACCGATGAAGAAAGTCCTTCCACGAACAAATGTCCTAAATGAAGTGTCGGTCGCACGAACAACCTTAATTCAATACAATTACCGACAATCCGATCAATATACGAATCAAACACGAATATAACGAACTCAAAACGTCGATACGATAAAACTAAGTCCATTGAGGCATTAAAACAAACACGTGGCGTCGAACTCCGATTGTTTACAATCAAACTTCAATATACCAATATCAAATCCCCCAAGAAGTGTTTCAAACCAACAAAACATCTCCAATACGATCAATAATCCGTTATGAATATCCAAAAATGTGATTATAACAACAATTAGTCGAAAATCCCCAATTCCAACTCGATATTCAAGGTGTTCTTGAATAATCCCTCAATAATCCAATGAATCCTTATACAAACTCATAATCATATACATATCCCTTCATATAACATGATTATAACGTCCAAAACATCATATCTCAACACAAAATCGAAGTCCAAAGTGTTGAAAGAATTACCTCTTGAAGATACAAGTACTTTAATCCAAGAACACGCGTTAGATTGATTATCCGGGCTTCACGATCGAAAGGAGATGAAGAAAATCAAACACCCAAATGATTTGTGAAGGAAAAACCCTCCCTCAAGCCTTCTCTCTCGGTTTAAGGTGAAGAAAAGGAAGAAAATTGGGCTGAAATGCTGAAAAAATGAATTTATAGGGGTTGACTACCCTGCCGGACACGGCCCGTGCCGATCGGCACGGACGTGTCACGCATACCGGCCGACACCGCCGACAGGACTCGACCGTGTCCTCGCTTGACACGGTCGCGGGCGCGAGGGCCTTCCGACAGTGACCCGTCCGACAGCCGACTCGGCATGACTCGATCGCGCTGCACGACACGGTCGCGTGGCCGGGCGATTTATTCTCGCTTATCCGGAAGGGTTCGACTCGGCCGTGCTGCACGACACGGTCGGGTCCTGAGGCGAACACCTCGGCATTTTCCGGACGAGTACGGCACGGGCCGTGTCGGACGACGACACGGCCGAAGTTCGTTCGGCGATGATCGCCAATAATCGAAAAATGAGCGGTTGAGCTAAAACGACCATAACTCTCTCGTCCGGACTCGATTGACTCACCGTTTGAACCATTGGAAAGCTAACTCGATGCTCTATAATATTGCAAGATTTAGAATTTTTGGAGTTACCAAAAATTAAAGGTGATCTAACAAAGTCGAACTCATATGAGGAAAGTTGAAACAATGAACAATAACGATACACAACTCGAAGTTTTTCCGAGCGGTGAACACGGTGAAAGAACATGATTGATGAATGATTATAATTGAGTGAAAATACACCGAGTGACAATTACAGATCGATAATTACCGAATGAAAATGAATGAATTACAACCGGTATTACATACACCCTTAAAAGAGTTTCGTCCCCGAAACTAAGGGTCAAACAACTCGGGATAACTCTCCGCATATTCATCTCGGTTTCCCAAGTGGCCTCTTCGACTCCGTGTCTAGACCACTGAATCTTAACCAAAGGAATCGTCTTATTTCTCAACTGTTTGATTCGCCGCTCTAAGACTCGTATAGGACGCTCCTCATATGAGTGGTCGTCGGCGATTTCGATTTCGTCAACCGCGAGATGTGACTCGGCCAAACATACTTTCGCAATCGAGAGACATGAAACACATTATGAATTCGGCTCAACTCCGGAGGTAAAGCCAATCGATAAGCTAACTCGCCTACTCGATCCAAAATCTCAAACGGTCCAATGAATCTCGGACTCAACTTTCCCTCTTCCCAAAACGGAAGATACCACGACTGGGATACCTTGACCAACACATGGTCACCAGCCTCGAACTCTAATGGTCGGCGGTTATACGCATATGATTTTACTGCCGACTCTGAGCGGTCAACAAACGACTCTTGATCAAAGCTACCTTTTCCCGGGCAGCTAAAAGCATATCGGGCTCGGTGCCGATTGATTCTGACAAGTCATCCCAACACAAAGGAGAGCGACAACGACGACCGTACAAGGCCTCGTAAGGTGCTATCTTAATGGAAGCATGCCAACTATTATTATACGTGAACTCGATCAATGGTAGTTGGGCTTCCCAATCGTCCTTCCAATCGAGGACGCAAGCTCTCAACATGTCCTCTAATGTCTGAATAGTCCTCTCTGATTGTCCGTCTGACCGAGGATGAAAGGCGATCGAGATTAAGCCGAGTTCCCATAGCACGATGAATCGATTTCCAAAATGTGACACAAACCGTCCGTCACGATCGGAAACGATACTTTTAGGAGTACCGTGCGGTCTCACTATCTCTTTGATGAATAGTGGGCAAGTCTCTCGGGACCCCAAGTATCCTTAATCTCAAGAAAATGAGTTGATTTAGTTAAGCGGTCCACAATCACCCAGTTGTATTCATGCCACGACGACTGTCGGCAAACTCGTGATGAAATCTATAGAAATGTCTTCCCACTTCCACTGAATAGGGAGAGGTTTCACATACCCGCACGCCGCCGATCTTCAATCTTGACTTGTTGGCAAGTTAAGCATCTCGAAACAAATTCCGCGACTTCTCGCTTCATATTACTCCACCAGTAATTTTGTTTCAAGTCCTTGTACATCTTCTGGACCCCGGATGAACAGGATAAGGGGTAGCATGAGCTTCTCTCAAAATAGAGTTTTTCAACTCGTCATTCGCCAGTACACAACCGGTTCTTAAACCTCAAAAGTCCATCCTCGTGGACCACGAATCCAGGGCTTTCCCCGAGCCATATCTTCACGGATGCACAACAATGAAGGGTCCGAACTCGATTCTCTCTGATTACCTCCTCAAGTGACGATGAAATCTCTAACATACAAAGATGTCCCTGAACTCGCTGAAGCCGGACCTCGATCTCGGGTCTAAGGAATTCCTGAAGCTCCTTCGAATCGTTAAACGAGCAAGCATCTGTTCTCGAACGGACTCACGACTCAAGGCGTCGGCGACAACGTTCGCCTTGCCCGAGTGGTAAAGGATCTCGATATCAAAATCTTTGATTAGTTCCAACCACCGCCTCGCCGCATATTTAACTCCTTGTGAGTAAATATATCCTTCAACTCTTGTGATTGGTGAATAATCAAAGGTGACGCCATAAAGGTAACGACGCCAAATCCCCAACGCGAAAACCACTACCGCTAGCTCCAGGTCGTGGGTTGGATAATTGACCAACTATTCCGAGGAAACATCGGATTTACTTAATATCTTACGGAGGTTGCCAATCTCGGATAGTCTCCGTCTTCTGAGGGTCGACACGAACTCTGTCAGATGAAATTACATGTCCGAGAAAGTCACCACGGACCTCCAGAACTCACATTTGGAAAACTTTCCATAAGGTTGTTCTCATCTCAACACGTCGAGAACCTGATGAAGACGTACCTCGTGTTCCTCTTGGCTGCGAGAATAAATCAAAATGTCATCGATGAAGACAACAACAAACTGATCTAAAAAGTCGATGAAAACCCGATTCATTAACTCCATGAATACCGCAGGTGCAATAGTTAGCTCGAACGGCATAACTACGAACTCATAATGACCATAGCGTGTACGAAACGCTGTCCTCGATATCCGACTCTCGAATCCGCAACTGGTGATATCCAGATCTTAAGTCGATCTTGGAAAATATCAAGCTTCTGAAGTTGATCTAAAAGATCATCAATACGAGGTAAAGGATACTACTCTTGATCATCACCCTGTTCAACTCCTGGTAATCGATACACAAGCGAAAAGAACTATCATTCTTCTTGACAAACAGCACTGGTGCTCCCCACGGGGACGTACTCGGTTGGATATAACCTTCCTCGAACTATTCCTCAAGTTGAATCTTCAACTCCTGCATTCTGGTCGGGGCCATCCGATACGGTGCCTTCGATAAAGGGGACGTACCGGCTCCAACTCAATCCTGAATTCCCTTACTCTATGTGAAGGCAACCAGATAACTCGTCTGGAAATACATCGTCAATCGATGACAATGAAACCACGAATGATTGAACATTTTGATTGCCCTAGAATGGTCAATCGATAAAAAGAGATACCAATAATGATTGAACAACTCGATTGCCTTAGAAAGGCCAATCGATGAAGATGATACAAGGAATGTTTGAATAACTCGATTGCCTTTGAAAGGCCAATCGATGAAAATGATACAATGAATGATTGAATGACTCGATTGTCTTAGAAAAGCCAATCGATGGAAATGATACAAGGAATGATTGAATAACTCGATTGCCTTAGAAAGGTTAATCGATGAAAATGATACAATGAATGATTGAATGACTCGATTGTCTTAGAAAAGCCAATCGATGGAAATGATACAAGAAATGATTGAATAACTCGATTGCCTTAGAAAGGTCAATCGATGAAAATGATACAATGAATGATTGGATAGTTCGATTGCGGAATTTCTCTGCTTTCGCCATAATAAAATTTCTACTGGAACAACGGGGATTACTTCCCTGAAGCACACATTCGACAACCAACGACGGAAAGATAGCGACCAAACTCTAACAAGCACTGAGGATAGTATCAAGACGGGTAAGCCAACTAATACCGAAAATTAAGTCGTCCTAAGATAAATTCACCACGATTAGATCCATCAATCAATCGCGGTCGTTAAGCTTAATTCGGTATGATTCCGAAAATTCTTCCATCGTCAGGTAGACCGATGGTATGAGGTCCACAAGTAGTAGGACTATCCCGAAATAAGTCTATTCAAGCATGATTCGAAAATGAATGAATGCGGTGTACCAGCATCAAAAGGTACACACAAGTTGAAATAAAATTACGAGTATACCTGAAATCATTCGGGCCACCGGATCGTCGATCCTCCTCATCATATGAATCGGACTTGCCGGCCCCGAACCGACGCTCCCGTCGATAAATATGAGCTCCAACTCTATTTGCTTCCATTGTCTTAAACGACGATGATAAAGCAATCGATTAAACGCTGGTTGCTTCTGGGCCTGTGATGTCACAGGAGCCGACTAAGAGTCCTTTCGGCAAACACGGTCCTTTTGGCCATAATTCCCTGAATTATAGCACGTGATAGACGTTTTTAGACACTCAGTGCTGTAATGACTCGGCGTTCCACAATTAAATCAGGTGATGGCCGAAGGCCGCTCGGGAATGAGATCCCGCACGATTATGCGCCGTAGAGGTCGCTCGAAACGATAGGGCTCACATGAGGCTTCTTGCGGGTTGGTGACCGCCTTCGGATAGATTACGCTTCGTTGATTTCCTGTTGACATATGCGGAGTTCTTTGCTCGGCCAATTTCCTTAGCGGTGGCTCAAATGCGGAGAGTTCTCTCGATTAATCCGGTCAGAGTGGCGCAATGATGATTGAGCAACTGCACATGGGTCATCATGGCCTGCATAAAAGTGAGTGGATCAACCCGAACATCTTCTGATCGAGCCGAGTCCTGGGCACAATTTCCCGGCAGCGAGTGATTATTTCTCGGGTTTCGGTCCGCACCGCGGCCTCTTCTCGTGCATCCCCTGACAGCTCTCTCCATACGGAAGTAGGAAGGTCGCATAATGATTATAGTTCCCGCATGATTAGCACGTTATGATTATGTCATGAGATGATGAAAATGAGTATACATGCTCTAACTTAGTGATTATATGAATGATTTACTGAAGTTACATGATTATCTGATGAAATTCTTGAAATGATTATCTTGAATAACTTAATAAGATTGATAATATGATCATCCAGATTGACAACTGGATAATGAAATGAATTGAGTAATTAATGAGTTAACATGATCGTCACGATTATTAATCGAGTAATGAAATGAATTAAGTGATTAATGAGTTAACATGATCGTCCTAATCACAATGAATGATGATGTTTGAGGATTGTTAATTGATGAATGATGAATGAATGACTATTGCCGTAAATTATACCATGGCGTCGAAATATTACAGCTTCTTCCTATTCGATTGGCTCAAGATTTGCACAGTCACACGTGACACGAAAGTCCAATGATACTAGTCCGATGACGATGACTTCAAATGAGACATGACTCGGAAGGTAGTATTCAAAACCACGCTCCGATACCAACTCGTAACACCCCAAACTAGGCGGATATTACGGTCCGTAGATCCCCAACTGGGACCCACCAGGCAAATGAAAATGAATGAATTACACAAGATAAATGTAGTACCGAACTACATTACAACAATAATTACTCCGATGAGGAGTTTAGTTACAACACACCAGATAATACAATACTAGTGTATTTTATATGAAGATAAAATACACAACACCGAATGAAACGGAGTATTCAAATGAAAGTCTGCAGCGGAAAATAAAGGACAATAACATGAATAATGAAAGATCGGGGCCCCTACTAGTATCACTAGGACTCCTCGACATCAACATGCTATTCTGCAGCGTTTGCCTTGCCATGACTGAAAAACAAAATCCCCAAACGGGTCGATACAAAGAACAACAATCCTCAAGGGTTGAAAATACACAATCATGATTATATCTCAAGTTATGAAATATCCTATCGAAACATACGCAATCAAACATGCTATATGAATCAACTAACAGTACGGCTCAAAGGGTGGCGCCACACTACGCCCGGGATGGAAATGTGTCCGTGCACAAGCCACCAACGATCAATACACGCGTGGTCTTGTACCTAATCGGTCTCACGAGACACATTGAATCGTGTGCACAGTCCAATGTGAGGCCAACAACCAACACACGACCATAATGTGCCCGACATGAAAATCCTACACATACCAACTGCACGCCAAGATGACTCGAATGCCACGATATAACAAAAGTGACATCGAAAATGAATAATGACTCACCGAGGTGGAATGGTAACGAAATAAATGACAGCTCAATGAAAAGATTGGAACCGTCGTTCCTTATGACTGAAACGATTAATTGATAACAACAAGTTTTGATACGGTTAATATAATGATGAATGAGTTATGATTATGAATGAACAACAACAAAAGGTATGAATATCCTTTTAACCGAGTAAGAATTAACTTACTAAATACCGATGAAGAAAGTCCTTCCACGAACAAATGTCCTAAATGAAGTGTCGGTCGCACGAACAACCTTAATTCAATACAATTACCGACAATCCGATCAATATACGAATCAAACACGAATATAACGAACTCAAAATGTCGATACGATAAAACTAAGTCCATTGAGGCATTAAAACAAACACGTTGCGTCCAAACTCCGATTGTTTACAATCAAACTTCAATATACCAATATCAAATCCCCCAAGAAGTGTTTCAAACCAACAAAACATCTCCAATACGATCAATAATCCGTTATGAATATCCAAAAATGTGATTATAACAACAATTAGTCGAAAATCCCCAATTCCAACTCGATATTCAAGGTGTTCTTGAATAATCCCTCAATAATCCAATGAATCCTTATACAAACTCATAATCATATACATATCCCTTCATATAACATGATTATAACGTTCAAAACATCATATCTCAACACAAAATCGAAGTCCAAAGTGTTGAAAGAATTACCTCTTGAAGATACAAGTACTTTAATCCGAAGAACACGCGTTAGATTGATTATCCGGGCTTCACGATCGAAAGGAGATGAAGAAAATCAAACACCCAAATGATTTGTGAAGGAAAACCCCTCCCTCAAGCCTTCTCTCTCGGTTTAAGGTGAAGAAAAGGAAGAAAAATGGGCTGAAATGCTGAAAAAATGAATTTATAGGGGTTGACTACCCTGCCGGACACGGCCGTGCCGATCGGCACGGTCGTGTCGCATACCGGCCGGCCGACAGGACTCGGCAGGTCCCGCTGACACGGTCGCGCGCGGAGGGCCTTCCGACGGTGACCCGTCCGACGACTTCGGCATGACTCGACCGTGCGCTGCACGACCACGGCCGGCGTCCGGGCGACGATTCTCGCTTATCCGAAGGGTTCGACTCGGCCGTGCTGCACGACACGGTCGGGTCTGAGGCGAACACCTCGGCATTTTCCGACGAGTACGGCACGGCCGCGTGTCGGACGACACGGCCGAAGTTCGTTCGCGATGATCGCCAATAACTGAAAAATGAGCGGTTGAGCTAAAACGACCATAACTCTCTCGTCCGAACTCCGATTGACTCACCGTTTGAACCATTGGAAAGCTAACTCGATGCTCTATAATATTGCAAAGATTTAGAATTTTTGGAGTTACCAAAAATTAAAGGTGATCTAACAAAGTCGAACTCATATGAGGAAAGTTGAAACAATGAACAATAACGATACACAACTCGAAGTTTTTCCGAACGGTGAACACGGTGAAAGAACATGATTGATGAATGATTATAATTGAGTGAAAATACACTGAGTGACAATTACAGACTGATAATTACTGAATGAAAATGAATGAATTACAACTGGGTATTACAAGTAGATCCAGCTCGGAACCAACCAGTTTGGATGACTCGTCCCAGCATAGAGGTGCTCTACACCGTATGCCATAAACCGCTTTGAATGGTGCCATACCAATGGAGTTGTGCTAGCTGTTATTGTATGTCCATTTAGGGGTGTTGTTAGGCGTATTTTTATACGCTTATTTATCATTATTTTGTATTATTTTGGAGAGTAAATTTGCTTAAATGAGCTTTTAATGCCTTAATTTTGTATGTTTGTCAGGAGATTGGAGTCCGGAAGCTAAAACGAGGCGAAACAGGCGAAAACGGCAAATTTTGGCCGTGAGCTGCGGCACAAGGAAGCAGGGCCGCGGCACACGCAGAGGACCAGCGGGCACAAAGTAGACTGTACTCTGTGCCGCGGCACAGTCCAGGTGATCCGCGGCACAGACGTAACACCCAGCGCCCAGGTTTTAAATTACAAGCAATGTGCCGCGGCACAGATTAAGTGAGCTGCGGCACACTTAGCGGTTTTGGTATGCTCCGCGTGGATTTGGGCCGTTTTGAAGCCAGTTCTCGACCTACTCACACGGATGCAATTTGGAGACTGTGCAGAGCTATAAATAAGGGTTTAAGACCCTAATTAATCTATCTTCGAAAATCTTGGAATCGGAGAATCTTGGAGGAGACGGCAGAAGAGGAAGATAAGCAGAAGACTTCAAGAGCAGAGGGCGGAAGCCAGAAGAACGGAGGAATCCGAGCTTCATCTGCGTTTAATTTTCATGCTTTTATCTATTAATTATGTATTTTCATTAATTAGGATGTCAGGCTAAAACCCTAATCTAGGATTTTGATGAAACCTACGTTTTGACGGATTTGCTTGAGATTATCTATTTAATTCCCTTTTTGTTGAGTTTTCCCAATCGTGTTTAATGCTTTCAATTATCTGGCCAATAGTTGTATTGTTTTAATCATTCAATTCGAATCGGGAGAGGAGAGTTGGTGAGGAACTATTGGTGAGGACCGTTTTATTCTGTGAGATAGGAATATACTCATAGAAACTACGTGGCCTTTTGGAGATTTTATGCTTTTTGCCCATTGACGAATTAATTCACCTAGGGATAGAGTGCGTTATTCGCCTTTAGAAAAATCTATTGACCTCGGGAGAGGCGGTAGAGTATATTAGCAATCTTTGCCTTCAATAAATTGGGAAAATCATTAACTTCAGATAATCGAGAGTAAATTCGGATAAACCGAGGTGGATTCAGAATCCTAGACTTATTTATCATTTGATTCTCTTTCTTCAAGCGATCATTTTTACTGTCTAGTCTTTTATTAATTCTTTTAGTAATTAATTGCAAAACCAAAGTTCGATTGTTCAAATAAAACTAGAATACATAAAAATCGGTAGTTAGTGATTCAGTCCTCGTGGGAACGATACTCACTCATCACTTTATTACTTGTATACGATAACGTACACTTGCGTTCTAGAAAAATCGCAACAAGTGTCTAATGGGATTCCGGCAATCGGGATTCCCGGTACCGAACTGGTACCATATCAGGAACCGGGTACCGAATACCGGTTTAACCGATTTCAGTACGGTAACCAGTACCGCCCTCTATTGGTAATTTCGGTACCAGGTTAATCGGTACCGGACCGGTTACCGAACCGATACTGGACTGGGTACGGGTTAATTTATAATACTTTATATATTTTGTATAAAATTGATATTATTTTTTATTATTAATTTTAAAAATTAAAAATTTAATACATAAAATTGTATCTAAAAAGTCAAAAAGGAAATCTTTTGAATTTTTTTTTAAAAACCGGTACCATAACCGGTATTCCGGTATTCCCGATCAACCGGCACGGATAAGTTATTCGCACTGCGATTACCTAAAAAGAGCTTAATCCGGTAACCGGTTAACCAGTACCGTACCGTATGACACCCCTAGGTCCATTCATGATAAGTGAGTTCCAATCATCCTTCGAACTTAAGGTGCAAGCCCTCAATATATCCTCCAACATTTAGATTGTCCTCTCAGATTGTCAGTCAGTATGAGAGTGGTAAGATATAATGAATCTCAATTCAGTACCCAGTGCACGCTGAATGCCTTGCCAAGAAAAAACGACAAAAATCGACTGTCACGGTCTGAAATGATGATCTTCGGGGTACCATGTAGTCTTACTATTTCAGCAACAAACACTCGCACCAAACATTTGGGTCCCCACGTATCCTTGATTGCCAGAAAGCATGCAGATTTGGTTAACCGATCAATAATCAACTAGATCATGTTCATCCCTTAACGAGTTTTCGGCATCCATACTACGAAATCTATAGTATTATCTTCCCACTCCCATTCTGGAATAGGCAGTGGTTTCAACATCCCTTCAGGTCTCTGATGTTCAATCTTGACTTGCTGGCAAGTTAAACATCTTGAAACGAATTTTGCAACCTCATTCTTCATGTTGGGCCACCAAAAGTTCTTATTTGATTTTTTGTATATTTTACTCATACCCGGATGAATCGAATATGGCGTAGAATGTGCTTCATTTAGGATCGTCTGTTTGAGATTGGCATCATTCGACATGCATAGTCTGCCTTGGAGTCGCAGAACTCCGTCTTCCTAGATCATAAAACCAGTGGCTCTCTCTTTTGTAACATCATCTCGGATCTGGACCATAGTTGGATCCTCAAACTATGTGCTTTGGATGTCATCAATTACTGAAGAGGTAATCTCTAAGAAACATAATTGTCCTTGAGCTTCCTGGAGCCATACTTCAATCTCCTACTCAATTAGATTCTATTAAATCTTTCGTTGGGACGTAAGTATTTCCAATCTCTATAAAACGACAGACCTGCGACTCAATGCGTTTGCGACCATATTAGCTTTACCAAGTTGGTAAAGGATTTCAATGTCGTAGTCCTTAATTAACTCTAGCCATCGCCATTGGTGCATGTTGAATTATTTTTGTGTAAAAATATACTTCAAGTTCTTGTGGTCGGTGTATATTCTGTAGGAAGAACCATACAGATTGTGTCTCCATATCTTCAATGCAAATACAGTTGCCGCCAGGTCTAGATCATGAGTGGGGTCGTTAACCTCGTATGGCTTCAACTGACAAGATGCAGATGTGATTACCCGTTCATTCTGCATTAACACGCACCCGAGTCCTTTTTTAGACGCCTCGTTATATATAATGAAGTCATCGGTTCCCTGGGTTAATGATAGAAATGGTGTTATGGTTAGTTGCTCCTTTAGCTCATCGAAAATCTTCTGAAAAGCATCGTTTTAATCGAACTTACAGGTCTTATGCAATAGCTGAGTAAAGGGTCATGCGATTTTTTGAGAAGCCTTTAACCAACTGCAATAGTAGCCGGCGAGACCCAAGAAACTTCTAACTTCTTTGACACTCTTGTGTGGTCCCCAGGCTAACACTGCTTCGACCTTTCGAGGATCGACTCTGACACCTTCAGCTGAAATAACATGGCCGAGAAAGATAACTTCTTCTAACCAAAACACTTGGAGAGTTTGGCATAAAGCTTCTCGATTCTGAAAATACTTAACACAATGCACAAGTGCTCGGCATGCTCCATCTCGTCCTTTGAGTAGATCAGGATATCATCGATAAGCACAACTACAAACTTATCGAAGTACTCGATGTAAGTCTTGTTCATTAACTGCATAAATACAGCTGGAGCATTGGCCAGGCAAAAGGCATAACCACAAACTCATAATGGTCGTATCTCATCATGAATGTCGTCTTAGGAATATCGGAATCCTGGATTCGTAATTGATAATACCCTGATCTCAGACCTCTATTTGAGACTACGGAACTCCTTGAGTTGATCGAACAAATAAATGATCCATGGTAACAGATGCTTGTTCTTGATAATGAGTTTATTCAACTCACGATAATCAATACATAATCACAGCGATCCATCCTTCTTTCGGATAAAAGCACTAGTTCGCCCCATGGAGATGCACTCGGTTCAATGTACCCTTTGTTTAGTAGCTCACCTAGTTGCTTATTCAACTCGAGCATTTCGGATGGTACGGGTACGATACGGCGCCTTCGATATTGCCAATGTATTAGGTTTCAACTCGATGGTGAACTCCACATCACGATGTGGTAGTAATCCCGGCAGGTCATCCGGTAATACATCTAGGATCTATTTTACGAATGGAATAGACAATAGCCGGGTCCCTCCATTCTCAGATTTCATTGCATAATACCAAGGTTCTAAAAAACGTTGACTAGCGCCCACGTAATCAATCGGGAAATGGTCGGGGCTTAATCGGACTAGGCAGATTTATTTATTATTATGATGGTGAATATTTTTATAAATATTTAAATATTTAAATATTTATAAAAAGTTAAAAAATATCTAATATTTAAATATTTAACGATCACATATTAATTTTTAAAATATTGATATATGTATTAAATAGTACATAGTATCTCAATTTAGGAACTTAGCGTAGAGCTAAAAAAAGTGCTTACCTGCTTAGGCGCCCGCCCAGCTGCCTAGGCGCCCACCTAGCCGCCAAGATGCTCTCCTAGCTTGCCTTTCTAGGTAGGCGCCCCAGCTGCCTAGGCACCCGCGCAGCCCATCTAGGCAGCCGATTAATCACCCAAACACCCATGACAAAACCCCAGTCCATAATCGGAATGCCGGGGGGCGCCTAGCGCCTAGGTGCTGCCTAGGCTGCCACCCAGGCTGATTTTTAGAACAGAGCATAACACAATAGCCAATCAGTATTGCCTCAGCAGTTGCATCGCTTTCAAGGCCCATATAATCTTCCCGGAAGTACCTGGCTTCTGCCCCTCAAATACATGTTTGGTCCCATCACTCGCGATCATCGAAATAGTTTTTCATCGATAATCTATAATAGCTCCATGTCTG
Organism: Orobanche coerulescens; assembly: GCA_033398695.1. Classification (NCBI taxonomy): domain Eukaryota; kingdom Viridiplantae; phylum Streptophyta; class Magnoliopsida; order Lamiales; family Orobanchaceae; genus Orobanche; species Orobanche coerulescens. The sequence continues at coordinate 154,026,196 of CM065810.1, read as the reverse complement.
TAAAACCAATCTTCACCGGGGACTGAATCTTCGCCATGCATATCATTGACAATCAGGTTCGAGAACCAATCATGTCCTGCTATACAGATAGCGCAATCATGAATCTTGCGTTCCTCAACAATCCTATCTCCGCTTGGCATACCCATAATAAAGGGCTCACAAGGAGACATACCGTCGAGATTCATATGAACGCATGATAAAGATGTAAAAGAATGGGTGGCGCTGAGTCAAATAGAACATCAATAGGATAATAGAAAATATGAATAATACCCGTAGCTGTTGAGGTGCCATGCTTGTGGCCAGTTCATATCGCAGATGCGTCCAGGGGGTGATCCAGTGGTCGGTGCCCCATGGCGACTTGTCTGTCCTCATCCTCTCGACTAGTACTTGAAGTTGGCTGACCGGTAGGCATTTTCTGGTTGGCACTCGGCCCTTGGACAGTTGGGGCTGAGCCCCAAGCATCAATCATTCTGGTAACAGCTTCATAATGTATGGCCCGATCTCCCTTATGCCATCAGTTGTTGCAAGTGATTGCTGGGCATGGACAACTCGTACGGATGTGGCAAGGATTGCTGAAGTTGTAGAAAATAATTTTGCCTCTCGCACCTTCAGAGCCTTCCGCCGGACGAGAGGTCCCTCTTGAGGAATGGTAAGATGACTGGGGCCTGGTAAATATACTCCTTTTATTTCTAAGAAAGATAGCAGCACCTCTCGATTCTTTCGCTTTAGCTATAACCTCAACAGCAGCTGAAAAAGCCTCAAAAGCTAAAGCCTTGTCCTGATATTGCCTTAGGTGGTACACTCAAACTCCGGCATATAATGACGAACCTCTGCGCTCATCCTTGTTGGGAATGCTTTGCATCCAGCGTTCTCACCTTCGACTCGGGAGAACGTAACTGGCCGGGCTTAACATCCCGACCCGCGGCATCCTAGTGGTGCAGACCCTCATGTCCGCCTGTCGCTTAGTATGAAACTCAATCGAGCTCACTTCCCAACCTTGGGGCTTAACAGCTCGCCACAAATCTGAAACATCTTTAATCAAGAGATATTATGCGTAGCAACCTTAAGATCTTCAGGGAAGTGAATGTCCTCAAACATCTTTTCCAACTCTACGAGCTAGTGGGTCCATATCATAGCATCTATAGACCCATCAAATTTAGGCGGTTCATATTCACCTTTTCCTGAAGCCATTTGTCAAAAGCTGGCACCGCAGGTTGCACCGCATTGGCTGCCTGCATCTGTTGCACTACTTGTGTTAACTGTCTCATCTAGGCGACAGCTAGATTGAGGCATTAGGAACATCTGCCCCAGCTGCACCTCCCCTATTCTGACCCGGATCTGACGATTGAGCCTCGTCTGTAACACCCCCATAAATCATCCAGGAATGCCACACACCGTAGACCCTTCTCACGAGGATCTCCCCAACTAAATACCATAAGACAACCAAATATTTGACCGGCATGTCAAACTACATGACGACATGGACCGATAAGGTTGAATATTCAAAATACATGGGCCAGCAAGGTCACATGACTAAATCAAACCGAAATGAAACCCCTTACAACACATACCCACGTAGGGATCAAAATACAATGCAGCGGAACTAGAATGCAACTCAACAATACAAAGAACTCTGACTCTCGAATGATTAGTATCGTAGCTTATCATCTCCCATGCCGACTCTATGACTGTTCCCTCGAACTAAGCATACCTGAAATGTATGAAAAGCATTTCCCCATTTAAGAGGTTAGCAAATCGAATTTGCTAGTACAAGTATCATAACCATATAAAATGTAGCAAGCAAACATCAATCATGAATCAGATAATGACAATCATTCAACAGATAGCCCCGAGAGGTTCAGTGATAAGAAAACAAAACAAACTAAAGTCCTTGGAAACAAAATCATCATCTCGGGAATTTTAAAGAACAGAAAACCTTGAGGTCCTTAAGTCCTAAGTTATAAAAAACTATTTTCACAACCTTAGGATCTCGATCCAAATCCCATTTCATATCATAATAGTTTTACAAAATGGAAAACCTTTCAAAATATCATTTGGGTCTCGGCCCGAGTATCATTTTCATAAAACCCCCTTTTCAAGAGCTTTTTTCGTTAAAACCTGCTCGCGACCCCGTGATCTCTTGCCACGTGTCTCCGTAGGTTCAGCAACCGACATAGATTGAGCCAAACATTACCTCAAACATCAAACATGCTCGTGAACCGTGATCTCTTGCCACGTGTCTTTGTAAGTTCACCAACCCACATGGATTGAGCCCAACACAAAAACCACAACAACTAGTGCCCTGACCCTATGATCTCCTGCCATGAGTCATTGTAGGCCTCGTCAGATTCGCATGATTGTACCTCATCACCACATACTAAGTTACAATCCCATGATCTCTTACCATGAATCCTCGTAGGTCCCATCAAACCCACACAAGTGAACTTAGAAATACAGCACACGACAGTTATGTTTCACAAACAATGCACACAGTCAGTCATTACATCCATCATCACGAACTCCACACAACCAACATACATAACACAATGTTGATATTCCAACCATCATCACAAACAACGTACGGTCATCATATCTCACGATCAACCCACAACACGATACATATTCAAGTGTACAATCAAATCAACACATTTATCACAACCTGTGTTATAAAAATCGGTAAAATCAGATGAGTATTGCGCGAGTACTCGAAAATCGGTCCTCAGCCGAGCCGATTTGAAGCTACTTGGTCAGAAACTGGTTTTGACCAAACTCGGGTCAAACTCGGTCAAAATCGGACTAATCGGGAGAGTACTCGGATTTTATTATTTTTCATTAAAATTACTTATTTTTATTCAACCAAATTACATGGTCTATTTTTTTACAAAGTTATATATCAATATGACTACATATCAGTATCCATTAATAAAAAACTATGATAAAATGATATATTCTACTAAAATTATTTACACAACCTTATAACTGGATATATACTCAGATATAGAGATAATTTATAATTTTAAATATGCTCGAAATTATTTAATATTTTCATCTTTTATTACTTTAAATCATTAGGTTTTATCTATTTATAAATAAAACTGAATTAAGCTGATAATGCTTAAATAAATAAATTTAAGTTATTATTTTTATTATATATAAGAAATTAAAAATATTCTTTCATGCCGATTAGTTCTCCGAGTACTCATTTTGAGTTCTCTCAGGTTATCCGAGTACTCATTTTTTAACAACTAAACCGAGTATGACCGAATACAGATTTCTACAACCTTGTACATTCATGAATACCACACAATTCCACTACGTTGAACATTCAAGAATACTACAATTACCACCAAACATTCATGACAATAAATTCATAGCCAATTCACACGAATATGGTATAATCACATGTGATATCCCATATCGGCTAGCAGAGAGGGGGCGAAGTGCTTTATATGGGCATGACCGCCTCCAAATAAAATGAGGCCTTTTGGGAGCTCATTGACTTCGAGGAGATGGAAACTCCAAAGTTAGTGTGCTCGGGCGAGATTAGTCTTAGGATGGGTGACCTCCTTGGAAGCTACTCACGGGCTCCCACAAACAAAACCTCTAATATCCACAATTTTTTTTCTATTTTTATTAATTTCAATTTTGGTATATTTCCCGCTTTCAGATACTCGCTTATATTCATCTTGATATTTTGAGAATGTTTACTTCTGCATGTGTTGCCATCCGAGCGTGTTTCGGAGTTTGTTTTGCTCAATTTCGTGTTTATTAGTAATTTTCCTGCTGTTTGGTTCGTTTGGCATAATCATGGTTCAATACTGTTGTCTTCAGTTTCCCATAAGTTTGTTTAATATGGGGAGTCGTGTTGTGATATTTTGTTTGGTTGTTCTACATCTTTTTGTGTTTTTCGGGGGTTTTAGGCCATTTTGTAAGATATCGTTCCCACGAGGACTGACTTACTAATTACCGATTTATGTGTATTCTAATTTTATTTGAATTATCGAATTTGGAGGTCCAAGAATAATTAAAGAAAATTAATAAAAGAATAAATAATGAAAACGATTGTTCGAAGAAAGAAAATCAAATAAGGAAATAATCTAGGATTGTGAATTCACCTCGGTTTATCCGAATTACTCTCGATTATATGAATTTAATGATTTCCCAATTTATTGAAGGCGAAGGTTGCTAAAATACTCTACCGCCTCTCCCGAGGTCAATAGATTTTTCTAAGGCGAATAACACACTCTATTCCTAGGTGAATTAAATCGACAATATGCAAAAAGCACGAAATCTTCAGAAAAGCCACGTAATTCCTATGAGTATATTCTTATCTCACAAGATAAAACAGTTCTTGCCAATTTATCCTACCAACTCTCCTCTCCCGATTCGAGTTGTGTAATTAAAACAATTCAATTATAGGCCACACAATTGAAAGCATTAAAAGTAATTGGGAAAACTCAATAGAAAAGGGAATTATATTGATAATCAAAAGTAAATTCGTCAAAACTTCGGTTTCATAAAAATCCTAGAATAGGGTTCTAGCCTGACATGCTAGAAAATAAAAATACAAAAAGAATTAAAGAAAGCATAGAAATCAAACGCAGACGAAGAACTTGGATTCCTCCGTTCTCTAGCTTCCGCTCTCTGCCCTTGGTGTTTTCTGCTTCTTCTCAATTCCTCAATTCCTCGATGATCGATCCCCCTCTTAGATGATCCTCTTTTCAGACCTTAAACCCCTATTTATCAATATCATTAGCCTCCAAAACGCGTCTGGGGATTGTGCCGAAAAAGGGCTTCAGAAACGGCTCAGAAACGGCAAATCCATCAAAACCGCCCCGTGGGCCGCGGCTCAGTTAATCTGTGTCGCGGCTCACCATGCTTAGCGCCTATACCTGGGCACGCGTTTTTCTTCACGGGCCGCGGCTCAGCATCCTCGTGCCGTGGCCCTCGGTACAGTGGGTTCGGGGCTTCTGTGTGCCGTGCGTGTGCCGCGGCTCGCTTTCCTTGTGCCGCGGCTCCTGGCCAAAAATTGTCGTTTTCGCCCGTTTTTCGTCGTTTAGGCTTCCGGACTCCAATTTCCTGCCAAATATAAAAGAATAGTGCATTAAAAGCTCATTTATGCAGATTTAGACATAAAATGGATACAAAATAATGATAAATAAGCGCATAAAAATACGCCTAACAAATACCCCCAAACTTGAGCCTTTGCTTGTCCTCAAGCAAAAATTAATTTTAAACAAAAACTACTGTGAATAATCGTGCAAATCCATAGAGCTCAACTTAATCAATACTATCCTGAAAATCTCAAAGAATAATACAAGTATCGTAATAGTGAGTCACATCCCGGACACTGATTCCACAAAGTAACCATTATTAGTGTTAATCAATCGTTCATGAAGAAAATCAAGCTCAAAGATTAACAAGCGTGAATTTAACCGACCGCCAATACGAAGGGTTATAGTAAACAAGACAACTCGCCCAGTCCCGCAGTCTAGTGGCAAAAATTTCAAGAGTTTCATCGAAAAGAATAACCCTCGGACAGCATTCCCTTATAATTGATCAATAAAATGATTCGAATTAACCACTAGGTTCCGGCTCTCGGGATGTTTCATCGGGATAATCCTAGGGTGGATTTCCATTCTCATGTATTAGGGAACCGTTTGACGTAAAAGACACTCATGGGGCACATGGATGCTTCTAGTTACTAAGTCCCCCTCTACAGCGGAGAAAAAACTCGAATAGCAATTCCCGCCTGTCAAGGTTGCTGTTTTACGCGAGAGTAAACAACGGGTCACGTGAATACCCCTGGTTACTAGGCTTCCCATCATCGGTAATGCGATATTTCTAAACCATTAGTCTATTCAGGGTTGTCGTTATATGCGAGAGTAAACAACGGGTCGCGTGAATACCCCGGGTTACTAGACTTCCCATCATAGAACATATATAAATTCTCGACTTTTTGGGAAAAACTGTCCGACTCTAAACTCAATTTAAGTGCCAACAAGACTCATGTTACTGGACGACTAGCTATGCGAAAAGTATAACCAAACGTATAGACAATGATTTGAAAACACGTATGCCTCCTTTCTTATCCGCTAAGATTTCTAAAATAACGAACAATATAGACCTAAATGAATACTCAGAGGAAACAAATATCACTGACTGCAAACTCGACCAAAACTCAACCATTTCTTCAAAGAGAAATCAGTATCAGAACATCAGTTTTACACAAGGCAGCACATAAAAATTCACGAATGCAGTTAAAAACAAGACAAGCAAGGCTAGCGTCAAAAATAACGAAAAATAACGAAAAATGCAAATGAATAAGTAAAAAGCAACTGAAAGTAACCCCCCCAAACTTAGGACGTACATTGACCTCAATGGACATAGATAATAATATGCGATAAAAGAAAAGGTCAAGTACTCCCCTACTGTCAGGTCATGAACCGGTGCCGGTGATTGTGTCCTAGCCCTCGTGTTATTCTTCCTTTTTCTAGCCATGGCGAGGTTCCTGAGAAGATAAACACCGGAGATTACGTAAACTTTAAGGAAAACAACACCACTTGACTTAAGGTATGCAAAACGTGAATACAGAGTTGAACGAGCTTGCACCGTCGTGAGAGAAGATTAAAGTTGAGCTTTCACGTTTAAACTTGACGTAAGGGTTGGGGTACAATGTAAAACTATAAACAAATTCGTTGCACATAGTTTCAAAACGTTGGCTTAAAAAAATTTTCATTGACACAATTCATCAAACACTTAGTGTGCATAAGTTTTAATGAAGAACAAGAATTTTAATGGCTAAATCCAAATCCCCAGAAATAACAACATAAATATATAGCCATTACAAACGACAAATAACATCACCAATTAATTCATAATTAACAATTTCCATCGATAACTAATCAAAAATTTCCTATCCCAACTCAACCTTGATATAACTTTGAAAAACTAACTACATATTCATCATCAAATGAATAATAATACTTCACTTTGGAAGTCATGTAGCAATTAGGATAAAGAGATTGAGAATTACCTTGCTTTGATTGAAGAAATGCAAGAAGAAGAAAAATTGAATGGGATCGTCCGAGTGCCGCGCGCAGAAAGCTTACCTGGGGTGCCGGCCGATCGATGTTATAAAGCAAGCCTGGGCGGTTCAAATTCGCAGCAGGGGCCGCGGCACAGCTTAAGTGAGCCGCGGCCCAGAGTACAGCCTACCTGGGCCTTTTTGTGATGCTGCCGTGTGCCGCGGCTCAATATATGGGTGTCGCGGCTCAAAGACCGGGTGTGCCGTGGCTCAGTAAGCTCGTGCCAAGGCACAGAGTACAGGGAGTTTAACCCCCTTTTTCGACTTAAGTGTGCCGCGGCTCACTATCCTTGTGCCGCGGCCCATTGTTGAAATTTCCCCTGGGGTGATTTCTGCACAAAATTTTCAAAGAAAAACACTTAGAACGCGAGAGTTAAGCATATCAAAGCAAGAATGACAAAAAATAAAAATTCTAAAATGCAAGAAAGCACTGAAAAATGAAAATCTACAACTAATACTCGGGTTGCCTCCCGAGAAGCGCTAAGTTTATAGTCTTCAGCCAGACTTTTTGAAAATCAATTCGCATTTCGCAAAGACCATTTGGACTCCGCACATTCCATCGAACCGTTATTACATTATTTAAATTGTTGACCATTAAATTTCAACTGTTCGACTTTTGGTTTGAAAAGCCAACGTTCTTTTCGCAATGGCTTTAACAATAGTAGCCTCCCAAAACACCCATTTTGCAGTTGACTTGGTACTCGTTTGACATCCGGCTTAATTTTCAACTCCACGGGCGAACTTATGACAGCATGCGAATTTTTCGATGGGTGATGAACGGATGTTGGAGACGACATATTCAAATGCTTATGATACACGATTCGTTCTTCATTTATCTTAGACGTTGGAGCAGCTAAAGCAGATTGTGAACATTTCGACCGACAACTCTTCCGGTGTGCATCTTTCGCACAGATATCTACACTTTCAATTTGTGAACTCTTCTCGACACTACTTGGACACGGAAAGGATTGAAACACTTGGAAAGTGATTTGCTCATCTTGAACCCGCAGAGTGAGTTTCCCTTTTTCCACGTCAATGAGAGTTCGTCCGGTAGCTAAGAATGGTCTTCCCAAAATAATTGGGATGTCTTGGTCCTCCTCCATATCGAGCACAATGAAATCAGCCGGAAAGATGAATTTATCTACCTTGACTAAAACATCTTCTATTAAACCCCTCGGGTACTTGATAGATCGGTCGGCTAATTACAGCGAGATTGTCGTCGGCTTGGCTTCCCCAATGCCTAGCTTCTTAAATATGGAAAGGGGCATAAGATTAATGCTGGCACCGAGATCACACAACGCTCTATCAAAAGTCAGATTTCCTATAGTGCACGGTATATTAAAACTTCCTGGATCCTTCAATTTTGGCGGGAGCTTTTTCTGCAAGATGGCGCTGCACTCTTCCGTTAATGCCACTGTCTCGTGTTCTTCGAGCTTCCTTTTGTTAGATAAGATCTCTTTCATGAACCTCACATAGCTCGGCATTTGCTCCAAGGCATCAGCAAATGGAATGTTGATATGTAGTTTCTTGAAGACATCAAGAAACTTGGAGAATTGTTTGTCAAGTTTTTGCTTTTGCAAACGCTGCGGAAATGGGACGGGTGGTACATATGCCTTCGGATTGTCAGGAAACAGTTTCGAGGGTCTAGAATTTAGTGATTCCTCGGTCGCCAAAATTTTCTTTTCCTCATCATCACCTCCCTTTTTGTTCTGCCCAGGCTGCTCACACACTTCCTTCCCGCTTCTCAAACTAATGGCATTTATACTCTCTCTGGGGTTCGTCTCGGTTGTACTTGGCAAGGTACCCTCAGGGCGGGTTGTTAACATATTTGCTATTTGACCCAATTGTACTTCCAAGTTGCGAATAGAAGCGGAATGGTTTTGCAAGGCTGCTTCCGTACGGGTCATGAACTGACTCGTATTTGCTGCTAACTTCGCCATTGCCTCCTCTAAATAGATCTTTGGAGCGGGAGAGGGTTGCTGTTGGTGTTGAGCAAACTGAGGTTGGTTTAAGTTTTGTCCATTCTTCCATGAAAAATTTGGGTGATTTTGCCACCCCGGATTATATGTGTTGGAATACGGATTATTTTGCCGATTCCCATTCCCCACGAACTGAGCTTGTTCCATCGGAGGTTGTTCGAAAGGGTTTCTGACTTGGCATTCCACGCTAGGATGAGATCTGTTGCACCAAGTACATGATTCAGTGGTAACAGGGGAAGGAGCATGTGAAAAGGCTTGAAGTTGTTGAGTCAGTGCTGCGACTTGTGCTGATAGAGCAAATATTGGATCATTATTGGAGATTTCCATTACTCGCTTCGGGATCACTCATTCGGAAGGCCACTGATAAGCGTTTGCAGCCATAGCTTCCAATAAAGAGTGGGCTTCGGCCATCGTCTTACCCATTAACGCTCCTCTAGCGGCTGCATCAACAAGAGTGCGTGTAGAAGCACTCAATCCGTTGTAGAACATCTGAATTTGTAGCCAGTCCGGTAGGCCATGGTGTGGGCATCTCCGTAATAAATCCTTGTATCGCTCCCAAGCTTCATGAAGCGACTCCATATCAAATTGCCCGAAAGTAGTAATCTCGTTCCTTAGTCTCGCCATCTTTGATGGTGGAAAGAACTTAGCCAGAAAGGCATCTGCTAATTCTGCCCAAGTCGTGATAGAGCCCGGTGGTAGTGAATTCAACCAAAACTTGGCTTTGTCCCTCATAGAGAAAGGGAAAAGCCGAAGACGAATAGCATCATCGGTGACACCATTATTCTTGAAGGTGTCACAAATATCGAGAAATGAAGCGATGTGTGCGTTGGGATCGTCGTTTGCCAGTCCACAAAACTGGCTTGCTTGCACCATCTGAATAATAGCCGACTTGATTTCAAAGTTGTTTGCTTGGATGGTTGGACGCCGAAATCCTGAAAAGTTTGCATTAATTTGTGGCATAGCATAATCACGGAGTGCTAATGCCGATTGAACTTGCTGCACAAGATTATCTCCTTCGTGATTTTCGGTATTATCGGCCATGATGTCTCTTGCTGGTTGCTCGAGCTTTTCCTTCTTGTTTTTCTGAAAAGTGCGCTCGAGTTCGGTATCCAAAGGTAGTAGGCCTTCATTACCAAATTTTCTCATGCACTAACTAGAAATTTCTGAAAGGAACTTCGTTACCGAATTTTCTCATGCACTAACTAGAAATTTCTGAAAGGAAAACAAATAAAAAAATTACACAAAAATAAAAAATGTTCAAACTAAGACTAGAAATACTGAAATCGATATTAGTAAAATAATCAGTCCCCGACAACGGCGCCAAAAACTTGTTGCAAAATTCGGTGAACGTAAGTGCACGTTGTCGTAAACAAGTAATAAAGAGATGAGTAAGATATCGTTCCCACGAGGACTGACTTACTAATTACCGATTTATGTGTATTCTAATTTTATTTGAACTATCGAATTTGGAGGTGCAAGAATAATTAAATAAAATCAATAAAAGAATAAATAATGAAAACGATTGTTCGAAGAAAGAAAATCAAATAAGGAAATAATCTAGGATTGTGAATTCACCTCGGTTTATCCGAATTACTCTCGATTATATGAATTTAATGATTTCCAAATTTATTGAAGGCGGAGGTTGCTAAAATACTCTACCGCCTCTCCTGAGGTCAATATATTTTTCTAAGGCGAATAACACACTCTATTCCTAGGTGAATTAAATCGACAATAGGCAAAAAGCACGAAATCTTCAAAAAGGCCACGTAATTCCTATGAGTATATTCCTATATCACAAGATAAAACGGTTCTCACGAATTTATCCTACCAACTCTCCTCTCCCGATTCGAGTTGTGTAATTAAAACAATTCAATTATAGGCCACACAATTGAAAGCATTAAAAATAATTGGGAAAACTCAATAGAAAAGGGAATTATATTGATAATGAAAAGTGAATTCGTCAAAACTTCGGTTTCATCAAAATCCTAGAATAGGGTTCTAGCCTGACATGCTAGAAAATAAAAATACAAAAAGAATTAAAGAAAGTATAGAAATCAAACACAGACGAAGAACTTGGATTCCTCCGTTCTCTAGCTTCCGCTCTCTGCCCTTGGTATTTTCTGCTTCTTCTCAATTCCTCAATGATCGATCCTCCTCTTCGATGATCCTCTTTTCAGACCTTAAACCCCTATTTATCACTATCATTAGCATCCAAAACGCGTCTGGGGATTGTGTCGAAAAAGGGCTTCAGAAATGGCTCAGAAACGCGGGAAATCCATCAAAACCGCCCCGTGGGCCGCGGCTCACTTAATCTGTGCCGCGGATCACCATGCTCTGCGCCTATACCTGGGCGAGCATTTTTCTTCACGGGCCGCGGCTCATCATCCTCGTGCCGCGACCCTCGGTACAGTGGGTTCGGGGCTTTTGTGTGTCGTGCGTGTGCCGCGGCTCGCTTTCCTTGCCGCGGCTCCTAGCCAAAAATTATCGTTTTCGCCCGTTTTTCGTCGTTTAGGCTTCTGGACACCAATTTCCTGCCAAACATAAAAGAATAGTGCATTAAAAGCTCATTTATGCAGATTTAGACATAAAATGGATACAAAATAATGATAAATAAGCGCATAAAAATACGCCTAACAACTCTCACTCGGGGATTGACTAAATGGGGTCACACGGGGACCTGGTGGCTTAGCGGTTGTACCGGGTCGCGAGGGTTACTTTGAGTGAGCATTCTCACCTGGGGATTGCTCGACGGGGCACACGGGGACTTGGTGGCTTGAGGGCCGGACCGGGTCGCGAGAATTGCCAGAGTATTTATACTGATGATTAATTGTGATATGTCCGGAGTATCACAATGCTTGTTGCTCGGAGTCGAGAGACATTATATATCAAGTCTTGGTGTTTGACTAAAATGGCATAAAAATAATGTGTTAAGTGTAATGTGTTGTTGGAAGTGAATTGAAGTTGATGATCGGGTTGTGGACCCTGTGTTTTGTGATTGGAATGGTTGGGTCGTGGACCCTGTGTTTTGTGACTGGAATGGTTGGGTCGTGAACCCCATGTTCTGTTAATGGATTTACATTTTGGAAGATGAACTTTGGGGCGGTGACCCTAAGAGACTTTTGAAGAATTAAGAATTTTACAATCGCAAATGTTTTCAAAACTCCCGAGATTTGGAAATGTTTTCAAAGTGCTTTCTTGTTTTGGTTTCTACTTTCAAGGCTTGAACTATTTTTGATTAAACAAAATATCTCAGGACGTCTTTTGTTGTATTCTCGGAATGTGTTATGTATGGCTCGTATTTGCACTTTATACTTGTACTAGCAAAACAGTGGAGTTTTGCTAACCCCCGAGTATTCGGGGGGCGGATGTCTGTTTTTACATCCAGGTACATGCAGGTTTGGGAGCAAAACACATGATCCAAGGATGATGGAAGACGAATGATACTAATCACATGAAGGCCAGTTTTGGGTGCAATTAGTTGGAGTACGTGTATGGTCTTTTCCGCTGTCGTACTTTTTGTTTGTGAGTGTATTTTACCCTTACATGGGTATGAGTCGAGATAGAAATGTGTATTTTTGACTTGTATGTTAGTGACGAAAGACCAAGTTGGTCTACGGATTTGGTATTTTATCATGTCGGTATGTAATTTATTGTGTGGTTTCGATTTCTAGCCTGGTGGATCCTCACGGAGAGGGTCTACGGCGTGTAATATTCCCGGTTTAATTTCGGGGGTGTTACATTTATGGTATCAGAGCTTAGGTTGCGGACACCTAGGCTGTCGGGTCCAGTCAGGCGTTGTCGTGTCTTGTCCTATCAGATTGTGTCTATCTAAGTCGTGTCGCGGCGCGTCGTCTGTGATGTCGGCCGTGATTAGTATCGAGGTGCAGCCATCATCTTCGTGCGACCTGTGGATGTAAGTCTCCCTACTATATTGTGCCTTGTGATATACGAGTTTGTATGATTTTGTGTTATGATGTTGAGTTTAAAGGTGATTTGTGATTATGTGGCCTATGTTGTTTGATCTTCGTTTGATGCTAGGATAAAAGTGGTGCCAACGTATATGTATATATACACACATCCTGATATAAGTCGTTTTTACAAGAATAATAGCCTTGGTGTGGTTACGCAAAGAAAAAAAATTCATCAATACGATATTTTAAAACTTTACATGTTTTTGGAGAGACACGTATATTTTTGTTTTAAACATCCTCCAAAGGGAGGAAAAAGTTTGATTTTCGTATGATGACCTCAAGGTCGAAATTTTTGGAGAATTCAAACTACTGATATTTTATTTTGATCTTGTATTATAAGTTTTCAAAACACAATTTTTAAACTCAAGTGAAGTCTACAAAATGTAGACAAGACGTGACTCTCGCTTTCAACTTATCGGTTTTATGGTTGTTAGTCGACAAATACGTGATGATGTTCTTGTTGTTCGGGTAGTATAGCCAGTTTTAGATTAAAATTGTGATGTGATTGCTGAGTCGTTCGGTTTGTGTACATTGAGATAGCTCTCTTTAATAAGAGATGAGATTTTGGTTTTTGAATAACAATTGTCTTTTGATGGTTGCTCGCGAAGTGTTGCAAGCATGTGAATTGATGGCATTTAGATTCGTATGCTGTCATTGTTCATTTGTAACTATCGGTTCTAGTCATGTCGTATATATGTTCGCAATCACGAGGCTAGCGCGCGCTAATGCAGCATGAATAGCGCATGCTAAATAATTGTTGTAGCGCGCGTTAGTTAGCTGGGGCAGAGGCTAGAGAACAACTCGGAAAGAAAATCCACGAGGTATCCTTTTAAAGGAAATCTTTTGAAAATCCTTGGATTTGTATGATATTCAAAATAAACTTTAAAAGTACTTTTGGTACCTCGGATTGTTTCATCAAAACTTGTAAACAACATACTTTAACCGTCTCATTTGAAATCATTTGCCAAAATAATAATTCCTTGTAACCGGTGTTATCAAAATCATCATGCCTCTACGCATCATCATCACCGTTAACAACCAACAAGTTGTAACACCCCAAACTAGGCAGATATTACAGTACCGTGGACCCCCGACTGGGACCCACCAGGCAAGTGAAAATGAATGAAATACACAGGGTAAATGTAGTACCAAACCATATTACATCATTAATTACTCCGATGCGGAGTTTCATACAACACACCCAAGATAATACAGAATACATGTATATTTTATATGGAGATAAAACATACGACACTGAATAAAATGAGTATTCAAACGGAAGTCTGCAGCAGAAATAAAATAAAGAAAACACGAGTGAATGAAAAGGACTGGGGCCCCCTACTAGTATCACTGGGACTCCTCGCCATCAACGTTCTCTTCCCGTGCCTTAGCCTTGCCATGACCTGAAAAACAAAATCCCCCAACGGGCCGCCATACGTAACAACAATCCTCAAGAGTTGAACAAACACAATCATATATGCTGTATAAACCACAAGTTCGATCAAAAATCTCAAACCGTCGAACACATGCGATCAAAAGTGAATCGGTCAGATTATAACCCAAATCCTGTTAAAAACATACATAATCAAACATGCTGTATGAATCAACTAACAGTACGGCTCAAAGGGTGGCGCCACACTACGCTCGGGATGGAAATTTGTCCGTGCACAAGCCACCATCGAGTATCGATCGAATACACGTGTGGTCTTGTACCTAATCAGTCTCACGAAGTGATCTTCTCGTGTGCACAGTCCAATGTGAGGCCAACAACCAACACACGACTTAATATGTGCCCGACATGAAAATCCTACACATACCAACCGGCACGCCAATATGACCCGGAATGCCACGAGATAACAAAAGTGACATCGAAATCAATAATGACTCACCGAGATGAAATGACAGTGAAATGAATGATAGCTCAATGAAATGATTGGAACCGTCGTTCCTTGTGACTGAAGTGATAATTGACAATTACAAGTCTCAATATGGTTAATACATTATGAATGAACTATAATTATGAATGAACAACAACGAAAGGAATGAATATCCTTTTAACCGAGTAAGAATTAACTTACACAACGCCGATGAAGAATGTCCTTCCACGAACAACGTCCTAAATGAGATGTCGGTCGCTCGAACAACCTTGAATAACACAATTACCAATAATCCGGTTCAACACACGAATCAAACACGAGTATAACTAACTCAAAACGTCGATACGACTAAACCATGTTCATTGGGGTATTATATCGAACACGTTGTGGCCAATCTTCGATTGTTTACAACCAAACCTCAATAATACCAATATCAAATCCCCAAGAAGTGTTTCAAACCAACAAAACATCTTCAATATGATCAATAATCCAATATGAATATCCAAAATCGTGATTTCAAACAATAATTAATCGAAAACCCCCAAATCCAACTCAATATTCAAAGTGTTCTTGAATAACCTTTAAATAATCCGATGAATATTCATACATACTCATAATCATATGTATATCTCTTCATACAACATGATTATAACGTCCAAAACATCATATCTCAACACAAATCGAAATCCAAGAGGTTTGAGAATATTACCTTTGAAGATCCAAACACTTTGATTCGATGAACACGCGTTAGATCGACGATCCGAGCTTCACAACCGAATGAGAATGATGAAAAATCGAGTATTCAAGTGATTGATGATGAAAATTTCTCCCACAAACCCTCTCTCTCGGAAGTAGGATGAAGAAATGAATTTTTCTTCTCAAAAAACAAAATTATAGTGCAACCTGCACCGTGTGCCGCGGCCCGGCCGAGTGTGCCGCGGCACAGGGCCACAATCTGCCCCCAGTGCTCGGCAGTGTGCCGCGGCCCAACCGAGTGTGCCACGGCAGTGACTCAGCAGTGTGCCGCGGCCCCCGGTACAGGCTGGTCGGCCAAAAACTGAAAAATGTGTGTGCCGCGGCGCATACTCCCTTGTGCCGCGGACCACACCCCTTGGGTCCTAAAATGATGAAAAATGACCCGGGAAGAGAATAAAAGCAATAGGAATCAATATTTGGGAAATAATAGCACGAAATGGAAGTGCGGAAACCCCAAAACGGTGGTTCCAAGCAATGATTATAAGGGTTCGCCCAACAAAAACACAATTTGAACAATGAGGAGATTTGAAATGACATGAACTCCAACGTCAACATCGACTAATGAATCAATTACAACAATCAAGATAATACTCTTGTCTCGATTCCCAAGCAAGGTTGAAATAATGAACAATATCGATACACGAATCGAAGTTATTCCGAACGGTGAACACGGATGAATGAATGTGGATGATGAATGATTACTAACAAGTGAAAAATTACATAGTGACAATTACTGAATGAAATTACTAAATGATAATGACTGAATTACAACTGGGTATTACATACTCCCCCCTTAAAAAGAGTTTCATCCTCGAAACTAAGGGTCAAACAACTCAAGATAACTCTTCCACATACTATCCTCGGTTTCCCAAGTAGCCTCTTCGACTCCGTGTCTAGACCACTGAATTTTAACCTAAGGAATCGCCTTATTCCTCAAATGTTTGATTCGCCGCTCTAAGACTCGTATGGGACGCTCCTCATATGAATGATCGTCTGTGATCTCGATTTCGTGGAACTGAAGTATGTGACTCGGGTCGGCAACATACTTCCGTAGCTGAGAGACATGAAACACATTATGAATTCGGCTCAACGCTGGAGGTAAGGCCAATCG
Source organism: Orobanche coerulescens (assembly GCA_033398695.1). Taxonomy (NCBI): domain Eukaryota; kingdom Viridiplantae; phylum Streptophyta; class Magnoliopsida; order Lamiales; family Orobanchaceae; genus Orobanche; species Orobanche coerulescens. Next base: position 154,009,415 of record CM065810.1, on the reverse strand, counting down.
ATAAGCTAGCTCGCCTACTCGATCCAAAATCTCAAACGGTCCAATGAATCTCGGACTCAACTTTCCCCGCTTCCCGAAACGGAAGATACCTCGGCTCGGGATACCTTGACCAACACGTGGTCACCTGTCTCGAACTCTAATGGTCGGCGACGATTATCTGCATAAGATTTCTGTCGACTCTGAGCAGTCAACAAACGACTCCTGATCAAAGCTACCTTCTCACGGGTGGCTATAAGCATATCGGGCTCGGTGCCGATTGGTTCTGATAAGTCATCCCAACATAAAGGAGATCGACAACGACGACCGTACACGGCCTCATAAGGTGCCATCTTAATCGAAGCATGCCAACTATTATTATACGTGAAATCGATCAATGGTAGTTGGGCTTCCCAATCGTCTTTCCAATTGAGGACGCATGCCCTCAACATGTCCTCCAATGTTTGAATAGTCCTCTCTGATTGTCCGTCGGACTGCAGATGAAAAGCTGTGCTGAAATTAAGCTGAGTTCCCATAGCACGATGAACTGATTTCCAAAAATGAGACACGAATCGCCCGTCACGATCAGAAACGATACTCTTAGGAGTACCGTGCAATCTCACTATCTCCTTGATAAACAACTGGGCAAGTCTCTCGGGACCCCACATATCCTTAATCTCAAGGAAATGAGCCAGTTTAGTTAAGCGGTCCACAATCACCCAGAGTGTATTCATGCCACGAAGACTCGTTGGCAAACTCGTGATGAAGTCCATATAAATATCTTCCCACTTCCACTCTGGAATAGGGAGCGGTTTCAGCATACCCGCCGGTCACTGATGTTCTATCTTGACTTGCTGACAGGTCAAACATCTCGAAACAAATTTCACGACTTCTCGCTTCATATTACTCCACCAGTACTTTTGTTTCAAGTCCTTGTACATTTTGCTGGACCCCGGATGGATGGAGTAAGCGGTAGCATGAGCTTCTTTCAAAATCGAGTTTTTCAACTCGTTATTCGCCGGTACACATAACCGATTCTTAAATCATAAATGTCCATCCTCGTGGACCACAAATCCTGGGGCTTCCCGCTGAGCCACATCCTCACGGATGCGTAACAATGATGGGTCTGAACCCTGATTCACTCTGATCGCCTCCTCAAGAGGCGATGAAATCTCTAACATGCAAAGTTGCCCTTGCACTCGCTGAAGCCAGACCTCAATCTCGGGTCTAAGGAATTCCTGCTGAAGCTTCTTCTGAACTGTTAAACGAGCAAGCATTTGCTCATGAACGGACTTACGACTCAAGGCATCGGCAACCACGTTTGCCTTACCCGGGTGGTACAGGATCTCGATATCATAATGTTTGATTAGTTCCAACCACCGCCTCTGTCGCATATTTAACTCCTTCTGAGTAAATATATACTTCAAACTCTTATGATCGGTGAATATCTGACACGTGACACCATAAAGGTAATGACGCCAAATCTTCAACGCGAAAACTACGGCTGCTAGCTCCAGGTCGTGGGTCAGATAATTAACCTCGTAAGGTCTCAATTGTCGTGAACCATAGGCAATAACCTTCCCTTCCTGTATTAGTACACATCCAAGTGTTGGGATTCGGTGCCTAAAACGAAGGCCCAACGGAAGTGGTAAAACGAAAATTAATTCGATCCGAATCCCTACGAGGATCGATCGAGCTACGTATATACGAATATATAAACGAAAAGAAAGAGTCATAAGAAACTAACCCTCGAAGTCCGTTGATTAAATGGTAACCTTCTCTTGAGCTATTCCCCAAGCTTTAGTTTGATCTCTATGAGTTCAATCCGCTCCAAGCCCTTGAACGATCCAACGCCGAAAGCACCGCGTCTCTACTTGCCACGCACTGGAGAAACGACCGGAACGACGATCACCTTGCTATCCTTCGAGGATACGGCTAGAGCTAAGTGATGAAGCTTCCAATATGAAATTATAACACTCTAAGTGTATAACTCATAATCTCTCTTTTATGTCTTGATGTTTTCTCCAAGAAAAAACCAAGAACTTGTGATGAAGATGAATAAGAAAAGGGAAGACTATATGAGAAAACAATTCTCTCTCTTCTCACTTTCACGTAGGAATCAAAGTGTGTAAATGAAAGATGTCTTCATCCCTCTTATTCAACTTCTCCCACATGTTACAACTCATGCATGTGGGAATCTAACCCCACCTCCACAATTATCATTCATTAAAGAATGAAGACATAAGTCCAAAAGGAATGTGGCTAGAAATGGGGGGGCATGGAGAAACGGATGAGTTCGGTTCGTTTCGGACTCCCGAGAGTCCAAAAAGATAAACTCCAATTCCGTCCCGATGTATTTGTATAGTTTAATTAATCCAATTAATTTCATCATATCAAATACATTATAACATAATTAATTTCTCCATGAAATAATTATATTCATGAATTAAATTAATCACCCAGTGATATATTTAATTCATTAGGCCGTAAATCAATTTATCCAATAAATCGATTTAGACATCTAATGTCCCAAATTTAGATATCCAATATCTAATACACATAATGAGAGAATTAGCTTGATTCATTCCGTCGTCAATCCTAATGCGCGACTCGGTAGGTCCGTCTCAGTCAGCAATGGGAGGAACCAAAGAGTAGTAGCACCACCTAGCCAGCTTGGCGGCCTACACTGTATCCCAACTGAGAACGAATGATTGGGATCATTCAAGAACCATTCTGTCGTGAATACCAGTATACGTATAAACCCTTCTTTCAAATGTCCCGATCAAGTTATAGTGTCACGGTCAGTCAAACCCTATCTGTACTTGACGCTATGCATGCGTTAATGCAAATCGAGATCATCAAGCTCTCATGTATCTAATACAGCTAGCTCCAATGCTTTGGCCAAAGACTTATGATCCATCTGCTAATAACCGCATAGGACATATAACCCGTTCACTAACAGGAGAAAGAATTCTATCTTGGTATTCAGTAGGACCTGCTACTTGCCCATCAAGATGCACGTCGAGGTTGACCCCCGTCTTCCGGTTTATAGGGTCGAACTACTCTAATGAAAATCTTGACGTCACAAGCACATCCCTACTAAATCCTCAAGTCGAAGGTTCATGAATACCTATCACAACCTTTTGATTCCATCATTGACTGTCTCGGAGTGAAATCCGTGTGATGAATCGAGGGTGAGTCGGTTTGAGTATACTAATATAATTAGCATACCTATAACGTGTGCTCCCACTAACCATTAGTGTTCGACAGGCACTCTCCTTGTCAAAAAACACATCATACAAGTCTTTACATAAACTTAACGACCAGTCAAGTTTCATCGACTTGCGAACGATTAAGTATTTGAGCTATAAACCTTTCCAGTGCCGACCCCCCTTATCCAATAAGTAGTGGAACATTTTGCTCTCAAATACACAGACTAGTTTCTACATGTATATTTATGAGTTAGGAATGCCAGTAACTACCAGTAAATAAAGAAACATCCATTGCCTTATATTGATTATTTACATAATAACAAGTACAATGCCCTCACTCAACATCCTCTGAGTGGCATTCGAGGGCATACTCCTAACAATCTCCCACTTGCACTCAATGCCACACATTATGGTATCTAATACCCATGTTCTCCAGATGACGCTCCAAACTAGTCTGAGAAAGTGGCTTGGTCAGTGGATCGGCGACGTTGTCGGCCGAGTCTACTCTATGCAGCACAATGTATCCCTTGCGAAAAAATTATCTTATGAGATGATACTTCCTCTCAATATGTTTGGTGCTGTTGTGAAACCTCGGCTCCTTGGCCTGTGCTACAGCTCCGTCGTTGTCGCAGTACAGTGGAACAGGCAGCTCAGCACATGGTATCACTTGAAGTTCTCCCAAAAACTTCTTAATCCAGAACCCTTCCTTGGAAGCCTCCGAGGCTGCTTTATACTCAGCCTGACAGGTGGAATCAGTAGTCGCGCTTTGCTTGGCACTACGCCAAGATACTGCTCCTCTATTAAGAGTAAATATGTAGCCAGAAGTAGACATCGAATCGTCCTTCAGTCCTTGTAAGTCCGAATCAGTGAATCCCACCACATCCAATTCTCCACCGCCATACATAAGAACCATATCTCTAGTCCTTCTTAAGTACTTGAGAACGTTCTTTACAGCAGTCCAATGTTCCCTACCTGGGTTTGCCTGAAACCTACTCACCACGCTTACAGCATGCGCGATGTCAGGTCTTGTACACAACATAGCATACATAAGGCTACCCACGGCCGAAGCATATGGTATATTACTCATTTCCTTTCGTTGTTCCTCACCTTGAGGACACATCTTCAAGGTGAGTTTTATTCCATGTCGCATCGGTAGGAACCCTATTTTAGAATCATCCATCTTAAATCGCTTTAAGATCTTATCTATATATAATGCTTGGGAAAGGCCTATTGTTCTCTTCGCTCTATCCCGGTAGAGTCGAATTCAAAGAATATAGGTTGCTTCTCCCAAGTCTTTCATGGATAAATTACTTGAAAGCCAAGCTTTTACAGAACTGAGCATTCCCACATCATTTCCTATTAGTAGAATATCATCTACATATAGTACTAAGAATGCGATCTTGCTCCCACTAACCCTCTTGTATACACAAGGTTCCTCTTCATTTTGCGCGAAATCAAACTCATTGATTGCCTCGTCAAAACGAAGGTTCCAACTACGCGACGCTTGCTTCAGTCCATAAATGGAATGCTGAAGCTTGCACACTTTCTGAATATCGACTTCGGACACAAAACCTTTAGGCTGCTCCATATAGATTTTCTCCTCGAGGAATCCATTAAGGAAAGACGTCTTTCCGTCCATTTGCCATATCTCATAATCGTGGTAGGCAGCTATAGCAAGCATCATGCGAATAGACTTGGTCATGGCTACGGGCGAGAAGGTATCGTGGTAATCGATCCCTTCCTTCTGGGTATAACCCTTTGCCACAAGCCTGGCCTTATAGGCGTCAACCTTGCCATGACCATCAGTCTTTCTCTTGTAGATCAACTTGTTCCCAATAGGCACTATGCCCTTGGGGCGGTCTACTAGAGTCCAGACCTGATTGACATGCATCGAGTCTATCTCAGCTTCCATAGCTTCCTGCCATTTCGCGGAGTCTACATCCACCATCGCTTGGTCATAGGTCATCGGGTCGGTCTCTTGTCTATCACTTGGAACCTCATGGAGACCCAGCTCCTCCAATTGCACAAGCCCATACCTCTCAGGTAAATGAGACACCCTACTAGACCTACGAGGTGGTTGTACTTGTGTTTCAGAAAGTTCGCTTCCAGTTTCTTACACAGGTGTCTTCCGGGGAGTTTCATTGTATTCTTCTAAAGAAATACTTCTACCTGCTCCGCCTTCCTGAATTAACTCATCTTCCAGGAAGTGTGCTTGTAAAGCAACAACGATCTTTCGATATTTGGGCATGTAGAATAGATATCCCATCGTCCCAGATGGGAATCCAATGAAACGTCCCTTCGCGGACCTAGCTTCCAACTTCTCCACCTTAGTCTTCTTGACATAGGCGGGACATCCCCAAATCCTAATATGATTAAGACTTGGTTTCCTACCCTCCCACATCTCATGTGGAGGTTTAGGAACGGATTTGGAAGGACATCTGTTCAAGATGTAAGCGGCAGTCAGGAGTGCATACCCCCACAAGTAAATCGGTAAGTCAGTATAGCCCAGCATCGAACGGACCATGTTCAACAAGGTCCGGTTCCTTCATTCTGACACACCATTTAACTGAGGAGTACCTCGAGGTGTTAGTTGTGAAACTATTCCATGTTCCTTAAGGAACTCGTTAAACTCCGTACTCATATACTCGCCACCTCGGTCCGACCGAAGTGCTTTGATATGATTACCAGTTTGTTTCTCGACTAGGGCCTTAAAATCCTGGAATTTCTCAAAGGCCTCGGATTTATGTTTCATTAAGTATACATAACCATACCTAGTATGATCATCTGTAAACGTAATGAAATATTGATATCCGTCACGTGCTGCTTCCAAAGCACCATATACGTCGGTACGGATTAATCCCAGTTTATCAGCGGCTCTTTCAAAAGTCCCTGTGAAGGAGGACTTAGTCATTTTGCCTTTAAGGCAAGATTCACAAGTAGGAAAGGGATCCGATCCCAATGGACCCATAAGTCCATCTTTTTCCATCTTGTAAACCTTGGTCTGACCAATATGACCAAGTCTAAGATGCCATTTCAAAACTTGATTGGTTTCATCCCTACCACGTTTTCTAGTCATAGCATTCACAACTACTTTGTTGCTGAGATTTAGATGATACAATCCATTCAACAATGTAGCAGTACCCACTAGTTTATTTCTAAAATAAATTCTGCAGGAACCATCACCAATGAAAAATGAAAAGCCTTTTCGGTCCATGACTGGAATGGATACAATGTTTTTGTGCCCCTTGGGCAAAACAAGTACATCTTCTAAAGTCAAAACAAAGCCGGATTCTAAACCCAAAAGAAGTGATCCTATGTCGGTCGCCTCGACAGTATGCCCGCTTCCGACTGTGATCATAACTTCTCCATCTCCAAGCTTCTTACTTTGTTCCAGATCCTGATTCACGGTACAAATATGAGAACTAGCACCAAAATCCAGTATCCATGAAGTAGAAAATACAGTAGTAGAACAATTTGTTTCCAAAACTAAAAGTTCTGTACCTGAAGTGCCATGAAGAATCGGACAGTCTCTAGCCCAAGAGCTCCACCACCGCACTTGAGACAAGCATCCTTCTTCTTCTTGTTCTTTGGAACCATCGGGGCCTTGCCCTTTCCCTTAAGGTCCTTAGCTTGCGGTCCAGTCCGCTTCTTGGTCTTTTTCTTCTTATTCTTAGACTTCCGAAGTCCAGAAGAAATCACAAGGGCAGACTCCTTCATTCGCGGAGTCTTCATCTGAGACTGAGCGGTCCCCAGTTTGTTCATTAGCCCAGCTAAGTTACATGCAATCTCATTGCAGTTAAAGTTCATAACAAACTGTGAGAAGGAATCAGGGAGAGACTGTAGGATAAGGTCGGTTTGGAGAGAAGTATCCATTTTAAAATCAAGAGCCTCCAATATCTCGATCATGGATATCATTTTGAGGATGTGTTCCCCAACCTTCTCACCTTCCTTCATCCTTGCACCGAACAGTTGCTTGGATATCTCATATCTAGCAGTTCTGCTGTGCTCACCATAAAGCTCGGTTAAGTGAGATAGAATCTGCCTAGCAGAAGTCATTTTGTCATGAGCTCTATGAAGCTCATTAGACATGGAAGCCATCATATAAGCACGGACTTTCACGTCATCCTTAACCCACTTTTCGTGGTTTTCAATCTCTTCCTGATTGGCTCGGGTCCGCACAGGAGGCGCCGGAATGTCCGTCTCCAAGACGTATCCCAGTGCCTCTATACTGAGGACAATCATCAGATTGCGGAGCCAATCCACAAAGTTAGGTCCCATTAAGGTGTTCTTTTCGAGAAGAATTGCGAGTGGATTGATTGTCATATTGAGATTTGAGTCTGCATTAAGTACGATAGATTAATTAGTGACTCATTCAATTATGTTCTGAGTATAGAATTAAGGTCTTTTCTATTCTTTTTACCCAGCTCCCACTATTTTTATCGGAATAACACACTCCCATGTGAAATCCGGAAGTATCGTCGCTCTACTTCATAGTGGTGATCGAGTTCTTTATAAATCTTAATAGAGGGCAACCGAACAAGTTTCTAGTCTATTAATTTTCATAAAGTGGTGTCCAACACCAACCTATCTAATGGATGATTCGATCTTCTTTTTCCCCTTGTTCACTCCCCTCAACCTATACGGTTTCTATGGTTCGTGAACAAGTTAAGTTTATACCATCGACGCAAATCAGTTTCACAATTAAATCTTATCCGGCAACCTATCAGGTTTCTAGGGATAAAATTTGCTCCAACCGAAGGCATCCAATGCGCTCCTGGTAATTTATCCGTCCTCCCCGAATGACTACCCCGATAACTCGGAAGCATAGCACATCCGGTTTGGATTTCAATTTCCCGAAAACTCGATGGAGGGAAGGAAAACCTTGAAACCTTATAAACTTAATAATTTGTCGTGGGAGAATTTTCGCGATTAACGTTACACTTTGCACATTAATCATATTAGCGCGTTTGTGGTATTCATACAATATGAAAAAAAAAACATTCACAACCTAGTTGCTACCAACATGTGGTTCATGGACCATTCCTAGAAAACAAAAACTCCGTAATCTAATTACAAGTCTTCGTCTTGAATCTTCGTCTTCTCGAAATGGATCTTCCTCCGGTCTTCGTCATTACATATAAATTTTACATTGAAAATTGCATCCTAGATACAAATATTTGTAGTAAAATAAATAGGCTCAAAACGGCCTTTACAACCCAATCGAATAAAACCGAACGATTGAAAAACTAGGTCCATGAACCACATCACCATTCAAAAATAATGCACCCAACACATTAAATAAATGACATTCATAATGAATCTGAATATTGATCCAATCAATATAAAACAATCCATCTAAAACGAATTAATCCAATTAATTCAAACAACCGTCAATTTTAACTTGTTCCGGACGAGAAAATATTTCATTAAATTAATTCCCCTAAGAATAAAATTACCATAATTAAAACTTAGTCAAATTAAATCCAATTTAATTTGTGGGAAATTAATTATCCAACGAAATATAAAAAACGGAGTCGGAAAACACGGCGGCCAAGCGTGGACACCGCCAAAGGCCGCCGAAAGGTGACTCGCACAGGTGCCGAGAACGGCCGAAGCTCCGCGACCAGACTCGCTCCTACCGCTGCATCGCGGTCTATACAGACCACGAGGCGTGCCACAGCGACTCCAAGCTGCCGGGTCCGTTTACGTTTTCGGCTCGTTTTTTTGCCCCAATTCCAAAAGTAATATTTTTCTAATCTTTATATTACTCGTTCAAATCAGTTTCTCAAAAGAAAAATAGATTTATATTGTAACATAAAATCATGAAAAATTAATTTTTAGATGAACAATAGAAAATCACCGATTAATACGATTATGATTCGAAATCATACACCATCTAATCAAGCATTCCAAATGCTAATATCGTATATACGATCGCAAGACCTACGCTCCGATACCACTGTTGGGATTCGGTGCCTAAAATGAAGGCCCGGTGGAAGCGGTAAAACAAAAATTAATCCGATCCGAATCCCTACGAGGATCGATCGAGCTACGTATATACGAATATATAAACGAAAAGCAAGGGTCGTAATAAACTAACCCTCGAAGTCCGTTGATTAAATGGTAACCTTCTCTTGAGCTATTCCCCAAGCTTTAGTTTGATCTCTACGAGTTCAATCCGCTCCAAGCCCTTGAACGATCCAATGCCGAAAGCACCGCGTCTCTACTTGCCACGTGCTGGAGAAATGACCGGAACGACGATCACCTTGCTATCCTCTGAGGATACGGCTAGAGCTAAGTGATGAAGCTTCCAATATGAAATTATAACACTCTAAGTGTATAACTCACAATCTCTCTTTTATGTCTTGATGTTTTCTCCAAGAAAAAACCAAGAACTTGTGATGAAGATGAAGAAGAAAAGGGAAGACTATATGAGAAAACAATTATCTCTCTTCTCACTTTCACGTAGGAATCAAAGTGTGTAAATGAAGGATGTCTTCATCCCTCTCATTCAACTTCTCCCACATGTTACAACTCATGCATGTGGGAATCTAACCCCACCTCCACAATTACCATTCATTAAAGAATGAAGACATAAGTCCAAAAGGAAGGTGGCTAGAAATTGGGGGGGGGGGGGGCATGGAGAACCAGATGAGTTCGGTTCGTTTTGGACTCCCGAGAGTCCAAACAGATAAACTCCAATTCCGTCCCGATGTATTTGTATAGTTTAATTAATCCAATTAATTTCATCATATCAAATACATTATAACATAATTAATTTCTCCAAGAAATAATTATATTCATGAATTAAATTAATCACCCAGTGATATATTTAATTCATTAGGCCGTAAATCAATTTATCCAACAAATCGATTTAGACATCTAATGTCCCAAATTTAGATATCCAATATCTAATACACATAATGAGAGAATTAGCTTGATTCATTCCGTCGTCAATCCTAATGCGCGACTCGGTAGGTCCGTCTCAGTCAGCAATGGGAGGAACCAAAGAGTAGTAGCACCACCTAGCTAGCCTGGCGGCCTACACTGTACCCCAACTGAGAACGAATGATTGGGATCATTCAAGAACCATTCTGTCGTGAATACCACTATACGTATAAACCCTTCTATCAAATGTCCCGATCAAGTTATAGGGTCACGGTCAGTCAAACCCTATCTGTAGTTGACGCTATGCATGCGTTAATGCAATCGAGATCATCGAGCTCTCGTGTATCTAATACAGCTAGCTCCAATGCTTTGGCCAAAGACTTATGATCTCATCTTCTAATAACCGCATAGGACATATAACCCGTTCACTAACAAGAGAAAGAATTCTATCTTGGTATTCAGTAGGACCTGCTACTTGCCCATCAACATATACGTCGAGGTTGACCCCCGCCTTCCGGTTTATAGGGTCGAACTACTCTAATGAAAATCTTGACGTCACAAGCATATCCATACCAAATCCTCAAGTTGAAGGTTCATGAATACCTATCACAACCTTTCGATTCCATCATTGACTGTCCCGGAGTGAAATCCGTGTGACGAATCGAGGGTGAGTCGGTTTGAGTATACTAATCTAATTAGCATACATATAACGTGTGCTCCCACTAACCATTAGTGTTCGACAGGCACTCTCCTTGTCAAAGAACACGTCATACAAGTCTTTACATAAACTTAACGCCCAGTCAAGTTTCATCGACTTGAGAACGATTAATGTTGCGATATTTCATTAAACGCAAGTGCACGTTATCGTAGACAAGTAATAAAGTGATGAGTGAGTTATCGTTCCCACGAGGACTGGATCACTAAGTACCGATTTATGTGTATTCTAATTTTATTTGAACAGTCGAAATTTGGGTTGCAATTAATAACTAAAGAAAACCAATAATAAACAGAAAAACGATCGCTTGAAGGAAGAAAATCAAATGATGAATAAGTCTAGGATTGTGAATCCACCTCGGTTTATATGAATTTACTCTCGATTATTTGAAGTTAATGATTTTCCCAATTTATTGAAGGCAAAGATTTCTAAAATACTCTACCGCCTCTCCCGAGGTCAGTAGATTTTTCTAAAGGCGAATAACGCACTCTATCCCTAGGTGAATTAATTCGACAATAGGCCAAAAGCACAAAATCTTCAAAAGGCCATGTAGTTCCTATGAGTATATTCCTATCTCACAAGATAAAACGGTTCTCACCAATAGTTCCTCACCAACTCTCCTCTCCCGATTCGAATTGCGTGATTAGAACAATTCAACTATTGGCCAGATAATTGAAAGCATTAAAAACGATTGGGAAAACTCAACAGAAAAGGGAATTATATAAATAATCAAAAGCAAATTCGTCACCACCTCAGTTTCATCAAAATCCTAGAACAGGGTTTTAGCTTGACATGCTAAATAATACAAATACAAAAATAATGAATGAAAGCATTGAAATCAAACGCAGATGAAGAGTTTGGATTCCTCCGTTCTTCTGGCTTCCGCTCTCTGCTCTTGGTGTCTTCTGCTTTTGCTCCTTGATGATAATCGATTCTCCGTGATTCCCCTTTTCAATTCTGACCATGCATGTTTATTTATAACCCTACTCAGCCTCCAAAACGCGTCCGTGTGATTGGGTCGAGAACAGGCTCCAAAACGGCCCAAGACCGCGCAAAACACTCCAAAACCGCCCCGTGGGCCGCGGCTCACGGTCTTCAGCGCAATGCCTGGGCGCGCCATTTTCCTCCTGGGCCGCGGCTCAGCATCCTTGTGCCGCGGCTCAGGGTACAGTTGGTTCGGAGCTAGCTGGTTGTCTTCGTGTGCCGCGGCCCGCTTTCCTTGTGCCGCGGCCCCAGGCCAAAATTCACCGCTTTCGCCCGTTTTTCATCGTTCGAGCTTCCGGACTCCAATTTCCTGCAAAACATACAAGAATAGGGCATTAAAAGCTCATTTATGCAGATTTACTCACAAAAAGAATACAAAACGAAATAACAAAACAAATTATTAACGAAAAATCAAATAAAAAAAACTAACTAGAGAGCAAGTAAAAATGATGGATTGCCTCCCATCCAGCGCTCTATTTTACGTCTTGAGCACGACGTGGCAAAAAAAAAATCAACGTGACTTCTTTCTAGGGAGATTTCCAAATACCCCCTTCTTGCAATCTATAAGCCTCTTATTCCACAAGGGAGGCTTTGGTTCATGCCTGGTTGCCAAGAATAATGAGTAAGAATAATTATGCGGACAACCAAAAAATAATGGAAGAATATAATACTTATGTGATTATATGAGAACAACCAAAATACACCTAACAAATACCCCCAAACTTGAGCCTTTGCTTGTCCTCAAGCAAAAAGATTTGATTACAAATAAAAGAATATCGTGAATGATCGTGCAAATCCAGTGTGCTCAACTTAATCAATACTACCATGAAATTCTCTCTGAATAATACAAGTATCATAATAGCGAGTTACATCCAGGACACTGATTCCATAAAGTAACCAATTTCAGTCCTAATCACTCGTTAATGAAGAAAATCAAGCTCAAAGATTAACAAGCGTGAATTTAATCGACCGTCAATATGAAAGGTTAAAATAAACAAGCTAACTCGCCCTGTTCCACAGTCTATTGGCAAAAATTTCACGAGTTTCATCAAAAATAACCCTCTAATAGTATTCCCTTATATATGCTCAAGAAGATGATTCGAGTTGACCACTAGGTTCGGATCTCGGGATGTTTCATTGGGATAATCCTAGGGTGGAATTCCATTCTCATGTATTGGGAAACCGTTTGACGTAAAAGACACTCATGGGGTACATGGATGCTTCTAGTTACTAAGTTCCCCTCCACAGTGGAGAATCAACTCAAATAGCTATTCCCGCATGTCCGATTCAAGGTCGTTGTTTTATGCGAGAGTAAACAATGGGTCACGCGAATACCCCCGGTTACTAGGCTCCCTATCATCGGCACATGCGAAATCTCTAAACCACTAGTCTAATCAGGGTTGTCGTTTTACGCGAGAGTAAACAACGGGTTACGTGAATACCCCCGGTTACTAGACTTCCCTTCATAGAACAAAAATATCTCGACTATTCAGAAAAAAAAACTGTCCGACTCTAAACTCAAATCAAGTGCCAATACGACTCATGTTACTGGACAACTAGCTAACCAAAAAATGTAACCAAACGTATAGACGGCGATTTGAAAACACGTATGTCTCCTTTCTTATCTGCTAAGATTTCTACAAAAAACGAAAAAATTTCGGACCTAAATGAATACTCAACAGAAACAGATATCACTGACTACACCTCGACTAAAACTCAACCGTTTCTTCAGAGAGAAGTCAGTATCGTAACATCAGTTTTACACAAAAAGAAGCACAAAAATTCACGAATGCAAATAATAACACGACAAGCAAGGCTAGCAACAAAAATAACGAAAAATGACGAAAAATAACGAAAGTGCAAACGAATAAGTACAACAATAAGTATATCAACAGAAAGTAAATCCCCCCAAACTTAGGACGTACATTGACCTCAATGGACAAAATATAATATGCAATAATAGAAGAATGTCAAGTACTCCCCTACAGTCTGCTCACGAACTGGCGCCGGCGTCGTCCGGCGAGGAGGGTGGCGTGGCTGGCTGAACAGGTGGAATGAAAGGCCCGTCCGGGTGCATAATGTGGGCCGTCCATGCAGCAAGGTGCTCCTGGTGGTAAGCATCTCTCGCCGCCAGGCGCCTAGCCTCACACCGGTTGGCCCGGCGGGCCTGCTCTCTCATCCCATCTCGGACGGCAGCAATGATGCTCTCTCTCTCCGTCCGCCTCTCCTCTCTTAGGGCAGCCAGAAGGCTCTCTCTCTCTCTCCTCATCTCCTCTCTCTCTCCTCATCTCCTCTCTCAGCCCGTCGAACATCGCCTTCAAGGGCTCTCTGTCGGGCGGCGGGCTGGACTCCATCTGCCCCTGCGTCAAAAGAAGAGGCTCGGGGGACTGCTCGTGTGCCTCATCTAGAAGAAATCCTCGCCCCCGAGCGTGTGCTGGCGCTCCTCCCCACTGATCAAAGTGAGAAATGATGCGATGGTCGATCGGGCCCTGGGGGGCTAACATCGACTCGTCGTCCGACCACGTCATCCCCGACTGCCGGCACAGAGCGCAGATAAGAGAGGGGTGCTTCAGCCCCGTCTTTGCCCCTCCCTGAATGCATAGAAGAATGGATCGGACTAGGAGACGAGCCACATCGAATCGCAGCCCGAAAGTGATAGCATATAAAGTACGGGCTCGAGAGAGTAGTACAGATCGAATCTGCGAGGTCGGATCAACACGAGCGCAGATAAAAGACAATCATGCTCGCCCGAGCCGACTGAGGCACGAGCTCTTGAAGTAGAAAGCCGAGGAGCCCGGAGCGCGCAGCTCCCAGTCGGAACCGGGCTGAGTGAGTGTCTCTAGCAGGGCCTCCCTCGTGAGGCCACTCATAGCTCGTGTATAAGCCGTCTCATCAACCACTGGCAGCTCGAACAATCTCCGGATGGCGGCCGCATAGAAGTCTACAGTAATGCCCCGGACGACGACCTGCGTCCGAGTATCAGACTGCAGTATCATCTGCCCCGCTCGGATATGCTTCAGCAGAGCGCTAGCATAAAACTCCTGCACTATGGAGATCACCGCCGGCTCGGGAGGTGCAGCAAAACGGGCCCACCCCATCTCGTCTATCATTGTCAGAAGCTCCCCGTCCCCGGGGCCGGGTGAATCTCGCTCCGGGATCAGAGGTCGAGGGCGGATATTTTCATTGAAGATTTTATAAATCTCCGGGTCGGAGAATTGGTGCGCCTCCAACTCGGCTCGGCTCTGAGACGTTTCCCCTCGTGTGGGGGATGATCGAGTCCTGGCCCTTTTGCTAACCTTTTTGGTTCTAGCCATAGCGAGTCCTGAAAAGATAAACACCGGAGTTTACTTACTTAAGCAATAATGAGAATAACATTACTCGGCTAAGGATATCCAAACATGAATCAAGAATTTAACGAGCTAGCACCACCGTGAGAGAAAAATAAAATTGAGCTTTAATGTTTAACATTGACGTAAGGGTTGGGGTTGCTGTAAATCCAGAAACGAATTCGTTGCACATGGTTTCAAAACATTGACTTAACAAGTAAGAATTTTTCATTCAAGCATTTCATCAAACACCTTGAAGGCATGAGTTCAAATGAAGAACAATCATTGTAATAGCTCGATTCAAACCCCACAAATAACAATCTCACATCGATCATCATGACAAACGTAATCAATTCATTCGTAATCGAAAAATAATCATCAATAATCAATCAAAAACATCATATTCCCAAATCAATCTTTGATAGAGATTTGAAAAAAACAACATAATCACTATTAAATGAAGAACAACATCTCATTTCGCAATTCATGAAGCAATTAATACAAAGGATTGAGAATTACCTTGATTAGCTTTGAGGGATGCAAGAGGAAAAAGAAGATGAGAAAAAAAATTTCTCGGCCGATCACTTGTGCAGAGGAAGAGGAGGAAAAGTATACCTGTGTGTGTCGGCCAGTTCGTTTTATAAAAATACCTGGGCCGTTTAAATTCTGAACGGGGGCCGCGGCACAGCTTAAGTGAGCCGCGGCCCAGAGTACAGTTAGCCTGGGTGTGTATGCTATGTCGACATGTGCTGCGGCTCAGAATGCGGGTGCCGCGGCTCAGAGTGTTGATGTGCCGCGGCTCACTTGATTTGTGCCGCGGCACAGAGTACAGCGTCCTGGGCAGACTTTTTGGCAATTGGTGCACTGCGGCTCAGCAACAACGTGCCGCGGCTCAGGGATCAAGTGTTCCGCGGCTCAGTACGGTTGTGCCGCGGCACATAGTACAGGAAGTTTAGCCTTCTGGTTCGATTTGTGTGTGCCGCGGCTCACAATCCTTGTGCCGCAGCTCAGGCATAAATTTTCCCCTGGAACTTTTTCTGCATAGAATTTTTAAAAGAACACGTCAAGAACGAGAGGGATACGCAAATCAAAGCAAAAATGATGAAAAATAAATATTTAAAAATGCAAGAAAATACTGAAACACAAAAATCTACAACTAAAACTCGGGTTGCCTCCCGAGAAGCGCTAAGTTTATGGTCTTCAGCCGGACCTATTGAAAAGTCAGTTCGCTTTTCGCAAACTCCATTTGAACTCCACCCCGTCCATCGAACCGTTAATGTGTGTTTTAAAATTTTGACCATTGGTCCTTAACGATCCGATTTTCGGTTTGGACACCCAATGTTGTTTGCGAAAAGGTTTTGACACAAACAACTTTCCGAAGCACCCATTTTTCACATGATTTGGCATCCGTTTTACGTTCGGCTTATTCTCCTTTTTCTCGAACGAACTTATGACAGCATCGGAATTTTTCAGCGGTGGATGAACGGTTGATGATGACGGCATGTCCACATGCTTGAGATATGCGACTCGTTCTACATTTTTCTTAGAAGTCAGACCCTCTGAAACGGATTCTGAGTTTTTCGACCGACGATTCTTCCGGTGTGTGTCTTTCACAACGGTATCCACACTTTCAATTTGTGAGCTCTTTTCAAAACCACCTGGACATGGATTAAATACTTGAAAAGTGACATGCTCGTCTTGAACCCTTAGAGTTAGTTTCCCTTTTTCCACGTCTATGAGAGTTCGGCCGGTAGCTAAAAATGGTCTTCCCAAAATAATTGGGATGTCTTGATCCTCCTCCATGTCGAGCACAATGAAATCGGCCGGAAAGATGAATTTATCAACCTTTACTAAGACGTCCTCGATTATTCCCCTCGGATACTTGATAGATTTATCGGCTAATTGCAAAGAGACAGTTGTCGGTTTCGCTTCCCCAACTCCAAGCTTCTTGAAAATAGAAAGAGGCATCAGATTAATGCTAGCGCCGAGATCGCACAACGCCCTATCAAAAGAGAGGTTCCCTATGGTGCACAGTATATTGAAGCTTCCCGGATCCTTCAATTTTGGCGGAAGCTTTTTCTGAAGAATAGCGCTGCACTCCGTCAATGCGACTGTCTCATACTCCTCGAGTTTTCTTTTATTTGACAAGATCTCCTTAATGAATTTGACATAGCTCGACATTTGATCCAACGCATCAGCAAATGGAATATTTATGTGCAGTTTCTTGAAAATGTCGATAAACTTGGAGAATTGCTTGTCCACCTTTTTCTGTTGTAGTCGCTGCGGAAACGGGACGGGTGGTACATATGCCGTCGGATTATCCGGAAACAATTTCGAGGGTCTAGACAATAGTGATTCCTCAGTCGCTGAAATTTTCTTCTCCTCATCCTCACTTCTCTTATTGTTCTGCCCGGGCAGCTCACCCAATTCTTTTCCACTTCTCAAACCAATGGCATTGACACTCTCTCTGGGATTTGTTTCGGTCGTACTTGGCAAGGTACCTTCCGGGCGGGCTGTTAATAAAGCAATCTGGCCCAGTTGGACTTCCAAGTTGCGTATAGAAGCGGAATGGTTTTGCAAAGTCGCTTCCGTACGAGCCATGAACTGATTCGTGTTCGCTGCCAATTTCGCCATTGCTTCTTCTAGAGATATTTTTGGAGTGGGAGGAGGCTGCTGTTGGTGTTGAGTAAACGGAGGCTGGTTCGAGTTTTGTCCATTTCTCCATGAGAAGTTAGGATGATTACGCCATCCCGGATTATACGTGTTGGAGTACGGATTGTTTTGTCGATTCCCATTTCCTACGAACTGAGCTTGTTCAATTGGGGGCTGCTCGAAAGGGTTTCCGACTTGGCACTCTGCGCTAGGGTGAGATCCGTTACACCAATTACAAGATTCAATGGTAACGGGGGAAGGAGCATGCGAAAATGCCTGAAGTTGCTGAGTTAATGCTGCGACTTGGGCCGACAATATAGAGATCGGATCATTATTCGAGATTTCCATAACTCGCTTTGGGATTACTCGTTCAGAAGGACACTGATACGCATTTGCGGCCAAAGATTCCAGTAGAGAGTGGGCTTCGGCCATTGTCTTTCCCATTAAGGCACCTCCAGCGGCTGCATCCACAAGAGTGCGTGTAGAAGCACTCAATCCATTGTAAAATGTTTGAATTTGTAGCCAGTCCGGAAGGCCGTGGTGTGGGCATCTCCGTAACAAATCTTTGTACCGCTTCCAAGCTTCGTGAAGCGACTCCATATCAAATTTACCAAAAGCAGTAATTTCGTTTCGTAACCTCGCTGTCTTCGAAGGTGGGATGAATTTAGCAAGGAAGGCTTGCGCTAATTCTGCCCATGTCGTGATAGAGCCTGGCGGTAAAGAATTTAACCAAAATTTGGCTTTATCCCTCAAAGAGAAAGGGAAAAGCCATAGACGGATAGCATCATCGGTGACACCATTGTTCTTGAAGGTGTCACAAATCTCGAGAAACGACGCAATGTGTGCGTTTTGGTCATCGTTCGGCAATCCACAAAACTGGCTCGCTTGCACCATCTGAATAATTGCAGGCTTGATTTTGAAATTGTTCACCTGGATGGTGGGATGCCGAATCCCCGAAAAGTTCGCGTTGATTTGCGGCATAGCATAATCGCGGAGTGCTAATGCCGGTTGAGCCTGCTGCACAAGATTATCTCCTCCGTGATTTTTGATATTATCGGCCATAGTGACTTTCGCTGGTAACTCTCGTTTCTCCTTTTTGTTTCTCCGAAGAGTGCGCTCGAGTTCGGTATCCAAAGGTAGTAGGCCTTCGTTACCGAATTTTCTCATACACTACCCAAAAAAATCCTGAAAGGAAACATAAATTAATAAAATTACACAAAAATTAAAAAAAATGTTCAAACTAAGACTAGAAATACTGAAATCGATATTAGTAAAAATCAGTCCCCGGCAACGGCGCCAAAAACTTGTTGCGATATTTCGTTAAACGCAAGTGCACGTTATCGTAGACAAGTAATAAACTGATGAGTGAGTTATCATTCCCACGAGGACTGGATCACTAAGTACCGATTTATGTGTATTCTAATTTTATTTGAACAGTCGAAATTTGGGTTGCAATTAATAACTAAAGAAAACCAATAATAAACACAAAAACGATCGCTTGAAGGAAGAAAATCAAATGATGAATAAGTCTAGGATTGTGAATCCACCTCGGTTTATCCGAATTTACTCTTGATTATCTGAAGTTAATGATTTTCCCAATTTATTGAAGGCAATGATTTCTAAAATACTCTACCGCCTCTCCCGAGGTCAGTAGATTTTTCTAAAGGCGAATAACGCACTCTATCCCTAGGTAAATTAATTCGACAATAGGCCAAAAGCACAAAATCTTCAAAAGGCCACGTAGTTCCTATGAGTATATTCCTATCTCACAAGATAAAACGGTTCTCACCAATAGTTCCTCACCAACTCTCCTCTCCCGATTCGAATTGCGTGATTAGAACAATTCAACTATTGGTCAGATAATTGAAAGCATTAAAAACGATTGGGAAAACTCAACAGAAAAGGGAATTATATAAATAATCAAAAGCAAATTCGTCACAACCTCAGTTTCATCAAAATCCTAGAACAGGGTTTTAGCCTGACATGCTAAATAATACAAATAGAGAAATAATGAATGAAAGCATTGAAATCAAATGCAGATGAAGAGTTCGGATTCCTCCGTTCTTCTGGCTTCCGCTCTCTGCTCTTGGTGTCTTCTGCTTTTGCTCCTTGATGATAATCGATTCTCCGATGATTCCTCTTTTCAATTCTGACCTTGCATGTTTATTTATAACCCTACTCAGCCTCCAAAACGCGTCCGTGTGATTGGGTCGAGAACAGGCTCTAAAACGGCCCAAGATTGCGCAGAACACTCCAAAACTGCCCCGTGGGCCGCGACTCACTTAATCTGTGCCGCGGCTCACGGTCTTCAGCGCAATGCCTGGGCGCACCATTTTCCTCCTGGGCCGCGGCTCAGCATCCTTGTGCTGCGGCTCAGGGTACAATTGGTTCGGGGCTAGCTGGGTGTCTTCGTGTGCCGCGGCCCGCTTTCCTTGTGCCGCGGCTGATAAGTGTCATTTTTGTACACTTATCCATGGTTTGTATCGATAAAATTCACCCATAATTGAGCTAGTCTACTCGTTTTTTGCTTTTAATTTATTAGTTTTAATAATTTTATTTTTATTGGATGATGATCGGATTAAATAACTGAATTACTCAAGAAACAACATGTTTAATAAATATTCTCTTTATTGAATTTTGATATATTCATGTTGTAGGGCTTTTCGAGACGAATTCGGCAGTCTTTCCGGATTCAAAATCAGAGTTATATATCAAAAGTTATCATCCGAAGAAGATCCGGGCAAAAACGCAAAGTCCGAGGGAATTCTCGGGTCAAAACGAATTATCAAAGCTTCAAATGAGCAAATTTACGAAGCCACGTTACGGCCGTAACATTCAGGGGTTACGGCCGAAAGTCACCTCGATTACGGCCGTAACTCCCGAATGTTACGACCGTAACTCTTGACAGATTGCTATGATTTGTCTAATTTTTTATACTTTTTGTGTATTATTGAGGGGATGGCTGGCATTGATCCGATATAATGTAATAATGCTGTAGTTTTGGAGCTATTAGATGACTTTAGGTGTATAAATAGACCCCTTAGATCCTTCATCATTCACCATTCATCATATAATTTTCCATTTTCTTGTAAACTTTTCTTTTTGTGTGAAGAACACACTTGTGTTCTTGAGTGATCTTTGTAAGTGTGGTGTAGTATATGTCGTTCGAGAGTTTATTGCTTCTATCTCCTTTATCTACTAAGGAGTTAGGATCAATTCTTTCTCTTGATTCAACTAAGAATGACCACCAAAGCTTGTAATATGTGTAATAAACCCTTTATGGGCTAAGTTTCTTAAGTTGGGATTATAAACAAGGTTAGTCATGTTATTTATGTTTGTATAAAGATATATTATGAATTACTTATTATTGTGTGTGATTTTCATTGTTTTAACAATCTTTATTTATTTGGCCAATTAATGAAGATATTTATGATCTTCATATGTTTCAAAGAAAATATGTTTGATTAGATCAAATGATCTTCACTCTAAGTTGTTCTAAGGGATAGAAATATACCCCTAGTCCTTAGATGATTCATTGAGTTATTTTCACAAATCCTAATGCTATGTATTGAAGCCAATCAACATAGAAATATAGTGGATTGATTCAATATGTAAGGGGCGTTTATAGTTCGAAAGAGAAACCGTCTTTTTAAGGAAAATCGAATCTACACAACATAATAAGTAAATTCATCTTATGATCTCCAATACATCTTTTATAACTAATGACGAACTAAGTTTGTAATCCCAACTATTTCATTTTATCAATAATCAATCTATTATTATTGCTATCTTTTTATTTCCTTATAATATTAGAACTATTATTGCAATTTCTTTGCAATTATTAAACCAAACTTTTTAATTGTGTGTTTCACTCATCTTAAGTATCTATAAAAATAGACTAATAGTGTATAATTCAAATTATAACATAACTTCCTTGTGGGATCGATAAACCGGACTCAAAAAGTCCACTTTACTACTTGATACGATATCGTGCACTTGCGATAGTTACACAAAAAGCGTGTCAAGTTTTTGGCGCCGTTGCCGGGGAAGTATAAGTTATATTTGAAATCTTACATTATAAACTATTTTTGTAGGTACAAATTTCTCGACGTTGTAACTTAGTACTAAATTGTGTTTGTCCGGTCAAGTGGCGGATAACGGTACTCCGTGACTATTAAAGTCGGATTTTTCAGTTTCCCACAACAACTGATATTTGTATATATTTTTTTTATTATTTTCATTGTCTTTTTATTTTTGTTTTTTTTATCATGGATGAAACATTGTTTAAAATTGAAAAAAGATTTCCCTTTCTAAGCAAAAATGCAATTGTAAAAATTTATAAGACAAGGCTTGAATGGATGAGGTTGCTTACAAATAAAAGCATACCTTTTGACATAAGATTCATTATCGAAGCCAAAGTAAGAATAGAAGGTGAATTCACAGAAACACCAACTTTTTACCAGGGCTTGGAAAAAGTTCATATGCCAAGAAACGACGAGCAAAGATTCTAGCCGTTTGCTATAAATGTGCTAGATGGAACTGTAATGCAAAATGTCGATCTTTAGGAATTCCATCTACAAACAGAGAAGATAAAATTCAGTTCATTAATGATGGTCTGAATAAGGAGAATTTAGATAACATCGAAATTTCTCTTGACACGCATCCTAGTGGACTTGTGTATTACGGAATTCAATGTTTGTGGAATAAATTCAAACCAGAATATGAACAACGTCTTGGGAATCTGACGTTAAAAGACCCTGTTTGCCAATTTGTAAGAAAATTGGATGGGAAGCTTCTCCCCGACTCATAGAAGGCGTTTAGGCCGTTTCTGAACGTAAAATCAGAGGAAGATGTGAGCCAAAATCACAACTACTGTACATACGCGTAAGTATCTTTTATTTTTGTCGTGTGGTGAGATTTTCTGAATAAAAAATGTGATACGCGATAAAAGCTTTCATTATTCTATTGAGTAGTTGAAGCACAATCAAACGCAATCACAAACTTGTTAAACAATTTTTACCTTCTTCTATAAATAAACTTTCTACTGGTTTCTTTCATTCATCTCTCAAACTTGCACTTTTCTCTGTTTCTCTCTAAAAATTTTTTTTTTCTTTTCAAAAATGGAGTCATCATCTTCAACAAAAAAATTTTACACAGTCTGCATTTTTGGTGGATCTAGTTCGGGAAAAGAGGCATGCTTCACCAAGCACCACAACTTGGGTCGTACCTTAGGAGAAAAATGCATTCATGTAGTTTACGGAGGAGGAAGTCTAGGATTAATGGGGCGAGTCATGTCGCCTATATGGAAGGAGTAAGAGTGTTGGGAGTAATCCCAAAACCTCCGGGCCGAAAGTAAAATTACCGGTCAACTATTGGAGATGAGTTTAGATCTGTGAATATGCAAGATCGCATAACTCACATGATAAATAATTCGCGCCTTTATCGCCCTTCCCGGTGGTTTTGGCACACTTGAGGAACTTTTTCATGTGGTTACCAGAGCTCCTAAATGTTCATCAAAACCAATAGGAGTGCTTAATGTCAATGGTTTCTTTGATGGTTTACCGTCTTTCATCGACTACTCTGCTGAAAAGGGATTTATTTCCGAGCTGCAAAACGAATCATAGTCGTTGCAACAACACCGTAAGAACTAATCGAAAAACTCAATGAATTTGTTCCTCAACCAGATCCACTCTAGCTAAAATTGTGCAGGTAGAAGATTTTACCGTGAGAAAACGAAAAGTAGATTCATTCCTCTCCCTTTGATAACCCATGACGGACCTCTTGTATTTTTACTGGCCGTGTGTAATAATCGTGCTAAATGATGGCAGCTTAAGGAGTTTCTTCTTGATCTCTTGACGCGCATCTATTCGCGATTTATGTATTCTTTGTAATTTTTATTTCGTGTTTTGCTTTTATAAAAACTTTGATGGCAGCATAAGGCGACTCTTCGGACTTTCTTGATGCGCATCTAAAAAATTATGTTATACTTACGAGTATATTTTATTTTCTTTTGTGTGTGCCTCGTATATTTATTCTCTTGCAGATTCTAAAAGGCGTTAGGCTCAGACATCAACTTTCTTAACAGGAGTATTCTCGCTTTTCGCATTGATTTTTATTTTATTTTTAAACGAGGACAGCTTTATTTTCAAGTGTGGGGGTGGTTTGTTTTAGTATTTTGGTGTGTTGTAATTTTGGTGTGGTTTGTTTAATAATTTTGGTGTGTTTTGATTGATTTGGTTATTTGCCTTAATTTTTTTTATATATATATATTTATATATATATATATATTTATAGTATTTTGATTTTTGAGATTTTTAGATCTGGCCATAACACCAATAAATTAGCTATATACAAACTTCTAAAATCGTTTTAACCGGTAAAAAATTGTATATTCCAAAAAAAAAAAAAAAATTTTTTTTGAGCCTTAATCTCTCTTTCCAAGCCTTGTAATTATCATATAAAATCGAGTCATTCGTTACCTTGAGAAAAGAAGAATCAATTGGTTGATGAAAAATAAAACTGAAATTTACTTAATTTGTGGAGTTTTTGATTTTTCATGCTTAACTAAAAATGATTTTCTCGCAAAAATTCTATTCCCTAGAAAAAAAAGGAGTCATTGGTGAAAAGAGCTACACGTTAGCAAATAACGGTGTGAAAGCTATCACCTAAAAAAATAAATGACGAAAAGGAGAAGTGTTGAGCAAGAATAAATGCTTAATTTTGGAAGTCTTAAATTTTGCGAAAAATAAAGGACTAACCATTGTTGGTGCGTAGTCGCCGTCTCGGAAAAAATTGGTGAAAAGAGCTACACGTTAGCAAATAACGGTGTGAAAGCTATCACCTTTTACGAAAAAAAATGAGATAGAAATTGTGTTAGTGAAAAGAGCTACACGTTAGCAAATAACGGTGAAAGCTATCACTAAAAGGGATGTAGTTTATGAGCATTTGAATTAATTAGCAATTGAATTTCAATACACTCAATTTTGTAAAAATCACAATATTTGATGACGCCAATGAAATTCTTCTTCATATTGAGTCGAAAAATAAACGAGTGATCGAGAGCAACCATTAAAGGGAGTCGTGTGTATCACGAGTGGGAAAGAAATAATCAACCTTTTGGGGGGAAAACCTTACATTTTGGAATTACAAAATAAAAACCGTGTTTTAAGTTCAAAAATATTAGTAGATTTATTTTGAATCTTGATTCATTTCTATCTACTGTATAAAGCTGGTTGTTGTTTATTAATGGCATTTTGACCTCCTTTTCTCTTTTTATATTTTAATTTATGTGTGTATTAATTTTCTTTTTTTTATTTTTATTTTTATTTTTGGAGTGTGAATAATAAAGAGTCTTGCTCGGGACTAGCAAGAATTCAAGTTTGGGGGTGTGATAAGTGTCATTTTTGTACACTTATCCATGGTTTGTATCGATAAAATTCACCCATAATTGAGCTAGTCTACTCGTTTTTGCTTTTAATTTATTAGTTTTAATAATTTTATTTTTATCGATGATGATCGGATTAAATAATCGAATTACTCAAGAAACAACATGTTTAATAAATATTCTCTTTATTGAATTTTGATATATTCATGTTGTAGGGCTTTTCGAGACGAATTCGGCGGTCTTCCTGATTCAAAATCGAGTTATATATCAAAAGTTATCATCCGAAGAAGATCTGGGCAAAAACGCAAAGTCCGAGGAATTTCGGGCTGAAAACGTAACTATCAAAGCTTCAAATGAGCAAATTTACGAAGCCACGTTACGGCCGTAACATCTGGGGTTACGGCCGTAAGTCACCTCGATTACGGCCGTAACTCCCGAATGTTACGGCCGTAACTCTTGACATTGCTATGATTTGTCTAATTTTTATACTTTTGTGTATTATTGAGGGGATGGGGGCATTGATCCGATATAATGTAATAATGCTGTAGTTTTGGAGCTATTAGATGACTTTAGGTGTATAAATAGACCCCTTAGATCCTTCATCATTCACCATTCATCATATAATTTTCCATTTTCTTGTAAACTTTTCTTTTTGTGTGAAGAACATACTTGTGTTCTTGAGTGATCTTTGTAAGTGTGGTGTAGTATATGTTGTTCAGAGAGTTTATTGCTTCTATCTCCTTTATCTACTAAGGGAGTTAGGATCAATTCTTTCTCTTGATTCAACTAAGAATGACCACCAAAGCTTGTAATATGTGTAATAAACCCTTTATGGGCTAAGTTTCTTAAGTTGGGATTATAAACAAGGTTAGTCATGTTATTTATGTTTGTATAAAGATATATTATGAATTACTTATTATTGTGTGTGATTTTCATTGTTTTAACAATCTTTATTTATTTGGCCAATTAATGAAGATATTTATGATCTTCATATGTTTCGAAAGAAAATATGTTTGATTAGATCAAATGATCTTCACTCTAAGTTGTTCTAAGGGATAGAAATATACCCCTAGTCCTTAGATGATTCATTGAGTTATTTTCACAAATCCTAATGCTATGTATTGAAGCCAATCAACATAGAAATATAGTGGATTGATTCAATATGTAAGGGGCGTTTTATAGTTCGAAAGAGAAACCGTCTTTTTAAGGAAAATCGAATCTACACAACATAATAAGTAAATTCATCTTATGATCTCCAATACATCTTTTATAACTAATGACGAACTAAGTTTGTAATCCCAACTATTTCATTTTATCAATAATCAATCTATTATTATTGCTATCTTTTTATTTCCTTATAATATTAGAACTATTATTGCAATTTCTTTGCAATTATTAAACCAAACTTTTTAATTGTGTGTTTCACTCATCTTAAGTATCTATAAAAATAGACTAATAGTGTATAATTCAAATTATAACATAACTTCCTTGTGGGATCGATAAACCGGACTCAAAAAGTCCACTTTACTACTTGATACGATATCGTGCACTTGCGATAGTTACACAAAAAGCGTGTCAGCGGCCCCAGGCCAAAATTTTCCGTTTTCGCCCGTTTTTCATCGTTCGAGCTTCCGGACTCCAATTTCCTGCAAAACATACAAGAATAGGGCATTAAAAGCTCATTTATG
The DNA here is from genome assembly GCA_033398695.1 of Orobanche coerulescens. Lineage (NCBI taxonomy): Eukaryota > Viridiplantae > Streptophyta > Magnoliopsida > Lamiales > Orobanchaceae > Orobanche > Orobanche coerulescens. Next base: position 153,982,590 of record CM065810.1, on the reverse strand, counting down.
CAGATTTACTCACAAAAAGAATACAAAATAATGATAAATAAGCGTATAAAAATACGCCTAACAATTAAGTATTTGAGCTATAAACCTTTCCAGTGCCGACCCCCTTATCCAATAAGGAGTGGAACGTTTTGCTCTAAAATACATGGACTAGTTTCTACATGTATATTTACGAGTTAGGAATGCCAGTAACTACCAGTAAATAAAGAAACATCCATTGCCTTATATTGATTATTTACATAATAACAAGTACAATGCCCTCACTCAACATCCTCTGAGTGGCATTCGAGGGCATACTCCTAACACCGAGACCCCGTCCGGACGCATCACTATATACCAGAAATCCTTCCGTCCCTTGCGGTAAAGAAAAGACAGGTGCTGAAATTAACCGGCTCTTGAGTTCCTCAAAACTCCGCTGACACGCGTCAGACCACGTGTATTTCTTATCCTTTCGCAAAAGGTTTGTCATTGGTTGAGCGATCTTAGAAAATCCATCCACAAACCGCCGATAATAACCGGCTAATCCGAGAAAGCTTTGGATTTCCATAACATTCTTCGGAGGTAACCAATCTTGGATAGCCTCCGTCTTTTGAGGATCGACACGAACTCCATCTGATGAAATTACATGTCCGAGAAACGTCACTTCGGACATCCAGAACTCACATTTGGAAAACTTTCCATAAAGTTGCTCTCATCTCAACATGTCGAGAACCTGATGAAGGTGAAACTCGTGCTCTTCCCGGTCACGAGAATAAATTAAAATATCATCCATGAAGACAACCACGAACTGATCCAAATAGTCGATGAAAACCCGATTCATTAACTCCATGAACACCGAAGCTGCATTAGTTAACCCAAACGGCATTACCAAAAACTCATAATGACCATAGCGGGTTCGGAACTCCGTCCTTGCGATATCCGACTCTCGAATTCGCAACTGATGATATCCCGATCTTAAGTCGATCTTGGAAAATACTGAATCTCCCTGAAGTTGATCCAAAAGATCATCAATACGGATAGAGGATATTTATTCTTGATCGTCACCCAGTTCAATTCCCGGTAATCAATACACAAGCGAAACGACCCATCCTTCTTCTTGACAAATAACACCGGTGCTCCCTACGGAGACGCACTTGGTCGGATATAACCCTTCTCGGTCAAATCCTCCAATTGATTCTTTAGTTCCAGCATTTCGGTGGGGGACATCCGATACAGTGCCTTCGATAATGGAGACGTACCAAGCTCCAACTCTATCGTGAATTCCATATCCCTCGGTGGAGGTAAAACAGGTAGCTCGTCTGGGAGTACATCGTTAAATGATAACAATGATACCACGAATGGTTGAACACCTCGATTGCCTAAGAATGGCCAATCGACGACAATGATACAATGAATGATTGAAAACCTCGATTTCCTTAGAGCATCCAATCGATGACAATGATATAAGGAATGATGGAACATCTCGATTGCCTTAGAACGGTCAATCGATGACAATGATATATAATGAATGATTGAACATCTCGATTGCCTTAGAACAGTCAATCGATGATAATGATATAATGAATGATTAAACAACCCTGGTTGAGTAATTTTACTGCTTTTATCATATTAATGATTCTTCCGGAACAACGGGGATCACCTCCATGAAATACACACTCGACTCCAACGATGGAAATGATAGTGACCATACGCTTACGAACATTGAGAATGGTATCATGACGATCCATCCCACTAATACCCAATATTTCATCGTCCTTAGGTAAATCCACCACGATTAGGTCCACCAACCACTCGCGGTCATCAAGCTTAATTCGGTCAGTTCTTAACCCCAAGATTTTTGAAAATTCTTCTACCGCCAGGTAGACCAATGATATAAGGCCCACAATTAATAAGACTATCCAAGTTAAGTCTATTCAAACATGATTCTGAAATGAATGAATGCGATGTACCAGTATTAAAAAGGGTACACACAGGTTGAGATAAAATTACGAGTATACCTGAGATCATTCGGGCTTCCGGATCGTCGGTCCTCTTCATCCCGTGAATTCGGGACTTGTCAGCTCCCGAACCGGACGCTCCCGTCTGATAAATATGAGCTCCGCCTTTATTCGCTTCCGTCGTCTTAAACGACGCTGACAGAGTAGTCTGATTCTGAATCGCTGATTGCTTTGGGGCCTGAGATGCTACCGGAGTCGGCTTGGAGTCCCTTCAGCAAAAACGGGCCTTGTGCCCAACATTTCCACAATTATGGCACGTGATAGACGGTTTCACACACTTAGTGTTGTAATGACCCGGTGCTCCACAGTTGAAACAGGTGATGGCTGATCTGGCCGCTCGGGGCTGAGATCCCACAGGATTAGGCGCCGTAGGAGGTCGCTCAAAAACGTTAGGGCCCTCACGAGGCCTCTTGAAGGTACTGACCACCTTCGGACTAATTACGCTTCGTTGATTTCCTGCTGACAGATGAATGTTGTTGCTCAGCAATTTCCTTAGCAGCAGGCTCACACGGGAGACTTCTCTCGATTAAATCGGCCAGAGTGGCGAAATGATGATTGAGCAATTGCATATGGGTCATCATGACCTGCATAAAAGTGAGTGGATCAACCCGAACATCTTCCGATCGAGCTGAGTCCTGGGTACGACTTCCTGGCAGTGAGTGATTCTTTTCCGGATTTCGGACCGCACCGCGGCCACTCCCCGTGCATCCCCTGACAGCTCTCTCCATTCTGAAGTAGGAAGGTCGCATGATAATCATAGATCTCGTATGAGTACCGCATTATGATTTACGTCATGAAATGATGAAAATGAGCATACGCGCTCTAAAACAGTGATTGCACGAATGATTAACTGAGGTGACACGATTATTTGATGATATTCTTGAAATGATTATCTTGAACAAGTTAACAAGATTAATGATATGATCCACAAGATCAACTGAGTGATGAAATGAATTGAGTGATTAATGAGTTAACATGATCAACATGATTAAAATGAAAATGATAAATGAAGAAATCTTACTGTTCTTTGGTTTGAATGGCTCGGCTCTTGCACAGGTCACACGTGACGTGAAAGTCCAAGGATACTAGTCTGATGAATGATGATTTCAAATGAGACATGACTCAGAAGGTAGTATTCAAAACCACGCTCTGATACCAACTCTGTAACACCCCAAACTAGGCGGATATTACAGTGTCGTGGACCCCCGACTGGGACCCACCAGGCGAGTGAAAATGAATGAAATACACAGGGTAAATGTAGTACCAAACCACATTACATCATTAATTACTCCGATGAGGAGTCTCATACAATACACCCAAGATAATACAGAATACATGTATATTTTATATGGAGATAAAACATACGACACTGAATAAAATGAGTATTCAAACGGAAGTCTGCAGTGGAAATAAAATAAAGAAAACACGAGTGAATGAAAAGGACTGGGGCCCCCTACTAGTATCACTGGGACTCCTCGCCGTCAATGTTCTCTTCCTGTGCCTTAGCCTTGCTATGACCTGAAAAACAAAATCCCCCAACGGGGTCAGTTACACAGAACAACAATCCTCAAGAGTTGAACAAACACAATCATATATGCTGTATAACCCACAAGTTCGATCAAAAATCTCAAACCGTCGAACACATGCGATCTAAAGTGAATCGATCAGATTATAACCCAAATCCTGTTGAAAACATACGCAATCAAACATGCTGTATGAATCAACTAAAGGTACGGCTCAAAGGGTGGCGCCACACTATGCTCGGGATGGAAATGTGTCCGTGCATAAGCCACCATCGAGTATCGATCGAATACACGTGTGGTCTTGTACCTAATCAGTCTCACGAAGTGATCTTCTCGTTTGCACAGCCCAATGTGAGGCCAACAACCAACACACCACTTAATATGTGCCCGACATGAAAATCCTACACATACCAACCGGCACGCCAGTATGACCCGGAATGCCACGAGATAACAAAAGTGACATCGAAATCATTAATGACTCACCGAGATGAAATGACAGTGAAATGAATGATAGCTCAATGAAATGATTGGAACCGCTGCTCTTGTGATCAAGTGATTAATTGACAATTACAAGTCTCAATACGGTTAATACATTATGAATGAACTATAATTATGAATGAACAACAACGAAAGGAATGAATATCCTTTTAACCGAGTAAGAATTAACTTACACAACGTCGATGAAGAATGTCCTTCCATGAACAACGACCTAAATGAGATGTCGGTCGCTCGAACAACCTTGAATAACTCAATTACCAATAATCCGGTTGAACACACGAATCAAACACGAGTATAACTAACTCAAAACGTCGATACGACTAAACCAAGTTCATTGGGGCATTATATCGAACACGTTGTGGCCAATCTTCGATTGTTTACATCCAAACCTCAATAATACCAATATCAAATCCCCAAGAAGTGTTTCAAACCAACAAAACATCTTCAATACGATCAATAATCCGATATGAATATCCAAAATCTTGATTTCAAACAACAATTAATCGAAACCCCCCAAATCCAACTCAATATTCAACGTGTTCTTGAATAACCTTTCAATAATCCGATGAATATTCATACATACTCATAATCATATGTATATCTCTTCATACAATATGATTATAACGTCCAAAACATCATATCTAAACATAAATCGAAATCCAAGAGGTTTGAGAATATTACCTTTGAAGATCCAAACACTTTGATTCGATGAACACGCGTTAGATCGACGATCCGAGCTTCACAACCGAATGAAAATGATGAAAAATCGAGTATTCAAGTGATTGATGATGAAAATTTCTCCCACAAACCCTCTCTCTCGGAAGTAGGATGAAGAAATGAATATTTCTTCTCAAAAACAAAATTATAGTGCGGCACTTTGTGTGCCGCCGGCCGAGTGTCTTTGCGCACAGGGCCAAAATCTGCCCCCAGTGCTCGGCAGTGTGCCGCGGCCCGGCCGAGTGTGCCGCGGCAGTGACTCGGCAGTGTGCCGCGCCCCTGCCGGCAGGAGCCGCGGCCCCCGGTACAGGCTGATCGGCCAAAAACTGAAAAATGTGTGTGCCGCGGTGCACACTCCCTTGTGCCGCGGCCCACACCCCTTGGGTCCTAAAATGATGAAAAATGACCCGGTAAGAGAATAAAAGCAATAGGAATCAATATATGGGAAACAATAACATGAAATGGAAGTACGGAAACCCCAAAACGGTGGTTCCAAGCAATGATTACAAGGGTTCGCCCAACAAAAACACAATTTGAACAATTAGGAGATTTGAAATGACATGAACTCCAACGTCAACATCGACTAATGAATCAATTACAACAATCAAGATAATACTCTTGTCTCGATTCCCAAGCAAGGTTGAAACAATGAACAATATCGATACACGACTCGAAGTTATTCCGAACGGTGAACACGGATGAATGAATGTGGATGATGAATGATTATTAACAAGTGAAAAATTTTATAGTGACAATTACTGAATGAAATTACTGAATGATAATGACTGAATTACAACCGGGTATTACACAAGTTAACCATGCAAGATCATCAAACCATTCTTACATACTCTAACATTTCCAAATCCGAGTTTGAACTTTACATCGAGTGAGATTTTTCATCTTCACTATATATTTTTGAAAAAGAAATCGTATTGGTTTTTGAAAAAAAAAATTGTGTGAAAGATTATTGAAAATCATGTACTCGAATTATTCGAAAATACAATAGTACGTTCAAAGTCATTTCCGAAAATTCTCCCAACACTGCATAAAAAATCAACGACGGTAACATTTTACAAAATGTTCAAGGTACTTTAAAACAACTCTTTCAATACCGTCGAGGTTTTATTGGAGAATCCTAGGCCGGCTCGCAAATTTCAAACAATTTTCAAACTTCATATAAAGCTGCCGATTTAATCGCAACGTCAAATTAGTTTCAAAATTTGATTTTCCGCAACTTGCACAATTTATGAAAGTTTCAGGAAAACATTTTCGAACACACACACATAGCAGACATAATTTATCAACTCACTAAACAAAATCAATTATCACTTAGCGCGAATGAAAGGTCACAACACACGTTCACACAAAACGGTTGTCATCACTAGACAACGCACATAGAATATAATTATGGGCGATCGACTGCCAAGGTTAGGCCTAATAGTTAAAAGAAATGCGGTTCTATAGCCTCTGCCCCAGCTAACTAACGCGCGCTACAACAATTATTTATCGTGCGCTATTCATGCTGCATTAGCGCGCGCTAGCCTCGTACTTAGCGTGCGCTAACAGCTCGAATTCAGCAACGTGATTGCGAACATATATACGACATGACTAGAACCGATAGTTACAAATGAACAACGACAACATACGAATCTAAATGCCATCAATTCACATGCTTGCAACACTTCGCGAGCAACCATCAAAAGACAATTGTTATTCAAAAACCGAAATCTCACCTCTTATTAAAGAGAGCTATCTCAATGTACACAAACCGAACGACTCAGCAATCACATCACAGTTTTAATCTAAAACTGGCTATACTGCCCGAACAACAAGAACATCACCACGTATTTGTCGACTAACAACCATAAAACCGATAAGTTGAAAGCGAGAGTCACGTCTTGTCTACATTTTTTAGACTTCACTTGAGTTTAAAAATTGTGTTTTGAAAACTTATAATACAAGGTGAAAATAAAATATTAGTAGTTTGAATTCTCCAAAAATTTCGACCTTGAGGTCATCATACGAAAATCAAACTTTTTCCTCCCTTTGGAGGATGTTTAAAACAAAAATATACGTGTCTCTCCAAAAACATGTAAAGTTTTAAAATATCATATTGATGAATTTTTTTCTTTACGTAACCACACCAAGGCTATTATTCTTGTAAAAACGACTTATATCAGGATGTGTGTATATATACATATACGTTGGCACCACTTTTATCCTAGCATCAAACGAAGATCAAACAACATAGGCCACATAATCACAAATCACCTTTAAACTCCACATCATAACACAAAATCATACAAGCTCGTATATCACAAGGCACAATCTAGTAGGGAGACTTACATCCACAGGTCGCACGAAGATGATGACTGCACCTCGATACTAATCACGGCCGACATTACAGATGACGCGTCGCGACACGACTTAGACAGACACAATCTGACAGGACAAGACACGACAACACCTGACTGGACCCGATAGCCTAGGTGTCCGCAAACTAAGCTCTGATACCATAAATGTAACACCCCCGAAATCAAACCGGTAATATTACAACTCGGAAAGAAAATCCACGAGGTACTTTAGCATATTGTTTTTGTGAAGTGGTGCAATCGTATTGAGTGAGAATCCGCTTAGTATGCCGAGGGACAGAGGACACGACCGTGACCGCGGTACAGTTGGTTATGGAGATTAGATGTGGGACCAAGAGGATATGGCCGGGAAGGTTGATATTCAAGCACTTCATTTTCGTTGTTTAGGTTTTGGGGACGAAACCTCTTTTAAAGGTGATATGATGTAATACCCACATTTTTTTTTCTTCTTCTCGTTTCCGTTTTGTTCGACCGTATTGAGGCGATTGTGTTCGTTAATTCTTCTGACCTTGTATTGTTTCTCACCTTTGTCATTCGAGCGAGTTCTGATATTGTTCCAAATTGATGTGTATATCGTTGTGATCTCTCCAAGTTCGGATCGATTTCTTGTGAACCGTGTTCGAAATTAACACCTCGTGATTCCTACAAGTTTATTGATGTCTTGATTTGAGATGTGAACTTCATAGTTGATCGTTGTTGTTCGATCATTGCTATTTGTTCGTCATTGTACAATGATTATTGTTTGATCTCGTAGTCGTGATTATTGAACATCTGGGCCATTTTGTGATTTCCATAAGAGTTGGGAAATTGTCTTCGTATTTGATCTTCCAAATCTTTGAGTTACTGTAATTTCATACCTTTCAGTGTTGGAATCGTGATTTGATTTTTGTATTGCTTGGTTTTATCAACCGCAATGATTCATGTTTGTTGCTTTTCGTAAGCATTCTTGCGTATTGAATCGGATCGTAGTGGCTTTATACTGCATGGAGTTCTGGTGTGTTGTCGAGAGTCGCCTTGCTTTTGTTTTAAGTTTCGGGATGAAACTTATGTTTAGGGGGGTAGAATGTAATACCCACGATTTTCGTTCCGGTTATTTTGGAATTTTTTTCGGATATTTCCCGGTTGTTGAGTCCCGCTACTATTTTCTCGACAACTGATTTTGGCATTTATGACCGTAGGTGATGATTGGTTATCCGTTGTTTTCATTTCGGATTGATGATGTTGTCCCCGAATGTTTTGTCGTGTTCGTTCCGTGCGATTTCGGAAAATTGAGTTGTCGAATCATGGTGGTCGGGCACTGGCCGGACGGTTGCGAGCACTGGCCGGACGAGTGGAGGCACTGGACGGACGGGTGCAGGCACTGGCCAGGCGGGTGCGACAGGAACCGGCGTAGCGAACGCTACGGCCGGAAGGTAGCATATGCTACGGCCAGGAGGCAGCGCACGCTACGGCCGGTTGGCTGCGCGCGCTAGTCGGCTGAGGCAGTAGGGCAGTGGGGTTCTGGAATCGGGAGGATCGGCAGGTAGCGCACGCCATCAGTTGACATCAAGACGCTACGGCCGGCAGGTAGCGCACGCTACGGCCGGAAGGCTGCGCACGCTACCTGACCGAGCCAGAAAGTCTCTGGATTGTGGCCCGGGCCGACAGCGCACGTGTTCAGCACATGATGGCGGTCCCGGCCGAACATTCTCGACCATGACCGCCCGCTAGCGCACGCTAGGCTGCACCAGTATAAATATGACCGAGCAGTCATATTTTCACCCGTTTTTCATTTCTTTCCCTTCCTATCTACGGCTAGAGTCTTGGAGGTGACGAAGGCATGTTGTTATACAACTAATCCACGAAGTTTGGGAGCTCATATCATCAATTAATCACCCCATAACATCAGCGAATCAAGGTTAGTTTTTCTAAAATCCTAGCTTTGGGAAAAATTGGGGATTTTGTTGATTTCGTACGTTTGATTCGTTATAACTTATATTTGTGATGGATTGATGATTATTAAGTTGTGTTATATCGAATCCCTTGTTTTTACACGGTTGGATTGCCGACGATTCGTCGTTTTATTGAGTTTTTAATCGACACCTTGAAAGTGTTCGATAAAATGTCACAAAGGGGATTCGAGCATTCTATGACTATTCTTCCTCATTCGATTGTCAATTTATTCATGGTATGATGTTAGGGTCAGGTTCCTTGCAAAGAACTCGAGTCGGAACCCTTCCATTCGCCGTTTCCCGATCGGTTGTGTTACCGTCATTTCCGCCGGAGAATTATGGGCGTTCGAGGTTTTTCGGTTGAGCCACGTCCGTCGGAGTGTCCGGTATCAACTATTGAGGAAAGTATCTTGCCCATAAATTACGTGTTTTGTGGATATAATGGTTGCTAATCATCGATATGTGCTAAATGAATATTTACAACCATTTTTTCTAAAGAATCGGTATATCTACAATCATGGTTTTATTAAAAGATGATTCTTGTGTTCGTGAATTAATGTGCTTAATTGAGTATGCTTATTGGTGTCGAGTATAGGATCACCTTATTTTCAAGTGATGCCATTATGTGTGATTTTGTTGTTGGTAAGTTAAAGTTCAATTATTTTGTTAAGGTTTCGAGTGGAGTCATGCAGATGTGTGTGAATATGTGAACTTGTGTGATATTGGTTGTTTCGTTTGGTGCTGTTTAGATGGTGTGCTTCTTTGTTAATTATATAAGCTTTGGGTCGTGAGTGTGTGTTGGACATTTGGCCATTCTAGCAAAATACCTCGACTATATATATTGTGATTGACTCTTGAGGATTTCGGTTTTGGAAATTGTGAATTGATGAGAGTTGTAAGTTTTTCTCGGGTACTCTCACTCGGGGATTGACTCGACGGGGTCACACGGGGACCTGGTGGCTTAGCGGCTGGACCGGGTCGCGAGGGTTACTTCGAGTGAGCATTCTCACCTGGGGATTGCTCGACGGGGCACACGGGGACTTGGTGGCTTGAGGGCCGGACTGGGTCGCGAGAATTGCCAGAGTGTTTGTACTGATGATTAATTGTGATATGTCCGGAGTATCACAATGCTTGTTGCTCGGAGTCGAGAGACATTATATATCAAGTCTTGGTGTTTGACTAAAATGGCATAAAAATAATGTGTTAAGTGTAATGTGTTGTTGGAAGTGAATTGAAGTTGATGATCGGGTCGTGGACCCTGTGTTTTGTGATTGGAATGGTTGGGTCGTGGACCCTGTGTTTTGTGATTGGAATGGTTGGGTCGTGAACCCCATGTTCTGTTAATGGATTTACATTTTGGAAAATGAACTTTGGGGCGGTGACCCTAAGAGACTTTTGAAGAATTAAGAATTTTACAATCGCAAATGTTTTCAAAACTCCCGAGATTTGGAAATGTTTTCAAAGTGCTTTCTTATTTTGGTTTCTACTTTCAAGGCTTGAACTATTTTAAACAAAATATCTCGGGAAGTCTTTTGTTGTATTCTCGGAATGTGTTATGTATGGCTCGTATTTGCACTTTATACTTGTACTAGCAAAACAGTGGAGTTTTGCTAACCTCCGAGTATTCGGGGGGCGGATGTCTGTTTTTACATCCAGGTACATGCAGGTTTGGGAGCAAAACACATGATCCAAGGATGATGGAAGACGAATGATACTAATCACATGAAGGCCAGTTTTGGGTGCAGTTAGTCGGAGTACGTGTATGGTCTTTTCCGCTATCGTACTTTTTGTTTGTGAGTGTATTTTACCCTTACATGGGTATGAGTCGAGATAGAAATGTGTATTTTTGACTTGTATGTTAGTGATGGAAGACCAAGTTGGTCTACGGATTTGGTATTTTATCATGTCGGTATGTAATTTATTGTGTGGTTTCGATGTATAGCCTGGTGGATCCTCACGAAGAGGGTCTGCGGCGTATAATATTCCCGGTTTGATTTCGGGGGTGTTACACACACAGGGCTAAGTTTTACTCAAAGTAAAAATGGTGAAATCACTGGTTTGAACAGCAGCTTGAACACGATGATCTTGAGCTGATGATGTACTGTTCACGTTGACTGAGTATATTTCTTCTCTCGGATATTTGATATATGCTCGAAGAAATATATTTGCTCTTGTAAGCTTGATTGACGATAATGAATATTCAGTCGTTTGTCTTCTTGAGTCTTTCTCTGAGTATTATTAGTATATCAGTATCTGCAATGTCCTCTTGCATAGACTATTTATAACTTTGGAATAGATCTGTTATAAATATGTCTGTTGGCTGGTTGGTGAGCAAAGATCCATTCTGATTGGTTGATTGACTTTCAAGATGCTAGATCCGAATTTTTCTCCTTGTCTGAAGATCCTTGTCGGTTGGTATTTAAATACTTTATCCGATTAGTATTTAAATACTTCTTTCCAAACGGCGTTCTGACTTTAGTGAATAAAGTAGATTCCTTCACAATGGTCTTCAGTCCTGTTAGATAAGTGTTTAATTTCCTAACACTTTCAGCCTGTATGCTGTATCCAGCATAATACAATCTTATTGCTGTAGATGTAGACTTCAACACTGTAGGCTATCTCCAATGCTGTATGTAAGACACTGTATGGAGATTCCAGATAGTTTCCATACTTGGCGGTATTTCGAATCCTTCCGGTTTCTTGAGACAATCTTGCTGTATGATGACTAGACTTGATGTATCTTGTCTATACGAAATGTTGTTCTATGTTGGCAATTATCAAAACAAGGTACAAGATTTGTTTATCCCAACAATTTCTCCCTTTTTGATAATGCCAAAACCTCTTAAAGATAACATCTTAATCCAGAGAGGCTGACTTCTTGATCTTCTATCAAATGATATGGTCTTCAGCACTTAATCTAAAAATATGCAGGCAAGTTCTAAGAATTTGTATTTTTTCTGAATGCTCTCTCTCTCTCTAGAATTTTTCTCCTCCTTCTCTCTACAATCTTCATACTCTTTTCTTCATTTTTTGGGTTTTCTGGGAGACATTCAACTGATAACGTATCTAATATTTTCATTTCTGCTGCTTCGTGTGGCGGGCCCTCATTAATTATCCCTGCATCATGGCAGAAAAAAATATTTCCTCTGGGGTGGCTCCATGTGATACCCCCCTTAATTATCCCGCCCATCAACTATCCATCCCCCCCAAAACAGATCTCGGTTCTCTTAATAATTTTTCACGTTCTTCCTCACCTGTTAATCCTGGCTTTTATTCACTTCCGTCCTCCCCAACTTTTCACCTAGAGTTCTCCAACAAACCACTGCTCTCGATTCCTCACATCCCGTCTTCTTCTACGGGAAACCATATCAGAAATCCTCCCAATCTAACCTCTAATCCGGCGGGTGAAGGTTCTTCGACTGTTTTTCTTATAGATCCAGCAGAAACAAACTGCTCGGAAATCAATATCGGAGGGAATCCGGTCACCCTTGATGATTTCCCAACCCCAGCTACCATCGATTTCGTGGCAGCTTTCGTTTCAGAAGTGGCGGCGCAAGAACTTCCAAGATCTTTTGATGAAATCACGCCTCCTGTGGGTGGCGAACATGCGGATCTGCAAAACCCTATGGAGCCTAAATCGCATGCCACGGGTCAAGATGGTGCTGATACTCAGACTAGATGTACCAATCTCAGGCCTAACATAGAAGGAAATTTTATTCCTCCAGTCATCCCGGTGACAAAATCGTATGCTGCCGCTACTTCTGGCGGCGCGGAGCACTTGCAGGGGGCTTTTGGCATGGTGGACCGGTCCGGTGAGGTACCTACTGTGGTCTTTTAGAAACCAGAGTGTGATAAGGCATCTGAAGCCTTCCGCCTCTAGGTGGTTGGTAAGTTCTCCTACGGTAAACCAGCTAATGAGGTAATCCGAACTACCCTCTTTAATCTCGGGTACAAACCATGTAAAGTCCAGTATCTTAACCTACGTCATGTTTTAATTACATGTTTTAATGAGGAACAATTTGCTAAACTCCGTATTCAACGTGAAATACCGATAGCCGGACTACCGATGAGGGTCCTGAAATGGACACCAGAATTTGTTTTTAAAAATGAACCGCCGGTGGTTCCGGTTTGGCTTAAAGCCTTTGCTCTCCCTATTCAATGGTATGATGTTCGGAGCCTTAAAACAATTGCTAGTGTTTTTGGTGAATTTGTCATGGCAGACGAAGCTACTCTTTCAAAATCCCGTTTAAACTATGCTCGTTTTTGTGTAGAAATAAATCTGGAAACTCCCCTGGTTGAAAAATTTGCTATATCATGTAATGGTAAATCTGTTGATATTAATGTTCAATTGGAACGATTGCCAAGATACTGTCATTTTTGCAATCATATCGGCCACGCGGAAATGGACTGTTATATCAAGAACCATAAACTTAGGCCGAATTTTGTTGAAAAAAATAAACGGCTTGCTGAAAAGCTTTATCACATTAATTATGTTGCTAAAAATAACAAAAAGGCTGAAAAAGCCCCACTGATGCTTGAACAGGAAGAATATTTGGTGCAACAAAAAGAGAAAGATAATACCGATGTTGACTCGCACAAAACTAATTCATCTCACTGTGTGCAGGATAAGGCAGTCCCGGTGAAGGATGATCTATCTAATAACCCATTTCATGCCCTGAATCAGATCGATCATGATGAACAAATTGTATTAGATTCTGTCGAACCTTCTGATGAAAATGTTTTGCAGGCCGATTCATTGATCCCTCCCCTGGCTGACAAGCCAGGCATTGCTTGGGAGAGACTTACTCTCCCCTGATCTTGTCCTGGCCCAGCCGGGGGGACTCCTACCCTAAACTTGTTTGTAATTCCCTCCCTACAATGGAAGGAGCGCCCAAGGACATTTCTGAGTGCTCCCACAAGAAACCTAAGGAAGTAGAGAACAGTGACCTTTCCAGGGACACTGACTCGGCTTCATCTGAGTCTTGTGGAGATACTGAGTCCGACTTGGGCATCCCTGATGTTTGCCCTGATATTGATTCTGATGTTGCTGTAGGAAAAGTGGTGCTGGCCCAACCTGCCCCCACCTCTAAATCCCCCCGGAGTCTTCGGAAAGAACAGCACCGTTTACGGGATATTGAATATGGGAGACAATTGTAACGGGAGGCCCAGGGCATTGTTGGTTCATCCAAAGACCACGACCCGAATGACACTAATAACACGGAGCACAGGAGGAGAAGTGCGAGAATTCAGAAACCTCCTAATGTTTCTAATGATTAACACACTCATCTGGAATGTTAGGGGGATGGGTAAGAAAGACGCTAAACGTAATATTAAAAATCTGAGTAGAGACCACCACGTGAATATTTTGGCCCTCATTGAGCCAAAAATTTCACTTGATTCGGCCTACTTTTGTAAATATCTCAGTTTTGACAAAGTTGTTGTGAACCAGAGTAACCACATTTGGGTGTTCTTTGATCACCATTTTTCTTTTCAAATCTTAAAAAACACTGATCACTTGCTCCACATGAAAATCATTTCAAATGCTTCTCCTGTCCCCTATTATTTAACCATCGTCTATGGGAAAAATACTAGGGTCGAAAGGAGGGCTCTTTGCGATGACCTTCTTGCTGTGAGTAATAATCAGGGACCCTGGATTGTGGGAGGCGATTTTAATATTATTTTTCACTCTCATGAAAAAAAGGTGGTGCCTCCCCTATCCCTTCAGAGATGGAAGACTTCCATGACGCTCTTTTTGACTGTAATCTTATTGATTTTGTCTTCATTGGTTCGCTGTTTATGTGGTATAGCAATTTAATCTAGCAAAGACTTGATAGAGTTTTACACTCTCCGGCTTGGTTTGATACATTCCCGGATTCACATGTAAAACATCTCTCTCGCCTTCACTCGGATCACATGACGATTTTATGTAGTTTTGGTAACAACAAGTTCAAACCTAAACCATCTTTTCATTTTCAAAATATGTGGACCAAGCATAATGACTTTCTGGGGATTGTTAGAGATTCCTGGTAGATACCGGTTCATTCTTCGGGAATGTTCAAACTTCTGAATAAACTTTCGAGAATTAAACTTTATTTAAAAGATTGGAATAAAACTCACTTTGGAGATATTTTCTCTAAAGTTTTTGAAGCAAGGGAGCTTGTGTCGGATGCCGAGGTCAAGTTTGATAATAACTCTTCCGACAACAATCTTATTTTTCTTAACAAAACCAGAGCCAATCTCAATCTTACAATGGCTATGGAAGAGGATTTTTGGAAACAAAAAACTAATTTAAAATGGTGCCTCGAAGGGGAACGGAACACCAATTTTTTTCATGACCTTATCAAATCCCAAAGAAGCAAAGTCAAAATATTTCAAATCATGGATGGGATCCAAATCACTGACCCCATCGATATCCAAAATTCTGGAGTTAATTATTTCTCTAATGTGTTCAAATGTTGTGATTTTACTCCGGACGATATTAGGCCGGACATTATCCCCTGCCTCATTAATACTGTTGACAATCATAATTTGTGTGCTATGCCGGATGTGAATGAAATTAAACAGGCTGTGTTTAGTATTGATCCCAGCAGTGTGGCCGGCCCGGATGGTTTTAATGCTTTATTCTTTCAAAAGTGCTGGGACATTATTGCTACTGATGTATGTGAGGCAGTGTGGGATTTTTTCTCTGGAAACCCCATGCCCAAATCCTTTTCCTGTACTACTATTTCTCTAATTCCCAAATGCTCCCCTCCCCTTGATTGGAAGGATTTTAGGCCTATAAGCCTTTGTAATACCTCTTATAAAATTATTACGAAAATTCTCGGTACGAGATTGGGTCATCTTCTTCCGAAAATTCTTAGCCCAGCCCAATCTGGCTTCATTAAAGGCCGCCTCATTACTGATAATATTTTGACAGCCCAAGAAGTTTGTCATGACATATCTACATCTGATTCAAACATTTTGATCAAACTAGATATGGAGAAAGCCTACGATAGGCTTAATTGGGACTTTCTTTTAAAAATGTTAAAAGCCTTCGGTTTCTCGGATGAATGGGCTGCCATGATCTATCGCTGCATTTCTAATGGTTGGTTCTCGATTCTCATTAATGGGAGTCCTGTGGGATTTTTTAAATCTGACAGGGGCATCAGACAAGGTGACCCCCTGTCGCCTCTTCTTTTTGTGATTGCATCTGACTACTTATCTAGACTTCTGGATAAAAATTTTCTTACCCACCCCAATATGTTTTTCAAAATCAGGAAGAAGGTACGGATTTCACATCTTGCTTATGCTGATGATGTGTTAATCTTTACTAATGCTTCCTACAACAATCTCCTCATTCTCAAGAATTATCTGGATCACTACACCGCGAGCTCTGGCCAAAAAATTAATAACTCCAAAAGTTCTTTTATTTTTGCCAATCCGATCAATTTGTTGGTTCGTATGGTGAAACAAACGACTGGATTTTCTCAAACGAGTCTCCCCTTTAATTATTTGGGAGCCCCATTGTGGAAAGGGAATCAAACTTTTGACATGTATGTGATCTTATTGCTAAAACCTGCGCCAAATTCCAGTCGTGGAATCACCTTTTACTTACCTCGGGTGGCAGACTTGAACTTATTAAAACTACAATGAGCTCTATCCCTTTCTATTGTCTCCAAGTGCTTAAACCCCCCAAAAATGTCATTATCTTCCTTGAACGGCTTTTCAACAAATTTTTGTGGGGTTCGAACGACAATAGAAAGAGACTTCATTGGGGGGCATGGTTTAAGCTTTGCTACCCCAAGGAAGAAGGTAGTATAGGCTGTAGGAGCATGGGGGACATCATCAAAGCGGCCGATATTAAACTTTGGTGGTGGTTTCGTACCTCCTCTAATATTTGGACCCAGTTTATGAAGGCTAAGTACTGTAAACATCTCCACCCCATGGTGGTTAAATCCAACCCTAATGACTCTCCTACATGGAAAAATCTTTGTGACATTAGATCCTTAGCTGATAAATGGATTTTTTGGTATATCGGTGATGGCGATATCTCGTTTTGGCACGACAATTGGTGTGATTTTAGTCTGCTGTCCCAATGGGCCTCTAACCCCCGGTTGAACACCACCATTAATCATTTTTGGACTCCGTACGGGTGGGATCGATCAAAACTTCTCTCCGTCATTCCTTCGGATCTTGGGGATTATGTTATGACCTTTCCCACTCATGCTGAGTTGGAGCTGAATGATCGTAAGGTTGTCTGGAAACTTACCTCCCATGGTGGTTTCTCCTTTAAAAGCGCGTGGGAGGCTATTCGCCAACGCCATGATACTCACCTTATTTTAAAATTTTGCTGGAACCAAATTCTTACACCTACTATGTCATTTTTCATGGTTATACTTTTAAAAAAATGGATACCCACTCCGGACGGCCTTCGATCGAGGGGCATTATTGCCGATAATACTTGTTTTTGCTGTGATAACACCGAGGATCTTCCTCATCTTTTTCTGAATGGGTCGGTCGCCTCCTCTGTTTGGGCCAACTTCTGTTCCTTATTGGGCGTTCCCCTTTTACAAATGAGATCTATAACTATAGTCCTTTGTCATTAGTTTAGTAAAGCATCGGGGTTCACCGACATTTTGCGTATCATTCCTATACTCATTCTGTGGTTTATTTGGTGCTCCAGGAACGACATGCGGGTCAAGAGGATTCCGTTCACGGCTCAATGTGTATGCGACCGAATTTGGGACTTCCTGTTCCTGATCAAAGGGTATAGGGGTATTAAGCGGCGGGCCTGGCTGGGCGCCCCAGCTCTCTCGGATATTTTGGGTCTCCATTTGTGCCCTTGCAATTTTCTTAATAATTTTTATTGTAATTGTAAAAACAAAAAAAAAAGAAAAAAATTACAATTGTGAGATGGGTCAGGCCGAGTCCCGGGACCACCAAAATCAACACAGATGGTTGCTCGAAAGGCAATCCTGGGGATTCAGCTGGGGGGGGGGGGGGGGGTTGCAAGAAATTTTTTGGGCGAACCTATCTTTGCCTTTCATGATTTTATCGGTAACCATACCAACAATTTTGCAGAACTTTTTGCTATATGGAGAGCGCTCGATCTTTGCCACGAGAGAAACATTCGTAAGGTTTGGGTTGAAATTGATTCGGCCATAGCTCTTTCTCTAGTCAACTCACCTAACATGGGTGATTGGCAAGTGCTAAACATTCGTCACAAAATTGCATCGTTCCGTCGTTCCATGGATATTACGTTCTCTCACATCTATCGGGAAGGGAACACCATTGTGGACTTCTTGGCTAATGAAGGTTATAAGTTCAGAAATTTTCGGCTTTATAGCCCGTTTGATCTGCCCGGGAAGATTAATGGCATGGTTAGACTTGACAAAGTAGTTTCCCATATGTAAGAATTAAATAATTTTCATCTTCGTTTTTTGGGGCGTGTAGAGGGGCTCGTCCTCCCTCAAATTTTGGGCGTGTAGTGGGACTCGTCCCCCCACCTTTCCTGTTCTTCTAATAAAATTTCATTTTTTTTTTAAAAAAAAAAAGTTCTAAGAATTTGTAAACGTCTACAGGGATCTGTATTACAACTTAAACTTATGATTGGTGCGTAGGCACAATCTTATAGTGTGATATATGTTGAATACAACTAAACCTATTAACTATTCACAGACAAGTTCCTACAACTTTTAACAAGTTTTATACTTGTTGTTTGCAACAAATAAATTTGAATTCGTAATCAAATAGTAAAAAGAGTAAGCGTAGATTACGAGCTGTAATTTTTCATTCAAAAATAGGATTTTATTAATAAGGGTCAAAAGATTACAATGATTGAGAGAAAAAGACACAGAGTTTGCATACTGCTAAGTACAATGATAAAGGATCCTCCATGCTAACTCCTGTAATAAGCGTGTCTCCAAGGCCTCCTGTTAGGATCATTGTCGGTTCCTCTCCACCAGTTCTCCATGTATCCTTGCCTTGATATATATAGATCGCTCTTCCTTCAGCAGATTTGTCGAAGGCAAGTATCCAGTTGTCGGGATGAGTAAGCCGATCACCTTTTCGGTTCCTCGATTTCATCAAAATTTGCATGGGGAGCAATCCATTTTCCAGCATCCTTGCAAATTCTTCTCCAGCTTCCGCCAGTGTCTTGCATTTCTTGAAGATGGTGGACTCCCTGATGAGCTTAACAAAGTATCTCATCAGTTCGTTTTTCTTCCATGCCTTCACTTCATCAGCTGTGGGCTGATGGTTCGCAGGCAGACGAATCTCCGAAGGTTTCTGCACATTATTCTTCCAGGGATAGTTAGGGTCGTGGAACTCTGGACGAGAACTGGTTACTCTGTATCTTTGTGCAGGCGAGGCCAAGCGGCTTATTGCAGCAGCAACGCTGTCTTCTAATGCAACATCAAACTCTTTTTCTCTCTCAAGCCTCCATTGCCTTCCAGCCTCTCTCGCTTCTTCCCCCTTTTTGGCATCATAAAGGTAAGTGGCCTTAGCATCAATGCTTTCCAGGAGCTTCATCGTGTTATCCTGTTTGGTCACTATACTCGAGATTTTGTCAAGCAGAGAACTGAGCACCTGAGACATGTCATCGATCTTTTTATCATGCCCTGTGAGTCTGGAGCTAATTTTCTTTAGGGCGGCGACAGTCTTGACTTCGGATATCCTGAGCTTTTGTTGCTCTTTCTTGAGAATATGCTCATGGCGCTCTTGACGTTGATTAAGTGCCTGCCGTAATGCACTAGGCACTATGCGAAACACTTCTTTAACTTTTGAAACTTCTCTCTTCAGTCCAGTCATCTCGTCAATAGCAGTTTCTCTCATCCAATCAAGCTCTTTGCCAACATCATGTTAGGAATATGCCCTCGAATGCCACTAATAGGATGAGAGATAAGGGGCATTGTACTTGTAATTATGGAATTATCAATAAAAGGTAATATGATCTTTCACTGTTTATTATATTTCAAAAGCATTCTTGATTTGGTAAACATTGAAGTGAAGTCCATGTAAATAAGAGCGAACATTCCACTCTCGTTATGGGATAAGAGAAAATGCACCAGAGTTATAAGTATATTGGTGGGACCAGTATACTCGAACATGACTCATACTTGATTCAATCACATGGTATTCAATCTTGGAGAGTCGATGATGAATCGAAAGATTGTGATAGTATACGTGGACCTTTGAATTTAGGGTTTAGTAAGAGATGTGCCTGTGACGTTTGGTTTGTCATTAGAGTAGTTAGACTCAATTGCTTAATCGTTGAGTCAACCTTGAAATGCGGACTATACGGGTAGGTAGCAGTCTTTACTGTACCTCAAGAAAGGATTCTATCTCCTGTTAGTTGTAACACCCCCAAGATATTCGAGGAGAATTACAGCGCCGTGGACCCCTACATGGGACCCACCAGGCTAACACAAGAAAACACCACTCGACTAACCGCCTCGGTTAGCAAGGAAACAATTGTTAACAATAAGAACATAAAACAACACGTCCGGTACAACCGGCATAAATAACATCAACCGACAAATACAGTAACTCCAACGAAGACCAATCACAATCTGAAAGGAAAAGCCTAAGTACTCGCGAGTACAATCTATAAGTTTACAATTTGGAAAACATCCACATCAAAAGAGACAGTAAGAAATAACAAGACTCGATTTCACATGTCAACAACCTTGGCCGACATCCTCGTACCATCCCACCGCCCGCTCGTCTGGCTGAACATAACCTGAAATCCATAACAAGAATTTCCCCGACAACGGGTCCCCAGAGGGGTTAGCAATTACGCTAGTACAAGTATTCAAGGCAAACCAATCGCTTACACATTTCATAGTACATGCACCAATATCATTTCGAAAACCAAAACAAGACATGTCTTTTCCCGGAAACAAACAGTCACAATTAATTTGCCTAGGACCGGGACGAAGCCACGAATCCCACTCGAGGCCTCTAAGGACCCTCCCGAGCTGGCCACATTCACAAAACAAATCAAGCACCACACGTCACCTAGGACCGGGACGAAGCCACGAATCCCACTCGAGGCCTCTAAGGACCCTCCCGAGCTGGCTAGCGAATCAAACTCATGAATCCAGGACGAAGCCATAGATTCCCTCGAGGCCCCGTCGGACCCCCCCCGAGGTGAGTAAAGCACACACAATATACATTACCATTTCACGTTAAGCATAAAGGTTTCCAAAAATACTTGCCTTGAATATTTTGATGACGCAACGAACGGAAAGAATAATCACCGACGAACACTATGAATCAACGGAACCAAACCTAACGATTCGAAGAACATAATTACAACCAACTCTAGTCGAATACGGAAATGGAATACACCCGAAAACCCGCCTACGATTCATGTATATTCATACCAAAAATAACAACGAGGGCGGACCACAACCAAACCCTCTCGATTCCGTAAAAATCTACAAAATATCCATGAATCCGTAGGAAACTAAAGATACTAACAATATTAATCGTATTCATCAAGAATCCACCAACAAAACGGAACTAATCGGAAGAAAAACCCAAAACCCCCAAATCTCCCAAAAATGGGTTCTTAGAAGATTACCTTGGATTAGGATGAATGATTCAAGAAGAAATCGATAATCTACAACAAAGCTCGGAGTGGATGATTTCTTCAAGTCCGAAAATGTTAAAATCGCCCAAAAGTTGCTCCTGAATCGCCCAAGACGAGAGGAAGAAAAGAGAGGAGAGGAAAATGAAAAATCTTCCTCAGATCCCGTGTAATATAGTGAAACACAGCAGAACCTATCGGACAGCCTATCGGCCGATAGGCCCAACCGATACCCATACAGAATGCCGGCAGTGGAGCCTATCGACCCCCCCTATCGGCCGAAAGGCTCCTGGAAGTTCGAATGTGAAGAATTTTGAGGAAAAAGCTCCATTTCCTCAGCGATTGGCCAAGTCGAGATATGATGAAAAGCTTCAACAATTTATCGACATGTTTCAAAAGGTGAAAATCAACACAATACGGCGCGCACGGGCCGTGTCGGACGACACGGCCGAGTTCGATCGGCGGTGATCGGCCAAAAACTGAAACGACCATAACTCTCTCGTCCGGACTCCGATTGACTCACCGTTTGAACCATTGGAAAGCTAACTCGATGTTCTATAATATTGCAAAGATTCAGAATTTTTGGAGTTACCAAAAATTAATGGTGATCTAACAAAGTAGAACTCATACTTAGAAAAGTCGTTTAATAATCCTGAATTCAACAAAACGACACCGAAACCCGAACCTGAATACGAACCGAAGATACGGTTACGAAGTACTCACAAAGACGAATCTAAGAGCTAGTAGGACACACGATTCCGACCACCCGAAGGCTCGAAATTCGACAACGGAAGGTAATTACCCCAAACTTTGGGAAATTACGAAAATGGCCCAAATGCCCGAAAATCACCATACGACAACGAATAATCAAACCGAAGCTCACAACACGTATAACAACGTTAAATGAACTTACGAAAAATCCCAAACGACAGTTTCGAACGAGATTCGCAAGAACCGAACTCAAGCGCGGAAAAGTCGCTAAAAAGCACGGAACTCAACAAAGCAGCACCGAAACGAACTCGGATGACAAAAAGTGCAGAATTAAATATTCTCCGAATGACGAAACGGTCATGATAGAGTTGTCAAAACGAACTTCCTCCGAAAAAAGAAAATTACCGAAATTCGAAATTGCGGAAATTACATTCTACCCTCCTTAAAAGAAGTTTCGTCCCGAAACTTAAAACTAGTAGGGGGGAGCAATATACCCGCCAGGAAAACTCAAAGAGATACACAAAAATAGAAAACTCGCGCCCAACGGAGAAACGCTGCAAGAAACGAAAAGAGACATACGGCGTGAAAACACGCTCCACGACGACCAACACAATGTCGCCGTTAGGGATACAATAAAACCAACAAATGACAAGCGTCATCAAACGGATAATATAGCCAAGTCAATTATCCGACAATCACAAAACACAACGAACGAAAGTCAGTATGATTGACCAACCCAACGGTACATCAATCGAAACGCGAGCTAATCGCTGAACTAATACTGAATTCCACCGCCCAAGGGTTGGAAGATCGAAAACGAGACTAATTTCCCAAACTTAAGGGAATTAGGAAGGAGCCTGAATGCTCAACGATCACAAAACGAGAACAAAAACCGAACAAACAAACGATCGAGACAACAAAAATCGAACAATCATGTCCGAAACACGAAGGATAATAAAACTCAAACAACAACTCCCGGGATGATCGGTGAGAACTACAAGGAATACATTCCCATAAGATCCACAGGATAGGGAATAGCGATTGAAAAGTCACGGCGACAAACGAGTTATTCCAAAACAATACCACACTCGTTCGATCAACAAAAGCAAGGGATAGGGAAAGTTCGAAATGTCAACGAACATAAACGAGTTGTGAGTCGAAAATACGAAGTTCCAAATCCGATCCATTCGAATAAAAGAACTAGTAGAACCAAAGATGTTACTTGAACAAGGTTCACAAGAATCGAACCGAACTCGGAAAAGTCACAGCGATAACCAGATCGACCCAAAACAAGATCACACTGCTCGAATGATGAACCCGAAATACAAAACAAGTTCGATAAAGATCAACGAACACGAGCGAATCGATAGACTGGAGAAAGAGAAAATACAGAAGTCAAAATAGTATGGGTAGTATCCCCGACCTCATCCACGAAATTCACAAAAACAGGAGCAAGGTAACAAGACATTAAACAACCGACACATAACGGAACGATCACCGATGCACACGGTCATACCAAACCAAGCTCTAACAGCTCGCACATGCGCGACAACGTAGAAATCACTACGAGGCGGCAACATTCGACACTAACAACCCACCTCTCACAACAAATGCGTGGCAACGCCTCGACGTTCATGCCACCAATATGATCATACTCGGGAGCAAACATCATAACGACAATGCGAACATCATACATATATACCCATCCCTCAAACGGGAATGGATAGGTTTTAAAAACGAACCTCATTTTGAAAATAATTTAGAAGAACACCGGTTGATCTTGAGTATCACCTTTCAAAAAGTACAAACGTGAAACATCGTTATCGAGACTTTGGAGAACCATTTCGCATTTGATAAAAATGAGGACACTTTCTCTTAGTGAAAACTTTCAGAATATTCGACCCTCGGGTCTAAATAAAAGTGTTTCTAAAACATTGAAAATATCTCAAAGCATTTTGGTCCTCGAGGTAGAAGAATTTTGAAACGTGTTGTGGCACCTTGTATGTACTACGAGAAAATAATTCATTTTAAAAGTACGTCTCGAAATTTATTTCCTAAGATACTCAAGGTTTTTCAGAAGTACAATAGGCCAAAATGCCCAGAATTCACACTTGTCAATATTCACTTAAACACATCATAGCATGTTAGGAATACTTGTTAGATTTTGATGATGTCATTAATTTAGAATCAAATGTTTATTAATTGGCGAAATGTAAGGAAGAACCAAATGAGTATCTTCCATAGGCCAAAATGTGTTAAGTATAAAATTGGCAAAATGTAAAGAAGAACCAAATGAGTATCTTCTGTAGGCCAAAGTTAGTTAGGCTGAAAATCGGCTAAGTACTAAAGTACAGTCTAGTCTATCAGAGAAGTACAGCCGACTCCAATCAGAGTAGCCCTGGTCAACTAAAATTTATCAGAGAAGTTTGACCAGACTGCAGCCGAGGAACCTCAGGGAAGTCACCTGATCAGACAAATCTCAAACAGTATACAGCCGAGACGACTTACCTGCAGAGAAGTAAGCTGCACATCAGTCTACTCAACTACAGCCTAGTACTCCAAGTCCACGTCAGCATGCTTTGAAAAGTCAGATATTACGGAAAGCTCACATGCAACGTGAAGAGACAAATTGGAGTGATTCCCGCAAGAGATATGATTTATTTAAATCATCCTGACCCACCGTGAAGACTTTAATCCTTTTATATTCAAAAGATTCGGCGCTCACATGCAGAAGTCATCACAACGGTCGGAAGATGAAATTAAATAATGGGAATCCCGACCTTGCAACGCTCGTAAAAGATTAAACAAAGAAGTCTCTCTCCAACGGACGGATTTGTTCAGATTTGCAACGGCTACAAGGAAGAAGCTCAGAGATCGTGATCTATATATATCCAGAGATTTGAAACTGAGCAAACTACCGGTGCGAACTTATACTCTAAGCGATCAAAGCAAACAAAGCAATCCTAAGCAAACAAATAGCATCGAGAAAAAGAGCAGATCCAAAAGTTCATATTCAAGGAAGCTCTTTAGTTGGAGAAGACAAACACTCTTGTCTTTAAATCCTGAGTAAGGGGTACTTCACTGGTTGAAGTAGCAGACTGTAAAGGCATCCGAGGATCGCGGATCAAGAGGTGCAAGGCAGTCAAGTTTGTGTACAACGGCACGGAATTCCACTGGTTGGAAGCTGTTGTAGTGTGTAGTGAATCACTGTAATATTTATCACTGGTTGAGAATTATAGTGAATTCATCTCCAACTGGTTTGGAGAAAAGTGGATTAGTAGAGGATTACCCCACCTCTGAGACCACTATAAACTGCCTGTGTCATTTACTATTTTACTGCATCATACTCTAACTGCTGCATCCATTGTTAAGTGTTTCATTAAGTTAATTTATATTTGTCATCGGTGACTTCCGACATATCCAAGAACAAACGACTCCTAGTCATTTGTTTGATCATCAGCTGAAGAAACTCACTCTTCGAGAAAAAGAGTTCAAGAGTTTCTACAAGTCTATTCACCCCCCCCCCCCCCTCTAGACTTGTTTCTGGACGACTTGTGACCTAAAAGTGGTATCAGAGAGGTTGGTTCATTTCTTTTCACGAACCAGATCCATATTAAGATATATATCTTATCTCTCACGTTATAATGGAACACATGCACTCTAGACTACCTGTCTTTTCAGTTGACGAGTATGATCTCTGGAAGATAAGAATGCAGGCGCATTTATCTTCAATCCATGACGACATGTGGTGCATCATTGAAGATGGTCCATTCATTTTCGAGAAGGACAACACGCCCGAGGAAATCGCAGCTGGGAGGCCCGAAAAGATTCCTAAGAAGAGAACTGAGCTGACCCCTGAAGAGAGAAAGCTGGCCAATCTTGACAACAGGGCCAGAGATGTGCTTTACCAAACTCTTGACAAATCCACAATGGTCAAGATCAAAAATTGTAAGAATGCCAAAGAGATATGGGACACATTAGCTCTAATGTGTGAAGGGACGGAGCTGATCAAGGAGAACAAGTTGTCAATAGCTATCCAAAAGTTTGACAACTTTAAAATGAAGAATGGAGAATCAATAGACCAAGTGGACACAAGGTTCACTGAAATTATCAACGAGATCAACTCCCTGGGCAAAACATATGGCAACAGGAAATGGCACTCAAGGTCCTCAGATCGCTCAATCCCGAATGGAGCATGAAGGCTGTAGCTATGAGAGAGTCCAAAGACCTGAATAAGATAAAGATTCAGGAGCTATTCTCTGATCTGAAGGCTTACGAGTTCGAACTTCCGAGTTCATCCTCGACTGAGCCTGCAGAGAAGGGAATCGCATTTGCAGCCGAGTCCCCTGCTAAGAGCCTGTCTGATGTGAAACCTCCAAATCCGCTAGACTTTGAGGAGGAAATGGCTTTCATCATGCAAAGATTCAAGAATCCGGGAAGAACTACTCCAAGTATAAGAAAAACTACAAGGAGAATCCGGAAGAAACCGTAAAGTGGAAGTCGGAAAGTTGAATGTTACAATCACACAAGATAGGACACATCCAAATGGATTGTCCCGAGCTCAAGAAGGATGAAACCAAAAAGGAGGTGGTCGGAAAGGAAGACGGAAGAAAAGCTCTCATTGGAAGACCAGGAGCATGTCGAATCAAGCGGCGGTTTCTTTTACGATGACGACGAGGAATATGATTGCTGATGGCAAACTTGGCCGATGAGGAGGTAACCTCTAAACCTACCGGTTCTAATAATAGCTCACCATGTCACAAGATATGGATTTACATGAATCGGTAAATCAATTATTCAATGGTTTTGAACCGCTTATATCGGCACACCAAGCTGTATCAGCAGAGGTGACTCAGCTGCATGATGAGGGTAGGCAGGTGAAAAATGATTTTGAAAAACTCAGCCTAGATTTAAATAAGATCGAGACAAATACAATGATTTCAAAACCGTGCAAGTGCCAATACATTTGAGATAGACCGCTAAATATTTTACTTAAAGAAAAGTCACCGCACTTGCTCATGCCAAAGCCGAGTTTACTAAGCCGGCACAGATAAAAAAAACACAGGCTCAGGAAATAACCACCCTGAAAGCGTCGTAAAACCAGGACGAATAGTGTACTAACAAGAGGCCACTGTAATCCAGATCAGGCCTTGGATATGATACCCACACTCACTCTAGTTCTAAAACCACATTCATCAAGGGAGAAACAATGGTCTCGATCACGAGCCTGTATAAACCGATTTTCAAAACAGTAACAATTAGTCAAACGCCTAGTCTGCAAATGTTACACTGCACAACCACCTAGACAGCGACTAGCAAAGGGCCTGTGCAAAAGCAAAGAGCCAGCACAACATGCCCACTATTACCAACAACTCCCTAAAAATAGATTTCATAATGGGAGGGGCGGATGGAAACCTCAAGGTTATCCAAATTACCAAAACGAACAAGTGTGGAGACCACAAAGGTTTAACAAATGGTCTCACTAGATTTAGAAATGGCCCACACTATTTTGAGGAATATCCAGATACAATCCAACCAGGAGATTTAGACCTCGACCACAGGCACCTTTTAAGGGTTACAATAATAATTCCTATAATCCAAGGAGAAATCAATTCTCCAGGAAACCAACTAACCCCAAAGGACCCACACAAATTTGGGTACCTAAATCTCTGCTTGTTTAATTGCAGAAAAGGTGGAAGGACTACAACCACATCTCCTCAAGCTCAAATTTTGGAAGTGAAGAGTGGTTTGTAGACTCTGGATGCTCAAGGCACATGACCGGGAACAAGAAGATGCTGACCAAATATATCAAAGAAAGAGGTCCCGATGTAACCTTTGGAGATAGCTCTAGAGGACAGACAAAAGGCTTTGGAGAGCTGCACCGAGGAAACATTGTAATATCCAAAGTTCATTATGTCAAAGGTCTCAAATACAACCTCCTGAGCATAAGCCAGTTCTGCGACGAGAAGAATCTAGTAGTCTTCACCATCTTGAAGTGTATGGTGATAGACATCTTATCTGGAGAAATAAAGCTACAAGGTTTCCAAGAAGAGATGTATACATGATTGATTGGAACACAGAACACCTAACTCTGTTTTCTATCCAAGATGTAGGCGAGAATGGATGGCTGTGGCACAAAAGACTATGTCACCTGAACTTCAAAGCCATCAACAAGATTAGCTCTCAGAAGCTGGTCAGAGGACTTCCAAATGAAGCATTCAAGAAGGAAGCACTCTGTGATGCATGTCAGAAGGGAAAGCAGACTAAGGCGTCGTTCAAGCCAGTGCAACCTACAACGCTCACAACAAGGATCTTAGATCTACTCCACATGGATCTATTTGGTCCTATCAAGCCAAGGACTTTGAGCGGCAGAAAGCATGCTCTTGTGATTGTAGATGATTATTCAAGGTACACTTGGATCATTTTTCTATACAAGAAAAGTGAAACCTTGACCAAGTTACCTGAGCTGCTGAGAAGGATCCAGAATGAGAAATCCCTCTCCATAATCAAGATCAGATCGGATAGAGGAGGAGAGTTTCTCAACAAGGCGATAACTGATTTCAGCGATCGAATGGGATCCAAAGATGAGCTCTGCGGCCGGGACGCCTTGGCAGAATGGTGTTGCTGAAAGAAGGAACAGAACCCTGAAGGAAGCAGCAAGGTCCATGATTGCAGAAGCGGACCTACCCAAGAGGTTCTGGGCTGAAGCTGTCAACACAGCCTGTCACACCCAGAACAGGAGTATGATAGTAGGGAGACATGGCAAAACTTCCTATGAGGAAACAACTTGAGCAAATTGAGAACAAGCTCAAGTCAGCAACCCTTGAAGAAGTCATTGTACATGACACTGGAATGGTGGACTCACCTGCAGATCAGCCTGATGACCCAACTGCAGCTGATGAAGACCCAACTGCAGATCAGACAGGATCACCAAACCTATCTGATCCAAATTCTTCAAGAAGACCCAATGAGTCGACAAAGACTCATCTGCGATTCGAACCAAGCTGCAGATGACAAGGCGGTAGCCGATCGATTGCAGACCAGAATCCAGCAGATTCAGATAACCACCAGAGCAATCCAACAGGTTGAACAAACCCAGAAGAGTACGAGATCCCCAAATGGCTCAAGGATCATCCAATTCTGCAAATTATCGGAAAGTTGGTGATGGAGTAAAGACAAGACGATCAACTCTACCGGCAGAATGGCGATGTTCTCATGTTTCATGTCACAAATTGAACCCAAGACGAGAACAAGCCTTGGAAGATTATTCATGGATCAATGCCATGCAAGAGGAATTGGAGCAGATGGAGAGAAACAATGTTTGGGAACTAATGCAGCACCTAATCACAAGAAAGTTATTGGCACCAAATGGGTGTATAAAAACAAAAGTGATGAAGACGGAGCCGTTGTTAGGAATAAAGCAGACTCGTAGCAAAAGGATATGCACAATGTGAGGGAATAGATTTTGATGAAACTTATGCACTGTTGCAAGATTAGAAGCCATCGACTATTCCTCGCATATGCCGCATTCAAGGATTTTGAAGTCTACCGATGGATGTGAAAAGTGCGTTTCAATGGAATCCTAGAAGAAGAAGTCTATGTAGAGCAACCCCCAGGTTTTGTCAAAGGAGACAAAGTCTATAAGCTGTTGAAGGCTCTGTATGGACTCAAGCAAGCACCGAGAGCATGGTATGAAACACTGTCTGTGTTTCTTGAGAAAAATGGATTTTGCAAAGGAAAAGTGGACAAGACCCTATTCAGAGTGGAGCACGAAGGCCACATTCTAATAGTTCAGATTTATGTGGATGACATCATATTCGGGTCAACCAATCCAGAACTTTGTGAGAAATTCTCCAACCTCATGCAAGGAGAATTCGAGATGAGTATGATGGGAAAGCTTAACTTCTTTCTCGGATTACAAGTTAAGCAGATGGAAAAAGGAATTTTCATCAACCAGGCAAAGTATACCCGAGATCTTATCAAGAGATATGGAATGGAATCAGCCAAACCCGCAAGAATTCCAATGAGCACAAGTACTCACCTGGATGCGCATTTAGGCGGGAATATCGTTGACTCAACCCACTACAGAGGACTCATCGGATCTCTTCGTACTCTAATCGCAAGGAGCCGGACATATCATATGCGGTTGGAGTTTGTGCAAGATTCCAGTCAAGCCAAGCAATCACACCTAGATGCAAACAAGAGAATAATTAAGTACCTAAAGTCTACCATTAATGTTGGTACTGGTATCCCAAGGATGACAACTTCGAGCTATCGGGATACTCGGATGCGGATTTCGCCGGATGCAAAATCAATAGGAAGAGCACTAGTGGAACGTGTCAATTCCTAGGAACCAGATCGATATCCTGGTTTAGCAAGAAGCGTGTTTCTAACTCTATCTCCACTACAGAGTCGGAATACCTAGTGCAGGTAGCTGTTGTGCACAGATCCTATGGATCAGACAACAATTAAGGGACTACAATATTATTGCCAACGAAGTTCCTATATGGTGTGACAACAATAGTGCTATTGCAATAACCAACAATCCGGTTTTGCACTCAAGGACGAAGCACATTGACGTTAAGCACCATTTCATTCGAGACCACGTGCTTAACAAAAGGGTTAGAGTTGAAAGAGTCAGCACAGACTACCAAATAGCTGACATCTTCACCAAACCCCTGCCAGAAGAGAGATTCCTAGAGCTGAGCAGAGATCTTGGATTACTAGATTGGGAATCTAGTTCTGAAGCAAGTTGAAGGAAGGACGAACCCCCAGAATCGCCTAAGGCGATGCAGGCGAGAAGACGAAGGCCAGTCGAAGCAACTTAGCTGTACAGAATACCAGGCGAGGAGTCAAACTCACCTGTAGCAGAGCGGTCAACAGTCAACGAATCAGACCAGCTAAGTTCTCTAAACTGATCTCTAATTTTCAATTTTATCTGTCATATTTATAATATTATTTTGGCTTAAGAAATAGCATTTAAAAATACATTTTATAAGCCAAGTGGCAATTTTAAATACACGTGTCACACGCCCATTTAATTAACCTCTACGGTGGCCAATCAGAATCAACCGTCAAATTTTAAATGGGGCCACCGATTCAAATTTGAAATTCAAAAGAATATGAAAAGGCGTACCACCGTTTAAACTTATAATAAACTAATCCAAACGTCACTTCATCTTCTTTATAAGGAAGAAAACCCTTTCACTTTCCTCTTTACGCGTTCAGAAACCCTAAAAATTTACAGAGCAAAATACACACTAAATCCTAAAATCTTTTTGCAGAAATGGCATCTTTTGACGGAGCAAACTTGAAGGCGATGAAGGACCAAGTTATTTTCTCCATGGTCGTCGATTTCGAAGGATTACTGGAAGCAAATCTAGACGACTTTGATATGCTCGACTTAATCCGGGCGATGAAGCTGAACGGAATCTACCCGTTTCTTGAAATCAACCCTCAACACTTGTTCAAAGAAGATGTGGTTGAATTTTACCGCAACGCTTACCTGATTCAGCACCAGATTCAGAGCACGGTCGGTGGAGTACAAGTCACCATAGATACAGAGAAGATTCGCTCTGTATTCGGGATGAAAAATCGCGGTTTGGCGGTTGAAGCACTCAAACAATCACCCGCCGAAACATGGAAGACGATTAAGCTTGAAAATGTCCCTGAGAAGTTGAAATTTACGGCGAAAAGAAATGAGTTGAAAAGAGTTTACCGAGTCGCTCTGGACATCACAAATAAAATAGTCATGGGAATGGCAGGAAGCTATGACCAACTATCATCCTCAAAATTCATGGTGTTGGGTGCGCTAATTCAGCGAGAGGAAGTAGATTGGGCCGATTACATTTTTAGACAACTTGTTCGCGAGGTGAACAAGGTCGAATGGCTCGAGGGAGAGAAGAAGTTCAAGACTAAGTTGGCGTTTGGAACGCATCTTAGTTGGTTCTTGGAGCAGACTGGAGTGGCCAAGGGAAACATCGACACTTTCCACCCGAACAAGAGGCTTGGTCACATGGACCATGATAAGAAAAAGGTTGGAGTCACTGGGAGGGCAGCCCAGATATTGAAGGACTTACCAGACTCAAGCTATTGCCCAAGGTACGATCTATCAGACTCGGACCAACCTGCAGCTGAGATCGGAACTGCAGTCGAGTCCGAGCATGAGTCTGATGATACTCCTATCGCCATCCGTTTCAAGAGAAGGGGACCAGCCCCAGAAGGACCTTCCAACCTGCAGTCATCACCTGAACCCTCTCCAAAGAGGCCAAGGAAGCTGCAGTTCAGTGAAGGAGAGCAGCCTGAACATCATGCCAGTCCACCAGTTCAGTCTCCAGCTCACCCAGACTTACCTGCACCAGACACCGAAACCAGAATTGTACCTGTCATTACTCCTCCAGTATACATGACCGAAGAAGAGGAAGCAGGTCTTGTTATATCAATCCCTGAAGCAGATTACTCATTCAATCTTTTAGAAAACAACACTTTTAATCTTTCCATAGAACAACTTCAGCTTGTCAAGCCACAAGCAGAAAAACATTCTTTTGTCAATATTTTTAAGGAGTGGAAAACTCTTAAAACCATGTCCTTTTCAAATTTTCAAATTTTTATTGAAACTAGTGGTTGGGAATACCCCCAAGCCACGGAGGATGTTCTGACTGATTTTTGCAAGGAGTCAGATTTCACCTTACTCCTCCAGGATAACTGGTTCATGTCACACTTTGAGACTAACATGGACCATTTTATCCACTCTATAATGTTGAGTATTTTTGATGGTACTTTTGGAGAAGAGGAGGAAGAGAAAGAAGAAAAGGAGATTAGAATAGAAGAAGTTGATGAAGAGAATGAAATTATCAATTTGGTTGAGGAGGATGAAGAAGCAAAAGCCGAACAAGAAGAAAACATACCAGTTGAAAAGGAGACAGAGGAAATTGAAAAAACAGAAGAAGTGGAAGATGAGGAAGATGAAGAAGAAGGAGAAGAAGTGGAGCAAGAAAAAGAAGAAGAAAATAAAGAGGATGATGATGATGATGAAGGAGAGAAGGAAAAAGATGATGCTAAGGATGATGATGATGATGATGATCATGATGATGGAGGTGAAGGAGGAGCTGGTGTGGTTACTGGAAAAGAAAAAGAAAAATCTGGAGAAGTAGAAAAAGAAAAATCTGGAGAAGTAGAAAAAGAAAAATCTGAGGAGAAAGAAAAAGAGAAATCTGAAGATGAAGAAGGGAAAAAGGAAGAAAGAGAAAAGGAGCCAGAGAAGGAGCCAGAGCCTACCAACGAAGCTGCAGATAGGGTTGTTGTACCTCCCCGGTACACCAGCCTAGACGCTGAGCTGGCAGAGGACTCCAGGTCAGGCACCCCAGAGAAGACTCAATCTGACTTGCCTGCTGCAGACAGGAGCCTGCAGTCGAGTGGCTCCCTTGCTGAAGGATCAGGAGAACACTCCCCATCAGCTCAGTTATCACCCACCATGACTGAGCTGATCAAGCAGATTGTCAGAGACACCATTGGGGAGCTGCTGTCAACACAGGTCACTCCTGACCTTCAGACTATTAATTCCAAAATCGACACTTTGCTGCAAAGACAGATCCCTCAGCCTCCTCCTCCTACAAACAACAGAATGCCTTTTGGCATGTCTGACTGGATGAGCCGCATGGAGCAACAATTAACAACCCTCATTGATGCTGGCAAAAAGGGGGAAGAGAGGATTCAGGGGGAAGGAAGAGAATTCAGAAGTAAGAAAAGCAGGATATCCCCCGGCTTGAAGGACCCTCTAGCCAGAAGAGGAAGGAACCTGTAGATTCGGAAGACAAGGTGACCGGCTGAAGGGAAGCGCGAAGGACCGAGGCGGCTTCGAACCTACTCTTGAGTGGGAAGGTCCTGAGCCGTGGTATGTTGAAGATTTTTGCCCACTTGAAGCTATTGAAATATGGGGAGCTGCTAGGAAGAAGTTCATCGAGAGACTTTTATGTCTGGGAACTTCTTCAGATGACAAACTCTCCCCACAGAGATTTTCATCAACTGGATGGAAGCAGTTCATCCCAAGCTTTGGGCTATTCTAAAGAAGCATGCAAAAGAACAAAAAGCTTTTCCCATGATCCCTAAATTCGTAGTGAAGAAGCACCATCCGCATGGATGGTGAACTTGATGAACTACAACTACAGAGGAAATCAAGCGAGTCCGCCTTGAAAACAAATTCAGATCGCGGCAGAGCAGGATTTCGCAGCTCTAGTGGTGAAAAGGAAGTATGGCCTTGCTCCAGTCAAGGTAAGACCCATTGGAGCCAAACCATTCGGACCGCCAAGCACTGTTCGCAGAGGCAGAGGAAGAGGCGGATGACCTTTTATATATTTTTTCTTACTTGTAATTTTATTTTTACGTACTTAAACATTCTTGTATAATTTCTATGATAAGTCGAAAATTTTATGAACGATCTGTTGAATGACAATTTTCCAGTTGTCTCAATATTAGACGATTTCGCTTGTCTTGCACTTAAGTGCGAGACTTGGCCATTTGATTGCTTACTTAGTTTTGCCATCATCAAAATAGGGGGAATTTGTTAGGAATACTTGTTAGATTTTGATGATGTCATTAATTTAGAATCAAATGTTTATTAATTGGCGAAATGTAAGGAAGAACCAAATGAGTATCTTCCATAGCCAAAATGTGTTAAGTATAAAATTGGCAAAATGTAAAGAAGAACCAAATGAGTATCTTACGTAGGCCAAAGTTAGTTAGGTGAAAATCGGCTAAGTACTAAAGTACAATAGTCTATCGAGAAGTACAAATCTGACTCAATCGAGTAGCCCCAGTCAACTAAAATTTATCGAGAAGTTTGACCAGATGCAAATGAGGAACCTCGGGAAGTCACCTGATCGGACAAATCTCAAACAAGATATACCGAGACGACTTACTGCAGAGAAGTAAGCCGCACATCACCTACTCAACTACACCCTAGTACTCCAAGTCCACGTCGATGCTTTGAAAAGTCAAATATTACGGAAAGCTCACATGCAACGTGAAGAGACAAATTGGAGTGATTCCCGCAAGAGATATGATTTATTTAAATCATCCCGACCCACCGTGAAGACTTTAATCCTTTTATATTCAAAAGATTCGGCGCTCACATGCGAAGTCATCACAACGGTCGGAAGATGAAATTAAATAATGGGAATCCACCTTGCAACGTTCGTAAAAGATTAAACAAAGAAGTCTCTCTCCAACGGACGGATTTGTTGATTTGCAACGGCTACAAGGAAGAAGCTCAGAGATCGTGATCTATATATATCCAGAGATTTGAAACAGAGCAAACTACCGGTGCGAACTTATACTCTAAGCGATCAAAGCAAACAAAGCAATCCTAAGCAAACAAATAGCATCGAGAAAAGAGCATCCAAAAGTTCATATTCAAGGAAGCTCTTTAGTTGGAGAAGACAAACACTCTTGTCTTTAAATCCTGAGTAAGGGTACTTCACCGGTTGAAGTAGCGGATCAGAAGGCATCCGAGGATCGCGGATCAAGAGGTGCAAGGCAGTCAAGTTTGTGTACAACGGCACGGAATTCCACTGGTTGGAAGCTATTGTAGTGTGTAGTGAATCACTGTAATATTTATCACTGGTTGAGAATTATAGTGAATTCATCTCCAACTGGTTTGGAGAAAAGTGGATTAGTAGAGGATTACCCCACCTCTGAGACCACTATAAACTGCCTGTGTCATTTACTATTTTACTGCATCATACTCTAACTGTTGCATCCATTGTTAAGTGTTTCATTAAGTTAATTTATATTTGTCATCAGCTGACTTCCGCACATATCCAAGAACAAACGACTCCTAGTCATTTGTTTGATCATCAGCTGAAGAAACTCACTCTTCGAGAAAAAGAGTTCAAGAGTTTCTACAAGTCTATTCACCCCCCCCCCCTCTAGACTTGTTTCTGGACGACTTGTGACCTACATAGCACACTCATTAAATCGTTCACAATCAAGACAGTGATATACAATCCCTAGGATATGCTTAACAACATCGTTAAAACAACGATCGGTTTATCAAAACCGGATGGAAAACGACATCAAGAATAAAACTCCAAAAAGTCAACTCTAGGGATTCAAGAAAAATTGCCTGGATTCGGCGAAGAACAATGGATTAGATGATGTTAAAAATCATCTAGGATACTCCAAAACACCTTTGGATGGAAGAAAAAAAAATCAGCTCCAATGCGAAACCTAGTCGCTACGTCTCAATCTCATGGAGGAAGAAGAAAAATGAAGACAAATGCAACTTCTAGATCGGTGTCCGATTTATATCGACACAATTAGCGTGCGCTAATCATTAAGGTTAGCGTGCGCTATCACGGCACCAAACAAAACTCCCGACCAAAAATACACCGTTAGCGTGCGCTAATCCCAAGTGTTAGCGTGCGCTAACGAGAACTTCGCACTACCCAATAGTTTCGGATCGCTCAACTACCGTGTAGCGTGCGCTATTCTCCCTTTAGCGTGCTACCAACGTACTCGCGCGTAAGCCGTAAAGCGTAGCGTGCGCTAACAATTCACAGAGACAACAACAACATATCATAAAATTACATGCCGTAAACCCTTCTCACAAGGATTTACCGTGCTAAGCATGATTTCCCATCTCATTTCGAAAATGCTAAAAAGACCAATGACGGTGATATTTTCCGAAACTCAAAACTCATTTGTCAAACCATCATGAAATATTCAAGGCCAAAATGCCAAAACTTGATTCAAGGAATCGGTTTTACGAAATAAAACTCGGTTGCAAAATACCGAAAGCCGTTAGAAAGAACTCACGCAGCGGATAAAATACGGTACGAAAATACAAAAGCAGTGACTAAAATCCTCGTATAAACCAAATACGAGAGTCTAAAAAACACATATCGTGAAATCAAAATCCAGATAAGGATTCCAACATTCAAACGACTAAACATACAAAGAACTCGTGTCACACGAGGCACAACACAAGGAAGGGAGTTTTACATCCATAGGTCGCACGTAAGTGACGACCGCCCTTTGATACTAATCACGACCAATGATCTCAAACGACGCGTCGCGATGCGACTAAGTCAGACAAAATCCGACGAGACAAAACTCAACCAACACAACTTGGCTCGACAAATTTAGGTTTTCCAGGCTAACTGATTTTAAAATCGTATACTCTAGTTATTCGAAAATAAAACCGATAAGTTAAAAATCGTTTTCAAGACCCTTTTAAACACGACAAGGGCTAAACAGTGGTAGCATAATATAAAATGTCCTAAACACATTAATACACGACCTGTAAAAACAGACACAAGTTTATATTGGAAAATAAAATGATGGATCTCCCAAATTCATGTCACTTTTCAAAACCCACAATACGATCAAGTCTAAGAAATTTTCAAGCATGCACGCCGCATGTATTATTATTAATAGAAACACATTGGTTGTAAATAATAATAATTAGCCAAGTACCAACAATTCCCGGACACACTCATATACGACATTCAAAAATCACCAGTTCAAAATGCGCAACTCGGAAATACTAATTCCAAGCATATGTCAAAC
This sequence comes from Orobanche coerulescens, assembly GCA_033398695.1. Lineage (NCBI taxonomy): Eukaryota > Viridiplantae > Streptophyta > Magnoliopsida > Lamiales > Orobanchaceae > Orobanche > Orobanche coerulescens. The sequence goes on along the minus strand of CM065810.1, from coordinate 153,944,706 downwards.
TATCTCTTCAAGTTTAACAGCGTAACCAAAGATCACCGATTTGGACATATGTCGAAACCAGCTATGTGAGTTTCTCAACAAACTCTGCCATCAATACCTATACCGGAACATATCAATGTTCAAAACTTCTACATCATACTGCACCCTTCGGTGTCCAACTCATCGGTACATTCGGCTCAACATACATTTAGTATATCGCAATTACCAAACACAGATTCCATCACACAGCAAAAGACTAGAGAGTCAAGCCCTCTCACAATATACCACGGAGCAAAACTCGAATCTTTCGATCACCAACGATCCCACCAATGCTAGGAAGTTTAGCGATGGAAGGCTCGCAAAACGACAAACGGTCAAGCCCAGAACGACGCACATACTCCAGAGAGATAAAGAACTGCGCAATACTAGAATCAAAAGTGCACGAACCGGATGGATCGAGAAAACAACTCGACGATAAGTACGAGAGAGGCAATCACAGCTCAATAAGTGGAATTTCAATACGAGAAAACAAGAGAATCGAGTAAGGAAAACTTACGAGCACTGGATGTACTGAGATGCCGGCAGCGGTGTGACAATGTGCAAAACAAAACACAACTAGACCCAAATAACCAACAAGCCTAGGTATCCATAAACCTAGAGCTCCGATACCATTTCTGTAACACCCCCAAGATATTCGAGGAGAATTACAGCGCCGTGGACCCCTACATGGGACCCACCAGGCTAACACAAGAAAACACCACTCGACTAACCGCCTCGGTTAGCAAGGAAACAATTGTTAACAATAAGAACATAAAACAACACGTCCGGTACAACCGGCATAAATAACATCAACCGACAAATACAGTAACTCCAACGAAGACCAATCACAATCTGAAAGGAAAAGCCTAAGTACTCGCGAGTACAATCTATAAGTTTACAATTTGGAAAACATCTACATCAAAAGAGACAGTAAGAAATAACAAGACTCGATTGCACAAGTCAACAACCTTGGCCGACATCCTCGTACCATCCCGCCCGCTCGTCTGAACATAACACGAAATCCATAACAAGAATTTCCCGACAACGGGTCCCCGAGGGGTTAGAAATTACGCTAGTACAAGTATTCAAGGCAAACCAATCGCTTACACATTTCATAGTACATGCACCATTATCATTTCGAAAACCAAAAAAAGACATGTCTTTTCCCGAAAACAAACAAATACAATTAATTTGCCTAGATCGGGACGAAGCCACGAATCCCACTCGAGGCCTCTAAGGACCCTCCCGAGCTGGCCACATTCACAAAACAAATCAAGCACCACACGTCACCTAGGACCGGGACGAAGCCACGAATCCCACTCGAGGCCTCTAAGGACCCTCCCGAGCTGGCTAGCGAATCAAACTCATGAATCCAGGACGAAGACATAGATTCCCTCGAGGCCCCGTCGGACCCCCCCCGAGGTGAGTAAAGCACACACAATATACATTACCATTTCACGTTAAGCATAAAGGTTTCCAAAAATACTTGCCTTGAATATTTTGATGACGCAACGAACGGAAAGGATAATCACCGACGAACACTATGAATCAACGGAACCAAACCTAACGATTCGAAGAACATAATTACAACCAACTCTAGTCGAATACGGAAATGGAATACACCCGAAAACCCGCCTACGATTCATGTATATTCATACCAAAAATAACAACGAGGGCGGACCACAACCAAACCCTCTCGATTCCGTAAAAATCTACAAAATATCCATGAATCCATAGGAACTAAAGATACTAACAATATTAATCGTATTCATCAAGAATCCACCAACAAAACGGAACTAATCGGAAGAAAAACCCAAAACCCCCAAATCTCCCAAAAATGGGTTCTTAGAAGATTACCTTGGATTAGGATGAATGATTCAAGAAGAAATCGATAATCTACAACAAAGCTCGGAGTGGATGATTTCTTCAAGTCCGAAAATGTTAAAATCGCCCAAAAGTTGCTCCTGAATCGCCCAAGACGAGAGGAAGAAAAGAGAGGAGAGGAAAATGAAAAATCTTCCTCAGATCCCGTAATATAGTGAAACACACAGAACCTATCGGCCAGCCTATCGGCCGATAGGCCCAACCGATACCCATACTGAATGCCGCGGTGGAGCCTATCGACCCCCTATCGGCCGAAAGGCTCTGGAAGTTCGAATGTGAAGAATTTTGAGGAAAAGCTCCATTTCCTCGGCGATCGCCAAGTCGAGATACGATGAAAAGCTTCAACAATTTATCGACATGTTTCAAAAGGTGAAAATCAACACAATACGGGCCGCCGGGCCGTGTCGACGACACGGCCGAGTTCGATCGCGGTGATCGCCAAAAATCAAACGACCATAACTCTCTCGTCCGACTCATTGACTCACCGCTTGAACCATTGGAAAGCTAACTCGATGTTCTATAATATTGCAAGATTCAGAATTTTTGGAGTTACCAAAAATTAATGGTGATCTAACAAAGTAGAACTCATACTTAGAAAAGTCGTTTAGTAATCCCGAATTCAACAAAACGACACCGAAACCCGAACACGAATACGAACCGAAGATACGGTTACGAAGTACTCACAAAGACGAATCTAAGAGCTAGTAGGACACACGATTCCGACCACCCGAAGGCTCGAAATTCGACAACGGAAGGTAATTACCCCAAACTTTGGGAAATTACGAAAATGGCCCAAATGCCCGAAAATCACCATACGACAACGAATAATCAAACCGAAGCTCACAACACGTATAACAACGTTAAATGAACTTACGAAAAACCCCGAACGACGCTTTGAACGAGATTCGCAAGAACCGAACTCAAGCGCGGAAAAGTCGCTAAAAAGCACGGAACTCAACAAAGCAGCACCGAAACGAACTCGGATGACAAAAAGTGCAGAATTAAATATTCTCCGAATGACGAAACGGTCATGATAGAGTTGTCAAAACGAACTTCCTCCGAAAAAAGAAAATTACCGAAATTCGAAATTGCGGATATTACATTAGTGAGCAGGCGAATGTCCTATATGGTTAATGGCCAATAAGATTATAAGTCTTTAGCCAAAGCATTCTGATCTAGTCGTATTGGATACACTAGTAATCAGTCGGTCTTGATTTGCATTAACACATGTATAGTTTCTAGTCAACAGTAGGGTTTGACTTTACCGTAACCCAAAGACTTGACCGGGACATCTGATGAAGGGTCTATACGTAAGTGGTATTCACGACATAATGGTTCTGGAATGATCCCCTCATCCGTTCTCAGTCGGAGTTTACAGTGCGGCCCGCTAGACTGGCTAAGTGCTACCCGCACTCATTGGTTCCTCCTAATACCGGCTGAGACGGACCTATGGAGTCGGGCATCAGGATCGTTGACGGATAAATGTGAATTTATTATCTCTCTAATTACATCAGATATTGGATATCTAGTTATGATTTATTGGATTAATCAAATAGCGGTCTTATAATTGAAATTAAGTAAATGGGTAATTAATTTAATTCATAAATATATTTCTTAGAGAAATATATTTGTATTTGATATAATTAATTAATTGGATTAATTAATTAGTATAAATATATTGGTGATAAAACTGAGTGTATTTAATGGAGTCATTTGACGAACGTCCGGTACACGAGCCGAGTGACTCGGCCCGTTTCCTCCCATCTTCCATGTGGCCGCCCACTCCCTCCTCATTTGTCATGGAGTGTTTCTGTTTTATAATTATGATAAGGCATGTTACTAGCTTCCAAAATGTGATGATATGCCTTATCTTTTCATATCATATCATATCTCCATTTTGGTAACATGTAGTCTTATATAACAAACAACACACAACACCAACACATACAAGAATTGTGTTCGGCCGTGAGCTCATCTTGGAGCGGAGAGAGAATTTTCTTTGTTCAATTCTTCATCTTAGAGGTGAGAATAAAATAAGAAAAATAGAGAGAAAAATTCCTACGAGTTTCCCTAGCCGTGTTCTTGGAGAATGGAGTCCCGTTGATTTTTCCGGTCAAGTTCCGTCGTGTGATGACGTAGAGACATCGCACTTCTGGTGTTTGGAACAAAAGAAATTCGTGTTCTTATTTGGGTTCGTGATCATCGTCAACTTACGAAGATAATAGCAAAGGCTTCAAAGGTATGAGACTTTGATCCTTTTATCGCACTTCTGGTGTTTGGAACAAAAGAAATTCGTGTTCTTATTTGGGTTCGTGATCATCGTCAACTTACGAAGATAATAGCAAAGGCTTCAAAGGTATGAGACTTTGATCCTTTTATCTTCGTCGATTTATTATTCGTATTTACGTTACTTGATCGATCCTATTTGGGATTCTTTATTGTGCATTATTTATTCCGATGTGTATTCGATATTGTATCCGGAACCCCAACAGTGGTATCGGAGAGAGGTCAATGATACCGTATATACGATTATTTGTGCATTTTGTATGCTATTGGATGATGTTTATGATTTAGAATCATTCTTGGTATAATCGGAGATATTTAATTGTTCGTTATAAATTTTGTTTCTATGATTTTATGTGAATTATAAATATGTAAAATTTTATTTTATTGATTTATAAGTCCTACATAAAATTTAAAAACATCACGTTTTGGAAACGAGCCAAAAAACGAGCCAAACGGAGGTCGGACTCGGCAGCCCGGGGTTGCCAGAGTCACCGCCAAGTCGTGCCTGGCAGGTTGATCGGACAGGAGGCCTGCTACCCGGATAGTAGCAGGCAGGTGACTCGCTCCAGCGGGTCACCCTCGGCCAGCCCCCTTTTTCGGGCTCAGTTTGCGGGCTGGGGCCGTTTCGACTTGTCCGGGACTTCGTTTAGTCACTGTATTACGTAGTAATATTTTCCCAAATTTTAAATTGGATTTAATTTGATTAAAATGTATATTTGGAATATTATTTTAAATGGGAAAGATATTAAACGAAAATACTATTTTTGGCCGGATTACTTCGAACGAATTGAAATGACGATTATTAGTATTAATTGGATTAATACCATTAAAATTAAATAGATTAATTTATATATTGATTGGATTAATATATTAATTAATTATTTAATTTTTGTGCCATAGATATTAATTGTATTAATATTGTAGAAACTGAATAGATTCATTTTATAGATTAATTGGATTAATATATTAAATTAATTATTTATTTTCACTAATGTTACATGTGTGGAATCCTTATGTGATGGTGATATAGCTCGTGGATTTAGTTTTTATTTGTTCGATTCGATTGGGTTGTAAAGGCCGTTTTGAGCCTATGTATTTTTACTAGAAAATTTATATAATAGGATGCATTTTCAATGATGTAATTATTTATTTGGCTATAACAAAGACCGAAGAAAACCGATCGAGAAGACGAAGAATCGAAGACTGTTTTTATTTTTTTATTGGGTCATTCGCTTGGCCCAGTACTTAGGAAAAAGTCCATGAGCTATATGTTGGTAGTAACTAGGTTGTTATTTACTGTTTTTTATTTTGAATGATTGACAAACACAAACACGCTTATAAATGAATTAATGTGCAAAGTGTAACATTAATCGCGAAATTCTCCCGACAACAAACAGACTAGGTTTGAATAAGGTTACGAGGTTTCCTACCCCCCATCAAACTCGTAGAAAATTGATACCCAAGCCGGTGTGATATGCTTCCGAGTTCCCGGGGTAGTACATTTGGTAGAAGTTGAAAAATTCTTGAGTGCATTAGATGCCTTCGGTTGGTAATAAATATCGCCCTTAGAAACCTGATAGGTTGCCGGGCGAGATTCAATAGTCAGACTAATAGACGTTGATGATCAACAACTTAGATAGTCTGGATTGCCAAGAAACCTAATAGGTTGAGGGCATGAAGACTTGGGGTAAAAGAATATCGCATCATCCGTTGGATGGGTTGGTGTTGGACACCACTTTACAGATATTAATAGGCAAGAAACTTGACAGGTTGCATCTGTTAAAATTTGTAGAGAACTTGATCACCACTAAGAAGTCGATCTTACCATGACTTCCGGGTTATAACATGGGAGTGTGTAATTCCAATAAAATTAGTGGGAGCCGAGATAAGAATTATACAATCCCTTAAATTCTATATTCAGTCATAATAAAATAAGTCACTAATTCAATCTTGTCTAAATCAATGTAGAGAAACGAAACAATATCTCTCTAAAATGGCAAAGAACCCACTTGCAATACTACTTGAAAAGAATCTCCTAACTGGCCCCAACTTCGTTGACTGGTTGTGGAATGTGATGACTGTACTCAGCATGGAGTCTCTGGAATACTTCTGGAGGCGGACATTCCACCGACTCCAATACGGACTAGGGGTAATCAGGAAGAGATTAACGTCCATGAAAAATGTGTCAAGGATGACGTGCTGGTCCGTGGCTTTATGATGGGCTCAATGACTAATGAGCTGCAAAGAGCGCACGAGAAAATGACTTATGTTAGGCATATTCTCGCACACTTGACCGAGCTTTATGGAGAGCACAGTAGGACTACTAGATATGAGATATCGAAGCAGTTATTCAGTGCTAGGATGAAGGAAGGGGAGAAAGTAGGAGACTACGCCCTCAAGATTATCTCTATGATTGAGAGGCTCGAGGTGCTCAACTTTCATATGGATTTATCCCTTCAGATTGATCTAATCCTTCAATCTATGCCTGACTCCTTTATGCAGTTTGTAATGAATTCTAACTGTAATGAGATTTCATGCACATTAGCCGGGCTAATGAATAAACTGGTGACGACACAGTCTAACATGAGACTAAACCGAGGGAGGCTGCTCTTGTAATTTCTTCTGGGCCTAGGAGGTTCAAGAGCAAGAAGAAAAAGACCTACGAGTCGTATAAACCCAAGAAAGGGGTGCAGAAAGAAAAGGTCAAGGCCCTAAAGCTTCAGAAGGTAGGCGGTCCAAAACCTACGGACAAATGTCTTCAATGCGGTGAGCTGAGCCACTGGCGTAGGACTTGTCCCAAGATCAATGGTGCATCAGGTACGGAACTTTTTGTTTTTAGAACCAATTGTTCCGCTACTGTATATTCTGCGTCATGGATTCTGGATTCAGTTGCTACTTCTCATATTTGTACTATGAATCAAGATCTAGAACGAAGTAGGCAGCTTCAAGCTGGGGAAGTGATGATCACTGTCGGAAGCGGACAAAGTGTCGAGGCAACTGATATTGGATCATTCCTACCGGGTTTAGAATCTAATTTTATTTTGACGTTAGATGAAGTACTGGTTTTGCCCAAGGGGCATAAAAATATTGTACCCATTCCAGTCTTGGATCGGAAATGATTTTCTTTCTTCATTTGCAATGGTAGTTGTAAAATTTATTTTAAGAAATAAATTGGTTGGCACAGCTACATTGTTGAATAGTTTATATCATCTTAACTTACAAAATAAATCAGCAGTGCACACTATAACTAGGAAACGTGGTAGGCATGATACTAATCAAGCTCTTAAGCGGAACCTTAGATTTGGTCACGTTGGTCAAACCAAGGTTTACAAAATGGAGAAAGATGGACTTTTAAGTACATTGTGTGGAGAATCCTATCCAACTTGTGAATCCTCCCTTAAAAGCGAGATGACTAAGTCCCCCTTCATAGGGACATCTGAAAGGGCTGCTGAGAAACTTGGGTTGATATATACCGATGTTTGTGGTGCTTTGGAAGCAGCTCGAGATGGATATCAATATTTCATAACGTTCATAGATGATCATACTAGGTATGGTATTGTGTACTTAATGAAACAGAAATACAAAGCCTTTACTAAATTCAAGGAATTTAAGGCACTAGTTGAAAAATAGACTGGATGTCATATCGAAACACTCGGTCGGACCGAGGTGGCGAATATATGAGCACAGAGTTTGATGACTTCCTTAAGGAACATGGAATAGTTTCATAATTGACGCCGCGAGGAACCCTATAGTTAAATGGTGTTTCATAAAGGAGAAATCGGACTTTGTTGGACATGGTCCACTCCATATTGAATTACACTGTTTTACCAATTTACCCATGGGGGTCCGCCTTACTTACCGCTGCCTATATCCTAAATAGATATCATTCCAAATCCATTCCTATCACTCCGCATGAGATGTGGAAGGGTAAGAAACCAAGTCTTAATCACATTAGGATTTGGGGATGTCTAACCTAGGTCAAGAAGACTAAGGTGGACAAACTGGAAGCGAGGTCCGTCAAGGGACGTTTCATTGGATACCCATAGGATTCGATGGGTTATCTATTCTACATGCCAGAAGACCATAGAGTCGTTGTGGCTTTACAAGCACACTTCCTTCAGGATGAGTTCATTCAGGAAGGTGGCTCGGGTAGAAATATCTCTTTGGAAGAGCATAATGAAAGTCCTGAAGAGACATCTGATCAGGCATCACGAACCGAACCTATTGTAACACAACCTCCACTTCGAAGGTCTGATAGGGTGTCTCACTTAACTAAGAGGTATGGCTATACACATGTCGAGGAACTGGGCCTCCACGACGTACCTGATAGCCGTGAGGACGACCCTGTCACCTATGACCAAGCGTTAGTGCAAGTATATAATATACAAGATATACGAACAATATCAACACAAAACTCAACAGCCGCGAAGCCTTAACACAAACCACGCATTCCCATAGTCAACACAGAAAAGCACTCACTTACAACAAGGTGAAAGATAATCACATAGCCATATTCTCTTTACGGATCATAACACCAATGAAACTTTAAACAAGCCCAATGAGTCAAAAGATCTAGTTTGAAACAAAAAAACTTTTTTAAAAAGAAAATATTTTGATAAGATAGTTTGGAAATGTTATTATTGACTCGGGATGTCTTGGGGTTTTGAAAATCGAATGGGAATACTTTTGGAAAATTACTTCAAAAGCTATCGGGTCCTTGACCCAGCATATGGAAAACAATTTATAAGAAAACCATTTCAACGTTATTCGGGGTCCTCGACCCAATTTATAGAACACTATCACAAGCGAATCATTACAACATCTCACAGGGTTCTTGACCCAATCCAAAGAATAACACCACAAGATCAAATATCTCAACATCTCACGGGGTCCTTGACCCAATACACAGAATATCATCACAGCACAATCAAACACACATCCTCTCATTCGACAAATCCTACTCAAGACCCTTGATTAATTAACCCTCAGAGATATCGTCAAATATCCTTGGTTAATTAATCCTGATACCAACGTTTAAAACAAGTTAAAGCAAACTTTCAGAAACACGAATCGTGGCCTATATCAAGACCAACATTTTAAAGCGAGTTGGAAGAACTTTGAATTACGAAAATCGTTCGGTAACGGGGTCTTAGCTGTCACTCGAATATCCGTTACCAATAAGCCTGCCAGGCACCACCCTTGCACACCTGTGTACCGGCGTTCACTCCACTATGTTGGCTGCCCCTTGGACATGTCACTGCGCCGGCGTTCACCACCGCAAGAGCTGCCCCTTGCACACGTATTAGATAACACCGTTGTTCACCAACCATATGGAGCCGCTCATTGCAGCGTACACCAGGCCGAGTACACGCCTCACCCTCAGAGGCTCCCGGATATGACGTCTCTCACAATAAGTATTCACATTGTTACAAATATCAAGCACATAGTCAATCGTTGCAACAATTGTCAAATCAGTACACCAATTCACACAATTTATCCATCAGTCCACAACCACACAAATAAATAATAACACGCACGTTATCAGTCAAGACTCAACACAATAAGCCTTCGGACCAACCAACACTACACATATATCCTTATATCGTAACTCAACCGAATACATAAACCTTACCATATTACCTCTATAAATATGGTTCGTACTTTAATCCAAGTTGAGTACGTCAACTAGTATCGGTATTAATCACCCGAAATTCGCCGACATATGTATATATATATATATGTATGTCTATATACATACATATATTGAACATATAAATATAATATATATATATATATATATATATATATATATATATATTCGTAAAATGATTCACAGACTTCGGCAACAATGATTTCACATAGTTATAATTCGTATATAAAGGTACTTGCTTTGGTAATCTCTCGTGAATACTCCGAAAATACGGTCGATTGGAAAAATCCGGAACTCCAATGAAAAAGACGATCGGAAAGGCTCAACAACATATTATCATAGGGAATTCGTCCCTAATATCCTATCATCAAATAAACAATCAATCACATGAGGAAAAATATCGTAAAACGACTGAATCCCCCTCTGTAGCATTTCCCCAGACACTTTGAAGGCGTCAACTAAGAACTCATATAAACGATGAATCGGTAATGATAAAACCATGGAAAGAAAATGAAAATGATAGAACACAACTTAATTTTTGATTATCCATCAGTAATCTGAGTTAATATGGTTCGAACGGACCAAATCTATCAAGATCCCAAAATTTCCCAAGGTTTAGATTTTAGGAAAAACTAACCTTGATTCGGTCGATCGTAGGAGGTTATGGGATGATCAATTAATGATATAAACTCAGGAACTTCATGGAGTTGTTTTCTAACAACATGTCTCCTTGGTCACCAAAGCTCTGGCCACGGAAAGGAAAGAAGAGAAGTGAAAAATGGGTGGAAACAGGGCTGTTCGGTCATATATATAGACAGGCGCATTAGCGTGCGCCAGAGTGCCGGCAGCGTGCGCTAACGGGTCGGCCTTGGTCCAGTCAACTCCTTCCGTAACCCGCCAGATCGACCCACTCGTCCAGTAGCGTCGCGGCTGTTGCTGGCGGCGCTACGCCGCCGCTAGCGCGCGGCATGACCGATGGCGTGCGTTATCCTTCCGGAGTCCAGAACCTCAGATGCCTCTCTGCCCAGCCCAGGTTGCATGCCTTGGCTGCCGGATAGCATGCGCTATGCCTGCCGGTTAGCGCGTGAAGTCTTCCGGCAGTAGCATGTGCTATGCGGGTCCGTGCCACACCCGTTCGGCCAGTGTCCAGCCACATTGCCGGTTCCTGCCGCACCTGTCCGGCCAGCGCCTAGCCGCAGTGCCGGTTCCTGCCGCACCTGTCCGGCCAGTGCCCAGCTATCATGGCCTGACGACTCGAAACGAACACGACGAAACGCTCGCGGACAACAAAATCGATCTGAAATGAATATAATAAACAACAAATCACCACATATGGCCATAAACACAAAATCGATTGTCGAAAAAAAATAATACCAATGCTCGACAACCGAGAAATTTCCGGTCTAAAAAAAAGAAAAATTCGAATTAATCAGAATAAAAATCTCGGGTATTACATTCTACCCCCCTTAAAAGTTCCGTCCCGAAACTTAAAATAGAGAGCGGCGGAAAAATCAAGGAAAAAATAACTACTTTGCTCAGCCCCAAAACATCACGAACAATGCGCGAATGCGAGAATCCTTGAAATATAATGAAGTGACTAAGCAAGCATCCGGTACGTGATTCGAGGCGATGAAATATATGTGAACATGAGAAGTTGAGGTGGAGGAGTATGAGTTTGGAGATAAAAGCTCCAAGAGTTACGGAAAATCACAAAATGGCTCAGACGTCCTAAAACCATGTTTCGAGCTCGACCAACCGCATCCAAGTCCATAACACATTTGGAAAAGTTAATCGCACGTGTGGGAATAATAGTTTCGAACAAAATTTGCAAGGATCATGTTCAGATGTGGAAAGACCACAATAATCCACGGAGTCAAACAAACAGCTCTGAAATTCGTTCGGAGGACGGTAGGCTAAGTAGAATAGGGTAATTTAAAATTATCGATAGGAATACAGATGAATCACCAACAATGAAAGTCACCCAATACCGAAACTTAGAACAACAAGAGTTGGAAACGTAAAGCAATGAAATGAAAAATGATCAAAGTCACAATTGTTGGAAACAACAACGATTAGGACATAGTACAAAATCTTCATTCTTCCATGTTAGGCTCTTCAAAAGGAGACAAAGGGTTTCGGGACATTCTCTGGTCACTTGCTCTGCTCGCGAACAGGGTAGCATTCCTTGCCAATTCGGAAACTATCTCATAATATTTCTCCCGATGACCTTCACACCCGCACCAGTAACAAGTCAAGAGTGGAAAGGGACAGTGCACGAACATGTCCCTGACGGTTGCAGTTGAAGCACCCTATCTTCTTACCGAGAGTCACCGATGCTGGCTTGGGATTCCCAATGCTCACTCCTGACCACGAAGATGACGCGTTCGAATGATGTGGGGGTTTGGGAGCCTTAGTCTTTTCACTACCTAAAAATTTTCCAGATGTCCTCGGTCTCTTCGCTTCACTCGTTGGCTCGATCCCTGAGGAGATTTCATAGGATATCATTTGATCTTGATAGTCCTTCACCGTAGCATGAATCGTTGTCGTACGAACCACCTCACCGCTTCCACTTCAATCATCACGTCTACGTCCGCCAAGGCTCGGCATGCTAATGCAGATAGTATCATTTAACATTATCAAATAGTTAGTCATACGGTATACCACAATTATCAACACAAGGTTTTAGCATCCTTAGAATAACGGTAATATCGTAAAGCACAAAGTTTTCTGAAGTCAATTTCCAGTCCTTCGACTAGGCCGATCATTATGCGTATGCACTTAATGAAAACAAATTTTTAAAAAAGAGGGCGAGTCACGCTACACCCAAAACTTGTAAATACTGTCCTTTATTTTGGAAGAGGAAGTTTATACAATGACTCTAAAAATTATTTTCGAGTAGTGTATAAAAGGAAATTGAAAATTGAATCGTTGTTAGGCGTATTTTTATACGCTTATTTATCATTATTTTGTATTCTTTTTATAATTAAATCTGCATAAATGAGCTTGTAATGCCCTATTCTTTTATGTTTTGCAGGAAATTGGAGTCCGGAAGCTAAAACGATGAAAACGGGCGAAAACGGCAAATTTTGGCCTGGGGCCGCGGCATAAGTCAAGCGGACCGCGGCACACGCAGAGGACCAGCGAGCCCCGAGTAAACTGTACCCTGAGCCGCGGCACAAGTATAGTGAGCCGCGGCCCAGAAGAAATAAATAACGCCCAGGCATCCCGCTGTGCCCCGTGAGCCGCGGCACAGATTTAGTGAGCCGCGGCCCACGGGGCGGTTTTGGTGTGCTCCGCGCGGGTTTTGGGCCATTTTGAAGCCGGTTCTCGACCTAATCATACGGACGCGTTTTGGAGGCTGCTGGGAGTTATAAATAAGGGTTAGAGCTGGGGGAATAAGAGGATTATCGCAGAAGAGAGGAATCGATCATAAGAAGCAGAAGACACCAAGAGCAGAGGGCGGAAGCCAGAAGAATGGAGGACTTCGAGTCTTCATCTGCGTTTGATTTCAATGCTTTCATTCATTAATTTTGTATTTTTATCTTTTAGCATGTCAGGCTAAAACCCTGTTCTAGGATTTTGATGAAACTAAAGTTTTGACGAATTTGCTTTTGATTATCTATATAATTCCCTTTTCTGTTGAGTTTTCCCAATCGATTTTAATGCTTTCAATTGTCTGGCCAATAATTGGATTGTTTTAATTACGCAACTCGAATCGGGAGAGGAGAGTTGGTGAGAAACTATTGGTGAGAACCGTTTTATCTTGTGAGATAGGAATATACTCATAGGAACTACGTGGCCTTTTAAAGATTTTGTGCTTTTTGCCTATTGGCGAATTAATTCACCTAGGGATAGAGTGCGTTATTCGCCTTTAGAAAAATCTATTGACCTCGGGAGAGGCGGTAGAGTATTTTAGCAATCTTCGCCTTCAATAAATTGGGGAAATCATTAACTTCGGGTAATCGATAGTAAATTCGGATAAACCGAGGTGGAATCACAATCCTAGACTTTTTCATCATTTGATTTTCTTTCTTCGAGCGATCGTTTTTCTGTTTATTATTGATTTTCTTTAGTCATTAATTGCAACCCAAATTTCGACTGTTCAAATAAAATTAGAATACATATAAATCGGTACTTAGTGATTCAGTCCTCGTGGGAACGATACTCACTCATCACTTTATTACTTGTCTACGATAACGTGCACTTGCGTTTAACGAAATATCACAATAAGTTTTTGGCGCCGTTGCCGGGGACTGATTTTTGCTAATATCGATTTCAGTATTTCTAGTCTTAGTTTGAACAATTTTATTTATTGTTTTGTGTAATTTTATTAATTAGTTTTTTCTTTCAGGATTTTTCGGTTCGTGCATGAGAAAATTCGGTAACGAAGGCCTACTACCTTTGGATAACGAACTCGAGCGCACTCTTCGGAGAAACAAAAAGGAGAAACGAGAGTTACCAGCGAAAGTCACTATGGCCGATAATATCGAAAATCACGGAGGAGATAATCTTGTGCAGCAGGCTCAACCGGCATTAGCACTCCGCAATTATGCTATGCCCCAAATCAACACGAACTTTTCGGGGATTCGGCGTCCCACCATCCAGGCAAACAATTTCGAAATCAAGCCTGCAATTATTCAGATGGTGCAAGAGAGCCAGTTCTGTGGATTACCGAACGATGACCCCAACGCACACATTGCGTCGTTTCTTGAGATTTGCGACATCTTCAAGAACAATGGTGTCACCGATGATGCTATCCGTCTACGGCTTTTCCCTTTCTCTTTGAGGGACAAAGCCAAATTTTGGTTAAATTCTTTACCGCCGGCCTCGATCACAACATGGGCAGAATTAGCGCAAGCCTTCCTAGCTAAATTCTTCCCACCATCAAAGACGGCGAGACTGAGGAACGAAATCACTACCTTTGGGCAATATGATATGGAGTCACTTCACGAGGCATGGGAGCGATACAAGGATTTGTTATGAAGATGCCCACACCACGGCTTGCCGGACTGGCTACAAATTCAGACATTCTATAATGGATTGAGTGTTTCTACACGCACTCTTGTTGATGCAGCCGCTGGAGGAGCATTGATGGGAAAAACGAAGGCCGAGGCACACTCTTTATTGGAAGCGATGGCCGCAAATGCGTATCAGTGGCCGTCCGAACGAGCAATCTCGAAGCGAGTCATGGAAATCTCAAACAACGATCCGATCTCTACATTATCAGCTCAAGTCGCCGCATTGACGCAACAACTTCAATCCATTTCGCATGCTCCTTCTCCCGTTACCATTGAATCGTGCAATTGGTGTAATGGATCTCATCCTAGCGCAGAATGCCAAGTCGGAAACCCTTTCGAGCAACATACGATGGAGCAAGCTCAATTCGTGGGAAACGGAAATCGACAGAACAATCCGTACACCAGCACTTATAATCAAGGGTGGCGAAATCACCAACATTTTTCGTGGAGGAACGGGCAAGCTTTAAAACCTCCACAAGCTAAATTCACGCAGCTCCCACAGCAGCCCCCTCAATCACCAAAGATATCCTTGGAAGATGCTCTTGCTCAATTGGCGGCTAACACGAGCCAATTCATGACCCGCACTGAGACTACCCTCCAAAATCATTCTACCTCCATCCGAAACTTAGAAACACAAATGGGGCAGATTGCAAATCTATTGTCCTCTCGGTCTCAAGTTGCATTGCCCAGCGCAACTGAAATAAACTCCAAAGAAAACGTGCAAGCAATCGAACTACGAAGTGGAAAGGAGTTGAAAGAGCAGTCTATCAATAACAAGGACAATATCGAGCAAAGTGAGAAAGAAAAGGACGAGGCGCCCAAGCCAAAGGAAGTATCGACTACTCACCCCACTCCTCAAATTCCATTCCCACAGCGATTGCAAAAGCAAAAACTAGACAAGCAATTTTCCAAGTTCCTCGACGTCTTCAAGAAACTGCATATCAACATTCCATTTGCCGACGCCTTGGAACAAATGCCGAGTTACGTGAAATTCATGAAAGAAGTATTGTCAAACAAAAGGAAGCTCGAGGAGTATGAGACAGTCGCATTGACCGAGGAGTGCATCGCTATCATACAGAAGAAGCTCCCACCTAAATTAAGAGATCCGGGAAGCTTTACTCTTCCTTGCATCATTGGGAATTCATCTTTTGAAAGAGCCTTATGCGATCTCGGAGCCAGCATAAACCTTATGCCCCTTTCTATTTTTAAGAAGCTGGATATTGGGGAAGCCAAGCCAACGACGGTCTCCTTGCAATTATCCGATAGATCCATCAAATATCCGAGGGGAGTGATAGAGGACATCTTAGTCAAAGTTGAAAAGTTCATCTTTCCGGCCGATTTCATTGTGGTTGACATGGAGGAGGACCACGACATCCCAATTATCTTGGGAAGACCATTTTTGGCAACTGGCCGTACTTTGAGGAGCAGGTAACGTTCAATATCTTTCGATCCTTAAAATATCCGAGTGATGCTGAAAATTGTTTCCAAGTTGACATCATCGACTCGTGCGTAAGTAGAGCCTTTCGAAAGAATTATCCACCCGATCCACTGGAGTCCGTTTTGATTGGGGATGTTTCCGAACTAAATGCAGAGCATGCAGCCTACGTACGACACATGGATGCTTCCCCGCCAATTTTCATTCGCCAACCATGTGAGGAGCTCGGAAGTTCACCAACTTGACCCGTCCCATCAATCGAGAAACCTCCAAAGTTGGAACTCAAGAAGCTGCCGTCTCATTTAAAATATGCATTTTTGGGTCCCGACGATTGCTTTCCAGTTATTCTTTCGGCCACTTTAGCAGGGGATCAAGAGGCGAAATTATTGAGAGTTTTGAGGTAATACAAATCTGCTCTTGGGTGGTCTATTGCGGATATTAAGGGGATCAACCCGTCCATTTGCATGCACAAGATTTTGATGGAGGAAGACTACAAACCATCTATGGAGCATCAACGCCGTTTGAATCCAAACATGAAGGAGGTGGTAAAAGTCGAGGTTTTAAAACTCCTCGACGCAAGTATGATCTTTCCGATTTCTGATAGCAAGTGGGTAAGTCCGGTCCAAGCTGTGTCAAAGAAGGGTGGGATAACAGTTATTCAAAATGATAATAATGAATTAATTCCCACTAGGATTGTCACGGGGTGGCGTATGTGCATAGATTATAGGAAATTAAATAAGGCCAGTAGAAAAGACCATTTCTCCTTACCTTTTATTGATCAAATGTTAGATAGATTAGCCGGACACGATTTCTATTGCTTTCTCGTTGGTTATTCGGGGTATAATCAGATTTATATTGTAATACCCGGTTGTAATTCAGTCATCATCATTCAGTAATTTCATTCGGTGATTGTCACTCAGTGGATTTTTACTCAATTATAATCATTCATCAATCATGTTCATTCACCATGTTCACCGTTCGGAAAAACTTCGAGTTGTGTATCGTTATTGTTCATTGTTTCAATTTTCCTCATATGAGTTCGACTTTGTTAGATCACCTTTAATTTTTGGTAACTCCAAAAATTCTAAATCTTTGCAATATTATAGAGCATCGAGTTAGCTTTCCAATGGTTCAAGCGGTGAGTCAATCAGAGTCCGGACGAGAGAGTTATGGTCGTTTTAGCTCAACCGCTCATTTTTTCAGTGTTGGCGATCATCGCCGAACGAACTTCGGCCGTGTCGTCCCGACACGGCCCGTGCCGTACTCGTCCGGAAAATGCCGAGGTGTTCGCCTCAGACCCGACCGTGTCGTCGCACGGCCGAGTCGAACCCTTCCGGATAAGCTGTAATCGTCGCCCAGACGCCCGACCGTGCCGCCGCACGGCCGAGTCATGCCGAAGTCGCCGTCGGACGGGTCATCGTCGGAAGGCCCTTCGCGCCGCGACCGTGTCAAGCAGACACGGCCGAGTCCCTCGCCGCCAGGCCGGCGGTGTGCGACACGACCGTGCCGATCGGCACGGGCCGTGTCCGGCAGTGTAGTCAACCCCTATAAATTCATTTTTTCAGCATTTCAGCCCATTTTTCTTCCTTTTCTTCACCTTAAACCGAGAGAGAAGGCTTGAGGGAGGGTTTTTCCTTCACAAATCATTTGGGTGTTTGATTTTCTTCAACTCCTTTCGATCGTGAAGCCCGGATAATCAATCTAACGCGTGTTCTTCGGATTAAAGTACTTGTATCTTCAAGAGGTAATTCTTTCAACACTTTGGACTTCGATTTTGTGTTGAGATATGATGTTTTGGACGTTATAATCATGCTATATGAAGGGATATGTATATGATTATGAGTTTGTATAAGGATTCATTGGATTATTGAGGGATTATTCAAGAACACCTTGAATATCGAGTTGGAATTGGGGATTTTCGACTAATTGTTGTTATAATCACATTTTGGATATTCATAGCGGATTATTGATCGTATTGGAGATGTTTTGTTGGTTTGAAACACTTCTTGGGGATTTGATATTGGTATATTGAAGTTTGATTGTAAACAATCGGAGTTTGGACGCAACGTGTTTGTTTTAATGCCTCAATGGACTTAGTTTTATCGTATCGACGCTTTGAGTTCGTTATATTCGTGTTTGATTCGTATATTGATCGGATTGTCGGTAATTGTATTGAATTAAGGTTGTTCGTATGACCGACACTTCATTTAGGACATTTGTTCGTGGAAGGACTTTCTTCATCGGTATTTAGTAAGTTAATTCTTACTGCTAAAAGGATATTCATACCTTTTGTTGTTGATCATTCATAATCACAACTCATTCATCATTGTAATAATCATATTAAAACTTGTTATTGTCAATTAATCACTTCATCATAAGGAACGGTTCCAATCTTTTCGTTGAGCTATCATTCATTTCATTATTACTCTCATCTCGGTGAGTCATTCTTGATTTTGTCGATTATTATTTATTCATTGATATTCATTACGGTCATTCTCGCTCATATGACCTTCTCGGGTTCATATTGCGTGGCCGTGCGGATGTGTGGAATTTTTAGTCGGGCACGTTATGGCCATGTATTGGGAGTGATACATCGACTGCACACGGTAATGCATTACCTCCGTGAGACTAATTAGGTACAAGGACGGGTGTGTCCGGTCATTCGTCTTGTACACTTGCACGTAACACTACGGGCGTACTATGATACCCCTCTTCAGCCGTAATTCATAACTAAGGATAATTCATAACTTCGCTTAAATCATGTTTGTGTATTTTCAACCCTTGAGGATTGTTGTTCTGTTTAACCGACCACGGGATTTTGTTTTTCGTGTCATGGCAAGGCAAATGCACGGAATAGCATGTTGATGTCGAGGAGTCCTAGTGATACTAGTAGGGGCCCCGATCTTCAGCTTATTCTTGTTATTGTCCTTTATTTTCCGCCGACTTTCATTTGAATACTCCGTTTCATTCGGTGTTGTGTATTTTATCTTCATATAAAATACACTAGTATTCGTATTGTCCTGGTGTGTTGTAACTAAACTCCTCGTCGGAGTAATTATTGCCGTAATGTAGTTCGGTACTACATTTATCTTGTGTAATTCATTCATTTTCATTTGCCCGGTGGGTCCCAGTTGGGGATCTACGGCACTGTAATATCCGCCTAGTTTGGGGTGTTACAGAGTTGGTATCGGAGCGTGGTTTTGAATGCTACCTTCCGAGTCATGTCTCATTTGAAATCATCGTCATCAGACTAGTATCATTGGACTTTCGCGTCACGTGTGACCTGTGCAAATGCCGAGCCAATCGACCAAAGAACTGTAAGATTTCTAACGCCATGGTATAATTTCTCGCAATAGTCATTCATTCATCATTTATCATTTAACAATCCTCAAACATCATCATACATTATGATCAGGACGATCATATTAACTCATTAATCACTTAATTCATTTCAATACTCAGTTAATGATCAGGACGATCATATTAACTCATTAATTACTTAATTCATTTCATTACTCAGTTAATGATCAGGACGATCATGTTAACTCATTAATTATTCAATTCATTTCATTACTCAGTTGTCAATCTGGATGATCATATTATCAATCCTGTTAAGTTATTCAAGATAATAATTTCAAGAATTTCATCAGGTAATCATGTCACTTCAGTAAATCATTCATATAATCACTAAGTTAGAACATGTATACTCATTTTCATCATCTCATGACATAATCATAACGTGATAATCATGCGGGGAATATAATCATTATGCGACCATCATACTTCAGTATGGGGAGAGCTGTCAGGGGATGCACGGGGAGAGGCCGCGGTGCGGACCGAAACCCGAGAAATAATCACTGGCCGCCAGAAATCGTGCCTGTGACTCGGCTCGATCAAGATGTTCGCTGATCCACTTACTTTTATACGTGCCATGATGACCCATGTGCGCTGCTCAATCATCATTGCGCCACTGACCGGATTAATCGAGAGAACTCTCCGTATGAGCCACCGCTAAGGAAAGTGCTGAACAACAACCTTCATTTGTCACAAGAAATCAACGGCGTAATCAATCCGAAGGCGGTCACCAACCTTCAAGAAGCCTCGTGTGAGTCCTATCGCTTCGAGCGACTCCTACGGTGCATAGTTGTATGGATCTCGCCCCGAAGGTCGGGCCACCACACTGTTTCAACCGTGAAGAACAGGTCATTTCAGCACCAAATGTCCGCGAATCATCACGTGCCATAATCAGGAATTGCCGGGCATAGGCCCGCTTTTGCCGAAGGGACTCCAAGTCGGCTCCGCGCATCTCAGGCCCCAAGCAAACCGCTTTGAATCGATCGCTTTGTCATCGCTGCTTAAGACAATGGAAGCAAATAGAGTTGGAACTCGTATTTATCGACGGAGCGTCCGGTTCGGGACCAAGAAGTCCCGATTCATATGATGAGAAGGATCGACGATCCTGGTCCGAAAGATTTCGTATACTCGTAATTTTATTTCAACTTGTGTGTACCTTTTGATCTTTGGTACACCGCATTCATTCATTTTCGAATCATGCTTGAATAGACTTATTTCGGGATAGTCCTATTGCTTGTGGACATCATACCATCGGTCTACCTGACGATGGAAGAATTTTCGAAATCATACCGAATTAAGCTTAATGACCGCGATTGGTTGATGGATCTAATCGTGGTGAATTTATCTTAGGACGACTTAATTTTCGGTATTAGTTGGCTTAACTGCCTTGATACTATCCTCAGTGCTTGTTAGCGTTTGGTCGCTATCTTTCCGTCGTTGGTTGTCGAATGTGTGCTTCAGGGAAGTAATCCCCGTTGTTCCAAAGAGAAATTTTCTTATGGCGGAAGCGAAGAAATTCCGCAATCGAACTATCCAATCATTCATTGTATCATTTTCATCGATTGACCTTTCTAAGGCAATCGAGTTATTCAATCATTTCTTGTATCATTTCCATCGATTGGCTTTTCTAAGACAATCGAGTCATTCAATCATTCATTGTATCATTTTCATCGATTGACCTTTCTAAGGCAATCGAGTTATTCAATCATTCCTTGTATCATTTCCATCGATTAACTTTTCTAAGACAATCGAGTCATTCAATCATTCATTGTATCATTTTCATCGATCGCCTTTCAAAGGCAATCGAGTTATTCAAACATTCCTTGTATCATCTTCATCGATTGGCCTTTCTAAGGCAATCGAGTTGTTCAATCATTATTGGTATCTATTTTTATCGATTGACCATTCTAGGCATCGAAATGTTCAATCATTCGTGGTATCATTGTCATCGATTGACGATGTATTTCCGCACGAGTTATCCGTTGCCTTCACATAGAGTAAGGGAATTCGGGAGTGAGTTGAGCCGGACGCCCCTTTATCGAAGGCACCGTATCGGATGGCCCCGACTGAATGCAGGAGTTTAATATTCAACTTGAGTAAAAGTTCGAGAAACGACATCACCGACCGATTGCGTCCACGTGATCATCACAAGTGTGATCTGTCAAGGAGAAGTATGGCTCGTCTCGTGTGTGTATTAATTACTGTGAGTTGAACAGGGTGATGATCAAGAGTAGTATCCTTTACCCCGTATTGATGATCTTTTAGATCAACTTCAGGGAGCCTCAGTATTTTCCAGGATCGACTTAAGATTTGGATATCACCAGTTGCGGATTCGAGAGTCGGATATCGTGAGGACAGCGTTTCATACACGCTATGGTCATTATGAGTTCGTAGTTATGCCGTTTGGGCTAACTATTACACCTGTGGTAATCATGGGGGTAATGAATCGGGTTTTCATCGATTTTTTTTGGGATCAGTTTGTTGTTGTCTTCATCGAAGACATTTTGATTTATTCTCGTAGCCGAGAGGAATACGAGGTTCATCTTCATCAGGTTCTCGACGTGTTGAGACGAGAGCAACTTTATGGAAGGTTTACCAAATATGAGTTCTGGAGGTCCGGTGACTTTCTCGGGCATGTAATTTCATCTCGCCGAGTTCGTGTCAACCCTCGAAGACGGGGCTATCCGAGATTTGCAACCTCCGAAAGATGTTAAGGAAATCCGATGTTTCTCGGATTAGTGGTTAATTATCCAACCCACGGACGGAGCTAGCAACCGTGGTTTTCGTGTTGAAAATTTGGCGTCGTTACCTTTATGGCATCACCGCCGATCTTCACCAATCACAAGAGTTGATGTATATATTTACTCGTAGGAGTTAAATATGCAGAGACGGTGGTTGGAATTAATCAAAGATTTTGATATCGATATCCTTTACCACCCGGCAAGGCGAGCATTGTCGCCGACGCCTTGAGTCGTAAGTCCGCTCAGAGCAGATGCTTGCTCGTTTAACAATTCAAGGAGCTCCAACAGAATTCCTTAGACCCGAGATCGAGGTCCGGCTTTAGCGAATTCAGTGGACACTTTGTATGTTAGAGATTTCATCATCTCTTGAGGATGCAATCAGGAGAATCGGGGTTCGACCCGGATTGTTGCGCATTCTTGAGGATGTGGCTCAGGGAAAACCCACGGATTCGTGATCCACGAGGATGGACTTTTGAGATTTAAGAACCGGTTATGCGTATCGCGAATGACGAGTTGAAAACTCGATTTTGAGAGAAGTTCATGCTACCCTTATTCTGTTCATCCGGTCCAAGAAGATGTACAAGGACTTGAAACAAAATTACCGTGGAGTAATATAAAGCGAGAAGTCGCAGAAATTGTTTCGAGATGCTTAACTCACAACAAGTTAAGATTGAACATCGGCGATCGGCTGGTATGCTGAAACCTCTCCCTATTCCGGAGTGGAAGTGGGAAGACATTTCTATGGATTTCATCACGAATTTCCGACGAGTTGTCGTGGCATGAATACGATCTGGGTGATTGTGGACCGCTTAACTAAATCAGCTCATTTTCTTGAGATTAAGGATACTTGGGGTCCCGAGAGACTTGCCCAGTTATTCATCAAGGAGATAGTGAGATTGAACGATACTCCTAAGAGTATCGTTTCCGATCGTGACGGTCGATTTGTGTCTCATTTTTGGAAATCACCATCGTGCTTTGGGAACTCACCAATCTCAAGATCGCCTTTCATCCTCAAATCAGACTGGACAATCGAGAGAACTATTCGGACCTTAGAGGACATGTTGAGGGCATGCGTCCTCGATTAAAAGGACGATTGGGAAGCCCAACTACCATTGATCGAGTTCACGTATAATAATAGTTGGCATGCTTCCATGAAGATAGCACCTTACGAGGCCTGGTACGGTCGTCGTTGTCGATCTCCTTTGTGTTGGGATGACTTGTCAGAATCAATCGGCACCGAGCCCGATATGCTTATAGCCGCCCGGGAGAAGGTAGCTTTGATCAAGAGTCGTATGTTGACATTTCGAGTCGGCAAATCATATGCGTATAATCGCTGCCGACCACTAGAGTTCGAGACGGGTGACCATGTTTTGGTCAAGGTATTCCAGTCGAGGTATTGTCCGCTTCGGAAAACGGGGAAGTTGAGCCCAAAATTCATTGAACCGTTTGAAATTTTGGATCGAGTAGGCGTGTTAGCTTATCGATTGGCTTTACCTCCGCTTTGAGCCGAATTCATAATGTGTTTCATGTCTCTCGCCATGGAAGTTTGTTGCCGACCCGAGTCACATACTTCGCCTGACGAAATCGAGATCGCGGATGAGCATTCGTACGAGGAGCGTCCCGTACGAGTGTTGGAGCGGCGAATCAAACAGCTTGAGAAATAAGTCGATTCCTTTGGTCAAGATTCGGTGGTCCAGACTTGAGTCGAAGAGGCTACTTGGGAAACCGAGGATAGTATGCGGGAGAGTTATCCCGAGTTGTTTGACCCTTAGTTTCGGGACGAAACTCTTTTAAGGGGGTGTATGTAATACCCGGTTGTAATTCATCATCATCATTCAAGAATTTCATTCGGTGATTGTCACTCAAAGGATTTTTACTCAATTATAATCATTCATCAATCATGTTCATTCACCGTGTTCACCGCTCGGAAAAACTTCGAGTTGTGTATCGTTATTGTTCATTGTTTCAATTTTCCTCATATGAGTTCGACTTTGTTAGATCACCTTTAATTTTTGGTAACTCCAAAAATTCTAAATCTTGCAATATTATAGAGCATCGAGTTAGCTTTCCAATGGTTCAAACGGTGAGTCAATCGGAGTCCTGAGAGAGTTATGGTCGCTTTAGCTCAACCGCTCATTTTTTCGGTGTTGGCGATCACTGCCGAACGAACTTCGGCCGTGTCGTCCGACACGGCCCGTGCGTACTCGTCCGGAAAATTCCGAGGTGTTCGCCTCGGGACCCGACCGTGTCGTCAGCACGGCCGAGTCGAACCCTTCCGGATAAGCCATAATCGTCGCCAAAGACGCCCGACCGTGTCGCCCGCACGGCCGCCGAGTCCGAAGCCGCGTCGGACGGGTCATCGGAAGGCCCTCGCGCCGCGACCGTGTCAAGCGAGGACACGGCCGAGTCCTGTCGCCACCGTGCGACACGCCGCGTGCCGATCGGCACGGGCCGTGTCGGCAGGTAGTCAACCCCTATAAATTCATTTTTTCAGATTTCACCATTTTTCTTCCTTTTCTTCACCTTAAACCGAGAGAGAAGGCTTGAGGGAGGGTTTTTCCTTCACAAATCATTTGGGTGTTTGATTTTCTTCATCTCCTTTCGATTGTGAAGCCCGGATAATCAATCTAACGCGTGTTCTTCGGATTAAAGTACTTGTATCTTCAAGAGGTAATTCTTTCAACACTTTGGACTTCGATTTTGTGTTGAGATATGATGTTTTGGACGTTATAATCATGCTATATGAAGGGATAGGTATATGATTATGAGTTTGTATAAGGATTCATTGGATTATTGAGGGATTATTCAAGAACACCTTGAATATCGAGTTGGAATTGGGGATTTTCGACTAATTGTTGTTATAATCACATTTTTGGATATTCATAGCGGATTATTGATCGTATTGGAGATGTTTTGTTGGTTTGAAACACTTCTTGGGGGATTTGATATTGGTATATTGAAGTTTGATTGTAAACAATCGGAGTTTGGACGCAACGTGTTTGTTTTAATGCCTCAATGGACTTAGTTTTATCGTATCGACGTTTTGAGTTCGTTATATTCGTGTTTGATTCGTATATTGATCGGATTGTCGGTAATTGTATTGAATTAAGGTTGTTCGTGCGACCGACACTTCATTTAGGACATTTGTTCGTGGAAGGACTTTCTTCATCGGTATTTAGTAAGTTAATTCTTACTCGGTTAAAAGGATAGTCATACCTTTTGTTGTTGATCATTCATAATCATAACTCATTCATCATTGTAATAATCATATTAAAACTTGTTATTGTCAATTAATCACTTCAGTCATAAGGAACGACGGTTCCAATCTTTTCGTTGAGCTATCATTCATTTCATTATTACTCTCATCTCGGTGAGTCATTCTTGATTTTGTCAGATTATTATTTATTCATTGATATTCATTACGGTCATTCTCGCTCATATGACCTTCTCGGGTTCATATTGCGTGGCGGGTGCGGATGTGTGGAATTTTTAGTCGGGCACGTTATGGCCATGTATTGGGAGTGATACATTGGATCGCACACGGTAATGCAGTTACCTCCGTGAGACTAATTAGGTACAAGGACGGGTGTGTCCGGTCATTCGTCTTGTACACTTGCACAGAACACTACGGGCGTACTATGATACCCCTCTTCAACGTAATTCATAACTAAGGATAATTCATAACTTCAGTTAAATCATGTGTGTGTATTTTCAACCCTTGAGGAATGTTGTTCTGTTTAACTTACACCGGCTGGGGATTTTGATAATCAGGTAATGGCAAGGAAAATGCACTGGAATAGCATGTTGATGTCTAGGAGTCCTAGTGATACTAGTAGGGGGCCCCGATCTTTCAGTTATTCTTGTTATTGTCCTTTATTTTCCGCTGCAGACTTTCATTTGAATACTCCGTTTCATTCAGTGTTGTGTATTTTATCTTCATATAAAATACACTAGTATTCGGTATTGTCCTGGTGTGTTGTAACTAAACTCCTCGTCGGAGTAATTATTGCTGTAATGTAGTTCGGTACTACATTTATCTTGTGTAATTCATTCATTTTCATTTGCCTGGTGGGTCCCATTTGGGGATCTACGGCACTGTAATATCCGCCTAGTTTGGGGTGTTACATATATAGCCCCAGAAGACCAAGAGAAAACGACGTTTACATGTCCTTACGGCATTTTCGCTTATAGGCGCATGCCTTTTGGATTATGTAATGCGCCGGCTACTTTTCAACGGTGTATGATGGCTATTTTTTCTGACATGGTAGAGCATTGCATTGAGATTTTTATGGATGATTTTTCTGTTTTCGGTGATTCGTTTGACATTTGTTTGCAAAATTTGCAGAAAGTCCTAAAAAGATGCGAAGAGACAAATTTGGTCTTGAACTGGGAGAAGTGTCACTTTATGGTTCAGGAGGGCATAGTACTTGGCCATCGGATATCCTCACATGGAATTGAAGTCGACCGGGCGAAAATTGAAACAATCGAGAAGATGCCTCTGCCTACTTCGGTTAAAGGGATTAGAAGCTTTTTGGGACATGCCGGTTTCTATCGCCGATTTATTAAGGATTTTTCGAAGATCACGAAGTCGTAGTGCAATCTACTCATGAAGGATGTTCCGTTTAATTTTGACGAGTCGTGTAAAGAAAGTTTCGATTTATTGAAGAAAGCTCTAAGCACGGCACCGTTGATAGTCGCGCCAGACTGGGACCTTCCGTTCGAATTAATGTGTGATGCAAGTGATTTTGCCATTGGGGCTGTTTTGGGACAAAGACGAGGGAAAGTGTTCCACGTCGTGTATTATGCGAGCCGAACACTCGACGACGCCCAAAGAAATTATGCCACAACGGAAAAAGAATTGTTGGCGGTAATCTTTGCATTTGATAAATTCCGGGCGTATCTACTAGGGACGAAAGTGATAGTGTGGACCGACCATTCAACAATAAAATAACTTTTGGAAAAGAAGGATGCTAAACCAAGGTTGATTAGGTGGGTGCTTCTCCTTCAAGAATTCAACTTGGAAATTCGGGATAAAAAGGGGACTGAGAATGTTATAGCTGATCACCTTTCACGGTTAGAGAGTCCCCTCGAGCGATGAGAAAGTCATCCGCAAATCATGGAAACCTTTCCCGACGAGCAGCTCTACAAGTTGGGTTCGCAACACGTGCCTTGGTATGCTGATCTAGTGAACTACTTGTAGGTCACAAGTCGTCCATGAATAAGTCTAGAGGGGGGTGAATAGACTTATTGAAACTCTTAAACTCTTTTTCACAAAGAGTAAGTTTCTTCAGCTGATGGATAGACAAATGACTTGGAGTCGTTTGTTCTTAATACGTGCGGAAATCAGCTGATGACGAATACAAAACAACTAATGAAACACTTAATGATGAATGCAGCAGTTAAGGTATGATGCTATAAAACAGTAAAGAACGCAGGCAATTATAGTGGTCTTAGAGGTGGGGTAATCCTCTACTAATCCACTTTTCTCCAAACCAGTTGGAGATGAATTCACTATAATACTCAACCAGTGATAAATATTACAGTGATTCAACCAAACTACAACAGCTTCCAACCAGTGGAAATCCGTGCTGTTGTAACACACTTGACTGCCTTGCACCTCTTGATCCTCAATCCTTGGATGCCTTTACAGTCTCTTAACTTCAACCAGTGAAGTACCCCGAACTCAGGATTATAGACACGAGTTTTTGTCTTCTCCAACTAAGAACTTCTTCAAGTATGAACTTTTAGAACCGCTCTTTTCACGATGCTATAGATTGTTTTAGATTGCTTGAATGCTTTGATCACTTGAAAGTATGTTCGCACCGTGTTTTGATCAACTTCAAATCTTCGGATATTTATAGGTGTTGATCTTTGAGCATTTCTTCATAGCCGTTGCAAATCTTTTCAACAAATCTGTCCGTTGGAGAGGTAGACTTCATTGTTTTCTTTCTGAACGTTGCAAGGCTCGATTCCCATAATTCTAATCTATCTTCCGACCGTTGTGAAGATTCTGCATGTGAGGCGCCGAATGTTTTGAATATAATAGGAATAAAGTCTTCAAGGTGGGTCTGGATGAATTATTTAATTCATATCCTTTGCGGGAATCTCTCCAATTTGTCTCTTCACGTTGCATGTGGCTTTCCGTAATATTTGACATTTCAACGCATGCTGACGTGGACTTGGAGTACTTGGCTGATCTTAAGTAGGCTGATGTATCAACATCCTCTCTGCAGTTTTGACCTCTCTGATAGTGACTGTTCGGAACTCGTCTGATCAGATGACCTGTCTGAGGTTACTCGACTGCAGTCTGGTCAAATATCTCTGTTGATTTTTGTTGACCAGAACTTCTCTGATTTGACTCGGCTGATCCTCTCTGATGGACTTAGCTGTATTGTTGTACTTAGCCGATTTTTAGCCTAGCTTGTTTTTGGCCTATGGAAGATACTCATTTGGTTCTTCCTTACATTTTGCCAAGTTTTATACTTAACATAATTTGGCCTATGGAAGATACTCATTTGGTTCTTCCTTACATTTTGCCAAGTTTTATACTTAACATAATTTGGCCTATGGAAGATACTCATTTGGTTATTCCTTACATTTTTGCCAAGTAATAATTATTTGAATTTATATTAATGACATCATCAAAATCTAACAAGTATTCCTAACAAATTCCCCCTATTTTGATGATGGCAACACTTTAAGCAAGTATTCAAATAAGCAAGTCTGCACTTGAGTGCAAGACACAAACTAAAATCAGTCTAGTATTGAGACAACTGGAAATTGTCATTCAACAGACTGTTATAAAATTTTCTGAACTGTTTACAAATATATGTCTAAAATTTACAAGAAAATTTTACAAGTACAAAATAAATAAAAAATCATCTGCCTCTGCCTCTGCGGATAGGCTGTTTGGCAGGTCTGTAAGGTTTAGCTCCGATTGGTCTTGCCTTGACTGGGGAAAGACCATACTTCCTCTTCACAACAAGAGCTGCAAAGTCTTGTTCTTCTTGGGATGTGAATTTATTCACAACACACACTTTCTTGATTTTCTTCTGGAGAGCAAGTTCATTTAAAGCATTTCCTTTCTCAAAGGTAGGAGGTTCTTTGGCTCTGAACAGAGGGATCATGGGATATGCATTTCGTTCCTTAGCATGCTCTAGAAGAACAGTCCAGAGTTTTGGATGAGCTTCCTCCATGAAGTTGATGAAGATCTGCTGTGGGGAAATTTTATCATCCTGGAGTATTTCCCAGATGTAGTAGTCTCTGATGAATTTCTTCTTAGCAGATCCCCACATGGTTAGGGCTTCATATGGAACAAAATCTTCAACGTACCACAGCTCCTTGCCTTCCCATTCTAATGTAGGCTCAAATCCTCCTCTGGTCCTCTTCTTCTTGCCTGCAGGGTGATCATCAGCCTGATCTTCTGGTTTTGAGTCTCCCTTCCTCTTGGCTGAGGATGTCCCAGCAGTGATCAGCTGGACATCCTGCCTCTTCTTCATTCTAAGCTCCTCCCTTATCTCTCCTTGAATACTTCCTTCCCCCTCGATCCTATCTTCCCCCTTTTTTCCAGCATCAACCAAAATGGTCAACTGCTGCTCCATTCTGTGCATCCAGTCAGACATGCCAAATGGCATTCTGTTGTTTTTAGGGGGAGGAGGTTGAGGGACTTCCATCTGCAGCAAAGTGTCAATCTTAGCAGTGATGGTTTGAAGGTCAGGGGTGACCTGGGATGCAAGCAACTCTCCAATAGTGTCTTTTACTATTTGCCTTATCAGCTCAGTCATCGCAGGTGATATCTGCGATGGTGGAGAGTGCTCGCCTGAGCCTTCTGCGACTGATCCACTAGACTGCAGGATCCTATCTGCAGCTGGTACTCCAGATGGGGTCTTTTCAGGTGTCCCTGATCTGGAATCCTTAGCCAACTCTGCATCCAGGCTGGCATACTGGGCAGGCGCCCCAGCCCTATCTGCAGCCTCTTGTATTGGCTCTTGCTCCGGCTCCCTTTCTCCTTCTTCCTTCTCTTGCTCTTTCTCCTGTTCTTCCTCCTTTTCTTCTTCATCAATATTCTCTTTTTCTTTTTCTCTCTCAGTCTCCTTTTCTCCTCCATCGTCCTTATCATCATCATCATCATCACCATCATCATCATCATCATCATCATCATCATCCTTCTTATCATCCTTATTATCATCTTTCTCATCATCCTCATCATCCTCCTTGTCTACTTCTTCTCCATCTTCTTCTTCTTCTTCCACTAGTTCCTCTGTTTTTTCAACTACTTCCTCTGTTTCTTTTTCAACTACAACATTTTCTCCTCCTTCTTCTTCTTTGTGCTCCTCTTCGTCATCTATAACAATGACCTCCTCTTCCTCTTCTCCATCTACTTCCTCAATCCTTATTTCTTTCTCTACTTCCTCCTCAACAATTTTCTCATAGGATCCATCAAAAATACTGTGCATAATGGAATGGATGAACTGGTCCATGTTAGTTTTAAAATTTGACATGAACCAATTCTCCTGAAGGATCAAAACTGTGTCTGATATTTTACAAAAATCTATCAGCACGTCCTCTGTGGCTTGGGGATATTCCCAACCACAAGTTTCAATGAAGGTTTGAAGTTTGACAAAAGACAGAGATTTCAAAAATTTCCACTCTTCAAAAATTTTAACAAAGGATTGTTTTAAGGCTAGAGGTTTGACCAATTGTAATTGTTCTATGGACAAATGAAAGATATTATTGTCCAGCAGATTAAATGTGTAGTTAGATTTAGGGATGGAGATGATTAAACCTACTTCTTCCTCCTCTGGAATGTATGCTGGAGTGAGGACAGGGACAATCTGAGTTTCCAGGCTGCCTGGAGCAGGCTGGTCTTCCAGGTGGGTAGGCGACCTGGCTGCAGGACTGGCATAATGATTTGACTGCTCCTCCTGACTAAACTGCAGTCGCCTGGGTCTTTTGGGTGAAGGTTCTGGTGAAGACTGTATGAATGATGGCTCGCCAGGGGATGGTCCCCTCCTCTTGAATCGAACAGCTATCGGAGTGTTGACTGACTCGGAGTCTGACTTGGCTGCAGGGGGGTTGTCATCTGCAGGCTTGTCCGACTCGTCTGATAAATCATATCTGGGGTAGGTCCTTGAGTCAGACAGCTCTTTCTATATCTGGGCTGCTCTCCTTGTGCCTACCAACTTTCTCAACGTCTCTTGGTCCAGGTGACCAAGCCTCTTATTGATATGAAAGGGATCAGTAGTACCCTTTACCACACCCATCTTTTCCAAAATCTAACTCAGCTGCGTTCCAAACGCCAGCTTGGATTTAAATTTCTTTTCATCAACAAGCCATTCGGCTTTGTTGACCTCGCGAACAATTTGCCTAAAAATGTAATCCTCCCAATCAATCTCCTCGTCTTGAATCAGTGCCCCAGCACTGTGAATTTTGCCGATGACAGTTGGTCATAACTTCCGGCCATGCCCATGATGATCTTGTTGGTAATATCCAACGCATATCGATATACCTTTTTTATTTCGCTCCTTTTAGCGGTGAGCTTCAGCTTCGCAGGCTGATCGTTCGCCTTGATTTTCTTCCAGGTTTCGGCAGCTGACTGTTTGAGTGCCTCGACGGGTATGCCACGGTCCCTCATACCAAAGGCTGTACGAATCGACTCCGGCGAAATGTCGACTTAGATTCCGCCAATAGTGCTCTTAATACCTCCTTGAATCACATATGCTTCGCGATAGAAGGCGATGACGTCCTCCTTGTACAGATGCT
Source organism: Orobanche coerulescens (assembly GCA_033398695.1). Taxonomy (NCBI): domain Eukaryota; kingdom Viridiplantae; phylum Streptophyta; class Magnoliopsida; order Lamiales; family Orobanchaceae; genus Orobanche; species Orobanche coerulescens. The sequence goes on along the minus strand of CM065810.1, from coordinate 153,912,558 downwards.
TTGGGCTGATGTCCAGGAATGGGTAGATCCCACTGAACTTCATCGATCGGATCAGGTCAAGAACATCGTAGTTCTCCAGATTTGCTTCCAACAGGCCTTTGAAATCGACGACCAGAGAAAAGATAATCTGGTCTTTGACCGCTTTCATGTTCACGCCTTGAAAATATGCTTCCATTTCTGCAAACAAAGGATTTTTAGTGTATTTGGAGTTCAAGGAATTTTTGCTCTGTAAATCTAGGGTTTGAAAGACTGGTAAGCGTAAAAGGTAAAGTGAAGGGTTTTCGTCCTTATAAAGAAGATGAAAAGACATATGGATTAAATTATTATTTATTTTGAATCGGTGGTACGCCTTTTGAGATTCTTTTTAAATTTCAAATTTGAATCGGTGGTCCAGTTTTAGATTTTAAAATTTGACGGTTGGTTTTAATTGGCCACCGTGGAGGTCGATTTATCGAGTGATTGCCACGTGTATTAAACATGCCACTTGCGAACCAAAGTTAATATAATATTATAGCAGATAATAATAAAATATTCAGAGGTCAGTTAAGTTTAGAAAACTTAGCTGGTTTGACTGTTGACTGCTCTGCATCAGGTGAGTTGACTCCTTGGACTTCTCGCCTGAGATTTTGATCAGCTAGGTTTTTCTGTCCGCCCTTCGTCTTCTTGTCTGCATCAGCTAGGATCTGATTTCTTTAAACAGCTGGGTCCGACCTTCCTCTGATATGCTTCAGCTTGCTTCTGTACTAGATTCCCAATCTAGTAGACCAAGTTCTCTGCTCAGCTCCAAAAATCTTTCTTCTGGCAGAGGTTTGGTAAAGATGTCAGCTATCTGATAATCTGTGCTGACTCTTTCAACTCTGACTCTTTTGTTAAGCATGTGGTCTCTAATGAAGTGGTGCTTAACAGCAATGTGCTTGGTCCTTGAATGCAAAACCGGATTGTTGGTTATTGCAATAGCACTATTGTTGTCACACCAGATAGGGACTTCATTGGCAATGATATTATAATCCCTCAGCTGTTGTCTGATCCATAAAATCTGAGCACAACAGCTACCTGCAGCTAGGTATTCTGACTCTGTGGTAGAGATAGAGTTAGAAACCTGCTTCTTGCTAAACCAGGATATTAGTCTGGTTCCTAGGAATTGGCACGTTCCACTAGTGCTTTTCCTATTAATTTTGCATCCTGCGAAATCTGCATCTGAATATCCTGATAGCTCGAAGTTGTCGTCCTTAGGATACCATAGTCCAACGTTGACTGTAGACTTAAGGTATTTGATTATCCTTTTTGCTGCGTCTAGGTGTGATTGCTTAGGCTTATACTGGAATGGCGCACAAACTCCTACGGCATAGGATATGTCATGTCTGCTTGCAGTGAGGTACAGAAGTGATCCAATAAGTCCTCTGTACTGGGTTGAATCCACTGATAGGCCTGCCTCGTTTGCATCCAGGTGTGTACTTGTGCTCATAGGAATTATTGCTGGTTTGGCTGATTCCATTCCAAATCTCTTGATTAAATCTCGGGTATACTTGGCTTGATTGATGAAAATTCCATTTTCCATCTGCTTAACTTGTAGTCCAAGAAAGAAGTTAAGCTTTCCCATCATACTCATCTCAAACTCTCATTGCATGAGATTTGAGAATTTCTCACACAGCTCTGGGTTGGTTGAGCCAAATATGATGTCTTCCACGTATATATGAACTATCAAAATGTGGCCTTGGTGCTCCACTCTGAATAGGGTCTTGTCCACCTTTCCTTTGCAAAAACCATTCTTCTCAAGAAACACAGATAGTGTTTCATACCACACTCTTGGTGCTTGCTTAAGTCCATAGAGAGCCTTTAACAGTTTGTAGACTTTGTCTCCTTTGACAAAACCTGGGGTTGCTCTACATAGACTTCTTCTTCAGAATGCCATTTAGAAATGCACTCTTCACATCCATCTGATATACTTCAAAATCCTTGAATGCAGCATATGCAAGGAATAGTCTGATGGCCTCTAGTCTTGCAACAGGCGCATAGGTTTCATCAAAATGTATTCCTTCACACTGTGCATATCCTTTAGCAACAAGTATGGCTTTATTCCTAACAACAGCTCCATCTTCGCCGCTCTTGTTTTTGTACACCCATTTGGTGCCAATAACCTTCTTGTGATCCGGTCTGTCTGTTAGTTCCCAAACTTTGTTTCTTTCCATCTGTTCCAGTTCTTCTTGCATAGCATTGATCCATGAATAATCTTCCAGGGCTTGTTCTGTTGTCTCAATCTGAGACATGAAGCAAGAGAACATAGCCATTCCTGCGGGTAGAGTACACTGTCTGGTCTTAACTCCATCAGTGAGCATCCCGATGATTTGCTGGATTGGATGGTCTTTGAGCCACTTGGGGATGTCGTCTTCTTCTGGGTCTGTTCCCCCTGTTGAATTACTCTGGTGGATTTCTGCATCAGCTGGGATCTGGTCTGCAACTAGATCAGCTACCGTCTTGTCATCTGCAGGTTGGATCTGATCTGCAGATGAGTCTTTATCAGCTACAGTTGGGTCTTCATCAGCGGCAACTGGATCAGATAGGTTTGATGTTCCTGTCTGATCTGTAGTTGGGTCTTCAGCAACTATAGTTGCGTCTTCAGGCTGGTCTGCAGGTGAGTTTATCATTCCAGTGTCATGTACAATGACTTCTTCGAGGGTTGCTGATTTGAGCCTATTCTCAATTAGCTCAACTTGCTTTCTGTACTCAACAGTAGATTCGTCAAATACAACATGAGGTGTTTCTTCCACAACTAAGGTTCTTTTGTTAAATACTCTATATGCCTTGCTTCTTTGTGAGTATCCCATAAAGAGACCGTCATCAGTTTTAGCATCGAAGGCATTTAGTTGTGTTTTACCGTTGTTGTGGATGAAACACTTACAACCAAAAACATGAAAGTAAGCAACAGTAGGAGTTCTATTATTCCAAACCTCATAGGGAGTTTTGCCATGTCTCCCTACTATCATACTCCTTATCTGAGTATGGCAAGTCATGTTGACTTCACCCGTAACCTTTTGGCGGTGTCCGCTTCGCAATCATGGACTGCCGCTTTCTTAGGGTTCGTTCCTTCTTTCAAGCAACGCCATTCTCATTGGGGTCTGCCGCAGAGAGCTCATCTTTGGATTCCATTCTCGATCAATGTCGGTGATCGCCTTATTGAGAAATTCTCCTCCTCTGTCTGATCTGATCTTGATGATGGAGAGGGATTTCTCATTCTGAATCCTTCTCAGCAGCTCAGGTAACTTGGTCAGGGTTTCGCTTTTCTTGTACAGGAAGATGATCCAAGTGTACCTTGAATAGTCATCTACTACAATAAGTGCATGCTTTCTACCGCTTAGAGTCCTTGGCTTGATGGGACCAAATAGATCCATGTGGAGTAGATCTAAGATCCTTGTTGTTAGAATTGTAGGCTGGACTGGCTTGAATGATGCTCTCGTCTGCTTTCCTTTCTGACAAGTATCACATAGAGCTTCCTTCTTGAATGCTTCATCCGGAAGTCCTATGACCAGCTTCTGATAACTAATCTTGTTGATGGCTTTGAAGTTTAGGTGACATAGTCTTTTGTGCCATAGCCATCCGTTCTCAGCTATTGTCTTAGATAGAAAATAGTTGTTGGGAGTTCCTGTGTTCCAATCTATCATATAGACATCTCTCCTTCTGAATCCTTGTAGCTTCACTTCTCCATATAAGATATCTATCACCATACATTTCCAAATGGTGAAGACTACTAGGTTCTTCTCGTCGCAAAACTGGCTTATGCTCAGGAGATTATATTTGAGCCCTTTGACATAGTGGACTTTGGATATGACAATATTTCCTCGGTGCAACTCTCCAAAGCCCTTCGTTTATCCTCTAGAGCTATCTCCAAATGTTACGTCTGGACCTCTTTCTTTAGTATATTTGGTCAGCATCTTCTTGTTCCCGGTCATGTGCCTCGAGCATCCAGAATCTACAAACCATTCTTCACCTCCAAAGTTTGAATTTGTGGAGATGTGGTAGTAGTCCTTCTACCTTTTCTGCAATCATAGCAGAGATTTAGGTACCCAAATCTCTGTGGGTCCTTTCGGGTTAGATGGTTTCCTGGAGAACTGATTTCTCCTTGGATTGTGAAAGTTGTTATTACTATAACCCTTATAAGGTGTGTAAGGTCTAGGTTTGTATCTTCTGTTGGGATTGTATACTGGATATTCCCCAAAATACTGGTAGTGTGAGCCATTTCTAAATCTTGGCTGAGACCATTTGTTAAATCTTTGAGGTCTCCACACTTGTTCGTTTTGGAAATTAGGATAACCTTGAGGTTTCCATCTGCCCCTCCCATTTTGAAATCTATTTTTGGGGAGTTGTTGCTAATAGTGGGCATGTTGTCTGGGCTGCTGCTTCTGCCTTGGCCAATGCCTAGTCGCTAGTCTAGGTGGCTGCCTTGTGAACCTTGGCTGCAGCCTAGTCTTGTGACTTGGTTGTTGCCTGTTTTTAAATATCGGTTTGTATAAAGGCTCAGCAATCGAGACTATTGTTTCTCCCTTGATGAAAGTGGTTTTAGAACTAAAGGGAGTGTGAGGATCATATCCAAGGCCTGATCTGGAATATAGTGGCCTCTTGTTAGTACACAATTCGTCCAGAGTTAACGACGCTTTCAGGGAGGTTATTTCCTGCGCCTGAGTCTAATTTACCTGCGTCAGCTTAGTAAATTCGGCTTTTACATGAGCAAGTGCAGTTGATTTTTCTCTAATTGAAACAGTTAATCGATTTATCTCAGCTGTAGAGATATCAGCCTGGTTTTTTAAATTAGCTGCAGCCTGGTTTTCAAAATCAGTTTTGACTGTATTCAGTTCTAGGCTGAGTTTTTCAAAATCATTTTTCAGCTGCCTATTCTCATCTTGCAGCTGAGTCTTCTCGGCTGATACAGATTGGTGTGAAGATTTTAGTGTTTCAAAATCTTTAAATAGCTGATTTACAGATTCGTGCAGATCCATATCTTGTGACATGGCTGAGCTATTATTTGAACCACAGGGTTTAGATGTTACCTCTTCATCAGCTAGGTTGGCCATCACGCAGTCATACTCTTCATCATCATCAGAGAAGAATCCGCTACTAGATTCTACATGCTCCTGATCTTCTCCGATGAGGGCATTCCTTCGGTCTTCTTTTCTGCCCACCTCCTTCTTGCTCTCGTCCTTCTTGAGATCAGGACAGTCGATTTGGATGTGTCCTGTCTTGTGACAATTGTAGCACTCCACCTTCCAGCTTCCGGCTTTCTGGTTCCTTCTGGGATTCTCCTTATAGTTTTTCTTGTATTTGGAGTAATTTTTCCGGAAGTTGCTGAATCTTTGCATGATAAACGCCATCTCTTCCTCAAAATCTAGTGGATTTGGAGGCTTTATATCAGATAAGCTCTTGGCAGGGGACTCGGCTGCAAAGGCTATTCCCTTCTCTGCAGGCTCGGTTGAGGATGAACTAGGAAGCTCGAACTCATAAGCCTTTAGATCAGAGAACAGCTCTTGGATCTTTATCTTATTCAGATCCTTAGATTCTCTCATGGCCACTGCCTTCATGCTCCATTCAGGATTGAGAGATCTGAGTACTTTCAGCGCCATTTCCCTGTTGCCATAAGATTTGCCGAGGGAATTGATTTCGTTGATGATTTCAGTGAACCTTGTGTCCACTTGATCTATAGATTCGCCGTTCTTCATTTTGAAGTTGTCAAACTTTTGGGTAGCGATTGACAACTTATTCTCCTTGATTAGCTCCATTCCCTCACACATTAAAGCTAATGTGTCCAAGATTTCCTTGGCATTTTTGCAATTTTTAATCTTGACCATGGTGGATTTGTCAAGGGTTTGGTACAGCACATCTCTGGCCCGGTTGTCAAGGTTGGCCAGCTTTCTTTCTTCGGAAGTCAGCTCTGTCCTCTTCTTTGGGATCTTCTCTGGCTTCCCTGCTGCGATTTCCTCTGGAGTGTTGTCCTTCTCAAAGATGAATGGACCGTCCTCTATGATGCACCACATGTCATCATGGATCGAAGATAAGTGTGCCTGCATCCTTATCTTCCAAAGATCATACTTGTCAACTGAAAACACAGGGAGTCTAGAATGTATGTGTTCCATTATAAAATGAGAGTAAAGATATATCTCTGATAGATCTGGTTCGTGAAAAAAATGAACCAACCTCTCTGATACCACTTGTAGGTCACAAGTCGTCCATGAATAAGTCTAGAGAGGGGGTGAATAGACTTATTGAAACTCTTAAACTCTTTTTCACGAAGAGTAAGTTTCTTCAGCTGATGGATAGACAGATGACTTGGAGTCGTATGTTCTTAATACGTGCGGAAATCAGCTGATGACGAATACAAAACAACTAATGAAACACTTAATGATGAATGCAGCAGTTAAGGTATGATGCTATAAAACAGTAAAGAACGCAGGCAATTATTGTGGTCTCAGAGGTGGGGTAATCCTCTACTAATCCACTTTTCTCCAAACCATTTGGAGATGAATTCACTATAATTCTCAACCAGTGATAAATATTACAGTGATTCAACCAAACTACAATAGCTTCCAACCAGTGGAAATCCGTGCCGTTGTAACACACTTGACTGCCTTGCACATCTTGATCCTCGATCCTTGGAAGCCTTTACAGTCTCTTAACTTCAACCAGTGAAGTACCCCGAACTCAGGATTATAGACACGAGTTTTTGTCTTCTCCAACTAAGAACTTCTTCATGTATGAACTTTTTAGAACCGCCCTTTTGACGATGCTATAGATTGCTTTAGATTGCTTGAATGCTTTGATCACTTGAAAGTATGTCCGCACCGTGTTTTGCTCAAATTCAAATCTTCGGATATTTATAGGTGTTGATCTTTGAGCATTTCTTCATAGCCGTTGCAAATCTTTTCAACAAATCCGTCCGTTGGAGAGGTAGACTTCATTGTTTTCTTTCTGAACGTTGCAAGGCTGGATTTCCATTATTTTAATCTATCTTCCGACCGTTGTGAAGACTCTGCATGTGAGGCACTGAATCTTTTGAATATAATAGGATTAAAGTCTTCATGGTGGGTCTGGATGAATTATTTAATTCATATCCTTTGCGGGAATCTCTCCAATTTGTCTCTTCACGTTGCATGTGGCTTTCCGTAATATTTGACTTTTCAACGCATGCTGACGTGGACTTGGAGTACGTGGCTGATCTTAAGTAGGCTGATGTATCAACATCCTCTCTGCAGTTTTGACCTCTCTGATAGTGACTGTTCGGAACTCATCTGATCAGATGACCTGTCTGAGGTTACTCGACTGTAGTCTGGTCAAACACCTCTGTTGATTTTTGTTGACCAGAACTTCTCTAATTTGACTCGGTTGATCCTCTCTGGTGGACTTAGCTGTATTTTTGTACTTAGCAGATTTTTAGCCTAGCTTGTTTTTGGCCTATGGAAGATACTCATTTGGTTCTTCCTTACATTTTGCCAAGTTTTATACTTAACATAATTTGGCCTATGGAAGATACTCATTTGGTTCTTCCTTACATTTTTCCCAAGTAATAATTATTTGAATTTATATTAATGACACCATCAAAATCTAACAAGTATTCCTAACACTACTTGGCAAGCAAAACAATTCCAAACGACCTCTCACGCCATCAAAAGAAGAAGCTAATCTCAGACGCTAAGTATTATTTGTGGGACGATCCTTTTCTATTCAAAAGATGCCCCGATCAAATCATTCGCAGATGTATTCCTGATGAGAAAATCCATAGTGTGCTGAACCATTGTCATGCATCATCCTACGGTGGACATTTTAGTGGAAATAGAACAGCGGCAAAGGTCTTACAATCGGGGTTCTATTGGCTGTCATTATTCAAGGATGCTCACTCCTTTGTGTCCACATGTGATCGGTGTCAATGGACAGGAAACATCTCAAGATGACACGAAATGCCGCTGAACACCATACTTGAGGTTGAATTGTTCGACGTGTGGGGGATCGACTTCATGGGTCCATTTCCTCCATCCAATAAGAATCTCTATATTTTGGTAGTCGTGGACTACGTCTCAAAGTGGGTTGAAGCGGTGGCACTACCAACGAATGGTTCAAATGTCGTAATCAAATTTATAAAAAAATATATTTTCACGCGTTTTGGGACTCCACGTGCTATTATCAGTGATGGTGGTTCACACTTCGACAACAAATTCCTTGATACGGTCTTGAGAAAATACGGAGTCACTCATCATGTTGCTACAGCCTACCATCCTCAGACGAGCGGTCAAGTCGAGATATCAAATCAAGAGCTGGAGTGGATCCTAGAAAAAATGATCAGCTCGTCTCGAAAAGATTGGTCATTCAAACTCGATGATGCACTTTGGGCATACCGCACTGCATATAAAACACCTATCGGGATGTCGCCTTACAGATTGGTTTATGGGAAAAGCTGCCATTTACCCATAGAGATGGAACATCGTGCTTACTGGGCGATAAAGAAATTAAACTTTGATCTGAAATCTGCTGGTGAAAAGCATTCGTTGCAGCTGAACGAGTTGGAAGAAATTCGCCACGACGCATACGAAAATGCGAAACTTTATAAGGAGCGGACAAAGATGTAGCATGATAAGCACATCATACAGAGAGAGTTTATCCCGGGTCAAGAGGTGTTGTTATTTAATTCTCGCTTAAAGTTATTCCCCGGGACATTGCATTCACGATGGTCGGGACCATTCACCGTAGTTCAAGTATTCCCACATGGTGCGGTGGAAGTACAAAAAGATGACCGCAAATTCAAAGTTAATGGACAGCGGTTGAAGGCCTACTTGGGAAATCCAATAGACGCGCAGAAGACGAGTGTCGTCTTATCTACCGCCGGATGAATGCTAGAAAAGTCCGGCTGAAGATTATAAACTTAGCGCTTCTCGGGAGGCAACCCGAGTGTTAGTTGTAGAATTTTTTATTTTTTAGTGTTTTCTTGCATTTTAGAGTCTTTATTTTTCATCATTTTTCTTTGATCTGTTTAGCCCTCTCGTTCTTGATGTTTTCCTTTAAAAATTCTGTGCGGGAATCACCCCAGGGGAAGAAATCACTGATGGGCCACGGCACAAGAATAGTGAGCCGCGGCACACACCAGTTGAAGGAAAAAGGCCAAACAAACTGTACTCTGTGCCGCGGAACGACCTTACTGAGCCGAGGCACACCAGGTCCCTGAGCCGCGGCACATATTTCCTGAGCTGCGGCACACCAAATGTCCAAGAAATGCCCAGGAGACTGTACTCTGTGCCGCGGCACGGACCAAATGAGCCGTGGCATACTAACACGATGAGCCGCGGCACGCGTATATTGAGCCGCGGCACCCGGCGGCATCACAAAAAGTCCCAGGCCGACTGTACTATGGGCCGCGGCTCACTTAAGCTGTGCCGCGGCCCCCGACGCAAATATGAAAGCCTAGGTATCCTTCATATAAATGATCGGCTAGCACACATCAGGTAAATCCCTTCCTTCACACAAGCACTCGGCCGATATCTTTTTCTTCTCCTTTTTGCATTATTCATTCCAAGTCAGGTAATTCTCAAATTCTTAATCATAATTGATGCATGATTCGAAAAGTGAATTGAAGTTATATGCTGCTAGTTGTTCTTCAAAGTTTTCTCAAAAAATGGAGTTGGAATATGGTGAATATGGAGTTTGATTGTGATGGTATTTGTGATTATGAACTAATTGGTGATGTTAGTTGTCTTTTATCATGGCTATATATCTGTGTTGTTATTTTTGGGATTTGGAGTTAGCCATTAAAATTCTTGTTCTTCATTTTAACTTGTGCATACCAAGTGTTTGATAAATTGCAGCAATGAAACATTGTTAAGCCAAGCATTTTCATACTATATGCAACGAATCGTTTTATCGGATTACATTATCTCCCGACCCTTACATCATATGTAAACTTGAGAGCTCATTCTTAATTTCCTCTTTAATGATGCAAGCTCATTCATTCACATTCCGCATGGTGTAGTCGAGAAGCGTGCAGGCTCGCCGGACGATGCCGGCGCCAGTTCGTGAGCTGACTGTAGGGGAGTACTTGACCTTTTTATTTTATTGCATATTACATTTTGTGTACATCGAGGTCAATGTATGTCCTAAGTTTGGGGGGATTTACTTTTTGTCGCTATACTTATTGCTGTACTTATTCGTTGCACTTTTCATTATTTTTCGTTATTTTTGTTGCTAGCCTTGCTTGCCGTGTTTTTAAGTGCATTCGTGAATTTTTCGTGCTTCTTTTTATGTAAAACTGATATTACGATACTGATATCTAGGGGAATAAACAGTTGAGTTTTAGTGAGTTGTAGTCAGTGATATCTGTTTCTATTGAGTATTCATCTAGGTCCGAAATTCTTTTTGTTTTTGTAGAAATCTTAGTGGATAAGAGAGGAGACATATGTGTTTTCAAATCGCCGTCTATACGTTTGGTTACACTTTTCGTGTAGCTAGTCGTCCAGTAACATAAGTCGTGTGGGCACCTAAATTGAGTTTAGAGTCGGACATTTTTTCCCAAATAGTCGAGATATTATTTGTTCTATGATGGGAAGTCTAGTAACCGGGGGTATTCACGTGACCCGTTGTTTGCTCTCGCGTAAAACGACGACCCTGATTAGACTAGTGGTTTAGAGATTTCGCATGTGCCGATGATGGGGAGCCTAGTAACCGGGGGTATTCGCGTGACCCGTTGTTTACTCTCGCGTAAAACAGCGACCTTCAATCGGACACGCATGATTAGTTATTCGAGTTGTTTCTCCGCTGTGGAGGGGAACTTAGTAACTAGAAGCATCCATGTGCCCCATGAGTGTCTTTTACGTCAAACGGTTCCCCAACACATGAGAATGGAATTCCACCCTAGGATTATCCCGATGAAACGTCCCGAGATCCGAACCTAGTGGTCAACTCGAATCAATTTATTGATCATATATAAGGGAGTACTGTCCGAGGGTTATATTTGATGATGAAACTCTTGAAATTTTGTCCACTAGACTGTGGGACTGGGCGAGTTAGCTTGTTTATTTTTAACCCTTCATATTGACGGTCGGTTAAACTCACGCTTGTTAATCTTTGAGCTTGATTTTCTTCATGAACAATTGATTAGGACTGAAATTGGTTAATTTGTGGAATTAGTGTCCTGGAAGTGACTCACTATTACGATACTTGTACTATTCTTTGAGATTTTCAGGGTAGTATTGATTAGGTTGAGCAGTATGTGTTGCACGATCATTCACGATATTCTTTTGTTTGAAATTGATTATTTTTGCTTGAGGACAAGCAAAGGCTCAAGTTTGGGGGTATTTGTTGGGCGTATTTTTATACGCTTATTTATCATTATTTTGTATTCTTTTTATAATTAAATCTGCATAAATGAGCTTGTAATGCCCTATTCTTGTAAGTGCAGTAAATTGGAGTCCGGAAGCTAAAACGATGAAAATGGGCGAAAATGGCAAATTTTGGCCTGGGGCCGCGGCACAAGGCAAGCGGGCCGCGGCACACGCATAGGACCAGTGAGCCCCGAGTAAACTGTACCCTGAGCCGCGGCACAAGTATAGTGAGCCGCGGCCCAGAAGAAATAAATAACACCTAGGCATCCCGCTGTGCCCCGTGAGCCGCGGCACAGATTTAGTGAGCCGCGGCCCACGGGGCGGTTTTGGTGTGCTCCACGCGGGTTTTGGGCCGTTTTGAAGCTGGTTCTCGACTTAATCACACGGACGCGTTTTGGAGGCTGCTGGGAGTTATAAATAAGGGTTAGAGCTGGGGGAATCAGAGGATTATCGCAGAAGAGAGGAATCGATCATAAGAAGCAGAAGAGACCAAGAACAGAGGGCGGAAGCCAGAACAACGGAGGAATCCGAGTCTTCATCTGCGTTTGATTTCAATGCTTTCATTCATTAATTCTGTATTTTTATCTTTTAGCATGTCAGGCTAAAACCCTGTTCTAGGATTTTGATGAAACCAAAGTTTTGACGAATTTGCTTTTGATTATCTATATAATTCCCTTTTCTATTGAGTTTTCCCAATCGATTTTAATGCTTTCAATTGTCTGGCCAATAATTGGATTGTTTTAATTACGCAACTCGAATCTGGAGAGGAGAGTTGGTGAGGAACTATTGGTGAGAACCGTTTTATCTTGTGAGATAGGAATATACTCATAGGAACTACGTGGCCTTTTGAAGATTTTGTGCTTTTTGCCTATTGACGAATTAATTCACCTAGGGATAGAGTGCGTTATTCGCCTTTAGAAAAATCTATTGACCTCGGGAGAGGCAGTAGAGTATTTTAGCAATCTTCGCCTTCAATAAATTGGGGAAATCATTAACTTCGGATAATCGATAGTAAATTCGGATAAACCGAGGTGGAATCCTAGACTTTTTCATCATTTGATTTTCTTTCTTCGAGCGATCGTTTTTCTGTTTATTATTGATTTTCTTTAGTCATTAATTGCAACCCAAATTTCGACTGTTCAAATAAAATTAGAATACATATAAATTGGTACTTAGTGATTCAGTCCTTGTGGGAACGATACTCACTCATCACTTTATTACTTGTCTACGATAACGTGCACTTGCGTTTAACGAAATATCGCAACAATCTTAACTAATTTGAAATATTTGAAAAGTGTTGAGTTCCAAATACCACAAATTGAAAATCTTTTCTCTTCTACTAAAATGTTTAATCGAAAGGATTTTTCACCGAAATACATGACCATTTGACATGACTACATTAAATCATGGGTTTTTACAATGTTAGGAAAATTTCAAAACACCACTTTAAGATGTTCGCGCAGCGGATAAGATTAACACTAAAAAATTATTCTAATGAAATGTAGAAATCGATAAGTACACTCGACTTCTGAAGCATACTACATAACCGTTCTTACTTGGACCTTATACGCATGTTATATCCTAAATTAATAATATCTCAAACAAGTTCCAACCCCTTGTTCAACATTAAACATATTAGCACAATATAATCAAATACATATATAAGGGAACTTACGATCGGGAGACTTACCATCACGAATTGCCTAAAGATGATGTCGGAAACACGACACTAATCACAACTCTGATGCGCGCGACTTACACAGGACATGGACTTGACCCAACGGCCTAAGTTTTTCGCAAACCTAAGCTCTGATACCATATCTGTAACACCCCCAGAATACGACCGGGAATGTCACATGGCGTACACCCTTCTCACAAGGATCTACCAGGCTAAACTCCAATAGTCTACTCAATGATTGACCGACCGGGGTCAAAATAATTACAATACAGATCGACAAGGTCATTAAATAATTCAAAAACCAACATAATTCACAGTTCAACGAAAATAATAAACTTGAACACGGAAAGGAATGACGACTCAATTTAATAAATGAAAACTACACCCGTGCAAGGGTGAATACTCAACCAAATGAGAAAATACCGACCAAGATGAAACAAAAGAAAAAGACTCTGACTCTTGTGTGATTAGCATCATCGTCTTCCATCTCCTTCCAAGCCAATCCCGTGACTTCTCCCGAGCTGCCAAAATCTGAGCGCATAACAGGCACCCACACCCCCTAAAACTTTGGGGTTAGGAAAGTGGAATTTTGCTAGTGCAAGTACATAATATACAAGATATATGAACAATATCAACACAAAACTCAACATCCGCGAAGCCTTAACACAAACCAAACATTCCCATAGTCAACACAGAAAAGCACTCGCTTATAACAAGGTAAAAGTTAATCACATAACCATATTCTCTTTACGGATCATAACACCAATGAAACTTTAAACAAGCCCAATGAGTCAAAAGATCTAGCTTGAAAAAAAAAACTTTTTAAAAAGAAAATATTTTGATAAGATAGTTTGGAAATGTTATTATTGACTCGGGGTGTCTTGGGGTTTTGAAAATCGAATGGGAATACTTTTGGAAAATTACTTCAAAAGCTATCGGGTCCTTGACCCAGCATATGGAAAATAATTTACAAGAAAACCATTTCAACGTTGTTTGGGGTCCTCGACCCAATTTATAGAACACTATCACAAGCAAATCATTACAACATCTCACGGGGTTCTCGACCCAATCCAAAGAATAACACCACAAGATCAAATATCTCAACATCTCACGGGGTCCTCGACCCAATACACAGAATATCATCACATCACAATCAAACACACAGCCTCTTATTCGACAAATCCTGCTCAAGACCCTTGATTAATTAATACTCGGAGATCTCGAAAAATATCATTGGTTAATTAACCCTGATACCAACGTTTAAAACAAGTTGAAAGAAACTTTCTGAAACATGAATCACGGTCTATATCGAGACCAATATTTTAAGGCGAGTTGGAAGAACTTTGAATTACGAAAATCGTTCGGTAACGGGGTCTTAGCTGTCACTCGAATATCCGTGACCAATAAGCCTGCCAGGTGCCTCCCTTGCACACCTGTGCACCGGCGTTCACTCCACTATGTTGGCCATCCCTTGGACATGTCACCGCGTTAGCGTTCACTCCCGCAAGAGCCGCCCTTGCACACGCATTTGGTAACACCGGTGTTCACCAACCATATAGAGCCGCTCATTGCAGCGTACACCAGGACGGAGTACATGCCCCGCCCCCAAAGGCTCTCAGCTATGATGTCTCTCACAACAAGTATTCACATGGTTACAAATATCATGCACATAGTCAATCCTTGCAACAATGATCAAATTAGTACACCAATTCACACAGCTTATCTGTCATTCCACAACCACACAAACAAACAATAACACGCACGTTATCAATAATGACTCAACACAATAAACCTTTGGCAAAACCAACCAACACTACACATATATCCTTATATCGTAACTCAACCGAATACATAAACCTTACCATATTACCTCTATAAATATGGTTCGTACTTTAATCTAAGTTGAGTACGTCAACTAGTATCGGTATTAATCACCCCACATTCACCGACATATGTATATATATACATATATACATATACACATATATATATATATATATATATATACACGTATGTATATATACATACATATATTTAACATATAAATATAATATATATATATATATATATTATATTTATATGTTAAATATATGTATGTATATAGACATACGTGTGTGTGTATATATATATATATATATATATATATATATATATATATATATATTCGTAAAATGATTCACACACTTCGGAAACAATGATTTCACATAGTTATAATTCGTATATCAAGGTACTTGCCTTGGTAATCTCTCGCAAATACTCCGAAAATACGGTCGATTGGAAAATTCCAGAACTCCAATGAAAATGACGGTCGGAAAGGCTCAACACCGGATTATCATCGGTAATCCATCCCTAATATCCTATCATCAAATAAACAATCAATCACACGAGGAAAAACATCGTAAAACGACCGAATCCCCCTCTGCAGTATTTCCCCAGACACCTTGAAGGCGGCAGCTAAGAACTCATATAAATGATGAATAGGTAATGATAAAACCATGGAAAGATGATTAAAATGATAGAACACAACTTAATCTTCAATTATGCATCAGTAAACTGAGTTAATACGGTTCGAACGTACGAAATCTATCAAGATCCCCAAATTTCTCAAAGTTTAGATTTTAGGAAAAACTAACCTTGATTCGGTCGATCGGAAGAGGTTATGAGATGATCAAATAATGATATGAACTTAGGAACTTCATGGAGTTATTGTTTAACAACATGTCTCCTTGGTCACCAAAGCTCTGTCCGTGGAAGGGAAAGGAGAAAAGTGAAAAATGGGTGGAAACAGGGCTGCTCGGTCATATATATAGACAGGCGCATTAGCGTGCGCCAGAGTGCCGGCAGCGTACGCTAACGGGCCGGCCTTGGTCCAGTCAACTCTTTCCAGAACCCGCTGGACTGACCCACTCGTCTAGGTAGCGTGCGCTGGCTACCGAGCAGCGGGCGCTATGCCTGCCGGTTAGCGCTCAGTGACTGACAGTAGCGTGCGTTAACCGCCATCCTTCCGGAGTCCAGAAGCTCAGAAGCCTCTCTGCTCAGCCCAGGTAGGGTGCACTGGCTGCCGAATAGCGTGCGCTACGCCTGCCGGTTAGCGCGCGCAGTCTTCCGGCAGTAGCGTGCGCTATGTCGGTCCCTACCGCACCTGTCCGGCCAGTGCTCAGCCGCAGTGCCGGTTCCTGCCGCACCTGTCCGGCCAGCACCCAGCCGTAGTGCTGGTTCCTGCCGCACCTGTCTGGCCAACGCCCAGCTGCCATGGCCTGACGACTTGATTCCCAAAAATGCACGGAGCGAACACGACGTAACGCTCGTGGACAACAACATCGATCTGAAATGAAAATAATATGGAAAAAATCACCACATATGGCCATAAACATAAAATCGATTGTCAAAAAAAATAATACCAACGCTCGACAACCGAGAAATTTCCGGCAAAAAAAAATGAAAAATTCGAATTAATCAGAATAAAATCTCGGGTATTACACTCGCTCGTAGCTATGATCAAGTCGATTCGCATGATGCTTGCCATTGCTGCCCGTTACGATTATGAAATATGGCAAATGGACGTCAAAACGGCTTTTCAAAATGGATACCTCGAGGAGGAAATCTATATGGAATAGCCTAAGTGTTTTGTGTCCAAAGCTAATATTCATAAGGTGTGTAAGCTGCAACGAACCATTTATGGGCTGAAGCAATTCTCAGAGTTGGAACCTTCGATTTGACGAAGCAGTCAAGGACTTTGAGTTCGTGCGAAATGAAGAGGATCCATGTGTTTACAAAAAGGTCAGTGGGAGCAACATGGCGTTCTTAGTACTATATGTAGATGATATTCCACTTATAGGAAATAACATAGCAATGCTCAGTACTGTGAAAGCTTGGATTTCTAAAACGTTCTCCATGAAAGACTTGGGAGAAGCTTCCTATATTCTAGGGATCCGTCTTTACAGAGATAGACTACGAAGAATGATAGGACTTTCCCAAGCCCTCTATATAGATAAGATCCTGAGAAGATTCAAGATGGATGAATCTAAAAGAGAGTTCCTTCCCATGCGACATGAAATTCATCTCACCACGAAAATGTGTACTCAAAGTGAGGAAGACAAGAGAGAGATGAGTAAGGTAACCTATGCCTCGGCAGTGGGTAGCCTCATGTACGCTATATTGTATACGAGACCAGACTTAGCCTACCCTGTGAGTGCGGTAAGTCGATTTCAAGCAAACCCGAGAAGGGAACACTGGACTGCCATTAGAACATTCTTAAGTACTTGAGAAGAACTAGAGATATGGTTCTTACGGTGGTGGAGAACTGAAGGTGGTTGGATTCACCGATTCTTATTTTCAAGGAGACAAGGACGACTCTAAGTCAACATCTGGGTATTTGTTTACTCTCATTGGAGAAGCAGTATCTTGGAGAATCTCCAAGCAAAGCACTACTGCAGATCCCACCTTCCAAGCAGAGTACCAAGCTACCTCAGAGGCAAGCATGGAAGCATTTTAGATGTAGAAGTTTGTGCAAGAACTTCAAGTGGTGCCTAATGTGGAGCTGCCTGTATCACCATTCTGTGATAATGATGGAGCTGTCGCCCAAGACAAGGAGCCAAGGGCTCACCACAACACCAAGCATATAGAGAGAAAGTATCACATCGTTCGAGAGATGGTTGGAAAAGGATATGTTTTGTTGCAAAGAGTAGACTGAGAAGACAATGTCTCCGACCCGCTGACTAAGCCGTTATCTCAGGCTGTCTTGAAAAGACATCTGAAGAACATAGGTATTAGATACCATGATGTGTGGCATTAAGTTTAAGTGGGAGACTTTTAGGAATATGCCCTCGAATGCCACTCCGGGGATGAGAGAGAAGGAGCATTGTACTTGCAATTATGGAATTATCAATAAAAGGCAATATGATTCATTCACTGTTTATTGTATTTCAAAAGCATTCTTGATTTGCTAAACACTAAAGTGAAGTCCATGTAAATAAGAGCGAACATTCCAATCTTGTTATCGGATAAGAGAAAATGCACTGGAGTGTTTAAAGTTTATTTACATAAATCGTTCGCAAGTCGATAAACTTAATTGGGCATTAAGTTGAGTAAGACTTGTATAATTGATGCTAGGACGTGTGAATGTCTTGATAGCATAATTATAAGTATATTGGTGGGACCAGTATATTCGAACACGACTGATACTTAATTCAGTCACACGTAGGGGTGTATTTCGAACCGAACGAACCGAACGGTGACTTTAACGAACGTTCGTTCGTTAAGGATTCGGTTCGTTCGGTTCGTGTTCGTGTTCGGTAAAATTGCAAACCACTTGTTCGTGTTCGGTTCGTTAAAATTTCACATATTTCGTGTTCGTTCGTTAGCGTTCGATTGTTCGTTCATTTTGATCGTTCGTTTGTTCGTTTGTGTTCTAAAAGAAGAAAAAAAAACTAAAGTACAAGCAATAATAATTAATAAAATAAAAAGAGAAGATAGATTTAGAAATTAAGGATTTTGGAATGGTAGGTTTTATTTTGTATATATATTTATTAATTATTATAAAATTATTAATTATATTTATTAATTATTGTAAAATTATTAATAAATATATAAAAACCTTTGTTCGCGTTTCGTGAACTAACGAACATATATTATTTTGTTCGTGTTCGATTCGTGTGTAAATGTGAACATGTTCGCGAAGCTCAATTTGATCGAACACGAACTGAACGTTGACCGAACATTTTCGTGAAATTTTCACGAACGTTCGGTTCGAAATACACCCCTAGTCACACGGTATTCACTCTTGGAGAGTTGATGACGAATCGAAAGCTTGTGATAGTATACGTGGACCTTTGACTTGAGGGTTCAGTAAGAGATGTGCATGTGATGTTTAGTTTGTCATTAGAGTAGTTAGACTCATTTGCTTAATCACTGAGTCAACCTCGAAGTGCGGACTGTATGGGTAGGTAGCAGTCTTTACTATACGCCAAAAAAGGATTCTATCTCCTGTTAGTGAGCAGGCGAATGTCCTATACGGTTAATGGAAAATAATATTATAAGTCTTTGACCAAAGCATTCTGATCTAGTCGTATTGGATACACTAGTAATCAGTCGGTCTTGATTTGCATTAACATATGTATAGTGTCTAGTAAATAGTAGGGTTTGACTTTACCGTGACCCAAAGACTTGACCGGGACATCTGATGAAGGGTCTATACGTATATGGTATTCATGACATAATGGTTCTCGAATGATCCCTTCATTCTTTCTCAGTCGGGGTTTACAGTGCAGCCTGCTTGGCTGGCTAAGTGCTGCCCGCACTCATTGGTTCCTCCCAATGCCGGTTGAGATGGACCTACGAATTCACGCATCAGGATCATTGACGGATAAATGTGAATTTATTATCTCTCCAATTATATCAGATATTGGTGTTGGAGCAAAATCGGTATTTGCGCCATTGTGCGGAAGCGTAAAAATAAAGGGCGGAAATTAAACGGCACACGGATTTATAGAGGTTCGGACAAACATGCCTACGTCCTCTCTCGTTTATCTTTTTCTATAGGATGAAGATCAAAACCTCTATACCTCTCTTCTATCGGTCGAGAGATTACCGTTACAAGCTCGTTTTCCATCGGTCCTAGTAAACCGTTCAATCTCTCTTCTATCGGTCGATACTACCGCTTGTACTTGTCTTTTTGTCGGTCCCAGTTATACCATTTTTCTTTTCTATTGGACAAGGAATCAACCATTCTAGCTTTCTATCAGTACTAGATAAACCTCACTAAGATAGCGATTGCGATTCTAACAATGCCGGATCCTTGATCCTAATAACACCAAATCCAATCGTATCTTTTCTTTTTCCTCTCGAGTATGTGTTGAATGTAAAAAAAACTCAAACTAACAATATAAGCTCAATATCACAACAACAATGTAATGAATATCTATATCAGATCAATGCCTTGATTGCTTGAAGTTGTTGTATGGTTTGATACCAAGGATGTGGTATTTATAGACTTCTTCATCAAACTAGCCGTTATTTACTTTTGACTTGCTAGCGTGCGCTAGCTCTTCTTCTTAGCGTGCGCTGTCGTGCATCTTGCCTGTAACGTACGTTATGTACTGCATGTAGCGTACATTAATGTCTTCTAGTTTCAGTCCAGTGGCTACTGTCCATGATAGTTAGCGTGCGCTAACATTTCCTTGTAGCGTGCGCTAATCTTGCATCATTGCATGCATCATATATCCGTTTTTATACTTTTTGACTTTGCATCAGAATCTTTCCCAACGGATTGATTGACTTGAATTCAAACTGATATTTAGCGTGCGTTAAATATCATCAGTAGCGTGCGCTATGCATGACTTCACTGCATATGTCATTCTTTGTCTGAATATCTTCACAACGGTAATATGGCCTTCGATAGCGTGCGTTAGTATACATTAGTGGATAAAACCCTTGAATATAAAACAACCCTTAAATTGGATAAAACCTGCAATATATATATATATATATATATATATATATATATATATATATATATGTGTGTGTGTGTGTGTGTGTTTGTGTGTATGTGTGTGTATGTGCGCGTGTGTGTGTGTGTGTACGTTTCAAAGTTTTCGTCTTTGATCGTTTCGTTAGTTTCTCCAATCTTTTTCTTTTTCTGTCATTTTTCGACTTCTCCGTTTCTTATTTTTCAACTCCTTCGTTTCTCCCCCTTTTTGTATGCTTTATTTGTCTGTTTTTCCACTTCTTCGATTTTTTATTATTTTCTCCTCCTTTTTACTTTTTATTTTTCTCGTCATATCTTTCATGACGCTTTTTATCCGATTCAACTTCTTCTCCCCCTTTTTGTATTCAGCAAAAAGTGTAAAAAAAATATAGAAATAGAATAGAGAATACAAATTATTGAATATGCATGATACCAATTAATGAATATAAATATGCATGAATAGGAAAAAACTCCTAGCAATATTATCTCCCCCTTTGTAAAATATCAATTGTTAAAAATTAATTTTTGGGGATCCAACCGATCATTTGTTTTTATTTTGAAACATAGACGATATTTGGAATAAAAGTTCCTTTGGGAATCCAAATTTTCTCAGTTTTTATCGTCCGTCTTAGGCTTTTGCAATTCGAAATATGATGCCCAATTTTAAAACATTTTTCACACCGGGGTATTTTAAAATTTACGGATTCATTTTTAGAACGTGGTTTGAATCCTAACCCCTATTTATTTAACGTGTATTTTCGAACCGAGTGTATATTTTCAAATTTCTCATTTCCGAGAGAGAATTTCTTCATTAAATTTTTGAGCTCGGTTTGAACTTTAACAAGATCATCCTTAAAAATATTTTCATTTTCAACACATTTAGAATGATTAATCTCAACAAATTTCCCTTTTTCAAGAATTTTGGAATTTCCAATTTCCAAAGATTTGTATTTAGATTTAAGATATTTAATATCATTTAAAGCATTTTGATAGTCCGTATGTAATAACCCGAATGCTTCAAAAAGTTCATCGTAAGAGTTACTTACTTGGCTTTCGATGTCGCTATCGTCGAATGAACTCCGGGCCATGAGAGCGAGATTATTTTGATTTAGAAAATCTTCATCTATATCTTCGTCACTCCATGTTGCAATTAAAACCTCTTTGGGTTTTACACGACAATTCTTAGCAAAGTGGCCTGGTTTACCACATAATCGAGAAGTGTTGTTGAATTTCTTAGATTCGCCCTTTTGGATGTCCTGCTTCCTCCAGTTTAATGAGTGTTGGAACTTATTAATATTCTTGGCATAATATGCCTATTCTTCGTCGCTATCATCCACCGGAATTTCTTCCTTAGATCTTGACATCTTAGCCTTCATGGCTATCGATCTTTCCTTCGGCTTCGGTTGGCATTTCGAGATTTTAGAATAATCTCGTAGTTGATAAGAGAACCAATGAGAGCACTAAAATCTAGATTATTTAAATCTTTAGACTCCATTATAGCCGTTACCGTACCATCCCATTCTCGAGGTAGTGATCAGAGAATTTTCATTACTTTCTCACTACTCGAAAGTGGTTTTCCGAAACATGCTAATCCATTTGTGATGACTGAAAATTGGTCGAGCATTAGAGTGATGGATTCGTCGTCCTTCATTTGAAATAACTCGTACTCGTGAATGAGCATGTTTATTTTCATCTCCATGACTTGAGACGTACCTTCGTATGTTACCTCAAGCATTTTCCAAATTTCTTTGGCACTATCACACGATGATATCCGGTTGTGTTCTTCCGGATTTAAGGCACAATATAGGAGTTGAGTTGCCTTACAATTGTAATGGTCATTTTTTCAATCGGAATCATCATATTCTTCGAAATTTTTAAGCGTACCGTTGGAATTCGTTGGAATTTCCGGACCAAGACAAATCACCTTCCAAAGCTCGATGTCATATGCTCGGATGAATATTGACATCTTTTTCTTCCACATCATAAAGTTCGAGCCAACAAAAAATGGTGGTCGATTGAGAGCAAGGCCTTCGACTGGAGCATATTGAAACGCCATTTTGATCGACTCCTCGGATGTTAAGCCGCTTATTAGAGGTACCACTCCGATACCAATTGTTGTAGCAAAATCGGTATTTGCGCCGCTGTGTGGAAGTGTAAAAATAAAGTGCGGAAATTAAACGACACACGAATTTATAGAGGTTCGGCCAAACGTGCCTACGTCCTCTCTTATTTATCTTTTTCTATAGGATGAAGATCAAAACCTATGCACCTCTTTTCTATTGGTCGAGGGATTACCGTTACAAGCTCGTCTTCTATCGGTCCGAGTAAACCGTTCAATCTCTCTTCTATCGGTCGAGATATTACCGCTTGTACTTGCCTTTTTGTCGGTCCAAGTTAAACCGTTTTCCTTTTATATTTGACAAGGAATCAACCACTCTAGCTTTCTATCGGTACTAGATAAACCTCAATAAGATAGCGATTGTGATTCTAACAATGCCGGATCCTTGATCCTAATAACACCGAATCCAGTCGTATCTTTTCTTTTACCTCTCGTGTATGTGTTCAATGTAAAAATACTCAAACTAACAATATAAGCTCAATATCACAACAAAAATGTAATGAATATGTATATCAGATCAATGTTTTGATTGCTTGAAGTTGTTGTATGGTTTGATATCAAGGATGTGGTATTTATAGCCTTCTTCATCAAACTAGCCATTATTGACTTCTGACTTGCTAGCGTGCGCTAGCTCTTCTTCTTAGCGTGCGCTATCGCGCATTTTGCCTGTAATGTACGTTATGTACTGCAAGTAGCGTACGTTAATGTCTTCCAGTTTCAGTCCAGTTGCTACTGTCCATGACAGTTAGCGTGCGCTAACATTTCCTTGTAGCGTTAGCTAATCTTGCATCATTGCATGCGTCATAGATCTGTTTATTCTTTTTGACTTTGCATCAGAATCTTTCCCAACAGATTGATTGACTTGAATTCAAACTGATATTTAGCATGCACTAAATATCATCAGTAGCGTGCGCTATGCCTGACTTCACTGCATATGTCATTCTGTGGTTGAATATCTTCACAACGGTAATATGGACTTCGATAGCGTGCGTTAGTATACATTAGTAGCGTGCGCTATCTTCATCAGATGACTTCACTTCAGGTAACTTCGAACTCGTCTGATCTGCAGCCGGTACCCGTTAGCGTGCGCTAACTTATATGTCTAGCGTGCGCTAAATTTGTATTTTGTCCAACTTTTTGCAACTTCGTCTGCTTCGTTGTTTTGCTTCGCCTCTTTGTTGTTTTGCTTTGTTTAGTAACTTAATCATCAAAACACTATTTATGAATATATGGAATAAATATTCCAACAATTGGATATCTAATTATGATTTATTGGATAAATTAAATAGCGGTCTTATGAATTGAAATTAAGTTACTGGGTAATTAATTTAATTCATAAATTATATTTCTTAGATAAATATATTTGTATTTGATATAATTAATTAATTAGATTTATTAATTAGTAGAAATACATTGGTGATAAAATGGAGTGTATTTAACAGAGTCGTTTGACGAACGTCCGGTACACGATCCGAGTGACGGCCTGTTTCCTCCCATCTTCCATGTGGCCGCCCACTCCCTCCTCATTTATCATATGGAGTGTTTTTGTTTTATAGTTATGATAAGGCATGTTACTAGCTTCCAAAATGTGATGATATGCTTTATCTTTTCATATCATATCATATGTCTATTTTGGTAACATGTAGTCTTATATAACAAGCAATACACAACACCAACGCATACAACAATTGTGTACGGCCATCAGCTCATCTTGGAAGGGAGAGAGAGAATTTTCTTGGTTAAATTCTTCATCCGAGAGGTGGGAAAAAAAGAAGCAAAATAGAGAGAAAAATCCATACGAGTTTCCCTAGCCGTGTTCTTAGAGAACGGAGTCGCGTTGATTTTTTCGGTCAAGGTCCGTCGCGTGGTGACGTAGAGACATCACACTTTCGGTGTTTGGAAGAAAGGGAATCCTTGTTCGTGTTCAGGTTCGTGATTATCATCAACTTACGAAGATAATATCAAAGGCTTCAAAGGTATGGGACTTTGATCCTTTTATCTTCGTCGATTTATTTTTCCTATATACGTTACTTGATCGATCCTGTTTGGGATTCTTTATTGTGTATTATTTATTCCACTGTGTATTTGATATTATATCCGGAATCCCAACACATCATACAGTGCATTCACGGCATCCTCCATGAACACAGTTTGGTGGCCAATGGCTTGAAGTTGCTCTATCCGGGCCTCTGTGCGCGGAGAGTTGGGGTGCGCTATTCTCTTATCATCTACTCCATTTAGTTGATGCATAGGCACATGAGGAGGTGGTCTCTCATCAGGAAGGAATCTATGATCAGACTCGGAGTTGACAGAGATTGGTGATGGGGGGCATCAAGGGCGGGCTCGACTTATGGTTGGGCAGCATCGTCAGTCTTGGAGATAGGGGGACTAATTCCTCCTGCTCTTTTTCGGTTTATATAGTCATGCATACAGGAGGGACTGATTCCTCCTACTGACTCTTAGCTTCCGCCTGCTCTGGTAGAGGGATTGGTTCCTCTTATGGGATGGCGCGGGCTTCTTCTTCTTGAGGTTGGGGTTCCTGTGCTGAAGCTTCGTGCTATACAGGAGGGACTGAATCCTCTTGTACATTGTTGTTAGCAGCTTCTTGTTGTTGCTGTTGGGGAGGGGACTGATATCTGTCCGATGTCCCCTGACCCTATTGGTCTTGATTTCTATATTGTTCCTGTTCGTCAGCTTCCTCTCGACTCATTCTCAAACCTGCCTGTAGGGCGTCGTCATTGTCGTCTGAGTTGGGATCAGTTTCGGGGCTATTAGGAACTATCTTCGGACTTAGATTTACCCTTCAATCGGGACTGTGCTTTTGCATGATAGTAGTTCGATATGAGCTCATGGCAAAAGTTTTTATCCCATTGAATCAAGATTTGGATGTCTTGAGTGTCTGAGACTTCCAGAGCAAAAGCTTCTTCTTCTTTCCACTCCTTCCAGTTGTACAGGACGTCATAAGGTGCAACCCTATAAGACTTCCATTGAACAAACAGTTCAAATGCTTGCTCAATCTGCACTTGAAGAAAAGTTTCCTTAATGATAGCAGTGGGTGAGGGGCTCCTTACAGTATGGGGGTCTACTGTAGGAATGGGATCCGCAATAGGTGTGGGAGCTTGTTTTGGAGAGGGATCCCGAATAGGGGTTGGTACTCTGATGGGAGAGGGATCCTGTACGGGTGTGGGTTCCCTTAAAGGAGAGGCAGAAGTCGGCTCAGAATGTGCAGCCGAATCGCCAGTTCCTTCTATTTTGGTAAATAACTGATCATCCGTCATAGCCGCCAGTGGCTCGGGATCTGTAACATGTGCATTAGTTATTTATTCCGCAGGGGTTGCGCCCTCGGGTTGAGGTACAACGGGTTGCGCCGATGATGGGGCGTCCACAGAGATCACTGTAACCTCTGCATCCTTAGATTTTGAAGCCTTCCTCAGCTTCATTTTTGGCTTCTCGACAGCAAGAGGAGATATGCCGTGAGATGTTGTCTTTCTCTTCTTTGGTGTCTCTTCACTGATAGACTTGATAGTGACATCCCTTGGATCATCAGAAATAGGCAGATATTGGGCAAAGGATCTCGTCGCAATGAGTCCGTCTTTATTGTATGCAAAGGGCTGCCTATGTACTTTCCATGGCCAATCTTCTTGGCACCTTTTGATTGTGGCACATCACACTTGGTGAGGATATTGTTGAGGGTGAGGCCAAATGACTTCTTCTGAGTAGCAGGCTTAGAAGCCCCTTCCTGTAGCCTCTTCAGGACGTTCTGGCACCAATTGACTTTTTCACCAGACATGATGGCGACCATCATTCTGAAACGCAGGTTGGTGCACATCTCGAATGTGTCGGTCCTGTTCTCAACAACACGACGGAAAAAATTGTGCAAGTAAACAAAAGTTAAGCAAAACTCTTTTTATGGCAAGATGCATGGACGTTCTTGTCCGAAGCATCGCCAGTTAATAATCCCCAATAGGCAGTGAGGACTTCTTGTTATCTAAAGGTCTCAAGTTCTTCCATGGTCAGGTCGTCAGATGGCAGTCTATAAATATTCTGCAGAAGCTCCAGGTCAACGCAGATCTGGAATTCGCAGACAGTAGCAGATATATCGGAAACATCTCCTCCTCTTTTCAGAGAGAATAATCGGACAGATGCATTGATATAGAATTCCTCGACTATACGCTCATCATAGAGCTCAGAGTGATGGCTTCCAAGGCGGTAGAGGCCTTGTTGCCGGATTCTGGATACGATGAGTTCCATGGCTTCAACATCCTCGATGCAAAATCGTTCAAGCACGACGGATCTGGCGAAGATTCACCCATCAATGATGGAGTCTCTCTTCTTAAGCGACAAAGAAGATGTCTGAGATGAGGCCATTGCTTACTGAAGAAAAAGTAAGAATAAAGAAAAAGCAGTAAAATGCAGTAAGCGATGTAGGCCGTTTGCTCAAAGACTCATTTAATATGCAGAAAGTGTAAAGAGTCGAAAGGAGCAAGAAACAGTCCTTTTATAGTGTGCAGGGAAGATTAGGGTTACAAAACAGTGAATGATCAGATTTAAGGGATGGGAACCGTCTTTGAAAAGAACGAACAAGATGAACTGAGATTTAACTTGTATATCTTATCCATCTATTTTTGAAATGATAACCGGTCCCACTTCTGACAATTTGTATTCCCTCATTGCAAGAAATGGTGGTTTGAATTAATTAAAAATCGTGGCGTTTTAGATAATAGAGTCCATATGTCATGTTAAGCATTAAATGATGATACGTTTGAATTATGAAATAGGGCATGTACTAAAATGATTTTATTACGAATAATAATAAAATAATAATTGACGTCCTATACTGTATGTACTGTATCCGCGAACAATACAGCGTCCCCTTAAAAGGTACATATGGGATTAAATTCTTACAGTAATGTTTGGATTAATACTGTATTCATGGGTCGTACTGTATTCATGGGTCGTACTGTATTCCCCTTACAGTGCTGTCTGACTGTCTGAGTGTACAGCTAATTAACAGTGGATACTATATTCTCGGGTCTTACAGCATTCCACCTTGATTGATGAGTAAAAGCATAAAAACTTACAGGGAGTCGGGCTGTAGCATTCCCAA
Source organism: Orobanche coerulescens (assembly GCA_033398695.1). Taxonomy (NCBI): domain Eukaryota; kingdom Viridiplantae; phylum Streptophyta; class Magnoliopsida; order Lamiales; family Orobanchaceae; genus Orobanche; species Orobanche coerulescens. The sequence goes on along the minus strand of CM065810.1, from coordinate 153,884,841 downwards.
TTCTTCTCGAAGCATACAGAATCTGGTGGTGCTGAGAGGTTTGGTAAAGATGTCGGCTAACTGAATGTCTGTATGAATTTTCTAGATCCTAACATCTTTATTCTCAACATGATTCTGGATGAAGTGATGCTTCATATTGATATTCTTAGTTCGCGGGTGCAATACAGGATTGTGCATTATTGTAATTGCACTCGTGCTATCGCACATGATCAGTGTTTCCTTGGCAATGGTTCCATAATCAGATAGCTGTTGTTGCATCCAGAGAATCTGCATACTGCAACTTCCAGCAACATAGTATTTTGATTCGGCTGTGGAAAGCGAGTTTGCTAATTATTTCTTACTATACCATGACACAAGTCTAGGTCCAAGAAAGTGACAAGTACCGCTTGTACTCTTCCTATCTAGCTTGCAGCCTCCAAGATCCGAGTCATTGTAGCCAACCAAATCGAATCTGCCTTCCTTAGGATACCATAGTCCTGCATCGACTGTTCCTTTAACTTACTTAAGGACTCGTTTAGCTGTTGTGAAGTGTGATTCTTTAGGTGCTACTTGATATCGAGCACACACTCCTACAATAAACTGGATATCGGGTATGCTAGTTGTTAGGTACAAGAGGGACCCTATTAGCTTCCTGTAGAGTGATTGATCAACCGGCTTTCCAGCTTCGTTAGCACTAATTTGCACGGAAGTGATCATGGGGGTTGACGAGGATTTGGAGTTATTCATCCCAAACTTGTTGAGTTGCTCCTTGCTGTACTTCTCTTGGATGATGAAGATTCCTGTAGGCAGCTACTTTACCTGCAATCCTAGGAAATAACTAAGTTCCCCCATTCTACTCATTTCTGTTAGGAGTATGCCCTCGAATGCCACTCAGAGGATGTTGAGTGAGGGCATTGTACTTGTTATTATGAAAAACATTATTAGAAGGCAATTATATGTTTCTTTATTTACTGGTAGTCACTGGTATTCCTGACTCGTAAATATATATATAGAAACTAGTTCGTGTATTTGAGAGCAAAACATTCCACTCCTTATTGGATAAGGGGATTGGCACTGGAAATCTTTATGGCTCAAATACTTAATTGTTCGCAAGTCGATGAAACTTGACTGGGCGTTAAGTTTATGTGAAGACTTGTATGACGTGTTCTTTGACTTGGAGAGTGCATGTCGAACACTAATGGTTAGTGGGAGCACACGTTAAAGGTATGCTAATTAGATTAGTATACTTGAACTGACTCACCCTTGATTCGTCACACGGATTTCACTCCGGGACAGTCAATGACGGAATCGAAAGGTTGTGATAGGTATTCGTTAACCTTTGACTTGAGGATTTAGTAGGGATGTGCTTGTGACGTTAAGATTTTCACTAGAGTAGTTCGACCCAGAAAACCAGAAGATGGGGGTCAACCTTGACATGCATCTTGACGGGCAAGTAGCAGGTCCTACTGAATGCCAAGATAGAATTCTTTCTCCTGTTAGTGAATGGGTTATATGTCCTATGCGGTTATGGGCAGATGAGATCATAAGTATACTGACCGTGACCCTATAACTTGATCGGGACATATTCAAAGAAGGGTTTATACATATACTGGTATTCACGACATAATGGTTCTTGAATGATCCAAAATCATTCGTTCTCAGCTGGGGTACAGTGTAGGCTGCCAGGCTGGCTAGGCGGTGCTACTACTCTTTGGTTCCTCCCATTGCTAACTGATATGGACCTACCGAGTCGCACAATAGGATTGACGACAAAATGAATCGAGCTTATTCTCTCTTTATAAATATTAGATATTTGATATCTAATTTATTGGGATATTGGGTGTCTAAATTGATTCATTGGATAAATTAATTTACGGCCTAATGAATTAAACATATTAATGGGTGATTAATTTAATTCATGAATATAATTATTTCTTGGAGAAATTAGTTATGTTATTTTGTATTTAATTTGATTAATTAATTGATATAAATACATGGGAAGGGATTGGAGTTTATCTGTTTGGACTCACGGGAGTCCAAAACGAACCGAACTCCCTTACATCTTCAAGTAGCCTCCCCCCCATGTTTTACACCTAATATGGTGGAAGACTTAATGATATAATATCTTGATATGTTTTATCATGGGGGACATGACATCTTGTGATGAATTAAGAATGGGATGTCTTGATTTGTCATGTGAAATGAATCATTTGAAGACAAGGATAAAAGTCTCCTCACCTCACTTATATTGTAATATCCGTATCATACACATTGAGAGAGAGAGAGAGAGAGAGAGAGAGAGAGAGAGAGAGAGAGAGAGAGAGACTTTGAGTTCAACACTCATCTTCATCTTCTTCATTTTTCTTAGAGAAAAATTGAGAGAAAATATTGAGAGAAATTTTGATAAACATACTTGGAGTATATTCATCAAATCGAAGAGCTTCATCATCCGATTCTAGCCGTAACCTTAGCGGTTAATTGGGTAATTGTCATTCCGATCGTTTCTCCGGTGCATGGCAAGTAGAGACGCGGTGCTTTCGGCGTTGGATCATCCAAGAGCTTCACGAATAGGATTCGTGGGAAGAGCAACTAAAGTTTGGGAAATCGTCTTCAAGGAGTGCACCATTTAATCAACGGACAACGAGAGTATAATTTCTAATCTTCCTTCATTTCGTTTTATATTCGTATATACGTAGCTTGATCGATCCTCGTAGGGATTCGGATTGAATTAGATTCGTATTATTGCTTCTGCTGCGCCTTCATTTTAGGCACCGAATCCCAACAGTGGTATCGGAGTGTGGTCTTGCGATCGTATATACGATATTTAGCATTTGGAATGCTTGATTGAATGGTTTATGATTTGGAATCGTAATCGTATTAATCGTTGATTTTCAATTGTTCATCTAAAAATTAATGTTTCATGATTTTATGTTACAATATAAATTTATTTTTCTTTTGATAAAATGATTTAATGGTGTAATATAAAAATTAGAAAAATATTATTTTTGGATTCGGGACGAAAAGACGAACCGAAAAATGGCGGACCGGCAATGGGTCACGGATCGCCCACTGGCAAAGAAGTCAAGGCTGGTCAATTTGGTCAGGTTGTGGCCTGGGCGAATTTCTTGGGCTAGCTGGCGGCCTATGGCCGCGAGCTGGCCTGAGCCTTGTGTTTTCGTCTTCGTTTTTATATTTCGTTTGGAAAATTAATTTCCCTCAAATTAAATTGGATTTAATTTGACTAAAATATTATTATGGTAATTTTATTTTAAGGGAATTAATTTAATGAAATATTTATTTTGTCCGGAATAAATTAAAATTAACGGTTGTTTGAATTAATTGGATTAATTCGTTTGGATGGATTAATTTATATTGATTGGATCAATATTTAGATTAATTGTGAATGCTATTTATTGTAATGTGTTTGATGCATTAATTTTGAATGGTGACGTGGTTCATGGACCTAGTTTTGAATCGTTCGGTTTTATTTGATTGGGTTTTAAAGGCCGTTTTGAGCTTATTTATTTTACTAGAAATATTTGTATCTAGGATGCAATTTTTCAAATGTAAAATTTATATGTAATGAAGAAGACCGGAGGAAGATCCGTTCGAGAAGACGAAGATTCAAGACCGAAGACTTGTAATTAGATTACGGAGTTTTTTTATTCTAGGAATGTAACACCCCAAACTAGGCGGATATTACAGTGCCGTGGACCCCCGACTGGGACCCACCAGGCGAATGAAAATTAATGAATTAAATAATATAATTGTAGTACCGAACCACATTATATCATCAATTACTCCGACGAGGAGTTTCATTACAACACACCCAAGATAATACCGAATACATGTATATTTTATATGAAGATAAAATACACAACACTGAATGAAACAGAGTATCTAATGGAAAACTGCAGCGGAAAAATAAAATGACAACAACATGGGACTCCTCGCCGTCGACGTTCTCTTCCCGTGCTTTTGCCTTGCCGTGACCTGAAAACAATATCCCCCAACGGGGTCAGTTACACAGGACAACAATCCTCAAGGGTTGAATATACACAATCATGATATATCTCAATTATGAAATATCCCTTTAGTTATGAATTTAAGCTGAAGAGGAGCATCATAGTACGCCCGTAATGTTCTGTGTAAGTATACAAGACGAGTGCCCGAACACACCCGTACTTATAGCTAATTAGTCTCACGGAGGTAAATATTACCGTATGCACAGTCCAATGTATCGGTGAACCCAACACATGACTATCGTGTGCCAGACTAAAATTCCACACATCCGCACCCGGCCACGCAATATGAACCCAGAAGGTCACACGATCAAAAGTGACCATGATGATTATTAATGAATGATAATCCAACAAAGTCTTGAATGACTCACCGAGATGAAATAATAGTGAAGTGAATGATAGCTCAATGAAATGATTGGAACCGTCATTCCTCGTGAATGAAGGGACTATTCGACAATTACAAGTCTCAATACGGTTAATACATTATGAATGAGTTATGATTATGAATGAACAACAACGAAAGGAATGAATATCCTTTTAACCGAGTAAGAATTAACTTACTCAACACCGATGAAGAATGTCCTTCCACGAACAAACGTCCTAAACGAGATGTCGGTCGCTCGAACAACCTTGAATAACACAATTACCAACAATCCGTTCAACATACGTATCAAACACGATAATAACTAACTTAAAACGTCGATACAACTAAACCAAGTTCATTGGGGCATTATATCAAACACGTTGTAACCAATCTTCGATTGTTTACAACCAATCCTCAACTATACCAATATCAAATCCTCAAGGAGTGTTTCAAACCAACAAAACATCTTCACAACAATCAATACTCCAATATGAATATCCAAATTCGTGATTACAACAACAACTAATCGAAAATCCCCAAATCCAACTCAATATTCAAAGTGTTTTTGAATAACCCTTCAATAATCTAATGAATATTCATACACACTCATAATCATACGTACATCTCTTCATACAACATGATTATAATGTCCAAAATATCATATCTCAACACAAAATCGAAATCCAAGAAGTTTGAAGAATATTATCTTTGAAGATCCAAACACTTTGATTCGATGAACACGCGTTAGATCGACTATCCAAGCTTCACAACTGAATGAAGATGATGAACACTGAACACCCAAGTGATTGATGATGAAAAATCTCTCCCTCAAGCTCCCTCTCTCAGATACAAGGTGAAGGAATGAGAAAATGAGCTCAAGGTCCCGTCCAAGTCCTATATAAACTGCCGAACGTTACGGCCGTAACTCGGCCTACTTACGGCCGTAACATCCCAAGTCAACGGCCTTACGGCCATAACTCGGCTTTGTCCAGAAACTGCCAACAGTTATACGGCCATATCCGCACTTGCCTTACGGGCGTAACTAGACCGATACGGCCGTACCCGGCCAAACTTACGGGCATATGAAGCCTTCATCGAAACTGCCTGGGCACCCTGCCCGATTCATACGGCCGTAACCAGCCAAGCCTTACGGCCATACCAGCCTCATCTTACGGTCGTATGCCACAACCTTTACGGCCGTAAGTCCTATTCGTCCGAACTGGCCTGAAAACAACGAACGCCTGTTACGGCCGTATCCGACAATCCTTACGGCCGTAACTCCCCTTTGTTCAAAACCACCTTGAGTCAACGAATGCATGTTACGGTCGTAATGCCTGACTAGTTACCGCCGTAACTCGCTGCTGGAAGAGACAAAAATCCGAAAACTCCATCTACTCATTACAAACGGTGAAGGATCCGACGTACAATACTTGTATGATTGTAATTAAGTCCAATAACACGTGATAGATGATACTTCCCACACAAGACTATATTCACGATGATTATGAAAATACTCTCGCCTCGATTCTCAATCGGAGATGAATGACGATCGGTAACTGATACACGGTTACAAAATACCAACGATGAATATAAATGAATGAATCATGAATGATGAGTGATTATTAATGAGTGAAAAATACCGAGTGACCGTTACTGACTGATAATTACTGAATGATAATAAATGAATTACAACCGGGTATTACATACTCCCCCTTAAAAAGAGTTTCGTCCTCAAAACTAAGGGTCGAACAACTCGGGATAACTCTCCCGCATACTATCCCCGGTTTCCCAAGTAGCCTCTTCGACTCCGTGTCTAGACCACTGAATCTTGACCAAAGGAATTGTCTTGTTCCTCAACTGTTTGATTCGCCGCTCTAAAACTCTTATAGGACGCTCCTCATACCAATGATCATCCGCGATCTCGATTTCATCGAACTGAAGTATGTGACTCGGGTCGGTAACATACTTCCGCAATTGAGAGATGTGAAACATATGATGAAGTCGGCTCAACGCCGGAGGTAAGGCCAATCGATAAGCTAACTCGCCTACTCGATCCAAAATCTCAAATGGTCCAATGAATCTCGGACTCAACTTTCCCCTCTTCCCAAAATGGAAGATACCTCGACTCATGGATACCTTGACCAAAACATGGTCACCTATCTCGAACTCTAAGGGTCGACGACGATTATCTGCATATGATTTCTGTCAACTCTGAGCTTTCAACAAACGACTCCTGATCAAAGCTACCTTCTCATAGGCGGCTATAAGCATATCAGGCTCGGTGCCGATTAATTCTGATAAGTCGTCCCAACACAAAGGAGATCGACAACGACGATCGTACAAGGCCTCGTAAGGTGCCATCTAAATCAAAGCATGCCAACTATTATTATACGTGAACTCAATCAACGGTAGTTGGGCTTCCCAATCGTCTTCCCAATCGAGGATGCATGCCCTCAACATGTCTTCCAATGTCTGAATAGTGCTCTCTGATTGTCCGTCGGACTGAGGATGAAAAACAGTACTGAGATTAAGCTGAGTTCCCATAGCACGATGAACTGATTTCCAAAAATGAGACATGAACCGTCCGTCACGATCGGAAACGATACTTTTAGGAGTACTGTGCAGTCTCTCTATCACTTTGATGAACAACTAGGCAAGTCTCTCGGGACCCCACGTATCCTTAATCTCAAGGAAATGACCTGACTTAGATAAACGGTCCACAACTACCCAGATTGTATTCATGCCAAGACGACTCGTCGGCAAACTCGTGATGAAGTCCATAGAAACATCTTCCCACTTCCACTCTGGAATAGGGAGCGGTTTCAGTATACCTGCCGGTCGCTGATGTTCTATCTTGACTTGTTGACAGGTTAAACATCTCGGAACAAATTCTGCGACTTCTCGCTTCATATTACCCCACCAGTAATTTTTTTTCAAGTCCTTGTGCATCTTGTTAGACCCCGGATGAAAGGAGTAAGGGGTAGCATGAGCTTCTCTCAAAATCGAGTTTTCTACCTCGTCATTCACCGGTTCGCATAACCGATTCTTAAACTGCAAAAGTCCATCCTCGTGGACCACAAATCCAGGGGCTTTCCCCTGAGCCACATCCTCACGGATGTGCAACAATGATGGGTCTGATTTACTCTGATTGCCTCCTCAAGTGGCGATGAAATCTCTAACATGCAAAGTTGCCCTTGCACTCGCTGAAGCCAGACCTCAATATCGGGTCTAAGAAATTCCTGCTGAAGCTCCTTCTGAACTGTCAAACGAGCAAGCATTTGCTCCTGAACGGACTTACAACTCAAGGCATAGGCAACCACGTTTTTCCTTACCCGGGTGGTACAGGATCTCAATATCATAATGTTTGATTAGTTCCAACCACCGCCTCTGTCGCATATTTAACTCCTTTTGAGTAAATATATACTTCAAACTCTTATGATCGGTGAATATCTGACAGGTAACGCCATAAAGGTAATAACGCCAAAACTTCAATGCGAAAACCACGACTGCTAGCTCCAGGTCATAGGTCGTATAATTAACCTCGTAAGGTCTCAGTTGCCGTGAAGCATTGGCAATAACCTTCCCATTCTGCATTAATACACATCCTAGACTGTGTCCGGACGCGTCATTATAAACCACAAATCCTTTCGTCCCTTGTGGCAAGGAAAGGACAGGTGCTGAAATTAACCGGCTCTTGAGTTCCTCAAAACTCCGCTGACACGCGTCGGACCACGTGTATTTCTTATCCTTTCGCAAAAGGTTCATCATTGGTTGAGGGATTTTAGAAAATCCTTCCACAAATCGCCGATAATAACCGGATAATCCGAGAAAGCTTTAGATTTACTTAACATTCTTCGGAGGTAACCAATCTCGGATAGCCTCCGTCTTCTGAGGATCAACATGCACACCATCTGATGAAAGTACATGCCCGAGAAACATCACTTCGGGCATCCAGAACTCACACTTGGAAAACTTTCCATAAAGCTGCTCTCGTCTAAACACGTCGAGCACCTGATGAAGGTGAAACTCGTGCTCCTCCCGGTCACGAGAATAAATTAAAATGTCATCAATGAAGACAACCACAAACTGATCCAAAAAGTCGATGAAAACCCGATTCATTAACTCCATGAATACCGCAGGTGCATTAGTTAACCCAAACGGCATTACCACGAACTCATAATGACCATAGCGTGTTCGAAACTCCGTCCTCGCGATATCCGACTCTCGAATTCGCAATTGATGATATCCATATCTTAAGTCGATCTTGGAAAATACTAAAACTCCCTGAAGTTGATCTAAGAGATCATCAATATGGGGTAGAGGATACTTATTCTTGATCATCACCCTGTTCAACTCCCGATAATCAATACACAAACGAAACGAACCATCCTTCTTCTTGACAAACAACACTGGTGCTCCCCACGGGGACGCACTTGGTCGGATATAACCATTCTCGAACAATTCCTCAAGTTGATTCTTCAACTCCTGCATTTCGGTCGAGCCATCCGATATGGTGCCTTCGATAATGGGGACGTACCAGGCTCCAACTCTATCGTGAATTCCACATCCCTCGGTGGAGGTAAACCAGGTAGCTCGTCTGGGAGTACATCGTCAATCGATAACAACGATACCACGAATGGTTGAATACCTCGATTGCCTTACAACGGTCAATCGATGACAATGATACAATGAATGATTGAACACCTCGATTGCCTTAGAACGGCCAATCGATGACAATGATATAATGAATGATTGAACACCTCGATTGCCGTAGAACGGCCAATCGATGACAATGATACAATGAATGATTGAACACCTCAATTGCCTTAGAACGGCTAATCGATGACAATGATACAATGAATGATTGAACACCACGATTGCCTTAGAACGGCCAATCGATGATAATGATACAATGAATGATTGAACAACTCGATTGAGAAATTTCACTACTTTCATCATATTAATGATTCTTCTGGAACAACGGGGACTACCTCCCTGAAATACACACTCGGCTCCAACGACTGAAATGATAGTGACCATACGCTTACGAATACTGAGGATGGCATCATGACGATCCATCCAACTAATACCCAATATTACATCGTCCTTAGGTAAATCCACCACGATTAGGTCCGCCAACCAATCGCGGTCACTAAGCTTAATTCGGTCAGTTCTTAACCTCATGATTTCCGAAAATTCTTCTACCATCAGGTAGACTAATGATATAAGGTCCACAATTAATAGGACTATGCAAGTGAAGTCTATTCAAACATGATTCAGAAATGAATGAATGTGATGCACCAGTATCAAAAAGGGTACACACAGATTCATATAAAATTGCGAGTATACATGAGATCATTCGGGCCACCGGATTGTCGGTCCTCTTCATCGCGTGAATTCGGGACTTGCTGCCCCCCGAACCGGACGCTCCTGTCTGAGAAATATGAGCTCCGCCTTTATTCGCTTCCGTCGTCTTAAACGACACTGACAGAGCAGTCTGATTCTGAATCGCTGATTGCTTCGGGGCCTGAGATGCCGCCGGAGTCGGCTTGGAGTCCCTTCGGCAAAAACGGGCCTTATGCGCAACAATCCCACAGTTATGGCACATGATAGACGGTTTCAGACACTTAGTGCTGTAATGACCCGGCGCTCCACAGTTGAAACAGGTGATGGCTGATCTGGCCACTCGGGACTGAGATCCCGCAGGATTAGGCGCCGTAGGAGGTCGCTTAGAAAAGTTAGGACTCGCACGAGACTTTTTGAAGGTTGACTGACCGCCTTCGGACTGATTATGCTTCGTTGATTTCTTGCTGACACACGAAGGTTGTTGCTCAGCAATTTCCTTAGCAGCAGGCTCATACGGGAGAGTTCTCTCCATTAATTCGGCCAGAGTGGCGCAATGATGATTAAGCAATTGCATATGGTTCATCAAAACCTGCATAAAAGTGAGTGGATCGACCCGAACATCTTCCGATCGAGCTGAGTCCTTGGTATGACTTCCCGACAGTGAGTGATTATTTCCCAGATTTCGGCCCGCACCGCGGCCTCTCCCCGTGCGTCCCCTGACAGCTCTCTCCTTATTGAAGTATGAAGGTCACATGATAATCATAGATCTCGTATGAGTACCGCATTATGATTTACATCATGAAATGATGAAAATGAGCATACGCGCTCTAACACAGTTATTACATGAATGATTAACTGATGTGACATGATTATCTGATGATATTCTTGAAATGATTATCTTGAACAAGTTAACAAGATTAATGATATGATCCTCAAGATCAACAACTGAGTAATGAAATGAACTGAGTGATTAATGAGTTAACATGGTCAACATGATCAAAATGAAAATGATGTTTGAGGATAGTTAAGTGATGAATTATGAATGAATGATTCTTATTGCAATAAATTAGGGTTATTATACAAACATGTTACTAAAGTTTACTAAAAAATGCAATTTTGTTACTAAAGTTTTTTTTGTTACAAATAGGTTACTAAATTTTGTAACCGGTTACTTAAGTAACTAAAGATGTTTTAACCCATTGATACCGGTTACATTGCCAACGTGGATTTTTTTTTTTAAAAAAAATATAAAAAATCCAGAAAATAATTTAATTTTTCGAAAAATAATATATTTTTCCGTAAAATAAATTTATTTCGAAAAATATTTTTGCCAAAAATAATATTTCTCCGAAAATAATTTTATTTTTTGAAAAAATAATATATTTTTCGAGAAAATAAATTTTTTCGAAAATATTTTTTTGCCAAAAATAATATTCTCAGAAAATAATTTTATTTTTTCGAAAAATAATATATTTTTCCGTAAAATAAATTTTTTCAAAAATATTTTTGCCAAAAAAATATTTCTCCGTAAAATATTTTTTTAATTTTTTGGAAGAAATAAAAATTTCCATAAATAATGTTTTTTTGAAAAGATAAATTTTTTCCTAGAAAATTTTATTTACAAAGACTTTTTCAGAAAATTTTATTTACAAAGATAATTTCGGAAGAAAAATTTTTCAATAAATTTTTCAAATATTATATTTTTCCATAAATAATGTTTTTTTCGAAAACATAAATTTTTCCATGAAAATATACAAAGACATGCGAAAAAGAAAACTTAAAAGTAAAAAAAATAATAATTAAAAAAAAGAAAAAAAAAAGAAAAAAAACACGCATAGTAACTTTTTGTAAAGTTCAGTAACCTATTTAATAACCCCGTAAACTATAGTAACTTCTTTGTAGCATTTAAAACTATGGTGCTGACGTGGACAAGGGGAACCGGTAATCATCCGGTTGCCCACTCTCGCAGTTACATTTGTGTAAGATTTTAATCTTTGAGTAACCCAGTTGACAAACCCGAAAACTTGAGTAACCTCTTTGTAACAAAAAAAACTTTAGTCAGAAAATTGTCATTTTTGGTAAACTTTAGTAACCTGTTTGTATAATAACCCAATAAATTATACCATGGCGTTAGAAGTCTTACAGTTCTTTCGGTCTGAGGGGCTCGGCATTGGCACAGGTCACACGTGACGCGAAAGTCCAATGATACTAGTCTGATGACGATGATTTCAAATGAGACATGACTCGGAAGGTAGTATTCAAAACCACGCTCCGATACCAACTCTGTAACACCCCAAACTAGGCGGATATTATAGTGTCGTGGACCCCCGACTAGGACCCACCAAGCGAATGAAAATTAATGAATTAAATAATATAATTGTAGTACCGAACCACATTATATCATCAATTACTCCGACGAGGAGTTTCATTACAACACACCCAAGATAATACCGAATACATGTATATTTTATATGAAGATAAAATACACAACACTGAATGAAACGAAGTATCCAATGGAAACCTGCAGTGGAAAAATAAAATGACAACAACATGAATGACTGAAAAGATTGGGGCCCCCTACTAGTATCACTGGGACTCCTCGCCGTCGACGTTCTCTTCCCGTGCTTTTGCCTTGCCGTGACCTGAAAACAATATCCCCCAACGGGGTCAATTACATAGGACAACAATCCTCAAGGGTTGAATATACACAATCATGATATATCTCAATTATGAAATATCCCTTTACTTATGAATTTAAGCTGAAGAGGAGCATCATAGTACGCCTGTAATGTTCTGTGCAAGTATACAAGACGAGTGCCCGGACACACCCATCCTTGTACCTAATTAGTCTCACGGAGGTAAACGTTACCGTGTGTACAGTCCAATGTATCGGTGAACCCAACACATGACTATTGTGTGCCCGACTAAAATTCCACACATCCGTACCTAGCCACGCAATATGAACCCAGAAGGTCACACGATCAAAAGTGACCATGATGATTATTAATGAATGATAATCCAACAAAGTCTTGAATGACTCACCGACATGAAATAATAGTGAAGTGAATGATAGCTCAATGAAATGATTGGAACCATCGTTCCTCGTGAATGAAGTGATTATTCGAAAATTACAAGTTTCAATACGGTTAATACATTATGAATGCGGTATGATTATGAATGAACAACAACGAAAGGAATCAATATCCTTTTAACCGAGTAAGAATTAACTTACTCAACACCGATGAAAAATGTCCTTCCACGAACAAACGTCCTAAACAAGAAGTCGGTCGCTCGAACAACTTTGAATAACATAATTACCAACAATCCTTTCAACATAAGAATCAAACACGATAATAACTAACTCAAAACGTCGATACGACTAAACCAAGTTCATTGGGGCATTATATCAAACATGTTGCAACCAATCTTCGATTGTTTACAACCAATCCTCAACTATACCAATATCAAATCCTCAAGGAGTGTTTCAAACCAACAAAACATCTTCACAACAATCAATACTCCAATATGAATATCTAAATTCGTGATTACAACAACAACTAATCGAAAACCCCCAAATCCAACTCAATATTCAAAGTGTTCTTGAATAACCCTTCAATAATCCAATGAATATTCATACACACTCATAATCATACGTACATCTCTTCATACAACATGATTATAACATCCAAAACATCATATCTCAACACAAAATCGAAATCCAAGATGTTTGAAGAATATTACCTTTGAAGATCCAAACACTTTGATTCGATGAACACGCGTTAGATCGACTATCCAAGCTTCACAACCGAATGAAGATGATGAACACTAAACACCCAAGTGATTGATGATGAAAAATCTCTCCCTCAAGCTCTCTCTCTCTCTCTCGGATACAAGGTGAAGAAATGAGAAAATGATCTCAAGCTCCCGTCCAAGTCCTATATAAACTGCCGAATGTTACAGCCGTAACATCCCAAGTCAACGGCCTTACGGTCGCAACCAGCCATCTCGTACGTTCGTAACTCGGCTTCGTCCAGAAACTGCCGACAGTCATACGGCCGTACCCGCACCTGACTTACGGGCATAACTCGACCGATACGGCCGTACTCGGCCAAACTTACGGGCGTATGAAGCCTTCGTCGAAACCGCTCAGGCACTCGCCGGTCCAGACGGCCAGAATCGCCAAGCCTTACGGCCGTACCAGCCTCATCTTATGGCCGTATGCCGCAACCTTTACGGCCGTAAGTCCTATTCGTCCGAACTGGCCTGAAAACAACGAATGCCTGTTACGGCCGTATCCAACAATCCTTACGGCCGTAACTCCCCTTCGTTCAAAACCACCTTGAGCCAACGAATGCATGTTACGGCCGTAATGCCTGACTAGTTACAGCCGTAACTCGCTGCTGGAAGAGACAAAAATCCGACAACTCCGTCTACTCGTTACAAATGGTGAAGGATCCAACGTACAATACTTGATTGATTGTAATTAAGTCCAATAACATGTGATAGATGATACTTCGCACACAAGACTATATTCACGATGATAATGATAATACTCTCGCCTCGATTCTCAATCAGAGATGAATGACGATCGGTAACTGATACACGGTTACAAAATGCCAACGATGAATACAAATGAATGAATCATGAATGATGAGTGATTATTAATGAGTGAAAATTACCGAGTGACCATTACTGACTGATTATTACTGAATGATAATGAATGAATTACAACCGGGTATTACAAGGAACGGTCCATGAACTACATGTTGGTAGCATATATGTTGTTAATGTTTATTCATATGGTATGAATGCTACAAATGTGCTTAAATAACATTAATCGCAAAAATTCTCCCACGACAAAGTATTAAGTTTAAAAGGTTTCAAGGGTTTCCTTCCCTCCATCGAGCTTTCGGAAAATTGAAATCCAAACCGGATGTGCTATGCTTCCGAGTTATCGGGGTAGTCATTCGGGGAGGATGGATAAATTACCGGGAGCGCATTGTATGCCTTCGGTTGGAGCAAATTTTATCCCTAGAAACCTGTTCGGTTGCCGGATAAAATTCAATTGTGAAACTGATTTGCGTCGATGGTATAAACTTAACTTGTTCACAAACCATAGAAACCGTATAGGTTGAGGGGAGTTAACAAGGGGAAAAAGAAGATTGAATCATCCATTAGATGGGTTGGTGCTGGACACCACTTTATGAAAATTAGTAGACTAGAAACCTGTTCGGTTGCCCTCTATTAATATTCATAAAGAACTCGATCACCACTATGAAGTAATGCGAACAATACCTCCGAATTTCACATGGGAGTGTGTTATTCCGATAAAATTAGTGGGAGCTGGGTTAGAAGAATAGAAAAGACCTTAATTCTATACTCAGATCATAATTGAACGAGTCACTAATTAATCTGTCGGACTTAATGCAGACGAACATAACTCTCAATATGACAATGAACCCACATGCAATTATACTCGAAAAGAACACCTTAATCGGACCTAACTTTGTGGATTGGCTACGCAATTTGGTGATAGTCCTCAGTATAGAGGAACTGGGATACGTCTTGGAGACGGACATTCCGGCGCCTCCAGTGCGGACAAGAGCCAATCAGTAAGAGATTTACAACCACAGAAAGTGGGTTAAGGATGACGTAAAAGTCCGTGCTTATATGATGGCTTCTATGTCTAATGAGATTCAGAGAGCTAATGAGAAAATAACTTCTGCTAGGCAGATTTTATCTCACTTAACCGAGCTTTATGGTGAGCACAGTCGAACTGCTAGATATGAGATATCCAAGCAACTGTTAGGTGCTAGAATGAAGGAAGGTGAGAAGGTTGGAGACCACGTCCTCAAAATGATATCTATGATCAAGAGATTGGAGGCTCTTGATTTCAAGATGGATACTTCTCTTCAGACCGACCTTATCCTACAGTCTCTACCTGATTCCTTCTCACAGTTTGTTATGAATTTCAACTGCAATGCGATTGCTTGCAACTTAGAAGGATTGATGAACAAACTGGTGACCGCTCAGTCTCAGATGAAGACTCCGCGGATGAAGGAGTCTGCCCTTGTGATTTCTTCTGGACCTCGGAGGTCCAAGAACAAGAAGAAAAAGACCAAGAAGCATACGGGACCAAAAATCAAGGATCTTAAAGGTAAGGGCAATGACCCAATGGTTTCAAAGAGCAAGAAGAAGAAGGACGAATGTATCAAATGCGGTGATCTGGGCCACTGGGCTAGAGACTGTCCGATTCTTCATGGCACTTCAGGTACAGAACTTTTAGTTTTGGAAACAAATTATTCTGCTACTGTATTTTCTACTTCTTGGATACTGGATTCAGGTGCTAGTTCTTATATTTGTACCGTGAATCAGGATCTGGAACAAAGTAGAATGCTTAGATCTGGGGAAGTGATGATTATTGTCGGAAGCGGGCATATTGTCGAAGCAACTGACATAGGATCACTTCTTTTGGATTTAGAATTCGGCTTTGTTTTGACATTAGATGATGTACTTGTTTTGCCCAAGGGGCATAAAAATATTGTATCCATTCCGGTCATAGATCCGGAAGTCTTTTCATTTTTCATTGGTGATGGTTCTTGCAAAATTTATTTTACTAGTAGGCAGTGTCACATTGTTAAATGGACTGTATCATTTAAACCTTAGTAATAAAGTCGTCGTGAATACTATGACTAGGAAGCGTGGTAGGGATGAGACTAATCAAGTTTTGAAATGGCATCTTAGACTTGGTCATGTTGGTCAGACCAAGGTTTACAAAATGTAAAAGGATGGACTTATGGGTACATTGGGATCGTATCCCTTTCCTACTTGTGAATCTTGCCTTAAAGGAAAAATGACTAAGTCCTCCTTCACAGGGACATTTGACAGAGCTACTGATAAACTAGGATTAATCCATATCGATGTATGTGGTGCTTTGGAAGCAGCACGTGATGGATATCAATATTTCGTTACGTTTACAGATGATCATACTAGGTATGGTTATGTATACATAATGAAACATAAATCCGAGGCCTTTAAGAAGTTCCAGGAATTTAAGGCCCTAGTTGAGAAACAAAGTAAAAATCACATCAAAGCACTTCGGTCGGACCGAGGTGGTGAGTATATGAGTACGGAGTTTGATGAGTTCCTTAAGGAACATGGAATCTGTTAGGCGTATTTTTATACGCTTATTTATCATTATTTTGTATTCTTTTTGTGAGTAAATCTGCATAAATGAGCTTTTAATGCCCTATTCTTGTATGTTTTGCAGGAAATTGGAGTCCGGAAGCTGAACGATGAAAAACGGGCGAAAACGGCGAATTTTGGCCTGGGGCCGTGGCACAAGGAAAGCGGGCCGCGGCACACGAAGACACCAGCTAGCCCCGAACCAACTGTACCCTGAGCCGCGGCACAAGGATGCTGAGCCGCGGCCTAGGAGGAAAATGGCGTGCCCAGGCATTGCGCTGAAGACCATGAGCCGCGGCACAGATTAAGTGAGCCGCGGCCCACGGGGCGGTTTTGGAGTGTTCTGCGCGGTCTTGGGCCGTTTTGGAGCCTGTTCTCAACCCAATCACACGGACGCGTTTTGGAGGCTGAGTAGGGTTATAAATAAACATGCAAGATCAGATTTGGGGGATTATCTTCGGGAATCATCGGGGAATCATCGGAGAATCGATTATCATCAAGGAGCAAAAGCAGAAGACACCAAGAGCAGAGAGCGGAAGTCAGAAGAACGGAGGAATCCGAACTCTTCATTTGCGTTTGATTTCAATGCTTTCATTCATTATTTCTGTATTTTTATTATTTAGCATGTCAGGCTAAAACCCTGTTCTAGGATTTTGATGAAACTGAGGTTGTGACGAATTTGCTTTTGATTATTTATATAATTCCCTTTTTTGTTGAGTTTTCCCAATCGTTTTTAATGCTTTCAATTATCTGGCCAATAGTTGAATTGTTCTAATCACGCAATTCGAATCGGGAGAGGAGAATTGGTGAGGAACTATTGGTGAGAACCGTTTTATCTTGTGAGATAGTAATATACTCATAGGAACTACGTGGCCTTTTGAAGATTTTGTGCTTTTGGCCTATTGTCGAATTAATTCACCTAGGAATAGAGTGCGTTATTCGCCTTTAGAAAAATCTACTGACCTCGGGAGAGGCGGTAGAGTATTTTAGAAATCTTCGCCTTTGATAAATTGGGAAAATCATTAACTTCAGATAATCGAGAGTAAATTCAGATAAACCGAGGTGGATTCACAATCCTAGACTTATTCATCATTTGATTTTCTTTCTTCAAGCGATCGTTTTTCTGTTTATTATTGGTTTTCTTTAGTTATTAATTGCAACCCAAATTTCGACTGTTCAAATAAAATTAGAATACAGATAAATCGGTACTTAGTGATTCAGTCCTCGTGGGAATGATAACTCACTCATCACTTTATTACTTGTCTACGATAACGTGCACTTGCGTTTAACGAAATATCGCAACAAGTTTTTGTCGCCGTTGCCAGGGACTGATTATTTTACTAATATCGATTTCAGTATTTCTAGTCTTAGTTTGGACAATTTTTTATTGTTTTCTTGTAATTTTACTTATTTGTTTTTCCTTTCAGGATTTTTCAGTTAGTGCATGACAAAATTCGGTAACGAAGGCCTACTACCTTTGGATACCGAACTCGAGCGCACTCTTCGGAGAAAAAAAAAGGAGAAACGAGAGTCACCGACCACAGTCACCATGGCCGATAATACCGAAAATCACGGAGGAGAAAATCTTGTGCAGCAAGCTCAACCGGTATTAGCACTCCGCGACTATGCTATGCCGCAAATCAATGCGAACTTCTCGGAGATTCGGCGTCCAACCATCCAGCCGAACAATTTCGAAATCAAGCATGCGATTATTTAGATGGTGCAAGCGAGCCAGTTTTGTAGTTTGGCGAACGATGACCCCAATGCACACATTGCGTCTTTTCTCGAGATTTGTGACACCTTTAAGAACAACGGTGTCACCGATGATGCTATTCGTCTACGGATTTTCCCTTTCTCTTTGAGGGACAAAGCAAAATTTTGGTTGAACTCTTTACCGTCGGGTTCTATCACGACGTGGGCGGAATTAGCGCAACCCTTCCTAGCTAAATTCTTCCCACCATCAAAGACGACGAGACTGAGGAACGAAATCACCACCTTTAGGCAATATGATATGGAGTTGCTTCACGAGGCATGGGAGCGATACAAGGATTTACTACGAAGATGCCCGCATCACGGCTTACAGGACTGGCTCCAAATTCAAACATTTTACAACGGATTGAGTGCCTCCACACGCACCCTCGTTGATGCAGCCGCTGGGGGTGCCTTAATGGGAAAGACAATGGCCAAAGCCCACTCTCTACTAGAAGCTATGGCCGCAAATGCGTATAAGTGGCCTTCTGAACGAGTAATCCCGAAGCGAGTTATGGAAATCTCAAACAACGATCTGATCTCTACATTATCAGCTCAAGTCGCTGCATTGACGCAACAACTTCAAGCCTTTTCGCATGCTCCTTCTCCCGTTACCATTGAATCGTGCAATTGGTGTAATGGATCTCATCCTAGCGCAGAATGCCAAGTCGGAAACCCTTTCGAGCAACATCCGATGGAGCAAGCTCAATTCGTGGGAAACGGAAATCGACAGAACAATCCGTACACCAGCACTTATAATCAAGGGTGGCGAAATCACCAACATTTTTCGTGGAGGAACGGCCAAACTTTAAAACCTCCACAAGCTCAATTCGCGCAGCTCCCACAGCAGCCCCTCAATCACCAAAGTTATCCTTGGAAGATGCTCTTGCTCAATTGGCGGCTAACACGAGCCAATTCATGACCCGCACTGAGACTACCCTCCAAAATCATTCTACCTCCATCCGAAACTTAGAAACACAAATGGGGCAGATTGCAAATCTATTGTCCTCTCGGTCTCAAGTTGCATTGCCCAGCGCAACCGAAATGAACTCCAAAGAAAACGTGCAAGCAATCGAACTACGAAGTGGAAAGGAGTTGAAAGAGCAGCCTGTCAATAACAAGGACAAGATCGAGCAAAGTGAGAAAGAAAAGGACGAGGCGCCCAAGCCAAAGGAAGTATCGACTACTCACCCAACTCCTCAAATTCCATTCCCATAGCATTTGCAAAAGCAAAAACTAGACAAACAATTTTCCAAGTTCCTCAACGTCTTCAAGAAACTGCATATCAACATTCCATTTGCCAATGCCTTGGAACAAATGCCGAGTTACGTGAAATTCATGAAAGAAGTCTTGTCAAACAAAAGGAAGCTCGAGGAGTATGAGACAGTCGCATTGATGGAGGAGTGCAGCGCTATCCTACAGAAGAAGCTCCCACCTAAATTATGAGATCCGGGAAGCTTTACTATTCCTTGCATCATTGGGAATTCGTCTGTTGAAAGAGCCTTATGCGATCTCGGAGCCAGCATAAACCTTATGCCATTTTCTATTTTTAAAAATCTGGATATTGGGGAAGCCAAGCCAATGATGGTCTCCTTGCATTTAGCCGATAGATCCATCAAATATTCGAGGGGAGTGATAGAGGACGTCTTAGTCAAAGTTGATAAGTTCATCTTTCCGGCCAATTTCATTGTGCTTGACATGGAGGAGGACCACGACATCCCAATTATCTTGGGAAGACCATTTTTGGCAACCAGCCATACTTTGATCGATGTGGAAAAAGGGAAGCTTACTCTACGAGTTCAAGAGGAGCAAGTAATGTTCAATATCTTTCGATCCTTAAAATATCCGAGTGATGCTGAAAATTGTTTCCAAGTTGACGTCATCGACTCGTGTGTAAGTAGAGCCTTTAGAGAGAATTATCCACCCGATCCACTGGAATCCGTTTTGATTGGGGCTGTTTCCGAACTAAATTCAGAGCATGCAGCCTACGTACGACACATGGATGCTTCCCCGCCAATTTTCATTCGTCAACCGTATGAGGAACTCGGAAATTCACTAACTCGACCCGTCCCTTCAATCGAGAAACCTCTAAAGTTAGAACTCAAGAAGCTGCCGTCTCATTTAAAATATGCATTTTTGGGACCCGACGATTCCTTGCCAGTTATTCTTTCGGCCACTTTAGCAGGGGATCAAGAGGCGAAATTATTGAGAGTTTTGAGGGAATACAAATCTGCTCTTGGATGGTCTATTGCGGATATTAAGGGGATCAGCCCGTCCATTTGCATGCACAAGATTTTGATGGAGGAAGACTACAAACCATCCGTGGAGCATCAACGCCGTTTGAATCCAAACATGAAAGAGGTGGTAAAAGTCGAGGTTTTAAAACTCCTCGACGTAGGTATGATCTTTCTGATTTCTGATAGCAAGTGGGTAAGTCCGGTCCAAGTTGTGTGAAAGAAGAGTGGGATAATGATTATTCAAAATGATAATAATGAATTAATTCCCACTAGGATTGTCACGGGGTGGCGTATGTGCATAGATTATAGGAAATTAAATAAGGCCACTAGAAAAGACCATTTCCCCTTACCTTTTATTGATCAAATATTAGATAGATTAGCCAGACACGATTTATATTGCTTTCTCGATGGTTATTCGGGGTATAATCAGATTTATATAGCCCCAGAAGACCAAGAGAAAACGACGTTTACATGTCCTTACGGCATTTTCGCTTATAGGCGCATGCCTTTTGGATTATGTAATGCGCCGGCTACTTTTCAACGGTGTATGATGGCTATTTTTTCTGATATGGTAGAGCATTACATTGAGATTTTCATAGATGACTTTTCTGTTTTCGGTGATTCGTTTGATATTTGTTTGCAAAATTTGCAGAAAGTCCTAAAAAGATGCGAAGAAACAAATTTGGTTTTGAACTGGGAGAAGTGCCATTTCATGGTTCAGGAGGGCATTGTACTTGGCCACCGAATATCATCACATGGAATCGAAGTCGACCGGGCGAAAATTGAAAATCGAGAAGATGCCTCCGCCTACTTCGGTTAAAGGGATAAGGAGTTTTTTGGGACATGCCGGTTTTTACCGTCGATTTATTAAGGATTTCTCGAAGATCACGAAGCCGTTGTGCAATCTGCTTATGAAGGATGTTCCGTTCGATTTTGACGAGTCGTGTAAAGAAAGTTTCGATTTATTAAAAAGGGCTCTAAGCACCGCACCGGTAATAGTCGCTCCCGACTGGGACCTTCCGTTCGAATTAATGTGTGACGCTAGTGATTTTGCCATTGGGGCTGTTTTGGGACAGAGACGAGGGGAAGTGTTCCACGTCGTGTATTATGCGAGCCGAACACTTGACGACGCCCAAAGAAATTATGCCACAACCGAAAAAGAATTGTTGGCGGTGATCTTTGCATTCGATAAATTCCGGGCGTATCTACTGGGGACGAAAGTGGTAGTGTGGACCGACCATTCAACAATAAAATACCTTTTGGAGAAGAAGGATGCTAAACCAAGGTTGATTAGGTGGGTGCTTCTCCTTCAAGAATTCAACTTGGAAATTCGAGACAAAAAGGGGACTGAAAATGCTATAGCCGATCACCTTTCACGGTTAGAGAGTCCCCTTGAGAAGGGAGAAAGTCATCCACAAATCATGGAAACCTTTCCCGACGAGCAGCTCTACAAGTTGCGTTCGCAACACGCACCTTGGTATGCTGACCTAGTGAATTATTTGGCGAGCATAACAATTCCAAACGACCTCTCATGTCATCAAAAGAAGAAGCTAATTTCAGACGCTAAGTATTATTTATGGGACGATCCTTTTCTGTTCAAGAGATGCCCTGATCAAATCATTCGCAGATGTATTCCGGATGAGGAAATCCACAGTGTGATGAACCATTGTCATGCATCACCCTACGGTGGACATTTTAGTGGGAATAGAAGAGCGGCAAAGGTCTTACAATCGGGATTCTATTGGCCATCATTATTCAAGGATGCTCACTCCTTTGTATCCACGTGTGATCGGTGTCAACGAACGGGAAACATCTCAAGACGACATGAAATGCCACTGAACACCATACTTGAGGTTGAATTGTTCGACGTATGGGGGATCGACTTCATGGGTCTATTTCCTCCATCCAATAAGAATCTCTATATTTTGGTAGCCGTGGACTACGTCTCAAAGTGGGTCGAAGCGGTGGCACTACCAATGAATGGGTCCAATGTCGTAATCAAATTTATAAAAAAATATATTTTCACGCGTTTTGGGACTCCACGTGCTATTATCAGTGATGGTGGTTCACACTTCGACAACAAATTCCTTGATGCGGTCTTGAGCAAATATGGAGTCACTCATCGTGTTGCTACAGCCTACCATCCTCAGACGAGCGGTCAAGTCGAGATATCAAATCGAGAGCTGAAGTGGATCTTAGAAAAAACGGTCAGCTCGTCTCGAAAAGATTGGTCTTTCAAACTCGATGATGCACTTTGGGAATACCGCACTGCGTATAAAACACCTATCGGGATGTCGCCTTACAGATTGGTTTATGGGAAAAGCTGCCATTTACCCGTAGAGATGGAACATCGTGCTTACTGGGCGATAAAGAAATTAAACTTTGATCTGAAATCTGCTGGTGAAAAGCGTTCGTTGCGGCTGAACGAGTTGGAAGAAATTCGCCACGACGCATACGAAAATGCGAAACTTTATAAGGAGCGGACAAAGATTTGGCATGATAAGCACATCATACAGAGAGAGTTTGTCCCGGGTCAAGAGGTGTTGTTATTTAATTCTCGCTTAAAGTTATTCCCCGGGAAATTGCGTTCACGATGGTCGGGACCGTTCACCGTAGTTCAAGTGTTCCCACACGGTGCAGTAGAAGTACAAAAAGATGACCGCAAATTCAAAGTTAATGGACAGCGGTTGAAAGCCTACCTGGGAAATCCAATAGACGCGTAGAAGACGAGCGTCGTCTTATCCACCGCCGGATGAATGCGAGAAAAGTCCGGATGAAGACTATAAACTTAGCGCTTCTCAGGAGGCAACCCGGGTATTAGTTGTAGATTTTATATTTTTAGTGTTTTCTTGCATTTTAGAGTCTTTATTTCTCGTCATTTTTGCTTTGATCCGCTTATCCCTCTTGTTCTTGATGTTTTCCTTTGAAAATTCTGTGCAGGAATCACCTCAGGGGAAGAAATCAGTAATGGGCCGCGGCACAAGAATAGTGAGCCGCGGCACACACCAGTTGAAGGAAAAAGGCCAAACAAACTGTACTCTGTGCCGCGGCACGACCTTACTGAGCCGCGACCCACTAGTTCCCTGAGCCGCGGCACATATTCCCTAAGCCGCGGCACACCAAAGGTCCAAGAAGTGCCAAGGAGGCTGTACTCCGTGCCGCGGCACAGACAAATAAGCCGCGGCACACTAACACGATGAGCCGCGGCACGTGTAGATTGAGCCGCGGCACTAGGCGACATTGCAAAAAGTCCCAGGCAGACTGTACTATGGGCCGCGGCTCACTTAAGCTGTGCCGCGGCCCCCGTCGCAACATGGGAAAGCCCAGGTATCCTTCATATACACGATCGGCTGGCACACATCAGGTAAAGTCCCTTCCTTCCTTTGCACAAGAGCTCGGTCGATACCCTCCTCTTATTCTTATTCTTGAATTCTTCATTCCAAGTCAGGTAATTTTCAATCTCTTAATCATAATTGATGCATGATTTGAAAAGCAAGCTGTTATTATCTGTTGCTAGTTGTTCTTCATATTTCTCTCAAAAATGAAGTTGGAATATGGTGAAATTGGTATTTGATTGTGATGGTATTTGTGATTATGAACGAGTTGGTGATATTAGTTATCGGGTATCATGGCCATATATCTATGTTGTTATTTTGGGGGATTTGGATTTAGCCATGAAAATTATTGTTCTTCATTTAAACGTGTGCATACCAAGTGTTTGATAAATTGCAGCAATGAAAAATTGTTAAGCCAAGCATTTTCAATCTATATGCAACGAATCGTTTTATCGGATTACATTGTCTCCCAACCCCTACATCATGTTTAAACTTGAGAGCTCATCCTTAATTTCCTCTTTGATGGTGCAAGCTCATTCATTCACGTTCCGCATGGTGTAGTCGAGGAGCGTGCAGGGTAACTGGACGACGTCGGCACCAGTTCGTGAGCAGACTATAGGGAAGTACTTGACCTTTTTCTTTTATTGCATATTATATTTTGTCCATTGAGGTCAATGTACATCCTAAGTTTGGGGGGGGGGATTTACTTTCTGTTGATATACTTATTGCTATACTTATTTGTTTGCACTTTCGTTATTTTTCGTCATTTTTCGTTATTTTTTGTTGCTAGCCTTGCTTGTAGTGTTATTATTTGCATTCGTGAATTTTTGTGCTTCTTTTTATGTAAAACTGATGTTACGATACTGACTTCTCTCTGAAGAAACGGTTGAGTTTTAGTCGAGGTGTAGTCAGTGATATCTGTTTCTGTTGAGTATTCATTTAGGTCCGAAATTTTTTCGTTTTTTATAGAAATCTTAGCAGATAAGAAAGGAGACATACATGTTTTCAAATCTCCGTCTATACGTTTGGTTACATTTTTTGGTTATCTAGTTGTCCAGTAACATGAGTCGTATTGGCACTTGATTTGAGTTTAGAGTCGGACAGTTTTTTTTTCCGAATAGTCGAGATATTTTTGTTCTATGATGGGAAGTCTAGTAACCAGGGGTATTCACGTAACCCGTTGTTTACTCTCGCGTAAAACGACAACCCTTATTAGACTAGTGGTTTAGAGATTTCGCATGTGCCGATGATAGGGAGCCTAGTAACCGGGGGTATTCGCGTGACCCGTTGTTTACTCTCGCGTAAAACAGCGACCTTGAATTGGATATGCGGGAATAGCTATTCGAGTTGATTCTCCGCTGTGGAGGGGAACTTAGTAACTAGAAGCATCCATGTACCCCATGAGTGTCTTTTATGTCAAACGGTTTTCTAATACATGAGAATGGAATTCCACCCTAGGATTATCCCGATGAAATATCCCAAGATCCGAACCTAGTGGTCAACTCGAATCATCTTCTTGAGCATATATAAGAGAATACTGTCTGAGGGTTATTTTTGATGAAACTCGTGAAATTTTTGCCATTAGACTGTGGAACTGGGCGAGTTAGCTTGTTTATTTTAACCTTTCATATTGACGGTCGATTAAATTCACGCTTGTTAATCTTTGAGCTTGATTTTCTTCATGAATGAGTGATTAGGACTGAAATTGGTTACTTTGTGGAACCAGTGTCCTGGATGTAACTCGCTATTATGATACTTGTATTATTCAGAGAGAATTTCAGGGTAGTATTGATTAAGTTGAGCACACTGGATTTCCACGATCATTCACGATATTCTTTTATTTGTAAGCAATTCTTTTTGCTTGAGGACAAGCAAAGGCTCAAGTTTGGGGGTATTTGTTAGGCGTATTTTTATACGCTTATTTATCATTATTTTGTATTCTTTTGTGAGTAAATCTGCATAAATGAGCTTTTAATGCCCTATTCTTGTATGTTTTCTAGGAAATTGGAGTCCGGAAGCTCGAACGATGAAAAACGGGCGAAGACGGCGAATTTTGGCCTGGGGCCGCGGCACAACGAAAGCGGTCCGCGGCACACGAAGACACCCAGCTAGCCCCGAACCAACTGTACCCTGAGCCGCGGCACAAGGATGCTGAGCCGCGGCCCAGGAGGAAAATGGCGCGCCCAGGCATTGCACTGAAGACCGTGGGCCGCGGCACAGATTAAGTGAGCCGTGGCCCACAGGGCGGTTTTGGAGTGTTCTGCGCGGTCTTGGGCCGTTTTGGAGCCTGTTCTCGACCCAATCACACGGACACGTTTTGGAGGCTGAGTAGGGTTATAAATAAACATGCAAGGTCAGAATTGGGGGATTATCTTCGGGAATCATCGGGGAATCATCGGAGAATCGATTATCATCAAGGAGCAAAAACAGAAGACACCAAGAGCAGAGAGCGGAAGCTAGAAGAACGGAGGAATCCGAACTCTTCATCTGCGTTTGATTTCAATGCTTTCATTCATTATTTCTGTATTTTTATTATTTAACATGTCAGGCTAAAACCCTGTTCTAGGATTTTGATGAAACTGAGGTTGTGAAGAATTTGCTTTTGATTATTTATATAATTCCCTTTTTTGTTGAGTTTTCCCAATCGTTTTTAATGCTTTCAATTATCTGGCCAATAGTTGAATTGTTCTAATCACGCAATTCGAATCGGGAGAGGAAAATTGGTGAGGAACTATTGGTGAGAACCGTTTTATCTTGTGAGATAGGAATATACTCATAGGAACTACGTGGCCTTTTGAAGATTTTGTGCTTTTGGCCTATTGTCGAATTAATTCACCTAGGAATAGAGTGCGTTATTCGCCTTTAGAAAAATCTACTGACCTCGGGAGAGGCGGTAGAGTATTTTAGAAATCTTCGCCTTCAATAAATTGGGAAAATTATTAACTTCATATAATTGAGAGTAAATTCGGATAAACCGAGGTGGATTCACAATCCTAGACTTATTCATCATTTGATTTTCTTTCTTCAAGAGATCGTTTTTCTATTTATTATTGGTTTTCTTAAGTTATTAATTGCAACCCAAATTTCGACTGTTCAAATAAAATTAGAATACACATAAATCTGTACTTAGTGATTTAGTCCTCGTGGGAACGATAACTCACTCATCACTTTATTACTTGTCTACGATAACATGCACTTGCGAAATATCGCAACAGAATCGTATCACAACTAACACCTCCAGGAACCCCTCAGTTAAATGGTGTGTCAGAATGAAGGAACCAAACCTTGTTGGGCATGGTTTGTTCCTTACTTAGTTACACCTGCTTATCGATTTACCTGTGGGGTTATGCACTCCTGACTGCTGCTTATGTCTTGAACAGATGTCCTTCCAAGTCCATTCCTAAAACTCCACATGAGATGTGGGAGGGAAAAAAACCAAGTCGTAATCACATTAGGATTTAGGGATGTCCTGCCTATGTCAAGTAGACTAATGTGGTGAAATTGGAAGCTAGGTTCGTGAAGGGACGTTTCATTGGATTCCCATCTAGGATGATGGTTTATCTATTCTACATGCCCAAAGATCGAAAGATCATTGTTGCTTTGCAAGCACGCTTCCTGGAAGATGAGTTCATTCAAGAAGGCGGAGCAGGTAGAAGTACTTCTTTGGAAGAATACAATGAAACTCCTCAGGAGACACCTGTACAAGAAGTTGTAACTGAACCTTCTGAAACACAAGTACAACCACTTCGAAGGTCTAGTAGGATGTCTAAATTACCTGAGAGGTATGGCCTTGTGCACCTGGAGGAACTGGGTCTCCATGAGGTTGTAGGTGATAGCCAAGAGACCGGCCCTGCTACCTATGACCAAGCGATGGTGGATGTAGACTCCGTGATATGGATTGTAGCACTCTTCACGTAGTTGGGACCTTCATTTTGACAAGGCAGTCAAAGAGTTTGACTTCGTGCCAAATGAAGAGGAACCTTATGTATACAAGAGGGTTAGTGGGAGCAAGATCACATCCTTAGTACCATATGTAGATGACATTCTACTAATAGGAAAATGATGTGGGAATGCTCAGTTCTGTGAAAGCTTGGCTTTCGAGTAGGTTCTCCATGAAAGACTTGGCAGAATAAACCTATATTCTAGGAATTCGACTCTACTGGGATAGAGCGAAGAGAATTGTAGGTCTTTCCCAAGACCTCTATATAGATAAGATCTTAAAGCAATTTAAGATGGATTATTCTACAAGAGGGTTCCTACCGATGCGACATGGAATAAAACTCACCTTGAAGATGTGTCCTCATAGTGAGGAACATCAAAAGGAAACAAGTAATATACCATATGCTTCGGCCGTGGGTAGCCTTATGTATGAAATGTTGTGTACGAGACGTGACATTGCGCAGGCGGTGAGCGTGGTATGTAGGTTTCAGGCAAACCCAGGTAGGGAACATTGGACTACTGTAAAGAACATTCTCAAGTACTTGAGAAGGACTAGAGATCTGGTTCTTATGTATGGCGGAGGTGAACTGAATGTGATGGGATTCACTGATTCAGACTTCCAAGGATAGAAAGACGACTTTATATCTACTTCTGGCTACATTTTACTCTTAATGGAGGAGCAGTATCTTGGCATAGTGCCAGCATAGCGCGACTGCTGATTCCACCTGCTCGGCTGAGTATAAAGCGGCCTCGGAAGCCTCCAAAGGAAGGGTTAAGAAGTTACTGGGTAAACTTCAGGTGACACCATGTGCTACGCTATCTATTTTCGTTTTTATACGATAACAGTGGAGCGGTAGCACAGGCCTAGGAGCCGAGGTTTCACAACAGTACCGAACATATTGAGAGGAAGTATCATCTCATGAGAGAATTTGTTCGCAAGGGATACATTGTGCTGCATATAGTAGTCTCAGCCTACAACGTCGCTGATCCACTGACTAGCCACTTTCTTAGATTAGTTTGGAGCGTCATCTGGAGAACATGGGTATTAGATAGCACAGTGTGAGTGCAAATGGGATATTGTTAGGAGTATGCCCTCGAATGCTACTCATAGGATGTTGAGTGAGGGCATTGTACTTGTTATTATGAAAAACATTATCAGAAGGCAATTGTATATTTCTTTATTTACTGGTAGTCACTGATATATATATATATATATATATACTAGTCTGTGCATTTGAGAGCAAAACATTCCACTCCTTATTGGATAAGGGGATTGGCACTGGAAATGTTTATGGCTCAAATACTTAATTATTCGCAAGTCGATGAAACTTGACTGGGCGTTAAGTTTATGTGAAGACTTGTATGACGTGTTCTTTGACTTGGAGAGTGCATGTCGAATACTAATGATTAGTGGGAGCACATGTTATAGGTATGCTAATTAGTTTAGTATACTTGAACTGACTCACCCTCGATTCGACACACGGATTTCACTCCAGGACAGTCAATGACGGAATCAAAAGGTTGTGATAGGTATTCGTTAACCTTTGACTTGAGGATTTAGTAGGGATGTGCTTGTGACGTTAATATTTTCTCTAGAGTAGTTCGACCAAGAAAACCAGAAGGTGGGGGTCAACCTCGACATGCATCTTGACGGGCAAGTAGCAGGTCCTACTGAATGCCAAGATAGAATTCTTTCTCCTGTTAGTGAACGGATTATATGTCCTATGCGGTTATTGGTAGATGAGATCATAAGTATTTAGCCAAAGCATTGGAGCTAGTTGTATTGGATACACGAGATCTCAGTGATCTCGATTTGCATTAACTCATGCATAGCGTCAAGTACAGATAGGGTTTGGCTAACTGTGACCCTATAACTTGATCGGGGCATATTGAAAGAAGGGTTTATACGTATACTGGTATTCACGACAGAATGGTTCTTGAATGATCCCAAATCTTTCGTTCTCAGTTGGGGTACAGTGTAGGCCGCCAGGCTAGCTAGGTGGTGCTACTACTCTTTGGTTCCTCCCATTGCTAACTGAGACAGACCTATCGAGTCGCGCAATAGGATTGGTGATGGAATGAATCGAGCTTATTCTCTCTTTATAAATATTAGATATTGGATATCTAATTTATTGGGACATTGGATGTCTAAATTGATTTGTTGGATAAATTAATTTACGGCCTAATGAATTAAATATATTACTGGGTGATTAATTTAATTCATGAATATAATTATTTCTTGGAGAAATTAGTTATTTTATTTTGTATTTAATTGGATTAATTAATTGATATAAATACATCAGAAGGGAATTATAGTTTATCTATTTGGACTCACGGGAGTCCAAAAAGAACCGAACTCCCTTACATCTTCAAGTAGACCCCCCCATGTTTTCCACCTAATGTAGTGGAAGACTTAATAATATAATATCTTGATATGTTTTATCATGGGGGACATGACATCTTGTGATGAATTAAGAATGAGATGTCTTGATTTGTCATGTGAGATGAATCATTTGAAGACAAGGATAAAAGTCTCCTCACCTCACTTATATTGTAATATACGTATCATACACATTGAGAGAGAGAAAGAGAGACTTTGAGTTCAACACTCATCTTCATCTTCTTCATTCTCTTCTTCTTCATTTTTCCTAGAGAAAAATTGAGAGAAAATATTGAGAGAAATTTTGATAAACATACTTAGAGTATATTCATCAAATCGAAGAGCTTCACCATCCGATTCTAGCCGTAACCTTAGAGGTTTATTGGGTGATTGTCATTCCGATCGTTTCTTCGGCGCGTGGCAAGTAGAGACACGGTGCTTTCGGTGTTGGATCATCTAAGAGCTTGATGAATAGGATTCGTGGGAAGAGCAACTAAAGCTTGGGAAATCGTCTTCAAGGAGTGCACCATTTAATTAACAGGCAATGAGGGTATGATTTAGAATCTTCCTTCATTTCGTTTTATATTCGTATATACGTAGCTTGATCGATCCTCATATGGATTCGGATCGAATTAGATTCGTATTATTGCTTCCGCTGCGCCTTCATTTTAGGCACCGAATCCCAACAATTTCAAATTTACTTTGCATGAGATGAGAAAACCTTTGACATAGAGAAAGGTTAGTGGAACCAAATATAATATCATCTACATATATTTGAACCATCAACATGTCATCCCCTTCCTATATCTTAAAAAGAGTCTTGTCCATAGCACATTTCTCAAATCCATTATTGGTTAGGTACAGGGACAGGGTTTCATACCACGCTCTAAGTGCTTGTTTAAGTCCATACAGTGCTTTCCGTAGTCTGTATACTAAGTCTCTGCCTTATGTGTTGACAAACCCTGTTGGTTGTTCAACATAGACTTCTTCGGCGAGGTCTCCATTCAGGAATGCACTTTTTATGTCCATTTTATATACAATAAATCTCTTATGGGCGGGAAACGCTAAAAATATCCTAATGGATTCTAATCTGGATACAGGGGCAAAAGTTTCATCGTAGTCTATGCCTTCTTCCTGTCGGTAGCCTTGTGCGACTAGACGGGATTTGTTTCTAATAACAAGTCTGTTATCATCCTTCTTGTTTCTAAATACCTATTTAGTTTCAATTACGGCTTGATGCTCAGGTCTGGGCACTAGATACCATATATTGTTTCTTTCGAAACCACTAAGCTCTTCTTCCATTAAGGTGATCCAGTGAGAATTGTTTAGAGCTTCTTTGGTAGAAACAGGTTCGGATTGGGCTAAGAATACAGCAATTGTGCATCTGGCAAGTCTTCTAAGTTCTGCTTGAGATTTCCATATAGGAAATGGAGATTTCTCACATTCGGGTTCTTCTTGTGCGCACAGTACAGTTCCTTGTGTACTCTGTATTCTCCTACGGGTAGATACAACAGCATCAATGTCTCCTATGATTAGCTCCTGTGGGTGATCTCTCAACCATCTTCTGTTGGGTAATATCACCTTCAATTATATCTATTCTTACAGCTGCGGGGTTGATCTCTAAGTCGATGACAGGATCTATTTGAGTTGGAGGGTCATTAATGGAGAGTTGTTGGATATTCCGAGACGGGTCCTCTACTCCTATAGGGTCATTGTGAGGTTGGTAATTATGATGCGTGTAAAATTCAGGCTTATTATTATTAATCTAGTATGAATGCCGTCTTGGAGGTGGAGCCATTTTTCTTTGGCCTGACAGCTTGCCTCCTGGGTCTTCAGTTGGATTTCAAAAGTTGTTGATGGTATTGCATTGCGGCCTGCTTTCTTGATGGATAACGAGGCTTCTGTATCCAATATCTAGGTACATTGTACTGTTGGAAGTACTGCTGTGCGGGCCTTTGATATTTGGATACAACCTTCTTTTTGAACGGCTGTTGGCGTTTTTGATATGCTCGGGTAGCATGCTGTTGGTTACGCCTTACAGGTCTGAGTGGATGAGTATTCCGCTATATGTGATAGGACTTTGGTGGCGGAATGGCAGCCTTTGCTGTACGCGGATCAGCTGATCCTTGGCGAGGCTCGGAGTCTCTTCAGGTATAGAAATGGGTTCCACTCTCCTGACGAACACTATACTCGTTTTCCCTTTATTGGAGAATGAGTTGTATCCTAAGCCACTTTTATCATGAGCATGTTGCCCGGTGCTTAGAATTTCTTCCATCCTTTTAGATGATTTCTCGAAAGATTTCAAGATGGTCTCTAGTTCTCCTTCTCATTTCTCGAGAGTTTTTACTTTGGCTTCAAGTAGAGCAAAATCATTTGTCTTGCTCTAGTTATGAGATTTGGTCTCATTTAGATCGTGGGCAAGTTGATGATTGCTCTCCATGAGTTTTTCCAATGTGATCTTGTTGTTTTCGCAATCGACAGACATATTTTCATAATTAGTTCTCAGCAAGTCGCTTTTTTCTTTCAGCTCTAAGTTAGAAACTTCGAGCTGTATGTTTTCTCGTTTTAACGTCTCATGTGACTTTTGAATGTTTTTAAATTCATTCATCATATTTTCGAAAGTATGGGATGCATTAATTGGCATATTAGATGTTGAGCTTACCTCATCATCGCTATCTTCATCGTCCTCTATATCTTTGGCCATAAAGCACATGTATGCTTTATCTTCGAGCTCATCATCGGACGAGTCAATGTCAGTGACTGCCTGAAGACATTCCTCGGTCTTGGTTTGAGCGGGCGAGGCTTCTGATTCGCCTATCAGGGCCTTGAGCTTGTTCTTCCAAGCACGTCTCTTTTCGTCTTTTTCTTGTTGCTCAGCTTCCGACAACTTTTAGACTTTAGGATGCAGACATTTATTTGCATAATGTCCTGGTTTCCTGCAGTTGTAGTATAGATTAGAATCATCAGATGGAGAAGATTCAGAATTTACCTTATGAAAAGGCTTGGGCCTGTATGCAGTCTTTCCAGACTGTTTGATGAATTTCTTGAATTTGTGCATGAGCAGGGTCATTTCATCTTGTGACAGGATATCATCGTCACTGTCAGCATTCTTGTAGGCAGATTTAGATGTGCTGGGCATGCTGTGTCTCCTGTTAGATACAACGGATAGTGCTGTAATCTTAGCAAGTGACTCTTCAGCCTTCTCTCTCCTGTCAATATAATACTCGAAAGCTTTTAGGTCAGAGAAGAGGTCAAAAGTAGAAATGTCATTGAGATTGCATGACACACGCATAGATGTGGTGATCTAAAGATTTTAAGATTTTTCTGCTTTTGGGTATACACTTTACCCAATGCTTCAAGTTCACCGACAATGCTAGTGAATCTGAGGTCAAGTTCCTCAAGAGTTTCAGATGATTTCATTTCAAATGATTCAAATTGCTGAGTGAGTTTTGAAATCTTATTTTATTTTGAGAGCTCATTTCCCTCACAAATCATCTTGAGTTTATCCCAGATTTCCTTGGCTGTCTTACAGCTTTTTGCCTTCCAGAATGTGCCTTTATTGAGAGGGATAAATAGCGCATTCTTAGCTACGTTGTCTAGGTTCGCGCCTTGCGTTCGTCGGTCGTCCATTACTCACGCTCCTTCTCGATCATCTCTGCATGAGGTTGTCCTTCTATCCTCGCGGCGGGATTAACCTTCATTATCATTATGGGGCCATCTTGGATGACAAATATCATTTTTCATGCATGGCTGCAAGATGTGCTTCCATCCTAATTCTCCAATCATCAAATTCGTTAATCGAGAACATAGGAACCTTATTTATCATAGAGGTATCCATGTAAGAGAATAGGGAGGATAAAGACTATTTTAAAAAAATAAGTGATTTTGGATCTGATTCGGGTAAAAATACGACTGATTCTTTTTAGAACCAACCTATCCGTTACCACTTGTTGGCCACTAAGTATACAAAATGTAGCTTGGAAAAGTGTTAGTACAATAAGTTGTGCGATTTTCAAATGAGAGTGCATAGCGGAAGTTTGTTTAAGTGAGTTGCTGTAAATACAGCAACTAGATTTTCTCCTGTTGCTTGGTGCGTACAAGGTTTTGCAATGTATACTTGTAAATAATCACACTTATGAAAACACTAAAGGCAGAAGGTAAATAGCACGCAATATAAAGTGGTTCAAGGTAAACCCCTCTACGTCCACTGGTCCTCCACACAGGAGTAAAATGTTTATTAAAAGCACTACGTATACAACTACGTGACTTTAATCAAACCTATCTTTATATCGTTCACATATATTGATACAAAGACTAGCTTTCAACCATTCACACAGATTGATTGTTGGCGTATTTGACTTGCTTCTTCTCACACAGATTGAAGCTTCGTCCTATTCTTCCCGCACAGGTCAGAATATCTTTTCTTAGTCCACACAGGGCTATGTTTTACTCAAAGTAAAAATCGTGAAATCATTGGTTTGAACAGCAGCTTGAACACGATGATCTTGAGCTAATGATGTACTGTTCACATTGACTGAGTATATTTCTTCTCTCGAATATTTAATATATGCTCGAAGAAATATATTTTCTCTTGTAAGCTTGATTGACGATAATGAATATTCAGTCGTTTGTCTTCTGGAGTATTTCTCTGAGTATTATTAGTATATAAGTATCTGCAATGTCCTCTTGCATGGACTATTTATAACTTTGGAATAGATCTGTTATAAATATGTCTGTTGATTAGTTGGTGAGCAAAGATCCATTTTGATTGGTTGATTGACTTTAAAGATGCTAGATCCGGATTTTGCTCCTTATATGAAGATCCTTGTCAGTTGGTATTTATATACTTTATCCGATTAGTATTTAAATACTTCTTTTCAAACGGCATACTGACTTTAGTGAATAAAGTAGATTCCTTCACAACGGTCTTCAGTCCTGTTGGATAAGTGTTTATTTTCCTAACACTTTTTGCCTGTATGCTGTATCCAGCATAATACGATCTTATTGCTGTAGCTGTAGACTTCAACACTGTAGGCTATCTCCAATACTGTATGGAAGGCGCTGTATGGAGATTCCAGACAGCTTCCATACTTGGCGGTATTTCAAAACCTTCTGGTTTCTTGAGACAATCTTGTTGTATGATGACTAGACTTGTTGTCTGTTGTCTATACGAAATTTTGCTGTATGTTGGCAATTATCAAAACAAGGTACATGATTTTCTTATCCCAACATATACGTTCACTCTGGGACGGTCTGAAGGGGCCTTGGAGGAATCCATGTATTGATGGGTCCACGAAAATTTGGGTTAACCACTCCGGGAGGGTCTGATGGGGCCTCGGAGGGATCCACGCATTGTTGGGTCCATGGTTAATCAGGGAGTATATACACTATTGCGGTATATTGGATATTGCATTTCCGAAAATTATTATCTTGGATTTTGAAATCTGAATGCATGTACTGTGATGAGTTATTTCATTCTCTCCGAGTCTTGTCATTTGGAACTATTTTGTGCCATAAATTATTAGTTGGTACTCGAGTACTTTAGGGGTGTTATTTTTCGGTTGTTTGTATTAGCTTTTGTTATTTCTTGAGTTCTTTGATATTGTCGTTGGAGTTTCCATAGGTTGATCCAAATGGTTGATACATATTGGATATTGTTATTAATGTTTTAAATTTGAAATGTGTTCAAATTTAGCCTAGTGGGTCCTAAGTAGGGATTCACAGCGTTGTGACATACTCTGAATATTTTGGGGTGACATAAAACCGTGAGGACCAGCTCAGAGGAGAGTACCCTGATCGGACAATATCATGCTACGGTGGAGCGGTCTTGGGATGTGACAATTTGGTATTATTGTGATATCCCACATCGGCTAGCGGAGAGGTGGCGAAATGCCTCATATGTGCATGTAAGCTTATAGCATGAGGCCTTTTGGGAGCTCACCGGATTAGGATAGATGGAAACCCCGAAGTTAAATGTACTCAGGCGAGAGTAGTCTTAGGATGGGTGACCTCCTGAGAAGCTGCTCGTGGGCTCCCAGAAATAATACCGTGAGGGCCAGCTCATAGGACAGTGCCCGGAGCGAACAATATCATGCTACGACGGAGCGTTCTTGGGATGTAACAATTTGGTATCGGAGACACTCTATCGTGTAGTGCGAATGTGCTGATGAGGACATCGGTCCCCTTGAGGGGGGTACATTGTGATATCCCACATCGGCTAGCGGAGAGGGGGCGAAGTGACTTATATATGCATGCACCCTCCAGATAGCATGAGGCCTTTTGGGAGCTCACTGGCTTCGAGGAGATAGAAACTCCAAAGTTAAGCATGCTAGGGCGAGAGTAGTCTTAGGATGGGTGACCTCTTGGGAAGCTACTCGCGGGCTCCCAAAAATAAAACTGTGAGGGTCAGCTCAAAGGAGAGTACCCAGGACAATATCATGCTATGATGGAGCAGTCTTGGGATGTGACAATTTGGTCTCAGAGCTACTGTCTCATGTAGTGCGGCTGTGCCGACGAGGACATCGGGCCCCTTGTGGGGGGTAGATTGTGATATCCCACATCGGCTAGATGAGAGGAGGCGAAGTTCCTTATATGTGCATCCCCCCTCTAGATAGCATGAGGCCTTTTGGGATCTCACTAGCTTCGAGGAGATGGAAGCTCCAAAGTTGAGCGTGCTCGGGCGACAGTAGTCTTAGTGTTGGGTACGGGGTCAGATACTGTGCCGTGTTGCGGAAGCGTAAATATCAAGTGCGGAAATTTAAAGCACACAAGGATTTGTAGAGGTTTGGCTATAAACGAGCCTACGTCCTCTCTCAGTATCTTTTTCAATAGGCTAAACAAAAACCTCTTCTTTTATCTTCTATCGGTCGAGGTATATCCGTTACAATCACGTTTTCTATTGGTCCGTGATAAACCACTCGTACTTGTCTTTGTGTCGGTCCAAGTTAAACCGTTTTCCTTTTCTATCAGACAAGGAATCAACTGCTCTAGCTTTCTATGGGTACTAGATAAACCTCACTTAGATATCGATTGCGATTCTAATAATGCCGGATCCTTGATCCTAATAACACCGAATCCAATCGTATCTTTTCTTTTACCACTCGTGTATGTTTTTGTGAATTCTCACTCAAACACTTACAATTAAGCTTAATATCAACAACAAGAATGTGTATAATAATATCACAAGTATAGACTATTTGCTCAAGGTTGTTGTACTTTTACATTAGATTTGATTTTCTCCAGCATTTTGCACTTCGTTTTCCTTCTATGCTTGCTTCGCCACTTCGTTGTTTTGTTTTGTTTTGTTTATCGCCTTTAATCATCAAAACACTTTTAATATATGTATGGAACAAAATGTTCCAACAATCTCCCCCTTTTTGATGATTACAAAACAACAATACACAATGGGATTTACCTGCAAAAATACAAATATATGTATATCTTTACAGACCAAAGTTTTCGACTTTGTCCGTTTCGTTAGAATCTTCTCCCATTTCTTTTTTCGACTCCTTTTCTTTTCTCCTTTTCTTTTCTCATTTTTAATTTTTCATCGTCTTTTCGACGTCTCCTCATTTTTCTTTTCCTGCATTTTCGACTTCTCCTTATTTTTGTTCAACTCCTTCGTTTTTCCAATTCTTTTTGTATGCTATCGATTTTCTTCGATTTTTCTCCCCCTTTCACGGTTAATCACATTTTCGACTTATTTTTCCAATCACATTTTCGACTTATTTCTCCATTCTCCTATCTCTCCCCCTTTTTGTATTCATCAAAAAAATGCAATAAAATACCAAAAAAAATTTCAATGAATAATAAAATATGCAAAAATAAATACAAGGGTATTAACTCCCCCTGAAAATATTATCCGTTCCAAAAAAAATTACTCCCCCTGAGTAAAATACCAAAAATCAATATTTGAGGATCCAACCTGTAGTTGGTTTTTGTTTAGAAATGTAGACGATATTTGAAACGAATGTTCCTTTAGGAACCCAAATTTTCTTAATTTTTATCGTCCGTCTCGGGCTTTTGCAACTTGAAATATGATGCCCGTTTTTTAAACACTTTTCGCAATGGGGTATCTTGAAATTAACGGATTCATTTTTCAAACGAGTTTTGAATCCTAACCCTTCTTTATTCAAAGTAAATTTTTGAACACCAAGCATTTGTTCAAATTTCTCATCTCCGCACGAGAATTTCTTTGTCAAAAATTTAAGCTCGGTTTGAATTTTAGCGAGATTATCTTTCAAAATATTTTCATTTTCAATACACTTTGAATGATCGATTTCAACAAATTTTCTCTTCTCGATAATTTTGGAATTTTCAATTTCCAAAGATTTGATTTTAGACTTAAGGGATTTGATTTCGGATAAAGCGTTTTGAAAATCCATATGCAATAATTCAAATGCATCAAAAAGTTCATCACGGGAGGATGTACTTACTTGGCTTTCAACGTCGCTGTCGTCGAACAAACTTCGGGCCATGAGAGCGAGATTATTTTGATCGATAAATTCGTCGTCTTCGCCTTCATCGCTCCACGAGGACCTCCTTCTTGGGTTTGGCACGGCAATGCTTAGCGAAGTGGCCTGGTTTCCAAATAGTCGACAAGAGTTGTCGAATTTATTCGTTTCGCTCGAGATATCCTTCTTCTTCCGGTTTAATAAAGTTTGGAATTTATTAATATTCTTGGCATAATATGCCGCTTCTTTGTCACTTTCCTCCACCGGGATTTCTTCTTTCTTTCTCGATATCTTAACCTTCATGGCTAACGATCGTTCCTTTGGTTTCGGATTGACACTTCGGGATTTTAACATGATCTCATAATTAATTAGCGAACCAACGAGGGTGCTAAAATCGAGCGTGTTGAGATCTTTGGATTCCATAATCGTGGTGACGGTGTCGTCCCATTCGCTAGGTAGTGATCGTAGAATTTTCTTAACTTTTTCACTACTAGATAATGGTTTACCAAACGAAGTAAGTCCATTTGTGATGACCGAGAATCAATCGAGCATATTAGTGATGGACTCCGTCACCTTTCATCATGAATAACTCGTAGTCATGGAGAAGCATATTGATCTTCGTCTCCTTGACTTGAGTTTTCCCTTCGTGTGTGATTTCAAGAATTTTCCATATTTCTTTCGCACTTTTAGATGACAAGATTCGATTGACCTCTTCCGGATTTAAGGCACAAAATAAGAGTTGAGTAGCATTACAATTTAGATGGTCATTTTTCCAATCGGCATCATCGTATTCTTCGAAAGATTTGAGCATACCGTCGGATTTGATAGGAACTTTTGGGCCAAGGTAAATAATCTTCCAAATCTCTATATCGTAGGCATGAATAAAGATTGACATCTTTTTCTTCCATGTCAAATAATTTGAGCCATCGAAGAATGGTGGTCGGTTGAGAGCAAGGCCTTCGACATGAGCAAATTGAAATGCCATTGGATCTTTTTCTCCTCGGATGTTAAGCCGCGTATTGGAGTACCGCTCCAATACCAATTGTTAGGTACGGGGTCGGATATTGCGCCGTGTTGCGGAAGCATAAATATCAAGTAAGGAAATTTAAAGCACACAAGGATTTGTAGAGGTTCGGCTGTAAACGAGCCTACATCCTCTCTCGGTATCTTTTTCAATAGGATAAAGAAAAACCTCTTCTCCTCTCTTCTATCGGTCGAGGTATAACCATTACAATCACGTCTTCTATTGGTCCGTGATAAACCACTCGTACTTGTCTTTGTGTCGGTCCAAGTTAAACCATTTTCCTTTTCTATCGGACAAGGACTCAACCGCTCTAGCTTTCTGTGGGTACTAGATAAACCTCACATAGATATCGATTGCGATTCTAATAATGCCGGTCCTTGATCCTAATAACACCGAATCCAATCATATCTTTTCTTTACCACTCGTGTATGTTTTTGTGAATTCTCACTCAAACACTTACAATTAAGCTTAATATCAACAACAAGAATGTGTATAATAATATCACAAGTATAGACTATTTGTTCAAGGTTGTTGTACTCAACCAATACCATAGGGATGGTATTTATAGGCTCCATCATTAAACTAGCCGTTAGCTGCCAGGGCCATCATTACGTACGCTATATGATCTCCATTACGTACGTAAGATCCTTTACGTATGTTAACCTTCATTGGTTACGTACGTTAGCCTCTACACAAAATAGTCCAGGGAGTTTCGTCATTTTGGGTTACGTACGTTAGCAATTCTGTATTACGTACGTTAACATTACATCACTGATGACTTCATATATCCGTTGCATGCTTTTCTGATTTTGACTCCTCCAATGTTCACTTGTTTGAACTGTGTTACGTACGTTATTCATATTCCATTACGTACGTAAGCTTCCTCATATTACGTACGTTAACATAGTACTGTTACGTACGTTAGATTTGATTTTATCTAGCATTTTGCAGTTTGTTTTCCTTCGATGCTTGTTTCGCCTATTCGTTGTTTTTTTTGTTTATCGCCTTTAATCATCAAAACACTTTTAATATATGTATGGAACAAATGTTCCAACACTTAGGATGGGTGACCTCCGAGGAAGTTTATGCGGGCTCCCATAAATAAAACCGTGAGGGCCGGCTTAGAGGAGAGTACCCAGAGCAAACAATATCATGCTACGGCGGGACGGTCTTGGGATGTGACAATTTGGTATCGGAACCACTCTATCATGTAGTAATACTGTGCCGACGAGAACATCGGGCCCCTTTAGGGGGATAGATTGTGATATCCCACTTCGGCTAGCTGAGAGGGGGCGAAGTACCTTATATGTGCATGCCGCTTCCAAATAGCATGAGGCATTTTGGGTGCTCACTGCTTCGGGGAGAGGGAACTCCGAATTTAAGCGTGCTTGGGTGAGAGTAGTCTCAGGATGGATGACCTCCTAGGAAGCTGCTCGCAGGCTCCCAGAAACAAAATCATGAGGGCAAGCTCAAAGGAGAGTCCTCAGAGTGGATAATATCATGCTATGGTATAGCGGTCTTGGGATATGATAATTTAGTATCAGATCCATTTTTTCGTGTGGTGCGAGTGTTCCGACGAGGACATCGGGCCCCTTGAGGGGGGTAGATTGTGATACGCCACATCATCTTGCAGAGAGGGGGCAAAGTGTCTTATATGTGCACGCCCGCCTCCAAATAGCATGAGGCCTTTTGGGAGCTCAATGGCATCAGGAATATGGAAAATCCAAAGTTAAGCGTGCTAGGGCGAGAGAAGTCTCAGGATGGGTGACCTCTTGGGAAGCTGCTCGCGGGTTTCCAAAAACAAAACTGTGAGGGCCAGCTCAGAGGAGAGTGTCCAGAGCATACAATATCATGCTACGACGGAGCGGTCTTGGGATATGACACAAAAGACCTTTGGATGGAACAAAATCAGCCAAGAATCCCATCCCTAGACAAAACTCCTCAGCCGTCTCGGAAGGAGATAAGGAAAATGAAAAAAAATGACTGAGTAAACTGCTTCTCCAGTATATATACCGGAGCAGCAAGCGCGCTAGACCTATTCATTAGCGTGCACTCACGAGCCAATAATTCAGCACATTATGTCTGGAAGAACAGTTTGCGTGCACTAATTAACTTCTTTAGCATGCGCTAACAGGCCCTAATTCCAGTCTAGTAGCTTCTGTATCAGCCTCAGTATGTTCTGTCTAGCGACCACATAGCATGCGCTGATTGCATCTCTTAGCGCGCATTAATGCACTCTGAACATGCAGTAACCTTGCTCCAAACTGTTTGGAATATGCCCTCGAATGCCACTCATAGGATGTATGAGAGAGGGCATTGTACTTGTTATTATATAAATTCTTATCAGAAGGCAATTGTTTGTTTCTTTATTTACTGGAAGTCACTGACATTCCTGCCTCATAAATATATATATAGAGAAACTAGTTCATGTATTTGAGAGCAAACATTCCACTCCTTGTTATATAAGGGGATCAGCACTGGAAAAGTTTATGGCTCAAATACTTAATCGTTCACAAGTTGATGAAACTTGACTGGGTGTTAGGTTTATGTAAAGACTTGTATGACGTGTTCTCTTGACTCGGAGAGTGCCTGTCGTTACTAATGGATAGTGAGAGCACACATTATAAGTATACTAATGGGACTAGTATACTCGAACAGGCTCACCCTCGATTGGTCACATAGATTCCAGTCAATGAGGGAATTGAAAGGTTGTGATAGGTATTCGTGAACCTTCGACTTGAGGATTTAGTATGGATATGCTTGTGATGTTAAAACTTTCACTAGAGTAGTTCGATCCAGAAAACTGGAAAGTGGGGGTAAACCTCGACATGCATCTTGACGAGCAAGTAGCAGGTTCTACTAAATACCAAGATAAGATTCTTTCTCCTGTAAGTGAACAGGATTGTGTCTTATGCGGTTATTAGTAAATGAGATCATAAGTCTTTGGACAAAGCATTGGAGCTAGTTGTATTAGATACATGAGAGCTCGGTGATCTCGATTTGTATTAACTCAGACATAGCATCAAGTACACATGTAAAGACTTATATGACGTGTTCTTTTGACTCACAGAGTGCATGTCATCACTAATTATTAGTCGGAGCACATGTTATAGGTATGCTAATGGTATTAGTATACTCGAATAGGCTCACCCTCGATTGGTCAGAGATTTCACTCTGGACAGTCAATGACGACATTGAAAGGTTGTGATAGGTATTTGTGAACCTTCGACTTGAGGATCTAGTAGGGATATGCTTGTCATGTTAAGATTTTCACTAGAGTAGTTCGACCCAGAAAACCGGAAGGTGAGGGTCAACCTCGACATGTATCTTGACGAGCAAGTAGTAGGTTCTACTAAATACCAAGATAGGATTCTTGTTGGCCACTAATTATACAGGATGCACCTTGGAAAGTGTTTTAAAAAACAAGCTGTACGGTTTTCAAATCTGAGTGCGTAGCGGAAGTCTTGTTAATATAAGTTGCTGTAAATACAGCAACTAGATATGAAGTGTATACTTTAAAGATAATCACAACTATTTAAAACAGTAAATGCAGAAGGTAAGTGACACAGTAATTAAAGTGGTTCGAGGTAAACCCCTCTACATCCACTGGTCCTCCACAAAGGATTGAAAATGTTTATTATAAATACTACGTACACAACTACGTATATATAATCAAACCTAATCAGTATATTGTTCACTCAGATCGATATAATGATCTTAGCCTTCAACAGTTCACACAGATTGGTTTAAGCTTTCACTTGACTGGCTTCTTCACACACAGTTCAGAAGCTTCGTCTCTTCAATGCAAGTCCGTCACACACAGTTCAGGAATAGCAAGGTTTCACAGTCCACACAGGGCTGATGGGTTTTGTTCAAGGGTAGAACAATGATTGAACATCAGCTTTGACTTTCTGAGCTTTTAGCTGATGATGTGTTGTTCACGGTTTGAGCACTTGTATATCTTTTCTTTCAGAATAGAAGTATGCTTTGGGAGATATGTTTGCTCAGATGTATATGATGATAACTTCGTTGTAGTTGATTTCGTGTATGTCGATCTTCAAAGTCTGGGGATATATATAGCCTTCTTGAATATATCCGTTGAGATAGATCCGTTGAGCAAAAGTCCGCTCCAACGGGATGATGTGTTTGAATAAAACATGATCCGGATTTTGCGCTTGATTGAAGATCTCTGACGGATTAATATTTAAATACTTTATCTTTTAGTATTTAAATATATCTTCTTAAACGGGACTTTGACTTTAGCGGATAACAAAGATTCCTTCTTGTCCTGTTTGGATATTGTATGGAATGATAGCTGTATTGTTGATTCGAGACAGCTTCCATACTTAGTCTTATGAGACTCCTTTGCTGTATGATTGATTCACTG
This sequence comes from Orobanche coerulescens, assembly GCA_033398695.1. NCBI lineage: Eukaryota > Viridiplantae > Streptophyta > Magnoliopsida > Lamiales > Orobanchaceae > Orobanche > Orobanche coerulescens. The sequence goes on along the minus strand of CM065810.1, from coordinate 153,840,441 downwards.
TATGCTGGGACTACGAGAAGTTTTCGATACAGTTTGACACCTTTGATTAGCTTTACGATACAGCTGTTTGTTGTATGCTGGATTGACACATTGTCAAAATATTCTGTCATGATCTTTCGATACAGGGATTTGTTATCCCAACAATTTCGATACAGGGATTGTTATCCCAACAATTTCCGCCTTTTTGATAATTTGCCAAGTCTTGCCAAGGCTTCCTTTTAAAACCTTTTGAAGTTATCCAATCATCCTTGATGATGCCAAAACTTTGACACTTAGCATCTTGAAGGAGGGCAGACTTCTTGGTCTTCTGTTTCGAATGATCTGGCCTTCAGCAATTAGTCTAATACTAAGAACTGCTCGAAGGCAAGTTCAGCTTTTATCAAAAACGTATTACATCTTTAAACTCATGATTGGCGCGCAGGTACTATCTTACATTGTATTCTAGATACGTACAACTTAAACTATGAACTGTTCGCAGACAAGTTCTTACAACTTATGTATTAAAATAAGTTTCATACTGTATACAGCAAGAATAAAATAAGTGTTTGTAAACATGCAAGAACGCAGTAGATTACGAGTTGTAATCTTTCAAGACAGGCAAATAATTTATTGATATTGAAACAAAGAGTACAATATTTTGCTGTTTTGAAAATAAAATTACAAAAAAAATAATACAAGGAATTTAACTCTTGTAATCTGAGTGTCTCCACGGCCTTTTAGGGTCATTCTTGGTATTTTTCCACCAGTTCTGATGAGCGTCCCTGTCTCGATTCAGATATAAGGCTCGTGCATCATACGATTTATCGAAGACTAGGATCCAATCTTCTGGATGGGTAACCAAGTCACCTTGTCTATGCTTAGACTTCATCTGCTACTGTAGCGGGAGTGGTCCATCCTCTAACCTTTTCTTAAAATCCTCTGCGGCTTCCTGTACCGTCCTGCATCTGTTGAATAATGAGGATTCCCTAATAAGAACAACAAAGTATCTTAGCAGTTCATTCCTCCTCCAGTTCTTGATTTCTTCTGCAGTAGGCTGTCGGTCGGCCGGTAGGTTCATAGCTTGCGGTTTACGAACAAGGCTCTTCCAAGGAAACTTAGGGTCCTGGAATTCTGGGCGATATCCCTGTATCCTAACGTTCGGAGATGAAATATGGGCTATATCAGCAGTGAGGCTGTCTTCAAAAGGAGCTAGCATTTCCTTCTCTTGCTCAAGCCTAGATCCCCTTGCAGCTTCCCTCGCTTCTTCCTCCTTTTTGGCGTCATCAAGGTATGACACCTTCTCATCAAGGTGTTCCAGGATTTGCATAGCAGCATCCTGTTTATTCTCGGAACTTGTCATTTTCTCAACCAAGGAGGTGAGCACCTGCGACATATCTTAAATTTTCTTGTCGTGGGCTCGAAGCTGGGATCCAGATTCAATCATAGCTGATGCTGTCTTTGCCTCGGACACACGTAGCTTAGATTGTTCTTCTCTTAGGATCTGCTCCTGTCATTCTTGCAATATGCTTAGGGCCTGCTTGAAGACTGATGGCAATATTCTGAAGGCTTCTTCCACTCGAGAAACTTCATGCCTTAGGCCTGTCATCTCTTCAATGGATGATTGGTGCATCCAATCAAGAGCTTTTTTGATAGAATACAGGCGTTGACGGCGTCCTGGATAAAAACTGTTTGGAGGCCAAGAGCATGTGATCGCTCTTTCCTTGTGGCAGTCCTTGGAGAGTTTGGCTGGGCGAAATCTTCAACTCCATTCAACCGTCTCAAGTTCACATTGGGACGTGAATTGAGTTGGACATCCTCAGGTATAATACCGTCGTCGGATTCCAAGACAGTTGAGGTTTCGGGAGCATCAGAGGGTGGCTCGACAACAGGGGTTGATGATTTCTCTTGTTCGGCAGTGGGTTCTGAAGACAGATACAGGAGGGACTGATTCCTCCTCCTGTCTCTCAGCTTCCGCTTGCTCCGGCAGAGGGACTGATTCCTCATGTGGGATGGCATTGGATTCTTCTTCGGCTTGGGCAGCGACAGGCTCGGGTGCCTGTTGGGTAGCCGGTTGTTCCTCTGCGACAGGCTCGGGTGCCTATTGCAAAACAGATTGTTCCTCCACGACATGAGGGACTGAATCCTCATTGTCGGGAACAGTGTCTTGTTGATGGGGAGGAGATTGGTGTTGACTAGAAGTTCATGCGCCCATCTGAGATTTAGATTCCTCGCGACTCATTCTTAGACCAGCCTGAAGGGCGTAATCATCATCGTCCGAGTCGTGATCTGATTTTGGACTTTCGGGAGATTCCACGAACTTAGCTTTTCCTTTATTTCGTGCTTCGGATTTCTCAAAAAGATGGCTCTCAATAAGACCTTTAACGCATAGGTTGTCCCATTGGATCAGGATAGCAACATCTTGAACGTCCATTACTTCCAAAACAAATCTTTCTTCATTGCTCCATTCACTCCAGTTGTACAAGGTATCATACGGAGCAAGTCTGTAATTCTTCCATTGGACAAACCATTCATAAGCCTATTCGATTTGCACAGAAAGTAGGGTTTTGGTAATAATTTTGTCCGGGGAGGGGCTGCGTACAGCGCCTGAGTCCGCTGTAGGCATGGGTTCCTCTACGGGTGTGGGATCCTGTATCAGAGAGGGATCCCTTACAGGGGTTGGTACCCTGATGGGAGATGGATCCTTAACGGGTGTGGAATCCCATACAGGAGAAGTAGCTTTAGGCTCCAAAGTGGCAGCCGACTCGCCAGAGTCTTTAGAGTTGGCAGTTGTCTGAACATCCGTCATAGCCGCCAAGGGCTCGGGATCTACTGGATCGACAGTAGTAGGCATCTCTTCTACAGGGGTTGGGCCCTGGGTGATTTGTTCAGTGGGTTGAGCCACGGAAGGAGCATCCTTGGAGGTTTCTGTAGCCTTAACTTTTGAAAGCATCCTTAGCTTCCTTTTCGGCTTCTCAACAGCAACAGGAGTTTTGCTGTGAGATATTTTTCTCTTCCGTGAAGTCTCCTCGCTCTGGGACTTCGAAGATACGTCTCTCGGATCGGCAGAAAGTGGCAATTTATGGACGAAATTTCTGTTTGTGATCAGGGTTCTTTGGCTGAAAACAGTAGGCCTGACGCTTCCTAGGTATATCCGTGAATTAATTTTCTTCGCCTCTGCGGATTGCGGAACACTGCATTTCATCAAAATGTAGTTCAGAAGCAAACCGAAGGACTTCTTCTGCCAGGCAGGCTTAGAAACTTCTTCCTGCAACCGTTTGAGTATTATTTGACACTAGTTGACCTTCTCACATGTCATAATTGCAACCATCATCCTGAACCTAGGATTGGTGCACATCTCGAACGCACCTGTTCTGTTCTCAATTACACGGCAACAGAAATCGTGTAAATAAGCAAAGGGTAAACAGAAAAGTTTCTTCTGTCAAGAGGGGTGAACCGTTTCAACCGACGCTGAACTGGTGAACAACCCAAAGTATTCGGTCAAGAGTTCTTGGGACCCAAAGGTCTCAAGATCTTCCATGGTCGGGCCATCAGCAGGTAGCCTGTAGAGATTCTGAAGCAGCTCTTAGTCAACACGGATCTCTATTCCACGAATGACAGCTGTGTTGTCAGCAACATGTCCTCCCTGAGCCAGTGAAAGGAAACGAACAACGGCATTGAGGTAGAATTCCTCAACCAGATGAACATCAAATCGTTCAGCAGTGTGGTTTCCAAGGTGATAAAGGCCTTGTTGACGAATCCTAGTAATGAGGTATTCCATCTATTCGACATCATCACCTTCGGTACGAACACGTTCAATCACAACAGATCTAGAAAAGATCCGTCCGTTGATGATGTTGGAGGACTTCTTGAGAGAGATGGAAGAGGTCTGAGAAGATGTCATTGATGATTTCTCGAAGAAAAGTGAAGAATCAACGAGAAATGCAGTAAACACAGAAAGGTTTGTAGGCTGTATGCTCAAGAACTCGTTTAATATGCAGAAAGCGTAAAGAGTCTCAAATGGCATTTACAGTCCTTTTATAGTGGGCGGCAAAGAAGGGTTTTTAGAGACTGAATGGTCAGATTTATGGGATGGGAACCGATGTTTAAAATGGACGATCACGATGGACTGAGTGTAACCGGTACAACTTATCCATCTAATTTAAAATAAAAGTGGGTCCCACTTCTGACTTATCAAATTACCCTTATTACCTGAAACGGCAGTGTACAATTAATAAAATAATATGAAACATCGCGGCTTTGAAGATACCAATGTCCAGATGTTGTGTAAAGCATTTAATGCAATTGATTTGTAATAATAACAGGGCACGTGGACATAAAATATTGTTTAAAATAAATAACACGGTACGTGCTGTATCCGTGAAAATACAGCGTTCCCCCTTAAAGGGTACATACGGGTTTCAATTTAATACAACAGCTTTTGGATTAATGCTGTATTCGTACTGTATTCCCCCTTAATTATTGCACACGTCAGCTGTAGGATAATTCATATCGCTTGGTTCCTACAGTTCTGTTCTGATAGACTGAGTGTATAGATATCCAATGGTGGATACTGTATTCTGGGGTCTTACAGCATTCCCCCTCAATTATTGAGTAAAGGCATTAAAAACTTACAGGGAGTTAGGCTGTAGCAATCCTAATTCATGTCGAAGCATGCAGAATCTTGCTGTGTCGAGAGGTTTGGTAAAGATGTCGGCTAACTGGATATCTATATGAACTTTCTCCAGCCGAACATACTTGTTTTCAACATGATTCCGAATGAAGTGATGCTTCATGTGAATATGCTTAGTGGGCGAGTGCAATACAGGGTTGTGCATGATAGAAATTGCACTCATGTTGTCGCACATAATCGGCGTTTCCTTGGCTTCAATTCTATAGTCTGACTGCTGTTGTTGCGTCCAAAGGATCTGCATACAGCAACTACCAGCATCATAGTATTCTGATTCAGCTGTTGAAAGCGATTTTGCCAATTGTTTCTTGCTAAACCAAGACACAAGTCTAGGTCCAAGAAAGTGACAAGTTCCACTTATACTCTTCCTATCTAGCTTGCAACCTCCGAGATCCGAGTCGCTGTAGCCAACTAAATCGAATCTGCCTTCTTTAGGATACCACAATCCTACATCGACTGTTCCTTTGACATATTTCAGGATTCGTTTGGCTATTGCGAAGTGTGATTCTTTAGGTGATACTTGATATTGCGCACACACTCCTACATCAAATTGGATATCGGGCCTGCTATCCGTTAGGTACAGGAGTGAGCCAATAAGCTTCCTGTAGAGTGATTGATCAACTGGCTTTCCAGCTTCATCAGCACTAATTTGCATGGAAGTGCTCATGGGGGTTGATGATGATTTGGAAGTATTCATTCCAAATTTATTGAGAAGCTCCTTGTTGTATTTTTCTTGGTTGATGAAAATCCCTGAAGGCAACTGCTTTACCTGCAGTCCTAGGAAATAACTATGTTCTCCCATCATACTCATTTCAAATTTACTTTGCATGAGATGATAGAACCTTTGACACAAAGCAAGGTTAGTTGAACCAAATATTATATCATCTACATAGATTTGAACTATTAGAAGGTTATCACCTTCTTGTATTTTGAACAAGGTCTTGCCCACAGAACCTTTCTCGAATCCATTATCGGTTAGATACTGGGACAGAGTCTCATACCATGCTCTAGGGGCTTTCTTAAGTCCATACAGTGCTTTCCTTAGCCTGTATACTAGGTCTTCACCTTCTGGATTGACAAACCCTGGTGGTTGTTCAACATATACTTATTCAGCAAGGTCTCCATTCAGGAATGCACTTTTGACGTCCATTTGGTATACAATGAAGCTCTTATGGGTGGCAAAGGCTAATGGCTTATAGTCTGGCTACAGGAGCAAATGTCTCATCGTAGTCTATGCCTTCTTCCTGTCTGTAGCCTTGGGCGACTAGTCGGAATTTATTCCTGATAATGAGTCCATTTCTATCCTTCTTGTTTCTAAATACCAATTTGGTTCCAATTACGGATTGATGCGTAGGTCTGGGTACAAGATACCATATGTTGTTTCTTTCAAAACCGTTAAGTTCTTCTTCCATAGATGTGATCCAATGGGAGTTGTTGAGAGCTTCTTTGGTAGAAACAGGCTCGGATTGAGCTAAGAATATAGCAATAGTGCAAATATTAAGTCTTTTAAGCTCGGATTGAGATTGGCATTCAGGAAATGGAGATATCTCTGACTCAGGGTCTTCTTGCGCACATAGTACATTTCCTTGTGTACACTGTATTCTCCTACGGGTAGAAACACCAGCATCAATGTTTTCTATTATGAACTCTTATGGGCGATCTCTCAACCATCTTCTGTCGGGTTCTAATTCGGGGTCCCGTACTATATATTGAGTTGCTGTAGTTTCGGCTTCAGCTTGTACAGCATCGACTTCATATACGTCCTTTCTTACAGCTGCGGGGTTGATTTCTAGGTCAACGACAGTTTCTATAGGAATTGGTGGATCTATGATGGAAAGTTGTTGGATTTTCTTAGAAAGGTCTTCTACTCTTATAGGATCATGGTGAGGTTCATCGAACACTACATGGACTAATTCCTCAATTGTTAGCTTCCTTTTATTGAAGATCCTGTAAGCTTTGCTAACAGAGGAATATCCTACAAATATCCCTTCATCCGATTTCTCATCGATGGTTCTAAGCTGATCCTTACCGTTGTTCAAAACGTAACACTTGCATCCAAAATTGTGAAAGTACGAAACTAACGGAGTTTTGTTGTTCCATTACTCATATGCTGTTTTGTTGTGATGTTTGTTGATAATACAGCGGTTTTGTGTGTAGCACGCTGTATTGGTGGCTTCGCTTGTTGCTTCCTCCAGCGTCCTGTTCTTTCGCTCGGCTACACCATTTTGTTGAGGTGTTCGGGTAGCTGAGTATTCGTGATGTATCCCATTTTCCGAACAGTACTGATCAATAAAGCGGTTAGTAAATTCTGTACCTCTATCGGAGCAAATGGACTCGATACTCGACCTTTTTCATTTTGAAGCTTTTTTAGGTGCTCGGGCAGCTTTGATGTTGTTTCCTTCTTCTTGCTTAGGAAAATTGTCCGAGCGTACCTGGAGTAATCATCAACAATAACAAGATAGTATTTCTTACCTCCCAAACTTACCGGGTCGACAGGACCATAGAGATCCATATGTAGCATTTCCAAAACTCTGTTGGTTGAAAGGTAGGATTTGCTCTTCAGAGTGGCCTTGATTTGCTTGCCTTTCTGACAGGGTCCACATACGCTGTCTTTTTAAAATGAACCATTTGGCAATCCTCTAACTATTCAATGTCTGGAGAGTTTGTTGATCATCTTGAATTTGACGTGTGACATCCTCTTGTGCCATAGGCAGCTTAGATCTGCAGTGCCTTTGGCAACAAAACATGGAATTGTGGAACTCGTAGGCATCCAGTCAGCAATATACATATTACCTTATCTGCTTCCTGTGAGCGCAATTTCTTTGGTCAGGATGTTCTTGACTCTACAGTGATCTATATAGAACTTCACCGAGAATTGTTTGTCACAGAACTGTCTAATGCTAAGTAGATTGTACTGTAAGCCTTCAACGTAATCTACATCGGTGACTTTGAATTTTCCGACAAGTAGGGTTCCCTTCCCTCTTGTTCTTCCTTTAGATTTATGACCGAAGTGCACTTTTGGACCGCTACCTTCTACGAAATCTGATAACTTGATTTTATCTCTTGTCATGTGCCGGGAACATCCGCTGTCGAAGTACCAGATGTCCTTCTCCAAAATGTCCTGTAGCAAACAAATTAGGTAGATTTAGGTCCCCTTTGATTGTTGGGTCCATGGATGTTAGTGCCTTTAGGTACCCAGATTTTCCTGATAGCAATAGGTTTACTGTAGGATGGTTTAGGTCCGTAATTGTGATTTCCACTTGGGGCATATACGTAGTTGCTATAACCATGATAATTATTATGCATGCAAAATTCAAGGTTATTATTAGTCCAGTACAAATGCTGTCTTGGAGGTGGAGCCATTTTCTTCGGCCTAACAGCTTGCCTTCTAGGTCTCCAGTTGGATTCCCAATGTTGTTGTTGATACTATGTGGAAACTTGCTGTCGCGAGGAATGACGAGTCTCCTGTGTCTAATACCTAGGCATGTTGTACCGAAAGTACTGCCGTGCGGGCCTTTGATATTTGGATACAGCCTTCCTTCTGAATGGTTGTTGACGCTGTTGATATGCTCGGGGAGCATCATGTTGGGTGCGCCTTACGGGTCTGAATGGCTGGTCATTCCGCTGTCTGGAATATGACTGAGGTGGCGGAATGGCAGTTTTTGCTGTTCGCGGTGCAACGAGTTCCTTCACATGACTTGGAACTTCTTCCGATACAAGAATGGGTTCCACACCCCTGACAAACACAGTACTAGTTTTTCCTTTATTGGAAAATGAGCTGTATCCTAAGCCAATTTTATCATGAGCATGTTGCCCAGTGCTTAGAATTTCTTCCATTATTTTAGATGATTTCTCGAAAGATTTCAGAATGGTCTCAAGTCCTTCTTCTCGTTTTTCGAGAGTTTTTACTTTGGCTTGAAGTAGAACAAAATCATTTGTATTGCTTTCACTATGAGATTTAGTCTCACTTAGTTCATGATCAAGTTGATGATTGCTCTTCATGAGTTTTTCATACTCGACTTTGCTATTTTCACAATCAACCGACATATTTTCGTAATTTACTTTCAGCAAGTCGTTTTCTTCTTTAAGCTCTAAGTTGGAAAGTTGGAACTGTATATTTTCATTTTTCAATGTCTCTTGGGCCATTTGAATGTTTTTTAAATTCATCCACCGTGTTTTCAAAAGTATGATATGCATTAGTAGGAATAGCTAGCGTTGAGCTTACCTCATCATCGCTATCTTCATCTTCTGGAATGTCCTTGGACATAAAGCACATATAGGCTTTATCTTCGAAATCATCATCAGATGAATCACTATCAGTGACTACCTGAAGACATTTTTTGGATTTTGATGGAGCGGGGGTGGCTTCTGATTCGCCAATGAGGGCCTTGAGCTTGTTTTTCCAAGCACGTCTTCTTTCATCCTTTTCTTGTTGCTCGGCTTCCGACAACCTTTGAACTTTAGGATAAGGACATTTATTTGCATAATGCCCTGGTTTCCTCCAATTATAACACAGGTTAGCATCACCAGAGGAAGTTTTAGTACTTACCTTGTGTACAGGATTGGGCCTGTATGGGGTCTTTCCCGACTGCTTGATAAACTTCTTGAACTTATGCATGAGGAGCGCCATTTCGTCTTGCGACAGGATGTCGTTGTCGCTGTCAGCATTCTTATGAGTGGGCTTTGATGAGCTCGACATGCTGTGTCTTCGGTTGGATACAGCGGCTAAAGTTGTAGTCCTGGCGGGAGATTCTTCAGCTTTCTCTCTCTTGTCTATATCGTACTCAAATGCTTTAAGGTCAGAAAAGAGATCAAAAGTAGATATTTCACTAAGATTGCACGATACACGCATAGCTGTGGTCTTAATGTCCTATTGGGCAGGGAGAGATCGGAAAATTTTTAGGTGTTTCTCCCTTTGGGTATAAATTTTGCTTAATGTTTCATGTTCACCAACAATGACAGTGAATCTGAGGTCAAGTGATTCAGTTGGTTTCATTTCAAAAGATTCAAATTGCTGAGTTAATTTTGAAATCTTCTTTTCTTTTGAGAGCTCAGTTCCCTCACAAATTAACTTGGGTTTATCCCAGATCTCCTTGGTTGTTTTACAGCTTTTTACTTTTGAGAACGTGCCTTTATCAATAGTGATAAATAATGCGTTCTTAGCAACATTGCCGAGGTTGGTGCGCTTTCTATCATCAGAAATCCATTGTTCGCGCTCTTTCTCGAGCATCTCTGCATGAGCCTGGCCTTCAATCCCTGGGGCTATATTTACCTTCATGATCTTTATGGTGCCATCTTGTATGACAAAAATCATCTCTTCGTGCATTGATACAAGATGAGCCTCCATCCTATTTCTCTAATCATCATATTTGTTAATGGAAAACATAGGAACTTTATTGATCATTGATGTATCCAAATGAAAATAAGAAAAAAAACTGTTTTTAAAAAATAAGTGATTTAAGGATCTGATTCAGTCAAAATACGACTGATTCTTTTTAGAATCAATCGCTCCGATACCACTTGTTGTCCACTAAGTATACAGGATACAGCTTGGAAAGTGTTTTAAACAACAAGCTGTACGGTTTTCAAATCTGAGTGCGTAGCGGAAGTCTTGTTAATATAAGTTGCTGTAAATACAGCAACTAGATATGAAGTGTATACTTTAAAGATAATCACAACTATTTAAAACAGTAAATGCAGAAGGTAAGTGACATGGTAATTAAAGTGGTTCGAGGTAAACCCCTCTACGTCCACTGGTCCTCCACACAGGAGTGAAAACGTTTATTATAAATACTACATACACAACTACGTATTTATAATCAAACCGAATCAGTATATCGTTCACACAGATTGATATAATGATCTTAGCCTTCAACCATTCACACAAATTGGTTTAAGCTTTCACTTGACTGGCTTCTTCACACACAGTTCAGAAGCTTCGTCTCTTCAATGCAAGTCCGTCACACACAGTTCAAGAATAGCAAGGTTTCACAGTCCACACAGGGCTGATGGGTTTTGTTCAAGGGTAGAACAATGATTGAACAACAACTTTGACTTTCTAAGCTTTTAGCTGATGATGTGTTGTTCACGGTTTGAGCACTTGTATATCTCTTCTTTCAGAATAGCAGTATGCTTTGGGAGATATGTTTGCTCAGAGATGTATATGATGATGACTTCGTTGTAGTTGGTTTCGTGTATGTCGATCTTCAAAGTCTGGGGATATATATAGCCTTCTTGAATATATCCGTTGAGATAGATCCATTGAGCAAAAGTCCGTTCAAACGGATGATGTGTTTGAATAAAACATGATCCGGATTTTGCGCTTGATTGAAGATCTTTGATGGCTTAATATTTAAATACTTTATCCTTTAGTATTTAAATATATATTCTTGAACGGGACTTTCACTTTAGCGAATAACAAAGATTCCTTCTTGTCCTGTTTGGATACTGTATGGAATGATAGATGTATTGTCGATTTGAGACAGCTTCCATACTTAGTCTTATGAGACTCCTTTGCTGTATGATTGATTCATTGTATGCTGGGACAACGAGAAGTTTTCGATACAGTTTGACACCTTTGATCCGCTTTATGATGCAGCAGTTTGCTGTATGCTGGATTGGCAGGGATTTGTTATCCCAACAATTTCGATATAGGGATTGTTATCCCAACAATTCTTTCTCCTATAAGTGAGCAGGAATGTTTCCTATGCGGTTATTAGTAAATGATATCAAAGTCTTTGGCCAAAGCATTGGAGCTAGTTGTATTAGATACACGAGAACTCGGTGATCTCGATTTATATTAACTCAGGATAGCATCAAGTACAAATAGAGTTTGACTGACCGTGACCCTATAACTTGATCGTGACATATGAAAGAAGGGTTTATACATATACTGGTATTCACGACATAATGGTTCTTGAATAATCTCAATCATTCATTCTCAGTAAGGTTATAGTGTAGGTCGTGGGACATGGCTAGATGGTGCTATAACTCTTTGGTTCCTCCTATTGATTACTGAGACGGACCTACTGTAACACCCCAAACTAGTCGGATATTACAGTGCCGTGGACCCCGACTGGGACCCACTAGGCGGATGAAAATTAATGAATTAAGTGATATAATTGTAGTACCGAACCACAATATATCAACAATTACTCCGATGAGGAGTTTCATTATAACACACCAAAGATAATACCGAATACATGTATATTTTATATGAAGATAAAATACACAACACTTTGAGCAAAGCGGAGTATCGAATGGAAATCTGCAGCGGAAAATAAATGACAATGACATGAATGACTGAAAGGATCGGGCCCCCCTACTAGTATCACTGGGACTCCTTGCCGTCAACGTTCTATTCCCGTGCTTTTACCTTGCCATGACCTGAAAACAAAATCCCCCAACGGGGTCAGTTACACAGAACAACAATCCTCAAGAGTTGAATAAACACAATCATATATGCTGTATAAACCACAAGTTCGATCAAAATCTCAAATCGTCGAACACATGCGATCAAAAGTGAATCGGTCAGATTATAACCCAATCCTGTTGAAAACATACGCAATCAAACATGTTGTATGAATCAACTAACGGTACGGCTCAAAGGGTGGCGCCACACTACGCCCGGGATGGAAATGTGTCCGTGCACAAGCCACCAACGAGTATCGATCGAATACACGTGTGGTCTTGTACCTAATCAGTCTCACGAAGTGATCATCTCGTGTGCACAGTCCAATGTGAGGCCAACAACCAACACACGACTTAATATGTGCCCGACATGAAAATCCTACACATACCAACCGGCACGCCAGTATGACCCGAAATGCCACGAGATAACAAAAGTGACATCGAAATCAATAATGACTCACCGAGATGAAATGACAGTGAAATGAATGATAGCTCAATGAAATGATTGGAACCGTCGTTCCTTGTGACTGAAGTGATTAATTGACAATTACAAGTCTCAATACGGTTAATACATTATGAATGAACTATAATTATGAATGAACAACAACGAAAGGAATGAATATCCTTTTAACCGAGTAAGAATTAACTTACCTTAACACCGGTGATGATACGATCTCTCTCGAACAACGTCCTAAGGGAACTACCGGTCGCTCGAACAACCTTGAATAACATAATTATCAACAACTCCCTTAATATACGAACCAAACGTGATCATAACCAACTCAAGATGTCGATACAATAAATCCAAACTCATTGAGGCATTTCGACAAACACCTTGAAAACAAACTCCCTTCTTAAACAACTAAACCCATTTGTATCGAAAAACAATTCTATTGAATGATCCAAACCACCAAAACACCAGCAATACAATCGGTAATCCAAACGAAATACTCAAATCGAGTTTACGATATCATAAAATTGCAAAACCCAATTCCAAGTCAACCTTCAAAGTGTTCTTGAGAAAAACTTCCAACAATCCGATGATAACTCGTAAAAACTCATAATCATACGTATATCCATCACCATTCATGATTATATCATCCAAAACATCAAGCTCCAACTCAAAATCGAATCTAGGGTTGAAGAAATTACCTTGGATTAGGATGAAGAATCCATAAAATGTTGTTAATCCACACCACAACTTGAAGAAGATGAAATTCTCTGAGTTTTGATGATGTTAAAACACCCCTAAATTGCTCAAAATCGCCCCAAGGAAGAGAGGAAGAAGGAAAATGAAGAAATGAGGATGTTCTTCATAACAAACGCAGATATACAAAAATCTATACTGTGTGCCACGGCACAGGCCCAGTGTGCCGCGGCACAAGGCCAAAAACGCCGAGCAAAACAGTTTTGTGCCGCGGCCTGGCCAGAAGGGGCCGTGGCCCGCGGTACAGCCCGCTCCAGCATCAAAAGGCACACGGTGCAGTCTTAGCTATTTCGATCATAACTCCTTCGTCCAGACTCCGATTGACTCACCGTTTAAACCATTGGAAATATAACTTGATGCTCTATAATATTGAAAAGATTCAGAATTTTTGGAGTTTCAAGAAATTAATGGTTATTTTACAAAGTCGAACTCATACGTGGAAAAGTCGCTTAAGAACACGGAACTCAACAGAACGACACCGAGACGAACTCGGATGACAAAAAGTGTAGAATTAATCATTCTCGTAATGATGAAACGGTCACAATATAGTCGCTAAGATGGACTTCCGCCAAAAAAATAAAATTACCGAAAATCCAAATTGCGGATATTACATACTACCTTCCTTAAAAGAAGTTTCGTCGGGGCGCTTAAAATAAGTAGGGACAAGCAATAGCATGATTCGAACAAGAAGGAAATTTGAAATGGCATGAACTCCAATATCAACATCGATTAATGAAGTAATTATAACGATCAAGATAATATTCTCATCTCGATTCTCAAGCAAGGTTGAAACAATGAACGATATCGATACACGACTCAACACTAGTCCGAACGGTGAACACAAATGAATTAACATGAATGATGAATGATTATTAATGAGTAAAAATCCACTGAGTGACAATTACTGAATGAAAAATTAATGAATTTACAAGCGGGTATTACATACTCCCCTCCTTAAAAATAGTTTCGTCTTCGAAACTATGGGTGAAACAAATCGGAATAACTCTTCCGCATACTATCCTCAATTTCCCAAGTACCCTCTTCGACTTCGTGACTCGACTACTAAATTTAACCAAGGGATCGTCTTGTTCCTCAACTGTTTGATTCGCCGTACTAAGATTCGTACGGGATGCTCCTCATACGTATGATCATCTTATCTCGATTTCATCAAACTGAAGTATGTGGCTAGGGTCGGCAATATACTTCCGCAACTGAGAGACAAGAAACACGCTATGAGTTCAGCTCAACGCCGGAGGTAAGGCCAATCTATAAGCCAGATCGCCGATTCGATTCAAAATCTCAAATGGTCCAATAAATCTCGGACTTAGCTTTCCTCGCTCCCCGAAACGGAAAACACCTCGACTCGGGGATACCTTGACCAAAACGTGGTCGCCTAACTCGAACTCTAATGGTCGATGACGATTATCTGCATATGATTTCTGTCGACTCTGAGCGGTCAACAAACGACTCCGGATCAACACTACCTTCTCACGGGCAGCTAATAGCATATCGGGTACAATGCCGATTGATTCGGACAAGTCATCCCAGCATAGGGGAGATCGACAACGACGACCGTATAAGGCCTCATAAGGTGCCATCTGAAATGAAGCATGCCAACTATTATTATACATGAACTCGATCAATGATAGCTGGGCTTCCCAATCATCTTCCCAGTCGAGCACACATACTCTCAACATGTCCTCCAATGTCTGACTAGTTCTCTCTGACTGTCCGTCGGACTGAGGATGAAAAGCCGTGCTGAAATTGAGCTGAGTTCCCATGGAAAGATGAACTGATTTCCATAAATGTGACACGAATTGCCCGTCACGATCCGAAACGATACTCTTAGGGGTACCATGCAATCTCACGATCTCCTTAATGAATAACTGGGCAAGTCTCTCAGGACCCCACGTATCCTTAATCTCAAGGAAATGAGCTCACTTAGTTAAACGGTCCACCACAACCAAATTATATTCATGCCACGACGACTCGTCGACAACTCGTGATGAAGTCCATTGAAATATCTTCCCACTTCCATTCTGGAATAGGGAGTGGTTTCAGCATACCCACCGGTCACTGATGTTCTATCTTGACTTGCTGACAGGTTAAACACCTCGAAATAAATTCTGCGACCTCTCGCTTCATAATACTCCACCAGTAATTTTGTTTCATGTCCTTGTACATCTTGCTAGACCCCAGATGAATAGAATAAGGGGTAGCACGAGTTTCTCTCAAAATTGAGTTTTTCAACTCGTCATTAGCCAGTACGCATAAACTATTCTTAAATCGAACAAGTCCATCCTCGTGGACCACAAATCCAGGGGCTTTTCTCTGAGCCACATCCTCTCGGATACACAACAAAATGGGTCTGAACCCTGATTCACTCTGATCGCCTCCTCGAGTGGCGATGAAATCTCTAACATACAAGGTTGCTCTTATACTTGCTGAAGCTATACCTCAATCTCAGGTCTAAGAAATTCCTGCCGAAACTCCTTCTGGACTGACAAACGAGCAAGCATTTGCTCCTGGACTGACTTACGACTCAAGGCATCGGCAACCACGTTTGCCTTACCCGAGTGGTACAGGATCTCGATATCATAATCTTTGATTAGTTCCAACCACCGCCTCTGTCGCATATTTAACTCCTTCTGAGTAAATATATACTTCAAACTCTTATGATCGGTGAATATCTGACAGGTGACGCCATAAAGGTAATGACGCCAAATCTTCAATGTGAAAACCACGGCTGCTAGCTCCAAGTCGTGGGTTGGATAATTTACCTCGTAAGGTCTCAATTGCCGTGAAGCATAAGCAATAACTTTCCCGTTCTGCATGAGTACACGTCCGAGACCCTGTCCGGACGCATCACTACAGACCACAAATCCTTTCGTCCCTTGCGGTAAAGAAAGGATAGGTGTAGGTCACAAGTCGTCCAGAAACAAGTCTAGAGGGGGGGGGGGTGAATAGACTTGTTGAAACTCTTGAACTCTTTTTCTCGAAGAGTGAGTTTCTTCAGCTGATGATCAAACAAATGACTAGGAGTCGTTTGTCCTTGGATATGTGCGGAAGTCAGCTGATGACGAATATAGATTAACTTAATGAAACACTTTAACAATGGATGCAGCAGTTAGAGTATGATGCAGTAAACAGTAAATAACACAGGCGGTTATAGTGGTCTCAGAGGTGGGGTAATCCTCTACTAATCCACTTTTCTCCAAACCAGTTGGAGATGAAGTCCCGCTAAGTGTCAACCAGGGATAAAGATTCCAGTGATTCACTCCACACTACAATGACTTCCAACCGGTGGAATTTCGTGCCGTTGTACACAAACTTGTTGCCTTGCACCTCTTGATCCGCGATCCTCGGAGGCCTTCTGATCTGCTACTTCAACCAGTGAAGTACCCCTTACTCAAGATTTAAAGACAAGAGTGTTTGTCTTCTCCAACTAAAGAGCTTCCTTGAATATGAACTTTTGGATCTGCTCTTTTTCTCGATGCTATTTGATTGCTTAGGATTGCTTTGTTTGCTTTGATCGCTTAGAGTATAAGTTCGCACCGGTAGTTTGCTCAGTTTCAAATCTCTGGATATATATAGATCACGATCTCTGAGCTTCTTCCTTGTAGCCGTTGCAAATCTTTGAACAAATCCGTCCGTTGGAGAGAGACTTCATTGTTTAATCTTTTACGAGCGTTGCAAGAATTTGGATTCCCATTATTTAATTTCATCTTCCGACCGTTGTGATGACTTCTGCATGTGAGCGCCGAACCTTTTGAATATAAAAGGATTAAAGTCTTCACGGTGGGTCAGGATGATTTAAATAAATCATATCTCTTGCGGGAATCACTCCAATTTGTCTCTTCACGTTGCATGTGAGCTTTAGTAATATTTGACTTTTCAAAGCATGCGACGTGGACTTGGAGTACTAGGTGTAGTTGAGTAGGCGATGTGCGGCTTACTTCTCTGCGGGTAGGTCGTCTCGGCAATATCTTGTTTGAGACTTGTCGATCGGGTGACTTCCACTGAGGTTCCTCGGCTGCGATCTGGTCAAACTTCTCTGATAAATTTTAGTTGACCGGGGCTACTCGATTGGAGTCGGTGTACTTCTCTGATAGACTAGACTGTACTTTAGTACTTAGCCGATTTTCACCTAACTAACTTTGGCCTACGAAGATACTCATTTGGTTCTTCTTTACATTTTGCCAATTTTATACTTAACACATTTTGGCCTATGGAAGATACTCATGTGGTTCTTCCTTACATTTCGCCAATTAATAAACATTTGATTCTAAATTAATGACATCATCAAAATCTAACAAGCATTCCTAACACATTCCCCCTATTTTGATGATGGCAAAACTAAGTAAGAAATCAAATGGCCAAGTCTGCACTTAAGTGCAAGACAAAGCGAAATCGATCTACTATTGAGACAATGGAAAATTGTCATTCAATTTATTCATAAAGTTTTCTGACTTATCATAGAAATTATACAAGATTGTTTTAAGTACAGAAAAATAAAATTACAAGTAAGAAAATAATTTAAGGTCATCTGCCTCTTCCTCTGCCTCTTCGAACAGGCTGCTTGGCAGGTCTGAATGGTTTAGCTCCAATGGGTCTTACCTTGACTGGAGCAAGGCCATACTTCCTTTTCACCACTAGGGCTGCGAAGTCCTGCTCCTTCTGCGATCTGAATTTGTTTTGAAGGCAGACTCGCTTGATTTCCTCCTGTAGTTGTAGTTCATCAAGTTCACCATCCATGCGGACTGGTGCTTCTTCAGCTCTGAATTTAGGGATCATGGGAAAAGCGTTTTGTTCTTTTGCATGCTTCTTTAGAAAACCAAAGCTTGGGATGAATCGCTTCCATCCGAGTTGATGAAAATCTCCTGTGGGGAGAGTTTGTCATCTGAAGAAGTTCCCAGGACATAAAAGTCTCGATGAACTTCTTCCTAGCGACTCCCATATTTCAATAGCTTCAAGTGGGCGAAATCTTCAACATACCATAGCTCCAGACCTTCCCACTCAAGAGTAGGTTCGAAGCCGCCTCTGGTCCTTCTGCGCTTCCCTTGGTGGTCAGCCTTGTCTTCTGAATCTACAGGTTCCTTCCTCTTAAAGCTAGAGGGTCCTTCAAGCTGGGGGACATCCTGCTTTTTCTTACTTCTGATTTCTCTCCCTTCCCCCTGAATCCTCTCTTCCCCCTTTTTGCCAGCATCAATGAGGGTTGTTAATTGTTGCTCCATGCGGCTCATCGGTCGGACATGCCAAAAGGCATTACATTGTTTGTAGGAGGAGGAGGTGAGGATCTGTCTTTGCGGCAAGGTATCAATCTTGGCATTTATCATTGAAGGTCGGGAGTGACTGTGTTGGCAATGACTCCCCAATGGTGTCTCGACAATCGCTTGATCGGCTCGGTCATGGTAGGAGATAAGCGAGCTGATGGGGAGTGTTCTCTGATCCTTGACAATGGAGCCACTCAT
Organism: Orobanche coerulescens; assembly: GCA_033398695.1. Taxonomy (NCBI): domain Eukaryota; kingdom Viridiplantae; phylum Streptophyta; class Magnoliopsida; order Lamiales; family Orobanchaceae; genus Orobanche; species Orobanche coerulescens. The sequence goes on along the minus strand of CM065810.1, from coordinate 153,821,687 downwards.
TGCGAGGCTCTGTCTGCGGCAGTAGGTCGGATAGAGTCTTCTCCGGTGCCGGACACAGAGTCCTCTGCCCGGCTCGGCGTCAGTGGTGTGTGCAGGGAGGTACAACAACCCTATCTGCAGCTTCGTTGGTAGGCTCTGGCTCCTTCTCTGGCTCCTTTTCTCTTTCTTCCTTTTTCCCTTCTTCATCTTGATTTCTCTTTTCTTTCTCCTCAGATTTTCTTTTTCTACTTCTCCAGTTTTTCTTTTTCTTTTCCATTAACCACACCAGCTCCTCCTTCACCTCCATCATCATGATCATCGACATCATCATTATCATCCTTAACATCATCTTTTTCCTTCTCTCCTTCATCATCATCATCATCCTCCTTACTTTCTTCTTCTTTTTCTTGCTCCACTTCTTCTCCTTCTTCTTCATCTTCCTCATCTTCCACTTCTTCTGTTTTTTCAATTTCCTCTGTCTCCTTTTCAACTGGTATGTTTTCTTCTTGTTCTTCTTTTGCTTCTTCATCCTCCTCAACCAAATTGATAATTTCATTCTCTTCATCAACTTCTTCTATCCTAATCTCCTTTTCTTCTTTCTCTTCCTCCTCTTCTCCAAAAGTACCATCAAAAACACTCAACATTATAGAGTGGATAAAAGTGGTCCATGTTTGTCTCAAAGTGTGACATGAACCGGTTGTCTGGAGGAGTAAAGCCAAATCGACTCTTTGCAAAAATCGGTCAGAACATCCTCCGTGGCTTGGGGGTATTCCCAACCACTAGTTTCAACAAAAATTTGAAAATTTGTAAAGGACATGGTTTTAAGAGTTTTCCACTCCTTAAAAATATTGACAAAGGAATGTTTTTCTGCTTGTGGCTTGACAAGCTGAAGTTGTTCTATGGAAAGATTAAAAGTGTTGTTTTCTAAAAGGTTGAATGAGTAATGCAGCGAGGATAGATATGACAAGACTGCTTCCTCTTCTTCGGTCATGTATCTTTGGAGGAGTAATGACAGTACAATGCAGTTTTGGTTATGCAGTGCGGGTAAGTCTGGGTGAGCTGGAGACTGAACTGGTGGACTGGCATGATGTTCAGGCTGCTCTCCTTCACTGAACTGCAGCTTCCTTGGCCTCTTTGGAGAGGGTTCAGGTGATGACTGCAGGTTGGAAGGTCCTTCTGGGGCTGGTCCCCTTCTCTTGAAACGAATGGCGATTGGAGTATCATCAGACTCATGCTCGGACTCGACTGCAGTTCCGAACTCAGCTGCAGGTTGGTCCGAGTCTGACAGATCGTACCTTGGGCAATAGCTTGAGTTTGGTAAATCCTTCAATATCTGGGCTGCCCTCCCAGTGACTCCAACCTTCTTCTTATCATGGTCCATGTGACCAAGCCTCTTGTTTGGGTGGAAATGGTCAATGCTTCCCTTGGCCACTCCAGTCTGCTCCAAGAACCAACTAAGATGCGTTCCGAACGCCAACTTAGTCTTGAACTTCTTCTCTTCCTCGAGCCATTCGACCTTGTTCACCTCGCGAACAAGTTGCCTAAAGATATAATCGGCCCAATCAACTTCCTCTCGCTGAATTAACGCACCCAACACCATGAATTTTGAGGATGATAGTTGGTCATAGCTTCCTGCCATTCCCATGACTATCTTATTTGTGATATCCAGCGCGACTCGATAGACCCTTTTCAACTCATTTCTCTTCGCCGTGAACTTCAATTTCTCAGGGACATTTTCAAGCTTAATCATCTTCCACGTTTCGGCGGGTGATTGTTTGAGTGCTTCGACCGCCAAACCGCGATTTTCATCCGAATACTGAGCGAATCTTCTCTGTATCTATGGTGACTGGTACTCCACCGGCCGTGCTCTGAATCGTGCTGAATCGGGTAAGCGTTGCGGTAAAATTCAACTACATCTTCTTTGAACAAGTGTTGAGGGTTGATTTCGAGAAGCGGGTAGATTCGGCTTCATCGCCGGATTAAGTCGAGCATATCAAAGTCCTCTAGGTTTGCTTCCGATAATCCTTGAAATCGGCGACCATGGAGAAGATAACTGGTCTGCATCGCCTTCAAGTTTGCTCCGTCAAAAGATGCCATTTCTGCAAAAAGATTTTAGGATTTAGTGTGTATTTTGCTCTGGAAATTTTTAGGGTTTCTGAAAGCGTAAAGAGGAAAGTGAAAAGGTTTTCTTCCTTATAAAGAAGATGAAGTGACGTTTGTATTAGTTTATTATAAGTTTAAACGGTGGTACGCCTTTTCATATTCTTTTGAATTTCAAATTTGAATCGGTGGCCCCATTTAAAATTTGACGGTTGATTCTGATTGGCCACCGTAGAGGTTAATTAAATGGGCGTGTGACGCGTGTAATTAAAAATTGCCACTTGGCTTATAAAATGTATTTTTAAATGCTATTTCTTAAGCCAAAATAATATTATAAATATGACAGATAATAATTAAAAAAAAAAAAATTAGAGATCAGTTTAGAGAACTTAGCTGGTCTGATTCGTTGACTGTTGACCACTCTGCTACAGGTGAGTTTGACTTCTCGGAATTGCATCTGACTAAGTTGCTTCGACCGCCTTCGTCTTCGCTTTGCATCGGCTTAGGCGATTACGAGGGGTCCGTCCTTCCTTCAACTTGCTTGAACTAGATTCCCAATCTAGTAATCCAAGGTCTCTGCTAAGCTCTAGGAATCTTTCTTTGGCGGGGGTTTGGTGAAGATGTCGGCTATTTGGTAGTACGTGGCCGACTCTTTCAACTCTAACCCTTTTGTTAAGCACGTGGTCTCGAATGAAATGGTGCTTAACATCAATGTGCTTCGTCCTTGAGTGCAAAACCGGATTGTTGGTTATTGCAATAGCACTATTGTTGTCACACCATATAGGAACTTCGTTGGCAATAATATTGTAGTCCCTTAACTGTTGTCTGATCCATAGAATTTGTGCACAATGACTACCTGCTGACTAGGTATTCGACTCTGTAGTGGAGATAGAGTTAGAAACCTGCTTCTTGCTAAACCAGGATATCAGTCTGGTTCCTAGGAATTGACACGTTCCACTAGTGCTCTTCCTATTGATTTTGCATCCGGCGAAATCCGCATCTGAGTATCCTGATAGCTCGAAGTTGTCATCCTTGGGATACCACAGTCCAACATTAATGGTAGACTTTAGGTACTTAATTATTCTCTTGGCTGCATCTAGGTGTGATTGCTTCGGCTTGGACTGGAATCTTGCACAAACTCCAACTGCATATGATATGTCTGGCCTGCTTGCAGTTAGGTACAGAAGAGATACGATGAGTCCTCTGTAGTGGGTTGAGTCCACTGATATTCCTGCCTCGTCTGCATCCAGGTGAGTACTTGTGCTCATTGGAATTCTTGCGGGTTTGGCTGATTCCATTCCATATCTCTTGATGAGATCTCGGGTATATTTTGCCTGGTTGATGAAAATTCCTTTTTCCATCTGCTTAACTTGTAATCCAAGAAAGAAGTTAAGCTTTCCCATCATACTCATCTCGAATTCTCCTTGCATGAGGTTGGAGAATTTCTCACAAAGTTCTGGATTGGTTGACCCAAATATGATGTCATCCACATAAATCTGAACTATTAGAATGTGGCCTTCGTGCTCCACTCTAAATAGGGTCTTGTCCACTTTTCCTTTGCAAAATCCATTTTTCTCAAGAAACACAGACAGTGTTTCATACCATGCTCTCGGTGCTTGCTTGAGTCCATACAGAGCCTTCAATGACTTATAGACTTTGTCTCCTTTGACAAAACACAGGGGTTGCTCTACATAGACTTCTTCTTCTAGGATTCCATTCAAACGCACTTTTCACATCCATTTGGTAGACTTCAAAATCCTTGAATCGGCATATGCGAGGAATAGTCGATGGCTTCTAATCTTGCAACAGTGCATAAGTTTCATCAAAATCTATTCCCTCACATTGTGCATAACCTTTTGCTACGAGTGCGCTTTATTCCTAACAAGCTCCGTCTTCATCACTTTTGTTTTTATACACCCATTTGGTGCCAATAACTTTCTTGTGATTAGGTGCATGCATTAGTTCCCAAACTTTGTTTCTCTCCATCTGCTCCAATTCCTCTTGCATGGCATTAATCCATGAATAATCTTCCAAAGCTTGTTACGTCGTCTTGGGTTCAATTTGCGACATGAAACAAGAGAACATCGCCATTCTCTGTGGTAGAGTTGGTGTCTTGTCTTGACTCCATCGATCAACTTTCCGATAATTTCTTGAATTGGATGATCCTTGAGCCATTTGGGGATCTCGTCCTCTTAAGGTTTGTTCCCCTGTTGGATTGCTCTGGTGGTTATCTGCATCTGCTGGATTAAGTGCCTGTTGGATCGGCTACCGCCTTGTCATCTGGCTTGGTTACGAGGCTGAGATGAGTCTTTATCGACTCATTTGGGTCTTCTTGGCGACAAGCTGGATCGGATAGGTTTGGTGATCTGTCGATCTGCAGTGAGTCCACCATTCCGGTGTCATGTCTGATGACTTCTTCAAGGAGTTCTTGACTTGAGCTTGTTCTCAATTTGCTCAAGTTGTTTCTGTACTCAACGGTAGATTCATCAAAAACAACATGGGGTGTTTCCTCCACAACTAAGGTTCTTTTGTTGAAAACTCTATATGCCTTGCTTCTTTGGGAATATCCCATAAATAGACCATCATCAGTTTTAGCATCAAAGGCATTTAGGTGTGTTTTACCGTTGTTGTGGATGAAACACTTACAACCAAAAACATGAAAGTAAGCAACAGTAGGAGTTCTATTATTCCAAACCTCATAGGGAGTTTTGCCATGTCTCCCTACTATCATACTCTGATGCAGGTGTGGCGGTGTGTTGGCTTCAGCCGAGAACCTTTTAGGTAGGTCCGCCGCAATCATGGACCGTCTTTGCTTCCTTCGAGGGTTGTTCCTTCTTTCGGCAACACCATTCTGCTGGGCGTCTGGTGAGAGAGCTCATCTTTGGATCCCATTACGATCGCTGAAATCGATTATCGCCTTGTTGAGAAACTCTCCTCCTCTATCCGATCTGATCTTGATTATGGAGAGGGATTTCTCATTCTGGATCCTTCTCGCATTTCGAGTAACTTGGTCAAGGTTTCACTTTTCTTGTATAGAAAAATGATCCAAGTGTACCTTGAATAGTCATCTACAATCACAAGAGCATGCTTTACGCGCTCAAAGTCCTTGGCTTGATAGGACCAAATAAATCCATGTGGAGTAGATCTAAGATCCTTGTTGTGAGCGTTGTAGTGCCCGGCTTGAGCAGCCTTGAGTGCGCTTTCCCTTCGACATGCATCACGAGTGCTTCCTTCTTGAATGCTTCATTTGGAAGTCCTCGACCCGGCTCCGAGAGCTAATCTTGTTGATGGCTTTGAAGTTCGGGTGACATAGTCTTTTGTGCCACCGTCCATTCTCGGCTGAGTCTTGGATAGAAAACGAGTTAGGTGTTCTGTGTTCCAATCAATCATGTATACATCTCTTCTTGGAAACCTTGTAGCTTTATCTCTCCGGATAAGATGTCTATCACCATACACTTCAAGATGGTGAAGACTACTAGATTCTTCTCGTCGCGAAGCGGCTTATGCTCGGGAGGTTGTATTTGAGACCTTTGACATAATGGACTTTGGATATCACAATGTTTCCTCGGTGCGGCTCTCCAAAGCCTTTTGTCTGTCCTCTAGAGCTATCTCCAAAGGTTACATCGGGACCTCTTTCTTTGATATATTTGGTCGACATCTTCTTGTTCCCGGTCATGTGCCTTGAGCATCCGAGTCTACAAACCACTCTTCACCTCCAAAATTTGAGCTTGAGGAGATGTGGTTGTAGTCCTTCCACCTTTTACGCAATTAAACAAGAGATTTAGGTACCCAAATTTGTGTGGGTCCTTTGGGGTTAGTGGGTTTCTGGAGAATTGATTTCTCCTTGGATTATAGGAATTATTATTATAACCCTTAAAAGGTGCCTGTGGTCGAGGTCTAAATCTCTGGTTGGATTGTATCTAGGATATTCCTCAAAATAGTGTGAGCCATTTCTAAATCTAAGTGAGACCATTTATTAAATCTTTGTGGTCTCCACACTTGTTCGTTTTGGTAATTTGGATAACCTTGAGGTTTCCATCTTCCCCTCCCATTATGAAATCTATTTTTAGGGAGTTGTTGGTAATAATGGGCATGTTATGCAAATTTCTTTGCTTTTGCACAGGCCTTTGCCTGATCGCTGTCTAGGTGGTATGCAGTGTAACTTATTGCGGCTAGACGTTTGACTTAATTTGTTACTGTTTTTGAAAATCGGTTTATACGAGGCTCGTGATCGAGACCATTGTTTCTCCCTTGATGAAAGTGGTTTTAGAACTAGAGGGAGTGTGGGGATCATATCGAGGCACGATCGGAATATAGTGGCCTCTTGTTAGTACCTGATTCGTCCCGAGTTAACGACGCTTTGGGGAGGTTATTTCTGCGCTTTGAGTTTTATTTATACTGCCCGACTTAGTAAACTCGGCTTTGGCATGAGCAAGTGCGGTGACTTTTCTTTAAGTAAAATATTTAGCGGTCTATCTCATTTGTATTGGCACTTGCACAGTTTTTAAAATCAGTGTATTTGTCTCGATCTTATTTAAATCTAGGTGAGTTTTTCAAAATCATTTTTAATTGCCTATTCTCATCTTGCGGCTTAGTCTTCTCTGTGTCTGACTTGATGTGCGAGATTTAAGTGTTTCAAAATCTTTGAACAAGCGATTTACCGATTCATGTAAATCCATATCTTGCGACATGGTGAGCTATTATTAGAACCGGTAGGTTTAGAGGTTACCTCTTCATCGGCCAAGTTTGCCATCGCAATCATATTCCTCGTCGTCATCGTAAAAGAAGCGCCGCTTGATTCGACATGCTCCTGGTCTTCTCAGGTGAGAGCTTTTCTTCTGTCTTCCTTTCGGCCACCTCCTTTTTGGTTTCATCCTTCTTGAGCTCGGGACAATTCATTTGGATGTGTCTATCTTGTGGCGATTGTAACATTCAACTTTCCGACTTCCGGCCTTACGGTTTCTTAAGGATTCTCCTTGTAGTTTTTCTTATACTTGGAGTAGTTCTTCCTGAAGTTACTGAATCTTTGCATAATGAAAGCCATTTCCTCCTCAAAGTCTAGCGGATTTGGAGGTTTCACATCAGACAGGCTCTTAGCAGGGGACTCGGCTGCAAATGCGATTCCCTTCTCTGCAGGCTCAGTCGAGGATGAACTCGGAAGTTCGAACTCGTAAGCCTTTAGATCAGAGAACAGCTCCTGAATCTTTATCTTATTCAGGTCTTTGGACTCTCTCATAGCTACAGCCTTCATGCTCCATTCGGGATTGAGCGATCTGAGGACCTTGAGTGCCATTTCCCTGTTGCCATATGTTTTGCCCAGGGAGTTGATCTCGTTGATAATTTCAGTGAACCTTGTGTCCACTTGGTCTATTGATTCTCCATTCTTCATTTTAAAGTTGTCAAACTTTTGGATAGCTATTGACAACTTGTTCTCCTTGATCAGCTCCGTCCCTTCACACATTAGAGCTAATGTGTCCCATATCTCTTTGGCATTCTTACAATTTTTGATCTTGACCATTGTGGATTTGTCAAGAGTTTGGTAAAGCACATCTCTGGCCCTGTTGTCAAGATTGGCCAGCTTTCTCTCTTCGGGGGTCAGCTCCGTTCTCTTCTTAGGAATCTTTTCGGGCCTCCCAGCTGCGATCTCCTCGGGTGTGTTGTCCTTCTCGAAAATGAATGGACCATCTTCAATGATGCACCACATGTCGTCATGGATTGAAGATAAGTGTGCCTGCATTCTTATCTTCCAGAGATCATACTCGTCAACAGAAAAGACAGGTAGTCTAGAGTGCATGTGTTCCATTATAACGTGAGAGATAAGATATATATATCTTAATATAGATCTGGTTCGTGAAAAAAAATGAACCAACCTCTCCGATACCACTTGTAGGTCACAAGTCGTCCAGAAACAAGTCTAGAGGGGGGGGTGAATAGACTTGTTGAAACTCTTGAACTCTTTTTCTCGAAGAGTGAGTTTCTTCAGCTGATGATCAAACAAATGACTAGGAGTCGTTTGTCCTTGGATATGTGAGGAAGTCAGCTGATGACGAATATAGATTAACTTAATGAAACACTTTAACAATGGATGCAGCAGTTAGAGTATGATGCGATGTGATAAATAACACGGGCGGTTATAGTGGTCTCGGAGGTGGGGTAATCCTCTACTAATCCACTTTTCTCCAAACCATTGGAGATGAATTCACTATAATTGTCAACCCGGTGATAAAGATTACGGTGATTCACTACACACTACATGACTTCCAACCAGTGGAATTTCGTGCCGTTGTACACAAACTTGACTGCCTTGCACCTCTTGATCCGCGATCCTCGGAGGCCTTTACAGTCTGCTACTTCAACCAGTGAAGTACCCCTTACTCAAGATTTAAAGACAAGAGTGTTTGTCTTCTCCAACTAAAGAGCTTCCTTGAATATGAACTTTTGGATCTGCTCTTTTTCTCGATGCTATTTGATTGCTTAGGATTGCTTTGTTTGCTTTGATCGCTTAGAGTATAAGTTCGCACCGGTAGTTTGCTCAGTTTCAAATCTCTAGATATATATAGATCACGATCTCTGAGCTTCTTCCTTGTAGCCGTTGCAAATCTTTGAACAAATCCGTCCGTTGGAGAGAGACTTCATTGTTTAATCTTTTCTGAACGTTGCAAGGCTGGATTCCCATTATTTAATTTCATCTTCCGACCGTTGTGATGACTTCTGCATGTGAGCGCCAAACCTTTTGAATATAAAAGGATTAAAGTCTTCACGGTGGGTCAGGATGATTTAAATAAATCATATCTCTTGCGGGAATCACTCCAATTTGTCTCTTCACGTTGCATGTGAGCTTTCCGTAATATTTGACTTTTCAAAGCATGCTGATGTGGACTTGGAGTACTAGGCTGTAGTTGAGTAGACTGATGTGCAGCTTACTTCTCTGCAGGTAGGTCGTCTCATTTGTATCTTGTTTGAGACTTGTCGATCGGGTGACTTCCACGAGGTTCCTCAGTGTGATCTGGTCAAACTTCTCTGATAAATTTTAGTTGACCAGGGCTACTCTGATTGGAGTCGGCTGTACTTCTCTGATAGACTAGACTGTACTTTAGTACTTAGCCGATTTTCAGCCTAACTAACTTTGGCCTACAGAAGATACTCATTTGGTTCTTCTTTACATTTTGCCAATTTTATACTTAACACATTTTGGCCTATGGAAGATACTCATTTGGTTCTTCCTTACATTTCGCCAATTAATAAACATTTGATTCTAAATTAATGACATCATCAAAATCTAACAAGCATTCCTAACAAATTCCCCCTATTTTGATGATGGCAAAACTAAGTAAGAAATCAAATGGCCAAGTCTGCACTTAAGTGCAAGACAAAACTGAAATCAGTCTACTATTGAGACAACTGGAAAATTGTCATTCAACAGACTGTTCATAAAGTTTTCTGACTTATCATAGAAATTATACAAGATTGTTTTAAGTACAGAAAAATAAAATTACAAGTAAGAAAATAATTTAAGGTCATCTGCCTCTTCCTCTGCCTCTTCGAACAGGCTGCTTGGCAGGTCTGAATGGTTTAGCTCCAATGGGTCTTACCTTGACTGGAGCAAGGCCATACTTCCTTTTCACCACTAGGGCTGCGAAGTCCTGCTCCTTCTGCGATCTGAATTTGTTTTCAAGGCAGACTCGCTTGATTTCCTCCTGTAGTTGTAGTTCATCAAGTTCACCATCCATGCGGACTGGTGCTTCTTCAGCTCTGAATTTAGGGATCATGGGAAAAGCTTTTTGTTCTTTTGCATTCTTCTTTAGAACAGCCCAAAGCTTGGGATGAACTGCTTCCATCCAGTTGATGAAAATCTCCTGTGGGGAGAGTTTGTCATCCTGAAGAAGTTCCCAGACATAAAAGTCTCTGATGAACTTCTTCCTAGCAGCTCCCCATATTTCAATAGCTTCAAGTGGGCAGAAATCTTCAACATACCATAGCTCCAGACCTTCCCACTCAAGAGTAGGTTCGAAGCCGCCTCTGGTCCTTCTGCGCTTCCCTTCAGGCTGGTCAGCCTTGTCTTCTGAATCTACAGGTTCCTTCCTCTTAAAGCTAGAGGGTCCTTCAAGCTGGGGGACATCCTGCTTTTTCTTACTTCTGATTTCTCTCCCTTCCCCCTGAATCCTCTGTTCCCCCTTTTTGCCAGCATCAATGAGGGTTGTTAATTGTTGCTCCATGCGGCTCATCCAGTCAGACATGCCAAAAGGCATTCTGTTGTTTGTAGGAGGAGGAGGCTGAGGGATCTGTCTTTGCAGCAAGGTATCAATCTTGGCATTTATCTGTTGAAGGTCAGGAGTGACTGTGTTGGCAGACTCCCAATGGTGTCTCGACAATGCTTGATCGGCTCGGTCATGGTAGGAGATAAGCCGAGGCGATGGGGAGTGTTCTCTGATCCTTGACAATGGAGCCACTCATTGCGAGGCTCTGTCTGCAGCAGTAGGTCGAGATAGAGTCTTCTCGGGTGCCGGACACTGAGTCTCTGCCCGGCTCAGCGTCTGGTGGTGTCTGGGGAGGTACAACAACCCTATCTGCAGCTTCGTTGGTAGGCTCTGGCTCCTTCTCTGGCTCCTTTTCTCTTTCTTCCTTTTTCCCTTCTTCATCTTCAGATTTCTCTTTTTCTTTCTCCTCAGATTTTTCTTTTTCTACTTCTCCAGATTTTTCTTTTTCTTTTCCAGTAACCACACCAGCTCCTCCTTCACCTCCATCATCATGATCATCAGCATCATCATTATCATCCTTAACATCATCTTTTTCCTTCTCTCCTTCATCATCATCATCATCCTCCTTACTTTCTTCTTCTTTTTCTTGCTCCACTTCTTCTCCTTCTTCTTCATCTTCCTCATCTTCCACTTCTTCTGTTTTTTCAATTTCCTCTGTCTCCTTTTCAACTGGTATGTTTTCTTCTTGTTCTTCTTTTGCTTCTTCATCCTCCTCAACCAAATTGATAATTTCATTCTCTTCATCAACTTCTTCTATCCTAATCTCCTTTTCTTCTTTCTCTTCCTCCTCTTCTCCAAAAGTACCATCAAAAACACTCAACATTATAGAGTGGATAAACTGGTCCATGTTTGTCTCAAAGTGTGACATGAACCAGTTGTCCTGGAGGAGTAAAGCCAAATCTGACTCTTTGCAAAAATCAGTCAGAACATCCTCCGTGGCTTGGGGGTATTCCCAACCACTAGTTTCAACAAAAATTTGAAAATTTGTAAAGGACATGGTTTTAAGAGTTTTCCACTCCTTAAAAATATTGACAAAGGAATGTTTTTCTGCTTGTGGCTTGACAAGCTGAAGTTGTTCTATGGAAAGATTAAAAGTGTTGTTTTCTAAAAGGTTGAATGAGTAATGCGCTTGAGGATAGATATGACAAGACTGCTTCCTCTTCTTCGGTCATGTATCTTGGAGGAGTAATGACAGTACAATTGGTTTCGGTGTGCAGTGCGGGTAAGTCAGGTGAGTGGAGGCCCGGCTGGTGGTGGCATGATGTTCGTGCTCTCCTTCACTGACTGACTTCCTTGGCCTCTTTGGAGAGGGTTCAGGTGATGACTGCAGGTTGGAAGGTCCTTCTGGGGCTGGTCCCCTTCTCTTGAAACGAATGGCGATTGGAGTATCATCAGACTCATGCTCGGACTCGACTGCAGTTCCGACCTCGGTGCGAGGTTGGTCGAGTCGGCGGTCGTACCTTGGGCAATAGCTTGAGTCTGGTAAATCCTTCAATATCTGGGCTGCCCTCCCAGTGACTCCAACCTTCTTCTTATCATGGTCCATGTGACCAAGCCTCTTGTTTGGGTGGAAATGGTCAATGCTTCCCTTGGCCACTCCAGTTTGCTCCAAGAACCAACTAAGATGCGTTCCGAACGCCAACTTAGTCTTGAACTTCTTCTCTTCCTCGAGCCATTCGACCTTGTTCACCTCGCGAACAAGTTGCCTAAAGATATAATCGGCCCAATCAACTTCCTCTCGCTGAATTAACGCACCCAACACCATGAATTTTGAGGATGATAGTTGGTCATAGCTTCCTGCCATTCCCATGACTATCTTATTTGTGATATCCAGCGCGACTCGATAGACCCTTTTCAACTCATTTCTCTTCGCCGTGAACTTCAATTTCTCAGGGACATTTTCAAGCTTAATCATCTTCCACGTTTCGGCGGGTGATTGTTTGAGTGCTTCGACCGCCAAACCGCGATTTTTCATCCCGAATACAGAGCGAATCTTCTCTGTATCTATGGTGACTGGTACTCCACCGACCGTGCTCTGAATCTGGTGCTGAATCAGGTAAGCGTTGCGGTAAAATTCAACTACATCTTCTTTGAACAAGTGTTGAGGGTTGATTTCGAGAAACGGGTAGATTCCGTTCAGCTTCATCGCCCGGATTAAGTCGAGCATAACAAAGTCCTCTAGGTTTGCTTCCAGTAATCCTTCGAAATCGACGACCATGGAGAAGATAACCTGGTCCTGCATCGCCTTCAAGTTTGCTCCGTCAAAAGATGCCATTTCTGCAAAAAGATTTTAGGATTTAGTGTGTATTTTGCTCTGGAAATTTTTAGGGTTTCTGAAAGCGTAAAGAGGAAAGTGAAAAGGTTTTCTTCCTTATAAAGAAGATGAAGTGACGTTTGTATTAGTTTATTATAAGTTTAAACGGTGGTACGCCTTTTCATATTCTTTTGAATTTCAAATTTGAATCGGTGGCCCCATTTAAAATTTGACGGTTGATTCTGATTGGCCACCGTAGAGGTTAATTAAATGGGCGTGTGACGCGTGTAATTAAAAATTGCCACTTGGCTTATAAAATGTATTTTTAAATGCTATTTCTTAAGCCAAAATAATATTATAAATATGACAGATAATAATTAAAAAAAAAAATTAGAGATCAGTTTAGAGAACTTAGGTAGTCCGATTCGTTATTATTGACCACTCTGCTCTGGTGAGTTTGACTTCTACTTTGGAATTACTGTCTGACTAAGTTGCTTCGACTGGCCTTCGTCTTCTCGCCTGCATCAGCTTAGGCTGATTCTGAGGGGGGTCCGTCCTTCCTTCAACTTGCTTCAGAACTAGATTCCCAATCTAGTAATCCAAGGTCTCTGCTAAGCTCTAGGAATCTTTCTTCTGGCAGGGGTTTGGTGAAGATGTCAGCTATTTGGTAGTCTGTGCTGACTCTTTCAACTCTAACCCTTTTGTTAAGCACGTGGTCTCGAATGAAATGGTGCTTAACATCAATGTGCTTCGTCCTTGAGTGCAAAACCGGATTGTTGGTTATTGCAATAGCACTATTGTTGTCACACCATATAGGAACTTCGTTGGCAATAATATTGTAGTCCCTTAACTGTTGTCTGATCCATAGAATTTGTGCTGTGACTACTGCTGACTAGGTATTCGACTCAGTAGTGGAGATAGAGTTAGAAACACCTTCTTGCTAAACCAGGATATCGATCTGGTTCCTAGGAATTGACACGTTCCACTAGTGCTCTTCTATTGATTTTGCATCCGTGAAATCCGCATCGAGTATCTGATAGCTCGAAGTTGTCATCCTTTGGATACCACAGTCCTACATTAATGTTAGACTTTAGGTACTTAATTATTCTCTTGTGCATCTAGGTGTGATTGCTTCGGCTTGGGTGGAATCTTGCACAAACTCCAGTGCATATGATATATATCCGGCTGCTTGCGATTAGGTACGAAGAGATCCGATGAGTCCTCTGTAGTGGGTTGAGTCACTGATATTCTGCCTCGTGCGCATCCGGTGAGTACTTGTGCTCATTGGAATTCTTGCGGGTTTGGTGATTCCATTCCATATCTCTTGATGAGATCTCGGGTATATTTTGCCTGGTTGATGAAAATTCCTTTTTCCATCTGCTTAACTTGTAATCCAAGAAAGAAGTTAAGCTTTCCCATCATACTCATCTCGAATTCTCCTTGCATGAGGTTGGAGAATTTCTCACAAAGTTCTGGATTGGTTGACCCAAATATGATGTCATCCACATAAATCAACTATTAGAATGTGGCCTTCGTGCTCCACTCTAAATAGGGTCTTGTCCACTTTTCCTTTGCAAAATCCATTTTCTCAAGAAACAGACAGTGTTTCATACCATGCTCTCGGTGCTTGCTTGAGTCCATACAGAGCCTTCAACGACTTATAGACTTTGTCTCCTTTGACAAAACACAGGGGTTGCTCTACATAGACTTCTTCTTCTAGGATTCCATTCGAAACGCACTTTTCACATCCATTTGGTAGACTTCAAAATCCTTGAATGCGGCATATGCGAGGAATAGTCGATGGCTTCTAATCTTGCAACAGTGCATAAGTTTCATCAAAATCTATTCCCTCACATTGTGCATAACCTTTTGCTACGAGTCGGCTTTATTCCTAACAACGACTCCGTCTTCATCACTTTTGTTTTTATACACCCATTTGGTGCCAATAACTTTCTTGTGATTAGGTGCATGCATTAGTTCCCAAACTTTGTTTCTCTCCATCTGCTCCAATTCCTCTTGCATGGCATTAATCCATGAATAATCTTCCAAAGCTTGTTACTGTCTTGGGTTCAATTTGCGACATGAAACAAGAGAACATCGCCATTCTGTGGTAGAGTTGGTGTCTTGTCTTGACTCCATCGATCAACTTTCCGATAATTTGCTGAATTGGATGATCCTTGAGCCATTTGGGGATCTCGTCCTCTTAAGGTTTGTTCCCCTGTTGGATTGCTCTGGTGGTTATACGCATCTGCTGGATTACAGTGCCAATGGATCGGCTACCGCCTTGTCATCTGCGACTTGGTTACAGGCTGAGATGAGTCTTTATCGACTCATTTGGTCTTCTTGACAAGCTGGATCGAGATAGGTTTGGTGATCTGTCGATCTGCAGTGAGTCCACCATTCCGAGTGTCATGTACAATGACTTCTTCAAGGGTTCTTGACTTGAGCTTGTTCTCAATTTGCTCAAGTTGTTTCTGTACTCAACGATAGATTCATCAAAAACAACATGGGGTGTTTCCTCCACAACTAAGGTTCTTTTGTTGAAAACTCTATATGCCTTGCTTCTTTGGGAATATCCCATAAATAGACCATCATCGATTTTAGCATCAAAGGCATTTAGTTGTGTTTTACCGTTGTTGTGGATGAAACACTTACAACCAAAAACATGAAAGTAAGCAACGGTAGGAGTTCTATTATTCCAAACCTCATAGGAGTTTTGCCATGTCTCCCTACTATCATACTCTGCTGCAGGTGTGGCGGTGTGTTGATGACTTCACCCGAGAACCTTTTAGGTAGGTCATTCGCAATCATGGACCTTCTTTGCTTCCTTCGAGTTACATTCCTTCTTTCGGCAACACCATTCTGTCAGGGCGTCTGCCGCAGAGCTCATGCTGGATCCCATTCTGATCGCTGAAATCAGTTATCGCCTTGTTGAGAAACTCTCCTCCTCTATCCGATCTGATCTTGATTATGGAGAGGGATTTGTCATTCTGGATCCTTCTCAGCAGCTCAGGTAACTTGGTCAAGGTTTCACTTTTCTTGTATAGAAAAATGATCCAAGTGTACCTTGAATAGTCATCTACAATCACAAGAGCATGCTTTCTGCCGCTCAAAGTCCTTGGCTTGATAGGACCAAATAGATCCATGTGGAGTAGATCTAAGATCCTTGTTGTGAGCGTTGTAGGCCTGACGGCTTGAACGACGCCTTGGTGCTTTCCCTTCGACATGCATCACAGAGTGCTTCCTTCTTGAATGCTTCATTTGGAAGTCCTCGACCCGACTCGAGAGCTAATCTTGTTGATGGCTTTGAAGTTCGGGTGACATAGTCTTTTGTGCCATGACCCGTCCATTCTCATCTGATCTTGGATAGAAAACAGGAGTTAGGTGTTCTGTGTTCCAATCAATCATGTATACATCTCTTCTTCTAAACCTTGTAGCTTTATCTCTCCAGATAAGATGTCTATCACCATACACTTCAAGATGGTGAAGACTACTAGATTCTTCTCGTCGCAGAACGGCTTATGCTCGGGAGGTTGTATTTGAGACCTTTGACATAATGGACTTTGGATATCACAATGTTTCCTCGGTGCGGCTCTCCAAAGCCTTTTTTCTGTCCTCTAGAGCTATCTCCAAAGGTTACATCGGGACCTCTTTCTTTGATATATTTGGTCACATCTTCTTGTTCCCTCATGTGCCTTGAGCATCCAGTCTACAAACCACTCTTCACCTCCAAAATTTGAGCTTGAGGAGATGTGGTTGTAGTCCTTCCACCTTTTCTGCAATTAAACAAGCAGAGATTTAGGTACCCAAATTTGTGTGGGTCCTTTGGGGTTAGTGGGTTTCCTGGAGAATTGATTTCTCCTTGGATTATAGGAATTATTATTATAACCCTTAAAAGGTGCCTGTGGTCGAGGTCTAAATCTCCTGGTTGGATTGTATACCGGATATTCCTCAAAATAGTGTGAGCCATTTCTAAATCTAGGCTGAGACCATTTATTAAATCTTTGTGGTCTCCACACTTGTTCGTTTTGGTAATTTGGATAACCTTGAGGTTTCCATCTTCCCCTCCCATTATGAAATCTATTTTTAGAGAGTTGTTGGTAATAATGGGCATGTTGTCCTGGTCTTTGCTTTTGCACAGGCCTTTGCCTAGTCGCTGTCTAGGTGGTCATGCAGTGTAACATTGCGGCTGAAACGTTTGACTAGTTGCTGTTTTTGAAAATCGGTTTATACAGGCTCGTGATCGAGACCATTGTTTCTCCCTTGATGAAAGTGGTTTTAGAACTAGAGGGAGTGTGGGGATCATATCCAAGGCCTGATCTGGAATATAGTGGCCTCTTGTTAGTACACAATTCGTCCAGAGTTAACGACGCTTTCAGGGAGGTTATTTCCTGCGCCTGAGTTTTATTTATCTGTGCCAGCTTAGTAAACTCAGCTTTGGCATGAGCAAGTGCAGCTGACTTTTCTTTAAGTAAAATATTTAGCCGGTCTATCTCAGCTGTATTGGCACTTGCCTGGTTTTTAAAATCAGCTGTATTTGTCTCAGTCTTATTTAAATCTAGACTGAGTTTTTCAAAATCATTTTTCAGCTGCCTATTCTCATCTTGCAGCTTAGTCTTCTCTGCTGATACAGCTTGATGTGCAGATTTAAGTGTTTCAAAATCTTTGAACAACTGATTTACCGATTCATGTAAATCCATATCTTGCGACATGGCTGAGCTATTATTAGAACCGGTAGGTTTAGAGGTTACCTCTTCATCGGCCAAGTTTGCCATCAGGCAATCATATTCCTCGTCGTCATCAGAAAAGAAGCCGCCGCTTGATTCGACATGCTCCTGGTCTTCTCCGATGAGAGCTTTTCTTCTGTCTTCCTTTCTGGCCACCTCCTTTTTGGTTTCATCCTTCTTGAGCTCGGGACAATCCATTTGGATGTGTCCTATCTTATGTGATTGTAACATTCAACTTTCCGACTTCGACCTTGGTTTCTTAAGGATTCTCCTTGTAGTTTTCTTATACTTGGAGTAGTTCTTCCTGAATTCTTGAATCTTTGCATAATGAAAGCCATTTCCTCCTCAAAGTCTAGCGGATTTGGAGGTTTCACATCGGACGAGGCTCTTAGCGAGGACTCATTTGCAAATGCGATTCCCTTCTCTGCGAGGCTCGATCGAGGATGAACTCGGAAGTTCGAACTCGTAAGCCTTTAGATCGAGAACGACTCTGAATCTTTATCTTATTCAGGTCTTTGGACTCTCTCATAGCTACTGACCTTCATGCTCCATTCGGGATTGAGCGATCTGAGGACCTTGAGTGCCATTTCCCTGTTGCCATATGTTTTGCCCAGGGAGTTGATCTCGTTGATAATTTCAGTGAACCTTGTGTCCACTTGGTCTATTGATTCTCCATTCTTCATTTTAAAGTTGTCAAACTTTTGGATAGCTATTGACAACTTGTTCTCCTTGATCAGCTCCGTCCCTTCACACATTAGAGCTAATGTGTCCCATATCTCTTTGGCATTCTTACAATTTTTGATCTTGACCATTGTGGATTTGTCAAGAGTTTGGTAAAGCACATCTCTGGCCCTGTTGTCAAGATTGGCCAGCTTTCTCTCTTCGGGGTCGACTCCGTTCTCTTCTTAGGAATCTTTTCGGGCCTCCCAGCTGCGATCTCCTCGGGTGTGTTGTCCTTCTCGAAAATGAATGGACCATCTTCAATGATGCACCACATGTCGTCATGGATTGAAGATAAGTGTGCCTGCATTCTTATCTTCCAGAGATCATACTCGTCAACAGAAAAGACAGGTAGTCTAGAGTGCATGTGTTCCATTATAACGTGAGAGATAAGATATATATATCTTAATATAGATCTGGTTCGTGAAAAAAAATGAACCAACCTCTCCGATACCACTTGTAGGTCACAAGTCGTCCAGAAACAAGTCTAGAGGGGGGGGGGGTGAATAGACTTGTTGAAACTCTTGAACTCTTTTTCTCGAAGAATGAGTTTCTTCAGCTGATGATCAAACAAATGACTAGGAGTCGTTTGTCCTTGGATATGTGCGGAAGTCAGCTGATGACGAATATAGATTAACTTAATGAAACACTTTAACAATGGATGCAGCAGTTAGAGTATGATGCGATGTGATAAATAACACAGCGGTTATAGTGGTCTCGAGAGGTGGGGTAATCCTCTACTAATCCACTTTTCTCCAAACATTGGAGATGAATTCACTATAATTGTCAACCGGTGATAAAGATTACGGTGATTCACTACACACTACAATGACTTCCAACCGGTGGAATTCCGTGCCGTTGTACACAAACTTGTTGCCTTGCACCTCTTGATCCGCGATCCTCGGAGGCCTTTACAGTCTGCTACTTCAACCAGTGAAGTACCCCTTACTCAAGATTTAAAGACAAGAGTGTTTGTCTTCTCCAACTAAAGAGCTTCCTTGAATATGAACTTTTGGATCTGCTCTTTTTCTCAATGCTATTTGATTGCTTAGGATTGCTTTGTTTGCTTTGATCGCTTAGAGTATAAGTTCGCACCGGTAGTTTGCTCAGTTTCAAATCTCGGATATATATAGATCACGATCTCGAGCTTCTTCCTTGTAGCCGTTGCAAATCTTTGAACAAATCCGTCCGTTGGAGAGAGACTTCATTGTTTAATCTTTTACGAGCGTTGCAATTTGGATTCCCATTATTTAATTTCATCTTCCGACCGTTGTGATGACTTCTGCATGTGAGCGCCGAACCTTTTGAATATAAAAGGATTAAAGTCTTCACGGTGGGTCAGGATGATTTAAATAAATCATATCTCTTGCGGGAATCACTCCAATTTGTCTCTTCACGTTGCATGTGAGCTTTCCGTAATATTTGACTTTTCAAAGCATCTTGACGTGGACTTGGAGTACTAAGTGTAGTTGAGTAGTGATGTGCGGCTTACTTCTCTGCAGGTAGGTCGTCTCGGTATTATCTTGTTTGAGACTTGTCGATCGGGTGACTTCCACGAGGTTCCTCAGTGATCACTGGTCAAACTTCTCTGATAAATTTTAGTTGACCAGGGCTACTCTGATTGGAGTCGGCTGTACTTCTCTGATAGACTAGACTGTACTTTAGTACTTAGCCGATTTTCAGCCTAACTAACTTTGGCCTACAGAAGATACTCATTTGGTTCTTCTTTACATTTTGCCAATTTTATACTTAACACATTTTGGCCTATGGAAGATACTCATTTGGTTCTTCCTTACATTTCGCCAATTAATAAACATTTGATTCTAAATTAATGACATCATCAAAATCTAACAAGCATTCCTAACAATAGGTGCTGAACTTAACCAGCTCTTGAGTTCCTCAAAACTCTGTTGACACGCGTCGGACCACATATATTTCTTATCTTTCCTTAAAAGGTTCGTCATGGGTTGAGCGATTTTAGAAAATCCTTCCACAAACCGCCGATAATAACCAGCTAATCCAAGGAAACTTCAGATTTCCTTAACATTCTTCGGAGGTTGCCAATCTCGGATAGCCTTCGTCTTCTGAGGGTCGACACAAACTCCGTCTGATGAAATTACATGTCCGAGAAACGTCACTTTGGACATCCATAATTCACATTTGGAAAACTTCCCAAAAAGTTGCTCTCGTCTCAACACGTCGAGTACCTGATGAAGGTGAAACTCGTGCTCCTCCCGGTCACGAGAATAAATTAAAATGTCATCAATAAAGACAACCACGAAATGATCCAAATAGTTGATGAAAACTCGATTCATTAATTCCATGAATACCGCAGGCGCATTAGTTAGTCCAAACGGCATTACCACAAACTCATAATGACCATAACGTGTTCGAAATGCCGTTCTAGCAATATCTGACTCTCGGATTCGCAACTGATGATACCCAGATCTTAAATCGATCTTGGAAAATACTGAAGCTCCCTGAAGTTGATCTAAGAGGTCACCGACACACAAATGAAAAGAACCGTCCTTCTTCTAGACAAATAACACTGGTGCTCCCCACGGGGACGCACTTGGTCGAAACAAAAAATAACCCCTCTCGATCAAATCCTCCAATTGATTCTTTAGTTCCTGCACTTCGGTCGGGGCCATCCGATACGGTGCCTTCGATAATGGAGATGTACCAGGCTCCAACTCTATCGTAAATTCCACATCCCTCGGTGGAGGTAAAATCAGGTAGCTCGTCTGGGAGTACATCGTCAAACGATAACAATGATACCATGAATTGTTGAATACCTCGATTGCCTTAGAACGGCCAATCAATGACAATGATACAGTGAATGATTGAACACCTCGATTGCCTTAGAACGGCCAATAGATGACAATGATACAATGAATGATTGAACACCTCGATTGCCTTAGAACGGCCAATCGATGACAATGATACAATGAATGATTAAACACCTCGATTGCCTTAGAACGGTCAATCGATGATAACGATATAATGAATGATTGAACAACCCTAGTTGAGTAATTTAACTGCTTTCATCATATTAATGATTCTTCCGGAACAACGGGGATCACCTCCCTGAAATACACACTCGACTCCAATGACGGAAATGATAGTGACCATACGCTTACGAACATTGAGAATGGTATCATGACGATCCATCCCACTAATACCCAATATTACATCGTCCTTAGGTAAATCCACCACGATTAGGTCCACCAACCACTCGCGGTCATTAAGCTTAATTCGGTCAGTTCTTATCCTCATGATTTTCGATAATTCTTCTACCGCCAGGTCGACCAATGATATAAGGCCCACAATTAATAAGACTATCCAAGTTAAGTCTATTCAAACATGATTCGGAAATGAATGAATGTGATGTACCAGTATCAAAAAGGGTACACACAGGTTGAGATAGAATTACGAGTATACCTGAGATCATTCAGGCTTCCAGATCGTCGGTCCTCTTCATCCCTTGAATTCGGGACTTGCCGGCTCCCGAACCGGACGCTCCCGTCTGATAAATATGAGCTTCGCCTTTAATCGCTTCCGTCGTCTTAAACGACGCACACCGGTAGCGGCGATTGAATCGGTTGCTTGGGGCTCGAGATGCTACCGGAGTCGGCTTGGAGTCCCTTCGGCAAAAACGGGCCTTATGCCCAACAATACCACAATTATGGCACGTGATAGACGGTTTCAGACACTTAGTGCTGTAATGACCCGGCGCTCCACAGTTGAAACAGGTGATGGCTGATCTGGCTGCTCGGGGCTGAGATCCCGCAGGATTAGGCGCCGTAGGAGGTCGCTCAGAAACGTTAGGTCCCGCACAAGGCTTCTTGAAGGTAGACTGACCGCCTTCGGACTGATTACGCTTCGTTGATTTCCTGCTGACAAATGAAGGTTATTGTTAAGCAATTTCCTTAGTAGCAGGCTCATACGGAAGAGTTCTATAGATTAATTCGGCCACAGTGGCGCAATGATGATTGACCAATTGCATATGGGTCATCATGACCAGCATAAAAGTGAGTGGATCGACCCGAACATCTTCTGATCGAGCCGAGTCCTGGGTACGATTTCCCGACAGCGAGTGATTATTTCCCGGGTTTCGGCCCACACCGCGGCCTCTCCCCGTGCATCCCCTGACAGCTCTCTCCATACTGAAGTAGGAAGGTCGCATGATAATCATAGATCTCGTATGAGTACCGCATTATGATTTACGTCATGAAATGATGAAAATGAGCATACGCGCTCAACACAGTGATTACATGAATGATTAACTGAGGTGACATGGTTATCTGGTGATATTCTTGAAATGATTATCTTGAAGAAGTTAGCAAGATTAATGATATGATCTTCAAGATCAACAATTGGGTACTGAAATGAATTGAGTGATTAATGAGTTAACATGATCAACATGATTAAAATGAAAATGATATTTGAGGATTGTTAACTAGTGAATTATGAATGAATGATTATTGCCCGAAATTATACCATGGCGTTAGAAGTCTTACAGTTCTTTCGGTCTGATGGGCTCGGCATTTGCACAGGTCACACGTGACGCGAAATTCCAATGATACTAGTCTGATGACGATGATTTCAAATGAGACATGACTCGGAAGGTAGTATTCAAAACCACGCTCCGATACCAACTCTGTAACACCCCAAACTAGGCGGATATTACAGTGCCGTGGACCCCCGACTGAGACCCACCAGGCGGATGAAAATTAATGAATTAAGTGATATAATTGAGTGCCGAACCACAATATATCAACAATTACTCTGATGAGGAGTTTCATTATAACACACCCAAGAAATACCGAATACATATATATTTTATATGAAGATAAAATACACAACACTGAACGAAACGGAGTATACAAATGGAAATCTGCAGCGGAAAATAAATGACAACAACATGAATGACTCAAAGGATCGGGGCTCCCTACTAGTATCACTGGGACTCCTCTCCGTCAATGTTCTATTCCCGTGCTTTTACCTTGCCATGACCTGAAAACAAAATCCCCCAACGGGGTCAGTTACACAGAACAACAATCCTCAAGAGTTGAGTAAACACAATCATATTTGCTGTATAAACCACAAGTTCGATCAAAATCTCAAACCGTCGAACACATGCGATCAAAAGTGAATCGGTCAGATTATAACCCAATCCTGTTGAAAACATACGCAATCAAACATGCTGTATGAATCAACTAACGGTACAGCTCAAAGGGTGGCGCCACACTACGCCCGGGATGGAAATGTGTCCGTGCACAAGCCAGCAACGAGTATCGATCGAATACACATGTGGTCTTGTACCTAATCAGTCTCACGAAGTGATCGTCTTGTGTGCACAGTCCAATGTGAGGCCAACAACCAACACATGACTTAATATGTGCCCGACATGAAAATCCTACACATACCAACTGGCACGCCAGTATGACCCGAAATGCCACGAGATAACAAAAGTGACATCGAAATCAATAATGACTCACCGAGACGAAATGACAGTGAAATGAATGATAGCTCAATGAAATGAATGGAACCGTCGTTTCTTGTGACTGAAGTGATTAATTGACAATTACAAGTCTCAATACGGTTAATACATTATGAATGAACTATAATTATGAATGAACAACAACGAAGGGAATGGATATCCTTTTAACCGAGTAAGAATTAACTTACCTTAACACCGGTGATGATACGATCTCTCTCGAACAACGTCCTAAGGGAACTACCGGTCGCTCGAATAACCTTGAATAACACAATTATCAACAACTCACTTAATATATGAACCAAAAGTGATCATAACCAACTCAAGATGTCGATACAATAAATCCAAACTCATTGAGGCATTTCGAAAAACACCTTGAAAACAAACTCCCTTCTTAAACAACAAAACCCATTTGTATCAAAAACCAACTTCTATTGAATGATCCAAACCACAAAAACACCAGCAATACAATCGGTAATCTAAACGAAATACTCAAATTGAGTTTACGATATCATTAAATTGCAAAACCTAATTCCAAGTCAACCTTCAAAGTGTTCTTGAGAAAAACTTCCAACAATCCGATGATAACTCGTAAAAACTCATAATCATACGTATATCCATCACAATTCATGATTATATCATCCAAAACATCAAGCTCCAACTCAAAATCGAATCTAGGGTTGAAGAAATTACCTTGGATTAGGATGAAGAATCCACAAACATGTTAATCTACACCACAACTTGAATAAGATGAAATTCTCTGAGTTTTGATGATGCTAAAACACCCCAAAATCGCCCAAAATCGCCCCAAGGAAGAGAGGAAGAAGGAAAATGAAGAAATGAGGATGTTCTTCATAACAAATGCAGATATACAAAAATCTGTACTGTGTGCCGCGTCACAGGCCCAATGTGCCGCGGCACAAGGCCAAAAACGCCCAGAAAAACAGTTTTGTGCCGCGGCCCGTCCAGAAGGGGCCGCGGCCCGCGGTACAGCCCGCTCCAGCATCAAAAGGCACACGGTGCAGTCTTAACTATTTCGAACATAACTCCTTCGTCCGGACTCAGATTGACTCACCGTTTGAACCATTGGAAAGATAACTTGATGCTCTATAATATTGAAAAGATTCAGAATTTTTGGAGTTTCCAAAAATTAATGGTGATTTTACAAAGTCGAACTCATACGTGGAAAAGTCGCTTAAGAACACGGAACTCAACATAACGACACCGAGACGAACTCGGATGACAAAAAGTGTAGAATTAATCATTCTCGTAATGATGAAGCGGTCACAATAGAGTCGCTAAGATGGACTTCCGCCAAAAATATAAAATTACCGGAAATCCAAATTGCGGATATTACACCTACCGAGTCGCGCATTAGGGAGATGACGGGATAATTTGAACTGGATCTCTTATTGTGAATTTTAGATATTGGATGTCTTGTTTAATTTGTTGGATAAACTAAATCGGTCTGGTGAATTAAATAAATTATTGGGTAATTAATTTAAATCATGAATAATTATTTCTTGGAGATATAATATCTTACTATAATTAATTAATTAATTAGATTCATTAAGTGTATTTGAGACGAACCAAGGTGTATCAGTCAAACTGGATACATGACGGTCCGTTTCATGGACCGAAACGAACCGAATCCTTCTCTGTCATGGTGTGGGCCGCCCCACCTCTTGTAGAATCATTATTGATGACGTTGTCCTCTTGTTTGCATGTGTTGTAGTACTTTCCTTACACTTGAGGACAAAATGGAGTGATAAAAGCATCGTATCTCTTTTCATCATTTGAGTGGGAGATGTGGTAGTAGGTGGTGACTTTGTTACAAAACAAACTTAATCCTCATCTACTATACATAATATAATCGGACATCACTTAGAGAGAGAGGGAGAGTTCATTTTGATGATATTCTTACACTCTTATTGAGGGAAAGAAAAATCAAGAACAAAAGTTTATATCACTTAGAGTGATCATAATCTTGAGAGATCATTTCCTCCTACTCTTTTCTAGCCGTATCCTTAGAGGATAATTGAGTAGTTATTGTTCTTATCATCTCCCGGCACATGGCTAGTAGCGACGCGGTGCTTTCGGCTTTTGATCATCGAGGACTTATGAAATCGGATTTGCGGTCACCGACATCAACTTCAACATTCAATAAAAAGACTACAAGGGTATGTTATCATATCTTAACTCTTGTCCTTTTATATTCGTATATCGATGCATAATCGGTCCTCTTTAGGGGTTCGGTTATATTAGTTTTTGCTTCCACTGCACCTTCATTTTAGGCATCGAATCCCAACACAAACAACCAAATTCCTCGCTAGGAATAACCAATGATGACCCTCAACCAAAAGCAAAACTTGAGGATGGTACTACTAAATGGTTACAAGACCATCTCATCCAACAATCATCGGGAATCTAACGAATGGTGTCAAAACTTGAAATCTAAAGATCAAACATGAATGGCCATGTTCTCATGTTTTATGTCTCAGATGGAACCAAAAAAACAGAACAAGTCCTAGATGACTACACTTGGGTGAATGTCATGCAATAGGAACTAAACCGGATGGAATGGAATAAGGTGTGGGAACTAATAGACATATAATACCACAAGAAAGTCATTGGAACCAAGTGGGTCTACAAGAACAAATGTGATGATGATGGAGCCATTGTTAGGAATAAAGCTAGATTGGTTGCAAAAGGATATGCCCAATATGAATCAATAGATTTTGATGAAACATATGCACCAGTAGTAAGATTGAAAGTAATTCGGCTATTTCTTGCCTATGCGGCCTTCAAGAAATTAAAGGTGTATCAAATGGATGTGAAAAGTGCCTTCCTCAATGGAGTATGGAAGAATAAGGGTATGTTGAACAACCTCCTTGATTTATCAAATGAGACAAGTTGTACAAACTGCTGAAAGCCTTAAATGGACTCAAATAGGCATCAAGAGCCTGGTATGAGACACTATCCATATTTCTTGAGAAAAATGGATTTAATAAAGGAAATCTGGACAAGACACTCTTCAGGATTGAACATGAAGACCACATATTACTCGTTCAGATATATATGGATGATATCATTTTTGGATCAACTAACCTTAATTTATGTGAAAAAATCTCAAACCTTATGTAGGGAGAATTTGAAATGAGCATTGATGGGTAAACTAAATTTATTTCTTGGTTTACAAGTCAACCATGTTGAAACTAGCATCTTCATCAACCAAGCTAAATATATAAGGGAACTGATAAAAAGATTTGGCATGGAGTCAGCCAAGCCCCTGAGAGTTCCCATGAGCATATCCCTGCATATTGACAACTTTGAATTATCAGACTATTCTAATGTAAATTTTGCAGGATGTAAAATCAACAAGAAAAGCACAAGTGGACCATGTCAATTTCATGGAACCAAGATGATATCATGGTTCAGTAGGAAGCAGACCTCAAATTAAAAATGCAACAACGAAATTCTTTGGCAAAACAATGACTATACAACACGCAACGAAGTGCTATCATGCAACACAAACAATCGAAAATAGAAGCAAATACACGACAAAGCTCAACACACACATCATATAACTCACGTTAAATGCCAAACACGGTAGCACGATATCAACACATGTCGATCAACAAGAAAAAAATTCCAACCACTCGACAACATACAATTATTCGGCATAAAATAGCAATCAATTCAAGATAATCAAAAATAAAAAATCTCAGACATTACATTCTACCCCACTAAAAATAAGTTTCATTCCGAAACTTAAAACGAGAAACATCAAGAGGCTACATAACGAAACTAAAGCATTCAAGTAAAAAATATCAAATTTCCGCATAAGATTTAATCCATAATGCAACATATGAACCACCACCATCGGGCACCATCTGTCCCACTTGACCACACTTGAAATAGTTAACCTGCAGCGAACGACAATTCTTCTGTGTATGGACCACATGCTACAGTTGAAATACGTCTTCACATCGCTCACCTTACTCACTGCAGGAGTAAGATTCTTGGACTGATCAATCGAGTGGAGAGTACACCCTAAAGAATAATATGAAACAAAGGTTCATGGAACTCACTTCTGACCCTTTGAAAATTTACCCGAGGTCCTCTGTCTCCTGCTCTTTGAACTAGTTTCTACCACGGAAATGGCCATCTCGATGGCTAAGTTTCTATCTTGATACTCTTTCAGAGTAGTACACATGAGAGGAGCCATGCTCTGTCATATGGGGTTTCATATGCATATCAAAGTAACAAATCTTGTCCGATTCACTTCTCACTTGCTCACGACCATGACATAACTACTGATTATAATCGACTATAGTTTGGGGTATCGACAAATACTATGGCATAGCCGAGAAAAACTCAACAATCGTATGCTCTCGAACAGGCAACGTACAATACTCTGCCTCCATGGCAGTCTTGAACTCAGCCCAAGTAGATGTACGATCTCTAGGCGCTACGGCCTCCCACTAGTCTTCAGCTTCCTTATCGAGGAGGTACTGAGCAATGGGTACCCTCCTCTCATCAGGATAAGCTACAACATCAAATTTTCTCCCCAACTGGAACAACCAAATGAACATAAGAACTATGACTGCAACAAGTGGGATATATAGCAGTAACGGATGAAACTTATGGCCATATCTCATATTCCCCTTGAATACAATATATCCAATCATTGATAATATTCTTTTAAAATTCCACGAGTTGTTCATTTAAATAATAACATTTCAAAATCCTTGAGTTCGTATAATCTCTGAAATGAGATTTAAAAATACTTTTGATAAAGCAGGTAGGTTTACCATCATAGATCACAAATATCTCATTTTGAATACATTCGTAAAACAATATTTCAGAATATTATGTCATGTCAAAATCAACATCATCAAGTTAACACGTCACTACGCATCATCAACAATTCACAACATATAAGGTAACCAGCAGTCATGCCCCTTAGCATCGACCTGTTGTCTTATGACTCTCGACCAAAAACTCTTCTCTACGACTGCAGACAGAGATCCACATAGGTCCTATTGAACCATCCTCGAGTGGATGAACTACTCGTACACGCACTTAACATTACACAATTGTCGTTTACAGGAATCTTCAAGTCAAGAAATAACACAAGTGCATAATTATTACCATCACAATGGTACCCTCCAATCTCAAACAACATGATTCGTACCAACAACCACATGCCCATATATAATTATTACATAACATAATTATAACAAACAAGGTCATTTAATAGCTAACACAATCACTCTATGACGACAACATAAACAATGACAGGTAATTTAGAAAGACTTATGACCGTAACCGAATATACATACGGTCGTAACATGTTGCTGACTAGCATAAATAGTTCGGCAGGTCCAAAATAGCTCTAAACAGTAGCCACAAAATATAAATATGGAATGTCACAAAGCGCTTATGCGCGTAGGCAATATACGGGCCTATGCACTATCGTCTCACACGAAAGCAACATCATACAAGCTACAAAACAAATCCAAACCATGAAACACGATATTTGGGTACACAACCAACATATTTGGGCAACATAATAAATATGTCAAAATGACTTGGGCCTTCACGCAATCGCGTTGGTCCCAACTCTAGCCTATCGCCTTAAGCGATAAATCCACATCATGCATACATTACATCCAAACTTGATTATAGGTATTTTATTTTCAAAAATAAGAGCGTTTTCAATTCAGGAAATTTTTCTAAATCCGAACTTAAAGTTTAAGTAGAGTAAAATTGTGAAGAACTTTTTGTTCAACACGAGAGAACTATCGTCGTTCACCCAAGAGAAAATATCATTACTAGTTGAAAAGAAAAATTTCATCTTTCACCATTTTTGAAAATAAAATCACATTTTTATTTTAGAATACAAAAAATTTTATGGTTTCAAATCATATACTGGAGTTATTTGAAAATAAAACCGATTGGGCTAAAAATCATTCCCAAAATCCTTCCAAACATGTCAAAATATTACTGACAGTAACATCATGCAAAATTTCCAAAACACCCCAAAAAACATTTTTCAAATACCACTGTAAGGTTCCATTTGAGAAGACATAGCCAACTCTCCAAAACTCGAAATGTTTCAAAAGTGTACACTAAGTCACTGTTTACGCATACCGAAAAGTTATTTTAGAGAATTGTTTTTCCACAAACATACCCAAGCCTATAAAATTTCAGAAAGCCATTTTCAAACACGCACGCAGTGGATCGAGTTACCAATCAAAATATGTTTGTAGCAATTAACAACAATCAGCCCAAAACAATCGACTCTCAAACACATGTCTATCCGACATCCAAAATTACTAGTTCAACAAATATAACTCTTGAACACCGAATTCAAACATAGATCAAAATCATCTATCTGAGTTCTCGAAAAACTCTATTGCCGATACACTTTATGGAACACAACAATGTTCAGAAATTTCACAACACATTACGCCACTCAGAATTCAATCCATCACTATATTTTGATCTCTTCACTCACAATATATCACAAGTGTCAACATAGGTTTCATCTCACATCATGTACATAAACCAAGTCATGAAACATAAGATATCACATATAAAAGAGGAGACTTACATCCACTGGTCACATGAAGATGTCGGTCGCCCACGATACTAATCTCACCAACAACATAGACGATATAATGTGACAACGCACAACTCAACTCGTCAATCAACAACTCGAATGACGTGACAAAAACATGACTCGATTGGACCCGACAGCCTAGGTTTTCACAACCTAAGCTCTGATACCATAAATGTAACACCCCCAGAAATCACTAGGGAATGCCACAGGTCGTAGACCCTTCTAAAGAGGATTTGTTGGGTTGGTACCACCACTTGAAGATGGTTGAATAGTGCGGTTAAGAGTAATGAACTCTTTTCGTGCGAAAATGATTAATAATTGTAGAATACAAAAGACATCGAGATTTATAGAGGTTCGGAAAAATGCCTACATCCTCTCTCCTTACTTTTTTTTCTATAGGGTCAAGATAAACCTTCCCACCTTGTCTTAGATTGGTTCGAGGTAAACCGTTTACAGTCTTGTCTTCTATCAGTCCAAGATAAACTGTTACAATCTTGTCTTTATGTCTATCCAAGATAAATCGTTTTCCTTTTCTATTGGATAAGGAATCAACCTTTATAGCTTTCTATTGGTACTAGAAGAACCTCTCTTAGATTTATATTATGATTCTAATAATGTCGTATCCACGATCCTAATAACACTGAATCAAATCTACAATCCTTTCTTTTCTCTCGTATTTGGTTGAGCGAATTAAACACTCGAACTCTTATCAATTAAGCTCGATTACAACAACAATAATGTTTATAATGTATATCAGATGTATAGCAATTTGCTTGAAGTTGTTGTACCAAATAATACCAAGTGCATTGGTATTTATAGGCTTGAGAGCCAAACTAGCTTTCGCTCCCTGTTCTTCTTTAGCGTACGTTACGCTTCCTCTATAGCATAAGTAATGTTCTTAGCATATGTAATCCTTCCTTATTACGTACGTTATCTGCTGTTCATTTCAATCCAGTAGCTACTGTCTCTTCCTTAGCGTATGTTAATGATGTTGTTTGCGTACATTATATGTAACCTCAGATAGCCGTTGAAATGATGACATACTCTATGATGTCACTTGCCCATCAACAGTCCAATATTTGAATTCGGATTCAAATGCTGAGCATACGTTTTGAGCGCATGTTGCGCATGTAATGTCACGTACTTAGTGTACGTTAATTTGTCCTTGTTGCGTGCGTTAACATTGCTCTTACTCGACTGACTTCAGCTGGGTCTTTGTTGCGTACGTTAGCTATGATGCATAGCGTATGTTAGCTATGTTTTAAGCTTCAGTTCTTTGCTTTTCTGACCAGCTCGTATTTCTTCAACTGTTGTTGATTAATTGCTGTTTTACATTGTTTATTAACTTATCATCAAAACCTTTAATATGAATGTGTGGAATAAAATGTTCCAACAATCTCCCCTTTTGTGATGATGACAAAACAACAATCCTTAATGGGATTTATACCTGCAAAAATATATCAAACAATATACAGATCAAAGTTTTCGGCTTTGTCTGTTTTGTCAGTTTTCTTCTCCCCATCATGCCTTCTCCTTTCTTATCTTCTCCCCATCATTCTTCTCCCCCTTTTTGTCATTAATAAAAAGTACATTTAATCATTTAAATCGATGAAAAAATATTTTGAAAAGAAATGGGTAAAACTCCCCCTGAAAATACTCCCCCCCCCCCCCCCGAGTTAGGTACCAATTTTTTTGAATAATAAATTTTGAATATGGGGATTCACCCGACTCTTGGTCGTTTTTCATTTGGTAAATAGACGATATTTGGTATTATGGTTTCTTTTGAAATCCATACTTTTTGTTTTTATCGTTCGTCATGGGTTTTTACAATTCGAAATATGATGCCCAATTTTCAAATATTTGGTATTTTAAAGATTAAGGATTCATTTTTATCACTTTGTTTGAATCCTAATCCTTGTTTATTTAACGAACATTTTTGAACAGAAAGTAATTTTTTTCAAATTTCTCATTTCCGAGAGAAAATTATTCGTTAAATCTTTAAATTTGTTTTGAACTTTTAATAAATTATTTTTCAATTTATTCTCTTTTTTCTAAACATAGAGAATGATTATTTTCAATAATTTTCTCTTTTTCTTGTATTTTGGAGATTTCATTTTCCACTAATTTATTTTTCATTTTGAGGGATTTTTTTTATCTTTTAATGAATTTTGAAAATCTCTGTAATGACTCGAAAGCATTAAATAGTTCATCTTGAGACGAGGTACTTACCTGGCTTTTATCGTCATTGTCATCAAACGAGCTACTCGCCATGAGTGTGAGATTATTTTGAATATTTTCATCTTCATCTTCTCCGTCACTCCGATGGCTACTAGTACTTCCTTCTTAAAGTTGAGCCACGAAAATTCTTCGCAAAGTGGCCGGGTTTTCCATAATTTCGACAAGTTATTGTCGAACCTATTTGACTCGTTTCGAACTTCGAGTTGAAGTCTTTTCTTCTCCGGTTTAATAAGTTTTGATACTTACTAATGTTTTTGGTATAAAATGCATATTCTTCATCATCATCATCAACCTGGATTTTTTCTTCCTTTCTAGATATCTTTTGAGCTTTCAAAGCTATAGATTTCTCTTTGGGATTAGGCTTGGCATTTCGTGATTTAAGCATGATCTCGTAGTTTATTAGCGAACCGACAAGGGCGCTAAAATCAAGCGTGTTGAGATCTATTAACTCCATGATAGCCGTAACCATCCCAAACCATTCACAAGGTAGTGATTGCAAGATTTTTTTTACTTTTTCACTACTTGCTAATGGTTTCCCAAAACAAGCTAGTCCATTTGTAATGACCAAAAATTGGTCAGTCATGTTTGTTATGGACTCATCATTCTTCATAGTAAATAGCTCGTAGTCGTGGAGAAGCATATTTATCTTCGTCTCGTTGACTTGTGATGTTCCTTCATGAGTTACCTCAAGAATTTTTCAAATTTCTTTGGCACTATCACACGAGGAAATTCGATTATGTTCTTCCGGATTTAAAGCACAATAAAGCAATTAAGTTGCTTTGTATTTATAATGATCGTTTTTCCAATTCGTATCATCGTATTCTTTGAATCTTTTGAGAGAGCCGTCGGATTTCGTAAGAATTTTTGGACCAAGTCATATTACTTTCCAAAGTTCGGTATCATAGGATCGAATAAAGATTGACATCTTTTTCTTCCATATCATGAAGTTTGATCCATCAAAAAATGGAGGCCAGTTTAAGACGAGGCCTTCGACGGGGGCAAAATGAAGCGTCATTGGATTTTTTTCTCCTTGGATGTTATGCCGACTATTAGAGATACCCGCTCTGATAACAATTGTTGAGTTGGTACCGTCACTTGAAGGGGGGTTGAATAGTGCAGTTAAGAGTAATGAACCATTTTCGTGTGGAAGCGATAAATAATTGCGGAATATAAATGACATCGAGATTTATAGAGGTTCGGCAACGTGCATACGTCCTCTCTCCTTATCTTTTTCTATAGGATCAATATAAACTTTTCCGCCTTGTCTTCGATCAGTCCGAGGTAAACTGTTTACAATCTTGTCTTATATCGGTCCAAGATAAAGTGTTACCATCTTGTCTTTATATCGGTCTAAGAAAAATTGTTTTCTTTTCTATCGGATATGGAATCAAACTTTTTAGCTTTCTATTGGTTCTAGAATATCCTCTATTAGATTTAGATTATTATTCTAACAATGCCGGATCCACAATCCTAATAACACTGAATCAAATCTACAATCCTTTATTTTCTCTCGTGTTTGGTTGAGTGAATTAAATACTGAACTCTTATCAATTAAGCTCATTTACAACAACAATAATGTTTATAACGTATATCAGATGCATAGCAATTTTCTTGAAGTTGTTGCACCAAATAATACCAAGTGCATTGGTATTTATAGACTTGAGAGCGAAACTAGCCATTGCTCGCTGTTCTTTTTTAGCGTACGTCCTCAATAGCATAAGTAATGTTCTTAGCGTACGTAATCCTTCCCTATTACGCACATTATCTGTTGTTTATTTCAGTTCGGTAGCTACTGTCTCTTCCTTAGCGTACGTTAATGATGTTGTTTGCGTATGTTATATGTAACCACAGATAGCCGTTGAAATGATGACATATTTCATGACGTCACTCGCCCATCAATGGTCCAATATTTGAATTATGATTCAAACGCTTAGCATATGTTATGAGCGCATGTTTCATACGTAATGTCACGTACTTAGCGTTCGTTAATTTTTCCTCGTTGCGTGCATTAACATTGCTCTTACTCGGTTGACTTCAGTTGGGTCTTTGTTGCGTACATTAACTATGATGCATAGCGTATGTTAGCTATGTTTTAAGCTTCAGTTCTTGGCTTTTCTGACCGGCTCTTACTTCTTCAACCGTTGTTGATTAATTATTGTTGTTCATTGTTTATCAACTTATTATCAAAACCTTTAATATGAATGTGTGGAATAAAATGTTCCACCGGGATCTACGAGCTAAATACCACAAGACAATCAAATGTTTGACCGAACATGGTTAAACTATATAACGACACGGACCGATAAGGTCGAATATTCAAAATACATGAACCGACAAGGTCACATGACTAAATCAAACCAAAATGACACCCCTTACAACACATACCCACGTAGGGGTCAAAATACAATGAAGCGGAACTAGAATAAAACTCAACAATATAAAGAACTCTAACTCCCGAATGATTAGTATCATAGCTTGTCATATCCCATGCCGACTCTGTGCTGCTCCTTCGAACTAAGCATACCTAAAATGCATGAAACACATTTTCTTTATTTAAGGGGTTAGCAAATCGAATTTGCTAGTACAATATCATAACCATGCAGAATGTAGCAAACAAATATCAATCACGAATCAGATAATGACAATCATTCAACAGATATTCCCGAAAGGTTTTAAGTGATAAGAAAACAAAACAAATTAAAGTCCTTGAAAATAAAATCATCATCTCGGGAGTTTTAGAGAACAGAAAGCCTTGAGCTCCTCAAGTCCTAAGTTATAAAAAACATTTTCACAATATTAGGGTCTCGGCCCAAATTCCATTTCACATCATAACAGTTTTACAAAATGGAAAACATTTCCAAATATCATTTGGGTCTCGGCCCAACAATCATTTTCATAAAACTTCCTTTTCAAGAGCTTTGTTCATTAAAACTTGCTCGTGACCCCTTGATCTCTTGCCACGTGTCTCCGTAGGTTCACTAATCCGCACGGATTGAGCCAAATATTACCTCAAACATCAAACATGCTCGTGACCCCGTGACCTCTTGCCACGTGTCTCTATAGGTTCACCAACCCACACGGATTGAGCCCAAAACAACAATCATAAGAACCTATCCCAACTCTATGATCCATTTCCACGAGTTACCGTAGGCCCCATCGAGCCCACACGGCTGGACGCACTGTGTCCTGACCCCATGATCTGCTGCCATGTATCATCATCGGCCTTGTCAGACCCGCACGATTGGACCTCATCACCACATACTATGTTCCGATCCCATGATATTTTGCCATGAATCCTCGTAGGTCTCGTCTAACCCCACGAGTGAACTTAGAAACACACCACACAACATTCACATTTCATAAATAATGCACACAATCAGTCATTACATCCATCATCACGAACTTTACAACCAACACACATAACACAATGTTGACATTCCAACCATCATCACAAACAACGCACATTCATCATATCTCACAATCAACACACAACAGGATACACATTCAAGTGTACAATCAAATCAAAACATTTATCACAACCAACATAATTCCACTATGTTGAACATTTAAGAATACTACAAATACCACCAAACATTCATGACAAGCAATTCATAACTAATTCACACGAACCATATTTACGAAAGTAAACCAATCATCACAAACCCAACACGTAATTCGATTCACAAGATACAAATTGTATAAGCAAGATACTTTCCTCGATAATAGACAAGCGAATCCTCTGGAGAACACGGCTCAATCGAAAAGCCTCGAAAACCTACAACCTCCCAAGCATACAACAAAAACACAATAACTACGAGAATAAGGACCAATAACGACGAAAAAACACACCCAACAATTGAAGGAAACTCATTGAAACATTTAATCGAACATTAAATGTTCAAGGTTTCCCCAAGAACACAAAACTCATTAACCGAGTTGAACGAATCGAAGGTATGGATATACAATCCATAGAGTACGATTAACAACATTGTTTAGCACCAATCGATTCATCAAAATCGGATTGAAATCGAAATCAAGAACAAAATACAAAAAGTCAACTATAAGAAGAAAAATACCTCGATCCGACAAAGAACAACAGATTAGATGATGTTATAATTATCTAAGACCCTCCAAAACACCTTTGGATGGAATCGGTCAAAAATCCCAACCATAGACAAAACGCCTCAGCCGTTACAGAAAGAGAGAAGGAAAATGAAAAAAAAATGACTGAGTAGATTGCTGCTCCAGTATATATACTGGAGAAGCTAGCGCATGCTAGACCTATACATTAGCGTGCGCTAATGAGCCAGTAAATCAGCATGTTCTGTCTGGAAGAACAGTTGATGCGTGCTAATTAAGTTCCTTACCATGAGCTAACGGACCCTAATTCTAGTCCATTAGCTTCTGTCTCGGCCTCAGTATATTCTGTCTGACTACCAGTTAGCGTGCGCTAATTACATCTCTTAGCGTGTGCTAATTCACTCTGAACAGGCAGTAACCTTTGCTCCAAACAACCCAATGCAACAATGGAACTCTTTGGCAAGACAATGACTATGCAACATGCAACGAAGCGCTATCGTGAAATACAATGATCCAGAACGGAAGCAAATACACGACAAAGCACGACACACAGATCATATAACTCACGTTAAATGGCAAACATGGTAGCACGATATCAACACGTTGGTCAACGAGAAAATAATTCCAATCACTCGACAACATAAACATATTCGGCATAAAATGGCAATCAATGCACGATAATGAGAAATAAAAATATCGTGTATTACATCGTCAGATATGGATACAGACCCAGCCTTAGAAACATCTAGTATCGCTTCGTCTCTAGCTGCACCACGACTGCGACCTCGACCATGACCACGAATAGCATGCGCTCTAAACATACTGGTGAAAGAAGAAATAAAAAACACAGTTCGATAACATACCGTATACGAGGTGAATACCTTAATTCGACACATTAATCAATTTCAAAAAGAGATAGAGATTAGGGAAACTTACAGTGTAGGTCGCACATGATGATGGAAGCACAGTTATATTCCCTGACCAGAACAACAACTACAACACGACATGGCAAGACCCAATAACCAATAGTTTAAGTATCGACATACATAAACTCCGTACCACATTCTATAACAACCCCGTTTCGGGTCAGGACTGACATAGTGCCGTTAATAAATTTTGGGGATCCATAAGGCAGAGACCTATAAGTATAATAATATATTGACCGACTAGGTCGCATAATAAATTCTCACAACTCGTATCGGTTGGCAAGTCCGATACACAACATAATCTAGTACTGAAAGTCTACATCACAACGAAATAATTTGACAATACCTGTTTAACACACAAACTGCTAAATCTACTTCAGACTCGACCCACATACGGACATAACAAACCAACAACAACAAAACACCATACTCACGAATATCAAACAAACATAAGACAAAAACAACTAGATAATTAACTAGGGACATCAGGGGGCGATCTCACTTATGCTCTTCACCTCCGTGCCCTCCCTGCGCCTGCTCACCATGGAATCTTGTACCTGAATATACAAACAATGTATCCACCCCTAAAAGGGTCAGCAATTAGCCGGTGCAAGAATGTTGATAACATGAATATGTATAACGTGCAGAATGTAAGGTAGTTATCAAGAAATCCAAAAAATATGAAACATCATAGTAGTTCATTCATATCACGTCATTATTCCGGAACAATACGTATATCATCAACAAAGGGCTATATCTGATATGCATTACTCAGCATGTCAAACCCCATAGCCCTTGTCAGGACACTCCCTGGTTGGATAACCCACCGAGTGATAAGCATGGTACATCATAACATACCCCAGAGCCCTCGTCAGGGCACTTCCTAGTTTTAACTCGGCCCACACAGCTCAAACGACCACAGTTATTCTATGAATCATCACTTTTCAGAAGTTTGTCAAACCATTGTCATTATTTTTCAGAAACATTATAGTGTAACATCAAATGCAAGATAATACATAAAATATGATCAAGTTACTTGCCTGGTAACATTAGAGTTAGGAAGCTTTAATCAAGTTGCAACTAGGATTCGAAACCCCGGGGATTCAGACCTAGGATGAGAAACACGATATGATCGATGTTAGGGCCAACTATTCAAATAAAAACAATATTGAAAATCCTAATAAATACTTGTTGGGACATTTTATCGGACACTTAACAATCATTCATGAATAGGATGATTTAAACAAAAGATTTGATTTTTGTCCCATAAGAAACGATAACAACAACACCAAGATACTTAATATACAATTCCCTTTCATGTTCTAAACAACCATTAATCACATATCGAGAAGAACAAGGTTAGGGTTTAGGGTTGTACTTACCTCTAACCTGAAGAAAGCTTCTGAAGCCATCCTCTTAGACACGCAAAAATAAAGAGCTTTAGTTTAGAAAATGTTCAAATGCTCTGCCCAACGGACTTGCCACTTCATCCCCATATGTTAGATATGTGTTAATATCACACAAACAATATTAAACACAAGTTTATATGTAAGGATCTAGGTTGGCTGAATAAAAAGAAGAGGAATGAGGTTGAAACCTCAAAACACCCCTATTTATGCTTGAAGTGCAGTCAGTTGTCGTTTCTGCCGATATGCACCCCTCTTAGAGGCAACTACCATGGCGGATGCACAGCCTAAAGTTAATCGGTCATTGCAGACGCTATTCACATTCCCTAGCGGCCGCTAGCATGGCAGTGGATCATCTAAAGCCTCGTTTCAAACCTTAGGTCAGTTAGGGGTTGCCATTATTAACCTATGCCCATTAGCAGCCGCTAACCATGCCCCTTGACGGCTGCTACACACTTTGTAATTGACAGGTGTAATGTTGATATAAAGATCTAACATCATGTGATTTCGAAATGGCGAAGCTCGAAGCAATGAATGCAGGGCAACCAACTCTTAGGATGATCAAGTTAATTTTAAATGTTATCGCTGATGGTAGCGTCTCTTTTCGTACTTCATTGTAAGTCACACCAGCATAAAAACACAGGGTCTCACACTCACATTAATTGGTTCATTGTCGGACTTCTTGGGTTCTTTCTTCTTTCTTGCGAGGTCTACATGGGCCAAACACGTATTCGCTATATGGATGACACTTACGCATGTAAAATTGAGAGTTATAATTCCTATAAAGTTGTTGTCTCGGGAGAGGAGCCATTTTTATTTACCTTCTAGATTGCCTCAGGTTCTCCATTTCAGCAGTAAGTTGACGATTGCACTCCATGAGTTTTTCATGTCCGATGTTACAATTTTCTCAATCTAACGACATGTTTTTGGGATTTATTTTTAGCAAGTCACTTTCATCCTCCAGCTCTAGTTTAGAAAATAAGAGTTGTTGGTTTTATTGTTTTAAATTTTCATTGTTTCGTTGAATGGTTTTAAGCTCATTCATCATTTCTTCAAATGTATGAGATGTACTAGTATGTGTTAGGAGTATGCCCTTGAATGCCACTCAGAGGATGTTGAATGAGGGCATTGTACTTGTTATTATGAAAAACGTTATTAGAAGGCAATTGTATGTTTCTTTATTTACTGGAAGTCACTGGTATTCCTGACTTGTAAATATATATATATATATATATATATATATATATATATATATATATATATATATATATATATAAAAAATAGTCCGTGTATTTGAGAGCAAAATGCTCCACTCCTTATGGGATAAGGGGATTAGCACAGGAAAGGTTTATGGCTCAAATACTTAATCGTTCGCAAGTCGATGAAACTTGACTCGGTGTT
Organism: Orobanche coerulescens; assembly: GCA_033398695.1. Classification (NCBI taxonomy): domain Eukaryota; kingdom Viridiplantae; phylum Streptophyta; class Magnoliopsida; order Lamiales; family Orobanchaceae; genus Orobanche; species Orobanche coerulescens. The sequence goes on along the minus strand of CM065810.1, from coordinate 153,781,470 downwards.
AAGTTTATGTGAAGACTTGTATGATGAGTTCTTTGACTTGGAGAGTGACTTTCTAACACTAATGGTTAGTGAGAGCACACGTTATAGGTATGTTAATGAGATTAGTATACTCGAACCAACTCACCCTCGATTTCTCACACGAATTTCACTCTGGGACAGTCAATGATGGAGGTTGTGATAGGTATTCGTGAATTTTCGACTTGAGGATTTAGTAGGGATGTGCTTGTGACGTTAAGATTTTCATTAGAGTAGTTCGACCCAGAAAACAGGAAGGTGGGGGTCAACCTCGACGTGCGTCTTGACGGGTAAGTAGCAGGTTCTACTAAATACCAAGATATGATTCTTTCTCCTGTTAGTGAACGGGTTATATGTCCTATGCGGTTATTGGCAGATGAGATAATAAGTCTTTGGCCGAAGCATTGGAGCTAGTTTTATTGGAAACACGAGAGTTCGATGATCTCAATTTGCATTAACTCATACATAGTGTCAGGTACAGATAGGGTTTGACTGACCGTGACCCTATAAGTTGATCGGGACATATGAAAGAAGGGTTTATAGGTATAGTGGTATTCACGATAGAAATGTTTTGGGATGATCCCCATCATTCGTTCTCGATTAGGGTATAGTGCAGGCCGCCAGGCCGGCTTGGTGGTGCTACTACTCTTTGGTTGCTCCCTTTGCTAACTGAGATGGACCTACCGAGTCGTGCAATAGGATTGATGACAGAATGAATCGAGCTTATTCTCTCTTTATAAATATTAGATATTGGATATCTAATTTATTGGACATTGGATGTCTAATTAATTTTTGGGACATTGGATGTCTAAATTAATTTATTGGATAAATTAATTTACGACCTAATGAAGTTAACAAATTACTAAGTGATTAATTTAATTCCTGAATATAATTATTTCTTGGAGAAATTAAATATATTATTTTGTATTTGATATGATTAATTAATTGGATTAATTAATTGATATAAATACATCGGAACAGATTGGGGTTTATCTGTTTGGACTCTCGGGAGACTGAAACGAACCAAATCCAGCCGGTTCTTTTAGATGCCCCCCTTCCCCTACCTACTCACCTACTTTGGTCTTTGTCTCCACCTTAATTGGTGGAAGACATTAGACATTGAGGGGACAATATCAAATAGGATATCATTGTTGGTGATTTGGTCTTGAGAATTGAAGAATGAAAGTGAAGACTTCATTTCTCTTCCCACATTTGAGCATCTCATGGTTCATACAACAAGAGAGAGAGAGAGAGAGAGAGAGAGAGAGAGGAAAATAGTTTTCAAGTCTTCTTCTTCTTCTTCATTTTCTTCTTGAGTTTTCTTGGAGAAAAATCGAGAGATCATTGAGAGATCGTGAGTTATACACTTAGAGTGTTATAATCACATTAGAAAGCTTCTACCACTTTATTCTAGTCGTAACCTTGGAGGTTAATTCGGTGGTTGTCGTTCCAATCGTTTCTCTGGCGCGTGGCAAGTAGAGACGCGGTGTTTTCGGCGTTAGATCATCATAGAGCTTGTTGCGGATTGGATTCGCAAGGGACGTCATCTTCTCACCATTTAATCAACGGACAATGTGGGTATGATTTCGAATCTTCCTTTGTTTCATTTTAATATTCGTATATACGTAGCTTGATCGATCCTCTGAAGGGATTCAGATCGAATTAGATTCATATATTGCTTCTGTTGCACCATCGTTTTAGGCACCGAATCCCAACAGTAGTATCAGACCGTATGTCTTGTGATTGTATATACGATATTTTGCATTTGGAATGCTTGAGTGGTTGTTCTTATGATTTGGAATCATAATCGTATTAATCGTTGATTTTCAATTGTTCATCTAAAAATTAATTTTTATGATTTTATGTTACAATATAAATCTATTCTCCTTTTGAAAAACTAATTTAAACATGTAATATAAAGATAAGAAAAATATTATTTTTGGAATCGGGGCGAAAAAACGAACCGAAAACGTAAACGGACCCGGCAGCTTGGAGCTGGCCGGGCGCTGACTTGCGGTCCCAGGCAGTGGATCACGGTCGATCTGCTCGCGGCTGTCGGCTGCCCGAGCAGATGGATCGCGATCGATCCGGCTCGCTCGCGGCTGTTGGCGATGCCGGGCTTGGCCCGGCCGTGTTTATTCGACTCTGTTTTTTATATTTCGTTCGGTAATTAATTTTCCACAAATTAAATTGGATTTAATTTAACTAAGATATAATTATGATAATTTTATTCTTAGGGAAATTAATTTAATGAAATATTTTCTCGTCCGGAACAAGTTAAAACTAATTGTTATTTGAATTAATTGGATTAATTCGTTTAGATGGATTAATTTATATTGATTGGATCAATATTTAGATTAATTGTGAATGCCATTATTTTAATGTGATTGTTGCCTTAGTTTTGAATGGGGATGTAGTTCATGGACCTAGTTTTGAATCGTTCCTTTTTATTTGATTGGGTTTTAAAGGTCGTTTTGAGCCTATTTATTTTACTAGAAATATTTGTATCTAGGATGCAATTTTTCAATTATAAGATTTATATGTAATGATGAAGACCGGAGGAAGATCCGTTCGAGAAGACGAAGATTCAAGACCGAAGATTTATAATTAGATTACGATGTTTTTGTTCTAGGAACGGTCCATAAACTACATGTTGGTAGCAACTAGGTTGTGAATGTTTATTCATATGGTATGAATGCAACAAACGCGCTTAAATGATTAATGTTCAAAGTGTAACATTAATCGCGAAAATTCTCCCACGATAAATTATTAAGTTTGAAAGGTTTCAAGGTTTTCTTTCCCTCCATCGAGCTTTCGAACAATTGAAATCCAAACCGGATGTGCTATGTTTCAGAGTTATCATCATGGTCGTTTGGGGAGGATCGATAAATTACCGAGAGCGCATTGGATGCCTTCGATTGGAGCAAATTTTATCCCTAAAAACCTGTTCGGTTGCCCGATAAGATTCAATTGTGAAACTGATTTGCGTCGATGGTATAAACTTAACCTGTTCACGAACCATAAAAACCGTATAGGTTGAGGGGAGTTAACAAGGGGAAAAAGAAGATCGAATCATCCATTAGATGGGTTGGTGTTGGACACCACTTTATGAAAATTAATAGACTAGAAACCTATTCGGTTGTCCTTATTAAAATTTATAAAGAACTCTATCACCATTATAAAGTAAAGCGGACAATACTTTCGGATTTCACATGGGAGTGTGTTATTCCAATAAAAATAGTAGGAGCTGGGTTAAAAGAACAGAATAAACCTTTATTCTATACTTAGATCATAATTGAACGAGTCACTAATAAATCTGTCGTACTTAATGCAGACAAATATCAACTCTCAATGTGACAATGAACCCACTCGCTATATTACTCGAAAAGAACACCTTAGTTGGCCCTAAATTTGTGGACTAGCTCCGCAACCTGATGATTGTCCTCAGTATAGAGGCACTGGGATACGTCTTGGAGACGGACATTTCGGTGCCTCCGGTGCGGACTAGAGCTGATCAGGAAGAAATTGAAAGCCACGAAAAGTGGGTTAAGGATGACATAAAAGTCTGTGCCTATATGATGGCTTCTATGTCTAATGAGCTTCATAGAGCTCATGAGAAAATGACTTCTGCTAGGCAGATTTTATCTCACTTAACCGAGAATTATGGTGAGCACAGTTGAACTGTTAGATATGAGATATCGAAGCAACTGTTCGGTGCTAGGATGAAGGAAGGTGAAAAGGTTGGGGACCACGTCCTTAAAATAATCTCTATGATCGAGAGATTGGAAGCTCTTGATTTTAAGATGGATACTTCTCTTCAGACCGACCTTATCCTACAGTCTCTTCCTGATTCATTCTCACAGTTTGTTATGAATTTCAACTCCAATGAGATTGCTTGCAATTTAGCAGGGTTGATGAAAAAACTGGTAACCGCTCAGTCTCAGATGAAGACTCCGCGGGTGAAGGAGCCTGCTCTTGTGATTTCTTCTGGACCTCGAAGGTCCAAAAACAAAAAGAAAAAGACCAAGAAGCAGACGGAACCACAAATCAAGGACCTTAAAGGTAAGGGCAAGGCCCCAATGGTTCTCAAGAGAAAGAAGAAGGATGCATGTCTCAAATTCGGTGAGCTGGACTACTGGGCTAGAGATTGTCCGATTCTTCATGGCACTTCAGGTACAGAACTTTTAGTTTTGGAAACAAATTATTCTGCTACTGTATTTTCTACTTCTTGGATACTGGATCAGGTGCTAGTTCTCACATTTGTACCGTGAATCAGGATCTGGAACAAAGTAGGAAGCTTGGAGCTGGGAAGTGATGATTACTGTCGGAAGCGGGCATAATGTCGAAGCAACTGACATAGGATCACTGCTTTTGGATTTGGAATGTGGCTTTGTTTTAACATTAGTTGATGTACTTGTTTTGCCCAAAGGGCATAAAAACATTGTATCCATTCCGGTCATGGATCGGAAAGGCTTTTCATTTTTCATTGGTGATGGTTCCTGTAAAATTTTAGAAGTAAACTAGTAGGCACTGCTACATTGTTATATGGACTGTATCATCTAAACCTTAGTAACAAAGTCATTGTGAATACTATGACTAGGAAGCATGGTAGGGATGAAACTAATCAAGTTTTGAAATGGCATCTTAGACTTGGTCATTTTGGTCAGACTAAGGTTAACAAAATGGAAAAGGATGGACTTATGGATCCATTGGGACCAGATCCTTTTCCAACTTGTGAATCTTGCCTTAAAGGCAAAATGGCTAAGTGCCCCTTCGCAGGGACTTTGGAAAGAGCCGCTGATAAACTTGGATTAGTCCATACCAACGTATGTGGTGCTTTAGAAGCAGCACGTGATGGATATTAGTATTTCATTACGTTTACGGATGATCATACTAGGTATGGTTATGTATACTTAATGAAACATAAATCTGAGGCCTTTGAGAAATTCCAGGAATTTAAGGCCCTAGTCAAAAAACAAACTGGTAATCATATCAAAGCACTTCGGTCAGACTGAGGTGGCGAGTATATGAGTATATAGTTTGATGAGTTCCTTAAAGATCATGGAATACTATCACAACTAACACCTCCAGGAACTCCTAAGTTAAATGGTGTGTCAGAAAGAAGGGACCGAACCTTGTTGAACATGGTCCGTTCTATGCTTAGCTATATTAACTTACCAATTTACCTGTGGGGTATGCACTCCTGACCGCTACTTATATCTTGAACAGATGTCCTTCCAAGTCCATTCCTAAAACTCCACATGAGATGTGGGAGGGCAGGAAACCAAGTCTTAATCACATTAGGATTTGGGGATGTCTTGCCTATGTCAAGAAGACTAAGGTGGAGAATTTGGAAGCTAGGTCCGTAAAGGGACGTTTCACTGGATTCCCATCTGGGCCGATGGATTATCTATTCTACATGCCCGAAGATCGAAAAATCATCATTCCTTTGCAAGCACACTTCCTGGAAGATGAGTTCATTGAGGAAGCAGAGCAGGTAGAAGTATTTCTTTGGAAGAATATAATGAAACTCCTCAAGAGACACCTGTGCAAGAAATTGGAACCAAACCTTCTGAAACACAAGTATAACCACCTCGTAGGTCTAGTAAGGTGTCTCAATTACCTGAGAGGTATGGCCTTGTGCACCTGGAGGAGCTGGGTATCGATGAGGTTCCAGGTGATAGCCAAGAGACCGACCCCGCGTCCTATGACCAAGTGATGGTGGATGTAGACTCCGCGAAATAGTGTGAAGCTATGGAAGCTGAGATAGACTCGATGCATGTCAATCAGGTCGGGACTATAGTATACCACCCCAAGGGCATGGTGCCTATTGGGAATAAGTGGATCTACAAGAGAAAGACTAATGGGGATGGCAAGGTTGACACCTATAAGGCCAGGCTTGTGGAAAAGGGTTATACCCAGAAATGAGGGGTCGATTACCATGATACCTTCTCGCCCATAGCTATGATCAAGTTTATTCGCATGATGTTTGCTATAGCTGCCTACCACAATTATGAGATATGGAATATGGACGTAAAGACGGCGTTCCTTAATGGATTCCTCGAGGAGGAAATCTATATGGAGCAGCCTAAAGGCTTTGTGTCGAAGACATTAGACATTGAGGGGACAATATCAAATAGGATATCATTGTTGGTGATTTGGTCCTTAGAATTGAAGAACAAAAGTGAAGACTTCATTTCTCTTGCCATACTTGAGCATCTCGTGGTTCATAAAACAAGAGAGACGAAAATAGTTTTCCAAGTCTTCTTCTTCTTCTTCATTTTCTTCTTGAGTTTTCTTGGAGAAAAATCGAGAGATCATTGAGAGATCGTGAGTTATACACTTAAAGTGTTATAATCACATTAGAAAGCTTCTAACACTTTATTCTAGCCGTAACCTTGGAGGCTAATTGGGTGGTTGTCTTTCCAATCGTTTCTCTGGCGCGTGGCAAGTAGAGATGCAGTGTTTTCGGCGTTGGATCATCATAGAGCTTGTTGCGGATTGGATTCGCAAGGGACATCATCTTCTCACCATTAATCAACGGACAATGTGGGTATGATTTCGAATCTTCCTTTGCTTCATTTTAATATTCGTATATACGTAGCTTGATCGATCCTCTAAAGGGATTTGGATCGAATTAAATTCATATATTGCTTCTGTTGTGCCTTTGTTTTAGGCACCGAATCCCAACAGTATGATGATTAACATTAGAAGAGGTTGAATTTACCTCATCATCATGTTCTTCTTTGGCCATGATACAGACATAGGCCTTATCTTTAATTTCCTCATTGGAGGAGTCGTTGTCAGTGACAGCCGTCTATATACATTCCTCTATCTTGTTGTAAATGTTGCATTTGATTCCCCAATTAGTGCCTTCAACTTACTTCTCCGCGATATGCGTTTCTCATTCCTTTCTTGTCGTTCAGCTATCGGTAGCATTTGAACCTTGGGATTTGGGCATCTATTTGCATAGTGTCTTGGCTTCCTACAGTTGTAACACAAGTTAGAGTCTCTTGTAGATGGTGATTCAGAACTCACCTTCTTTAATGATTTCGACATGTACGATGTAATACCCGAGATTTCTGATATGTATTTGGAACTTGTAACATTGTAATTGTGCACTTTGATCTGAGTATTTTTCTCCGTATTTCATAATCCGATGTTGTTGAGCGTATGATTTCGTGTATGTGATTTAAAAATTGTAATTCTGCGCATGTAGCGCACGCTATCGGCTATGTGTAGCGTACGCTAACATGGATCCATATCGCACGCTACAGAGGAACATTAGCGCACGCTATGCATGGTCAATTTGATTGAGACGTGTGGTAGGTGAGATCAGGCCGGGGATCTTGGTCGGATTGTGTCGGGATGAACCTGGACGGCTTTCGGGAAAAGCCAAGTCAACTCCTTAGCGCACGCTACAGGCATGTGCATAGCGCGCGCTAAGTGCTGAGTACAGTGAAGTCAGTAGCCGTTAGCGCACGCTACGAGCAGGGACTAGCGCACGCTAATAACCATTTCTTATAAATAGGACATCATCCTTTTCGTATTTTCAGTCCTTTCTTTTCCCACATCCGAATTCTTATACTTAGAGTATAACTTCCTTCATCCTAAACACCTCATATCAACATCCTAGCTCGTGATTGAAGATTGTAGATCATTGAGGATTGGTGTTCGAGCCTTCGACGTTGGATTGCTTCGATTTTCTCCTTGTTCTTCACTACTTTGAGGTAGGTGATTCTTCACCAATATTAGTAGTGTTCTAAAGGACGATTTGATCATGTTTTTATAGTCAGTTATTTCGTTCTAAATCGATCATCATGTGTTAGAAGGATATTTTCGACGTTTCGGCACTTATTCATCGTATGAACCCTTGAACCTTTTTAGTTTAGTGGACTCTTAAGCAGCTTCAAACCAATTTGTGATCAGTAGACAGTTATTACCTAGTTGTTACGTTTTACACATTGGAATCATGCGTTTTGGAATGTAGGACGTACGGAACTTAGAATATTTCCTTGGAAATCAAGATGAATGATAGTGTAGTAATGATTATACGTATCTTTGAATCTCATAGTCATTTAGTACGTATAGAACTTTCAAAAACCGTATTAGCATGATATGCTCGGGGATGACTTGGATTATCACCATAGAATTCATGAGTTCATCACCATTAGATCCAGTTTTCTACCAGTAGTAATCTGCCATGCACGGTTAGCGCACGCTAACATACGTTAGTTAACGTGCGCTATCGGGGATAAGTTAACGCACGCTATGTTTAGTACGTAACGTACGTTATGATATCAGCCGAGTCAGTCGACTGATCAGAGAGAACTGTCAGCCTATGGCTAGCGTACGCTAGGCTTAGACGATAGCGTACGCTAACAGGCAAGCTTAGCGCACGCTACGTAGAGTACGTAGCGTACGCTAAGTGGTTCAGGCAGACTGCATGTTTTGAGCTTTTGGGCCGTAGACCAAATTGTTAGACGATCGTTCGACTTGAGATGATTTGTATATCATTTCTTTTGTTAAGGTTCGAGCTTGCTACGTTGATCGAAGGAGGCATCCTTCGAGTGTGTTGAGATCATTGAAGTGTTTCGTTCTTGCCATCTTCGAGGCAAGTATCGTAATGTGTTAAAATTGATATTTTGAGCATGTTTGTGGTTTATTCATGTTGTTGAACATGGAAATTAATTTGTTGAATTGTCATGATATTCGTTATCTAGTATTTGTATGTTCATGTTGATGAACATAATGATTTGGCATATGTGTATGCATGAGTTGTATTTGTGTACGTTGTACGATCTATCTTGAGGCTGGATCGGATGTCCACCTCGTGTTGGTCCGACGGGATCATCTTGGGATCTATGCTGAGGGCGCTGGATCATTGGACGGGTTATTTCCACCTCGTGTTGGTCCGACGGGATCATCTTGGGATCTATGCTGAGGGCGCTGGATCATTGGAATACCCTTGCTGTGTAAATGGAATCTTGTGGATTCGCATTATCAGATTCCGGTAGCGGAAGTCCGTGTGGTGTATCTTGTTATGTATTGTTGATGCATATTTGATTCGTTTAAATGATACTTGTACTAGCATCGTTTTGCTAACCCCTTCGGGGGTGGATATTTGTTTTGATGTTCAGGTAGCCGAGGAGCAGGGAAAGCGACCACGACTGCAACGTGATGACGAAGGGGTTCAGTGATGTTTGTTTGTTGTTGGTGATTTGTTTGGTTTCAGTACTCGAGTACGCGTGTCTTATTAATATCATTTCGATATGGTTGTATTAATTACTTGTTGAACCAGTTGAATGGTTTTGTAAACTTGAATTTCCGCAGTATTGATGTCTTATATTTACACTTATTTTAAATCAGCCTTGTAAATCCTTACTTAAAGGGTTTACGGCGCAGTAATTATTCCGACTATCTCGGGGTGTTACAGAATATGGTATCAGAGCTAAGATTTATGGATATATTGGCAGTCGGGTTTTAAGTTGGGTCTGTTTACATTATTGATTTACGAGTTGTTCGTAACATCACTGTTCCGCCAAAAGTCGTCATGTGGACCGTGGTTGTAAGTCTCCTAATCTCTTATACTACCGTTTTACTTAATTACTGTTTTGTGAGTATTGACGGACTTTATTTTGAAAACTTTGTCCTGGATATTGAGGAATTGTGTTTACAGTATGTTGAGAGGAGGACGTGGGCCGGGCCTTGATCGTGGGCCGGTAACATGAGACAGGAGGATTCCGCAACTACCCCGGAATTATCAGCTAGTCGAACCGATTCCCATTCTGTAGGGCAACAAGGGTCAGCGAATGACGACGCAAATCCTAACATGCCGGGAGTGCTTCAACAGGTAGTGGCGCAGATAAACCAGTTCGCTCAGGTAGTCGACCGCATGCAGACGGCGATGGGATAGCAGCACCACTAGGATAACCGGGGAGACAGATGGCTTGCTGAGGTGGTCAAATTGCACCCGCCAAAATGTGATGGATCTGCTGAAGCAATTACTTGGGATCACTGGCTCAAGGAATTAGAGAAGATATTCGCGGGTCTTAACTGTCCCGAGGACCGGAAGGTTCCCATTGCCCAGTATTTTCTGACTGGGGAGGCCTTTGATTGGTGGGAAGCTATTCGACCCGAGAATCATAATGCGGATTGGACGGAATTCAAATTAATGATGGAAGCACAGTATTGTCCTCGTCCAGTTAGAGAGGCAAAGATCCGAGAGTTTTTCTCACCACAGAGTTCGGAAGCATCTGTGACAGATATAATCAAAACTTTTAATCATCAGCTGACTTGTGTGCGACACTTGGTCAGAACGGAGGCAGAAAAGATTTTTCATTTCGATATGTGGATGAAGCCGGAGATTCAGCAGTACATGTCCGGGTTCGAGTGTACTACGTTGCGACAGTATCAAGACAAAGCACTGGCCTACGACATGAAAGAGGCGGCGGTGGAGAAAGCAGTGGAGGCAAAGAAGCAGAAGGTGACCGGCAACTTTTCAGAAAACAAGAGTGGTGGGCCCCGCAAGGGCCAGTCTTCCTTTTATTCGGCTAGGAAACCTCCACATCCTTCCAGAGGTGGAAAGAAGTTCCGGACTACATCAGCAGTTCCGGACGCATCAAAGAAATGCTACAATTATGGTCGAGCAGGGCATATTCGACGTGACTGCCCCGCATCTTCTGTGACTTGCTACGATTGTGGACAAGAAGGACACCGTGCGGCTTTCTATGGAGTTGCTACTAGGTCTTTTGGTACTCGCACTCCAGCGCCAGTTCCGAAGGAGGTAAGTGTGAACCAAAAACAACAGAGTGGATTTCCGCAGCAGAACGTTGGGAAGAGAGAGACATCGAGTGCTGGGTCCGTTCCTCCGCGCCTGTACGAGATGAGGAAATCTGACGATCAGAACACTGTTGTTGCATCAGGTACGATTCAGATCCTTTTGCAACTAGTTAGTGTTTTATTCGATTCCGGAGCTACACATTCTTTTGTATCCTTGAACTGTGTAAATCGCTTAAAAATCTCGTGCTTATTTGATTGTGAACCATATGTTGTGGGTTTGCCGAGTGGAGAGAGAATTGTGGGAACCCTAGAGGCTAGAGATTTTCCAGTGTCTATAGGAGGGAGAGATTGGCCATCGAATCTTATTGTAGTTGACATCTACGGTGACGATTTAATTCTCGGAGACGATTGGCTCAACCGTTATGGAGCTATTCTGAATTAACGAGAGAGAGTCATTTCTATCATTGCTGATGACGAATCTGAACACTTATTCCGAGGATGGAGACCAGGAAGCTCGGGAAAACTGATCAAAGCAATGAAAGCCGTGAAATTACTGAAGCAAGGATGTCATGGACTTTGGTGTTATGCCATGAGAAAAGAGGAAGGAGTAGAGCTCTAGTCTATTTCAGTTGTGAATGAGTTCTCAGATGTATTTCCTGACGAACTACCTGGGTTACCTCCGCAGAGAGAAGTGGAATTCACTATCGAATTAGAGCCTGGAGCATCTCCTATTTCCAGAGCACCATACCGCATGGCGCCAACCGAGATGTATGAACTCAAGAAGCAACTGGAGAAATTGTTACAGAAGGGCTATATTCAACCTAGCGTTTCTCCTTGGGGAGCGCCCGTTCTCTTTGTCCGAAAGAAAGACGAATCCCTCCGACTGTGTATTGATTACAGGGAGCTCAATAAGATGACGATCAAGAATAAGTATCCTATACCTCGGATCGACGACTTGTTTGATCAACTGCAAGGGGCAAGGGTATTCTCGAAGATTGACTTGCGATCAGGATACCATCAGTTGAGGATTAAGGAATCTGATATACCAAAGTCTGCTTTCAGGTCCCGGTACGGGCATTATGAATTCGTAGTGATGCCGTTTGGACTTACCAATGCTCCTGCGGTATTCATGCAATTGATGAATCGGGTATTCTTGGAATACTTGGATAAATTTGTGGTCGTCTTCATTGATGACATCTTGATATATTCGAAGGACGCAGAGGAGCATGCTGAACATTTGCGTGTGGTTTTGAGCACTTTGAGGAAGGAACAGTTGTTTGCAAAGCTTTCAAAATGCGAGTTCTGGCTCAGGGAGGTAACTTTCCTTGGGCATGTGATATCAGCTGACGGAGTTCAGGTGGACCCGAAGAAAGTCGAAGCAATCTTGGAATGGGAAGCCCCCAATAACGTGAAAGAAGTCCGGAGTTTCTTAGGACTTGCTGGATATTATCGCCGCTTTGTAGAGGGATTTTCCAAAATTGCTCGTCCGCTCACTCAGCTGTTACAGAAAACTCAAAAGTTCAAGTGGGATGAGAAATGCCAGGCTGGTTTTGATGAACTTAAGAAGAGACTGACGACAGCACCTATATTAGCATTACCAGATGGAACTGATGGATTCATGGTGTACAGCGACGCTTCAAATCAGGGTCTGGGATGTGTATTGATGCAAAGAGATAAGGTGATTGTCTATGCTTCTCGGCAGTTGAAACCATACGAGGTTAATTACCCGACTCATGATCTGGAGCTAGCAGCTGTAGTCTTTGCTTTGAAAATTTGGAGACATTATTTGTACGGCACTCATTGTCAGATCTTTACCGATCATAAGAGCCTCAAGTACATTTTCAGTCAGAAAGAATTAAACATGAGGCAGAGAAGGTGGCTAGAATTGATCAAGGATTACGACTTGGAGATTCTCTATCATCCGGGGAAAGCAAACGTAGTAGCCGATGCATTGAGCCGTAAACCTGTTTCTCTTCGAGTGTTGGAAGCACTTACATCCCAAACCAGTATTCAACGGGAACTGATCCGCGAGGATATTGAAGTATGGGCACCAGCAATCCAAGGGCAACTTTATGTGATGGAACTGACTTCATCACTAGTCGAGGAGATCAAGTCTAAGCAGTTGAACGATTCTCTGATCCTTCGATTATGTGACGAAGTAAATAAAGAAAAAGCCCCATGATTCGTGATACAAGACGATGGAGTTCTGAGATTTCAGAGTCGACTTTGCGTTCTCGATGATGATGATTTGAGACGGACTATTCTGAAGGAAGCTCACAGCGCGCCCTATTCCATTCACCCGGGCAGCAGTAAGATGTATAAGGATTTAAAACAAAACTTCTGGTGGGGGAATATGAAGAAGGACGTAGCAGAGTACGTTTCGAGGTGTTTGACGTGTCAGCAAGTTAAGATTGAACATCAGCGACCCGCCGGAATGTTAAAGCCGCTTCCGATCCCTGAATGGAAGTGGGAGGACATCTCGATGGATTTCATCACCAGTATGCCAAGGACTAGAACGGGAATGAACATAATTTGGGTTGTAGTTGATCGACTAACCAAGTCGGCTCATTTCCTAGGGATTAAAGATATATGGGGACCCGAGAGATTGGCGCGAGTGTTTATTGCGGAGATAGTCAGATTGCATGGGACGTCGAAGACCATTATTTCGGATCGAGATGGTCGTTTCGTGTCGCACTTCTGGAAAGCAGTTCACAGGGCTCTGGGGACTAAGCTCAACTTTAGCACGGCTTATCATCCCCAAACGGATGGTCAGTCCGAAAGGACTATACAGACAGTAGAGGACATGCTTAGAGCCTGTGCTTTTGATTGGTCAACTGATTGGGAAGTTCATTTGCCATTGATTGAATTCACTTACAATAATAGTTGGCATGCTTCTATTAAGATGGCACCATTTGAAGCTTTGTATGGGAGAAGATGTCGATCACCCCTGTGTTGGGATGATTCTTCGGATTTGATCGGGACGGAACCGGAATTGATAATTCAGACTCAAGAGAAGATAAATTTGATTCGAGAAAGACTGTTGACTGCCCAGAGTCGACAGAAATCTTATGCAGACGTACGTCGTCGTACTCTAGAGTTCGACGCTGGGGACCATGTACTATTGAAGGTGTCTCCTACACGAGGGATTTTCCGTTTTGGGAGGAGAGGCAAGCTTAGTCCTAGATATATCGGACCATTTGAGATCCTCGAGAGGGTTGGAGATTTAGCATACAGGTTGGCCTTACCGCCATTGCTGAGTCACGTTCACAATGTGTTTCACGTATCCCAATTGCGGAAGTATGTACCGGACCCCAGTCACGTCATTGAGTTCGATGAGATCGAAATAGCTAATGACGGCACCTTCGAAGAGAGACCAATCAAGATACTTGAGAGACGGATCAAACAGTTGAGGAATAAACCAATACACTTGGTTAAAGTACAATGGTCACGACACGGAGTCGAAGAGGCCACTTGGGAAACGGAGGACAGTATGAAGGCTAGATATCCAGAGTTGTTTTCATCTTAAGTTTCGGGACGAAACTTCTTTTTAGGAAGGAAGGATGTAATTGGAACTTGTAATATTGTAATTGTGCACTTTGATCTGAGTATTTTTCTCTGTATTTCATAATCCGATGTTGTTGAGCATATGATTTCGTGTATGTGATTTAAAAATTGTAATTCTGTGCATGTAGCGCACGCTATCGGCTATGTGTAGCGTAAGCTAACATGGATCCATAGCGCACGCTACAGAGAAACATTAGCGCACGCTATGCATGGTCAATTTGATTGAGACGTGTGGTAGGTGATATCAGGTCGGGGATCTTGGTCGGATTGTGTCGGGATGAACCTGGACAGCTTTCGGGAAAAGCCAAGTCAACGCCTTAGCGCACGCTACAGGCATGTGCATAGCGCGCGCTAAGTGCTGAGTACAGTGAAGTCAGTAGCCGTTAGTGCACGCTACGAGCAGGGACTAGCGCGCGCTAATAACCATTTCTTATAAATAGGACAGCATCCTTTTCGTATTTTCAGTCCTTTCTTTTCCCACATCCGAATTCTTATACTTAGAGTATAACTTCCTTCATCCTAAACACCTCATATCAACATCCTAGCTCGTGATTGAAGATTGTAGATCATTGAGGATTGGTGTTCGAGCCTTCGACGTTGGATTGCTTCGATTTTCTCCGTGTTCTTCATTACTTTGAGGTAGGTGATTCTTCACCAATATTAGTAGTGTTCTAAAGGACGATTTGATCATGTTTTTATAGTCAGTTATTTCGTTCTAAATCGATCATCATGTGTTAGAAGGATATTTTCGACGTTTCGGCACTTATTCATCGTATGAACCCTTGAACCTTTTTAGTTTAGTGGACTCTTAAGCAGCTTCAAACCAATTTGTGATCAGTAGACGGTTATTACCTAGTTGTTACGTTTTACACATTGGAATCATGCGTTTTGGAACGTAGGACGTACGGAACTTAGAATATTTCCTTGGAAATAAAGATGAATGATAGTGTAATGATTATACGTATCTTTGAATCTCATAGTCATTTAGTACGTATAGAACTTTCACAAACCGTATTAGCATGATATTCTCGGGGATGACTTGGATTATCACCATAGAATTCATGAGTTCATCACCATTAGATCCAGTTTTCTACCAGTAGTAATCTGCCATGCACGGTTAGCGCACGATAACATACGTTAGTTAACGTGCGCTATCGGGGATAAGTTAACGCACGCTACGTTTAGTACGTAACGTACGTTATGATATCAGCCGAGTCAGTCGACTGATCAGAGAGAACTGTCAGCCTATGGTTAGCGTACGCTAGGCTTAGACGATCGCGTACGCTAACAGGCAAGCTTAGCGCACGCTACGTAGAGTACGTAGCGTACGCTAAGTGGTTCAGGCAGACTGCATGTTTTGAGCTTTTGGGTCGTAGACCAAATTGTTAGACGATCGTTCGACTTGAGATGATTTGTATATCATTTCTTTTGTTAAGGTTCTATCTTGCTACGTTGATCGAAGGAGGCAGCCTTCGAGTGTGTTGAGATCATTGAAGTGTTTCGTTCTTGCCATCTTCGAGGCAAGTATCGTAATGTGTTAAAATTGATATTTTGAGCATGTTTGTGGTTTATTCATGTTGTTGAACATGGAAATTAATTTGTTGAATTGTCATGATATTCGTTATCTAGTATTTGTATGTTCATGTTGATGAACATAATGATTTGGCATATGTGTATGCATGAGTTGTATTTGTGTACGTTGTACGATCTATGCTGAGGGCGCTGGATCGGATGTCCACCTCGTGTTGGTCCGACGGGATCATCTTGGGATCTAGGCGAGGCCGGATCATTGGACGGGTTATTTCCACCTCGTGTTGGTCCGACGGGATCATCTTGGGATCTATCTTTGAGGCTGGATCATTGGAATACCCTTGCTGTGTAAATGGAATCTTGTGGATTCGCATTATCGGATTCCGGTAGCGGAAGTCCGTGTGGTGTATCTTGTTATGTATTGTTGATGCATATTTGATTCGTTTAAATGATACTTGTACTAGCATCGTTTTGCTAACCCCTTCGGGGGTGGATATTTGTTTTGATGTTCAGGTAGCCGAGGAGCAGGGAAACAGCCACAGTACCGACGTGATGACGAAGGGGTTCAGTGATGTTTGTTTGTTGTTGGTGATTTGTTTGATTTCAGTACTCGAGTACGCGTGTCTGATTAATATCATTTCGATATGGTTGTATTAATTACTTGTTGAACCAGTTGAATGGTTTTGTAAACTTGAATTTCCGCAGTATTGATGTCTTATATTTACACTTCTTTTAAATCATCCTTGTAAATCCTTACTTAAAGGGTTCACGGCGCTGTAATTATTCCGAATATCTCGGGGTGTTACATACGGAAGCCTTCCAAATTTCTTAATGAACCTTCAAAACTTTTGAATAAGTAATGCCATCTCGTCTTGCAACAACACATCATCATCTCCTGCAGCTTTGGAGGTACTGGGAGAAGAACTGTGTCTCTTGTCAGTTCCATTCGCGAGAGTTGTAGTCTTGGCAGGTGGCTCCTCTGCTTTCTCTCTCCTATCAATATCATACTCAAAAGTCTTCACGTCAGAGATTAGATCAAGAGTAGATATTTCGTTAAGGTTACAAGACACATGCATAGTATGGTCTTAATGTCCCACTGGACAGGGAGAGATCTAAATATTTTGAAGTTTTTCTCCATTAGGGAGTACATTTTACCCAGCGCTTCAAGTTTACCGATAATGCCAGTAAATCTGAGACCAAGATCCTCAAGAGTTTCTAAATAACTCATTTCAAAAGACTCAAATTGTTGAGTGAGTTTGGAAATTTTATTTTTCTTGGAGAGCTCAGGCCTTCGCATATCATCTTGAGTTTATCCCAGATAGCTTAGTTGTCTTACAAACCTTTACCTTGGAGAATGTGCCTTTGTCAAGAGTGATAAATAACATATTCTTAGCTATGTTGTCGAGGTTTGCTCGCTTTCTTTCAACAATAGTTCACTGATCTCGCGACTTCCCCAGCATCTCAGTATGGGGTTGGCCTTCTATTCTAGTCGTTGGATTGACCTTCATTATGGTGATAGGTCCTTCCTGTATAACAAAGAGCATTTCTTCATACATGGCATCAAGATCTGCTTTCATTCTAATTCTCCAATCATCTACTTCGTTAATGAAAAATATTGGAACTTTATTAATCATAAAAGAATCCATGTAGAGAGATAAAAAGTTACTTTGAAAGATCAAATATGCAATTTTGAAAGCTAGTGATTGTGGATCTGGTTCAGGTTAAAAATTGATTGACTCTTTGTAGAACCAACCACTCTGAGTGAATAAGCTATATCTTTTTTCGAAGATTTCGCATAACGGAAGTCTATTAATTAGTTGATGTAATTACAGCAATTGGACACTCTTGTATGCTAGATGCTTACAGGGTTCTGCGGAATAAGTATAATTAACTCACAAGCACTAATGCAGAAGCAAGTAAGCAAGTAAAGACATATTGTATAATGTGGTTCGAAACAACATCCTCTACATACACAAGTTCTCCATGCAGGAGGAATGTTTATTAAAATCAAGGCGCACAAACAGTATGGTTTTAGCTAAACTCAAAGATGTATCTTTCACACATATTAATACACTTGGTTGTAGCTTGAGCTATTCACACAGATTGAATGTAGGCCTCTTGAACTTAGACCTTTCTCACATAGACTGAAGCTTCGTTTTCCTGATCTATCTTCATCTCACACAGGTCAGAATAAGCTCGAATTGTTAGTCCATTCTTTGAACAACAACTCTAAGCTTTTAGGTTACTTGTTGTAGTGTGTTGTTCTTTTTCGTTAAGGGCTCTCGTCTATATTGAATATAGTTGTAGGCTTCAAGTAAGTGTTTGCTCTTGCTAGTTTTTGACAAGTAGTTCCGGTAGAATATTGAATTAGTGTTATCTATGTATTGACCAAGTACTTTGGTCGGGCTACCTATAACCTCAGAAATATAATCCATTATAAATCTAGTCGTTAGACGGTTGGTGAGATGTGTGCACTTCAGATTGGTAGCTTGGTGAATGTTCGATCAAAGTAATTCATCTTTTAAGTATTAAATGCTTCAGACATTCTTTTGGCCTTTATTAAATTCTCTGTATTTCCATTGTCTTTTAGACGCATTAAATATTGTCTCCATCAGCATTAAATACTCTTCAAACCCGTGAATACTTTGTGAATATAATATAGCTTATTTCACATGGGTTTGAAGTGTAGGTATTTTCCTATTGGTTTTATACTTTACTTTTCCCAAGTAAAGTGCATACAATATTATTGTTGTAGCCGACAAGAACTTATGTTGTAGAAATCTCGATCATAATTACGTTGAGGTTATATGAAGTCGGTCTTAGGAAAGGTGCTGTAGTTTGTTGCATTTATCAAAACTTAAGAGGATTATCCCAATGACATGCAATCACACATATTATATGTATCAACCAAATCATAAGGCTCAGAGGAGGGACGTCACACTATGTCCAGAATGGAAATGTGCTCGGGTACATATCACCAATGTTTGCGGAATCAAGTAATACATGTGGGATCATGTACTTAATCAGTCTCGTATAAGTTCTCCTCCTATATGCAAAGTCCAATGTGAAACATTCCACATGACTGTATATTCCCGACTGAAAATCTTGCACATTACTAACCAACACGCAAGTATAACTCCTGAATGTCACGATAACAAGAGTGAAAACAAAATATAATAATGATCAACAAATCCAATAAGGATCAAAACAACTCACCGAAGTGAAACATAAATCCAATAAGGATCAAACAATTCATCGAAGTGAAACAAAGGTACATAAAGGACTTGGGACCACTATTTCTCAAGAAACGAAATGATCGACACGATCACTAATATCATCACAATGTGAATCAACATTCATAAAGCATCATGTACGTCATATGTACAACATACAAAATATTCACTATCCTTATAACCAAGCAAGTATTAACTTGCCTCAGTGCCGAAGATGGGAATGTTCGACCACGAAAAATATGTCCTCCAACTACAAAAGAACAAACTCAATCACACAAACAACCTTGAATGAAACACAATTCATTCAATATCAAAAGTTCCACAATATCGATATCAAGATCAACATGATGGATATCCTTGATTCAACATGAAACGATGATACATATCCTTGATTCAACACGAAATGATCATAGATATCCTTGATTCAACACGTATTGATCAAACTACTCATATGAATATCATAGTCCTAAACTATGAATTGCAACACCATCGGCCCATCTCAATGATCATACAACTTGATAATAGTGTTCTTATAGTCAAACAATCGAATTCTTCAAGAACGCTAGGAACAATCATCGTTCTAAAATCAATCGATGACAATATCATTCTCTATCATCATAATCATCTGAAGAACACAACTATTATCTCAAACATGATATCTATATTCAATATTCATCATCTTCATCAAGAATTCAAAATCACCAATCACCATAATTGTTGGCCACTAAATATATAGTATAAAACTTGGAAACGTGTTGGTACAACAAGCTGTACAATTTTCGAATGTGAGTGCGTAGCGGAAGTTCGTTTAAGTAAGTTTCTGTAAATACAGCAACTAGGCTTTCTCCTGTTAGCTTGGTGCGTAGAGGGTTTTGCAATGTATACTTGTATAAATCACAGTTATGAAAACAATAAGGTCAGAAGGTAAATAACACAGAGTTTCAAGTGGTTCGAGGTAAGACCCTCTACGTCTATTGATCGTCCACACAGGAGTAAAAACATTTATTATAATCACTACGTACACAACTACGTGACTATAACTAAACCTCCCAATGTATCGTTCACACAGATTGATACAAGGGCTGAAGCTGTTCGCCGTTCACACAGATTGGCTAGAGCTTGTTCTTGACTTGCTTCTTCAAAAAATTAATGGTGATTTTACAAAGTCGAACTCATACGTGGAAAAGTCGCTTAAGAACACGGAACTCAACAGAACGACACCGAGACGAACTCGGATGACAAAAAGTGTAGAATTAATCATTCTAGTAATGACGAAACGGTTAGAATATAGTCGCTAAGATGGACTTCCGCCAAAAAAATAAAATTATCGGAAATCCAAATTGCGGATATTACATACTACCCTCCTTAAAATAAGTTTCGTCCCGAAACTTAAAACAAGTAGGGAGAAGCAATATCCCGCTAGAAAAACTCAACGAGATCCACAAGAACCGCAAATGTACCCAACAATAGCATGATTCGAACAAGAAGGAAATTTGAAATGGCATGAACTCCAATATCAACATCGATTAATGAAGTAATTATAACGATCAAGATAATATTCTCATCTCGATTCTCAAGCAAGGTTGAAACAATGAACGATATCGATACACGACTCAACACTAGTCCGAACGGTGAACACAAATGAATTAACATGAATGATGAATGATTATTAATGAGTAAAAATCCACTGAGTGACAATTACTGAATGAAAAATTAATGAATTTACAAGCGGGTATTACATACTCCCCCCCTTAAAAATAGTTTCGTCTTCGAAACTAAGGGTGAAACAAATCGGAATAACTCTTCCGCATACTATCCTCGATTTCCCAAGTAGCCTCTTCGACTTCGTGACTCAACTACTAAATTTAACCAAGGGATCGTCTTGTTCCTCAACTGTTTGATTCGCCGTACTAAGATTCGTACGGGATGCTCCTCATACGTATGATCATCTTATCTCGATTTCATCAAAATGAAGTATGTGGCTAGGGTCGGAAATATACTTACGCAACTGAGAGACAAGAAATACGCTATGAATTCAGCTCAACGCCGGAGGTAAGGCCAATCTATAAGCCAGATCGCCGATTCGATTCAAAATCTCAAATGGTCCAATAATCTCGGACTTAGCTTTCCTCGCTCCCCAAAACGGAAAACACCTCGACTCGGGGATACCTTGACCAAAACGTGGTCGCCTGACTCGAACTCTAATGGTCGATGACGATTATCTGCATATGATTTCTGTCGACTCTGAGCGGTCAACAAACGACTCCGGATCAACACTACCTTCTCACGGGCAGCTAATAGCATATTGGGTACAATGCCGATTGATTCTGATAAGTCATCCCAGCATAGGGGAGATCGACAACGACGACCGTATAAGGCCTCGTAAGGTGCCATCTGAAATGAAGCATGCCAACTATTATTGTACGTGAACTCGATCAACGATAGTTGGGCTTCCCAATCATCTTCCCAGTCGAGCACACATACTCTCAACATATCCTCCAATGTCTGAATAGTTCTCTCTGACTGTCCGTCGGACTGAGGATGAAAAGCCATGCTGAAATTGAGCTGAGTTCCCATGGCAAGATGAACTGATTTCCAGAAATGTGACAAGAATCGCCCGGCACGATCCGAAATGATACTCTTAGGGGTACCGTGTAATCTCACGATCTCTTTAATGAATAACTGGGCAAGTCTCTCAGGACCCCACGTATCCTTAATCTCAAGGAAATGAGCTGACTTAGTTAAACGGTCCACCACAACCAAATTATATTCATGCCACGACGACTCGTCGACAACTCGTGATGAAGTCCATTGAAATATCTTCCCACTTCCATTCTGGAATAGGGAGCGGTTTCAGCATACCCACCGGTCACTGATGTTCTATCTTGACTTGCTGACAGGTTAAACACCTCGAAATAAATTCTGCGACCTCTCGCTTCATATTACTCCACCAGTAATTTTGTTTCATGTCCTTGTACATCTTGCTAGACCCCTGATGAATAGAATAAGGGGTAGCATGAGTTTCTCTCAAAATCGAGTTTTTCAACTCGTCATTAGCCAGTACGCATAAACAATTCTTAAATCGAACAAGTCCATCCTCGTGGACCACAAATCCAGGGGCTTTCCTCTGAGCCACATCCTCTCGGATACACAACAAAATGGGTCTGAACCCTGATTCACTCTGATCGCCTCCTCGAGTGGCGATGAAATCTCTAACATACAAGGTTGCTCTTATACTTGCTGAAGCTATACCTCAATCTCAGGTCTAAGAAATTCCTGTCGAAACTCCTTCTGGACTGACAAACGAGCAAGCATTTGCTCCTGGACTGACTTACGACTCAAGGCATCGGCAACCACATTTGCCTTACCCGAGTGGTACAGGATCTAGATATCATAATCTTTGATTAGTTCCAACCACCGCCTCTGTTGCATATTTAACTCCTTCTGAGTAAATATATGCTTCAAACTCTTATGATCGGTGAATATCTGACAGGTGACGCCATAAAGGTAATGACGCCAAATCTTCAACGCGAAAACCACGGCTGCTAGCTCCAAGTCGTGGGTTGGATAATTTACCTCGTAAGGTCTCAATTGCCGTGAAGCATAAGCAATAACTTTCCCGTTCTGCATGAGTACACGTCCGAGACCCTGTCCGGACGCATCACTATAGACCACAAATCCTTCCGTCCCTTGCGGTAAAGAAAGGACAGGTACTGAAATTAACCGGCTCTTGAGTTCCTCAAAACTCTGTTGACACGCGTCGGACCACGTGTATTTCTTATCTTTCCTTAAAAGGTTCGTCATGGGTTGAGTGATTTTAGAAAATCCTTCCACAAACTGCCGATAATAACCACCTAATCCCAGGAAACTTCAGATTTCCTTAACATTCTTCGGATGTTGCCAATCTCGGATAGCCTTCGTCTTCTGAGGGTCGACACAAACTCCGTCTAATGAAATTACATGTCCGAGAAACGTCACTTTGGACATCCATAATTCACATTTGGAAAACTTCCCAAAAAGTTGCTCTCATCTCAACACGTCGAGTACCTGATGAAGGTGAAACTCGTGCTCCTCCCGGTCACGAGAATAAATTAAAATGTCATCAATAAAGACAACCATGAAATGATCCAAATAGTCGATGAAAACTCGATTCATTAATTCCATGAATACCGCAGGCGCATTAGTTAGTCCAAACGGCATTACCACAAACTCATAATGACCATAACGTGTTCGAAATGCCGTTCTAGCAATATCTGACTCTCGGATTCGCAACTGATGATACCCAGATCTTAAATCGATCTTGGAAAATACTGAAGCTCCCTGAAGTTGATCTAAGAGGTCACCGACACACAAATAAAAAGAACTGTCCTTCTTCTTGACAAATAACACTGGTGCTCCCCACGGGGACGCACTTGGTCGAAATAAAAAATAACCCCTCTCGATCAAATCCTCCAATTGATTCTTTAGTTCCTGCACTTCGGTCGGGGCCATCCGATACGGTGCCTTCGATAATGGATATGTACCAGGCTCCAACTCTATCGTGAATTCCACATCCCTCGGTGGAGGTAAAGTCAGGTAGCTCGTCTGGGAGTACATCGTCAAACGATAACAATGATACCATGAATTGTTGAATACCTCGATTGCCTTAGAACGGCCAATCGATGACAATGATACAATGAATGATTGAACACCTCGATTGCCTTAGAATGGCCAATAGATGACAATGATACAATGAATGATTGAACACCTCGATTGCCTTAGAACGGCCAATCGATGACAATGATACAATGAATGATTAAACACCTCGATTGCCTTAGAACGGTCAATCGATGATAACGATATAATGAATGATTGAACAACCCTTGTTGATTAATTTTACTGTTTTCATCATATTAATGATTCTTCCGGAACAACGGGGATCACCTCCCTGAAATACACACTCGACTCCAACGACGTAAATGATAGTGACCATACGCTTACGAACATTGAGAATGGTATCATGACGATCCATCCCACTAATACTCAATATTACATCGTCCTTAGGTAAATCCACCACGATTAGGTCCACCAACCACTCGCGGTCATTAAGCTTAATTCGGTCAGTTCTCAACCTCATGATTTTCGAAAATTCTTCTACCGCCAGGTAGACCAATGATATAAGGCCCACAATTAATAAGACTATCCAAGTTAAGTCTATTCAAACATGATTCGGAAATGAATGAATGCGATGTACCAGTATCAAAAAGGGTACACACAGGTTGAGATAGAATTACGAGTATACTTGAGATCATTCGGGCTTCCAGATCGTCGGTCCTCTTCATCGTGTGAATTCGGGACTTGTCGGCTCCCGAACCGGACGCTCCCGTCTGATAAATATGAGCTTCGCCTTTAATCGCTTCCGTCGTCTTAAACGACACTGACTGAGCAGTCTGATTCTGAATCGCTGATTGCTTCGGGGCCTGAGATGCTACCGGAGTCGGCTTGGAGTCCCTTCGGCAAAAACGGGCCTTATGCCCAACAATCCCACAATTATGGCACGTGATAGACGGTTTCAGACACTTAGTGCTGTAATGACCCGGCGCTCCACATTTGAAACAGGTGATGGCTGATCTGGCTGCTCGGGGCTGAGATCCCGCAGGATTAGGCGCCGTAGGAGGTCGCTCAGAAACGTTAGGTCCCGCACGAGGCTTCTTGAAGGTAGACTAACCGCCTTCGGACTGATTACGCTTCGTTGATTTCCTGCTGACAGATGAAGGTTATTGTTCAGCAATTTCCTTAGTAGCAGGCTCATACGGAAGAGTTCTATCGATTAATTCGGCTAGAGTGACGCAATGATGATTGACCAATTGCATATGGGTCTTCATGACCAGCATAAAAGTCAGTGGATCGACCCGAACATATTCTGATCGAGCCGAGTCCTGGGTATGATTTCCCGACAGCGAGTGATTATTTCCCGGGTTTCGGCCCGCACCGCGGCCTCTCCCCATGCATCCCCTGACAGCTCTCTCCATACTGAAGTAGGAAGGTCGCATGATAATCATAGATCTCGTACGAGTACCGCATTATGATTTACGTCATGAAATGATGAAAATGAGCATACGCGCTCAACACAGTGATTACATGAATGATTAACTGAGGTGACATGATTATCTGGTGATATTCTTGAAATGATTATCTTGAACAAGTTAGCAAGATTAATGATATGATCTTCAAGATCAACAACTGGGTACTGAAATGAATTGAGTGATTAATGAGTTACCATGATCAACATGATTACAATGAAAATGATATTTGAGGATTGTTAACTAGTGAATTATGAATGAATGAATGATTATTGCCAGAAATTATACCATGGCGTTAGAAGTCTTACAGTTCTTTCGGTCTGATGGGCTCGACATTTGCACAGGTCACACGTGACGCGAAAGTCCAATGATACTAGTCTGATGACGATGATTTAAAATGAGACATGACTCGGAAGGTAGTATTCAAAACCACGCTCTGATACCAACTCTGTAACACCCCAAACTAGGCGGATATTACAGTGCCGTGGACCCCCGACTGAGACCCACCAGGCGGATGAAAATTAATGAATTAAGTGATATAATTGTAGTGCCGAACCACAATATATCAACAATTACTCCGATGAGGAGTTTCATTATAAGACACCCAAGATATTACCGAATACATGTATATTTTATATGAAGATAAAATACACAACACTGAACGAAACGGAGTATCCAAATGGAAATCTCCAGCGGAAAATAAATGACAACAACATGAATGACTGAAAGGATCGAGCCCCCCTACTAGAATCACTGGGACTCCTCGCCGTCAATGTTCTATTCCCGTGCTTTTACCTTGCCATGACCTGAAAACAAAATCCCCCAACGGGGTCAGTTACACAGAACAACAATCCTCAAGAGTTGAATAAACACAATCATATATGTTGTATAAACCACAAGTTCGATCAAATCTCAAACCGTCGAACCCATGCGATCAAAAGTGAATCGATCAGATTATAACCCAATCCTATTGAAAACATACGCAATCAAACATGCTGTATGAATCAACTAACGGTACGGCTCAAAGGGTGGCGCCACACTACGCCCGGGATGGAAATGTGTCCGTGCACAAGCCACCAACGAGTATCGATCGAATACACATGTGGTCTTGTACCTAATCAGTCTCACGAAGTGATCGTCTCATGTGCACAGTCCAATGTGAGGCCAACAACCAACACACGACTTAATATGTGCCCGACATGAAAATCCTACACATACCAACCGGCACGCCAGTATGACCCGAAATGCCACGAGATAACAAAAGTGACATCGAAATCAATAATGACTCACCGAGACAAAATGACAGTGAAATGAATGATAGCTCAATGAAATGATTGGAACCGTCGTTTCTTGTGACTGAAGTGATTAATTGACAATTACAAGTCTCAATACGGTTAATACATTATGAATGAACTATAATTATGAATGAACAACAACGAAAGGAATGAATATCCTTTTAACCGAGTAAGAATTAACTTACCTTAACACCGGTGATGATACGATCTCTCTCGAACAACGTCCTAAGGAAACTACCGGTCGCTCGAACAACCTTGAATAACACAATTATCAACAACTCGATTAATATACGAACCAAAAGTGATCATAACCAACTCAAGATGTCGATACAATAAATCCAAACTCATTGAGGCATTTCGAGAAACACCTTGAAAACAAACTCCCTTCTTAAACAACAAAACCCATTTGTATCGAAAACCAACTTCTATTGAATGATCCAAACCACCAAAACACCAGCAATACAATCGGTAATCCAAACGAAATACTCAAATTGAGTTTACGATATCATTAAATTGCAAAACCCAATTCCAAGTCAAACTTCAAAGTGTTCTTGAGAAAAACTTCCAAGAATCCGATGATAACTCGTAAAAACTCATAATCATATGCATATCCATCACAATTCATGATTATATCATCCAAAACATCAAGCTCCAACTCAAAATCGAATCTAGGGTTGAAGAAATTACCTTGGATTAGGATGAAGAATCCACAAACATGTTGTTAATATACACCACAACTTGAAGAAGATGAAATTCTATAAGTTTTGATGATGTTAAAACACCCCAAAATCGCCCAAAATCGCCCCAAGGAAGAGAGGAAGAAGGAAAATGAAGAAATGAGGATGTTCTTCATAACAAATGCAGATATACAAAAATCATGCGTGTGTGCGGCACAGCCCAATGTGCCGCGGCACAAGGCCAAAACGCCCGAAAAGCGATTTTGTGCCGCGGCCCGGCGAAGGGCGCGGCCCCTTGTCTGACCGCTCCAGCATCAAAAGGCACACGGTGCAGTCTTAGCTATTTCGACCATAACTCCTTCGTCCGGACTCCGATTGACTCACCGTTTGAACCATTGGAAAGATAACTTGATGCTCTATAATATTGAAAAGATTAAGAATTTTTGGAGTTTCCAAAAATTAATGGTGATTTTACAAAGTCGAACTCATACGTGGAAAAGTCGCTTAAGAACACGGAACTCAACATAACGACACCGAGACGAACTCGGATGACAAAAAGTGTAGAATTAATCATTCTCGTAATGACGAAGCGGTCACAATAGAGTTGCTAAGATGGACATCCGCCAAAAAAATAAAATTACCGGAAATCCAAATTGCGGATATTACACCTACCGAGTCGCGCATTAGGGAGATGACAGGATAATTTGAACTGGATCTCTTATTGTGAATTTTAGATATTGGATGTCTTGTTTAATTTATTGGATAAACTAAATCGGTCTGGTGAATTAAATAAATTATTGGGTAATTAATTTAAATCATGAATAATTATTTCTTGGAGATATAATATCTTAATATAATTAATTAATTAATTAGATTCATTAATTGTATTTGAGACGAACCAAGGTGTAGCAGTCAAACTGGATACATGACGGTCCGTTTCATGGACCGAAACGAACCGAATCCTTCTCTGTCATGGTGTGGGCCGCCCCACCACTTGTAGAATCATTATTGATGACGTTGTCCTCTTGTTTGCATGTGTTGTAGTACTTTCCTTACACTTGAGGACAAAGTGGAGTGATAAAAGCATCATATCTCTTTTCATCATTTGAGTGGGAGATGTGGTAGTAGGTGGTGACTTTGTTACAAAACAAACTTAATCCTCATCCACTATACATAATATAATTGGACATCACTTAGAGAGAGAGAGAGAGTTCATTTTGATGATATTCTTACACTCTTATTGAGGGAAATAAAAATCAAGAACAAAAGTTTATATCACTTAGAGTGATCATAATCTTGAGAGATCATTTCCTCCTACTCTTTTCTAGCCGTATCCTTAGAGGATAATTGAGTAGTTATTGTTCTTATCATCTCCCGGCACATGGCTAGTAGCGACATGGTGCTTTCGGCTTTTGATCATCGATGACTTATGAAATCGGATTTGTGGTCACCGACATCAACTTCAACATTCAATAAAAAGACTACAAGGGTATGTTATCATATCTTAACTCTTGTCCTTTTATATTCGTATATCGATGCATGATCGATCCTCTTTAGGGGTTCGGTTATATTAGTTTTTTCTTCCACTGCACCTTCATTTTAGGCATCGAATCCCAACACAAACAACCTAATTCCTCGCTAGGAATAACCAATGATAACCCTCAACCAAAAGCAAAACTTGAGGATGGTACTACTAAATGGTTACAAGACCATCTCATCCAACAATCATCGGAAATCTAACGAATGGTGTCAAAACTTGAAATCTAAAGATCAAACATGAATGGCCATGTTCTCATGTTTTATGTCTCAGATGGAATCAAAAAAACAGAACAAGTCCTAGATGACTACACTTGGGTGAATGTCATGCAATAGGAACTAAACCAGATGGAATGGAATAAGGTGTGGGAACTAATAGACATATAATACCACAAGATAGTCATTGGAACCAAGTGGGTCTACAAGAACAAATGTGATGATGATGGAGCCATTGTTAGGAATAAAGCTAGATTGGTTGCAAAAGGATATGCCCAATATGAATCAATAGACTTTGATGAAACATATGCACTAGTAGCAAGATTGGAAGTAATTCGGCTATTTCTTGCCTATGCGGCCTTCAAGAAATTAAAGGTGTATCAAATGGATGTGAAAAGTGCCTTCCTCAATGGAGTATGGAAGAAGAAGGGTATGTTGAACAACCTCCTGGATTTATCAAATGAGACAAGTTGTACAAACTGCTGAAAGCCTTAAATGGACTCAAATAGGCATCAGAGCCTGGTATGAGACACTATCCATATTTCTTGAGAAAAATAGATTTAATAAAGGAAATCTGGACAAGACATTCTTCAGGATTGAACATGAAGACCACATATTACTCGTTCAGATATATATGGATGATATCATTTTTAGATCAACTAACCTTAATTTATGTGAAAAATTCTCAAACCTTATGTAGGGAGAATTTGAAATGAGCATTGATGGGTAAACTAAATTTATTTCTTGGTTTACAAGTCAACCATGTTGAAACTAGCATCTTCATCAACCAAGCTAAATATATAAGGGAACTGATAAAAAAGATTTGGCATGGAGTCAGCCAAGCCCCTGAGAGTTCCCATGAGCATATCCCTGCATATTGACAACTTTGAATTATCAGACTATTCTGATGTAAATTTTGCAGGATGTAAAATCAACAAGAAAAGCGCAAGTGGAACATGTCAATTTCTTGGAACCAAGATGATAACATGGTTCAGTAGGAAGCAGACATCAAATTAAAAATGCAACAACGAAATTCTTTGGCAAAACAATGACTATACAACATGCAACGAAGTGCTATCATGCAACACAAACAATCGAAAATAGAAGCAAATACACGACAAAGCTCAACACACACATCATATAACTCACGTTAAATGCCAAAACGGTCGCAGGATATCAACACATGCCGATCAACAAGAAAAAAATTCCAACCACTCGACAACATACAATTATTCGGCATAAATTAGCAATCAATCCAAGATAATCAGAAATAAAAAATCTCAGACATTACATTCTACCCCACTAAAAATAAGTTTCATTCTGAAACTTAAAACAAGAAACATCAAGACGCTACATAACAAAACTAAAGCATTAAAGCAAAAAATATCAAATTTCCGAATGAGATTTAATCCATAATGCAACATATGAACCACCACCATCGGGCACCATCGGTCCCACTTGACCACACTTGAAATAGTTAACCTGCAGCGAACGACAATTCTTCTGTGTATAGACCACAAGCTACAGTTGAAATACGTCTTCACATCGCTCACCTTACTCACTGCAGGAGTAAGATTCTTGGACTGATCAATCGAGTGGAGAGTACACCCTAAAGAATAATACGAAACAAAGGTTCATGGAACTCACTTCTGACCCTTTGAAAATTTACCCGAGGTCCTCTGTCTCCTGCTCTTTGAACTAGTTTCTACCACGGAAATGGCCATCTCGATGGCTAAGTTTCTATCTTGATACTCTTTCAGAGTAGTACACATGAGAGGAGCTATGCTCTATCATATGGGGTTTCATATGCATATCAAAGTAACAAATCTTGTCCGATTCACTTCTCACTTGCTCACGACCATGACATAACTACTGATTATAATCGACTATAGTTTGGGGTATCGACAAATCCTATGGCATAGCCGAGAAAAACTCAACAATCGTATGCTCTCGAACAGGCAACGTACAATACTCTGCCTCCATGGCTGTCTTGAACTCAGCCCAAGTGGATGTACGATCTCTAGGCGCTACGGCCTCCCACTAGTCTTCAGCATCCTTATCGAGGAGGTACTGAGCAATGGGTACCCTCCTCTCATCAGGATAAGATACAACATCAAATTTTCTCCCCAACTGGAACAACCAAATGAACATAAGAACTATGTCTGCAACAAGTGGGATATACAGCAGTAACGGATGAAACTTATGGCCATATCTCATATTCCCCTTGAATAGAATATATCCAATCATTGATAATATTCTTTTAAAATTCCACGAGTTGTTCATTTAAATAATAACATTTCAAAATCCTTGAGTTCGTATAATCTCTGAAATGAGATTTAAAAATACTTTTGATATAGCAGGTAGGTTTACCATCATAGATCACAAATATCTCATTTTGAATACATTCGTAAAACAATATTTCAGAATATTATGTCACGTCAAAATCAACATCATCAAGTTAACACGTCACTACGCATCATCAAAAATTCACAACATATAAGGTAACCAGCAGTCATGCCCCTTAGCATCGACCTGTTGTCTTATGACTCTCGACCAAAAACTCTTCTCTACGACTGCGGATAGAGATCCCCATAGGTCCCATTGAACCATCCTCGAGTGGATGAACTACTCGTACATGCACTTAACATTACATAATTGTCTTTTACAGGAATCTTCAAGTCAAGAAATAACACAAGTGCATAATTATTACCATCACAATGGTACCCTCCAATCTCAAACAACATGATTCGTACCAACAACCACATGCCCATATATAATTATTACATAACATAATTATAACAAACAAGGTCATTTAATAACTAACACAATCACTCTATGACGACAACATAAACAATGACAGGTAATTTAGAAAGACTTATGACCGTAACCGAATATACATACGGTCGTAACATGTTGCTGACTAGCATAAATAGTTTGGCAGGTCCAAAATAGCTCTGAACAGTAGCCACAAAATATAAATATGGAAAGTCACAAAGCGCTTATGCGCATATGCAATATACGGGCCTATGCACTATCGTCTCACACGAAAGCAACATCATACAAGCTACAAAACAAATCCAAACCATGAAACACGATATTTGGGTAGACAACCAACATATTTGGGCAGCATAATAACTATGTCAAAATGACTTGGGCCTTCACGCAATCGCGTTGGTCCCAACTCTAGCCTATCGCCTTAAGCGATAAATCCACATCATGCATACATTACATCCAAACTTGATTATATGTATTTTATTTTCGAAAATAAGAGCGTTTTCAATTCAGGAAATTTTTCTAAATCCGAACTTAAAGTTTAAGTAGAGTAAAATCGTGAAGAACTTTTTGTTCAACACGAGAGAACTATCGTCGTTCACCCAAGAGAAAATATCATTACTAGTTGAAAAGAAAAATTTCATCTTTCACCATTTTTGAAAATAAAATCACATTTTTATTTTAGAATACAAAAAATTTTATGGTTTCAAATCATATACTGGAGTTATTTGAAAATAAAACCGATTGGGCTAAAAATCATTCCCAAAATCCTTCCAAACAAGTCAAAATATTACTGACGGTAACATCATGCAAAATTTCCAAAACACCCCAAAAAACATTTTTCAAATACCACTGTAAGGTTCCATTTGAGAAGACATAGCCAGCTCTCCAAAACTCGAAATGTTTCAAAAGTGTACACTAAGTCACTGTTTACGCATACCAAAAAGTTATTTTAGAGAATTGTTTTTCCACAAACATACCCAAGCCTATAAAATTTCAGAAAGCCATTTTCAAACACGCACGCAGTGGATAGAATTACCAATCAAAATATGTTTGTAGCAATTAACAACAATCAGCCCAAAACAATCGACTCTCAAACACATGTCTATCCGACATCCAAAATTACTAGTTCAACAAATATAACTCTTAAACACCGAATTCAAACATAGATCGAAATCATCTATCTGGGTTCTCAGAATTCAATCCATCACTATATTTTGATCTCTTTACTCACAATATATCACAAGTGTCAACATAGGTTTCATCTCACATCATGTACATAAACCAAGTCATGAAACATAAGATATCACATATAAAAGAGGAGACTTACATCCACTGGTCACATGAAGATGTCGGTCGCCCATGATACTAATCTCACCAGCAACATAGACGATATAATGTGACAACGCACAACTCAACTCGTCAATCAACAACTCGAATGACGTGACAAAAACATGACTCGACTGGACCCAACAGCCTAGGTTTCCACAACCTAAGCTCTGATACCATAACTGTAACACCCCCAGAAATCACTAGGGAATGCCACACGTCGTAGACCCTTCTAAAGAGGATTTGTTGGGTTGGTACCACCACTTGAAGATGGTTGAATAGTGCGGTTAAGAGTAATGAACTCTTTTCGTGCGAAAATGATTAATAATTGCAGAATACAAAAGACATCGAGATATATAGAGGTTCGGCAAAATGCCTACATCCTCTCTCCTTACTTTTTTTCTATAGGGTCAAGATAAACCTTCCCACCTTGTCTTAGATTGGTCCGAGGTAAACCGTTTACAGTCATGTCTTCTATCAGTCCAAGATAAACTGTTACAATCTTGTCTTTATGTCGTTCCAAGATAAATCGTTTTCCTTTTCTATTGGATAAGGAATCAACCTTTATAGCTTTCTATTGGTACTAGAAGAACCTCTCTTAGATTTATATTATGATTCTAATAATGTCGTATCCACGACCCTAATAGCACTGAATCAAATCTACAATCCTTTCTTTTCTCTCGTATTTGGTTGAGTGAATTAAACACTCGAACTCTTATCAATTAAGCTCGATTACAACAACAATAATGTTTATAACGTATATCAGATGTATAGCAATTTGCTTGAAGTTGTTGTACCAAATAATACCAAGTGCATTGGTATTTATAGGCTTGAGAGCCAAACTAGCTGTCGCTCCCTATTCTTCTTTAGCGTACGTTAGGCTTCCTCTATAGCGTAAGTAATGTTCTTAGCATATGTAATCCTTCCTTATTACGTACGTTATCTGCTGTTCATTTCAATCCAGTAGCTACTGTCTCTTCCTTAGCGTATGTTAATGATGTTGTTTGCGTACATTATATGTAACCTCAGATAGCCGTTGAAATGATAACATACTCTATGATGTCACTTGCCCATCAACACTCCAATATTTGAATTCGGATTCAAATGCTTAGCATATGTTTTGAGCGCATGTTGCGCATGTAATGTCACGTACTTAGTGTACGTTAATTTGTCCTTGTTGCGTGCATTAACATTGCTCTTACTCGACTGACTTCAGCTGGGTCTTTGTTGCGTACGTTAGCTATGATGCATAGCGTATGTTAGCTATGTTTTAAGCTTTAGTTCTTTGCTTTTCTGACCAGCTCGTATTTCTTCAACTGTTGTTGATTAATTGCTGTTTTACATTGTTTATTAACTTATCATCAAAACCTTTAATATGAATGTGTGGAATAAAATGTTCCAACAATCTCCCCTTTTGTGATGATGACAAAACAACAATTCTTAATGGGATTTATACCTGCAAAAATATATCAAACAATATACGGATCAAAGTTTTCGGCTTTGTCTGTTTTGTCAGTTTTCTTCTCCCCATCATGCCTTCTCTTTTCTTCTCTTCTCCCCATCATTCTTCTCCCCCTTTTTGTCATTAATAAAAAGTACATTTAATCATTTAAATCGATGAAAAATTATTTTGAAAAGAAATAAGTAAAACTCCCTCTGAAAATACTCCCCCCCTACCCCCCGAGTTAGGTACCAATTTGTTTGAATAATCAATTTTGAATTTTGGGGATTCACCCGACTCTTGGTCGTTTTTCATTTGGTAAATAGACGATATTTGGTATTATGGTTTCTTTTGGAATCCATACTTTTTGTTTTTATCGTTCGTCATGGGTTTTTACAATTCGAAATATGATCCCCCATTTTCAAATATTTGGTATTTTAAAGTTTAAGGATTCATTTTTATCACTTTGTTTGAATCCTAATCCTTGTTTATTTAACGTTCATTTTTGAACAGAAAGTAATTTTTTCAAATTTTCTCATTTCCGAGAGAAAATTATTCGTTAAATCTTTAAATTTGTTTTGAACTTTTAATAAATTATTTTTCAATTTATTCTCTTTTTTCTAAACATAGAGAATGATTATTTTCAATAATTTTCTCTTTTTCTTGTATTTTGGAAATTTCATTTTCCAATAATTTATTTTTCATTTTGAGGGATTTTTTTTATCTTTTAATGAATTTTGAAAATCTGTGTAATGACTCGAAAGCATTAAATAGTTCATCTTGAGACGAGGTACTTACCTGGCTTTTGTCGTCATTGTCATCAAACGAGCTACTCGCCATGAGTGTGAGATTATTTTGAATATTTTCATCTTCATCTTCTCCATCACTCCGATGGCTACTAGTACTTCCTTCTTAAAGTTGAGCCACGAAAATTCTTTGCAAAGTGGCCGTGTTTTCCATAATTTCGACAAGTTATTGTCGAACCTATTTGACTCGTTTCGAACTTCGAGTTGAAGTCTTTTCTTCTCCGGTTTAATAAGTTTTGATACTTACTAATGTTTTTGGTATAAAATGCAGATTCTTCATCATCATCATCAACCTGGATTTTTTCTTCCTTTCTAGATATCTTTTGAGCTTTCAAAGCTATAGATTTCTCTTTGGGATTAGGCTTGGCATTTCGTGATTTAAGCATGATCTCGTAGTTTATTAGCGAACCGACAAGGGCGCTAAAATCAAGCGTGTTGAGATCTATTAACTCCATGATAGCCTTAACCATCCCGAACCATTCACAAGGTAGTGATTGCAAGATTTTTTTACTTTTTCACTACTTGCTAATGGTTTCCCAAAATAAGCTAGTCCATTTGTAATGACCAAAAATTGGTCAGTCATGTTTGTTATGGACTCATCATTCTTCATCGTAAATAGCTCGTAGTCGTGGAGAAGCATATTTATCTTCGTCTCGTTGACTTGTGATGTTCCTTCATGAGTTACCTCAAGAATTTTTCAAATTTCTTTGGCACTATCACACGAGGAAATTCGATTATGTTCTTCCGGATTTAAAGCACAATAAAGTAATTGAGTTGCTTTGTATTTATAATGATCGTTTTTCCAATTCGTATCATCGTATTCTTTGAAGCTTTTGAGAGAGCCGTCGGATTTCGTAAGAATTTTTGAACCAAGTCATATTACTTTCCAAAGTTCGGTATCATAGGATCGAATGAAGATTGACATCTTTTTCTTCCATATCATGAAGTTTGATCCATCAAAAAATGGAGGCCAGTTTAAGACGAGGCCTTCGACGGGGGCAAAATGAAGCGTCATTGGATTTTTTTCTCCTTGGATGTTATGCCGACTATTAGAGATACCCGCTCTGATACCAATTGTTGAGTTGGTACCGTCACTTGAAGGGGGGTTGAATAGTGCAGTTAAGAGTAATGAACCATTTTCGTGTGGAAGCGATAAATAATTGCGGAATATAAATGACACCGAGATTTATAGAGGTTCGGCAACGTGCCTATGTCCTCTCTCCTTATCTTTTTCTATAGGGTTAATATAAACCTTTCCGCCTTGTCTTCGATCAGTCCTAGGTAAACTGTTTACAATCTTGTCTTATATCGGTCCAAGATAAAGTGTTACCATCTTGTCTTTATATCGGTCTAAGAAAAATTGTTTTCTTTTCTATCAGATATGGAATCAAACTTTTTAGCTTTCTATTGGTTCTAGAATATCCTCTATTAGATTTAGATTATTATTCTAACAATGCCAGATCCACAATCCTAATAACACTGAATCAAATCTACAATCCTTTCTTTTCTCTCGTGTTTGGTTGAGTGAATTAAATACTGAACTCTTATCAATTAAGCTCATTTACAACAACAATAATGTATATAACGTATATCAGATGCATAGCAATTTGCTTGAAGTTGTTGCACCAAATAATACCAAGTGCATTGGTATTTATAGACTTGAAAGTGAAACTAGCCATTGCTCGCTGTTCTTTTTTAGCGTACGTCCTCAATAGCATAAGTAATGTTCTTAGCGTACGTAATCCTTCCCTGTTACGCACATTATATGTTGTTCATTTCAGTTCGGTAGCTACTGTCTCTTCCTTAGCGTACATTAATGATGTTGTTTGCGTATGTTATATGTAACCACAGATAGCCGTTGAAATGATGACATATTTCATGACGTCACTCGCCCATCAATGGTCCAATATTTGAGTTATGATTCAAACGCTTAGCATATGTTATGAGCGCATGTTTCATACGTAATGTCACGTACTTAGCGTTCGTTAATTTTTCCTCGTTGCGTGCATTAACATTGCTCTTACTCGGCTGACTTCAGTTGGGTCTTTGTTGCGTACATTAACTATGATGCATAGCGTATGTTAGCTATGTTTTAAGCTTAAGTTCTTGGCTTTTCTGACCGGCTCTTACTTCTTCAACTGTTGTTGATTAATTGTTGTTTTTCATTTTTATCAACTTATTATCAAAACCTTTAATATGAATGTGTGGAATAAAATGTTCCACCGGGATCTACGAGGCTAAATACCATAAGACAATCAAATGTTTGACCGAACATGGTCAAATGGTATAACGACACGGACCGATAAGGTCGAATATTCAAAATACATGAACCGACAAGGTCACATGACTAAATCAAACCAAAATGACACCCCTTATAACACATACCCATGTAGGGGTCAAAATACAATGCAGCGGAACTAGAATAAAACTCAACAATATAAAGAACTCTAACTCCCGAATGATTAGTATCATAGCTTGTCATATCCCATGCCGACTCTGTGTTGCTCCTTCGAACTAAGGATACCTGAAATGCATGAAACACATTTTCTTTATTTAAGGGGTTAGCAAATCGTATTTGCTAGTACAATATCATAACCATGCAGAATGTAGCAAACAAATATCAATCACGAATCAGATAATGACAATCATTCAACAGATATTCCCAAAAGGTTTTAAGTGATAAAAAACAAAACAAATTAAAGTCCTTGAAAATAAAATCATCATCTCGGGAGTTTTAGAGAACAGAAAGCCTTGAGGTCCTCAAGTCCTAAGTTATAAAAAACATTTTCACAATATTAGGGTCTCGGCCCAAATTCCATTTCACATCATAATAGTTTTACAAAATGGAAAACATTTCCAAATATCATTTGGGTCTCGGCCCAACATTCATTTTCATAAAACTTCATTTTCAAAAGCTTTGTTCTTTAAAACCTGCTCGTGACCCCTTGATCTCTTGCCACGTGTCTCCGTAGATTCACTAATCCGCACGGATTGAGCCAAATATTACCTCAAACATCAAACATGCTCGTGACCCCGTGACCTCTTGCCACGTGTCTCTATAGGTTCACCAACCCACACGGATTGAGCCCAAAACAACAATGATAAGAACCTATCCCAACCCTATGATCCCTTTCAACAATTTACCGTAGGCCCCATCGAGCTCACACGGTTGGACGCACTGTGTCCTGACCCCATGATCTACTGCCATGTATCATCATCGGTCTTGTCAGACCCGCACGATTGGACCTCATCACCACATATTATGTTCCGATCCCATGATATTTTGCAATGAATCCTCGTAGGTCTCGTCTAACCCCACGAGTGAACTTAGAAACACACCACACAACATTCACATTTCATAAATAATGCACACAATCAGTCATTACATCCATCATCACGAACTTTACAACCAACACACATAACACAATGTTGACATTCCAACCATCATCACAAACAACGCACATTCATCATATCACACAATCATCACACAACACGATACACATTCAAGTGTACAATCAAATCAAAACATTTATCACAACCAACATAATTCCACTATGTTGAACATTTAAGAATACTACAAATACCACCAAACATTCATGACAAGCAATTCATAACTAATTCACACGAACCATATTTACGAAAGTAAACCAATCATCACAAACCCAACACGTAATTCGATTCACAAGATACAAAATGTATAAGCAAGATACTTTCCTCGATAATCGACAAGCAAATCCTCTGGAGAACACGGCTCAATCGAAAAGCCTCGAAAACCTACAACCTCCCAAGCATACAACAAAATCACAATAACTACGAGAATAAGGACCAATAACGACGAAAAAACACACCCAACAATTGAAGGAAACTCATTGAAACATTTAATCGAACATTAAATGTTCAAGGTTTCCCCAAGAACACAAAACTCATTAACCGAGTTGAACGAATCTAAGGTATGGATATACAATCCATAGAGTACGATTAACAACATTGTTTAGCACCAATCGATTCATCAAAATCGGATTGAAATCGAAATCAAGAACAAAATACAAAAAGTCAACTATAGGAAGAAAAATACCTCGATCCGACAAAGAACAATAGATTAGATGATGTTATAATTATCTAAGACCCTCCAAAACACCTTTGGTCCAACCATAGACAAAACGCCTCAGCCGTTACAGAAAGAGAGAAGGAAAATGAAAAAAAATGACTGAGTAGATTGCTGCTCCAGTATATATACTGGAGAATCTAGCGCATGCTAGACCTATACATTAGGGTGCACTAATGAGCCAGTAAATCAGCATGTTCTGTCTGGAAGAGCAGTTGATGCGTGCTAATTAAGTTCCTTACCATGAGCTAACGGGCCCTAATTCCAGTCCATTAGCTTCTGTCTCGGCCTCAGTATATTCTGTCTGACTACCAGTTAGCGTGCGCTAATTACATCTCTTAGCATGTGCTAATTCACTCTGAATAGGCAGTAACCTTGGCTCCAAACAACCCAATGCAACAATGGAACTGTTTGGCAAGACAATGACTATGCAACATGCAACGAAGCGCTATGGTGAAATACAATGATCCAGAACGGAAGCAAATACACAACAAAGCACGACACACAGATCATATAACTCACGTTAAATGGCAAACATGGTAGCACGATATCAACACGTTGGTCAACGAGAAAATAATTCCAATCACTCGACAACATAAACATATTCGGCATAAAATGGCAATCAATGCACGATAATGAGTAATAAAAATATCGTGTATTACATCGTCAGATATGGATACAGACCCAGCCTTAGAAACATCTAGTATCGCTTCGTCTCTGGATGCACCACGACTGCGACCTCGACCATGACCACGAATAGCATGCGCTCTAAACATACTGGTGAAAGAAGAAATAAAAAACACAGTTCGATAACATACCCTATACGAGGTGAATACCTTAATTCGACACATTAATCAATTTCAAAAGGAGATAGAGATTAGGGAAACTTACAGTGTAGGTCGCACATGATGATGGAAGCACAGTTATATTCCCTGACCAGAACAACAACTACAACACGACATGGCAAGACCCAATAACCAATAGTTTAAGTATCGACATACATAAGCTCCGTACCACATTCTATAACAACCCCGTTTCGGGTCAGGACTGACATAGTGCCGTTAATAAATTTTGGGGATCCATAAGGCAGAGACCTATAAGTATAATAATATATTGACCGACTAGGTCGCATAATAAATTCTCATAACTCGTATCGGTTGGCAAGTCCGATACACAACATAATCTAGTACTGAAAGTCTACATCACAACGAAATAATTTGACAATACCTGTTTAACACACAAACTGCTAAATCTAATTCAGACTCAACCCACATACGGACATAACAAACCAACAACAACAAAACCCCATACTCACGAATATCAAACAAACATAAGACAAAAACAACTAGATAATTAACTGGGGACATCAGGGGGCGATCTCACTTATGCTCTTCACCTCTGTGCCCTCCCTGCGCTTCCTCACCATGGAATCTTGTACCTGAATATACAAACAAAGTATCCACCCCAAGGGTCAGCAATTAGCCGGTGCAAGAATGTTGATAACATGAATATGTATAACGTGCAGAATGTAAGGTAGTTATCAAGAAATCCAAAAAATATGAAACATCATAGTAGTTCATTCATATCACGTCATTATTCCGGAAAAATACGTATATCATCAACAAAGGGCTATATCTGATATGCATTACTCAGCATGTCAAACCCCATAGCCCTTGTCAGGACACTCCCTGGTTGGATAACCCGCCGAGTGATAGGCATGGTACATCATAACATACCCCAGAGCCCTCGTCAGGGCACTTCCTAGTTTTAACTCGGCCCACACAGCTCAAACGACCACAGTTATTCTACAAATCATCACTTTTCAGAAGTTTGTCAAACCATTGTCATTACTTTTCAGAAACATTATAGTGTAACATCAAATGAAAGATAATACATAAAATATGATCAAGTTACTTGCCTGGTAACTTTAGAGTTAGGGAGCTTTAATCAAGTTGCAACTAGGATTCGAAACCCCGGGAATTCAGACCTAGGATGAGAAACACGATATGATCGATGTAAGGGCCAGCTATTCAAATAAAAACAATATTGAAAATCCTAATAAATAATTGTTGGGACATTTTATCGGACACTTAACAATCATTCATGAATAGGATGATTTAAACAAAAGATTTGATTTTTGTCCCATAAGAAACGATAACAACAACACCAAGATACTTAATATACAATTCCCTTTCATGTTCTAAACAACCATTAATCACATATCGAGAAGAACAAGGTTAGGGTTTAGGGTTGTACTTACCTCCAACCTGAAGAAAGCTTCTGAAACCATCCCCTTAGACCCGCAAAAATAAAGAGCTTTAGTTAAGAAAATGTTCAAATGCTCTGCCCAACGGACTTGCCACTTCATCCCCATATGTTAGATATGTGTTAATATCACACAAAATATTAAACACAAGTTTA
Source organism: Orobanche coerulescens (assembly GCA_033398695.1). Classification (NCBI taxonomy): domain Eukaryota; kingdom Viridiplantae; phylum Streptophyta; class Magnoliopsida; order Lamiales; family Orobanchaceae; genus Orobanche; species Orobanche coerulescens. Next base: position 153,739,686 of record CM065810.1, on the reverse strand, counting down.
TATGTAAGGATCTAGGTTGGCTGAATAAAAAGAAGAGGAATGAGGTTGAAACCTTAAAACAACCCTATTTATGCTTGAAGTGCAGTCAGTTGTCGTTTCTGCCGATATGCACCCCTCTTAGAGGCAACTACCATGGCGGATGCACAGCCTAAAGTTAATCAGTCATTGCAGACGCTATTCACATTCCCTAGCGGCCGCTAGCATGGCGGTGGATCATCTAAAGCCTCGTTTCAAACCTTAGGTCAGTTAGGGGTTGCCATTATTAACCTATGCCCATTAGCAGCCGCTAACCATGCCCCTTGATGGCTGCTACCCACTTTGTAATTGACAGGTGTAATGTTGATATAAAGATCTAACATCATGTGATTTCGAAATGACGAAGCTCGAAGCAATGAATGCAGGGCAACCAACTCTTAGGATGATCAAGTTAATTTTTAAATGTTATCGCTGATGGTAGCGTCTCTTTTCGTACTTCATTGTAAGTCACACCAGCATAAAAACACAGGGTCTCACACTCACATTAATTAGTTCATTGTCGGACTTCTTGGGTTCTTTCTTCTTTCTTGCGAGGTCTACATGGGCCAAACACGTATTCGCTATATGGATGACACTTACGCATGTAAAATTGAGAGTTATAATTCCTATAAAGTTGTTGTCTCGGGAGAGGAGCCATTTTTATTTACCTTCTAGATTGCCTCAGGTTCTCCATTTCAGCAGTAAGTTGACGATTGCACTCCATGAGTTTTTCATGTCCGATGTTACAATTTTCTCAATCTAACGACATGTTTTTGGGATTTATTTTTAGCAAGTCACTTTCATCCTCCAGCTCTAGTTTAGAAAATAAGAGTTGTTGGTTTTATTGTTTTAAATTTTCATTGTTTCGTTGAATGGTTTTAAGCTCATTCATCATTTCTTCAAATGTATGAGATGTACTAGTATGTGTTAGGAGTATGCCCTTGAATGCCACTCAGAGGATGTTGAGTGAGGGCATTGTACTTGTTATTATGAAAAACATTATTAGAAGGCAATTGTATGTTTCTTTATTTATTGGAAGTCACTGGTATTCCTGACTTGTACATATATATATATATATATATATATATATATATATATAAACTAGTCCGTGTATTTGAGAGCAAAACGCTCCACTACTTATGGAATAAGGGGATCAGCACAGGAAAGGTTTATGGCTCAAATACTTAATCGTTCGCAAGTCGATGAAACTTGACTCGGTGTTAAGTTTATGTGAAGACTTGTATGATGAGTTCTTTGACTTGGAGAGTGACTTTCTAACACTAATGGTTAGTGAGAGCACACGTTATAGGTATGTTAATGAGATTAGTATACTCGAACCAACTCACCCTCGATTTCTCACACGAATTTCACTCTGGGACAGTCAATGACGGAATTGAAAGGTTGTGATAGGTATTCGTGAATTTTCGACTTGAGGATTTAGTAGGGATGTGCTTGTGACATTAAGATTTTCATTAGAGTAGTTTGACCCAGAAAATAGGAAGGTGGGGGTCAACCTCGACGTGCGTCTTGACGAGTAAGTAGCAGGTTCTACTAAATACCAAGATATGATTCTTTCTCTTGTTAGTGAACGGGTTATATGTCCTATGCGGTTATTGGCAGATGAGATAATAAGTCTTTGGCCGAAGCATTGGAGCTAGTTATATTGGATACACGAGAGTTCGATGATCTCAATTTGCATTAACTCATACATAGTGTCAGGTACAGATAGGGTTTGACTGACCGTGACCCTATAAGTTGATCGGGACATATGAAAGAAGGGTTTATAGGTATAGTGGTATTCACGATAGAAATGTTTTGGGATGATCCCCATCATTCGTTCTCGGTTAGGGTATAGTGCAGGCCGCCAGGCCGGCTTGGTGGTGCTACTACTCTTTGGTTGCTCCCATTGCTAACTGAGACGGACCTACTGAGTCACGCAATAGGATTGACGACAGAATGAATCGAGCTTATTCTCTCTTTATAAATATTAGATATTGGATATCTAATTTATTGGACATTGGATGTCTAATTAATTTTTGGGACATTGGATGTCTAAATTAATTTATTGGATAAATTAATTTACGGCCTAATGAAGTTAATAAATTACTGAGTGATTAATTTAATTCCTGAATATAATTATTTCTTGGAGAAATTAAATATATTATTTTGTATTTGATATGATTAATGAATTGGATTAATTAATTGATATAAATACATCGGAACGGATTGGGGTTTATCTGTTTGGACTCTCGGGAGACTGAAACGAACCAAATCCATCCGGTTCTTTTAGATGCGCCCCTTCCCCTACCTACTCACCTTACTTGGTCTTTGTCTCCACCTTAATTGGTGGAAGACATTAGACATTGAGGGGACAATATCAAATAGGATATCATTGTTAGTGATTTGGTCTTGAGAATTGAAGAATGAAAGTGAAGACTTCATTTCTCTTCCCACATTTGAGCATCTCATGGTTCATACAACAAGAGAGAGAGAGAGAGAGAGAGAGAGATAGAGAGAGAGAGAGAGAGGAAAATAGTTTTCAAGTCTTCTTCTTCTTCTTCTTCTTCATTTTCTTCTTGAGTTTTCTTGGAGAAAAATCGAGAGATCATTGAGAGATCGTGAGTTATACACTTAGAGTCTTATAATCACATTAGAAAGCTTCTACCACTTTATTCTAGCTGTAACCTTGGAGGTTAATTGGGTGGTTGTCGTTCCAATCGTTTCTCTGGCGCGTGGCAAGTAGAGACGCGGTGTTTTCGGCGTTGGATCATCATAGAGCTTGTTGCGGATTGGATTCGCAAGGGACATCATCTTCTCACCATTTAATCAACGGACAATGTGGGTATGATTTCGAATCTTCCTTTGTTTCATTTTAATATTCGTATATACGTAGCTTGATCGATCCTCTTAAGGGATTCGAATCGAATTAGATTCATATATTGCTTCTGTTGCACCTTCGTTTTAGGCACCGAATCCCAACAGTAGTATCAGACCGTATGTCTTGCGATCGTATATACGATATTTTGCATTTGGAATGCTTGAGTGGTTGTTCTTATGATTTGGAATCATAATCGTATTAATCGTTGATTTTCAATTGTTCATCTAAAAATTAATTTTTATGATTTTATGTTACAATATAAATCTATTTTCCTTTTGAAAAACTAATTTAAACATGTAATATAAAGATTAAAAAAATATTATTTTTAGAATCGGGGCGAAAAAACGAACCGAAAACGTAAACGGACCCGGCAGCTTGGAGCTGGCCGGGCGCTGACTTGCGGTCCCAGGCAGTGGATCGCGGTCCGGTCCTGCTCGGCAGCCTGCCGGGCACTGCCAGGCAGTGGATCGCGATCCAGTCCGGCTCTGCTCGGCAGCCTGTTGGGCAGTGCCCCGGGCTTGGCCCGGCCGTGTTTATTCGACTCCGTTTTTTATATTTCGTTCGGTAATTAATTTTCCACAAATTAAATTGGATTTAATTTAACTAAGATATAATTATGATAATTTTATTCTTAGGAAAATTAATTTAATGAAATATTTTCTCGTCCGAAACAAGTGAAAACTAATGGTTATTTGAATTAATTGGATTAATTCGTTTGGATGGATTAATTTATATTGATTGGATCAATATTTAGATTAATTGTGAATGCCATTATTTTAATGTGATTGTTGCCTTAGTTTTGAATGGGGATGTAGTTCATGGACCTAGTTTTGAATCGTTCCTTTTTATTTAATTGGGTTTTAAAGGCCGTTTTGAGCCTATTTATTTTACTAGAAATATTTGTATCTAGGATGCAATTTTTCAATTATAAGATTTATATGTAATGATGAAGACCGGAGGAAGATCCGTTCGAGAAGACGAAGATTCAAGACCGAAGACTTATAATTAGATTACGATGTTTTTGTTCTAGGAATGGTCCATGAACTACATGTTGGTAGCAACTAAGTTGTGAATGTTTATTCATATGGTATGAATGCAACAAACGCGCTTAAATGATTAATGTTCAAAGTGTAACATTAATCGCGAAAATTCTCCCACGACAAATTATTAAGTTTAAAAGGTTTCAAGGTTTTCCTTCCCTCCATCGAGCTTTCGAACAATTGAAATCCAAACCGGATGTGCTATGTTTCAGAGTTATCAGCATGGTCATTTGGGGAGGATCGATAAATTACCGAGAGCGCATTAGATGCCTTCGGTTGGAGCAAATTTTATCCCTAAAAACCTGTTCGGTTGCCGGATAAGATTCAATTGTGAAACTGATTTGCGTCGATGGTATACACTTAACCTGTTCACGAACCATAGAAACCGTATAGGTTGAGGGGAGTTAACAAGGGGAAAAAGAAGATCGAATCATCCATTAGATGGGTTGGTGTTGGACACCACTTTATGAAAATTAATAGACTAGAAACCTGTTCGGTTGTCCTCTATTAAAATTTATAAAGAACTCTATCACCATTATAAAGTAAAGCGAACAATACTTTCGGATTTCACATGGGAGTGTGTTATTCCAATAAAAATAGTAGGAGCTGGGTTAAAAGAACAGAATAAACCTTTATTCTATACTTAGATCATAATTGAACGAGTCACTAATAAATTTGTCGTACTTAATGCAGACAAATATCAACTCTCAATGTGACAATGAACCCACTCGCTATATTACTCGAAAAGAACACCTTAATTGGCCCTAAATTTGTGGACTAGCTCCGCAACCTGATGATTTTCCTCAGTATAGAGGCACTGGGATACGTCTTGGAGACGGACATTTCGGCGCCTCCGGTGCGGACTAGAGCTGATCAGGAAGAAATTGAAAGCCACGAAAAGTGGGTTAAGGATGACATAAAAGTTTGTGCCTATATGATGGCTTCTATGTCTAATGAGCTTCATAGAGCTCATGAGAAAATGACTTCGGCTAGGCAGATTTTATCTCACTTAACCGAGAATTATGGTGAGCACAGTTGAACTGTTAGATATGAGATATCCAAGCAACTGTTCGGTGCTAGGATGAAGGAAGGTGAAAAGGTTGGGGGCCACGTCCTCAAAATAATCTCTATGATCGAGAGATTGGAAGCTCTTGATTTTAAGATGGATACTTCTATTCAGACCGACCTTATCCTACAGTCTCTTCCTGATTCCTTCTCACAGTTTGTTATGAATTTCAACTCCAATGAGATTGCTTGCAATTTAGCAGGGTTGATGAAAAAACTGGTAACCGCTCAGTCTCAGATGAAGACTCCGCGGGTGAAGGAGCCTGCTCTTGTGATTTCTTCTAGACCTCTAAGGTCCAAAAACAAAAAGAAAAAGACCAAGAAGCAGACGGAACCACAAATCAAGGACCTTAAAGGTAAGTGCAAGGCCCCAATGTTTCCCAAGAGAAAGAAGAAGGACGCATGTCTCAAATTCGGTGAGCTGGGCTACTGGGCTAGAGATTGTCCGATTCTTCATGGCACTTCAGGTACAGAACTTTTAGTTTTGGAAACAAATTATTCTGCTACTGTATTTTCTACTTCTTGGATACTGGATCAGGTGCTAGTTCTCACATTTGTACCGTGAATTAGGATCTGGAACAAAGTAGGAAGCTTGGAGCTGGGAAGTGATGATTACTGTCGGAAGAGGGCATAGTGTCGAAGCAACTGACATAGGATCACTGCTTTTGGATTTGGAATCTGGCTTTGTTTTAACATTAGATGATGTACTTGTTTTGCCCAAAGGGCATAAAAACATTGTATCCATTCCGGTCATGGATCGGAAAGGCTTTTCATTTTTCATTGGTGATGGTTCCTGTAAAATTTTAGAAATAAACTAGTAGGCACCGCTACATTGTTATATGGACTGTATCATCTAAACCTTAGTAACAAAGTCATTGTGAATACTATGACTAGGAAGCGTGGTAGGGATGAAACTAATCAAGTTTTGAAATGGCATCTTAGACTTGGTCATTTTGGTCAGACCAAGGTTAACAAAATGGAAAAGGATGGACTTATGGATCCATTGGGACCGGATCCTTTTCCAACTTGTGAATCTTGCCTTAAAGGCAAAATGGCTAAGTGCCCCTTCGCAGGGACTTTGGAAAGAGCCGCTGATAAACTTGGATTAGTCCATACCGACGTATGTGGTGCTTTAGAAGCAGCACGTGATGGATATTAGTATTTCATTACGTTTACGGATTATCATACTGGGTATGGTTATGTATACTTAATGAAACATAAATCCGAGGCCTTTGAGAAATTCCAGGAATTTAAGGCCCTAGTCGAAAAACAAACTGGTAATCATATCAAAGCACTTCGGTCGGACAGAGGTGGCGAGTATATGAGTATATAGTTTGATGAGTTCCTTAAAGATCATGGAATAGTATCACAACTAACACCTCCAGGAACTCCTAAGTTAAATGGTGTGTCAGAAAGAAGGAACTGAACCTTGTTGAACATGGTCCGTTCTATGCTTAGCTATATTAACTTACCAATTTACCTGTGGGGTATGCACTCCTGACTGCTACTTATATCTTGAACTGATGTCCTTCCAAGTCCATTCCTAAAACTCCACATGAGATGTGGAAGGGCAGGAAACCAAGTCTTAATCACATTAGGATTTGGGGATGTCCTGCCTATGTCAAGAAGACTAAGGTGGAGAAGTTGGAAGCTAGGTCCGTAAAGGGACGTTTCACTGGATTCCCATCTGGGTTGATGGATTATCTATTCTACATGCCCGAAGATCGAAAAATCATCGTTGCTTTGCAAGCACACTTCCTGGAAGATGAGTTCATTGAGGAAGCGGAGCAGGTAGAAGTATTTCTTTGGAAGAATACAATGAAACTCCTCAAGAGACACCTGTGCAAGAAATTGGAACCAAACCTTCTGAAACACAAGTACAACCACCTCGTAGGTCTAGTAGGGTGTCTCAATTACCTAAGAGGTATGGCCTTGTGCACCTGGAGGAGCTGGGTATCTATGAGGTTCCAGGTGATAGCCAGGAGACCGACCCCGCGTCCTATGACCAAGCGATGGTGGATGTAGACTCCGCGAAATAGTGTGAAGCTATGGAAGCTGAGATAGACTCGATGCATGTCAATCAGGTCTGGACTCTAGTAGACCACCCCAAGGGCATGGTGCCTATTGGGTATAAGTGGATCTATAAGAGAAAGACTAATGGGGATGGCAAGGCTGACACCTATAAGGCCAGGCTTGTGGAAAAGGGTTATACCCAGAAAAGAGGGATCGATTACCATGATACCTTCTCGCCCATAGCTATGATCAAGTTTATTCGCATGATGTTTGCTATAGCTGCCTACCACAATTATGAGATATGGAATATGGACATAAAGAAGACGTTCCTTAATGGATTCCTCGAGGAGGAAATCTATATGGAGCAGCCTAAAGGCTTTGTGTTGAAGACATTAGACATTGAGGGGACAATATCAAATAGTATATCATTGTTGGTGATTTGGTCCTTAGAATTGAAGAACAAAAGTGAAGACTTCATTTCTCTTGCCACACTTGAGCATCTCGTGGTTCATACAACAAGAGAGACGAAAATAGTTTTCCAAGTCTTCTTCTTCTTCTTCATTTTCTTCTTGAGTTTTCTTGGAGAAAAATCGAGAGATCATTGAGAGATCGTGAGTTATACACTTAGAGTGTTATAATCACATTAGAAAGCTTCTACCACTTTATTCTAGCCGTAACCTTGGAGGTTAATTGGGTGGTTGTCGTTCCAATCGTTTCTCTAGCGCGTGGCAAGTAGAGACGCAGTGTTTTCAGCATTGGATCATCATAGAGCTTGTTGCGGATTGGATTCGCAAGGGACATCATCTTCTCACCATTTAATCAACGGACAACGTGGGTATGATTTCGAATGTTCCTTTGTTTCATTTTAATATTCGTATATACGTAGCTTGATCGATCCTCTGAAGGGATTCGGATCGAATTAAATTCGTATATTGCTTCTGTTATGCCTTTGTTTTAGGCACCGAATCCCAACAGTATGATGATTAACATTAGAAGAGGTTGAATTTACCTCATCATCATGTTCTTCTTTGGCCATGATACAAACATAGGCCTTATCTTTAATTTTCTCATTAGAGGAGTCGTTGTCAGTGACAGTCGTCTATATACATTCCTCTATCTTGTTGTAAATGTTGCATTTGATTCCCCAATTAGTGCCTTCAACTTACTTCTCCGCGATATGCGTTTCTCATTCCTTTCTTGTCGTTAAGCTTTCGGTAGCGTTTGAACCTTGGGATTTGGGCATCTATTTGCATAGTGTCTTGGCTTCCTATAGTTGTAACACAAGTTAGAGTCTCTTGTAGATGGTGATTCAGAACTCACCTTCTTTAATGATTTCGACATGTACGGAACCCTTCCAAATTTCTTAATGAACTTTCAAAACTTTTGTATAAGTAATGCCATCTCGTCTTGCAACAACACATCATCATCTCCTGCAGCTTTGGAGGTACTGGGAGAAGAACTGTGTCTCTTGTCAGTTCCATTCGCGAGAGTTGTAGTCTTGGCAGGTGGCTCCTCTGCTTTCTCTCTCCTATCAATATCATACTCAAAAATCTTCACGTCAGAGATTAGATCAAGAGTAGATATTTCGTTAAGGTTACAAGACACATGCATAGTATGGTCTTAATGTCCCACTGGACAGGGAGAGATCTAAATATTTTGAAGTTTTTCTCCATTAGGGAGTACATTTTACCCAGCGCTTCAAGTTTACCGATAATGCCAGTAAATCTGAGACCAAGATCCTCAAGAGTTTCTAAATAACTCATTTCAAAAGACTCAAATTGTTGAGTGAGTTTGGAAATTTTATTTTCCTTGGAGAGCTCAGGCCTTTGCATATCATCTTGAGTTTATCCCAGATAGCTTAGTTGTCTTACGGACCTTTACCTTGGAGAATGTACCTTTGTCAAGAGTGATAAATAACATATTCTTAGCTATGTTGTCGAGGTTTGCTCGCTTTCTTTCAACAGTAGTTCACTGATCTCGCGACTTCCCCAGCATCTCAGTATGGGGTTGGCCTTCTATTCTAGTCGTTGGATTGACCTTCATTATGGTGATAGGTCCTTCCTGTATAACAAAGAGAATTTCTTCTTACATGGCAGCAAGATCTGCTTTCATCCATGTAGAGAGATAAAAAGTTACTTTGAAAGATCAAATATGCAATTTTGAAAGCTAGTGGTTGTGGATCTGGTTCAGGTTAAAAATTGATTGACTCTTTGTAGAACCAACCACTCTGAGTGAATAAGCTATATCTTTTTTCGAAGATTTCGTGTAACGGAAGTCTATTAATTAGTTGATGTAATTACAGCAACTGGACACTCTTGTATGCTAGATGCTTACAGGGTTCTGCGGAATAAGTATAATTAACTCACAAGCACTAATGCAGAAGCAAGTAAGCAAGTAAAGACATATTGTATAATGTGGTTCGAAACATCCTCTACATACATAAGTTCTCTATGCAGGAGGAATGTTTAATAAAATCAAGGCGCACAAACAGTATGATTTTAGCTAAACTCAAATATGTATCTTTCACACATATTAATACACTTGGTTGTAGCTTGAGCTATTCACATAGATTGAATGTAGGCCTCTTGAACTTAGACCTTTCTCACACAGACTGAAGCTTCGTTCTCCTGATCTATCTTCATCCCACATAGGTCAGAATAAGCTCGAATCATTAGTCCATTCTTTGAACAACAACTGTAAGCTTTTAGGTTACTTGTTGTAGTGTGTTGTTCTTTTTCGTTAAAGGCTCTCGTCTATATTGAATATAGTTGTAGGCTTCAAGTAAGTGTTTGCCCTTGCTAGTTTTTGACAAGTAGTTCCGGTAGAATATTGAATTAGTGTTATCTATGTATTGACCAAGTACTTTGGCCGGGCTACCTATAACCTCAGAAATAGAATCCATTATAAATCTAGTCGTTAGACGGTTGGTGAGATGTGTGCACTTCAGATTGGTAGCTTGGTGAATGTTCGATCAAAGTAATTCATCTTTTAAGTATTAAATGCTTCAGACATTCTTTTGGCCTTTATTAAATTCTCTGTATTTCCATTGTCTTTTGGACGCATTAAATATTGTCTCCATCAGCATTAAATACTCTTCAAACCCGTGAATACTTTGTGAATATAATATAACTTATTTCACATGGGTTTGAAGTGTAGGTATTTTCCTATTAGTTTTATGCTTTACTTTTCCCAAGTAAAGTGCATACAATATTATTGTTGTAGCCGACAAGAACTTATGTTGTAGAAATCTCGATCTTAATTACGTTGAGGTTATATGAAGTCGGTCTTAGGAAAGGTGTTGTAGTTTGCTGCATTTATCAGAACTTAAGAGGATTATTCCAATGACATGCAATCACACATATTATATGTATCAACCAAATCATAAGGCTCAGAGGATGGACGTCACACTATGTCCAGAATGGAAATGTGCTCGGGTACATATCACCAATGTTTGCGGAATCAAGTAATACATGTGGGATCATGTACTTAATCAGTCTCGTATAAGTTCTCCTCCTATATGCAAAGTCCAATGTGAAACATTCCACATGACTGTATATTCCCGACTGAAAATCTTGCACATTACTAACCAACACGCAAGTATAACTCCTGAATGTCACGATAACAAGAGTGAAAACAAAATATAATAATGATCAACAAAAACAATAAGGATCAAAACAACTCACCGAAGTGAAACACAAATCCAATAAGGATCAAACAATTCATCGAAGTGAAACAAAGGTACATAAAGGACTTGGGACCACTATTTCTCAAGAAACGAAATGATCGACACGATCACTAATATCATCACAATGTGAATCAACATTCATAAAGCATCATGTACGTCATATGTACAACATACAAAATATTCACTATCCTTATAACCAAACAAGTATTAACTTGCCTCAGTGCCGAAGATGGGAATGTTCGACCACGAAAAATATGTCCTCCAACTACAAAAGAACAAACTCAGTCACACAAACAACCTTGAATGAAACACAATTCATTCAATATCAAAAGTTCCACAATATCGATATCAAGATCAACATGATGGATATCCTTGATTCAACATGAAACGATGATACATATCCTTGATTCAACATGAAATGATCATAGATATCCTTTATTCAACACGTATTGATCAAACTACTCATATGAATATCATAGTCCTAAACTATGAATTGCAACACCATCGGCCCATCTCAATGATCATACAACTTGATAATAGTGTTCTTATAGTCAAACAATCGAATTCTTCAAGAACGCTAGGAACAATCATCGTTCTAAAATCAATCGATGACAATATCATTCTCTATCATCATAATCATCTGAAGAACACAACTATTATCTCAAACATGATATCTATATTCAATATTCATCATCTTCATCAAGAATTCAAAATCACCAATCACCATAATTGTTGGCCACTAAATATACAGTATAAAACTTGGAAACGTGTTGGTACAACAAGCTGTACGATTTTCGAATGTGAGTGCATAGCGGAAGTTCGTTTAAGTAAGTTTCTGTAAATACAGCAACTAGGCTTTCTCCTGTTAGCTTGGTGCGTAGAGGGTTTTGCAATGTATACTTGTATAAATCACAGTTATGAAAACAATAAGGGCAGAAGGTAAATAACACAGAGTTTCAAGTGGTTCGAGGTAAGACCCTCTACATCTATTGGTCCTCCACACAGGAGTAAAAACATTTATTATAATCACTACGTACACAACTACGTGACTATAACTAAACCTCCTAATGTATCGTTCACACAGATTGATACAAGGGCTGAAGCTGTTCGCCGTTCACACAGATTGGCTAGAGCTTGTTCTTGACTTGCTTCTTCACACATAATTGGAAGCTTCGTCTATAATGATTATTCTTCACACAAAGTTCCGAATGGGCAAGGCTTCTTCAGTCCACACAGGGCTGATGGATTCTCAACGGTTATGGGTAGAACACTTTTGAACAGCAGCTTGATCCTTTGATTCACAATAGTTGTATGTTGTGTTGTTCTTGTTGAGGACAGCATATTTCCTTACTGAATGATGCGTTGTATGCTTGTGAAATACACTTGCTCTTGATCTTGCGTATATTGTCAGAGACTTGTCAGAGCTCATGCAGGAATATGAATATCAAGAGATTCATGAGTTTCACAAAAGGTTTCAAGTGTCATAAAGTCCTCTAGCTTAACCTTTGGAAAATCCACCCGTCATAAATGTAGCCGTTGATGGTTCATGGTATGTTGACATCTGTTGCTTGATTGGTGGCTTGCTGAATATTTAAATTAAAGCATATTTCATTAAATGCTTGACATCCTTTCCATCTTCGCATTAAATGCTCTTCAGCATGTTCAGACTTGTCTCTCTCCAGCTGCATTAAATGCTGTCCTATAAGTAATAAATGCTATTTTAACCGTGAATACTTTATAAATTAATGAAGTGTATTTCACAATATTTTAAAGTATTCTTTAATCGGGCCTGTCGGATATGTTTTACTTCTCCCAAGTAAAATATATTACAACCTTACTGCTACATCCGATGCGATCAGTCTTTCGCTGTAGTTGTAGGCTAGACTGTGAGATCTGTCAATGTTGTATGGAAGCGGCTGTATGGATGTTCCAGACAGCTTTCATATTTAGCGACATTTCGACCCTCGACTTCTTAAGTCAACTTGCTGCATGTTGGCAATTATCAAAACAGGATTGTTTATCCCAACAATTTCCCCCTTTTTGATAATGCCAAAACCTCTTAAAGATAACATCTTGATCCAGAGAGGCTGAATTCTTGGGCTTCTGTCGAATGATCTAATCTTCAGCACTTAGTCTAACAAAATGTGAACTGCTCGCAGGCAAGTTCTAAGAAAATGATAGCATCTAACAAGGATGTGTATTACAACTTTAAACTTATGATTGGCGCGCAAGAACAATCTTACAATGTGATCTAGGTTGAATACAACTTAACCTATGAACTGTTTGCAGACAAATTCTTACAGCTTTAGACTTAACAAGTTTTATACTTATTTGTTTATAACACATGAATTAAATTCATAATCAAATAGTGAAACAGTAAGCATAGATTACGAGCTGTAATCTTTCAAGAAAAATTGAATTTTATTGATATGAACCAGAAAATTACAATGCTTTGAAAAGAAATATACAGGGAGTGCATGCTGCAAGAATAGAACAAGTACAATGATAAAGGCGCATCCAGGCTAATTTCTGTAATGAGCATGCCTCCAAGGCCTCATGTTGGGATCGTTGTCGGTTCCTCTCCACCAGTTCTCCAAGGAATCCTTGCCTCAATCTTGATAGATCGCTCTTCCTTCAGCCGATTGGTCGAAGGCAAGTATCCAATCATCGAGATGAGTGAGCCGATCACCTTTTCGGTGCCTTGACTTCATCGAAATTTGCAAGGGAAACAATCATTTTCCCAACAACCTTGCAAATTCATCTACAGCCTCTGCCAGTCTTGAACTTGTTGAACATGGTGGACTCCATGATGAGTTTGATAAAATATCTCATCAGTTCATTTCTCCTCCAGTTCTTCACTTCATCAGTTGTAGGCTGACGGTTGGCAGGCAGACGAATCTCTGGTGCTCTTTGAACATTGTTCTTCCAAGGATAGCTGGGATCATGGAACTCCGGACGAGAGCCATGTACCATGTATGCTTGTGAAGGTGAGGCCAGACGGCCTATAGCAGCCGCAACGCTTTCCTCTAGAGCAGCATTGAACTCTCTTTATTTCTCAATCCTTCATTGTCGACCAGCCTCTCTGGCTTCTTCCCCCTTTTTGGCATCATCAAGATATGTGACCTTAGCATCAATGCGTTCGAGGATCTTCATAGCATTATCCTATTTAGTCTCAATATGCGTGATTTTTTCAATGAGATAACTGAGTATCAGGGACATGTCATCGATTTTCTTGTCATATCCTGACAGTATGGATTCAGTCTCTTGGAGGGCAGTGATAGTTTTGGCTCCGAATATGCGGAGCTTCTCCTGTTCTTGCTTGATAATCTATTCTTGGCGCTCTTGCAGTTGAGCAAGTGCTTGCCGTAATGCACTAGGCAGTATGCGAAATGCCTCTTCAACTTTTGTGATTTCGATCTTTAAGCCAGTTATCTCATCAATCGCAAACTCTCGCATCCAATCGAGCTCTTTGCCAACATCATACAGTGCCTTCACGGCATCCTGCATGAACACTGTTTGGCAGCCAATTGCTTGGAGTTGCTCTATCCGGGCCTCAGTTCGCGGGGAGCTAGGGTGCGCTAATTTCTCACCCTCTGCTCCATTGAGTTGATGCATGACCACATGATGACGAGGGCGTCATGGTCTATAGTCAGGTAGGAATCCGTTATCGGAATCGGGCTTGGAACTCACAGAGATAGGTGATGCGGGTGCATCTTGCGCGGGCTCGGCAGATGGATGTGCAGCTTTTTCAGTCTCGGAGACAGGAGGGACTGATTCTTCCTGATCTGGTTGGTTTTTTGTAGTCATGCGTACAGGGTGGACTGATTCCTCCTGCTGACTCTCAGCTTCCTCCTGCTCCGGCAGAGGGACTGATTCCTCTTGCTGGATGGCGCGGGCTTTTTCTTCTTTATGGACAGGTTGGGCTTCCTGTTCAGAAGCTTCTTGCTGTATGGAAGGGACTGATTCCTCCTGCTGACTCATAGCTTCCTGTTGATGGGGAGGGGAATGATGTCTGTCTGAGGTCCCCTAACCCTGTTGGCTTTGCATTCGGGTGTCCCGAAACTTAAAACAAGTAGGGAGAAGCAATATACCGCCACGAAAACTCAATGAGATACACAAGAAATGCGTAACTTTCTCCCATCGGCAAAAACGTTACAAGCAACGCAAAGGAATATACTGCGTGAAAACACGCTCCATGAAGACCAACACAAAGCCACGGGTAGAGACATAATAAAACCAACAAGTGACAAGCGTCATCAAACAGATAATACAATCAAGTCGATTATCCGAACAATCACAAGACAAAAAGTACCTATTATAAGGAAACACGCACATTCGAGAAAACAGAAAGTAAACACAAACAATTCACAAGGGCAATCACAAATAATTCGGACTACGCCGAAATCCTCAAAACCGCACTAGGCATCTTCGTGTCCTTTCGGATCAGAGACGTAACCTCTATACCAAAATCTCTCATTTATCGTCTCGCAATGCACGGCTTGGTGACCCACCTGGCCACACTCGAAACAACAGACTAATAGTGAACGACAATTCTTCGCTGTACGAGATCAAGCAACAACAGTCAGACAACCCCGATCGAACAACAACGACCGAACAACAATGATTGAACAACAACGAACAAATAACAATGATCGAACAACGACGATCGAAAAAAACAATGATCGAGTAACATCGATCTAACAACAATGATCGAACAACAACGATCAAATAACAATGATCGAACAACAATGATCGAAAAAACAATGATCGAATGACAACGGTCGAACAATGACTCCAAAGTTCACACTTCAACTCAAGACATTAAAAGAGATGGTAGAATATAAAAGATGTTACTTTCGAACAAGGTTCACAAGAATCGAACCGAACTCGGAAAAGTCACAACGATATACAGATCGATCTGAAACAAGGTCACAACCCGTTCGAACGATGACAACCGGGACACCAAAAAAGTTCAAAAAGTATCAACGAACACGAGCAAGTCGATAGAATTTAGAAGGAGAAAATGCAGAAGTCAAAAATAGTACGGGTATTACATTCGACCTCTTATAAAAGAAATGTCGTCCCCGCAAGTCACAACAACGGAAACAAGGTAACAACACAAAAAGCAACCAACAGAAACATCTCCCATGGGCCTCTCAAATCCGATCCTTATATCTATTCTAAGGCGCAAACTCCGGAAGTCTAGGTAACCAATTCGCAAAATTGAATTCTATGTCCCTCGAGTCTACACTTGAAAAGTGTTACTGATGAGAAGGACAATTTGTACGTACATGCCCCAGGCACAATACAGTCGAAGCTCCTCGGCCTACCGAAAATACAACTGCGAGGTACAATGGAATATAATATCGTAAAACAACATACCAGAGATGCCAATTCCACACAACATACCAACGTAAGGTAGCCCACATACACAGAATCATAACAACGGCGGCATACACTCGGCGATTTCAAAGGCCCGAATGATAACCAGCACACAAATACAAAACATCATGAAACAATCACACATTTACACAAACGTACAAACCCAAGCTTTAATAGCTCGCACATGTGCGATAACATGCAAATCACCAGGAAATGACAACGTTAAAGATCAACATCACACCTCTCACCGAGGGCTAACACAACAACTGTGTGGCGAATGATTCCATGCTCACACCACCACTAATGGTAATGCTAACATCGTACATACGTTCCCGGGCCTCACACCGGAGAGATAGGTTTTAAAAACGAAAACCACATTTTGAAAAAAAAATTTGGAAACACTAGTTGATCTTGAGTATCACTTTACAAAAAGTTGAATAAACATCATTGTCGAGACTTTGAAAACCGTCTTGCGTTTGAACCAAAAATAAGGACACTTTTCTTTTAGTGAAAAACTTTCAGAAATATTCGACCCTCGGGTCTAAGCAAAGCATTTCTAAATAATTGAAAATATCTCAAAATATTTTGGTCCCCAACTGGATTAATTTTGAAATATAATGCGGCACTCGGAAGTACCTTGAAAGTACCACGAGAAAATAATTCATTTTAAAAGTACCTCTCGAAATTTATTTTCTAACACTCAAGGTTTTCGAAAATTTATTAGGCTAGAATGCCTAAAAACTCACATGTAACAACATTCACTTACATACATCACAATACATGCATCAACTCGTTCAAAACCAACACAACACCTGTCTTTTACCGTAAACAAACAATCGGATATCATATTCAAAAGGACATAAATAACGACAGCACTCCTCATATAAACGAAATATGAGTCACATAAACGCATCATGAAACCAAGAATCTGCATCGAGACTCCGTCACTTAATACATAATCATACCAGTAGCTCGCATCAGACGAGGCAAAATCACAAAGAAGGTAGACTTACATCCACCGGTCGCACGAAGATGATAACCGCCCCACGATACTAATCACGACCAACAAACTCAGACGACGCGTCGCGACACGACTCAGTCAGACAGAATCCGACGAGACAAAAACTCAATAGACACCACTAAACCCGACAGCCTAGGTTTCCACAACCTAAGCTCCGATACCATTTATGTAACACCGTCAATCCACTCAGGGATATTACACGCCGTAGAACCCTTCCTCAAGGATCTACTGTAGTATCCACATTTTTTCTTTTTATGGTATTTTCATTTTTGGTGTGTTTTTCATTTTTAGCAGCTCGCTTTTAACTGTTTCGACATTTTGAATCTATTTTATTCTTGGAGTTTCTCCATTTGGACGAGTTTCGGAGATGTTTTGATATTATGCCGCCTTTTGTTATGTATTGTTGCATGGACGTTCGATTCTAGTAGAACCCGTTCGATTTGGTAATTTCTTTGGTTGCACGAGTTCGTATGGTTGAGTTGTTCGTGTTGTGAGTTTTGGTTTCTTGATCCAACATCGTATCGCGATATTCGGATGTTTGGGCCGTTTTGTAATTTCCTATAAGTTTAGGGAAATTTACTTTCCTTGTCGTTTCTCGGATTCCTCGGTAGTCGGAATTGTATTTTCCTTTAGTGCTTAGCTTCTTTGTTGTGATAGTTTCATGTTTACACTTCTGGAATCTGTCCTGGTATTGCGTCTCGTTTTCGGACCGCCCGATGCAGCTATCTTCGTTCAGCATTGTTGAATTGCTGCATGCATAACGTGTGTTATGCATGCTTTATTGCGTGCACTATCAGCACCTTCATAATGCATGTTATAGCTTATTGCTAACGTACGTTATGGCCTTCAGTAGATTGAACAGATTGTTCTGTCCGAACCATTACGTACGTTAACATCTTCTATTATGTACGTAAAGCCCGTGGTAGCATACGCTAAACTATCCGTCGTAGCGTACGCTATCGAACCCAGCATTTTTTGACAGTGAGTTAGTTTTGCTCAGACCCTTACGTACGTAAAGATGTTGGTGTTACGCATGTAAGCCTCTTGTAGGGTACACTAGCTTGTTGATGTAGCGTACGCTAACGACCTCAGCGTTTTGGACAGATTTTTCTGCCCAGCCATTACATACGCTAATACTTGAGGGTTAACGTATGTAATGAGAATTACATACATTAACCAGCTTATGTAACGTACGTAATGGCAGCCCAGGCTTTATAAACCAGGGGTTGACTTCATTTCGGCATTTTCCTCCATTTCTTCTCCTCCAACCGAGAGCTACGATCCAAGTGAGGTTTTGAGCGATTTTTCGAGTTTTACCTGTGGAAATCCTTGGGTAATCAAGTATTGTGTTCCTAGTGTGGTTTGTCATTATCGTGATTGTCTTCCTCCGTCCGAATCAAGGTAAATCTTCTAAGAACCCTACTTTTGGGTAAATTGGGGGTTTTCGGTTTTATTGTTCGATACGTCACGTGTTGTTGATTAATTCAAGATGAATATGATTAATCTTGTTGGTGTTCTTGGTTTTCCTACAGATTCATGGTATATTTCATGGTATTTTCGTAATCGAGAGGGTTTGGTTGTGGTCCGCCCTCGTTGTTCTCGTACGAATATACATGAATCATAGGCGGATTTTCGGGTGTATTCCTTTTCCGTATTCGTTTGGAAATGGTTGTGATTGTATTCATCAAATCGTTAGGTTCGGTTCTGTTGGTTCCTAGCGTTCGTCAGTGATTTTCCTTTCCGTTCGTTGCGTCGTCAATTATTCAAGGCAAGTATTTTTTGAAACCTTTATGCTTAACATGAAATGGTAATGTATATTGTGTGTGCTTTGCTCACCTCGGGAGGGTCCATCGAGGCCTCGAGGGAATCTATGACTTCACTCTGGATTCACGAGTTTGTTCGCTAGCCAGCTCGGGAGGGTCCTTAGAGGCCTCGAGTGGGATTTGTGGCTTCATCCCGGTCCTAGGCGATGCCTGTGCGTGATTTGTTTTATGATGTGGCCAGCTCGCGAGGGTCCTTAGAGGCCTCGAGTGGGATTTGTGGCTTCATCCCGGTCCTAGGCAAATTGATTGACTGTTTTTTTCCGGAAAAGACATGTCTGGTTTTGGTTTTTGAAATGAATTTGGTGCATTGTACTATGAAATATGTAAGCGATTGGTTTGCCTTGATTACTTGTACTAGCATAATTGCAAACCCCTCTAGGAACCCGTTGTGGGGAAATTCTTGTTATGGATTTCAGGTTATGATCATCCGGACGAGCGGGCGCTGGGACAGTATGAGGATACTGGCCAGGGTCGTTGACATGTGCATTTGATTCCTTTTATTTCTGTTGTTCCATTCGATATGGTTGTTGCCGACTTTCTAAACTTATAGATTATACTCGCGAGTACTTAGGCTTTTCTCTTCGAATTGTGATTCGTATTCATTGGAGTTATTTTTGGTTGTTGATGCGGATTATTCTGCCGGTTGTACCGGGAGTGTTATTTGATTTTCATCTAGATGATGTGTGATTTTACTGTGGTAATTCGTGTCTAGCCTGGTGGGTCCCATGTAGGGGTCCACGGCGCTGTAATATACCTTGAATATCTCGGGAGTGTTACATCTACCAGGATGGTAACAACATTGGACATCTCAACAATGCCTTTAAGGCTAAAAGGACTCAGTAGACCGATTTGGTCTTTCAATAAATACATACAACTCAAACACAATACATGCCCACGCAGGGGTCGAATACAACACACTCCCGTACAACGGGGAAATAATACCACAGCGGAAATAAAATCCAACTAAACCAATACGACAATGTACGGGTCCTCATGTGATTAGTATCGATCATCTTTCATCACCCTTCATGCCGACCCTGTGTTATGCTCCCCGAAACCTGAATGCAAAGACAGACATCCACCCCCCGAATACTCGGGGGTTAGCAAAACTCCACTATTTTGCTAGTGCAAGTATAAAATACGAAAACAAGCCATACATATCATACTCCAAGGACTTAGAAATCATAAACATACTTCCCGAGGTAAATCATTTGATCGAAACAGTTATCGAAAGATAGGGGTAAACCCGATATACATCTTGTAAATATTTTAAGATCTCGGGAGTTTTGAAAATGTTTAGGGACACAGCCCAAACGTCATTTTCCCAAAACACAATTACGATAACAACACACAGGGTCCACGACCCAAATCATATCTTCCCAATCACAAACACGGGGTTCAAGACCCGATCATATCATAACAACACGTTTCCACAGATTATTCGCGTCCCGTGCTAGCAAGCCACGAAACCATACCGAATCACATGTCACCGTAACCACAGTCACGTGACCACAAGCACAGATATATTCATAACCAAATCACAACCATAAGTTATCCCGGCATCGCGCTAACAAGCCACGAACCTCGGAGTCCCCGCAAGACATACCCGATGGATAACCACATAAGTTATCCCCAGCATCGCGCTAACAAGCCACGAACCTTTGAGTCCCCGCAAGACATACCCGATGGATAACCCTACGGTCACGCCTGACCCATACTAGCATGTATGGATCCCAGAGATTCAACGATCCTACCCGGAAGCACATCACATACAACAAGCACACAACAATAATCAACTATCAAGCCAAGCAACATCAAGCATCACAACCTCCTTTCAAAGGAGTAACAACCAATATCACCCGTCACATATTCGCCGAACAAGCACACATAACAAAACGTAACCCTCGGTAAATGATTACGGTTTATTACATTCACTAAATGTGATCATAAGTATTTCAACCAACGAAGTTAACAAACATAGGCCACAAACACACTTATTCACAAAGCATCCGAGTTATTGTTGAAAGACACCATTTATCGAGAACATACCGATACTTTTTAACATTCATTAAACCTCCAGATTTTACATAAAATCATTTACCAACAATTATACCTACGAAACATGAAACGTATGGGCAAGATACTTGCCTCGAAACCACGATCGCAATGAGACGACGGATGGGATGCGATCGAACAGGCTCGAACCCTCGAACACTATCAAGAACGCGATAGCACCACGAGTACTACGAGAATAACACCACACGAATTATCAATCGCCAAACGGGATTCAACTCAGAATCCTCGAGCACCTATAATCCTCCGTAAGGAACAATAAAATAAACGAAGATACGATTACAATGAGAATCAAGGTAAAAAACAACGGAAATCCCACCAAACTATTGAAGGGAAACTCATTGGGACATTTAATCTAACACTTAACGCTCGATAACTCCTAAGTACAATCGAATCACCAATCGAGTTGAACAAACTCAAATACGGATACAACCCTTAGAACACGATTAATAATGTTCAATAACACCAACCGATCCATGAAAATCGGACGACAACGAAAATCAAGAAGGAAATCTCAAAAGTCAACTCTAAGAGAATTCAAGAAATTACCTAGATCCAACGAAGAACAAGGATTAAATGATGTTAAACACATGAATAATACTAAGATTAATCATACCCATCATGGATTAATCAACAATACGGAACGAATCGGACAAAAACCCAAAAAACCTAAAATTTTCCCAAACTAGGATTTCTAGGAAATCTGACCTGATTCGCTCGATCAAAGGATGTTATAGGATGGATAATCGATGATATGAACTCCAAGACTTCATGATTCATCGCCTGACAACATGCATCCACGCCCACCAAACCTCTAGCCGCGGAAGGGAAAGAAACGAGTGAGGAAAATGAGTGTAAACCCGTTTGCTGGGCCTTATATAGGCAGCCTGTCGGCTGCCTTACGTACGTAATCGGCCATGGCTTACGGCCGTAACCGGCCATGGCCGAGCCTTCTGCCCAAAACTGCCGGCAGCGTTACGTACGTGACCAACCAGGGCTTACGTACGTTACAGGCCTTACGGCCGTAACTGCCGGACCCTTACGGCCGTAACTCGGCCAGGTGTGCCAGCGCCCCAACACGTGCGGCCATGACTCGGCCGTGGCCAACTCCGATGGTCCGGACGACCCCGAAACCCAAACCTGAATATGAATCGAAGATACAGTTACGAAGTACTGGCAAAGAGAAAACCAAGCGCTAAGAGAACACACGATTCCGACCACCCGAAGGCTCGAAATTCGACAACGGAAAGTAATTACCCCAAACTTTGGGAAATTACGAAAACGGCCCAAAACGTCTGAAATACACGATACAGGATCAAAACACCAATCCAAAGCTCGCAACTTGAATAATAACCTTAAATGAACATATGAGAAACTCGAAACAACAGTTTCGGACAAGATTCGCAAGAATCAAACTCAAGTGTGGAAAAGCCGTTTAAGAACACGGAACTCAGCAAAACGATACCGAAAAGAACTCAGATGACAAAAAGTGCAGAATTAATCATTCTCGAAATGACGAAACGGTCACAACAGAGTTGCTAAGATAGACTTCCGCCAAAAAAATAAAATTACCGGAAATCGAAATTGCGGATATTACATACTACCCTCCTTAAAAGAAGTTTCGTCCCGAAACTTAAAACAAGTAGGGAGGAGCAATATACCGCCAGGAAAACTCAACGAGATACACAAGAAATGCGTAACTTTCGCCCATCGGC
This sequence comes from Orobanche coerulescens, assembly GCA_033398695.1. Taxonomy (NCBI): domain Eukaryota; kingdom Viridiplantae; phylum Streptophyta; class Magnoliopsida; order Lamiales; family Orobanchaceae; genus Orobanche; species Orobanche coerulescens. The sequence goes on along the minus strand of CM065810.1, from coordinate 153,716,976 downwards.
GAAACGTTACAAGCAACGCAAAGGAAAATACGGTGTGAAAACACGCTCCACGACGACCAACACAACGCCACCGGTAGAGACATAATAAAACCAACAAGTGACAAGTGTCATCAAACAGATAATACAATCAAGTCGATTATCCAAACAATCACAAGACACAAAGTACCTATTACAAGGAAACACGCATATTCGAGAAAACAGAAAGTAAACACAAACAATTCACAAGGGCAATCACAAACAATTCGGACTATGCCGAAATCCTCAAAACCACACTAGGCATCTTCGTGTCTTTTCGGAGCAGAGACGTAACCTCGATACCCAAATCTCTTAGTTATCGTCTCGCAATGCATGGCTCGGTGACCCACCTGGCCACACTCGAAACAACAGACTAATGGTGAACGACAATTCTTCGCGGTACGAGATCAGGCAACAACAGTCAGACATCCCCGATTGAACAACAACAATCGAACAACAACGACCGAACAACAATGATCGAACAACAACGATCAAATAATAATGATCGAACAACGACGATCGAAAAAAAATAATGATCGAGTAACATCGATCGAACAACAATGATCGAACAACAACGATCAAATAACAATGATCGAACAACAACGATCGAAAAAACAATGATCGAATGAAAACGGTCGAACATTGACTCTGAATTTCACACTTCAACTCAAGACATTAAAAGAGCTGGTAGAAATTAAAAGATGTTACTTTCGAACAAGGTCCACAAGAATCGAACCGAACTCGGAAAAGTCACAACGATAAACAGATCGATCTGAAACAAGGTCACAACCCATTCGAACGTGACAACCGAGACACCAAAAAAGTTCAAAAAGTATCAACGAACACGAGCAAGTCGATAGAATTTAGAAGGAGAAAATGCTGAAGTCAAAAATAGTACGGGTATTACATTCGACCTCTTATAAAAGAAATGTCGTCCCCGCAAGTCACAACAACGGAAACAAGGTAACAACACAAAAAGCAACCGAAAGAAACATCTCCCATGGGCCTCTCATAGCCGATCCTGATATCTATTCTAAGGCGCAAACTCCGGAAGTCTCGGTAACCAATTCGCAAAACTGAATTCTATGTCCCTCGAGTCCACACTTGAAAAGCGTTACTGACGAGAAGGACAATTTGTACGTACATGCCCCCGGCACAATACAGTCGAAGCTCCTCGGCATACCGAAAATACAATTGCTAGGTACAATGGAATATAATATCGCAAAACAACATACCAGAGATGCCAATTCCACAAAACATACCAACATAAGGTAGCCGACATATACAGAATCATAGCAACGATGGCATACACTCGGCAATTTCAACGGCCCGAATGATAACTAGTAGACAAATACAAAACATCATGAAACAATCACACATTTACACAAACGTACAAACCCAAGCTTTAATAGCTCGCACATGTGCGATAACACGCAAATCACCACGAAATGACAACGTTAAAGATCAACATCACACCTCTCACCGAGGGCTTACACAACAAATGTGTGGCGAATGACTCCACGCTCACACCACCACTAACAGTAATGCTAACATAGTACATACGTTCCCGGGCCTCACACCGGAGAGATAGGTTATAAAAACAAAAACCACCTTTTGAAAAAAAAAATTTGGAAACACTAGTTGATCTTGAGTATCACTTTACAAAAAGTTGAACAAACATCATTGTCGAGACTTTGAAAACCGTCTTGTGTTTGAACCAAAAATAAGGACTCTTTTCTTTTTGTGAAAAACTTTCAGAAATATTCGTCCCCCGGGTCTAAGCAAAGCATTTCTAAATAATTGAAAATATCCCAAAATGTTTTGGTCCCCAACTGGAATAATTTTGAAATATAATGTGGCACTAGGAAGCACCTTGAAAGTACCGCGAGAAAATAATTCATTTTAAAAGTACCTCTCGAAATTTATTTTCTAAGATACTCAATGTTTTCGAAAATTTATTAGGCTAGAATGCCTAAAAACTCACATGTAACAACATTCACTTACATACATCAGAATACACGCATCAACTCATTCAAAACCAAGACAACACCGGTCTTTTACCGGAAACAAACAATCGGATATCATATTCAAAAGGACATAAATAACGACAGCACTCCTCATATAAACGATATATGAGAGTCACATAAACGCATCACCAAATCAAGAATCTGCATAGAGACTCCGTCACTTAATACATAATCATACCACTAGCTCGCATCAGACGAGGCACAATCACAAAGAAGGGAGACTTACATCCACAGGTCGCACGAAGGTGATGATTGCCCCATGATACTAATCACGACCAACAAACTCAGACGACGCGTCGCGACACGACTCAGTCAGACACAATCCGATGAGACAAAAACTCAACAGACATCATAAATTACATAAAACGGACTTCCGCCACCGGAATCCAACGATGTGAATCCACGTGATTCCATCAACATAACAAAAGGGTAATTCAATGATCCAGCGCCCTCAGGATAGATCCCCATGATGATCCCGTCGGACCAACGCATGGTGGAAAACCCGTCGAACGATCTAGCTCCCTCAGCATAGATCCCCATGATGATCACGTCGGACCAACGCATGGCGAACATCTGATCCAGCGCCCTCAGCATAGATCGCTCGATCCCTACGGATCATCACAACGTACACAAACACAAACCATGCATATACATATGCCAAATGGATATGTCCAACAACACGAACATTTAAGAAATCAACGATGAATATCATGACAAATTCAAAAGAATTAACCTCATGTTCAACAACATGAATAAACCATATACATGATCAAAATTCCAATATTCACAGATTTCAAAATACGATACTTGCCTGAGAAATGGCGATAAGAATTGCTACTACGAATAGGCTTCAATCCGCTCGGAGAATTCTCACTCGATCAGCTCACTGAAATCCAAACCTTCATCGAATAATAATACCGGTATAACTAAAGGTTCCGGATAATTGTTCTAATCATCAAATGAATCAACATGAGGCATGATATTCTCTATTATGGTGATGAAATTATTCAGCATAACTACATTCGGTTGAACCGACACTACGTTATTCGGCCGGGCAACAAACTCAAAGAATACTATCCAAGTTCAAACGCATTTCTACGGTCGAATGATGAGATGAAATTCATCTTAGAAGGATTCTAATCAGGTCCTACAATAACAAGATATCAGAAAACCTCGACAAATCATCATAAGAATTCATTCACTAGGTTCATTTGACTATCATATCCTTCTAGGAATTAACCTTAAGCTCAATCCATTAATTTCTCCAATGAAATGCTCGATCATACCAATCCTAAGAGCTTAGATAATCTCTGAAACCTTGTTATAATTGGTTTCATGATCTCACGATGCTATATTCAAGAATCTAATCACTATAAGGTTTGTTCAACATGTTCAAAAACAAAAGGAACCAAAGTATCACCGAATTTAATCGTCTAAAACCCTGTTGTAAGACTCCTCACGAATATAACTGATTAGGTGAACTTAAAACAGGTCCCAAAACATAACTAAGAACATGTTAAACCAGTTGGTGAAGGATCACATATCTTAATATAGTGACGAACAATGAAGAACCCGAAGAAACTCAACACCGTAGGCTTGAACACCAATCCACAAGGGTCTATAATCTTCAAAATCAAGCTAGGATGATGATATAAGAGGTATAAGGTGTTGGATAATCTCCAGAACACGAAAATCGTCCAAAAAGGAGGATGAGAAATGAAATGGGGTTGAGGTCTATAAATAGAATTTTATCCGTTACGTACGTTAAACACGCCACATTACGTACGTAACAACCTTAGCGTACGCTATGCTTCGAAGATTAGCGTATGTTAACGTATGGCCAGAGCTCATTGACCTATTCCTGGCATTGGCTTACGTACGTTAGAATACAGGTCTTATGTACGTAATATATAGGACTTTAGCGTACGTTAAAAATCCACCTTAGCCTACATTAAGTCCGTTGACTTGCATAACTGGAAATACGTCTAGGTTCACGCGGAGCATCTCACGAATCTTCCTTGGCCCCCACACGCCGACCCTTGTCAGATCTCGGGTCGACTGAGCTTACGTATGTTAAGCTCATAAGATAACGTACGTTATGCTACAGTCGTAGCGTACGTTAAGATCATCCTCTAGTGTGCGTTAAGACGTTCACAACTATGCATGCAAAATGATGGCGATACGAAAACATAAGGATGCGAATACGGGAAACAAAACTCCGATTAATAACAACACAAATACGAATATTACAAGATCGAATACATGATAGATACACAATAATTATCCGGGCATTACATACTACCCTTCTAAAAAGAAGTTTCGGCCCAAAACTTAAAACGAAAACAATTCCGGGTATCTCGACTTCATACTATCTTTCGTTTCCCAAGTTGCTTCTTCGAATCCATGTCGGGACCACTGAACTTTAACCAAGGAGATCAGTTTATTCCTAAATTTCTTGACTCGACTCTCGAGTATCTTAATTGGCTTTTCTTCGAACGAGCCATCATTAGCCACTACAATCTCGCCAAAATCAATGATATGACTGGGATCTAGTACATATTTCTGCAATTTGGATACGTGGAATACATTATGAACGTGACTCAGTGATGGCGGTAAGGCCAACCTGTACGCCAACTCCCCAACTCTTTCAAGGATCTCGAATGGCCCGATATATCTCGGACTCAACTTTCATTTCCTTCCAAAACGGAAAATTCCACGGGTAGGAGAAACCTTCAATAGTACATGATCCCCAATCTCAAACTCCAACGGGCGATGATGCACGTCTACATAAGACTTCTGTTGACTCTGGGCAGTCAACAACCTTTCCCAAATTAAAGGTATCTTCTTTTGGGTCTGAACTATCAACTCTGGCTCCGTCCCGATCAAATCAGAAGAATCATCGCAACACAGGGTCTATCTGCATCTTCTCCCATACAACGCTTTGAATGGTGCCATCTTAATGGAAGCATGCCAACTATTGTTGTAGGTAAATTCAATCAACAGAAAATGAACCTCCCAATCGGTCGACCAATCTAAGTCACAAGCTCTTAACATATCTTCTACTGTTTGTATAGTCCTTTCGGACTGACCGTCCGTCTGAGGATGATAGGCCATGCTAAAGTTCATCTCGGTTCCTAAGGCCTTATGAACTGCCCTCCAAAAATGCGACACGAAGCGACCATCTCGATCTAAAATAATGGTCTTCGGTGTACCATGCAATCGGACTATCTCTGCAATAAACACTCGTGCTAATTTCTCGGGTCCCCAAGTGTCTTTAATACCTAAGAAATGAGCCAATTTGGTTAGTCGATCAACTATAACCCAAATCATGTTCATTCTCGTCTTAGTCTTTGGCATATTGGTGATGAAGTACATCGATATATCCTCCCACTTCCACTCAGGAATCGAAAGTGGCTTTAACATCCCGACAGGCCGCTGATGCTCAATCTTAACCGGCTGACAGGTTAAACACTTCGAAACATTGGCTACGTTCTTCTTCATATTTCGCCACCAGACATTTTGTTTTAGGTCCTTATACATCTTACTGGTGCTCGGGTGAATAGAATAGGGCGCGTTGTGAGCTTCCTTCAAGATTGTCTGTCTTAAAACATCATCATCGGGGATGCAAAATCGACTCTGAAACCTCAGAACTCCATCATCCTGTATCACGAATCCTGGGTCCTTCCCTTTGTTTACTTCATCACATAATCGAAGAATCAGAGAATCGTCCAACTACTTAGATTTAATTTTTTCGACCAACGACGAGGTTAGTTCCATCACACACAGTTGCCCTTGGACTCATTGTGACCATACTTCGATTCCTTCACGAATCAGTTCTATTTGAATGCTAGTTTGGGACGTAAGTGCTTCCAACACTCGAAGAGAAATAGGTTTGCGGCTCAGTGCATCAGCTACCACGTTTGCTTTGCCTCGATGATAGAGAATTTCCAGGTCGTAATCCTTGATCAATTCCAACCATCTTCTCTGCCTCATGTTTAATTCCTTCTAACTGAAAATATACTTGAGGCTCTTATGATCTGTGAAGATCTGACAGTGAGTGCCGTACAAATAATGTCGCCAAATCTTCAAGGCAAAGACTACAGCTGCTAACTCCAAATCATGAGTCGGGTAATTTACTTTGTATGGTTTCAACTGTCGAGAGGCATAGGTAATCACCCTATCCCTTTGCATCAAAACACATCCCAGACCCTGATTTGAAGCATCGTTGTATACCATGAATCCATCGGTTCCATCTGGTAATGCTAGTATAGGCGTTGTCGTCAGTCTTCTCTTAAGTTCATCAAAACTAGCCTAGCATTTCTCATTCCACACGAATTTCTGAGTCTTCTGCAACAGCTAAGTAAGCGAACGAGCAATTTTGGAAAATTCTTCTACAAAACGGCGATAATATCCAGCAAGTCCTAAGAAACTTCGGACTTCTTTCACGTTATTAGGAGATTCCCATTCCAAAATTGCTTCGACTTTCTTCGGGTCTACCTGAACTCCTTCAGATGATATCACATGCCCAAGGAAGGTTACTTCCTTAATCCAGAACTCGCATTTAGAAAATTTCGCATAAAGCTTTTCATTCCTCAAAGTATTCAAAACGATACGCAAATGCTCTGCATTCTCCTCTGGGTCTTTCGAATAGATTAAGATGTCATCAATGAAAACGACCACGAATTTATCCAAGTATTCTAAGAATACCCGATTCATCAATTGCATAAATACCACAAGAGCATTGGTAAGTCCGAATGGCATCACCACAAATTCATAGTTCCCGTACCGGGATCTGAAAGCAGATTTCGATATATCCGATTCCTTAATTCTCAATTGATGGTATCCTGATCTCAAATCGATCTTCGAGAATACCCTTGCCCCCTGCAGTTGGTCAAACAAGTTGTCAATCCGAGGTATTGGATACTTATTTTTGATCGTCACCTTGTTTAGCTCCTTGTAGTCGATACACAATCTGAGGGATCCATCTTTCTTTCGGACAAAGAGAACGGGTGCTCCCCAAGGAGAAATGCTAGGTTGAATGTAACCCTTCTGCAATAATTCCTCAAGCTACTTCTTTAGTTCATACATCTCGGTTGGCGCCATACGGTATGGTGCTCTGGAAATAGGTGCGGCTCCAGGCTCTAATTCGATATTAAACTCTACTTCTCTCCGCGAAGGTAACCCCGGTAGTTCGTCAGGAAACACGTCTGAGAACTCGTTCACAACTGAAATAGATGAGTTTCTACTCCTTCTTTCTTCTTGACATAACACCACAATCTGTGACAACCCTGCTTCAGTAATTTCACTGCTTTTATGGCTTTGATCAATTTTCCTAAGCTTCCCGATCTCCATCCTTTGAATAAATGTTCAGATCCATCATTAGCAATGATAGAAATGACTCTCTTTCGGTAATTAAAAATATCCCCATAACGATTGAGCCAATCATCTCCGAGAATTAAATCGTCACCATGGATGTCGACCACAATAAGATTTGATAGCCAATCTCTCCCTCCTATAGATACTGGAAAATATCTAGTTTCTAGGGTTCCCACAATCCCCTCTCCACTCGGTAATCCCACAACATAAGGCTCACAATCATATAAACACGAGATTTTCAAACGATTAACACAGTTCAATGATATGAAAAAATGTGTAGCTCCTGAATCAAATAAGACACCAACTGGTTGAAAAAGGATCTGAATCGTACCTGATGCAATAGCAGTGATCTGATCGTCTGACCTCCTCATCTCGTAAAGGCACGGAGGAACGGAACCAGCACTAGATGTCTCTCTTTTCCCGACATTCTGCTGCTGGAAACCACTTTGTTGTGTCTGATTCACACTTGCCTCTTTCGGAACCGGTGCAGGAGTGCGAGTACCAATAGATCTAGTCACATTTCCACAAAAGTCGCACGATGGCCTTCCTGTCCACACTCGAAAAAAGGTCACAGACGGTGCGTAGCAATCACGCCGAACATGCCCTGCTTTACCACAGTTATAACATTTCTTCATTGCGTCTAAAACCGTTGATGCTGTCCGGAACTTCTTTCCGCCTCGAGAAGGATGCGGAGGTCTCCTAGATGAATGAAATGAAGACTGGCCCTTGCGGGACCCACCACTCTGTTTCTCCGTGAAGTTGTCAGACACTTTCTGCTTCTTTGCTTCTGTCGATTTCTCCACCGCTGCTCCTTTCATGTCGTAGGCCAGTGCTTTGTCCTGATACTGTCTCAAAGTAGTACATTCGAATCCGGACATATACTGCTGAATCTCCGGTTTCATCTGCATGTCGAAATGGAAAATCTTTTCTGCCTCGGTCCTGACTAAGTGTCGCACACAGGTCAGCTGGTGATTAAAGGTCTTGATTATGTTTGTCACAAATGCCTCCGAACTCTGCAGGGAGAAAAACTCTCGGACTCTAGCCTCTCTAATGGGACGAGGACAATATTATGCTTCCATCATTAATCTGAATTCTGTCCAGTCAGCATTATGATCCTCAGGTCGAATGGCCTCCCACCAGTCGAAAGCCTCCCCGGTCAGAAAATACTGGCGATCGGAACTTTTCGGTCATCGAGACAGTTGATTCCCGCAAATATCTTTTCCAACTCCTTCAACCAGTGATCCCAAGTAGGCATCTCAGCAGAACCGTCAAATTTTGGTGGGTGCAATTTGACCACCTCCGTAAGCCACTTGTCTCCCCGATTATCCTCGTTGCGCTGCTGGCCTATCGCTGTCTGCATGCGGTCGACCACCTGAGCAAACTGGGTCATCTAAGCGACCACCTGCTGAAGCACCCCTGGCATGTTAGGATTTGCGTTATCATTCGCCGATCCCTATTGTCCTCCAGAATGGGAATCAGTTCAACTAGCCGATAATTCTGGGGTAGTCGCTGAATCCTCTTGTCTCGCATTACCACGTCCGCGTCCACGACCGCGTCCGCATCTGTGACCTCCCCTCAACATACTGTAAATACAAATACTCAATATCCAGGGCAAAATTCTCTAAAAGAAAGTCCGTCAATACTCACAAAATAGAAATTAAATAAAACGGTAGTATAAGAGATTAGGAGACTTACAACCACGGTCCACATGACGATGCTGGTTGAGCAGTAATGTTACAAATGACCCATAAATCAAATAACATAAACAGACCCAACTACACCCGACTGCCAAGATATCCATGAATCTTTGTTCTGATACCATATTCTGTAACACCCTGATATATTCGGAATAATTAAAGCATCGTAAACCCTTTATATAAGAATTTACAAGGCTAATTTGAGAAATACAGAAAAATAATAATAATACCAAAGTACCATTAAGGTTATAATTCAAAACCAGTTCAACAATGAGTCCATTATTACAAGCATTCCAACCACCAACAAAATACGCGTACTCGAGTACTGGAAAATAACTGAAAAATAAGACAACATCAATTTACATCACTGCGCCACTTCATCGTCATGTCGGTACTGTGGTTGCTTCCCCGCTCCTCGGCTACCTGAACATCAAAACAAATGTCCACCCCCGAAGGGGTTAGCAAAACGATGCTAGTATAAGTATCATAATACAGAAATCGGATGTGCAACAACAATGCATCATAAATTACATAAAACGGACTTCCACCACCGGAATCCAACAATGTGAATCCACGTGATTCCATCAACATAACAAAAGGGTAATCCAACGATCCAGCGCCCTCAGTATAGATCCTCATGATGATTCCTCCGGACCAACGCATGGTGGAAAACCCGTCCCATGATCCAGCGCCCTCAACATAGATCCCCATGATGATCCCGTCGGACCAATGCATGGTGGACATCCGATCCAGTACCCTCAGCATAGATCGCTCGATCCCTACGGATCATCATAACGTACACAAACACAAACCATGCATATACATATGCCAAATCGATATATCCAACAACACGAACATTTAAGAAATCAACGATGAATATCATGACAAATTCAAAAGAACTAACCTCATGTTCAACAACATGAATAAACCATATACATGATCAAAATTCCAATATTCACAGTTTTCAAAATACTATACTTGTCTCAGAAATGGAGATAAGTATTGCTACTACGAATAGGCTTCAATCCGCTCGGAGAATTCTCACTCGATTAGCTCACCGAAATGCAAACCTTCATCGAACAATAATATCGGTATAACTAGAGGTTCTGGATAATCGTTCTAATCATCAAATGAATCAACACGAGGCAAGATATACTCTATTATGGTGATGAAATTATTTAGCACTACTACATTCGGTTGAACCGCACTACGCTATTCGGCCGGGCAACAAACTCAAAGAATATTATCCAAGTTCAAACGCATTTCTACGGTCGAATGATGAAATGAAATTCATCTTAGAAGGATTATAATCAGGTTCTACAATAACAAGATATTGGAAAACCTCGACAAATCATCATAAAATTCATTCACTAGGTTCATTTGACTATCATCTCCTTCTAGGAATTAACCTTAAGCTCAATCCATTAATTTCTCCAATGAAATGCTCGATCATACCAATCCTAAGAACTTAGATAATCTCCGAAATCTTGTTATAATTGGTTTCATGATCTCAGGATGCTATATTCAAGAATCTAATCACTATAAGGTTTGTTCAACATGTTCAAAAACCAAAAGGAACCGAAGTATCACCGATTTTAATCTTCTAAAACCTTGATGTAAGACTCCTCATGAATATAACTGATTAGGTGAACTTAAAACAGGTCCCAAAACATCACTAAGAACATGTTAAACCAGTTGGTGAAGGATCACATACCTTAATATAGTGACGAACAACGAATAACCAAAAGAAACTCAACACCGTAGGCTTGAACACCAATCCACAAGGGTCTATAATATTCAAAATCGAGCTAGGATGATGATATAAGAGGTATAAGGTGTCGGACAATCTCCAAAACACAAAAATCGGCAAAAAGGAGGATGAGAAATGAAATGGGGTTGAGGTCTATAAATAGAATTCTATCTGTTACGTACGTTAAACACCCCAAATTACGTATGTAACAACCTCAGCATATGCTATGCTTCGAAGATTAGCGTACGTTAATGTCTGGCCAGAGCTCACTGACCTGTTACTGGCATTGGCTTACGTACGTTAGAATACAGGTCTTACGTACGTAATATCTAGGACCTTAGTGTACGTTAAAAATCCTCCTTAGCGTACCTTAAGTCCGTTGACTTGCATAGCTGGAAATCCGTCCAGGTTCACGCGGAGCATCTCACGAATCTTCCCTGGCCCCCACACACTGACCCTTGTCGGATCTCGGGTTGACTGAGCTTACGTACGTTAAGCTCATCAGATAACGTACGTTATGCTGCAGTCGTTGCGTACGTTAAGATCATCCTCTAGCATGCGTTAAGACGTGCAGAACCATGCATGCAAAATGATGGAGATACGAAAACGTAAGGATATGAATACGGGAAACCAAACTCCGATTAATAACAACACAAATACGAATCTTACAAGATAGAATACATGATAAATACACAATAATTATCCGGGCATTAAAGATTTCTGGAAAATCTGACCTTATTCGCTCTATCAGAGGATGTTATAGGATGGATAATCGATGATATGAACTCCAAGACTTCATGGATTTATTGCCTGACAACGTGCCTCCACGCCCAGCAAATCTCCAGCCGCGGAAGGGAAAGAAACGAGTGAGAAAAATAGGTGCAAACCCGTCTACTGGGGCTTATATAGGCAGCCTTCCGGCCGCCTTACGTACGTAATCGGCCATGGCTTACGGCCGTAACCGGCAATGGCCGAGCCTTCTGCCCAAAACCGCCGGTAGCAGTACGTACGTGAATGGCCAGGGCTTACATACGTAACAGGCCTTACGGCCGTAACTGCCGGACCCTTATGGCCGTAACTCGGCCAGGTGTGCCAGCGCCCCAACACGTGCGGCCATGACTCGGCCATGGCCAACTCCGACGGTCCGGACGACCCCAAAACCCGAACCTGAATATGAATCGAAGATAGGTTACGAAGTACTAGCAAAAACGAAACCAAGCGCTAAGAGAACACACTATTCCGACCACCCGAAGGCTCGAAATTCGACAACGGAAAGTAATTACCCCAAACTTTGGGAAATTACGAAAATGGCCCAAAATAACCGAAATACACGATACACGATCAAAACACCAATCCAAAGCTCGCAACATGAATAATAACATTAAATGAACATACGAGAAACTCGAAACAACAGTTTTGGACAAGATTCGCAAGAATAGAACTCAAGTGCAGAAAAGCCGTTTAAGAACACGGAACTCAACAAAACGATACCGAAATGAACTCAGATGACAAAAAGTGCAGAATTAATCATTCTAAGAATGACGAAACGGTCACAACAGAGTTGCTAAGATGGAGTTCCGCCAAAATAAAAAGAAAATTACCGGAAATCGAAATTGTGGATATTACAAGTCGGGCCAACCTAAGTTGCTTATCAGCGCCATAAAGACCGTAAAACTTTTGAATAAAGGTTACACGGGCTATTGGTGTTATTCTTTGAAGACGGAAGGGAACGAAGTCGATTTCTCTTCGATTCCAGTTGTTAATGAATATCCCGATGTTTTTCCGGACGACCTCCCGGGATTACCGCCAGATCGAGAGATAGAATTTTTTGTGGACCTAGAGCCTGATGCAGCTCCGATTTCTAAGATGCCGTATCGGATGGCACCTTCCAAGATGCAAGAATTAAAGAGTCAGTTGGGAGAGCTATTGGAGAAAGGGTACATCAGACCGAGTGCTTCGCCTTGGGGCGCGTATGTTCTTTTTGTGAGAAAGAAGGATGGTTCACTACGTTTATGCATTCATTACCGTGAGCTAAAAAAAGTGACCATCAAGAACAAGTATCCTTTGCCTCGTATAGATGATTTATTTGATCAGTTGCAGGGAGCTGCAGTATTCTCAAAAATTGATTTGAGATCAGGATACTATCAGCTCCGGGTGAAGGAGTCTAATGTTCCGAAGACTGCATTTCGGACGAGGTACGGACATTATGAATTTGTGTTCATGCCTTTTATATTTACTAACGCACCGGCAGTATTCATAGAACTAATGAATAAGATATTCATCGAGTATCTTGACAGATGTGTGGTCGTTTTTATTGATGACATATTAATTTATTCTAGGGATAAGGAGGAACATGCTCGGAACTTGCGTTTGATACTAGATATTTTGAGAGCTGAGCACCTCTATGCAAAATTCTCGAAATGTGAGTTCTGGTTAGAAGAGGTTATGTTTCTCGGCCATGTGATTTCGGCCGTAGACCCACAGGAGATTGAGGCAGTGCTAGATTGGGCACCGCCTAAAAATGTTAAAGAAGTTCGTAGCTTTTTAGGTCTTGCTGGGTATTACCGTTGATTTGTCGTGGGGTTCTCTAAACTCGCTCGGCCGCTTACGCAGTTACTCTAGAAGAGAGAAAAGTTTGTTTGGACTGCTGAGAGACAACAGATTTTTGATGAGGAAGAGACGTTTGACCTCAACGCTGATTTTAGCTTTACCACAGGGTAGCGAAGGATTTGCAGTTTATAGCGACACTTCGGGACAATGGCTTGGATGTGTGCTTATGCAGCATGATAAGACGATAGCTTTTGCGTCATGACAGTTGAAGTCGTATGAGATGAACTACCCTACTCATGATTTGGAGTTGGCCGCAATTATCTTCGCACTTAAGATTTGACGGCATTATTTGTATGGCTCTCCATGTCGGATTTATACCGATCACAAGAGTTTGAAGTATATCTTTAGTCAGAAAGAGCTGAATATGAGACAGAGAAGTTGGTTGGAATTGGTAAAGGATTACGTTTTGGAAATTCTTTACCATCCGGGAAAGGCCAATGTCGTCGCGGATGCTTTGAGACGCAAATCGTCATCGCTTCAGATGCTCGAGGTTCTTACATCTCATACGAAGATTTGTCAGGATTTAATATAGCAAGGAATAGAAGTTTGGCTTCAAAGAGTGCAAGGACAGTTGTGCACTCTCAAAATTACTTCGTCCTTAATTGACAACATCAAAGGGAAACAGTGGAGTGACCCGATGATCTCTCAACTAAAGGGAGATGTAATTAAAGGAAAAGCCGCTAGTTTTATGATCCATGAGGATAGTATTCTGAGATTTTAGGGCAGGCTTTATGTTCCGAATGATCTAGAGTTTGCAGAGAATTCTTCGAGAAGCCCATGCTATGCCTTACTCTATCCACCCCGGAACGAGTAAGATGTACAAGGACTTGAAGCGAAATTTTTGGTGGAATAATATGAAGAAAGATGTCAGAGAGTTTGTACTATGATGCTTGACGTGTCAACAAGTCAAGATTGAACATCAACAACCGGTAGGGTTGTTGAAGCCGCTTCCCATTCCCGAGTGGAAGTGGGAAGATATCACTATGGATTTTATCATGGGGATGCCGAGAACTAGAGCTGTAATGAATATGATTTGGGTAATTGTCGATCAGTTGTCCAAGTCTGCGCACTTCCTAGTTATTAAGAACACTTGGGGACTGGAGAGATTAGCTGGAACTTTTATAGTCTAGATTGTGAGATTGCATGGTGCCCATAAGACTATTGTTTCCAACCGAGATGGTCACTTCCGTTCATCAGGCTTTATGAACTGTGTTGAGATTGAGCGTGTCTTTTCACCCTCAGTCAGACGGTCATATGGAATGGACGATTCAGACGTTGTAGGATATGTTGCGGGCTTGTGCCCTATACTGGAGTAATGATTGGGAGCTTAACTTGCCGTTGATCGAGTTTGCCTAAAATAATAGTTGGCATGCGTCGATCAAAATGGCACCGTTTGAGGTGTAATACCCGAGATTTCTGATATGTATTTGGAACTGGTGATATTGTAATCATTGTACTTGATCTGAGTATTATTCTCCGTATTTCATAATCCGATGTTGTCGAGCATATGATTTCATGTATGTGATTTAAAAATTGTAATTCTGCGCATGTAGCGCACGCTATCGGCTATGAGTAGCGTACGCTAACATGGACTCAATAGCGCACGCTACAGAGGAACAATAGCGCACGCTATGCGTGGTCAATTTGATTGAGACATGCGGTAGGTGAGATCTGGCCGGGGACCCTTGTCGGATCGTGTCGGGATGAACTCGACGGTTTCGGGAAAGCCGAGTCAACGCCTTTAGCGCACGCCACGTGCATGTGCATAGCGCGCGCTAAGTGTTGAGTACAATTAAGTCGGTGAGCCATTAGCGCACGCTACGAAAGGTGGACTAGCGCGCGCTAATAGCCATTTCTTATAAATAGGACAACATCCTATTCGTGATTTCAGTTCCTTCTTCTCCCATACCCGAATTCTTACACTTAGAGCATAACTTCCTTCATCCTAAACACTTCATATCAACATCCTAGTTCGTGATTGAAGATCGTATATCATTGGAGATTGGTGTTCAAGCCTTCGGCATTGGATTGCTTCGATTTCCTCCGTGTTCTTCACTACTTTGAGGTAGGTGATTCTTCACCAATACTAGTAGTGTTCTAAAGGACGTCTGATCATGCTTATCTTGTCAGTTAGATTCTTAAGTAGTCAAACATCATGTGTAGAAGGATATTTTCGATGTTTCGATACTTATTCACCGTATAAACCATTGAACCTCTTGGTGTTTGAACTCCTAGCATATTCTGAAGCTTCAAACCTATTTGTGATCAGTAGACGGATTTACCTAGTTGTTACGTTTTACACATTGGAATCATGCGTTTTGGAACGTAGGACGAACGGAACTTAGAGTATTTTCTTGAAGATCGAAGATGAATTATGATGTTGAGATGATTATCCGTATATTTGTATCTCATAATCATAGAACTTCCACAAACCTTATTAGCATGATATGCTTGAGGATGACTTGTTTTATCACCAGAGAATTCATGAGTTCATCACCATTCAACCGAGTTTTCTGTCAGTAGTAATCTGCCATGCACGAATAGCGCACGCTAACATACGTTAGTTAACGTGCGCTATCGGGGTTAAGTTAACACACGATTACGTACGTAACGTACGTTATGAGATCAAAGTAGTCAAATCTGCGATCCGTGGCTAGCGTATGCTAGGCTTATACGATAGCGTACGCTAACAGGCAGGCTTAGCGCACGTTACGTAGAGTACGTAGCGCACGCTAAGCAGTCCTGGCAGATTGTTTATTTTGAGCTTTTTGGTCGTAGACCGAATTGCTAGGCCATCGTTCGACTTGAGATGATTTGTATATAATTCCTTTTGTTAAGGTTCGAGCTTGTTACGTTGATCGAAGGAGGCGGCCTTCGAGTGTGTTGAGATCATTCTCACCCTCTGCTCCATTGAGTTGATGCATGACCACATGATGACGAGGGCGTCATGGTCTATAGTCAGGTAGGAATCCGTTATCGGAATCGGGCTTGGAGCTCACAGAGATAGGTGATGCGGGTGTATCTTGCGTGGGCTTGGCAGATGGATGTGCAGCTTTTTCAGTCTCGGAGACAGGAGGGACTGATTCTTCCTGATCTGGTTGGTTTTTTGTAGTCATGCGTACAGGGTGGACTGATTCCTCCTGCTGACTCTCAGCTTCCTCCTGCTCCGGCAGAGGGACTGATTCCTCTTGCTGGATGGCGCGGGCTTTTT
Source organism: Orobanche coerulescens (assembly GCA_033398695.1). Classification (NCBI taxonomy): domain Eukaryota; kingdom Viridiplantae; phylum Streptophyta; class Magnoliopsida; order Lamiales; family Orobanchaceae; genus Orobanche; species Orobanche coerulescens. The sequence continues at coordinate 153,700,290 of CM065810.1, read as the reverse complement.
CTTCTTTATGGACAGGTTGGGCTTCCTGTTCAGAAGCTTCTTGCTGTATGGAAGGGACTGATTCCTCCTGCTGACTCATAGCTTCCTGTTGATGGGGAGGGGAATGATGTCTGTCTGAGGTCCCCTAACCCTGTTGGCTTTGCATTCGGGTGTCCCGAAACTTAAAACAAGTAGGGAGAAGCAATATACCGCCACGAAAACTCAATGAGATACACAAGAAATGCATAACTTTCTCCCATCGGCAAAAACGTTACAAGCAACGCAAAGGAATATACGGCGTGAAAACACGCTCCACGAAAACCAACACAAAGCCACGGGTAGAGACATAATAAAACCAACAAGTGACAAGCGTCATCAAACAGATAATACAATCAAGTCGATTATCCGAACAATCACAAGACAAAAAGTACCTATTATAAGGAAACACGCACATTCGAGAAAACAGAAAGTAAACACAAACAATTCACAAGGGCAATCACAAATAATTCGGACTACGCCGAAATCCTCAAAACCGCACTAGGCATCTTCGTGTCCTTTCGGAGCAGAGACGTAACCTCTATACCCAAATCTCTCATTTATCGTCTCGCAATGCACGGCTTGGTGACCCACCTGGCCACACTCGAAACAACAGACTAATAGTGAACGACAATTCTTTGATGTACGAGATCAAGCAACAACAGTCAGACAACCCCGATCGAACAACAACGACCGAACAACAATGATTGAACAACAACGAACAAATAACAATGATCGAACAACGACGATCGAAAAAAACAATGATCGAGTAACATCGATCTAACAACAATGATCGAACAACAACGATCAAATAACAATGATCGAACAACAATGATCGAAAAAACAATGATCGAATAACAACGGTCGAACAATGACTCCAAAGTTCACACTTCAACTCAAGACATTAAAAGAGATGGTAGAATATAAAAGATGTTACTTTCGAACAAGGTTCACAAGAATCGAACCGAACTCGGAAAAGTCACAACGATATATAGATCGATCTGAAACAAGGTCACAACCCGTTCGAACGATGACAACCGGGACACCAAAAAAGTTCAAAAAGTATCAACGAACACGAGCAAGTCGATAGAATTTAGAAGGAGAAAATGCAGAAGTCAAAAATAGTACGGGTATTACATTCGACCTCTTATAAAAGAAATGTCGTCCCCGCAAGTCACAACAACGGAAATAAGGTAACAACACAAAAAGCAACCAACAGAAACATCTCCCATGGGCCTCTCAAATCCGATCCTTATATCTATTCTAAGGCGCAAACTCCGGAAGTCTAGGTAACCAATTCGCAAAATTGAATTCTATGTCCCTCGAGTCTACACTTGAAAAGTGTTACTGATGAGAAGGACAATTTGTACGTACATGCCCCAGGCACAATACAGTCGAAGCTCCTCGGCATACCGAAAATACAACTGCGAGGTACAATGGAATATAATATCGTAAAACAACATACCAGAGATGCCAATTCCACACAACATACCAACGTAAGGTAGCCCACATACACAGAATCATAACAACGGCGGCATACACTCGGCGATTTCAAAGGCCCGAATGATAACCAGCACACAAATACAAAACATCATGAAACAATCACACATTTACACAAACGTACAAACCCAAGCTTTAATAGCTCGCACATGTGCGATAACATGCAAATCACCAGGAAATGACAACGTTAAAGATCAACATCACACCTCTCACCGAGGGCTAACACAACAACTGTGTGGCGAATGACTCCATGCTCACACCACCACTAATGGTAATGCTAACATCGTACATACGTTCCCGGGCCTCACACCGGAGAGATAGGTTTTAAAAACGAAAACCACATTTTGAAAAAAAAATTTGGAAACACTAGTTGATCTTGAGTATCACTTTACAAAAAGTTGAATAAACATCATTGTCGAGACTTTGAAAACCGTCTTGCGTTTGAACCAAAAATAGTGAAAAACTTTCAGAAATATTCGACCCTCGGGTCTAAGCAAAGCATTTCTAAATAATTGAAAATATCTCAAAATATTTTGATCCCCAACTGGATTAATTTTGAAATATAATGCGGCACTAGGAAGTACCTTGAAAGTACCACGAGAAAATAATTCATTTTAAAAGTACCTCTCGAAATTTATTTTCTAAGACACTCAAGGTTTTCGAAAATTTATTAGGCTAGAATGCCTAAAAACTCACATGTAACAACATTCACTTACATACATCACAATACACGCATCAACTCGTTCAAAACCAACACAACACCTGTCTTTTACCGGAAACAAACAATCGGATATCATATTCAAAAGGACATAAATAACGACAGCACTCCTCATATAAACGAAATATGAGTCACATAAACGCATCATGAAACCAAGAATCTGCATCGAGACTCCGTCACTTAATACATAATCATACCAGTAGCTCGCATCAGACGAGGCAAAATCACAAAGAAGGGAGACTTACATCCACAGGTCGCACGAAGATGATAACCGCCCCACGATACTAATCACGACCAACAAACTCAGACGACGCGTCGCGACACGACTCAGTCAGACAGAATCCGACGAGACAAAAACTCAATAGACACCACTAAACCCGACAGCCTAGGTTTCCACAACCTAAGCTCCGATACCATTTATGTAACACCGTCAATCCACTCAGGGATATTACACGCCGTAGAACCCTTCCTCAAGGATCTACTGTAGTATCCACATTTTTTCTTTTTATGGTATTTTCATTTTTGGTGTGTTTTTCATTTTTAGCAGCTCGCTTTTAACTGTTTCGACATTTTGAATCTATTTTATTCTTGGAGTTTCTCCATTTGGACGAGTATCGGAGATGTTTTGATATTATGCCGCCTTTTGTTATGTATTGTTGCATGGACGTTCGATTCTAGTAGAACCCGTTCGATTTGGTAATTTCTTTGGTTGCACGAGTTCGTATGGTTGAGTTGTTCGTGTTGTGAGTTTTGGTTTCTTGATCCAACATCGTATCACGATATTCGGATGTTTGGGCCGTTTTGTAATTTCCTATAAGTTTAGGGAAATTTACTTTCCTTGTCGTTTCTCGGATTCCTCGGTAGTCGGAATTGTATTTTCCTTTAGTGCTTAGCTTCTTTGTTGTGATAGTTTCATGTTTACACTTCTGGAATCTGTCCTGGTATTGCGTCTCGTTTTCGGACCGCCCGATGCAGCTATCTTCGTTCAGCATTGTTGAATTGCTGCATGCATAACGTGTGTTATACATGCTTTATTGCGTGCACTATCAGCACCTTCATAATGCATGTTATAGCTTATTGCTAACGTACGTTATGGCCTTCAGTAGATTGAACAGATTGTTCTGTCCGAACCATTACGTACGTTAACATCTTCTATTATGTACGTAAAGCCCGTGGTAGCATACGCTAAACTATCCGTCGTAGCGTACGCTATCGAACCCAGCATTTTTTGACAGTGAGTTAGTTTTGCTCAGACCCTTGCGTACGTAAAGATGTTGGTGTTACGCATGTAAGCCTCTTGTAGGGTACACTAGCTTGTTGATGTAGCGTACGCTAACGACCTCAGCGTTTTGGACAGATTTTTCTGCCCAGCCATTACATACGCTAATACTTGAGGGTTAACGTATGTAATGAGCATTACATACATTAACCAGCTTATGTAACGTACGTAATGGCAGCCCAGGCTTTATAAACCAGGGGTTGACTTCATTTCGGCATTTTCCTCCATTTCTTCTCCTCCAACCGAGAGCTACGATCCAAGTGAGGTTTTGAGCGATTTTTCGAGTTTTACCTGTGGAAATCCTTGGGTAATCAAGTATTGTGTTCCTAGTGTGGTTTGTCATTATCGTAATTGTCTTCCTCCGTCCGAATCAAGGTAAATCTTCTAAGAACCCTACTTTTGGGTAAATTGGGGGTTTTCAGTTTTATTGTTCGATACGTCCCGTGTTGTTGATTAATTCAAGATGAATATGATTAATCTTGTTGGTGTTCTTGGTTTTCCTACAGATTCATGGTATATTTCATGGTATTTTCGTAATCGAGAGGGTTTGGTTGTGGTCCGCCCTCGTTGTTCTCGTACGAATATACATGAATCATAGGCGGATTTTCGGGTGTATTCCTTTTCCGTATTCGTTTGGAAATGGTTGTGATTGTATTCATCAAATCGTTAGGTTCGGTTCTGTTGGTTCCTAGCGTTCGTCGGTGATTTTCCTTTCCGTTCGTTGCGTCGTCAATTATTCAAGGCAAGTATTTTTTGAAACCTTTATGCTTAACATGAAATGGTAATGTATATTGTGTGTGCTTTGCTCACCTCGGGAGGGTCCATCGAGGCCTAGAGGGAATCTATGACTTCACTCTGGATTCACGAGTTTGTTCGCTAGCCAGCTCGGGAGGGTCCTTAGAGGCCTCGAGTGGGATATGTGGCTTCATCCCGGTCCTAGGCGATGCCTGTGCGTGATTTGTTTTATGATGAGGCCAGCTCGCGAGGGTCCTTAGAGGCCTCGAGTGGGATTTGTGGCTTCGTCCCGGTCCTAGGCAAATTGATTGACTGTTTTTTTCCGGAAAAGACATGTCTGGTTTTGGTTTTTGAAATGAATTTGGTGCATTGTACTATGAAATATGTAAGCGATTGGTTTGCCTTGATTACTTGTACTAGCATAATTGCAAACCCCTCTAGGAACCCGTTGTGGGGAAATTCTTGTTATGGATTTCAGGTTATGATCATCCGGACGAGCGGGCGCTGGGACAGTATGAGGATACTGGCCAGGGTCGTTGACATGTGCATTTGATTCCTTTTATTTCTGTTGTTCCATTCGATATGGTTGTTGCCGACTTTCTAAACTTATAGATTATACTCGCGAGTACTTAGGCTTTTCTCTTCGAATTGTGATTCGTATTCATTGGAGTTATTTTTGGTTGTTGATGCGGATTATTCTGCCGGTTGTACCGGGAGTGTTATTTGATTTTCATCTAGATGATGTGTGATTTTACTGTGGTAATTCGTGTCTAGCCTGGTGGGTCCCATGTAGGGGTCCACGGCGCTGTAATATACCTTGAATATCTCGGGGGTGTTATATCTACCAGGATGGTAACAACATTGGACATCTCAACAATGCCTTTAAGGCTAAAAGGACTCAGTAGACCGATTTGGTCTTTCAATAAATACATACAACTCAAACACAATACATGCCCACGCAGGGGTCGAATACAACACACTCCCGTACAACGGGGAAATAATACCGCAGCGGAAATAAAATCCAACTAAACCAATACGACAATGTACGGGTCCTCATGTGATTAGTATCGATCATCTTTCATCACCCTTCATGCCGACCCTGTGTTATGCTCCCCGAAACCTGAATGCAAAGACAGACATCCACCCCCCGAATACTCGGGGGTTAGCAAAACTCCACTATTTTGCTAGTGCAAGTATAAATTACGAAAACAAGCCATACATATCATACTCCAAGGACTTAGAAATCATAAACATACTTCCCGAGGTAAATCATTTGATCGAAACAGTTATCGAAAGATAGGGGTAAACCCGATATACATCTTGTATAAATATTTTAAGATCTCGGGAGTTTTGAAAATGTTTAGGGACACAGCCCAAAAGTCATTTTCCCAAAACACAATTATGATAACAACACACAGGGTCCACGACCCAAATCATATCTTCCCAATCACAAACACGGGGTTCAAGACCCGATCATATCATAACAACACGTTTCCACAGATTATTCGCGTCCCGTGCTAGCAAGCCACGAAACCATACCGAATCACATGTCACCGTAACCACAGTCACGTGACCACAAGCACAGATATATTCATAACCAAATCACAACCATAAGTTATCCCGGCATCGCGCTAACAAGCCACGAACCTCGGAGTCCCCGCAAGACATACCAGATGGATAACCACATAAGTTATCCCCGGCATCGCGCTAACAAGCCACGAACCTTTGAGTCCCCGCAAGACATACCCGATGGATAACCCTACGGTCACGCCTGATCCATACTAGCAAGTATGGATCCCAGAGATTCAACGATCCTACCCGGAAGCACATCACATACAACAAGCACACAACAATAATCAACTACCAAGCCAAGCAACATCAAGCATCACAACCTCCTTTCAAAGGATTAACAACCAATATCACCCGTCACATATTCGCCGAACAAGCACACATAACAAAACGTAACCCTCGGTAAATGATTACGGTTTATTACATTCACTAAATGTGATCATAAGTATTTCAACCAACGAAGTTAACAAACATAGGCCACAAACACACTTATTCACAAAGCATCCGAGTTATTGTTGAAAGACACCATTTATCGAGAACATACCGATACTTTTTAACATTCATTAAACCTCCAGATTTTACATAAAATCATTTACCAACAATTATACCTACGAAACATGAAACGTATGGGCAAGATACTTGCCTCGCACTACAAAAAAAACAGTATTTACCGACGCCATTTACCGACGCCAGTAAAGGCGTTGGTATTTTTTTGCATTTAACGACGCCGTTACCGACACCCGTGAATTTGGACAATTACCGACGGCTTTAACGACGCCATAGCGCGGGTGTCTTCCCGCGAAATTTGCCGACGCCAGTACCGACGTCGGAAGTCATCGGAGAGATACCGACGGCACCTTTGCCGTCGTTAAATGGCATGACTTACATGAATTAACGATGCCACTCCCGGCGTCGGTATTTGTTATATTTAACAACGCCATTACCGACGGCCCATTGGCGTCGGTAAATTTTAATACATTCTCAGCCCTCTGCCTATTCTGGTTCGACCTAAAATCAGTCATTCACCTCCCGCACCCAAAACCCCTCTCTCCCCGCACCTCTCTGCAAAACCCCTTCTCCCCGTGTAAAACGCCTCTCTCCCCGTGAAAGATTTCCCGACGGAGATATTTGAGATTCTGCCTCCGCGCACCTCATAAAACACCCCCAATCGGCGACCTAAAATCCCCAATTCGGGTAACATCTCTCTATTCTTGATCTTCTTGAGGAATTCGAAATTTATATTTTTGATTTAACATGTGGCTCAAGGATCAAATTGTTCGAATGGTCGACCTATTTAGGATTGATGTCGATGTAATTTCTTGAGTTTAAATTTGTTGAATCCTTGTACTATATTTCTCTCAATATTACCTAGAATTGCCCAATTTATTTCAATTCGAGTATTCGATCCTATGGATTAGTTTTCTTGTAGCTTCTGTACAAGAATAAGTCACTTTACCTATTTGTTTGAAGATTTCGATCACTTTACCTTTAATGTTTTGTATTGATTAAAAACTAGAAACATAACATACATTAAAACTGAAAAAAAATCAACATGGAGGATCCATTAACTGAACTTCATGAACTTCATAAAACGAGCAGTAGCGGAATGTGAATTTCATGAAAAATAAACTACTCTTACTTCACATAAATTGATTGGGTAAAATGATAAGGCGTCACGACAGTAGAAACTACTCTTACTTCTCGTATGATCTTGAACAGTAGCATTGTTAACTGCCTCAATAATGTCTTCAGCATGTTCTCCAGTTGCCCGATCCTTTTCGAATATAGTTTGTTTTCATAATGTTCTTCATAAGATGAAAAAAACCTTGAGTTTTTTTTGATCATTTTGTTACAATTTTTAGAATGGGTGACAACCGTGAGTGGATGTATCGCCGGAAACTTGATGGCTCTTGGAATCCTGCATTCCTCTCTGGACTTAACAACTTTATTGAGTATGCAAGTAGTCAGCCGCACTGCATGTCGGGTGACCAAATAAGATGTCCATGTAAAAAATGTGATAATATACAGTTTCATGATACAGTAAAAGTTAAGTATCACATTGGGAAATTTGGGTTCATTAGGGAGTATAAAACTTGGAATTTTCACGGCGAAATTGAAATGGATGAGGGATGTGAAGATATGGATGAAGATGTGAATATAGATACCAACGAGTTGGGATCCAATTAAATGCCGTACGATGGTCATGGAGCATGTCGGGCCACAATTTAATGTTGAGAATGTGGAAGAACCACTAAATCCTGAAGCAAAACGAATATATGACATGTTGAATGCCGGAGACAAAGAGTTGTGGCCTGGTTGTGCTAATTACTCCCAATTGTCTTATATGACTCGTTTCATGAGTTTGAAAGCAGAGAACCACTTATCGGAAAAGTGTTTTAATCGGTTTGCGAGTTCATGAAAGACAGTCATCCAAAAGGGAATCTATGTCCCGATAACTTCTATAGTACAAAGAAATTATTGCGTGGGTTGGGATTACTGTAGAGAAGATTGATTGTTGTCCAAGCAGTGCATGCTTTATTGGGACCATTACAAAGACAGTGAGAGTTGTATATTCGTGGTACATCACGCTACAAAGATATGTGTCGTGCCTCGGGAAGCCGTAGGAGGAAAAAGTGGCGGCCATGAAGATGTACTACTTTCCTCTTATTCCCGATTGCAAAGGCTATACATGTCAAATGCTACCGCGGATATGAGGTGGCATGCTTCATGTTAGTTCAAATGATGGAATTATGCGTCATCCTGCAGACTCTCGGCATGGAAGCACTGGACACTATTTATCCAGATTTCTTTGCGGAGGCTAGAAATGTGAGATTAGGTCTTTCGATGGTTTTGCACCTTTTGCACAATCAGGCGACAATATTCATCGTGGCGATTATAGTCACACCCTATAACTTACCACCTTGGCTCTGTATGAAGGAACAATTCATGTTCCTAACAATCTTAATACTGTGGCCACGCAATCCTAAGATGCAATTGGATGTGTTTCTTCACCGCTCATAAAGGAGTTGACGAATTTGTGGGAAGAGGGTGTTCCAACATTTGACATCTCATTGAAGCAAAATTTTCAAATGCGAGCACCGTTGTTGTGGACTATTAGTGATTTTCCAGCGTATTCAATGTTGTGCGGATGGAGTCTTCTTTGGAAGATTGGCATGCCCTCATTGCATGGATGAGATCAAGCGTTTACTCTTCCTAAGAGTGGTAAACAAACTTGGTTTGATTGTAGTCGGAAATTCTTGGAGCCAGATCACATGTTTAGGAGGAACCGACGAGCATTTAGAAAGAATATGACATGTGAAGTACCTACACCTGAGAAAAGGTCGGGCGCTGAGATATTGAATCAAATAGAGGCACTGGGTCTTGTGAAAGTGACAGAGGACTACAATGAGACAAACAAAGAGATATCCAAGAATTCTAGGAGTGGGTGGAAGAAAAGAAGCATCTTTTGGGATCTCCCATATTGGAAAGAACTTCTGATTCGTCACAATTTGGATGTCATGCACATTGAAAAAAATGTGTTTGACAATGTGTTCAACACTATGCTTAATGTGCCGGGAAAGACCAAGGATACCACCAAGTCTAGAGACGAGTTGCAATTTCTCTGCATCAGACCTGAATTGAAGAAAAATGAGACGACAGGAAAGTATCCGAAAGCTTGTTACTCACTTGACAGAGATGAAAAGAGAGTAATATGTGAATGGATATCTCGTCTTAAATTTCCTGATGGCTACATGTCGATATTAGTAGATGCGTGGATAAGAAACAACTAAAGATGAGAGGGATGAAAAGTCATGATCGCCATGTGTTCATGCAACGCTTGTTACCTATTGCGTTTCGTGAACTTCTTCCTCAAGCTGTTTGGAAGGCAATTACAGAGTTGAGTATCTTCTTTAAAGACTTGACATCTCGGACAATAAAAATAGAGGACATGTGTAGACTTCATGAAACAATTCCAGTTACTTTGTGCAAACTTGAGCGTATCTTTCCGCCTAGCTTCTTTGATTCAATGGAGCATCTTGTTATCCATATGGATGACGAAGCCCGAATTCTTGGTCCAAGATAATATCGATGGATGTATCCATTTGAGAGGTATATGAAGACATTGAAAGATTTTGTAAAGAACAAAGCCAAAGTTGAAGGATCCATCACCAATGCCTACTTAATGAAAGAGGCATCAACATTTAGCTCATACTACTTTGAAGATTGGGTGACTACGAAGATTAGAAGTGTGCCTCGAAATGATGAGGGGGGAGCCGATGAAAATGATGATCCAAATATGCTCTCAATTTTCAAATTGGATGGCCGTCGTTTTGGCAAAATGCCTTCACGATATTTTGATGCCAAAGAGTATAATGCAGCACATATATATATTTTATCCAATTGTGCCGAGGTTTCAGAGACATACTTGACGTGAGTACCCTCGTGATATTTTATTTTAATGAAGAATATATTCATTCATTATATATATAATAACTCGTGTGTTTTTGAAGATTGTTTGAAGATCAAATTCGAGCAACTAATGCTGGGATAACGGAAAATGACTTACAAACAAGAGTTGAAAAGGAGTTTGCAAGTTGGTTCAAAACATATGTAAGTGTGGGGTCTCATATCAAATTATTTATAGACTAATTTCATATGTAGAAAGTTACATAACTAACATACTTAATAATTGTCATAGGTTAATGATCCTTCAAGTAATGCAAGCCAATGCATTAAGGACCTTGCAGAAGGGCCATTGTACGGGGTTCAAATTTATTCTGGGTGTTTAGTTAATGGATACAGGTTCCACACGGTTGACCATGGGTCAGATAAAAGTACTATGAATAGTGGTGTCTGCATAAAGGGCGAGGTTTATAATAGTGATGAGCAAGATTTTTGCGGGCGATTAATAGAGGTGTGTGTGGTAGAGTATAATGGTGAACCTACTAAAACAATTGTGTTATTCAAGTGTGAGTGGTTTGACTTATCACCTCTAGGGACTTCGGTGAATACAGATTTCAATTTGGTTTCAGTAAACCACACCCGTAAATACAAGAAGTACGAACCTTTTGTGTTAGCCAATCAAGCTACTCAAGTGTATTATGCTTCCTATCCTAGTATGAATCAAGCTAAGAAGGATTGGTGGGGAGTGTGCAAGGTCACACCTAGATCTAGAGTTGAAGTAGCTTGTGAACCATCCGCCTCGTCATTACATCAACCGTTTCAAGAGGATGCCGTGGTCATGAGGACTAGAGGTAGTCAAGCTACTGTAGATGATGAGATATCAATATCGCATCCACGAGGTGGACTTATTGATATTGATGATGTGGATGAGGCATCGGATGATGGATATATAATAACGTCAGATGAGGAAGATAGTAATGATGATGATGATTCTGACCATATGTTATAGTCTTTACGATCATGTCAATTTTTGGTGAAGTATGTAATTTTTGCTTTAGTCAGATGAAGTAGCTAGTGACTGTTGTTTGGTGAAGTATGTAATTTTTTCTTTGGTTATAATTTATAAAAAAAAACAGTTCTATCTAGTATCTTCATTGATGGCAGTTTTATTAAGTACTAATGTTTTGCTTTTTCATCATTATATGCTGAAAATGTGGATCCACTTTCTTTTTGGTTATTTATAGAGGAAAGAGCACCAGGCCCTATTAGGATATCTCACTTAGCAAAGTGAATCCATATATGAACACTGAAGTTCACTAGAAATTGTTGCATAATGTTACCTGGTTGGAAATCCTAGTTTCAAGTTTTATCTTAATGTTCATCTGTTTTATGTTTCTTAACAACTTCAGATTCTAACTCTGGCCCTCCTCTTTTAGAACTACTCTCTTGTTCTAATACTTGTGCGGCTGTCTTAGAACCTCCCACCTCCTCTGTTTCCATAGGAACAAATCATCTACTTTTCTTTTAGCCTGTTCATAAAGCTCTCCCATCATCAAAATGAGTTAAATCCTTGAGCTTTCAATTTTCCATATTCCTTAGATAAGTAGTCATGACCTTCCTTCTTTGAGCTCGGTAGGTGGTTTGTTCCTCTTAGCTTTAGCTCTTTCTGCGCATAGAACTTTCTCTTCTTTCCAAAGAACTCACCAACAGTTTAGCTTTTTCTTCAATAGTATCTGTGCTTGTTCTTCTTGAGTCGACTTTTGGGCTAGCTCCCAATCAGTGACCTGCTGTGCTCTCTCATCATCCCACTCTTGAAGTTTTTAATTAGTGCAATACTGGCTTCTTCCTCTCTTTGAACTCTTTCAGCCAGTTGTCTTTGATTCTCAGCATCATACTCTTTTTGATCTCTTTCTGCTATCTCTGCATCTAAGAGCAGCTGCTTTTTCTTAGAAACAGGTTTCTCAGGTTCAATCATAATGCTCTTTCCTTTGTCTTTTGATTGTGCTGAATTTATTGTTGTTTTTGTAATTGATAGTAATTCCTTTAGCCTTGGGTTTTGATGTCAGTAAGCACTTGAGCTAAAGTAGCCTCTTCTGTAGTGATAGTTGCTTCAGCAGCACTAACATTTGTCTCTGCAGCAGCACTAACTTCTGGCCCAGCAGTAGTAACTTTTTCACTAGCAGCACTAACAGTTGTTTCTACAGCATCAACTCCAGCAGCTTCAACCATAAGCTTAGCAACCTTAACCACTTCAGTATCATCAATCCCAGCAGTATTAACTGTCTTAGCAGCAGCATCTTCAACCTCAGCAGTATCAACCATCTCTACTTGCTCCTCCCACAACAACTTCAGCAGTATTATCTTCTATTTCTTCAACAACCATCTTAAAAGACTAATTATTAGTGTTTGAACACTGAAGCTTATAAGTGCTTTTTTAAATATCTTAAAAGTTATTAGTCTTTCCATATATGGCAAGTTATGTCGGTAAAAATAAAACATAACAAAAAATACCCCCTAGGTTGTATACAACCAATTATGTGTTTATTTGATTTTATTTTATTTTCTACACAAGCAATTTTAGATGTTCTCGATGAGGAGAGGTGGTGGCGGGCGCCGCGTGGCACGGGCTCCTCACGAGCAGCTCCGGACACTCTTCACCAGCTACGGACCCCACGAGAAGGTCTGTTAGGTCTTCGTCTGCTCTCTACCCGAGACTCCGCCGATTGTTCTACTCCGAGACAGGGGCAGAGGAGACTAGTGCACACATTTCGAAGATGAGGATCGAGAGATAATAGCTTCGAGGCGACCTCAAGTGTTGTTTCTGTAGAAAGATTGCTCTTGAAAGAGATACTAAAACCGGGTTAGTTATTTCTTGTTTAATTGGTATAAAAGTATTTCCGAATAATTACAAAAAGAAAAGTAATCTTACAAATTTGCAAATACCACCTTCAGTTGCTTCTATTTCAAAAATTGCTTCCCCAACTTGTGTAAGACTTTCATACGTTCCCTTTAACTTATATTTAAAGAAGAAAACAAGTACTAAAAAATAGAAAACAAATGTTGATTAAATGCTATAACTAAGTATTGTGATGATCTAAATGATTAATTTGGTTTTGGTTACAGAGATATAGTGATTCATCCCCAGATTTCCAGGGTGTGCACGAGGAGTTTTAAAAGAGTTCCCAATCCGACAGGCTTCAACTGGAAAGATACTCCTAATAGCGTAAAGGCCCAATACTATACCTTCTTTAAGGTAATTTGTAATCATTATGTAAACTAATTATATTCAATTGGAAAGTTAGTTTTATTAACTTGATATGCAATATTTCATAGAAATTTTTCACGTGGCCTGTTGAATGGGAACAAGAAGTCTATGATTTTTGGGAGTCTCGTGCACGGATTAGGTTCAGCAATTTCCTAAGTGATGCAAAAAAGAAAAGGGATCAAGGGAGGCCGAAACACATCCCTACTGATTGGTGGGAAGGTTTGTGTGCTTACTGGGATACTCCCGAGGTGAGAGATGTATCTACGAGGGCGAGAGGCAACCGAATGGCTGAAGTGGATGGCCCTGGTACCGGGATAAGCAAGCACAGTGGAGGCTCTAAGTCTGTTAGCGTACTTGCTCGAGAGTTGGTTAGTAATTATCTAATTATTTTTGCTTGTATATGTAAGTGTGCATCATAATAATTTCGAAGTTTTTTTTAATAAATAGGCAACGAAGAACAATCTTCCATTAGAGCAGTGTGTTTATGCCTCTTTTCGAGCTATCCACATGAAAAAAGATGGAACTTTTACGACACAGAAGGATGCGGATATTGATGTAAGTATATATGCATTCGATTCATCTACGGTATTTTGGAATGCATTCGATTCATCTACGGTTTATTTAAAATGAACTGATCTGCTGTTCATTTCTTCACTTCTATTAGCATTTGCTTGTCTTTTTAATTTACTTCCTGAGCGGTGCTTTAGTTTCATTAGTTGGTGATTCCTGCTGGTTGTGTATTTCATTGTATTTCGCTTAGACCTATGGTGTTGATTGTGAGATGTTTACCTACCCTATTAGCAAAATAACAGTACTTTTGTACATAAAATGCATGTCTTAATAGACACTTGCATGTCCAGGGGAGTTTGCCTATGAATGTGACATGTAAATGAGTCAATTTGCTTGATTGGATTAAGAGGCAGAAGTCTGCTTCCTATTTTTTTTTTTCTCTTCTGCTGAAACCTTTATAATAGTAATCAAGATTTATACTATCTTGCGGACTACTGTCATAAGATTCATCTAGGTTTTGATTTTAAGTACTGACTCCAAGGCTGCTTTAATCAATTCTTGAGCACAAAGGGCAAAGGCTGGAGTATGAACTCTATCTATGATGATATCTTTAAGGACTTTTTGTTGATCACTAATGATAAATTTAGCCAAATATAGCTCTTTTCAAGTCTTTATTATCTTCATCTGCAGCTTCATTACAAATAATTAAAAAAAAAAAAAACCATTTCTCAAGTCCTGTTTTCCAACATTCAAAACTATGGTAGTTGAAGTCATTACAACACTGGCCTAGAGCAGTGAGTGCCTTAACCTTTAGTGGAAGGCAATCCAAAACTGCATAATAGGATAAGTAATGGTGCCCAGACGATTCCATTTTTTTTGGTGCATTGTCAAACATCAAAATGAATGTGACATGTAAATGAGTATTATATACTCTTGCCGGGACGACGATATCGCCCTGCTATGATGCTAATGGTTACGGCGATTGGCTTTAAAATATAGATGCGGAGCCAAAACCTCTGGCAAGTCCCGGTCCGGGTTTTCACTTCAACTATATTTACGTTGTATTTTATATTTTTCTACCCCACTTTTTAAATAGAAAAACATGACATTGTCCGTCCGAACTTGTGCCTAAATACGTAGATATAATCTTGCTCCTGCATTCCTAAAATTATTCCATTTTTTTCCTTTTTGATGCTTAAATGTAATTAGAATATTTATTTCTGTAAAGTTGTATTCATTTGGAATGTTTTTCTCATTGAGCATGTTTTTCTTCTCAGGCTAGGGTTAAGCAGCTTGCTGCAGAGCAAGGAGCGGGAGCATTTAAATATGATCTATAAGATCTTTGCGGGAGAAGGAGACCGCCAAAGAATATGTCAAGAAAAAGCAGGATGTATGGCACTGGCGATCTAGCTCCCGGCATCATAAGCACGAGGCTCTAGCGGTGGATCAACGACCTCACGGTTTCACGCATCGAAGAGATCCACACTCGATTCACATCCTTAGAGGAGCGGTGATAGAGGAGCGCAGATCGAGAGAAGAGCAGGCAAAGATGATTGAAGAAGAGCGCAGACTGAGAGAAGACCAGGCAAAGGTGATTGAAGAAGAGCGCGTGAAGAGACAGCGCCTTGAGGAACAGTTGCAAGCTATTCAAGAAATGCTAACACAACAAAATTTTCCACCTCCGAGTCGCTCTTCTACTTCACCTTGATTTAGACTACTTATTTCTTTTTTTATTGTATGATGAAATGATGACAACTCTTGGTTGTGTACGACGATATAACTATGACGATTGTGTAACATTGAGACGTTTTTGATGTTTATGACTACTTTGTTTGATTATTCAGAAATTGAAAGCAGGTAATTAAAATAATTAAAAATTCAGAATATTCAGCAAAAACAAAAAATACCGACGGCATTCCCGACCGAAAAATGCAGTTAAAAAATTACCGACGCCCTTTTACCGTCGGTAAAACGCGTCGTGATTTACAGTTTTACCAACGGCTGCAAGACCGTCGGCAATGGTACATTAGCGACGGCTAAATTCCGTCGGCAATGGCGTCGCCATTGTTCGGTTTAACAACGCCTGGAACGGCGTCGTTATTTTAAAATTAACGACGGCAAAACGGCGTCGTAAATTCCGTCGGCCGTGGCGTCAGTAGTGGCGTCGGTATCCGTCGGCAAAACCGTCCCAGTTTCAGGTCACCCGGGGATTGCCCGACGCCAACGGCGTCGGTACGCCGTCGGTAATTTAACAACGCCACGAAATGGCGTCGGTAATGTAACACCCCAAACTAGGCGGATATTACAGTGCCGTGAATCCCCGACTGGGACCCACCCGGCAAATGAAAATGATGAATTAAATAATATAATTGTAGTACCGAACCACATTATATTACCAAACACTCCGATGAGGAGTTTAAATACAACACACCAGGACAATACCGAATACTAGTGTATTTTATATGAAGATAAAATACACCACCCTGAATAAATAAACATTACAAGCGGAATTTGCAGCGGAAAATACAAATGACAGAAATAACTGAAATGACTGAAAATGACTGAACAAACGGAATGACTGAACAAACGGAATGACTGGGGCCCCCTACTAGTATCACTGGGACTCGTCGCCGTCAACATGCTCTTCCCGTGCCTTGCCGTGACCTGAAAACAAAATCCCCCAACGGGGTTAGTTACACAGAACAACAATCCTCAAGAGTTGAAATTACACAATCATGAATTAACTGAAGTGATGAAATATTCTTAATTATGAATTACGCTGAAGAGGAGTATCATAGTACGCCCGTAATGTTCTGTGCAAGTGTACAACACCCGTCCGTGTACCTAATTAGTCTCACGGGACAATATGACCCGTGTGCACGGTCTAATGTATCGGTGAACCCAATACAATAACCATCGTGTGCCCGACTAAAAATTCCACACAGACACACCCGGCCACGCAATATGAACCCAGAAGGTCACATGAACGAGAATGACCATGATGAATATCAATGAATAATAATTAGACAAGGCCAAGATGACTCACCGATATGAAAGTAATAGTGATGTGATTGATAACCCAATGAAATGATTTGGAACCGTCGTTCCTCGTGAATGAAATGATTATTCGACAATTACAAGTCTCAAAATGATTATTATTATGATGAATGAATTATGATTATGAGCAATCAACAACAAAAGGAATTGGTATCCTTTTAACCGAGTAAGATTTAACTTACACAATACCGATGAAGAATGTCCGTCCACGAACAACGTCCTAACCAAGATACCGATCGCTCGAACAACCTTAATTCAATACAATTACCAACAATCCGATCAATAACGAATTAAACACGAATATAACGAACTCAAGACGTCGATACGATTAAACCAAGTTCATAGGGGCATTATATCGAACACTTTGAGTCCAACTTCGATTGATTACGACTAAACCTCAACAATACCAATCTCAAATCCCCAAGAAGTGCTTCAAATCAATAAAACATCTCCCATACGATCAATAGTCCGTTAAGAATATCCAAAAACGTGATTATAACAACTATTAATCGGGAATCCCCAAATCCAACTCGATATTCAAAGTGTTCTTGAATAAATCTCTCAATAATCCAATGAATCCTTATACAAACTCATAATCATATACATATCCCTTCATATAGCATGATTATAACGTCGAAACATCATAACTCAACACAAAATCGAAATCCAAGGTGTTGAAGAAATTACCTCTTGAAGATCCAACCACTACGATCCGAAGAACACGAGTTAAAAGCAGTATCCAAGCTTCTCAAAGGAATGAAGATGATGAAGATTACACACTCAAGTGATTGATGATGATGAAATCACTCTCTCAACACTCTATCTCGGATGAAGAAGGAAAAATGAAAAGTGAGGTGAAATGACCCGGCCAAGTCATTAAATCTGCCGGAAGTTACGGCCGTAACTCGGCCCTCTTACGGCCGTAACTTTCCAAGTCAACGGCCTTACGGCCGTAACGCCAACTCAAATGCGGCCGTAACTCAAACCGTCAGAAAGCCGGCAGACTTACGGTAAATGCGTTCCTTGAATTACGGCGTAACTGCGCCTTCAAAAAACACCGCCAGACCTTACGGCCGTACCGCACACCTTACGGCCGTAACTCGGATGGTACGGCCGTATCCGGCCAACCTTACGGGCGTAACCCGCCTTCGTCAAAAATGGCGGACATCCTTCTGCGTGACGGCCGTATCCGGCCAAGCCTTACGGCCGTGCACGCCTCGACTTACGGCCGTATGCCGCAACCCTTACGGCCGTAAGTCACCCCGATCGGCAACACCGAATTTAACGAACGCCACTTACGGCCGTATCTCACCTTCCCTTGAGGCCGTAACTCACCTTCGGCCAAAATGCGGCGGCTCTTTGGACCACTTACGGCCGTAAAGCCCGGCCTTACGGCCGTACCGCCGACTTACGGCCGTATCCCGAACCTTACGGCCGTAACTCGATCTTGGCCAAGGTGAATCAATCCGACAATTCCGATTCCACGATACGACTGATGAATGATCCGACATAACATACGAATGTGAAAATGAACAAGTCTAACACGAGCCAAAGATGATACTCTCAGTACAAGGCTATCAATCACAATGAAAATGATAATACGCCCGTCTCGATCTAAAAACGGGGATAAAATGACGATCGGTAACTGATATACGATTACAACATGCCAACATTGAAGCCTTGATTGAGTGATTCATGAATGATGAGTGATTATTAATGAGTGAGAATTACTGAGTGACAAATACAGACTGATAATTACTGAATGAAAATGAATGAATTACAACCGGGTATTACATACTCCCCCCCTTAAAATAGTTTCGTCCCTGAAACTAAGGGTCAAACAACTCGGGATGACTCTCCCGCATACTCTCTTCGGTTTCCCAAGTAGCCTCTTCGACTCCGTGTCTAGACCACTGAATTTTAACCAAAGGAATCGTCTTATTCCTCAACTGTTTGATTCGCCGCTCTAAAACTCGAATAGGACGTTCCTCATATGAATGATCGTCGGCGATCTCGATTTCGTCGAACTGGAGTATGTGACTCGGGTCGGCAACATACTTCCGCAACTGAGAGACATGAAATACATTATGAATTCGGCTCAACGCCGGAGGTAAAGCCAATCGATAAGCTAACTCGCCCACTCGATCCAAAATCTCAAACGGTCCAATGAATCTCGGACTCAACTTTCCCCTCTTCCCAAAACGGAAAATACCTCGACTCGGGGATACCTTGACCAAAACGTGGTCGCCCGTCTCGAACTCTAGTGGTCGACGACGATTATCTGCATAAGATTTCTGTCGACTCTGAGCTGTCAACATACGACTCCTGATTAAAGCTACCTTCTCTCGGGCGGCTATAAGCATATCGGGCTCGGTGCCGATTGATTCTGACAAGTCATCCCAACACAAAGGAGACCGACAACGACGACCGTACAAGGCCTCGTAAGGTGCCATCTTAATGGAAGCATGCCAGCTATTATTATACGTGAACTCGATCAATGGTAGTTGGGCTTCCCAATCGTCCTTCCAATCGAGGACGCATGCTCTCAACATGTCCTCTAATGTCTGAATAGTCCTCTCTGATTGTCCGTCGGACTGAGGATGAAAAGCGGTACTGAGATTGAGCTGAGTTCCCATAGCACGATGAACTGATTTCCAAAAATGAGACACAAATCGTCCGTCACGATCGGAAACGATACTCTTAGGAGTACCATGAAGCCTGACTATCTCTTTGATGAACAACTGAGCCAGTCTCTCAGGACCCCACGTTTCCTTGATCTCAAGGAAATGAGCTGATTTGGTTAAGCGGTCCACGATCACCGGATCGTATTCATGCCACGACGACTCGTCGGCAAACTCGTGATGAAATCCATAGAACTGTCTTCCCACTTCCATTCGGGAATAGGAAGAGGTTTCAAAGATACCACGGCCGATGTTCAATCTTAACTTGTTGTGAGTTAAGCATCTCGAAACAAATTCTGCGACTTCGCTTCATATTACTCCACCGTAATTTTGTTTCAAGTCCTTGTACATCTTGCTAGACCCCGGATGCACAGAATAAGGGGTAGCATGAGCTTCCTTCAAAATCGAGTTTTCAACTCGTCATTCGCAGTACACACAATCGATTCTTAAACCTCAAAAGTCCATCCTCGTGGACCACAAATCCGAGGCTTTCCCGAGCCACATCCTCACGGATGCGCAACAATGAAGGGTCTGAACTCTGGTTCTCTCTGATTACCTCCTCGAGTGACGATGAAATCTCTAACATACAAAGCCGTCCCTGAACTCGCTGAAGCGGACCTCGATCTCGGGTCTAAGGAATTCCCGAAGTTCCTTCTGAACTGTTAGACGAGCAAGCATCTGCTCCTGAACGGACTTGCGACTCAAGGCGTCGGCGACAACGTTCGCCTTGCCCGGGTGGTAGAGGATCTCAATATCATAGTCCTTGATTAATTCCAACCACCGTCTCTGACGCATATTTAACTCCTTCTGAGTAAATATATACTTTAAGCTCTTATGATCGGTGAATATCCGACAGGTGACGCCATAAAGGTAATGACGCCAGATCTTCAAAGCGAACACCACGGCTGCTAGCTCCAGGTCGTGGGTCGGATAATTAACCTCGTAAGGCCTCAATTGCCGCGAAGCATAGGCAATAACTTTCCCGTTCTGCATGAGCACACATCCGAGACCCTGTCCGGACGCATCACTATAGACCACAAATCCTTCCGTCCCCTGCGGCAAGGAAAGTACAGGTGCTGACATTAACCGGCTCTTGAGTTCCTCAAAACTCCGTTGACACGCGTCGGACCACGTGTATTTCTTATCCTTCCACAAAAGGTTCGTTAAGGGTTGAGCGATTCGAGAAAATCCCTCTACAAATCGCCGATAATAACCCGCTAATCCGAGGAAACTTCGGATTTCCTTAACGTTCTTCGGAGGTAGCCAATCTCGAATAGCCTCCGTCTTCTGGGGATCGACACGAACTCCGTCGATGAAATTACGTGTCAGAAAAGTCACTTGGACATCCGTAACTCACATTTAGAAAACTTCCCATAAAGTCGTTCTCATCTCAACACGTCGAGCACTTGATGAAGGTGAAACTCGTGGTCCTCCGGCCACGAGAATAAATCAAAATGTCATCGATGAAGACAACAACAAACCGATCCAAAAAGTCGATGAAGACCCGATTCATTAACTCCATGAATACCGCAGGTGCATTAGTCAATCCGAACGGCATAACCACAAACTCATAATGACCATAGCGTGTTCGAAACGCCGTCCTCGCGATATCCGACTCTCTAATCCGCAACTGATGATATCCGGATCTTAAGTCGATCTTGGAAAATCGAAGCTCCCTGAAGTTGATCTAAGAGATCGTCAATACGGGGTAAGGGGTACTTATTCTTGATCGTCACCTGTTCAACTCCAGATACTCCATACATAAGCGATATGAACCATCCTTCTTCTTCACATATATAACTGGTGCTCACCTCTGTTACTCACTCTGTCGAATATAACCATTATCGATCATCTCTTCAAGTTGGTTCTTTAATTCCTGCATTTCGGTCGGGGCCATCCAGACGGCGCCTTCGATATCGGGGACGTACTGTGCTCCAACTCAATCGTGAATTCCACATCCCTCTGTGGAGGCAAACCGTAACTCGTGCGGAAAAACATCGGCATATTCCCTCACCACCGGAATATCCGTTAACATTATCGATGACTTCTCGGTTTTGGCCATATAGCACCAATAACCGACACATCCCGATTGAGTAACCTTACCGCTTTCATCAAATTAATGACCTTACGAGCAGTAGGATTACCTCCACGAAACACACATTCAACCCCATCGTCTGAAATGATAGTGACCATACGCTTACGGACACTAATGATGGCATCATGACGATCCATCCAATCAATACCCAAGATGACGTCGTCCCTCGGCAAATCTACCACGATTAGGTCTGCTGGCCATACACGACCATGAAATTGAATCGGACAATTCTGAATCTCACGATTACCGATAATTCGTCTACCATCAGGTAGGCCGATGACATAAGGCTCACAACTAGTAGCACTACCCAGACGTAGTCTACTCAAACATGACTCGGAAATGAATGAATGCGATGCACCAGTATCAAAAAGGGTACACACAGGTTGAGATAGAATATCGAGGGTACCTGAGATCATTCGGGCCTCGGGATCATCAGTCTTCTTCATCTCATAAATCCGGGGCTTGCTAGTCCCGACCGACGCTCCGTCTGCGGCTATAGGCTCCACCTTTAGTCGCTCTGTCGTTTTAAACGACGCTGATTAGCGGCGACTGCAACGGCTGATCGCTTAGGTGCACGAGATGACGTCGAGTAGGTTTGGAGTCCCTACGGCAAAAGCGGGCCTTATGCCCGGCAATCCCACAATTATGACAGTGATAGTCTGCCGAGGACACTTGGTACCGAGGTGACCAAGCTCCCCACGATTAAAGCAGGTGATGGCCAGGCCGCTCGAGACCGAGATTCCGCGGGTCTAGACGACACAGGAGGTCGCTCGAAAGCGAGCCCGCCGGGGTTTCTTGAAGGTTGTCTGACCGCCTTCAGACTGGTTACGATTCTTCGATTTCTTCCTAGCAGACGAAGGTTGCTGCTTAGCAATCTCTTTAGCAGTAAGCTCATAGGTGAGAGCTTTCTCAATGAACTCGGCCAACGTGGTGCAATTATGATTGAGCAACTGAAGTCTCATACGGGGTTTCAGCCTCTTGCTGAAATACTTAATCTTATCCGCCTCGGAATGAATGATAGATGAGGCGAACGGAAGAAGTTCCTGAAATTTCTCGGCAATGGCGAGAACATCCTCGTCTGATGAGGGGTCGGGAGTGAGTAACTCTGACAGCTTGGCCTCTCTGAGTGGGGCCGGATAATACCTCTCCATCATGAGAGTTTTGAACTGATCCCATGTACAAGATCCTTCGGTGGGCTTCAACGACAACCACCAAGAATGAGCGCTCTTACCCAGGTAGTAAGCCGCAACAGAAACTTTGTGTCCTTCCGGACACTCCACCATAGCAAACAACTTCTCGAAATGTTCGAGCCAATGAATAATATCTGCCGGCTCAGACGAGCCCTCGAAAGTCGGTGGCCTCTGGCGAGAGATGTCGCCGATGATATTGCTCACATTCCTCTCTTGCCTCTGAGGTGGCGGCGGAGGGGCCTGTTGATTCTGAGTAGTGGAGTTATGCATCGTCTCCATCAACTGAGCCATCTGGGTCATTTGGGCCATCATGCCCTGCATAAATGCGAGTGGGTCAACCCGGACACCCTCGGCGAGCCGTGTCCTGTACGACTACCCGATAGTGTTTGATCGCGTCCTTGTGAATGAGTGGCAGCGTCACTGCTCGATGAGTTAGCATTATTCCTGGCATTTGCACGTGTGTTCGCACGAGTTCTCGGGATTCGGCCCGCTCCACGGCCTCGTCCTCCTCGTCCTCTGCCAGCTCTTTCCATACTGAAGTAGGAAAGTCACATGATGATTATATTTCCCGCATGAATATCACGTTATGATTATATTTTGAAATGATGAAAATGAGCATACACGCTCTAATACAACGATTACATGAATGATTAATTGACGTGACATGATTATCGATGAAGTTCTTGAAATGATTATCTTGAATGAGTTAACAAGATTAATGATTTGATCTTCCTGATCAACAACTGAATAATGAAATGATTTGACTGATTAATGAGTTAACCTGACCGTCCCGGTCAACATGACAATGATGATTGAGGATTGTTAACTGATGAATTATGAATGAATGATTAATGCCAGAAATTATACCATGGCATTAGAAATCTTACAGTTCTTGGTCTGATTGGCTCGGCATTTGCACAGGTCACACGTGACGCGAAAGTCCAATGATACTAGTCCGATGACGATGATTTCAAATGAGAAATGACTTGGAGCGTAGTATTCAAAACCACTCTCCGATACCAACTCTGTAACACCCCAAACTAGGCGGATATTACAGTGCCGTGAATCCCCGACTGGGACCCACCCGGCAAATGAAAATGATGAATTAAATAATATAATTGTAGTACCGAACCACATTATATTACCAAACACTCCGATGAGGAGTTTAAATACAACACACCAGGACAATACCGAATACTAGTGTATTTTATATGAAGATAAAATACACCACCCTGAATAAATAAACATTACAAGCGGAATTTGCAGCGGAAAATACAAATGATGAAATAATCAAATGATGAAAATGATCGAACAAACGGAATGGCGGGGCCCCTACTAGTATCATCGGGACTCGTCGCCGTCAACATGCTCTTCCCGTGCCTTTGCCTTGCCGTGACCTGAAAACAAAATCCCCAACGGGAAGCCATACGAACAACAATCCTCAAGAGTTGAAATTACACAATCATGAATTAATCAAGTGATGAGATATTCTTAATTATGAATTACGCTGAAGAGGAGTATCATAGTACGCCCGTAATGTTCTGTGCAAGTGTACAACACCCGTCCGTGTACCTAATTAGTCTCACGGGACAATATGACCCGTGTGCACGGTCTAATGTATCGGTGAACCCAATACAATAACCATCGTGTGCCCGACTAAAAATTCCACACAGACACACCCGGCCACGCAATATGAACCCGGAAGGTCACATGAACGAGAATGACCATGATGAATATCAATGAATAATAATTAGACAAGGCCAAGATGACTCACCGATATGAAAGTAATAGTGATGTGATTGATAACCCAATGAAATGATTTGGAACCGTCGTTCCTCGTGAATGAAATGATTATTCGACAATTACAAGTCTCAAAATGATTATTATTATGATGAATGAATTATGATTATGAGCAATCAACAACAAAAGGAATTGGTATCCTTTTAACCGAGTAAGATTTAACTTACACAATACCGATGAAGAATGTCCGTCCACGAACAACGTCCTAACCAAGATACCGATCGATCGAACAACCTTAATTCAATACAATTACCAACAATCCGATCAATAACGAATTAAACACGAATATAACGAACTCAAGACGTCGATACGATTAAACCAAGTTCATAGGGGCATTATATCGAACACTTTGAGTCCAACTTCGATTGATTACGACTAAACCTCAACAATACCAATCTCAAATCCCCAAGAAGTGCTTCAAATCAATAAAACATCTCCCATACGATCAATAGTCCGTTAAGAATATCCAAAAACGTGATTATAACAACTATTAATCGGGAATCCCCAAATCCAACTCGATATTCAAAGTGTTCTTGAATAAATCTCTCAATAATCCAATGAATCCTTATACAAACTCATAATCATATACATATCCCTTCATATAGCATGATTATAACGTCGAAACATCATAACTCAACACAAAATCGAAATCCAAGGTGTTGAAGAAATTACCTCTTGAAGATCCAACCACTACGATCCGAAGAACACGAGTTAAAACGAGTATCCAAGCTTCTCAAAGGAATGAAGATGATGAAGATTACACACTCAAGTGATTGATGATGATGAAATCACTCTCTCAACACTCTCTCTCGGATGAAGAAGGAAAAATGAAAAAGTGAGGTGAAATGACCCGGCCAAGTCATTAAATCTGCCGGAAGTTACGGCCGTAACTCGGCCCTCTTACGGCCGTAACTTTCCAAGTCAACGGCCTTACGGCCGTAACGGCCAACTCGTGCGGCCGTGGCGGGCTTCGTCCAGAAAGCTGCCGACAGACTTACGGCCGTAATCGTTCCTTAGTTACGGGCGTAACTTCGCCTTAAATCAAAAACACCGCCGTGACCTTACGGCCGTGCCGCACACCTTACGGCCGTAACTCGGATGGTACGGCCGTATCCGGCCAACCTTACGGCGTAACCCGCCTTAAATCAAAAATGGCGGACATCCTTCCTGCACAGACGGCCGTATCCGGCCAAGCCTTACGGCCGTACCTGCCTCGACTTACGGCCGTATGCCGCAACCCGTACGGCCGTAAGTCACCCTGATCGGCAACACCCGAATTTAACGAACGCCACTTACGGCCGTATCTCACCTTCCCTTACGGCCGTAACTCACCTTCGGCCAAATGCCCGGCGGCCTCTTTGGACCACTTACGGCCGTAAGCCCGACCTTACGGCCGTACCCGCCGACTTACGGCCGTATCCCGAACCTTACGGCCGTAACTCGATCTTGGCCAAGGTGAATCAATCCGACAATTCCGATTCCACGATACGACTGATGAATGATCCGACATAACATACGAATGTGAAAATGAACAAGTCTAACACGAGCCAAAGATGATACTCTCAGTACAAGGCTATCAATCACAATGAAAATGATAATACGCCCGTCTCGATCTAAAAACGGGGATAAAATGACGATCGGTAACTGATATACGATTACAACATGCCAACATTGAACGCAATTGAGTGATTCATGAATGATGAGTGATTATTAATGAGTGAGAATTACTGAGTGACAAATACAGACTGATAATTACTGAATGAAAATGAATGAATTACAACCGGGTATTACAGGTAATTTTTTACCGTCGATCGGTTTTCCGACGCCCTTCTGGCGTCGGTATTCATTTTACCGACGCCCCTGCTTATTTTGCCGACGGAATTTGGCGTCGGTAAACACTGTTTTTTTGTAGTGTCGAAACCACGATCGCAATGAGACGACGGATGGGATGCGGTCGAACAGCCCTGAACCCTCGAACACTATCAAGAACGCGATAGCACCACGAGTACTACGAGAATAACACCACACGAATTATCAATCGCCAAACGGGATTCAACTCAGAATCCTCGAGCACCTATAATCCTCCGTAAGGAACAATAAAATCAACGAAGATACGATTACAATGAGAATCAAGGTAAAAAACAACGGAAATCCCACCAAACTATTGAAGGGAAACTCATTGGGACATTTAATCTAACACTTAACGCTCGATAACTCCTGAGTACAATCGAATCACCAATCGAGTTGAACAAACTCAAATACGGATACAACCCTTAGAACACGATTAATAATGTTCAATAACACCAACCGATCCATGAAAATCGGACGACAACGAAAATCAAGAAGGAAATCTCAAAAGTCAACTCTAAGAGAATTCAAGAAATTACCTAGATCCGACGAAGAACAAGGATTAAATGATGTTAAACACATGAATAATACTAAGATTAATCATACCCATCATGGATTAATCAACAATACGGAACGAATCGGACAAAAACCCAAAAAACCTCAAATTTTCCCAAACTAGGATTTCTAGGAAATCTGACCTGATTCGCTCGATCAAAGGATGTTATAGGATGGATAATCGATGATATGAACTCCAAGACTTCATGATTCATCGCCTGACAACATGCATCCACGCCCACCAAACCTCTAGCCACGGAAGGGAAAGAAACGAGTGAGGAAAATGAGTGTAAACCCGTTTGCTGGGCCTTATATAGGCAGCCTGTCGGCTGGCTTACGTACGTAATCGGCCATGGCTTACGGCCGTAACCGGCCATGGCCGAGCCTTCTGCCCAAAACTGCCGGCAGCGTTACGTACGTGACCGACCAGGGCTTACGTACGTTACAGGCCTTACGGCCGTAACTTCCGGACCCTTACGGCCGTAACTCGGCCAGGTCTGCCAGCGCCCCAACACGTGCGGCCATGACTCGGCTGTGGCCAACTCCGATGGTCCGGACGACCCCGAAACCCAAACCTGAATATGAATCGAAGATACGATTCTGAAATCGCAAAGAAAACCAAGCGCTAAGAGAACACACGATTCCGACCACCCGAAGGCTCGAAATTCGACAACGGAAAGTAATTACCCCAAACTTTGGGAAATTACGAAAACGGCCCAAAACGTCTGAAATACACGATACAGGATCAAAACACCAATCCAAAGCTCGCAACTTGAATAATAACCTTAAATGAACATATGAGAAACTCGAAACAACAGTTTCGGACAAGATTCGCAAGAATCAAACTCAAGTGTGGAAAAGCCGTTTAAGAACACGGAACTCAGCAAAACGATACCGAAAAGAACTCAGATGACAAAAAGTGCAGAATTAATCATTCTCGAAATGATGAAACGGTCACAACAGAGTTGCTAAGATAGACTTACGCCAAAAAAATAAAATTACCGGAAATCGAAATTGCGGATATTACATACTACCCTCCTTAAAAGAAGTTTCGTCCCGAAACTTAAAACAAGTAGGGAGAAGCAATATACCGCCAGGAAAACTCAACGAGATACACAAGAAATGCGTAACTTTCGCCCATCGGCGAAACGTTACAAGCAACGCAAAGGAAAATACGGTGTGAAAACACGCTCCACGACGACCAACACAACGCCACCGGTAGAGACATAATAAAACCAACAAGTGACAAGTGTCATCAAACAGATAATACAATAAAGTCGATTATCCAAACAATCACAAGACACAAAGTACCTATTACAAGGAAACACGCATATTCGAGAAAACAGAAAGTAAACACAAACAATTCACAAGGGCAATCACAAACAATTCGGACTATGCCGAAATCCTCAAAACCACACTAGGCATCTTCGTGTCTTTTCGGAGCAGAGACGTAACCTCGATACCCAAATCTCTTAGTTATCGTCTCGCAATGCATGGCTCGGTGACCCACCTGGCCACACTCGAAACAACAGACTAATGGTGAACGACAATTCTTCGCGGTACGAGATCAGGCAACAACAGTCAGACATCCCCGATTGAACAACAACAATCGAACAACAACGACCGAACAACAATGATCGAACAACAACGATCAAATAATAATGATCGAACAACGACGATCGAAAAAAAATAATGATCGAGTAACATCGATCGAACAACAATGATCGAACAACAACGATCAAATAACAATGATCGAACAACAACGATCGAAAAAACAATGATCGAATGACAACGGTCGAACATTGACTCTGAATTTCACACTTCAACTCAAGACATTAAAAGAGCTGGTAGAAATTAAAAGATGTTACTTTCGAACAAGGTCCACAAGAATCGAACCGAACTCGGAAAAGTCACAACGATAAACAGATCGATCTGAAACAAGGTCACAACCCATTCGAACGTGACAACCGAGACACCAAAAAAGTTCAAAAAGTATCAACGAACACGAGCAAGTCGATAGAATTTAGAAGGAGAAAATGCAGAAGTCAAAAATAGTACGGGTATTACATTCGACCTCTTATAAAAGAAATGTCGTCCCCGCAAGTCACAACAACGGAAACAAGGTAACAACACAAAAAGCAACCGAAAGAAACATCTCCCATGGGCCTCTCATAGCCGATCCTGATATCTATTCTAAGGCGCAAACTCCGGAAGTCTCGGTAACCAATTCGCAAAAGTGAATTCTATGTCCCTCGAGTCCACACTTGAAAAGCGTTACTGACGAGAAGGACAATTTGTACGTACATGCCCCCGGCACAATACAGTCGAAGCTCCTCGGCATACCGAAAATACAACATCTAGGTACAATGGAATATAATATCGCAAAACAACATACCAGAGATGCCAATTCCACAAAACATACCAACGTAAGGTAGCCGACATATACAGAATCATAGCAACGACGGCATACACTCGGCAATTTCAACGGCCCGAATGATAACTAGTAGACAAATACAAAACATCATGAAACAATCACACATTTACACAAACGTACAAACCCAAGCTTTAACAGCTCGCACATGTGCGATAACACGCAAATCACCACGAAATGACAACGTTAAAGATCAACATCACACCTCTCACCGAGGGCTTACACAACAAATGTGTGGCGAATGACTCCACGCTCACACCACCACTAACAGTAATGCTAACATAGTACATACGTTCCCGGGCCTCACACCGGAGAGATAGGTTATAAAAACAAAAACCACCTTTTGAAAAAAAAAATTTGGAAACACTAGTTGATCTTGAGTATCACTTTACAAAAAGTTGAACAAACATCATTGTCGAGACTTTGAAAACCGTCTTGTGTTTGAACCAAAAATAAGGACTCTTTTCTTTTTGTGAAAAACTTTCAGAAATATTCGTCCCCCGGGTCTAAGCAAAGCATTTCTAAATAATTGAAAATATCCCAAAATGTTTTGGTCCCCAACAGGAATAATTTTGAAATATAATGTGGCACTAGGAAGCACCTTGAAAGTACCGCGAGAAAATAATTCATTTTAAAAGTACCTCTCGAAATTTATTTTCTAAGATACTCAATGTTTTCGAAAATTTATTAGGCTAGAATGCCTAAAAACTCACATGTAACAACATTCACTTACATACATCAGAATACACGCATCAACTCATTCAAAACCAAGACAACACCGGTCTTTTACCGGAAACAAACAATCGGATATCATATTCAAAAGGACATAAATAACGACAGCACTCCTCATATAAACGATATATGAGAGTCACATAAACGCATCACCAAATCAAGAATCTGCATAGAGACTCCGTCACTTAATACATAATCATACCACTAGCTCGCATCAGACGAGGCACAATCACAAAGAAGGGAGACTTACATCCACAGGTCGCACAAAGGTGATGATTGCCCCATGATACTAATCACGACCAACAAACTCAGACGACGCGTCGCGACACGACTCAGTCAGACACAATCCGACGAGACAAAAACTCAACAGACATCATAAATTACATAAAACGGACTTCCGCCACCGGAATCCAACGATGTGAATCCACGTGATTCCATCAACATAACAAAAGGGTAATTCAATGATCCAGCGCCCTCAGGATAGATCCCCATGATGATCCCGTCGGACCAACGCATGGTGGAAAACCCGTCGAACGATCTAGCTCCCTCAGCATAGATCCTCATGATGATCACGTCGGACCAACGCATGGCAGACATCTGATCCAGCGCCCTCAGCATAGATCGCTCGATCCCTACGGATCATCACAACGTACACAAACACAAACCATGCATATACATATGCCAAATGGATATGTCCAACAACACGAACATTTAAGAAATCAACGATGAATATCATGACAAATTCAAAAGAATTAACCTCATGTTCAACAACATGAATAAACCATATACATGATCAAAATTCCAATATTCACAGATTTCAAAATACGATACTTGCCTCAGAAATGGCGATAAGAATTGCTACTACGAATAGGCTTCAATCCGCTCGGAGAATTCTCACTCGATCAGCTCACTGAAATCCAAACCTTCATCGAATAATAATACCGGTATAACTAAAGGTTCCGGATAATTGTTCTAATCATCAAATGAATCAACATGAGGCATGATATTCTCTATTATGGTGATGAAATTATTCAAAGATAACTACATTCGGTTGAACCGACACTACGTTATTCGGCCGGGCAACAAACTCAAAGAATACTATCCAAGTTCAAACGCATTTCTACGGTCGAATGATGAGATGAAATTCATCTTAGAAGGATTCTAATCAGGTCCTACAATAACAAGATATCAGAAAACCTCGACAAATCATCATAAGAATTCATTCACTAGGTTCATTTGACTATCATATCCTTCTAGGAATTAACCTTAAGCTCAATCCATTAATTTCTCCAATGAAATGCTCGATCATACCAATCCTAAGAGCTTAGATAATCTCTGAAACCTTGTTATAATTGGTTTCATGATCTCACGATGCTATATTCAAGAATCTAATCACTATAAGGTTTGTTCAACATGTTCAAAAACAAAAGGAACCAAAGTATCACCGAATTTAATCGTCTAAAACCCTGTTGTAAGACTCCTCACGAATATAACTGATTAGGTGAACTTAAAACAGGTCCCAAAACATAACTATGAACATGTTAAACCAGTTGGTGAAGGATCACATATCTTAATATAGTGACGAACAATGAAGAACCCGAAGAAACTCAACACCGTAGGCTTGAACACCAATCCACAAGGGTCTATAATCTTCAAAATCAAGCTAGGATGATGATATAAGAGGTATAAGGTGTTGGATAATCTCCAGAACACGAAAATCGTCCAAAAAGGATGATGATAAATGAAATGGGGTTGAGGTCTATAAATAGAATTTTATCCGTTACGTACGTTAAACACGCCACATTACGTACGTAACAACCTTAGCGTACGCTATGCTTCGAAGATTAGCGTATGTTAACGTATGGCCAGAGCTCATTGACCTGTTCCTGGCATTGGCTTACGTACGTTAGAATACAGGTCTTATGTACGTAATATATAGGACTTTAGCGTACGTTAAAAATCCACCTTAGCCTACATTAAGTCCGTTGACTTGCATAACTGGAAATCCGTCTAGGTTCACGCGGAGCATCTCACGAATCTTCCTTGGCCCCCACACGCCGACCCTTGTCAGATCTCGGGTCGACTGAGCTTACGTATGTTAAGCTCATAAGATAACGTACGTTATGCTGCAGTCGTAGCGTATGTTAAGATCATCCTCTAGTGTGCGTTAAGACGTGCACAACTATGCATGCAAAATGATGGCGATACGAAAACATAAGGATGCGAATACGGGAAACAAAACTCCGATTAATAACAACACAAAGACGAATATTACAAGATCGAATACATGATAAATACACAATAATTATCCGGGCATTACATACTACCCTTCTAAAAAGAAGTTTCGGCCCGAAACTTAAAATGAAAACAATTCCGGGTATCTCGACTTCATACTATCTTTCGTTTCCCAAGTTGCTTCTTCGAATCCATGTCAGGACCACTGAACTTTAACCAAGGAGATCAGTTTATTCCTAAATTTCTTGACTCGACTCTCGAGTATCTTAATTGGCTTTTCTTCGAACGAGCCATCATTAGCCACTACAATCTCGCCAAAATCAATGATATGACTGGGATCTAGTACATATTTCTGCAATTTGGATACGTGGAATACATTATGAACGTGACTCAGTGATGGCGGTAAGGCCAACCTGTACGCCAACTCCCCAACTCTTTCAAGGATCTCGAATGGCCTGATATATCTCGGACTCAACTTTCATTTCCTTCCAAAACGGAAAATTCCCCGGGTAGGAGAAACCTTCAATAGTACATGATCCCCAATCTCAAACTCCAACGGGCGATGATGCACGTCTACATAAGACTTCTGTTGACTCTGGGCAGTCAACAACCTTTCCCAAATTAAAGGTATCTTCTTTTGAGTCTGAACTATCAACTCTGGCTCCGTCCCGATCAAATCAGAAGAATCATCGCAACACAGGGTCTATCTGCATCTTCTCCCATACAACGCTTTGAATGGTGCCATCTTAATGGAAGCATGCCAACTATTGTTGTAGGTAAATTTGATCAACAGAAAATGAACCTCCCAATCGGTCGACCAATCTAAGTCACAAGCTCTTAACATATCTTCTACTGTTTGTATAGTCCTTTCGGACTGACCGTCCGTGTGAGGATGATAGGCCATGCTAAAGTTCATCTCGGTTCCTAAGGCCTTATGAACTGCCCTCCAAAAATGCGACACGAAGCGACCATCTCGATCTAAAATAATGGTCTTCGGTGTACCATGCAATCGGACTATCTCTGCAATAAACACTCGTGCTAATTTCTCGGGTCCCCAAGTGTCTTTAATACCTAAGAAATGAGCCAATTTGGTTAGTCGATCAACTATAACCCAAATCATGTTCATTCTCGTCTTAGTCTTTGGCATATTGGTGATGAAGTACATCGATATATCCTCCCACTTCCACTCAGGAATCGAAAGTGGCTTTAACATCCCGACAGGCCGCTGATGCTCAATCTTAACCGGCTGACAGGTTAAACACTTCGAAACATATGGCTACGTTCTTCTTCATATTTCGCCACCAGAAATTTTGTTTTAGGTCCTTATACATCTTACTGGTGCTCGGGTGAATAGAATAGGGCGCGTTGTGAGCTTCCTTCAAGATTGTCTGTCTTAAAACATCATCATCGGGGATGCAAAATCGACTCTGAAACCTCAGAACTCCATCATCCTGTATCACGAATCCTGGGTCCTTCCCTTTGTTTACTTCATCACATAATCGAAGAATCAGAGAATCGTCCAATTGCTTAGATTTAATTTTTTCGACCAACGACGAGGTTAGTTCCACCACACACAGTTGCCCTTGGACTCATTGTGACCATACTTCGATTCCTTCACGAATCAGTTCTCTTTGAATGCTAGTTTGGGATGTAAGTGCTTCCAACACTCGAAGAGAAATAGGTTTGCGGCTCAGTGCATCAGCTACCACGTTTGCTTTGCCTCGATGATAGAGAATTTCCAGGTCGTAATCCTTGATCAATTCCAACCATCTTCTCTGCCTCATGTTTAATTCCTTCTAACTGAAAATATACTTGAGGCTCTTATGATCTGTGAAGATCTGACAGTGAGTGCCGTACAAATAATGTCGCCAAATCTTCAAGGCAAAGACTACAACTGCTAACTCCAAATCATGAGTCGGGTAATTTACTTTGTATGGTTTCAACTGTCGAGAGGCATAGGTAATCACCCTATCCATTTGCATCAAAACACATCCCAGACCCTGATTTGAAGCATCGTTGTATACCATGAATCCATCGGTTCCATCTGGTAATGCTAGTATAGGCGTTGTCGTCAGTCTTCTCTTAAGTTCATCAAAACTAGCCTAGCATTTCTCATTCCACACGAATTTCTGAGTCTTCTGCAACAGCTAAGTAAGCGGATGAGCAATTTTGGAAAATTCTTCTACAAAACGGCGATAATATCCAGCAAGTCCTATGAAACTTCGGACTTCTTTCACGTTATTAGGAGATTCCCATTCCAAAATTGCTTCGACTTTCTTCGGGTCTACCTGAACTCCTTCAGCTGATATCACATGCCCAAGGAAGGTTACTTCCTTAATCCAGAACTCGCATTTAGAAAATTTCGCATAAAGCTTTTCATTCCTCAAAGTATTCAAAACGATACGCAAATGCTCTGCATTCTCCTCTGGGTCTTTCGAATAGATTGAGATGTCATCAATGAAAACGACCACGAATTTATCCAAGTATTCTAAGAATACCCGATTCATCAATTGCATAAATACCACAAGAGCATTGGTAAGTCCGAATGGCATCACCACAAATTCATAGTTCCCGTACCGGGATCTGAAAGCAGATTTTGATATATCCGATTCCTTAATTCTCAATTGATGGTATCCTGATCTCAAATCGATCTTCGAGAATACCCTTGCCCCCTGCAGTTGGTCAAACAAGTTGTCAATCCGAGGTATTGGATACTTATTTTTGATCGTCACCTTGTTTAGCTCCTTGTAGTCGATACACAATCTGAGGGATCCATCTTTCTTCCGGACAAAGAGAACGGGTGCTCCCCAAGGAGAAATGCTAGGTTGAATGTAACCCTTCTGCAATAATTCCTCAATCTACTTCTTTAGTTCATACATCTCGGTTGGCGCCATACGGTATGGTGCTCTGGAAATAGGTGCGGCTCCAGGCTCTAATTCGATATTAAACTCTACTTCTCTCCGCGAAGGTAACCCCGGTAGTTCGTCAGGAAATACGTCTGAGAACTCGTTCACAACTGAAATAGATGAGTTTCTACTCCTTCTTTCTTCTTGACATAACACCACAATCTGTGACAACCCTGCTTCAGTAATTTCACTGCTTTTATGGCTTTGATCAATTTTCCTAAGCTTCCCGATCTCCATCCTTTGAATAAATGTTCAGATCCATCATTAGCAATGATAGAAATGACTCTCTTTCGGTAATTAAAAATATCCCCATAACGATTGAGCCAATCATCTCCGAGAATTAAATCGTCACCATGGATGTCGACCACAATAAGATTTGATAGCCAATCTCTCCCTCCTATAGATACTGGAAAATATCTAGTTTCTAGGGTTCCCACAATCCCCTCTCCACTCGGTAATCCCACAACATAAGGCTCACAATCATATAAACACGAGATTTTCAAACGATTAACACAGTTCAATGATATGAAAAAATGTGTAGCTCCTGAATCAAATAAGACACTAACTGGTTGCAAAAGGATCTGAATCGTACCTAATGCAATAGCAGTGATCTGATCGTCTGACCTCCTCATCTCGTAAAGGCACGGAGGAACGGACCCAGCACTAGATGTCTCTCTTTTCCCGACATTCTGCTGCTGGAAACCACTTTGTTGTGTCTGATTCACACTTGCCTCTTTCGGAACCGGTGCAGGAGTGCGAGTACCAATAGATCTAGTCACATTTCCACAAAAGTCGCACGATGGCCTTCCTGCCCACACTCGAAAAAAGGTCACAGACGGTGCGTAGCAATCACGCCGAACATGCCCTGCTTTACCACAGTTATAACATTTCTTCATTGCGTCTAAAACCGTTGATGCTGTCCGGAACTTATTTCCGCCTCGAGAAGGATGCGGAGGTCTCCTAGATGAATGAAATGAAGACTGGCCCTTGCGGGACCCACCACTCTTTTTATCCGTGAAGTTGCCAGACACTTTCTGCTTCTTTGCTTCTGTCGATTTCTCCACCGCTGCTCCTTTCATGTCGTAGGCCAGTGCTTTGTCCTGATACTGTCTCAAAGTAGTACATTCGAATCCGGACATATACTGCTGAATCTCCGGTTTCATCTGCATGTCGAAATGGAAAATCTTTTCTGCCTCGGTCCTGACTAAGTGTCGCACACAGGTCAGTTGGTGATTAAAGGTCTTGATTATGTTTGTCACAAATGCCTCCGAACTCTGCAGGGAGAAAAACTCTCGGACTCTAGCCTATCTAATGGGACGAGGACAATATTATGCTTCCATCATTAATCTGAATTCTGTCCAGTCAGCATTATGATCCTCAGCTCGAATGGCCTCCCACCAGTCGAAAGCCTCCCCAGTCAGAAAATACTGGCGATCGGAACTTTTCGGTCATCGGGACAGTTGATTCCCGCAAATATCTTTTCCAACTCCTTCAGCCAGTGATCCCAAGTAGGCATCTCAGCAGAACCGTCAAATTTTGGTGGGTGCAATTTGACCACCTCCGTAAGCCACTTGTCTCCCCGATTATCCTCGTTGCGCTGCTGGCCTATCGCTGTCTGCATGCGGTCGACCACCTGAGCAAACTGGGTCATCTAAGCGACCACCTGCTGAAGCACCCCTGGCATGTTAGGATTTGCGTTATCATTCGCCGATCCCTATTGTCCTCCAGAATGGGAATCAGTTCAACTAGCCGATAATTCTGGGGTAGTCGCTGAATCCACTTGTCTCACATTACCACGTCCGCGTCCACGACCGCATCCGCATCCGTGACCTCCCCTCAACATACTGTAAATACAAATACTCAATATCCAGGGCAAAATTCTCTAAAAGAAAGTCCGTCAATACTCACAAAATAGAAATTAAATAAAACGGTAGTATAAGAGATTAGGAGACTTACAACCACGGTCCACATGACGACGCTGGTTGAGCAGTAATGTTACAAATGACCCATAAATCAAATAACATAAATAGACCCAACTACACCCGACTGCCAAGATATCCATGAATCTTTGTTCTGATACCATATTCTGTAACACCCTGATATATTCGGAATAATTAAAGCATCGTAAACCCTTTATATAAGAATTTACAAGGCTAATTTGAGAAATACAGAAAAATAATAATAATACCAAAGTACCATTAAGGTTATAATTCAAAACCAGTTCAACAATGAGTCCATTATTACAAGCATTCCAACCACCAACAAAATACGCGTACTCGAGTACTGGAAAATAACTGAAAAATAAGACAACATCAATTTACATCACTGCGCCACTTCATCGTCATGTCGGTACTGTGGTTGCTTCCCCGCTCCTCGGCTACCTGAACATCAAAACAAATGTCCACCCCCGAAGGGGTTAGCAAAACGATGCTAGTACAAGTATCATAATACAGAAATCGGATGTGCAACAACAATGCATCATAAATTACATAAAACGGACTTCCGCCACCGGAATCCAACAATGCGAATCCACGTGATTCCATCAACATAACAAAAGGGTAATCCAACGATCCAGCGCCCTCAGTATAGATCCTCATGATGATTCCTCCGGACCAACGCATGGTGGAAAACCCGTCCCATGATCCAGCGCCCTCAGCATAGATCCCCATGATGATCCCGTCGGACCAATGCATGGTGGACATCCGATCCAGCGCCCTCAGCATAGATCGCTCGATCCCTACGGATCATCATAACGTACACAAACACAAACCATGCATATACATATGCCAAATCGATATATCCAACAACACGAACATTTAAGAAATCAACGATGAATATCATGACAAATTCAAAAGAACTAACCTCATGTTCAACAACATGAATAAACCATGTACATGATCAAAATTCCAATATTCACAGTTTTCAAAATACTATACTTGTCTCAGAAATGGAGATAAGTATTGCTACTACGAATAGGCTTCAATCCGCTCGGAGAATTCTCACTCGATCAGCTCACCGAAATGCAAACCTTCATCGAACAATAATATCGGTATAACTAGAGGTTCTGGATAATCGTTCTAATCATCAAATGAATCAACACGAGGCAAGATATACTCTATTATGGTGATGAAATTATTTAGCACTACTACATTCGGTTGAACCGCACTACGCTATTTGGCCGGGCAACAAACTCAAAGAATATTATCCAAGTTCAAACGCATTTCTACGATCGAATGATGAAATGAAATTCATCTTAGAAGGATTCTAATCAGGTTCTACAATAACAAGATATTGGAAAACCTCGACAAATCATCATAAAATTCATTCACTAGGTTCATTTGACTATCATCTCCTTCTAGGAATTAACCTTAAGCTCAATCCATTAATTTCTCCAATGAAATGCTCGATCATACCAATCCTAAGAACTTAGATAATCTCCGAAATCTTGTTATAATTGGTTTCATGATCTCAGGATGCTATATTCAAGAATCTAATCACTATAAGGTTTGTTTAACATGTTCAAAAACCAAAAGGAACTGAAGTATCACCGATTTTAATCTTCTAAAACCTTGATGTAAGACTCCTCATGAATATAACTGATTAGGTGAACTTAAAACAGGTCCCAAAACATCACTAAGAACATGTTAAACCAGTTGGTGAAGGATCACATACCTTAATATAGTGACGAACAACGAATAACCAAAAGAAACTCAACACCGTAGGCTTGAACACCAATCCACAAGGGTCTATAATATTCAAAATCGAGCTAGGATGATGATATAAGAGGTATATGGTGTCGGACAATCTCCAAAACACAAAAATCGGCAAAAAGGAGGATGAGAAATGAAATGGGGTTGAGGTCTATAAATAGAATTCTATCTGTTACGTACGTTAAACACCCCAAATTACGTATGTAACAACCTCAGCATATGCTATGCTTCGAAGATTAGCGTACGTTAACGTCTGGCCAGAGCTCACTGACCTGTTCCTGGCATTGGCTTACGTACGTTAGAATACAGGTCTTATGTACGTAATATCTAGGACCTTAGTGTACGTTAAAAATCCTCCTTAGCGTACCTTAAGTCCGTTGACTTGCATAGCTGGAAATCCGTCCAGGTTCACGCGGAGCATCTCACGAATCTTCCCTGGCCCCCACACACTGACCCTTGTCGGATCTCGGGTTGACTGAGCTTACGTACGTTAAGCTCATCAGATAACGTACGTTATGCTGCAGTCGTTGCGTACGTTAAGATCATCCTCTAGCATGCGTTAAGACGTGCAGAACCATGCATGCAAAATGATGGAGATACGAAAACGTAAGGATATGAATACGGGAAACCAAACTCCGATTAATAACAACACAAATACGAATCTTACAAGATAGAATACATGATAAATACACAATAATTATCCGGGCATTAAAGATTTCTGGGAAATCTGACCTTATTCGCTCTATCAGAGGATGTTATAGGATGGATAATCGATGATATGAACTCCAAGACTTCATGGATTTATTGCCTGAAAACGTGCCTCCACGCCCAGCAAATCTCCAGCCGCGGAAGGGAAAGAAACGAGTGAGAAAAATAGGTGCAAACCCGTCTGCTGGGCCTTATATAGGCAGCCTTCCGGCCGCCTTACGTACGTAATCGGCCATGGCTTACGGCCGTAACCGGCAATGGCCGAGCCTTCTGCCCAAAACCGCCGGTAGCAGTACGTACGTGAATGGCCAGGGCTTGCATACGTAACACACCTTACGGCCGTAACTGCCGGACCCTTATGGCCGTAACTTGGCCAGGTGTGCCAGCGCCCCAACACGTGCGGCCATGACTCGGCCATGGCCAACTCCGACGGTCCGGACGACCCCAAAACCCGAACCTGAATATGAATCGAAGAT
The DNA here is from genome assembly GCA_033398695.1 of Orobanche coerulescens. Classification (NCBI taxonomy): domain Eukaryota; kingdom Viridiplantae; phylum Streptophyta; class Magnoliopsida; order Lamiales; family Orobanchaceae; genus Orobanche; species Orobanche coerulescens. The sequence goes on along the minus strand of CM065810.1, from coordinate 153,659,871 downwards.
AGGTTACGAAGTACTAGCAAAAACGAAACCAAGCGCTAAGAGAACACACTATTCCGACCACCCGAAGGCTCGAAATTCGACAACGGAAAGTAATTACCCCAAACTTTGGGAAATTACGAAAATGGCCCAAAATGACCGAAATACACGATACACCATCAAAACACCAATCCAAAGCTCGCAACATGAATAATAACATTAAATGAACATACGAGAAACTCGAAACAACAGTTTTGGACAAGATTCGCAAGAATAGAACTCAAGTGCAGAAAAGCCGTTTAAGAACACGGAACTCAACAAAACGATACCGAAATGAACTCAGATGACAAAAAGTGCAGAATTAATCATTCTAAGAATGACGAAACGGTCACAACAGAGTTGCTAAGATGGAGTTCCGCCAAAATAAAAAGAAAATTACCGGAAATCGAAATTGTGGATATTACAAGTCGGGCCAACCTAAGTTGCTTATCAGCGCCATAAAGACCGTAAAACTTTTGAATAAAGGTTACACGGGCTATTGGTGTTATTCTTTGAAGACGGAAGGGAACGAAGTCGATTTCTCTTCGATTCCAGTTGTTAATGAATATCCCGATGTTTTTCCGGACGACCTCCCGGGATTACCGCCAGATCGAGAGATAGAATTTTTTGTGGACCTAGAGCCTGATGCAGCTCCGATTTCTAAGATGCCGTATCGGATGGCACCTTCCAAGATGCAAGAATTAAAGAGTCAGTTGGGAGAACTATTGGAGAAAGGATACATCAGACCGAGTGCTTCGCCTTGGGGCGCGTATGTTCTTTTTGTGAGAAGGAAGGATGGTTCACTACGTTTATGCATTCATTACCGTGAGCTAAAAAAAGTGACCATCAAGAACAAGTATCCTTTGCCTCGTATAGATGATTTATTTGATCAGTTGCAGGGAGCTGCAGTATTCTCAAAAATTGATTTGAGATCAGGATACTATCAGCTCCGGGTGAAGGAGTCCGATGTTCCGAAGACTGCATTTCGGACGAGGTACGGACATTATGAATTTGTGTTCATGCCTTTTATATTTACTAACGCACCGGCAGTATTCATAGAACTAATGAATAAGATATTCATCGAGTATCTTGACAGATGTGTGGTCGTTTTTATTGATGACATATTAATTTATTCTAGGGATAAGGAGGAACATGCTCGGAACTTGCGTTTGATACTAGATATTTTGAGAGCTGAGCGCCTCTATGCAAAATTCTCGAAATGTGAGTTCTGGTTAGAAGAGGTTATGTTTCTCGGCCATGTGATTTCGGCCGTAGACCCACAGGAGATTGAGGCAGTGCTAGATTGGGCACCGCCTAAAAATGTTAAAGAAGTTCGTAGCTTTTTAGGTCTTGCTGGGTATTACCGTTGATTTGTCGTGGGGTTCTCTAAACTCGCTCGGCCGCTTACGCAGTTACTCTAGAAGAGAGAAAAGTTTGTTTGGACTGCTGAGAGACAACAGATTTTTGATGAGGAAGAGACGTTTGACCTCAACGCTGATTTTAGCTTTACCACAGGGTAGCGAAGGATTTGCAGTTTATAGCGACGCTTCGGGACAATGGCTTGGATGTGTGCTTATGCAGCATGATAAGACGATAGCTTTTGCGTCATGACAGTTGAAGTCGTATGAGATGAACTACCCTACTCATGATTTGGAGTTGGCCGCAATTATCTTCGCACTTAAGATTTGACGGCATTATTTGTATGGCTCTCCATGTCGGATTTATACCGATCACAAGAGTTTGAAGTATATCTTTAGTTAGAAAGAGCTGAATATGAGACAGAGAAGTTGGTTGGAATTGGTAAAGGATTACGTTTTGGAAATTCTTTACCATCCGGGAAAGGCCAATGTCGTCGCGGATGCTTTGAGACGCAAATCGTCATCGCTTCAGATGCTCGAGGTTCTTACATCTCATACGAAGATTTGTCAGGATTTAATATAGCAAGGAATAGAAGTTTGGCTTCAAAGAGTGCAAGGACAATTGTGCACTCTCAAAATTACTTCGTCCTTAATTGACAACATCAAAGGGAAACAGTGGAGTGACCCGATGATCTCTCAACTAAAGGGAGATGTAATTAAAGGAAAAGCCGCTAGTTTTATGATCCATGAGGATAGTATTCTGAGATTTTAGGGCAGGCTTTATGTTCCGAATGATCTAGAGTTTGCAGAGAATTCTTCGAGAAGCCCATGCTATGCCTTACTCTATCCACCCCGGAACGAGTAAGATGTACAAGGACTTGAAGCGAAATTTTTGGTGGAATAATATGAAGAAAGATGTCAGAGAGTTTGTACTATGATGCTTGACGTGTCAACAAGTCAAGATTGAACATCAACAACCGGTAGGGTTGTTGAAGCCGCTTCCCATTCCCGAGTGGAAGTGGGAAGATATCACTATGGATTTTATCATGGGGATGCCGAGAACTAGAGCTGTAATGAATATGATTTGGGTAATTGTCGATCGGTTGTCCAAGTCTGCGCACTTCCTAGTTATTAAGAACACTTGGGGACTGGAGAGATTAGCTGGAACTTTTATAGTCTAGATTGTGAGATTGCATGGTGCCCATAAGACTATTGTTTCCAACCGAGATGGTCACTTCCGTTCATCAGGCTTTATGAACCGTGTTGAGATTGAGCGTGTCTTTTCACCCTCAGTCAGACGGTCATATGGAATGGACGATTCAGACGTTGTAGGATATGTTGCGGGCTTGTGCCCTATACTGGAGTAATGATTGGGAGCTTCACTTGCCGTTGATCGAGTTTGCCTAAAATAATAGTTGGCATGCGTCGATCAAAATGGCACCGTTTGAGGTGTAATACCCGAGATTTCTGATATGTATTTGGAACTGGTGATATTGTAATCATTGTACTTGATCTGAGTATTATTCTCCGTATTTCATAATCCGATGTTGTCGAGCATATGATTTCATGTATGTGATTTAAAAATTGTAATTCTGCGCATGTAGCGCACGCTATCGGCTATGAGTAGCGTACGCTAACATGGACTCAATAGCGCACGCTACAGAGGAACAATAGCGCACGCTATGCGTGGTCAATTTGATTGAGACATGCGGTAGGTGACATCTGGCCGGGGACCCTTGTCGGATCGTGTCGGGATGAACCTGGACGGGCTTCGGGAAAAGCCGAGTCAACGCCTTAGCGCACGCTACAGGCATGTGCATAGCGCGCGCTAAGTGTTGAGTACAGTTAAGTCAGTGAGCCATTAGCGCACGCTACGAGCAGGGACTAGTGCGCGCTAATAGCCATTTCTTATAAATAGGACAGCATCCTATTCGTGATTTCAGTTCCTTCTTCTCCCATACCCGAATTCTAACACTTAGAGCATAACTTCCTTCATCCTAAACACTTCATATCAACATCCTAGTTCGTGATTGAAGATCGTATATCATTGGAGATTGGTGTTCAAGCCTTCGGCGTTGGATTGCTTCGATTTCCTCCGTGTTCTTCACTACTTTGAGGTAGGTGATTCTTCACCAATACTAGTAGTGTTCTAAAGGACGTTTGATCATGCTTATCTTGTCAGTTAGATTCTTAAGTAGTCGAACATCATGTGTAGAAGGATATTTTCGATGTTTCGATACTTATTCACCGTATAAACCATTGAACCTCTTGGTGTTTGAACTCCTAGCATATTCTGAAGCTTCAAACCTATTTGTGATCAGTAGACGGATTTACCTAGTTGTTACGTTTTACACATTGGAATCATGCGTTTTGGAACGTAGGACGAACGGAACTTAGAGTATTTTCTTGAAGATCGAAGATGAATTATGATGTTGAGATGATTATCCGTATATTTGTATCTCATAATCATAGAACTTCCACAAACCTTATTAGCATGATATGCTTGAGGATGACTTGTTTTATCACCAGAGAATTCATGAGTTCATCACCATTCAACCCAGTTTTCTGTCAGTAGTAATCTGCCATGCACGAATAGCGCACGCTAACATACGTTAGTTAACGTGCGCTATCGGGGTTAAGTTAACACACGATTACGTACGTAACGTACGTTATGAGATCAGGCGAGTCAAACTGTCAGTCCGTGGCTAGCGTACGCTAGGCTTATACGATAGCGTACGCTAACAGGCAGGCTTAGCGCACGTTACGTAGAGTACGTAGCGCACGCTAAGCAGTCCTGGCAGATTGTTTATTTTGAGCTTTTTGGTGGTAGACCGAATTGCTAGGTCATCGTTCGACTTGAGATGATTTGTATATCATTCCTTTTGTTAAGGTTCGAGCTTGTTACGTTGATCGAAGGAGGCGGCCTTCGAGTGTGTTGAGATCATTGAAGTATTCCATTCTTGCCATTTTCGAGGCAAGTATCATATGTCGAGTTCGATTTATATTGAAACTTTGATCATGCTTGTGGTTGTTCATGTTGTTGAATATGAGATGTATTTCTGAAATTTCTCGTGGTATTCATTGTTATTTCTTTGTATTGATGAACATATTGAGATGCATATATGTATGCATAGTTGATTGATTTATGGTATAAATGATCTGAGGGGATCATGAGGATCTATGCTGAGGGCGCTGGATCGAATGTCCACCATGCGTTGGTCCGACGGGATCATCATGGGGATCTATCTTTGAGGCTGGATCATTGGGCCGGGTTTTCCGCCATGCGTTGGTCTGACGGGATCATCATGGGGATCTATACCAAGGCGCCGGATCATTTGGATTACCCTGTACTGTGTTGATGGAATCGTGAGGATTCGCATCGTTGGATTCCGGTGGCGGAAGTCCGTTTTGCATGTTTTATGATGCATTGATGATTTATGTATTACGATAGTTGTACTAGCATTGTTTTGCTAACCCCTTCGGGGGTGGACATTGTTTTGATGTTCAGGTAGCCGAGGAGCGGGGAAGCAACCACGATCTGCAAACGGGGACGATGAAATGGCTCAGTGATGTGGTTGATGTTTTATTGTTATTGTGATTTGTCTTCTTGGTCTATTTAGTACTCGAGTACATCTGTTTTTAATAACGTCTTTTCGATATGGTTGTATAAGTTAACTCATTTGATCGGTTGAATCAAATCTGTATTTGAACTTCAGTTGTACGATTGGATTATATTTACACTCCTTTTAAAATTAGCCTTGTAAATCCTTACCTAAAGGGTTTACGGCGCTGTAATTATTCCGAATATCTCGGGGGTTTACAGAATATGGTATCGGAGCTAAGATTCATGGATATCTTGGCAGTCGGGTTAGTTGGGTCAGTTTACGTTATTTGATTATTGCTCGTTCGTAACATCACTGCTGAGCCAGCATCGTCGTGTGGACCATGGTTGTAAGTTCCTAAAACTCAAATACTACCGTTTTATTTTATTCATGTTTTGTGAACATTGATGGATGTACTTTTAGAAAGTTTGCCCTGGATATTGAGTATTTATGTTTACAGTATGTTGAGAGGAGGTCGTGGACGCGGACATGGAAATGCGAGACAAGAAGATTCGGTATCTACCCCAGAGATAACCGCTAGTCGAACGGATTCCCATTCTGGGGGACAGCAGGGATCGGCAAATAATAATGCAGATCCTAACGTGCCGGGAGTGCTTCAGCAGGTGGTTGCCCAGATAAACCAGTTTGCTCAAGTTGTGGATCGCATGCAGACGGCGATGGGACAGCAGCATAACGTGGATAATCGAGGAGATAAATGGCTTACCGAAGTGATCAAATTGCACCCTCCGAAATTTGACGGTTCTGCTGAGACGCTTTCTTGGGATCACTGGCTGAAGGAATTAGAAAAGATTTTTGCAGGGATTAACTGTTCCAACGATAGGAAGGTTCCGGTCGCCCAGTATCTTCTGACAGGAGAGGCTTTCGACTGGTGGGAGGCCATTCGACCGGAGGAGCACAATGTTGACTGGACGGAATTCAAATTGATGATGGAAGTGCAGTATTGTCCTCGCCCAGTTAGAGAAGCCCGAGTTCGGGAGTTTTTCTCACCACAAAATTCAGAAGCATCTGTGACGGATGTGATTAAGACCTTTAATCACCAGCTGACTTATGTGCGCCACTTGGTCAGGAACGAGGCGGAAAGGATTTTCCATTTTGACATGCGAATGAATCCGGAAATTCAGCAATATATGTCCGGATTTGAATGTACCACCTTGCGACAGTATCAGGACAAGGCGTTGGCCTATGATATGAAGGAGGCAGCAGTAGAGAAATCGACGGAAGCAAAGAAACAGAAGGTGTCTGGCAACTTCATGGAGAATAAGAGTAGCGGGCCTCGCAGGGGTCAGTCCTCTTTTCATTCATCCAGGAGACCTCCGCATCCTTCTCGAGGTGGAAAGAAGTTAGGCGGCACCAAGCTGTTTGAGACGCGGGGAAGAAGTGTTATAAGCGTGGCAAAGCGGGACATGTTCGACGTGATTGTTTCGCGCTGCTTGTGACTGTTTGAGTGTGGACAGGAAGGACATCGCGCAACATTTTGTGGGAATGCGACCCGATCTTTTGGTACTCGCACTCTGTCGGTTCGAAGGACACTAGTGTAAACCAGAGCCTTGTGAGCGATTTCCGCGTGAGAATGTTGGGAAAAGAGAGGCATCCAAATACTGGTCTGTTCCTCCGCGTATTTACGAGATGAAGAAGGATGATCAGAACACAGCTGTTGCATCAGGTACGATTCAGATCCTTTTGCAACCAGTTAGTGTCTTGTTCGATTCGGGAGCTACGCATTCATTTATATCTTTGAACTGTGTTAATCGTTTGGAAATCTCGTGCTTGTATGATTGTGAAACTTATGTTGTGGGATTACCGAGCGGAGAGAAAATTGTGGGAACCCTAGAAGCTAGGGATTTTCCAGTAACTATAGGAGGGAGAGATTGGCTATCGAACCTTATCGTGGTTGACATCTACGGTGACGATTTAATTCTCGGAGACGATTGGCTCAACCGTTATGGAGCTATTCTGAATTACCGAGAGAGAGTCATTTCTATCATTGCCGATGATGGATCTGAACACTTATTCCGAGGATGGAGACCAGGAAGCTCGGGAAAATTGATCAAAGCAATGAATGCCGAGAAATTACTGAAGCAGGGATGTCACGGACTTTGGTGCTATGCCATGAGGAAAGAGGAAGGAGTAGAGCTCTCGTCTATTTCAGTTGTGAATGAGTTCTCAGATGTATTTCCTGACGAACTACCTGGGTTACCTCCGCAGAGAGAAGTGGAATTCACTATCGAATTAGAGCACAGGCGGCTCCTATTTCCAGAGCACCATACCGCATGGCGCCAACCGATATGTATGAACTCAAGAAGAAACTGTAGGAATTGTTACATAAGGTCTATATACATCATATCGTTTCTCCTTGGGGAGCGCCCGTTCTCTTTGTCCGGAAGAAAGACGGATCCCTCCGACTGTATATTGATTACAGGGAGCTCAACAAGATGATGATCAAGAATAAGTACCCTATACCCCGGATCGACGACTTGTTTGATCAACTGCAAGGGGCAAGGGTATTCTCGAAGATTGACTTGCGATCAGGATACCACCAGTTGAGAATTAAGGAATCGGATATACCAAAATGCGCTTTGAGATCGATGCAGGCATTATGAATTTGTAGTAATGCCATTTGGACTTACCAATGCTCCTGCGGTATTCATGCAATTGATGAATCGGGTATTCTTGGAATACTTGGATAAATTTGTGGTCGTCTTCATTGATGACATCTTGATATATTCGAAGGACGCAGAGGAGCATGCCGAACATTTGCGTGTGGTTTTGAGCACTTTGAGGAGGGAACAGCTGTATGCAAAGCTTTCTAAATGCGAGTTCTGTCTTAGGGAAGTAACCTTCCTTGGGCATGTGATATCACGACGGGTTCGGTGGACCCGAAGAAAGTCGAAGCAATCTTGGAATGGGAAGTTCCTAGTAATGTGAAATAAGTCCGAGTTTCCTAGGACTTGCGGGATATTATCGCCGCTTTGTAGAGGGATTTTCCAAGATCTCTCGTCCGCTCACTCACCAATTCTGAAAACTCAAAAGTTTAAGTGGGATGAGAAATGCCAGTGGTTTTGATGAGCTTAAGAAGAGACTGACAAGACCTATTTTAGCATTGCCGGATGGAACCGATGGATTCATGGTATCTGGCGACGCTTGAATCGTGGTCCAGGTTGTGTATTGATGCAAAAGGATAAGGTGATTGCTTATGCTTCTCGGCAATTGAAACCGTATGAGGTTAATTACCCGACTCACGATCTGGAGCTAGCAGCTGTGGTCTTTGCCTTGAAAATTTGGCGACATTATTTGTACGGCACTCATTGTCAGATCTTTACAGACCATAAGAGCCTCAAGTACATTTTCAGTCATAAAGAATTAAACATGAGGCAGAGAAGGTGGCTGGAATTGATCAAGGATTACAACTTGGAGATTCTCTATCACCCGGGGAAAGCAAACGTAGTAGCCGATGCTTTGAGCCGTAAATCTGTTTCTCTTCGAGTGTTGGAAGCACTTACATCCCAAACCAGCATTCAGCGGGAACTGATCCGTGAAGGGGTTGAAGTATGGGCACCAGGAATCCAAGGGCAACTTTATGTGATGGAACTGACTTCATCACTAGTCGAGGAGATCAAGTCTAAGCAGTTGGACGATTCTCTGATCCTTTGATTAGGTGACGAAGTAAAGAAAGGAAAAGCCCCAGGATTCGTGTTACAAGACGATGGAGTTCTGAGATTTCAGAATCGACTTTGTGTTCCCGATGATGGTGATTTGAGACGGACTATTCTGAAGGAAGCTCACAGCGCGCCATATTCCATTCACCCGGGCAGCAGTAAGATGTATAAGGATTTAAAACAAAATTTCTGGTGGGGAAATATGAAGAAGGACGTAGCAGAGTATGTTTCGAAGTGCTTGACTTGTCAGCAGGTTAGGATTGAACATCAGCGACCTGCCGGAATGTTAAAGCCGCTTCCGATCCCTGAATGGAAGTGGGAGGACATCTCGATGGATTTCATCACCAGTATGCCAAGGACTAGAACGGGAATGAACATGATTTGGGTTGTAGTTGATCGACTAACCAAGTCGGCTCATTTCCTAGGGATTAAAGATACATGGGGGCCCGAGAGATTGGCGCGAGTATTTATTGCGGAGATAGTCAGATTGCATGGGACGCCGAAGACCATTATTTTGGATCGAGATGGTCGTTTTGTGTCGCACTTCTGGAAAGCAGTTCACAGGGCTTTGGGAACTGAGCTCAACTTTAGCACGGCTTATCATCCCCAAACGGACAGTCAGTCCGAAAGGACTATACCGACAGTAGAGGACATGCTTAGAGCTTGTGCATTAGATTGGTCAACTGATTGGGAAGTTCACTTGCCCTTGATCGAGTTCACCTATAATAACAGTTGGCATGCTTCTATTAAGATGGCACCATTTGAAGCTTGTACGGGAGAAGATGCCGATCACCCCTGTGTTGGGATGATTCTTCGGATTTGATCGGGACGGAACCGGAATTGATTATTCAGACTCAAGAGAAGGTAGCTTTGATTCGAGAAAGATGGTTGACTTCCCAGAGTCGACAGAATTCTTATGCAGATATACGTCGTCGCCCTCTAGAGTTCGACGCTGGGGACCATGTACTATTGAAGGTGTCTCCTACACGAGGGATTTTCCGTTTTGGGAGGAGAGGCAAGCTTAGTCCAAGATATATCGGACCATTCGAGATCCTCGAGAGATTTGGAGATTTAGCATACAGGTTGGCCTTACCGCCATCGCTGAGTCACGTTCACAATGTGTTTCACGTATCCCAATTGCGGAAGTATGTACCGGACCCCAGTCACGTCATTGATTTCGACCAGATCGAGATAGCTAATGATGGCACCTTCGAAGAGAGACCAATCAAGATACTTGATAGCCGGATCAAACAATTGAGGAATAAACCAATACACTTGGTTAAAGTACAATGGTCACGACATGGAGTCGAAGAGGCCACTTGGGAAACGAAGGACAGTATGAAGGCTAGATATCCAGAGTTGTTTTCATCTTAAGTTTCGGGACGAAACTTCTTTTTAGGGAGGAAGGATGTAATACCGAGATTTATGATATGTATTTGGAACTTGTGATATTGTAATCGTTGTACTTGATCTGAGTATTATTCTCCGTATTTCATAATCCGATGTTGTCGAGCGTATGATTTCATGTATGTGATTTAAAAATTGTAATTCTGCGCATGTAACGCACGCTATCGGCTATGAGTAGCGTACGCTAACATGGACTCAATAGCGCACGCTACAGAGGAACATTAGCGCACGCTATGCGTGGTCAATTTGATTGAGACATGCGGTAGGTGAGATCTGGTCGGGGACCCTTGTCGGATCGTGTCGAGATGAACCTGGACGGCTTTCGGGAAAAGCCGAGTCAACACCTTAGCGCACGCTATAGGTATGTGCATAGCGCGCGCTAAGTGTTGAGTACAGTTAAGTCAGTGAGCCGTTAGCGCACGCTACGAGCAGGGACTAGCGCGCGCTAATAGCCATTTCTTATAAATATGACAACATCCTATTCATGATTTCAGTTCCTTCTTCTCCCATACCCGAATTCTTACACTTAGAGCATAACTTCCTTCATCCTAAACACTTCATATCAACATCCTAGTTCGTGATTGAAGATCGTATATCATTGGAGATTGGTGTTCAAGCCTTCGGCGTTGGATTGCTTCGATTTCCTCCGTGTTCTTCACTACTTTGAGGTAGGTGATTCTTCACCAATACTAGTAGTGTTCTAAAGGACGTTTGATCATGCTTATCTTGTCAGTTAGATTCTTACGTAGTCGAACATCATGTGTAGAAGGATATTTTCGATGTTTAGATACTTATTCACCGTATAAACCATTGAACCTCTTGGTGTTTGAACTCCTAGCATATTCTGAAGCTTCAAACCTATTTGTGATCAGTAGACGGATTTACCTAGTTGTTACGTTTTACACATTGGAATCATGCGTTTTGGAACGTAGGGAATGACGGAACTTAGAGTATTTTCTTGAAGATCGAAGATGAATTATGATGTTGAGATGATTATCCGTATATTTGTATCTCATAATCATAGAACTTCCACAAACCTTATTAGCATGATATGCTTAAGGATGACTTGTTTTATCACCAGAGAATTCATGAGTTCATCACCATTAAACCCAGTTTTCTGTCAGTAGTAATCTGCCATGCACGATTAGCGCACGCTAACATACGTTAGTTAACGTGCGCTATCGGGGTTAAGTTAATGCACGATTACGTACGTAACGTACGTTATGAGATCAGCCGAGTCAAACTGTCAGTCCATGGCTAGCGTACGCTAGGCTTATACGATAGCGTATGCTAACAGGCAGGCTTAGCGCACGTTACGTAGAGTACGTAGCGCACGCTAAGCAGTCCAGGCAGATTGTTTATTTTGAGCTTTTTGGCCGTAGACCGAATTGCTAGGCCATCGTTCGACTTGAGATGATTTGTATATCATTCCTTTTGTTAAGGTTCGAGCTTGTTACGTTGATCGAAGGAGGCAGCCTTCGAGTGTGTTGAGATGATTGAAGTATTCCATTCTTGCCATTTTCGAGGCAAGTATCATATGTCGAGTTTGATTTATATTGAAACTTTGATCATGCTTGTGGTTGTTCATGTTGTTGAATATGAGATGTATTTCTGAAATTTCTCGTGGTATTCGTTGTTATTTGTTCGTATTGATGAACATATTGAAATGCATATATGTATGCAGAGTTGATTGATTTATGGTATAAATGATCCGAGGGGATCATGAGGATCTATGCTGAGGGCGCTGGATCGAATGTCCACCATGCGTTGGTCCGACGGGATCATCATAGGGATCTATCTTTGAGGCGCCGGATCGGGACGGGTTTTCCACCATGTGTTGGTCCGACGGGATCATCATAGGGATCTATACCAAGGGCGCTGGATCATTTGGATTACCTCAGTCTTGTGTTGATGGAATCGTGAGGATTCGCATCGTTGGATTCCGGTGGCGGAAGTCCGTTTTGCATGTTTTATGATACATTGATGATTTATGTATTACGATAGTTGTACTAGCATTGTTTTGCTAACCCCTTCGGGGGTGGACATTGTTTTGATGTTCAGGTAGCCGAGGAGCGGGGAAGCAACCACAGTACCGACAGGACGATGAAATGGCTCAGTGATGTGGTTGATGTTTATTGTTATTGTGATTTGTCTACTTGGTCTATTTAGTACTCGAGTACGTCTGTTTTTAATAACGTCTTTTCGATATGGTTGTATAAGTTAACTCATTTGATCGGTTGAATCAAATCTGTATTTGAACTTCAGTTGTACGATTGGATTATATTTACACTCCTTTTAAAATTAGCCTTGTAAATCTTTACCTAAAGGGTTTACGGCGCTGTAATTATTCCGAATATCTCGGGGTGTTACATGAGGCACTCTATGGTAGGTGATGTAGATCACCGTTATGTTGGGACGAGGCTTCGGAGCTAGTCAGAACGGAACCGGATATATTGTTGGAGACTAAGGAGAAGGCTTCTATTATCCGGGAACGATGTTGACTGCCCAGAGCCGTCAGAAATCTTATGATGATACTCGTCGTCTACCTTTAGAATTCGAAGTGGGAGACCATGTTCTACTCAAGGTGTCGCCGACCAGAGGAGTTTTTTGCTTCGGGAAAAAGGGGAAACTTAGTCCGCAGTATATCGGATCGTTTGAAATTTTGGACAGGGTTGGAGATTTAGCTTATCGCTTGGCGTTGCCTCCATCTTTTAGTCATGTCTATAGCGTTTTTCATGTTTATATTATCGACTATGGTGAGATCGATGTAGCCGAGGATGTTACCTTTCCGAAGAGATCGGTGAAGATCCTTGAACGTCGTGAGAAGCAACTTCGGCACAAAACCATTCCATTGGTTAAAGTGCAATGGTCGAGACATGGATTCCAGGAAGAGACTTGGGATACGGAAGAGAAGATGCGATTGGAATACCCTGAACTTTTTGTTTCTTAAGTTTCAGGACCAAACTTCCTTTTAGAGGGGGAGAATGTAATACTCGCACTTTTTGTAAATTTTCCGTTTTGTTACTTTTGTGATTTTTGACACTCATTGTAAGTGTTTAGTAAGTTGAGATTGACCTTGGAGTTCATATCATTTGGAATTTACTCTTTCTTGTTCAGATAGTTGCTGCTTTAGATATGGGATGCGAAGTTATCACCTGTGTGTGAGGCGTAGCTAGCGCGCACTACATTCCCTTTATAACGCATGCTATTTAAGTACTAGTAGCGCACGCTATGTGTCGGTATTAGCGCACGCTACTAGTGTATTTGAGGCAGCCAGTCCAGTAGGTACTGGACTGGAATGGGGAACTCGTAGCGCACGCTATGTGTAGAAGACAGCGCGCATTAGCTGTAGTAGTAGCGCACTCCAAGCAATCACAGTAGTGCATGCTAAGGCTAGAGCAGGGCAGAGGACAGTAGGTTCTGGACTCCCATTTTTGGGCAACAACTACAAGGTAGCGCACGCTAACTCTCGAATAGTGCATGTTAGAGGAAGGCATTAGCGCACGCTAACGATACTGGCAGAAGCCACTGGACTACTGGGTGACTCCGTTAGCGCACGCTAATATTGAGGCATAGCGTGCGCTAGACTGAACGCAGTATATAAGGGACAGTTGACCCTGCACTTGTCATTCTTCATCTTTTTTCACTCAATTCGACGGGAGAGCTCGAGAGAGGACGATTTGGAGTGTTTGGAAGCGATCCTTCTTCAGCTATCATCACCTTTGGTTGAATAACAAAGATTACATAACATCTAATCCATTTCTATCTTCCAAATCAAGGTAAAATCCATAGAACCCTAGTTTTGGAAATTTTTGGGGATTTTCTTAGATTCGTCCGATTTATCCATTTTGGAGCTTGAGATCTTTGAGAATATGATGCATATTCCCCGTACCCATGTTTCCCCTATGATTATATGGATTGTTTTGTACCTTGTTCGTACTTGAGAGGGTTTGGGTGATTCTCAAACCTCTAAATGATTATCCTTGTAGTTTCGTGAATCGTAGGCGGGTTTTGGGAGTTTCTTCGTGTGATTTGAGTATGGATTATTGATTATCGTATTCCTTACGAATCGTTTAGGCGCCAGAAGTGCGTTCTTGGACCTACCAAACTTATACTCTTTTCCTTATGAATTCACGATGTCTCAAAGGCAAGTATATGTTTATGATTGTACGTTCTCGACTTTGAAAGTGAGGTATATGAATTGTATGATTATATATATTTACTCTGGGATGGACCGACGGGTCCTCAGATAGTTCCGTGGCTTTTGGTTCGGTTCCATGAATAGTTGGGTTAGTCACTCTGCGAGGGTCTGACGGGGCCTCAGAGGGTTCTGTTGCCTTCGGTGCGGTTCCATGGTTAATCATGTATGTGTTGTAATGAGATTTAGTTATTCCGGAATACTAATCTTAAAATGATGAATTGACGGTTACTTTTACTTTATTGTTGAGGAGTATTGTGTTTCATATTCTATATACTTGCACTAGCTATTCGACGGCTAGCCCCTTTAAGGGGGAAATACTTTTCATGTATTTCATGTTCCAGGAGAGCGGATAGGCATGTATCGGATCGGCATGAAGATGATGGACAAGTGTGATACTGTGTCTTGTCTCCGGTTATATTTTGTGTTTCCTCCATTCAGTGTTGTTGTACTAGAATGGTTTTTGAATACTCGAGTACTGTTTTCAGTTTCCTTGATGTTCCGGCCTGTGTTCCCGAGATATTGAACTGTGATGTGTTGTATTTGGATATATTGGGTATGGTTTGAATACCATTTGTGTTGTCCTTCATTTCATTGTATTGGACCTCCTAAGTCAAAGTTCATAGTTCCGCGTACAAATAGCATTGTGGGTCCCACGGCGGGGCTCACGGTGCTAAAATATACCCTGAATAACTTAGTGGTGTTATAGCTGTCGTCGGCTAAACTATATTCTAAAAATATATTTATACATATATTAATATTTTAAGTTATTTGAATTTGGTTATAAATATATATTTATCAATATATATAATGATTATATATTTGTATATATTTATAAAAAATTTATATAATGATTTTTTTTATATAAATTTAATTATAAATATTTTTAATAAAAATTATAATATCCACACTTTAGCCGATGGCCGTCGTTGGCTAAACTATAAATGCTACGGACTTTAACCAACGACGGTCGTCGGCTAAACTAAATTCAAAAAAAAAAACATGACCAGTGGCAGCCGGGTTCAAACCCGGGCCTTTTATATAAGTGATATGACATTTTGCCACAGGGTCATGTTTATCATTAGTACATTTAAACACTTTTTTTATATTTTTACATATACTAATATTTAATATTCTTTGAATTTAATTATAAATAATATATTTATACGTATATATAATGATTATATATTGTATATATTTAAACAGTTTTTATATAATAATATTTATATATTTATATAGTTTTTTATAATAATATAGATATATGATTATATATCTTTATGTTTATAAAGTTTTTATATAATAATATTTTATATATTTAGACATATTTTTATATAATAATATTTTATATATTTGAATTTAATTATGAATTTATATGTATATATAATATGAGTACATATATAATAATATTTTATATATTTATACTTGTTTTATTATAAATAAATAAATATATATATATACACATATATAAAATAGTTTATTTTGATAAAATTCTTAATGGAACAATGAATATAACAAAATAAAAAAAATCAGGTAATAATATCACTTTTTCGATTCGTTCGAGCGGCACATAACAATGAATATTTGAGGAACTTTTACAAATGATATATGTCCTTCTAAGGTTCGTAGTCAGAATCACCACTTGAGTCTGTCTATGTGTCGGAGTTGATAACTAGCAGCATATGTCTGAACTCCTCCTCATCATCTTCATCAGAGTCTGCACGTAATTCATCTGTACCTACATCTATGGTCGTCTTTTACAAATAAATGTTTTCTAATGTTCATTTCTTTTAAACCAATGCGTGCCTAAGGTCCGTCTTTAGTCTTCCCTTCCCAACATAACACTGTACCGAAAACACTTTCACAAATATTTTTTTTCTATGTGCATCACATCTAGGTAGTTCCTAATCGACAACTTACTCCAATAAGGTAGATCCCAGAAAATACTTTTGTGGGACCAATACTTATACATGTCAGGTCTTTTAGGAGTTTCCGCTACTATATCAGGATGGTTGCTCAACTTCCCAAAATCATACTCATTCAGCACGGCCAAAATTTCCTCACCAGTCCACTCCCGTGGTGGATCACCAACCTCTTCAGTCACATCAAATGCTGCAGCATCCGTACGCCAGACATGCGTCCTCTCAAGCCATATACGGTGACGCATTCTGATAACCTTCCGACAATGATACCTTGCGCAGTCAGCATTCAAGCATACTGGACATCCTCTATATCCACTAATAACAGATCCGGATAGCATCCCGTACGCAGAAAAATCACTGATGGTACCGGTACACATAGCACGTAAGTAGAACATCTCATGTGAGTAACTGTCGTACGTGGGATGACCTTGCTCCTACAACAACTTCACTTCCTCTATCAAACGTCTCAAATAAACATCAATACAATTTCCTGGATACCCGGGGCCAGGTACTAAAAGAGTCAACATATTTTACTCCTTCTTCATGAACATCCATGGAGGAAGGTTGTAAGGAACCATTACCACCGGCCATATACTATACGAAAGAATCATGTTGCCAGAAGGGTTTAATCCATCAGATGCAAGTCCGAGTCTTACATTTCGGACATCTGATGTAAATTCTGAAAAATCCCTATCTATATGCTTCCAAGCCTCTCCATCAGAAGGGTGTATCATAGTATTCTCGTCAGTCACGCGAGGCTCAGCGTGCGATCTCATCGCCTTGGCTGTGTGAGGAGACATGAAAAGCCTCTCCAATCTATCCTTCAGAGGGAAATAACAAAGAACCTTCATAGCTTTCTCTTTACCAGAAGGAGTGAACGTATACCTCTCTATGTCACATACCGGACATCTATTTAGGTCTTCATTAGGCTTTCCCCAAAATAAAGCACAATCATATATGAATATGTGGATCTTGATGTACGATAGCCCAAGACCTTTTAGGATACGTCTCATTTTAATGTGATTACTAGGAAGATGATGACCTTCTAGGAGCATTTTTCCTGTAAGTTCCAGATAATCATCCACAGCTTTAATCGAGGTTTTGTTCTCCATCTTGACTCTCATAGTCTCTATGACACTATGAAGAACCGTCATGTGACACCCAAGATAAAGAAGATTCTGTTGGAGCTGGATTAGCTTGTTGTATCTATCAACAGAAATTATGTTAACGGGTATCAATGTAGGCGTTCAGATGACTGGTTGATCAGCTATATGGTATTCTTGACCTTCAGCCGATATGTCCCTCTCATAATAACTAAATACGTCGTCGATCAACCTTCTTGTGGGGTCATTGGATGTGCTACCACTGTACTGTCCGTGATCATGGGGAATAATTAAATTCGATCTTTCACCGTGGTAAATCCAACATGTATATTTATCCTAAAATCCATTCTTTTTCAAGTGCTCCCATACGACATCAAGTGTAAAACGGTACATATCGCTGCGATATTTACATTTATTGCATGGACAGTAATGAATCATACTATCACTATCATGCTCCTTCACAAATCGAATAAACCCTCGCATTCCATCTATGACCCTTGGATCCCATTTTTGCAGACCAATCCAACTTTTATCCATCCTATAACAAAAATAACAACAATATTACACATCGTATTTATCAAGAACATACAAAAATTACGAATAAAATCATCATATATAGCTCAAATTCAAGATGTCAAATCCATATATATATATACACACACACACACCAAGAAATATTCGAGAAAACGAACTAATTCTTAAACATTTTCATAATCATCCAAATAGATATATTATATGCGTAATATAATTATAACTGATATTAAAATTCAATAAACATATCTTCAATATGATTTCTTGAATGATCAAACCAGAGAAAATTATTGTTTTTCATTTTCTTGTTCTGTAATTTTCGAATGGATTGTAAATGTGTCTTGAAGTGTTAGATGGTGATATATTCTACACAAAAAAACATGTAAGACTTTAGCCGACGGCATATCATTGGCTAAAGTATACTATCCATCGGCTAAACATTTAAGAGTCGTTGGCTAAAGTCTCATAGTCGTCGGCTAAACTACAGAACTTTAGCCGACGAGTAACTTGACTTTAGTCGATGACCAAGAGTAAAGTCGTCGGCTAAACTACTTTAGCCGACAATAAGTAAGTCGTTGGCTAAACTTGTTGACTTTAGCCGACGACGTCGTCCGTCCGTCGGCCGTTCTCAGGCTTGTCATCGGCTAAAATGTCTAAATTGAAATTTTGATGCACGAAATGCATATATTTCATGCATAATTAGTACAAAACTTATGCATAAATTAGTACTGTAATGTACTGCATCTAATATTGGTACTGCATACAACGCGCCCCTATATATATATTAATAATATATATAATGTAATTTTACTTTTTAGAACAATTTCCCCATTCTATCACATTTGTTGTTTTTTTTCTCCTACATATATTGAATGGAACGGGGTTTATACAGTTAGCATTATATGCTTGGTACAGAAAACCCAGGCCATCATCAAACACATTTGACTCTGAGAAGGGTGGCCATCACCAGCATCAACACTTCTATTGGGATAACAAATACCCGATATCGAAACAGCTAGGATAAACAATCCCTGTATCGAATAGTGGTGATAAGATGTTTTGATAAATATGCCAATCCAGCATACAGTAAGCAAACTGTATCGAAAAGCTGATCGAAAGTGTCAACCTGTATCGAAGACCTCTCGTAGATCCAGCATATAGTGGAACCTATCATACAGCAAAGAAGACTCATAAAGACTAAGTATGGAAGCTGTCTCGAATCGAAAATACAGTTATCTTTCCATACAGCTCTCAACAGGACAAGAAGGAATCTTCAGTATTCGCTAGAAGTCAAGTCCCGTTGATAAATAAGTATTTAAATACCAAAGGATAAAGTATTTAAATACTGTAAGTCAGAAGATCTTCAAAATCCCGCAAAATCCAGATCGTGTTTTTTTCAAACACATCATCCCGTTGGAACAGAATCTTGCTCAACGGATTTATCTCAACGGATATATTTCAGAAGACTATATATATCCCCTCAAGGCTTTGAGGATTAGTTACCAAAACTTACGAAGTTATTATCATATACATCAGAGCAAAACATGTCTCCCAAACTTTCTGTTTTTCATATAAAAGAGATATACAGTGCTCAACCCAACAACACATCATCAGCTTAAATCTCAGAAAGTCAAAGTTGTTGTTCAACCCTGTTCTATCTTTGAACAAACTTATATCAGCCCTGTGTGGCTTGAGGAATCTTTGCTTCTCCCAAACTATGTGTGAAGGACTTGCATCGAAGAAGATGAAGCTTCAGAATTGTGTGTGAAGAAGCCAGTCAAAGTGTTAGCTCAAACCAATCTGTGTGAACGGTTGAAAGCTAAGATCTTTATATCAATCTGTGTGAATGATATATTGATTAAGTGTTGTTATAATTACGTAGTTGTGTACGCAGTAATTATAATAAACTTTTTACTCCTGTATGGAGGACCAGTGGACGTAGAGGGGTCTACCTCGAACTACTTTAAATACTGTGTTATTTACCTTCAGCCTTTATTGTTTTATTAACTGTGATTATTTAAGTATACACTGCACATCGAGTTATGTATCCACAGCAACTTACTGTATTTAAGACTTCCGCTACGCACTTTCAGTTTAAAAGCAGATGTGACTTGTTGTTTAAAACACTTTCCAAGCTGTATCCAGTATTCTTAGTGGCCAACAAGTGGTATCAGAGCGATTGATTCTAAAAAGAATCAGTCGTATTTTTAATCGAATCAGATCCAAATCACTTAATTTTTAAAACAGTCTTTTTCATTCCTTTATTCTCACATGGATACATCTATGATCAACAAAGTGCCTATGTTCTCTATTAATGAATTTGATGACTGGAGAATTAGAATGGAGGCTCATCTTACAGCAATGCACGAAGATATGATTTTTGTTATACAGGATGGCCCCATTAAGATCATGAAGGTAAATACGGCCGCAAGGATTGAAGGCCAAGCCCATGCTGAGATGCTCGAGAAGGAGCATGAACAATGGACTACAGATGAAAGAAAGCACGCCAATCTCGACAATGTGGCTAAGAACGCGTTATTTGTCACTCTTGACAAAGGCACGTTCTCAAAGGTAAAGAGTTGTAAAACAGCCAAGGAAATCTGGGATAAACTCAAGTTGATTTGTGAGGGAACTGAGCTCTCAAAAGAAAACAAAATTTCAAAACTGACTCAGTAATTTGAATCTTTTGAAATGAAACCAACTAAGACACTTGAGGAACTTGACCTCAGATTCACTGGTATTGTTGGTGAACTTGAAGCTTTGGGCAAAACTTATACCCAAAAGGAGAAGAATTTAAAAATTTTCAGATCTCTCCCTACCCGATGGGACATTAAGACCACATCTATGCGTGTGTCTTGCAATCTAAATGCAATATCTACTTTTGATCTATTCTCTGACCTCAAAGCTTTTGAGTATGATATTGACAGAAGAGAGAAAGCTGAAGAATCTCCTTCAAAGGTTACAGCACTATCCGTTGTATCGAACCATCGACACAACATGCCCAGCTCGTCGAAGCCTAGTCACAAGAATGCCGTGATGGCAACGACGGCTGTCTCAAGATGAAATGGCGCTTCTCATGCATAAGTTCAAGAAGTTCATCAAGCAATCGGGAAAAACTCCCTACAGGCCCAAACATGTCCACAAGGTAAGTACCGAAACTTCATCCGGTGATGCTAACCTGTGCTATAATTGCAGGAAACTAGGACATTATGCAAATAAATGTCCTCATCCTAAAGTTCAAAGATTGCCAGAAGCCGAGCAACAAGAGAGGGATGAACGAAGACGTGCTTGTAAAAACAAGCTCAAGGCCCTGATTGGAGAATCAAAAGCCTCCCCCGCACCTTCTAAGTCCGAAGAATGTCTATAGGTGGTCACGGACAGTGATTCATCCGATGACGAATTCGATGATAAAGCATATATGTGCTTTATGGCCAAAGACATTCCGAAAGATGAAGATAGCGACGATGAGGACATCCTAGAGGAGGACATCTGGTACTTCGATAGTGGATGCTCTCAGCACATGACCAGAGATAGAAACAAGCTATCAGATTTCGTAGAAGGTCGCGGTCCGAAATTGCGCTTCGGTGATAAATCTAAAGGAAGAACAAGAGGGAAAGGAAACCTTCTTGTAGGAAAATGTAAGGTCACCGATGTAGCATATGTTTAAGGCTTACAGTACAGTCTACTTAGTATTAGCCAGTTTTGTGATAAACAGTTATCGGTGAAATTCTATATAGATCACTGCAGAGTCAAGAACATCTAGACCAAAGAAATTGTGCTTACAGGAAGCAGATCAGGTAACATGTATATTGCTGACTCGAAGCCTATGAGCTCCTCAATTCCTTGTTTAGTTGCCAAAGGCACTGCAGATCTAAGCTGGCTATGGCACAAGAGGATGTCTCACCTCAACTTCAAGACGATCAACAAGCTCTCAAGACAGTAACTCATTAGAGGATTGCCGAATGTATCGTTCTAAAAAGACAGTGTCTGTCGACCATGTCAAAAAGGCAAGCAAATCAAGTCCACCCTGAAGGGCAAATCCTGCCTTTCAGCCCACAGAGTGTTGGAGATGCTACACATGGATCTTTATGGTCTTGTAGACCCGGTAAGTTTGGGAGGTAAGAAGTACTGTCTTGTTGTTGTTGATGATTACTCCAGGTATGCTTGGACAATTTTCCTAAGCAAGAAGAAGGAAACAACATCAAAGCTGCCTGAGCTCCTGAGAAAGCATCAAAATGAAAAGGCATTGAGTATCGTATCCATTCGTTCCGACAGAGGTACATAATTTACTAATCGCTTTATAGAGCAATACTGTTCGGGAAATGAGATACAGCACGAATACTCAGTTGCCCGTACACCTCAACAAAATGATGTTGCCGAGCAAAAGAATAGGATGCTAAAAGAAGCAACAAGGACAATGATTGCCTCAAGCAAGTTGCCACAGCGTTTCTGGGGTGAAGCAACCAATACAGCATGCTACACTCAAAACCGTTGTATCGTCAACAAGCACCACAACAAAACAGCATATGAGGTATGGAACAACAAAACTCCGTTAGTTTCGTATTTTCACATTTTTGGATGCAGGTGCTATGTGTTGAATAATGGGAAGGATCAACTTAGAACCTTTGATGAGAAGTCAGATGAAGGAATTTTTGTAGGATATTCCTTCGTCAGCAAAGCTTACAGGATCTTTAATAAGAGGAAGCTAATGATCGAGGAATCAGTTCATGTAGTGTTCGACGAACCTCACCATGACCCTACAAGAGTAGAAGCTGTTACTCAGACATCCAACAACTTTCCATCTTAGATCCACCAACTCCCATAGAACCTGTTGTTGACCTAGAAATCAACCCCGCAGCTGTAAGAATCGACGTAGATGAAGCCAATCTTTGTGAAGGCCGTATCTCTGACAACTCAAGATACAGTACGGGACCCTGAATTAGAACCTGACCGAAGATGGTTGAGAGATCACCCGCAAGAGCTGATCATTGGAAATATTAATGTTAGTGTTTCTACCCGTAGGAGAATACAGAGTACACAAGGAAATGTACTGTGTGCATAAGAAGAACTAGATACTGAGATATCACCATTCCCTGAATGGAAATCTCAATCCGAGCTTAGAAGACTCAATATGTGCACTATTGCTGTATTCTTAGCCCAGTCCGAACCTGTTTCTACCATAGAAGCTCTTAACAATTCTCATTGGATAACATCTGTGGAAGAAGAGCTTAATGGTTTCGAGAGAAACAATGTATGGTATTTTGTACCCAGACCTACGCATCAATCGGTTATTGGAACCAAATGGGTATTTAGGAACAAAAAGGATCGAAATGGACTAATTATAAGGAATAAATCAAGGCTAGTCGCACAAGGCTATAGACAGGAAGAAGGCATAGACTACGATGAAAATTTTGCCCCTGTAGCCAGACTAGAAGCCATTAGGATATTTTTAGCCTTTGCCGCCCATAAGAGCTTCATTGTATAGCAAATGGACGTCAAAAGTGCATTCCTAAATGGAGACCTTATACAGGCTGAGGAAAGCACTGTATGGACTTAAGCAAGCCCCTAGAGCATGGTATGAGACCCTGTCCCAGTATCTAACCGATAATGGATTTGAGAAAGGTGCTATGGACAAAACCTTATTCAAAATACAGGAAGGCGATAACCTTCTAATGGTTCAAATATATGTAGATGACATTATATTTGGTTCAACTAACCTTGCTTTATGTCAAAGGTTCTCTCATATCATGCAAAGTAAATTTGAAATGAGTATGATGGGAGAACTTAGTTATTTCCTAGGTTTGCAAGTAAAGCAGTTGCCTACAGGAATATTCATCAACCAGGAAAAATATAGCAAGGATCTTCTCAACAAATTTGGAATGAACACTTCCAAATCATCGTCAACCCCCATGAGCACTTCCGTGTAAATTAGTGCTGATGAAGACGGAAAGCCGGTTGACCAATCACTCTACAGGAAGCTTATTGGCTCTCTCCTATACCTAATGGCTAGCAGGCCCGATATCCAGTTTGCTATAGGAGTGTGTGCGAGATATCAATAGCACCCAAGGAATCACACTTCAATACAGCTAAACGAATCCTGAAGTATATTAAAGGAACAGTCGATGTAGGACTATGGTATCCTAAAGAAGGCGGATTCGATTTAGTTGGATACAGCGACTCGAATCTCGGAGGCTGCAAGCTAGATAGGAACAGTACAAGTGGAACTTGTCACTTTCTTGGACCTAGACTCGTTTCCTGGTTCAGTAAGAAGCAATTGGCTAACTCTCTTTCCACGATCAATCGTAATACTATGTGCTTGGTAGTTCTTTGTATGCGAGATCCTTTGATACAAAGAACAGTTGTCAGATTATGGGATTGAAGCCAAGAAAACGCTAATCATGTGTGATAGCACGAGTGCAATTGCAATAACGCACAACCCTGTATTGCACTCGCGCACTAAGCATATCAACATGAAGCATCATTTCATAAGGAATCATGTCAGGAACAAGGATGTTCGGATAGAAAAGGTTCATACAGATATTAAGTTGGCCGACATCTTCACCAAGCCTCTCGACACAGCAAGATTCAACATGCTTCGACAAGAATTGGGATTGCTACAGCCTGACTCCCTGTAAGTATTTACTGTTTTTATTCAACAATTGAGGGGGAATGTTGTAAGATCCAAGAATACAGTATCCACCATTAATTATCTATACACTCAGAACCGTCAATACAGCATTGTAGGGAATAAAGCAATATGAATCATCCTACAGCTGACGTGTGCAATTATTAAGGGGGCATACAGTATGACCCATGAATACAGCATTAATCCAAAAGTTGTTGTATGGAATTGAAACCTATATGTACCTTTTAAGGGGGAACGCTGTATCGTCGCGGATACAGCACATACTATGGGATTTCGATTCAATATATATTATAATATTTCATTTTAAAAATAATTTTTGTCCACGTACCCTGTTTTCATATCAAACGTCGTTTACATTAAATGCCTTACATGACATCTGGACAATCAAATCTCAAAAGCCGCGATGTCTTCAAATTGTTTAATATTTAATACCGCCGTTTCAGGCATTAAGGGTAACAACAAATGTCAGAAGTGGGACCCGCTCTTATTTTAAAAATCAATGGATAAGTGTACCAGTTACACTCAGTCCATCGTGACCGTTCATTTCAAACGCCGGTTCCTATCCCTTAAATCTGACCATTCGTTCTCTGAAAACCCTTCTTCGCCGCCTACTATAAAAGGAATGCAAATGCCATTTGAGACTCTTTACGCCTTCTGCATATTTTAAGAGCACTCAAGTAATTCAGCCTACAAGTTTTTCTGTATTTCACTGCATATTCTTCTTGAATCTTTTCATCTTTTCTTGAGATTCATCAATGGCATCCACTCTGAAGAAAGCCTCGAACATCATTGATGGACGGATCTTCTCCAGATCTGTCGTCATCGAGAGAATTCACGCTGAAACTGATGATGTCGAATCCATGGAGTTCGTCATCACCAGAATCCGTCAGCAAGGCCTTTACCGCCTTGGGAGCCACACTGCCGAGAAATACGACGTTCATTTGGTTGAGGACTTCTACCTCAACGCTGCCGTCCGCTTTCTGTCAATGGCCCAGGGAGGCCACGTTGATGACATCACCACCGTTATTCGCGGAGTGGAGATCTACGTAAACTAAGAACTTCTCCAGAACATCTTCAGGCTGCCCTCTGATGGCCTGTCTATGGAAGACCTTGAGACTTCTGGGTCTCAAGAGCTGTTGACCGAGTACTATGGCCTGTTCACCGGTTCAGCTTCGGTTGAAGCTGTTCACACTACCTGTCACAAGAAAAATTTATGTTTGCCGTTCATGTACTTGCATGACTTTTGTTGCCGTATCATCGAGAATCGCACAGGTGCCTTTGAGATGTGCACAAATCTTAGATTTAGGATGATGGTAGCAATTATGACCCGTGAAAAGGTCAATTGGTGTAAGATTATTCTGAAGCGTCTGCAGGAAGAGGTGTCAAAACCTGCGTCGCAAAAGAAATCATTTGGTTTGTTTATAAACCACATCTTGACGAAGTGCGGACTTCAGCAATCCACAGATGCAAAGAAAATAAGTGCCCAGATCAATTTAGAAGGCACCAAGCCTTCGGCCTTTAACCAGAGCACCCTGATCGCCAACCGACCATACGTCCGAAGAATGCCCTTGTCTGCCGATCCCATAGATGTTTCTACGAAGTCCCAGAGTGCTGACTCTTCAAAGAAACGAAAAAGGTTTCACAGCAAGACACCAGTTGCTGCTGAGAGGCCAAAAAGAAAGCTAAGGAGGCTCACTAAAGTCAAATCTACAGAACCCTACGGGGATGTTCCTGTCGTGGCGCAACCCACTGATCCAACTACCCCAGGGCCCAACCCTGTGGAAGAGATGCCCGCTACTGTATCGACAGTAGATCCTGAGCCTTTGGTGGCAACGACGAATACAAGGACATCTGCCAACTCAAAAGACTCTAGCGAGTCGGCTGCCCCTTCGGAGCCAAAAGCTACTTCTTATATATGGGATTCCACACCCGTTCAGGATCCACCTTCCTTCGGGGCACCATTCCCTGTAAGGAATCCCTCTCCGATACAGGCTCCCACACCTGTAGAAGAACCAATTGCTACAGCGGACACAAACGTTGTACGAAGTCCCTCCCCGGACATTATTATCAATAAAACCCTTCTTTCTGTGCAAATTGAATAGGCCTATGAAAGATTTCTTCAATGGAAAAGCTATAGGCTAGATCCGTACGATACCCTATACAACTGGAGCGAGTGAAGCAATGAAGAGAAGTTTGTTTTGGAAGTGACGGACACCCAAGAAATTGTTGTCCTGATCCAATAGGACAACATATTCGTCAAGGAGCTAATTGAGAGTTATCTGCTTGATAAGTGTTGTGTCAAGATTTATTCATCCCGACAGGCGATCGACTATAAGGCCGAGCGACCAAGTCAACTCCAGTCAAACTATGGCTAGCTCGCCTAACCGAAGAAACCAGAACACCATCAGGTACCTAGCGATCGACTCCCAATACGATCGCCCTTTGGCATCTGGCGATCGACTCTAGTGTCTGGCTAAGGACGGTCGACCTACGCCCCGAGCAGAGATGATCGCCCTTCAAAGTCATCGAGGACTGGATCTCAGAACAGCACCCACGTGCAGATCCACAAAAGGCGCTGACAGACAAGATCTTCGCTGACAAACGATCTTTTGCTGACACACAAGACCTTTGACCACAGCCTGTCACCTACCTCACCTACCGGCAGGCGCGCCGAAAGTTGTCAGTGGGACCACCCGTGACAGCAACTCAGGACGCGTGCAGGCTCCCCATTGGACCGTACAGCTGGCTGCCAGCAGCAGCCGCGGACTTTAAGGGAACAAGCCCATGTGCTAAAAGACGATCGCCCGATTATTATAATACAGAAAAGGCGATCGCCCGGCATATCAAAATCCTATAAATAGAGAGCCTCCTCCTACTGGAAAAAGGTTCAGAACTCATTTACTTACGTTCAGAACTCATTCACTTATATTCCGAATTCATTCACGGAAATACAGTAGAACACACATACCATCAAGCTCCCTGCTTTCTCGCCGGAGTCCATCTCATGACTTCTCTCTTCGAATCTCTCGTCCAGAAGACGATCGGCAGAGGCAGCAAGTCTCCACTAGACAGATTCCAGGAGATTCATAAGCCCAGGAGCCCAAGCATCCAGCTAAATACTCGCCGTGAGAGACTGTCGATCTCTCACCGCCGCGACTGTTCATCTCCTTTGTTACAAGAAATCACAGAGCATCAAATCTGGTTCTTCCGGCAATCTACACGCTCACTAGCTAAGATAACAAGAATCTTTACACTCATTGTAATTGTACTCTTACATTAGTACTTGTATCACCGAATATTAGTATTAATAATATCTCGCGAGAGCATTCAAGCCCGGGACTAACAACCCCGGCAAATCTTGTGTTATTTATCTTTCTCACGGAAGTGCTCTTGCATTTGTTTGCTATCCATCCATTCCAGCAATATCTATCTCCGGATAATATTTTGGGTAGCAACAATTGGCGCTAGAAAGAGGGGCATGAACCTTCGAATTTTTATTCCTACCGTCCCAAAGAACACTCACTGTTCTCGGGGAATATACTTGAAGTGACACTCACTGCGTTTCAAAGAAAACCTTCAGAATCATGACATCCGCCGGTACATCGAAGAGGGCCGCTCTCCGAACCGCCGGACACCATATCCCGGCTCAATCTGAACCCGAGCCGAAGACAGGGGGAAGCCACAACGCGAGACTCTCGATCCCGCACCCGAGAGATGGCCCCAACCTCTCACTCGATCAGTTCCAAACCGAGGAATAGATCGAGGATGCTATGGCCATCCTAGAGGAGCGACGGAGAGCATGCGCGCCGCCCGCGATAACTCCCTCGATAGTCCGCCGCATGGGAAAACGGAAATTCAATGGGCTACTGAGCGAGCGATCGTCAGAAAGCCCCAATTCGCGAGGAAAGTCTCCCGCACGACCGTACGGATCCATATTCAATCGCTTGGTGCGCGACCCATCCTGGCGACCGGGGCATTCTGTTTCCAACCACGAAAAGACGGAATCCGAATCCGTCACCAGGAGTTCGGCCTACCCACCTCACAGCCGAACGCAGGTCAGCCATCTGACTCCCGTCCCGATCGCCAGGGGATCAGTACTCAATCGCCTCGGCACCCGCTCCGAGCACCGAGCCGCGAGCAGCCAGGCCACGGCAATGGCCGCTATACAATGCCAGCTCGACGAGATGAAAGCACTCTTGGACATTGGGGCAAGCGCCAGTAAAAAGATCACCGGGCCGACCGAGCCACTCGCGGTCCACATCGAGCTTGCCCCCATACAACCAACGATCGCTCCTCCCAAAACACCTCTGTATGAGGGGAGATCCGACCCCGAAACCCACCTGAGTAAATTACGAATCTACATGATTGGGTGTGGGGCATCTGATGCAACCAAGTGCCGGATCTTCCCGTTAACATTGGGCGAGCTGGCCCATAGGTGGTATGCCTCACTACCACCACGATCAATCACCTCCTTTAAGAAACTGGCGAATGACTTCACGTCATACTTCGCCAACAAGGTCGCCAGACCAGAAGGCCCCCACCGCGTGATGAAAATCAGGCAGGGGAAAGACGAAACCGACACAGATTACATTGACCGAGTAGACGAAATCATCCTCACCGGCGAACCCGTCAGTGACGAGCTTGCTCTCTTCTCGGTCATGGGGGGATTCTACGGTCATTCTCCCATGTTTAGACATCTCACCAAGGATATTCCCCCAACCTACGCGATCTTCCGCGCTAAGGCTGCCAACTTTCTGGCCAGGCAAAGGCTACTCAACCTCCGCCTAGGCGAGGAAACGCCACCTCCTCTCCAGAATATAGCGATCACCAAAGCAAAGAAGGCGATCGCCAAGCCATCCGGAGATCTCAAGGCCTACGAGGACATGGAAGCCCATCTCCTCCATACGTTCAACCGAACTCCGGCACATATTTTCTATGCCATCAAGGGGCACGAAAAGCTCAAAAAGCCAAAGGCGATAAGGGACCACGGTCACCTGGACAACAATCAATATTGTGCCTACCATAAGAGTCCCGGCCACAGCACCAACCAATGCCGCGACCTCCTCAAACAGCTCTGGAGATTGTTCGAGGAGGGCAAGTTGGACAGCTTATTGGCTTAGCCAAGGCCCCTACAAATCTCTATACACGATCGTCCGAGTCGAACACAAAACAGGCTGGAAAGCTCGTACGAGCCGACCCCTGGATCAACCTCGGCGACCGTCTCTACATGCTTCAATCACGAGAAGGAGACCTCGGAAGTCTCCCCGATCTCCCTCCTTATTTAAGAAACTGGAGGACTCGCTCGCCATCCAGAGTTCACCATCTAACATGATGGACTAAGGCACGAGATCGCCTCCCCGCACAATGTACACCGTCGGAGGTCGGCATCTACATAACGATCCAAGGTGGAAGAGTGCAGCCATGGTCCTGGTGGTCGATGGAACCGACTGCTTAGGCCATGCAAGGTCCCTTTGGGCCAAGATCGCCCGCCCTTCGTTTAAATAGGAGGCCGGTGTAGTCTGAGGGCCCTCCAAAATTAATCAGTGGACACGATCGCTCGCCCTCAAAGGTTCATCATTTAACGTGGTAAACCCGGACAATGCGACGTGGCACAACCCCCGTCTCAACGTACACCATCGAGGTTCCCCATCTTCATGGTGGGCCGAGGTGGAAGCAGAGCTAAATAAGTCGCGGGCGTGGAGTTGAATCATCCGACGCTGCCCCGCGCAAGGACTCCTCTAAGACCGAGACCGCACGCCCTTCGTTTAAATACGAGGCGAGGCGCAGCCTAACAGAGGACCCTCATAATAAAGTGAGTCACGAGACACTCAATGTCTTCGCGCATCAAGACATGATCAAGGAGTCGGTCCATCGAATTCCGCGATCGTGCATGGTTCCTCAAGACGGACGACCGTCCTCGAGGATTCGACAAAGTTGAAGACCGCTCACTCAACGAATTATTTTCATCCCCTTACTTCCACTAAGTGAATAAAAACAAGGGGGAAGAGTGCGGACTACCTATACGATGATCGTCTCAACCACATACGGAGATCGTCATTTTTTCAGATGTTGTGCAGCGATCGAATTTGTTGTAAAAGTTATCTTTATGAGTTTATCAATTCATTTGGAACTACCCTCGCAACGATCTCTCCTCACACATTTGTACAAAGTCAAACAAAGACTCCAAAATAACAATCATTCAAGTGATAAATCAGAAATTCAAACGTTCATTTCATTACTTGAAAAGATCAGAGTACATGGTCGCCCGAAGGCCTAAATGCTATAAAAGAAAGCTACAAATTACAAGGAAATAAGCTAAAACATCAAAAATGAAGTGCCTCGGGCCCCTGCCTGGCCTTCGCCATCAGCATCCGGTGCGGTCCCCTCATCTTCCGGAGCATCGGGATGAGCAAGATTGGCCGGAGTCGGATACCAGCTCAAATCCACGCCGATGTCCGCAAGATCCAAGATCGGCAAGGAGAAAGCTGGATGAAGAGGATGCTCCAACGCATACGCCTTGAAGTTCTCAGCAAGGGGCCCGACCTCCAAACCTCCCTTCTTAGCTGCTCGGATCGAGTCGGTGAATGCCAAATAATAGGCGAACTCACTAACAAACTCCAAGTTTTGAAAGGGATCAGCCTTGGTCGCCTCTACCTCTCCTTTCAGCTCCGCCATCGCCTGCTGCGACCCTTGGAGCTCGACCTCCCTTGCAGCTACTCTCTCCCTCGACTCCGCCAGCTCGCTAGTCAACCGAGCTAATGTCACCTTCTGGCGATTGGCCTCCTCCTCAGCAACCTTCTACGCCCGGACGGCATTCAGCATCTGGTCCCGAAATCGATCAACCGCCAGACGAGACAACTCGGTTTCCTTCTTCGCTAGCTCAAGCTCGTGGCTCGCCTGCTTGGCCGCCTCCAGAGAGTCCTTCTCCATCGCCACGATCTTATCAGCAAACTCGGCGTTCTCTTTCCGAGCCGCCTCGAGATCCGCCTGCAGGCGAATAGTGGAAGGTCGCCCCTCGAACTCCTGAGCAGCCTGGAGATCCATGGTCTCCGTCTGGAGAGAAAGGGCGACAACAGCCTGCATCGTACTCCCCGATCGCTGACGAGCGATCGCATCCAGATCGGTCGTCCAGGCCTTCGGCAGAGCAGCAGCGGCCTTGCTGACGTATTGAGGGATGTCGCAAAACTGGCGAGGAGATCGGCTCGCTAGGAAATCCACGACCATCGGCGGGCAAGACGGATCTGTGCGACGGATCCTACATCAATACAACAAAGTTAATACAACTCCTACGTAATTGCAAGTTTCAACACAAAAACGCAATCTACCTCTCAGCCCTCTCGGGGTCCCGACCGAAATACGGTTTCCCTCGAGGAGTCTCAGCGTCAGCGATCGCCATCTCCCGCATGAAAGCCGCAGAGGGCGGCTCATTCTCCGGAGCGAGAACGGTGATCGGAGGCGCGGCGATCGGCACCTCATTGGCGGGGGCAGGAACCGGAGTTTCTTCCGGCCTCGGCCTCTTGCGATTCGTTCGAAGCCCCTCCTCCGGAGCTCCCTCCTCAGCCACGATCGGCTCCACGCGAGGTTCCGCCTCCGGAACAATTGGCAACGCAACAGGTGGGGCCCGAGACGACCTCTTGTGGCGGAGACGGCCTAGAACTCCAGGATTCGACATGGCGATCTCCGGCGGGGGCTCCAAAAAGCGAGGAAAGCGAACCTCTGCAGTTAAGACGATCGATCAACAGTTAGATACTTTCCTCAAGTAAGGCGATCGCCTGGAAAGTGAAGGTCGCAGAAACTCATACTTGGTACCGAGAGATGTCTCGGGAAATGGAATAGCCGAGCCGACAACTAACGACTCTCCTTATTGATCTGGTTGGCGTCAAGGTTTTCGTCCGACAAGCTCCTTATCCGCTCCCAGACAACCAGAAAGTTAAAAGGCAGCTCCTCGACCGCCGGAATGTGAAAACCTGCAAAACCGAAATCAAATTAGATCAGTCCAAAACGCGTTCGAACGAAGGGAGAGTCTAAACCCTTACCGGGATTCCTCTCCCGAAACTCAGTAGGGATCTCCAGCTCGCCCGAAGGATTGTCGCTCGCAGAAGCCCTCCACTTGCCGGCGACCCAAAACCACTTCGTCTGATCGCCCCGCATCTTATTCGGGACTCCGTGAATTACCCGACCAGATCGGCCCTGAATATGGTAACCGCCGACCGACCCTTTCTGAGCCATCAGCTTGAACAAATGGTTCATCTCCAACGGCGATGGGAGGCGGTAGAGGCGGTGACCGCCGAAAAGAGTGAGAGTGCACATAATTTGGAGCCAGGCGTTCGGCGTCAGCTGAAGTGGCGCCACGTTCCAAGCGTCCAGCAGGTGGGAGACAGCAAAAGATAGAGGGAAGCGCAGCCCGGCCTCCATAATCGCCTCATTCACGGCGACCATACCGATCGGAGGCTGATCGGCTCGCTCATTCTCCACCGGCGCGAACATGTCCACATCTGAAGGAACATGGAACCTCGTCCTCCAGACGGCCAGATCTTTCCTGGTCGTCGAACTCCGTATTTGGCCAAGCGACCACAAAGATCGCTGCGCAACCCGGTACTGCGACCGTTTAGGAAGCTGATAAGGGTAGGCGACCGAGTATCCCCGGAAATCGAATCTCGGAGTCGGACCGGCCAACTTCTCCATTATCTCAGCAAAAGCCTTATAGGCCCGGCCGAAAGCGCTATGCTGCTCCCAGTAGGCCCTAATCGCCAGATCTCTCTCTATCTGCGATCGTCTATCTTCAGCAGCCGCCTATTTGGCGACGTCGGATTCATTAAATAAAGCCTCGATTTCAGCAGGGTCGATTCCGGCCCGAATAGCCTCAGCGGCCGTCTCCAGGTGGAAGTCAGAAGAAGGTCCTCCCCGGACAGTCGATGTCCCGTGGCGTAATCGGTACCCACTCCATGCGATGATGACGTTCCAGCCATTCTCAAAGAAAGAAAGGAGATAAGGATTTTTTCTTACCCAAAGATGAAATCGAACGACGATCGGCACTAAGATCTTCAGAAAAATCTTCAGCAAGTCCTTCTTTCTCCAGTAAGTGCGCGTGAGGACGAAGACTGCAGCACTGCGCCCTTTTATAGGAGAGGGCATGGACTCGTTTGCAATAAGGGAAAATCTCAGGGGTCGGATCCCAAACGTCGCATTTATTGACTCCCTCGAGACCCGCGTACGCGTCTTTTCAAGGATGCGTCAGCCGAGGAGTCATTAATGACCGTTGGTATCCTCCAATAGAAGCCCGACACGTGTGCGGAGACTTTTCCACGCCCATTGCCTTTTCCCGCGCAGTTTAGCGGCCAACCAGGTCGTCCAAACTCAGGATATATCAGCTCAAAGACGATCGCCAGTTCAGTTAAACACAGAGTCGCTCGTCAAAAGTTCAGCGATCGCCAAGAGAACCACCTCACCCCACGTTTCCAACATAGGAGCGAGCTGGGGGGCAATTGTTGTGTCAAGATTTATTCATCCCGACAGGCGATCGACTATAAGGCCGAGCGACCAAGTCAACTACAGTCAAACTTTGGCTAGCTCGCCTTACCGAAGAAACCAGACCACCATCAGGTATCTAGCGATCGACTCCCAATATGATCGCCCTTTGGCATCTGGCGATCGACTCTAATGTCCGGCTAAGGACGGTCGACCTATGCCCCGAGCAGATATGATCGCCCGTCAAAGTCATCGAGGACTGGATCTCATAACAGCACCCACATGCAGATCCACAAAAGGCGCTGACAGACAAGATCTTCGCTGACAGACAAGATCTTTTACTGACAGACAAGACCTTTGACCACAGCCTGTCACCTACCTCACCTACCGGCAGGCGCGCCGAAAGTTGTCAGTGGGACCACCCGTGACAGCAACTCAGGACGCGTGCAGACTCCCCATTGGACCGTACAGCTGGCTGCCAGCAGCAGCCGCGGACTTTAAGTGAACAAGCCCATGTGCTAAAAGACGATCGCCCGATTATTATAATACCGAAAAGGCGATCGTCCGGCATATCAAAATCCTATAAATAGAGAGCCTCCTCCTACTGGAAAAAGTTTCAGAACTCATTTACTTACGTTCAGAACTCATTCACTTATATTCCGAATTCATTCACGGAAATACAGTAGAACACACATACCATCAAGCTCCCTGCTTTCTCGCCGGAGTCCATCTCAGGACTTCTCTCTCCGAATCTCTCGTCCAGAAGACGATCGGCAAAGGCAGCAAGTCTCCACTAGACAGATTCCAGGAGATTCATAAGCCTAGGAGCCCAAGCATCCAGCTAAATACTCACCGTGAGAGACTGTCGATCTCTCACCGCCGCGACTATTCATCTCCTTTGTTACAAGAACTCACAGAGCATCAAATCTGGTTCTTCCGACAATCTACACGCTCACTAGCTAAGATAACAAGAATCTTTACACTCATTGTAATTGTACTCTTACATTAGTACTTGTATCCCCGAATATTAGTATTAATAATATCTCGCGAGAGCATTCAAGCACGGGACTAACAACCCCGGCAAATCTTGTGTTATTTATCTTTCTCACGGAAGTGCTCTTGCATTTGTTTGCTATCCATCCATTCCAGCAATATCTATCTCCGGATAATATTTTGGGTAGCAACAATAAGGATGAGGCCAGAAGGAAAGGAAAGGATAAGTCCGAAGAATCTCCCATGAGTCCAAAAGAAGACCACGACTCAGACGACGACGATGATGCCTTTCAGGCAGGTCTAAGAATGAGCCGTGAGGAGGCTCAGGAAAGAGAAGTCTCCCAAGCCAATAATGATGAAGGGCCATCAAGCCGCAATGTGCCCCCTTCGCCATAGCAAGACAATGTTTCTCACAATGAGGATTCAGGCCCTCATGTAGAGGAAGAAGAAAATGTTTCGCAACAGGCACCCGAGCCTGCTGTCGCTGCCGAAGAAGAAGAATCCCGCGCCTTCCAGCAAAAGGAATCAGTCCCTCTGCCGGAACAGGCGGACGCTGAGAGACAACGGGAGGAATTAGTCCATATTGTATCCATGTCTACAGATATCCCTTCGACACAGTAGGATGCCGCACCTCCTGCCGCCAAACCCACAACAGCTGCTCCCGCCCCATCAACCGTGGAATCCGACGACGGTACTATACTTGAGGATGTCCAACTCACTTCACGCCCTGACGTGAATTTGAGAAGGTTGAATGGAGTAGAAGATTTTGCCCAGCCAGATTCTCCCCGCACTGAAACAAGAAAAGAGCGCCTACGTGATCTTGGCCTCCAAACTGTATTCATTTAGGACGCAGTCAATGCTCTACATTCGGTAGAAAAAGCTCTTGATTGTATGCATACATCTGTTGTTGAAGAAATGACTGGATTAAGGCATGAAGTCTCTCGAGTAGTCGAAGCCTTCACTGTCTTGCCACAAGTCTTCAAGCAAGCCCTGAGCAATCTGCAAGAGAAACAGGAGAAGATCCTGCGAGAAGAGCAATCCAAGCTACGTGTGTCCGAGGCCAAGACAGCATCAGCTATGATTGAATCCGGTTCTCAACTGCGAAATCATGACAAGAACATCAAAGATAAGTCGCAGGTGCTCTCCTCCCTTGTTCAGAGAATGTCAAATATTGAGACGAAACAGGATGCCGCTCTGGAGATCCCAGGATGTCTTGATAAAAAGGTATCATACCTTGATGATGCCAAAAAGGGGGAAGAAGCGAGAGAAGCCGCGAGGAGAACGAGGCTTCAGCATGAAAGAGAATTCAATGCTGCTCAAGACAGCATTACTGTAGAACTAAACAAATTAGCTGCACCTGCTCAAGGATACAGGATTTCAGGTTCTCGACCTGAGTTCCTTGATCCCAGCATCCCATGGAAAAACATGATCCAAAGGCCTTCTAAAATTCGTCTGCCAACCAACCGCCATCCCACTGCTAAAGAAGTGAAGCAATGGAGGAGAAATGAACTGATGAGATATTTTGCAAAACTCGTCAGGGAATCCGCCATCTTCAAAGGATATAAAACATTAGTGGAGGCTGCGGATAAATTTACAAAGCTGTTAGAAGAAGGAAAGCTCCCTCTCCAAATTGAAATGAAGTCCAAACATAGACGAGGAGATCGGATCACCCATCCAGAGGACTGGATTCTCGCCTTCGACAAATCATACGATGGTAGAGCAATCTACTTAGATTGAGGCAATGATTCCCTACAGCATTGGTGGCGTGGAACCGAGAACGATCCCGACAAAAGGCCATAGAGACACGCAGATTATAGGAGTTAAATTCCTTGTACTTTTGTTTGTAATTATGTCTTCAAAACAGCAAAATATTGTAATCCTTGTTTCTATATCAATAAAATATTTTCCTGTCTTGAAAGATTACAACTCGTAATCTACTGTGTTAATGTATGATTACGTAATTTAAATTTAATTGCTGAAATTAATCACAAGTATAGAAACTTGTTTAAAAATTAAAGTTGTACAAACTTGTCTGCGAACAGTTCATAGATTCAGTTGTATGTATCTAGAATACATTGTAAGATCGTGCCTGCGCGCCAATCATAAGCTTAAGCTGTAAAAACTCTTATCTATATCGAACTCGCCTACGAGCAGTTCATAAATTAGACTAAGTTTCTGAAAGCCAGATCATTCGACAGAAGACCAAGATATTTGCCCGAAGTCATCAAGAAGGTTATTAGCTTCATGAAGAAGGTTTTGGCATCATCATGATGGCTTGAAAGATTTAAGTCTTGGCAAATTGTCAAAAAGGGGGAAATTGTTGGGATAACAAATACCTGGTATCGAAACAGCTAGGATAAACAATCCCTCTATCGAATAGTGGTCATAAGATGTTTTGACAAATATGCCAATCCAGCATACAGTAAGCAAACTGTATCGAAAAGCTGATCAAAAGTGTCAACCTGTATAGAAGACCTCTCGTAGATCCAGCATACAGTGGAACCTATCATACAGCAAAAAAGTCTCATAAAGACTAACTATGGAAGCTGTCTCGAATCGACAATACAGTGATCTTTCCATACAACTCTCAACAGGACAAGAAGGAATCTTCAGTATTCGCTAGAAGTCAAGTCCCGTTGATAAAGAAGTATTTAAATTCTAAAGGATAAAGTATTTAAATACAGTAAGTCAGAAGATCTTCAAAATCCCGCAAAATTCGGATCGTGTTTTATTCAAACACATCATCCCGTTGGAACGGAATCTTGCTGAACGGATTTATCTCAACGGATATATTTCAGAAGACAATATATATCCCAACAAGGCTTTGAATATTAGTTAGCAAAACTTACGAAGTTATTATCATATACATCAGAGCAAAACATATCTCCTAAGCTTTCTGCTTTTCATATAAAAGAGATATACAGTGCTCAACCGTTGAACAACACATCATCAGCTTAAAGCTCAGAAAGTCAAAGCTGTTGTTAAACCCTGTTCTATCTTTGAACAAAATTATATCAGCCCTGTGTGGACTAAGGAATCTTTGCTCCTCCCGAACTGTGTGTGAAGGACCTGCATCTAAGAAGACGAAGCTTCAGAACTGTGTGTGAAGAAGCCAATCAAAGTGTTAGCTCAAACCAATCTGTGTGAACGGTTGAAAGCTAAGATCTTTGTTGGCCACTAAGTATACTGGATGCAGCTTGGGAAGTAGTTTAAACAACAAGCTGTACTGATTTTAAATCTGAGTACGTAGCGGAAGTCTTAGATACAGTAAGTTGCTGTGGATACAGCAACTCAGTGTGCAGTGTATACTTAAATAATCACAGTAATTAAAACGGTAAAAACTGAAGGTAAATAACACAGTATTTAAAGTGGTTCGAGGTAAACCCCTCTACATCCACTGGTCCTCCACACAGGAGTAAAATATTTATTATAATTACTACGTACACAACTACGTAATTATAACAGTATACAATCAATATATCGTTCACACAGATTGATATAAAGCTCTTAGCTTCAACCGTTCACACAGATTGGTTTGAGCTAAAGCTTGACTGACTTCTTCACACAAAGTTCTGAAGCTTCGTCTTCCTCAGTCCACACAGGGCTGATCTAGGTTTGTTCAAAGTATAGAACAAAGTATGAACAACAGCTTTGACTTTATGAGCTTCTAGCTGATGAAGTGTTGTTCAAGATGATGAGCACTGTATATCTCTTTGATCTGAGTTGCAGTAAGCTTTAGAGATATGTTTTGCTGTAATGAATATATTGATAGCTTTGATTGATTTCAGTTTCGTAACTTATCTTCAATGCCTTCATGAGATATATATAGTATCTGGAATATATATATCCGTTGAGATGTATCCGTTGAGCAAGATTCCGTTCCAACGGGATGAAAAGCACGATCCGGATTTAGCGGGATTTGAAGATCTATTGACTGACAGTATATAAATACTTTATCCTTGAGTATTTAAATACTTCTTTATTCAACGGGACTTGACTTCTGAAGATGCCTTCTTTGTCCTGTTGAGATATGTATGGAAGATAACTGTATTGGTGATTCGAGACAGTTTCCATACTTCGTCTTTATAAGACTTCTTTGCTGAACTGAAAGGTTCCACTATGCTGGATTCCAGACAGGTCTTCGATACAGGTTGACACTTCAACTCTTCGATATAGTTTCCTTTACTGTATTGAGGATTGGCATATATGTCAAAACCTCTTATCAACATAATTCGATACAGGGATTGAATATCCCGGCTATTTCGATACAGGGTTCTTATTTTCCCAACAATTTCCCCCTTTTTGACAATTTGCCAAGACTAACTTTCAAGTCTTCTTGATGATGCCAAAACCTTCTTCATAAAATAATCTTCCTTGATGACTTCTGGCAGATTTCTTGGTCTTTTGTCAAATGGTCTGTCTTTCAGCAACTTAGTCTAATTAGTGAACTGCTTTGCAAAGAGTTCGACATGACTAAGAATTTTTACAACTTAAGCTTATGATTGGCGCGCAGGCACAATCTTACAATGTATTCTAAGCTTACAACTGAAATTATGAACTGTTCGTAGACAAGTTCTTACAGCTTAATTTTCAATCAAGTTTCTATACTTGAGATTGTTATCAAACAATTTAAGTTATTTAATCATACATTAACACAGTAGATTACGAGTTGTAATCTTTCAAGACAAACAAACACTTTTATTGATATTCGAAACAAATTGAGTACATGGTTTGCTGTTTCGAAGAAAGAATTACAAACAAAAATAATATACAAGGATTTCAGATCCTATCTATAGTCCGCATGTCTCCGTGGCTTTCTCCCTGGATCATTATCGGTTCCACGCCACCAGTTCTGTAGGGAATCGTTGCCTCGATCTTGGTATATAGCTCTTCCTTCATAAGATCCGTCAAAGGCAAGAATCCAGTCTTCTGGATGGGTGATCCGATCTCCTCTTTTGTGCTTACTTTTCATATCTAGCTGGAGAGGGAGTTTTCCTTCTTCTAGCATCTTCGTGAATTTGTCTGCGGCCTCCGTTAAAGTCTTATAGCTTTTGAAGATGGCAGATTCCCTGATGAGTTTAACAAAGTATCTCATCAGTTTATTCTTCCTCCATTGCTTCACCTCATTGGCAGTTGGATGGCGGTTGGTCGGCAGACGAATTTCAGAAGGTCTTTGGATTAGGCTTTGCCACGGAACATTTGGATCATGAAATTCAGGTCGGGAGCCTGAAATCTTAAAACTCTGAGAGGGAGGGGCTAGCTTGTTTAATTCAGCAGTAATGCTGTCTTGAGCAGCCTCAAATTCCCTTTCATGCTGTAACCTGATTCTCCTTGCAGCTTCTCTTGCTTCTTCCCCCTTTTGGCGTCATCAAGACGACCTAGGATTTCTAGTGCAACATCGTGTTTCGTCTCAATGTTAGTCATTCTTTCTACAAGGGTGGAAAGAACCTGCGACATGTCCTTGATACATTTGTCGTGGGCTCGCAATTGAGATCTGTTTTCGATCATAGCACATGCGGTCTTGGCTGCAGCGATGCATGTTTTGGTTGCCTCTTCTTTCAAAAGTTGCTCTTGTTTGTCTTCCATGATCTTCAGTGCTTGTTTGAATACTTATGGCAATATAACGAAGGCCTCGACTACTCGAGAAAATTCATGCTGTAAGGTGGTCATCTCTTCAACGGCAGAAGTATGCATCCAATTCAAGGCTTTTTCAACTGAAGACAGAGCAATCACTGCATCCTGGATGAATACAGTTTGAAGACCAAGAGCACGCAGGCGCTCTTTCCTAGCGGTTGTGCTTGGAGAATCCGGTTGGGCAAAATCCTCGAATCCGTTCAACCTCCTCAGATTCACGGTTGGGCGTGAAGTGAGTTGGACATCCTCAGGTTTATTACCGTCCTCGGATTCCAAGGTTCATGGGGCGGGAGCAGCATGTTCTGGTTCGGCGGCAGGGGGTGCTGTGTCCTCCTGTTGCGAAGGTTCGTCGGTAGACAAGGATACAGGAGGGACTGATTCCTCCTGTTGTCTCTCAGCGACAACTTCTTCTTCTTCTTGAGCGGCGGCAGGCTCGGGTGCCCGTTCCAAAACTGTTCCTTCTTCCTCGACTTGAGGGACTGATTCCTCGTCGTCAGGAATGTTTTCTTGCTGTGGCGAAGGGGGCTCGCTTTGAGTTGATGGCCCTTCGTCATCCTTTGGTGGAGAAGCATCTCTGTCTTGAGCCTCTTCACGACTCATTCTCAGACCACCTTGTAAATCATCGTCATCGTCGTCTGAGTCGTTGTCATCTTTTGGATTTGGGGGAGAGTCCTCTGACTTATCTTTACCTTTCCTCCTTGCATCAGATTTCTGCAGTAGATGGCTCTCAATCAGTTCTTTGCAGAAGGGATTGTCCCATCGGATCAGGGCCTCAATTTCCGTCGTGTCCGTCACTTCTGATACAAATCTTTCTTCTTGGCTCCATTCGCTCCAGTTATATAATGTGTCATACAGAGCTAGCCTGTAGCCTTTCCATTTTAGGAATCTTTCGTAAGCATGGTCGATCTGAACAGAGAGAAGGGTTCTGTTGATAATGGTGTCAGGGGAGGGACTACGTACAACGTCTGGATCCGCTGTAGCGAGGGGTTCCTCTACAGGTGTGGTATCCTGTAGGGAAGAGGGATTCCTTACAGGGGATGGTGCCCCGAAGGAAGATTGATCCTGTACGGGTGTGGAATCCCGCATAGGAGAAATAGCTGTTGGCTCCGTAGGGGCAGCCGACTCGCTAGAGTCTTTTTCGTTGGCAGATGTCCCATCATCCGTCCTAGACGCCAAAGGCTCAGGATCTACTGTCGATACAGTAGTGAACACCTCTTCCACAGGGGTTGGGCCCCGGGGTTGTTCTTCAGTGGGTGGCGCCATGGTGGAAACTTCTTCGGAGGTCTTGGTAGATTTGGCTTTAGAAAGCCTCCTTAGTTTCTTTTTCGGCTTCTCACCAGCAATGGGTTTCTTGCTGTGAGATCTTTTCCTCTTCTTTGAAGACTCCACGTCCTGGGACTTCAAAGACACATCCCTTGGGTCTGCATAAACTGGCATACTTTTAGTTTTCGGGTGGTTGCAGACCATAGTGCTCTGGTTATACGTTGTAGGCTTGACGCCTCCTAGGTATATCCTGGAGCTATTCTTTTTTGCATCAGCGGATTGCGACAGTCCGCATTTCGTCAAAATATGGTTTAACATTAAACCAAATGACTTCTTCTGGGTGGCAGGCTTGTATACTTCCTCTTGCAAGCGCTTCAGGATTATCTGGCACCAGTTGACCTTTTTACAGGTCAGAATAGCAACCATTATCCTGAATCTCAGATTAGTACACATTTCGAATGCACCAGTTCGATTCTCGATGATCCTGCAGCAAAAATCATGTAAATACGCATAAGGCAGGCAAAAATTCTTCTTGTGACATGTGGTTTAAACCATGTCAACAACAGTTGAGCCGGTGAACAGCCCATAAAACTTAGTTATCAGTTCTTGAGACCCAAACGTCTCAAGTTGATCCATTGTCAGGCCATCAGCAGGTAGCCTGTAAATATTCTGGAGAAGATCGCTATCAACACAGATCTCTACTCCTTGAATGGTAGCGGTTATGTCAGCAACGTGACCTCCTTGGGCCAGCGACAAAAAGCGTACGGCGGCATTGAGGTAAAATTCCTCAACCAGATGAACATCGTATTTGTCAGCAGTTTGACTTCCAAGGCAATAGAGGCCTTGTTGACGAAGACGAGTGATGATGTACTCCATGGGTTCGACATCATTGGTTTCAGCGAGAAGGCATTCAATGACAACAGATCTTGAGAAGATCTGTCCATCGATGATGTTTGCGGCTTTCTTGAGTGCGGGCGAAGATGTTTGTCCAGCCATTGATGATTTTTCAAGAAAAAGGTGACAGAGAATACACGAAATTTGCAGTAAAATGCAGAAAGCTGTGTAGGCTATTTTTGCTTGAGAACTCTTAATTTTTGCAGAAAGTGTAAAGAGTCTCTAATGGCAGTATCAGTCCTTTTATAGTGGGCGGCGAAATAGGGTTTTGCAGAGTACGAATGGTCAGATTTAAAAGGATGGGAACCGGTTTTTGAAATCAACGGTTAAGATGAACTGAGTGTAACTGGTACACTAATCTATTAAAATGTTAAAAAAATTATCGGGTCCCACTTCTGACATTTGTGTCACCCTAAATGCCTGAAACGGCGGTTTTAAAACATTAAACAATTTAAAACATCGCGGCTTTTGAGATTCAGTTGTCCAGATGTCGTGTAAGGCATTTAATGTAAATGACGTTTGACATAAAAACAGGGCACGTGGACAGAAATCATTTTAAAATGAAATAATATAATATAATATTCACTTAATCGAAATCCTATAGTATGTGATGTATCCGCGTCGACACAGTGTTCCCCCTTAAAAAGGTACATATAGGTTTTAAATTCCATACAGCAACTTTTGGTTTAATGCTGCATTCATGGGTCCTACAGTATTCCCCCTTAATTATTGCACACGTCAGCTGTAGGATGATTCATATCTTTGCTCACTACAGTGTTGTATTGACGGTTCTGAGTGTACAGATAATTAACGGTGGATACTGTATTCTTGGGTCTTACAGCATTCCCCCTCAATTGTTGAGTAAAAACAGTAAATTACTTACAGGGAGTCTGGCTGTAGCATTCCCAATTCTTGTCTAAGCATGTTGAATCTGGCTGTGTCGAGTGGCTTGGTGAAGATGTCGTCCAACTGAATGTCTGTATGAAGTTTTTCAAGGCGAACATCTTTGTTCTCGACATGATTCCTTATAAAATGATGCTTCATGTTGATATGCTTAGTGCGCGAGTGAAGGACAGGGTTGTGCGTTATAGCAATTGCACTCATGCTATCACACATGATTGGAGTCTCTCTGGCTTCAATTCCATAATCTGACAACTGCTGCTGCATACAAAGGATCTGCATACAGCAACTACCAGCAGCATAATATTCTGATTCAGTCGTGGAAAGAGAGTTGGCCAATTGCTTCTTACTGAACCAGGAAACGAGTCTAGGTCCAAGAAAGTGACAAGTTCCACTTGTACTCTTCCTATCTAGCTTGCAGCCTCCGAGATTCGAGTCGCTGTATCCAACTAAATCGAATCCGCCTTCTTTAGGATACCATAGTCCTACATCGACTGTTCCTTTAATGTACTTCGGGATTCGTTTAGCTGTATTGAAGTGTGATTCCTTAGGTGCTACTTGATACCTCGCACACACTCCAACAACTAATCGATATCGGTCGCTAGCCGTTAGGTACAAGAATAACCAATGAGCTTCTGTAGAGTGATTGGTCAAACGGCTTTCGGCTTCATCAAGACTAATTTGCACGGAAGTGCTCATGGGGTTGACGATGGTTTGGAAGTGTTCATTCCAAATTTGTTGAGAAGCTCCTTCTTTGTATTTTCTGGTTGATGAAAATACCGTAGGCAATCGCTTTACCTGCAAACCTAGGAAATAACTAAGTTCCCCCATCATACTCATTTCAAATTTACTTTGCATGAGATGAGAGAACCTTTGACACAAAGCAAGGTTAGTTGAACCAAAAATTATATCATCTACATAGATTTGCACCATAAGAAGGTCATCACCTTCCTGTATTTTGAACAAGGTCTTGTCCACAGCACCTTTCTCAAATCCATTGTTAGTTAGATACTGGGACAAGGTCTCATACCATGCTCTAGGGGCTTATTTACGTCCATACAGTGCTTT
Organism: Orobanche coerulescens; assembly: GCA_033398695.1. Taxonomy (NCBI): domain Eukaryota; kingdom Viridiplantae; phylum Streptophyta; class Magnoliopsida; order Lamiales; family Orobanchaceae; genus Orobanche; species Orobanche coerulescens. Next base: position 153,615,195 of record CM065810.1, on the reverse strand, counting down.
CCTTAGCCTGTATACTAGGTCGATACCGTCTGTGTTGGCAAACCCTGGTGGTTGTTCAACATAGACTTCTTCGGCAAGGTCTCCATTCAGGAATGCACTCTTGACGTCCATTTGGTATACGATAAACTCTTATGGGCGGCGAAGGCTAAAAATATCCTAATGGCTTCTAGTCTGGCTACAGGGACGAAGGTTTCATCATAGTCTATGCCTTCTTCCTGACTATAGCCTTGTGCGATTAGTCTGGATTTATTCCTTATAATAAGTCCATTTCGATCCTTTTTGTTTCGAAATACCCATTTGGTTCCTATAACCGATTGATGTGTAGGTCTGGGTATAAGATACCATACATTGTTTCTTTCGAAACCGTTAAGCTCTTCTTCCATAGATGTTATCCAATGAGAATTATTAAGAGCGTCTATGGTCGAAACAGGTTCGGACTGGGCTAAGAATACAGCGATAGTGCACATATTGAGTCTTCTACGCTCGGATTGAGATTTCCATTCAGGAAACTGTGATATCTCAGTATCAAGTTCTTCTTATGCACAAAGTACATTTCCTTGTGTACTCTGTATTCTTCTACGAGTAGAAACACCAGCATTTATGTTTCCAATGATCAGCTCTTGTGGGTGATCTCTCAACCATCTTTGGTCGGGTTCTAATTCAGGGTCTCGTACTGTATCGAGAGTTTCTGTAGATACAGCTTCATCTTGTACAGCTTCGGCTTCATCCACGTCGATTCTTACAGCTGCGGGGTTGATTTCTAAATCAACTACAGGTTCTAAGGGAGTTGGAGGATCTAAGATAGAGAGTTGTTGGATGTTTTGGGTAACATCTTCTACTCCTGTAGGGTTATGATGAGGTTCATCGAACACTACATGAACTGATTCCTCGATCGTCAGCTTCCTTTTATTAAAGATCCTGTAAGCTTTGCTGACAGAGGAGTATCCTACAAATATTCCTTCATCTGATTTCTCATCAAAGGTTCTAAGTTGATCCTTCCCATTATTCAACACATAACACCTGCATCCAAAAATGTGAAAATATAAAACTAACAGAGTTTTGTTGTTCCATACCTCATATGCTGTTTTGTTGTGGTGCTTGTTGACGATACAGCGGTTTTGAGTGTAGCATTCTGTATTGGTTGCTTCACCCCAGAAACGCTGTGGCAACTTGCTTGCGGCGATCATTGTCCTTGTTGCTTCTTTCAACGTCCTATTCTTTCGCTCGGCAACACCATTTTGTTGAGGTGTACGGGCAGCTGAGTATTCGTGTTGTATCCCATTTTCCGAAAAGTATTGCTCTATAAAGCGGTTAGTAAATTCTGTACCTCTGTTGGAAAGAATGGACACGATACTCAATTCCTTTTCATTTTGCAACTTTCTAAGGAGCTCGGGCAGCTTTGATGTTGTTTCCTTGTTCTTGCTAAGGAAAATTGTCCAAGCATACCTGGAATAATCATCAACAACAACCATGCAGTATTTCTTACCTCCCAAACTTACTGGGTCTACAGGACCGTAGAGATCCATATGTAGCATTTCCAACACTCTTTGGGTTGAAAGGTAGGATTTGCTCTTCAGGGTTGACTTGATTTGCTTGCCTTTCTGACATGGTCCGCAGACGTTGTCCTTCTTGAATGACACATTTGGCACTCCTCTAACCATTCCCTATCTTGAGAGCTTGTTGATCGTCTTGAAGTTGACGTGAGACATCCTCTTGTGCCATAACCATCTAAGATCTGCAGTGCCTTTGGCAACAAAGCATGGAATTGAGAAGCTCATAGGCTTCCAGTCAGCAATATACATGTTACCTGATCTACTTCCTGTAAGCACAACTTCTTTGGTTTGGATGTTCTTGACTCTACAGCGATCTATATAGAATTTCACCGAGAACTGTTTATCACAGAACTGGCTAATGCTAAGTAGATTGTACTGTAAGCCTTCAATATATGCAACATCGGTGACTTTGAATTTTCCGACAAGTAGGTTTCCTTTCCTTCTTGTTCTTCCTTTAGATTTCTCACCAAAACGAACTTTTGGACCGCGACCTTCTACAAAATCTGATAGCTTGCTTCTATCTCCGGTCATGTGCCGAGAGAATCCACTATCAAAGTACCAGGTATCCTTCTCCAAAATGTCCTGTAGCAAAGAAATTAAGTAGATTTAGGTCCCCTTTGATTTTTGGGTCCATATGTGTTAGTTCCTCTAGGTACCCAAGTTTTCCTGGTAGCAATTGGTTTACTGTAGGTCATACTTGGTACAATGTTGCGATATCTACGAGGGGCATATCCGTAGTCGCCATAACCATGATAATTATTATACATGAAAAATTCAGGGTTATTATTATTAATCCAGTACGAGTGTCGTCTTGGAGGTGGAGCCATTTTCTTTGGCCTAACAGCTTGCCTTCTGGGTCTCCAGTTGGATTCCCAACGCTGTTGTTGATAATGAGCGGGCACTTGCTGTCTCGAGGGATAACGGGGCTCTTGTATCCAATACCTAGGCGTGCTGTACTGATAGAACTGTCGTGCGGGCCTTTGATAGTTGGATACAGCCTCCCTTCTGAACGGCTGTTGGCGCTGTTGATATGCTCGGGGAGCATGCTGTTGAGTGCACCTCACAGGTTTGAATGGCTGGTGAGTCCGCTGTCTGGAATAGGATTGCGGGGGCGGAATGGCAGCCTTCGGTTTTCGCGGTGCAGCAGGTTCCTTCATGGGGCTAGGGGTATCTTTCGATACTGGAATGTGTTCCACACTCTTGACAAACACTGTACTAGTTTTCCCTTTGTTTGAACATGAGCTATATCCTAAGCCACTTTTATCATGAGCATGTTGCCCAGTGCTCAGAATTTCTTCCATTCTTTTGGACGATTTCTCGAACGATTTCAGAGTGGTCTCAAGTTCAATTTCTCCTTTTTCGAGAGTTATGACTTTGGCTTGAAGTAGAACCAAATCATTTGTCTTGCTCTCATTGTGAGTTTTAATCTAACTTAGTTCATGAGCAAGTTGATGATTGCTCTCCATGAGTTTTTCAAAATCGACTTTGCTGGTTTCACAGTCAAGAGACATATTTTCATAATTTATCTTCAGCATGTCATTTTCATCTTTCAGCTCTAGGTTAGACAGTTGGAGCTGTATATTCTCGTTTTTCAATGTCTCATGGGCCTTTTGAATGTTTTTAAACTCATTCATCATGTTTTCAAAGGTATGAGATGTATTTGATGGAATAGCTGAGGTTGAACTTACCTCATCATCGCTATCTTCACCTTCCAGAATGTCTTTGGCCATAAAGCACATATATGCTTTATCATCGAACTCATCATCAGATGAATCACTTTCAGTGACCACCTGAAGACATTCTTCTGATTTAGATGGTGTGGGGGAGGCTTCTGATTCTCCAATCAGGGCCTTGAGCTTGTTTTTCCAAGCACGTCTTCTTTCATCTCTCTCTTGTTGCTCGGCCTCCGGCAACCTTTGAACTTTGGGATGAGGACATTTTAACACCCCCGATATATTCAGGAATATTACAGCGCCGTAAATCCTTTACATAAGGATTTACAAGGCTGAAGAATTGAACAGACATTAAAAGGTACTAACGAATGGAAATAACGGAATTAAGATACAACAGTTCTGACCAAGTACTGAAAATACAATTGTTCAACAGAAACTTAATAATACATCACCACATTCAAATTCCTCATAAATGACTTCGTACTCGAGTACTTATTGAAATAACCAATAAACAACAGACAAATAAACCCGGCCGGAACATCATTATGCACCCTCGTCGTCATGCAGCTCCAGTGGTTGCTTTCCCGCTATCCTGGATCCTGAACATAAACAAAATGTTCACCCCCGAAGGGGTTAGCACAACGATGCTAGTACAAGTACCACAACATATTATTCAACGTCACACGCAGAATAATAATAATAACATAAATGATAAAATGTCCAACGAGTCTTCTCCTGCGAGAAACTCAAACATAACATACACAACTGATAATCACAACATGATATCATAACATACACATGGTAATTCCGTCGATACACGTTCCATCGCCTAGAACCCACGATGATCCCGTCAGACCAACCCGTGGTGGAAAAACCCGTCCGATGATCCAGCGCACGCTAGCATAGATCCCCCGATGATCCCGTCGGACCAACACGAGGTGGACATACAACAACGACATACATGCACGACAATATTTATAACATCAATATCAATAAAACAAATAAGGTACTTGCCTCGATTTGAAGACAAGAACATTACTTCCACGAAAACGAACACTCGAAGGTCGTCCTCCTCAATCAATCACGTAACAAGATCAAACCTTAACAAAAGAAATGATATAGGATTTATCTCACGTCGCACGAATGTTTAACAATTCGATTTACGGCCAAAAGTTCATAAAAATGTAATCTGCCTGAACTGCTTAGCGCACGCTAAGTACTCTGTGTAGCGTGCGTTAAGTCTGCTCGATAGCGCACGCAAACAACAAAGCCTGCGTATGCTAACTATGCATGGTCAGTACTTCACTGATCAGTCGACTGACTCGTATGATGGCCTAGCGTACATTACGTACCAAACGTAGCGTACGCTAACTCGTGCTCGATAGCGCACGTTAATCTACATAGCTTAGCGTGCGCTATCTGTGCATGGCAGTTTACTGCTGGGCAGTAGATGGACCTCAACATGATCAAACCAAATGAAATCCTCAGTGTTAGTTCATGTTACCTCCATGAATATCATGCTCATACATCTACGAATGATCTAACGGATATCAACAACCTCGTATTCATGGATATGTATACTATTATGAAACCATCTTCCATTTCGACTACAATCTTCATACGACAATTCGAAAGGCTAACGGTTGATATCGACACCTTTATATCAATCAAAATTATCATACTGAAGTTGTTTAACATTCCATCTATACTAGATAAATCCTTCCATGATCAATCCCTTAGATTCATCTAACCATAATGATGTTAAAGTCAAGTCCATGATTGCTATGAAGTCATCTACTAGATTTGGATTACCAATGATAGAAGCTTCCTCTACTTGTTCATTGTAATAAGATTCGAATCATGATGTTCATTATCAAGGTACTAGAGGCATAACCATCTCTATATTCCAAACATGATGCATGTTGAATAATTCACTAATGAAAAATCAATATCTTGTGAACATGATCATCTAATTCTTTAGAATCCAACTCTAAGTCTGGAGATAGGTTGAACATACCTTAATATGACGAAAATTACTGAACCGTAAGGTAGAATCCGACTCCGGTTAGTTGTATGCCACTCCAAGGTGCTATTCCACTTCAATGATCCCTCACAAGTGATAATCAATATACGAGGATCAATAAGATGTGTTCTAAGTGTGTAGAAGGATTATTATAGCTCTCTGGCCTCTCAAGAATGAAGAATGGAAGAATGAAATGCAAGCCAAAATGGGTTGCTGTCTCATTTATAATATTTTGCACTATAGCTAATTAGCGCACGCTACTAAGCATTCCTTAGCGCGCGCTAATAAGAGTTGACTTCAAAACTGTCCAGATTCGTCCGCGGGAATCTTATCTGGACCCATGTCCCGGCTGGCGCATGTGCTAGCCGTCCCGCTCAATAATTGAGTGCTTAGCGCACGCAACTCCTACATAACTAGCGTGCGCTAGTAGTAGCTCGATAGCGCGCGTTAAGCTACATTCTTAGCGTGTGCTATCATGAGTTTGCATGAGAAAATTTGTATGTTGCAATACTCAAGTACAAGGATGCCAATGCAAGAAATATCATACTCCAATCATCAAGATTACAATTCCGAATAATACAGGGTTCGAATACAGGTAAAATACACAGTAATAAATCCGGATATTACATACTCTCCTACTAAAAAGGAGTTTCGTCCCGAAACTCAAGATGAAAATAACTTGGGATATCTGGACTTCATATCAGCTTCCGTTTCCCATGTGGCTTCTTCCATTCCGTGACGTGACCATTGAACTTTGACCAAGACGATTGGTTTGTTCCTCAACTGCTTAACTCGACTCTCGAGTATCTTGACCGGTCTTTCTTCAAACGTCCCATCCTGCGCGACTTCAATCTCGCCGAAATCAATGATATGATTGGGATCTGGTATATACCTCTGTAACTGGGATACGTGGAACACGTTATGAACATGGCATAATGACGGCGGCAATGCCAATCTGTATGCCAACTCCCCAACTCTCTCAAGGATCTCAAATGGTCCGATATATCTCGGACTCAGCTTTCCCATCCTTCCAAAATGAAAAATTCCTCGAGTAGGAGAAACTTTTAAAAGTACGTGGTCTCCGTCTTCAACTCCAAAGGGCGACACGTGCGTCGTGTAAGATTTCGCGACTGGGCGGTCAACGGCCTTTCACGAATCAAGGCTATCTTCTCTCGAGTGCACGATCAACTCGTTCTGCTCCGATCAAGTCGACGAATCATCCCAACATAGGGGCGATCTACATCTCCTCCGTATAATGCCTCAACGGTGCCATCTTAATGGAAGCATGCCAACTATTGTTGTAGGTAAATTCAATCAACGGTAGATGAACTTCCCAATCAGGCTGATCTAAGGCACAGCCCTCAAAGATATCTTCCACCGTTTGAATGGTCCTCTCGGATTGTCCGTCAGTCTGCGGGTGATAAGCTGTACTGAAGTTCAATTCGGTCCCCAAGGCCTTATGAACTGCTTTCCAAAAGTGAGACATAAAACGGCCGTCTCGATCAGAAATAATGGTCTTCGGCGTACCATGCAATCAAACTATCTCTGATATAAATACTCGTGCCAACCTCTCTGGTCCCCACGTGTCCTTAATGCCCAGAAAATGAGCTGATTTGGTTAAACGATCAACTATCACCCAGATCATGTTCATTCCTGTCCTGGTTCTAGGCATACTAGTGATAAAGTCCATCGATATGTCCTCCCACTTCCATTCAGGAATCGGGAGTGGCTTCAACATTCCGGCAGGCCGTTGATGCTCGATCTTAACCTGCTGACAAGTCAAGCATTTCGAAACATAGTCCGTTACATCTTTCTTCATGTTTCCCCACGAATTCTCGCTTCAAGTCCTTATACATCTTCTTGGTGCACAGGTGGATAGAATAGGCGAATCGTGAGCTTCCTTCATAATCGTCTTTGAACATCAACATCGGGAACGCAGAGTCGGTTACGAAATCTCAAAACTCCATCATCATGAATTATGAATCCGGGCCTTTCCTTTGATCACTTCATCACGTAATCAATCATCGGAGGATCATCTCGCCTGTCTAGATTTGATTTCTTGATTAATGATGAAGTTATTTCCATCACGCACGATTGTCCTTGGACTCTTTGTAACCACACTTCAATTCCTTCTCGAATCATCTCTCGTTGAAGGCTAAGTTGGGAGGTCGAGTCTCGGATCTGAATAGAAACAGGCTTGCGGCTGAGTGCATCGGCCACTACGTTCGCTTTGCCTGGATGATACAAAATCTCCAGGTCATAGTCCTTGATCAGCTTTAACCATCTTCTTTGCCGCATGTTCAACTCCTTCTGAATGAAGATGTATTTGAGACTCTTGTGATCCGTAAAGATCTGACAGTGAGTCCCGTACAGATAATGCCTCCAGATCTTCAAAGCAAAAACTACTACTGCTAGCTCCAAATCATGTGTTGGGTAATTCGCTTCATAAGGTTTCAGCTGTCGTGACGCATAAGCGATCACCTTATCATTCTGCATCAATACGCATCCGAGCCCTTGGTTCGAAGCATCACTGTAAACTATAAAACCTCCAGTTCCCTGTGGAAGTGATAGAATCGGTGCCGTCGTCAATCTCTTCTTCAATTCATCAAAGCTAACCTGACACAACTCATTCCACTCAAACTTTTGAGTTTTCTGCAGGAGTCGAGTAAGTGGGCGGGAGATTTTAGAAAACCCTTCCACGAATCGACGATAATATCCAGCAAGTCCTAAGAAGCTTCGAACTTCTTTCACGTTCTTTGGAGGCTTCCAATCCATAATTGCTTCAATCTTCTGAGGATCTACTCGGACTCCTTTAGCTGACACCACATGGCCGAGGAACATTACTTCCTTTAGCCAGAATTCACACTTAGAAAGTTTGGCGTACAATTGCTCGCTTCTCAAAAGTTCCAATACAATCCACAAATGCTGAGCATGCTCTTCCGGGCTCTTATAATACACCAGAATCTCATCAATGAACACGACCACAAATTTATCCAAATATTCGATGAACAATCGGTTCATCAACTGCATGAATACAGCAGGTGCATTGGTGAGACCAAACGGCATCACTACAAACTCATAGTGTCCGTAGCGAGTTCTGAATGCTGACTTTGGAACATCTGATTCCTTAATCCTCAGCTGATGGTATCCTGATCTCAGATCAATTTTAGAAAATACGGTTGCTCCTTGTAACTGGTCAAATAAATCATCAATCTGTGGCAACGGATATTTATTCTTAATCATCATCTTGTTCAGCTCTCGATAGTCAATACACAGTCGAAACGATCCATCCTTCTTTCGGACAAAAAGAACTGGCACTCCCCAGGGTGAAACGCTTGGCTGAATATAGCCTTTGTCCAGTAACTCCTCCAGTTGCTTCTTCAGTTTGTACATCTCAGTAGGTGCCATACGATACGGCGCCTTAGAAATTGGTGTAGCTCCAGGTTCCAGCTCAATGGTAAATTCTACATCTCTTCATGGAGGTAGTCCAGGTAACTCGACAGGAAATACATTTGGAAATTCGTTCACAACAGGAATGGATGAAAGCTCAGTAATTTCGTCTTCTTTCTTCATTGCATAGCACCAATATCCGGTACAGCCCTGTTTCAACAATTTGACAGCTTTCATTGCCTTGATCAATTTTCCTGAGCTTCCCGGTTTCCACCCCTCGAACAATATTTCGGAACCATCATCAGCGATCAGCGAGATATTCCTCCTTCGGTAGTTTACAATTGCTCCATATCGATTAAGCCAATCGTCTCCGAGTATCAGGTCGTCTCCTTTCATTTCTATCATAATCAAATTTGAGAGCCACTCTCTGCCTCCAAATGATACCGGGAAATTTCTAGTTTCTAAGTTTCCGACAATCCTCTCTCCACTCGGTAAACCAATAACATAAGGTTCACAAGTATGAAAACCGGAAATATTCAAACGATTTACACAAGACAAAGATATAAAAGAATGCGTAGCTCCTGTATCGAATAAAACGCTAAATGGCTGGGAAAGGATCTGGACAGTACCTGATGCGACAGCAGCATCCTGATCGTCTGTCCTCCTCATCTCGTACAAACGTGGGGGAACATATCCGGCACTCGATGTCCCCTTTCGGTCCCATTGTCCTCTGCCTCGTCCGCGGCCAAAATTCTGAGGCATCTGAACACTTTGCTGCGTCTGTTGGATATTGGCTTCCTTCTGGACTGGCTGTGGTGTACGGGCTCTAAAGGACATTGCAGCCTCTTCACAAAACACTGCCCGATGCCCCTCTCGTCCACAATCAAAACAAGTCATGGCAGGTAGGGGGCAATTCCGTCGATAGTGCCCCGTCTGGGCGCAGTTAAAGCATTTCCTGGTAACATCAGTAATATTTGATGTCGCTCCGAAGTTCTTTCCGCTCCTAACTGGGTGCGTAGGTTTCTTGAAAGAGTGAAAGGATGACTGGGCCTTACGAGGCCCGCTGTTCTTGTGCTCTATAAAAGTACCAGAGACTTTCTGTTTCTTGGATTCCGAAAATTTCTCCATAGCTGCTTCCTTAATCTCATACGCCAACGCCTTATCCTGGTATTGACGGAGTGTGGTACATTCAAAACCGGACATGTACCTCTGGATTTCTGGTTTCATCCTCATATCGAAATGGATCATCATCTCTGCATCTGTTCTGACCAGATGTCGAACAAATGTCATTTCCGTTAAACGCCTTAATTGCAGGATACGCACATCAAGGCCGAGCGGAGAAAAACTCCCGAACTTTGGCTTCCCTCACAGACGAGGGCACATCGAGCTTCCATCATCAATCTAAACTCTGTCAATCAGCATCATGGTCTACAGCCGGATGGCTTCCCACAATTCGGACGCTTCCACTATCACAAAATATTGAGCGATAGAGGCTCTCCGGTCGTCTGGGCAGTTAATTCGACAAAGATTTTCTCCAGTACCTTCAACCAATGGTCCTGTGGGAGTCTCGAAATACCGTCGAATTTGGGTGGTTGCATCTTCGCTACCTCTTGCAGCCACCGGTCACCTCGATTTCCCATGTCTGGGATCCCTTGTTGTCTCTCTCCCTGCTGTAGTCCCACCGCCACTTGCATTCGGTCCACGACTTGGGCGAACTGAGTCATCTGGTTCACCACTTGACGAAGGATCTCTGGTACAGCAGGTTCCGGTTCGTTATTAATAGATTGTTGCGGCTCGCCTGAGCTATGACTAGCCTGATTAGAAGGCGACGCTTCCCTTTCAGCATTTCTTCGTCCGCGTCCATGACCGCGACCACGTCCACGTCCGCCTCTCAACATACTGTAAGCATAAATACTCAATATACAGGAAACAACATCGTTCTAATATTCGAGTATAAAGAGACACAACATGTAAAGTACGAGATAGAGTTTAGGAACTTACAACCACCGTTCGCATGAAGACGTAGGCAGTGCAGTGATGTCATTCACGGCCGGTTACCTCAAAAGACATAAATGACCCCTATTTTAACCCAACGGCCAAGATATCCATAATCTTAGCTTTGATACCATATTATGTAACACCCCCAATATATTCAGGAATATTACAGCGCCGTAAATCCTTTACATAAGGATTTACAAGGCTGAAGAATTGAACAGACATTAAAAGGTACTAACGAATGGAAATAACGGAATTAAGATACAACAGTTCTGACCAAGTACTGAAAATACAATTGTTCAACAGAAACTTAATAATACATCACCAAATTCAAATTCCTCATAAATGACTTCGTACTCGAGTACTTATTGAAATAACCAATAAACAACAGACAAATAAACCCGGCCGGAACATCATTCTGCACCCTCGTCGTCATGCAGCTCCAGTGGTTGCTTTCCCGCTCTCCTGGATCCTGAACATAAACAAAATGTTCACCCCCGAAGGGGTTAGCACAACGATGCTAGTACAAGTACCACAACATATTATTCAATGTCACACGCAGAATAATAATAATAACATAAATGATAAAATGTCCAACGAGTCTTATCCTGCGAGAAACTCAAACATAACATACACAACTGATAATCACAACATGATATCATAACATACACATGGTAATTCCGTCGATCCAGCGTTCACTGCCTAGAACCCACGATGATCCCGTCAGACCAAACCGTGGTGGAAAAACCCGTCCGATGATCCAGCGCACGCTAGCATAGATCCCCCGATGATCCCGTCGGACCAACACGAGGTGGACATACAACAACGACATACATGCACGACAATATGTATAACATCAATATCAATAAAACAAATAAGGTACTTGCCTCGATTTGAAGACAAGAACAATACTTCCACGAAAACGAACACTCGAAGGTCGTCCTCCCCAATCAATCACGTAACAAGATCAAACCTTAACAAAAGAAATGATATAGGATTTATCTCACGTCGCACGAATGTTTAACAATTCGATTTACGGCCAAAATTTCATAAAAATGTAATCTCGCTCGCTTAGCGCACGCTAAGTACTCTGTGTAGCGTGCGTTAAGTCTGCTCGATAGCGCACGCAAACAACAAAGCCTAGCGTACGCTAACTATGCATGGTCAGTACTTCACTGATCAGTCGACTGACTCATCTTATGGCCTAGCGTACGTTACGTACCAAACGTAGCATACGCTAACTCGTGCTCGATAGCGCACGTTAATCTACATAGCTTAGCGTGAGCTATCTGTGCATGGCAGTTTACTGCTGGGCAGTAGATGGACCTCAACATGATCAAACTAAATGAAATCCTCAGTGTTAGTTCATGTTACCTCGATGAATATCATGCTCATACGGCTACGAATGATCTAACGGATAACAACAACCTCGGATTCAAGGATATGTATACTATTATGAAACCATCTTCCATTTCGACTACAATCTTCATACGACAATTCGAAAGGCTAAAGGTTGATATCGATACCTTTATATCAATCAAAATTATCATATTGAAGTTGTTTAACATTCCATCTATACTAGATAAATCCTTCCATGATCAATCCCTTAGATTCATCTAACCATAATGATGTTAAAGTCAAGTCCATGATTGCTATGAAGTCATCTACTAGATTTGGATTACCAATAATAGAAGCTTCCGCTACTTATTCATTGTAATAAGATTCGAATCATGATGTTCATAATCAAGGTACTAGAGGCATAACCACCTCTATATTCCAAACATGATGCATGTTGAATAATTCACTAATGAAAAATCAATATCTTGTTAACATGATCATCTAATTCTTTAGACTCCAACTCTAAGTATGGAGATCGATTGAACATACCTTAATATGACGAAAATTACTGAACCGTAAGGTAGAATCCGACTCCGGTTAGTTGTATGCCACTCCAAGGTGCTATTCCACTTCAATGATCCATCACAAGTGATAATCAATATACGAGGATCAATAAGATGTGTTCTAAGTGTGTAGAAGGATTATTATAGCTCTCTGGCCTCTCAAGAATGAAGAATGAACGAATGAAATGCAAGCCAAAACGGGTTGCTGTCTCATTTATAATATTCTGCACTATAGCTAATTAGCGCACGCTACTAAGCATTCCTTAGTGTGCGCTAATAAGAGTTGACTTCAAAACTGTCCAGATTCGTCCGCGGGAATCTTATCCGGACCCATGTCCCGGCTGGCGCATGTGCTAGCCATCCCGCTCAATAATTGAGTGCTTAGCGCACGCAACTCCTACATAACTAGCGTGCGCTAGTAGTAGCTCGATAGCGCGCGTTAAGCTACATTCTTAGCGTGCGCTATCACGAGTTTGCATGAGAAAATTTGTATGTTGCAATACTCAAGTACAAGGATGCCAATGCAAGAAATATAATACTCCAATCATCAAGATTACAATTCCGAATAATACAGGGTTCGAATACAGGTAAAATACACAGTAATAAATCCGGATATTACAGACATTTATTTGCATAATGCCCGGGTTTTCTGCAATTATAGCATGGGTTAGATTTACCGAATGAAGTTTCGGTACTTACCTTTTGGACAGGTTTGGGCCAGTTGGGAGTCTGCTTGATGAACTTTTTGAATTTGTGCATGAGAAGCGCCATTTCATCTTGAGACAGGATGTCGTCGTCACTGTCAACATTCCTGTGACTAGGCTTTGACGAGCTAGGCATGTTGTGTCGACGACTCGATATAGCGGCTAGTGATGTGACCTTTGAAGGAGATTCTTCAGCTTTCTCTCTTCTGTCAATATCATACTCAAAAGCTTTGAGGTCAGAGAAGAGATCAAAAGTAGTTATTTCATTAAGATTGCAAGACACACGCATAGCTGTGGTCTTAATGTCCCATCGGGCTGGGAGGGATCTGAAAATTTTTAAATTCTTCTCATTTTGGGTATAAATTTTGCCCAACGCTTCAAGTTCACCAACAATACTAGTGAATCTGAGGTCAAGTTCCTCAAGTGTCTCACTTGGTTTCATTTCGAAAGATTCAAATTGCTGAGTCAGTTTTGAAATCTTGTTTTCTTTTGAGAGCTCAGTTCCCTCACAAATCAACTTGAGTTTATCCCAGATTTCCTTGGCTGTTTTGCAGCTCTTTACCTTCGAGAACGTGCCTTTGTCAAGGGTGACAAATAACGCGTTCTTAGCCACATTGTCGAGATTGGCTCGCTTTCTTTCATCTGTGGTCCATTGCTCGCGATCCTTCTCGAGCATCTCAGCATGGGATTGGCCTTCAATCCTTGCGGCCGTGTTTACCTTCATGATCTTGATAGGGCCATCCTGTATCACAAAAATCATCTCTTCGTGCATTGCTGCAAGATGAGCCTCCATCCTAATTCTCCAATCATCAAATTCATTAATAGAGAACATAGGCACTTTGTTGATCATAGAAGTATCCATGTGAGAATAAAGAAATGAAAGAGACTGTTTTAAAGAATAAGTGATTTTGGATCTGATTCGATTAAAAATACGACTGATTCTTTTTAGAATCAACCGCTCTGATACCACTTGTTGGCCACTAAGTATACTGGATACAGCTTGGGATGTAGTTTAAACAACAAGTTGTACTGATTTTAAATCTGAGTACGTAGCGGAAGTCTTAGATACAGTAAGTTGCTGTGGATATAGCAACTCAGTGTGCAGTGTATACTTAAATAATCACAGTAATTAAAACGGTAAAAACTGAAGGTAAATAACACAGTATTTAAAGTGGTTTGAGGTAAACCCCTCTACGTCCACTGGTCCTCCACACAGGAGTAAAATATTTATTATAATTACTACGTACACAACTACGTAATTATAACAGTATACAATCAATATATCATTCACACAGATTGATATAAAGATCTTAACTTCAACCGTTCACACAGATTGGTTTGAGCTAAAGCTTGACTGACTTCTTCACACAGAGTTCTGAAGCTTTGTCTTCCTCAGTCCACACAGGGCTGATCTGGGTTTGTTCAAAGTATATAACAGAGTATGAACAACAGCTTTGACTTTATGAGCTTCTAGCTGATGAAGTGTTGTTCAAGATGATGAGCACTGTATATCTCTTTGATCTGAGTTGCAGTAAGCTTTAGAGATATGTTTTGCTCTGATGAATATATTGATAGCTTTGATTGATTTCAGTTTCGTAACTTATCTTCAATGCCTTCATGAGATATATATAGTCTCTGAAATATATATCCGTTGAGATGTATCCATTGAGCAAGATTCCGTTCTAACGGGATGAAAAGCACAATCCGAATTTAGCGGGATTTGAAGATTTGTTGACTGACAGTATTTAAATACTTTATCCTTGAGTATTTAAATACTTCTTTATTCAACGGGACTTGACTTCTGAAGATTCCTTCTTTGTCCTGTTGAGAGCTGTATGGAAGATAACTGTATTGGTGATTCGAGACAGTTTCCATACTTGGTCTTTATAAGACTTCTTTGCTGAACTGAAAGGTTCCACTATATGCTGGATTCGAGACAGGGCTTCGAGACAGGGCTTCGATACAGGTTGACACTTCAACTCTTCGATACAGTTTCCTTTACTGTATTGAGGATTGGTATATATGTCAAAACCTCTTATCAACATAATTCGATACAGGGATTGAATATCCCGGCTATTTCGATACAGGGTTCTTGTTTTCCCAACAATCTTTATATCAATCTGTGTGAACGATATATTGATTAAGTGTTATAATTACGTAGTTGTGTACGCAGTAATTATAATAAACTTTTTACTCCTGTGTGGAGGACCAGTGGACGTAGAGGGGTTTACCACGAACCACTTTAAATACTATGTTATTTACCTATTGCCTTTATTATTTTATTAACTGTGATTATTTAAGTATACACTGCACATCGAGTTGTTGTATCCACAGCAACTTACTGTATTTAAGAGTTCCGCTACGCACTCAGATTTAAAACAGTACAGCTTGTTGTTTAAAACACTTTCCAAGTTGTATCCAGTATACTTAGTGGCCAACAACTTCGTTATGGGTAATTAATACTCCCTCTGTCTGTCACCCATGTGCAACAATTTCCTTTTCCATCCGTCCGCAACCTATGTGCATTGTTTATTTTTGGAAATTTTTTTTACCCTTTCACAACACAAGTGGGTCCATTTACTCCACTCACAACACATCCTACCAACTAAGTCAACTCAAATATTAAAACCTGTGCCGGTCAAAAGAGTGCATATGGGTGGTGGACGGAGGGAGTACTTCTTATAATTAGTTTTAAATCATTTATTCTCATTTTTCGTAATTTTGTTTCTCAATCAACTAATATTACGAACTCGGGTTCATGTTGCAATTTGGAAGTAATACTCAAGACATGAATGACATGTACCCAAAACTTGACTGGATTAGTATACCTACAGAAAGCAACCATGTTCTCAAGACGAGGAAGATGTTTTGACGGTATCTCCCATCGTATGATATGGTGGGACCTGAATCCCATGGGAAGCTCAACTTGAAATACTGCTTTCGAAAGAGGATGTCCCTAGCTTGTCCCAATGGGGATGGGTTAGTGGTTGAGTGCGTTGCTCGGAGGGCAAAGGTCACGGGTTCAAACTCCACCTGCACCACTAGGTCGAGTGTGTGAGTGAAAAAAAAAAAGAATGTCCCCAACTTACAGCCACATTTCCTTTCGCTATCCTTTCTTGCACCTATTTCAAATTGCTCATGGATTTGCTGTAGAGGCGAATCCAATTATTTCTTGCCCATGTGTTGTGATGGTGCTTCATCCTCAGATCCCAATCGCCCGAGATCCACTATTATTCACAACAGACTCTGTCTGCTATCCCCTTGACCCATAAGCGCCAGATGTTATCCCCGAGTTTTCTCGGACGTAAGTGGCAATCGCCGAGGATATCAACTGGTCCCAGCATATCCTTCGACATCATAAACATTGACGTTTTGATGTTTTCTCCATGGATATCATTCGGTTGCCCTAATCTTCGCACTCAGCTACTCATTACCCACATTTGCGGCCTTCTCCATCTTATCCATTAGATTATTAGGAATCACTGCATTTGCCCTGTCTAAATTACTCTCAGGCATCTTTTCTCACAATCGCAAAAACTACGTAAAACGTCTGAACTCAATGAATGACTATATGTGAGTCGTCCCACATATGATGCCACTTGATGTGCACGAAAGGATAGGCCGCCAAGAACTAGAGAAAACCGCTAACTGACTTGAACATCCAAGTCATCTGTTACCTGAAAAGTGTCGGGAGGGGTCTTGGTGTAAACACTCCAACGCCAAGTCATAAAGGCAAGAAATACGAGAGAAAATATGACTGTAAATATGTTTAGGTGTTAATACCGTTGAAGCATTAATCTCATATTGGGAAAATACAAGTCTTGCAATCAATATATAAAGATTGCGGACTACTCTTATTGACAATTGGTTTTGAGATGAAACCTCAAACATGGTATCGGAGAAGACTCTCTACACGTGGAAGCTGTTAGGCGTATTTTTATGTGCTTATTTATCATTATTTTATATCCATCTTGAGCCTAAATCAGCATAAATGAGATTTTAACGCACTATTCTTATATGTTTTGCAGGAAATCGGAGTCCGGAAGCCGAAAAGATGAAAAACACGCGAAAACAGCAGTTTTTGGTCATGAGCCGCGGCACGAACCAAGTGAGCCGCGGCACACGAAGATGTCCAGAAAGCGCCGAGCACACTGTACCCTGAGCCGCGGCACAAGGATGCTGAGCCGCAGCCCAGGAAGGAAAAAAGGCGCCCATGCATGCGCTGAAGACAGTGTGAGCCGCGGCACATAATAAGTGAGCCGCGGCCCATCGGGCGGTTTTGCTGAATATTCCGCGTTCCTGGGCCGATTTGGAGCCTGTTCTCGACCTAATCACACGGACGCATTTCAGAGGCTGAGGAGGGCTATAAATAACCATGGAAGGGCTGAAAAAGAAGGGAGGATCCGGGAGGAAGACATCGCGGGATAGAAGAACACAAGGAGGAGATTTGTGGGCAACGATAAGACAACGGATTCCTTACGGTTTTTCTTACTTTTTCCGTATCTTAGTTTCTAGATCTATCCGAGTAGGATTGTGATTGTATCCGATTACATGATGGTTTGATTTATTTATTTTTATTTCAATTTACTCGTACTCGTATTGAATTGGATTCTTCTCATTGTTCTTAATGCTTTTTAATTGTCTGGCCAACAGTTGAATTGTTTTGAATGTCTTTATGGATTCGGGAGATGAAATTTAGGCATAGTTCTTGTGAGAATAATCATGATTTTCGTGAGATAGGGATATACTCATGAGAATTGTGAAGCCTATTTATTGTGGAAATTCTTGAACTGTTTTAGCTATTAATTATCTAATTCGAATAGGGATATATCGAGTTAATAATTCGTAGTATTTTCTATCGACCTTGGGAAAGGCTTTAGAATAATTTAGGAATTCCTGGCTTACAATCAATTGAATAAAAGTGAATTGAATTGAATAAAGATCATTCCTGATTGTTTGAGGTGAAAATCATAATCCTACACCCTTATTATTATTATTATTATTTTTATTATTACTATTATTATTTTCTATTTATTTTTCTGCTATTAGTTTAGAATTAAATTCTATATAATTGTTCTTCAAATAAAATTGTGAGTTGACTATATTTTGGTACTTAGTGAAATCAGTCCTCGAGGGAACGATATCTTACTTATCACTTTATTACTTGTTGACACCGTGCACTTGCGGCATAGTGTGAGGGATTTCCTCACAATAATTTTTTCGTGCCGTTGCCGGGGACTGATTTTTCGCTAATATCAATACCAAGCGACTCTAATTTTAATTTGAAGTTTTTTTTCTTTAGTCTCTATATTTTTATTTTTTTTTCATCATGTTTTCCTTTGATTATCGTGACCCTTGGCATTTCATAAATTTCGATGAACTTAATTAATTTGCCTAATAGGATCAGTCAGCCCCCTCCTCCAAAACAAAAGACCATGCTTGAACAATGTGTAGACGCTCTCACAAATCCTGATAGTACCCCTCTTGAGCGAGAATGTGCAAGTCGTGGTCTTGAGATTCACATTGGTTATTTTTCAGCTCATCGATTTAGTAGTGAAGTTGAGGGGGAGGTTGAGAAGAAAGACATGGTAAGTTTTAGGGTCGATCCCCCAGCACCTGATAGTTACATAAAGTGTGATGAGCTTGTATAAGAATTTACCATTGATGATATTTCCAAAGAAATTTGATTAATTTGTCATCAAACTTCGAATAATAAGGTGAACACTTTTGTGCCTAAAATTTTATTAATGGTGCCGCGCATAATTTTTCCTAAATCCATAATGGGAGAGATTGACCCCATTACTTTCGATTTTGTTGAGGCTGATTCTTTGAGTTCTAATGAGGTTGTTCATGATATGTCTTTAATATCTACCCATTCGAACTCTGCTTATTTTTTCATGCCTTATCACTATTATATTCTTCCACTATTTTTTGGTTGCCCGCATAATTATTCTTACTCATTATTTTTGGCAATCGGGCATGAACCAAAGCCTCCCTTATGGAATAAGAGGCTTATAGATTGTAAGAAGGGGGTATTTGGCAATCTCCCTAGAAAGAAGCAGGTTAAATTTTTTTGCCACGTCGTGCTCAAGACGTAAAATAGAGCGCTTGATGGGAGGCAACCCATCATTTTTACTTGCTTTCTAGTTAGTTGTTTTTATTTGATTTTTAGTTAATAATTTTTTCCTATGTTTTGTTATTTCGTTTGGATTCGTGTATTCTTGTGGCCCTAATTTCTCTAATATTTTTATTTCTAACCCCAATGAGTTATTATCCGTCATATTCTAGTCTTTCTTGACTTAATGTCTACAGTTATTTCATGACTAGAGACTAAGTTTGGGGGTCCCTGGTGATGTTGGGCATTATTTGAAGTATGGATTGACAGACGATTCCACTCAGACATATGCTGGCGTTCGAGAAGACATTTGGAATAAGTTTCACTTTTCCTTATTTCTTTTATTTTTTCATGAGTTTTATTGTTGATGATTTTATGTGTAGTGGAATAGATTGAAGCATGCGTTATTTTCTTAATTTTTCTTGGTTACAAATTGCGATTTCATCATTGCTTTATTGTCCTTGCATGCTGTTGATGGTTAAAAACGTGAATTTTTCGTGAATTTTTCGTGCTTCCGTGTGTAAAACTGATGTTACGATACTGATTTCTCGGGGAAGAAACGGTTGAGTTTTAGTTGAGTTGTAGTCAGCGATATCTGTTTGCGTAGAGTATTCATTTAGGTCCGAAATTTTTTTCGTTTTTGTAGAAATCTTAGCAGATAAGAAAGGAGACATACGTGTTTTCATATCGCCGCCTATACGTTTGGTTATACTTTTCGGTTAGCTAGTCGTCCAGTAACATGAGTCGGGTTGGCACTTAATTTGAGTTTAGAGTCGGACAGTTTTTCCCAAGAAAAAGTCGAGATATTATTTGTTCTATGATGGGAAGTCTAGTAACCGGGGGTATTCACGTGACCCGTTGTTTACTCTCGCGTAAAACGACAACCCCGATTAGACTAGTGATTTAGAAATATCGCATTACCGATGATGGGAAGCCTAGTAACCGGGGGTATTCACGTGACCCGTAGTTTACTCTCGCGTAAAACGGCAACCTTGACATGCGGGTATTGCTATTCGAGTTTTTTTTCTCCGCTGTAGAGGGGGACTTAGTAACTAGAAGCATCCATGTGCCCCATGAGTGTCTTTTACGTCAAATGGTTACCCAATATATGAGAATGGAAATCCACCCTAGGATTATCCCGATAAAACATCCCGAGATCCGAACCTAGTGGTTAACTCGAATCTATATTATTGATCATACATAAGGGAATACTATCTGAGGATACATGTCTGAAATATACGATACATGATCGAAACACCAAGCCGAAGCTTGCAACATGAATAATAACATTAAATAAACTTACGAGAAAGTCGAAACAACAGTTTCGGACGAGATTCGCAAGAATCGAACTCAAGTGCGGAAAAACCGCTAAAAAGCACGGAACTCAACAAAACGACACCGAAACGAGCTCGGATGACAAAAAGTGTAGAATTAATCATTCTCGGAATGACGAAATGGTCATGAGCGAGTCGTCAAAACGGACTTTCTCCAAAAAAAAGAAATTACCGGAAATCGAAATTACGGGTATTACATTCTACCCTCCTTAAAAGAAGTTTCGTCCCGAAACTTAAAAAAAATAGGGAGAAGCAATATCCCCGCCAGGAAAACTCGACGAGATACACAAAAACCGAAAACTCACGCCCGACGGCGAAACGTTGCAAGAAACGCAAAGAGACATACGACGTGAAAACACGCTCCACGACGACCAACACAGCGCCACCGATAGAGACACAATAAAACCAACAAGTGACAAGCGTCATCAAATGGATAATACAATCAAGTCAATTATCCGAACAATCACAAAACACAACGAACGAAAATCAATACGATTGACCAACCTAACGGTACATCAATCAAAACGCGAGCCAATCGCTGAACAAATACGGAATTCCACCGCTCAAGGGTTGGAAGATCGAAAACGAGACTAATTTCCCGAACTTAAGGGAATTAGGAAGGAGCCTGGACGCTCAACAATCACGAAACGAGAACAAAAACTGAACAAACAAGCGATCGAGACAACAAAAATCGAACAATCATGTCCGAAATACGAAGGATAATAAAATTCAAACAACAACTCCAAGGTTCACATCTCGACTCGAGACAATATATGATCCGGTGAAAACAATCGGATGTGCATTCATATAAGATCCACATGAAAGGGAATAGCAATAGAAAAGTCACAACGACAAACGAGTTATTCCGAAACAATACCACATTCGTTCGATCAACAAAAGCAAGGGATAGGGAAAGTTCAGAAAATGTTAACGAGCATAAACGAGTCGATAGAGTCGAAAATACAGAAGTCCAAAATCCGATCCACTTCGAATAAAAGAACTAGTAGAACCAAAAGATGTTACTTCCGAACAAGGTTCACAAGAATCGAACCGAATTCGGAAAAGTCACAGCGATAACCAGATCGACCCACAACAAGATCACAGCTCGTTCGGACGATGAAACCGAAATACAGAACAAGTTCATAAAGTATCAATGAACATGAGCGAATCGATAGACTGGAGAAAGAGAAAATACATAAGTCAAAATAGTACGGGTATTACCTCCGACCTCATCCACGAAATTCACAAAAACGGGAGCAAGGTAACAAGACATTAAACAACCGACACATAATGGAATAATCACCAATACACACGGTCGTACCAAACAAGCTCTAACAGTTCGCACAAGAGCGATAATGCAGAAATTACTACGGGGCGGCAATATTCAACACCAACATCCCGCCTCTCACAGGGGGCTAACACAACAAACGTGTGGCGAACGACTCAACGTTCACACCACTAATTTAATCACAAATCAAGCACATCAGTAACGAAAGTTCGAAAACCATACACGCATTTCCGGTCCGCAAACAGGAATAATAGGTTTTGAAAACGAAAACCACCTTTTGAAAATAATTTGCAAGCACCAGTTGATCTTGAGTATCATATATCAAAAAGTAGTACAAACATCATCATCGAGACTTTAAAAAAAAAAATCATCTTGCGTTTGATAAAAAAAATGAAGACACCTTTCTTTAAATTAAAACTTTTCAGCAATATTCGACCTTCGGGTCTAAGCGAATGCATTTCTAAATCATTATAAATATCTCAAAATATTTTGATCCTCAAAGTAGAATAATTTTAAAACATAGCGTGGCGCTAGTAGGCATCTTGAGAACACAGTGAGAAAATAATTCATTTTAAAAGTACGTCTCGAGGTTTATTTCCTAAGATACTCAAGGTTTTTCAGAAGTACAATAGGCCAAAATGTCCAAAATTCGCACGTATCCACATTCATTAAACCCATCATATCACACGCATCAAATAGTTCAAATTCACGACAGTGATATCCAATCCCTAGGATATGTTTAACAACATCGTTAAAACAACAATCGGTTTATCAAAACCGGATGGAAAACGACATCAAGAACAAAACTCCAAAAAAAATCAACTCTAGGGATTCAAGAAAAATACCTAGATTCGGCGAAGAACAATGGATTAGATGATGTTAAAAATCATCTAGGATACTCCAAAACGCCTTTGGATGGAAGAAAAATCAGCCCAGATGCGAACCCTAGTCGCTACATCTCAAACTCATGGAGGAAGAAGAAGAAATGAAGAAGAATGCAACTTCTAGACTGGTGTCCAGTATTTATACTGGACACAATTAGCGTGCGCTAATCATTAAGGTTAGCGTGTGCTATCACGGCACCAAACAAAACTCCTGACCAAAATACACTGTTAGCGTGCACCAACCCCAAGTGTTAGCGTGCGCTAACGAGAACTTCAGACCCAGTCCAGTAGCTCCTGGACTGCCCTGAACTACCAGGTAGCGTGCGCTACCCTCCCCTTAGAGTGCTACCAACGCACTCTCGCGCGCGCTAGCCGCAAAGCATAGCATGCGCTAACGACTCACAGAGACAGCAACAGAACATATCAGAAAAATTACATGCCGTAAACCCTTCTCACAAGGATTTATCAGGCTGAGCATGATTTCCCACGTCATTTCGAAAATGCTAAAAAGACCAATGACGGTAATATTTTCCAAAACTCACAAACTCATTTGTCAAACCGTCATAAAATGTTCAAGGCCAAAATGCCAAAACTTGATTTAGGGAATCGGTTTTACAAAATAAAACTCAGTTTGCAAAATACCGAAAGCCGTTTGAAAGAACTCACGCAGCGGATAAAATGCGGTTCGAAAATACATCAGCAGCGACGACATTCCTTGTATAAACCAAATACGAGAGTCTAATAAACACATATCGTGAAATCAAAATCCACAGAAGGATTCCATCATTTAACGACTAATCATACAAATAACTCGTGTCACACGAGGCACAACACAAGGAAGGGAGTTTTACATCCATAGGTCGCACGTAAGTGACGACCGCCCCTCGATACTAATCACGACCACTGATCTCAAACGACGCGTCGCGATGAGACTAAGTCAGACAAAATCTGACGAGACAAAACTCAACAAACACAACTTGACTCGACAGCCTAGGTTTCCCCAAGCTAATCTGATTTTTTTTAAAAATCGTATACTCTAGTTATTCGAAAATAAAACCGATAAGTTAAAAATCGTTTTCAAGACCCTTTCAAATACGACAAGGGCTTAACAGAGGTAGCATTTTATAAAATGTCCTAAACACTATTAAACACGACTTTTAAATACCGACACAAGGTTTTATTTGAAAATACAAGGCTGGCTCGCCCATATTCGTGTCACTATTCAAAAACCCACAATACGATCAAGTCTAAGAAATTTTCAAGCATGCACGCCGCATGTATTAATATTAATAGAAACACATTGGTTGTAAATAATAATAATTAGCCAAGTACTAACAATTTCCGAACACATGCATATACGGCATTCAAAAATCACCAGTTCAACAAGCGCAACTCGGAAATACTAATTCCAAGCATATGTCAAACTATCTCTTCAAGTTTAACAGCGTAACCAAAGAACACCGATTTGGACATATGTCGAAACCAGCTATGTGAGTTTCTCAACAAACTCTGCCATCAATACCTTTCCCAGAACATTTCAATGTTCAAAACTTCTACATCATACTGCACCCTTCGTTGTCCAAACCATCAGTACATTCGGCTCAACAAACATTTAGTATATTGCAATTACCAAACACAGATTCCATCATACAACAAAAGACTAGAGAGTCAAGCCCTCTCACAATATACCACGGAGCAAATCTCGGATCTTTCGATCACCAACAATCCCACCAACGCTAGGAAGTTTAGCGATGGAAGGCTCGCAAAACGACCAACGGTCAAGCCCAGAACGGCGCACATACTCCAGAGAGATAAAGGTCTGCGCAATACTAGAATCAAAAGTACACGAACCGGATGGATCAAAAAAAACAACTCGACGATAAGTACGAGAGAGACAATCACAGTTCAAGAAGTGGAAATGCAATACGAGAAAACAAGAGAATCGAGTAAGGAAAACTTACGAGCACTGGATGCACTGAGACGCCGGCAGTGGTGTGACAATGTGCAAAACAAAACACAACTAGACCCAAATAACCGACAAGCCTAGGTATCCATAAACCTAGAGCTCCGATACCATTTTCTGTAACACCCCCAAGATATTCGAGGTGTATTACAGCACCGTGGACCCCTACATAGGACCCACCAGGCTAACACAACAAAACACCACTCGACTAACCGTCTCGGTTAGCAAGGAAACAATTGTTAACAACAAGAACATAAAACGACACGTCCGGTACGACCGGCATAATAAACATCAACCGACAAATACAGTAACTCCAACGAAGACCAATCACAATCCGAAAGGAAAAGCCTAAGTACTCGCGAGTACAATCTATAAGTTTACAATTTGGAAAACATCCACATCAAAAGAGACAGTAGGAAATAACAAGACTCAATTGCACATGTCAACAACCTTGGCCGACATCCTCGTACCATCCCAGCGCCCGATCGTCTGACTGAACATAACCTGAAATCCATAACAAGAATTTCCCCAAAACGGGTCCCAAAGGGGTTAGCAATTACGCTAGTACAAGTATTCAAGGCAAACCAATCGCTTACACATTTCATAGTACATGCACCAATATCATTTCAAAAACCAAAACCAGACATGTCTTTTCCTGAAAAAAACAGTCAATCACATTTGCCTAGGACCGGGACGAAGCCACAAATCCCACTCGAGGCCTCTAAGGACCCTCCCGAGCTGGCCACATTCATAAAACAAACCAAGCACCACACGTCACCTAGGACTGGGACGAAGCCACGAATCCCACTCGAGGCCTCTAAGGACCCTCCCGAGCTGGCTAGCGAATCAAACTCATGAATCCAGGACGAAGCCATAGATTCCCTCGAGGCCCCGTCGGACCCTCCCTAGGTGAGCAAAGCACACACAATATACATTACCATTTCACGTTAAGCATAAAGGTTTCCAAAAATACTTGCCTTGAATAATTGACGACGCAACGAACGGAAAGGAAAGTCGCCAACGAACGCTAGGAACCAACGAAACCGAACCTAACGATTCGAAGAATATAATCACAACCATTTCTAAATGAATACGGAATTGTAATACACCCAAAAACCCGCCTACGATTCATGTATATTCGTGTACAAACAACAACGAGGGCAGACCACAACCAAACCCTCTCGATTCCGTAAAAAACACTAAATATACCATGAATCCGTAGGGAAACTAAGAATACCAACAAGATTAATCATATTCATCATGAATTAATCAACAAAACGGAACGAATCGGACAAAAACGCGAAAACTCCCAAATCTACCCAAAAGTAGGGTTCTAAAGATCTAACCTTGATTCGCTGGATCGAAGGATGTTATAGGATGATTGATTGATGTTATAACCTCAAGAACTTCATGGATTTGTTGTTAAACAACATGGCTTCAAGATTCCCAAGACCACATCCGCGGAAGAGAAAGGAAGGATTGAGAAAAATGGCCAAAACCCGTGCGGGGCCTTATATAAATTTGCCGTCACGGCCGTTACGACGTAATCGCCAAGGCTTACGACGTAACCGAAGTCATCGCCCCTAAAATCGCTGCCCGTTACGTGCGAATCCGGTTAGGCCTTACGTACGTAACCGAAGTCATCGCCCCAAATCGCCGGCCCGTTACGTGCGTAATCGCCAGTGGCCTTACGACGAATCGCCTTACGTACGTAACTGCCGATCACTACCGGCCGTAACTCGGCCAGTGCCGGCCTAGGCCCGAACGACGGCCCGAACGACCCCGAAACCCGAACCTAAATACGAATCGAAGATACGGTTACGAAGTACTCGCAAAGACGAACTCGAGCACTAAGAGAACACACGATTCCGACCACCCGAAGGCTCGAAATTCGACAACGGAAAGTAATTACCCCAAACTTTGGGAAATTATGAAAATGGCCCTTAACGTCCGAAATATACGATACATGATCGAAACACCAAGCCAAAGATTGCAACATGAATAATAACATTAAATGAACTTACGAGAAAGTCGAAACAACAGTTTCGGACGAGATTCGTAAGAATTGAACTCAAGTGCAGAAAAAACCGCTAAAAAGCACGGAACTCAACAAAACGACACCGAAACGAGCTCGGATGACAAAAAGTGCAGAATTAATCATTCTTGGAATGACGAAACGGTCATGAGAGAGTCGTTAAAATGGACTTTCTACGAAAAAAAATTACAGGAAATCGAAATTACGGGTATTACAAAGACCACGGATTCCTTACGGTTTTTCTTACTTTTTCCGTATCTTAGTTTCTAGATCTATTCGAGTAGGATTGTGATTGTAGCCGATTACATGATGGTTTGATTTATTTATTTTTATTTCAATTTACTCGTATTCGTATTGAATTGGATTCTTCTCATTGTTCTTAATGATTTTTAATTGTCTGGCCAACAGTTGAATTGTTTTGAATGTCTTTATGGATTCGGGAGATGAAATTTAGGCATAGTTCTTGTGAGAATAATCATGATTTTCGTGAGATAGGGATATACTCATGGGAATTGTGAAGCGTATTTATTGTGGGAATTCTTGAACTGTTTTAGCTATTAATTATCTAATTCGAATAGGGATATATCGAGTTAATAATTCGTAGTATTTTCTATCGAACTTGGGAAAGGCTTTAGAATAATTTAGGAATTCCTAGCTTATAATCAATTGAATAAAAGTGAATTGAATTGAATAAAGATCATTCCTGATTGTTTGAGGTGAAAATCATAATCCTACACCCTTATTATTATTATTGGTACTTAGTGAAATCAGTCCTCGAGGGATCGATATCTTACTTATCACTTTATTACTTGTTGACACCGTGCACTTGCGGCATAGTGTCAGGGATTTCCTCAAACAAGTTTTTGGCGCCATTGCCGGGGACTGATTTTTCGCTAATATCAATACCAAGCGACTCTAATTTTAATTTGAAGTTTTTTTTCTTTAGTCTCTATATTTTTATTTTTTTTCATCATGTTTTCCTTTGATTATCATGACCCTTGGCATTTCATAAATTTCGATGAACTTAATAATTTGCCTAATAGGACCAGTCAGCCCCTCCCCCAAAACAAAAGACCATGCTTGAATAATGTGTAGACGCTCTCACAAATCCTGATCGTACCCCTCTTGAGCGAGAATGTGCAAGTCATGGTCTTGAGATTCACATTGGTTATTTTCCAGCTCATCGATTTAGTAGTGAAGTTGAGGGGGAGGTTGAGAAGAAAGACATGCTAAGTTTTAGGGTCGATCCCCAGCACCTGATAGTTACATAAAGTGTGATGAGCTTGTAGAAGAATTTACCATTGATGATGTTTCCAAAGAAATTTCATTAATTTGTCATCAAACTTCGAATAATAAGGTGAACACTTTTGTGCCTAAAATTTTATTAACGGTGCCGCGCATAATTTTTCCTAAATCCATAATGAGAGAGATTGACCCCATTACTTTCGATTTTGTTGAGGTGTTAGGCGTATTTTTATACGCTTATTTATCATTATTTTGTATTATTTTGGAGAGTGAATTTGCTTAAATGAACTCTTATTGCCTTAATTTTGTATGTTTGTCAGGAGATTGGAGTCCGGAAGCTAAAACGAGGCGAAACGGGCGAAAACGGCAAATTTTGGCTGTGAGCCGCGGCACAAGGCAAGTGGGCCGCGGCACAGGAAGGCAACCAGCGGGCACAAAGTAGATCAGACTGCGGCCGCACACCTGTGAGCCGCGAATGTATAAATTAAAAGGCGCCTGTGCTTCCAAACAAGACCATGTGCCGCGGCACAGATTTAGTGAGCCGCGGCCCACTAGGCGGTTATGGTGAGCTCCGCGCGGATTTGGGCCGTTTTAAAGCCAGTTCTCGACCTACTCACATGGACGCGAATTGGAGACTGTGCAGAGCTATAAATAAGGGTTTAAGACCCTAATTAATCATCTTGAATTTGTGAATCTTGGAATTAGAGAATCTTGAAGAGACGGCAGAAGAGGAAGATAAGCAGAAGACTTCAAAAGCAGAGGGCGGAAGCCGAAGAATGGAGGAATCCGTGCTCTTCATCTGCGTTTGATTTTAATGCTTTTATTCATTTATTCTGTATTTTCATTAATTAGGATGTCAGGCTAAAACCCTAATCTAGGATTTTGATGAAACCTACGTTTTGACGGATTTGCTTGAGATTATCTATTTAATTCCCTTTTTGTTGAGTTTTCCTAATCGGGTTTAATGCTTTCAATTATCTGGCCAATAGTTGTATTGTTTTAATCATTCAATTCGAATCAGGAGAGGAGAGTTGGTGAGGAACTATTGGTGAGGACCATTTTATTCTGTGAGATAGGAATATACTCATAGAAACTACGTGGCCTTTTTGAGATTTTATGCTTTTTGCCTATTGACGAATTAATTCACCTAAGGATAGAGTGCGTTATTCGCCCTTAGAAAAATCTATTGACCTCGGGAGAGGCGGTAGAGTAGATTAGCAATCTTCGCCTTCAATAAATTGGGAAAATCATTAACTTCAGATAGTCGAGAGTAAATTCGGATAAACCGAGGTGGATTCAGAATCCTAGACTTATTTATCATTTGATTCTCTTTCTTCAAGCGATCATTTTTACTGTCTAGTCTTTTATTAATTTCTTTTAGTAATTAATTGCAAACCCAAAATTTGATTGTTCGAATAAAACTAGAATACATAAAAATCGGTAGTTAGTGATTCAGTCCTCGTGGGAACGATACTCACTCATCACTTTATTACTTGTATACGATAACGTACACTTGCGTTAAAGAAAAATCGCAACAAGTTTTTGGCGCCGTTGCCGGGGACTGAAATTTTTGCTAATATCGATTTCAGTATTTCTAGTCTTAGTTTGAACGTTTTTATTTTATTATTTTTGTGTATTTAATTTTATTTATTTATTTGTTTTTCCTTTCAGGATCTTTCGCGTAGTGCATGAGAAAATTCGGTAACGAAGGCCTACTACCTTTGGATACCGAACTCGAGCGCACTCTTCGAAGGAACAAGAAGGAGAAACGAGAGTTACAGACGACGGTGACCATGGCCTAAAATATCGAAATTCAAGGAGGAAATAATATTGTGCAGCAAGCTCAACCGAAAATGGCACTTCGAGACTATGCCATGCCGCAAATTAATGCTAATTTTTCGGGAATTCGGCTCCCCACTATCCAGGCGAACAACTTCGAGATCAATCCTGCGATCATTCAGATGGTGCAGGCTAGCCAGTTTTGTGGATTACCGAATGACGACCCCAACGCTCATATTGCTTCTTTTCTTGAGATTTGTGACACGTTCAAGAACAATGGTGTCACCGACAATGCTATCCGATTACGGCTTTTCCCTTTTTCTTTGAGGGATAAAGCGAAATTTTGGCTGAATTCCTTACCGCCGGGGTCGATCACAACATGGGCAGAGTTAGCGCAAGCCTTCCTTGCTAAATTCTTCCCACCTTCTAAGACGGCGAGATTGAGAAACGAGATCACCACCTTTGGTCAGTATGATATGGAATCGCTCCACGAGGCGTGGGAGCGATACAAAGATTTGTTACGAAGATGCCCACATCATGGCCTTCCAGACTGGCTTCAAATTCAGACGTTTTACAATGGATTGAGTGCCTCTACACGCACTCTCGTGGATGCAGCCGCCGGTGGGGCTTTGATGGGAAAGACTATGGCCGAGGCACACTCGTTGTTGGAAGCTATGGCCGCAAATGCATATCAGTGGCCATCTGAAAGAATAATGCCGAAGCGAGTGATGGAAATTTCGAGTAATGACCCGATATCTACATTCTCAGCCCAAGTCGCAGTCTTGACTCAGCAGCTCCAAGCATTTTCGCATGCTCCTTCCCCCGTTACCATTGAGACTTGCAATTGGTGTAACGGATCTCACCCTAGCGCGGAGTGTCAAGTCGGAAATCCGTTCGAGCAGCCCCAAATTGAACAAGCTCAGTTTGTAGGAAACGGAAACCGGCAAAATAATCCGTACTCCAACACGTATAATCCGGGGTGGCGTAATCATCCCAACTTTTCATGGAGAAATGGGATGTAACTCGAACCACCTCCGTTCCTCAAAACCAACAAGCAATTTCTCCCGCTCCAAAAGTTTCTCTCGAGGAAGCAATTGCGAAATTGGCAGCGAATACGAGTCAACTCATGACCCGTACCGAAGCGACATTGCAGAATCATTCCGCTTCCATTCGCAACTTGGAAGTCCAGTTGGGCCAAATTGCTAATTTGTTAACAGCCCGCCCGGAGGGAGCATTGCCAAGTACAACCGAGACAAATCCTAGAGAGAGTCTAAATACAATCAGTTTGAGAAGCGGGACGGAGGTATGTGACCAGCCCGAGAGGTGTGAAAAGAGGAAGGGGGTATTTGGCAATCTCCCTAGAAAGAAGCCAGGTTAAATTTTTTTGCCACGTCGTGCTCAAGACGTAAAATAGAGCGCTTGATGGGAGGCAACCCATCATTTTTACTTGCTTTCTAGTTAGTTGTTTTTATTTGATTTTTAGTTAATAATATTTTCCTTTGTTTTGTTATTTCGTTTGGATTCGTGTATTCTTGTGGCCCTAATTTCTCTAATATTTTTATTTCTAACCCCAATGAGTTATTATCCTTCATATTCTAGTCTTTCTTGACTTAATGTCTACAGTTATTTCATGACTAGAGACTAAGTTTGGGGGTCCCTGGTGATGTTGGGCATTATTTGAAGTATGGATTGACAGACGATTCCACTCAGACATATGTTGGCGTTCGAGAAGACATTTGGAATAAGTTTCACTTTTCCTTATTTCTTTTATTTTTTTCATGAGTTTTATTGTTGATGATTTTATGTGTAGTGGAATAGATTGAAGCATGCGTTATTTTCTTAATTTTTCTTGGTTACAAATTGCGATTTCATCATTGCTTTATTGTCCTTGCATGCTATTGATGGTTAAAAACGTGAATTTTTCGTCAATTTTTCGTGCTTCCGTGTGTAAAACTGATGTTACGATACTGATTTCTCGGGGAAGAAATGGTTGAGTTTTAATTGAGTTGTAGTCAGCGATATATGTTTCCGTAGAGTATTCATTTAGGTCCGAAATTTTTTTCATTTTTGTAGAAATCTTAGCAGATAAGAAAGGAGACATACGTGTTTTCAAATCGCCGCCTATACATTTGGTTATACTTTTCGGTTAGCTAGTCGTCCAGTAACATGAGTCGTGTTGGCACTTAATTTGAGTTTAGAGTCGGACAGTTTTTCCCAAGAAAAAGTCGAGATATTATTTGTTCTATGATGGGAAATCTAGTAACCGGGGGTATTCACATGACCCGTTGTTTACTCTCGCGTAAAACGACAACCCCGATTAGACTAGTGATTTAGAAATATCGCATTACCGATGATGGGAAGCCTAGTAACCGGGGGTATTCACGTGACCCGTAGTTTACTCTCGCGTAAAACGGCAACCTTGACATACGGGTATTTCTATTCGAGTTTTTTTTCTCCGCTGTAGAGGGGGACTTAGTAACTAGAAGCATCCATGTGCCCCATGTAATATCCGACTATAATTTTTCGTTTTTACCTGTCATTGTATTATTCGGATAATCTGATTATCATGAATCGTTGCATTTAGTATTATGTTGAGGTATTATAGATTTGAATTTCATATCGTTGTTATTTAATTTCATATGTAATGATTCGATGTTAATTAGAGAGTTGCATTTTCGAACTTTTTCTGTTGATGTAGCGTACGCTACATAGTATGATTAACGTACGTTAATTTGTGCCTTAGCGTGCGTAATGTTTCCTCTGTTGCGTACGCTAAGAGAGAATCTGGCATCAGTTGACTTCAGCACGTGAATTTCTTAGCCGTTGGCATGCATGTGAGTAATGTCTGAGCTGTCATGTCGGCCAGAGTCAACTTTTATTAGCGTGCGTAACCCCTTTTTTCATTAGCGTGCGCTAACGACCTGCGAATTCAAGACAGTAGCCACTGTAAGCCGCTTACGTACGTAATATTAACCAGTTAGCGTACGTAAGTGTGTTAGCGTACGCTAAAGCTTCCCGTTAGCGTGCGCTAAGTCTCGCATACCATTTATAGACTAAATTTATTTTTCATTTCTTCACAACTCCAAACCGATTCTCTCTCCATATATCGTCCCTCTGCACTCCCAAACCGATATCAACCTCTTCCAACTTGCTTCTAAGCCTTAAATCTTGGAGTGGAGCTCATTTCCTTGGATATTAGGAGGTGTTCTTGAGCTTGGAGTATATTTTCTCATAGCATTGTAGTTGTTCTTCATTTCTGGAGGTAGGTGTACTTTATTCTCTGTATTGTTTTCATATGTTAATGTTAGCAACGAGTTATAATTCACCTAAAGTTAGATTGATCAAGTAAAACATAGTTTTAATCCAATCTTTTTAACACCTTTGATGAATATGATAAATAAGGGTGAGATGGATGTGTTCTTGATGATATAGTGATTTTAACCATGTTGTAACTATCATGCTCATCTTGCTTGACGAATTTAGCTCAGTAGAACACCTTTGAATCAGTTAAATTCACCATAATTAGATTTAACTAATAGAGTTGTTATCATAAAATGATTAAACACCATTTTAAATCTTCACTTACCTTGGGAAGAACTTGGCCATGTTAGAAGTAGAAGGATGTCTTCTTGCTCAGATTTCTTAAGAATCATATTCTCCTTATGTTTAGCTCAGCAAGATTTTGAATGGTTAAGGATATTGGTGAAAACAACAACAACAACTTCTCATTAATCTAATGTGTTGAGAACTTAGAATGTTTTGATCATCATACTAGATAGATGCTGAATTCATCATGATGTTAATGGATCTTCCAGCCTTGTAAAGAAAGATTTTGATAACCTTCATGAATATGGTGTAATCTCATAACTAATAACCTTGTTGTAAGCTTAATATTCAACTTAGATGAGAGGAGAATGATCACAATGGTGCAGATTTTTCCTTTCAACATCTTAATGTTTTGGAAAGTTTAATCATCATAAGATGATCTTAACATCATAATTGGTTATTCAACATGACCTTGATATAATTCTTATTTATGATGAACCATGTGAACATTCGATAAAAGTGTTGTAAACCGATTTTTATGGTTGTAATGACGTAAAAAGAACTCTTGGCATAAGGCTTCGATATTTGAGATAGTAAACTATTCTAAGGATTATAGGGTGCCGTCTTACTAATCCTATATTAATAATTGTGCGAATATGTTATTGAGTAAAATGTATTTCGTTTAAGGTTGATTGTTCGAGTAAAC
This sequence comes from Orobanche coerulescens, assembly GCA_033398695.1. NCBI lineage: Eukaryota > Viridiplantae > Streptophyta > Magnoliopsida > Lamiales > Orobanchaceae > Orobanche > Orobanche coerulescens. The sequence continues at coordinate 153,581,061 of CM065810.1, read as the reverse complement.
GATATTAGTCGAGGGCCATTCGTTCGTTCGTTCGTTTCGACAAGAAGAGGATTATTCGCCTCCGTATTGAGGCAAGTTATCTTGCTTTGTTATAATGAGGATTAGATTCTTGTGATGGTTATACGTTTCATGTGTATGAACTGTTTATGTAATGTTTGTCGTGATGTGACATTGTCTTTGACATTATTCCGTTTTTCGTCATGGGGTTGCATTCCCAAATACGTCGCTTTGAATCGTTGATCTCCTTGGTCTTTACTTTCACTTCGGTGAGTTTTTCTTGATCCTTAATCGGATATATGATTTATTGAATTCGTTGTCATGTTGTATCGTGACATATCCGGAATCATATCTGCGTTTCGATTGGTCATTGTGTAGCATTTTTAGCCAGACACATATATAGTCATGCGTGGATATTATTCCGCATTGGACTGTGCACACGAGACGTAGTTTCGTGAGGCTAATTAGGTACATTGTCCTACATATATAATGGATTCCGTATACAGGGCGGGCATGTACACGGACACATTTCCGGATCGGGCGTACTGTGATGTCCATCTTGAGCCATATTGTTAATCGTTCATAGTCCATGTGTGATTGGATGTGTTCGACGGTTTGTGACTAATTGTTTCATACGCCCGAGGGGTATGATTAATAGTTGGAATGATTTCCTTGAGATCTATATATGTGAATCGTATAATGTCGGAAGAATTAATTATCATGTATATCTGACCCTGTGTTATGGGCGAAATACTTGTATTGTATTTTAGGTCGAGGCAAAGGCAAGGCACGGGAAGAGCATGTTGACGTCGAAGAGTTCGAAGGATACTAGTTCGGGGGCCCACATCATTTGTTGTCCGGTTATGTTAAACCGTGTTATGTTATTTTATTTTCTGCTTCATTTAAATTACTATCTGGTTGTATTGACATTTGAAGTATCTTCCATCTCCATATGGTTTATACTTGTTTTTTTCGATCCTGTATATTATAAGGACGTTGGCCATATTTTTAATAAACTCCTAATCGGAGTAATGACTATTCATTGTGGTTCGGTATCACAAATAATATTTATTTAATCTATTTTGGATATCACCTGGTGGGTCCCAGTATGGGTCCACGGCACTGTAATAGCCGCCTTTTTGGGGTGTTACATCCCATGAGTGTCTTTTACGTCAAACGGTTTCCCAATATATGAGAATGGAAATCCACCCTAGGATTATCCCGATGAAACATCCCGAGATCCAGAACCTAGTGGTTAACTCGAATCTATATTATTGATCATACATAAGGGAATACTATCCGAGGATAAATTTTGACAATGAAACTCTTAAATTTTTGCCACTAGACCGTGGGACTGGGCGAGTTGGCTCGTTTATTTAACCCTTCATATTGGCGGTCGGTTAAATTCACGCTTGTTAATCTTTGAGCTTGATTTTCTTCATGAACGATTGATTAGGACTGAAATTGGTTACTTTGTGGAATCAGTGTCCTGGACGTGACTCACTATTACGATACTTGTATTATTCTTTGAGATTTTCAGGATAGTATTGATTAGGTTGAGCACTATGAATTTGCACGATTATTCTCGTTTATTCACGATACATTTTGTTTAAAATTTATTTTTGCTTGAGGACAAGCAAAGACTCAAGTTTGGGGGTATTTGTTAGGCGTATTTTTATGCGCTTATTTATCATTATTTTATATCCATCTTGAGCCTAAATCAGCATAAATGAGCTTTTAACGGAGTATTCTTATATGTTTTGCATGAAATCGGAGTCTGGAAGCCGAAAAGACGAAAAACGGGCGAAAACAGCAGTTTTTGGTCATGAGCCGCGACACGAACCAAGTGAGCCGCGGCACACGAAGATGTCCAGAAAGCGCCGAGCACACTGTACCCTGAGCCGCGGCACAAGGATGCTGAGCCGCAGCCCAGGAAGGAAAAAAGGCGCCCAGGCATGCGCTGAAGACAGTGTGAGCCGCGTCACATATTAAGTGAGCCGTGGTCCACCGGGCGGTTTTGCTGAATATTCCGCGTTCCTGGGCCGTTTTGGAGCCTGTTCTCGACCTAATCACACGGACGCGTTTTAGAGGCTGATGAGGGCTATAAATAAGCATGGAAGGGCTGAAAAGGAAGGGAGGATCCGGGAGGAAGACATCGCGGGACAGAAGAACACAAGGAGGAGATTTGTGGGCGACGACAAGACCACGAATTCCTTAGGGTTTTTCTTACTTTTTCCGTATCTTAGTTTCTAGATCTATTCGAGTAGGATTGTGATTGTAGCCGATTACATGACGGTTTGATTTATTTATTTTTATTTCAATTTACTCGTATTCGTATTGAATTGGATTCTTCTCATTGTTCTTAATGCATTTTAATTGTTTGGCCAACAGTTGAATTGTTTTGAATGTCTTTATGGATTCGGTAGATGAAATTTAGGCATAGTTCTTGTGAGAATAATCATGATTTTCGTGAGATAGGGATATACTCATGGGAATTGTGAAGCCTATTTATTGTGGGAATTCTTGAACTATTTTAGCTATTAATTATCTAATTCGAATAGGGATATATCGAGTTAATAATTCGTAGTATTTTCTATCGACCTTGGGAAAGGCTTTAGAATAATTTAGGAATTCCTGGCTTACAATCAATTGAATAAAAGTGAATTGAATTGAATAAAGATCATTCCTGATTGTTTGAGGTGAAAATCATAATCCTACACCCTTATTATTATTATTATTATTATTACTATTATTATTTTCTATTTATTTTTCCGCTATTAGTTTAGAATTAAATTCTATATAATTGTTCTTCAAATAAAATTGTTTGTTGACTATATTTTGGTACTTAGTGAAATCAGTTCTCGAGGGAACGATATCTTACTTATCACTTTATTACTTGACATCACAAGACTTGCGGCGTAGTGTGAGGGATTTCTCACAACATAAGCCCAACTACCACGATGTTAGCTACGCGCCACCCGAGTTAAAAAGTTCACGCTGTAGCCTCGACTCCGCCACGCGTGAGGAACGCACAAGATTAACGCCACATCTTAAAATACAAGACTTACATTTAATATCTAAATAACCTAGGCTACTCCTATCATAACCAGTTGGTTTTGAGATGGAACTCCAGACTTAAACAAATACTTTCTTTATTTATAATGAGGAGTTGTCTTCCTCAAAGACACGATATGCTTCATATTTTATCATGAATCTCTGATTTCGATGGATCTTGATAAATATGGACAGTTTCCTAATCTTCCATGAAGTGTTTGCTCCTAGCACATTCATCTAATCGGATTCCATAATTGTCGGTCATACTGAGCTCAGATCTTGCGGGGGACTCCAACAGATCGGTTCGATGCCGTGGGTTCGGCCCTCACTAGGGAATTTATGCCCTCCTAGAATCTTCTGGGCTCAAGTTTTCCCACCGAGCTCCAACAAGTCGATAGGCGCCTTATAGCTGAACCGGTTCAGTACTAAACTCCTCGAGCGGGTCTTAAAAAGAGGCGTCCATGATGTTATGTCACACCTTGTGACAAAAACATGGCCCCTGGGACTGCCACTAACAACAAAAATTAGAGTTTTTGCTTTGTCTGGTCGTACGTTTTATCACTTTTAAAATTTTAACTAAACAATTGATAAAAATATAGCCTAGCCTGGTCTCCACGTGCTCCTGGGGATTCCCCACGTACTTCCATTCCATAACTCTGCATTCATTCATCAAACACCATTAACAACACATTTGACTTCTCTCTCTCTCTCATCTCCGGTGAAAGATTTGCTTTGACGCGCCATCTTCTTGCAGTTCATAATCCTTTTTTTTTTTTTGGAAAAATGATACAATCACGACCGTTGTAACGATTGTGTTTGTTTTGAACTATTGATGACGTGGGTGGTGGAGTAGGTGATGGAATAAATAATAAATTTAGTGATAAATGTATGGTGAGATGATTTGTTTTAAAATTTAGTTGTGCAAATTAACTGTGCATGTAGTATTGTTTTATTTTTTTTTCACATATGGATATCGCAAGAATTTGGAGTTAAGTTTAAATCTTTCTTCTCGGTTTTCAACATTTTCCGAGCATTAAAAAAAATGGTGATGGAGGTGGTGCATGAAGATATGGGCGAATCCAACGCGCAGTGCACAAATCACCCATACAAAAGCATCGCCGCCCCAGGTGGAATCTGCGCCTTCTGCCTTCAAGAAAAGCTCGGGAATCTCGTTTCCTCCTCCTTCACCACAGCCGTCTTCCCTTCTTCCCTTCTTCCTCCTCATCCCCTTCCCCTTCTTTCAGATCTGATTTCGACAGCGGCGGCGCCGCCCGCCACCTCGCTTCCTCATCGAGATTGCCCTTTCTTCTGACACACAGGAAAAAGAAAAAGCACCACGGCGGTGGAGGGAGCTCGGACAACACAGGCAAAAATATTATTTTCCAGAGAAGCAAATCCACCGTAACTCCAAGAAGAGGGAGAAGCGCGCATTTCCTCCTGGCTGAAAAAAGCTTTCAGAGCCCTTACAGAAAAGTTTTCTTCTGGTCATTTTTCTACACATCGAAGCATAGAAAATGTGAGAGAAGTGAGAAAAGTTCAAAAGACTTGAGCTTTACACCGGCCGCGCCCGGTACTGGTGCGGGCTCATCCTCTGTGGGCGGTGTAGCTGCTCCGGTTAGATCATCAAGGGAGGATTTTGATGAAGATGGAAGCCCTGATGACGTTGGGGGATTGGATAGGAAAGTTTCGAGATCTAGATCTGTCGGCTGTGGGAGAGTAGGAGCCTTTCATCAGGTGATATCTTTGAGAGGATCTCAACTGGCTTTGGTGATTGTACCCTCCGCAGGGTGGAGAGTCAAAGGGAAGGAAAGTCAAAGGTACAACCATCGTCTGTTCGGAGAAATGGACAGGATTGCATCAAGGAAAGAGTTAGATGTGGTGGGATATTTAGTGGTTTTATCATCACTTCATCTTCCTCTTCTCCATCATCTCTGGTTTCTGAGGATAATAATAATAATAATAATAATAATAATAATAATAATAAGTCTATCGCCATCAGCCACTCAAATAACGTTAGGAGTGGTGTTTTTATCTTTCATAGAATAAGTTTTTGTATTCAGAAAGGAGTGGGAGCACAACTTGTGTCTAGACTCCCATCCAACTTTATGTAAGCTTAATTATTATTATAATAAAAATAATAATTAAAAAAAAAAAAAAAATAATAATAATAATAATAATAATAATAATAATAATGGGAAATCAATTTCAGTATGTAATTCATCATCTCATGGGAGGAGTAGAAGCTGGGGATGGGCACTTGCCAGTCCAATGAGAGCTTTTTCTAAGCCTAATTCTGCTGGAAAAAAGGATGCTGCAGCCAAACATGTCACTCCTGATTTGTACACATATGTGTACACACAATGCTAAACAATGCTAAATGTACACATAATGCCAGACACGATACAGACACACACGCATCTCATCCATCCATTTAATGCCCCCACAATAAATGAATGCCCCACATTAAATGGATGGATGAAATGCATGTACAGATAAATACGCATACATATGTATATGTAGCATCACTCTTCTCGCAAGAACAATGCTAAATGTACATAATGTGTTCACATACAGACACACACGCATCTCATCCATCCATTTAATGCCCCACAATAAATGAATGTGTCACATTAAATGGATGGATGAGATCGTATTTACGCACAGATAAATACGCTGTACACATGTGCATACGTAGCATCACTCATTCTGCAATTCCTTCTCTATTGGCTGTAATTAGCTAAGAGAGAGAGATTGTATTTTGCAAAGTAAAAAAAAATAACTTTTTTCTTTAATTTATTATACACGATTAAAACACCCGTGTAATTACACCGGAACACAAAAAAAACTGTTATGTAAATAGTTCATTATAAATTTCATAATACTTCTTTATAAAATATATTATTTGTTCTATTTATTATTACACCATTCTCATCGCAACAAAAGATTTTTAGTCTTTCTTGATTTCACTCTTGATATGACTACATAAAGTTAACCATGATCGAATACGGTTCTTGGAAGATACATACCGACATGAGATATCATTTGACATTGACTCTTAAATATAGTCATTGCAAAGCTCATAATAAGTGGAAACTGACGTATTTGAAATTTAAATGGTAATCTGCTATCTAACGGGCTTAATATCTAATTATAGAATTATTAATGATGTGATATTGCATGATCTTTATGATTGATCAATATTTTGAATTAGTCACATCAAGATGTGATTTTGAATTCTAGAACACTTATGCTATTTAAAAAAAATCCAATGGATATACTTAATTTTGACTTTTAGAGATCGCATATCATAACTGAGATATATCCGCTTGTCTTTTGAAATTATAGACATCACGTAATTGTTTACTATCTTCAAAACATCGTTTGTTGGCGTCAAGATTGCTCTTTCTTCAAAAAATTACTTTAATCCTTTCCGATGGAGCAAAAAAAATTACTTTAAGAGAAGTTACTTATAAGTGAATGATAGTACTTTCAATAATGAGTGCAATATGATCTTCGGCGTTCCAGATTAGTAAATATCAAAAATATCAATCAAGGTTTCGCTATCAACTTCTTCACCCAACTCACCATCTACAATTTTGAGGATTCATTCGGAGAAGTCCTTAATTTCTTGTAGATAGTGAGATGATATTGTCTGCCCAATAATTAATTTCATATTCTTGGTCAGTTTTATGAGTTTGCAATGATGTCAAAGTAAAGAAAATCTTATACTTGAATAAATGATATATGTATTGTCATTTGGTACAACTTCATATGTAGAATTATACTAAATAATTGTGTCAATGGTAATTTTAGTAATATTTAAAATTTAAAAAGCTTTTGGGAATACATAGAAAATTTTGACTTATAACTTAAAATTAAGCAATTCTCAAATTACAATAAAAAGAACATAATAGTAGTATATATAATTTAATTACTTGTACGACTTGTTATAAACATACCTGTTAATTTAGAAAACTACATCCAAGTCTTAGCCTTAAAATGACCAAGAAATTTAACAATTTAGATTGTAATATAAAAATAGCTTGGATAACTTAAAAAATAGAGAAATGATACAGCAACACCTGGACCACACATTCAAACACTCTCGTGTTTTACAGGAGTTGTACTGCGTGCTTCACTATTAATTGTATTATAATATTATTATGACTATTTTCTCTTTAAAGCATGCGGTATAATCTCCATAAAATACGGGGTGTGGTCCGGGGTGTTGTTGTATCAATTCTCTAAAAAAATATACATCCGAATTTTATCCTAATTACAAATGACCTTAAAATTTTAGAAAATTACAAAAGAAAAAACTCAATTGATTTGATTGAAATGAAATGGCATATTTATGCTTATATGATTTTCAAATATGTAGCTTCATATTTAAAAGTATTAAAGTCTACCCATTTTACATTAAAAAAATAAAAAAATAGTTGAAGTACGTTTAGTAATTTCTGAAACTTGTATTATAAAAAATCTCGACGGGATTTGGTTGAAGTGAAACTATATATATATTCATTTTAAAATAAGTTTTGGAATTACAAAATAAGGAGATTATGACTTATAACTTAAAATTAAGTACTTCCCAATTCGTAAAAAAAACACAGCATTATCGTAGTATATATATAAGTGAATTACTTATATGACTTATTATAAATATATTAATCGCGAGATTAACTAAGAAAACTACATCTACATCCTAGCCTAACTAAAATTATCCCCATTTTTAAAAGTAAAAAAATGTCTAATTTTGTTTGTAATATAAGATGAGTCTGGAAAAATTGTAGGGTACTTTTTAGGCATTGAACTTCATATTTAAGAGTACTAAATTCAAGAAATTTTACATTCAAAAGAAGAGAAAAATAATTAGAGTATTTTTAGTAATTTGTGAAACTTATAAAAACCCTAAGTGACATTTGGTTCAGTTGAAATTTATATCCTTTTTATATGATATTATTTTCAAACATTCCATTTAACATATATAAGTATTAAAATTAGCACATTTTACATTCAAGAGAACACATAAATAGTTGGGCACTTTAGTAATTTCAGAAATTCGTATTAGAAAAAATTTCAATTCATATCGGATTGTGTTAAACTGTATTTGATAAAATTTTGGTTCCACATTCTTTTTTGGTCCTTTTTTTGCCAAAATGGTCCAAATCATTAAGTATTTAACGATTTCTGTTAAAGGGCCAAAAAGGAGATAATTTAATCCTTATATTTGAAAAAATTACATAAATTATTTAGATATAATTTAAAATACAAAAGCAAATCCAAAATTTTCAAAAATATATAATTGATTTCAAAAGTAGATAAATTAACAAATATTTTAAAACTAAAAAAATAAAAAATCACTTAAACATCACTTAAAACGATCAATTTTTATTTTCTGAATTTCTCTTTGTACAAAGATGAATCTACGGATTAGTATATTATTATTAAATTTAATAGAGATGGAAGCATAAGCAAAGGTAGTTACCTTCCCAAAATACATCATCATGAGGTCCAGGCGGGTATCCTTCGAAGAATTCCAAAATATCTCCCTGTCCCTATCAGGGATCACCGAGCTGAAGAAAGGGAGAAACTTCTCAAACTCCTTGCATCGCAACAAGGTATCCATGCCTGAACTGGAAGTATCAGCACCGGCAGCCTTGGACCGCTTAGCAGGAGCTGGGGAGCTTGGAGATTGGGCTCGCTTACTTATCTGCAACTGTGGAGATGAGCTCGCCGGATCCCGCCCAGTGGTTAGTAGGGGAGCTGAGTCAGATGGCAGGGCTACCCCGACCTTGGTCACCTTGAAAGAAGCAGGCTTCTGCTTATATTTGGATGAGCCCTCAACCCTCTCTTTAGGAGGGTGCTCCAACTTAGGAATCTTGTTTTTTGTAGGCTTGGCAGCATCAGATTGGCAGGTCCACATAAAGCGATCTACAAGGATATATATCGAATCATCATCACACTCAAATATATGCCCAAAAAATGTATACGCAATAAACATAAAATTGGGAATACCTACCAATATTTGGAATAAGCGGACAAGGATTAGAACTCAACCCGCAATGAAATAACAGGTCGTGAAAATGTGTCACCTGGAAGGTATTATAGGAAATGGCATTCTACTTGAGAACCTTACTAATCCACCCATCTCAAATAGAGCTTGTTGGAAAAAACAATGTTGTTTCGATAATTACCAAACAACAAGCTTCATACAACAAGTAGTTCCAAACAGCAAGTTATCATACAGCAAGTAGCTGTTACGAAGTTGTTCATATCGCTGTACAATTTATCCTGCATCCTGCGTTGCCTCATCCTATAGCAAAAGGATAAATGCCTATCATACAGCAAGAAGCTTAAGTCAATATGACACCAAGTATGGAAGCTGTCCTGAATCACTCATACAACATCATTCCATACAGCGTTAGTCAATCAACATATTGGATACAGCGATCCAGCTGTAAAGTGTAAGATATTCAAACACTTATCCAACGGGATTGAAGACCGTTGGAACGGAATCTACTTTACTCACTAAAGTCAAAGCCCCGTTTGAAAAGAACTATTTAAATACTGAAGGGATAAAGTATTTAAATACCATCCGATAGATCTTCAATCAAGGAGCAAAAACCAGATCTTGTCCATCAACACGTTGGAACAGACTATTGGCTCAACGGATCTATTGGATCAACAGATCTATTCTCAACGGATCTATTAAGAAGCTATTTATACCCCAGAGTTTGAAGATCAGAAGATAGAATACCACACAAGCTTACAAGCGATATTCAAACAATTAAAAGACTGAATATTCATTGTCATCAGATCAAGCTTACAAGAGCAAGCATATTTCTTCCTAGCATCAATCCATATCTGAAGAAGAAGAAATATACTCAGTCATCAAGAACAGCCATCATCAGCTCAAGAATTTCATATTTAAGTTGTTATTCTTACCTGGTTACCTTACTTTTACCTTTGAGTAAAAACCTAGTTCTGTGTGAACTAAAGAAGCTATTCCGACATATGTGGGACGAATAGGACGAAGCTTTGCAACTATGTGTGAAGAAGCAAGTCAAGAGTTAGCTTTGACCAATCTGTGTGAACGGTTGAAAGCGATGGTCTTTGTATCAATCCGTGTGAACGATACAAGGATAGGTTTGATTATAAATACATAGTTGTGTACGCAGTATTTATAATAAATATTTTTACTCCTGTGTGGAGGACCAATGGATGTAGAGGGGTTTACCTCGAACACTTTAAATCTTGTTTTATTTACCTTCTGCAATTTATTGTTTCCATTACTGTGATTATTTTTAAGTATACACTGCAAACTATCTTTAACAAGACTTCCGCTACGCACTCTAATTTGTAAAACGCACAGCTTGTTTCTTAAACACTTTCCAAGATGTATTTTGTATACTTAGTGGCCAACTGTGTCCAAGGATTGGAGCCTGGCTTGGAGTTGCTTGCACCCATTCTATTGGAAAACCCCAAGATTCACTAGGAGAAAGGCGAAGGAAAAATAAGTGTGTCCTCTAGTCCTTCACGTTGGAAGGGAGGTGGGTAAAGAAATGGGCGTCGTTCTGAGAGGTCAGATAAAAAGAGCCCTTAAAACTCTTTAGCCTGAAATAAAAATTAAAGAACTCTAGGTCGGGTTCCTCATTCTTATAATAGCAAATTACGAGAATACCGATGTTGGCCACTAAGTATACATGATACAACTTGGAAAGTGTTTTAAACAACAAGGTGTACGGTTTTCAAATCTGAGTGCGTTGCAGAAGTCTTGAATACAGGAAGTTGCTGAGGATACAACAACTTGATGTGCAGAATATACTTAGATAATCACACTTAATAAAACAATAAAGGCAGAAGGTAAATAACACAGTATTTAAAGTGGTTCGAGGTAAACCCCTCTACGTCCACTGGTCCTCCACACAGGAGTAAAAAGTTTATTATAATTACTGCGTACACAACTACGTAATTATAACTAAATCTAATCAATATATCCTTCACACAGATTGATATAAAGATTTTAGCTTTCAACCGTTCACACAGATTGGTTTGAGTTAACACTTGATTGGCTTCTACACACACAGTTCTGAAGCTTCGTCTTCTTCAATGCAAGTCCGTCACACACAGTTCGGGAGTAGCAAGGATTCTCAGTCCACACAGGGCTGATATGAGTTTGTTCAAGTATAGAATAGAGGTTGAACAACAGCTTTGACTTTCTGGGCTTGTAGCTGATAATGTATTGTTCAAGGTTAGAATACTTGTATATCTCTTCGTTTGGAATAGCAATATGCTTTGGAGATATCTTTGTTCAGATGTATATGATGATAACTTCGTTGTTCGTAGTTCGTTGTTATTCGTAGTCTTTGATCTTTAAAGTTTGGGGATATATATAGTCTCTGAAATATATCCGTTGAAATAGATCAGTTGAGCATGATTCTGTGACAACTTGAAAGTTTGATAGAGATCCGGATATTGCGGGATTTGAAGATCTTCTGACGACTTTGATATTTAAATACTTTATCCTTCAGTATTTAAATATATCTTCTTAAACGGGACATTTGACTTTAGCGAATCAAAGATTCCTTCTTGTCCTGTTTGAGGGCTCTATGTAAGGATTGCTGTATTGTTGGTTCGAGACAGCTTCCATACTTGGTCTTAAGAGACTCTTTGCTATGGAATCTTGGCAACTCGAAGTCTTGTTGTAGCTGGAGCTAAGAGAAGTCTTTGATACAGATTGAGTGACTTCGATAGACTCTTCAATATAGCTGCTTGTTGTATCCAGGATTGGCATATTGTCAAAACACTTCTGTCAACACGATCGATACACGGTTTGTTCGATACCGGGTATTTGTTATCCCAACAATTTCCCCCTTTTTAATAATTTGCCAATTCCTTGCGAGTACTTCTTTTTAAAGTCTTTTGATGATATCTAAACATCCTTGATGATGCCAAAACTTTGACACTTAGCATCTTGAAGTAGGGCAGACTTCTTTGATCTTCTTTCGAATGTTCTGTCCTTCATCAAACTAGTCTAATGTTGAGAACTGCTCACTGGCAAGTTCAGCTTTTATCAAAAGAGTGTTACATCTGTAAGACTTATGATTGGCGCGCAGGCACAATCTTACATTGTATTTTAGATACATACAACTTAAACTATGAACTGTTCGCAGACAAGTTCGTACAGTTTGTGTATTGAGATAAGTTTCAGAATTTGCATACAGTAAGAATAAATAAAGTATAAACATGTAAGAACATATTAGATTAAAAGTTGTAATCTTTCAAGACAGGCAAATGTTTTATTGATACTGGAATAAAGAGTACAAACTTTGCTATTTTGAAAAATAAAATTACAAAGGAAAAATACACTAAGATATTCAGCTCCTAAAGTCAGAGTGTCTCCATGGTCGCTTGGAAGGGTCATTCTTGGTGTTTCGCCACCAGTTCTGGTGAGCGTCCTTGTCTCGATTCAGATAAATTGCTCGTCCTTCATAAGATTTATCGAAGACTAGGATCCAGTCTTCTGGATGGGTCACCAAGTGACCTTTTCGATGTTTGGACTTCATCTGCTGCTGTCGCGGGAGCGATCCTTGTTCCAGCTTGTTCTTAAAGTCCTCTGCGGCTTCCTGCACCGTCTTGCATCCATTGAATAGTGAGGATTCCCTGATAAGTACAACAAAGTATCTTAACAGTTCATTTCTCCTCCAATTTTTGATCTCTGAAGCAATAGGCTGTCGGTCGGCCGGGAGGTTCATAGCTTGAGGCTTTTGAACTAAGCTCTTCCAAGGATACTTAGGATCCTGGAAGTCAGGTCGATCTCCCTTTATCCTAATGTTTGGTGTTGAGATACGGGCTATGTCAGCAGTGATTGAGTCTTCAAATGGAGCTAACAACTCTTTATCTTGCTCCAACCTTGTTCTCCTGGCTGCTTCCCTTGATTCTTCCCCATTTTTGGCGTCATCAAGGTATGATACCTTCTCGTTTAGGCGTTCTAGGATTTGCAGAGCTACATCCTATTTCGACTCGAGGTTTGTCATCTTCTCGACCAAAGAGGTAAGAACCAGTGACATGTCTTTAATGTTTTTGTCGTGGGCTCGAAGCTGGGATACGGTTTCTATCATTGCAGATGCGGTCTTGGCCTCAGACACGCGTAATTTAGATTCCTCTTCTCTTAGGAACTACTCTTGTTTTTCTTGGAGTTGGCTTAGGGCCTGCTTGAAGACGTGTGGCAGGATAGTGAAGGCTTCCACTACTCGGGAGACTTCGTGCTGGAGTCCTGTCATCTCTTGAACTGCAGATGTGTGCATCCAGTCAAGAGCTTTTTCCACAGAGTGTAAGGCATTAACGGCATCTTCGATGAATACAGTTTGGAGGCCAAGAGCACGTAATCGATCTTTTCTTATTGCGGACCGGGGAGAGTCTGGCTAGGCAAGGCTGCGTTTAACCTTCTCAAATTCATATTTGGGCGTGAAACGAGTTGGACATCCTCGGGTTTTAAACTGTCGTCGAATTCCAAAGCGGTTAAGGGTACGGGAGCTTCAGGTTCTGGCTGGGCGATAGGGGTTGCTGCATCCTCCTGTGCTGAAGTTGGTTATGAAGACATGGATACAGGAGGGACTGATTCCTCATGTTGTCTCTCAGCATCGTGATATTCTTCTTCGACGGCGGCGACTGCAGGCTCTGGTGCCTGTTGCAAAACTTGTTGATCCTCCGCGACATTCGGTGCTGAATCCTCATTGTCGGGAACAGTGTCTTGCTGTGGCGAGGGGGGCGACTGATGAGCAGATGTCCCTTCATCTCTCTTTTCTTGGGATTCCTCACAACTCATCCGCAGACCAGCCTGGAGTGCATCGTCATCGTCGTCTGAATCAGGATCGGACATTGGACTATAGGTAGATTCCATAGACGCATCTTTCCCTTTCCTTCGTGCTTCAGATTTTTCAATCAGATGGCTTTCAATGAGTTCTCGAACGAAGAGGTTGTCCCATTGGATCAGGACATCAATCTCTTGAGTGTCTGTCACTTCCAATACAAACCTTTTTTCATTTCTCCATTTGCTCCAGTTGTACAGAACGTCATAGGGAGCAACTCGGTAATTCTTCCATTGGACGAACCGTTCGAAAGCCTGTTCGATTTGCATGGAAAGCAGGGTCTTGGAAATTATTGTGTCCTGGGAGGGGCTCCGTACAGCGCCTGGGTTTGCTGTAGGCAGGGGTTCCTCTACAGGTGTGGGATCCTGTATCGGAGAGGGATCCCTTACAGGGAATGGTACCCTGTTGGGAGATGGATCCTGTACGGGTGTGGAATCCCGTATAGGAGAAGTAGCTTTTGGCTCCATACAGGCAGCAGACTCGCCAGAGTCTTGTATGTTGGCAGAAGTCCTTGCATCCGTCATAGCAGCCAAGTGCACGGGATCTGCTGTATCGACAGCAGTGGACAACTCTTCCACAAGAGTTGGGCCTTGGGGGATTGATTCAGTGGGTTGAGCCACGAGAGGAGCATCCTCGGAGGTTTCTGTAGTTTTAACTTTTGTGAGCCTCCTTAGCTTCCTTTTAGGCTTCTCAACAGCAACTGGTGTTTTGCTGTGAGACCTTTTTCTCTTCTTTGACGATTCAACACTGTGGGACTTCGAAGAAACGTCCATCGGGTCGGCAGATAAAGGCATTCGACGGACGAATGGTCTGTTGGCGATCAGGGTGCTCTGGTTGAAGGCCGAAGGCCTGACGCCTCCTAAGTATATCCGGGAACTGATTTTCTTCACCTCAGTGGATTGTGGAAGTCCGAACTTTGTCAAAATATAGTTTAAGAACAATCCAAATGATTTCTTCTGAGAAGCAGGTTTCGACAGTTCTTCCTGCAACCGCTTAAGAATGACTTGGCACCAATTGACCTTCTCGCAGGTCAATATCGCAACCATCATCCTAAACCTCAGATTGGTGCACATCTCAAACACACCTGTTCGGTTCTCAATAATACGGCAGCAAAAATCATGTAAGTACAAAAAAGGTAAACAAAAATTTTTCTTATGGCAGGTAGTGTGAACCTTGTCCACCGTTGCTGAACTGGTGAATAAGCCATAGTACTGGGTCAAGAGGTCTTGGGACCCGAAAGTCTCAAGATCTTCCATAGTCAGGCCATCAGTGGGTAGCCTGAAGATGTTATGGAGAAGCTCTTGGTCAAAGCGGATCTCCACTCCGCGGATAACGGCAGTGACGTCAACGACGTGACCTCCCTGAGCCAGTGACAGAAAATGGACTGCAGCGTTGAGGTAGAAATTCTCAACCAGATGAACGTCAAATTTTTCGGCGGTGTGGCTCCCAAGGCGGTAGAGGCCTTACTGACGGATTCTGGTAATGATGAACTCCATAGATTCAACGTCATCACCTTCAGCGTGAATGCGCTCAATGGTGACAGATCTGGAAAAGATCCGTCCGTCGATGATGGAAGAGGCTTTCTTGAGAGATGCCATTGATAATTTCCAAAGAACGGTGAAAAGGATTCAAGAGGAATGCAATAAAACACAGAGAATTTGTAGACTGTATGCTCAAGACTCTTAAGATATGCAGAAAGCGTAAAGAGTCTGTAATGGCATTCATAGTCCTTTTATAGTAGGCGGCGAAGAAGTGTTTTTAGAGATTGAATGGTCAGATTTAAGAGATGGGAATCAGTGTTTTGAAATAAACGGTCATGATGGACTAAGTGTAACTGGTACACTTATCCATTGAATTTTAAAAATACGAGCGGGTCCCACTTCTGACATTTCAAATACCCTTAATGCCTGAAACGGCGGTGTAGAATTAATAAACAATTTGAAACATCGCGGCTTTTAAGATACGATTTTACAGATGTCGTGTAAGACATTTAATGTAAAAGACGTTTGACATGAAAACAGGGCACATGGACAAAAATTGTTTTAAAATGAAATATTATAATATATAATGAATTAATTTCCTATAGTATGTGCTGTATCCGCGACGATACAGCGCTCCCCCTTAAAAGGTACATATGGGTTTCAATTCTCTACAGCAACTTTTGGATTAATGATGTATTCATGGGTCATACTGTATTCCCCCTTAATTATTGCACACGTCAGCTATAGGATGATTCATATCGCTTTGTTCCCTACAGTGCTGTATTGAAGGCTCTGAGTGTACAGATAATTAATGGTGGATACTGTATTCTTGGGTCTTACAGCATTCTCCCTTAATTGTTGAGTAAAAACAATAAATACTTACATGGAGGCCGGCTGTAGCAATCCCAATTCTTATCGAAGCATGTTGAATCTTGCTGTGTCGAGAGGCTTGGTGAACATGTCGGCCAACTGGATATCTGTATGAACTTTTTCCAGCCGAACATCCTTATTCTCGACATGATTCCTTATGAAATGATGCTTCATGCTGATGTGCTTGGTGCGCTAGTGCAATACAGGGTTGTGCGTTATAGAAATTACACTCGTGCTATCACACATAATTGGCGTTTCCTTGGCTTCAATCCCATAGTCTGACAACTGTTGCTGCATCCAAAGGATCTGCATACAACAACTTCCAGCAGCGTAGTATTCTGATTCAGCCGTGGAAAGCGAGTTTGCCAATTGTTTCTTGCTAAACCAAGACACAAGTCTAGGTCTAAGAAAGTGACAAGTTCCACTTGTACTCTTCCTATCTAGCTTGCAGCCTCCAAGATCCGAGTCTCTGTAGCCAACTAAATCGAATCCGCCTTCTTTAGGATACCATAGTCCTACATCGACTGTTCCTTTGATGTACTTCAGGATTCGTTTAGCTGTATTGAAGTGTGATTCTTTAGGTGCTACTTGATATCTCTCACACACTCCTACAGCAAACTGGATATCGGGCCTGCTATCCGTTAGGTACAGGAGAGAGCCAATAAGCTTCCTGTAGAGTGATTGGTCAATCGGCTTTCCAGCTTCATCAGCACTAATTTGCACGGAAGTGCTCATGGGGGTTGACGATGATTTGGAAGTATTCATTCCAAATTTGTTGAGAATCTCCTTGCTGTATTTTTCCTGGTTGATGAATATCTTTGTAGGCAACTGCTTTACCTGCAAACCTAGAAAATAACTAAGTTCTTCCATCATACTCATTTCAAATTTACTTTGCATGAGATGAGAGAAACTTTGACATAAAGCAAGGTTAGTTGAACCAAATATAATGTCATCTACATAAATTTGAACCATTAGAAGGTCTTCGCCTTCCTGAATTTTGAACAAGGTCTTGTCCATAGCACCTTTCTCAAATCCATTATCGGTTAGATACTGGGACAGGGTTTCATACCATGCATGGAGTGCTTGCTTAGGTCCATACAGCGCCTTCCTTAGTCTGCATACTAGGTCTAGGCCGTCTGTGTTAGCAAATCCTGGTGGTTGTTCAACATAAACTTCTTCGGCCAGGTCTCCATTCAGGAATGCACTTTTGATGTCCATTTGATATACAGTGAAGCTCTTGTGGGCGGCAAAGGCTAAGAATATCCTGATGGCTTCTAGTCTGGCTACAGGGGCAAAGGTTTCATCGTAGTCTATGCCTTCTTCCTGTCTATAGCCTTGTGCGACTAGGCGGGATTTATTTCTAATAACAAGTCCATTTTTGTCCTTCTTGTTTCGAAATACCCATTTGGTTCCAATTACGGTTTGATGTGTATGTCTTGGTACAAGATACCATACATTATTTCTTTCGAAACCGTCAAGCTCTTCTTCCATAGATGAAATCCAATGTGAATTGTTCAGGGCTTCTATGGTAGAAACAGGTTCGGATTGTGCTAAGAATACAGTAATAGTGCACATGTTGAGTCTTCTAAGTTCAGATTGAGACTTCCATACATGGAATGGAAAAATATCAGGCTCTTCTGGTTCTACTTGCGCACATAGTATATTTCCTTGTGTACTCTGTATTTTCCTACGGGTTGATACTCCGGCATCAATATTTCCTATGATCAAATCTTGTGGGTGATCTCTCAACCATCTTCTGTCGGGTTCTAATTTAGGGTCCCGTACTGTATCGAGAGTTGTTGTAGTTTCGGCTTCAGCTTGTACAGCATCGGCTTCATCTACATCAGATCTTACAGCTGCGGGGTTGATTTCTAGGTTAACGATAGGTTCTATAGGAGTTGGTGGATCTAGGATGGAAAGATGTTGGATATTCTGAGTAATAACTTCTACTCATGTAGGGCCGTGGTGAGGTTCGTCGAACACTACATGAACTGATTCCTCGATTGTCAGCTTCCTTTTATTGAAGATCCTGTAAGCTTTACTGATGGAGGAATATCCTACAAATATTCCTTCATCTGACTTCTCGTCGAAGGTTCTAAGTTGATCCTTCCCATTGTTCAACACATAACACCTGCATCCAAAAATGTGAAAGTACGAAACTAATGGAGTTTTGTTGTTCCATATCTCATATGCTGTTTTGTTGTGATGCTTGTTGATGATACAACGGTTTTGAGTGTAGTACGCTGTATTGGTGGCTTCGCCCCAGAAATGCTGTGGCAACTTGCTTGCGGCAATCATTGTCCTTGTTGCTTCTTTCTGTGTCATGTTCTTTCGCTCGGCAACACCGTTTTGTTGAGGTGTACGGGAAGCTGAGTATTCATGATGTATCCCATTTTCCGAACAGTATTGTTCTATAAAGCGATTAGTAAATTTTGTACCTCTATCGGAACGAATGGACACGATACTCAACCCTTTCTCATTTTGAAGCTTTCTCAGGTGCTTGGGTAACTTTGTTGTTGTTTCCTTCTTCTTACTTAGAAAAATCGTCCAAGCGTACCTGGAAAAGTCATCGATAATAACGAGACAGTATTTCTTACCTCCCAAACTTACCGGGTCTACAGGACCATAGAGATCCATGTGTAGCATTTCCAGAATTCTGTGAGTGGAAAGGTAGGATTTGCTCTTCAGGGTGGACTTGATTTGCTTGCCTTTTTGACATGGTCCGCAGACGTTGTCTTTTTGAAATGATACATTTGGCAATCCTCTAACCAGTCCCTATCTTGAGAGCTTGTTGATTGTCTTGAAATTGACGTGAGACATCCTCTTGTGCCATAGCCAGCTTAAATCTGCAGTTTCGTTGGCAAAAAAACATGGAATAGAGGAGCTCATAGGCATCCAGTCAGCAATATACATGTTACCTGATCTGCTTCCTGTGAGCACGACTTCCTTGGTCAGGATGTTCTTGACTCTACAGTGATCTATATAGAACTTCACCGAGAAATGTTTGTCACAAAACTGGCTAATACTAAGTAGATTGTACTGTAAGCCTTCAACATAAGCAACGTCGGTTACTTTGAATTTTCCGACAAGAAGGGTTCCTTTCCCTCTTGTTATCACCGAAGTGCACTTTTGGACCGCGACCTTCTACGAAATCTGAGAGCTTGCTTTTGTCTCTTGTCATGTGCCGAGAACATCCGCCATCGAAGTACTAGATATCCTTCTCAAAAATATCCTGTAGGCAAAGAATTTAAGTAAATTTAGGTCCCCTTTGATTGTTGGGTCCATGTTGGTTAGTGCTTTTTGGTACCCAAATTTTCCTGACAGCAATTAGCTTACTGTAGGTTACATTCGCTACTGCCTTGCTATATCTACGTGGGGCATGTACGTAGTTACTGTAACCATAATAAACATTATGCATGTAAAAATCAGGGTTATTATTATTATTCCAGTACTTATGCCGTTTTGGAGGTGGAGCCATTTTCTTTGGCCTTACAGCTTGCCTTCTGGGTCTCCAGTTGGATTCCAAAAGTTGTTGTCGATGCTGTGCGGACACCTACTTTCTTGATGGATAATGAGGCTCCTGTATCTAGTACCCAGGCGTGCTATGCTGAAAGTACTGTCGTGCAGACCTTTGGTATTTGGATACAGCCTTCTTTCTGAATGGCTGTTGGCGCTGTTGATATGTTCGGGGAGCATGCTGTTGCGTGCGCCTTACAGGTTGGAATGGCTAATGATTCCATTGTCTGGAATATGATTGCGGAGGCGGAATGGAAGCCTTTGCTTTTCTCGGAACAGCAGGTTCCTTCACAGGACTCGGACTTTCTTCCGATACAGGAATGTGTTCCACACTCCTGACGAACACAGTACTAGTTTTCCCTTTGTTGGAAAATGAGCTATATCCTAAGCCACTTTTATCATGAGCATGTTGCCCAGTGCTTAGAATTTCTTCCATTCTTTTGGATGATTTCTCGAAAGATTTCAGAATGGTCTCAAGTTCGCTTTCTCGTTTTTCGAGAGTATTAAATTTGGCTTGAAGTAGAGCAAAATCATTTGTCTTGCTTCCATTTTGAGACTTAGCCTCACTTAGTTCATGAGCAAGTTGATGATTGCTCTCCACAAGTTTTTCATGCCCGACCTTGCTGTTTTCACAATCAATTGACATATTTTCATAGTTTATCTTCAGCAATTTGTTTTCTTCTTTCAGCTCTATGTTGGAAAGTTGAAGCTGAATGTTTTCATTTTTCAAAGTCTCATGGGATTTTTGAATATTTTTAAATTCATTCATCATATTTTCGAAAGTGTGCGATGCATTTATTGGAGTAATGGAGGTTGAGCTTACCTCATCATCGCTATCTTCTTCTTCCGGAATGTCCTTTGCCATAAGCACATATATGCCTTATCTTCGAATTCATCGTCAGATGAGTCACTGTCCGTGACTACCTGAAGACATTTTTCGGATTTGGATGGTGTGGGGGAGTCTTCTAATTCTCCTATCAGGGCCTTGAGCTTATTTTTCCAAGCACGTCTTCATTGTTGGTATAAAATCGGATATTTGCGCCGTATTGCGGAAGCGTAAATAAGGTGCGGAAAATAAACGACACAACTATTTATAGAGGTTCGGCCAAACGTGCTTACGTCCTCTCTCTTAAGATCTTTTTCTATAGGTTTAAGATCAAAACCTCTACGCCTCTGTTCAATCGGTTGAGGGATTACTGTTACAAGCTCGTCTTCTATCGGTCTGAGTAAAACCGTTTTTCCTTTTCTATTGGATAAAAAATCAACCACTCTAGCTTTCTATCGGTACTAGATAAACCTCACTAAGATAGCGATTGTGATTCTAACAATGTCGGATCCTTGATCCTAATAACACCGAATCAAATCGTATCTTTTCTTTTTCTCGCTTGTGTATGATCTTGTGTATAACACTCAATCACTCTTAATTAAGCTCAAGAACAACAACTATAATGTTTACAATGATATAACACGTATGTATGCTTTGATCAATGTTGTTGTATGGAATAATACCAACTCCTTGGTATTTATAGCCTTCTTCCTCCTTACTAGCCACTGCTGCCAGTTGACTAGCTAGCGTGCGCTAGCTCTTACTTCTTAGCGTGCGCTAGACTGTTCCAGTTTCAGTCCAGTAGCTTCGTTTCTTCTTTAGCGTACATTATGCCTTCTGCCTTACGTACGTAACCATCTTGTATTAGCGTGCATTAATAACACATTGTAGCGTGCGCTAATACAATATATCCGTTGCATGACTTGTCAAAGTATCCGTTTGATATGCTGACTTTTGACCTGCTTTTCCCAACATTCTGATTGACTTGATTCAAACTGCTTTGCGTGCACTATTCCTTATTTGTAGCGTGCGATAATGCTGACTTCATTGCATACGTCATCTGTGTTTGAATTCCTTCACAACGGTAACAAGACTTCGATAACGTGCATTGATGATAACGTGTAGCGTGCGCTATCTCATTAGCTGACTTCACTTCAGCTTACTTCGAACTTGGCTGATATGCAGATTACTCCCCGTTAGCGTGCGCTAACATATGATGACTTGCGTGCGCTAGACATGCATTTCGCTCAGCTTTTTGTGTCTTCGTATGCTTCGTCGATTTGCTTTGCCTTGATGTTGTTTTGTTTGTTTAGCAACTTTAATCATCAAAACACTAATTAAATAATGTATGGAATAAATATTCCAACATTCGTTCATCCTTCTCTTGTTGCTCGGCTTCCAGCAACCTTTGAACTTTAGGATGAGGACATTTGTTTGCATAATGCCCCAGTTTCCTGCAATTATAACATAGGTTAGCGTCACCAGATGAAGTTTCGGTACTTACCTTGTGGGCAGGCTTGGGCCTGTAGGGAGTCTTTCCCGACTGCTTGATGAACTTCTTGAACTTATGCATGAGGAGCGCCATTTCATCTTGCGACAGGATGTCGTCATCACTGTCAGCATTCTTGTGACTAGGCTTTGATGGGTTGGGCATGCTGTGTCGACGGTTCGATATAGCGGCTAATGCTGTCACCTTTGAAGGAGATTCTTCAGCTTTCTCTCTTCTGTCAATATCATACTCAAATTCATTGAGGTCAGAGAAGAGATCAAAAGTAGATATTTCATTTAGATTACACGACACACGCATAGTTGTGGTCTTAATGTCCCATCGGGCAGGGAGAGATCGAAAGATTTTGATATTCTTCTCCTTTTGGGTATAAATTTTGCCCAAAGCTTCAAGTTCACCAATAATTCCAGTGAATTTGAGGTCAAGTTCCTCGAGTGTTTCAGCGGGATTCATTTCAAAAGATTCAAATTGCTGAGTTAATTTTGAAATCTTGTTTTCTTTGGAGAGCTCAGTTCCCTCACAAATCAACTTGAGTTTATCCCAGATTTCCTTGGCTGTTTTACAACTCTTTACCTTAGAGAATGTGCCTTTTTCAAGAGTGACAAATAGCGCATTCTTCGCAACATTATCGAGGTTGGCGCGCTTCCGATCATCTGTGGTCCATTGATCGCGCTCTTTCTCGAGCATCTCAGCATGAGCTTGGCCTTCAATCCTTGCGGCTGGATTTACCTTGATGATCTTGATGGGGCCATCCTGTATGACAAAAATCATCTCTTCATGCATTGCTGCAAGATGAGCCTTCATTCTAATTCTCCAATCATCAAATTCATTAATAGAGAACATAGGCACTTTGTTGATTATAGATGTATCCATGTGAGAATAAAGGAATGAAAAAGACTGTTTAAGAAAAATAAGTGATTTGGACCTGATTCGGTTAAAAATACGACTGATTCTTTTTAAAATCAACGACTCCGATACCACTTGTTGGCCACTAAGTATACAGGATACAGCTTGGAAAGTGTTTTAAACAACAAGCTGTACGGTTTTCAAATCTGAGTGCGTAGCGGAAGTCTTGAATATAGGAAGTTGCTGAGGATATAGCAACTTAATGTGCAGAGTATACTTAAATAATCACAATTAATAAAACAGTAAAGGCAGAAGGTAAATAACACAGTATTTAAAGTGGTTCGAGGTAAACCCCTCTACGTCCACTGGTCCTCCACACATGAGTAAAAAGTTTATTATAATTACTGCGTACACAACTACCTAATTATAACTAACCCTAATCAATATATCGTTCGCACAGATTGATATAAAGATCTTAGCTTTCAACCGTTCACACAGATTGGTTTGAGCTAACACTTGACTGGCTTCTTCACACAGAGTTCTGAAGCTTCGTCTTCTTCAATGCAAGTCCGTCACACACAGTTCGGGAGTAGCAAGGATTCTCAGTCCACACAGGGCTGATATGAGTTTGTTCAAGTATAGAACATAGGTTGAACAACAGCTTTGACTTTCTGGGCTTGTAGCTGATAATGTGTTGTTCAAGGTTAGAACACTTGTATATCTCTTTGTTTGGAATAGAAGTATGCTTTGGAGATATGTTTGTTCAGATGTATATGATGATAACTTCATTGTTCGTAGTTCGTTGTTATTTGTAGTCTTTGATCTTCAAAGTCAGGGGATATATATAGTCTCTGAAATATATCCGTTGAGATAGATCCGTTGAGCATGATTTTGTGACAACTTGAAAGTTTGACAGAGATCTGGATATTGCGGGATTGGAAGATCTTCTGACAACTTTGATATTTAAATACTTTATCCTTCAGTATTTAAATATTTCTTCTTAAACGGGACATTTGATTTTAGCGAATCAAAGATTCCTTCTTGTCCTGTTTGAGAGCTGTATGGAAGGATTGCTGTATGGTTGATTCGAGACAGCTTTCATACTTGGTCTTAAGAGACTCTTTGCTATGGAGTCTTGGCAACTCGAAGTCTTGCTATAGTTGGTGCTAAGAGAAGTCTTCAATACAGATTCAGTGACTTCGATCGAATCTTCAATATAGTTGCTTGCTGTATCCAGGATTGGCATATTGTCAAAACACTTTTGTCAACACGATCGATATAGGGTTTGTTCGATACCGGGTATTTGTTATCCCAACAACCGACCATATAACAAAATGAGTTCACGGAAAATTTATTAAGGGGGAGGTTGTACTTAGTAGATATAAATGAGGAAGGGATAAAGAGGAACATGAAGGCCACTTTTCACCTGATCCACAAACCAAGTGATATGGCCTAGAGGAGGATGATCAGGGACATCAAAAGCCTGAGGTGTGACAAAATACCACCCCGTAGGAAGTCTAAGAAATCTTATAAAATTCTCCTACGCGCACAGGCTACTCCTGGATAAAGGATGGGGAAGAAGGACGTGGTAGCACCTGCGCTTGCCTGATTAGGGTCGGCTAACAGGCCGGTAATCGTCACCTCGCCAGAAGGAGGAGGAGACAGGTGGTCTACAACAATTAAAGGAATCCCAAAAGGAAGAGTAGGGGGTATGTCACCTAGCTCTGACCAATCTATATTGCCGATAGACTCGTCTAAAAGATAAAGAGAGGAGCCTACAGCTTGACCCGACCTACCACCTGAATTCCCTTTGGAAGAAGATAAACCTTCCGAAGAATCAAGATTCACAGAGCAGATGACATCATAAAAGAAAAAAAAATGTGTGTATATAACAAACTCTAAACACCAAATATAAATGAGAGGAAGAGGCGAGGGGAAAGAAGGGAACTCAGATAAACATACCCATAAGTTGTGTAGGGAGAAGAACGATGGAGATGGAGGAGGAAAGACGTCGGCGGAAATGGTAGCTACTATCGAATATGTCACCGGGGAATTTTTGCGCTCTGATATAAGAGAACGAGGATATGAAAATGAAAAAAGAGCTTGAAGACTGCATTTTATAGGAGATATGGACGAAAACTGAGGGAGGTAAGGACAATCTGAAGCGTCCGATTATCTTTTCAAAGGAACGGTCCAGATCTAGCATCGCCTTGGCAGGCCTACAGTGGGGTGATACCTGGACCTGGGCATAGAGGGGCAAAGGTTGGGGAGCGAGACCTGAGGAAAGAAACGGTGTGGCCATAGATGCGTACAAATTTAGAGATAAATCATCATTACTTGGGGACCAACCCCCGAGAATTTAGCATATCGAGGTCGCCAAAAGCCAAACAGTCCTACTGTACTCGGTCTTACAGCTCAACTAGAGTAGGGGGGACTATTTGATAGGACGATAAATGTATACCTCCCAAAACCCGATCTAAAGATCCCGGTTATTGGCAGACCTACCGACCTCTCAAAAGAAAAAGGGGCCCTGACAAGGGGGTTCCCTTATGAAGGGGTCCGATCTAACTGGCCCTACCCCGAGCTAGGAAAGGTCTGGGACCATAAAAATAAAACCCCTAGAAAGCTGAGATTTTATCTTCCTGACAAAATTCTAGATATCTAGGGATTGACAGCCGCAACCGAAATTCCAGATATCCAGGGATTGGCGGCCGCAGCCAAAATTCCTGGATATCTGGGATTTCCCCTAAGCCAAGAGCAGGATCTCAAGAAGAGGCTTCTCCTCCCTACTTTAAATGGGAGATAAGTTGTCCCTCCCAAGGCTAAGCAATCAGAAACACACAAATAGATTTTTCATCACACATTCGAATTTTCTTAGATCGAACTTCTGAGATTGACCTGGTTCTTGGTGACCGATCAGCTAGGTTACATCACATGTCTATACGATATATATGTTTATTTTACGTGTTTTGGTAATTTGGTCCGTTTTTTGAGGCATTTATAGGTTTTTCCCGTGAGAAAATCCACGGGTAGAATGGGATTTCATTTTTTCTTGTAATTCTATTGTAAATTCGATGTATTTTATTTTGTGTAAAATTATAATTGAATTGGAGTACACAAAGCATGAAGAAAAAATAGAGTCACGCGTGAAAAGGAGTCCCAATCGAACGAACTGATCGGGACCGAGAAGATGCCAATCGTGTCCGGCCGAGGGCATGCGGTCCAGGCCGCAGATCATGCCACTGGTCGAGTCGGGTTATGCAGTGGGTCGAGCTGTCTGGGTTGGTCGTCCGGTGTATGGTCCTGTTCGTTTTTCCACCATTCGTTGCGTCCGTTGGTGCACAATAACTATTTAGAATTTTTCTGTGCAATTAATTTTGCATCAAAAAAGGTTTCTAAGTTTGGGAATTTTGTGGGCCAATCGGAAAGACATGACGAGATGCTTGAAGTAGTTGGAGATATCGAGCTGAAGATTTTCTCGTTATTCAAAACGAGGAATAAAAAACATGATAATTGAATTTAATTATCCAATTTTTATTATTATGGTTTTTTATTGTTTTGGATATATGACATATATGAATGTACGCGTGATATGTTTCTTGCATGTTAGGACGGAGAATTAAAAACCTTAAGGCTAAAATAACTAAGTGATTAAATTGATTTATTTATATTAAAAATAAAATCAACTTGGCCTCCATAATTAATTTAAATTGTGAATTAATTAGCATGCGCGTTGACATTAAGATCTTCCTCCATATCGGATGTGCCAATTATAGGTTTACTAGTTTTAAATTTCAAATGATAACAAAAGTAAAATATTATTTTTATGATAGCACCACTCCATCTGTAGGACTATTATTTAAAAGATAATATTTTAAGGTTGTTAAATAATGGTGTTCACTTAGGTGTATTAATTAATAAGCTCGCCATCGGAATCTATGTTAATTAATTGTTGGGATAACAAATACCCTGTATCGAAACAGCCAGGATAATCAATCCCTATATCGAATAGTGTTAAGAGGTTTTGACATATATGCCAATCCTCAATACAGTAAGAAAACTGTATCGAAGAGTTGAAGTTTCAACCTGTATCGAAGGACTGTCATAGATCCAGCATTTAGTGGAACCTTATCAGTACAGCAAAGAAGTCTTATAAAAGACTAAGTATGGAAGCTGTTTCGAATTGTCAAATACAGTGATCTTCCATACAGCTCTCAACAGGACAAAGAAGAAATCTCCAGTTCTCACTAGAAGTCAAGTCCTGTTGATAAAGAAGTATTTAAATACTAAAGGATAAAGTATTTAAATACTGTAAGTCAACAGATCTTCAAATCCCGCAAAATCCGGATCGTGCTTTTCATCCCGTTGGAACGGAATCTTGCTCAACGGATTTATCTCAACAGATATATTTTTCAGAAGACTATATATATCTCATCTAGGCATTGAAGATCAGTTACGAAGTTACCAAGTGACAAAGTTATTATTATATACATCAGAGCAAAACATATCTCCATAAAGTTACTGCTACTCTGTGAACGATATATTGATTGTGTGTTGTAATAATTACGTAGTTGTGTACGCAGTAATTATAATAAACTTTTTACTCCTGTGTGGAGGACCAGTGGACGTAGAGGGGTTTACCTCGAACCACTTTAAATATTGTGTTATTTACCTTCTGCCTTACTTGTTTTAATTACTGTGATTATTTAAGTATACACTGCACATTGAGTTGTTGTATCCACAGCAACTTACTGTATTTAAGACTTCCGCTACGCACTCAGATTTAAAATCAGTACAGCTTGTTGTTTAAACTACTTCCCAAGCTGTATCTAGTATACTTAGTGGCCAACAAGTGGTATCGGAGTGATTGATTCTAAAAAGAATCAGTCGTATTTTTAACCGAATCGGATTCAAAATCACTTACTCTTTAAAACAGTCTCTTTCATTTCTTTATTTTCACATGGATACATCTATGATCAACAAAGTGCTTATGTTCTCTATTAACGAATTTGATGATTGGAGAATTAGGATGGAGGTTCATCTTGCAGCAATGCATGAAGAGATGATTTTTGTTATACAGGATGGCCCCATCAAGATCATGAAGGTAAACATGGCCGCAAGGATTGAAGGCCAAGCCCATGCTGAGATGCTCGAGAAGGAACGCGAGCAATGGACCACAGATGAAAGAAAGCGAGCCAACCTCAACAATGTGGCTAAGAACGCGCTATTTGTCACTCTTGACAAAGGCACGTTCTCGAAGGTAAAGAGCTGTAAATCAGCTAAGGAAATCTGGGATAAACTCAAGATGATTTGTGAGGGAACTGAGCTCTCAAAAGAAAACAAAATTTCAAAACTGACTCATCAATTTGAATCTTTTGTAATGAAACCAACTGAGACACTTGAGGAAATTGACTTCAGATTCACTGGCATTGTTGGTGAACTTGAAGCTTTGGGCAAAATTTGTACCCAAAAAGAGAAGAATTTAAAAATTTTCAGATCTCTCCCTGCCCGATGGGACATTAAGACCACAGCTATGCGTGTATCTTGCAATCTTAATGAAATATCTACTTTTATCTCTTCTCTGACCTCAAAGCTTTTGAGTATGATATTTACAGAAGAGAGAAAGCTGAAGAATCTCCTTCAAAGGTCACAGCACTAGCCGCTATATCGAGCCCTCGACATAGCATGCCCAGATCGTCGAAGCCTAGTCACAAGAATGCTGACAGTGACGACGACATCCTGTCTCGAGATGAAATGGCGCTTCTCATGCAAAAATTCAAAAAGTTCATCAAGCAGTCTGGAAAGACTCCCTACAGGCCCAAACCTATCCACAAGGTAAGTACCGAAACTTCATATGGTGACGCTAACCTATGCTATAATTTCAGGAAACCAGGGCATTATGCAAATAAATGTCCTCATCCCAAAGTTCAAAGGTTGTCGGAGGCCGAGCAATAAGAGAGAGATGAAAGAAGACGTGCTTGGAAAAACAAGCTCAAGGCCCTGATTGGAGAATCAGAAGCCTCCCCCATACCATCCAAATCAGAAGAATTTCTTCAGGTGGTCACTGAAAGTGATTCATCTGACGATGAGTTCGATGATAAGGACATTCCGGAAGGTGAATATAGCGATGATGAGGTAAGCTCAACCTCAACTATTCCATCAAATGCATCTCATACTTTTGAAAACATGATGAATGAGTTTAAAAACATTCAAAAGGCCCATGAGACATTGAAAAATGAGAATATACAGCTCCAACTGTCTAACCTAGAGCTGAAAGGTGAAAATGACTTGCTGAAAATAAATTATGAAAATATGTCTCTTGATTGTGAAACCAGCAAAGTCGATTTTGAAAAACTCATGGAGAGCAATCATCAACTTGCTCATGAACTAAGTGAGGTTAAAACTCACAACGAGAGCAAGATAAATGATTTGGTTCTACTTCAAGCCAAAGTCAAAACTCTCAAAAAACGAGAAAATGAACTTGAGACCATTCTGAAATCGTTCGAGAAATCGTCCAAAAGAATGGAAGAAATTTTGAGCACTGGCAACATGCTCATGATAAAAGTGTCTTAGGATACAACTCATGTTCAAACAAAGGGAAAACTAGTACAGTGTTTGTCAAGAGTGTGGAACACATTCCTGTATCGAAAGAAACTTCGAGTCCTGTGGAGGAACCTGTTGCACAGCGAACAGCAAAGGCTGCCATTCCGCCACCGCAATTCTATTCCAGACAGCGGAATCACCAGCTATTCAGACCTGAAAAGCGCAATCAACAGCATGCTCCCCGATCATATCAACAGCGCCAACAGCCGTTCAGAAGGAAGGCTGTATCCAAATACCAAAGGCCCGCACGGCAATACTATCAGTACAGCACGCCGAGGTATTGGATATAGGAGCCCCATTATTCCTCAAGACAACAGGTGTCCACTCAGTATCAACAACAGCGTTGGGAATCCAACTGGAGACCCAGAAGGCAAGCTGTTAGGCCAAAGAAAATGGCTCCACCTCCAAGACGGCACTCGTACTGGATTAATAATAATAACCCTGAATTTTACATGCATAATAATTATCATGGTTATAGCGATTACGGATATGCCCCACGTAGATATCACAACACTGTACCGAATGTGACCTACAGTAAACCAATTGCTGTCAGGAAAACTTGGGTACCTAGAGGAACTAACATTCATGGACCCAAAAATAAAAGGGGACCTAAATCTACTTAATCTCTTTGCATACAGGACATCCTAGAGAAGGACACCTGGTACTTTGATAGTGGATGCTCTCGGCACATGACCGGAGATAGAAGCAAGCTATCATATTTTGTAGAAGGTTGCGGTCCAAAAGTTCGTTTCGGTGATAAATCTAAAGGAAGAACAAGAGGGAAAGGAAACCTACTTGTCGGAAAATTCAAAGTCACCGATGTTGCATATGTTGAAGGCTTACCGTACATTCTACTTAGTATTAGCCAGTTCTGTGATAAACAGTTCTCGGTGAAATTCTATATAGATCGTTGTAGAGTCAAGAACATCCAGACCAAAGAAGTTGTGCTTACAGGAAGCAGATCAGGTAACATGTATATTGCTGACTGGAAGCCTATGAGTTCCTCAATTTCATGCTTTGTTGCCAAAGGCACTGCAGATCTTAGCTGGTTATGGCACAAAAGAATGTCTCACGTCAACTTCAAGACGATCAACAAGCTCTCAAGACAGGGAATGGTGAGAGGATTGCCAAACGTGTCATTCAAAAAGGACAGCGTCTGCGGACCGTGTCAGAAAGGCAAGCAAATCAAGTCAACCCTGAAGAGCAAATCCTACCTTTCAACCTAAAGAGTGTTGGAAATGCTACATATGGATCTCTACGGTCCTGTAGACTCAGTAAGTTTGGG
This sequence comes from Orobanche coerulescens, assembly GCA_033398695.1. Classification (NCBI taxonomy): domain Eukaryota; kingdom Viridiplantae; phylum Streptophyta; class Magnoliopsida; order Lamiales; family Orobanchaceae; genus Orobanche; species Orobanche coerulescens. The sequence goes on along the minus strand of CM065810.1, from coordinate 153,550,202 downwards.
AGGTAAGAAATACTGTCTTGTTGTTGTTGATGATTACTCCAGGTATGCTCTTGGACAATTTTCCTAAGCAAGAAGAAGGAAACAACATCAAAGCTGCCCGAGCTCCTAAGAAAGCTTCAAAATGAAAAGGCATTGAGTATCGTGTCCATTCGTTCCGATAGAGGTACAGAATTTACTAACCGCTTTATAGAGTAATACTGTTTGGAAAATGGGATACAATACGAATACTCAGCTGCCCGTACACCTCAACAAAATGGTGTTGCCGAGCGAAAGAATAGGACGCTGAAAGAAGCAACAAGGACAATGATCGCTGCAAGCAAGTTGCCACTGCGTTTCTAGGGTGAAGCAACCAATACAGCATGCTACACTCAAAACCGTTGTATCGTCAACAAACATCACAACAAAACAGCATACGAGGTATGGAACAACAAAACTCCGTTAGTTTCATATTTTCACATTTTTGGATGCAGGTGTTATGTGTTGAATAATGGGAAGGATCAACTTAGAACCTTTGATGAGAAATCAGATGAAGGAATATTTGTAGGATACTCCTCCGTCAGCAAAGCTTACAGGATCTTTAATAAAAGGAAGCTGACGATCGAGGAATCAGTTCATGTAGTATTCGACGAACCTCACCATGACCCTACAGGAGTAGATGATATTACTCAGAATATCCAACATCTCTCTATCTTAGATACTCCAACTCCCATAGAACCTGTTGTTGACCTAGAAATCAACCCCGCAGCTGTAAGAATCGACGTAGATGAAGCCGACGCTGTATAAGCTGAAGCTGTATCTACAAAAACTCTCGATACAGTATGGGACCCTGAATTAGAACCCGACCGAAGATGGTTGAGAGATCACCCGTAAGAGCTGATCATTGGAAACATAAATGCTGGTGTTTCTACCCGTAGGAGAATACAGAGTACACAAGGAAATGTACTTTGTGCATAAGAAGAACTAGATACTGAGACATCATCATTCCCTGAATCGAAATCTCAATCCGAGCTTAGAAGACTCAACATGTGCACTATTACTGTATTCTTAGCTCAGTCCGAACCTGTTTCGACTATAGACGCTCTTAATAATTCTCATTGGATAACATCTATGGAAGAAGAGCTTAACGGTTTCGAAAGAAACAATGTATGGTATCTTATACCCAGACCTACACATCAATCGGTAATAGGAACCAAATGGGTGTTTCGAAAGAAGAAGGATCGAAATGGACTTATTATAAGGAACAAATCAAGGCTAGTCGCACAAGGCTATAGCCAGGAAGAAGGCATAGACTATGATGAAACCTTTGCCCCTGTAGCCAGACTAGAATCCATTAGGATATTCTTAGCCTTTGCCGCCCATAAGAGCTTCATTGTATACCAAATGGACGTCAAGAGTGCATTCCTAAATGGAGACCTTGCCGAAGAAGTTTATATTGAACAACCACAAGGATTTGCCAACACAGGCGGCATCGACCTAGTATACAGGCTAAGGAAAGTACTGTATGGACTTAAGCAAGCCCCTATAGCATGGTATGTGACCCTGTCCCAGTATCTAATCGACAATGGATTTGAGAAAGGTGCTGTGGATAAGACCTTGTTCAAAATACAGGAAGGTGATGACCTTCAAATGGTGTAAATTTATGTAGATGATATAATTTTTGGTTCAACTAACCTTGCTTTGTGTCAAAGGTTCTCTCATCTCATGCAAAGTAAATTTGAAATGAGTATGATGGGAGAACTTAGTTATTTCCTAGGTTTGCAGGTAAAGCAGTTTCCTACAGGTATTTTCATCAACCAGGAAAAATACAGCAAGGAGCTTCTCAACAAATTTGGAATGAACACTTCCAAATCATCGTCAACCCCCATGAGCACTTCCGTGCAAATTAGTACTGATGAAACCGGAAAGCCGGTTGACCAAGCACTCTATAGGAAGCTTATTGGTTCGCTCCTGTACCTAACGGCTAGCAGACCCGATATCCAGTTTGCTGTTGGAGTGTATGCGAGATATCAAGTAGCACCTAAGGAATCACACTTCAATACAGCTAAACGAATCCTGAAGTACATTAAAGGAACAGTCGATGTAGGACTGTGGTATCCTAAAGAAGGCGGATTTGATTTAGTTGGATACAACGACTCGGATCTCGGAGGCTGCAAGCTATATAGGAAGAGTACAAGTGGAACTTGTTCACTTTCTTGGACCTAGACTCGTTTCTTGGTTCAGTAAGAAGCAATTGGCTAACTCACTTTCCACGGCTGAATCAGAATACTATGCTGCTGGTAGTTGTTGTATGCAGATCCTTTGGATGCAGCAGCAGTTGTCAGATTATGGAATTGAAGCCAGAGAGATGCCAATCATGTGTGATAGCACGAGTGCAATTGCAATCACGCACAATCCTGTATTGCACTCGCGCACTAAGCATATCAACATGAAGCATCATTTTATTAGGAATCATGTCGAGAACAAGGATGTTCGGCTTAAAAAGGTTCACACAGATATTCATTTGGCCGACATCTTCACCAAGCCTCTCGACACAGCAAGATTCAACATGCTTAGACAAGAATTGGGAATGCTACAGCCCGACTCCCTGTAAGTAATTTAGTGCTTTTACTCAACAATTGAGGGGGAATGCTGTAAGACCCAAGAATACAGTATCCACCATTAATTATTTGTACACTCAGAACCGTCAATACAACACTGTAGTGAACAAAGTGATATGAATCATCCTACAGCTGACGTGTGTAATAATTAAGGGGGAATACAGTATGACCCATGAATACAGCATCAATCCAGAAGTTGCTGTATGGAATTAAAACCTATATGTACCTTTTAAGGGGGAACGATGTATCGTCGCAGATACAGCACATACTATAGGATTTCGATTCACTATATATATTATATTATATTATTTCATTTTAAAATAATTTTTGTCCACATGCCCTGTTTTCATGTCAAACGTCATTTACATTAAATGCCTTACACGACATCTGGACAACTAAATCTCAAAAGCCACGATGTTTTCAAATTGTTTAATGTTTTAAAACCGCCGTTTCAGGCATTTAGGGTAACAACAAATGTCAGAAGTGGGACCCGCTCATATTTTAAATATTCCGTGGATAAGTATACCAGTTACACTCAGTTCATCGTGACCGCTCTTTTCAAAAACTGGCTCCCATCCCTTAAAATCTGACCATTCGTACTCTGGAAAACCCTACTTCGCCGCCCACTATAAAATGACTGATACTGCCATTAGAGACTCTTTACGCTTTCTGCAAAATTTAAGAGTACTCAAGCAAATACAGCCTACAAAGTTTTCTGCGTTTTACTGCAAATTGTGTTTATTCTCTTTCATATTTTCTTGAGAATCACCAATGGCTGCTCAGACATCTTCTCCCGCACTCAAGAAATCCTCGAACATCATCGATGGATGGATCTTCTCAAGATATGTTGTCATCGAGCGTATTCTCTCTGAAACCAATAACGTCGAACCAATGGAGGTCATCATCACCCGACTCCGTCAGCAAGATCTCTACCGCCTTGGGAGTCAAACCGCTGAGAAATACGATGTTCACTTGGTTGAGGACTTTTACCTCAACGCCGCTGTTCGCTTTTTGTCGCTGGCCCAGGGAGGCCACGTTGCTGACATCACTGCTATCATTCAAAGAGTGGAGATCTGTATCGATCGAGATCTTCTTCAGAACATTTACAGGTTGCCCGCTGATGGCCTTACCATGGAAGAACTTGAGACTTTTGGGTCTCAGGAGCTAATAACAAAGTACTAGGGGTTGTTCACTGGCTCAGCTATTGTTGACGTGGTTCACACCACCTGTCACAAGAAGAATTTTTGTTTGCCATACGTGTACTTGCATGATTTTTGTTGCAGGATCATCAAAAATCGCACTGGTGCATTTGAAATGTGCACAAATCTGAGATTTAGAATGATGGTTGCGATTATGACCTGTGAAAAGGTCAATTGGTGCCAGATAATTTTGAAACGCTTGCAGGAGGAAGTATCCAAGCCTGCCACTCAAAAGAAGTCGTTTGGTTTAATTTTAAACTACATTTTGATGAAATGCGTACTTTCACAATCCGCAGATGCGAAGAAAAACAGCTCCCGGATCTACTTAGGAGGTGTCAAGCCTTCAGCGTATAACCAGAGAACTCTGGTTTGCAATCATCCATCCATCCGAAGTATGCCCGTGTCTGAAGATCCAAGGGATGTTTCTTTGAAGTCCCAGGATGTGGAGTCTTCAAGGAAGAGGAAAAGATCTCACAGCAAGACACCCACTGCTGCTGAGAAGCCTAAAAGGAAGCCAAGGAGGCTTTCTAAATCTAAAACCACTAAAACCTTCGAGGAAGCTTCTACCGTTGCGCAACCCACTGAAGAACTGCCCCAGGGCCCAACCCCTGTGGAAGAGGTGCCCGCTACTGTATCGATAGTAGATCCTGATCCTTCGGCGGCTAAGACTGATGATCGAACATCTGCCAACTTAGAAGACTCTAGCGAGTCGGTTGCCCCTTTGGAGCCAACAGCTACTTCTCCTATGCGGGATTCCACACCCGTACAGGATCCATCTTCCTTCGGGGCACCATCCCCCGTAAGGAATCCCACTTCCCTACAGGATCCCACACCTGTAGAGGAACCCCTCGCTACAGAGGACTCAGACGTTGTACGCAGTCCCTCCCCGGACACCATTATCAACAAAACCCTTCTCTCTGTGCAGATTGATCATGCTTATGAAAGATTCCTTAAATGGAAAAGCTACAGGCTAGCTCCGTATGACACCTTATACAACTGGAGCGAATGGAGCCATGAATAGAAATTTGTATTGGAAGTGACGGACTCAACAGAAGTTGAAGCCCTGATCCAATGGGACAATCTCTACTGCAAAGAATTGATTGAAAGCCATCTATTGCAAAAATCTGACGCCAGGGGAAAAGGAAAAGATAAGTCTGAGGACTCTCCCCAAGATCCAAAAGAAGACAAAAGAAGACGACGACAATGCCTTACAAGCAGGTCTGCGAATGAGTCGTGAAGAGGCTCAAGACAAAGATGCCTCTCAAGCCAAGGATGACGAAGGGCCATCAAGCCGAAGTCAGCCCCCTTCGCCACAGCAAGAGAATATTCCTGACGACGAGGAATCAGTCCCTCAAGTCGAGGAAGAAGAAATTATTTTGGAACAGGCACCCGAGCCTGCTGCCGCAGAAGAAGAAATATCACGTGCCATCCAGCAAGAGGATTCAGTCCCTATGCCGGAACAGGCGGAAGCTTAGAGACAACAGGAGGAATCAGTCCCTCATGTACCCATGTCTACAGACGCATCTTCGCAACAGGAGGATACAGCATCCCTGCCGCCGAACCCGTATCAGCTGCTCCCGCACCATTAACCGTGGAATCCAACGACGGTACTACAACTGAGGATGTCCAACCCAATTCACGCCCTACCGTGAATTTGAGGAGGTTGAATGGATCCGAAGATTTTGCCAAGCCGGATTCTCCCAGCACTGCTGCTAGGAAAGAGTGTCTGCGTGCTCTTGGTCTTCAAACAGTTTTATCCAAGATGCAGTGAATGCCCTTCACTCAGTTGAAAAAGCTTTAGATTGGATGCACACATCGGCAGTTGAAGAAATGACAGGTTTAAGGCATGAAGTCTCTCGTGTTGTCAAAGCCTTCACTGTCCTGCCCCATGTCTTCAAACAGGCCCTTGACAATCTGCAAGAGAAGCAAGAAATGATCCTGAGAGAAGAGGAATCTAAAACTCGCATATCCGAGGCCAAGACCGCAGCAGCCATGATCGAAACCACTTCTCACTTGCGAGCCCACAACAAGAGTATCAAGGATATGTCGGAGGTGCTCTCCACCCTTTTCGAAAGAATGACAAACATTGAGACGAAACAGGATGCTACACTAGAGATCCTACAACATCTTGATGACGCCAAAAAGGGGGAAGAAGCAAGAGAAGCAGCTAGGAGAATAAGGCTTCAGCACGAAAGGGAATTTAATGCTGATCAAGACAGCATTACCGCTGAATTGAACAAACTAGCCCCTCCCTCTCAAAGTTTCAAGATTTCAGGTTCCCGACCTGAGTTTCATGATCCCAATGTCCCATGGCAAAGCTTAATCCAAATACCTTCTGAAATTCGTCTGTCAACCAACCGCCATCCCTCTGCCGAAGAGGTGAAGCAATGGAGTTAAAATGAGCTGATGAGATATTTTGTTAAACTCATCAAGGAATCCCCCATCTTCAAAGGCTATAAGACATTAGCGGAGGCTGCAGACAAATTCACGAAGATGTTAGAAGAAGGAAAGCTTCCTCTCCAAATCGAAATGAAATCCAAGCATAGAAGAGGAGATCGGATCACCCATCCAGAAGACTGGATTCTTGCCTTCGACAGATCATATGATGGTAGAGCTATCTACCTATACCGAGGCAACGATTCCCTACAGCACTAGTGGCGTGGAACAGAGAATGGCCCAGGGAAAAAGACATGGAGACATGCGGACTATAGGAGCTGAAATCCTTGTTATTTTTGTTTGTAATTTTTCTTTCAAAACAGCAATCCTTATACTCTATTTTTGAATATCAATAAAAATGTTTGCCTGTCTTGAAAGATTACAACTCATAATCTAATGTGTTGATGTATGATTACATAACTTAAATTGTTGAGATAACAATCACAGGTATAGAAACTTGTTTGAAAATTAAGCTGTACGAACTTGTCTACGAACAGTTCATAATTTCAGTTGTATTTATTTAGAATACATTGTAAGATTGTGCCTGCACGCCAATCATAAGCTTAAGTTGTAAAAATTCTTAGTCAGACGAACTCGCTCATGAAAGCAGTTCATAAATTAGACTAAGTTGCTGAAAGACAGACCATTTGACAGAAGACCAAGAAATCTGCCAGAAGTCATCAAGAAAGTCATTCGCTTCATGAAGAAGGTTTTGGCATCATCAAGAAGACTTGAAAGATTTAAGTCTTGGAAAATTGTCAAAAAGGGGGAAATTGTTGGGATAACAAATACCATGTATCGAAACAGCCAGGATAATCAATCCCTGTATTGAATAGTGTTAAGAGGTTTTGACATATATGGCAATCCTCAATGCAGTAAGGAAACTGTATCAAAGAGTTGAAGTGTCAACCTATATCGAAGGCCTGTCATAGATCCAGCATTTAGTGGAACCTTATCAGTACAACAAAGAAGTCTTATAAAAGACCAAGTATGGAAGCTGTCTCGAATTGTCAAATACAGTGATCTTCCATACAGCTCTCAACAGGACAAAGAAGAAATCTTCAGTTCTCACTAGAAGTCAAGTCCCGTTGATAAAGAAGTATTTAAATACTAAAGGATAAAGTATTTAAATACTGTAAGTCAACAGATCTTCAAATCCCGCAAAATCCGGATCGTGCTTTTCATCCCGTTGGAACGGAATCTTGCTCAACGGATTTATCTCAACGGATATATTTTTCAGAAGACTATATATATCTCATCAAGGCATTGAAGATCAGTTATGAAGTTACCAAGTGACAAAGTTATTATTATATACATCAGAGCAAAACATATCTCCAGAAAGTTACTGCAACTCTGTGAACGATATATTGATTGTGTGTTGTTATAATTACGTAGTTGTGTACGCAGTAATTATAATAAACTTTTTACTCCTGTGTGGAGGACCAGTGGACGTAGAGGGGTTTACCTCGAACCACTTTAAATATTGTGTTATTTACCTTCTGCCTTACTTGTTTTAATTACTGTGATTATTTAAGTATACACTGCACATCGAGTTGCTGTATCCACAACAACTTACTGTATTTAAGACTTCCGCTACGCACTCAGATTTAAAATCAGTACATCTTGTTGTTTAAACTACTTCCCAAGATGTATCTAGTATACGTAGTGGCCAACATTAATGCATGTCCAAGAGGTACCAATTATTAATTTTACTTGTAAATTGACTAGATACTAAAATTAAATACGTAAAACTCTACTTGAAAAATATGTGTGTAATTGTCCACACGATTGTGGCTTGCATATGCGTGTTTTTTGAGGTGTTGGTTGCTAGCATGTAAATTATTTTTTGAAGTTTTTCAATATATTTTGATATGCGTTATGTGATGAATATTTTTAATTTTATCTCAGATGTCTTTCAATCACTTGCTGTAATTCTCAAATAAAACAAACTAGATGGCACTTACTTTGCTAATTGGAAACATAATATTCATATTATCCTGACTGCTAAGGAACACAAGTTTGTCCTAACTGAGTAATACCCATTAGAACCAGATGCGGATTCTACACCTGATGCGGTGAAAGAATACCGCAAATGGAAGAAATCTGATGAGATGGTTTATTATTACATCTTGGCTTTTTTAGCAAATGTATTGCAGCATCAGCATTAGAGTATGGGCATGGCCACGGAAATGATGAAAACTCTCAGCGAGATGTTTGGTCATCAGAACCGGATGGCTAGGAAAATGCTATGAGGGTCTTGATGACGACCCAAATGCCTAAAGGAACCCAAGTAAGGGATCATGTTCTAAAGATGATTTATCATCTAAACAAAGTTGATGTCTTATGAGATACTATCGATGCGGAAACACAGGTTGATATCATCCTAGGCATCTTACCTAGGAGCTTTGAGCAGTTCCGCCTAAACTACAATATGAATCGTATGGAGTATACCTTGGCGGAATTACTGATATAGCTTCAAGCTGCGGAAGGACTCTTCAGGCACGGGTATCAAGTTCTTGGAGCAACTGGTATTTCAACTTCTAAAACCAAATGAGGAAAGAAAAAGAAAGAAGTTGGCCAGAAGCAAGTGGCAACTCTCAAGGTAAAAAGCAAGGCTCCTCAGCCCGAGGCGAATAAAAAGCCAAAGGGAAAGTGCTACAAATGCGGTCAGAAAGGACATTTTAAAGTGGACTACCCTCCTCTTAAGAAAGGTAATACTCGTGCACTAGTAGTCAATACATGTTTGTCATCTTGTTCTTTCACTTCGTGGATAGTTGATTCAGGCTCCACTGATCATGTTTGCTTTGACTCGCATGCTTTTCAGGTAACCAAGCAGCTTAGTACGGGCGAGATCACCATCAGCTGGGGTGATTATTCCAAGCTTGTGGTTGTTGCAGCAGGATTCGAGCAGTTGAAGATTAATGATAAGATATTAGTCTTTAATAATGTATTATTAGTACCAGATTTTAGAATGAATGTAATTTTGGTTTCTAAATTAAGTTGTGATGGTTATTCGATTTGTTTTGATGGTAATGCTATTATTAGAAGAAACGGTGAATATATTTGCAAAGGTACTTATACTGATAGACTGCCTGTCATTAATACTGCACAAACTCCCATGTATAAACATAAATCGTTTAATTCTTTGTCCAAATCTAAAAAGAGAAAAGAACCTGCAAGCATAAACAAAACATATCTGTGGCATCTATGGTTAGGTCATATAGACCTTAAAAGAATTCAAAGATTAGTAGATGATGGCTCATTGGACGACCTCCAAGCTGAGTCATTTCCAATTGTGAATCCTGTCTGGAAGGTAAGATGACCAAATGGGTTTTTAAAACCAAGAGAAGCCATGCTCAGAATGGGTTAGAATTGATTCATACGGATATATGTGGTCCAATTAACATCCAGGCTAGGGGTGGTTTCGAATACTTCATCACGTTTATACATGATTATTCGAGATATGGATACATCTATTTGATGCGACGTAAGTCTGAAGCCTTTGACAAGTTCAGAAATTTCAAGACTTAAATGGAGAAGCATCATGGGAAGAGTATCAAGTCACTACGATCTGATCATGGTGGAAAATACCTTAATGGAGAGTTTTTGGTTTTCTTGGCAAATGAGGGGATTTCATCCTAGCTCACTGCGTCGGGAACTCCACCAAAAAATGGTGTTGCTGAGAGAAGGAGCATAACTCTTATAGAAATAATTAGGTCAGTGATGAGTTATTCAGATTTACTTATTTCGTTCGGGGGGTATCCCTTGGAAACAACATCGTACGTTCTAAACCTGGTGCCTTCGAAATCAGTTCCAGAAACACCCACAGAACTGTGGAATAGGCAAAAGCCTAGTCTAGGACATGTCCAGATTTTGGGTACTCCAGCACATGTGCTGAATAAGGAGGTTGATAACTTGGCATCTTGTATAGAGGTACAAGTGTTTGTAGGATACCCTAAGGGAACGAAGGATGACTTGTTCTATAGTCCCCAGGATCATAAGATCATTGTTAGCACCATTGCCCGATTCCTGAAAGAGAATTATATGATTAGTCACAAGCCCATGAGCGAAATAATTCTGGAAGAGTTGAAGGGCGAGACTCCTCCTATACCAATCGTACAAGCGCCAACTAATACTGCACCACGTATCCATTTTGAGACTTTTATACCAACTCGGGATTTGCCTCATCGTAGTGGGAGGGTTGTTCATTTGGCAAGTAGCAATGGAATCTGAAATGGGATCTATGGATTCTAATCAAGTGTGGGAGCTAGTAGAACTACCTGATAAGGTACAAGCCATTGGGAGTAAGTGGTCTACAAGCGAAAGAAATAAGGTGACGGAAAGGTTAAAACCTTCAAAGCGAGGCTTGTAGCGAAAGGTTACACTCAGAAAGAGGGTATCGATTATGATGAAACCTTTTCGTCGGTAGCCATGCTTAAGTCAATCCAAATTCTTTTAGTTATAGCTACATATTTGGACCTGGAGATTTAGCAAATGGATGTCAAGACTGCATTCTTGAATGGAAGTCTGGACAGGGAAATCTACATGCGACAACCAAAGGAGTTTACTACTGAAGGGGAAGAGCACTTAGTGTGCAAGCTTAAGAGATCCATTTGTGGGCTTAAGCAAGCATCTAGATCTTGGAACACACGATTTGACGAGGTTGTCCAGTCATATGGATTCGTTCAATGCCCGAGTGAGAGTTACTTATACAAGAAGTGCGATAGAAATGTGTTGGTGTTTATTGTACGGTACGTAGATGATATCCTTCTGATTGGAAACAACGTGAAGGAGTTGTCAGACGTACGGGTATGGCTATCTGAGCAGTTCGATATGAAGGATTTTGGAGAAGCAGGACACATCCTTGGAATCAATATCTTTCGTGATCGGAAGAATATGATATTGTGCTTATCTCAGGCATCCTATATCGATACAGTGCTAAAGCGGTTTAGCATGGAGCATTCCAAGAGAGGTTTTCTACCTTATAGATGTACCACCCCCAGAGCCATCCAGGAATATTATAGCGTCGACGGAACCCACAAGTCTAAAAGATATTTTTACAAACATTTCAAGTATGCCTAAGCAGCGATGACGGTAACATCTTTTTAAAATATGCAAAGGCTTTATGAAAAGTTCATTTATCAATACCATCGTAAAATATTATTTGAAAGTACAAGGCCAAAACGCCAAAACCCAACAGTTTCAAAAGTGTATGTTAAGCCATCACTTGCACGTACCGACAAAAAGTTAAGAAAATGATTTTCGAAATTAAATTAAGTTGCCAAAAACCAAAAGGGCATTTAAAAAAAATACTCACACAGTGGAAATGACAAACAGTTAAAAATACTCTCGCAACGGAACATAAAAACTAGTCAACGCACTCGAATCACAGACACACGCCATAGCCAGTATTCTCTGGGAAACTCATCTCTTCACGACCGCTACAAGCTCGACATCCCAAGAACCTAAAAAGAAAGCCCACGACGGGGTCAGCCATAATACTCAACAATGATAACTGTCACATCACATCAATAATTACATACCAATGAAAATACTAAGTAAGAATACTACCAATGTAATCTTACCGTCATAACTTTACCAACTCGATGATAATCCTCAGCAAAATAATCCTTATCATATTGCACATCTCGTAATCTCAATTAACCAATAAACTCAAACATAACATCTAAGGTGTACCTCAAACAGTACCCATTATTCTCAAAACATCATCATAACTCGCAATACGGAAATACAGCAACTCTGACTAATTCGATCTATCGGATAACATCATCAAGTCGCAACATGAAAATCGATTGTCCATCAAAAGATAAATACCAAAGGAAATACGGACATACCTCACGGTACGAAATGCCACAACGAATCACAACAGTCTAATCCTGTAACACACCCGCACTAACTGCATAACTTACACTATCTTATATCATATTAGTACTCATAAATTACGGTGAAATTTCGACAGAGTTTCCCCTAAACTAGTACCTATCCCAAACCTGTGACATAAAAACCAACATAAGTATCATACAGAGACATCTAGTCTCAATCCGAATCAAACTCAAGACATCAATATCCCCGTAGCTATAACTACAAGAGATTAGTAAACCACAAAACTCCGAGCTTCCCAAATCACTTATTTATTTTACATTACGATATTTAAACAACCTCACAGGTTAAACAAACATACTAAGTGAACTTAAAGTACCCATTATACCATCAACGACACTCGAACCTATGAGTACATTACTGCAATACATATTTATAAAGTAAGGTTCACAAACAAGAACGAAAATATGTTAAGCCCATGGTTAAGCCCGACAGGTCGTCATCCATGTATGTCGACCCTCAGCAACAGTGGAACTCCAACTTATCCAGCGAGGGAACATACTCAAGCATCAGAATTACCTACAATGCATAAACTACGTGAGTTAAAGCCCAATAAGTAGAAATCATGCATGTTATGTATCATGTCTGATGCAACATATGACATATGATTATCAATGAGAATCTCTCAAAATCATTTTCTTATCCTTGGGCCCGTTGAACCACGTACTAAGCACCGGAATGAACTCAACATCATATCATATCATGAGGCATGCATCTACCATGCCAGACATATAAGGCATGCATCTACCACACCAAATATATCGTGAGAACATGCATCTACCATGTCTCACACATGATATAAGCACGCATCTACCGTGCTAAACATATCGTAAAAGCATGCATCTACCATGCATCGGTGCTCTAGCAGTGGCCAACAAAACATTTTTCTTTTCTTTCTTTCCATGATCGTACCATGCATGCAGACACTAGTGAGTATCCTGTTATGCATGCATGTGAAGATGCTAATGGATGTTATGATCATGTAAGGTGCAACCAATCACTTTGAGCATAATACAGACCAATCATCCAATACAATACACTCTCAAGATATCATCAAGTTTACAAACAATACTATGTTTATGCATTGTAGTTGCAGATGGATTTCTACTTACCTTGATCGGGTAATACCCTTACGTTTATACCAATAGGGGGTGGTTGGGATGATATATCTTCAGAACCTGTTTCAAGGAATGTATTTCAAGGATTTACATACCACACGCAAGGTTTAACTCTCTTCATATCCAAAGGGTTTACCACTTCGCATAACCAGTGTTCTACATACTTTATATCGGTTTATCGATGTATACCAGCCCATTAACCAATCGATTTTGGACTTATAATTCATTAATAAATCTATTAGTCTCTGTTTATAAAGTTTATTCAACTCTCACAACTTAAAATTTCAATGTTTTATAACAAACACTTGATTAAGAGAGTTTATCAAAGTCTTGTCATAATCAGATTTTGTTTTGCTTATAATCACTATAATATAAGTTTAACTTGCACCAGTTTTTGACATAATATCCCTAAGATACTTAAGAATAAGTATACTGAAACTCCTGACCCTGAAACATACGGATCAAGTAACATATACTATTAATTCCAAAAGGTGGCAGAATTGATCCCTTTATTGCCTTAGTGAGTTTTAAGCCTTATAAATCCATATTAAACACAAGGGTTTTCCATGGCTGAATTCTTAACATCATTATAACATGTATAAGAACATATACAAGCTCTCACACCTTCGGAATAGCTAAGAAACATAGCAAGAATAAGGAAGAAACAAAAGAAACTCACCTTGATTGTCAAAGGAATTGAGGTGTTGATGTTTTTGATGATTTCTTCTTGAATTTTTTTGGTGATTTTTCGAAGTGGGGAGCTTCTTATTCATGTACAGACTGTAAATGAGGGTTTAGGGTCGGATTTATCCATCAAACAAGTGTCTTAAGTCGGTTATGAAGGTGAAATGTCCAAAATACCCTCGAATGACTACTAGAGACTAGGTTTGAAATAATTGATCGATTCAAGTAGTTATGATCCGGTTATTGGAGTGTTTTAACCGGTTACTAGTAGATATTGACCTCATTTAGGGTATGGATGATCTTTAAAATGGTTTAGTAGAAGTTTAGGGTGTATTTTTATTGCTTAAACTCGATTACCCATGCGAACAATGTTGAAAATGCTAGTGAAGGACTTTATTGTCAAACTTTCTAAAACTTCACAAATGAGACACTGTAGGTAAGAATGGAAGGAATCATTTATAAAAATATAATTAATATGATAAATTAAAAGATAAGTTCAATTCCTACCGCAGTTGGAACGAATGAGGTATAGACAGATCACAGTATTTTACAGACGTTATCAGATACAATCATAAATTGTATCCTATTAGATATTGACAAGAGTCAAAGGTACTTGACACATGTTAGTTTATTGAATGATGGTTATCCACTTGAATCGTCAATTTAAAGTGACCCACTACACGCGCCGACTAAAATCTCAAGGTAAGCTAGTTAACCTCCGATAGACACGTCAGTGACACCTTTATAACTTCTAGGCTTACCACGTGTACTTAGAGTTTTATAAGATCTTTACATATATTTTATTTTCGTATTAGAAATACTATGAATAACATAACTTAGTCCCGTAACATATACCACGATTGTGTTTTAGACATGAGTTCAAATGTTTAGCACATTCCTATGTGTGAAATTAACTATAAGATCAACTGAACCATGAAACATCAAGTAATTCAAATAACACATAATTAACAAGTTATGCATGAATCATATTGACCAAGTGAGTAATGTTAGGCTCGGGTATCACATCCTCCCCTCCTTATAAAAATTTCGTCCCCGAAATTTAACTTACCTGAAAAGATCAGGGTATTTAGCCCTCATTTCATCTTCACTCTCCCAAGTGGCTTCTTCTACGAGTTGATTTATCCACAACACTTTGACTAGTGGCACCTCTTTATTTCTGAGTTTCTTTACTTCTCTTAGTAAGATTTGTACCGGTATCTCCTTGTAACTCAAATCTGCCTCCATCTCAACTGGTTCATTCTTGAGAATGTGGGATGGATTCGCAATGTATTTTGTTAGTAGAGAAACGTGAAATACATTGTGTATCTGAGACATTGATGCTGGCAACTCTAGTCGATAAGCCACTTCACCAACCCGCTCAGTAATAGGAAATGGCCCAATATATCTTGGACTCAGTTTTCCTTTCTTACCAAATCTCATTATTCCCTTCATTGGAGAAACCTTCAGGAATACTCGATCACCCACGGCAAATTCCAGTGCTCTCCTTCCGTATCTCGCATAACTCTTTGTCTCGCTTTGAGTCGTTCTCATTCTTTCTCCGATTAGTGAAACCGCTCATCATTTCTTGAATCATATCAGACCTAAAACTCTTCCTTCACCAACCTCATCCCAATGTACCGGTGATCGACACTTCCGACCATACAAAGCTTCATAAGGAGCCATTCCAATTGTACTGATAATCAAGTATTGTAGGAGAATTCAATTAGGGGTAAATGTTTGATCCACTGGCCTTGAAAGTCCATAACACAGGATCTGAGCATATCTTCAAGAGTTTGTATAGTTCTTTCTGATTGCTCATCCGACTATGGATGATAAGCAGTGCTGAAAGACAAGTGGGTACCCAATGCTCTATGCAGGCTCTTCCAAAAAGCTGATACAAATCGTGAATCTCTGTCCGATACAATAGATAATGGAACACCATGTAGCCTCACTATTTCCTGTATGTAGAGTTGAGCATAACGATCGATAGAGTATGTCGTACAAACTGGGAGAAAGTGAGCAGATTTTGTCAATATATCAACTATAACCCAGATAGAATTGTGTCCTTTAACCGTTCTTGGTAAACCTATCACAAAATCCATCGTAATGTCCTCCCACTTCCATTTTGGAACAAATAAAGGTTTCAAGGTACCTGCCGGTCTTTGATGCTCAGCTTTTACCTGTTGACATGTTAGGCATTGCTCCACATATTGTGCAATATCTTCTTTCATACCTGGCCACCAATAGTGTAGTTTCAAGTCTCTGTACATTTTGGTTGCTCCTGGATGTACTGAATATGGTGTTGAGTGCGCCTCTAGTAATATTTATTTGCGAACATCTTCAAAATTAGGCACACATAAATGATTTCTAAATCGAATAATACCATCTTCTGACAATTGGAATTCTGACGAGGTTCCTAATTTAATGTTCTTCTTTATTTTCTCTAACTCTTGATCCTCTTTCTGGCCTTGCTGAATTCTATCTATTAAAGTAGGTCGAAGGGTTAGTGCTGACAATTTTGCTTCTAGCCATCCATGTTGGATAATTTCCACACCCATATTCATCAAATCGTGTAATTAAGCCTGGATCAAGGTCATGGCCGCAATGGATTGTGCTGATTTTACGCTTAGGGCATCTGCTACTACATTAGCTTTACCGGGGTGGTAGTTGATGACACAATCATAGTCTTTAACAAGTTCTAACCATCTCCATTGTCTCATATTTAATTCTTTCGAGTGAAGAAATATTTCGTGCTCTTGTGATCGTATAAATTTCACAACGTTCTCCATATAGGTAATGCCTCCATATTTTAAGTGCAAACACCACTGCAGCAAGTTCTAAATCATGTGTCGGGTAGTTCTTTTCATACTCCTTGATTGTCTAGATGCATATGCTATTACTTTACCATTACGCATCAATACACAACCTGAGACCATTCTTTGAAGCATCACTGTAGACTTTAAAACCTCCAGTTCCCATTGGAATGGTCAAGATCGGTGCCGATGTCAACCGCCTCTTCGATTCTTGAAAGCTTTGCTCGCATGATTCTGCCCACTTGAAGGAAACATTCTTTCTAGTCAATTGTGTTAATGGAGAGGCAATCTTAGAGAATCCCTCTACAAATCGACGGTAATATCCACTAAACCAAGAAAGTCTGCGTATTTGAGAATTTGTGGGTTGCGCCGATTATTGATTGCTTCAACTTTGCTTGGGTCTATCAAATCCCTGCTCCGGATATAACATGCCCCAAGAATACCACTCGGTCTAACCAGAATTCACACTTTTTAAACTTAGCATATAATTGTTTCTGTTTTAAGACTTCTAAAACTTTCCTTAGATGCACTGTATGGTCTTCTTTGGTCTTCGAATATATGAGAATATCATCAATAAACACGATAACAAACTTATCCAGAAGTCTTTAAACACTCTATTCATTAAATCCATAAATGTCACTGGGCATTTGTTAGGCCAACGGCATCACCAAAAACTCATAGTGTCCGTACCTGCATCGAATGCCGTTTTTGGGATGTCCTCTTCCTTTATCTTCAATTGATGGTACCCTGATCGCAGATCAATTTTGGAAAAGATAGATGCGCCTTGAAGTTGATCAAACAATTCATCAATTCGAGGTAAAGGATACTTGTTCTTGATCGTAACTTTGTTGAGCTCTCGATAGTCTATACACATCCTCAAGGAACCATCCTTCTTACGAACAAATAATATTGGCGCTCCCCATGGTGAATAACTAGGTCTAATGAGGCCTTTATCTAACAACTCTTGCAACTGGGTCTTTAATTCCTTTAATTCAGCTGGTGCCATTCTGTATGGTGACTTTGATATTGGTGCCGTTCCCGGCTGTAAGTTAATCACAAACTCTATTTCACGATCTGATGGCAGTCCCGGTAGATCATCAGGAAACACTTCAGGGTATTGTTTCACCACTGGTACTTCATTGACGTTCGAGAAATCTTGTTTTTCAATGCTCATTACACTAACTACATAGCCTTCACAACCACTGTTTAATAAATGTTGTGCCTTCATTGCTGAGATTACTGGAAATCTTAAATTCTTACTAACCCCGACAAAATAAAAAGGTTCTTCCCCAGGTGGTTGTAGTGTCACAATATTTCTCCGACAGTTAACAGTAGCATGATATTTTGATAACCAATCCATACCCAAGATTATGTCATAGTCATTCATGTCCAACACGATTAAATCATCATAGAGTTCCCTATTTTCGATAGGAATACTACACGCTCGTATGATCTTATTTGTTTGTTTTGGATCTCCAGAGGGGGTAACTACATTATAACCTACCTCAATTGTTTCTGGTACTCTACCCAGCCTTCTCACATACTCAGTAGATGCAAATAAATGTGTAGCACCAGGATCAAATAGTACCGATGCTGAAATACCAAATATAAGAAGGTTAGCCGTGATAATAGACGGATTAGCTTCAACATCTTCTCTGGTTATAGTGTAAACTCTAGCTGGTACCCTTTCCTGCGCTTTAGCTTTTGTCTTGTTTGGGCAAACGTTCGCCATATGTCCAGGTTGTCCACATGAAAAGCATACTTTAGAACCCAATAAGCAAACTCCACTATGTTGTTTTCCACAATTAGGGCATGCCGGTAATGGTACAAAGGGTCTACCCTCTTCAGACTTCATGCGCTTACTTGGTCCTCCTTGTTCCTGCCCCTTTTTAGATGGAAAATCAGCCTCTGGATTCTGCGATTGAGGTGGCCTCTTCTTTTCATTCTTAAACCAGCGTTGGCCTTGTCGTTGGGCAAATTGCCGCCGAACCTCTTGTGCTTGTCGAATCCTCAGTTCTGCCTGTTCTGCGACCAATGCTCTCTCAGCAATTATTGAATAAGTCGTCCCTTGAATTCCTGCCATGCTGACATCTCTGTATAGCTCTGGTCTCAAGCCTTCAAGGAACCTCTCCACTTTCAGTGCTTCCGTGCTAACCATATGCTCAGCAAACCTAGACAGCATTTCGAACTTACAGATGTAGTCTGAAACCGTCATGCTTCCTTGTTTCAACTGTATAAATTCGTTCATCTTCATTGCACGAGCAGAGTCAGAAGTACTTATTTCTGAAGAGTTCCTTGAACTTAGCCCAAGTCATTGTTGCCACATTTTCAATAGCACTTATCGTATCCCACCAATGACCTGCACTGCCCCGTAACATGAAGGATGCACAAAGTACCTTGTTCTCTTCAGAAACCTTACTATACTGGAACATGTTTTCTATAGTACTTAGCCAATCTTCTGCTTCTGTAGGATCCACTGCGCTCTCAAATGTCGGTGGATTCAACTTCCTGAACCTTCCTCCATCTAATTTAACTTGTTCTACTCGAGGTGGCGGTCGATTCCTGTCATCTCCCTGCTGTCCTCGCATGTCTCTTTGTTGGATGAGTTGTTGGATTTGTTGAGATTGCCTTTCTACTAGTTCAGTCAATTGACCAATGATCGGATCACAATCAGAACTTGTGGATGTCATTTCTGGGTCTTGTGTTCTACCCCCATCACTGCCTTCAGTTCTTGTTCTCGGCATTATTTTCTATTTATAACTGAGCCCTATATCTTATGGTCAATATAATTCATGAAATATGAGTGCACACAAATAAAATAACACTTACTGGATTTGTTGTGCTCCACATGCTCTGAGCTCGTGTACATGGACAGTCTATAGGGCACAAACCGGGCTCCGATACCAATTATAACACACCCGCACTAACTGCCTAACTTACACTATCTTATATCATATTATTACTCATAAATTACGGTGAAATTTCGACAGAGTTTCCCCTAAACTAGTACCTATCCCAAACCTGTGACATAAAAACCAACACAAGTATCATACAGAGACATCTAGTCTCAATCCGAATCAAACTCATGACATCAATATCCCCGTAGCTATAACTACAAGAGATTAGTAAACCACAAAACTTCGAGCTCCCAAATCACTTATTTATTTTACATTACGATATTTAAACAACCTCACAGGTTAAACAAACATACTAAGTGAACTTAAAGTACCCATCACACCATCAACGACACTCGAACCTATGAGTACATTACTGCAATACATATTTATAAAGTAAGGTTCACAAACAAGAACGAAAATATGTTAAGCCCATGGTTAAGCCCGACAGGTCGTCATCCATGTACGTCGACCCTCAGCAATAGTGGAACTCCAACTTATCTAGCGAGGGAACATACTCAAGCATCAGAATTACCTACAATGCATAAACTACGTGAGCTAAAGCCCAATAAGTAGAAATCATGCATGTTATGTATCATGTCTGATGCAACATATGACATATGATTATCAATGAGAATCTCTCAAAATCATTTTCTTATCCTTGGGCCCGTTGAACCACGTACTAAGCACCGGAATGAACTCAACATCATATCATATCATGAGGCATGCATTTACCATGCCAGACATATAAGGCATACATCTACCACACCAAATATATCGTGAGAACATGCATCTACCATGTCTCACACATGATATAAGCACGTATCTACTGTGCTAAACATATCGTAAAAGCATGCATCTACCATGCCTCGGTGCTCTAGCAGCGGCCAACAAAACATTTTTCTTTTCTTTCTTTCCATGATCGTACCATGCATGCAGACACTAGTGAGTATCCTGTTATGCATGCATGTGAAGATGCTAATGGATGTTATGATCATGTAAGGTGCAACCAAACACTTTGAGCATAATACAGATCAATCATCCAATATAATACACTCTCAAGATATCATCAAGTTTACAAACAATACTATGTTTATGCATTGTAGTTGCAGATGGATTTCTACTTACCTTGATCGGGTAATACCCTTACGTTTATACCAATAGGGGGTGGTTGGGATGATATATCTTCAGAACCTGTTTCAAGGAATGTATTTCAAGGATTCACATACCACACGCAAGGTTTAACTCTCTTCATATCGAAAGGGTTTACCACTTCGCATAACCAGTGTTCTACATACTTTATATCGGTTTATCGATGTATACCAGCCCATTAACCAATCGATTTTGGACTTATAATTCATTAATAAATCTATTAGTCTCTGTTTATAAAGTTCATTCAACTCTCACAACTTAAAATTTCAAGGTTTTATAACAAACACTTGATTAAGTGTGTTTATCAAAGTCTTGTCATAATCAGATTTTGTTTTGCTTATAATCACTATAATATAAGTTTAACTTGCACCAATTTTTGACATAATATCCCTAAGATACTTAAGAATAAGTATACTGAAACTCCTGACCCTGAAGCATACGAATCAAGTAACATATACTATTAATTCCAAAAGGTGGCAGAATTGATCCCTTTATTGCCTTAATGAGTTTTAAGCCTTATAAATCCATATTAAACACAAGGGTTTTCCATGGCTAAATTCTTAACATCATTATAACATGTATAAGAACATATACAAGCTCTCACACCTTCGGAATAGCTAAGAAACATAGCAAGAATAAGGAAGAAACAAAAGAAACTCACCTTGATTGTCAAAGGAATTGAGGTGTTGATATTTTTGATGATTTCTTCTTAAATTTTTTTGGTGAGTTTTCGAAGTGGGGAGCTTCTTATTCATGTACAGACTGTAAATGAGGGTTGAAGGTCGGACTTATCCATCAAACAAGTGTCTTAAGTCGGTTATGAAGGTGAAATGTCCAAAATACCCTCGAATGACTACTAGAGACTAGGTTTGAAATAATTGATCGATTAAAGTAGTTATGATCCGGTTCTTGGAGTGTTTGAACCGGTTCCTAGTATATATTGACCTCATTTAGGGTATGGATGATCTTTAAAATGGTTTAGTAGAAGTTTAGGGTGTATTTTTATTGCTTAAACTCGATTACCCATGCGAACAATGTTGAAAATGCTAGTGAAGGACTTTATTGTCAAACTTTATAAAACTTCACAAATGAGACACTGTAGGTAAGAATGGAAGGAATCATTTATAAAAATATAATTAATATAATAAACTAAAAGATAAGTTCAATTCCTACCGCAGTTGGAACGATTGAGGTATAGACAGATCATAGTATTTTACAGACGTTATCAGATACAATCATAAATTGTATCCTATTAGATATTGACAAGAGTCAAAGGCACTTGACACATGTTAGTTTATTGAATGATGGTTATCCACTTGAATCATCAATTTAAAGTGACCCACTACACGCGCCGACTAAAATCTCGAGGTAAGCTAGTTAACCTCCGATAGACACGTCAGTGACACCTTTATAACTTCTAGGCTTACCACGTGTACTTAGAGTTTTATAAGATCTTTACATATATTTTATTTTCGTATTAGAAATACTATGAATAACATAACTTAGTCCCGTAACATATACCACGATTGTGTTTTAGACATGAGTTCAAATGTTTAGCACATTCCTATGTGTGAAATTAACTATAAGATCAACTGAACCATGAAACATCAAGTAATCCAAATAACACATAATTAACAAGTTATACATGAATCATATTGACCAAGTGAGTAATGTTAGGCTCGGGTATCACAAATCCGAAACCAGATCAAAACAACATACGAACCTGGTCCTACAAGAGACCTACAAATGCATACTCACATGACGACATCAATATGCCTACAACAATAACAACAATATATACTCAGTGGAAATCCGATGATCCAGCGCACACAGCATATATCCCAAGATGATCGTGTTAGATCAACACGAGGTGGATAACCAACAATATACAAATGCATAACAACAACACATGGGTAATCCAATAATCCAGTGCCCTCAGCATAGACCCCAAGATGATCCCGTCGGACCAACACGAGGTGGAAAACCCGTCCAATAATCCAGCGCTGTCAGCATAGATCCCAAGATGATCTCGTCGGACCAACATGAGGTGGACAACTGATCCAGCGCCCTTGGCATAGATCACACGATCCCATCGGATCAATACAACATATACAATACAACTATGCATACACATATACAAATCAATATGTTCATCAACATGAACAACATATAAATCAATAACATGAACGACATTATGACAAATCAACTTGAATGACCTCATGTTCGATAACATGAATGACAATATGCATGATCAAAATCATCAATATGAAACCAAAATCAAATTAAGATACTTGCCCCAAGTCCTTCGAGAGCAATCTCGATGTCAAAACCATCACCGATGATTATCCTCAATGTTCGATGATTCTAAATACCACGGACCATAGATAACTCATATCCTCGTCTTTACCATAATGTACCCTCGATACCCAAGTATACCAATAACAAATGTAAATCATATACATTATGATTTAATTTCCAAAATCAGAAAACAACGTGCAACCAAATCTCCAGAGTTCACAATAATAATCATTGCCATGCGAATTATAAACAAATGAAACTAAAACCATTCATTAAATAATATAAACTGAGCAAGTAATAACTTGCCTCGATACTGACAGGACGATGATGAAGTCGTTAGCGATTCCTTGTCTTTGTCTACGAGTTCCTTGGCCCTGACCAATGTAATTCCCGAACATACTCGAACTCGACCGCAACATATTATTCTAGTTATCAATCGATTATCACAACCTATTGAAGTAATCAATTAACAACAAGTTTCATATCAATCAACAACCGACATAACTGTGACACCCCCGATATATTTAGGAATATTATAGCACCGTAAATCCTTTATATAAGAATTTACAAGGCTGAAGAAATGAAAAGACAATAACAGATACCAACATATGAAAGTAACTGAAATAAAATACAATGGTTATGGGCCAATACCGAAAATACAACCATCCAAATGAAGAATATTAATACATAACCAAATTTAACATCACAACCGACAACGTACTCGAGTACTATTTAAAACAACACAAACATCAGACAATTAAACCCGACCGGAACATCACTCTGCACCCTCGTCGTCATGTAGTTCCAGTGGTTGTTTTCCTGCTCTCCTGGATCCTGAACATAAACAAATGTTCACCCCTGAAGGGGTTATCACAACGATGCTAGTACAAGTACCACAACATATTATTCAACGATTCACAAAGAACAAAACTAACATAAATGTCAAAGTACTAACGAGTCTCTTCCTGCGAGAAACTCAGAAATATCATACACAAATGATAATCACAACAGGACATCACAACATACATATGGTAATTCCGATGATCCAGCGTTCACTGCCTAGATCCCACGATGATCCCTTCAGACCAACCCGTGGTGGAAAACCTGTCCAATGATCCAGCGTATGCTAGCATACATCCCTCGATGATCCCGTCGGACCAGCACGAGGTGGACATACAACAACGACATATATGCACGACAATATGTATAACATCAATACATAAAATAATTAAAGTACTTTCCTCGAATCGACGACAAGGATAACATTTCCATGAATATCAAAACACTTGAAGGTCGCCCCTTCGATTAATCACATTGCAAAACTCGAACCTTAACCAAAAGAAATAATATAGAGTTCATCTCACGTCGAATAACTAACGTACGAACATCTAACAATCCAAATTACAGCCGAAAGTTCACAAAATGTATCCTGTCTGACCTGCATAACGTACATTACATACCCTTTGTAGCGTATGTTAAGCCTACTCGTTAGCGTATGTAAGTTACGAATCGTAGCGCATGCTAAGCATGTATTTGACAGTTCTCCTCTGATCAGGCAACTGACTTGCCTGATGGTATAATGTACGTAATGCATGATGCTTAACGTACGTTATACTCAAAAATACACTTCTCATGCAAATAAGACTGATCCTAGAGTCTTTGACGTCTTCGAATTTCCAGGATAAACATGCCATCATAATACTATACTCCAATCTTGATGATAAATCCTCAAATGTAGTTTGAAAGGTCTATGGTTGTTTATCAATATTATTATTACATTCAAACTATCATCTTGAATATTGGTTAACAATCCACTTTTACAAGATATAACAAATCCTTCCATGATCATCCTCCTAGGCTCGTCTAACAAAAGTGATATTAATACCAAGTCCGTGATTAATACGAAGACACCTTCCAAATGTGGATTATCAATCTCAGAAAACTTCCTTTACTTTTTCATCGTAACAAGATTCAAACTATGATGTTCTTAACCAAGGTACTTAAAGCATAATCATCTCAACTTCCTAGACATGATGTTTGGTTGAATGAATCATATATGGAACTTAATATCTTGATATCACGATCATAATATCCTTAAGAACACGAATCCAAGGTTGGAGATAGCATTAACATACCTTAAGATGAATAAAATACCGAGACAATAGGTAGAATCCAACTCCGGTTGCTTGTGTGCCAATCCAAAATGATTCTCCACTTCAATAATCAAGTATAGGTGATATCTAATCTCCAATGGTCAAGTATATATTGTCTATATGTGTTTAAGGAGACTTGGAACTCTCTGGAATGAGATAATTCAATGGCCAATTGAAAAGTAACGAAATGAATTGAAATGGGTTGTTGTCCCATTTATAACTTTCTAAGCTTAACGTACGTTAGCATCTGACCATAGCGTGCGTTATTGTCTGAAGATATCTTACTGCCTTGTTTCTGAACTTCATTACGTACGCTAAACCTATCATGTTACGTACGTAACCCATATTATTAGCGTACGCTACATACTTACCTTAGCGTACGTTAATATCCGTTGACTTTAGAACTGTCCAGGTTCATCCGCGGGAATCTTATACGGACCCATCGATCAGCTGGTGCATGTGCTAGCCGCCCAGGTCAATTATTGGCTGCCTTACATACGCTACGCTTCATTCGTAGCATACGCTAACCTTGGCAGATAACGTACGTTAAGTTCTCTTCTTAGCGTACGTTATCACGTAATTGCATGTGAAAATTTACATGTTGATATTATCATGCACATGGATACGAATACGAGAAATATCACACTTTGATTATCGATATCACAAATCCAAATAATACAGGGTTCAATTACAGATGAAACACTCAATAATTAATCCGGATATTACATACTCTCCTTCTAAAGAGGAGTTTCGTCCCGAAACTCAAGACGAAAATAACTCTGGATATCCGGACCTAATGCTACCTTCTATTTCCCAAGTGGCTTCTTCCACTCCGTGGCGCGACCACTGAACCTTAACCAAAGCGATCGGTTTGTTTCTCAATTGTTTAACTCGACTCTCGAGTATCCTAATCGGTCTTGTTGGGAAAACAAAGACCCTGTATCGAAACAGCCGGGATACCCGATCCCTGTATCGAATGATATTTGATAAAGAGGTTTTGACATATATGCCAATCTGAATACAGTAAAGGAAACTTTATCGAAGCTTTGAGGCTTTATCCTGTATCGAAGACCTGCCTCGAAACAGCATAAAGTGAAGCTCTTCAGTACAGCAAGAAGACTTGTAAAAAGACCAAGTATGGAAACTGTCTCGATACTCAAAATACAGTTATCTTCCATACAGCTCACAACAGGACAAAGAAGGAACAGAAGTCAAGTCCCGTTGAATAAAGAAGTATTTAAATACTCAAGGATAAGGTATTTAAATCGCGCCTCTTCGAATCTTGTAATCCCGCGAAATCCGGATCGTGTCATAATCCCGTTGAAACGAAATCTCATTCAAACGGATACATCTCAACGGATACTTTCTTCAGAGACTATATATATCTTATGAAGACGTTGAAGATCAGTTACCCAGTAACCTAACTCTCAAGCTATCAAAAGTCATCATCAGAGCAAACATATCTCCAAAGCTTACTGCAATTAAGAAGGAAAGATATATACAGTGCTCAACATCAAGAACAGCCATCGTCAGCTCAAGAACTTCATATTCAAAGCTGCTGTTCTTACCTGGTTACCTACCTTTTACCTCTGTGTAAAAACTGAGCTCTGTGTGAACTCAACAAGTTATTCTGACCTGTGTGGGACGAATAAGGACGAAGCTTTGGAACTGTGTGTGAAGAAGCAAGTCAAGAAGGAAGCTTTAACCAATCTGTGTGAACGGTTGAAAGCGACATTCTTTGTATCAATCTGTATGAACGATACAAGGATAGGTTTGATTATAATTACGTAGTTGTGTACGCAGTAACCACTTTAATTACTGTGTTATTTACCTTTAGCTTTTACTGTTTTAAATTACTGTGATATATTAAGTATACACTATACACTTAGTTGATGTATCCACAGCAACCTACTGTATCCAAGACTTCCGCTACGCACTCAGATTTAGAATCCGTACAGTTTGTTGTTCAAACTATTTTCCAAACTGTATCCAGTATACTTAGTGGCCAACAAGTGGTATCGGAGCGGTTGATTCTAAAAAGAATCAGTCGTATCTCTTTTTAACCGAATCAGATTCAAATCACTTATTTTCAAAACAGTCTCTTTCATTCCTATATTATCAGTATGGATACTTCTATGATTAACAAAGTCCCCATGTTCTCTATTAACGAATTTGACGACTGGAGAATTAGAATGGAAGCTCATCTTGCAGCAATGCACGAAGAGATGATTTTTGTTATACAGGATGGTCCTATCAAGATCATGAAGGTCAATCCGGCCGCAAGGATTGAGGGCCAAGCCCATGCTGAAATGCTCGAGAAAGAACGCGAGCAATGGACAACAGATGAAAGGAAGCGAGCCAATCTCGACAACGTGGCTAAGAACGCGTTATTTGTCACTCTTGACAAAGGCACATTCTCAAAGGTAAAGAGCTGCAAAACAGCCAAAGAAATCTGGGATAAACTCAAGTTAATTTGTGAGGGAACTGAGCTCTCAAAAGAAAACAAGATTTCAAAACTTACTCAAGAATTTGAATCCTTTGAAATGAAACCAACGGAAACACTTGAGGAACTTGACCTCAGTTTTACCGGTATTGTTGGTGAACTTGAAGCGTTGGGCAAGATTTACACCCAAAAGGAGAAGAACTTAAAAATTTTCGTATCTCTCCCGGCCCGATGGGACATTAAGACCACACTATGCGTGTATCCTATAATCTTAATGAAATATCCACTTTTGATCTCTTCTCGACCTCAAAGCTTTTGAGTATGACATTGTGAAGAGAGAAAGTCAAGAATCTCCTTCAAAGGTCACAGCTCTTGCCGCAGTATCGAACCGTCGACACAAAGATGCCTAGCTCACAAAGCCTACCACAAGAATGCCGATGAAGGACGACGACATCCCGTCCCAAGATGAAATGGCGCTTCTAATGCATAAATTCAAAAAGTTCATCAAACAACTGAAAGACTCCTACGAGCCCAAACTCACAACAAGGTAAGTACCAAACATCATCCATTGATGCTAACTCGTGCTATAATCACAGGAAACTGTGCCATTATGCAAACAAATGTCCTCATCCCAAAGTCCAAAGATTGCCTGAGGCCGAACAACAAGAGAGAGATGAAAGAAGACGTGCTTGGAAAGACAAGCTCAAGGCCCTGATTGGAGAATCAGAAGCCTCCCCCACACCATCCAAATCAGCAGAATGTCTTCAGGTGGTCACTGAAATTGATTCATCTGACGATGAGTTCGATGATAAAGCATACATGTGCTTTATGGCCAAAGATGTTCCAGAAGGTGAAGACAGCGACGATGAGGTAAGTTCAACCTCAGCTATTCCGTCAAATGCATCTCATACTTTCGAAAATATGATGAATGAGTTTAAAAACATTCAAAAGGCCCATGAGACCCTAAAAACTGAGAATATACAGCTTCAATTAACAAATTTAGAGCTGAAAGATGAAAATGACTTGCTGAAAATAAATTATGAAAATATGTCTCTTGATTGTGAAACCAGCAAGGTCGATTTTGAAAAACTCATGGAGAGCAATCATCAACTTGCTCATGAACTAAATGAAGTTAAAACCCACAATGAGAGCAATACAAATGATTTGGTTCTACTACAAACCAAAATCACAACTCTCGAAAAGCGAGAAACTGAACTTGAGACCATTCTGAAGTCTTTTGAAAAATCGTCCAAAAGAATGGAAGAAATTCTGAGCACTGGGCAACATGCTCATGATAAAAGTGGCTTAGGATACAGCTCATGTTCAAACAAAGGGAAAACTAGTACAGTGTTCGTCAAGAGTGTGGAACACATTCCAGAATCGGAAGATACTCCTAGTCCTATAATGGAACCTGCTGTACCGAGAAAACCGAAGGCTGCAATTCCGCCCCCGCAACTCTACTATTCGAGACAGTGGAACCAACAGCCACTCAGAAGGCGTACTCAACAGCATGCTCCACAAGCATATCATAAACGCCGGCAGTCATTCAGAAAGAAGGCGGTATCCAACCACCAAAGGCCCGCACGGCAGTACTCTCAGTACAGTGCGCCTAGGCATTGGATACAGGAGCCCCGTTATCCCTCAAGACAGCAGATGCTAGTTCAGTATCAACAACAGCATTGGAAATCCAACTGGAGACCCAGAAGACAAGCTGTTAGGCCTAAGAAAATGGCTCCACCTCCTAGACGGCACTCGTACTGGAATAATAATAATAACCCTAAATTTTACATGCATAGTAATTATCATGATTATAACAACTACGGATATGCCCCCCGTAGATATCGCAACACTGTACCGAGTATGTCCTACAGTAAACCAATTGCTGCCAGGAAAGCTTGGGTACCTAAAGGAACTAACATACATGGACCCAAAAATCAAAGGGGACCTAAATCTACCTAATTTCTTTGTTACAGGACATTCTACAGGAGGATACAGTACTTCGATTGTGTATGCTCTAGTCACATGAACGGAGATAGGAGCAAGCTATCTGATTTTGTAGAAGGTCGCGGTCCAAAAGTTATCTTCGGTGATAAATCTAATGGAAGAACAAGAGGTAAATGTAACCTACTTGTCGGAAATTCAAGGTCACCGATGTTGCATATGTTGAAGGCTTACAAGATAATCTACTTAGTATTAGCGCCTGTGATAAACAGCTTCTCGGTGAAGTTCTATATAGATCAGTAGAGTAAAGAACACCCAAACCAAGGAAGTTGTGCTTACAGAAGCGATCGGGTAATATGTACATTGCTGACTGGAAGCCTATGAGCTCCTCAATTCCATGTTTTGTTGCCAAAGGCACTGCAGATATTAGCTGGTTATGGCACAAGAGGATGTCTCACGTCAACTTCAAGACGATTAACAAGCTTTCAAGACAGGGTATGGTTAGTGGTTTGCCAGATGTGTCATTCAAGAAGGACGGCTCATGACCATGCCAGAAAGGCAAGCAAATCAAGTCAACCCTGAAAAGCAAATCCTACCTTTCAACCCAAAGAGTGTTGGAAATGCTTCACATGGATCTCTACGGTCCTGTGGACCCAGTAAGTTTGGGAGGTAAGAAATACTGTATGGTTGTTGTTGATGATTATTCCAGGTATGCTTGGACGATCTTTCTTAGCAAGAAGAAGGAAACAACATCAAGGCTGCCTGAGCTCCTGAGAAAGTTGCAAAATGAAAAGCATCAAGTATCGTGTGCATTCGTTCTGACAGAGGTACTGAATTTACTAACCGCTTTATAGAGCAATACTGTTCGGAGAATGGAATACAGCACGAATACTCAGCTGCCCGTACACCTCAACAAAATGGTGTTGCCGAGCGAAAGAATAGGACGTTGAAAGAAGCAACAAGGACAATGATTGCCGCAAGCAAATTGCCACAGCTTCGGGGTGAAGCAACCAATACAAACGTGCTACACTCAAAACCGCTGTATCGTCAACAAGCACCACAACAAAACAGCTTATGAGGTATGGAATAACAAAACTCCGTTAGTTTCGTATTTTCACATTTTTGGATGCAGGTGTTATGTATTGAACAATGGGAAGGACCAACTTAGAACCTTTGATGAAAAATCAGATGAAGGAATATTCGTAGGATACTCCTCCGTCAGCAAAGCTTTCAGAATTTTCAATAAAAGGAAGCTGACGATCGAGGAATCCGTGCATGTAGTGTTCGACGAACCACACCATGACCCTACAGGAGTAGATGATATCACTCAGAACATTCACCATCTATCTATCTTGGATCCACCAACACCCATAGAGCCTGTCGTTGATTTAGAAATCAACCCCGCAACTGTAAGAATCGATGTGGATGAAGCCGACGATGTACAAGCTGAAGCTGTATCCACAGAAACTTTCGATACAGTATGGGATCCTGAACTAGAACCCGACCGAAGATGGTTGAGAGATCACCCGCAAGAGCTGATCATTGGAAACATTAATGCCGGTGTTTCTACTCGTAGGAGAATACAGAGTACACAAGGAAATGTACTTTGTGCACAAGAAGAATCTAATGCTGAAGTTTCACAGTTTCACAGAAGAATCTCAATCCTAACTTAGGAGACTGAATATGTGCACTATCGCTGTATTCTTAGCCCAGTCCGAACCTGTTTCGACCATAGACGCTCTTAACAACTCTCATTGGATAACATCTATGGAAGAAGAGCTTAACGGTTTCGAAAGAAACAATGTATGGTATCTTGTACCTGCACTAACACACCAATCGGTTATAGGAACCAAATGGGTATTTCGAAACAAAAAGGATCGAAATGGACTTATCATAAGGAACAAATCCAGACTAGTAGCACAAGGCTATTGTCAGGAAGAAGGAATCGACTATGATGAAACCTTCGCACCTGTAGCGAGACTAGAAGCCATTAGGATATTTTTAGCCTTTGCCGCCCATAAAAGTTTTATCGTATACCAAATGGACGTCAAGAGTGCTTTCCTGAATGGAGATCTTGCAGAAGAAGTTTATGTTGAACAACCACCAGGGTTTGCCAACACAGACGGTATCGATCTAGTTTACAGGCTAAGGAAAGCGCTGTACGGACTTAAACAAGCCCCTAGAGCACAGTACGAAACCCTGTCCCAGTATCTAACCAACAACGGATTTGAGAAAGGTGCTGTGGACAAAACCTTGTTCAAGATACAGGAAGGTGATGACCTTCTAATGGTACAAATCTATGTCGATGATATTATTTTTGGTTCAACTAACCTTGCTCTATGTCAAAGGTTCTCTCATCTCATGCAAAGTAAATTTGAAATGAGTATGATGGGGGAACTTAGTTATTTCCTAGGTTTGCAGGTAAAGCAGTTGCCTACAGGTATATTCATCAACCAGGAGAAATACAGCAAGGAGCTTCTCAACAAATTTGGAATGAACAATTCCAAATCCTCGCAAACCCCCATGAGCACTTCCGTGCAAATTAGTGTTGATGAAGCCGGAAAGCCGTTTGACCAATCACTCTACAGGAAGCTCATTGGTTCGCTCCTGTACCAAACGGCTAGCAAGCCCGATATCCAGTTTGCTGTTGGAGTGTGTGCGAGATACCAAGTTGCACCTAAGGAATCACACTTCAATACAGCTAAACGAATCCTGAAGTACATTAAAGGAACAGTCGATGCAGGACTGTGGTATCCTAAGGAAGGCGGATTTGATTTAGTTGGATACAGCGACTCGGATCTCGGAGGCTGCAAGCTAGATAGGAAGAGTACAAGTGGAACTTGTCACTTTCTCAGACCTAGACTCGTTTCTTGGTTCAGTAAGAAGCAATTGGCTAACTCTCTTTCCACGGCTGAATCAGAGTACTATGCTGCTAGTAGCTGCTGTATGCATCCTTTGGATGCAAAGAACAAGCCGAACTATGGAATCGATGCTAGAGAGACTCAATCATGTGTGATAGCACGAGTGCAATTGCAATCACGCACAACTCGTTCGCACTCGCGCACTAAGCATATCAACATGAAGCATCATTTTATCAGAATCATGTCGAGAACAAGGATGTTCGCACGGAAAAGTTCATACGACGTTCACCGGCCGACATCTTCACCAAGCCTCTCGACACATCAAGATTCAACATGCTCGACAAGAATTGGGAATGCTACACCCGACTCCTGTAAGTAATTTCTCGCTTTTACTCAATAATTGAGGGGAATGTTTGTAAGACCCGTGAATACAAAGATCCAACATTAATTATCTGTACACTCAGAATCATCAATACAGTACTGTAGCGAGCGAAGGCATATGAATCCTACAGCTGGTGTGTGCAATAATTAAGGGGGAATACTATAGGACCCATGAATACAGCATTAATCCAAATATTGTTGTATGGAATTCAAAACCTATAAGTACCTTTTTGAGGGGGAACGCTGTATCGACGCGGAAAACAGCACATGCTATAGGATTTCGATTCAGTATATAATATAATATTATTTCCTTTTAAAATAATTTTTGTCCACGTGCCCTGTTTTTACGTCAAACGTCATGTTCATTAAATGCCTTACACGACATCTGGACAACTGAATCTCAAAAGCCGCTATGTTTTTAAATTGTTTATTATTTTTAAACCGCCGTTTTAGGTATTTAGGGTATCAACCTATGTCAGAAGTGGGACCCGCTCTATTTTTAAACCTTTTAATGGATTAGCGTACCAGTTACACTCAATCCATCTTAACCGTTGATTTCAAAACCGGTTCCCATCCCTTAAAATCTGACCATTCGTACTCTGCAAAACCCTATTTCACCGCCCAACTATAAAAGGATTGAATCTGCCATTAGAGACTCTTTACGCTTTCTGCAAATTACAAGAGTTCTCAAGCAAATACAGCCTACATATTTTTCTGCATTTCACTGCATATTTCGATTGTTTTCTTCCACCATTTTTCTTAAGAAAACATCAATGGCTGGTCAATCTTCTTCCCCTGTTCTGAAGAAATCCGCCAACATCATTGATGGCCGGATCTTCCCCAAACCTGTCATCATCGAGCGTATTCTCTTAGAAACCAACGACGCAGAACCTATGGAATATATCATTACTCGTCTTCAACAACAAGGCCTCTATCGCCTTGGGAGGAAGACCGCCGACAAATTCGACGCCCATCTGGTTGAGGAATTCTACCTCAACGCCGCCGTCCGTTTTCTGTCACTGGCCCAGGGAGGTCATGTTGCTGACATCACTGCAACAGTCCAGGGAGTGGAGATCTGTATCGATCGCGATCTGCTCCAGAGAATCTACAGGCTACCCGCTGATGGCCTGACCATGGACCAACTTGAGACGTTCGGGTCTCAAGAGCTCATTACAAAGTTTTATGGACTATTTACAGGCTCTAAAGTGGTTGATATGGTGACAACTACTTGTCACAAGAAAAACTTTCTTCTTCATTTTGTGTATCTTCATGACTTTTGCTCCAGGATTATTGAAAACCGAACCGGTGCGTTCGAGATGTGCACAAACTTAAGGTTCAGAATGATGGTGGCTATTTTGACCTGTGAAAAGGTCAATTGGTGCCAAATAATTCTGAAACGCTTACAAGAAGAGGTGTGCAAACCAGCTACCCAGAAGAAATCCTTCGGTTTAATGCTGAATTATATCCTCACGAAGTGCGGACTGACGCAATCCGCCGATGCGAAGAAGAATAGCTCGAGGATATACTTAGGAGGCGTCAAGCCTACTGCGTATAACCAGAGCACCATGCATTGCAACCACCCGAGAACCAGGCACATGCCAATTTCTGACAACCCAAGAGGTGAATCCGTGAAGGTCCCAGAAATGGAATCTTCAAAGAAGCGAAAGCGATCTCACAGCAAGAAACACTCTGCTGGTGAGAAGCCCAAGAAGAGACTCAGGAGGCTTTCAAAAATCAAATCTGCCAAGCACTCCAAGGAAGTCTCCCCCGTGGCGCAACCCACTGATGAAGAACCCCAGGGCCCAACCCTTGTGGAAGAGGTGTCTCCTACTGTATCGACAGTAGATCCCGAGCCTTTAGCGGCTACGACGGATATTGAGACATCTGCCAACGCTCAAGACTTTAGCGAGTCGGCTGCCCATTCGAAGCCAAAAGCTACTTCTCCTCTGCGGGATCCCACACCCGTACAGGATCCATCTTCCTTCAGGGCACCATCCCCTGTAAGGAGTCCCTCTTCCGCATGTGATCCCATACTGCATACACGAATCCTCAAACAGCGTCTCGCACGTTATTCGAAGTCCCTCCCCTGACTCGATCATTAACCAGACCCTTCTTTCGGTTCAAATTGAACATGCCTACGAAAGATTTCTGCAATGGAAAGGCTACAAGCTAGCTCCGTACGATACACTGTACAATTGGAGCGATTGGAGCCACGAAGAGAGATTCGTCTCCGAAGTAACAGACTCAACTGAAATTGAGGCCCTGCTTCGATGGGACAACCCCTCTTGCAAGGATTTAATTGAAAGCCATCTTCTTCACAAATCTGACGCCCGGAGGAGAGGAAAGAATAAGTCAGAGGATTCTCCCACCGATCCAAAAGATGATGAAGATCATGACTCAGACGACGACGACGACGCTTTACAAGCAGGTCTGAGAATGAGTCGTGAAGAGGCTGAAGCTCGAGACGCCTCTCCACCAAGAGAAGACGAAGGGCCTTCTACCCAGGCCAATCCCCCTTCACCACAGCCTGAGAACATTCCCGACCAAGAGGAATCAGTCCCTCCAGTCGAGGGAGTTCAAGAAATTTTGGAACAGGCACCTGAGCCTGCTGCGACCGAAGAAGCCATTCCTGAAAGCCAACAGGAGGATTCAGTCCCTCCTGCATCCATGATTGCTGAAGAATCTTCGCAACAGGAAGCTTCTCAACCCCCTGTCGCCGAACCACAAGAAGCTGCTCCCGCCCCTTCAACCGTGGAATCCGAGGACGGTATCGAACCTGAGGATGTCCAACTTACTTCACGCCCATCCGTGAATGTAAGAAGGTTGAACAGCGTTGCAGACCTTGCCCAACCAGATTCTCCGATCTCTGCCGCACGAAAAGAGCGCCTGCAAGCTCTTGGCCTTCAGACTGTATTCATCCAGGATGCAGTAAATGCTCTATCTTCCGTTGAAAAAGCATTAAATTAGATGCATACTTCTGCCGTCGAAGAAATGACCACTCTTCAACATGAAGTATCTCGTGTTGTCGACGCATTCATTCTTTTGCCAGAAGTTTTCAAGCAAGCCTTGAAGATCATGGAAGATAAGCAGGAGCAACTGCTGAAGGAGGAAGCAACAAAAACGAGGATAGCTCAAGCCAAGACCGCTTGTGCTATGATTGAGAACAGCTCTCAACTGCGTGCTCATGACAAATGCATTCAGGAAATGTCGCAGACTCTTTCCTCCCTTGTAGACACAATGACCAGCATCGAGACAAAACAGGACGCTGCACTAGAAATCCTGCAAAGTCTTGATGAAGCCAAAAAGGGGGAAGAGGCACGAGAAGCTGCTAGGAGAATTAGGCTGCAACAAGAAAGGGAATTTGAGGCTGCTCAGAACAGTATCACTACCGAGTTGAACAAGCTAGCACCTCCATCCCAAAGTTTTAAAATTTCAGGCTCCAGACCGGAATTTCATGATCCCAATGTCCCTTGGCAAACTCTTATTCAGAGACCTTCGGAAATTCATCTGCCGACCAACCGTAACCCTACTGCCGACGAAGTGAAGCACTGGAGGAAG
The DNA here is from genome assembly GCA_033398695.1 of Orobanche coerulescens. Classification (NCBI taxonomy): domain Eukaryota; kingdom Viridiplantae; phylum Streptophyta; class Magnoliopsida; order Lamiales; family Orobanchaceae; genus Orobanche; species Orobanche coerulescens. The sequence goes on along the minus strand of CM065810.1, from coordinate 153,513,773 downwards.
AACGAACTGATGAGATACTTTGTCAGACTCATCAGGGAATCCGCCATCTTCAAGAATTATAAAACGTTAGCGGAGGCCGCAGATAAATTTACGAAGATGCTAGAAGAAGGGAAACTCCCTCTCCAAATCGAAATGAAATCCAAACATAGAAGAGGAGATCGGGTCACCCATCCAGAAGACTGGATACTTGCCTTTGATCGATCATATGAAGGAAGAGCGATATACTAGGATCGAGGCAATGATTCTCTTCAAAACTGGTGGCGTGGCACCGAGAATGAACAAGGGAAAAGACCATGGAGGCATGCGGATTATAGATAAGGAGATGAAATCTATGTATATTTTTATTTTGTAATTTCTATTCGAAACAGCAAACTCTGTACTCAATTCATTTTGAATATCAATAAAATCGTTTGTTTGTCTTGAAAGATTACAACTCGTAATCTACTGTGTTAATGTATGATTACTTAAATTGTTTGATAGGAATCTCAAGTTAGATAAACTTGATTGAAAAATAAGATGTACGAACTAGTCTACGAACAGTTCATAATTTCAGTTGTAAGCTTAGAATACATTGTAAGATTGTGCCTGCGCGCCAATCATAAGCTTAAGTTGTAAACTGTATTGAACTTGCCTGCGAGCAGTTCATTATTATAGACTAAGTTACTAAATCAGACTTTTGACGAAAGACCAAGAAATCTGCCAGAAGTCATCAAAGAAGATCGCTTCATGAAGAAGGTTTTGGAATCATCAAGAAGACTCGAAGAGTTAAGAAAGTTAGTCTTGGCAAATTGTCAAAAAGGGGGAAATTGTTGGGAAAACAAAGACCCTGTATCGAAACAGCCGGGATACCCGATCCCTGTATCGAATGATATTTGATAAAGAGGTTTTGACATATATGCCAATCAATACAAGAAAAGGAATCGTATGAAGCTTTGAGGCTTTATCCTGTATCGAAGACCCGCCAAACAAAGATAAAGTGAAGCTCTTCAAGACAAAGAAGAAGACTTGTAAAAAGACCAAGTATGGAAACTGTCTCGATACTCAAAATACAGTTATCTTCCATACAGCTCACAACAGGACAAAGAAGGAACAGAAGTCAAGTCCCGTTGAATAAAGAAGTATTTAAATACTCAAGGATAAGGTATTTAAATACTGCCAGTCTTCAGATCTTCAGAATCCCGCGAAATCTGGATCGTGTCATAATCCCGTTGAAACGAAATCTCATTCAAACGGATACATCTCAACGGATACTTTCTTCAGAGACTATATATATCTTATGAAGACATTGAAGATCAGTCACCCAGTAACCTAACTCTCAAGCTATCAAAAGTTATCATCAGAGCAAACATATCTCCAAAGCTTACTGCAATTAAGAAGGAAAGAGATATACAGTGCTCAACATCAAGAACAGCCATCGTCAGCTCAAGAACTTCATATTCAAAGCTGTTGTTCTTACCTGGTTACCTACCTTTTACCTCTGTGTAAAAACTGAGCTCTGTGTGAACTCAGCAAGTTATTCTGACCTGTGTGGGACGAATAAGGACGAAGCTTTGGAACTGTGTGTGAAGAAGCAAGTCAAGAAGGAAGCTTTAACCAATCTGTGTGAACGGTTGAAAGCGACATTCTTTGTATCAATCTGTGTGAACGATACAAGGATAGGTTTGATTATAATTACGTAGTTGTGTACGCAGTAATTATAATAAACTTTTTACTCATGTGTGGAGGACCAGTGGACGTAGAGGGGTTTACCTCGAACCACTTTAATTACTGTGTTATTTACCTTCAGCTTTTACTGTTTTAAATTACTGTGATATATTAAGTATACAATATACACTTAGTTGCTGTATCCACAGCAACCTACTGTATCCAAGACTTCCGCTACGCACTCAGATTTAGAATCCGTACAGTTTGTTGTTCAAACTATTTTCCAAACTGTATCCAGTATACTTAGTGGCCAACAGGTCTCTCTTCAAACGTGCCATCCTGAGTGACTTCGATCTCTCCGAAATCAATGACATGACTAGGATCTGGTATATACTTCCGTAACTGGGATACGTGGAACACGTTATGAACATGACTCAATGACGGCGGTAATGCCAACCTGTACGCCAACTCTCCAACTCTCTCAAGAATCTCGAATGGTCCGATATATCTCGAACTCAGCTTTCCTTTTCTCCCAAAACAAAAGATCCCACAAGTAGGAAAAACTTTTAAAAGTACGTGATCTCCAGTACTGAACTCTAATGGGCGACGGTGCACATTTGCATAAGATTTCTGTCTACTCTGGATGGTCAATAGTCTTTCGCGAATCAAGGCTATCTTCTCTCGTGTCTGTACGATCAATTTCGGTTCCATCCCGATCAAGTCTGATGAATCATCCCAACATAGGGGCGATCTTCATCTCCTCCCGTATAATGCCTCAAACGGTTCCATCTTAATGGAAGCATGCCAACTATTGTTGTAGGTGAATTCAATCAACGGTATATGAACTTCCCAATCAGTCGACCAATCTAAGGCACAAGCCCTCAGCATGTCTTCCACTATTTGAATAGTCCTCTTGGACTGTCCGTCTGTCTGCGGATGATAAGATGTGCTGAAGTTCAATTTGGTTCCCAAGGCCTTATGAACTGCTTTCTAAAAATGAGACACAAAGTGACCATCTCGGTCAGAAATAATAGTCTTCGACGTACCATGCAATCGGACTATCTCTGAAATAAATACTCGTGCCAACATCTCTGGTCCCCAAGTGTCCTTAATGCCTAGAAAATGAGCTAATTTGGTTAAACGGTCACCTATCACCCAAATCATGTTCATCCCTGTTCGAGACTTTGGCATATTAGTGATAAAGTCCATCGATATGTCCTCCCACTTCCATTCAGGGATCGGGAGCGGCTTTAGCATTCCAGCAGGTCGTTGATGTTCGATCTTAACCTGCTGACAAGTCAAGCATTTTGAGACATAATCCGCTACATCTTTCTTCATGTTGCCCCACCAGAAGTTCTGCTTCAGGTCCTTATACATCTTACTAGTGCCCGGGTGGATAGAATAGGGCGTGCTGTGAGCTTCCATCATAATTGTCTGCTTCAAAACATCGACGTCTGGAACACAAAGTCGGCTATGAAATCTCAAGACTCCGTCATCGTGAATTACGAATCCTGGGGCCTTACCTTTACTCACTTCATCACATAACCAAATCATCAGAGGGTCATTTAATTACTTAGATTTGATTTCTTCGGTTAATGACGAAGTTAGCTCCATTACACACAATTGTCCTTGGACTCTCTACAACCATACTTCAATTCCTTCACGAATCAATTCCCGTTGAATGTTGGTCTGGGAGGTGAGAGTCTCCAGCATTCGAGTAGAAATAGGCTTTCGACTCAGTGCATCACCCACCATGTTTGCTTTGCCGGGATGATAAAGAATTTCTAAGTCGTAATCTTTGATCAATTCCAGCTATCTCCTCTGCCGCATGTTTAACTCCTTCTGACTGAAGATGTATTTGAGACTCTTGTGATCCATAAAGATTTGACAGTGAGTCCCGTATAGGTAATGTCTCCAGATTCTCAAAGCAAAAACTACCGCTGCCAGCTTCAAATCATGTGTTGGGTAATTTACTTCATAAGGCTTCAGTTGTAATGATGCATAAGCAATCACCTTCTCATTTTACATCAATACACATCTGAGACCTTGGTTTGAAGCGTCACTATAAACCGTGAACCCTCCAGTTCCCTGTGGGAGTGCTAAAATTGGTGCGTCGTCAATCTCTTCTTCAATTCATCAAAACTAATATGGCACATCTCGTTCCACTCAAATTTTTGGGTCTTCTAAAGTAATCGAGTAAGTGGGCAGGAAATTTTGGAAAACCCTTCCACGAACCGACGATAATACCCAGCAAGTCCTAAGAAACTCCTGACTTCTTTCACGTTCTTAGGAGACTTCCAATCCATAACTGTTTCAATTTTCTGGGGATCTACTCTCACTCCTTCTGCTGATACCACATGACCGAGGAACATTACTTCCCTTAGCCAGAATTCATGCTTAGAAAGTTTGGCATATAACTCCTCGCTTCTCAAAAGGTCTAAAACGATCCGCAAATGTTGTGCATGCTCTTCTGGGCTCTTGGAATAAAACAGAATGTCATCAATAAACACAACTACGAACTTGTCCAAATACTCTATGAACACCCAATTCATCAATTGCATAAATACGGCAGGCGCAGTAGTGCGACCAAACGGTATCACTACAAACTCATAATGTCCGTAGCGAGTTCTAAATGCTGACTTTGAATATCAGATTCCCTAATCCTCAACTGATGATATCCCGATCTCAGATCGATCTTAGAAAATACTATTGATCCTTGCAACTGGTCAAACAAATCATCAATCTGTGGCAGCGGATACTTGTTTTTGATCGTCATCTTGTTCAGTTCTCGATAGTCAATACACAATCGAAGCGATCCATCCTTCTTCCGAACAAAAAGAACTGGTGCACCCCAGGGCGAAACGCTTGGCTGGATATAGCCTTTGTCCAGTAACTCTTACAGTTGCTTCTTCAATTCGTACATCTCAGTAGGTGACATACGATATGGAGCCTTAAAAATTGGTGAGCTCCTGGTTCCCGCTCGATGGTGAATTCTACATCCCGTCGTGTAGGTAGTCCAGGTAATTCATCAGGAAACACATCCGGAAATTCGTTCACAACAGGAATGGATAAAAGTTCCACTTTTCCATCATCCTTCTTCATTGCATAACACCAGTATCCAGTACAACCCTATTTTAGCAGTTTGACAGCTTTCATCGCTTTGATCATCTTTCCTGAGCTTCTTGGTTTTCATCCTTCAAATAGTATTTCGGAACCATCAGCAGCTATCATCGAGATATTCCTCTTCCGGTAGTTTACAATAGCTCCATGTAGATTAAGCCAATCATCTCCGAGTATCAGGTCGTCTCCTTGCATTTCTATCACAATCATATTTGAGGGCCAATCTCTACCTCCAATTGCTATAGGAAAATCTCTAGCTTCTAAGTTTCCCACAATCCTCTCTCCACTCAGTAAACCCACAACATAAGGCTCACAATTATGAAAACCAGAAATGTTCAAACGATTTACACAAGACAAAGATATAAAAGAATGTGTAGCCCCTGTATAGAATAAAACACTAACTGGTTGTGAAAGGATCTGAACGGTACCTGATGCGACAGCAGCATCCTGGTTGTCTGCCCTCCTCATCTCATACAGACATGGGGGAATGGATCCGGCACTCGATGTCCCCTTTCGGTCGAACTGTCATCTACCTCGTCCTCGACCGAAAATTTGGGGCAGCTGAACACTCTGCTGCGTCTGCTGAATAATTGCTTCCTTCTGAACTGGCTGTGATGTACGGGCTTTAAAATATTTTGCAACCTATTCACAGAACACTGCACGATGTCCCTCTTGACCATAATCAAAACAAGTCACGGCAGGAAGGGGCAATTTCGTCGATAGTGTCCCGTCTGACCACAGTTAAAGCACTTCCTGGATACATCCGTCGTGGCTGATACTGTTCTGAAGTTCTTTCTGCTCTTGGATGGGTGCGGCGGTTTCTTGTGTAACACCCCCCGTGATTTACAGGGATATTACAGCGCCGTAGATTCTTTTTAGAGAATCTACCAGGCTAAGACCAACACAAAGTACATTAAACGATAACAAAACTAGGACATTCATCCATTAAAAGACACCAAATTCAACTCGATAAGTTGTACACCACAATACCAAATAACAAATCGTCCCGTAGGATCATAAAACACAACCATTTCAACGGGAGTACAACAACATCATTAACCATAAAATCTGACACGACATACAACACAGACAGTACCCGCGCGAGTACAAAACCAAAACATGACTTTGACCATGACCAAACAACCACCAACTCAAATTAGCACACGATATCACTGCTGCCCACCAAGCTCGTTTCCGCCCTGTGCTAGTCCTCCCACTGGACCTGTACTCGAATACACAAAAGTATATCCACCCCAGAAGGGGTCAGCAAGAAGCCGGTGCAAGTACAATGATTCTAGAATATGTACAACAAGTGAATAATCAACAAAAAACCACAGAAATCACAGTGCCATCACAGATATTCCGGAATACCACATCACAATCATCATCACAAAACAACCTCCCGAGCTATACTGGCCCCGCATCTCGCAAGATACACACCCCAAGAGACCTCGTCAGGCTCTCTCTGGTTGTATAGCCCAACCGAGTGATCCGTAGGGAAATGCAGCCTACCGGACCCCAGGGGACCCTCACTGGTTTTACTCGGCTCACACACACTCGATCAACAATTGGCACAAATCACATTTTAACATATTCACACGAAGTACATTAAACACAATCAAAGTACTTGCCTCAATTCGAACGACATGGGAAACAACGAACGGATGGACATACGGTTCGAACTTCCTTCAACAATTCAACCCTAACACATCGAGATACCGAATCAAAACACAACACCATGGAAATGGAAGAATTCACCCTAAGTTCTACCCTTAGAGACATTTAATCGAACACTACGGAGGCGACAAAGGTCGAACCCAAGAACGGATTAAAAACTCAGAATTTAATCCATAAACTTTGAGGGAAAACAAAGGAACATGATTACAACATCATAATCTAACTTAATCTAAAGCCAAAACGAACTTGAATCAAGAATTCCCAACAAACCCCAAAATTCTTTGAAATAACTTGAAGAACTTCAACCACATACCTTAATTCAACCAAGAGATGGATAATTCTTCAATAATGAACTTGATATCTTGATTCTATAGTGTTTGGAACATGTTTACGGCTAGATTTTGGAGTTTAATATGAAGGATTCTAGGTGGAGGATGAAGGGAAGGTGCTAGAATGCCCAAAAAATCGACCAAAGGCTATATATAGCTCCCGAAATGGGTTTTTCAGAATTTCTGCACTTCCGGTCGTGTCACAGGACACGATCGAGTCACGGGTCGTGTCACAGTCCAGAACCTTTTTGCTTAACCGTAACAGTTCGACACGCCCGCGTCAAATGACACGGCCGTGTCACTGCACCAGGGTCCGCTATTTCGAGCATAACTCCTTCGTCCGGACTCCGATCGACTCATCGTTTGAACCATTAGAAAGCTAACTCAATTCTCTACAATTATGTAAAATTTTAGAATTTTTGGATTTTTGTGGAATTTATGGTGATCGACCGAATTGAGCCCTTGTGCAAATCACAATTCGGAAATACCTACTCTTCTTCTATTAACCCCCTTTTGGTAATACATTCATATCTTACGGCCATAACTCTCGAGTCACCACTTCGACATTCCGGCCAAAACGAGCACAATCCGAAAATCACAAAACTCAATAATTATCAGCCATGAACATACCAAGGTCAATCATCAATACATACGATCCAAATAGCCACAATACCACAAAATACATCTAAAACAACACTCATAAAATACATGGGTATTACACCCTTACCCCCTAAAAAGAAGTTTCATCCCTAAACTTAAGATATAAAAAGTTTGGGGTATCGGGCATGCATACTATCCTCGGTCTCCCACGTGGCCTCCTCAATTCCATGCTTAGACCATTGGACCTTTACTAACGGAATCACTTTCCGTCGCAATTGTTTTACTCGTCGCTCTAGTATGGTTACCGGTTGTTCTTCATACGTGACATAGTCATTAACTTCAATCTCTTGATAATCAATAACATGGCTTGGATCGGGAACATACTTACGCAATTGTGAAACATGAAACACATTATGAACATGACTAAGTGTTGGAGGCAACGCTAGTCGATAAGCTACATCACCTACCTTGTCCATGATCTCGAAAGGGCCAATATAAAGAGGACTAAGCTTCCCCTTCTTGCCAAAACGAAGAACTCCACGAGTCGGCGATACTTTCAACAACACATGGTCTCTCGCCTGGAACTCTAATGGTCGACGACCAACGTCGGCATATGACTTTTGTCGACTCTGAGCGGTCAACAACCTTTGCCGAATAATTGCGACTTTTTCCCGTGTTTGAACCACCAAGTCCGGTTCTACTCCAAGTAACTCGTACGGTTCGTCCCAACAAATTGGCGATCTACACCGTCTTCCATATAATGCTTCAAATGGAGCCATCCCAATCGAACTATGCCAACTGTTATTGTACGCAAATTCAATCAATGGTAAATGAGTCTCCCAATCTTCTTTCTAATCCAACGCACAAGCCCTCAACATGTCTTCCAGCATTTGGATCGTCCTCTCCGACTGTCCGTCTGTTTGGGGATGATAAGTGGTGCTGAAATTTAGTTTGATACCGAGTACTCGATGTACTGCTTGCCAGAAATGAGACACAAAATGCCCATCGCGATCAGACACTATACTTTTTGGGGTACCATGGAGTCTCACAATCTCCGCAATAAATAACCGAGCTAACCTCTCCGGTCCCCAAGTATCTCTAATGCCCAGAAAGTGTGCGGATTTGGTTAGCCGATCAACGATTACCCAAATCATATTCACTCCAGTTCGCGTCTTTGGCATTCCCACAATAAAATCCATCGCTATATCTTCCCACTTCCATTCCGGAATTGGTAGCCGTTGCAATTTACCGGTAGGTCTCTGATGCTCCGCTTTAACCTGCTGACAAGTCAAGCATTTCGACACGAACTCTGTTACATCTTTCTTCATGTTCGGCCACCAAAAATTTTCTTCAAGTCCTTATACATTTTACTCATACCCGAATGAATCGAGTACGGAGTAGAATGTGCTTCATTCAAAATCACTTGTTTGAGATCATCCCGATTAGGTACACAAGTTCTACTTCGAAATCGAAGAACTCCTCTTCATCGATTAAGAATCCAGGAGCTTTTCCTTTAACACTGTCTTCCCAAAGCTGCACAATTGAGAGATCATCTAACTGTTTGGACTTAATATCTTCCATCACGGAGGACGTAATCTCAAGGAAACGCAACTGTCCTTGAGTTCTGTGAGGCCAAACTTCAATTTCCAAATCAACTAATTCTCGTATGAGCTTCGGTTGAATGGTAAGTAGTTCCAACTTCTGCAACACGACTGACTTGCAGCTTAACGCATCGGCAACGACATTCGCTTTACCTGGATGGTAAAGAATGTCAAGATCATAATCTTCAAGCAATTCCAACCATCGCCGCTGACGCATATTAAGCTCCTTCTGCGTGAATATATACTTCAAGCTCTTATGATCCGTATACACTCGACAAGAAGAACCATATAAGTAATGCCTCCAAATTTTCAACGCAAACACCACAGCGGCTAACTCAAGATCATGAGTAGGATAATTCATCTCGTATGGCTTTTATTGTCGAGACGAATAAGCCACTACTCTCTCATTTTGCATCAATACACATCCCAATCCTTGTTTAGAAGCATCACTATAAATAACGAAACCTTCCGTTCCTTGTGGTAGGGCTAAGATCGGAGACGTAGTCAGCCTCTTCTTTAATTCATCAAAACTGATCTGACACTCGTCACTCCATTCAAATTTCTGAGTTTTCTGCAATAATAGGGTGAGCGGTCGAGCAATTTTTGAGAATCCTTTGACAAATCAAAGATAATAGCCCTCTAATCCCAGAAAACTCCGAACTTCCTTAACATTCCGTGGAGGCTCCCAAGCTAAGACTGCTTCAACCTTTTGAGGGTCTACTCGAATACCATCGGCTGATATGATGTGTCCCAGAAAAGAAACTTCTCTAAGCCAGAACTCGCACTTAGAAAATTTAGCATAAAGCTTATCAGCCCTCAAAATACTCAACGAGATCCTCAAGTGTTAGGCATGCTCCGTCTCACTTTTGGAATAGATTAAAATATCGTCAATAAACACCATCACAAATTTATCAAGATATTCGATAAAGGTTTTGTTCATAAGCTGCATAAATGCCGCCGGAGCATTTGTTAAACCGAATGGCATAACTACGAATTCGTAATGCCCATACCTCGTTCGAAATGCTGACCTGGGGTTATCCGAATCTCGAATTCGTAGTTGGTAATATCCTGACCTCAAATCAATCTTGGAGAAAATCGTAGCCCCTTGTAATTGGTCAAATAGATCATCGATTCTTGGCAACGGATACTTGTTCTTGATAGTGAGTTTATTCAACTCACGATAGTCAATACATAGCCGTAAGGACCCATCTTTCTTTCGTACGAACAATACCGGTGCACCCCATGGCGACACACTAGGCCGAATATAACCTTTGTCCAACAATTCACCCAATTGTTTCTTCAATTCTAACATTTCCGATGGGGCCATTCTGTACGGTGCCTTGGATATTGGCACCGCATTGGGCTCTAGTTCGATGACGAACTCCACTTCACGATGTGGTGGCAATCCCGGCAAATCATCCGGAAATATGTCTGGAAATTCATTCACAACTGGAACAGAGGACAACTGTACCTCGCCAACTTCCGACTTCAACGCGTAACACCAATAACTGATACAACCTTGTCGCAATAATTTCATCACCTTCATGGCTCGAATAATCTTCCCAGAAGTACCAGGTTTCTTCCCTTCAAAAACGTCCTCAGTACCATCCGGCGCGACTATCGAAATTATTTTCCGATGATAATCTACTATCGCTCCATGCTGATTTAACCAATCATCACCAAGGATTAAATACTCTCCCATCATATCGATCACAATCAAGTCGGATGACCAATCTTTACTACCAATGGTTACAGGACAATTGGCAATCTCTCGATCCCCAATTATCCTTTCCCCACTTGGCATCCCAACAATAAAAGGTTCACATGCAGAGAGACCATCTAGACCTAAACGATTCACACAAGACAATGATATAAAAGAATGAGTAGCTCCAGAATCAAACAATACATCTATCGGGTGCATCGAAATATAAACAATACCTGACGTAGTTGCAGTCCCTACGTCATCAGTCCGCCTCATCTCGTATAATCGAGGTGGAGCTGATCCAATACTAGGTGCATCCCTATGCTCGGTCTTACCTCTATCACTGCCGCGTCCGACACTCGGAGTTGGATGACCCGTAACTGTGTCGGCCGGAGTAGGAGACTGTTTAGAGAAGATCCTGCCCACTGACTCAAAATATAATGCGCGATGACCCTGCTTCCCACACTTAAAACAATCAATGGGGCGAGAAGTGCAACGAGAACTGATATGTCCCGGATTTCCACAATTAAAACAAACTTTCGGCACTCCTCCACTAGGCTGAGGGGACCAACAGAAGATTGCACAGAAGGTTGAGGCCTACGCGATCCACTGCCTCGGAAACTACCGGAAAATTTCGGTTTCTTCGAGCTCGAAACTGCAGGAACCGGAACTGACACCATCTCATAAGCAAGTGCTCTATCCTGATATTCTCTCAAAGTAGTACACCCAAGGCCCACCATATACTTTCGTACCTCCGGTTTCATCCTTGCGTCGAAATGAAGTATCTTGTCTATCTCATCCTTAACCCGATCTTGGACATACACTAACTGCTTGTTGTATGTCTTGATTGCCTCAGAAATAGGAACATCTTCGGGTTGAGCTCTGAAGAACTCACTGACTCTTGCTAAGCTGTGCGCGCTGGACAATGCGAGCTTGGTCAATTCTTTAAATTCTTCCCAAGTGACATCACGGTCCTTGGGCTTAACAGCTCGCCACCAGTCCGAAGCATCATCAACTGTCAGATATTGAGAAATCGGGACTCTCTTGTCTTCAGGACAACCAATACCATCAAAGATCTTCTCCAGCTCAACTAACCAATGATCCCAGTTGTTCGCATCACCAGAACCATCAAATCTGGGAGGGTTCATCTTCATAACTTCTTGAAGCCATCGATCCTCAACCGTCCTGCCAGTATTAATATTCTGCACCACTTGTGCCAGTTGGTGCACTTGTGTTACGACTTGTTGAATAACGTTAGGCACTTCGGCCTCCGAGCCTCCATATGAACCTCCCGAAGGGATCGGGTCTGACCTAGTCGCAGAACGAGATGCCGATTCTGAAACGGACCTCTCGGATTCAGACACTACTACTCTGCCACGGCCTCGGCCACGACCGCATTGACGGATAGTTCTACCTCTCGGCATACTGAAGAATAAGAATGATTCAACAAGGAAACGATTACAATAATAGATTGCACAATATTAAGGATATTTGCGAAGTAAAGAAACAAACAACATCTGAAGGGTCTTCCAGCACAGGCAACACGGGGTGGTAGAATGCCAATGATATCGTAGACAACAACTGACTCAATTTAACAGACCCAAAACACCGACAGCCTAGGTATCCATAAACCTAGGCTCCGATACCATATTCTGTAACACCCCCCGTGATATATAGGGATATTACAGCGCCGTAGATTCTTTTTAGAGAACCTACCAGGATAAGACCAACACAAAATACATTAAACGATAACAAAACTAGGACATTCATCCATTAAAAGACACCAAATTCAACTCGATAAGTTGTACACCACAATACCAAATAACAAATCATCCCGTAGGATCATAAAACACAACCATTTCAACGGGAGTACAACAACATCGTTAACCATCAAATCTGACACGACATACAACACAGACAGTACCCGCGCGAGTACAAAACCAAAACATGACTTTGACCATGACCAAACAACCACCAACTCAAATTAGCACACGATATCACTGATGCCCACCAAGCTCGTGTCCGCCCTGTGCTAGTCCTCCCACTGGACCTGTACCTGAATACACAAAAGTATATCCACCCCAGAAGAGGTCAGCAAGAAGCCGGTGCAAGTACAATGATTCTAGAATATGTACAACAAGTGAATAATCAACAAAAAACCACAGAAATCACAGTGCCATCACAGATATTCCGGAATACCACATCACAATCATCATCACAAAACAACCTCCTGAGCTATACTGGCCCCGCATCTCGCAAGATACGCACCCCAAGAGACCTCGTCAGGCTCTCTCTGGTTGTATAGCCCAACCGAGTGATCCGTAGGGAAACGCAGCCTACTGGACCCCAGGGGACCCTCACTGGTTTTACTCGGCTCACACACACTCGATCAACAATTGGCACTAATCACATTTTTACATATTCACACAAAGTACATTAAACACAATCAAAGTACTTGCCTCAATTCGAACGACACGGGAAACAACGAACGGATGGACGTACGGTTCGAATTTCCTTCAACAATTCAACCCTAACACATCGAGATACCGAATAAAACACAATACCATGGAAACGGAAGAATTCACCCTAAGTTCTACCCTTAGAGACATTTAATCGAACACTACGGAGGCGACAAAGGTCGAATCCAAGAACGGATTAAAAACTCAGAATTTAATCCATAAACTTTGAGGGAAAACAAAGGAACATGATTACAACATCATAATCTAACATAATCCAAAGCCAAAACGAACTTGAATCAAGAATTCCCAACAAACCCCAAAATTCTTTGAAATAACTTGAAGAACTTCAACCACATACCTTAATTCAACCAAGAGATGGATAATTCTTCAATAATGAACTTGATATCTTGATTCTATAGTGTTTGGAACATGTTTATGGCTTGATTTTGGAGTTTAAGATGAAGGATTCTAGGTGGAGGATGAAGCGAAGGTGCTAGAATGCCCAAAAAATCGACCAAAGGCTATATATAGCTCCCGAAATGGGTTTTTCAGCATTTCTGCACTTCCGGTCGTGTCACAGGACACGGTCGAGTCAGGGGTGATGTCACAGTCCAGAACCTTTTTGCTTAACCGTAACAGTTCGACACGCCCGCGTCAAATGACACGGCCGTGTCACTGCACCAGGGTCTGCTATTTTGACCATAACGCCTTCGTCCGGACTCCGATTGACTAACCGTTTGAACCATTATAAAGCTAACTCAATTATGTACAATTCTGTAAAATTTTAGAATTTTTGGATTTGTGTGGAATTTATGGTGATCGACCGAAGTCAGCCCTTGTGCAAATCACAATTCGGAAATACCTACTCTTATTCTATTAACCCCCTTTTGGTAATACATTCATATCTTACGGCCATAACTCTCGAGTCACCACTTCGACATTCCGGCCAAAATAAACACAATCCGAAAATCACAAAACTCAATAATTATCAGCCATGAACATACCAAGGTCAATCATCAATACATACGATCCAAATAGCCACAATACCACAAAATACATCTAAAACAACACTCATAAAATACACGGGTATTACACCTTGAACGAATGAAAGGATGACTGGGCCTTGCGGGGCCCACTGCTCTTGTGCTCTGTGAAACTACCAGAGACTTTCTGCTTCTTGGATTATGCAAACTTTTCCATCGTTGCTTCTTTGATTTCATACGCCAATGCATTATCTTGATATTGACGGAGAGTGGTACATTCGAAACCAGACATGTACCTCTGAATCTCAGGTTTCATTCTCATATCAAAATTGCTCATCATTTCCGCATCTGTTCTGACCAGATGTCGAACAAATGCCAGCTGCTGTTTAAATGTCTTAATCGCCTGAGATACTGGCACATCCGAAGGCTGCACGGAGAAAAACTCTCGAACTTTGGCTTCCCTCACTGGACGAGGGCAGTACTGAGCTTCCATCATCAATTTAAATTCTCCCCATTCAGCATCATGATCTACAGGCCGGATGGCTTCCCACCACTCGGACGCTTCCCCTATCAGAAAGTACTAAGTAATAGAGGCTCTCCGGTCGTCTGGGCAATTAATCCTGGCAAAAATTTTCTCCAGTTCTTTTAACCAATGATCCCACGTCAGTGTCTCAGAAAAGCCGTCGAATTTGGGTGGTTGCATCTTCGCCACCTCTTGCAGTCATCGGTCGCCTCGATTTCCCAAGTCTGGGATGCCTTGCTGTCTTTCTCCCTGTTGTAATCCTACTGCCACCTGCATTCGGTCCACGACCTGAGCAAACTGAGTCATATGGTTAACCACCTGACGAAGGATTTCGGGAACAGCAGGTTCTGGTTCATTGTTAATAGATTCTTGGCTCGCCTGAGCTGTGGCTGGCCTGATTAGAAGGCGAAACTTCTCTTTCAGCATTCCTTCATCCGCATTCGCGACCGCGACCACGTCCACGTTCTCCTCTCAACATACTGTAAGCATAAATACTCAATATACAGGAAACAATATTGTTCTAATGTTCAAGTATAAATAGGTATAACATGTAAAGGACGAGATAGAGTTTATGAACTTACAATCACTGCTCGCACGAAGACGTAGGCAGTACAGTGATGTTATGCATGGCCGGTTACTTCAAAAGATATATTACGACCCCTATTTTAACCCAATGGCCAAGATATTCATAACCCTAGCTCCGATACCATATTCTGTAACACCCCCGATATATTCGGGAATATTACAGCGCCGTAAATCCTTTACATAAGAATTTACAAGGCTGGAGAAATGAAAAGACAATAACAGATACCAACATATGAAAGTAACTGAAATAAAATACAACAGTTCTAGGCCAATACCGAAAATACAAACGTCCAAATGAAGAATATTAATACATAACCAAATTCAACATCACAACCGACAATGTACTCGAGTACTATTTAAAACAACACAAACATCAGACAATTAAACCCGGCCCAAACATCACTCTGCACCCTCGTCGTCATGTAGTTCCAGTGGTCGTTTTCCTACGCTCTTGGATCCTGAACATAAACAAATGTGCACCCCGAAGGGGTTAGCACAACGATGCTAGTACAAGTACCACAACATATTATTCAACGATTCACGGAGAACAAAACTAACATAAATGACAAAATACTAACGAGCCTCTTTCCTGCGAGAAACTTATAAATATCATACACAAATGATAATCACAACATGACATCACAACATACACATGGTAATTCCGATGATCCAACGTTCACTGCTAGATCCCACGATGATCCCGTCAGACCAACCTGTGGTGGAAAACCTGTCCAATGATCTAGTGCAAGCTAGCATAGATCCCCCGATGATCCTATCGGACCAACACGAGGTGGACATACAACAATGACATATATGCACGGCAATATGTATAACAGCAATACGTAAAACAATTAAAGTACTTGCCTCGAATCGACGACAAGTATAACACTTCCACGAATATCAAAACACTCGAAGGTCGCCCCTTCGATTAATCATGTTGCAAAACTCGAACCTTAAACAAAAGAAATAATATAGAGTTCATCTCACGTCGAATAACTTACGTACGAACATCTAACAATCCAAATTACGGCCGAAAGTTCACAAAACGTATCCTATCTGACCTGCATACCGTACGTTACATACCCTTTGTAGCGTACGTTAAGCCTACTCGTTAGCATATGTAAGTTACGAATCCTAGCGCACGGTAAGCATGTATTTGACAGTTCTCCTCTGATCAGGCGACTGAATTGCCTTATGGTATAACGTACGTAATGCATGATGCTTAACGTACGTTATACTCATAAATACACTTCTCATGCAAACAAGACTGATCCTACAATGTTTGACGTCTTCGAATTTCCAGGATAAACATGCCATCATAATACTATACTCCAATCTTGATGATAAATCCTCAAATGTAGTTTGAAAGGTCTATGGTTGTTTATCAATATCATTATTACATTCAAACTATCATCTTGAAGATTGGTTAACAATCCACCTTTACAAGATATAACAAATCCATCCATGATCATCCTCCTAGGCTCATCTAACAAAAGTGATATTAATGCCAAGCCCGTGATTACTACGAAGACACCTTCCAAATGTGGATTATCAATCTCAGAAAACTTCCTTTACTTGTTCATCGTAACAAGATTTAAACTATGATGTTCTTAACCAAGGTACTTAAAGCATAATCATCTCAACTTCCTAGACATGATGTTTGGTTGAATAAATCATCTATGGAACTTAATATCTTGATAGCATGATCATAATATCCTTAAGAACATGAATCCAAGGTTGGATATAGCATTAACATACCTTAAGATGAAGAAAGCACCGAGACAATAGATAGAATCCAACTCCGGTTGCTTGTGTGCCAATCCAAAATGATTCTCCACTTCAATGATCAAGTATAGGTGATATCGAATCTCCAATGGTCAAGTATATATTGTCTATATGTGTTTAAGGAGACTTGGAACTCTCTGGAATGAGATAATTCGATGTCCAAGTGAAAAGGAATGAAATGAATTGAAATGGGGTGCTGTCCCATTTATAACTTTCTAAGCTTAATGTACGTTAGCATCTGACCATAGCGTGCGTTATCGTCTGAAGATAGCTTACTGCCTTGTTTCTGAACTTCATTACGTACGCTACACCTATCATGTTACGTACGTAACCCATACTATTAGCGTACGCTACATACGTACCTTAGCATATGTTAATATCTGTTAACTTCAGAACTGTCCAGGTTCATCCGCGGGAATCTTATCCGGACCCATCGATCAGCTGGAGCATGTGCTAGCCGCCCAGCTCAATTATTGCCTGCCTTACATATGCTATGCTTCATTCGTAGTATACGCTAACCTTGGCAGATAACGTACGTTAAGTTCTCTTCTTAGCGTACGTTATCACGTAATTGAATGTGAAAATTTACATGTTGATATTATCATGCACATGGATACGAATACGAGAAATATCATACTTCGATTATCGATATCACAAATCCGAATAATACAAGGTTCAATTACAAAGGAAATACTCAATAATTAATCCGGATATTATAATAACCAACCAATCAAACTCAACGGTTCAATGATATCTCGATAATACATAAATCAGAACAACCCACAATACGATTCCATAATCCAATAATCGTACCAACAATCAATATAACCGATCAACAAACCCAACGGTTTCACAATATCCCGATTAAACACATATATCATCATCTTCTTCGACATGCATTATTCATAACACCAAGAATCACAACAGTACTACCATAATCGTCATCATACGACATAAACAACAACAATAACATCAAGAATCCAAAATGAAGAAGGTAACACATCAACTTATATTTTTATCTCAATCCAAAACCACTGCAATCGTATCAATACCCATATATCAAGAATAAGACCCGATAATCCACCTTACGAGCATGTTTGAACGAATCGTAACTCTTACAACATGAATAACCTTAATCGATATCTTCAATCTCTTGTCATAATTCCATTTATTCATGTATAACATCATAATGACAATAAGGTAGATCAACATGCTTCCTAACTTGTAAACATCATTCCAAACTCGAGCTATAATCAGAGGAATATGAATGTTACCTGATATTAAAGAACTACGATGAAGAAAAATCGAACTCTTTCCAATAATCATTATCAACTCTAAGAACAACTACAATCTATGTTTCCCAAGCTCATAACCAAGTTAGAAGAGCCAAAATCTACCTCGGGGGGTTGAAGGACAAAAAAACAAGGTGGAACTTCTCAAAATGGCAAAATGACAGAGTCTCACATATATATAAGCTTTCAGGCATTACGTACGTTACATAAAAATATTAACATACATAACATCCTTTACGTACGTTATCCGACCTCGATAGCATACGTAACGCTACTCCAGAAGTCACTGTCTCATTTCGTACCTTGTATTACATACGTAACATCTGTGCCATAGTGTATGTAACATAGAGTTGACTTGCTATAGTAATATAACCATTTAATGTACGTAATGTGCCACTCATAACGTACGTTAACTCGGAGTTGACTCATCTTATCCACATCTGCGCCGAAAGTTTCCGACACTTCGGATCTTGTCCGATTCTCTTCATAACGTACGTTATATACTTAACGTAACATACGTTACGTCTGTGTCTTAACGTACGTAAGCTCCTATACCTAACGTATGCTACGTTTGTATTTTGACAAAGTCCTCTGATCAGACGACTGCGTCTCACCTGATGTTATAACGTACGTAATGCATGATACATGACGTACGTTATACTTACCAACTTAACGTACGTAAGCTCTTGAGCTTAACGTACGTAGTGGCTTCTGCACTTAGCCAAATGTAGCTGCTCCTGCCTGTCGTCTCAACATACTGAATATGTATACATGACATACTGAATATATATACTCGTCCCAATAATATACCCGATATCAAAATTAAAACAACCTGATACATGATGTCTTCAAATGCAATTGTCGACCAAGTACGATGATTATATCAATACAAGTGTCTCAGTCCTTCAATTATTTTATCCATACTGTATAGATTCCACATTTTACAACATAACTCGGATAAAATAACATTAAACAACCATAGTAGAAATTTTGGATATTACATACTACACCTCTTAAACTAAGTTTTGTCCTCGAAACTTGCAATCCGGTCACAATCAAAAGTTCAACCACAATATCCAGAATCGTCACAAAACCAATCAATCATCATTAACGAATAACCAAAACAGTATACTTACAAATGCGCGAAGTCGATGATCTCCTGTGATACTAGCAAATGACCCCACTTCAAAGCCTCAATACGTTTACAGTCACAATTTCACGAATTCAACAAAATGCATCATCTCCATATGAAATAATCTATCCATGTCAAATCCTGTCTGCCGGATCAGACAGTCAAATCCTAATCCTGATAAAAATCAATAATACACGATACATCTGTGAAACAATTGCCCAAAACAATGGCAACAAATCCCAAATCATCGACACAAAGTCTGAACGCTCATACGATCAATAACAATGATCAACCAGTGAATTAACCTAGAATATCATTGACATGATGAACTCCAATACTACCAACGATGGATCAACAATAACCGCGAATACCCTTACATGGTAAGCTCCAACACGATCAACACAGAACTACAGAGACGGATATACAAAAGAATAAAATTCTCAAAACATTACACAATCGCATACAGGGGATCTCAAAGAAACACATCGACTGTTGAACATACCCCCTGGGCGAATGAACAACCAGTCACAACCCGTCAATCGTACCCAATCATACATGGAGTGGGAACGACCAATCAATATCCAAAACAACCATCATGGGGTCACCGTTCCTAAATCTACACTTACTAAGAAATCACTCAAAGTACCACATGCGAAGAGAAAATCAGTTGGCTCAAAAGTCAAAAGTCACTATAGCAAAATCATGCTACTACCACACCAATAGAGCCATATAGCACATATGCCCCAGTTTAGCAAAACCCGAAGCTCCAAAATCATATCCTGTACTAAATCTACAACACGCGACATATTTCTTTTATCTGATCAACCAACCAATCATCCCTAGATATCCAAACTATCACACTGGAGTTCGAATATCCTTTCATCGTACCATTAATATGTTATCCAGTTCGTGAGTCTCACTCAGAACTTCACCATGATATGCATTATGTACCACGTTTGTATGTATACGCAGTCACATTTTTAAAACAGCTTTGAAATCATACAATATTGTCAATAAAAATCCATTTCTGAAAGTTCTTTCAATAATTTCAAAACTCAAACCACAAATTTTCGTAAGACCACAAAATTAATTTTTAAAAAGTTAAACTGGCTCGCTTGTGTCAAGTTCTCGATGACAATTCTTTTCGAATACACATGATTAAATAAAATGAAATTATGCAAATGATTGACCACATCCATACTCCTGTATACCAATTCGGTTCATCACCAATTCCACTGACATTCGGTTGGAAAATGACACGATAAAATCTAAAATCTTATTGTATAGACTTTGTTGAAATCATCTTTTCCACATATGACTCGCAACATCGACTATTATTCCATTCTGCAACACTTCAATTATGCCATGATGAAACATGATTTTAAAGACGACAATACTGTCTCTCAAAATAAATTTAAGAAAATACATTTTCATGACAGCGAGCAAAAGAGTTTATTCAAAATATATCATGTTGAAAAGTATCATTCTCAAATGTTCAAAAATAGTTTCATATGTCTCAAAATTAACTAGCATGACTACATGTTCCTCTCAACAATCCACAACATTTCTCCCAAATACACGACTCCGTTCTAACTTTAACCGACATATTGATTCTTCATAACCATAGTTTATCAAGATTATCGGTTCTATCCCAACTATTATATTTTGTTACCTCATAATGTAACGCATAATATCTTCCCGAAAGTTTCTCGAAGTACATCAACTTATAACTGCAAATAACCTCAATGCAATCCAAAAATCCAAATACTTACAGATCGTGAAGCCAACGATTCCCCGTGATATTGGCACATGTCTCAACTCTAGAAAATACTCGATACAGATATTTTCAAAACATACATTTTGCAAAATCAGTTCAACTCGAGAACACAACACATCTCTTTCCAAAGAATCACGTTAATACCATTTGGAAAAGTTTACAACAACCACAGTACCACACCGGTAAATCACATAACACACAAGCACGGGTGATCAATAAAAACCCAAAACTCTAACACTTGTCAATCGACAACTCGAATGACATGACAAAAACACGACTCGACTTGACCCGACAGCCTAGGTTTTCACAACCTAATCTCTGATACCATATTATGTAACACCCCCAGAGCCATCCAGGAATATTACAGCGCCGTAGCCCGTGGGGACGGAACCCACAAGGCTAAAAGATATTTTTACAAACATTTCAAGTATGCCTAAGTGGAAATGACGGTAACATCTTTTTAAAATATGCAAAGGCTTTATGAAAAGTCGATTTATCAATACCGTCGTAAAATCTCATTTGAAAGTACAAGGCCAAAACGCCAAAGATCAACAGTTTCAAAAGTGTACGTTAAGTCATCACTTGCATGTACCGACAAAAAGTTTAGAAAATGATTTTCCAAATTAACTTAAGTTGCCAAAAATCAAAAGGGCATTTAAAAAATACCCACACAGCGGAAATGACAAACAGTTCAAAATACTCTCGCAGCGGAACATAACAACTAGTAAACGCACTCGAATCACAGACACACGCCATAGCCAGTATCCTCCGGGAAGCTCATCTCTTCACGACCGCTACAATCTCGATATCCCAAGAACCTAAAAAGAAAGCCCACGACGGGGTCATCCATAATACTCAACAACGATAACTGTTACATCATATCAATAATTACATACCAATGAAAATACTAAGTAAGAATACTACCAATATAATATTACCGTCATAACTTTACCAACTCAATGATAATCCTCATCAAAATAATCCTTACCATATTGCACATCTTGTAATCTCGATTAACCAATAAACTCAAACATAACATCCATACTGTACCTCAAACAGTACCCATGATTCTCAAAACATCATCATAACTCGCAATACGGAAATATACCAACTCTGACCAATTCGATCCATCGGATAACATCATCAAGTCCCAACACGAAAATCGATTATCCATTAAAAGATAAATACCAAAGGAAATGCGTACATACCTCAAGATACGAAATGCCACAACGAATCACGGCAGTCTAATCCGAAACCAGATCAAAACAGCATACGGACCTGGTCCTACAAAAGACCTACAAATGCATACTCACATGACGACATCAATATGCCCACAACAATAACAACAATGTATACTCAGTAGAAATCCGATGATCCGGCGCACACAGCATAGATCCCAAGTTGATCCTGTTAGATCAACACGAGGTGGATAACAAACAATATACATATGCATAACAACAACACATGGGTAATACAATGATCTAGCGCCCTCAGCATATATCCCAAGATGATCCCGTCGGACCAACACGGGGTGGAAAACCCGTCCAATGATCCAGCGCTCTCAGCAAAGATCCCAAGATGATACCGTCGGACCAACACGAGGTAGACAACTGATCCAGCGCCCTTAGCATAGATCACACGATCCCATCGAATCAATACAACATATACAATACAACTATGCATACAGATATGCAAATCAATATGTTCATCAACATGAACAACATATGAATCAATAACATGAACGATATTGTGACAAATTAACTTTGACGACCTCATGTTCGATAACATGAATGACAATATGCATGATCAAAATCATCAACATTAAACCAAAATCAAATTAAGATACTTGCCCTGAGTCTTTCGAGAGCAATCTCGATGTCAAAACCATCACCGACGATTATCCTCAATGTTCGATGATTCAAAATACCACAGACCATAGATTACTCATATCCTCGTCTTTACCATAATGTACCCTCGATACCCAAGTATAACAATAACAAATGTAAATTATAGACATTATGATTAAATTCCCAAAATCAGAAAACAACGTGCAACCAAATCTCTAGAGTTCACAATAATAATCATTGCTATACGAATTATAAACAAATGAAACTGAAACCATTCATTAAATATTATAAACTGAGCAAGTAATAACTTGCCTAGATACCAACACGACGATGATGAAGTCGTTACCAATTCCTTGCCTTCGTCTATGAGTTCCTCGGCCCTGACCAATGTAATTCCCGAACATACTCGAACTCGACCGCAACATATTATTCTTGTCATCGATCGATTATCACAACCTATTGAAGTAATCAATTAACAAAAAGTTCAATATCAATCAACAACTGACATAACCAACCAATCAAACTCAACGGTTCAACGATATCTCGATAATACATAAATCCGAACAACCCACAATACGATTCCATAATCCAATAATCGTACAAAGAATCAATATAACCGATCAACAACCCCAACAGTTCCACAATATCCTGATTAAACACACATATCATCGTCTTCTTCGACATGCATTATTCATAACACAAAGAATCACAGCAATACTACCA
Organism: Orobanche coerulescens; assembly: GCA_033398695.1. Taxonomy (NCBI): domain Eukaryota; kingdom Viridiplantae; phylum Streptophyta; class Magnoliopsida; order Lamiales; family Orobanchaceae; genus Orobanche; species Orobanche coerulescens. The sequence continues at coordinate 153,489,994 of CM065810.1, read as the reverse complement.
TAATTGTCATCATACGACGTAAACAACGACAATAACATCAAGAATCCAAAATGAAGAAGGTAATTACATCAACATATATTTTCATCACGATCAAAAACCATTGCAATCATATCAATATCCATATATCAACAACAAGACCCGATAATCCACCTTACGATCATGTTTGGACGAATCGCAGCTCTTACAACATGAATAACCTGAATCGATATCTTCAATCTCTTGTCATAATTCCATTTATTCATGTATAACATCATAATAGCAATAAGATAGATCGACTTGCTTCCTAACATGTAAACATCATTCCAAACTCGAGCTATAATCAGAGGAATACGAATGTTACCTGATATTGAAGAACTACGATGAAGAACAATCAAAATCCTTCCAATAATCATTATCAACTCTAAAAAACAAGGTGGAACTTCTCAAAATGGCAAAATGACGGGGTCTCACATATATATAAGCTTTCAGGCATTATGTATGTTACATAAAAATATTAACATACGTAACATCCTTTACGTACGTTATCCGACCTCGATTGCGTACGTAACGCTACTCCAGAAGTCACTGCCTCATTTCGTACCTTGTATTACGTACGTAACATATGTGCCATAGCGTACGTAACATAGAGTTGACTTGCTACAGTAATATACCCATTTAACGTACGTAATGTACCACTCATAACGTACTTTAACTCGGAGTTGACTCATCCTGTCCACATCTGCGCTGAAAGTTTCCGACACTTCGGATCCTGTCTGATTCTCTTGATAACGTACGTTATATACTTAACGTAACGTACGTTACGTCTGTGTCTTAACGTACATAAGCTCCTATGCCTAACGTATGCTACGTTTGTATTTTGACAAAGTCCTCTGATCAGACGACTGTGTCTCACCTGATGCTATAACGTACATAATGAATGATACATGATGTACGTTATACTTACCAACTTAACATACGTAAGCTCTTCAGCTTAACGTACGTAATGGCTTCTGCACTTAGCCAAATGTAGTTGCTCCTACCTGTCGTCTCAACATACTGAATACGTATACACGACATACTGAATACATATACTCGTCCCAATAATATACCCGATATCAGAATTAAAACAACCTGATACACGATGTCTTCAAATGAAATTGTCGACCAATTACGACGATTATATCAATACAAATGTCTTAGTCCTTAAATTATTTTATCCACACTATACAGATTCCACATTTTACAACATAACTCGGATAAAATAACATTAAACAACCATAGTAGAAATTTTGGATATTACAATAGACATGGAATTCATCTATCTAAAGATATGTGTTCTAAGACACAAAAGGAGATAGAGGACATGAAGTTGATCCCTTATGCATCAGCTGTGGGAAGCCTCATGTATGCTATGCTTTGCACTAGACCAGATATCTGTCATGTCGTAGGCATGGCTGGTAGATATCATTCGAACACATGAGCAGGACACTGGATTACTGTCAAGCACATACTCAAGTACCTGAGAAGGACTAAAAAGTATAAACTAGTATATCGATCAGATGACCTATATCCAGTGGGTTATACAGACTCAGATTTTTCATCAGACAAAGATAAGTCCAAGTCTACTTCAGGTTATGTGTTTAGCCTAGGAGGTGGAGCCATTAGTTGGAGGAGTGTGAAGCAGAAATACATTTCGGACTCTATCATGAAAGCCGAATACGTGGCAGCCTATGAGGCAGCCAAAGAGGCGGTATGGCTCAAGTACTTCCTTCAGGACTTATATGTGATTCCCGATTTGCCAAAGGGTATTATAATTTATTGTGATAATACTGGTACAGTTGCAAATTCGAGAGAACCACGAGCCCATAAGGCAAGTAAACATATCAACTGCAAGTACCACATCATAAGACACTTCGTAATAGAAGAAGACGTAGTTGTAGTCAGGGTTGCATCAGAAGATACTCTTGCTGATCCTTTCACAAAAGGCCTACCTTCAAAAGTGTTTGAAAGGCATGTGGAAGGAACGGGGTTACGGTGTATGGCAGCATTGCTTTAAGTATAAGTGGGAGAAATGAGAGACTATGTAATAGGGTAGTATACCTAAAAGCATGCTTTAAGTATAAGTGGGAGATTGTTAGGGTTGTATACTGCAAAGCAAACTTTATGCTTGTATTATCTTATTTCCCTGTAACTACCTGTGAGAATATTAATTATATTTAATCACATATTTTGCATATTTATTCACATTATGCTTATGCAAATGAAATATCTAATTATTTTATATTGTAGATAATGTGGTGTGTTGGTGTCACACGGAATATCACATTATCGGTGCCTTATAAAATAATACAATAGTTCACAACTTATATAATTATTAGACAAATTATATGAGAGGTTGTGTATGCTCAAGATTAGTTGGTCTTGACTATTAGCATGCATTAGCGTATTTGCATACGTTGAACTGGATCGAAGTGATATATATAGTGTCTGCTGTGCTGATTGTAAGAAGAACGTAAATCTCGAATAATTATTATTTCTTAATTCTAAATATATAATATTTAATTATGTATTTATAATAATTATTGCTTTGATTTACCATAGGTGAGAGTCACAATGATTGACTCAATAAGCTTTGTATCTTGGGCAATAATATTATTTATATGGTGATTAATATTATAACTACAAATCGTGTACCGATCTGTCGGGCTGATCATGTCCCTTGAGGCACTCAAAAGGATTATTATATTAAACTCGGTAGGTGGAATTAATTTTTCGATATAATAATAAAAGTCGAGTGGTTATACTCTTGCGAAAGAAATTAACTAATTAAAGTTGTGAGTAGCTTAAATTAGTTAATGGACATGTGGTATTTTAAACACCGGAAATAAAGAATTTAAGTAAGAGCCAAATTTTGTAATTTGGTATTTGGATAGGAAGTGCAATATTAACTCTTTAGTGGACTGAGTTGATATTTAATAGACTCAATATATTAGGAAAGGCCTAATATGGAAATTTAAGGTCGATTAGGAGTCATTTCCCTATTCTTCTTTAAAGTCCCTAAAATAGCCCATAACATCTGTTGGAATATTTATTCCATACATTATTTAATTAGTGTTTTGATGATTAAAGTTGCTAAACAAACAAAACAACATCAAGGCGAAGCAAATCGACGAAGCAGACGAAGACACAAAAAGCTGAGCGAAATGCATGTCTAGCGCACGCAAGTCATCATATGTTAGCGCACGCAAGTCATCATATGTTAGCGCACGCTAACGGGGAGTAATTTTCATATCAGCCAAGTTCGAAGTAAGCTGAAGTGAAGTCAACTAATGAGATAGCGCACGCTACACGTTATCATTAACGCACGCTATCGAAGTCTTGTTACCGTTGTCAAGGAATTCAAACACAGAATGACGTATGCAATGAAGTCAGCATTAGCGCACGCTACAAAGAAGGAATAGCGCACGCAAAGCAGTTTGAATCAATTCAATCAGAACGTTGGGAAAAGCAGGTCAAAAGTCAGCATATCAAACGGATACTTTGACAAGTCATGCAACGGATATATTATATTAGCGCACGCTACAATGTGTTATTAACGCACGCTAATACAAGATGGTTACATACGTAAGGCATAAGGCATAATGTACGCTAAAGAAGAAACGAAGCTAGTGGACTGAAACTGGAACAGTCTAGCGCACGCTAAGAAGTAAGAGCTAGCGCACGCTAGCTAGTCAACTGGCAGCAACGGCTACCAAGGAGTTGGTATTATTCCATACAACAACATTGAGCAAATCATACATACGTGTTATATCATTGTAAACATTAAAGTTGTTGTTCTTGAGCTTAATTAAGAGTGATTGAGTGTTATACACAAGATCATACACGAGCGAGAAAAAGAAAAGATACGATTTGATTCGGTGGTATTAGGATCAAGGATCCGGCATTGTTAGAATCACAATCGCTATCTTAGTGAGGTTTATCTAGTACCGATAGAAAGCTAGAGTGGTTGATTCCTTATCCAATAGAAAAGGAAAAACGGTTTTACTCGGACCGATAGAAGACGAGCTTGTAACGGTAATCCCTCGACCGATTGAAGAGAGGCGTAGAGGTTTTGATCTTAAATCTATAGAAAAAAATCTTGAGAGAGAGGACGTAGGCATGTTTGGACGAACCTCTATAAATCGTTGTGTCGTTTATTTTCCCCACCTTATTTACGCTTCCGTAACACGGCGCAAATATCCGATTTTATACCAACAACACCTATAAATAGGACACAAGGAATTTTGATTTTTCTACTTTGTGTTTGATTGTGGAATCTTGACTTGTGTCTTCGATTCCATAATTGGATAACACAATATTTTTCTAAAATAACAATATATTCAAGAAAAATAGAGAGAAAATTGTAAGGTAATTTTTTGGAGGGGTTCAGCTGATCCTAGTTGTTTTTCAAGGAAGTCCAGAAGATTGTTGCCCCACAACATTCGGATTTATGCTGGATATACTCTAGAAGATCTAAAGGTAGAAATACAAGAAGATCAAGGAGAAATTCAAGTACTTTGCTTCAAAGGTAACGTATTCTAAGATCTTTTAGATCTTGGTAGAATACTACAACCTATCATATTTAGACGCGTAAATATATATTGCTCGTTTAAATTGCTTATTAATCGGTGTAATTAATTATTTGAAGAGCCTAAATAGATCCGATTCTTGAGGGCTGGTTTTAGTAAATCCAAACCCACCGCTTTCGCTGTGTTTTATTTCCATCACCCTTCTCTTCCAACAATCCAACAGATCAAACGTACCTGCATTGTTATCCTCGACCACAAAACTAGTTGCATAATATCGACGAATGTCATTTCTTTGACCGACGTTACTACCAGCGTGTACGGGGACAGACAGAGAAGTTAGTTCTTGCGGCTAGTAAGGGTATTAAGGTGTGGTTTGGAACTTGGAACGTTGGCTTTTTGACGGGGAGATCAGCAGAAGTGGGGGAGGTTATGAAAAGGAGGAGAATTCACATAATGTGTCTACAAGAGACTAAGTGGGTTGGCAAGAAGGCAAGGGTGTTAGCTCCTTGGGGTTACAAGCTTTGGTACTCTGGAAAGGATAGAATTAGAAATGGAGTGGGTATCGTCATTGATAAAGAATTCATTGATGATGTGGTGGAAGTGTCAAGAAAGAGCGATAGAATAATGAGTATTAAGCTTGTGATAGGGGATGAGTTTCTAACTATCATAAGTGCTTATGCACCACAAGTAGGATTGGATGCATCGATCAAACAAGAATTTTGGGAAGATTTGGAAGAGGTTGTCGAACGAATTCCTATGGGTGAGAAATTGATCATTGGTGGTGACCTCAATGGGCATGTCGATGTTAGCAGACATGGCTTTGAGAGCATTCATGGTGGCTTTGGTTTTGGGGAGAGGAATGAAGCAGGAAATGGTATATTGGATTTCGCATTAGCTCATGACTTGGGTATTATGAACACTTGGTTCGAGAAACGGGACTCTCATTTGGTGACATATAGAAATGGAGGTAATGCAAGTCAGATTGATTTCTTTTTAGTAAGGAATGTTTGGAGGAAAAGTTTTACTAATTGCAAGGTGATACCCGGTGAGAGTGCTGCAACACAGCATAAGGTTGTGGTGCTTGACTTTCGAGGTAAGAGGCACTTAAGAAAGAGAAGACCACAAGTTGACCCTCGAATTAAGTGGTGGAAGCTCCAAGGGGAGAGTCGACATACTTTTGTGGCTAAGATTACTGATAGTGGTATTTGGTCTGATTGCACGGAGATGGATATAGATTCGATGTGGAACTTGTTGGAGCATAACATAAAGGAAGTTGTAAAAGAAGTCCTAGGAGAATCTAAAGGAAACAGACCATCAAGTAAGGACACATCTTGGTGGAATGATGAAGTTAAGCAAGCGATAAAGACCAAACGTGAATGTTATAAGGTACTGGGTAAATGCTCGAGCGATGAGAATTATGAGAAGTACAAGAAAGCTCGAATAGAAGCTAAAAAGGCAGTGTGAAATGCCCGATCTAAGGTCAATCAAGAATTATATGCAAGATTAGATACTAAAGAAGGGGAAAAAGATATCTATAAACTTGCTCGAATGAGAGAGAAGAAGACGCGAGATATTGGAAAAGTTAAATGTGTAAAAGATACTGACCAAAAAGTTTTGGTTCAAGATAAAGAGATAAAAGAGAGATGGAGGTCATACTTTGATACCCTATTCAATGGCCATCAAGAACAAGATATTGGGAATTTAAACATCCCCTCAAGTATGGTTAACCGAGAGTTTAAGAGAAGAATTCAAAAGGGTGAAGTGATAATTGCATTGAAGAAGATGGGGTCAAAGAAAGCGAAGGACCGGATGGTATACCTATTGAAGTTTGGAGGTGTTTGGGGAGAGAGGGATCGAATGGGTAACTACGCTTTTCAATAAGATTTGGAGAAGCAATAAGATGCCATCAGCATGGAGGAAAAGTATTCTCGTCCCTTTGTATAAGAACAAAGGTGATGTTCAAGATTGTTCTAATTATCGCGGAATTAAACTAATGAGTCATACCATGAAGTTGTGGGAGCGAGTGATTGAACAAAGGATCGAAATGTGTGAAGATAAGAAAATCGGTTTGGATTTATGCCTGGAAGATCGACCATGGAAGCAATTTATCTTATCCGTGATTGATGGAACATTATCGAGATAAAAAGAAAGATCTGCATATGGTTTTTATTGATTTAGAGAAGGCATATGATAAAGTACCAAGAGAAGTACTTTGGTGGGCCTTAGCAAAGAAGGGTGTATCGCGGAAATATATTGACATTATAAAGGACATGTATGAGGGAGCTAGTACAAGTGTACGTACTAATGTTGGGAGGACAGAAGAATTCCCTATTACGATTGGGGTGCATCAAGGATCTGCTCTTAGTCTTTTTCTCTTTGCCATAGTCATGGACGAATTGACAAGAGAAATTCAAAATGACGTTCCGTGGTGTATGATATTCGCAGATGATATTGTGTTGATTGATGAAACGAAGGTTGGAGTGCAACAGAAATTGGAACTTTGGAGGGATAATTTGGAAGCTCGAGGCTTTAGGCTGAGCAGAAGTAAGACTGAATATATGGAGTGTAGATTTAGCGAAAATAGTGATAGAGAGGCGGGGATGATCACATTTGATGGGAAAGTTGTTCATGGATCCACTTTCTTTCGGTATCTTGGATCTATTATCCAAAAGGATGGAGAGCTAGATGGCGCTGTGGCTCACAGAATAAAGGCAGGGTGGTTGAAGTGGAAGAGTGCCACAGGGGTTTTATGTGATCCTGGCATGCCTCATAGATTAAAGGGTACATTTTACCGCACGGCAATTAGGCATGCGCTGTTATATGGCACCGAGTGTTGGGCTGTAAAACAGTGTCACGTTCAAAATATGAATGTGGCAGAGATGCGTATGCTACGATTGATGTGTGGTCATACAAAAAAGGATCGGCTCAGAAATGAGGTGATTAGAGAGAAGGTAAGAGTTGCGTCTATAGAAAACAAGATGATGGAGAATCGATTACGATGGTTTGGTCATGTGAGAAGAAGACCTATTGATGCCCCAGTGAGGAGGCTAGAAAGTTGGGGAACAAGTAATGTTGTGAAAGGTAGAGGAAGACCCAAGAAAACTTGGATAAAGATGATTGAAAATGATATGCGGTTTCTTGGAATTGGAGAAAGTGTGGCGATGGAGAAGCAAATGTGGTGGGAAAGAATACGGATGGTGGATGGAGTCTGATTTTTTTTTTTTAATTCCTATTTTCTTTTATTTCATGTTATCTTTTAATTTATTTTTCAGGATTTTTTTTTTTAACATTCATTCTCTTTTTTGTATTTGCTTTTTTCTCTACTTTTTCCCTCTTTTTTCCTTTTATGTTATTTATATAACGATTATTGACGGTTTCAAAGTTTGATTCATGTTGGCCGACCCCAAATCATTTTGGGACTAAGGCTTAGATGTTGTTGTTGTTGTATTATAGAATTGTTGTTGAAATGGGTTAGTGAGAGTTCTCTCTAGTTCTATGTTAAATGTATTGTTGTCCTAGTTCTTGTTTGGATTTGAATCATATCTCCATATTTAGCTAAATATTGAGCAAAAAGAGTTTCACAACTATTTTTTAAATCTATTTTTACTTGTTCAACATTAAGAATATTTTCAAACATCGTTTGACTCTCAACAGTATCCTCAATACTAGGAAAACCCATATTAGCAAGAATATTGTAATAAATTTCAAGTAATTGCTGTACTTGAGCTAAATTCAAATCGGGAGATAAAACTGCACTAGTTAAGAAAACATCATGATTACGATTAAAATACTTTACCCATTTTAAACACATATTGTAAATAGCGTTCTCCAATCTTGGGAATTTACTACAAGCAACCATCTTAGAAATAATAAAACAACAATAAAATAAAATTTTAGAAGATGTGGGATAATAACAACCACTTAAATGTAATACCCGGTTGTAATTCATTCATTTTCATTCAGTAATTATCAGTCTGTAATTGTCACTCAGTGTATTTTCACTCAATTATAATCATTCATCAATCATGTTCATTCACCGTGTTCACCGTTCGTATAAACTTCGAGTTGAGTATCGTTATTGTTCATCGTTTCAACTTTCCTCATATGAGTTCGACTTTGTTAGATCACCATTAATTTTTGGTAACTCCAAAAATTCTAAATCTTTGCAATATTATAGAGCATCGAGTTAGCTTTCCAATGGTTCAAACGGTGAGTCAATCGGAGTCCGGACGAGAGAGTTATGGTCGTTTTGATTTTGGCGATCACTGCCGAACTCGGCCGTGTCGTCCGACACGGCCCGTGCCGTACTCGTCCGAAAATGCGCCGACTGTGCTCGACCGTGTCGTCCGACACGGCCCGTGCCGTACTCTTCGGATAAGCCTGGAACGATCGCCGACACGCCCGACCGTGTCCCGTGACACGGCCGAGTCATGCCGAAGTCATTGTCGGGCGGGTCGCTTCGGAAGGCCCTCGCCGCGACCGTGTCAATCCGGACACGGTCGAGTCATCGCCGCCAGCCGTGCGACACGACCGTGCCGATCGGCACGGCCGTGTCCGGCAGCACCAACCCCTATAAATTCATTTTTTCATCATTTCACCCATTTTCTCGCATTTTCTTCACCTTCAACCGAGAGATAAGGCTTGAGGAGGGTTTTTCCTTCACAAATCATTTGGGTGTTTGATTTTCTTCATCTCCTTTCGATCGTGAAGCCCGGATAATCAATCTAACGCGTATTCTTGGATTGAAGCACTTGGATCATCAAGAGGTAATTCCTTCAACTCTTTGGACTTCGATTTTGTGTTGAAATAGGATGTTTTGGACGTTATAATCATGATATATGAAGGGATATGTATATGATTATGAGTTTGTATAAGGATTCATTGGATTATTGAGGGATTATTCAAGAACACTTTGGAAATCGAGTTGGAATTGGGGATTTTCAACTAATTGTTGTTATAATCACATTTTCGGATAATCATAACGGATTATTGATCGTATTGGAGATGTTTTGTTGATTTGAAACACTTCTTGGGGATTTGAAGTTGATATTATTGAGGTTTAGTTGTATACAATCAAAGTTGGCCTCAAAGTGTTCGATATAATGCCCCGATGAACTTGGTTTAATCGTATCGACGTCTTGAGTTCGTTTTATTCGTGTTTAATTCGTTATTAATCGGATTGTTGGTAATTGTAATGAATTAAGGTTGTTCGAGCGACCGGTATCTTGGTTAGGACGTTGTTCGTGGACGGACATTCTTCATTGTTGTTGTGTAAGTTAAATCTTACTCGGTTAAAAGGATACTCATTCCTTTCGTTGTTGATTGTTCATAATCATAATTCATTCATCATAATTATAATCATTTTGAGAATTGTAATTGTCGAATAATAATTTCATTCACGAGGAACGACGGTTCCAAATCATTTCATTGGATTATCAATCACGTCACTATTACTTTCATAACGGTGAGTCATTTTATCCTTGTCTAATTAATTATTCATTGACGTTCATTATGGTCATTCTCGTTCATGTGACCTTCTGGGTTCATATTGTGTGGCCGGGTGTGTCTGTGTGGAATTTTTAGTCGGGCACACGATGGTTATTGTATTGGGTTCACCGATACATTAGACCGTGCACACGAGTCATATTGTCTCGTGAGACTAATTAGGTACACGGACGGGTGTTGTACACTTGCACAGAACATTACGGGCGTACTATGGTACTCCTCTTCAGCGTAATTCATAATTAAGAATATTTCATAACTTCAGTTAATTCATGATTGTGTAATTTCAACCCTTGAGGATTGTTGTTCTGTGTAACTGACCCCGTTGGGGGATTTTGTTTTCAGGTCACGGCAAGGCAAAGGCATGGGAAGAGCATGTTGACGGCGACGAGTCGATGATACTAGTAGGGGGCCCCAATCATTTCGTTTGTTTCAGTCAGTTTCAGTCATTTCAGTCATTTGTATTTTCCGCTGCAAAATTCCGTTTGAAATGTTTATTTATTCAGGGTGGTGTATTTTATCTTCACATAAAATACACTAGTATTCGGTATTGTCCTGGTGTGTTGTACTTAAACTCCTCATCGGAGTATTTGGTAATATAATGTGGTTCGGTACTACATTTATCTTGTGTAATTCATTCATTTTCATTTGCCTGGTGGGTCCCAGTCGGGGATCTACGGCACTGTAATATCCGCCTAGTTTGGGGTGTTACAGAGTTGGTATCGGAGAGTGGTTTTGAATACTACCCTCCAAGTCATGTCTCGTTTGAAATTATCGTCATCGGACTAGTATCATTGGACTTTCGCGTCACGTGTGACCTGTGCAAATGCCGAGCCAATCAGACCAAGAACTGTAAGATTTCTAATGCCATGGTATAATTTCTGGCATTAATCATTCATTCATAATTCATCAGTTAACAATCCTCAATCATCATTGTCACTTTGATCGAGCAGTCGAGTTGACTCATTAATCACTCAATTCATTTCATTATTCATTGTTGATTTGAAAGATCAAATCATTAATCTTGTTAACTCATTCAAGATAATCATTTCATAACTTCATCGAGATAATCATGTCACGTCGATTAATCATTCATGTATTATTTGTATTGGAGCGTGTATGCTCATTTTCATCATTTCATAATATAATCATAACATGATATTCATGCGGGAAATATAATCATCATGTGACTTTCCTACTTCAGTATGGAAAGAGCTGGCAGAGGACGAGGAGGACGAGGCCGTGGAGCGGGCGGAATCCCGAGAACTCGTGCGAATACACGTGCAAATGCGAGAAATAATGCTAATTCATCTAGTAGCGACGCTGCTACTCATTCACCTGGACGTGATCATTCTCTATCAGGGAGTCGTACTAGGGACACCGCTCAGTCAGAAGGTGTTCGGATCGATCCACTCGCCTTTATGCAGGGCATGATGGCCCAGATGACTCGAGATGACACAACTAATGGAGACGATGCATAACTCCACTACTCAAAATCAACGGGCTCCTCCGCCGCCACCTCCGAGGCAAGAGAGGAATGTGAGCAATATCATCGGCGACATCTCTCGCGAGAGGCCACCGACTTTCGAGGGCTCGTCCGAGCGGAAGATATTATTCATTGGCTCGAACATTTCGAGAAGTTGTTTGCTATGGTGGAGTGTCCTAAGGACACAAAGTTTCACAGCCTTACTACCCAGGTAAGAGCGCACATTCTTGGTGGTTATCGTTGAAGCCCACCGAAGGATCTTGTACTTGGGATCGATTCAAGACTCTCATGATGGAGAGGTACTATCCGGCCCCACTCGGGAGGCCAAGTTGTCGAATTACTCACTCCCGACCTTTCGGCGGATAATGATGTTCTCTCCATTGCCGAAAATTTTCATGAACTTCTTCCGTTCGCCTCATCTATCATTCACTCAGAAGCGGACAAGATCAAGTATTTCACAAGAGGTGAAACCCCGTATGAGACTTCAAGATTTAATCATAATTGCACCTCGTTGGCGAATTCATCGAGAAAGCTCTCACCTATGAGCTTCTTGCTAAAGAGATTGCTAAGCGGCAACCTTCGTGCTAGCAAGAAATCGAAGAATCGAAATCGATCACCAAGGCGGTCGGACAACTTTCAAGAAACCCCTGCGGGCTCCGCTTTTACGAACGACCTCTGTGTCGTCTAAACCCGCTAATCACGGTCTCGGCGGCGGTTCGGCCATCACTGTTATAAGCTGGGGAACTTGGTCACCTCGGTACCAAGTGTCCGAGACAGACGATCACGTGTCATAATTGTGGGATTGCCGGGCATAAGGCCCGTTTTGCCGTAGGGACTCCAAACCTACTCGGGCGTCATCTCGGGCCCAAAGCGGCCCGTTGAATCGGGCCACTCAATCGGCGTCGTTTAAAGCAGGGAGCGACTAAAGGTGGAGCCTATAGTCGGCAGACGGAGCGTCGGTCTGGGACTAGCAAACCCGGATTTATGAGATGAAGAAGACCGATGATCCCGAGGCCCAAATGATCTCGGGTACACTCGATATTCTATCTCAACCTGTGTGTACCCTTTTTGATACGGTGCATCGCATTCATTCATTTCGAATCATGTTTGAGTAGACTACGTGCAGGTAGTGCTACTAGTTGTGAGCCTTATGTCATTGGTCTACCTGATGGTAGACGAATCATCGAAATCGTGAGATTCGGGATTGTCCTATTCGGTTTCATGGTCGTGTATGGCCGGCGAACCTTATCGTCGTAGATTTGCCGAGAGACGACGTCATCTTGGGTATTGATTGGATGGATCGTCATGATGCCATCATTAGTGTCCGTAAGCGTATGATTACTATCATTTCAGACGATGGGGTTGAATGTGTATTTCGGGAGGTAATCCTACTGCTCAGTAAGGTCATTAATTTGATGAAAGCGGTGCGATTACTCGATCGAGGATGTGTCGGTTATTGGTGCTATATGACCAAAAGCGAGGAATCATCGATAATGTTGTCGGATATTCCAAAGAGTAAGGGAATATGCCGATGTATTTCCGCACGAGTTACAGGTTTGCCTCCACAGAGAGATGTGGAATTCACGATTGAGTTGGAGCACAGTGCCCCCGATATCGAAGGCACCGTACCGAATGGCCCCGACCGAAATGCGAGAGTTGAAGAGTCAACTTGAGGAATTGTTCGAGAAAGGTTATATCCGACCGAGTGCGTCCCCGTGGGGAGCACCAGTGCTGTTCGTCAAAAAGAAGGATGGTTCTTTTCGCTTGTGTATCGATTATCGGGAGTTGAATAAGGTGACAATCAAGAATAAGTATCCCTTACCCCGTATCGATGACCTTTTGGATCAACTTCAGGGAGCTTGGTATTTTCCAAGATCGACTTAAGATCTGGATATCATCGATTGGATTCGAGTCGGATATCGCTTGGCCGGCGTTTCGAACACGTTATGGTCATTATGAGTTTGTGGTTATGCCGTTCGGATTGACTAATGCACCTGCGGTATTCATGGAGTTAATGAATCGGGTCTTCATCGACTTTCTGGATCGGTTTGTTGTTGTCTTCATCGATGACATTTTGATTTATTCTCGTGACCGAGAGGAACACCAGTTTCACCTTCATCAAGTGCTCGACGTGTTGAGACGAGAACAACTTTATGGGAAGTTTTCCAAATGTGAGTTCTGGATGTCCAAGTGACGTTTCTCGGACATGTAATTTCATCGGATGGAGTGCGTGTTGATCCTCGAGAAGACGGAGGCTATCCAGGTGGTTACCTCCGAAGAATGTTAAGGAAATCCAAGCTTTCTGGATTAGCCGGTTATTATCGGAGGTTTGTGGAAGGATTTTCCAAAATTGCTCAACCATTAACGAACCTTTTGCGGAAGGATAAGAAATACACGTGGTCCGACGCGTGTCGTGAGTTTTGAAGAACTCAAGAGCCGGTTAATGTCGGCACTGTACTTTCCTTGCCGCAGGGACGGAGGATTTGTGGTTTATAGTGATGCGTCGGACGGGGTCTCGGATGTGTACTCATGCGAGCAGGAAGGTTATTGCCTATGCTTCACGGCGATTGAGACCTTACGAGGTTAATTATCCGACACACGACCTTGAGCTAGCGGCCGTGGTGTTCGCTTTGAAGATTTGGCGTCATTACCTTTATGGCGTCACTTGTCGATATTCACCGATCATAAAAGTTTAAAGTATATATTTACTCGAAGGAATTAAATATGCGACAGAGGCGGTGGTTAGAACTAATCAAGGATTATGATATTGAGATCCTTTACCACCGGGCAAGGCGAACGTTGTCGCCGACGCCTTGAGTCGTAAGTCCATTCGAGCGAGATGCTTGCTCGTTTAACAATTGAAGGAGCTCCAACAGAATTCCTTAGACCCGAGATCGAGGTCCAGCTTCAACGAGTTCGGGGACTTTGTATGTTAGAGATTTCATCATCTCTTGAGGATGCAATCAGGAGAATCGGGGTTGAGACCCGGCATTGTTGCGCATTCGTGAGGATGTGGCTCGGGAGAGCCCTGGATTCGTGGTCCACGAGGATGGACTTTTGAGGTTTAAGAACCGGTTGTGCGTCTTGCGTGAATGACGAGTTGAAAAACTCGATTTTGAGAGAAGCTCATGCTACCCCTTATTCCATTCATTCGGGTCTAGCAAGATGTATAAGAACTTGAAACAAAATTCTTGGTGGAGTAATATGAAGCGAGAAGTCGCGGAATTTGTTTCGAGATGCTTAACTTGCCAACAAGTCAAGATTGAACATCGGCGACGGCGGGTATCTTTGAAACCTCTCCCTATTCCAGAGTGGAAGTGGGAAGACATTTCTATGGATTTCATCACGAGTTTGCCGACGAGTCGCCGTGGCATGAATACGATCACAGGTGATTGTGGACCGTTTAACTAAATCAGCTCATTTCCTTGAGATCAAGGATACGTGGGGTCCCGAGAGATCGCCCGATTATTCATTAAGGAGATAGTAAGGCGCACGGTACTCCTAAGAGTATCGTTTCCGATCGTGACAGACGATTTGTATCTCATTTTGGAAATCGATTCACCGTGCTATGGGAACTCGGCTCAATCTCGATCGCCTTTCATCCTCGGTCAAACGGACAATCGAGAGGACTATACAGACATTAGAGGACATGTTGAGGGCATGCGTCCTCGATTGGAAGGACGATTGGGAAGCCCAACTACCATTGATCGAGTTCACGTATAATAATAGTTGGCATGCTTCCATTAAGATGGCACCTTACGAGGCCTTGTACGGTCGCCGTTGTCGATCTCCCTTGTGTTGGGATGACTTGTCGAATCAATCGGCACCGAACCCGATATGCTTATAGCCGCCGGGAGAAGGTAGCTTTGATCAAGAGTCGTATGTTGATGCTCGAGTCGGCGAAATCATATGCGATAATCGTCGTCGACCACTAGAGTTCGAGACGGTGACCACGTCTTGGTCAAGGTATCCCGAGTCGAGGTATTTTCCGTTTCGGAAAACGGGGAAGTTGAGTCCGAGATTCATTGGACCGTTTGAAATTTTGGATCGAGTAGGCGAGTTAGCTTATCGATTGGCTTTACCTCCGGCCCCGAGCCGAATTCATAATGTGTTTCATGTCTCTCGATTGCGAAAGTATGTTGCCGACCCGAGTCACATCTGCGGTTCGACGAAATCGAGATCGCCGATGATCAATCATATGAGGAGCGTCTATACGAGTTTTAGAGCGCGAATCAAACGGTTGAGAAATAAGTCGATTCCTTTGGTCAAGATTCGATGGTCGGACATGGAGTCGAAGAGGCCACTTGGGAAACCGAGGAGATTATGCGGGAGAGTTATCCCGAGTTGTTTGACCCTTAGTTTCGGGGACGAAACTCTTTTTAAGGGGAGTATGTAATACCCGGTTGTAATTCATTCATTTTCATTCGGTAATTATCGATCTGTAATTGTCACTCGGTGTATTTTCACTCAATTATAATCATTCATCAATCATGTTCATTCACCGTGTTCACCGTTCGTATAAACTTCGAGTTGAGTATCGTTATTGTTCATCGTTTCAACTTTCCTCATATGAGTTCGACTTTGTTAGATCACCATTAATTTTTGGTAACTCCAAAAATTCTAAATCTTTTCAATATTATAGAGCATCGAGTTATCTTTCCAATGGTTCAAACGGTGAGTCAATGAGTCGGACGAGAGAGTTATGGTCGTTTGATTTTGGCGATCGCTGCCGAACTTCGGCCGTGTCGTCCGACACGGCCCGTGCCGTACTCGTCCGGAAAATGCGAAGTTTACGCCGACTGCTCGGCCGTGTCGTCCGACACGGCCGTGCCGTACTCTTAGGATAAGCTGGAGCGATCGCCGACACGCCCGGCCGTGTCCCGGGACACGGTCGAGTCATGCCGAGTCATTTGTCGGGCGGTCGCTTCGGAAGGCCCTCGGCCGCGACCGTGTCAATCCGGACACGGTCGAGTCATGTCGGCCAATGTGCCGGTAGTGCGACACGACCGTGCCGATCGGCACGGCCGTGTCCGTGACAGCCAACCCCCTATAAATTCATTTTTTCATCATTTCACCCATTTTCTCGCATTTTCTTCACCTTCAACCGAGAGATAAGGCTTGAGGGAGGGTTTTTCCTTCACAAATCATTTGGGTGTTTGATTTTCTTCATCTCCTTTCGATCGTGAAGCCCGGATAATCAATCTAACGCGTATTCTTGGATTGAAGCACTTGGATCATCAAGAGGTAATTCCTTCAACTCTTTGGACTTGATTTTGTGTTGAAATAGGATGTTTTGGACGTTATAATCATGATATATGAAGGGATATGTATACGATTATGAGTTTGTATAAGGATTCATTGGATTATTGAGGGATTATTCAAGAACACTTTGGAAATCGAGTTGGAATTGGGGATTTTCAACTAATTGTTGTTATAATCACATTTTCGGATAATCATAACGGATTATTGATCGTATTGGAGATGTTTTGTTGATTTGAAACACTTCTTGGGGATTTGAAGTTGATATTATTGAGGTTTAGTTGTATTGTATACTGATCAAAGTTGGCCTCAAAGTGTTCGATATAATGCCCCGATGAACTTGGTTTAATCGTATCGACGTCTTGAGTTCGTTTTATTCGTGTTTAATTCGTTATTAATCGGATTGTTGGTAATTGTAATGAATTAAGGTTGTTCGGCGACCGGTATCTTGGTTAGGACGTTGTTCGTGGACGGACATTCTTCATTGTTGTTGTGTAAGTTAAATCTTACTCGGTTAAAAGGATACTCATTCCTTTCGTTGTTGATTGTTCATAATCATAATTCATTCATCATAATTATAATCATTTTGAGAATTGTAATTGTCGAATAATAATTTCATTCACGAGGAACGACGGTTCCAAATCATTTCATTGGATTATCAATCACGTCACTATTACTTTCATAACGGTGAGTCATTTTATCCTTGTCTAATTAATTATTCATTGACGTTCATTATGGTCATTCTCGTTCATGTGACCTTCTGGGTTCATATTGCGTGGCCGGGTGTGTCTGTGTGGAATTTTTAGTCGGGCACACGATGGTTATTGTATTGGGTTCACCGATACATTAGACCGTGCACACGAGTCATATTGTCTCGTGAGACTAATTAGGTACACGGACGGGTGTTGTACACTTGCACGAGAACATTACGGCGTACTATGGTACTCCTCTTGGCGTAATTCATAATTAAGAATATTTCATAACTTGATTAATTCATGATTGTGTAATTTCAACCCTTGAGGATTGTTGTTACGTATGGCGGCCGTTGGGATTTTGTTTTAGTCACGGCAAGGCAAAGGCATGGGAAGAGCATGTTGGCGGCGAGTCGATGATACTAGTAGGGGCCCCAATCATTTCGTTTGTTTGATCGATTTGATCATTTGATCATTTGTATTTTCCATTGCAAAATTCCGTTTGAAATGTTTATTTATTCAGGGTGGTGTATTTTATCTTCACATAAAATACACTAGTATTCGGTATTGTCCTGGTGTGTTGTACTTAAACTCCTCATCGGAGTATTTGGTAATATAATGTGGTTCGGTACTACATTTATCTTGTGTAATTCATTCATTTTCATTTGCCTGGTGGGTCCCAGTCGGGGATCTACGGCACTGTAATATCCGCCTAGTTTGGGGTGTTACATTAAATCTTTAGCTGCATTTTCAAAAACTTTTAATAGTTTTATTAAATTTTTGGTTTTATCCCAATAGGTTGGCAATAAAAAAAAACCTTACAAGTGGAAAAAGTTTTCAAAAAATTCATACAATAATTCTTTATATTCATTAGTTGAATTTAACATCTCATAAGTTGAGTATCATCTATGTTTTACATCCGGAGTAAAAAGTTTGGGTTGCATTTATTTTAATTTTAAAATTGTAATACATTGTCTTGCTAATGTAGTACGATTATGTAAAAAGAAGACATATTTTCTACTGGTTCTATTGCATCATCTATAGTTTTTAATGCATTTTGTATAAACAAATTTAAAATATGAGATATACATCTAGTATGAAAACCTTGTAAAATATTATTGCAAGCTTGTATTAAAGCTAGCATTATAGAAATATTGTGAAAATTATCTTTTAAACAATAGAAAGTTAAAATTTTAATAACTGCTCTAGCTATACTATCTGCAGTATGTGTGCAGTTAAATTTTTTTAAAGGTAAATAATATTTTGTTTAAGTTCCAAGTCAATCAAGTGTGTAGGTATTCCCATATAGTCATCTTTTTGTTTAAAATCTGACCACGTGTCAGCAGCTAAAGCAACTCTATGATTTGTAGATAACAAAATATGCTCGTGGTCCAAGTTTATATTGTTTGGCTAGGTATACTACTTGTCTAGTCATTGTAGTACATGGAATTCTCTTAATAGCAGGATTATATGCATATATCCTATATTCCCAACTCATACTGTCCGCGAAATTAAAAGGTAAAGATTCTTATGCACACAATTTTGCCATTTGTTCTCTAGCAACTTTTTCATTATGTTTATAAAGTTGGGGTTCAAACATACCTTGAGTGTCGGCTCCAGTAGAAGGTTGGAAGTTGAGTTGTCTTTGCGATTTTTGATTTCTGTGGACTGAGACGTGGTTATGCGCAAAATGCATTCTAAAATTTCCTTGGACCGGTTCGGGTCCGACCCGCTGGGTTTAACAGTCACTTTTAAAAAAAAATTCATCCTATATACCACGGGTCCGGGTCGTGGGTCTGACGGGTTGCCCGAGACAAGGTCATATACGGGTCTGGTGTGTCCGGGTCGACATCAATCCAGCGTACGGAGCGGCATTTAAGCAAGCCTTCAAATTCATATTCTTCTCGGGTCCGGGTTTTCTGGGCAACACTATAATCACAGGTCGTAATTATACCATATTGCATGACATTTGTCATTCTGAATATTGTTATGATCGTGATGTATTAAGTGTTGAATAATTATGTATTTTGATTTATGTTAGGGTGTTTTCGGTCCGGGACCGCAAATATGTTTTGAGACCCATTTGGCGCATATATGTTTGATTCATGGAGATGGAAAATTTCCATATGAATGTGGCTCAGAATCGTGTATTGATTCTGTATCTTGCACTAAATTAAATTAGATTAATGGTCTTCAAATAACAAGAAATCACCTGTTTTCCAAATCCCAACCAATATCATGATTACACATATACTCCGGGAGCACACTTAAATGTCACAATAAATAAAACACTAATACCTCTCTTCTTTTATAACTTTGTAATGTTTTGATTTCATATTTGCCAATATAAATTTAACTTTAATATTTGTCAATATATAGTTTTAATACAATAATAAAAAGAATCGGTATCTTGCACTTAATCGGATACAAATCTAATTTTAATAAAATGAGTGTGTTTTGAAGATTGCCCCAATATGGAGTGGTACTTATTCGAATTTCCCAATAATGTTTGTGTAAAAAGAATGCAACACAATTGAGAGCGTTTTACGTCCTGAGATGAACACTGCTCGGATGCAGCCAGTTTTCACTTTCCCGGACATAACCGAGGACAAGCAGCTCCTTTCATCATTTGACCATTCTAACGGGCTCAACACCTTTCATGCACCACTGACTCTGTTGTTTTGAACTGAATTGAACTGAATTTTGCTAAACTGAATTGGAGGAGCTCGGCAATCTTTTTATGTGGCTCCCACTGTCGGCTCTTACTCAAGGTGCCGATCTCATCGTCCAGAGTCGACTCACAGAGTGCTGCCCTCTCTCTCTGCCAGGGCTCAACTTGGAGAACCTGGAAAATATTTTCGATAGAGCTATTGATCTACCTCATGAAGCGAAAAGTACGATTGAAACATTTCCTGGGATCTCGCCCTTCAACATTCTTAATTTTCCTTACTTCTGTGACATGGATCAGAGTATCACGCTCGGCGCGCAGGATCTTTGTCTGTCATGTTTGGAAGCGGAGGATATATTGTGCAGGGAATTTAAGATAATTTATGAACTTGCCGGGGCTCGATCTATTACATTAGCGTTTAATCTCGAGACAAAGAGAGAGCATGTTTTGAGACTTGTCTCGGGATTGGAGCATATGTCGATAAACTTTAATGGATCGGTGAAAAGAATATTGATGTGAATCTAGCCAGTCTTTAATGATATAACATGGGAAGACGATATGTCCTTATCTGCCCAGGATTCTAGTGTTGATCCCTGGTGATGTTATTAAAGGAAGTGTCCTGGAATATTTTCTGCACGTTGAAAACGTGGTGCGACTATTAATGGAGCTGCTGATCTTTTTCTGTTGACCCTCGTATGTGAAGACTGAGAAAGTTATTGCTCGACATGATTCCGACACAGCAGATAAAGATAAAGACAATAGAAAAAATAGGTACATTAAACCTTGATCCATAATGCAAGATGGACTCTGGTGCTAAAATTATTAAGACGGCAGCCATGTTCCACGATGTACGTGTTGATTTTACAGTATCAATAACATAATGTACATAGTTACAGCAATTATATTGACTTATCACCGTCTCATGATATTTTCCATATAATTGGAAAAACCTATGATGCTGATGGTTTTGGAATTTCGTCTCATTTCTCTTTCGTATGAAGGTTACAACATGAAAATAATAGTGTTAACTAATTTTAGATAATTAATTGGCACTATCATTTTCATGCCACCAATCCCAACATCGTCGGATTAAGGTGCAGTTGAGTTGATGATGTTGATGATGATGCCAAAATAATTAAGACAATGAGACGGTCTAAATACAAGATGTGTAAAACCAAATGTGTTGTTTTTTTTTTTCTTTTTGAAGAGTTGATGCAATACATATATACTTCATAAACTCGAAGTTCAAAGTTTACATAGCCTACATCCAACTAGTGAGTACAAAAGTTGCTAATGAAGTTTCAAACGGCAACGAACTCACATATTCGGATTACGAGCATTCCGAGCATTACAAACACCAGATCAAAGCTGATGAGACTCGCCCACATCCGCATCATTTTGATTATAAACCAAATCAACATTGCAGCTCGGTCTAGACAGTATCCTTTTCTTCTTCTTTTTTGCTGACTTAAGTTCAGCGTACGTACCAGGAGACTTGGAATGGTCGGTCGATAGCCCTGGCCCACTAAGTTGCAAGCCCGTGTCCACATCAGGACTTATCCACGATATGGGTTGAACTGCAGAAATTGATAAAATTGCATTATTAACTTACATATATCTGAATCTCTCTCATACAAACAAAACCTTTAGTTTTTTTTATGGTATCAAAAGACATTAACCTCACCAATAACCTTAAAAAAGAATGAGTATAATATGTATAGTCATTATTTTTGTCCAACCAAGGAGGAAATTATTTGGTAACCAAACTAATAGCAAGGGGAAGAAGTAAGACTTCTACAAAATTAAAAATTCCCTCTTTTTCTTTTTATAAATCTTCTCTCTTTCTTTTATCTTTTTCTTTAAATGCACAAGATGCATTCAGAAAATTAAGACACGGTCACATTCGATAAGTACCATATATGGAAAAATTCTACGGTACCCACACGAGTACCATACCTGCATGTATATTTATTGATCCGGTGATAAGTGATAAATATACATGCATGCAGGTATGGTACTCACGTGGGTACCATAAAACTTCCTCCATACATGAGTAACATGTCTCCATTTATCATTTGTTTCGATGCGAAAGTTTTAACAGGTCACCTTTTGAAGGAATAATAAACCCTTGCATCTCATTATCACCGGCATCATTAGTAAGTGCAGCATGGGCCGGACGCTTTCGTACATAGTTTTCT
The DNA here is from genome assembly GCA_033398695.1 of Orobanche coerulescens. NCBI lineage: Eukaryota > Viridiplantae > Streptophyta > Magnoliopsida > Lamiales > Orobanchaceae > Orobanche > Orobanche coerulescens. Next base: position 153,467,642 of record CM065810.1, on the reverse strand, counting down.
CTCAAAGGTTTTGGGGTTTGGAAGGAAAATCGAGACAAACTAACGCCATCTACTATGTACTCTGGATGTTGATCAAGGTACCTTGAAAGAGAACATCATGAAAATCCCACAATGAGATGTAGTGAAACTAGTGATCCACAATGCATCATGAAGGGTTAATTTATACCTTTGAACTTCGACCATTGACCGCAATCTCTTGCCTGATGGCGCAATATAATACCTGTAAAGTTTCACAAAAAGGATGAAATAAATAAACACTAAGAAAAAGATTAATGGGGCAAATTCGATAACGAATTAATCTCTTTCAAAATGTTTTCCCTCACTATTCTGTGGCAAAACATTTTGGGATTAAGGTTCATATGTTGCAATCTCTGGAAGAACAAAGAATTTCAAAATGAAATCATACCCAATCGCAACCATAATCCATTTTGGACAAAAAGACGAATAAAAACAATCAAAACAAAATATAAATACATACACATCCGCAAACTTGGAGCTTCCTTCCCCTCTGACCCTTAATAGTCGTTCCCAACCGGAAGGTGGTTGAGCAATGCTAGGTTTGTCGATTGCCCAAAGCCTACTTTCATCTTGCTTTATATCAGGCGGATCATCACACGACATGTCGGGCCTCCATTCCTGGCCTGTTTCACAAACAAAGGGTTGTACCATAATATGCTCTCTTATTTCCTCGTATTTTTTCTTTGTTGGAATGACCCTCCACTTGAAACAGTTTGCGCACTGAACGGTGAAAACACCTACGGACGACAAAGCTCTTGGCGGCTGATTCAAAAATGGATGCGGTTTTGCAGGTCGATGAATGGTGGGATTTTGAACTGTTCCAGTTTCAACAGTGCCATTGGCATTAGGATCATAAAGCACCAACTGATACTGAGAAGTTTCATCTTTTTCACCTACAACTTCTGTACAAGTAGAACCCAAATCTACTTGATCTCCTTGTATAATAGTCGGGTGGTCAACATAAGTCAAAGGTTTGTCGTCAGATTTGTCAGGTTTCAACTTGATGGTAAGTTTTAACGACTGTGGCTGCATCGCTTGCTACCTCACTACCTAAATATATGTAAGATCATCAAATCATTCGCTATCCATATTGAGTAGGTTTACAGAAACGTGCAAAAACCACAATAACTAGTAAAAGGTCATGAGTTATATTGGAATCTTTGATCGGCTTAAAGTTTAAACAAATGTTCATATTAAGAGGAAGGCGTTCCAATAACCTGATATCATAATAATTGAATTCTCTAAAGAATCTATGATCATTGTTGTCAGTATAAGTACGATTATATCTCCATTTCAAGACTATACAAATAAGAAAAATGACATACAACATGTAGATGAATTAAAGATTATTTTACTAACGAATAAATGGATAAGCATCAATGCTTATTCAGAAGTGAACATCTATAGCAACTAAACCATGACAAGAAATACCACATGAATCTTAAGTTCAATGAGCAATGAGTAAGAAATTAAGATTTTAGTACCATATGTAGCTGCATGATACAGAATAATTCGACAATTATTGTTTTAAGATAATTTTTTTTCAAATGCTAATACGTCAAACATACGCCATCCATGCACAAAACACCATACTACAAGTTACACAAGCTATAGAAGTACAATGCGAAAATAAATTAAACACCATGGGTAAAAATATTCAGCTCCAGCCACCGGAGGTGAATATCATAAGGCCCCGTTTGGTATTGCTTAACTTAAAAATAATCAGTTTTTTGATGAACTTTTATATTTTATAGTGTTTGGTAGATGAAAAGGGAGCTTTTTATTAGAATTTACAAGGCACTGACAGTAAATTTTGGAAGCAGCATTAGGGTTGCTTATAGAAGCTGGTGTTATAGAAAACATTGAAAATCAATATTTTATATTTTAAACATTTAAAAAAATAATGTTAACCAAATTCGAATCTGTTTAAATTATCAGCAGATTATTTTCACATCGCAGCTTCAGCAGTTTTTTTCTTGAGTCATAACAATACCAAACTAAGCCTAAATTTGAAATCTTTTTTTTTTTTTCTTTTTCTCTCTCCAAAATAATAAGTAAAAGAGAGATCAGACAATCTGCCAACAATACGACAGTCATGCCAAAACTCAATTCTTACAAGAATAATAACAAAAAAAAGCAGAAAATTCAAATACATAGTACCTGGGATAGTATGTCTAAAAATATAATGAAAATGTCCAAAAGTAAATGAAAAAAAAAACATCTTGGAATTGAGCACCAAAGATCCACATAGAGGAAAGTAAGAATTAGAGGAAGAAACCCATAACAAATCTCTATACATGTAAGTATATAGACATGTATTTGCACAATTACACAGAAAAAAAAAAGAGGGGAAAAGAAAAGAAAGTAAGAGTGGGTAGAGAGAATTACAGAGGTGAGAATGGTAGAGATCTGAGCAAAAATTAACACAGACCACAGACCCTACGAATCGATGATTATAAAGCAACTAGGCATGTAAAATCCTATATAAGTCATTTTATGTATGTGCTGTGTGAAATGTGTTTGCAGAGGTTTTCTTCTGTTCGAGAGAGGAGAGAGAGAAAGAGACGACGACAACAATATTACCCAATGCCACATCGACTCCCGTAAAAAGTGGAGTAAGAAGGGATCAAATATATGCAGTCTTATCTCAATTTTAATATAGAGAAAGTGTTTCCGGATGATCCAAAATGAAAATTGCATCGAGAATTGCATGGAATGACTAATACTTCATGAAAAAAGAAGTGCGGTCAGTTTAGTGAGTCATTTTGTTTTATTCCGAGAGAGAAAAATGGAGAGAATTATAAATTACGGGTAGAGTTTTTGTGTTGTAAATAAATAAGTGGAGACCCGGGTTCGAGTCTCAGGACAAGAATTTTCAAGGGTTTATGACTCTTTAATCTATAAAGAAGAGACCCTAATTTTCCGGGATACGCTGGTGGAATAATTAAATATTGAGGGCTTCAAGCGGCAGTGTGGGAGACCTGATCTCGGTGGGGGCCTGTGGTTGGATTTGAGGGGATCCAGCATGGAGCAATCCCTTGGGGAATAACTCCATGTACGCGGTAATTGAGGATGTTTAAAAATCTGGAGCTAGATACACATCTCGCAATTTAACTGATAGTAATTCTGTGAGATCGGAACTATTATCTCGAGAACTAATCAAGTGTAAGTTTAGAGGGGTATCAAAAAAATTAAAAAAAAAAAAACACTACCAGAACTAGTTAGGTGTATGTTTAGAGGCTCGGTATCAAAAAAATAAAAAAATACACTCTTAATTGAGGTGAATGAATTTCCTTTTATGTCACGCCATGTCTTGTCCTGTGGAGGTTAAAAATGGAAGATCAAAGTGTGTTCCAAATAGATAACTACTACTCACCCCCTCTAATATTTTTTTATACATGTCACGTCATATTTTTATTTTTCCACAAAATGCCCCTCTCCTTCTACATATCTTCATTTTACTTATTTATTTATTAATCAATTATATAAGGGAAATTTTGAGAATCTGGCCACATTTCACGTATTTTGAGATTACAATGCATTTTAAAATAGAACCCAAACACAGATAATGTGGGTTGCAAGAAGCCCTATTTTATCTGTGTTTGGGTTGCAAGAAGGCCTATTTTATCTATGTTTGGGTTGCAAGAAGCCCTATTTTAAAATGTGGGTTGCAATCTCAAAATATGGGGTAAAATGTGGGTTGCATTCTCAAAATATCCCATTATATAAAACATCTCAGTTTTGTTTATTCTTATCTTCTATGTTCCTTTTTTTACATTATTTATTAATTTTATCACTATTAAATATATAAGTACAAACAATTATTATTATAATATTGATTCAAATAACTAATAAAACCTGGAGTAATAATTAATAATTATAATATAAATTAGTACAAAGATAAGATCATTAAATTTAAAAATACAGCTATTAAATAAATAACATACTGTAAATAAAATATAGTTTATATAGTTAACATATTAATTATGGAACATTTATTAACTATATTAATTATGAAATATGTATTAAATAATAATTATTAATAAAAAGGAAAATAATATTTTGATCTTTTTAATATCAAAATAAGGAAGGGAATTAGTAGTTTGGGGTAGGGCTGGCAATTTTCGACACGAAACGCCATGAAATTAATGGGTTAGTGCCAAGTCTTATTGGGTTCGGGTTCTTATCAGGTTGACCCGGTAAGGACACTAGGGCTGGCAATTTTCGGCACGACACGAAAACACGACACGGACCGACACGAAATTAATGGGTTAGTGTCAAGCCTTATTGGGTTCGTGTTCTTATCAGGTTGACCCAATAAGGACACGATAATTTCGGGTCGGGTTCGGGTTGGGTTCGGGTCGGGTTCAGGTAACCCGTTATAATTTATTTTTTTAATAAATATTTATTAAAAAAATAAATATTTAATAAATATTTAATAAATAATTTTTTACTAATTTATTTCTTTTAGACTTTTAGTTGAGGTTTATAATTCTTATTGTTTCTTATCATTTTTTGTTAGTATTTATAGGTTATCAGGTTGTTATCGTGTTGAAACATGTTTTAACGTGTCGTGTCGTTATCGTGTTGCTATCGTGTCGGGTTAACACGAATTCAATCGTGTTTTTATCGTGTTCGTGTCGTGTTCGGGTCGTGTTCGGGTTTGACCTTATCAGGTCGGGTTCGTGTTCGGATTTAGGGAATCCTTATCAGGTCGTGTTCGGGTTTGACCTTAACAGGTCGGGTTGTTATCAGGTCAACCCGATAACGACCCGACCCGCACGATTTGCCAGCCCTAAAGGACACGATAATTTTGGGTCGGGTTGGATTCGGGTCGGGTTCAGGTAACTCGTTATAATTTATTTTTTTAATAAATATTTATTAAAAAAATAAATATTTAAAAAATATTCAATAAATAATTTTTTAATAATTTATTTCTTTTAGACTTTTAGTTAAGGTTTATAATTCTTATTGTTTTTATCATTTTTTGTTAGTATTTATAGGTTATCGGGTTCTTATCGTGTTGAAACAGGTTTTTAATGTGTCGTGTCGTGTCGTTATCGTGTTGCTATCGTGTCGGGTCAACACGAATCCAATCGTGTTTTTATCGTGTTCGTGTCGTGTCCGGGTCGTGTTCGGGTTTGACCTTATCAGGTCGGGTTCGTGTTCGGGTTTAGGAAATCCTTATCAGATCGTGTTAGGATTTGACCTTAACAGGTCTGATTGTTATCAGGTCAATCCGATAACGACCCGATCCGCACGATTTGCCACCCCTAATTTGGGGAGGGGGAAAGAGGCTCCCGTCAATTCAAATACCATGAATGGCATCATGTTCCTCATGAATGATATACATATTCAATCCGCGCTAAAGATAATAAAATTCTTATATATGTAAGATTAAAAGTCAGGAAATACTACAGTCGAAAACCACATTGTTTTTTTTCGAGCAACAATGGTTTGGCAAAAAAAAAACTTCCGACAGTCCTTGTTGTTAGTAAGGCTTCAAACGAGCTGAGCTGCTCGCGAGCATGCTTAGTCAAAATTCGATTCGAGCTCTTGAATACTTAGTTCGTGAGCTCGCGAACCGCTCGCGTTAAATTTTGTTATGTATAAATAACATAATATTTTATTATTTAAATAATAAATTTTTATATTTATTAAAATAGACAATTCATTTTCACAAAAAAATAAAAATAGAAAACAAAATTACTTATATTTATTAAAAATGATAGTTTTTTATTATTTTTACAAAAAATAAAGATATTATATTTTAAAAATAGATAGTTTTATTTATTTCTTCACAGAAAGTAAAAAATTATTGTTTTTATTAAAATAGACAATTTTTATTTTTTCACAAAAAAATATAGAAAATAAAATAAAAAATATGCCCCCGAGCGCTCGATAATACTATTGGAGTCAAGCTCAAGTTCGAATTTTGCAGCTCGGTCAATCTCTAATTCGAGCTCGATTGAATATAACAAGCATTGCTCATTAAGGTCAAAAATCGGCTCGACTCGGTTCGTTCGCAGCGCTTAGAGGTGGCCATTGGGCCGGGCCAACCCAGCTCGGGTTTTCCAGGCCCATGGGCCACTCGGGCTAGGACTCAAGCCCGAGCCCAGTCCACCGGGACTCCTGGATGATCCTGATCCCAAACTCCTCAGCCCAATCCAACCCAGTCCCCGGCCCTGATCGGCAAAGCCCACACCTCGGATCGGCCCAGCCCACAACCCAGTTCAATTCAGTCCAACCGGCCCAATATCCTTAAAGAATTTATGATATTTTATATAATGGGTTATTATATTTTCATCAAACACTGAAAAAACCACAAACTAGAAACATCCTTATAATCATTAGTTGATTAATTCGTGTGTGAGAAAACTAAAAAGTAAAAAACAAATAGTAAATATATTTATAAGAGATTGTTTGGTTGGTTTTTCATTAATCTCTGTATGAATTAAGTTGTCTGTATGGATTTAATTGTCTCTATAAATTAAGCTAGATTATTGTTCGGTTGTAGTACTGAATAAACAGTCTGAATGGCAGAAATGACAATTTTATCCCTCACTCTACATTAATTACTGATTAAAATATTTAGTCATCTTATTAAATAGTTGATTTTAAATGATAAAAATATCATTTAAATGGTTTTCTAAAATAAGAAATTATATTATTTTTCTTTTGAAAACTACAATTTATATATTTATATATATATATATATAATATTATATAAGGGGAAATTACAACCAACTACCCTATTAGATGGTCTCTTTACACTTTAGTCCCTATTGTTTCATAAATTACAGCAAAGGATAAAAATCTGAATTGGTGTTGACTTCTAATAAAAAGATGAAAATACCCCTCTATTTAATTGAATAAAATATTTCTTTTAAAATACATTTCATATTAAACAAATAGCTTATAAGTTATTAAAGTGTTTGGTTAATACATTTCTTTTAAAAAATATTCTTTTTTCAGAAAATAATTTTTTTTCGAAATATAATTTTTTTTCCAGAAAATATATTTTTTTTTAAAAATATTTTATTTTATTTTTTTTTCAGAAAACAATTTTATTTTTTAGAAAAAATAATATTTTTTCAAGAAAATAATTTTATTTTGAAAAAATATTTTTTCCTCCAGAAAATATTTTTTTTAATATTTTCCAAAAAATAATTTTTTTATTTTTTTCCAGAAAATAGTTTTAATTTTTCGAAAAAATAATATTTTTTTTCCAGAAAATAATTTAATTTCTAAAAAATATTATTTTGCCAAAAAATACCTTTTTCTCCAGAAAATAAGTTTTTAATTTTTTCGAAAAAATATTTTTTTATTTTTTTCCAGACAATAGTTTTATTTTTTCGAAAAAATAATATTTTTTTCCAGAAAATAATTTTATTTCGAAAAAATATTATTTTACCCAAAAATAATTTTTCCTCCAGAAAATATTTTTTAATTTTTCGAAAGAGATAATTTTTTTCCTAGAAAATAATTTTTTTTCGAAAAGATAATTTTTTAATTCCATAAAATAATATTTTTTCGAAAAGATAATTTTTTTCCCAGAAAATATTTTTTTTTTATTTTTTTCGAAAAATAATTTTTTTTTCCAGAAAATACTTTCTTTTTTGGAAAAAATATTTTTTTCTAGAAAGCTTCAAAATTTATTACTGAAGTCAAAGTGTTATATATATTACTGATGGTCAGCGTATGTCACCCACGTGAAAAATAAATGGGTAAACAAGAAAAAGAAAAATAAAAAAGGGCAAAATCGGGATATCGATCTCTCTCTCCAGGTGACATCATCTAAAAATTTGACTTTTGTCCTGTTGTAAATATAGTTTTACGGACGGTCTGGTTTGTCCTTCATTGTAATATCTGAAACAATAGGGACCAAACTGTAATTAGACCATCTAAAAAGGTAGTCAGATGTAAATCGCCCTATTATATAATATCAGTGTCGTTACTTGATATGAATGCATGTGTGTATATATATATATATATTATTTTCTCTTAAAAATATATTTTTATGTTAATATTATATGTGGGAATCAATTTTTTAATACCAAATCATAAAATTGATAAGTTTTATATCCCCATTCATAAGAGTATAAGTTTTTAGTACTATTTTGATTAAAAAGACTAAAATGTCCTCTCAAAAGTACCAATGTAGACTTTCTTTTTTTCTTTTTGTATTTTATTTAATTTAAACTACTTTTCTTTTTTTCTTTTTCATTTTCTTCATCTGCTCAAAACCGATCATTAATGTCCAACAACATAAATTTAACTACAACATATACATCAAAACAAGACAACCATTTTTGACAAAGGGTCTCTCAAAAATTTTATATAAAATCACAAGATTATTCGAAAAGAAAAGTTGACGTTCAAATAAGACTTCATTTGTCGTGCTTCTGGGTTCATAAAGAAGGTATGAATCAATATTTTCCCGACGGAAATTTTTTTTCCTGACAAGTTCTTACGGGCACGATCGCTGCACACGATGGGAAGCCACCGTGTGCGATGATCGTGTGCAACGGTCGTGTCCAACGGTCTTGACATCGTGCGCACAACTAACGTGTTCACGATCATCTACAATCGTGTTCATGGCCAGAAACTTGCACACGGTAGCATACGACCGTGTGCATCAGTCGTGTCCAAGGCAGATCGTTTTAGAATATTGTTCGCTCAGTTTTCTGAATAGCTATTCATCTTTTTGTAATCAGATGTCGTGGCAGCGTATTTTGATACATCACGGTGGTCATTGGGAGCGATCGACATATGTAGACGGGGACTCCTTTTTTGTCTACATCGACACGAGCAAAGTTATTCGTGCAAACCTCGTGGGGGTTATGAGAGAGGGTTTGGGTGGTCCAAATGAGTCCGATTATAAATTATGGTACTTAACACACATGGCCAAGGGAAACAAAGTAAAAGTCCTATTACGGGGCGATACCGAGATACTTCGATTACTAATAGAATACAAGGAGGATCCTGAGGTATGTGTTGAGAACGGTAGCTCCTCCACTCCCGAGGTTAATATAGGATGTAGCAGCTCGAGAGTAGAGCCCGACAACATAAATTATGACATGCCTTCCAAAGATTATCAATACGTGGAAGATGAGGAAGATGAGAAAGATGAGGAGGTGCATACATCCGAAGATGAAGATTGTTGTAAAGACTTGCTTGAGTCACTATCTGCGGAAGTTCTTGTTTGGGTTCGCCAACCGGCCCAAATGGATAGGATTATGAATCGTCGAAACTTCTCATCCGACCATCAATCTGCGAACGAGCATGAGCATCTATAATCAATGCGTAACTAGATCATTCTATTTTCGGACCCCAGTAGTGCCGGGACTTTGGATTGGGTCGAGCAACCTCCACCGGTCACCGGTCAGCTAGAGGTGGGGTCTGCCTTTCGATCCAAGACAGAGTTGAGGATAACTGTAGGAATGTATCATTTGGAAAACACGCTACAGTATATCACTGATCGTTCCGCCGATAAACGTATAGTGTTTGTCTGTAAGAGTGGGCGAAACAATTGTCAGTTTAGGTTGTGTGCTATTGAGGTGCAACTATTTGGAGAATTACTAAGTTGACCTTGGAGCACAGCTGTCACCCTGATTTGAACCGTGCTGCCGCACGGTCGGTCACTTCTGAGGTTGCCGCCCATTATTTTGCTAAAAGATTGACCGGTGAGGGGGTCACTTTGAGGCCAAAGGAGATGATTGCAGAGATGTGTATGGAGTACGGCATTGACATGCTATACAGTTTTGCTCTCCGAACGAGGAATATAGCGATAGAGAATACATATGGCGGCTTTGATGAGTCGTATCAGAGGCTCCTATCTTATCTCTATTTGTTAAAACAGCGTAATCCAAGGACAATTTATGATTTGCAGATGACTCGTGAGGGAGTGTTTTGCCATATGTTCGTTGCACCCGGACAGAGTATTAGGCATTTGATACGTGCCTTCGACCGGTGATTATAGTTGATAGGACCTACCTGAAGGGAAGGAATAAATGAACTCTATTTGCGGCCGTCACATTTGACGGGAACGAGCAAGTATTTTCTCTTGCAGTTGGTCTCGATCTGATAGAAAACGACGAGTTATGGAGTTATTTTTTATGTAACCTGCGCAAATGCTACAATCCGATGGAAGATTTACTGATTATGTGTAATACCCGAGATTTTCATTATGATTAATTCGAATTTTTTCTTTTTTTTAGACCGGAAATTTCTTGGTTGTCGAGCATTGGTATTATTTTTCTCGACAATCGATTTTGTGTTTATGGCCATATGTGGTGATTTATCGTATATTATTTTCATTTCGGATCGATGTTGTTGTCCTCTAGCGTTTCGTCGTGTTCGTTCAATGCGTTTATGGGAATCGAGTAGTCAGCCCACGGCAGCTGGGCGCTGGCCGGACAGTTGCGGCAGGAACCGGCACTGCGGCTGGGCGCTGGCCGGATAGTTGTGGCGGGAACCGACACTGCGGGGCGCTGGCCGGACGGGTGAGGCAGGTACCGGCATAGCGCACGCTACCGCCGAAAGACAGTGCGCGTTAACCGGCAGGCGTAGCGTACGCTATTCGGCAGCCAGCGCATGCTACCTGGGATGGGCAGTGAGGCTTCTGAGGTTCTGGACTCCTGAGGGTTGGCGGGTAGCGCACGATACGGCCGGTCACTGCGCGCGCTAACCGACAGGTGTAGCGCACGCTCCTGGACGAGGGGGTCAGTCCAGCGGGTTCTGGAAGGAGTTTACTGGACCAAGGCCAGCCCGTTAGCGCACGCTGCCGGTACTCTAGCGCACGCTAAGGCGCCTGCCTATATATTTGACCAAGCAGTCCTATTTCCACCCATTTTTCACTTCCCTTCTTTCTTTTCCGCGGCCAGAGATTTTGAGAGCAAGGAGACATGTTGTTAAACAACAAATCCATGAAGTTCCTGAGTTCATATCATTAATTGATCATCCATAACATCCTTCAATCGACCGAATCAAGGGTAGTTTTTCCTAAAATCTAAACTTTGGGAAATTTGGGGATCTTGGTAGTAGATTACTGATGGATAATTGAAGATTAAGTTGGTTGCTATCATTTGCATCATCTTTCCACGGTTTTATAATTACCAATTCGTCGTTTATATGAGTTCTTAATTGACGCCTTCAAGGTGTCCGGGAAAATACTGCATAGGGGGATTCGGTCGTTTTACAATGTTTTCCTCGTGTGATTGATTGTTTATTTGATGATAGGATATTAGGGACGAATTCCCTACAAAAATTTCGTGTTGAGCCTTTCCGATCGTCGTTTTCATTGGAGTTCCAGATTTTCCCAATCGACCGAATTTTTCGTAATATTCGCGAGAGATTACCAAGGCAAGTACCTTGATATACGAATTGTAACTACGTGAAATCATTGTTGTCGAAGTGTATGAATTTATACGGATGTTTATATATATATATATATATATATATATGTGTGTGTGTGTGTGTGTGTGTGTGTGTGTATAGAGATATATAGATTTATATATATTTATATATTAAATATATGTATGTATATACGTATATTGATGTATATCTCTATGTCGGTGAATGACGAGTGATGAATGCTAATACTAGTAGACGTACTCAACTTGGATTGATGTATGAACTATACTTATAGATATAATATAGTAAGGTTATATATATTCGATTGAGTTGCAATATAGGGATATATGTGCGGCGTTGGTTGGTTATGCCTGAAGGCTTATTGTGATTGAGTTTTGATTGATAACGTGCATGATATTGTTTAGCTGTGTGGTTATGGACTGATGGATAATTTGCGTGAATTGGTGTACTGAGTTGATAATTGTTGTAACATTTGTCTGTGTTCTTGATGTTTGAAATAATGTGGATACTTGTTGTGCGAAACGTCATATCCGGGAACCTCTGAGGGCGGGGCATGTACCCCGGCCTGGTGTACGCTGCAATGTGCGGCTCCATATGGTTGGTGAAAACCGGTGTTACCTAATGCGCGTGCAAGGGGCGGATCTTGTGGGAGTGATCGCCGGCGCGGTGACATGTTCAAGGGGTGGCCAACATAGTGGAGTGAATGCCGATGCACAGGTGTGCAAGGGAGGCGCCTGGAAGGCTTATTGGTTACGGATATCCGAGTGACAGCTAAGACCCTGATACCGAACGATTTTCGTAACTCAAAGTTCTTTCAACTCATTTTAAATATTGGTCTCGATATAGACCGATATTCGTGTTTCCGATAGTTTGTTTCAACTTGTTTTAAACGTTGGTATCAGGGTTAATTAACCAAGGATATTTGACGAGATCTCCGAGGGTTAATTAATCAAGGGTCTTGAGCAGGAATTGTCGAAATGAGAGGTTGTGTCTTTGATTGTGCTGTGATGATATTCTTTGGAATTGGGTCGAGAACCCCGTGAAACGTTGAGATGATTGATCTCGTGATGATATTGTTTGGATCGGGTCGAGAACCCTGTGAAATGTTATAATGATTCGCTTGTGACAGTGTTCTATAAATTGGGTCGAGGACCCCAACATTGAAATGGTTTTCTTGTAAGATTGTTTTCCACATGCTGGGTCCAGGACCCGAGAACTCTTGAAGTTATTTTCTAAAAGTATTCCCATTCGATTTTCAAAACGCCAAGACACCCCGAGTCAATAATATCGTTTTCAAACTATCTTATCAAAATAATTTTTTTTTTAAAAAGGGGTTTCCAAACTAGATCTTTTGACTCATTGGGCTCGTTTAAAGTTTCACTGGTGCTATGTCTCGTAAACAAATTTGACTGTATGAATATCTTTCCCTTGTGTAAGTGAATACTCTTTTGTGCTGGTTATGTAAATGTGTGGATCATGTTAAGGCTTCGCGGTTGTCGAGTTTTGTGTTGATATTTTTCGTATATCCTGTATATTATGTACTTGCACTAGCAAATTTCCAGTTTGCTAACCCCCGAGTTTTCGAGGGGTGAGTGCCTGTTATGCGCTCAGGTTTTGGCAGCTCGGGAGCAGTCACAGGATTGGCTTGAAAGGAGATGGAAGGCGACAATGCTAATCACACAAGAGTCAGACTCTTTTTCTTTTGTTTCATCTTGGTCGGTATTTTCTCATTTGTTTTTTTTTAACAGCAAACTCAAGTGTATAATAAAATTTCATACAAAACTCAAATTCACTTTCATTCAGCAGAAGACTGTAAACATGGATTTCATACACGAAAAAGAGACAACAACAACAACAACTCAAGCCAGCTAACAAAAAAGATAGACGGTAACCGAAAACCATAACGCATCAAACAAACAAACAACCATCCCTAATTCTACCAGCCTCCAGAATCACCACCGCTCCTGGAGTAGCTACGGTCACCACCTACGTATTCCCCACCACGACCGCCTCCATAACCATCCTCACGACTGCCACCGCCTCCGTAACCTACACCACGTCCGATTCTATAACCACCACCGCCACGACGGTCGTCGCCGCCGTAACCTCCACCACGCCCGCATCCATAACCATTCCCACGACTCTAATAGCTCCCGCCGCCACTGTATCCACCTGAACCGCGGCTTCCACGACTCTGAGCTTTGGTTGAGTACTGACACATTCTTAGTGTAACTATCGCAAGTGCACGATATCGTATCAAGTAGTAAGTGGACTTTTTGAGTCCGGTTTATCTATCCCACGAGGAAGTTTGGTTATAATTTGAATTATACACTATTAGTCTATTTTTATAGATACTAAGATGAGTGAAACACACAATTAAAGAGTTTGGTTTAATAATTGCAAAGAAAATGAACTAATAGTTCTAATATTCACGGAAATAAAAAGATTGCACTAATAATAGATTGATTAAAGATAAAATAAAATAGTTGGGATTACAAACTTAGTTCATCATTAGTTATAGAAGATGTATAAGATATCATAAGATGAATTTACTTATTATGTTGTGTAGATTCAATTTTCCTTAAAAAGATGGTTTCTCTTTCGAACTATAAAACACCCCTTATATATTAAATCAATCCACTATATTTCTATGTTTGATTGGCTTCAATACATAGCATTAGGATTTATGAAAATAACTCAAAGAATCATCTAAAGTTTAGAGGTATATTTCTATCCCCTAGAACAACTTAGAGTGAAGATCATTTGATCTAATCAAACATATTTTCTTTCGAAACATATGAAGACCATAAATATCGTCATTTATTGGCCAAATAAATAAAGATTGTTAAAACAATGAAAATCACACACAATAATAAGTAATTCATAATAGATCATTATACAAACTTAAATAACATGACTAACCTTGTTTATAATCTCAACTAAGGTAACTTAGCCCATGAAGGGTTTAATATACATAATACAAGCTTGAATGATCATTATTAGTTGAACAAGAGAAAGAATTGATCCTAACTCCCTTAGTAGATAAAGGAGAAAGAAGCAATAAACTCACTGAACAACATATGTTATACCACTATTAAACAAATCACTCAAGAACACAAGTGTGTTCTTCACACAAAAAGAAAATATTACAAAAAGTGGAAAATTATAAGATGAATGATGAATGATGAAGGATCTACGGGGTCTATTTATACACATAAAGTCATCTAATAGCTCCAAAACTCCAGCATTATTACAATAGATCGGATCAATGCCAGCCATCCCCTCAATAATACACAAAAAGTATAAAAAATTAGACAAATGATCACAATCTGTCAAGAGTTACGGCCGTAACATTCAGTAGTTACGGACGTAACTTGGACGGCTTACGACCGTAACATTCAGTAGTTACGGACGTAATATGGCTTCGTAAATTTGCTCACTGGTTGCTTTGTGAGTTACGTTTTCAGCCCAGAATTTCTCAGACTTTGCGTTTTTGCCCCAAATCTTCTTCGGATGATAACTTTTGATATATAACTCTGATTTTGAATCCGGAAAGACTGTCCAACTCGTCTCGGAAAGCCCTACAACATGAATACATAAAAGCTCAACAAAGAGAATATTTTATAAACATGTTATTTATTGAGTAAATCAGTAATTCGATCCGATTAAGACTAGATTTACATCATCATCCGATAAAAATAAAATTATTAAAAGCTAATAAATTCTAAGCAAAAACGAGTAGACTTTCTCAATTATGGGTGATATTTATCGATACAAACCATGTATAAGTGTATAAAACTGACACTTATCAAGTACTCACCCTTGCACGGGCGTAGTTTTCATTTATTAAATTGAGTCGTCATTCCTTTCAGTGTTCAAGTTTATTATTGTCGTTGAGCTGTGAATTATGTTGGTTTTTGAATTGTTTAATGACCTTGTCGGTATGTTTTTTAATTATTTTGACCCCGGCCAGTCAATTATTGAGTAGACTATTGGAGTTTAGCCTGATAGATCCTTGTGAGAAAGGTCTACGGCATGTGACATTCCCGGATGTATTTTGGGGGTGTTACAGATATGGTATCGGAGCTTAGGTTTGCGATAAAACTAGGCCGTTGGGTCATGTCCATGTCTTGTGTAAGTCGCGTGCACTAGAGTTGTGATTAGTATCGTGGTTCCGACATCATCTTTAGGCAATCCGTGATGGTGAGTCTTCCGATCGTAAGTCCCCTTATTTACGTATTTGATTATATCGTGCTAATATGTTTAATGTGAACAAGGACTGGAACTTGTTGGTGATATTATTGTTTTAGGATATAACATACGTATACGGTCCGAGTGAAAATGGTTATGTAGTATACTTCGAAAGTCGAGCATATTTATCGGTTTCGACATTTCATTAGAATAAATCTTTGAGTGTTAATTTTATCCGCTACGTGAGTATTTTGAAATGGCTTTTGGTATCATGCAAACGGAATTTTATTTCTAAGAACCGATTCCCTAAACCGAGTTTTGGCATTTTGGTCTTGCACGTTTTGACGGTATTCTTATGATGGTATTTGATATTTTATAAATGACTTTTGTGATTATTTGACAATGCTACCGTCATCGGACTTTTTGGTGTTTTGGACATTTTGTTTAAATGGTTTTTAGCCTGGTGGGTTCTGGCGCGGGGCCCACGGCGCTGTAATATCACGAACATTTTAAAGTAGTGCTTCAAAATTCTATAACGTTGTCAAAATCTATGATTTAATGTCGTCATGTCAAATGGTCACGTATCTCGGTGAAAAATCCTTTTGATTAAGCATTTTGGTAGAAGAGGAAAAAATTTCAAATTGTGGTATTTTGAACAAATATTTCAAATTAGTCATGATTCTTAAAATAATTCCTTTTATACATTATTCGAAAATAATTTTTAAAGTCGATGTATAAACTTCCTCTTCCAAAATAAAGGACGATATCTACAATTTTTGGGCGTAACGTGACTCGCCCTCTTTTTCAAAAATTTGTTTTCATTAAGTGCATACATATAATGATCGTCCTCGTCGAAGGACTAGAAATTGACTTCAGAAAACTTTGTGTTTTACGATATTACCGTTATTCTAAAGATGTTAACTAAACCTTGTGTTGATAATTGTGGTATACTGTACGATTAATTACTATCTGCATTAGAATGTCGAGCCTTGGCGGACGTAGACGTGATGATGGAAATGGAAGTGGCGAGGTGGTTCATACGACAATGATTCATGCTACGGTGAAGAAGTATCAAGATCAAATGATATCCTATGAAATCTCCTCAATGGTCGAGCCCACGAGCGAAGTGATTGTAATACCCCCAAAACCGTATGGGAATATTACACGCCGTAGACCCTTTCCACAAGGATCTACCAGGCTAAACATCCATAAACAACCAAATGCTTGCCCGGCCAGGGTCAAACAATAAAATAATACAGACCGATGAGGTCACACAACTCAATCAACAAAATTGACTTATACAACGTTACCCACACAGGGGTCGAAACACAATACAGCGTAAGACTGAAATCAACTCGGACAACACAACGAAAATCAAAACAACTCTCAACCCATGATTAGTATCGCAGCTCATCATCCTCTTGTGCCAATCCTGTGACTGCTCCCCTGAATCTGCATGTACCTGGACGCAAAACAGACATCCACCCCCGATTACTCGGGGGTTAGTAAAACTCCACTGTTTTACTAGTGCAAGTATCTGTTAGGAATATGCCCTCGAATGCCACTCAGAGGATGAGAGAGTGAGAGCAATTGTATTGTAATTATGAATATTATATTTAATAAGGCAATTATTATTTATATATTATTGTATATCACTGGTATTGTGATTTGGTATATAGAATAATAGTCCTTGTATTTGAGAGTGAACATTCTATTCCTTATGAAGATAAGGAGATAGGCACTAGAAGTGTTTAGAGCTCGAATGCTTAACTAGTTCGCAAGTCGATAAAACTTAACAAGACATTAAGTTTTAATAAGACTTGTATAACTGATGCTAGGACGTGTGCACGTCTTGATAGCATAGTTATAAGTATATTGGTGGGACCAGTATACTCGAACACGACTCATACTCTATTCAGTCACACGGTATTCACTCTCGGATAGTCGATGACGAATCGAAAGGTTGTGATAGTATACGTGGACCTTTGACTTGAGGGTTCAGTAGAAGATGTGCCTGTGACGTTTAGTTTCTCATTAGAGTAGTTAGACTCATTTGCTTAATTGCTGAGTCGACCTCGAAGTGCGAACTATACGGGCAGGTAGCAGTCTTTACTGTACGCCAAGAAAGGATTCTATCTCCTGTTAGTGAGCAGGCGAATGTCCTATACAGTTAATGGCAAATAAGATCATAAGTCTTTGGCCAAAGCATTCTGATATAGTCGTATTAGATACATTATTAATGAGTCGGTCTTGATTTGCATTAACACATGTATAGAGTTTAGTCAACAGTAGGGTTTGACTTTACCGTAACCTGAAGACTTGACCGGGACATCTGATGAAGGGTCTATAAGTATATAGTATTCACGACATAATGGTTCTGGAATGATTCGTTCATTCGTTCTCAGTCGGGGTTTACAGTGCGGCTCGCTAGGCTGGCTAAGTGCTGCCCGCACTCATTGGTTCCTCCCAATGCCGGCTGAGACGAACCTACGGAGTCGCGCAATAGGATCATTGGTGGATAAATGTGAATTAATAATCTCTCTTATAATATTAGATATTAAGTATCTAATTTTGATTTATCGGATAAATCAAATAGCGGTCTTATGAATTGTAAGTAGGTTACTGGATGATTACTTTAATTCATAAATTATATTTCTTAGAGAAATATATATATTTGTGTTTGATATAATTAATTAATTGGATTAATTAATTAGTCCAAACACATTGGAAATAAAATGGATTCGTTTGACGAACATCTGGTACACGAGGGATTCGTTTTGACGAACATCCAATACATGAGCCGAGTACATTCGACCCGTCCTCTTGGAAATTTCCCAAAGGGCCGCCCCCTCCCTCTCTTGTCTCTTTTATACTTATTTTATGTCACTAGGTGACATATGTGAGGTGTATTTGATACCCTCAATCATGTGTTAAAGGGTGATTTTCATTTTTTTATAAAAAAAAGGTCTTTAGAAAAGAGAGAGTACTTCTTCTTCTTCCTTGAACTCAAAATCACGAATTAGAGAGAGAGAGAGTAAGGTTGATAACTTCATCTTGATCTTAGAGACAAGATATAAGAAGAATACATTGAGAAAGAAAATTCCTACAAGCTTCCCTAGCCGCATTCTTGAAGAAAGGAAGCTTGTCGATTTTTCCATCAAGTTCCGGCGTGTGAAGTAGAGGCACCTTGATTTAGGTGTTTGGAACGAAGGGCTCTTCATCATCATCATCATCATACGAAGGTTTTTCAGAGACATCATAGGTATGGGACTTTGATTCCTTGATCTTCGTATTTTTTCTTTTCGTATATACGTTACTTGATCGATCCTCTTAGGGATTCCGTTTATTCTTCTGCTGCGTTTATTTTCTGTGGAATCCCAACAGTGGTATCGAAGCGAGGTCAAATATATCGTATATACGATCATCTTTGCATTTGGAATGTTATTTGATGATGTTTATGATTTAGAATCATAATAGATATAATCGAAAAAATTTAATCGTTCGTAGTAAGTCAAGTTTCGACTATTTTATGTGAATTATAAATCTGAAAATTTTGATTTTTGTTGATTTATAAGTTCTTCGTGAATTTAAGAAACTTTTTCGTTTTGGAAGCGAGTCGAAAAAATGAGAAAAATGGGGGTTAAACACGAATATCGCACGAAGACGCATTGCCGTGACTTACTAGGCTTTGCTGGCCGGCCGAGAGTGACTCGGTAGGCCTTAGCGAACTAGTAAGCTCGGCCGGCTGCCGGGCGATGGCAGTGACTCGGTCGGGCGGTTCTCGGGTTTTCGCTCGATTTTGAATCGGGAAGTGGGCTAGGCGATCTGGATTTTCAGGACTCCATTTTTGTGTTTATATTTCGTTGTAATAATTTCCAAAATTTAAATTGGATTTAATTGGATTTAATAAAATATTTGGAATATATTTTATTAAGGAAATTATTAGACGAGAATATTTTTTTGGCCGGATTACTTTGAACGGATTAAAATGACGATTATAAATATTAATTTGATTAATATTGTGGAAATTAAATAGATTAATTTTTATATTAATTGGATGAATATATTAATTGATTATTTAATTTTATTTACCGTTACATGTTGTATGGAATGCCTTATGTGATGGTGATATAGCCCGTGGACTTAGTTGCTGATTTGTTCGATTCGATATGGTTGTAAAGGCCATTTTGAGGCTATTAATTTTTACTAGAAAATATGTATAATAGGACGTATTGTTCAATGATGTAATTATTCATATGGAAATGACGAAGACCGAAGACGACCGACTAGGAGACGAAGAATCAATACTGTATTTTTTCTTTCTTTATTTGGCTTGGCCCAATACTTAGGAAAAAGTCCATGAGCTATATGTTGGTAGTAACTAGGTTGCTATTTATTGTTTTTCATTTTGAATGATTGACAAACCACAAACCGCGCTTATAAACAGATTAATGTGCAAAGTGTAACATATAATCGCGTTAATACTCCCACTTAGAAACACTAAGTTATAAAGGTTACGAGGTTTCCTACCCTCCGTCAAACTCATGGAAAATTGAAATCTAAACCGGAATATTATTCTTCCGAGTATGTCGGGGTAATATTTTTGGGGAAAGTTGATAAATTCCTAGAGTGCATTAAATGCCTTTGGTTGTGACAGATCAAACCTCTATAAACCGTATGGGTTGCCGGGTAAGATTCAATTGTCAGACTAATAGGAGTTGACGGTTTAAACTTAGATAGTTCAGCGAGCCATAGAAACCGAATGGGTTGAGGGCAAGTGAACTAGGGGTAAAAGAAGA
Organism: Orobanche coerulescens; assembly: GCA_033398695.1. NCBI lineage: Eukaryota > Viridiplantae > Streptophyta > Magnoliopsida > Lamiales > Orobanchaceae > Orobanche > Orobanche coerulescens. Next base: position 153,447,258 of record CM065810.1, on the reverse strand, counting down.
TCGAATCATCCATTAGATGGGTTGGTATTAGACACCACTTTATAAAGAATAATAGAATAGAAACCGTATGGGTTGCCCTCTATTAAACTTTGTAAAGAAATCGATCACCACTTGAAGTCACCCAAGACTTCCGGATTTAACATGGGAGTATGTAAATGCCGATAAAATAGTGGGAGCCGAGTTATGAATAAAGAAAGCCCTTAAATTCTTTACTTGGATCATAATTAAATAATCACTAACGAATCTTAAATTATTCTGCGAGTTAACAAAACTCTCAATATGACAATGAACCCACTCGCTCTACTACTTGAAAAGAACGTCTGGTAGTCCGAACTATGTGGGTGGCCGGAACTTGAGGATTGTCCTAACTATGGAAATGCTGGGATACGTCTTGGAGGCGGACATCCCAGTGGCTCCTGCAAGAACCCGAGCCAATCAGGAAGATGTCGATGCCCATGAGAAATGGGTAAAAGACGACATAAGAGTGCGAGGGTACATGTTAGGCTCAATGACCAATGAGCTTCAATGTGCCCATGAAAAGATGACGTCTTCGAGAGCCATCTTATCGCACCTGGCTGAGCTCTATGGAGAGCATAGCCGAACTGCTAGATATGAGATATCGAAGCAATTATTCAGCGCCAGGATGAAGTAATAAGAGAGGGTTGGGGACCATATCCTCAAGATGATCTCGATGATTGAGAGATTGGAAGCTCTTGATTTTCAGATGCATGCATCTCTCCAAACTGACCTTATCCTGCAGTCACTTCCTGACTCCTTTTCACAATTTGTCATGAACTTCAACTGCAATGAGATTGCATGTAACTTAGCTGGGCTAATGAACAAGCGACGCCCGATCTCGAGATGAAGACAAAGGGAAAGGAAGCTGCACTTGTGATTTCTTCTGGGACTTGGAAGTCCAAGAACAAGAAGAAAAAGAACAAGAAGCAGTTAGGTCCAATAACCAAGATCGACAAGGGAAAGGGCAAGGCCCCAATGGTTCAAAAGAGCAAGGGGGCCAAGAAAACGGATGTATGCCTCAACTGCGGTGAGCTAGGCCACTCGAAGAGGTACTGTCCCAAGCTTGACCGTAATGCGCCTTCAGGTACGGAACTACTGGTTTTAGAAATAAATTGTTCTGTAACTGTATATTCTACTTCTTGGATACTTGATTCCGGTGCAAGTTATCACATTTGTACAATGAATCAGGATCTGGAACGAAGTAGGAAGCTGGATTCAGGGAAGGTGATGGTCACCGTCAGAAGTGGGCATAGTGTCGAGGCTTCTGATATCGAATCCCTTATGTTGGATTTAGAATCTGGTTTTATTCTTACTTTAGATGATGTACTTGTTTTGCCCAAGGGGCACAAGAATATTGTATCAATTCCGGTCATGGACCGAAAGGGATTTCACTTCTTTATTGGAGATGGGTCCTGTCGTATTTATTTGAAATAAATTGGTTGATCTTTGCTACATTATTAAATGGTTTATACCATTTAAATTTAAAGAATAAAACAACTGTGAACACTATAACTAGGAAGCGTGGTAGGGATGAAACGAACCAAGCACTTAAGTGGCATCTTAGACTTGGTCATATCGGTCAGACCAAGGTTCATAAAATGGATAAAGATGGGCTTACGGGTCCATTGGGATCAGATCCCTATCCAACTTGTGAATCTTGCCTTCAAGGCAAAATGACTAGGTTACCCTTCGCAGGGACTTTTAAAAGAGCTGCTGAAAAACTTGGATTGATCCATACCGACGTCTGTGGCCCTTTTGAAGTGGCACGATACGGCTTTCAGTATTTCATTACATTCACTGATGATCATACCAGGTATGGATTCGTGTACTTAATGAAACATAAATCTGAAGCTTTTGATAAATTCAAGGAATTTAAAGCCCTAGTTGAAAATCAAACAGGTAACCGTGTTAAGACTCTTCGGTCAGACCGGGGTGGTGAGTACATGAGTACCGAATTTGATGAGTTCTTAAAAAAACTAGGAATAGTGTCACAATTCACTCCTACAGCTACTCCACAATTAAATGGTCTATCAGAAAGAAGGAACCGAACCTTGTTGGACATGGTTCGCTCCATGCTTAACTATATTGATCTACCGATTTATCTGTGGGGTTACGCGCTCCTTACTACTGTGCATATCTTGAACAGATGTCCTTCCAAATCCGTTCCTAAGACTCCCCATGAGATGTGGAGAGGTAGGAAACCAAGTCTTAATCACATTAGGATTTGGGGATGCCCTGCTTATGTCAAGAAGACTAAAGTAGAGAAATTGGAAACTAGGTCTGTGAAAGATTGTTTCATAGGATATCCAGGGATTCCATGGGATATCTATTCTACATGCATGAAGATCATAGGATCATCTTTGCTATACAAGCACACTTCCTGGAAGATCAGTTTATTCAGGAAGGAGGGGCAGGTAGAAATATTTCTTTGGAAGAAATAAAAGAAACACCAAATGAGACACCTATGCAAGATATTAGAACCCAACCTTCTGAAATACAAATACAACCTCACAAGTCTAGTAGAATTTCTCAAATACCTGAGAGGTATGGCTATCTGCATCAATAGGAACTGGGTGTCCATGAGATGACAGAAAGTAGTCAAGAGAATGATCCTTCTACATACGACCAAGCGATGGTAGACGTTGACTCCACCAAGTGGCAAGAAGCTATGGAAGCTGAGATAGACTCAATGCATGCTAATCAGTGCGGACTTTAGTAGATCGTCCTAAAGGCATAGTGCCTATTGGAAACAAATGGATCTATAAGAGAAAGGCTGATGGAGATGGCAAGGTTGATACCTATAAGGCCGGGCTTGTGGCAAAGGGTTATTCCCAAAGAGAAGGAATCGATTACTTGAGACCTTCTACTTTAAGCTATGATTAAGTCTATTCGCATGATGCTTGCTATAATAGCCCACTTAGATTATGAAATATGGCAAATGGATGTGAAAACGGCATTCCTAAATGGATTCCTCGAGGAGGAGATTTACATGGAACAGCCTAAGGGATTCATATCTCAAACTAATATTCATAAAGTATGCAAACTTCAGCGTGCCATTTATGGACTGAAGCAAGCTTCACGGAGTTGGAATCTTCGTTTTAACGAGACAGTCAAAGAGTTTGATTTTGTCCAAAACGAAGAAGAGCCCTGTATTTACAAGAAGGTTAGTGGGATCAAAATTGTGTTCTTAATACTATATGTAGATGACATTCTACTTATAGGAAACGACGTAGGAATGCTCAGTTCTGTGAAAGCTTGGCTTTCTAAAGAGTTCTTAATGAAAGACTTGGGAGAAACTACCTATATTCTGGGTATTCGTCTCTACCGGGATAGAGCGAAAAGAATGTTAGGTCTTTTCCAAGCCCTCTATATAGAAAAAATCCTGAAGCGATTTAGGATGGAAGATTCTAAAAGAGGGTTCATTCTTATGCAACATGGTGCAAAACTTTCCCTAGAGATGTGTCCTCAAAGTGAGGAAGACAGAAAGGAATTGAGTAAGGTGCCCTATGCTTCGGCAGTAGGTAGCCTCATGTATGCTATGATTTGCACTAGACCGGACATTGCCTATGCTGTGAGCGTAGTAAGTCGGTTTCAGTCAAATCCAGGGCAGGAACATTGGACTGCTGTAAAGAACATTCTCAAGTACCTAAGGAGGACTAAAGACTTGGTTCTTACATACAACGGTGGAGAACTAAGAGTGATGGGTTATACAGATTCAGATTTTACGGGAGACATGGATGCTCAGATGTCCACATCAGGGTATATCTTTACGCTGAATGGTGGGGCAGTTTCTTGGAGAAGTGCCAAGCAAAGTTCGACTACTATATCTACATGTCAAGCCGAATATCAGGCAGCCACGGAGGCTGCTAAAGAAGCTTTTTGGATAAAGAAGTTCACTGAGGAACTTCAAGTGGTTCCTAACGCAGAGAAGCCTGTGACCCTGTTTTGTGACAATGACGGAGTTGTTGCACAGGCTAAGGAGCCCAGGGCTCACCACAACACCAAACATATTGCGAGAAAATATCATTTTATTAGAGAAATGGTTCGGGATAGGAATGTTACACTGCAGAGAGTAGACACAGCAAATAACGTTGTTGATCCGCTTACCAAGCCACTATCTCAGAAGGTCTTAGAGAGACATCTGGAGAGTATGGGTATTAGATACCATAGCTTGTGGCATTGAGTGCAAGTGGGAGATTGTTAGGAATATGCCCTCGAATGCCACTCAGAGGATGAGAGAGTGAGAGCAATTGTATTGTAATTATGAATATTATATTTAATAAGGCAATTATTATATCTATATTATTGTATATCACTGGCATTGTGATTTGGTATATAAAATAATAGTCCTTGCATTTGAGAGTGAACATTCTACTCCTTATGAAGATAAGGAGATAGGCACTAGAACTGTTTAGAGCTCGAATGCTTAACTAGTTCGCAAGTCGATAAAACTTAACAAGATATTAAGTTTTAATAAGACTTGTATAACTGATGCTAGGACGTGTGCACGTCTTGATAGCATAGTTATAAGTATATTGGTGGGACCAGTATACTCGAACACGACTCATACTCGATTCAGTCACACGGTATTCACTCTCAGAGAGTCAATGACGAATCGAAAGGTTGTGATAGTATACGTGGACCTTTGACTTGAGGGTTCAGTAGAAGATGTGTCTGTGACGTTTAGTTTGTCATTAGAGTAGTTAGACTCATTTGCTTAATTGCTGAGTCGACATCGAAGTGCGGACTATACGGGCAGGTAGCAGTCTTTACTGTATGCCAAGAAAGGATTCTATCTCCTGTTAGTGAGCAGGCGAATGTCCTATACCGTTAATGGCAAATAAGATCATAAGTCTTTGGCCAAAGCATTCTGATATAGTCGTATTAGAAACACTATTAATCAGTCGGTCTTGATTTGCATTAACACATGTATAGAGTTTAGTCAACAGTAGGGTTTGACTTTACCGTGACCCGAAGACTTGACCGGGACATCTGATGAAGGGTCTATACGTATATAGTATTCACGACATAATGGTTCTGGAATGATTCGTTCATTCGTTCTCAGTCGGGGTTTACAGTGCGGCTCGCTAGGCTGGCTAAGTGCTGCCCGCACTCATTGGTTCCTCCCAATGCCGGCTGAGACGAACCTACGGAGTCGCACAATTAGATCATTGATGGATAAATGTGAATTAATAATCTCTCTTATAATATTAGATAATAAATATCTAATTTTGATTTATCGGATAAATCAAATAGCGGTCTTATGAATTGTAAGTAGGTTACTGGGTGATTACTTTAATTCATAAATTATATTTCTTAGAGAAATATATATATATTTGTATTTGATATAATTAATTAATTGAATTAATTAATTAGTCCAAACACATTGGAAATAAAACGGATTCATTTGACGAACATCCGGTACACGAGGGATTTGTTTTGACGAACATCCAATACACGAGCAGAGTAAATTCGACCCGTCTTCTTGGAAATTTCCCTTAGGGCCGCCCCCTCCCTATCTTGTCTCTTTTACACTTATTTTATGTCACTAGGTAACATATGTGAGGTGTATTTGATACCCTCAATCATGTGTTAAAGGGTGACTTTAATTTTTTTATAAAAAAAAGGTCTTTAGAAAAGAGAGTACTTCTTCTTCTTCTTTCTTAAACTCAAAATCACGAATTAGAGAGAGAGAGAGAGTAAGGTTGATAACTTCATCTTGATCTTAGAGACAAGATATAAGAAGAATACATTGAGAGAGAAAATTACTACAAGCTTCCCTAGCCGCATTCTTGAAGAAAGGGAGCTTGTCGGTTTTTCCATCAAGTTCCGGCGTGTGAAGTAGAGGCACCTTGCTTTAGGTGTTTGGAACGAAGGGCTTTTCATCATCATCATCATAATCATCATCATCATAATTATCATCATACGAAGGTTTTTCAGAGACATCATAGGTATGGGACTTTGATTCCTTGATCTTCGTATTTTTTTCTTTTCGTATATACGTTACTTGATCGATCCTCTTAGGGATTCCGTTTATTCTTCTGCTGCGTTTATTTTCTGTGGAATCCCAATACTATCAAATCATACGAAATGTAACAAGAAAATAATAATCGTGAATCAAATATAATAATCAAGTATCAAAATATTCCCGAGAGGTTTTCACAAGGGAAGATAAGCTATGAAGCATTCGAAAATAAGATTATCATCTCGGGAATTTTTAGAATTTCAAAACCTTAAGACCTCAAGTCCTGATTCACAAAACCTTTCGAAAAACTTTAGGCCCTTAACCCAAATCTTGTTTCATAACTCAACAGTTTACAATATGGGAAACATTTACTCAAGCTTAGGACTCGGTCCAACATTCATTTTCATAAAACTTTTCCTTTCAAAACTTTGATTTGAAAATAATCATGCTCATGACACCGTGATCCACTGTCATGTGTCTCCGTAGGTTCAACAACACGCACGGACTACACCACGCATAATTAAACAAACATAATCAATTCCAACACCGTGATCCACTGTCACGTGTCTCCGTAGGTTCAACAACCAACACGGACTATTAACCAGACATAACCAATTCCAACACCGTGATCCACTGTCACGTGTCTCCGTAGGTTCGACAACCCACACGGACTATATCAATCACAACAATCACACACACAGTCCTGACACCGTAGTCTACTGCCACATGTCACCGTAAGCCCCGTCGAGCACACCCGGTTGGACGTACTGTGTCCGAAACTCATGGTCCACTGCCATGCGTTATCGTAGGCCTCGTCAGACCAGCACGATTGGACCTCAGTACCTCACTAAGTTCTGACCCCGTAGTCCACTGCCACGAGTCCTCGTAGGTCCTGTCGAACCAACATGAGTGAACTTAGCGGTCACACACATATTCACGTTCACGTTCACATTACATACGACAATGCGCACAGTTAATCAATCACGTTGATCACCACAAAATCGTACATCACACGCACATAACACAATCTCGACACTCGCAACAACTATCATCAATCAACGACACACAACCAACATAACACACGATCGGTACACAATACATTGCACAACCAAGTGTACAACCATCCCATATGTACGTCGTAATCCTGCACAAATGGCACAACACCTAACACGTATACCAATATGACACTATTATCACAAAGCCTTCAAATTGCGGAATACACAACCAATTCAAACGGAATATATTTACGAAGGCAAGCAAAATCATCATAAATTTCATACGTGATTACTAGTCGCAAGATACAAGTCGTATAATAAGATACTTGCCTTAATAACCGCTACCGAATGCTCCGAAGAACACGGTTCGACCGGGAAGCTCGGGCCCCAAGGAAGGCAACGAACGGAAGGGTTCCGACTCAAGTTCTTTGCGAGGAATATGACCCTAACATCATACCATCAATAAATTAACGAACGAACGAGGAAGAATAAGCGTAGAACGCTCGGATTCTCTTTGTGACATTTTATCGAACACCTTCAAGGCGTCGATAAGATACTCAATAAAACGACAAATCCGTGGCAATCCAACCGTGGAATAACAAGGAATTCGATATAAAATAGCTTAACAATCATCAATCCATCACTATTCTGAGTTAAAACGGATTAAACGGACAAATCGAACAAAATCCCCAAAACTAGATTTTAAGAAAACTTACCCTGATTCGGTCGATCGGAGCAAGTTATGGAAGGATTAATTGATGTTACGAACTCCAAAACTTCATGGATTCATAGTATAACAACATGTATTCAACTTCCCAAAGAATCCAGCCGCGGACAGGAATGATAGGAAATGAAAACGAGTGAAAAAACGACTGCTCGACCATATTTATACGCCTACCGAACACGGCGCAGCAACCGGCCCAGACCAGCGCCGTGTGTCTCGGTCGTGTCTCGGCAGTACCCGATCTGGCCGGCCGATGCGAGACATGGCGCTCAGCGGCGCCATTTTGAGGCCATTTCGCCTGTGTCGGCCAAAGACCCCAGATGTAAAAACAATGATTCTGACAACGACGATCCGAACATTCCCGAAACCCGAACCTGATTACGAATCGGAGATTTGGTTATGAAGTACTCGCAAATACGAATTCGAGCACTAAGAGAAGACACGATTCCAACCACCCGAAGGCTCGAAATTCGACAACGGAAGGTAATTACCCCAAACTTTGGGAAATTACGAAAACGGCCCAAAACGTCCGAAATACACGATACACGATCGAAACACCAAACTAAAGCTCAAAACATGAATAATAACATTAAATGAACTTATGAGAAACTCGAAACAACAGTTTCGGACGAGATTCACAAGAATCGAACTCAAGTGCGGAAAAGCCGCTTAAGAATGCGGAACTCAACAAAACGACACCGAAACGAACTCGAATGACAAAAAGTGCAGAATTAATCATTCTCATAATGACGATACGGCCATGAGCGAGTCGTCAAAATGGACTTCCGTCTAAAAAAAAATTACCGGAAATTGAAATTGCGGATATTACATACTACCCTCCTTAAAAGAAGTTTCGTCCCGAAACTTAAAATAAGTAGGGAGATGCAATATCCCACCAGGAAAACTCAACGAGATACACAAGCAATGTGTAACTTATGCCCAACGGCGAAACGTTACAAGCAACGCAAAGGGATATACGGTGTGAAAACACGCTCCACGACGACCAACACAACGCCACCGGTAAAGACATAATAAAACCAACAAGTGACAAGTGTCATCAAACAGATAATACAATCGAATCGATTATCCGAACAATCACAAAACACCACGAACGAAAATCAATATGATTGACCAACTCAACGGTACATCAATCAAAACGCGAGCCAATCGATGAACAAATACGGAATTCCACCACCCAAGGGTTGGAAGATCGAAAACGAGACTAATTTCCCGAACTTAAGGGAATTACGAAGGAGTCCGAATGTTCAACAATCACGAAACGAGATCAACAAAAACCGAACAATCAAACGATCGAACCACAACGATCGAGACAACAAAAATCGAACAGTCATGATTAAATAACAATGATCGAACAATAATGATCGAATGACAACATTCGAACAATGACTCCGAAGTCCCCACTTCAACTCCAGACATTAAAAGAGCTGGTAGAAAGTGAAAGATGTTACTTCCAAACAAGGTTCACAAGAATCGAACCGAACTCGGAAAAGTCATGATGATAAATGGTCGATGCGAAACAAGGTCACAACGATTCGAGCGATGACAACTGAGACATCAAACAAGTTCAAAAAGTATCGACGAACACGTGCAAGTCGATAGAATTTAGAAGGAGAAACTGCAGAAGTCAAATATAGTACGGGTATTACATCCGACCTCTTATAAAAGAAATGTCGTCCCCGCAACTCACAACAACAGAAACAAGGTAACAACACAAAAAGCAACCGACAGAAAAATCTCACATGGGCCTCTCAGAGCCGATCCTGATATCTGTGCTGAAGCGCGAACTCCGAAAGTCTCGGTAGCCAATTCGCAAAACTGAATTCGGTGTCCCTCGAGTCCTCACTTGAAACGCGTTACTGACGAGAAGGACAATTGGTCGTGCATGCCCCCGGAACACCACGGTTGAAACACCTCGGCTCGGCATACCGAATATACAAATGTTAGATACAATGGGACGTAACATCACAAAGCAACAAACCAGAGATGCCAATTTGGCATAACATAGAATCATAACACATATCATATACAACGATTACCATCATAGAGTAATACACACACAAACACTACAGCAACGACGGTATCGTTCGGCGACCTCAACGGCTCGAACGATAACCAACACATAATTACAAACATCATGAAACAATCACACATGTACCCAAACGTACAAACCTAAGCTTCAACAGCTCACACTCGTGCGACAACACGCAAATCACCACGAGGCGACAAATAGTAAATACCAGTTCACACTTCTCAGAGAGGGGCTAGTACTACAAATACGTGGCAACGCCTCAACGTTCATGCCACCAATTCGATCATATTCGGAAGTTAACATCATAACGACAAAGCAAACATCATACATACATTTCCAAACGCAAACGGGAATTGATATGTTTTAAAAAAAATAAAAAACCCCTTTTGAAAATAATTTTGGAAACACCGATTGATCTTGAGTATCACCCTTCAAAAAAAATGTACAAACGTGAAACATCGTTATCGAGACTTTGGAAAACTATTTCGCATTCGATAAAAATGAGGACACTTTCTTTTCGTGAAAAACTTTCGGAAATATTCGATTCTCGGGTCTAAGTAAAAGTGTTTCTAAAACATTGGAGATATCTCAAAATATTTTGGTCCTCGAGGTAGAAGAATTTTGAAACATATTGGGGCACATTGGATGTACCACGAGAAAATAATTCATTTTAAAAGTATGTCTTGAAATTTATTTTCTAAGATACTCAAGGTTTTCAAAGATAATTCAATGGGTTAGAATGCCCAAAAATTTCAGATAATTACACGGAACATTATAGCGTCGTGGGTCCCGCGCCGGAACCCACCAGGCTAAAAACCATTTATAAAAACGCCAAAAAGGCCGATGACGGTATTATTTCAAAAACTCACAAAAACCATTTACAAAATACTAAATACCGTCATAAGAATTTCGCCAAAACGATCAAGGCCACAATGCCAAAAACTCGGTTAAGGGAATCGGTTTTCGAAATAAAACTCAGTCGGTAAAATACCGAAAGCCATTACAAAAGGACTCACGCAGCGGATAAAAGAAATACAGTCCAACATGCACAATCCAGCAACACTACTCCTCATAAGAACAAAATATGAGAGTCAAATAACCACATATCACGAAATCAAAATCCATAAGAGAATTCCGTCAATTAACTCATAATCATACCTGTAACTCGCATCAGACGAGGCACAAACACAAAGAAGGGAGACTTACATCCACAGGTCGCACGAAGGTGACGGTCGCCCACGATACTAATCTCGTCCGACAACATAACCGACACGTTGTGACTACGCACAACTCGATTTGTCAACTGACGACTCGAACGACAAGACGACACATTACTCGACAAATCACGACTTGACTCGACCCAACAGCCTAGGTTTCTGCAACCTAATCTCTGATATAATAAATGTAACACCCCCAAAACCGTATGGGAATATTACACGCCGTAGACCCTTTCCACAAGGATCTACCAGGCTAAACATCCAGAAACAACCAAATGCTTGCCCGGCCAGTGTCAAACAATAAAATAATACAGACCGATGAGGTCACACAACTCAATAAACAAAATTGACTTATACAACGTTACCCACACAGGGGTCGAAACACAATACAGCGGAAGACTGAAATCAACTCGGACAACACAATGAAAATCAAAACAACTCTCAACCCTTGATTAGTATCACACCTCGTAATCCTCTTGTGCCAATCCTGTGACTGCTCCCCTGAATCTGCATGTATCTGGACACAAAACAGACATCCACCCCCCGATTACTCGGAGGGTTAGTAAAACTCCACTGTTTTACTAGTGCAAGTATCAAATCATACGAAATGTAACAAGCAAATAATAATCGTGAATTAAATATAATAATCAAGTACCAAAATATTCCCGAGAGGTTTTCACAAGGGAAGATAAGCTATGAAGTATTCGAAAATAAGATTATCATCTCGGGAATTTTTAGAATTTCAAAACCTTAAGACCTCAAGTCCTAATTCACAAAACCTTTCGAAAAACATTAGGGCCTTAACCCAAATCTTGTTTCATAACTCAACAGTTTACAATACGTGAAACATTTACTCAAGCTTAGGACTCGGTCCAACATTCATTTTCATAAAACTTTTCCTTTCAAAACTTTGATTTGAAAATAATCATGCTCATGACACCGTGATCTACTGTCACGTGTCTCCGTAGGTTCAACAACCCGCACGAACTACACCACGCGCAATTAAACAAACAAAATCAATTCCGACACCGTGATCCACTGTCACGTGTCTCCGTAGGTTCAACAACCCACACGGACTATTAACCAGACATAACCAATTCCGACACCGTTATCCACTGTCACGTGTCTCCGTAGGTTCGACAACCCACACGGACTATATCAATCACAACAATATCACACACAGTCCTAACATCGTAGTCCACTGCCATGTGTCACCATAAGCCCCGTCGAGCTCACCCGATTGGACATACTGTGTCCGAAACTCATGGTCAACTGCCATGCGTTATCATAGGTAGGCCTCGTCAGACCAGCACGATTGGACCTCAGTACCTCACTAACTTCTGACCCCGTAGTCCGCTGCCACGAGTCCTCGTAGGTCCCGTCGAACCAACACGAGTGAACTTAGCGGTCACACACATATTCACGTTCACATTCACATTACATACAACAATGCGCACAGTTAATCAATCACGTTGATCACCACAAAATCGTACATCACACGCACATAACACAATCTCGACAGTCGCAACAACTATCATCAATCAACGACACACAACCAACATAACACACGATCGGTACATAATACATTGCAAAACCAAGTGTACAACCATCCCATATGTACGTCGCAATCCTGCACAAATGGCACAACACCTAACATGTATACCAATATAACACTATTATCACAAAGCCTTCAAATTGCGGAATACACAACCAATTCAAACGGAATATATTTACGAAGGCAAGCAAAATCATCATAAATTTCATACGTGATTACTAGTCGCAAGATACAAGTCGTATAATAAGATACTTGCCTTAATAACTGCTACCGAACGCTCCGAAGAACACGGTTCGACCGGGAAGCTCGGGCCCCAAGGAAGGCAACGAACGGAAGGGTTCCGACTCAAGTTCTTTGCGAGGAATATGACCCTAACATCATACCATCAATAAATTAACGAACGAACGAGGAAGAATAAGCGTAGAACGCTCGGATTCTCTTTGTGACATTTTATCGAACACCTTCAAGGCGTCGATAAGATACTCAATAAAACGACAAATCCGTGGCAATCCAACCGTGGAATAACAAGGAATTCGATATAATATAGCTTAAAAATCATCAATCCATCACTATTCTGAGTTAAAACTGATTAAACAGACAAATCGAACAAAATCCCCAAAACTAGATTTTAAGAAAACTTACCCTGATTCGGTCGATCGGATCAAGTTTTGGAAGGATTAATCGATGTTATTAACTCCAAAACTTCGTGGATTCATAGTATAACAACATGTCTTCGACTTCCCAAAGACTCCAGCCGCGGACAGGAAGGATAGGAAATGAAAACGAGTGAAAAAAACGACTGCTCGGTCATATTTATACACCTGCCGAACACGGCGCAGCAACCGGCCCAGACCAGCGCCGTGTGTCTCGGCCGCGTCTCGGCAGGCTGCCAGTCCTGTCCGACCCGATGCAGTACACAGTGCTTGGCAGTGCCGTTTTCAGGGCCGTTTCGCCCAGGTCTGGCCAACACCACCCAGATGTAAAAAAATGATTCCGACAACGACGATCCGAACGACCCCGAAACCCGAACCTGATTATGAATCGGAGATTTGGTTATGAAGTACTCACAAAGATGAATTTGAGCACTAAGAGAACACATGATTCCGACCACCCGAAGGCTCAAAATACGACAACGGAAGGTAATTACCCCAAACTTTGGGAAATTACGAAAACGGCCCAAAACGTCCGAAATACACGATACACGATCGAAACACCAAACCAAAGCTCGCAACATAAATAATAACATTAAATGAATTTACGAGAAACTCGAAATAACAGTTTCAGACGAGATTCGCAAGAATCGAACTCAAGTGAGGAAAAGCCGCTTAAGAACGCGGAACTCAACAAAACGACACCGAAACGAACTCGAATGACAAAAAGTGTAGAATTAATCATTCTCATAATGACGATACGGTCATAAGCGAGTCGTCGAAATGGACTTCCGCCAGAAAAAAAAGAAATTACCGGAAATCAAAATTGCGGATATTACAGCGATGAGACCGGGGACATCTGGGAAATTTCTGGGCAGTGAAGAGGCTAAAGATCCCAAACCCCTATGTCGTTCGAACGTGTCGTCCTCGCGGTCGGGTGTGAGCGCTGTAAATCCCAAACCAGCATCAGCGACTCTCGATAAGAAGAGAGGGTGCTTCAACTGCAACCGTCAGGGACATGTTCGTGCAAATTATCCCTTTCCACTCTTGACTTGTTACCGGTGCATGTGTGAAGGTCATCGGGAGAAACACTGTGAGATAGTTTCCGAATTGGCAAAGAATGCTACCCTATTGGCGAGCATAGCAAGTGATCGGAGAGTGTCCCGAAACCCTATGTCTCCTTCTGAAGAGCCTAACATGGGAGAATAAAGATTTTGTACTATGTCCTAATCGTTGTTGTTGCCAACAATCGTGACTTTGATCGTTTTTCGTTTCATTGCTTTACGTTTCCAACTCTTGTTGTTCTAAGTTTCGGGATCGAAATGTCTTCTTAGTATGGGGGAATGTATTACCCGTACTCTTCTTAGTATTTTCGGTGTTGGGTGACTTTCATTGTTGGTAATTCATATGTGATCCTCTCGACAATTTTAAACTACCTTGTTCTACTTAGCCAACCATCCTCCGAATGAATTTCAGAGTTGTTTTGTCAGACTCCGTGGATTATTGTGGTTTTTCCACATCTGAACTTGATCCTTGAAATTTTGTTTGAAACTATTGTTCCCACACGTGCAATTAATATTTCCAAATGTGTTATGAACTTGGATGCGGTTGGTCGAGCTCGACACATAGTTTTAGGATGTCTGAGCCATTTTGTGATTTTCCTTAACTCTTGGAGCTTTTATCTCCAAACTCATACACCCCCACCTCGACTTCTCATGATCGCATATATTTTATCGCCTCGGCTCACATACCAGATACTTGCTAGATCAGTTCATTGTATTTCTAGAACCTTGTATTCGCGCTTTGCTCGTGATGTTTTGGGGCTGAGCAAGTAATTATTTTTGCTTGATTGTTCTACTGCTCTCTATTTTAAGTTTTTGGACGAAACTTATTTTAAGGGGGGTAGAATGTAATACCCGAGATTTTCATTCTGATTAATTCGAAGTTTTTCCTTTTTTTAGACTGGAAATTTCGCGGTTGTCGAGTGTTGGTATTATTTTTCTCGAAAATCAATTTTGTGTTTATGGCCATATGTGGTGATTTGTCGTATATTATTTTCATTTCGGATAGATGTTGTTGTCCGCGAGCGTTTCGTCGTGTTCGTTCCGTGCGTTTTTGGGAAACGAGTAGTCGAGCCCACGGCAATTTGGCGGCCGGGCAGTGCGCGAGAACTGCCAGTGGGCAGCCTTTGGCCCAGACGATTGCGGCGGGAATTGGCGCTACGGATGGGCGCTGGCCGGACGGGTGCGGCAGATACTGGCATAGCGCACGCTACCGTCGAAAGACTGCGCGCGCTAACCGGCAGGCATAGCGCATGCTATTCGGCAGCCAGCGCACGCTACCTAGGCTGGGCAGTGAGGCTTCTGAGGTTCTGGACTCCGGAGGGTTGGCGGGTAGTGCACGCTACGGCCGGTCACTGCGCGCGCTAAGCGCACGCTGCTCGGCAGCCGGCGCATGCTACCTGGACGAGTGGGTTGTAATTCCCGGTTGTAATTCATTCATTTTCATTCAGTATTAATCAGTCAGTAATTGTCACTCAGTAATTTTCACTCATTATTAATCACTCATCATTCATGATTCATTCATTTGCGTTCACTGTTGGCATGTTGTAATCGTGTATCAGTTACCGATCGTCATTTCATCTCCGTTTATAGACCGAGACGGGAGTATTATCATTTTCTTCATGATTGGTAGTCTTGTGATGGAAGTATCTTTTTGGCATGTGTTAGACTTATTTACTTCCACATACATATGGTATGTCGGATCATTCATCAATCGTATCGAGAAATCGGAGTTGTCGGATTTTCACCTTGTCCAGCAACGAGTTACGACCGTAAGGATTGTCGGATACGGCCGTAACAGGCGTTCGTTGATTTCAGGCCATTTTGGACGAACGAGACTTACGGCCGTAAGGGTTGCGGCATACGGCCGTAAGTTGAGCAGGTATGGCCATAAGGCTTGTCCGATTACGACCGTACGTGTCGAGCAGGGTGCCCAGGCGTTTTTGGCTGAAGGCGAGTTACGGCCGTAAGATGGGCAGGATACGGCCATAAGGGGTATTCATATTTTTCAGGATGTGTCGGACGAGAAGGACTTACGGCCGTAAGGGTTGCGGCATACGGCCGTAAGATGAGTCAAGTACGGCCGTACGTTACAGGCAAGGTGCCTGGTCAGTTTCGACGAAGGGGGCTTACACCCGTAAATTTGGCCGGTTACGGCCGTATCGGTCGAGTTACGCCCGTAAGGTGTGCGGGTACGGCCGTATGGATGTCGGCAGGTGTTTTGGATGAAGCCAAGTTACGACCGTACGAGCTGACTGGTTACGGCCGTAAGGCCGTTGACCTGGGATGTTACGGCCGTAAGTAGGCCGAGTTACGGCCGTAACTTCCGGCAGTTTATAAGGACTTGATCGAGACTTTCAGTTCATTTTGCCATTTCTTCCACCATGTTCCGAGAGACAGAGCTTGAGGGAGAGATTTTCCATCACCTATCACTTGAGTACTCGATTTTCATCATCTTCATTCGTTTGGGAAGCTTGGATACTCGATTTAACTCGTGTTCATCGGATCGAAGTGTTTGGATCTTCAAGAGGTAATTTATTCAACATCTTGGATTTCGATTTTGTGTTGAGATATGATGTTTTGGACGTTTTAATAATGTTGTATGAAGAGATATTCATATGATTATGAGTTTGTATAAATATTCATTGGATTAGTGAAGGATTATTCAAGAACACTTTGAATATTGAGTTGGATTTGGGGATTTTCGATTAATTGTTGTTTGAATCACGAATTTGGGTATTCGTATTGGATTATTGATTGTATTGAAGATGTTTTGTTGGTTTGAAAAACTTCTTGGGGATTTGATGTTGGTATTATTGAGGTTTGTTTGTAAACAATCGGAGATTGACCTCAACGTGTTTGATATAATGCCCCAATGAAATTGGTTTAGTCGTATCGACGTTTTGAGTTAATTATACTCGTGTTTGATTCATGTGTTGAATCGGATTGTTGGTATTTGTGTTATTCAAGGTTGTTCGAGCGACCGACATCTCATTTAGGACATTGTTCGTGGAAGGACATTCCTCATCGGTGTTGAGTAAGTTAATTCTTACTCGGTTAAAAGGATATTCATCCCTTTTGTCGTTGATCATTCATAATCATAACTGATTCATAATTGTATTAACCGTATTTGTAACACCCCAAACTAGGCGGATATTACAGTGCCGTGAATCCCCGACTGGGACCCACCAGGCAAATGAAAATGATGAATTAAATAATATAATTGTAGTACCGAACCACATTATATTACCAAGTACTCCGATGAGGAGTTTAAGTACATTACACCAGGACAAAACGGAATACTAGTATATTTTATATGGAGATAAAATACACCACCCTGAACAAATAAGCATCTCAAACGGAATTTTGCAGCGGAAAAATACAAATGACGGAATAACTGAAATGACTGAAACAAACGAAATGACTGGGGGCCCCTACTAGTATCACTGGGACTCCTCGCCGTCAACATGCTCTTCCCGTGCCTTTGCCTTGCCGTGACCTGAAAACAAAAATCCCCCAACGGGGTCAGTTACACAGAACAACAATCCTCAAGGGTTGAAAATACACAATCATGAATAAACTGAAGTTATGAAATATCCTTAGTTATGAATTACGCTGAAGAGGAGTATCATAGTACGCCCGTAATGTTCTGTGCAAGTGTACAAGACGAATGACCGGACACACCCGTCCTTGTACCTAATTAGTCTCACGGAGGTAAGCGTTACCGTGTGCACGGTCCAATGTATCGGTGAACCCAAAACATGACCATCGTGTGCCCGACTAAAAATTCCACCTGACCACACCCGGCCACGCAATATGAACCCAGAAGGTCATATGAACGAGAATGACCACAATGAATATCAATGAATAATAATTCGACAAGGCCAAGATGACTCACCGAGATGAAAATAATAGTGACTTGATTGATAACCCAATGAAATGATTTGGAACCGTCGCTCCTCGTGAATGAAATGATTATTCGACAATTACAAGTCTCAATATGATTAATATTATGATGAATGAATTATGATTATGAGCGATCAACAACAAAAGGAATGAGTATCCTTTTAACCGAGTAAGAGTTAACTTACTCAATACCGATGACAAAGTCTTTCCACGAACAACTTCCTAATCGATATACCGGTCGCTCGAACAACCTTGAATAACAATAACTACCAACAACCGTTCAATACACGTATCAAGCAACAAAACACGACTAACCCAAAGGTCGAAACAACGATAATCAAACTCATAGGGGCATTCTAACGAATACGTAACCAACCACACGACTTCGAAAATATCCAATCCCGAATATATCGAAACCAACACCAAAATGAGTATTTCAAACCATCAAAACACTTCCAATGATATCATTAATCCAATAGGAATCCATAATTCAAGATTACAACAACATTAATCGGAAAATCCCGAATTAACCGAAGTCAACCCCTAGGGTTCTTGAAATAATTCCGAAAATAGCCATTAAATCCGTAAGAATATATTTATCCAAGGTAGATAATCCATACCTAACATATTCCAATGATAATCCAAGCTTACACGAAGGAATCGGAAGGAAAAATCTAAAAATCCGAAATTCTAGATCCAAGAGATTAAAACCTTTGATTCGATGTTAAGGAGATGAGGAAGTGATGATAATCCAACTCAAAGACTTGAAGATGATGATGGATGATAGAAGCTCGAAGAGAACTCTCTAAAATGCCCGAAATCGCCCGAAACCGAAGAGGGAATGAGAAAGAGTGATAAAATGACGAACTCAGGCTAACTGTCCAATATATAGCCACTCCAGGTTAGCGTGCGCTAGCCCTTGTGCGTAGCGTGCGCTAACGGGTAATTTGGGTAGTCCAGTACCCACTGTCCAAACACGGTAGCGCGCGCTACGTACCTTTTTGTAGCGTGCGCTACGACCATACCATTAGCGTGCGTTAATACCCATTGTTAGCGTGCGCTAACAAATTATTTGATGCCCAGTACTGGAATCCAGAAATTGTCTGTCCTCTGATCTGACCTCGGTAGCGTGCGCTACACCCAATATTTAGCGTGCGCTACAATATCGATTGCGTACGCTAAATATCATTCATAGCGTGCGCTATGAATTAATCCAGTGCAGTCCAGTAGCCACTGGACTCAACCTGATCCGTCCTTAGCGCGCGCTACTCCACATATTTAGCGTGTGCTACTACAACCCACTAGCGCGCGCTACTTACCACTCGTAGCGTGCGCTACATATAACTCACTGCGGTCGGTACCTTACGGGCGCAGCAGTGGTAACATTAGCGTGCGCTAATGCTGAGTGGTAGCGTGCGCTACCTGTACTCAATTAGCGTACGTTAAAAAGAGTACGTAGCGTGTGCTACTCCTCACGCACAGCCCACAATGAAAATGACAATGGTGATAAACACGGCACGAAACTCCAATTAGAATAGTGATGAATGACGATTGATATACGATACAATTACTCCGAATGATGAATACCATGATTGAATATGAGTGACAAATGATCAATAATGAGTGAAATTACTGAGTATCAATTACTGAATGATAATTACTGAATGATAATTACTGAATTACAACCGGGTATTACAGTATTGAGACTTGTAATTGTCAAATAATCACTTCATTCACGAGGAACGACGGTTCCAATCATTTTATTGAGCTATCATTCACTTCACTGTTATTTTCATCTCGGTGAGTCATTCTTGACTTTATCGGATTATTATTCATTGATATTCATTATGGTCATCCTCGTTCATATGACCTTCTGGGTTCAAATTGCGTGGCCGGGTGCGGATGTGTGGAATTTTTAGTCGAGCACGCGATGGTCATGTATTGGGTCACCGATATATTGGACTGTGCACACGATAACGATTACCTCCGTGAGACTAATTAGGTACAATGACGGGTGGGTCCGGTCATTCGTCTTGTACACTTGCACAGAACATTACGGGCGTACTATGATACTCATCTTCAGCTTAATTCATAACTAAGGATATTTCATAACTATGGAGATGTCATGATTGTGTATTTTCAACCCTCGAGGATTATTGTTCTGTGTAACTGACCCCGTTGGGGGGTATTGTTTTCAGGTCATGGCAAGGAAAAGGCACGGGAAGAGCATGTTGACGGCGAGGAGTCCCAGTGATACTAGAAGGGGGCCCCAATCCTTTCAGTCGTTCATGTGGTTGTCATTTATTTTCCGCTGCAGATTTCCATTTGGATACTCCGTTTCATTCAGTGTTGTGTATTTTATCTCCATATAAAATATACTAGTATTCGGTATAGTCCTGGTATTTTGTACTTAAACTTTTCATCTGAGTATTTAGTAATATAATGTGGTTCGGCACTACAATTATATTATTTAATTCATTAATTCTCATTCGCCTGGTGGGTCCCAGTCGGGGGTCCACGGCACTGTAATATCCGCCTAGTTTGGGGTGTTACATGGGTCAGTCCAGCAGGTTCTGGAAGGAGTTGACTGGACCAAGGCCGGCCCGTTAGCACACGCTGCCTGTACTCTAGCGCAGGCTAAGGCGCCTGCCTATATATTTGACCGAGCATCCCTGTTTCCACCCATTTTTCACTTCCCTTCTTTCCTTTCCTCGGCCAGAGATTTTGAGAGCAAGGAGACATGTTAAACAAAAAATCCATGAAGTTCTTGAGTTCATATCATTGATTGATCAGTCCATAACATCCTTCAATCGACCGAATCAAGGTTAGTTTTTTCTAAAATATAAACTTTGGGAAATTTGGGGATCTTGGTAGATTTCGTCCGTTCGAACCATATTAACTTAGATTACTGATGGATAATCGAAGATTAAGTTGTTTGCTATCATTTTCATCATCTTTCCACGGTTTTATAATTACCGATTCGTCGTTTATATGAGTTCTTAGTTGACGCCTTCAAGGTGTCCGGGGAAATGCCACAGAGGGGGGATTTGGTCGTTTTACGATGTTTTCCTCATGTGATTGATTGTTTATTTGATGATAGGATATTAAGGACGAATTCCCTACAAAAATCTGGTGTTGAGCCTTTTCGATCATCGTTTTCATTGGAGTTCCGGATTTTCCCAATCGACCGTATTTTTCGGAGTATTCGCGAGAGATTACCAAGGCAAGTACCTTGATACACGAATTGTAACTACATGAAATCATTGTTGTCGAAGTGTATGAATTTATACGGATGTATATATATATATATATATATATATATATATGTGTGTGTGTGTGTGTGTGTGTGTGTATGTGTGTGTGCGTGTGTGTGTATATATATATATTTATATATATTTATATGTTAAATATATGTATGTATATATGTATATTGATGTATATGCCTATGTCGGTGAATGCCGAGTGATGAATGCGAACACTAGATGACGTACTCAACTTGGATTGATGTATGAACTATACTTATAGATATAATATAGTAAGGTTATATATATTCAGTTGAGTTGCAATATAGGGATATATGTGCGGCGTTAGTTGGTTGCCTGAAGGCTTATTGTGATTGAGTTTTGATTGATAACATGCGTGATATTGTTTAGCTGTGTAGTTATGGACTGACGGATAATTTGTGTGAATTGGTGTACTGAGTTGATAATTGTTGTAATGTTTGTCTGTTTGCTTGATGTTTGAAATAATGTGGATACTTGTTGTGAGAAACGTCGTATCTGGGAACCTCTGAGGGCGGGGCATGTACTCCGGCCTGGTGTAAGCTGCAATGTGTGGCTCCATATGGTCGGTGAACACCGGTGTTACCTAATGCGCGTACAAGGGGCGGCTCTTGCGGGAGTGATCGCCGGCGCGGTGACATGTTCAAGGGAAGGCCAACATAGTGGAGTGAACGCCGGTGCACAAGTGTGCAAGGGAGGTGCCTGGCAGACTTATTGGTTACGTATATCCGAGTGACAGCTAAGATCCCGATACCGAACAATTTTCGTAACTCAAAGTTCTTTCAACTCGTTTTAAATATTGGTCTCGATATAGACTGAGATTCGTGTTTCCGATAGTTTGTTTCAACTTGTTTTAAACGTTGGTATCGGGGTTAATTAACCAAGGATATTTGATGAGATCTCCGAGGGTTAATTAATCAAGGGTCTTGAGCATAAATTGTCGAAATGAGAGGTAGTGTATTTGATTGTGCTGTGATGATATTCTTTGGAATTGGGTCGAGAACCCCGTGAAACGTTGAGATGATTGATCTCGTGATGATATTGTTTGGATCGGGTCGAGAATCCTGTGAGATGTTGTAATGATTCGCTTGTGACAGTGTTCTATAAATTGGGTCGAGGTCCCCGAATAATGTTGAAATGGTTTTCTTGTAAGATTGTTTTCCACATGCTGGGTCCAGGACTTGAGAAATCTTGAAGTTATTTTCTAAAAGTATTCCCATTCAATTTTTAAAACCCCAAGACAGCCCGAGTCAATAATATTGTTTTCAAACTATCTTATCAAAATAATTCCTTTTAAAAAGGGTTTTCAAACTAGATCTTTTGACTCATTGAGCTCATTTAAAGTTTCATTGGTGCTATGTCTCGTAAACAAATTTGACTGTATGAATATCTTTCCCTTGTGTAAGTGAATACTCTTCTGTGCTGGTTGTCTAAATGTGTGGATCATGTTAAGGCTTTGCGGTTGTCGAGTTTTGTGTTGATATTTTTCGTATATCCTGTATGTTATGTAGTTGCACTAGCAAAATTCCAGTTTGCTAACCCCCGAGTTTTTGAGGGGTGGGTGCCTGTTATGCGCTCAGGTTTTGGCAGCTCGGGAGCAGTCATGGGATTGGCTTGGAAGGAGATGGAAGACGACGATACTAATCACACAAGAGTTAGAGTCTTTTTCTTTTGTTTCATCTTGGTCGGTATTTTATCATTTGGTTGAGTACTCACCCTTGCACGAGCGTAGTTTTCATTTATTAAATTGAGTCGTCATTCCTTTCAGTGTTCAAGTTTATTATTTTCGTTGAGCTGTGAATTATGTTGGTTTTTGAATTGTTTAATGACACTGTCGGTCTGTTTTGTAATTATTTTGACCCCAGTCAGTCAATTATTGAGTAGACTATTGGAGTTTAGCCTGGTAGATCCTTGTGAGAAGGATCTACGGCATGTGACATTCCCGAACGTATTTTGGGGGTGTTACATTATGAGTGACCAAAATAAGAGCAATCAGAATGCTGTTCGAGCGGTCTATCTGAATTCATTCCACGGTTTGTGCTTACAAAAAATCTGACCTCCTATGGTGCTTATGCTATAGGACTCTTTAGAGCACGCATCATGAAGAAGTTTTTGAAATCTACTTTTCGAAACTACATATTGAAAGCCCTAATGGTGCTCACAGGCGCCTTTTTAAAATTAGGCCAGAGAGGTGGGCTAGGTCGAAGTGTCCGGTACGACGCTATAACTTCTTGACATCCAATGCTGTTGAATGCTTTAACAATTGTATGTTGTGGGTGAGGTGTTTACCTGTTTGCTCGTTACTTGAGATATTTCGTCTAATTTTAGAGAATTGGTTTGATGAGAAGCGGGGAGAAGCTACATCAAGAGACCATAGTTTGACAATGTACACTTTTGAAAAGCTCTCTAACTCTGTGCAAGGCAGTCTTACTCTTACTGTTCGAGCTGCCGCCCCACTTGTTTATAAAGTCGAAAAAAACAAAGTTTCTTATGAGGTCGACCTTCGAACCTGGACATGTTGTTGTCGGGAGTTTGATTTGGATTAGATTCCATGTCGTCATGTTTTTGCCACTATAAGGAAATTGTTTTGCTCTAATGTACATATCATTCAATGTTTTTGTCTATCCTATAGCATGCGGGCGCTGTCGAGCGCTGTATCCTACAGCTTGCGGGCTGTATTCTACAGCTTGTGGGGGCTTTCGGACACTGTATCCTACAGCTTGTGGGTGCTGTAACCTACAGCTTGCGAGCGCTATATCATATAGCTTGCGGGCACTGTCGGGCGCTGTATCCTACAGCTTGCGGGCGCTGTCGGGCCCTGTATCCTGCAACTGCTGAGTGCTGTCGGGGCACACGATCGTGCCCACGATGGGACTAGCTATCGTGTGCCCACGGTCATGGCAGGATGCACACGACAGCAGCAGCCCATGACCGTGGGCAAGATGCACACGATCGTAACCCACGATGGGCACGATCGTGTGCTGTCATTGTGTGCAACACAGGACTGGTCTGGATTTACCAACTGAACCATAAACCAGTTTTCCAGATTTAACAACACAACACATCAATCTTACTAGAATATATCTGGATAAAAAATAAAATACATACTCATCAGTATCAAAAATACATTATCCTACACCACATCCTTGACATAATTACTTATTGTAACAGGCGTGCCGGAAATGGTTTGTCTGTTTATGATTTTGTTAGTCGTTATTTCAAGCAACAAGGCCTTAGAGAGACTTATAAGGAGCATATTAATCTTATCCCACATCCTGATGAGTGGAATGTCCCACCGGAGACCTCATCCATCGTTTGCTTACCTCCAGAGGGGTACGACAAGCCGACCAACCAAGGATGAGTTGTGCACGGTCCGCTGTTGAAAATTTGCCCGCAGGTAGACGGCCTCAGGTGTGCGGTAGGTATAACGGAACTGGCCACAATAGAAAATTTTGTAAAGCATTCATTTCCATAGGTAGAGTAGATTTGAATATCCCTCCAGAAAAAACTCAAGGAACGGATGAACAAACGAGGCAAAGGCGCCGGCAGAAGAAGAGGTGTAGTATTTGTCGTAATGATGACCATGACATAAGGGGATGTCCATACCATGAAACTTATATTGCTTATGTATTTTTATATTTTGTGACTTACTAGCAATAATCATGCGCTGATATTTTGATCCTCGATGGACCATGTATTGATTCATTTTTCTGATTATTAGTTGAAATGCATAATTTTGTCTCTATTTTCTTTATCTTTGAATTGGAATTTAAGTGTTCAGTGATGCAAAGCAAATAAAGGTGAATATGGAGGCAAACATTAACCATAACAAAGTACCTCACTTTAAAGAGCAATAGTTTACACCAATAGCATATAACTTTACATAACAAAAGTTCATCACCATCACACTAAAATCTCTAAGAATAACTTAAAAACCACAATCACTTGGTTCCCTTTTCCCCCATTTGCTGTTGTTTCTTTAGTCTTGTATCATCATCTCCATGAACTTCTTCTTCTAAAATAACTTCTTTACTTGTCTTCTCAGAAATCTCTAAATCATCATCATCACCATCTAGTATAACTGGAGTGCTCGCAGTATTTTTAAATAGGTCATATTTCATGAAACACATTAATTCGCAGTACACACTACACATACAATAAAATCAAAAAACTTACTTGGAGCATTGATTATCTTCCTCTCGGCCTAGCTGTATGGTGGGTTGGGAGGAAGTATCCTCCTTCTTCTTTTTGGTAGAGGTGCTTCGATTCCTCCTAAATCGCTTTCTCGTAATCGGCCGCTCATTTCGCGTATTTGATTTTAATGGATTTTAACTGATTTTAATTGATTAGGGTTTATAATGAGAAGGAGGGGACTAAGGTTCAGGCATTGCACTCTCTGTCCAGGAAAATGGGCTTATATTGAAAAAAGGGGGACCCACGATGGGATTTTATAAAAAAATAATTTGAAACTGCCCTTTGTAGTGCACACGATAGGGCACGCGATGGGCATGATCGTGTCCTCCGATCGTGTGCCAAGTTGGCAAGCAGGTGTCACAGTGTCTACGGTGTCAAATTGGCACTGTATCCATGTGTGCACACGATGGTGCACTCGGTCGTGCCCACGATGGGACACACGGTCGTGTGCACAAGAACATCAACAATTTTCACTAATTTCTCAAATTACTCGTCAATTTACGTGTTGTTACTTATATATTAAAAAGTATTTGTTAACGATACACTTATTTAAAAAGTTATTGATTGAAATAACATAATATATTGCATATCATGTGTAGTCTATATGTTCTCAATGTATTAGTTCATAAGTATAAGTTCATCATTTGTATGAAATATCTCATATACTAATGAATTACACGAAATGACAAATACGAGTTTGTATAAGAAGTCATATAGTAATTAATGTTTGAACAAGCAATTTTAGAATCACAAAACATCCTTCTAGATAACACAATAAATCAAATTGGCAAAAATACCAAAAGTTCATGTGCACACGATGGTGCACACGGTCGTGCCCACGATGGGACACACGGTCGTGTGCACAAGAACATCAACAATTTTCACTAATTTCTCAAATTACTCGTCAATTTACGTGTTGTTACTTATATATTAACAAGTATTCGTTAACGATACGCTTATTTAAAAAGTTATTGATTAAATTAACATAATATATTACATATCATGTGTAGTCTATATGTTCTCAATGTATTAGTTCGTAAGGATAAGTTCATCATCTGTATGAAATATCTCATATACTAATGAGTTACACTAAATGACAAATACGAGTTTGTATAAGAAGTCATATAGTAATTAATGTTTGAACAGGCAATTTTAGAATCACAAAACATCCTTCTAGATAACACAATAAATCAAATTGAAAAAAAATACCAAAGTTCATGTGCACACGATGGTGCACACGGTCATGCCCATGATGGGACACACGGTCGTGTGCACAAGAACATCAACAATTTTCACTAATTTCTCAAATTACTCGTCAATTTACGCGTTGTTACTTATATATTAACAAGTGTTTGTTAACGATACACTTATTAAAAAGGTTTTGATTGAATTAACATAATATATTGCATATCATATGTAGTCTATATATTCTCAATGTATTAGTTCGTAAGGATAAGTTCATCATCTGTATTAAATATCTCATGTACTAATGAAACAAAATGACAAATACGAGTTTGTATAAGTAGTCATATAGTAATTAATGTTTGAACAAGCAATTTTAGAATCACAAAACATCCTTCTAGATAACACAATAAATCAAATTGGCTAAAATACCAAAAGTTCATGTACACACGATGGTGCACATAGTCGTGCCGACGATGGGACACACGGTCGTGTGCACACGATCATGGCAGCCATCATGGGCACACGACAGCAGCAACCCATGACCGTGGGCAGGTTGCACATGATCGTAATCCACGATGGCCACGATTGTGTGCAGCCATCGTGTGCAGCACAGAGCTGTCCTGGATTTACCAACTGCACCATAAACCATTTTACGTGTGATTTAACAACACAACACATTAATCGTGCCAAAATATATCTTAATTAAAATTAAAATACATACTCGTCAGTATCAAAAATATATTATCCTACACTACGTCTACCGATAACATAAATATTTTAGCAGCTAAACCATATCGATATTTCTTAATATATTTCTCATTAAGTTCCTTGATTTGGTGCCTTCCTGATGGGTTTGCAGAGATGCGTCGATTCAAGTACATGCACGCGAAGGGGCCACAACTGTGATTGTCATTTTGTATGAACTGTAGTTCTCGTGGCATAATTTTGAAACTCATCTCCCTGTCATACTTCTTCTTCGATTGGTTGTTCAGCCAGTACCCGGATTGACATAGCACATGAGGCATTAGACGAGTAATTGTTCGCAGTTGGTTGAATCGGTATCGACCATCTTGGTGTTGGTGTGACAAGGAATTGTACAACTCCACGGTCCATGTTATGATGTTAATCCCGATAGTCACCCAGTGGCTCTGGTCGAGGCAATAAATGGCAATGATCAGTTGAAACAAAATATGTAATCATATAAGATCATCACATCAAAAATAGAGAATCATTTATAAATATCAATTTCAAACTTACTTCGTCGCAATTTGACCATGGAACCGCATTTGGTGTATCAAGACCTGTTATGTAGTTCTCAATGGATTTAGGAATTTTCCAATCCCTGTAAACCGGCTTCCCTGTCACCTTGATACCAAGTGGATCATCTGGATGGAGTCTTGC
Organism: Orobanche coerulescens; assembly: GCA_033398695.1. Lineage (NCBI taxonomy): Eukaryota > Viridiplantae > Streptophyta > Magnoliopsida > Lamiales > Orobanchaceae > Orobanche > Orobanche coerulescens. The sequence continues at coordinate 153,419,056 of CM065810.1, read as the reverse complement.
AAACTCATTGGTCATAACTAACTACAAAAAGGCAAACCACAAAATAAAAAAAATCCACATCACACCAATGATATACAAGCGAGTAATTTATAGAATTTACGTAAAATTGGGAGCCGGCAAGTACAATGCCAACTCTACCAACACCAACACTACGGTTTCCCCTCCGAAGCCTCGCTCGAGTCGAAGCACATAACAATCTATCACCTCGGCATCAAAGTCTTCACGGCTAGACTCTATACGGTCAAATAACGCATGGGTGAGAGCATGCCCAGTCCCCAAACACCAAACAATAGCATCACGTGGCTGCTCCCTAAAATGTAGGTACAACTTCTTCAGAGCCTCACTATCTCTTGGAGGCGCCACCACAAAAGGCTCCCGAAGAGTAGCAGATGGTCGACTCACTCGCGGTGAAAGACTACGCTCACCCAATTGCTGCGTCCCGGCACTCTCACCAGCTTCATCACCCTCGGCATCCCTCTCACAACTATAACGATCAGAGACATGTACAATCGACTGCTCGATCTTAAGAATTGGCTGCTCAATCTGAATTCCACACAATTCTCCCAATGACTTGGACAGATTCATCTCGAATTCCACACAATTCTCCCAATGAAGAAATCATCTCATACGACCATATCTGTAAAGCCCAAACAGGACCATAGAAGTGATAGTCCTTATGTTCATGTCCCGCCTTCATGGCAACGTTGCCTATGTAGTAAGACAAAACCCCAAGGAAACATATCTGAGTGCTCGAAATCCTCAACTAATGCCCATGTCCATGTCTCGATCATCATGTCGTCACGGCATAGGATAAAGTAGTAGTATATAAGCAAATTGGCAACCTTCACATAATCTCTTATGTCTCTACCAAAATCTCAAGCATTGAACCTCTTCCGCAGAACACTAACCTTAATATTTTTGCCATGGAGTATTCTGTGGAAAATACCGTCAGACCGAAGGAGATAGTCGTCCTGTGGATGGAAGGTAGAGTTTCCAAAAAGCAGTCCAGTGATCATGGCAAAATCACGGGCCATAAAACGAATGGTCCTCCCGCAAACCTGGAACCATGACATATCAGGGGGGATTTGATCACCCTCCAACTGATGGGAAATCAAGTGATGTAGGGCAGTATTTGTACTCCCATTTCTCCTAACTTTAATCAAATGCCCCAGGACCCCCGCGGTCAAGCTCTCGATAGCTCGATCACCAACTGCGGAATTGCGGCCCATACTTCTTAGTGTCTCAATGATCTCTTTATACCGCCTCCCGTATGTAAAGATTCACTTGTCGTGTAACAACGCGCAATGTAGGTCTCTTCCATACGCAACCAGTCTGCAATATAGACATACAAATCATAAGAATATGATAGAATGCTTAAGAGAACGAAAAAAAATGACACTGCTTGCACATGATGGCATGCACACGATCGACGACCGTCATGTGTAAACTATCGTGCCCACGAAAGACCATCGTGCACACGATGATGTCATCTTCTTCAGCACCATCATGAGACGATGAACAACCATCGTGGCACGATCGTGTGTGAATAAAATACACTAACCGGCGGCTCATTGACGAATTCCTCTTCAGATGGAGTGTCACTAGCGTGTGAGGAACTTCTGGCGTCTTTAGATTCTCTGTCGTAGTCGGAGTTCGACATTTTCTGGCTGGCGAAAGGATTTCACGACGGGAGTATTTCGGTTTCACGAGAGATACAGCGGAGAGTTTTTTTTGCCGGAGAGAGAAATATTAAGTTGTGGGACCGTTTAGATTATTGTTGTTTGCTTTTAATAATTTTCTATTTTTTATGTTTTTTATCTTTTAGTGGTCGACTTTAAGGGTAATAATGTCTTTTGACACATTTTGGTATCAAAAACTTATAGTTTTATGAATGGTGATATATAACTTGTTAGTTTTATGCTCCGGTACTAAAAAAGAGAGATCTCATATTATATTAGTATAATATATGTAATAAAATGTTGAGTAATAATATAATATATTATACTATATATTATTTGTTATTAATATATATTGATATAATTGACTTTTAAAATAAAATTTATTTATTAAAATATTATATTAATATAATATATGTATGTAATCAAGGGTTTAGAAGTGAAAAGTGGGAGGGCAAATATGAAATAAAAGATTGAACAAATTGCTTTTCATATGATCTCTTTTTCTAACTGATTGATTATGTGATCAGCTTAATGAATAAGCCAAAAACGAACAATAACATATGACTGACCGGATGAGCCATACATACTATTAAGCCGATTAAGCTATTAACGAACAAACCTTTAATTGTGCTAAGACTCGTTAGGATTTAATCCAATTTTGGATATTGAAAATATCTCCAAACATTAATTATATTTATCTATGTTATAGGATTATGAATTCTTAATTTTATTATAAATGTCAAATAAATTGAGTAATATTGTATTATTGTTTTTTTGTTCTATTAATTTAAAAGCAGAGAGAGATGATGTGACCAAAGAGAAATGGACAATCTATAAAATTATATAAAAAGGTAGTAAAATCACTCTACTCTATTGTATATATTCTAACTTTATAATTAATATTTGATCTTTTGATATTTATACTATTTAGTCATAATATTTACTTCGTAATCTTCATTTTTTTATTGAGACAGATAACCAATTATTGCAACTTATATTTAACTATTTAAATTTTATATAGTGAAATAGATTCATGTAAATAGGGAGTATAACTATAAAAAAATTTGAGACGAAAACTTATAGTAAAATCATAAAAATCGAGTTTGAGGGGAGTAATGGTATATAATTTGTAAACAGGCCGGGATGTCTGAAACTTAGGGACTGTTTACCAATTTTGTCATTAAGATCTGAGTGGAATAAGTTATCTATTTGGATTATATTATCTGCCTGGATAAAGATGAAATGTTGTTTACCTGCATTGCTAAATTAACTGTCTGAATGGTAGAAATGACCACTTTACTCCCTCGATATATATAAAAATGTATTAAATATTTATATCCAAAATAGTTCAACACCATACAATTATAAATTGCACAATATCATAATAATATAACACAATATCTAGTTATAATAGTCATGTTGTTCCATTAAGATGATAGCTTACCGAATAAGGAGCTGGGGGATCACTGTCCCATTAAGCTGCTATCTTATTGATTAAGCTCCTGGTAAATACATTATCAGTTGTCCGAAAAAGCTATAGGAAACCAATAAGCTTCATTAAGCTGCTAGTAAACAGGCCCTTAGTCTCATTGTTCCAAGTTTAAGGTAGAAACGGATAGTAAAATCACCTCTTAATCGTTTGGGTCCAAAAATACAAATGCAATTGCACTAATTGCTCATATTGACTACTAGAAGAAGCCAACGTGAATCCTTAATCCTCATAATAAATCAATACCAAACTATTTTTGTTTTAAAGAAAATACAGTATGGCAAAAATGCTTGATGAACTGTTGGCTTTTCTGCACATCATACAGAGAGCAGCAAGGAGCATTCAGCTACTCATGATCCTTTATAAATGAAGGATAGAAGCGAATGTAACACACCCACCCCCCCCCCCCCCCCCCCTTCAGCTTTTGATTAATAGAAATGCCATGTTCTTGCTACCTGCAAGACTATGGTACATATAAAAATAACAGAATATTCAGATTAGTGAATATAAAAATAAAAGCAACCTTTTTTAATCTCGAGATAATAACGAGGATTTGCAATAGTACAATAATAGCATGCATCTATAAATAGATTAACAGCCCAAACCTAGTCCGGCATTAGGAAATGTCTCCATTGCCAATATTAGCTTCCAAATTCCAGCCCCTGATTAGAGGAAACAGAAACTCGTCAACAGCAGAAACGAGGGAAAACTATAATGATGAGGACATTAATTACCTTTCAGCAGCTTCACTTTTTAGCTCCTTAATATGGGTTTCGATTCCAGCACATGCAGCTTGAATTTCAATGTTTTTCAAACAAAGATCCCTCCATTGCATCGATAGAGCAGTGAGCTCGTATGCAGTGTTTTGCTGAACAATTATTATAGAAAAAAAAAAAAATTATATCCTGGTCGAGGTGTTTTTTCTTTTGCAGTAAGACTGGATCTGAGAATAGTTTCTTTTGAATCACCTGGTGATACTTCCTCTCTCGATTTACAGATTCAATCTTTCTGTTGAGCTCCAGAACCTGTGCTTGCATTCTGGAAGAAAAGCCAAAAATCAATGTCACTGCCCAGTGAGGAAGTGTCTAAAATGACCATTATAGTTGCTGACATGCAGAGAAAGTGGAAAAAGACTGATGAAGCTCATAAATAGACAATCACAATTTGTAAAGCTACACAGATGACATAAACATACTACCCAGTAACCATAGAAACAACATAAGTTTTTTTACTTATATACATGGCTCAAGTTGAGTCATGTTCCATGATGTATGTGTTGATTTTACAATATCAATCACGTATTGTGACATGACAATGGCAATTATCTCAAACTCATCGCCGTCTCATGATATTTTCCATATAAATGGAAAAACCTATGATGTTGACGGTTTTGGAATTTCGTTCTATTTCTCCTTCATATGAAGGTTGCGACAGGAAGGGCATCCGGCGTAAAACTTTGCCACTTTGTTATTTGCATGAGTTATGGTGTTAACTAATTTTAGACAATTAAACGACACTATAATCTTCATGCCACCGACCCCAACATAGTTGGGATTAAGGTGCTGTTGATGATGATGATGATATACATGGCTCAAGTTGATACCCCAGCTGATATGTGTAATATTAGTATGTTAATGAAGACAACAGAACACTCCTACCATTTATAAATATATGGAGTGTAGGTTTAGCGAAAACAGTGATAGAGAGGCGGGGATGATCACATTTGATGGGAAAGTTGTTCATGGATCCACTTTCTTTCGGTATCTTGGATCTATTATCCAAAAGGATGGAGAGCTAGATGGCGATATGGCTCACAGAATAAAGGCAGGGTGGTTGAAGTGGAAGAGTGCCACAGGGGTTTTATGTGATCCTGGCATGCCTCATAGATTAAAGGGTAAATTTTACCGCACGGCAATTAGGCATGCGCTGTTATATAGCACCGAGTGTTGGGCTGTAAAACAGTGTCACGTTCAAAAGATGAATGTGGCAGAGATGCGTATGCTACGATGGATGTGTGGTCATACAAAAAAGGATCGGCTCAGAAATGAGGTGATCAGAGAGAAGGTAAGAGTTGCGTCTATAGAAGACAAGAAGAGGAGAATCGATTACGATGGTTTGGTCATGTGAGAAGAAGACCTATTGTTGCCCCAGTGAGGAGGCTAGAAAGTTGGGGAACAAGTAATGTTGTGAAAGGTAGAGGAAGACCCAAGAAAACTTGGATAAAGATGATTGAAAATAATATGCGGTTTCTTGGAATTGGAGAAAGTATGGCGATGGAGAGGCAAATGTGGCGGAAAAGAATACGGATGGTGGATGGAGTCTGATTCTTTTTTTTTTTTTTTTAATTCCTATTTTCTTTTATTTCATGTTATCTTTTAATTTATTTTTGAGGATTTTTTTTTTCTTTTTTTTTTTTTACATTCATTCTCTTTTTTTTTATTTGCTTTTTTCTCTACTTTTTCCCTCTTTTTTCCTTTTATGTTATTTATGTAACGATTATTGACGGTTTCAAAGTTTGATTCATGTTAGCCGACCCCAAATCATTTTGGGACTAAGGCTTAGATGTTGTTGGTGGTGGTGGTGGTGACTTCTTCGATGATAAGTACTTTAAGTTTTAACTAGGGAGTGTGTACAGGTCGGTTTTGAGGTAAAACAGGCCCGAACTGAATGAGTTCTTTTTTTAGCACATAAAAAAACGAATTGCTTTCTGGTTCAACTCAGTTTGTTTTTCAGTTTTTCGGGCCAGTTTCAGTTTTTCCCGAATTTTTTTTCGCTTTTGTGGACAAAACGGATGTATTTTCCAACTATGGGATATCTGAGTGTTGTCGCATAAAGAGGAACGGAAACTAGACTAGAATAATCCGGTGTGTTATAGTTATATCACTAGTAAAGAATACAAGTGATTCGAAGTAGCAGAAATAAAATAATGGACCTAATAGTATCAGGAACCTAAAAAATGTCAAGAGTATGTTGATAAAGAATCGCCTCATTGAACACAAAGACTGGCAGACAAAAATAAAGCAAATAAATAAATATATACACACACGCACACACAGAAAAATTGGTCCAGTTCGGCTTCTCGTCGGTTCGTTTTTGGGCTAAAACCGGCCCGAGCCGAATAAGTTCAGCTTCTTGGGTTGAGGAACCATCCGGTCCAGTTTTTTTCCGGGTCTTCTTGGTTTTTACATGGGGCGGGGGGGTCCATTTTTCTGCATACCCCTGCTTTTAACTCACTTACAAGGTCTATGCATACAAATTAAGGCAATGAAGTTATATGCTTTCTTAACTACTACCAGTAGTGGCTAAATGGTAGTCAAATCGTTGCATAGATGATCAAAACTCTAACAAATGAACACCACGTAGATGCTTAATGGATTTCCGTTAGGAACATCAAACATGTGATTTGAAAAACGCACCTAGACAGAAATGCCTGCAGCTGTTGATTATACAACTTCCAAACTTCAGGGCCGTGCTTTGACATCAATTCTAGATTTTCAAGCCTACAGAACAAAGAACTAAATCAATGCCGACTACAGAAGACGGGATACAACAGAAGTATCCACTTTTAACCATTTAGATTATAAAATGCATGATAAGGGACATCTGTTTAAAATGGAAGGTGAATGTGCTTCATTAATGCCAAGGTTTTCAGAATATATATGTAGTTCAACTAAGAACTTCAATCCTGTTTATCAAAATTCTTATATAAATATTACACCGCTTGCACCGTAAAATAAAAAATTGACGCCTTTGCACAATCCTTACATTATTCATTTGCGTATCTATTTCATTGATACAAAAGCAGAAGTATGTAATTCTCGGCCATAAAACATTTAATTCTAAACTATATCATTCCAATCCGCATCATTCATAAATTTGCTGAATAAAATCTTTCATGAGCTCTAACAAAATAATATGACATCTCTAATAACCAAATTTAAAGACGACTACCTGATCACTTGATGCTGCAACAAGCGCTGGGCTTTCTCGACAGCCTGCCTCCAAGCATTCTCATCATTCCGTTTGTTCGCAGGCGGTACTTCAAGTCCATATCTGGATGTATCCATTAGCACCGGAGGCTTCCCAGCTCTAACCCTCTCATATTCCCTTGCAAGCATTGGATGATCCTGAAACATAGATATTATAAGCCAAGGGCACTAAAGCAGCACAAAGGCAGTATATTTTTTTTTAAAAAAAAATCAACACAGGAAAAGAGAAATCAAACTGAGTTTAATTGTTCGGTTTTAATCCTCACATCATTTTCCTTACCTCGAAACAAAAAGGGGATTTCAAAGATTTCGTCTTTGAGAAATTGCATTTTTACTCACTGGCAATAAAGTCAATCATCGCTTCAGTTAAATAATCATATGTTCAATAATACCCTTGCTAATTTGAAATAATATTATTCATAGAACATTTTCAAGTTGGACAATATCTCCCCCGCCCCCCAACCACAACATAACAAGTGATAACAAATTTACATCGAAAATGTCTATTTAAGCACCACATCATTTTTTCTCAAAACAATATCCAGACACAGTATCCATACATTCCCCACTCTACCATAACACAGTCCCAAAAAGCCAAAAAGAACATCGTAAAGCCTTCTAGTCTGAAGCCAAAAGTGTGCTAGTCAAATTATGGTGTTTACAGCTAAATCTTGGGGAGGAGGGGAAGGGGGGTTGCAGCATTCAATTCGAATAATAGGACGGCTTAGAGTAAGAAACAAAACTTGTCTGAACTTCAAACCGGGTGCACTCATTTACTCTTCAAGGAACTCAATCCATGCATCTTTTTTTTTTTTTTTGCAATATTATGGTGTTATTCAAAAGATCAAATAAATCACAAACTACTTAACAAACACAGCGTTGAAGTTAAAATAATGTTCCAACAAAGACAGAGAGTTCAACCACAACTAATTCCGGCCTCCTACATAAAACACGATTTCAAAAATAAATCAATATCTCAAACCTAACTAATCCACTGTTATTTGTCATATCCATAAACACTCCAATAGACACGCGCGCACACGCACACATATGCACACACATACATGCATGCACACACACAAAATAACAACATTATCATCATCATCATTAACAACAAGAAAAAGAACCTGGAAATTGGATTTGGGAAGAGGGGGAAGGTCCTTGAGGAAAGCAGAAGGCTTCTTGGAAGTACGACGCATCTCTTCTTCGACCAACCGGTCAACCTCTTCTTTGACTATTGGGTTGCCATAGTCATCATCAATGTAAGGCAGAGCGTCTATAATTTCAGCATGGGGAGCCGTGGCCAACTGAAGTGGCGCCTCTAACATCAGTATATCTGCATTACCTCCATTAGCTGATGCCATAATCTAAAACCCCTGTTATTAACACTTGGTATGGTGAGAGTTAGATATACATGTTTGCAATAAAGAAGGCCTGTTTAATTGGTCTTTTGATAGCAATACTCTTATTAAGGTGAATTGATTTTACCTATGCCAGCTACCACAATTCAGACATTACGCCTAAAGTCATTAGCAACAAATAGAAGTAGTAAAATGCATTGTGCTGATAAATACCGAGAAAATGATAAAAATAAGTAAACAACACAAATTCTGGGAACTTACGGAGATTGGTAACTGGCTTTCACAACAATCAGGTCCTTTCAACAACAGAAAATGAAATAATATTCTAATCCAAATTTGGTAAAGAAAGAGCTGGACTTTCGAGCACATTATTGAAAAGAATTAACAAAACAAGGAGAAATAAATTAGATGACGCGGAAAATTACCTGATTTGTGTAGTTAGGGTTTCCAAAATAGGGTTTCTCGTAAGCACTGATTCTGGACTAAATCCACCGCAAACCTCTTTTCTCTGGGGGTAGAATAACGCTGACGGTTAGGGCAAGTAAGGACCGACACGGCAGCGGCGGCAGCAGCGGGATGCGACAACCAAGGAAGCTTCCAGAGAAAAGACAATAAGAGAGGATGAACGTGGGTGGTGGGTAGTTGCTCAATTGAACTGGACGACGGCGACGCGTGTGGTGAATGGTGGGCTGGTGGCTGGACTGAGCCGGACGACGGCGACGTGTAACTTTGAGTGGGAAACTGTAATTGCACTGAGATTGGTTAAAACTAAAAGCAAGAAAAAGCCCTTAATTAAAATTGATAAAAAGAATTGGTATTCGTTTTTTTTTTTTTTTTTTTTTTTGATACCGAGGTTCCAAGATACACTGATTAGTCCGGGATAATCCGACCCCACAAGATCGCTACCAGGCTTAAATCGCGAGATGTGTATCATTCTCGTGCTCTTAAATATCCTAAACTAACGCCACATGAGGAGTCCTGCCGATTCTTCCACGATGGACCCCAAATCCAACCGCAATTTCCCACCGAGATCCGGCCTCCACACCGCCGCTTGAAGCCTCAATATTTAATTGTTCCACCAACAGACTTGAAGGCCAGCTTCTAACCCTTAGTCAAAGACTCGGGATCATCGCAGAAATTCAATTCCAAAGTGTTGCCACTAGATTGAACCCCGACCTCCAACTAAATTGAAGCCAGCTACTAATCAAGCGCAGTGGCTAATCACGTCAGTGGCCAATCACGCCAACTAAAAGAATTGGTATTCGTTTTTAGAGAATTGGATTGCAGGAAAAATACACACGTCGAGTTCGCCTCAGTTCTCCTTCTCTTTCTTGAACTTAAATTATTTTCACAAGAAAAATAAATTTTAACTAATTAAAATTATTTAATAAGTGAAATTAATTTTATCAATTGAAATTGATTTTTGCTAATAAAAAATTAATTTTTACTGGTTCACAGTACAAGTTATACTATTTTGTTGCCGACTAGAACTGAATTTTACTGATCAAAATTGATTTCTATTGACTAAAACTTATTTTATTAAATATTATTTTATTAAATTAGAGAGAACAAGACCACATTTGTGATTTTAACCAAAAAGTCTATCTTTGATTGTCGGTGTTGATGTGTGCGTCTAAAGATATGATGTAATGTGCCACGGCGTAGACGTCTAAGTCAGTTGAACCTACTTGTGAATTATTTGAGACCAATTTAAAAAAAAAATCAAAATCGACTTGAAGTTAATTTGGCTAAGTTTAAGCTTGACGTATTTGATTAAGTTTATAGTGTTGGAAAAAGTTGATCGCCTGGAAAATTGAAAAGTCTATTGAACAGTACCACTGCTCTTACAGTTTGATTATAAATGATAGAATTGCAAACTAAAACAAGAAATAAAAACATACAAAAAATTACTAAGCAAATACAAAAACCCAAGCGAGAATTTCGTTCCACAAAACGACTATGTCATTTATAGTGCTGACGAGTTTGACGTACTATACCTAAAGATACAACGACTTCCTCTGAAATTATAGTACACCAGAAATCGTAGCTCCAATAAACTGAAAATATACAAGTGACCCAAAACTATGGACGCGGAAGGCTACGAAATTTGTCATGTGTGAATAAATTTTGGATTACTTGTATGAAATGCGGCTACTATTTATAATCAATAATTATAAAACATCAATAACAGGTTAATGGTGTTTAATGACCATATAAATCTTCCATTAAGAAAAACTCAACACTCAACAACTGTCTTACACGGCCACATTTGGGAAATGGGGAAAAAAACAGATGAGTACTAATTTAAAAGGCGACAAAAATGGGCAAACACAATTAATATTAGGAGTGCTTAAAATTGGATATCCGAACTTTCGGATATTCGAACATTCAAATATCCGAAATTTCGGATATTAGATTTTGATATCTGATATCCGAACATATCCGAAATATTTAATATTTTTTTTATTTAACTTTTACAACAATTAAATATAAAGTTAAAACAACAAATTACCACGAGTAAATGACAATTTAACATCCATTCAAAAGTTCAAACCATAAAAATAACACTTTTAATTTGAACATTGTCGAAATATTTATATAATCGAAATTCAAAACGTCTCCAATTCTCTATGATTCTCTAAAGATAAAATATTTTTTAATTGGGTTAAGTATTTAAGTGTTACTATTTGAATTATGTATAAGAAATAAAAAAATTAAAAAAAATTATATATTTTAGATATTTGAGATATCCGAATATCCGATTTTTTTGAAAAGTATTATCCGATATCCGAATCCGAAGTTCCGAATATCCGAATTTCGAATATCCGAAAGTTCGAATTTTTGGATCGAATATCGAATATTTTTAAACACCCATAACTAATATATGTAAGAATTATGGCCTAAGCCGAAAAAAGATTTTCAAGATTAAATTACACTTGATATCAACTATGTCAGAATAAAGATTAAATATATCGATCATGTATCAATAAAAAAGTATAGTGAACAAGTTAATTAGTAATTTGCACCTCAAAAGCCCAATGCATTTAAAATAATAAATAAAAAAAAGTACATGAATTAGGCCTTACTTTTATTTTTGATACAATCATAATGCTTTAGGCCCCGATTCGGTTCTAGTCAATACTCAAAAGGAATTGAGGAGAGAAAACATTAATTGAGATTTTATTTTGGCATACTCTCGTTCACATTGAGATTATCCAATCAGCAAAACAGCTGTCTTTCTTCAGGAAAAAAAAAAAAAAGTTACTATTATAGAAAAAACAGATATATTTTAAAGGGTTAAATAATTTGGGGTGAGTTTCTTGTTCGATACAGGCTGATTGAACGGGACACGAAATTGGGTTTAGCCTTACGGGTCTGGCTTGATTCGTGGGTTGATCCGGGTTGGATTGAAATTGAGTTTGATGGTTTGGCCTATGGTGTGGATTTCGGGCTCGGTCCGAATTTGGATTTGTGTTGAATTTGGTGGTTCGTATATTTCCAGGAAGGATTTGGGTTTTCATTTTTGAATTTGTGATTGAAACTTCCTGGCTTATTTGTGTGTAAAATATGGATTGTGGGACACGGGATTGAACTGTGTTGAGATGATTGGAATTATGGGTTTGATTTATGATTTGAAGAGTAAAATTCGAGCGTCAGGTGAGAAACGTTTGGCCTTTTACTTTACCCTTTCGTTCTTATTACAAAAGAAGAACTCCTCTTTGCTGTAACTCAACTCTCAAGCTGTAACTCCTTTGTTTTTGATTCGGCAATCGGTGTTTTGGTTTTCAATTCTGGCTGGCTCGGTCTTTTGTAGTCCACCGGAATTTGTTTTTCCTTATTCCCCGATCTCTGCGGATATTATCCTTGGATTCCTTGCGGAAACAGAAGGCTAGCGTTTCAGATCTGCTTCTCTCTTTCGTCACAGATCTACTAATTGCTGTAACGAAAAAAAAAAAAGAAAAAAATAATTGTTTTGGGGGCATTGTTGGTCATTTTTTGGCCGGCGTATCGCTGGAATAATAATAATCCAACGCTACATTATTTCCCTCCCCATCCCCTTCAATCTAACATTAGTATAGCATATAGCATATATCTGTCTGTTTTGCAGGTTCCCTTGCCGGTTTTTTTTCAAGCTGCACGAAATCCTCTCCAAAACTTCCTCTTTTCCAAGTCGTCTCGAAGGCTGGTATCATTGTACTTTTCTGTTTTATTTCATTTTTGTCAGTCTTATCTATTATTTACTGTGATTTCTCTGCGGTTTGTCTCCTTATTTATTGTCTTTTACATTCTCATCATATTTTCATTTTCTCTGCACTCCCACATTTTATTTTTTCGTTGTGCGTTTGTGTCTTGTGTTGGTTTATGTCGCGTTGTTTGCGGGTTGGTAGTTGGAATTTGGGTACCTTGACGGGTAAGCTTTTGGAGCTTGTGGATATTTTGGGTAAGAGAAGGGTTGATGTGGCTTATATTCAGGAGACTAGGTGGAAGGGGGCGCAGTCAAGGGAGGTGAACGGTTATAAATTGTGGTATTCTGGCCTTGCGAACTCGAGTAATGGTGTGGGTATTCTTTTGTCTAAGGAGCTTAAGGATAACATCGTGGAAGTGAAGAGGTGTAATGATAGGATTATGTCCGTTTCTGTGGTAGTTGGGGAGAAGGTGGTTAACGTGGTGTGTGCGTATGCCCCTCATGTTGGTTTAGGGGTGCTTGTTAAGGAAGCTTTTTGGGTCTGTTTGGATGAGTTGGTCGGGTGTATTCCGGACGATCAATTTATTGTTTTGGGGGGTGATTTCAATGGGCACATTGGTGAGGGGGTGGATGGTTACCATAATGCTCATGGGGGTTTCGGCTTCGGAGTTAGGAATGCAGGAGGTTCAGCACTGTTGGAGTTTGCCACTGCGCATGAGCTGGTAATTGCTAACTCTGTTTTTTAGAAGAGAGCTGAGCACCTCATCACCTTCGGTAGTGGGGGGCACAACACGCATATTGACTACCTTCTTTTACGCAGTCGTGATGCTAGGGCGTGCGTGGACTGCAAGGTGTTCCGGAGCGAGGCCTGTGCTTCTCAACACCGGCTGCTGCTATGGATTTATCCATGGGAGGTGTGTTGTTAACATGGCTAGAGAAGCTAGACCTAGGATTCTTTGGAAGGACCTTAAGGGTGAGAAGGCGACAGAATTCAGGGAGTCTTTGACCCGCGAAGGAGGTTTTTTGCGGGGGGACGATGCTAACCTTATGTGGTCCAACATGGCTAATGCTATTCGGAGTGTGGGCAAGAAGGTGGTAGGGGTTTCTTCGGGCAGGTCTAGTGGACCTAGGGAGGCATGGTGGTGGAATGAAGAGGTCCAAAAGAAGGTTAAGACTAAACAAACGCTATTTAAAGAGCTTTTGTCGGTTAGTGCTGGGGATGAGAGAATCCTGAAGCTTGTAGCGTACAAGGTGGCGAAAAGAGAGGCTAAGAAGGCAGTGGCTAAGGCTAAAGGTGAGGCATACGAGGAGATGTACAAGCGCCTAGACACCAAAGAAGGAGCGAATGCTATATTTAAACTAGCGAAAGCTAGGGAAAGAGGGCGGCGCGACCTGGGTCCCAGTTAAGTATATTAAGGATGATTTGGGCCAACTGTTAGTGAACGATGTGGCTATTAAAGAGAGGTGGAATAAGTATTTTTTTGAACTTTTCAACGAGGCTAGAGGTTGCGACTCGGTGGTGCAAGGTGTTAGTCTATCTTCTGCTCGTTCGTTTAGTTCCTGTGAGAGCATCAGCAAGGAGGAAGTAAAGGGTGCCCTATTTAAAATGGGTAGAGCTAAGGTTGTAGGCCCGGATCAGATCCCTATTGAGGTGTGGCTTTGTCTGGGGGAAATTGGAGTTCAGTGGCTAGCAGAGCTGTTCAACATCCTCCTCAGAGGTTCTAAGATGCCGACGGAGTGGAGGCGTAGTATTGTCGTGCCGTTTTTCAAGAACAAAGGCGATGCTCAGAGTTGTAGTAACTATAGGGGTATTAAACTTCTTAGTCATACTATGAAACTTTGGGAGAGAGTGGAATGCAGGGTTAGAAGAGAAGTTGAGATCTCTGAGAACCAATTTGGCTTCATGCCGGGGAGGTCCACGACTGAGGCCATTCATCTCGTCAGACGCCTTATGGAGAAGTTTAGAGAGCGGCGTAAGGACCTCCATATGATGTTCATTGATCTAGAGAAGGCTTATGATAGCATTCCGTGCGATGTTATTTGGAGGAGCCTACAATCGAGTTATTCAATCATTCATTGCATCATTTTCATCGATTGGCCTTTCTAAGGCAATCGAGTTATTCAACCATTCATTGCATCATTTTCATCGATTGGCCTTTCTAAGGCAATCGAGCTATTCAATCATTCATTGTATCATTTTCATCGATTGGCCTTTCTAAGGCAATCGAGTTATTCAATCATTCATTGTATCATTTTCATCGATTGGCCTTTCTAAGGCAATCGAGTTATTCAATCATTCATTGTATCACTTTTTATCGATTGACCATTCTAGGGCAATCGAAATGTTCAATCATTCGTGGTATCATTGTCATCGATTGACGATGTTTTCCCAGACGAGTTATCTGGTTGCCTTCACATAGAGTAGTGAAATTCAGGAGTGAGTTGGAGCCCGGTACGTCCGCGTTGTCGAAGGCACCGTATCGGATGGCCCCGACCGAAATGTAGGAGTTGAAGATTCAACTTGAGGAATAGTTCGAGAAAGGTTATCTCCGACCGAGTGCGTCCCCGTGTGGAGCACCAGTGTGATCTGTCAAGGAGAAGGATGGCTCGTCTCGTGTGTGTATTAATTATCAGGAGTTGAACAGAATGATGATCGAGATTAGTATCCTCTACCCCGTATTGATGATCTCTTAGATCAACTTCAGGGAACTTCAATATTTTCCGAGATCGACTTAAGATATGGATATCATCAGTTGCGAATTCAAGAGTCGGGTATCGCAAGGACGACGTTTCGTACACGCTATGGTCATTATGAGTTCGTAGTTATGCCGTTCGGGCTAACTAATGCACCTGCGGTATTCATGGAGTTAATGAATCGGGTTTTCATCGACTTTTTGGATTAGTTTGTTGTTGTCTTCATCGATGACATTTTGATTTATTCTCGTGATCGAGAGGAACACGAGGTACGTCTTCATCAGGTTCTCGACGTGTTAAGACGCGAGCAACTTTATGGAAAGTTTTCTTAATGTGAGTTCTGGATGTCCGAAGTGACTTTTCTCGGGCATGTAATTTCATCTGCCAGAGTTCGTGTCGACCCTCAGAAGACGGAGGCTATCCGAGTTTGGCAACCTCCGAAAGATGTTAAGGAAATTCGAAGTTTCCTCGGATTAGCTGGTTAATTATCCGACCCACGACCTGGAGCTAGCAGCCGTGGTTTTCGCGTTGGAAATTTGGCGTCGTTACCTTTATGGCGTCACCTGTCAGATCTTCACTGATCACAAGAGTTGAAGTATATATTTACTCAGAAGGAGTTAAATATGCGACAAAGACGGTGGTTGGAACTAATCAAAGATTATGATATCGAGATCCTTTACCACCCGGGCAAGGCGAACATTGTCGCCGACGCCTTGAGTCGTAAGTCCGTTCAGGAGCAGATGCTTGCTCGGTTATCGATTCGAAGGAGCTTCAGAGAATTCCTTAGACCGAGATCGAGTGCGGCATCGGCCGATCGGGTATCTTTGAAACCGCTCCCTATTCCAGAATGGAAGTGGGAAGACATTTCTATGGATTTCTTCACGAGAGTGCCGACGAGTCGTCGGGGCATGAATACGATCTGGATGATCGTGGACCGCTTAACTAAGTCAGCTCATTTCCTTGAGATTAAGGATACGTGGGGTCGAGAGACTTGCCCAGCTGTTCATTAAAGAGATAGTGAGATTGCACGGTACTCCTAAGAGTATCATTTCTGATCGTGACGGGCGATTCGTGTCTCATTTTGGAAATCAGTTCATCGTGCTATGGGAACTTAACTTAATCTTATTACCGTTTTTCATCCTCAGTCCGACGTACAATCAGAGAGGACTATTCAGACATTGGAGGGCATGTTGAGGGCATGCGTCCTCGATTAGAAGACGATTGGGAAGCCCAATTACCGTTGATTGAGTTCACGTACAATTATAGTTGGCATGCTGCGATGAAGATAGCACCTTACGAGGCCTTGTACGGTCGTCGTTGTCGATCTCCCTTGTGTTGGGACGACCCATCAGAATCAATCGGCACCGAGCCCGATATGCTTATAGCCGCCCGGGAGAAGGTAGCTTTGATCAGGAGTCGTCTGTTGCTCGCAGTCGATGAAATTATATGCAGATAATCGTCGACCACTAGAGTTCGAGATGGGTGACCACGTTTTGGTCAAGGTATCCCCGAGTCGAGGTATCTTCCGTTTCGGAAAATGGGGGAAGTTGAGTCCGAGATTCATTGGACCGTTTGAGATTTTGGATCAAGTAGGCGAGTTAGCTTATCGATTGGCTTTACCTCCGGCGTTGAGCCAAATTCATAATGTATTGCACGTCTCGCAGTTGCGGAAGTATGTTGCCGACCCGAGTCACATACTTTAGTTCGACGAAGTCGAGATCGTGGATGATCATTCGTACGAGGAGCGTCCTGTACGAGTTTTAGAATGGCGAATCAAACAGTTGAGGAACAAGACGATTCCTTTGGTCAAGATTCTGTGGTCTAGACACGGAGTCGAAGAGGCTACTTGGGGAACCGAAGAGAGTATGCGGGAGAGTCATCCCGAGTTGTTTGGCCCTTAGTTTCGGGGACGAAACTCTTTTAAGGGGGGGAGTATGTAATACCCGGTTGAATTTCATTCATTTTTATTCAATATTAATCAGTCAGTAATTATCATTCAGTAAACTTCACTCATTATTAATCACTCATCATTCATGATTCATTCATTGCGTTCACTGTTGGTATGTTGTAAATTGTATATCGATTCTGATCGTCATTTCATCTCCGTTTATAGATCGAGACGGAATATTATCATTTTCATCGGGATTGGTAGTCTTGTCTTGGGAGTATCATTTTTGGCATGTGTTGGACTGTTCACTTTCACATTCGTATGAATTGTCGGATCATTCATCGATCGTAGCGATGAATCGGAGTTATCGGATTTTTCACCATGTCCGGCGCATTGAGTTACGGCCGTAAGGATTGTAGGTTACTGGCCGTAACAAGGGTTCGTTGATGTCGGGCCATTTAGGATGAACAGGACTTACGGCCACGGTTTGAATACGGCCGTAAGTTGAGCAGTGTACGGCCGTAAGGCTTGGCCGATTCTGGCCGTCTGAAGTCAGCAGGTGTCCGGTGTTTTTGGCCGAAGGGCGAGTTAAGGCCGTAAGAGGGGCAGGATACGGCCGTAAGGAGTGTTCGTGTTTTTCAGGATGTGTCGGACGAGAGGGACTTACGGCCGTAAGGGTTGCGGCATACGGACGTAAGACGAGGAAGGTACGACCGTAAGGCTTGGCCGGATACGGCCGTACGTTACAGGTAGGGTGTCTGGCCATTTTCGACGAAGGGGGCTTAACGCCCGTAAGTTTGTCCGGATACGGCCGTATCATTCGAGTTACGCCCGTAAGTCAGGGCGGATACGGCCGTAAAGGTCAGCGAGTTTTGGGCCGAAGGCGGATTCTGGCCGTCTGGTGGCGATTCTGGCCGTAAGGCCGTTGACACAGAATGTTACGGCCGTAAGAAGGCCGAGTTACGGCCGTAACTCCGGCGGTTTATATATGTCTTGGGACGGACTTTTCCTCATTTTTCTCATTTCCTTCATCTTGTCCGAGAGAGAGAGCTTGAGGGAGATATTTTGTCATCATCAATCACTTGTGTGTTCGGATTTCATCATCTTGATTCGTTGGGAAGCTTGGATAGTCGATTTAACACGTTTTCATCGGATCGAAGTGTTTGGATCTTCAAAGGTAATATTCTTCAACATCTTGGATTTTGATTTTGTATTGAGATATGTTGTTTTAGCCGTTAAAATCATGTTGTATGAAGTGATGTACGCATGATTATGAATATGTATGATTATTCATTGGATTATTGAAGGATTATTCAAGAACACTTTGAATATTAAGTTGGATTTGGGGGTTTTCGATTAATTGTCGTTGTAATCACGATTTTGGATATTCATAACGGATTATTGATCGTATTGAAGATGTTTTGTTGGTTTGAAACACTTCTTGGGGATTTGATGTTGGTATTTTTGAAGTTTGGTTATGAACAATCGTAGTTGGCCACAAAGTGTTCGATATAATGCCCCAATGAACTTGGTTTAGTCGTTTTGACGCCTTGAGTTCATTATAATCGTGTTTGATTCGTTATTGAGCGGATTGTTGGTATTTGTGTTATTCAAGGTTGTTCGAGCGACCGACACTTCATTTAGGACGTTTGTTCGTGGAAGGACATTCTTCATCGGTATTGTGTAAGTTAATTCTTACTCGGTTAAAAGGATATTCATTCCTTTTGTTGTTGTTCATTCATAATCATAACTCATTCATCATTATATTAACCGTATCAAAATTTGTCCTTGTCAATTAATCACTTCAGTCACGAGGAACGACGTTTCCAATTATTTCATTGAGCTATCATTCATTTCACCATCATTTCATCTCGGTGAGTCATTATTTATTTTGATGTCACTTTTGTTATATCGTGACATTCGAATTATGGCGTGCCGGTTGGTATGTGTAGGATTTTCATGTCGGGCACATTTAAGTCGTGTGTTGGTTGGTGGCCTCACATTGGACTGTGCACACGAGTTGACGGCTTCGTGAGACTGATTAGGTACAAGGCCACACGTGTATTCGATCGATACTCGTTGGTGGCTTGTACACGGACACATTTCCATCCCGGACGTAGTGTGGCGCCATTCCTTTGAGCCATACCGTTAGTTGATTCATATAGCATGTTTGATTGCGTATGTTTCGACAGGATATTTTATAACTTCAAATATATCATGATTGTGTATTTTCAACCCTTGAGGATTGTTGTTACGTATGGCGGCCCATTTGGGATTCATTTTTAGTCATGGCAAGGCAAAAGCACGAGAATAGCATGTTGACGTCGAGGAGTCCCAGTGATACTAGTAGGGGCCCCCGATCTTTCAATTATTCATGTTGTTGTCCTTTAATTTCCGTTGCATAATTTCATTTGGATACTCCGTTTCATTCAGTGTTGTGTATTTTATCTTCATATAAAATATACTAGTATTCGGTATTGTCCTGGTGTGTTGTACTTAAACTCCTCATCGGAGTATTTGGTAATATAATGTGGTTCGGTACTACAATTATATTATTTAATTCATCATTTTCATTCGCCTGGTGGGTCCCAGTCGGGGATTCACGACACTGTAATATCCGCCTAGTTTGGGGTGTTACAGGGTTGGTATCAGAGCGTGGTTTTGAATACTACCTTCCGAGTCATGTCTCATTTGAAATCATCGTCATCAGACTAGTATCATTGGACTTTCGCGTCACATGTGACCTGTGCAAATGCCGAGCCAATCAGACCGAAAGAACTGTAAGATTTCTAACGCCATGGTATAATTTCTGGCAATAGTCATTCATTCATCATTCATCAATTAACAATCCTCAAACATCATCAATCATTGTGATTAGGACGATCATGTTAACTCATTAATCACTTAATTCATTTCATTACTCAGTTAATGATCAGGACGATCATGTTAACTCATTAATTACTCAATTCATTTCATTATTCAGTTTTCGATCTGGATGATCATATTATTAATCTTGTTAAGTTGTTCAAGATAATCATTTCAAGAATTTCATCAGATAATCGTGTCACTTCAGTAAATCATTCATATAATCACTAAGTTAGAGCATGTATACTCATTTTCATCATCTCATGACATAATCATAACGTGATAATCATGCGGGAAATATAATCATTATGCGACCTTCCTACTTCAGTGTGGGGAGAGCTGTCAGGGGATGCACGGGGAGGCGCGGTGTGGGCGAAACCCGTAAATAATCACTGTCGGGAAATCGTGCCGTGACTCGGCTCGATCAAGATGTTCGGGTTGATCCACTCACTTTTATGCAGGCCATGATGACCCATGTGCAATTGCTCAATCATCATTGCGCCACTCTGGCCGGATTAATCGAGAGAACTCTCCCGTATGAGCCTGCTGCTAAGGAAATTGCTGAACAACAACCTTCATCTGTCAGCAAGAAATCAACGAAGCGTAATAAATCCGAAGGCGGTCAGTTAACCTTCAAGAAGCCTCGTGTGAGTTCTATCGTTTCTGAGCGACCTCCTACGGCGCATAATCGTGCGGGATCTCAGTCCCGAGTGGCCAGTTCGGCCATCACCTGTTTCAATTGTGGAACGTCGGGTCATTACAGCACTAAGTGTCTGAGACCGTCTATCACGTGCTATAATTGTGGGAATTTTGGGCATAAGGCCCGTTTTTGCCGAAAGGACTCCAAGTCGGCTCCGGCGGCATCTCAGGCCCCGAAGCAATTAGCGATTCAGAATCAGACTGCTCTGTCAACGTCGTTTAAGACAATAGAAGCAAATAAAGTTGGAGCTCATATTTATCAGGCGGGAGCGTCCGGTTCGGGGGCCGGCAAGTCCCGGATTCATGTGATGAAGAGGATCGACGATCCGGTGGCCCGAATGATCTCAGGTATACTCGTAATTTTATTTCAACCTGTGTGTACCTTTTGATACTGGTACACCGCATTCATTCATTTTCGAATCATGTTTGAATAGACTTATTTTGGGATAGCCCTATTGCTTGTGGACCTCATACCATCGGTCTACCTGACGATGGAAGAATTTTCGGAAATCATACCGAAGTAAGCTTAGTGACCGCGATTGGTTGGTGGACCTAATCGTGGTGAATTTATCTTAGGACGATGTAATTTTGGGTATTAGTTGGATTGATTTTCTTGATACTATCCTCAGTGTTTGTAAGCGTTTGGTCGCTATCTTTCCGTCGTTGGTTGTCGAATGTGTGCTTCAGGGAAATAATCCCCGTTGTTCCAAAAGAATTATTATTATGACGAGATCAGACAAATTCCGCAATCAAGTCATTCAATCATTCATCGTATCATTTTCATCGATTGGCCTTTCTAAGGCAATCGAGTTATTCAATCATTCATCGTATCATTTTCATCGATTGGCCTTTCTAAGGCAATCGAGTTATTCAATCATTCATCGTATCATTTTCATCGATTGGCCTTTCTAAGGCAATCGAGTTATTCAATCATTCATTGCATCATTTTCATCGATTGGCCTTTCTAAGGCAATCGAGTTATTCAATCATTCATTGCATCATTTTCATCGATTGTCCTTTCTAAGGCAATCGAGTTATTCAATCATTCATTGCGTCATTTTCATCGATTGGCCTTTCTAAGGCAATCGAGTTATTCAATCATTCATTGCATCATTTTCATCGATTGGCATTTCTAAGGCAATCGAGTTATTCAATCATTCATTGCATCATTTTCATCGATTGGCCTTTCTAAGGCAATCGAGCTATTCAATCATTCATTATATCATTTTCATCGATTAGCCTTTCTAAGGCAATCGAGTTATTCAATCATTCATTGTATCAATTTCATCGATTGGCCTTTCTAAGGCAATCGAGTTATTCAATCATTCATTGTATCACTTTTTATCGATTGACCATTCTAGGGCAATCGAAATGTTCAATCATTCGTGGTATCATTGTCATCGATTGACGATGTTTTCCCAGACGAGTTATCTGGTTGCCTTCACATAGAGTAGTGAAATTCAGGAGTGAGTTGGAGCCCGGTACGTCTGCGTTGTCGAAGGCACCGTATCGGATGGCCCCGACCGAAATGCAGGAGTTGAAGATTCAACTTGAGGAATAGTTCGAGAAAGGTTATCTCCGACCGAGTGCGTCCCCGTGAGGAGCACCAGTGTGATCTGTCAAGGAGAAGGATGGCTCGTCTCGTGTGTGTATTAATTATCAGGAGTTGAACAGAGTGATGATCGAGATTAGTATCCTCTACCCCGTATTGATGATCTCTTAGATCAACTTCAGGGAACTTCAATATTTTCCGAGATCGACTTAAGATCTGGATATCATCAGTTGCGAATTCAAGAGTCGGGTATCACAAGGACAGCGTTTCATACACGCTATGGTCATTATGAGTTCGTAGTTATGCCGTTCGGGCTAACTAATGCACCTGCGGTATTCATGGAGTTAATGAATCGGGTTTTCATCGAATTTTTGGATTAGTTTGTTGTTGTATTCATCGATGACATTTTGATTTATTCTCGTGATCGAGAGGAACACGAGGTACGTCTTCATCAGGTTCTCGACGTGTTAAGACGCGAACAACTTTATGGAAAGTTTTCTTAATGTGAGTTCTGGATGTCCGAAGTGACTTTTCTCGGGCATGTAATTTCATCTGCCAGAGTTCGTGTCGACCCTCAGAAGACGGAGGCTATCCGAGTTTGGCAACCTCCGAAAGATGTTAAGGAAATCCGAAGTTTCCTCGGATTAGCTGGTTAATTATCCGACCCACGACCTGGAGCTAGCAGCCGTGGTTTTCGCGTTGGAAATTTGGCGTCGTTACCTTTATGGCGTCACCTGTCAGATCTTCACTGATCACAAGAGTTGAAGTATATATTTACTCAGAAGGAGTTAAATATGCGACAAAGACGGTGGTTGGAACTAATCAAAGATTATGATATCGAGATCCTTTACCACCCGGGCAAGGCGAACATTGTCGCCGACGCCTTGACTCGTAAGTCCGTTCAGGAGCAGATGCTTGCTCGGTTATCAGTTCAGAAGGAGCTTCAGCAGGAATTCCTTAGACCCGAGATCGAGGTCTAGCATCAGCGACTGGTGTAATATCCGCAATTTTCGATTTTTGGTAAATTTCTTTTTTTTTTTGGTCGGAGTCTGTTTTGACGACTCTCTCATGACCGTTCCGTCATTCGGAGAATATTTAATTCTGCACTTTTTGTCATCCGAGTTCGTTTCGGTGCTGCTTTGTTGAGTTCCGTGCTTTTTAGCGACTTTTCCGCGCTTGAGTTCGGTTCTTGCGAATCTCGTTCGAAACTGTCGTTTGGGGTTTTTTGTAAGTTAATTTAACGTTATTATACGTGTTGTGAACTTCGGTTTGATTATTCGTTGTCGTATGGTGAATTTCGGGCATTTTGGGCATTTTCGTAATTTCCCAAAGTTTGGGGTAATTACCTTCCGTTGTCGAATTTCGAGCCTTCGGGTGGTCGGAATCGTGTGTTCTACTAGCTCTTAGATTCGTCTTTGTGAGTACTTCGTAACCGTATCTTCGGTTCGTATTCAGGTTCGGGTTTCGGTGTCGTTTTGTTGAGTTCAGGATTACTAAACGACTTTTCTAAGTATGAGTTCGACTTTGTTAGATCACCATTAATTTTTGGTAACTCCAAAAATTCTAAATCTTTACAATATTATAGAGCATCGAGTTAGCTTTCCAATGGTTCGAACGGTGAGTCAATGAGTCCGCACGAGAGAGTTATGGTCGTTTTAGCTCACCCGCTCGTTATTGGCGATCACTGCCGGCGAACTTCGGCCGTGTCGTCCGACACGGCCCGTGCCGTACTCGTCCGGAAATGCGAAGTTTGTCTCAGACCCGACCGTGTCGTCGACACGGCCGTCTGCCGTCTTTCGTCCGGAAATGCCGGAACCCACTGCCCAGACGCCCGACCGTGTTCCAGGACACGGTCGAGTCGTGCCGAGTCGCTGTCGGACGGGTCACTATCGGAAGGCCCCTCCGCGCCGCGACCGTGTCTAGCAGGACATGGTCAAGTCCCTGCCGGTCAACTGCGCGCCACAACCGTGTCAGGCGAACACGGTCGAGTCTGTCAGCCTATTTAAGGCCCAGCAGTCGTTTTTCTCGCCATTTTTCTCCTTCTTCCACTTCTCTTCCGCGGCTGTGGGTGTGTGAATCTTCTAGAGATGTTGTTGGACAATGAATCCATGAAGTTTGGAGGTTCATATCGTCAATCATCCGTCCTATAACATCCTTTGATCGAGCGAATCAGGTCAGATTTCCTAGAAATCTAGTTTTGGGGAATTTGGGGGTTTTGGTTGTTTTCGTCCGATTAATCCGATTTAACTTAGGATTTTGATGGATTGATGATTATTTAGATGTATTATATCATTTCCCTTGTTATTCCATGGTTGGATCGTATCGATTCGTTATTTGGGTCGAGTTCTTGACCGACGCCTTGAAGGTGTCCGGTAAAATATCTTAGAGGGGTTGTCGGGCGTTCTACGATTATCCTTCCTCGTATGATTGTTGATTTATGGATTATATGATGTTAGGGTCGAGTTTCTTGCGAAGAAACCGTGTTGAACCCTTCCGTTCGTTGTTATCTTTCTTTTCGTTAACATCGGGCGTTTCGAAGCTTTCCGGTTGAGCCGTGTTCGTCGGAATACTTGCGTGCCGATTTCGAGGCAAGTACCTTGTCCATATAATTCTTGTTTTATGGATATGATAATTGGTGATCGTATTTATATGTTTGTTTGATTGTTTGAAACGAGTTTTCAAAAGATTCGATTAGCCTTGTTAAAGGCTTGCTTTCAAAACGCGTGTGTTTTGTGAATGGCGTGATCTGTGAATAACTACGCGAATTCTATGTATATGCTTGGTGTTAATGTTGCACTTGGCATTGTGTGTGAACGTATATTATTTCATTTCGGTGTGTTGTGGATTGACGTGGTGTTTTGCTAAGTGTTTGATGCCTCTGGGCGAATTATTTGAATATCCTTGATGTGATATGTTATTTGTGTGAATGTGTGGATATGGTTGAAGGTCTACGGTGACACATGGCACGTGATCATGTGGTCGATGCAACAAGTGATTGATCCAACCGTGAGAGCTCGAGATAATCTACGGTGGCACATGGCATGCGATCATGTGGCCAGGATGCAACAAGCGATTGATCCAACCGTGAGATGTGTGTGATTTGTTTCGCTAGCCACTCGGGAGGGTCCTTCGAGGCCTCGAGTGGGATTTGTGGCTTCGTCCCGGTCTGGCGATGCGCGTGCGTGATTACGTTGTGTTGATTTTTATGTCCGCCGAGGACACGTGATGTTGGCTCGCCTGTGAATTGTTGTTGGTTTACTATTTGCGAAAACAAAACCTTTGGGCTGTGACCCTGTTGATTTTTGGAAAGAGAAGGATTCGATAATCCTAAAATTGTTTTCTATTAAAACTCTCGATGGCATTTTAAACGGTTTTATAAATTGTTTCCCTTGATTTATGATCTATCGGTTTTGGAGTGTTTTACCCAAACTCATGCCTCGGGAAGTACTTTTCGTTACGTTTGAATCTTTGAGGATTTCCTAGTTATTGTTATTCGTGGAACTTGAATTATATGGCTCGTATTTGCACTTTGTATTTGCACTAGCAAAACAGTGGAGTTTTGCTAACCCCCGAGTATTCGGGGGGTGGATGTCTGTATTGCATTCAGGTTTTGGAGCAGAGCACAGGGTCGGCATGAAGGATGTGTTGCTGCCCAAAATATTTATCCGAAGATTAATACTGCTGGATGACGGGCAACAAACAACAATTGCGGGAGCACTTCCGAGAGTAGATAAATAATACAAGATTTGCCGGGTTTGTTAGGCCCGGGCTTGAATGCTCTCGCGAGATGTTATTAATACGAATATTCGTGGATACAAGTATTAATGAGAGAAATCTAAATACAATG
Source organism: Orobanche coerulescens (assembly GCA_033398695.1). NCBI lineage: Eukaryota > Viridiplantae > Streptophyta > Magnoliopsida > Lamiales > Orobanchaceae > Orobanche > Orobanche coerulescens. The sequence continues at coordinate 153,392,807 of CM065810.1, read as the reverse complement.
AGTGTAAAAAGACTCTGTTAATCCGGCTCTTGAGCGAAGCTTGGTGTTCTTCGTCCCCGCCGATAATCTGCTGGATGAGATAGGCCGGGAGAAGTAAGACCGAATGATAGCTGTTGCCAAGAGTTGGAGATTAGCCAAGTGTTGTATATTGTTTCTGTGTTGTATGCTCAAATCGTGAGGTTGCAGAAGAGTTTTTTGGGCTCTTGGACAAGTGCTGGGAGCCTTGTTTATATAGGGGCAGCCGGGTCCTGTCCTGTAGTGGCCGATCGCCTGCCGGCCATTATAATGTGCCGATCGCCTGTCGGCCAATATTATAATGGGGCGATCTCCTGGGCTGTCGGGCTAAAGTCCAAGGAAGATGCTGGCTGTCGGGCTAAAGTCCAAGGAAGAGGCTGGCACAGCTGGGCGGTCCAATAAGGAGCCAACACGCGTCCGGAGTCAGTCACATGCGGCCCTACAGACAACTTTCGGCAGCTTGTCGGTTGGTGGAAAGATTCTGTCAGGCTGTGGTCAATGGCCCGAGATTCGCGGATCTTGTCTCGGACCTTGCACGTGGTGCCAGTCTTGAGGCTCGGCCTTCGCCGACTGGATGGCCATCGGTGGTGATCGACATGAGGTGGTCGTCTCTAGCTGATCATCCGAGGTCGCCTTCGGCCAGTGGATGAGGGTCGGCAATGGTCGGTCACCAAGTGTAGGTCGGCAAGTGCCGAGAGATGATCACCTCCAGTCGGTCGCCAAGAGTCGATCGCCGAGTACTGAGAGGCGATCGTCTTGATGTCGATCGCTCGGCACCGGGATCCATCCTGGGACCTTCGGTTGGCCAGTCTAGCATGTCCGCTGGGTTAAGGCTTGGTCACCAGGTCGCTGATCGGTAGATCTGCCTAGGCCGCTCGGCAGTGACTCGGTCGCCCGACCTCCGAGGCGATCGCCGGTCGGAAGGTGTTAATTCTTGACACAACAATTGCCCCCCAGCTTGCTCCTATGCTGAAGGCATGGGGCGAGGTGGTTCTTGCTGGTGATCGTGTTCGGATGAGGACGGGCGATCTGAGCTGACTTAGGATCCAGACTTGGGCTATTATAGTCGATTGGATAGCTATCTTTCGGTGTTGTACCTGCAAAAACAACATTGGCCGATCCCCCATGGAAACTTGGTGGTTTCGCTTTGTTTGAGGAATCGTGCACAGTCGCGGAGATCGATGGACCGACTCCATGACTGTGTCTTGGTGCGCGAAGACAATGAGTGTCTCGTGACTCACTTTATTATGAGGGTCCTCTGTTAGGCGGCGCCTCGCCTCGTATTTAAACGAAGGGCGTGCGGTCTCGGTCTAGAGGAGTCCTTGCGCGGGGCAGCGTCGGATGAATCAACTCCACGCCCGCGGCTTGTTAGCTCTGCTTCCACCTCGGCCAGCCATGGAGATGGCCGACCTCGACGGTGTACGTTGAGACGGGGTTGTGGCATGTGTCCACTGATTAATGTTGGAGAGCCCTCAGACTACGCCGGCCTCGTATTTAAACGAAGGGCGGGCGATCTCGGCCGAAAGGGACCTTGCATGGCCGAAGCAGCCGGTTCCATCGACTGCCAGGACCATGGCTTTATGATGCGCGGTGGAGGCGATCTTATGCCTTAGTCCGTCATGTTATATGCTGGACTGTAGATGGCGATCGTGTCCACCGGGTTGCTGATGATGTAGCGATCTGGCCGGAAGACTGGCGATCGTCGCTCGGCGGCCGATCGCTTTATTCGTAGGTCGATATTGGCGATCGGGCGGCTAGTCCTCATTTAAAATGGATCAGAGGCGGGATCGAGTCCTCCGGCTCTGCTGGGTAGTAGCGATCGGGCTGGGAGACTGGAGGTCATCGTACGGGCGCCGATCGCTCTACTCCTAGGCTGAGAAGAAGCCTTTGCCTGGACAGGAAATCTGCGGCTCTAGCGCGGAAGGCCGCATAGGTCGTCGGTAGGGTCTTCGTGAGATGCCTGAACATAGGCGAGAAGCCCTGAAAACCTCCTAGGACCGCGTAGAGGGCGGTCTCATCGCTTACGGGCTCGCCGTTGAGGATGATCACGTCTACCCGGTCGATGTAGTCCGAGTCGGACTCTTCTTCTCCCTGCCTGATTTGCATCATGGGATGGCGACCTTCTGGCCGGGCGACCCTGGTGGCGAAGTGTTCCGTGAAGACGTGCGCCAGCTCGTTAAAGGAGCCAATGGACCGAGGTGGCAGTGAGGTGTACCACCGGTGGGCGAGGTCGTCCAGTGTCAGAGGGAACATTCGGCACCTGGTCGCGTCCGATGCCCCACACCCGGTCATGTATATGTTGAACTTGTGCAGGTGTGTTTGGGGGTCCGATCGCCCCTGGTACACGGGTGTCTGAGGAGGAACGATCTTGTCTTTGCACGGGGCGAGCTCGATGTCGATCGCGAGCGGCTCGCTCGGCTCGGCGATCGTCTTCATGGCGCTGCCCGGATTGCGGGAGTGCCTTCACGTCGTCGATCGGCGTTGCATTGCGGCAATCGCGCGGCTCGGCCGCTTGCGGATCGGCTTTGGGAGCGGGGCCGAGGCGATCGTGTACCGACCTCGGACTCCACTGCTGCCGACCTCGGGAATTTGGCGGCGGGAGCAGCGGCTGGATCGCCTTGTGGGAGCCGGGTAGGCCGAGCTCCTGGTGAAGGATTCAAACTCCGTCGTCTCGTAGGCCCGGGCCGGGCGCCCGGCCGCCAGTCGGGTCACGCCCGTGCGATCAGCAGACGTGCCCAGTGAGCGCCTCTTCTTGCGGGCGAGAGCCTCTGGCGCTCGCTCGCCCGATGCCTTGAGCTTCGCTTGGACTTCCGGCGGGAGGCCGAGGGGTGATAGCAGAGGCGCGTCGAGAGCACTCGTCGTTCTGAAGGGCGGCTATGGCCTCTTCGATCTGTTCATTGGTTGGGCCGATCGAGCGAGAGGCTCGGGCCGCCGTCCGGGGCAGGATTGAGCGTCTCGATCGCGGCGGCTGCCTTCCACCATCGGTGCGGCTCGGGCCCAGGGCCAGGCAGGGTGCAGCCGGTGGTGGCGGCTTTCTTCGACGCGGAGGCGGAAGACATGATTTCTGAAAGCTTTCTTTGAAGTGCAGTGAGTGTCACTTCAAGTATCTGCCCCGAGAACAGTGAGTGTTCTTCGGGACGGTAGGTGTAAAAATTCGAGGGTTGGATCCCCTTCTTCTAGCGCCAATTGTTGCTGCCCAAATTATTTATCCGAAGATTAATACTGCTGGATGACGGGCAACAAACAACAATTGCGGGAGCACTTCCGAAAGTAGATAAATAATACAAGATTTGCCGGGTTTGTTAGGCCCGGGCTTGAATGCTCTCGCGAGATGTTATTAATACGAATATTCATGGATACAAGTATTAATGAGAGAAATCTAAATACAATGAGTGTAAAAAGACTCTGTTAATCCGGCTCTTGAGCGAAGCTTGGTGTTCTTCGTCCCCGCCGATAATCTGCTGGATGAGATAGGTCGGGAGAAGTAAGACCGAATGATAGCTGTTTCCAAGAGTTGGAGATTAGCCAAGTGCTGTATATTGTTTCTGTGTTGTATGCTCAAATCGTGAGGTTGCAGAAGAGTTTTTTGGGCTCTTGGACAAGTGCTGGGAGCCTTGTTTATATAGGGGCAGCCGGGTCCTGTCCTGTAGTGGCCGATCGCCTGTCGGCCATTATAATAATGTGCTGATCGCCTGCCAGCCAATATTATAATGGGGCGATCTCCTGGGCTGTCGGGCTAAAGTCCAAGGAAGATGCTGGCTGTCGGGCTAAAGTCCAAGGAAGAGGCTGGCACAGCTGGGCGGTCCAATAAGGAGCCAACACGCGTCCGGAGTCAGTCACATGCGGCCCTACAGAAAACTTTCGGCGGCTTGTCGGTTGGTGGAAAGATTCTGTCAGGCTGTGGTCAATGGCCCGAGATTCGCGGATCTTGTCTCGGACCTTGCACGTGGTGCCAGTCTTGAGGCTCGGCCTTCGCCGACTGGATGGCCATCGGTGGTGATCGACATGAGGCGGTCGTCTCTAGCTGATCATCCGAGGTCGCCTTCGGCCAGTGGATGAGGGTCGGCAATGGTCGGTCACCAAGGGTAGGTCGGCAAGTGCCGAGAGATGATCGCCTCCAGTCGGTCGCCAGGAGTCGATCGCCGAGTACTGAGAGGCGATCATCTTGATGTCGATCGCTCGGCACCGGGATCCATCCTGGGACCTTCGGTTGGCCAGTCTAGCATGTCCGCTGGGTTAAGGCTTGGTCGCCAGGTCGCTGATCGGTAGATCTGCCTAGGCCGCTCGGCAGTGACTCGGTCGCCCGACCTCCGAGGCGATCGCCGGTCGGAAGGTGTTAATTCTTGACACAACAGGATGATGAAAGATGAACGATACTAATCACACGAGGACCCGTTGATGTCGTATTGGTATAGTTGTACTTTATTTTCCGCTGCTATATTTTTCCCGTTGCACGGGTGTGGTTGTATTTTGACCCCTGCGTGGGCATGAGTTGTATTCGAGTTGTATGTATTTATTGAAAGACCAAATCGGTCTACTGAGTCATTTTTGCCTTGAAGGCATTGTCGAGATGTTAAATGATGTTACCAGCCTGGTAGATCCTCGAGGAGAGGGTTTACGACGTGTAATATCCCTGAGTGGATTGGGGGTGTTACAGAATGGTATCGGAGCTTAGGTTGTGGAAACCTAGGCTGTCGGGTCAGTGGTGTCTATTGAGTTTTTGTCTCGTCGGAATTTGTCTGACTAAGTCGTGTCGCGACGCGTCGTCTGAGTTTGTTGGTCGTGATTAGTATCGTGGGTGATCATCATCTTCGTGCGACCTGTGCATGTAAGTCTCCCTTCTTTGTGTTGTGCCTCATGTGACATGAGCTATTTTATGATTATTTGTTAATTGATGGAATCCTCTTATGGATTTTTACTTCTTGATATGTGGTTATTTGACCCTCATATTTCGTTCATATGAGGAGTAGTGTTGCTCGATTGTGTATGTTGAACCGTATTTCTTTTATCCGCTGCGTGAGTTCTTTTGCAATGACTTTCGGTATTTTACCGACCGAGTTTTATTTCGAAAACCGATTCTCTTAACCGAGTTTTTGGCGTTATGGCCTTGATCGCTTTGGCGAAATTCTTATGATGGTATTTAGTATTTTGTAAATGGCTTTCGTGAGTTTTTGAAATATTACCGTCATCGACCTTTTTGGCGTTTTTGTGAATGGTTTTTAGCCTGGTGGGTTCCGGCGCGGGACCCACGGCGCTATATTGTTCCTTGTTATTACCTGAAATTTTTGGGCATTCTAGCCCATTGAATTATTTTTGAAAACCTTGAGTATCTTAGAAAATTAAAATTCGTGACGTACTTTTAAAACGAATTATTTTCTTGCGGTGTTTTCAAGGTGTTTTCTAATGCCGCAATACATTTCAAAAATTTTCCGGTTGAGGACCAAAAATATTTTGAGATATTTTCAAATGCGATTGCTTAGACCCAAGGGTCGAATATTTCGAAAGTTTTTCACTAAAGGAAAGGTGTCCTCATTTTTGTTCAAACGCAAGATGATTTTCAAAGTCTCGATAATGGTGTTTGTACTACTTTTTGTAAAATGATACTCAAGATCAACCGTTGTTTCAAAGCTGTTTTCAAAAGGTGGTTTTTGTTTTTAAAACCTATCATTCTGTTTGCGGACCGGAAATGCGTGTATGGTTTTCGAACTTTCGTTATGGTGTTAACCCGTGTGATCGAATTGGTGGCATGAACGTCGAGGCGTTGCCACGCATTTGTTGTACTAGCCCTCTGTGAGAGGTGTGAATAGTATTCTTGTTTGTCGCCTCGTGGTGATTTGCGTGTTGTCGCACGGGTGTGAGTTGAAGCTTGAGTTTGTACGTTTGTGTACATGTGTGATTGTTTCATGATGGTTGAAATTATGTCTTTGGTTATCGTTCGGGCCGTTGAGGTGGCGAACGATACCGTCGTTCTTTAGTGTTTGTGTGTGTATTACTTTATGATGGTAATTGTTGTATATGGTATGTGTTATGATTCTTTGTTATCTTTGAGTTGGCATCTCCGCTATGTTGTTTTGCGACGTTATGCCCCATGGTATCTAGCATTTGTATTTTCGGTATGCCGAGCCGAGGCGTTTCAATCGTGATGTGCTTAGGGAATGTACGTGCAAATTGTCCTTCTTGTCATTAACACATTTCGAGTGTGGGCTCGAGGACACCGAATTGATTTTGAATTGGCTACCGAGACTTTCGGAGTTCGCGCTTGACCTGATGTCGAGAATCGGCTTTGAGAGGCCTTCAAGGATGTTTTGTCGGTTGCTTGTTGTGTCGTCACCTTGATTTATTTGTTGTGAGTTGCGGGCGACCTTCTTTTATAAGAGGTCGAATGTAGTACCCGTGTTGTTTTTAGACTCCTGCATTTTCTCTTTCTCGAGTCTATCGACTCGCTCGTGTTCGTTGATACTTTACAGACTTGTTACGTATTTCGGTTTAAATCGTTCGAGCAGTGTGATCTTGTTTTGGGTCAATCTGTTATCATTGTGACTTTTTGAGTTCGGTTCGATTCTTGTGAACCTTGTTCGGAAGTGACATCATCTGGTTTTACTAGTTCTCTTATTCGAAGTGGATCGATTGGAACTTCGTATTTTCGACTCTGTCGACTCATTTATGTTCATTGACATTTTACGAGCTTGTCACGCCCCTTGCTTTTGTTGATCGAACGAGGTGGTATTATTTCGAATTACTCGTTCGTCGATGTGACTTTTCAATTGTTATTCCCTTTCCTGTGGATCTTATGCGAGTGTGCATCTTGTTGTTTTCACCGGATCTTGTTTTGTCTCGAGTCGAGATGTGAACCTCGGAGTTGTCGGTTGAACCTTATTGTTCTTCGTGATCCGAACATGATCGTTCGATTTTTGTTGTCTCGATCGTTTGTTTGTTCGGTTTTTGTCCTCGTTTCGTGATCGTTGAGCATTCAGGCTCCTTCCTAATTCCCTTAAGTTTGGGAAATTAGTCTCGTTTTCGATCTTCCAACCCTTGGGCGGTGGAATTCAGTATTAGTTCAGCGAATGGCTCGCGTTTCGATTGATGTACCGTTGGGTTGGTCAATCATACTGACTTTCGTTCGTTGTGTTTTGTGATTGTCGGATAATTGACTTGGCTATATTATCCGTTTGATGACGCTTGTCATTTGTTGGTTTTATTGTATCCCTAACGGCGACATTGTGTTGGTCGTCGTGGAGCGTGTTTTCACGTCGTATGTCTCTTTGCATTGCTTGTGGCGTTCCGTCGTTGGCGCGAGTTTCGGTTCTTGTGTATCTCGTTGAGTATTTTCTGTCGGGATGTTGCTCCTCCCTACTTATTTTAAGTTTCGGGACGAAACTTCTTTTAAGGAGGGTAGAATGTAATATCCGTAATTTTCGATTTTTGGTAAATTTCTTTTTTTTTTGGTCGGAGTCTGTTTTGACGACTCTCTCATGACCGTTCCGTCATTCGGAGAATATTTAATTCTGCACTTTTTGTCATCCGAGTTCGTTTCGGTGCTGCTTTGTTGAGTTCCGTGCTTTTTAGCGACTTTTCCGCGCTTGAGTTCGGTTCTTGCGAATCTCGTTCGAAACTGTCGTTTGGGGTTTTTCGTAAGTTCATTTAATGTTGTTATACGTGTTGTGAACTTCGGTTTGATTATTCGTTGTTGTATGGTGAATTTCGGGCATTTTGGGCATTTTCGTAATTTTCCAAAGTTTGGGGTAATTACCTTCCGTTGTCGAATTTCGAGCCTTCAGGTGGTCGGAATCGTGTGTTCTACTAGCTCTTAGATTCGTCTTTGTGAGTACTTCGTAACCGTATCTTCGGTTCGTATTCAGGTTCGGGTTTCGGTGTCGTTTTGTTGAGTTCAGGATTACTAAACGACTTTTCTAAGTATGAGTTCGACTTTGTTAGATCACCATTAATTTTTGGTAACTCCAAAAATTCTAAATCTTTACAATATTATAGAGCATCGAGTTAGCTTTCCAATGGTTCGAACGGTGAGTCAATCGGTCCTGGACGAGAGTTATGGTCGCTTTAGCTCACCCGCTCGTTATTGGCGATCACGCTGCCGGCGAACTTCGGCCGTGTCGTCCGACACGGCCCGTGCCGTACTCGTCCGGAAATGCCGAAGTTTGTCTCAGACCCGGACGTGTCGTCCAACACGGCCCGTGCCGTACTCGTCGAAATGCCGGAACCCATCGCCAGACGCCCGCCGTGTTCCAGGACACGGTCGAGTAAATCTTGAATCAGCCGCCGGACGGGTCACTATCGGAAGGCCCCTCGCGCCGACCGTGTCTAGCGAGACACGGTCGAGTCCTGCTGTCAATCGCGCCACGACCGTGTCGCGGACACGGTCGAGTCTGTCAGCCTATTTAAGGCCCAGCAGTCGTTTTTCTCGCCATTTTTCTCCTTCTTCCACTTCTCTTCCGCGGCTGTGGGTGTGTGAATCTTCTAGAGATGTTGTTGGACAATGAATCCATGAAGTTTGGAGGTTCATATCGTCAATCATCCGTCCTATAACATCCTTTGATCGAGCGAATCAGGTCAGATTTCCTAGAAATCTAGTTTTGGGGAATTTGGGGGTTTTGGTTGTTTTCGTCCGATTAATCCGATTTAACTTAGGATTTTGATGGATTGATGATTATTTAGATGTATTATATCATTTCCCTTGTTATTCCATGGTTGGATCGTATCGATTCGTTATTTGGGTCGAGTTCTTGACCGACGCCTTGAAGGTGTCCGGTAAAATGTCTTAGAGGGGTTGTCGGGCGTTCTACGATTATCCTTCCTCGTATGATTGTTGATTTATGGATTATATGATGTTAGGGTCGAGTTTCTTGCGAAGAAACCGTGTTGAACCCTTCCGTTCGTTGTTATCTTCCTTTTCGTTAACATCGGGCGTTTGAAGCTTTCGGTTGAGCCGTGTTCGTCGAATACTTGCGTGCGATTTCGAGGCAAGTACCTTGTCCATATAATTCTTGTTTTATGGATATGATAATTGGTGATCGTATTTATATGTTTGTTTGATTGTTTGAAACGAGTTTTCAAAGATTCGATTAGCCTTGTTAAAGGCTTGCTTTCAAAACGCGTGTGTTTTGTGAATGGCGTGATCTGTGAATAACTACGCGAATTCTATGTATATGCTTGGTGTTAATGTTGCACTTGGCATTGTGTGTGAACGTATATTATTTCATTTCGGTGTGTTGTGGATTGACGTGGTGTTTTGCTAAGTGTTTGATGCCTCTGGGCGAATTATTTGAATATCCTTGATGTGATATGTTATTTGTGTGAATGTGTGGATATGGTTGAAGGTCTACGGTGACACATGGCACGTGATCATGTGGTCGATGCAACAAGTGATTGATCCAACCGTGAGAGCGAGATAATCTACGGTGGCACATGGCATGCGATCATGTGGCCGAGATGCAACAAGCGATTGATCCAACCGTGAGATGTGTGTGATTTGTTTCGCTAGCGGCTCGGGAGGGTCCTTCGAGGCCTCGAGTGGGATTTGTGGCTTCGTCCGGTCTAGGCGATGCGCGTGCGTGATTACGTTGTGTTGATTTTTATGTCCGCCGAGGACACGTGATGTTGGGCTCGCCTGTGAATTGTTGTTGGTTTTCTATTTGCGAAAACAAAACCTTTGGTGTGACCACGTTGATTTTGGAAAGAGAAGGATTCGATAATCCTAAAATTGTTTTCTATTAAAACTCTCGATGGCATTTTAAACGGTTTTATAAATTGTTTCCCTTGATTTATGATCTATCGGTTTTGGAGTGTTTTACCCAAACTCATGCTTCGGGAAGTACTTTTCGTTACGTTTGAATCTTTGAGGATTTCCTAGTTATTGTTATTCGTGGAACTTGAATTATATAGCTCGTATTTGCACTTTGTATTTGCACTAGCAAAACAGTGGAGTTTTGCTAACCCCCGAGTATTCGGGGGGTGGATGTCTCAGATTGCATTCAGGTTTTGGAGCAGAGCACAGGGTCGGCATGAAGGATGATGAAAGATGAACGATACTAATCACACGAGGACCCGTTGATGTCGTATTGGTATAGTTGTACTTTATTTTCCGCTGCTATATTTTTCCCGTTGCACGGGTGTGGTTGTATTTTGACCCCTGCGTGGGCATGAGTTGTATTCGAGTTGTATGTATTTATTGAAAGACCAAATCGGTCTACTGAGTCATTTTTGCCTTGAAGGCATTGTCGAGATGTTAAATGATGTTACCAGCCTGGTAGATCCTCGAGGAGAGGGTCTACGGCGTGTAATATCCCTGAGTGGATTGGGGGTGTTACAACTGGCGGGTATGCTGAAACCGCTCCCTATTCCAGAATGGAAGTGGGAAGACATTTCTATGGATTTCTTCACGAGAGTGCCGACGAGTCGTCGGGGCATGAATACGATCTGGATGATCGTGGACCGCTTAACTAAGTCAGCTCATTTCCTTGAGATTAAGGATACGTGGGGTCCCGAGAGACTTGCCCAGCTGTTCATTAAAGAGATAGTGAGATTGCACGGTACTCCTAAGAGTATCATTTCTGATCGTGACGGGCGATTCGTGTCTCATTTTGGAAATCAGTTCATCGTGCTATGGGAACTCAACTTAATCTTATTACCGTTTTTCATCCTCAGTCCGACGGACAATCAGAGAGGACTATTCAGACATTGGAGGGCATATTGAGGGCATGCGTCCTCGATTAGAAGACGATTGGGAAGCCCAATTACCGTTGATTGAGTTCACGTACAATTATAGTTGGCATGCTGCGATGAAGATAGCACCTTACGAGGTCTTGTACGGTCATCGTTGTCGATCTCCCTTGTGTTGGGACGACCCATCAGAATCAATCGGCACCGAGCCCGATATGCTTATAGCCGCCCGGGAGAAGGTAGCTTTGATCAGGAGTCGTCTGTTGACTGCTCAGAGTCGACAGAAATTATATGCAGATAATCGTCGACCACTAGAGTTCGAGATGGGTGACCACGTTTTGGTCAAGGTGTCCTCGAGTCGAGGTATCTTCCGTTTCGGAAAACGGGGGAAGTTGAGTCCGAGATTCATTGGACCGTTTGAGATTTTGGATCAAGTAGGCGAGTTAGCTTATCGATTGGCTTTACCTCCGGCGTTGAGCCAAATTCATAATGTATTGCACGTCTCGCAGTTGCGGAAGTATGTTGCCGACCCGAGTCACATACTTGATTCGGCCAATCGAGATCGCGGATGATCATTCGTACGAGGAGCGTCCTGTACGAGTTTTAGAACGGCGAATCAAACAGTTGAGGAACAAGACGATTCCTTTGGTCAAGATTCTGTGGTCTAGACACGGAGTCGAAGAGGCTACTTGGGGAACCGAAGAGAGTATGCGGGAGAGTCATCCCGAGTTGTTTGGCCCTTAGTTTCGGGGACGAAACTCTTTTAAGGGGGGGAGTATGTAATACTCGGTTGAATTTCATTCATTTTTATTCAATATTAATCAGTCAGTAATTATCATTCAGTAAACTTCACTCATTATTAATCACTCATCATTCATGATTCATTCATGGCGTTTACTGTTGGTATGTTGTAAATTGTATATCAGTTACCGATCGTCATTTCATCTCCGTTCATAGATCGAGATGGGAATATTATCATTTTCATCAGGATTGGTAGTCTTGTACTGGGAGTATCATTTTTGGCATGTGTTGGACCTGTTCACTTTCACATTCGTATGAATTGTCGGATCATTCATCAGTCGTAGCGAGGAATCGGAGTTATCGGATTTTTCACCATGTCCAGCATTGAGTTACGGCCGTAAGGATTGTAGGTTACGGCCGTAACAAGGGTTCGTTGATGTCAGGCCATTTAGGACGAACGGGACTTACGGCCGTAAGGTTTCGGAATACGACCGTAAGTTGGCGAAGTCTGGCCGTAAGGCTTGGCAGTTATGGCGTCACGAGTCGGCGAAGTGTCCGGTGTTTTTGGCCGAAGAAGCGAGTTAAGGCCGTAAGAGGGGCGGGATACGGCCGTAAGGAGTGTTCGTGTTTTCGTGATGTGTCGGACGAGAGGACTTACGGCCGTAAGGGTAGCGGCATACGGCCGTAAGGCGAGAAGGTACGGCCGTAAGGCTTGGCGGATACGGCCGTGCGTTACTGTGCGGGTGTCGGCCATTTTCGGCGAAGGGCTTACGCCCGTAAGTTTGTCGGATACGGCCGTATCATTGAGTTACGCCCGTAAGTCGGGCGGATACGGCCGTAAATTTGTCGGCGAGTTTTGGGCGAAGCGAGTTCTGGCCGTCTGAGTTGGCGATTCTGGCCGTAAGGCCGTTGACACAGAATGTTACGGCCGTAAGAAGGCGAGTTACGGCCCGTAACTTCCGGCAGTTTATATATGTCTTGGACGGGACTTTTCCTCATTTTTCTCATTTCCTTCATCTTGTCCGAGAGAGAGAGCTTGAGGGAGATATTTTGTCATCATCAATCACTTGTGTGTTCGGATTTCATCATCTTGATTCGTTGGGAAGCTTGGATAGTCGATTTAACACGTTTTCATCGGATCGAAGTGTTTGGATCTTCAAAGGTAATATTCTTCAACATCTTGGATTTCGATTTTGTATTGAGATATGTTGTTTTAGCCGTTAAAATCATGTTGTATGAAGTGATGTACGCATGATTATGAATATGTATGATTATTCATTGGATTATTGAAGGATTATTCAAGAACACTTTGAATATTAAGTTGGATTTGGGGGATTTCAATTAATTGTCGTTGTAATCACGATTTTGGATATTCATAACGGATTATTGATCGTATTGAAGATGTTTTGTTGGTTTGAAACACTTCTTGGGGATTTGATGTTGGTATTTTTGAAGTTTGGTTATGAACAATCGTAGTTGGCCACAAAGTGTTCGATATAATGCCCCAATGAACTTGGTTTAGTCGTTTTGACGCCTTGAGTTCATTATAATCGTGTTTGATTCGTTTATTGAGCGGATTGTTGGTATTTGTGTTATTCAAGGTTGTTCGAGCGACCGACACTTCATTTAGGACGTTTGTTCGTGGAAGGACATTCTTCATCGGTATTGTGTAAGTTAATTCTTACTCGGTTAAAAGGATATTCATTCCGTTTGTTGTTGTTCATTCATAATCATAACTCATTCATCATTATATTAACCGTATCAAAATTTGTCCTTGTCAATTAATCACTTCAGTCACGAGGAACGACGTTTCCAATTATTTCATTGAGCTATCATTCATTTCACTATCATTTCATCTCGGTGAGTCATTATTTATTTTGATGTCATTTTGTTATATCGTGACATTCCGGGTCGCACTGGCGTGCCGGTTGGTATGTGTAGGATTTTCATGTCGGGCACATTTAAGTCGTGTGTTGGTTGGTGGCCTCACATTGGACTGTGCACACGAGTTGACGACTTCGTGAGACTGATTAGGTACAAGGCCACACGTGTATTCGATCGATACTCGTTGGTGGCTTGTACACGGACACATTTCCATCCCGGACGTAGTGTGGCGCCATTCCTTTGAGCCATACCGTTAGTTGATTCATATAGCATGTTTGATTGCGTATGTTTTGACAGGATATTTCATAACTTCAGATATATCATGATTGTGTATTTTCAACCCTTGAGGATTGTTGTTACGTATGGCGGCCCGGTGGATTACTGTTTTTCAGGTCATGGCAAGGCAAAAGCACGGGAATAGCATGTTGGCGTCGAGTCAGTGATACTAGTAGGGGCCCGATCTTTCAATTATTCATGTTGTTGTCCTTTAATTTCCATTGCATAATTTCATTTGGATACTCCGTTTCATTCAGTTGTTGTGTATTTTATCTTCATATAAAATATACTAGTATTCGGTATTGTCCTGGTGTTGTACTTAAACTCCTCATCGGAGTATTTGGTAATATAATGTGGTTCGGTACTACAATTATATTATTTAATTCATCATTTTCATTCGCCTGGTGGGTCCCAGTCGGGGATTCACGACACTGTAATATCCGCCTAGTTTGGGGTGTTACAGAGTTGGTATCGGAGCGTGGTTTTGAATACTACCTTCTGAGTCATGTCTCATTTGAAATCATCGTCATCAGACTAGTATCATTGGACTTTCGCGTCACGTGTGACCTGTGCAAATGCCGAGCCAATCAGACCGAAAGAACTGTAAGATTTCTAACGCCATGGTATAATTTCTGGCAATAGTCATTCATTCATCATTCATCAATTAACAATCCTCAAACATCATCAATCATTGTGATTAGGACGATCATGTTAACTCATTAATCACTTAATTCATTTCATTACTCAGTTAATGATCAGGACGATCATGTTAACTCATTAATTACTCAATTCATTTCATTACTCAGTTTTCGATCTGGATGATCATATTATTAATCTTGTTAAGTTGTTCAAGATAATCATTTCAATAATTTCATCAGATAATCGTGTCACTTCAGTTAATCATTCATATAATCACTAAGTTAGAGCATGTATACTCATTTTCATCATCTCATGACATAATCATAACGTGATAATCATGCGGGTAATATAATCATTATGCGACCTTCCTACTTCAGTGTGCGGAGAGCTGTCAGGGGATGCACGGGGAGAGGCCGCGGTGTGGGCCGAAACCCGGGAAATAATCACTCACTGTCGGGAAATCGTGCCCAGGACTCGGCTCGATCAGAAGATGTTCGGGTTGATCCACTCACTTTTATGCAGGCCATGATGACCCATGTGCAATTGCTCAATCATCATTGCGCCACTCTGGCCGGATTAATCGAGAGAACTCTCCCGTATGAGCCTGCTGCTAAGGAAATTGCTGAACAACAACCTTCATCTGTCAGCAAGAAATCAACGAAGCGTAATCAATCCGGCGGTCGATCAACCTTCAAGAAGCCTCGTGTGAGTCCTATCATTTCTGAGCGACCTCCTACGGCGCATAATCGTGCGGGATCTCAGTCCCGAGCGGCCAGTTCGGCCATCACCTATTTCAATTGTGGAACGTCGGGTCATTACAGCACTAAGTGTCTGAGACCGTCTATCACGTGCTATAATTGTGGGAATTTTGGGCATAAGGCCCGTTTTTGCCGAAAGGACTCCAAGTCGGCTCCGGCGGCATCTCAGGCCCCGAAGCAATTAGCGATTCGTAATCGATCGCTCTGTCAACGTCGTTTAAGACAATGGAAGCAAATTAAGTTGGAGCTCATATTTATCAGACGGGAGCGTCCGGTTCGGGGGCCGGCAAGTCCCGGATTCATGTGATGAAGAGGATCGACGATCCGGTGGCCCGAATGATCTCAGGTATACTCGTAATTTTATTTCAACCTGTGTGTACCTTTTGATACTGGTACACCGCATTCATTCATTTTCGAATCATGTTTGAATAGACTTATTTTGGGATAGCCCTATTGCTTGTGGACCTCATACCATCGGTCTATCTGACGATGGAAGAATTTTCGGAAATCATACCGAAGTAAGCTTAGTGACCGCGATTGGTTGGTGGACCTAATCGTGGTGAATTTATCTTAGGACGATGTAATTTTGGGTATTAGTTGGATTGATCGTCTTGATACTATCCTCAGTGTTTGTAAGCGTTTGGTCGCTATCTTTCCGTCGTTGGTTGTCGAATGTGTGCTTCACGGAAATAATCCCCGTTGTTCCAGAAGAATTATTATTATGACGAGATCAGAGAAATTCCGCAATCAAGTCATTCAATCATTCATCGTATCATTTTCATCGATTGGCCTTTCTAAGGCAATCGAGTTATTCAATCATTCATCGTATCATTTTCATCGATTGGCCTTTCTAAGGCAATCGAGTTATTCAATCATTCATCGTATCATTTTCATCGATTGGCCTTTCTAAGGCAATCGAGTTATTCAATCATTCATTGCATCATTTTCATCGATTGGCCTTTCTAAGGCAATCGAGTTATTCAATCATTCATTGCATCATTTTCATCGATTGACCTTTCTAAGGCAATCGAGTTATTCAATCATTCATTGCGTCATTTTCATCGATTGGCCTTTCTAAAGCAATCGAGTTATTCAATCATTCATTGCATCATTTTCATCGATTGGCCTTTCTAAGGCAATCGAGTTATTCAATCATTCATTGCATCATTTTCATCGATTGGCCTTTCTAAGGCAATCGAGCTATTCAATCATTCATTGTATCATTTTCATCGATTGGCCTTTCTAAGGCAATCGAGTTATTCAATCATTCATTGTATCATTTTCATCGATTGGCCTTTCTAAGGCAATCGAGTTATTCAATCATTCATTGTATCACTTTTTATCGATTGACCATTCTAGGGCAATCGAAATGTTCAATCATTCGTGGTATCATTGTCATCGATTGACGATGTTTTCCCAGACGAGTTATCTGGTTGCCTTCACATAGAGTAGTGAAATTCAGGAGGGAGTTGGAGCCCGGTACATCCCCGTTGTCGAAGGCACCGTATCGGATGGCCCCGACCGAAATGCAGGAGTTGAAGATTCAACTTGAGGAATAGTTCGAGAAAGGTTATCTCCGACCGAGTGCGTCCCCGTGAGGAGCACCAGTGTGATCTGTCAAGGAGAAGGATGGCTCGTCTCGTGTGTGTATTAATTATCAGGAGTTGAACAGAGTGATGATCGAGATTAGTATCCTCTACCCCGTATTGATGATCTCTTAGATCAACTTCAGGGAACTTCAATATTTTCCGAGATCGACTTAAGATCCGGATATCATCAGTTGCGAATTCAAGAGTCGGGTATCGCAAGGACGGCGTTTCATACACGCTATGGTCATTATGAGTTTGTAGTTATGCCGTTCGGGCTAACTAATGCACCTGCGGTATTCATGGAGTTAATGAATCGGGTTTTCATCGACTTTTTGGATCAGTTTGTTGTTGTCTTCATCGATGACATTTTGATTTATTCTCGTGATCGAGAGGAACACGAGGTACGTCTTCATCAGGTTCTCGACGTGTTAAGACGCGAGCAACTTTATGGAAAGTTTTCTTAATGTGAGTTCTGGATGTCCGAAGTGACTTTTCTCGGGCATGTAATTTCATCTGCCAGAGTTCGTGTCGACCCTCAGAAGACGGAGGCTATCCGAGTTTGGCAACCTCCGAAAGATGTTAAGGAAATCCGAAGTTTCCTCGGATTAGCTGGTTAATTATCCGACCCATGACCTGGAGCTAGCAGTCGTGGTTTTCGCATTGGAAATTTGGCGTCGTTACCTTTATGGCGTCACCTGTCAGATCTTCACTGATCACAAGAGTTGAAGTATATATTTACTCAGAAGGAGTTAAATATGCGACAAAGACGGTGGTTGGAACTAATCAAAGATTATGATATCGAGATCCTTTACCACCCGGGCAAGGCGAACATTGTCGCCGACGCCTTGAGTCGTAAGTCCGTTCAGGAGCAGATGCTTGCTCGGTTATCAGTTCAGAAGGAGCTTGGCGGGAATTCCTTAGACGAGATCGAGGTCGCATCGGCCCGGCGGGTATCTTTGAAACCGCTCCCTATTCCAGAATGGAAGTGGGAAGACATTTCTATGGATTTCTTCACGAGAGTGTCGACGAGTCGTCGGGGCATGAATACGATCTGGATGATCGTGGACCGCTTAACTAAGTCAGCTCATTTCCTTGAGATTAAGGATACGTGGGGTCCCGAGAGACTTGCCCAGCTGTTCATTAAAGAGATAGTGAGATTGCACGGTACTCCTAAGAGTATCATTTCTGATCGTGACGGGCGATTCGTGTCTCATTTTGGAAATTAGTTCATCGTGCTATGGGAACTCAACTTAATCTTATTACCTTTTTTCATCCTTAGTCCGACGGACAATCAGAGAGGACTATTCAGACATTGGAGGGCATGTTGAGGGCATGCGTCCTCGATTAGAAGACGATTGGGAAGCCCAATTACCGTTGATTGAGTTCACGTACAATTATAGTTGGCATGCTGCGATGAAGATAGCACCTTACGAGGCCTTGTACGGTCATCGTTGTCGATCTCCCTTGTGTTGGGACGACCCATCAGAATCAATCGGCACCGAGCCCAATATGCTTATAGCCGCCCGGGAGAAGGTAGCTTTGATCAGGAGTCGTCTGTTGCTTTCAGTCGGCGAAATTATATGCAGATAATCGTCGACCACTAGGGTTCGAGATGGGTGACCACGTTTTGGTCAAGGTATCCCCGAGTCGAGGTATCTTCCATTTCGGAAAACGGGGGAATTTGAGTCCGAGATTCATTGGACCATTTGAGATTTTGGATCAAGTAGGCGAGTTAGCTTATCGATTGGCTTTACCTCCGGCGTTGAGCCAAATTCATAATGTATTGCACGTCTCGCAGTTGCGGAAGTATGTTGCCGACCCGAGTCACATACTTCAGTTCGACGAAGTCGAGATCGCGGATGATCATTCGTACGAGGAGCGTTCTGTACGAGTTTTAGAACGGCGAATCAAACAGTTGAGGAACAAGACGATTCCTTTGGTCAAGATTCTGTGGTCTAGACACGGAGTCGAAGAGGCTACTTGGGGAACCGAAGAGAGTATGCGGGAGAGTCATCCCGAGTTGTTTGGCCCTTAGTTTCGGGGACGAAACTCTTTTAAGGGGGGGAGTATGTAATACCCGGTTGAATTTCATTCATTTTTATTCAATATTAATCAGTCAGTAATTATCATTCAGTAAACTTCACTCATTATTAATCACTCATCATTCATGATTCATTCATTGTGTTCACTGTTGGTATGTTGTAAATTGTATATCAGTTACCGATCGTCATTTCATATCCGTTTATAGATCGAGACGGGAATATTATCATTTTCATCGGGATTGGTAGTCTTGTACTGGGAGTATCATTTTTGGCATGTGTTGGACCTGTTCACTTTCACATTCGTATGAATTGTCGGATCATTCATCAGTCGTAGCGAGGAATCGGAGTTATCGGATTTTTCACCATGTCCAGCATTGAGTTACGGCCGTAAGGATTGTAGGTTACGGCCGTAACGAGGGTTCGTTGATGTCAGGCCATTTAGGACGAACGGGACTTACGGCCGTAAGGTTTCGGAATACGGCCGTAAGTTGAGCAGGTACGGCCGTAAGGCTTGGCCGGTTACGGCCGTATGAGTCAGCAGGTGTCCGGTGTTTTGGCGAAGAAGCGAGTTAAGGCCGTAAGAGGGCGAGATACGGCCGTAGGAGTGTTCGTGTTTTGAGATGTGTCGGACGAGAGGACTTACGGCCGTAAGGAGGTTGCGGCATACGGCCGTAAGGCGAGAAAATACGGCCGTAAGGCTTGGCGGATCTGGCCGTGCGTTACGAGCGAGTGTCGGCCATTTTCGACGAAGGGCTTACGCCGTAAGTTTGTCGGATACGGCCGTATCATTCGAGTTACGCCCGTAAGTCGGGCGGATACGGCCGTAAAGTGTCAGCGAGTTTTGGGCGAAGCGATTCTGGCCGTCTGAGTTGGCGATTCTGGCCGTAAGGCCGTTGACACAGAATGTTACGGCCGTAAGAAGGCGAGTTCTGGCCGTAACCGGCAGTTTATAGATGTCTTGGACGGGACTTTTCCTCATTTTTCTCATTTCCTTCATCTTGTCAGAGAGAGAGAGCTTGAGGGAGATATTTTGTCATCATCAATCACTTGTGTGTTCGGATTTCATCATCTTGATTCGTTGGGAAGCTTGGATAGTCGATTTAACACGTTTTCATCGGATCGAAGTGTTTGGATCTTCAAAGGTAATATTCTTCAACATCTTGGATTTCGATTTTGTATTGAGATATGTTGTTTTTAGTTAAAATCATGTTGTATGAAGTGATGTACGCATGATTATGAATATGTATGATTATTCATTGGATTATTGAAGGATTATTCAAGAACACTTTGAATATTAAGTTGGATTTGGGGGTTTTCAATTAATTGTCGTTGTAATCACGATTTTGGATATTCATAACGGATTATTGATCGTATTGAAGATGTTTTGTTGGTTTGAAACACTTCTTGGGGATTTGATGTTGGTATTTTTGAAGTTTGGTTATGAACAATCGTAGTTGGCCACAAAGTGTTCGATATAATGCCCCAATGAACTTGGTTTAGTCGTTTTGACGCCTTGAGTTCATTATAATCGTGTTTGATTCGTTTATTGAGCGGATTGTTGGTATTTGTGTTATTCAAGGTTGTTCGAGCGACCGATACTTCATTTAGGACGTTTGTTCGTGGAAGGACATTCTTCATCGGTATTGTGTAAGTTAATTCTTACTCGGTTAAAAGGATATTCATTCCGTTTGTTGTTGTTCATTCATAATCATAACTCATTCATCATTATATTAACCGTATCAAAATTTGTCCTTGTCAATTAATCACTTGATCCGAGGAGCAGCGTTTCCAATTATTTCATTCAGCTATCATTCATTTCACTATCATTTCATCTCGGTGAGTCATTATTTATTTTGATGTCATTTTGTTATATCGTGACATTCCGGGTCGCACTGGCGTGCCGGTTGGTATGTGTAGGATTTTCATGTCGGGCACATTTAAGTCGTGTGTTGGTTGGTGGCCTCACATTGGACTGTGCACACGAGTTGACGACTTCGTGAGACTGATTAGGTACAAGGCCACACGTGTATTCGATCGATACTCGTTGGTGGCTTGTACACGGACACATTTCCATCCCGGACGTAGTGTGGCGCCATTCCTTTGAGCCATACCGTTAGTTGATTCATATAGCATGTTTGATTGTGTATGTTTTGACAGGATATTTCATAACTTCAGATATATCATGATTGTGTATTTTCAACCCTTGAGGATTGTTGTTACGTATGGCGGCCGGCTAGGGATTACATTTTCAGGTCATGGCAAGGCAAAAGCACGGGAATAACATGTTGAGGTCGAGGAGTCCCAGTGATACTAGTAGGGGGCCCCGATCTTTCAATTATTCATGTTGTTGTCCTTTAATTTCCGCTGCATAATTTCATTTGGATACTCCGTTTCATTCAGTGTTGTGTATTTTATCTTCATATAAAATATACTAGTATTCGGTATTGTCCTGGTGTGTTGTACTTAAACTCCTCATCGGAGTATTTGGTAATATAATGTAGTTCGGTACTACAATTATATTATTTAATTCATCATTTTCATTCTTTGGTGGGTCCCAAATGGGATTCACGATACTGTAATATCCGCCTAGTTTGGGGTGTTACAGGGTTGGTATCGGAGTGTGGTTTTGAATACTACCTTCCGAGTCATGTCTCATTTGAAATCATCGTCATCAGCCTAGTATCATTGGACTTTCGCGTCACGTGTGACCTGTGCAAATGCCGAGCCAATCAGACCGAAAGAACTGTAAGATTTCTAACGCCATGGTATAATTTCTGGCAATAGTCATTCATTCATCATTCATCAATTAACAATCCTCAAACATCATCAATCATTGTGATTAGGACGATCATGTTAACTCATTAATCACTTAATTCATTTCATTACTCAGTTAATGATCAGGACGATCATGTTAACTCATTAATTACTCAATTCATTTCATTACTCAGTTGTCGATCTGGATGATCATATTATTAATCTTGTTAAGTTGTTCAAGATAATCATTTCAAGAATTTCATCAGATAATCGTGTCACTTCAGTACATCATTCATATACTCACTAAGTTAGAGCATGTATACTCATTTTCATCATCTCATGACATAATCATAACGTGATAATCATGCGGGAAATATAATCATTATGCGACCTTCCTACTTCAGTGTGGGGAGAGCTGTCAGGGGATGCACGGGGAGAGGCCGCGGTGTGGGCCGAAACCCGAGAAATCATCACTCGCTGTCGGGAAATCGTGCCCAGGACTCGGCTCGATCAGAAGATGTTCGGGTTGATCCACTCACTTTTATCCAGGCCATGATGACCCATGTGCAATTGCTCAATCATCATTGCGCCACTCTGGCCGGATTAATCGAGAGAACTCTCCCGTATGAGCCTGCTGCTAAGGAAATTGCTGAACAACAACCTTCATCTGTCAGCAAGAAATCAACGAAGCGTAATCAATCCGAAGGCGGTCAGTCAACCTTCAAGAAGCCTCGTGTGAGTCCTATCGTTTCTGAACGACCTCCTACGGCGCATAATCGTGCGGGATCTCAGTCCCGAGCGGCCAGTTCGGCCATCACCTATTTCAATTGTGGAACGTCGGGTCATTACAGCACTAAGTGTCTGAGACAGTCTATCACGTGCTATAATTGTGGGAATTTTGGGCATAAGGCCCGTTTTTGCCGAAAGGACTCCAAGTCGGCTCCGGCGGCATCTCAGGCCCCGAAGCAATTAGCGATTCAGAATCAGACTGCTCTGTCAACGTCGTTTAAGACAATGGAAGCAAATAAAGTTGGAGCTCATATTTATCGACGGAGCGTCGGTTCGGGGCGGCAAGTCCGGATTCATGTGATGAAGAGGATCGACGATCCGGTGGCGAATGATCTCGTATACTCGTAATTTTATTTCAACTTTGTGTGTACCTTTTGATCTTGGTACACCGCATTCATTCATTTTCGAATCATGTTTGAATAGACTTATTTTGGGATAGCCCTATTGCTTGTGGACCTCATACCATCGGTCTACACGACGATGGAAGAATTTTCGAAATCATACGAAGTAAGCTTAGTGACCGCGATTGGTTGGTGGACCTAATCGTGGTGAATTTATCTTAGGACGATGTAATTTTGGGTATTAGTTGGATTGATCGTCTTGATACTATCCTCAGTGTTTGTAAGCGTTTGGTCGCTATCTTTCCGTCGTTGGTTGTCGAATTTGTGCTTCAGGGAAATAATCCCCGTTGTTCCAGAAGAATTATTATTATGACGAGATCAGAGAAATTCCGCAATCAAGTCATTCAATCATTCATCGTATCATTTTCATCGATTGGCCTTTCTAAGGCAATCGAGTTATTCAATCATTCATCGTATCATTTTCATCGATTGGCCTTTCTAAGGCAATCGAGTTATTCAATCATTCATCGTATCATTTTCATCGATTGGCCTTTCTAAGGCAATCGAGTTATTCAATCATTCATTGCATCATTTTCATCGATTGGCCTTTCTAAGGCAATCGAGTTATTCAATCATTCATTGCATCATTTTCATCGATTGGCCTTTCTAAGGCAATCGAGTTATTCAATCATTCATTGCATCATTTTCATCGATTGGCCTTTCTAAGGCAATCGAGTTATTCAATCATTCATTGCATCATTTTCATCGATTGGCCTTTCTAAGGCAATCTAGTTATTCAATCATTCATTGCATCATTTTCATCGATTGGCCTTTCTAAGGCAATTGAGCTATTCAATCATTCATTGTATCATTTTCATCGATTGGCCTTTCCAAGGCAATCGAGTTATTCAATCATTCATTGTATCATTTTCATCGATTGGCCTTTCTAAGGCAATCGAGTTATTCAATCATTCATTGTATCACTTTTTATCGATTGACCATTCTAGGGCAATCGAAATGTTCAATCATTCGTGGTATCATTGTCATCGATTGACGATGTTTTCCCAGACGAGTTATCTGGCTGCCTTCACATAGAGTAGTGAAATTCAGGAGGGAGTTGGAGCCCGGTACGTCCCCGCTGTCGAAGGCACCGTATCGGATGGCCCCGACCGAAATGCAGGAGTTCAAGATTCAACTTGAGGAATAGTTCGAGAAAGGTTATCTCCGACCGAGTGCGTCCCCGTGAGGAGCACCAGTGTGATCTTTCAAGGAGAAGGATGGCTCGTCTCGTGTGTGTATTAATTATCAGGAGTTGAACAAAGTGATGATCGAGATTAGTATCCTCTACCCCGTATTGATGATCTCTTAGATCAACTTCAGAGAACTTCAATATTTTCCGAGATCGACTTAAGATCCGGATATCATCAGTTGCGAATTCAAGAGTCGGGTATCGCAAGGACGGCGTTTCATACACGCTATGGTCATTATGAGTTCGTAGTTATGCCGTCCGGGCTAACTAATACACCTGCGGTATTCATGGAGTTAATGAATCGGGTTTTCATCGACTCTTTGGATCAGTTTGTTGTTGTCTTCATCGATGACATTTTGATTTATTCTCGTGATCAAGAGGAACACGAGGTACGTCTTCATCAGGTTCTCGACGTGTTAAGACGCGAGCAACTTTATGGAAAGTTTTCTTAATGTGAGTTCTGGATGTCCGAAGTGACTTTTCTCGGGCATGTAATTTCATCTGCCAGAGTTCGTGTCGACCCTCAGAAGACGGAGGCTATCCGATTTTGGCAACCTCCGAAAGATGTTAAGGAAATCCGAAGTTTTCTCGGATTAGATGGTTAATTATCCGACCCACGACCTGGAGCTAGCAGCCGTGGTTTTCGCGTTGGAAATTTGGCGTCGTTACCTTTATGGCGTCACCTGTCAGATCTTCACTGATCACAAGAGTTGAAGTATATATTTACTCAGAAGGAGTTAAATATGCGACAAAGACGGTGGTTGGAACTAATCAAAGATTATGATATCGAGATCCTTTACCACCCGGGCAAGGCGAACATTGTCGCCGACGCCTTGAGTCGTAAGTCCGTTCAGGAGCAGATGCTTGCTCGGTTATTAGTTCAGAAGGAGCTTCAGCAGGAATTCCTTAGACCCGAGATCGAGGTCTGGCATCGATGTTCGGGTATCTTGAAACCGCTCCCTATTCCAGAATGGAAGTGGGAAGACATTTCTATGGATTTCTTCACGAGAGTTCCGACGAGTCGTCGGGGCATGAATACGATCTGGATGATCGTGGACCGCTTAACTAAGTCAGCTCATTTCCTTGAGAATAAGGATACGTGGGGTCCCGAGAGACTTGCCCAGCTGTTCATTAAAGAGATAGTGAGATTGCACGGTACTCCTAAGAGTATCATTTCTGATCGTGACGGGCGATTCGTGTCTCATTTTGGAAATTAGTTCATCGTGCTATGGGAACTCAACTTAATCTTATTACCGTTTTTCATCCTCAGTCCGACGGACAATCAGAGAGGACTATTCAAACATTGGAGGGCATGTTGAGGGCATGCGTCCTCGATTAGAAGACGATTGGGAAGCCCAATTACCGTTGATTGAGTTCACGTACAATTATAGTTGGCATGCTGCGATGAAGATAGCACCTTACGAGGCCTTGTACGGTCATCGTTGTCGATCTCCCTTGTGTTGGGACGACCCATCAGAATCAATCGGCACCGAGCCCGATATGCTTATAGCCGCCCGGGAGAAGGTATCTTTGATCAGGAGTCGTCTGTTGACTGCTCAGAGTTGACAGAAATTATATGCAGATAATCGTCGACCAATAGAGTTCGAGATGGGTGACCACATTTTGGTCAAGGTATCCCCGAGTCGAGGTATCTTCCGTTTCGGAAAACGGGGGAAGTTGAGTCCGAGATTCATTGGACCGTTTGAGATTTTGGATCAAGTAGGCGAGTTAGCTTATCGATTGGCTTTACCTCCGGCGTTGAGCCAAATTCATAATGTATTGCACGTCTCGCAGTTGCGGAAGTATGTTGCCGACCCGAGTCACATACTTCAGTTCGACGAAGTCGAGATCGCGGATGATCATTCGTACGAGGAGCGTCCTGTACGAGTTTTAGAACGGCGAATCAAACAGTTGAGGAACAAGAGGATTCCTTTGGTCAAGATTCTGTGGTCTAGACACGGAGTCGAAGAGGCTACTTGGGGAACCGAAGAGAGTATGCGGGAGTGTCATCCCGAGTTGTTTGGCCCTTAGTTTCGGGGACGAAACTCTTTTAAGGGGGGGAGTATGTAATACCCGGTTGAATTTCATTCATTTTTGTTCAATATTAATCAGTCAGTAATTATCATTCAGTAAACTTCACTCATTATTAATCACTCATCATTCATGATTCATTCATTGCGTTCACTGTTGGTATGTTGTAAATTGTATATCAGTTACCGATCGTCATTTCATCTCCGTTTATAGATCGAGATGGGAATATTATCATTTTCATCGGGATTGGTAGTCTTGTACTGGGAGTATCATTTTTGGCATGTGTTGGACCTGTTCACTTTCACATTCGTATGAATTGTCGGATCATTCATCAGTCGTAGCGAGGAATCGGAGTTATCGGATTTTTCACCATGTCTAGCATTGAGTTACGGCCGTAAGGATTGTAGGTTACGGCCGTAACAAGGGTTCGTTGATGTTAGGCCATTTAGGACGAACGGGACTTACGGCCGTAAGGTTTCGGAATACGGCTGTAAGTTGAGCAGGTACGGCCGTAAGGCTTGGCCGGTTACGGCCGTACGAGTCGAGCAGGGTGTCCGGGTGTTTTTGGCCGAAGGGCGAGTTAAGTCCGTAAGAGGGGCAGGATACGGCCGTAAGGAGTGTTCGTGTTTTTCAGGATGTGTCGGACGAGAGGGACTTACGGCCGTAAGGGTTGCGGCATACGGCCGTAAGACGAGGAAGGTACGACCGTAAGGCTTGGCCGGATACGGCCGTACGTTACAGGCAGGGTGTCTGGCCATTTTCGACGAAGGGGGCTTACGCCCGTAAGTTTGTCCGGATACGGCCGTATCATTCGAGTTACGCCCGTAAGTCAGGGCGGATACGGCCGTAAGGCTGTCGGCAGGTTTTTGGACGAAGCCGAGTTACGGCCGTACGAGTTGGCCGGTTAAGGCCGTAAGGCCGTTGACCTGGAATGTTACGGCCATAAGAAGGCCGAGTTACGGCCGTAACTTCTGGCAGTTTATATATGTCTTGGACGGGACTTTTCCTCATTTTTCTCATTTCCTTCATCTTGTCCGAGAGAGAGAGCTTGAGGGAGATATTTTGTCATCATCAATCACTTGTGTGTTCGGATTTCATCATCTTGATTCGTTGGGAAGCTTAGATAGTCGATTTAACACGTTTTCATCGGATCGAAGTGTTTGGATCTTCAAAGGTAATATTCTTCAACATCTTGGATTTTGATTTTGTATTGAGATATGTTGTTTTAGCCGTTAAAATCATGTTGTATGAAGTGATGTACGCATGATTATGAATATGTATGATTATTCATTGGATTATTGAAGGATTATTCAAGAACACTTTGAATATTAAGTTGGATTTGGGGGTTTTTGATTAATTGTCGTTGTAATCACGATTTTGGATATTCATAACGGATTATTGATCGTATTGAAGATGTTTTGTTGGTTTGAAACACTTCTTGGGGATTTGATGTTGGTATTTTTGAAGTTTGGTTATGAACAATCGTAGTTGGCCACAAAGTGTTCGATATAATGCCCCAATGAACTTGGTTTAGCCGTTTTGACGCCTTGAGTTCATTATAATCGTGTTTGATTCGTTTATTGAGTGGATTGTTGGTATTTGTGTTATTCAAGGTTGTTCGAGCGACCGACACTTCATTTAGGACGTTTGTTCGTGGAAGGACATTCTTCATCGGTATTGTGTAAGTTAATTCTTACTCGGTTAAAAGGATATTCATTCCTTTTGTTGTTGTTCATTCATAATCATAACTCATTCATCATTATATTAACCGTATCAAAATTTGTCCTTGTCAATTAATCACTTCAGTCACGAGGAACGACGTTTCCAATTATTTCATTGAGCTATCATTCATTTCACTATTATTTCATCTCGGTGAGTCATTATTTATTTTGATGTCACTTTTGTTATATCGTGACATTCCGGGTCGCACTGGCGTGCCAGTTGGTATGTGTAGGATTTTCATGTCGGGCACATTTAAGTCGTGTGTTGGTTGGTGGCCTCACATTGGACTGTGCACACGAGTTCACGGCTTCGTGAGACTGATTAGGTACAAGGCCACACGTGTATTCGATCGATAATCGTTTGTGGCTTGTACACGGACACATTTCTATCCCGGACGTAGTGTGGCGCCATTCCTTTGAGCCATACCGTTAGTTGATTCATATAGCATGTTTGATTGCGTATGTTTCGACAGGATATTTCATAACTTCAGATATATCATGATTGTGTATTTTAAACCCTTGAGGATTGTTGTTCTGTGTAACTGACCCCGGCTGGGGATTCTGTTTTTCAGGTCATGGCAAGGCAAAAGCACGGGAATAGCATGTTGACGTCGAGGAGTCCCAGTGATACTAGTAGGGGGCCTCGATCTTTCAATTATTCATGTTGTTGTCCTTTAATTTCCGCTGCATAATTTCATTTGGATACTCCGTTTCATTCAGTGTTGTGTATTTTATCTTCATATAAAATATACTAGTATTCGGTATTGTCCTGGTGTGTTGTACTTAAACTCCTCATCGGAGTATTTGGTAATATAATGTGGTTCGATACTACAATTATATTATTTAATTAATCATTTTTATTCGCCTGGTGGGTCCCAGTCGGGGATTCACGGCACTGTAATATCCGCCTAGTTTGGGGTGTTACAGCTTAAGGATAACGTCGTGGAAGTGAAGAGGTGTAATGATAGGATTATGTCCGTTTCTGTGGTAGTTGGGGAGAAGGTGGTTAACGTAGTGTGTGCGTATGCCCCTCATGTTGGTTTAGGGGTGCTTGTTAAGGAAGCTTTTTGGGTCTGTTTGGATGAGTTGGTCGGGTGTATTCCGGACGATCAATTTGTTGTTTTGGGGGGCGATTTCAATGGGCACATTGGTGAGGGGGTGGATGGTTACCATAGTGCTCATGGGGGTTTCGGCTTCGGAGTTAGGAATACAGGAGGTTCAGCACTGTTGGAGTTTGCCACTGCGCATGAGCTGGTAATTGCTAACTCTGTTTTTTAGAAGAGAGCTGAGCACCTCATCACCTTCGGTAGTGGGGGGCACAACACGCAAATTGACTACCTTCTTTTGCGCAGTCGTGATTCTAGGGCGTGTGTGGACTGCAAGGTGTTCCGGAGCGAGGCCTGTGCTTCTCAACACCGGCTGCTGGCTATGGATTTATCCATGGGAGGTCGTGTTGTTAACATGGCTAGAGAAGCTAGACCTAGGATTCTTTGGAAGGATCTTAAGGGTGAGAAGGCGACAGAGTTCAGGGAGTCTTTGACCCGCAAAGGAGGTTTTTTGCGGGGGGGCGATGCTAACCTTATGTGGTCCAACATGGCCAATGCTATTCGGAGTGTGGTCAAGAAGGTGGTAGGGGTTTCTTCGGGCAGGTCTAGTGGACCTAGGGAGGCATGGTGGTAGAATGAAGAGGTCCAAAAGAAGGTTAAGACTAAACAAGCGCTATTTAAAGAGCTTTTGTCGGTTAGTGCTGGGGATGAGAGAATCCTGAAGCTTGTAGCGTACAAGGTGGCGAAAAGAGAGGCTAAGAAGGCAGTGGCTAAGGCTAAAGGTGAGGCATACGAGGAGATGTACAAGCACCTAGACACCAAAGAAGGAGCGAATGCTATATTTAAACTAGCGAAAGCTAGGGAAAGAGGGCGGCGCGACCTGGGTCCCAGTTAAGTATATTAAGGATGATTTGGGCCAAGTGTTAGTGAACGATGTGGTTATTAAAGAGAGGTGGAATAAGTATTTTTTTGAACTTTTCAACGAGGCTAGAGGTTGCGACTCGGTGGTGCAAGGTGTTAGTCTATCTTCTGCTCGTTCGTTTAGTTCCTGTGAGAGCATCAGCAAGGAGGAAGTAAAGGGTGCCCTATTTAAAATGGGTAGAGCTAAGGCTGTAGGCCCGGATCAGATCCCTATTGAGGTGTGGCTTTGTCTGGGGGAAATTGGAGTTCAGTGGCTAGCAGAGCTGTTCAACATCCTCCTCAGAGGTTCTAAGATGCCGACGAAGTGGAGGCGTAGTATTGTCGTGCCGTTTTTCAAGAACAAAGGCGATGCTCAGAGTTGTAGTAACTATAGGGGTATTAAACTTCTTAGTCATACTATGAAACTTTGGGATAGAGTAGTGGAATGCAGGGTTAGAAGAGAAGTTGAGATCTCTGAGAACCAATTTGGCTTCATGCCGGGGAGGTCCACGACTGAGGCCATTCATCTCGTCAGACGCCTTATGGAGAAGTTTAGAGAGCGGCGTAAGGACCTCCATATGATGTTCATTGATCTAGAGAAGGCTTATGATAGCATTTCGCGCGATGTTATTTGGAGGAGCCTAGAAGAGAGGAGGGTGTCGTTGCCGTTCGTTAGGGCGATCCAAGACATGTACTTCCAAGCTAGGACTTGCGTTAGGACTCCAGTTGGTGACACCCAGTATTTCCCGGTTGAGATAGGACTCACCAGGGGTCGGCGCTAAGCCCTCTTCTCTTCGCTCTAATCCTTGACGTCATTTCGCGGGGGAATGGCGTCCCGTGGTGCATGCTTTTTGCTGACGACATTGTGTTAGTGGCGGAGTCAAGGAGGGAGGTGAACGCGAAGTTGGAGCTATGGAGGTCTAAGTTAGAATCCCAGGGCTTGCGCGTGAGCCGGTCTAAGACCGAGTATCTCTGGTGTAACTTTAGTGGTGAGGCCAACGAGGAAGAAGTAGAGGTAATGATTGCGGATCAGATCGTGCCCCGTATGGATAAGTTCAAGTATTTGGGTTCGATCATTCAGAAGGAAGGTGAGTGTGAAGATGATGTCACTCAGCGTATCAAGGCGAGGTGGCTTAGGTGAAGAGCAGCGACTGGGGTCCTGTGCGATAAGAAAGTCCCTCTTAAGTTGAAGGGTAAATTATATAGAGCGGCAATCAGACCTGCAATGTTGTATGGCTCCGAATGTTGGCGATGAAGAAGTCGCTTGAGAGCAAGTTGGAAGCGGCTGAAATGAGAATGTTACGTTGGTCGTGTGGTCGCACTTTATTGGATAGAATCTCGAACGGGGTTTTCAGGAATGCGCTTGAAGTGGCGCCCATTTCAGCGAAAGTTAGGGAAGGGAGATTGAGATGGTTTGGCCACGTCCGCAGAAAGCATGCTTCTGCTCCGGTGAGGAGGGTCGAGAGTTTATTGGTTGCCGGGGAGAGGAGGAGAGGCAGACCGAAGAGGACGTGGGAGGAGCAACTGAGATTATATTTGAAGGCTTTAAACCTTTCCGAGACCATGACTGTTGATAGGTGCTCTTGGAGGCGCCAGATCAGAGTTGTTGATTCTTTTCTAGGGAGCGGTGCTGTAGTTGAGAGCGTCAGGATTGGGTTGTCTCGATTAGCTTTGACCTAGAGCATTCCCTTTTTTTTCCTTTTTTTTTTTTGACAGGGAGCTGTGGGCAGAGTCAACCTCTCTTCGGTTAGAGCAGCGTTCATCGAGAGTGCAGTTGCCGAAGTCCCCTTAGGTAAGTCCCATGTGAATTAAACCATGGGCTCAGGTATGGTCGTGAGCTTTTTTGTATCCTATGCGTCTTTGTATATACCACTCTTTACTTTGTTGTGCACTTAGCTAGGGGTCTTCACGGAAACAGCCTCCCTACCGTAAAAAGTAGGGGCATGGTCTGCGTACATCTTACCCTCCCCAGACCCTGCTCTGCGCGGGATATACTGGGTATGTTTGGTTTGGTTTGGTTTATTTATGATTTGAAGGATTGACACGTGCAAAATATTATATCCATGTTTGAAATAAAATTGAGTACGACGTCTACAATATGAGAAGGGAAAAACTTACCTTTGTTGGAATTTCGGTCTATGATGCAAACAAAGTGTATATGTGTATTGTGTATACAATACAATATTTATACTGTTGAGGAATTAGGTCTATGATAGAAAACTGTGAAGATAAGTAGTTTGTTGGAAATTTTGATATGAAAATCCTAGTAGAACCATATTCCAATATGGTGTTTAGTTCGAGTAGATATATTTTACGTATTTATTTGTTCATATCCAAATTTGGATGAATGAACAATTAAATTACAAAGAATAATACTTGAAATAAGATCATGTTTGGTAGTTACTAGGTCGCAACCATTCACGAATAGCCACATTTGGTGGCTAATTATGGAAAATGGATCATATTTTTTCATGAAAAGTCGCATTGGTTCATGATTAATGGTGGTTGAAGGACCACACCTCTTCATGAACGGACACATTGGTTCATGATTAAAGGTGGGATGAAAAGTCACACCACTTCGCGAAAAGTCACTTATGACTATAGATTCGTCTACAAATTCGAGCATTACATTCATATTAGTCTACTCGGTTCATTCATCATCCTAGTGGAAGTCTAGGAGTCTATACTCAGTCCCGAGTATCTATATTGTTCGACCGGAACTATGACCCGTGGTGCAGCGTTTCGTATTCAAAGTTTGTCGTTGTATCTTGGGGACATTTGCTATAGACCGTGTGCACAAGTGCGGAGCAATTTGTCTTACGGAGAGAGAATCCAATTCTCGCCTCGGCATTTACGTCATAAATTTTCATTTATATTATTTATTCTCCTTGCATTTGTATATTTCCATTATTTCCAACACCCACAAATAACAATCGTAAGACAAAATTCGAAATCAAATAGAAAACATAAGGTCTCTATCTAAATTTTGTTTGATGTTTTCCAGAGTTTCAACTGTTGGATCGTCTTTAATTTTGGATGATAACTTCATAAGGTCTCTATCTAAATTCTGAACGGTGGAGATCGGATTTGGAGGTCCAGAGATTCGTGTTCAAGGGGCTGTAATGAGGCTGTTTTCTGGACTGGTTTATGTTAGAAGATGGAGTCCTATTTATACGAGGAGGTTGCCGAAATTATGCGGAACTGATTTCCGTCGTTGGAGGGACGAAATGCTGCTGTTTCTCACAACATTCGACATGACTCGATTCCTAACGGAATACTCACTTGCTGCCCAACCGGAGGTTTCTGACGACCTCAACTTCGCCAGAATGACCGTCTGGAGTAACGGTGATCTTGAATGTCGTAATCAAATTCTTTATCACCTTAGTTTTCTTATCTATGTCATGTTTACAGGTTGCCACACCTCGAAGGAACTCTTGGATGTCTTGGAGGTAACGTTCGACGTTGGAGGCATTGACCACTCCCACCAAGCCAAGAAGGCGAAGATCGATGGCCCACACTTTGAAGACACGAAAGATGATACTCATACGATCGAGGAAGCCTTGACAGGCAAGGATGCTCCCTTATGGAGGGAAGAAATCCGCAATGAGATGAATTTCCTCATGGAAGAAATGGAGGGGATCATTTGAATGTTCCAATGGGACCTACTTGAGAACGTTCCAGGCACAACCCCGCTAGGATACAAGTGGCGTCTACGCAAGAAGAGGATTGGCCACGGAACAGTCATCATATTCAAGGCGAGTCTGCTAGGCTCACGCTTCCGACTCAAGGAAATTCCCGTGTTACTTGTCCTAAACTTGTATATAGAAAGTCGTATAGGACTATCTATAATAAAGGCTTGTAAATAAATAAAGCCTTCCTTGAAAATATATATAATATATTATATATAATCAAATATTTAGTATTTGATGCATGTTCATTTAATTTGATACAATTAAATGAATGAAACTGCTTCGTCTACATTCAAGTAGAGAAATAATTGATATATTTAATTCGTTGTAATTAAATAAAAACGGTTATTTTGATTAGTCTACAATAAAGTAGATAATCAAAAGGCATGTGGAATTAATGCTCATTTAATTTTAAGAATTAAATGAAGATATTAATTACCTTAGACATATTAATGCATATTTAATTTTAAGAATTAAATAGAGGCATTAATCACTCTATTATAAGAATAGAGAGAAATGCACATTTAATTATAAGAATTAAATGAACGCATTGATCATTTAATTATAAGATTAAATCAATATATATAAAATTAATGCCCATTTAATTATGATAATGAAGGTATTAATTACTCTATTTAAAGCGATAGGGGAAATTGATTAGTCTACTTTGAAGTAGATAATCACAGTAGAAAATACGAATATCATTTAAAAAGTTAAATGATCAAGTTGACCATGTGTCAATAACAATGGTTGATTAGTCTATTTTAAATAGATAATCAATTTGGGGGAACGTAGCTAAGTACTTTGTAAGTTTAGATCAATGATTTCACTATAAATCCAAACATTTAGTTTTTGGAACAAATTAAATGATAGATGATTTATTTCAAGGAAATAATCATGCTTTTGGTGAAGAGAACGTCATTGGAAATTACAAATGTACTTACAAATCAAGCTGAGAGCTAGTCAAACGACTAAATCGATTTGGAATGATATTTAATATTCATCATCATACAAAGAACCAAAAGCGTCTAGATAGATACGAATGAAATGTGGGGGTATCTTGACTAGCATGTCAAAATATAGTTAATATACTCAAAAGAAAAAGAAAATTCAATATTACTAGTATGACAAACGTTTATGTCGTTTAGTTAAAATCACATGTTGGAAAGTGTGTTACAAGGACAATAAAGAAAATTTGTCTTGTAAACACTTCACACTTGGAAAATTACTAGGACGACTAAAGAAAGAAAGGTTGTATAGTAATGATTGAAAGAGAAAATATTTATTTTCAGATAATATATTTGATCACATGTGTATATTGACTAAGAAAGGTCAAATACAATAATATGGCCATTATTTGAGATAAAATGTGGTCAAATATGCAGTAAGGGGAATGGATTGAAAACCACATCAAATGGATGTTCATAAATGACACTCAACCATGATGACTGGAGATCCCAAGAACTCGGTTCAATGAGACAACTGGGTTATGAATGTTCAAGTTGTGCACATGAAATTTGAAATCCATTCTCGTAGCTTCTCAAGTGCAAACCTGCAGCGTGTAGTAAAGGATAAGCCTAAAAAGCTTTTAATGATTCCTATAGCCTTTAAGGTGGAGTATAGCAGAATACTCTTTATAGGAGATCACCTATATAAGTAAGAAGTGTGGACGCTTCTAAACGTTACAATACGCAAAATACTTATGAATCCAAGAATGGTCCAAGGCCAAAATGGACACAACATAAGAACAAGAGATATTAGATCTGTTATTGTGTGTGTGTTATAGTCTAGGTTTACACAAAAGTTGACCGCTTCAAGACATCACGTTCACCGAGCAGCGAGTAAATCCGATAGCACTACACTAAGGAAGGTTTAAGGCTAACTACCACCTATCATTATGCAATAACGGGTCGTCGGGACTAAGTACATGTTGCATTTGCATTGTAATATCCGGCGATAATTTTTTTTTTCGTGATACTGTTGAGTTGTACATATTCATTTGGAATTGTACAAGTGTTGTTGTTTTGGACTGATACAATGTATATTGTATTGGAATATTTTGGGATCGAAATATTATACTTGTCGTCGAGTTAGTTTCGTCGTTTGAATGTTGGTTGGAGAGTTTGGATTTGTGGCTAAGTACACTAGCCTTAACGTACGCTACATGTGTAGACTTACGTACGTTATGGGTTGAGTATTACGTACGTTATGCCTGTAAGGTTACGTACGTAATGCTTGGTAGGTGGCAGGAACCTTCCTCGTAGTCACTTTCGGCCGGTGGGTCCCGAGCATCTTCCGATCGGATCTCACTATTGCAGTCAACGGACCATTACGTACGTTAAGAGGTGAGCTTTACGTACGTAATGTAGGTCTTGTTAACGTACATAATAAGTTCTTGTTTACGTACGTTAAGGCCTTCGTATTTTAGTCCAGTTAGTTCTGGATTTTTCATTACGTACGTTAATGTCATGGCATAGCGCACGTAATGTCTCTTACGTACGTTAACCATAGTGTATAACGTACGTAATGAGTTTGTCAGTCTATTTATGTTAGCTTCGTATTTCATTTCCTCACGAACCAAAACACTTTTTTCTCTCCCTAGAATCGTCCGTTTGGACTTGTTATTGATCTTTAGCCTCTTCCAACTCGATCTTGATCATCCTAGCTTGGATTGAAGCTTGAAGTTGGAAGCTTGTTGGTGCTCCTTTGGTGTTTGGAGGCTTCTTCTTGTCCTCCTTTGGTAAGTTTCCTCAATCTCTTGTTCTTCAAGTGATTTTCGAGCTTTTGTTGTTGTTTTCTTCGGGTATTGTTTGATTCATGGAGTATATCATGATTCTTCATGGTTTTGATAAACTTTTGATGAAGAACATGATAGTATTACTTGAGTTGGATCATGTTCTTGATGTTTTAGATTGTTTGGAGGTTTTTAATCATGTCTAGGAAGGATTATGTTAAGATTGTTATATGATTGACATAGCCTTGAGATGATTATTGTTGGTGGTGGTGTTCTTGAAAGATTTTAACCATTTTAGTAAGGATTTATGATGATTTAGGAGATGATTATCATAATTTGGAAATGGTTGAGTGAATCTTGTTGTTTAATCCGAATTCATGATGTATTGATGAAGGATTTTGTTTCAAACATCATGGTTATTGAGTTGATGATGTTCTTGGGGTGATAATGATAATATTGATAATATTATCATTGTAGGAGGATCAATTTGATGATATTGGTGATATTATCACTTTGAGATGTTTGTTTTGATGATTGTTCTTAAGTGAATCTTGTTGAATGGATTTCACAAGTGTTAAGAATGTTATGATCATGTTAATCGATCATCGAGGTGTTAGAAGATGTTAGAATTCATAGTTGAAGAACTATGATATCCGTTAAATGCGGTGTGATCGATTCGTGTTTGAATCGGGCTTTGTCCTTGTCGTTGTTTTCTATTGATTTTGTGTTTTTGAATGAATCGTTTTCATTCAAGGTTGTTCGAGTGTTTGTGACCGTCGGGAGCGCCGTTCGTCATTTCGTGCCGGGACGTTGATCGTGGAAGGACTTTCTCGCCTTCGGTTTGAGGCAAGTTTTATACTTGTCTTTGGTCAATGAGATTAATGTTATCATATATGTGTATGAATGTATTGTATCATTTCGAGACTTAGTCTCTTCGTGATTTGTTGATATTCGGAATTGTTTGTTGCAATGCCCTTCGGTGATTATGCCGGATGTGATTGTTATTCGTTACGGCCGGATTAAGGCATTGAGATTCTTGTTGTCGATTGCGGTTCGCGGCATCGATATATCGATTATTATTGTTGACGTTAATGTCGTTACGAGGCATCGTTGAATCGTTATTATCGAATTGGGCTATTGCTATGATGTTGCATTGGCGATTGAAGGCATTTGATGTATTCGTTTATCATATCTTTTGGTGGTCGGTTTAAGGCAGGACATCTATTCTACCGTATCATTAGTTATCGATTAACCGTTCTAAGGTAATCGATGTATTGAATTGGGATTATCGAAGATAATTCCCATCCGTTGTATCATTGGTTATCGATTAACCGTTCTAAGGTAATCGATGTATTGAATTGGGATTATCGAAGATAATTCCCATCCGTTGTATCATTGGTTATCGATTAACCGTTCTAAGGTAATCGATGTATTGAATTGGGATTATCGAAGATAATTCCCATCCGTTGCATCATTGGTTATTGATTAACCGTTCTAAGGTAATCGATGTATTTAATTGGGATTATCGAAGATAATTTCCATCCGTTGTGTCATCATTATCGATTGACCGTTCTAAGGTAATCGATGTATTGAATTGGGACTGTCAAGGATAGTTTCCATCCGTTAAGTTGTTGTGATCGATTGGCCATTCCAAGGCAGTCGAGGTATTTGAATTGGGACCACCGTGGACGGTGCCCATCCATGAGTTGTTGTTGTCGTATTGGCCGACTCAAGGCAGCACGCTATTATTTTTGTGAATTTGGTAATATTGGGATTGTTACTGTTGTGATTAATTATGTTTTGGAGGCTAGTCTCGGCTAGTGCTCGATGGGTAAGCTTGGGGCTTGAACCTTCGCGGTTGGTTTCCCAACACCTACAGTTCAGTAGGTCACGATTACTGGGTGATCTCATTATGGGTAAGTCTGGGGCTTGAACCCTCGCGGTTGGTCTCCCAGCACCTGCAATTCAGCAGGTCACGGTCATGTTAATGATCTCATTATGGGTAAGCTTGGGGCTTGAACCTTCGCGGTTGGTTTCCCAACACCTACAGTTCAGTAGGTCACGGTCACTGGGTGATCTCATTATGGGTAAGTCTGGGGCTTGAACCCTCGCGGTTGGTCTCCCAGCACCTGCAATTCAGCAGGTCACGGTCATTGGATGATCTCATTGTGATATGGCTTCGTGCCGTGGCTTCGGCCCTCATTGATACAACTTCGGGCTGTTTTGGCTTCGGGCCATTGTGGTGATTGACAGCTTCGGCTGAGTGACATTCAGGGTATTATGATGATAAACAACTTCGGGCTGTTCGGCTGTCAGGCCATTGTAATATATCGGTATTCTTGTTGGAGCCTTCGGGCATTGTGATTCGTATCTATTTCAGTGTTTGGCTTGGTTTACCTTCGGGTGATGTATTGTTGTGTTCTGTATTGATGATTCGCGTTGGGCACTTGTGTTCTACCCTGTTGAGTAGGTATTGATCGTATGCCGTGGGCATAGTATTCCACGAATGCTCGATTCTTACTTTGGTTTGTGAGCATCTCGTATTACCATTACTATACTATTCATTCTGCCGTTTGGATGCATATCATGTTGTACATGTATTTGATAATCATTATCTGGATGGCCCGGCAGTGGCGGAACATGTTTTCATGTTTTAGGTGTTTGCGAGGAGAGAGTTGAGACACAGGGGCATGACGGTGGCGACGAGGCATTCGAGCGATACTAGTCCGAGATGTTTTGGTGTTCATGTCAGTCAGACAGTTGGAGTACTCCAGTTTTATCCAGTCTTTGTCATTTTGTATTATTCGAGTAAGGCTCGTGGATGTTGTTGTATCTTATTTTGGCCATGTAGGCCCTCGGTTGTCATTGAAATTCCATATCGGAATATTATTGTTGGATGTCAGTATAGGGATTGTGATTCCCCTTTTGGTCAGTTAATTGTATTTTTGGTCGTGTTAGCCTGGTGGATCTCCTGGTGTGGGGTCCACGGCGCTGTAATGACCCAATGGGATTTGGGGGTGTTACAGAAGATGGTATCAGAGAATTGGGTTGTGATATACCCTGATCTGTGAGTTATGTGGTTCTACCGACGCGGCAGTAGTGGACTGTCAGGTTATGACAATCTGGACAGTCAGGCCTTGTGAGTCGTGGTAGTTGAACGACTGTATGAGTCATTCTTTCATCGAGTCGTCGTCGGTGAAGACTAGTATCGCAAGACCTCGAAGCTTCGTATGACCTGTGTAAGGACTCGATTCCTTTGTATGTTCATACATTCAATATGCCATTGATTATGCATGTTTTGTTGAAATATGTATGTAACATTGTGTTACGACCCATTCATGATTAATTGCTTTGGAGCGTGTCGGCCCAGTATTGGCTATAATTAGCATATATGAAGTGATTGTTTATTTGTTGAGTATGTATATTCATGTTTGGCTAATGACTTAGCATTGTGGATTAGCCGTTGAGGCATATTTGAGCTTTGTTCATGATCGAACGTTATTCTTTCAGTATGGAAAGAGGAATCCGAGGACGTAGCAGAGGGGGTAAAGGCTGCAGAGCAGGCCGAAACCTAGAACCTCATGTTTATACGCGTACGGGTGCCGATATGGATCAGAATTCAGCCGGAGATGTGACTTATACGACCGGTTCCCCTTCGGAACGTCATACTCGAGGAGTCGATCGATCGACATCGACCCTTTCTTGCTTATGAAGGGCATGATGACCCGGATGACTCGAGATGCGCGAGATAATGGAAACCATGCAGACCTCGATGGTTCGTGGTACACAGCAGCGGGGACTCCAGTGCCGTTCTATGGACAGGCCAGAGAGTGAGTCCGATTATCGGCGACATCTCTCGTCAGAGGCCGCCTATTTTTGAGGGTTCGTCGGAACCACCTGATATTGTTCATTGGCTTGAACATTTTGATAAACTCTTCGACATGGTTCAGTGTCCGGAAGAGAGTAAGGTGGCAGTAGCGGCTTATTATTTGAGTAAAGGCGCTTATTCTTGGTGGCTTTCTGTAAAACCCACCGATCGTGATTGTGCTTGGAGTGAGTTTAAGACTCTCATGTTAGAGAGGTATTATCCGGCTCCACTCCGTGAAGCCAAGTTGTCAGAGGTTTTGAACCCCGAATCCGTCGAGGACGAGGTGTGTGTTATTGTGCGGAGAAGTTTGGGGACTCCTTCGGTTTGCTTCATCCATTATCCGTCTTGAGGCGGATAAGATCAAGTATTTTAGCAAGAGGCTGAACCCGCAGTTGAGGATGCAGTTGTTCAACCATAATTGCAATTCACTTGGTGAATTCATCGAGAAGGCTCTTGGAGCAGAGCTTTTGATCAAGGAGCTTGCTCGGAAGAACCCTTCAGTTTCTTCCGGAGAGAGGACTACGATGCCGGTTCATTCAGAGGGACATCGGGCTCCGACGTCTAGGAGGTCGTTTTCTAGTCGTCCTCGTGCTGGGAAAGCATCTTCTTCTCAGGCGACGGGTTCGACCGTTGTTTGCTTTAACTGTGATACAATATGACATCGCAGTACTCGGTGCTCGATGCGGTCTATTGCTTGTTTTCTGTGTGGGAGGCAAGGACACCTTCAGAAATACTGCAGGGTTTCTAGTGCCAGTATATCTCAAGGGAAATCACGGGCCTCGAGAGACTTTGTTTCTTCAGTCCGTACTCTATCCAAATGGTTGTATCGGTCTTCGGGAGCCAGAAGTATGGACACTCGAGGAGGAGCGGCGAGCTCAGATTTGGATCTTTCTCGAGTCGATCAGATCGAGGAGTTCGATGACCTGGAGGATGTTGATTTTGGATACATTTGAGATGTAGCCTTAATTTCTTTCTTTATTTTTCGGATTGATGTTTGACTCGGTCTGTACTTTAGTACTGTGGTTGCGAACCATTTATGGTTGATCTATCTTGTAATGATTGTATCTGAGAATCTTGAGATTT
Source organism: Orobanche coerulescens (assembly GCA_033398695.1). Classification (NCBI taxonomy): domain Eukaryota; kingdom Viridiplantae; phylum Streptophyta; class Magnoliopsida; order Lamiales; family Orobanchaceae; genus Orobanche; species Orobanche coerulescens. The sequence goes on along the minus strand of CM065810.1, from coordinate 153,351,981 downwards.
GAGGTCGTGTGATGTGTTTTTCCTTCCTTTTGGTGTTGTACCCGAGATTTTGTAATAATCTGGGTAATTGTTCATTTCAATCCGAGACGCCGAGTCGTGAGGACTTGGGTGTGCAGTTGATATGGTCCCGAGGACCACATGTGCGTTGTTATTTTCCTTTTGTGGCATGAGTCAGTGTTTGCTTGAGCGTTTAATGCCGATGAGAACTGGGGAGTGTACACCGATGATTGTAGACATGTATAATGGGCGGCACCCGCGGGGTGTGTACGCCGGTGTTACGAGTCTTGCGGGTGGTGCGACTTCCTGGCTGGTCTCTGACGGAGGAGTTATGATTCGATTGATCTCGCACTTGATTGAGTATTTTATCCCTTGTTTTTCGACGTGTTCAGGCAGAGGAGACGCGGGAACCCGTGGGGTTGGCCCGATTACTCAGGCGAAGTGGTACGTAGTGAGGAGTATTCTCGGGGATGTTGTTTTCTTATCCTGATGGATAGTTCGTGCCCCGTGTTTTTGCACCCTGAGTTTCGGGGACGAAACTCTTTTTAAGGGGGGGAGTATGTAATATCCGGGGATAATTTTTTTTTTTTCGTGATACTGTTGAGTTGTACATATTCATTTGGAATTGTACAAGTGTTGTTGTTTTGGACTGATACAATGTATATTGTATTGGAATATTTCGGGATCGAAATATTATACTTGTCGTCGAGTTAGTTTCGTCGTTTGAATGTTCGTTGGAGAGTTTGGATTTTTGGCTAAGTACACTAGCCTTAACGTACGCTACATGTGTAGACTTACGTACGTTATGGGTTGAGTATTACGTACGTTATGCCTGTAAGGTTACGTACGTAATGCTTGGTAGGTGGCAGGAACCTTCCTCGTAGTCACTTTCGGCCGGTGGGTCCCGAGCATCTTACGATCGGATCTCACTATTGCAGTCAATGGACCATTACGTACGTTAAGAGGTGAGCTTTACGTACGTAATGTAGGTCTTGTTAACGTACATAATAAGTTCTTGTTTACATACGTTAAGGCCTTCGTATTTTAGTCCAGTTAGTTCTGGATTTTTCATTACGTACGTTAATGTCATGGCATAGCGCACGTAATGTCTCTTACGTACGTTAACCATAGTGTATAACGTACGTAATGAGTTTGTCAGTCTATTTATGTTAGCTTCGTATTTCATTTCCTCACGAACCAAAACACTTTTTCTCTCCCTAGAATCGTCCGTTTGGACTTGTTATTGATCTTTAGCCTCTTCCAACTCGATCTTGATCATCCTAGCTTGGATTGAAGCTTGAAGTTGGAAGCTTGTTGGTGCTCCTTTGGTGTTTGGAGGCTTCTTCTTGTCCTCCTTTGGTAAGTTTCCTCAATCTCTTGTTCTTCAAGTGATTTTCGAGCTTTTGTTGTTGTTTTCTTCGGGTATTGTTTGATTCATGGAGTATATCATGATTCTTCATGGTTTTGATAAACTTTTGATGAAGAACATGATAGTATTACTTGAGTTGGATCATGTTCTTGATGTTTTAGATTGTTTGGAGGTTTTTAATCATGTATAGGAAGGATTATGTTAAGATTGTTATATGATTAACATAGCCTTGAGATGATTATTGTTGGTGGTGGTGTTCTTGAAAGATTTTAACCATTTTAGTAAGGATTTATGATGATTTAGGAGATGATTATCATAATTTGGAAATGGTTGAGTGAATCTTGTTGTTTAATCCGAATTCATGATGTATTGATGAAGGATTTTTGTTTCAAACATCATGGTTATTGAGTTGATGATGTTCTTGGGGTGATAATGATAATATTGATAATATTATCATTGTAGGAGGATCAATTTGATGATATTGGTGATATTATCACTTTGAGATGTTTGTTTTGATGATTGTTCTTAAGTGAATCTTGTTGAATGGATTTCACAAGTGTTAAGAATGTTATGATCATGTTAATCGATCATCGAGGTGTTAGAAGATGTTAGAATTCATAGTTGAAGAACTATGATATCCGTTCGTGCGGTGTGATCGATTCGTGTTTGAATCGGGCTTTGTCCTTGTCGTTGTTTTCTATTGATTTTGTGTTTTTGAATGAATCGTTTTCATTCAAGGTTGTTCGAGTGTTTGTGATCGTCGGGAGGCGCCGTTCGTCATTTCGTGCCAGGACGTTGATCGTGGAAGGACTTTCTCGCCTTCGGTTTGAGGCAAGTTTTATACTTGTACTGGTCAATGAGATTAATGTTATCATATATGTGTATGAATGTATTGTATCATTTCGAGACTTAGTCTCTTCGTGATTTGTTGATATTCGGGAATTGTTTGTTGCAATGCCCTTCGGTGATTATGCCAGATGTGATTGTTATTCGTTAACGGCCGGATTAAGGCATTGAGATTCTTGTTGTCGATTGCCGGTTCGCGGCATCGATATATCGATTATTATTGTTGACGTTAATGTCGTTCTGAGGCATCGTTGAATCGTTATTATCGAATTGGAACTGTTGCTATGATGTTGCATTGGCCGATTGAAGGCATTTGATGTATTCGTTTATCATATCTATTTCGGTGATCGGTTTAAGACGCCGGGACATCTATTCTACCGTATCATTAGTTATCGATTAACCGTTCTAAGGTAATCGATGTATTGAATTGGGATTATCGAAGATAATTCCCATCCGTTGTATCATTGGTTATCGATTAACCGTTCTAAGGTAATCGATGTATTGAATTGGGATTATCGAAGATAATTCCCATCCGTTGTATCATTGGTTATCGATTAACCGTTCTAAGGTAATCGATGTATTGAATTGGGATTATCGAAGATAATTCCCATCCGTTGCATCATTGGTTATCGATTAACCGTTCTAAGGTAATCGATGTATTTAATTGGGATTATCGAAGATAATTTCCATCCGTTGTGTCATCATTATCGATTGACCGTTTATTGAATTGGGACTGTCAAGGATAGTTTCCATCCGTTAAGTTGTTGTGATCGATTGGCTATTCCAAGGCAGTCGAGGTATTTGAATTGGGACCACCGTGGACGGTGCCCATCCATGAGTTGTTGTTGTCGTGTTGGCCGACTCAAGGCAGCACGCTATTATTTTTGTGAATTTGGTAATCTTGGGATTGTTACTGTTGTGATTAATTATGTTTTGGAGGCTAGTCTCGGCTAGTGCTCGATGGGTAAGCTTGGGGCTTGAACCTTCGCGGTTGGTTTCCCAACACCTACAGTTCAGTAGGTCACGGTCACTGGGTGATCTCATTATGGATGAGTCTGGGGCTTGAACCCTCGCGGTTGGTCTCCCAGCACCTGCAATTCAGCAGGTCACGGTCATGTTAATGATCTCATTATAGGTAAGCTTGGGGCTTGAACCTTCACGGTTGGTTTCCCAACACCTACAGTTCAGTAGGTCACGGTCACTGGTTGATCTCATTATGGGTAAGTCTGGGGCTTGAACCCTCGCGGTTGGTCTCCCAACACCTGCAATTCAGCAAGTCACGGTCATTGGATGATCTCATTGTGATACGGCTTCGTGCCGTGGCTTTGGCCCTCATTGTGATACGGCTTCGTGCCGTGGCTTCGGCCCTCATTGATACAGCTTCGGGCTGTTTTGGCTTCGGGCCATTGTGGTGATTGACAGCTTCGGCTTAGGAGTTGGTTGTTAACGGCTCAAAGTCGACAGAAGTCCTATGCTGACCATCGTCGACGACCGCTTGAGTTCGAGATTGGCGACCATGTGTTAATGAAGGTGTCTCCTACCTGAGGTGTTTTTCGTTTCGGGAAGAGGGGCAAGCTGAGCCCGAGGTACATTAGGCCGTTTGAGGTTTTGGAGCGTGTAGGTGATCTGGCCTATCGATTAGCTTTGCCACCGGCTTTGAGTAGGATTCACGACGTGTTTCACGTCTCCCAGTTGAGGAAATATATTGCTGATCCGAGCCATGTACTTCAGTTCGAAGAGATTGAATTAGCGAAGGATCATTCGTACGAGGAGCGTCCTGTACGGATACTTGACAGGAGGATCAAGCAATTGCGGAACAAGACGATTCCCCTACTGAAGGTTCAGTGGTCACGACACGGAGTCGAGGAGGCTACGTGGGAGACCGAGGACAGTATTCGAGTGAGTTACCCCGAGTTGTTTACCCCTTAGTTTCAGGGAGGAAACTCTTTTTAAGGGGGGGAGAATGTAATATCCGACTGTAATTTTCATTTTTATCTGTCATTATATATTTAGATAAATTAATTATCGTAAGTCATTGCATTTAGTATTATGTTGAGGTATTATAAATTTGAACTTCATATCGTTGTTATTTCATACTCGATGATTCGATGTTAATTAGAGAATTGCATTTTTTGAACTTTTCTGTTGATGTAGCGTACGCTACGTAGCATGATTAACGTACGTTAATCTTGTGCCTTAACGTGCATAATGTTTCCTCTGTTGCGTACGCTAAGAGGGAATCTGGCATCAGTTGACTTCAGCACGTGAACTTGTTATCCGTTGGCATACATGTGGGTGCTGTCTGAGCTGTCGTGTCGACAGAGTCAACTTTTATTAGCATGCGTAACGCCTTTTTATTAGCGTGTGCTAATGGCCTGCGGATCCAAGACAGTAGCCACTGTAAGCTGCTTACGTACGTAATATCGACCGGTTAGCGTCGTAAGTGTGTTAGCGTACGTTAAATTGTCCCGATAGCGTGTGATAAGTCTGCACAGTCTATTTATAGGACCAGCCTGTTTTTCATTTCTTCACAACTCCAAACCGATTCTCTCTCCATATATCGTCCCTCTGCACTCCCAAACTGATATCAACCTCCCCCAACTTGCTTCTAAGCCTTAAATCTTGGAGTGGAGCTCATTTCCTTGGAGATTAGGAGGTGTTCTTGAGTTTGGAGTATATTTTCTCATAGCATTGAGGTTGTTCTTCGTTTCTGGAGGTAGGTGTACTTTCCTCTCTGTATTGTTTTCATATGTTGATGTTAGTAACGAATTATACTTCACCTAGAGTTAGATTAATCAAGTAAAACATAGTTTTAATCCAACATTTTTAACACTTTTGATGAATATGATAAATAAGGGTTTGAGATGGATGTGTTCTTGATGATATAGTGATTTTAACCATGTTGTAACTATCATGATCATCTTACTGGACGAATTTAGCTCAGTAGAACACCTTTGAATAAGTTAACTTCACCATAGTTGGATTTAACTAATAGAGTTGTTATCATAAAGTGATTAAACACCATTTTAAGTTTTCACTTACCTTGGGAAGAACTTGGCCTTGTTAGAAGTAGAAGGATGTCTTCTTGCTCAGATTTCTTAAGAATCATATTCTCCTTATGTTTTAGCTCAGCAAGATTTTGAATGGTTGAGGATATTTGTGAAAACAACAACAACTTTTCATTAATCTAATGAGTTGAGAACTTAGAATGTTTTGATCATCATACTAGATAGATGGTGAATTCATCATGATGTTAATGGATCTTCCAGCCTTGTAAAGAAAGATTTTGATAACCTTCATGAATATGGTGTAATCTCATAACTAATAACCTTGTTGTAAGCTTAATATTCAACTTAGATGAGAGCAGAATGATCACAATGGTGCAGATTTTACCTTTCAATATTTTAATGTTTTGGAAAGTTTAATCATCATAAGATGATCTTAACATCATAATTGGTTATTCAACATGCCCTTGATAGAATTCTTATTTATGATGAATCATGTGAACATTCGGTAAAAGTATTGTAAACCGATTTTTATGGTAGTAATGATGTAAAAAGAACTCTTGGCATAAGGCTTCGATATTTTGAGATAGCGAACTATTCTAAGGATTATAGGGTGCCGTCTTACTAATCCTATATTGATAATTGTACGAATATGTTATTGAGTAAAATGTATTTCGTTTAAGGTTGGTTGTTCGAGTAAACGATATTAGTCGAGGGTCATTCGTTCGTTTCGACTAGAAGAGGATTATTCCCGCCTCCGTACTGAGGCAAGTTATCTTGCTTGGTTATAATGATGATTAGATTCTTGTGATGGTTATACGTTTCATGTGTATGAACTGTTTATCTAATGTTTGTCGTGATTTGACATTGTCCTTGACGTTATTCTATTTTCGTCATAGGGTTGCATTCCCAAATATGTCGCTTCGAATCATTGATCTCGTTGGTCTTTATTTTCACTTCGGTGAGTTTTCTTGATCCTTAATCGGATATGTGATTTATTGAATTCGTTGTCATGTTGTATCGTGACATATCCGGAATCATATCTGCGTTCCGATTGGTCATTGTGTAGGATTTTTAGCCAGGCACATTGTAATACCCGGTTGTAATTCAGTCATTATCATTCAGTAATTTCATTCGGTGATTGTAACTCAGTGGATTTTCACTCATTTATAATCATTCATCAATCATGTTCATTCACTCGTGTTCACCGTTCGGAAAAACTTCGAGTTGTGTATCGTTATTGTCCATTGTTTCAACTTTCCGCATATGAGTTCGACTTCGTTAGATCACCATTAATTTTTGGTAACTCCAAAAATTTTGAATCTTTGCAATATTATATAGCATCGATTTAGCTTTCCAATGGTTCAAACGGTGAGTCAATCGGAGTCCGGACGAGAGAGTTATGGTCGTTTTAGCTCACCCGCTCATTTTTCAGTTATTGGCCGATCACTGCCGACCGAACTCGGCCGTGTCGTCCGACATGGCCCGTGATGTACTCGTCCGGAAATGCCGAAGTCTCTGCCCACAGGACTCGACCGTGTCGTCTGGCACGGCCGAGTCAAACTCTTCCGGATAAGCGAACCGATCGCCCGGGCGCGGCCGTGTTCCGTGACACGGTCGAGTCATCTTGAAGTCGGCCGGACAGTCACTATCGGAAGGCCTCTTGCGCCGCGACCGTGTCAAGCGAGGACACGGTCGAGTCCCTGCCCGGCGATTGCGCGCCAGCGTGTGCCGATCGGCACGGGCCGTGTCCGGCAGGCGATCGGCCTATAATTTCGTTTTTTGAGCATTTCAGCTCATTCCTTCCATTTCTTCCACCTTCATACGAGAGAGAGAGGCTTGAGGGAGAGAATTATCTTCACCTATCACTTGAGTGTGGTTTTTAATCATTTTCATTCGGTTGTGAAGCTTGGATACTTGATTAAACTCGTGTTCTTCGGATCGAAGTTGGATCTTCTAGAGGTAATTTCTTCAACACCTTGGACTTCGATTTTGTGTTGAGATATGATGTTTTGGACGTTATAATCATGTTATATGAAGGGATATGTATATGATTATGAGTTTGTATAAGGATTCATTGGATTATTGAGGGATTATTCAAGAACACCTTGAATATCGGGTTGAAATTGGGGGTTTTCGATTAATTGTCGTTATAATCACGTTTTCGGATATTCATTTTGGATTATTGATCATTTGGAAGATGTTTGTTGGTTTGAAACACTTCTTGGGGGATTTGATAGTGGCTCATTGAGATTTGATTGTAAACAATCGGAGTTTGGCCACAACGTATTCGATATAATGCCCCAATGAACTTAGTTTAATCGTATCGACGTTTTGAGTCCGTTATATTCGTGTTTGATTCATATATTCAACGGGTTGTTGGATATTGTATAATTCAAGGTTGTTCGAGCGACCGATATCTCAATTAGGACGTTGTTCGTGGAAGGATAATTGTCACCGGTATTGTGTAAGTTAATTCTTACTCGGTTAAAAGGATATTCATCCCTTTTGTTGTTGTTCATTCATAATCATAACTCATTCATCATTGTATTAACCGTATCAAAACTTGTTATTGTCAATTAATCACTTCAGTCATAAGGAATGACGGTTCCAATCATTTCATTGAGCTGTCATTTACTTCACTATCATTCCATCTCGGTGAGTCATTATTCATTTTCGATGTCACTTTTGTTATATCGTGGCATTCCGGTCATCTTGGCGTGCCGGTTGGTATGTGTAGGATTTTCATGTCGGGCACATTTATGTCGTGTGTTGGTTGTTGGCCTCACATTGGGTGTGCACACGAGTCGATTGCTTAAGAAGATTAGGCACAAGACCACGCGTGTATTCGATTGATACTCGTTGGTGGCTTGTGCACGGACACATTTCCATCCGGGCGTAGTTTGGCGCCACCCTTTGAGCGTCTTGTTAGTTGATTCATACAGCATGTTTGATTGCGTATGTTTTCAACAAGATTGGGTTATAATCTAACCGTTTCATTTTGATCGAACTTGTGGTTTATCCTACATATTATATGATTGTGTTTATTCAACTCTGGAGGATTGTTGTTGTTTAATCGGCCCGTTTGGGGATATTTGTTTCTCAGGTCATGGCAAGGCAAAGGCACAGGGAGAGCACGTTGACGGCGAGGAGTCCCAATGATACTAGAAGGGGGCCCCAGTCTTTTTAGTCAGTTATTCAGTCATTTATGTTTTCTTTATTTATTCCGCTGCAGACATTCCGTTTGAATACTCATTTCATTCAGTGTTGTGTATTTTATCGTCACATAAGATACACATGTATTCTATATTATTCTGGGTGTGTTATATGAAACTCCTAATCGGAGTAATTTATGTTGTAATGTGGTTCGGTACTACATTTACCCTGTGTAATTCATCCTTTTTCATTCGCCTGGTGGGTCCCAGTCGGGGGTCCACGGCACTGTAATATCCGCCTAGTTTGGGGTGTTACAGAGTTGGTATTGGAGCGTGGTTTTGAATACTACCTTCCGAGCCATGTCTCATTTGAAATCATCGTCATCGGACTAGTATCATTGGACTTTCGCGTCACGTGTGACCTGTGCAGATGCCGAGCCAATCAGACCGAAAGAACTGTAAGACATCTAACGCCATGGTATAATTTCTGGCAATTATCATTTATTCATAATTCATCCGTTAACAATCCTCAAACATCATTTTCATTTTTGACCAGGACGGTCATTTTAACTCATTAATCCCTCAATTCGTTTCATTACTCGGTTGTTAATCTAGAAGATCATATCATTAATCTTGTTAACTTATTCAAGATAATCATTTCAATAATTTCATCAGATAATCATGTCACCTCAATTAATCATTCATGTAACCACTGTGTAAGAGCGTATGCTCATTTTCATCATCTCATGTCATAGTCATAATGTAATATTCATACGAGAGATATAATCATCATGTGACCTTCCACTTTAGTATGGAAAGAGCTGGTAGAGGACGTGGAGGACGAGGCCGTGGAGCGGGCCGAATCCCGAGAGCTCGTGTGAATACACGTGCGAATGCGAGAAATAATGCTAATTCATTGGCGTGACAGCGCCACTCATTCACACAGACGTGATCATTCACTATCGGGAGTAAATGGCAAGGACACGGCTCAGTCAGAAGGTGTTCGGGTGGACCCACTTGCTTTTATGTAGGGCATGATGGCCCAAATGACGCACATGGCACAACTTATGGAGACGATGCACAATTCAGTCAATCAAAATCAACAGGCTCCTCCTCCGCCACCTCAGAGGCAAGAGAGGGGTGTAAGCAATATCATTAGCGATATATCTACTTGGCGACCACCTACCTTTGAGGGCTCATCTGAGCCGGCGGATATTGTTCATTGGCTTGAGCATTTCGAGAAGTTATTTGCTATGGTAGATTGCCCAGAAGGGCATAAAGTTTCAGTTGCGGCTTACTATCTGGGTAAGAGCGCTCATTCATGGTGGTTATCGTTGAAGCCCACAGACGGATCATGTACTTGGGATCAGTTTAAAACTCTCATGATGGAGAGGTACTATCCGGCCCCACTCAGAGAGGCCAAGCTGTCAGAGTTACTCACTCCCGACCCCTCATCAGACGCGGATGTTCTCGCCATTGCCGAGAAATTTTAGGAACTTCTTCCGTTCGCCTCATCTATCATTCACTCTGAGGCGGATAAGATCAAGTGTTTCAGCAAGAGGCTGAAACCTCGTATGCGGCTACAATTGCTTAATCATAATTGCACCACGTTGGCCGAATTCATTGAGAAAGCTCTTACTTACGAGCTCACTGCCAAAGAGATTGCTAAGCAACAACCTTCATCTGCTGGCAAGAAGTCTAAGAACCGTAATCAGTCTGACGGGAGTCAGGCCACTTTCAAGAAACCACGTGCGGCCTCTACTTTTTCTGAGCGACCTCCCCTGGCGTCCAAACCCGCGGAATCTCAGTCACGAGCGGCCAGTTCGGCCATCACCTGTTTCAACTGTGAGGAACAGGGCCATTTCAGCACCAAATGTCCGGCGATGCATTACGTGCCTGGCGTGGGATTGCTGGGCATAGGGCCCGTTTTTGCCGAAGGGACTCCAAACCTACTCAGACGTCATCTCAGGCCCCTAAGTAGTCAGCCGTTCAGAATCAGTCCACTCAATCAGCATCGTTTAAAACGACAGGAGCGACTAAAGGTGGAACCTATAGCCGTGACAGGAGCGTCGGTCTTTGGGACTAGCAAGCCCCGGATTTATGAGATGAAGAATACCGATGATCCCGAGGCCCGAATGATCTCAGGTACACTCGATATTCTATCTCAACCTGTGTGTACCCTTTTTGATACTGGTGCATCGCATTCATTCATTTCCGAGTCTTGTTTGAGTAGACTACGTCTGGGTAGTGCTACTAGTTGTGAGCCTTATGTCGTTGGCCTACCTGATGGTAGACGAATTATCGGTAATCGTGAGATTCAGAATTGTCCGATTCAGTTTCATGGTCGTGTATGGACCGCGGACCTAATCATAGTAGATTTGCCGAGGGACGACGTCATCTTGGGTATTGATTGGATGGATCGTCATGATGCCATCATTAGTGTCCGTAAGCATATGATCACTATCATTTCAGACGATGGGGTCGAATGTGTGTTTCAGGGAGGTAATCCCGGCTGTTCTGGTAAGGTCATTAATTTGATGAAAGCAGTGCGATTACTCAGTCAAGGATGTGTCGGTTATTGGTGCTATATGACCAAAACAGAGGAATCATTAGTAATGTTGTCGGATATTTCGGTAGTAAGGGAATATGCCGATGTTTTTCCAGACGAGTTACCTGGTTTGCCTCCACAGAGAGATGTGGAATTCACGATTGAGTTGGAGCCTGGTACGTCTCCGATATCGAAGGCACCGTACCGGATGGCCCCGACCGAAATGCAGGAGTTGAAGAATCAACTTGAGGAATTGTTCGAGAAAGGTTATATCCGACCGAGTGCGTCCCCGTGGGGAGCACCAGTGCTGTTTGTCAAGAAGAAGGATGGTTCGTTCCGTTTGTGTATTGATTACCGGGAATTGAACCGGGTGACGATCAAGAATAAGTATCCTTTACCTCGTATTGATGATCTTTTAGATCAACTTCAGGGAGCTTCAGTATTTTCCAAGATCGACTTAAGATCTGGATATCACCAGTTGCGGATTCGAGAGTCGGATATCGCGAGGACGGCGTTTCGAACACGCTATGGTCATTATGAGTTCGTAGTTATGCCGTTCGGGCTAACTAATGCACCTGCGGTATTTATGGAGTTAATGAATCGGGTTTTCATTGACTTTTTAGATCAGTTTGTTGTTGTCTTCATCGATGACATTTTGATTTATTCTCGTAGCCAAGAGGAACACGAGGTTCATCTTCATCAGGTTCTCGACGTGTTGAGACGAGAGCAACTTTATGGAAAGTTTTTCAAATGTGAGTTCTGGATGTCCGAAGTGACTTTTCTCGGACATGTAATTTCATCAGACGGAGTTTGTGTCGACCCTCAGAAGACGGAGGCTATCCGAGATTGGTTACCTTCGAAGAATGTTAAGGAAATCCGAAGTTTTCTCGGATTAGCGGGCTATTATCGGTGATTTGTGGAAGGATTTTCTAAAATCGCTCAACCCTTGACGAGCCTTTTGCGAAAGGATAAGAAATACACGTGGTCCGACGCGTGTCAACGGAGTTTCGAGGAACTCAACAGCCGGTTAATGTCAGCACCTGTAATTCCTTGCCGCAGGGGACGGAGGGATTTGTGGTTTATAGTGATGCGTCCGGACAGGGTCTCGGGTGTGTGCTCATGCAGAATGGAAAGGTTATTGCCTATGCTTCACGGCAATTGAGACCTTACGAGGTTAATTATCCGACCCACGATCTGGAGCTAGCAGCCGTGGTGTTCGCTTTGAAAATTTGGCGTCATTATCTTTATGGCGTTACCTGTCAGATATTCACCGATCATAAGAGTTTAAAGTATATATTTACTCAGAAGGAGTTAAATATGCGACAGATACGGTGGTTGGAATTAATCAAAGATTATGATATCGAGATCCTTTACCACCCGGGCAAGGCGAACGTTGTCGCCGACGCCTTGAGTCGTAAGTCCATGCAGGAGCAGATGCTTACTCGTTTACGATTCGAAGGAGCTTGAGGAATTCCTTAGACCGAGATCGAGTGCAGCCGGCTTAGTCGGGGACAGCTTTGTATGTTAGAGATTTCATCGTCACTTGAGGAGAAAATCAGGGAGGATCAGGGTTCAGACCCAGCATTGATGCGCATCCGTGAAGATGTGGCTCAGGGGAAAGCCCCTGGATTCGTGGTCCACGAGGATGGACTTTTGAGGTTTAAGAACCGGTTGTGCGTACCAGCGAATGACGAGTTGAAAAACTCTATTTTGAGAGAAGCTCATGCTACCCCTTATTCTGTTCTTCCGGGGTCCAGCAAGATGTACAAGGACTTGAAAAAAAATTACTGGTGGAGTAATATGAAGCGAGAAGTCGCAGAATTTGTTTCGAGATGCTTAACCTGTCAACAAGTTAAGATTGAACATCAGCGAGCGGCGGGTATACTGAAACCTCTTCCTATTCCCGAATGGAAGTGGGAAGACATTTCTATGGATTTCATCACGAGCTTGCCGACGAGTCGTCGTGGCATGAATACGATCTGGGTGATTGTGGACCGCTTAACTAAATCAGCTCATTTTCTTGAGATTAAGGACACTTCGGGTCCCGAGAGACTTGCCCAGTTATTCATCAAAGAGATAGTGAGACTGCACGGTACTCCTAAAAGTATCGTTTCCGATCGTGACGGACGGTTTGTGTCACATTTTTGGAAATCAGTTCATCGTGCTATGGGAACTCAGCTTAATATCAGTACTGCCTTTTATCCTCAGTCCGACGGACAATCAGAGAGGACTATTCAGACATTAGAGGACATGTTGAGAGCTTGCGTCCTCGATTGGAAGGACGATTGGGAATCCCAACTACCGTTGATCGAGTTCACGTATAATAATAGTTGGCATGCTTCCATTCAGATGGCACCTTACGAGGCCTTATACGGTCGTCGTTGTCGATCTCCTTTGTGCTGGGTTGACTTGTCAGAATCAATCGGCACCGAGCCCGATATGCTTACAGCCGCCCGGGAGAAGGTAGCTTTGATCAATAGTCGTATGTTGATAGCTCAGAGTCGACAGAAATCATATGCAGATAATCGTCGTCGACCACTAGAGTTCGAGACAGGTGACCACGTTTTGGTCAAGGTATCCCCAAGTCGAGGTATTTTTCGTTTTGGAAAACGGGGGAAGTTGAGTCCGAGATTCATTGGACCGTTTGAAATTTTGGATCGAGTAGGCGAGTTAGCTTATCGATTGGCTTTACCTCCGGCTTTGAGCCGAATTCATAATGTGTTTCATGTCTCTCAGTTGCGGAAGTATGTTGCCGACCCGAGTCACATACTTCATTTCGACGAAATCGAGATCGCCGACGACCATTCATATGAGGAGCGTTCTTAGTGTAACACCCCCAATCCACTCAGGGATATTACACGCCGTAGACCCTCTCCTCGAGGATCTACCAGGCTGGTAACAACGTATAACATCTCGACAATGCCTTCAAGGCTACAATGACTCAGTAGACCGATTTGGTCTTTCCACAAATACATACAACTCATGCCCACGCAGGGGACAAAATACAACTACACCGTCTGGCAGGAACAATACAAGGCGGAAAATAAAGTACAAGCGAACAATAAACAATATACGGTTCCTCATGTGATTAGTATCGATCATCTTTCATCATCCTTCGTGCCGACCACGTGTTATGCTCCAAAACGAATGCAAACAGACATCCACCCCCGAATACTCGGGGTTAGCAAAACTCCACTGTTTTGCTAGTGCAAGAACAAAGTGCAAATACGAGCCATACAATTCACATTCCACGAATAACAATAACCAGGAATCCTCAAAGATCCAAACAAAACGAAGAATACTTCCCGAGGCAAGAGTTTGAGAAAAACCTTTCAAAATCGAAATATCATAAATCAATGGAAATAATTTATAAAACGATTTAGAATGCCATCGAGAGTTTTAATAGAAAACAATTTAGGATTATCAAATCCTACTTTTCAAATTCCACAAGACAAAAGGGGTCATCGCCCCAAAGTTTACTTTCCGTAAAATAACCTTTACCAAACCGTTGGGATTTTAGCCCCAAACCCGTCAAATGACCTTTACAAAACCATTGGGATTTTAGCCCCAAAACTCATCAACTCACAGTACGCAAGAACGACCACAAGGTTCGTCTCACAACACCAAAATCCACAATTAAAGGATTTAAAACAAACAACAAAATACTCTTGTGCCATCCTAGCCAAGTAGGCCAAACGAACAACTTACCTCTTACACACTTAGTCAATGCATGCAAATGAAAAACCGTTCAAAAGCACTCATTTAGGAAATGCCAATATCAAATCACATTTGAAAAATGCACCACAATTAACCGTCGATCCACACCTCCGTGGACCCCTACCGAGACCCCGTCGGATCTAACCCGTAGTGGTTAAAAGCAAAGCTCGTCGATCCACACCTCCGTGGACCCCTACCGAGACCCCGTCGGATCTAACCCGTAGTGAGCATACACACACACACGTTACTCATGCAATACTAATATGCTAAGAATATAAGTTCATTAAGAATACTCACTAGAGATGGCCATTAACTCGACACCATTATCAAGCTCTTCAAAAATACAATAACAAGGTTAAATACGGAATACACGATTCCATAACTTAAACAATAGGAGTATCATCATAAAATCCTTCAACGTTCAAAATAACCAAATCATAATCAATTCTCAAAACACCGTTCACAAATCACACTCGTTTTGAAAGAAAGCCTTTAACGAGGCCAAACCGAAATCCTTTGAAACTTCATTTCAAATAACCAAACAAACACATCAAGACGACCACCGATCATCATATCCATAAAACGAGAAAAGTATGGGCAAGGTACTTGCCTCGAATAACCACAACGCGGAGAATCGGCCGAAGTAGGTTGGCACGAACCGACTACGAACTCGCCGACTCCACCGAACGACAATCCACAACAATGAACTACGAACGAAAACAATAACAACAAAAATGAATTCCAAAGTATGACCCAAAGCCGCTGAATTCAAAGAACAAATGACGAAGGTTCAAGGATTTCCCCCAAAACGGCCAAGAACACGATTCGTCCCACAAAACCCGAAAACGGAATTCCAAGTTGAAATATGGATATACAATCCATAGAATATGTTTAACAACATCATTTAACCATAATCGATCCATCGAAAACGGATGAAAAACGAGATCGGGACAAATCCCCAAACAGTCAATTCGAAGGAAATCAAGAATTATACTTCGATTCGACGAAGAACAATGGATTAAATGATGTTAAACATAAGAATACTACCAAGATTAATCATACCCATCATGAATTAATCAACAACACGGAACGAATCGGACGAAAATGCAAAAATCCCCAAATTCACGAAATTAGGGTTCTAAGGAAGATTACCTTGATTCACTGGATCAAAGGTTGATAACAGACGATCGATTGATGTTATGAACTCAAGGAATTCATGGATTTGTTGTTAAACAACATGGCTTCACCCATGAATCCCCACTCGCGGACGGAGAAGGAAGGAAGTGAAAACGAAGTGAAATGTGACTCGCCACCACATTTATATCGGGCCAGACTAGCGTGCGCTAGCCTTCCCGGACTAGCGTGCGCTATCGGCCAGATCGGCCGAGTACCCTCGGCCGTGGCCCACGCGACCGGCATCACCTACCAACCCCGCCGACCAAACACATCGACCCGACTCCCGCTAGCGTGCGCTACGGCCGAAGCTCATGCGCGCTTAGCTTTGGCCCGATAGCCACCGGATCAATCGCCCGGCAGTAACGTACGCTAGCCGTCCGACAGCGTGCGCTACGCCTGCCGACTAGCGCGGCGCTACGCTCGGCGTAGCGTGCGCTACCTGCCGATCCTGACCGAGTCCATAACCTTAGAAACCCCACTGCCCAGGCCCGATAGCGTGCGTTAGGCCAGCCGGTAGCGTGCGCTACACCTGTCGGTTAGCGTGCGCTACGCCGGATCCTGCCGCACCCGTCCGGCCGGTGCCCGCAATCGTCCGGCCAGTCCCGCCACCGTCCGGCCAGTCCCGCAACCGTCAGGGCTCGACGACCCGATTTCCGAAAACGCACGGAACGAACACGACGAAAAGTTCACGGACGACATAAACGACTCGAAATGAAAACGTAATACCATATTTAGTCATACGCGACCAAGAAACGGGTCGAGGCAACAATTACAGATACGGATACCCGTAACTTTCAAGAAATTACAAAATGGCCCAAAACGCCCGGAAATCACGATACATGATCGAATAACCAAACCGAAGTTCACAACACGTCTAACAAAGTTAAACGGACTTGTGGGAAACTCGAAACAGCAGTTTCGGTCGAGATTCGCAAGAATCGAACTCAAGTGCGGAAAAGTCGCTAAAAAGCACAGAACTCAACAAAACAACACCGAAACGAACTCGGATGACAAAAAGTGTAGAATTAATCATTCTCAGAATGACGAAACGGTCATGAGCGAGTCGTCAAAACGGACTACGACCGAAAAAATAAATTTACCGAAAATCGAAAATTGCGGATATTACATTCTACCCTCCTTAAAAGAAGTTTCGTCCCGAAACTTAAAACAAGTAGGGAGAAGAAATATTCCGCCAGAAAAAACTCAACGAGATACACAAGAATGCGTAACTAACGCCCAATGGCGAAATGTTACAAACAACGCAAAGGAGTATACGGCGTGAAAACACACTCCACGGCGACCAACACAACGTCGCCGTTAGGGATATAATAAAAACCAACAAGTGACCAGCGTCATCAAACGGATAATATAGCCAAGTCAATTATCCGACAATCACAAAACACAACGAACGAAAATCAATACGATTGACCAACCTAACGGTGCATTGATCAAAACGCGAGCCAAACGCTGAACAAACACGGAATCCCACCGCCTAAGGGCTGGAAGATCGAAAACGAAACTAATTTCCCGAACTGAAGGGAATTACGAAGGAGCCTGAATGTTCACCAATCACGGAACGAGGTCAATAAAAACCGAACAATCAAACGATCAAACCACAACGATCGAGACAACAAAAATCGAAGAATCATGTTCGAATCACGGAGAACAATAAAATTTCAAACAACAACTCCAAGGTTCACATCTCGACTCGAGACAATATATGATCCGGTGAAAACAACAGGATGTGCATTCACATAAGATCCACAGGAAAGGGAATAGCAATTAAAAAGTCACAACGACAAACGAGTTATTAGAAACAATACCACACTCGTTCGATAAACAAAACAAGGGGCGGGACAAGCTCGAAATGTCAACGAACATAATGAGTCGACAGAGTCGGAAACACAAGAGTTCCAAATCCGATCCACTTCGAATAAAAGAACTAGTAGAACCAGATGATGTCACTCCCAAACAAGGTTCACAAGAATCGAACTGAACCCGAAAAAGTAACATCGATAACCAGATCGACCCACAACAAGATCACAGCTCGTTCGGACGATGAAATCGAAATACAGAACAAGTTCATAAAGTGCCAACGAGCATGAGCGAATCGATAGACTGGAGAAAGAGAAAATACAGAAGTCAAAATAGTACGGGCATTACCTCCGACCTCGTCCACGAAATTCACAAAAACGGGAGCAAGGTAACAAGACATTAAACAATCGACACATAACGGAACCATCGCCGATGCATACGGTCATACCAAACCAAGCTCTAACAGCTCGCACATGCGCGACAACGCAGGAATCACTACGAGGCGATAATATTCAACACCAACATCCCGCCTCTCACAGGGGGCTAACACAACAAATGTGTAGAAAGCGACTCAATGCTCACACCGCCAATTCGGTCATACTCGGGAGAAAGTATCAAAATGACAACGCGAACATCACACATACATACCCAGCCCTCAAACGGGAATGGATAGGTTTTAAAAACGAAAACCTCATTTTGAAAATAATTTAGAAGAACACCGGTTGATCTTGAGTATCACCTTTCAAAAAGTACAAACTTGAAACATCATTATCGAGACACTGGAGAACCATTTCGTATTTGATAAAAATGAGGACACTTTCTCTTAGTGAAAACTTTCAAAATTTTCGACCCTCGGGTCTAAATAAAAGTGTTGAAAATATCTCAAAACATTTTGGTCCTCGAGGTAGAAATTTTTTTGAAATATATTGTGGCACCTTGGATGTACCACAAGAAAATAACTCATTTGAAAAGTATGTCTCGAAATTTATTTTTCTAAGATACTCAAGGTTTTCAAAAATCCAATAGGCCAGAATGCCCAAAACTCACACATACCGACGTTCACTAAAACAACTCCTAGCACAAGCATCAAAAAGTTTAAAATCATGACAATATATGTCTTTAAACGGAATAAACGATAAAATACCACATTCAGAACAAAACCACTGATAAAATACTCTCCCGCACTGGCTAGTGAACAAGTCGAACGCGTATAAGCATAAAGCTTCCACAAGAGACTTGTAAAACGTGCAAATCGATTCGAAAATCATCAACAACGGAGAAAAACAACAATAAAAAGACATCACAAGCGACGACACTCCTCGTATAAATCAATTACGAGAGTCGACTAAATACATATCGTGAAATCAAAATCCATATAAGGATTCCATCACTTAACAAATAATCATAAAAATAGCTCGTGTCACCCGAGGCACAACACAAAGAAGGGAGACTTACTTCCACAGGTCGCACGAAGATGATGATCGCCCCACGATACTAATCACGACCAACAAACTCAAACGACGCGTCGCGACACGACTCAGTCAGACTAAATCCGACGAGACAAAACTCAATAGACACCACTGACCCGACAGCCTAGGTTTTCACAACCTAAGCTCTGATACCATTTATGTAACACCCCCAATCCACTCAGGGATATTACACGCCGTAGACCCTCTCCTCGAGGATCTACCAGGCTGGTAACAACGTATAACATCTCGACAATGCCTTCAAGGCTACAATGACTCACTAGACCGATTTGGTCTTTCCACAAATACATACAACTCATGCCCACGCAGGGGACAAAATACAACTACACCCGTACAACGGGAATAATACAGCAGCGGAAAATAAAGTACAACTGAACCAATAAACAATATACGGTTCCTCATGTGATTAGTATCGATCATCTTTCATCATCCTTCGTGCCGACCCTATGTTATGCTCCAAAACCTGAATGCAAAAATAGACATCCACCCCCCGAATACTCGGGGGTTAGCAAAACTCCACTGTTTTGCTAGTGCAAGAACAAAGTGCAAATACGAGCCATACAATTCACATTCCACGAATAACAATAACTAGGAATCCTCAAAGATCCAAACAAAACGAAGAATACTTCCCGAGGCAAGAGTTTGAGAAAAACCTTTCAAAATCGAAATATCATAAATCAATGGAAATAATTTATAAAACGATTTAGAATGTCATCGAGAGTTTTTAATAGAAAACAATTCAGGATTATCAAATCCTACTTTTCAAATTCCACAAGACAAAAGGGGTCATCGCCCCAAAGTTTACTTTCCGTAAAATAACCTTTACCAAACCGTTGGGATTTTAGCCCCAAACCCGTCAAATGACCTTTACAAAACCATTGGGATTTTAGCCCCAAAACTCATCAACTCACAGTACGCAAGAACGACCACAAGGTTCGCCTTGTAATATCCGCAATTTCGGATTTCCGGTAATTTTCATTTTCGGCGGAGGTCCGTTTCGACGACTCGCTTTTGACCGTTTCGTCATTCGGAGAATATTTAATTCTGCACTTTTTGTCATCCGAGTTCGTTTCGGTGCTGCTTTGTTGAGTTCCGTGCTTTTAGCGACTTTTCCGCGCTTGAGTTCGGTTCTTGCGAATCTCGTGCGAAATTGTCGTTTGGGGTTTTTCGTAAGTTCATTTAACGTTGTTATACGTGTTGTGAGCTTCGGTTTGATTATTCGTTGTCGTATGGTGATTTTCGGGCATTTGGGCCATTTTCGTAATTTCCCAAAGTTTGGGGTAATTACCTTCCGTTGTCGAATTTCGAACCTTCGGGTGGTCGGAATCGTGTGTTATACTAGCTCTTAGATTCGTCTTTGTGAGTACTTCGTAACCGTATCTTCGGTTCGTATTCAGGTTCGGGTTTCGGTGTCGTTTTGTTGAATTCAGGATTACTAAACGACTTTTCTAAGTATGAGTTCGACTTTGTTAGATCACCATTAATTTTTGGTAACTCCAAAAATTCTGAATCTTGCAATATTATAGAGCATCGAGTTAGCTTTCCAATGGTTCGAGCGGTGAGTCAATCGAGTCCGGACGAGAGAGTTATGGTCGTTTTAGCTCACCCGCTCGTTATTGGCGATCATTGCCGGCCGAACTTCGGCCGTGTCGTCCGACACGGCCCGTGCCGTACTCGTCCGGATAAGCGGAAGTCTCGCCTCGAGGACCCGGCCGTGTCGTCAGCGCGGCCGAGCCGAACTCGTCCGGATAAGCGGAGCGGCGCGAGGCGGCCGTGTTCGAGGACACGGCGAGTCAATGCGGCGCCCGCCAGCGACACGACCGTGTCATGCAGGACACGGTCGAGTCCCTGCCGGCCGATTGCGCGCCACGACCGTGTCATGTCGGACACGGTCGAGTCTGTCAGCCTATTTAAGGCCTGGCAGCGTATTTTTCACCCAGTTTCTCATTCCTTTTCTTCCCGTTCGCGGCTGTGGGTGTAAACATCATGGAGACATGATGTTGTTCTTTCAATCCATGAAGTTTTGAGGCTCATATCATCAATCATCCGCCCTATAACATCCTCCGATCTACCGAATCAGGTCAGATTTCCTAGAAATCTAATTTTGGGGATTTTGGGTATTTTGGTTGTTTCCGTCCGATTAATCCGATTTAACTTGGTATTATGATAGATTGATGATTATTAAGATGTATTACATCTTTTCCCTTAATATTCCATGGTTAGATCGTATCGATTCGTTGTTTTGGTCGAGTTCTTGATCGACGCCTTGAAGGTGTCCGGTAAAATGTCATAGAGGGGTTTTCGGGCGTTCTACGATTATTCTTCCTCGTATGATCGATGATTTATTGATTATATGTTGTTAGGGTCGAATTCTTGTGAAGAACTCGAGTCGGAACCCTTTCGTTCGTTGTCTTCTTCGGGGTCCGAGCTTCCCGGTCGAACCGTGTTCTTCGGAGCGTTTGGTAGCGGTTATTAAGGCAAGTATCTTATTATACGACTTGTATCTTGTGAATAGTAATTACGTATGATATGTATAACGATTTTGCTTGCCTCCGTAAATATGTTCCGTTTGAGTTGGTTGTGTTTTCCGAAATTTGAAGGCTTTGTGATAATAGTGATATATTGGTATACGTGTTAGGCGTTGTGCCATTTGTGCAGGATTTCGATGTACATATGAGATGGTTGTACAAGTGTTTCTTCAATGAATTGTGTACCGAATGTGTGTTGTGTTGGTTAAGAGTCGTTGTGATGATCATGATGTTTGTGTTGTTTTGGTTTACTTGCTTGATTGTACATTCGGCGTAATGTGGAATGACTTGACATTTAATGATTATGAATTGTGTCGAGTCGATGTGTGTGTGATCCAGGTAGGGTCTGACGAGGCCTCTGGAGTTCGGTACATGATGTGTACGAACAAAGTGTGTGAACCAGGTAGGGTCTGACGAGGCCTCTGGAGTCCGGTACATGACGTGTACGGACAAGGTGTGTGATCCAGGTAAGGTCTGACGAGACCTCTGGAGTTCGGTACATGATGTGTACGAACGATGCTGTAGCCGGGTAGGGTCCGTTGAGGCCTCCGGAGTTCGGTACATGATGTGTACGAACAGTGTGTGTTGTAGCCGGGTAGGGTCCGTCGAGGCCTCCGGAGTTCGGTACATGATGTGTACGAACAATGTGTGCAGTCCGGGTAAGGTCCGTCGAGGCCTCCGGAGTTCGGTACATGATGTGTACGAACAGTGATCGTGTAGCAGTGATTGTTCGGGTAACATTTTAAATATGGATCTCGAACGCATAATGATATATTATTTAGTATGCTTTGAAACGAGAATCGGGCTAATGGGTTTTGTAAATTGGGACTCGAGGTCCAAAAGATTTTCTGCTTTAAAAATTCCCGAGATGATGTGTTCCTTTTCAAATATCTCTTACTTGAGTTCGAAATTCTAAAACTTCTCGGGAACATTTTGATAATGGATTTCCGTATTAAATTCGTAGTTGCTATTTGCTTGTTACATTTCGTATGGTTTGATACTTGCACTAGTAAAACAGTGGAGTTTTACTAACCCCCGAGTATTCGGGGGGTGGATGTCTGATGCGTCCGGTACATGCGAGTTCGGGGAGCGATCCACAGGATTGACACAAGGGGATGACGAGTGCGATACTAATC
This sequence comes from Orobanche coerulescens, assembly GCA_033398695.1. Taxonomy (NCBI): domain Eukaryota; kingdom Viridiplantae; phylum Streptophyta; class Magnoliopsida; order Lamiales; family Orobanchaceae; genus Orobanche; species Orobanche coerulescens. Next base: position 153,329,202 of record CM065810.1, on the reverse strand, counting down.
AAGAGTTGAGAGTTGGTAGAGTTTAGTTGTATTGTTAGAGTTGATTCGGTCTTCCGCTGTATTGTATTTCGACCCTGTGTGGGTAATGTTGTTAGTCGATCTGTTGATAGAGTTGTGTGACCTCATCGGTCTGTGTGTTTATGTGTAAGTGACCTTGGCCAGTCAGTATTATTATATTGTTTGACCACAGGACGGGCGAGGCATTTGATTGTTTATGGACGTTTGCTTTGGTAGATCCTTGCGGAAAGGGTTTACGGCGTGTAATATTCCCATACGGTTTTGGGGTGTTACATTTATGGTATCGGAGCTTAGGTTGCGGAAACCTGAGGTGTCGGGTCGAGTTGAGTTGTGATTTGTCGAGTAATGTGTTGTCTCGTCGTTCGAGTCGTCGGGTGACAAGTTGAGTTGTGCGTAGTCACAACGCGTTGAATATGTTGTCGGATGAGATTAGTATCGTGGGCGGACCGCCGTCTCCGTGCGGCTTTGTGGACGTAAGTCTCCTCTTTTATGCATAATATACGTGTTCATGATTTCATTTATGTGTGATATTTGTGGTGCCTAATTTTATTTCCAGGGGGTTGTGTCATGGAGTGGTATTCGGTTCTTGGATACGGCGTACGTGTATAGAGCTGGATGTATTGATGTTTGACCCTTGAACCACCATGTGGGTTGGTATGGTGTGAAAGTTGTGAACCTTGATGGGTTTTACGGTAGAGTTTGTGGGAAACTCCGATGAATGATTTTACTGTGTGTTTAAACTTGATGCCATGAGATGTATGTGATTGAATTGGCGACCCTGTTTGCCATTTGGGCATGTGGTTTTAATATCGACTATTTTGGATTGTTGTAATTATACCCGCTACGGGTAGCTTTGAAAATGTTTTCCTTAAAGACTACTGATTTGAGCATTTTTGTGGAAATCAAAATTTTTGGAAAATCTTGTTTTGCAAAACGACCGAGGTATTATAAGTGTTTTCAAAAATTTCATTTCACCAATTTTTTTTCAAACTTGAGAATTTTAAAATTTTATCATTTGAATAATACCCCGGAAACATTTTATTTTTGTTGTTTGTTTGATCCCTGCGATACGTGTGTGGTTTTGATAGTGTTTGATTTTGTAAAATCCAAACATCTCTGTTGATGCGACTGTGTGGATTATTTTTTTTTTTTATGAAGTCCTAAAATTACAGTGTTAGTTTGTGCACTTGTGTGATGACTTGGAGTTGATGTTTTAACGTCTTTGCTATCTATTGTCTTATCTTGACGTTGTGATATTTGTTTGGATGTGTTATTCTTATTGGTCGTCCATCCGGTATGCCGAGAGGCCGTGGCGAGGACGTGGTCGTAGTCGTGGTTGTGATCGGCGGCAATCATCCGAGGTAATGTTGATATTGACGCCGCCACCATCCTTCGTCGGTGGTAGACCGGTTGGCGCATATGAATCAGACTGTACACCGAGACGGGATTCGGATGAAGATAACGGAGCTGGTAAGTGGTTACGAGATGTGATGAGAATGCACCCGCCCGTTTTGTAGGTTCTTCGGACTCGTTAGGTGGGAGAATTGGCTCTTCCATTGGGATGAGCGTTTGATGCCGTAGCTTGCCCCGATGAGAGAAGAGTGCCTATTGCTCAATACCTACTCGGCAGGAAGGCTGAGGCGGTGGGAGGCCGTAGCGCCTAGTGATCGTACCGCTACTTGGGTGAATTCAAAGCGCCATGGAGGCCGAGTATTGTCCGCCGCTGTTAAAGAGCGTAGGATTGTCGAGTTTTCTCGGCTACGCCCGAGACGTGTCGATATCGAGCGATAGTCGATTATAATCGGCACTGTGTTATGTTCGGGATCGAGTGAAAAGTGAGGCGAGATAAGGTTCGTTATTTCGATATGCGTATGAAACCTCGATTCGGCGGTGTATGGCTCCTTTTATGTGTACAACCTTGAAGGACTATCGGGATCGAGCCTTGGCGTTTGAGATGACTATAATGTCTACCGAGTCCGTATCGGTAGCAAAAAGCGAAGATTTCCGATGACGCATCGGGAAGTAAAGGAATTGGGATTCCCACACCTCAACCCTCGTATCGGTAGAGTATGGGACCTTCTCGGTCGGTTAGAGAACCCAAAAGACCCAAGTCGGTGTCTTTGAGTTAAGTAATGCTCCTAGATGTTTCAACCGTAACGTTCTAGGCCATGAGCGCGCATTGTAAGAAACCGCCGGTGACTTGTTATAATTGTGGACACGAGGGCATCGAGTTCGATCTTCGAGATTGTTGCCGAGATGATAAGGGACCGAATTCTATTCCTACTTAGGAGGGCCCAGTGATGTCTAGTGATGATGTTTTGGTACTCGCTACACGGATTGTTTCGCGTGTAGAGATGTTTTTGTGACGCTTTTTCATTTGGAACTTGTTGAATGATATTTTGTTTTGTGTAAGTTCCCGTTTAGTTGTTGAACCTACGGAGGCGTGTCAGTGGACCACGAAGTCATGAGCATGGTATTTTATTATGTGTCGTTATATTTTGTTTCGTATCACTGTGATAACCTTAGTTTAAGTTTCGGGACGAAACTTATTTTTTTGTATGATAGAATGTAATATCTGGTATTCTCGTTTTCTGTTATCTGGAATTGTTTGTGTTTTGACGTCGGACATTTTCTTGTTGGTGAGAATCGGAATGATTTCTATCGTAATACTCTAATTGTTTCTATCGCATAGCCGTTTTAGTCGGGTGCGACTTGTTGTCGCGTACATTTCCTTGATTAAATGTGTGCATAAGATGTGGTATGTGATGCGTCGTTAATTGATCGTTATTGTTTTGAATCATTGCCGGTGGCGTTGTTATGGTCGTCGTGTGGCGTGTTGTCACGCTGTATATTATTTCGCGTTACTTGTAACGTTTCGCCAATGGACGAAAGTTACACGTTTCTCGTGTATCTTGTTGAATTTTCCTGTCGGGATATTGCTTCTCCCTACTTGTTTTAAGTTTCGGGACGAAACTTCTTTTAAGGAGGGTAGAATGTAATATCGCAATTCGGATTTCCGGTAATTTTCATTTTCGGCGGAGGTCCGTTTGACGACTCGCTTTTGACCGTTTCGTCATTCGGAGAATATTTAATTACGCACTTTTGTCATCCGAGTTCGTTTCGGTGCTGCTTTGTTGAGTTCCGTGCTTTTAGCAACTTTTCCGCGCTTGAGTTCGGTTCTTGCGAATCTCGTGCGAAATTGTCGTTTGGGGTTTTTCGTAAGTTCATTTAACGTTGTTATACGTGTTGTGAGCTTCGGTTTGATTATTCGTTGTCGTATGGTGATTTTCGGGCATTTTGGCCATTTTCGTAATTTCCCAAAGTTTGGGGTAATTATCTTCCGTTGTCGAATTTCGAACCTTCGGGTGGTCGGAATCGTGTGTTCTACTAGCTCTTAGATTCGTCTTTGTGAGTACTTCGTAACCGTATCTTCGGTTCGTATTCAGGTTCGGGTTTCGGTGTCGTTTTGTTGAATTCAGGATTACTAAACGACTTTTCTAAGTATGAGTTCGACTTTGTTAGATCACCATTAATTTTTGGTAACTCCAAAAATTCTGAATCTTTGCAATATTATAGAGCATCGAGTTAGCTTTCCAATGGTTCGAACGGTGAGTCAATCGGAGTCCGGACGAGAGAGTTATGGTCGTTTTAGTCCGACACGGCCCGTGCCGTACTCGTCCGGATAAGCCGGAAGTCTCTGCCTCAGGACCCGACCGTGTCGTCTGGCACGGCCGAGCCGAACTCGTCCGGATAAGCCGGAAGCGACTGCCCAGAGGCCCGACCGTGTTCCAGGACACGGTCGAGTCAATGCCGAGCGCCCCTTCGCGACACGACCGTGTCATGCAGGACACGGTCGAGTCCCTGCCGGCCGATTGCGCGCCACGACCGTGTCATGTCGGACACGGTCGAGTCTGTCAGCCTATTTAAGGCACAGCGGCGTATTTTTCACCCGATTTCTCATTCCTTTTCTTCCGTTCGCATTGTAGGTGTAAACATCATGGAGACATGATGTTGTTCTTTCAATCCATGAAGTTTTGAGGCTCATATCATCAATCATCCGCCTATAACATCCTCCGATCTACTGATCGAGTCAGATTTCCTAGAAATCTAATTTTGGGGATTTTGGGTATTTTGGTTGTTTCCGTCCGATTAATCCGATTTAACTTGGTATTATGATAGATTGATGATTATTAAGATGTATTACATCTTTTCCCTTAATATTCCATGGTTAGATCGTATCGATTCATTGTTTTGGTCGAGTTCTTGATCGACGCCTTGAAGGTGTCCGGTAAAATGTCATAGAGGGGTTTTCGGGCGTTCTACGATTATTCTTCCTCGTATGATCGATGATTTATTGATTATATGTTGTTAGGGTCGAATTCTTGTGAAGAACTCGAGTCGGAACCCTTTCGTTCGTTGTCTTCTTCGGGGTCCGAGCTTCCCGGTCGAACCGTGTTCTTCGGAGCGTTTGGTAGCGGTTATTAAGGCAAGTATCTTATTATACGACTTGTATCTTGTGAATAGTAATTACGTATGATATGTATAACGATTTTGCTTGCCTCCGTAAATATGTTCCGTTTGAGTTGGTTGTGTTTTCCGAAATTTGAAGGCTTTGTGATAATAGTGATATATTGGTATACGTGTTAGGCGTTGTGCCATTTGTGCAGGATTTCGATGTACATATGAGATGGTTGTACAAGTGTTTCTTCAATGAATTGTGTACCGAATGTGTGTTGTGTTGGTTAAGAGTCGTTGTGATGATCATGATGTTTGTGTTGTTTTGGTTTACTTGCTTGATTGTACATTCGGCGTAATGTGGAATGACTTGACATTTAATGATTATGAATTGTGTCGAGTCGATGTGTGTGTGATCCAGGTAGGGTCTGACGAGGCCTCTGGAGTTCGGTACATGATGTGTACGAATAAAGTGTGTGAACCAGGTAGGGTCTGACGAGGCCTCTGGAGTCCGGTATATGACGTGTACGGACAAGGTGTGTGATCCAGGTAAGGTCTGACGAGACCTCTGGAGTTCGGTACATGATGTGTACGAACGATCTTTGTAGCGGGTAGGGTCCGTTGAGGCCTCGGAGTTCGGTACATGATGTGTACGAACGGTGTGTGTTGTAGCCGGGTAGGGTCCGTCGAGGCCTCGGAGTTCGGTACATGATGTGTACGAACAATGTGTGCGATCCGGGCAAGGTCCGTCGAGGCCTCGGAGTTCGGTACATGATGTGTACGACGGTGATCGTGTAGCGATGATTGTTCGGGTAACATTTTAAATATGGATCTCGGACGCATAATGATATATTATTTAGTATGCTTTGAAACGAGAATCGGGCTAAGGGTTTTGTAAATTGGGACTCGAGGTCAAAAGATTTTTACGCTTTAAAAATTCCGAGATGATGTGTTCCTTTTCAAATATCTCTTACTTGAGTTCGAAATTCTAAAACTTCTGGAACATTTTGATAATGGATTTCCGTATTAAATTAAGTTGCTATTTGCTTGTTACATTTCGTATGGTTTGATACTTGCACTAGTAAAACAGTGGAGTTTTACTAACCCCAGTATTCGGGGTGGATGTCTGATGCGTCCGGTACATGCGAGTTCGGGGAGCGATCACGGGATTGGCACAAGGGGATGACGAGTGCGATACTAATCAAGAGTTGAGAGTTGGTAGAGTTTAGTTGTATTGTTAGAGTTGATTCGGTCTTCATTTGTATTGTATTTCGACCCCTGTGTGGGTAATGTTGTTAGTCGATCTGTTGATAGAGTTGTGTGACCTCATCGTGCATGTGTTTATGTGTAAGTGACCTTGGCCAGTGCAGTATTATTATATTGTTTGACCCTGGACGGGCAGGCATTTGATTGTTTATGGACGTTTAGCCTGGTAGATCCTTGCGGAAAGGGTTTACGGCGTGTAATATTCCCATACGGTTTTGGGGGTGTTACACGCCTCACAACACCAAAATCCACAATTAAAGGATTTAAAACGAACAACAAAATACTCTTGTGCCATCCTAGCCAAGTAGGCCAAACGAACAACTTACCTCTTACACACTTAGTCAATGCATGCAAATGAAAAACCGTTCAAAAGCACTCATTTCCGGAAATGCCAATATCAAATCACATTTGAAAAATGCACCACAATTAACCGTCGATCCACACCTCCGTGGACCCCTACCGAGACCCCGTCGGATCTAACCCGTAGTGGTTAAAAGCAAAGCTCGTCGATCCACACCTCCGTGGACCCCTACCGAGACCCCGTCGGATCTAACCCGTAGTGAGCATACACACACACGTTACTCATGCAATACTAATATGCTAAGAATGTAAGTTCATTAAGAATACTCACTAGAGATGGCCATTAACTCGACACCATTATCAAGCTCTTCAAAAATACAATAACAAGGTTAAATACGGAATACACGATTCCATAACTTAAACAATAGGAGTATCATCATAAAATCCTTCAACGTTCAAAATAACCAAATCATAATCAATTCTCAAAACACCGTTCACAAATCACACTCGCTTTGAAAGAAAGCCTTTAACGAGGCCAATCAAATCCTTTGAAACTTCATTTCAAATAACCAAACAAACACATCAAGGCGACCACCGATCATCATATCCATAAAGCGAGAAAAGTATAGGCAAGGTACTTGCCTCGAATAACCACAACGCGGAGAATCGGCGAAGTAGGTTGGCACGAACCGACTACGAACTCGCCGACTCCACCGACGACAATCCACAACAATGAACTACGACGAAAACAATAACAACGAAAATGAATTCCAAAGTATGACCCAAAGCATTGAATTCAAAGAACAAATGACGAAGGTTCAAGGATTTCCCCCAAAACGGCCAAGAACACGATTTGTCCCGTCAAAACCCGAAAACGGAATTCCAAGTTGAAATATGGATATACAATCCATAGAATATGTTTAACAACATCATTTAACCATAATCGATCCATCGAAAACGGATGAAAAACGAGATCGGGGACAAATCCCCCAAAAAGTCAATTCGAAGGAAATCAAGAATTATACTTCGATTCGACGAAGAACAATGGATTAAATGATGTTAAACATAAGAATACTACCAAGATTAATCATAACCATCATGAATTAATCAACAACACGGAACGAATCGGACGAAAATGCAAAAATCCCCAAATTCACGAAATTAGGGTTCAAAGGAAGATTACCTTGATTCGCTGGATCAAAGGTTGATAACGGACGATCGATTGATGTTATGAACTCAAGGACTTCATGGATTTGTTGTTAAACAACATGGCTTCGTCACCCATGAATCCCCACTCGCGGACGGAGAAGGAAGGAAGTGAAAAACGAAGTGAAATGTATTTGCTCGACCACATTTATCTTGGGCAGGACTAGCGTGCGCTAGCCTTCCCGGACTAGCGTGCGCTATCGGCCCGGTATCGGCCAGTACCCTCGGCCGGGCCCACGCGACCGGCATCACCTACCAACCTGCCCAGACCAAACTGTCGGACCCAGACTCCGCTAGCGTGCGCTACGGCCGGAAGCTTGCGCGCCATGCGGCTATCCGGTAGCCACCGGATGAACTACCGGCAGTAACGTCGCTAGCCGGCCGGCGTGCGCTTCGCTGCCGACTAGCGCGCGCTACGCTCGGCGTAGCGTGCGCTACTGCCCGATCTGGCCGAGTCGAACCTCGAAACCCCACTGCCCGGGCCGATGGCGTCGTTAGGCGGCCGTAGCGTGCGCTACACTGTCGGTTAGCGCGCGGCCTTCCGGCCGTGGCGTGCGCTCGCCGGATCTGCCGCACCATCCGGCGGTGCCGCAATCGTCCGGCGATCCCCGCCACCGTCCTGGCGATCCACAACCGTCGAGGGCTCGGCGACCGATTTCCGAAACGCCGCGGGCGAACACGGCCGAAAAGTTCACGGACGACATAAGCGACTCGAAATGAAAACGTAATACCATATTTAGTCATACGCGACCAAGAAGCGGGTCGAGGCAACAATTACAGATACGGATACGTAACTTTCAAGAAATTACAAAATGGCCCAAAACGCGAAATCACGATTCATGATCGAATAACCAAACCGAAGTTCACAACACGTCTAACAAAGTTAAACGGACTTGCGGAAACTTCGAAGCAGTTTCGGTCGAGATTCGCAAGAATCGAACTCAAGTACGGAAAAGTCGCTAAAAAGCACAGAACTCAACAAAACAACACCGAAACGAACTCGGATGACAAAAAGTGTAGAATTAATCATTCTCAGAATGACGAAACGGTCATGAGCGAGTCGTCAAAACGGACTCCGACCGAAAAAATAAATTTACCGAAAATCGAAAATTGCGGATATTACATTCTACCCTCCTTAAAAGAAGTTTCGTCCCGAAACTTAAAACAAGTAGGGAGAAGAAATATTCCGCCAGGAAAAACTCAACGAGATACACAAGAATGCGTAACTAACGCCCAATGGCGAAATGTTACAAACAACGCAAAGGAGTATACGGCGTGAAAACACGCTCCACGGCGACCAACACAACGTCGCCGTTAGGGATATAATAAAAACCAACAAGTGACCAGCGTCATCAAACGGATAATATAGCCAAGTCAATTATCCGACAATCACAAAACACAACGAACGAAAATCAATACGATTGACCAACCTAACGGTGCATTGATCAAAACGCGAGCCAAACGCTGAACAAACACGGAATCCCACCGCCTAAGGGCTGGAAGATCGAAAACGAAACTAATTTCCCGAATCAATGGAATTACGAAGGAGCACGAATGTTCACCAATCACGAACGAGGTCAATAAAAAACGAACAATCAAACGATCAAACCACAACGATCGAGACAACAAAAATCGAAGAATCATGTTCGAATCACGAAGAACAATAAAATTTTAAACAACAACTCCAAGGTTCACATCTCGACTCGAGACAATATATGATCCGGTGAAAACAACAGGATGTGCATTCACATAAGATCCACAGGAAAGGGAATAGCAATTAAAAAGTCACAACGACAAACGAGTTATTCCGAAACAATACCACACTCGTTCGATAAACAAAACAAGGGCGGGACAAGCTCGAAATGTCAACGAACATAATGAGTCGGCCAGTCGGAAACACAAGAGTTCCAAATCCGATCCACTTGAATAAAAGAACTAGTAGAACCGGATGATGTCACTCCCAAACAAGGTTCACAAGAATCGAATCGAACAGAAAAAGTAACATCGATAACCAGATCGACCCACAACAAGATCACAGCTCGTTCGGACGATGAAATCGAAATACAGAACAAGTTCATAAAGTGCCAACGAGCATGAGCGAATCGATAGACTGGAGAAAGAGAAAATACAGAAGTCAAAATAGTACGGGCATTACCTCCGACCTCGTCCACGAAATTCACAAAAACGGGAGCAAGGTAACAAGACATTAAACAATCGACACATAACGGAACCATCGCCGATGCACACGGTCATACCAAACCAAGCTCTAACAGCTCGCACATGCGCGACAACGCAGGAATCACTACGAGGCGATAATATTCAACACCAACATCCTGTAACACCCCCAAAACCGTATGGGAATATTACACGCCGTAAACCCTTTCCGCAAGGATCTACCAGGCTAAACGTCCATAAACAATCAAATGCTTGCCCGTCCAGGGTCAAACAATATAATAATACAGACCGTCAAGGTCACTTACACATAAACACACAGACCGATGAGGTCACACAACTCTATCAACAGGACTGACTAACAACATTACCCACACAGGGGTCGAAATACAATCTGACGGAAGACGGAATCAACTCTAACAATACAACTAAACTCTAACAACTCTCAACACTTGATAAGTAACGCAGCTCGACATCCTCTTGTCCCAATCCATGTTGCTCCCTAAATCTGCATGTACACAGGCCTTAAGCAGACATCCACCCCCCGATTACTCGGGGGTTAGTAAAACTCCACTGTTTTACTAGTGCAAGTATCAAATCATACGAAATGTAACAAGCAATTACTAATCAAGTATCGAATATTCCCGGGAGGTTTTCACAAGAGAAGATAAGCTATGAAGCATTCGAAAATAAGATTATCATCTCGGGAATTTTTAGAATTTCAAAACCTTAAGACCTCATGTCCTGATTCACAAACCTTTCGAAAAACTTAAGGGCCTTAACCCAAAACTCGTTTCATAATTCAACAGTTTACAATACCGGAAACATTTCCATAAATCTCGTGGGGCTCGGCCCAACATTATTTCTTAAAACTTTTCCTTTGAAAACTTTGATTTGAAAAGTATCATGCTCATGACACCGTGATCCACTGTCACGTGTCTCCGTAGGTTCAACAACCCGCACGGACTACATCACGCACAATTAAACAAACATAATCAACTCCGACACCGTGATCCACTGTCACGTGTCTCCGTAGGTTCAACAACCCGCACGGACTATTAACCAAACATAACCAATTCCGACACCGTGATCCACTGTCACGTGTCTCCGTAGGCATAACAACCCGCACGGACTATATCAATCACAACAATCACACACACAGTCCTGACACCGTAGTCCACTGCCACGTGTCACCGTAAGCCCCGTCGAGCTCACCCGGTTGGACGCACTGAGTCCGAAACTCATGGTCCACTGCCATGCATTACCGTAGGCCTCGTCGGACGGCCACGATTGGACCTCGATTACCTCACTAAGTTCTGATCCCGTAGTCCCGCCACGAATCCTCGTAGGTCCTCGAACCAACACGAGAGAACTTAGAGGTCACACATATTCACATTCACATTCACTTTACATTCAACATTGAGCTCAATTGATCAATCACATTGATCAGCACAATATCGTACATCACCTGCACATAACACAATCTCAACACTGCAACGACTATCGTCAATCAACGACACATATCCAACATAACACACGCTCGGTACACATTACATTACACAACCAAGTGTACGACCGTCCCATATGTACGGCGCAATCCTGCACAAATGGCACAACGCCTAATACGTATACTAATATAACAATATTATCGCAAAGCCTTCAAATTACGGAAAACACAACCAACTCAAACGGAACATATTTACGAAGGCAAGCAAAGTCATTATACATCTCATACGTAATTACTAGTCGCAAGATACAAGTCGTATAGTAAGATACTTGCCTTAATAACCGCTACCAAACGCTCCGAAGAACACGGTTCGACCGGGAAGCTCGGACCCCAAAGAAGGCAACGAACGGAAGGTTTCCGACTCGAGTTCTTCACAAGAATTCGCTCCTAAGTCACAACGATATCAATTCAATCACAATTCTACGAAAACGTATGGAACTTCCCAAGTTCTACCCATTGAAGCATTTTATCGGACACTTTGAAGGCGTAGTCCAATTCAATCGATTATTCAAAGAAATACTCAAATCCGTTCCACAAAACTTCAAGGGTATTGAATGATTACGAGTTTACAATTAAGTTTCATCAGCAATCTGAATCAAAACAAAGAAAATCGGCCAAAACACCAAGAAACCCCAAGAACATCCAAAAACCAAAAGTTTAGGTGTTCTTACCTTCGATCCGGGTGGAAGATGATGTTAATCCATGATTCCAACTTCCAAAACATGTTTATATAAGTTGATTTTACTCAAAACCATCGATCTATGGTGAAAAATCGCGGAAGGAACGAAGAAAAGTGGAAAATGCGGATATGACTCGGTCCAGGCCTTAAATAGCCGACCACGGCGGCAGGGACTCGACCGTGTCCTGCTAGACACGGTCGCGCCTTCCGATAGTGACCCGTCCGCGCTCGGCAATGACTCGACCGTGTCCTGGAACACGGTCGGGCCTCTGGGCAGTCGCTTCCGGCTTATCCGGACGAGTACGGCACGGGCCGTGTCGGACGACACGGCCGAGTTCGGCCGGCAGTGATCGGCCAATAACGAGCGGGTGAGCTAAAACGACCATAACTCTCGTCGGACTCCGATTGACTCACCGTTCGAACCATTGGAAAGCTAACTCGATGCTCTATAATATTGCAAAGATTCAGAATTTTTGGAGTTACCAAAAATTAATGGTGATCTAACAAAGTCGAACTCATACTTAGAAAAGTCGTTTAGTAATCCTGAATTCAACAAAACGACACCGAACCTGAATACGAACCGAAGATACGGTTACGAAGTACTCACAAAGACGAATCTAAGAGCTAGTAGAACACACGATTCCGACCACCCGAAGGCTCGAAATTCGACAACGGAAGGTAATTACCCCAAACTTTGGGAAATTACGAAAATGGCCCAAATGCCCGAAAATCACCATACGACAACGAATAATCAAACCGAAGCTCACAACACGTATAACAACGTTAAATGAACTTACGAAAAACCCCAAGCAGCAGGTTTGAGCGAGATTCGCAAGAACCGAACTCAAGCGCGGAAAAGTCGCTAAAAGCACGGAACTCAACAAAGCAGCACCGAAACGAACTCGGATGACAAAAAGTGCAGAATTAAATATTCTCCGAATGACGAAACGGTCAAAAGCGAGTCGTCAAAACGGACTTCGGCCGAAAAAAGAAATTTACCGAAAATCGAAAATTTGCGGATATTACATTCTACCCTCCTTAAAAGAAGTTTCGTCCCGAAACTTAAAACAAGTAGGGGGAAGAAATATTCCGCTTAAAAACTCAACAAGATACACAAGTATGCGTAACTAACGCCCAACGGCGAAATGTTACAAACAACGCAAAGGAATATACGGCGTGAAAACACGCTCCACGGCGACCAACACAACGTCGCCGTTAGGGATATAATAAAACCAACAAATGACAAGCGTCATCAAACGGATAATATAGCCAAGTCAATTATCCGACAATCACAAAACACAACGAACGAAAATCAATATGATTGACCAACCCAACGGTACATCAATCAAAACGCGAGCCAACCGAACAAATACGGAATCCCACCGCCCAAGGGTTGGAAGATCGAAAAGCGAGACTAATTTCCCGAACTTAAGGGAATTAGGAAGGAGCCCGAATGCTCAACAATCACGAAATGAGAACAAAACAGAACAATCAAACGATCGAACCACAACGATCGAGACAACAAATATCGAACAATCATGTTCGAAACACGAAGGATAAGAAAATTCAACCAACAACTCCCTGGATGATCTGGTGAGAACAACAAGACGTGCATTCCCATAAGATCCACAGAAAGGGAATAGCGATTGAAAAGTCACAACGACAAATGAGTTATTCCAAAACAATACCACACTCGTTCGATCAACAAAAGCAAGGGCGGGACAAGCTCGAAATGTCAACGAACATAATGAGTCGGCAGTCGAAAACACAAGAGTTCCAAATCCGATCCACTTCGAATAAAAGAACTAATAGAACCAGATGAGGTCACTCCCGAACAAGGTTCACAAGAATCGAATCGAACCCAAAAGTCACATCGATAACCGGATCGACCCACAACAAGATCACGGTTCGTCCGACGATGAAACCGAAATACTGAGCAGTTCATAAAGTATCAACGAACACGGCGAGTCGATAGACACGAGAAAGAGGAAATGCGTAAGTCAAAACGATACGGGCATTACATTCGACCTCTTATAAAAGAAATGTCGTTCCCGCAACTCACAACAAGCTGGAGTAAGGTGACAACACAAAAAGCAAGCAGCGAAATATCTCCCATGGGCCTCTCGGATCCGATCCTCATATCTATCTTGAAGTTCGCGCCCGAAAGACTCGGAACCCAACTCGCAAAGCGGATCCTGTGTCTCTCGGGTCCACATGAAAAGCGTTGCGACGAGAAGGACAATTGGCACGTACATGCACCCGGCACAATACGTTCGAAATGCCTCGGCTCGGCATATCGAAAATACAGATGCTAGATACAATGGAACATAACACCGCAAAACAACATACCGGAGATGCCGACTCAGCATAATAAAGAATCATAACACATATCATATACAACGATTACCATCGTAAGGTAATACACACACAAACACTACAACAACGACAGTATCGTTCGGCGACATCAACGGCCCGAACGATAATCAGCACATAATTACAAACATTATGAAACAATCACACATGTACACAAACGTACAAACCCAAGCTTCAACATCTCACACTCGTGCGACAACACGCAAATCGCCACGAGGCGATAAACAGTAAACACCGGTTCACACCTCTCACAGAGGGCTAGTACAGCAAATGCGTGGCAACGCCTCGACGTTCATGGCACCAATTCGATCATACTCGGGAGCAAACATCATAACGACAACGTGAACATCATACATACATACCCAGCCCTCAAACGGGAATGGATAGGTTTTTAAAAACGAAAACCTCCTTTTGAAAATAATTTTGGAAACACCGATTGATCTTGAGTATCACCCTTCAAAAAAAAAAAAAAGTACAATCGTGAAACATCGTTATCGAGACTTTGGAAAACTATTTTGCATTCGATAAAAATGAGGACACTTTCTTTTCATGAAAAACTTTCGGAAATATTCGACCCTCGGGTCTAAGTAAAAGTGTTTATAAAACATTGAAAAATATCTCAAAACATTTTGGTCCTCGAGGTAGAAGAATTCGGAAACATATCGTGGCACCTTGGAAGTACCGTGAGAAAACAATTCATTTTAAACGTACGTCTCGAAATTTATTTCTAGGATACTCAAGATTTTCAAAGATAATTCAATGGGCTAGAATGCCCAAAAATCTCAGGTAATTACACGGGACATTATACCGTTGTGGGTCCCGCGCCGGAACCCACCAGGATAAAAACTATTTACAAAAACGCCAAAAGGGGCGATGACGGTAATATTTCAAAAACTCACAAAAGCCATTTACAAAATACTAAATACCGTCATAAGAATTTTGCCAAAACGATCAAGGCCATAATGTCAAAACTCGGTTAAGGGAATCGATTTTCAAAATAAAACTCAGTCGCCGATACCTTTTCGAAATCCATCAAGGTTTACAACTTCCACACCATACCACACCACCCGGTGGTTCAAAGATAAAACAATAATGTGCCCAGTTCTATACACATACTATATGCCACAAGTACTAAACACAATTATATTACACAATACTGTGTAAAGAAAATCATGCACCGCAATTAACTCACTAAGATAAAATCGAGATACACAAGTACTTCGCATAAAAGAGGAGACTTACATCCACAGGTCGCACGGAGGTGACGGTCGCCCACGATACCAATCTCGTCCAACAACATAACCGACACGTTGTGACTACGCACAACTCAACTTGTCACCTGATGACTCAAACGACATGACAACCCATTACTCGACAAATCACGACTTGACTTGACCCGACAGCCTAGGTTTCCGCAACCTAAGCTCTGATACCATAAATGTAACACCCCCAAAACCGTATGGGAATATTACACGCCGTAAACCCTTTCCGCAAGGATCTACCAGCTAAACGTCCATAAACAATCAAATGCTTGCCCGTCCAGGTCAAACAATATAATAATACTGACTGGCCAAGGTCACTTACACATAAACACACATCACGAGGTCACACAACTCTATCAACGGGATCGACTAACAACATTACCCACACGGGGTGAAATACAATACAATGGAAGACCGAATCAACTCTAACAATACAACTAAACTCTACCAACTCTCAACTCTTGATTAGTATCGCGGCTCGTCATCCTCTTGTGCGATCCTGTGTTGCTCCCTAAATCTGCATGTATCCGGACGCAAAGCAGACATCCACCCCGATTACTCGGGGTTAGTAAACTCCTTTGTTTTACTAGTGCAAGTATCAAATCATACGAAATGTAACAAGCAATTAATAATCAAGTATCGAATATTCGGAGGTTTTCACAAGAGAAGATAAGCTATGAAGCATTCGAAAATAAGATTATCATCTCGGGAATTTTAGAATTTCAAAACCTTAAGACCTCATGTCTGATTCACAAACCTTTCGAAAAACTTAAGGGCCTTAACCCAAAACTCGTTTCATAATTCAACGATTTACAATACGGAAACATTTCCATAAATCTCGTGGGGCTCGGCCCAACATTATTTCTTAAAACTTTTCCTTTGAAAACTTTGATTTGAAAAGTATCATGCTCATGACACCGTGATCCACATCACGTGTCTCCGTAGGTTCAACAACCCGCGGACTACATCACGCACAATTAAACAAACATAATCAACTCCGACACCGTGATCCATCACGTGTCTCCGTAGGTTCAACAACCCGCACGGACTATTAACCAAACATAACCAATTCCGACACCGTGATCCACTGTCACGTGTCTCCGTAGGCATAACAACCCGCACGGACTATATCAATCACAACAATCACACACGGTCCACGACCTGTAGTCGGCGCCACGTGTCACCGTAAGCCCGTCGAGCTCACCGGTTGGGCCTTGCTGAGTCGAAACTCATGGTCCACCGCCATGCGTTACCGTAGGCCTCGTCGGACCGGCCACGATTGGACCTCAGTACCTCACTAAGTTCTGATCCCGTAGTCCACTGCCACGAATCCTCGTAGGTCCCGTCGAACCAACACGAGTGAACTTAGCGGTCACACATATTCACATTCACATTCACATTACATACAACAATGAGCACAATTGATCAATCACATTGATCACCACAAAATCGTACATCACTGCACATAACACAATCTCAACACTGCATAGCGACTATCGTCAATCAACGACACATATCCAACATAACACACGCTCGGTACACATTACATTACACAACCAAGTGTACGACCGTCCCATATGTACGGCGCAATCCTGCACAAATGGCACAACGCCTAATACGTATACTAATATAACAATATTATCGCAAAGCCTTCAAATTACGGAAAACACAACCAACTCAAACGGAACATATTTACGAAGGCAAGCAAAGTCATTATACATCTCATACGTAATTACTAGTCGCAAGATACAAGTCGTATAGTAAGATACTTGCCTTAATAACCGCTACCAAACGCTCCGAAGAACACGGTTCGACCGGGAAGCTCGGACCCCAAAGAAGGCAACGAACGGAAGGTTTCCGACTCGAGTTCTTCACAAGAATTCGCTCCTAAGTCACAACGATATCAATTCAATCACAATTCTACGAAAACGTATGGAACTTCCCAAGTTCTACCCATTGAAGCATTTTATCGGACACTTTGAAGGCGTAGTCCAATTCAATCGATTATTCAAAGAAATACTCAAATCCGTTCCACAAAACTTCAAGGGTATTGAATGATTACGAGTTTACAATTAAGTTTCATCAGCAATCTGAATCAAAACAAAGAAAATCGGCCAAAACACCAAGAAACCCCAAGAACATCCAAAACCAAAAGTTTAGGTGTTCTTACCTTCGATCCGGTGGAAGATGATGTTAATCCATGATTCCAACTTCCAAAACATGTTTATATAAGTTGATTTTACTCAAAACCATCGATCTATGGTGAAAAATCGCGGAAGGAACGAAGAAAAGTGGAAAATGCGGATATGACTCGGTCGGGCCTTAAATAGCCGACCACGGCGGCGGGGACTCGGCCGTGTCTGCTAGACACGGTCGCGCCTTCCGATAGTGACCCGTCCGCTCGGCAATGACTCGACCGTGTCACGGAACACGGTCGGGCCTCTGGGCGATCGCTTCCGGCTTATCCGGACGAAATGCGGCACGGGCCGTGTCGGACGACACGGCCGAGTTCGGCCGGCAGTGATCGGCCAATAACGAGCGGGTGAGCTAAAACGACCATAACTCTCTCGTCCGGACTCCGATTGACTCACCGTTCGAACCATTGGAAAGCTAACTCGATGCTCTATAATATTGCAAAGATTCAGAATTTTTGGAGTTACCAAAAATTAATGGTGATCTAACAAAGTCGAACTCATACTTAGAAAAGTCGTTTAGTAATCCTGAATTCAACAAAACGACACCGAAACCCGAACCTGAATACGAACCGAAGATACGGTTACGAAGTACTCACAAAGACGAATCTAAGAGCTAGTAGAACACACGATTCCGACCACCCGAAGGCTCGAAATTCGACAACGGAAGGTAATTACCCCAAACTTTGGGAAATTACGAAAATGGCCCAAATGCCCGAAAATCACCATACGACAACGAATAATCAAACCGAAGCTCACAACACGTATAACAACGTTAAATGAACTTACGAAAAACCCCAAGCAGCGATTCGAACGAGATTCGCAAGAACCGAACTCAAGCGCGGAAAAGTCGCTAAAAAGCACGGAACTCAACAAAGCAGCACCGAAACGAACTCGGATGACAAAAAGTGCAGAATTAAATATTCTCCGAATGACGAAACGGTCAAAAGCGAGTCGTCAAAACGGACTTCGGCCGAAAAAAGAAATTTACCGAAAATCGAAAATTTGCGGATATTACACATCCCGCCTCTCACAGGGGGCTAACACAACAAATGTGTAGAAAGCGACTCAATGCTCACACCGCCAATTCGGTCATACTCGGGATAAAGTATCAAAATGACAACGCGAACATCACACATACATACCCAGCCCTCAAACGGGAATGGATAGGTTTTAAAAACGAAAACCTCATTTTGAAAATAATTTAGAAGAACACCGGTTGATCTTGAGTATCACCTTTCAAAAAGTACAAACTTGAAACATCGTTATCGAGACACTGGAGAACCATTTCGTATTTGATAAAAATGAGGACACTTTCTCTTAGTGAAAACTTTCAAAATTTTCGACCCTCGGGTCTAAATAAAAGTGTTGAAAATATCTCAAAACATTTTGGTCCTCGAGGTAGAAATTTTTTTGAAATATATTGTGGCACCTTGGATGTACCACAAGAAAATAACTCATTTGAAAAGTATGTCTCGAAATTTATTTTTCTAAGATACTCAAGGTTTTCAAAAATCCAATAGGCCAGAATGCCCAAAACTCACACATACCGACGTTCACTAAAACAACTCCTAGCACAAGCATCAAAAAGTTTAAAATCATGACAATATGTCTTTAAACGGAATAAACGATAAAATACCACATTCAGAACAAAACCACTGATAAAATACTCTCCCGCACTGGCTAGTGAACAAGTCGAACGCGTATAAGCATAAAGCTTCCACAAGAGACTTGTAAAACGTGCAAATCGATTCGAAAATCATCAACAACGGAGAAAAACAACAATAAAAAGACATCACAAGCGACGACACTCCTCGTATAAATCAATTACGAGAGTCGACTAAATACATATCGTGAAATCAAAATCCATATAAGGATTCCATCACTTAACAAATAATCATAAAAATAGCTCGTGTCACCCGAGGCACAACACAAAGAAGGGAGACTTACTTCCACAGGTCGCACGAAGATGATGATCGCCCCACGATACTAATCACGACCAACAAACTCAAACGACGCGTCGCGACACGACTCAGTCAGACTAAATCCGACGAGACAAAACTCAATAGACACCATCGACCCGGCGGCTAGGTTTTCACAACCTAAGCTCTGATACCATTTATGTAACACCCCCAATCCACTCAGGGATATTACACGCCGTAGACCCTCTCCTCGAGGATCTACCAGGCTGGTAACAACGTATAACATCTCGACAATGCCTTCAAGGCTACAATGACTCAGTAGACCGATTTGGTCTTTCCACAAATACATACAACTCATGCCCACGCAGGGGACAAAATACAACTACACCCGTACAACGGGAACAATACAGCAGCGGAAAATAAAGTACAACTGAACCAATAAACAATATACGGTTCCTCATGTGATTAGTATCGATCATCTTTCATCATCCTTCGTGCCGACCCTATGTTATGCTCCAAAACCTGAATGCAAAAATAGACATCCACCCCCCGAATACTCGGGGGTTAGCAAAACTCCACTGTTTTGCTAGTGCAAGAACAAAGTGCAAATACGAGCCATACAATTCACATTCCACGAATAACAATAACCAGGAATCCTCAAAGATCCAAACAAAACGAAGAATACTTCCCGAGGCAAGAGTTTGAGAAAAACCTTTCAAAATCGAAATATCATAAATCAATGGAAATAATTTATAAAACGATTTAGAATGCCATCGAGAGTTTTTAATAGAAAACAATTTAGGATTATCAAATCCTACTTTTCAAATTCCACAAGACAAAAGGGGTCATCGCCCCAAAGTTTACTTTCCGTAAAATAACCTTTACCAAACCGTTGGGATTTTAGCCCCAAACCCGTCAAATGACCTTTACAAAACCATTGGGATTTTAGCCCCAAAACTCATCAACTCACAGTACGCAAGAACGACCACAAGGTTCGTCTCACAACACCAAAATCCACAATTAAAGGATTTAAAACAAACAACAAAATACTCTTGTGCCATCCTAGCCAAGTAGGCCAAACGAACAACTTACCTCTTACACACTTAGTCAATGCATGCAAATGAAAAACCGTTCAAAAGCACTCATTTCCGGAAATGCCAATATCAAATCACATTTGAAAAATGCACCACAATTAACCGTCGATCCACACCTCCGTGGACCCCTACCGAGACCCCGTCGGATCTAACCCGTAGTGGTTAAAAGCAAAGCTCGTCGATCCACACCTCCGTGGACCCCTACCGAGACCCCGTCGGATCTAACCCGTAGTGAGCATACACACACACACGTTACTCATGCAATACTAATATGCTAAGAATGTAAGTTCATTAAGAATACTCACTAGAGATGGCCATTAACTCGACACCATTATCAAGCTCTTCAAAAATACAATAACAAGGTTAAATACGGAATACACGATTCCATAACTTAAACAATAGGAGTATCATCATAAAATCCTTCAACGTTCAAAATAACCAAATCATAATCAATTCTCAAAACACCGTTCACAAATCACACTCGTTTTGAAAGAAAGCCTTTAACGAGGCCAAACCGAAATCCTTTGAAACTTCATTTCAAATAACCAAACAAACACATCAAGACGACCACCGATCATCATATCCATAAAACGAGAAAAGTATAGGCAAGGTACTTGCCTCGAATAACCACAACGCGGAGAATCGGCCGAAGTAGGTTGGCACGAACCGACTACGAACTCGCCGACTCCACCGAACGACAATCCACAACAATGAACTACGAACGAAAACAATAACAACGAAAATGAATTCCAAAGTATGACCCAAAGCCGCTGAATTCAAAGAACAAATGACGAAGGTTCAAGGATTTCCCCCAAAACGGCCAAGAACACGATTCGTCCCGTCAAAACCCGAAAACGGAATTCCAAGTTGAAATATGGATATACAATCCATAGAATATGTTTAACAACATCATTTAACCATAATCGATCCATCGAAAACGGATGAAAAACGAGATCGGGGACAAATCCCCCAAAAAGTCAATTCGAAGGAAATCAAGAATTATACTTCGATTCGACGAAGAACAATGGATTAAATGATGTTAAACACAAGAATACTACCAAGATTAATCATACCCATCATGAATTAATCAACAACACGGAACGAATCGGACGAAAATGCAAAAATCCCCAAATTCACGAAATTAGGGTTCTAAGGAAGATTACCTTGATTCGCTGGATCAAAGGTTGATAACGAACGATCGATTGATGTTATGAACTCAAGGACTTCATGGATTTGTTGTTAAACAACATGGCTTCGTCACCCATGAATCCCCACACGCGGACGGAGAAGGAAGGAAGTGAAAAACGAAGTGAAATGTATTTGCTCGACCACATTTATATCGGGCAGAACTAGCGTGCGCTAGCCTTCCGGACTAGCGTGCGCTATCGGCGGTATCGGCCAGTACCCTCGGCCAGGGCCCACGCGACCGGCATCACCTACCAACCCTGCCGACCAAACCTATCGACCCGACTCCGCTAGCGTGCGTTCTGGCCGGAAGCTTTGTGCGCTTATCGGTAGCCACCGGATGACTCGCCCGGCAGTAACGTCGCTTCTTGACCGGCGGCGTGCGCTACGCTGCCGACTAGCGCGCGCTACGCTCGGCGTAGCGTGCGCTACCGCCGATCTGGCCGAGTCGAACCTCGAAACCCCACCGCCCGGGCCGATAAGCGTCGTTAGGCGGCCGAAGCGTGCGCTACACACTGTCGGTTAGCGCGCGCGCTTCCGGCCGTAGCGTGCGCTCGCGGATCTGCCGCACCGTCCGGCGGTGCCCGCAATCGTCCGGCGATCCGCCACCGTCCGGCGATCCATAGCCGTCGAGGGCTCGGCGACCGATTTCCGAAGCGCCGCAGGCGAACACGACGAAAAGTTCACGGACGACATAAACGACTCGAAATGAAAACGTAATACCATATTTAGTCATACGCGACCAAGAAACGGGTCGAGGCAACAATTACAGATACGGATACCCGTAACTTTCAAGAAATTACAAAATGGCCCAAAACGCCCGGAAATCACGATACATGATCGAATAACCAAACCGAAGTTCACAACACGTCTAACAAAGTTAAACGGACTTGCGGGAAACTCGAAACAGCAGTTTCGGTCGAGATTCGCAAGAATCGAACTCAAGTGCGGAAAAGTCGCTAAAAAGCACAGAACTCAACAAAACAACACCGAAACGAACTCGGATGACAAAAAGTGTAGAATTAATCATTCTCAGAATGACGAAACGGTCATAAGCGAGTCGTCAAAACGGACTCCGACTGAAAAAATAAATTTACCGAAAATCGAAAATTGCGGATATTACATTCTACCCTCCTTAAAAGAAGTTTCGTCCCGAAACTTAAAACAAGTAGGGAGAAGAAATATTCCGCCAGGAAAAACTCAACGAGATACACAAGAATGCGTAACTAACGCCCAATGGCGAAATGTTACAAACAACGCAAAGGAGTATACGGCGTGAAAACACGCTCCACGGCGACCAACACAACGTCGCCGTTAGGGATATAATAAAAACCAACAAGTGACCAGCGTCATCAAACGGATAATATAGCCAAGTCAATTATCCGACAATCACAAAACACAACGAACGAAAATCAATACGATTGACCAACCTAACGGTGCATTGATCAAAACGCGAGCCAAACGCTGAACAAACACGGAATCCCACCGCCTAAGGGCTGGAAGATCGAAAACGAAACTAATTTCCCGAACTGAAGGGAATTACGAAGGAGCCTGAATGTTCACCAATCACGGAACGAGGTCAATAAAAACCGAACAATCAAACGATCAAACCACAACGATCGAGACAACAAAAATCGAAGAATCATGTTCGAATCACGAAGAACAATAAAATTTCAAACAACAACTCCAAGGTTCACATCTCGACTCGAGACAATATATGATCCGGTGAAAACAACAGGATGTGCATTCACATAAGATCCACAGGAAAGGGAATAGCAATTAAAAAGTCACAACGACAAACGAGTTATTCCAAAACAATACCACACTCGTTCGATAAACAAAACAAGGGCGGGACAAGCTCGAAATGTCAACGAACATAATGAGTCGACAGAGTCGGAAACACAAGAGTTCCAAATCCGATCCACTTCGAATAAAAGAACTAGTAGAACCAGATGATGTCACTCCCAAACAAGGTTCACAAGAATCGAACTGAACCCGAAAAAGTAACATCGATAACCAGATCGACCCACAACAAGATCACAGCTCGTTCGGACGATGAAATCGAAATACAGAACAAGTTCATAAAGTGCCAACGAGCATGAGCGAATCGATAGACTGGAGAAAGAGAAAATACAGAAGTCAAAATAGTACGGGCATTACCTCCGACCTCGTCCACGAAATTCACAAAAACGGGAGCAAGGTAACAAGACATTAAACAATCGACACATAACGGAACCATCGCCGATGCACACGGTCATACCAAACCAAGCTCTAACAGCTCGCACATGCGCGACAACGCAGGAATCACTACGAGGCGATAATATTCAACACCAACATCCCGCCTCTCACAGGGGGCTAACACAACAAATGTGTGGAAAGCGACTCAATGCTCACACCGCCAATTCGGTCATACTCGGGAGAAAGTATCAAAATGACAACGCGAACATCACACATACATACCCAGCCCTCAAACGGGAATGGATATGTTTTAAAAACGAAAACCTCATTTTGAAAATAATTTAGAAGAACACCGGTTGATCTTGAGTATCACCTTTCAAAAAGTACAAACTTGAAACATCGTTATCGAGACACTGGAGAACCATTTCGTATTTGATAAAAATGAGGACACTTTCTCTTAGTGAAAACTTTCAAAATTTTCGACCCTCGGGTCTAAATAAAAGTGTTGAAAATATCTCAAAACATTTTGGTCCTCGAGGTAGAAATTTTTTTGAAATATATTGTGGCACCTTGGATGTACCACAAGAAAATAACTCATTTGAAAAGTATGTCTCGAAATTTATTTTTCTAAGATACTCAAGGTTTTCAAAAATCCAATAGGCCAGAATGCCCAAAACTCACACATACCGACGTTCACTAAAACAACTCCTAGCACACGCATCAAAAAGTTTAAAATCATGAAAATATATGTCTTTAAACGGAATAAACGATAAAATACCACATTCAGAACAAAACCACTGATAAAATACTCTCCCGCACTGGCTAGTGAACAAGTCGAACGCGTATAAGCATAAAGCTTCCACAAGAGACTTGTAAAACGTGCAAATCGATTCGAAAATCATTAACAACGGAGAAAAACAACAATAAAAAGACATCACAAGCGACGACACTCCTCGTATAAATCAATTACGAGAGTCGACTAAATACATATCGTGAAATCAAAATCCATATAAGGATTCCATCACTTAACAAATAATCATAAAAATAGCTCGTGTCACCCGAGGCACAACACAAAGAAGGGAGACTTACTTCCACAGGTCGCACGAAGATGATGATCGCCCCACGATACTAATCACGACCAACAAACTCAAACGACGCGTCGCGACACATTTCGGTCGGACTAAATCCGACGAGACAAAACTCAATAGACACCATCGACCCGGCTAGGTTTTCACAACCTAAGCTCTGATACCATTTATGTAACACCCCCAATCCACTCAGGGATATTACACGCCGTAGACCCTCTCCTCGAGGATCTACCAGGCTGGTAACAACGTATAACATCTCGACAATGCCTTCAAGGCTACAATGACTCGATGACCGATTTGGTCTTTCCACAAATACATACAACTCATGCCCACGCAGGGACAAAATACAACTACACCCGTCTAACGGAACAATACAATGACGGAAAATAAAGTACAATCGAACCAATAAACAATATACGGTTCCTCATGTGATTAGTATCGATCATCTTTCATCATCATTCGCGCCGAAACTATGATATGCAACAAAACCAGAATGCAAAAATATACATCCACCCCGAATACTCGGGGGTTAGCAAACTCCACTGTTTTGCTAGTGCAAGAACAAAGTGCAAATACGAGCCATACAATTCACATTCCACGAATAACAATAACCAGGAATCCTCAAAGATCCAAACAAAACGAAGAATACTTCCCGAGGCAAGAGTTTGAGAAAAACCTTTCAAAATCGAAATATCATAAATCAATGGAAATAATTTATAAAACGATTTAGAATGCCATCGAGAGTTTTTAATAGAAAACAATTTAGGATTATCAAATCCTACTTTTCAAATTCCACAAGACAAAAGGGGTCATCGCCCCAAAGTTTACTTTCCGTAAAATAACCTTTACCAAACCGTTGGGATTTTAGCCCCAAACCCGTCAAATGACCTTTACAAAACCATTGGGATTTTAGCCCCAAAACTCATCAACTCACGATGCAAGAACGACCACAAGGTTCGTCTCACAACACCAAAATCCACAATTAAAGGATTTAAAACAAACAACAAAATACTCTTGTGCCATCCTAGCCAAGTAGGCCAAACGAACAACTTACCTCTTACACACTTAGTCAATGCATGCAAATGAAAAACCGTTCAAAAGCACTCATTTCCGGAAATGCCAATATCAAATCACATTTGAAAAATGCACCACAATTAACCGTCGATCCACACCTCCGTGGACCCCTACCGAGACCCCGTCGGATCTAACCCGTAGTGGTTAAAAGCAAAGCTCGTCGATCCACACCTCCGTGGACCCCTACCGAGACCCCGTCGGATCTAACCCGTAGTGAGCATACACACACACACGTTAGTCATGCAATACTAATATGCTAAGAATGTAAGTTCATTAAGAATACTCACTAGAGATGGCCATTAACTCGACACCATTATCAAGCTCTTCAAAAATACAATAACAAGGTTAAATACGGAATACACGATTCCATAACTTAAACAATAGGAGTATCATCATAAAATCCTTCAACGTTCAAAATAACCAAATCATAATCAATTCTCAAAACACCGTTCACAAATCACACTCGTTTTGAAAGAAAGCCTTTAACGAGGCCAAACCGAAATCCTTTGAAACTTCATTTCAAATAACCAAACAAACACATCAAGACGACCACCGATCATCATATCCATAAAACGAGAAAAGTATAGGCAAGGTACTTGCCTCGAATAACCACAACGCGGAGAATCGGCCGAAGTAGGTTGGCACGAACCGACTACGAACTCGCCGACTCCACCGAACGACAATCCACAACAATGAACTACGAACGAAAACAATAACAACGAAAATGAATTCCAAAGTATGACCCAAAGCCGCTGAATTCAAAGAACAAATGACGAAGGTTCAAGGATTTCCCCCAAAACGGCCAAGAACACGATTCGTCCCGTCAAAACCCGAAAACGGAATTCCAAGTTGAAATATGGATATACAATCCATAGAATATGTTTAACAACATCATTTAATCATAATCGATCCATCGAAAACGGATGAAAAACGAGATCGGGGACAAATCCCCCAAAAAGTCAATTTGAAGGAAATCAAGAATTATACTTCGATTCGACGAAGAACAATGGATTAAATGATGTTAAACACAAGAATACTACCAAGATTAATCATACCCATCATGAATTAATCAACAACACGGAACGAATCGCATTTAAAATGCAAAAATCCCCAAATTCACGAAATTAGGGTTCTAAGGAAGATTACCTTGATTCGCTGGATCAAAGGTTGATAACGGACGATCGATTGATGTTATGAACTCAAGGACTTCATGGATTTGTTGTTAAACAACATGGCTTCGTCACCCATGAATCCCCACTCGCGGACGGAGAAGGAAGGAAGTGAAAAACGAAGTGAAATGTGACTGCTCAGCCACATTTATACTGGGCCAGACTAGCGTGCGCTAGCCTTCCCGGACTAGCGTGCGCTATCGGCCGGTATCGGCCGAGTACCCTCGGCCAGGGCCCACGCGACCCGGCATCACCTACCAACCCTGCCGACCAAACCTGTCGACCCGACTCCCGCTAGCGTGCGCTACGGCCGGAAGCCTGCGCGCGCTAGCCGACCTGTCTAGTAGCCACTTCGAATCGCCGGCCAGTAATGTATGCTAGCCGGCCCGACGGCGTGCGCTCGCTGCCGACTAGCGCGCGCTACGCTCGGCGTAGCGTGCGCTACTGCCGATCTGGCCGAGTCGAGAACCTCGAAACCCCACCGCCTGTGCCCGGGCGATAGCGTCGTTAGGCGGCCGGTAGCGTCGCTACACTGCCGGTTAGCGGGCGCTGCCTTCCGGCCGTAGCGTGCGCTTACGCCGGATCTCGCCGCACCGTCCGGTGCCTGCAATCGTCCGGCGATCCATGCCGTCCGGCGATCCATAGCCGTCGAGGGCTCGGCGACCCGATTTCCGAAACGCACGCAGGCGAACACGGCGAAAAGTTCACGGACGACATAAACGACTCGAAATGAAAACGTAATACCATATTTAGTCATACGCGACCAAGAAACGGGTCGAGGCAACAATTACAGATACGGATACCCGTAACTTTCAAGAAATTACAAAATGGCCCAAAACGCCCGGAAATCACGATACGTGATCGAATAACCAAACCGAAGTTCACAACACGTCTAACAAAGTTAAACAGACTTGCGGGAAACTCGAAACAGCAGTTTCGGTCGAGATTCGCAAGAATCGAACTCAAGTGCGGAAAAGTCGCTAAAAAGCACAGAACTCAACAAAACAACACCGAAACGAACTCGGATGACAAAAAGTGTAGAATTAATCATTCTCAGAATGACGAAACGGTCATGAGCGAGTCGTCAAAACGGACTCCGACCGAAAAAATAAATTTACCGAAAATCGAAAATTGCGGATATTACACTTAGAGCGGCGAATCAAACAGTTGAGAAATAAATCGATTCCTTTGGTCAAGATTCAGTGGTCTAGACACGGAGTCGAAGAGGCTACTTGGGAAACCGAGGATAGTATGTGGGAGAGTTATCCCGAGTTGTTTGACCCTTAGTTTCGGGGACGAAACTCTTTTAAGGGGGGTGTATGTAATACTCGGTTGTAATTCAGTCATTATCATTCAGTAATTTCATTCGGTGATTGTCACTCAGTGGATTTTCACTCATTTATAATCATTCATCAATCATGTTCATTCACTCGTGTTCACCGTTCGGAAAAACTTCGAGTTGTGTATCGTTATTGTCCATTGTTTCAACTTTCCGCATATGAGTTCGACTTTGTTAGATCACCATTAATTTTTGGTAACTCCAAAAATTATGAATCTTTGCAATATTATAGAGCATCGAGTTATATTTCCAATGGTTCAAACGGTGAGTCAATCGGAGTCCGGACGAGAGAGTTATGGTCATTTTAGCTCACCCGCTCATTTTTCAGTTATTGGCCGATCACTGCCGACCGAACTCGGCCGTGTCGTCCGACACGGCCCGTGCTGTACTCGTCCGGAAATGCGAAGTCTCTGCCCACAGGACTCGGCCGTGTCGTCAGCACGGCCGAGTCAAACTCTTCCGGATAAGCGAACCGACGCCGGACGCCCGATCGTGTTCCGTGACACGGTCGAGTCATGCCGAGTCGGCTTCGGACAGTCACTATCGGAAGGCCTCTTCGCGCCGCGACCGTGTCAAGCAGGACACGGTCGAGTCCCTGCCGGCCAGTTGCGCGCCGCGGCCGTGCCGATCGGCACGGGCCGTGTCGATCGGCACGGGCCGTGTCCGACAGGGCAGTCAACCCCTATAATTTCGTTTTTTGAGCATTTCAGCTCATTCCTTCCATTTCTTCCACCTTCATACGAGAGAGAGAGGCTTGAGGGAGAGAATTCTCTTCACCTATCACTTGAGTGTGGTTTTTAATCATTTTCATTCGGTTGTGAAGCTTGGATACTCGATTAAACTCGTGTTCTTCGGATCGAAGTGGTTGGATCTTCTAGAGGTAATTTCTTCAACACCTTGGACTTCGATTTTGTGTTGAGATATGATGTTTTGGACGTTATAATCATGTTATATGAAGGGATATGTATATGATTATGAGTTTGTATAAGGATTCATTGGATTATTGAGGGATTATTCAAGAACACCTTGAATATCGGGTTGAAATTGGGGGTTTTCGATTAATTGTCGTTATAATCACGTTTTCGGATATTCATTTTAAATTATTGATCATTTGGAAGATGTTTGTTGGTTTGAAACACTTCTTGGGGGATTTGATAGTGGCTCATTGAGATTTGATTGTAAACAATCGGAGTTTGGCCACAACGTATTCGATATAATGCCCCAATGAACTTAGTTTAATCGTATCGACGTTTTGAGTTCGTTATATTCGTGTTTGATTCATATATTGAACGGGTTGTTGGATATTGTATAATTCAAGGTTGTTCGAGCGACCGATATCTCAATTAGGACGTTGTTCGTGGAAGGATAATTGTCACCGGTATTGTGTAAGTTAATTCTTACTCGGTTAAAAGGATATTCATCCCTTTTGTTGTTGTTCATTCATAATCATAACTCATTCATCATTGTATTAACCATATCAAAACTTGTTATTGTCAATTAATCACTTCAGTCATAAGGAACGACGGTTCCAATCATTTCATTGAGCTGTCATTTACTTCACTGTCATTCCATCTCGGTGAGTCATTATTCATTTTCGATGTCACTTTTGTTATATCGTGGCATTCTGGGTCATACTGGCGTGCCGGTTGGTATGTGTAGGATTTTCATGTCGGGCACATTTATGTCGTGTGTTGGTTGTTGGCCTCACATTGGACTGTGCACACGAGTCGATTGCTTCGTGAGACTGATTAGGCACAAGACCACGCGTGTATTCGATTGATACTCGTTGGTGGCTTGTGCACGGACACATTTCCATCCCGGGCGTAGTTTGGCGCCACCCTTTGAGCCGTACTGTTAGTTGATTCATACAGCATGTTTGATTGCGTATGTTTTCAACAAGATTGGGTTATAATCTAACCGTTTCATTTTGATCGAACTTGTGGTTTATCCTACATATTATATGATTGTGTTTATTCAACTCTGGAGGATTGTTGTTCTGTTTAACTGACCCCGTTCGGGGATATTTGTTTCTCAGGTCATTGCAAGGCAAAGGCACAGGGAGAGCACGTTGACGGCGAGGAGTCCCAATGATACTAGAAGGGGGCCCCAGTCTTTTTAGTCAGTTATTCAGTCATTTATGTTTCCTTTATTTATTCCGCTGCAGACATTCCGTTTGAATACTCATTTCATTCAGTGTTGTGTATTTTATCGTCACATAAGATACACATGTATTCTATATTATCCTGGGTGTGTTGTATGAAACTCCTAATCGGAGTAATTGATGTTGTAATGTGGTTCGGTACTACATTTACCCTGTGTAATTCATCCTTTTTCATTCGCCTGATGGGTCCCAGTCGGGGGTCCACGGCACTGTAATATCCGCCTAGTTTGGGGTGTTACACACATATATAGTCATGCGTGGATATTATTCCGCATTGGACTGTGCACACGAGACGTAGTTTCATGAGGCTAATTAGGTACATTGTCCCACGTATATTCTGGATTTCGTATATGGGGCGGACATGTACACGGACACATTGCCGGATCGAGCGTACTGTGATGTCCATCTTGAGCCATATTGTTAATCGTTCATAGTCCATGTGTGATTGAATGTGTTCGAAGGTTTGTGACTGATTGTTTCATACGCTCGAGGGGTATGATTAATAGTCGGAATGATTTCCTTGAGATCTATATATGTGAATTGTATAATGTCGGAAGAATTAATTATCATGTATATCTGACCCTGTGTTTTGGGCCAAATACTTTTATTTTAGGTCGAGGCAAAGGCAAGGCACGGGTCGAAGGATACTAGTTCGAGGGCCCCAAATCTTTTTGTTGTCCGGTTATGTTAAACCATGTAATGTTACCTTATTTCTGTTTCATTTAAATTACTATCTGATTGTATTGGTATTTTGAAGTATATTCCATCTCCATATGGTTTATACTTATATTTTCGGATCCTGTGTATCATAAGGCCGTTGGCCATATTTTTAATAAACTCCTAATCGGAGTAATGACTATTTATTGTGGTTCGGTATCACAAGTAATACTTATTTAATCTGTTTTTGGATATCGCTTGGTGGGTCCCGGTTGGGGATTCAAGGCACTGTAATAACCGTCGAGTTTGGGGTGTTATAATTTATCGATACAAACCATGGATAAGTGTATAAAACTGACACTTATCACTAACCATTGTTGGTGCGTAGCTGCCGTCTCTCAAAAAAAAAATGGAAATTGTGTTGGTGAAAAGAGCTACACGTTAGCAAATAACGGGGTGAAAGCTATCACCTAAAAAAATGGAAATTGTGTTGGTGAAAAGAGCTACACGTTAGCAAATAACGGTGTGAAAGCTATCACTAAAAGGGATGTAGTTTATGAGCAGATTTGAATTAATTAGCGGCTGAATTTCAATACACTCAATTTCGTGAACAATCACAATATTTGATGACGCCGATGAAATTCTTCCTCATATTGAGTTGAAAAATAATCGAGTGATCGAGAGCAACCATTAAAGGGAGTCGTGTGTATCACGAGTGGGAAAGAAATAATCAACCTTTTGGGGGAAAAACCTTGCATTTTGGAATTACAAAATAAAACGTGTTTTAACTTTAAAATCATTAGTAGATTTATTTTGAATCTTGATTCATTTCTATCTACTGTATAAAGTTGGTTGTTGTGTATTAAATGGCATTTTTATCTCCTTTTCTCTTTTTATATAATTATTTTTCTTAATTTGTGTGTGTATTATTTTTTTATTTTGTGTCTTATTTTTATTTTTTATTTTGAGCGTAAATAATAAAGAGTCTTGCTCGGGACTAGAAAGAATTCAAGTTTGGAAGTGTGATAAGTGTTAGTTTTATACACTTATCCATGGTTTGTATCGATATATTTCACCCATAATTGAGCTAGTCTACTCGTTTTTGCTTTTAATTAATTAGTTTTTAATAATTTTATTTTTATCGGATGAAAATGTAAATTTAGTCTTAATCGGATTGAATTACTGATTTACTCAAGAAATAACATGTTTATAAAATATTCTACTTGTTGAATTTTTATGTATTCATGTTGTAGGGCTTTCCGAGACGAGTTCGGCAGTCTTTCCGGATTCAAAATCAGAGTTATATATCAAAAGTTATTATCCGAAGAAGATTTGGGGCAAAAACGCAAAAGTCAGAAATTCTGGGCTAAAAATGAAGTCTGAAACTCCATACGGGCGTAACATCTAAAAGTTACGGGCGTAACTCACAAAGAAACTAATGTGCAAAAAGCCGTAGCCATGTTACGGCCGTAACTCAATATTACGGTCGTAAGTCCTCATAGTTACGGCCGTAATTCCTCATAGTTACGGCCGTAACTCTTGACAGATTTTTGATCATTGTCTAATTTTTTATACTTTTGGTCTATTATTGAGGGGATGACTGGCATTGATCCGATCTAATGTAATATTGCTGGAGATTTGGAGCTATTAGATGACTTTAGGTGTATAAATAGACCCCTTAGATCCATCATCCATCATCCTTCATCTTATATTTTTCCACTTTTTGTAATATTTTCTTTTTGTGTGAAGAACACACTTGTGTTCTTGAGTGATTTGTGTAATAATGGTATAGCATATGTTGTTAAGGGAGTTTATTGCTTCTTTCTTCTTTATCTACTAAGGGAGTTAGGATCAATTCTTTCTTTTTTTCAACTAATAATGACCACTCAAGCTTGTATTTTGTTTATTAAACCATTCATGGGCTAAGTTACCTTAGTTGGGATTATAAACAAGGTTAGTCATGTTACTTAAGTTTGTATAAATATCTATTATGAATTACTTATTATTGTGTGTGATTTTCATTGTTTTAACAATCTTTATTTATTTGACCAATAAATGACGATATTTATGGTCTTCATATGTTTCGAAAGAAAATATGTTTGATTAGATCAAATGATCTTCACTCTAAGTTGTTCTAGGGGATATAAATATACCTCTAGACCTTAGATGATTCTTTGAGTTATTTTCATAAAACCTAATGCTATGTATTGAAGCCAATCAACATAGAAATATAGTGGATTGATTCAATATATAAGGGGCGTTTTATAGTTCGAAAGAGAAACCGTTTTTTTGAGGAAAATCGAATCTACACAACATAATAAGTAAATTCATTTTATGATCTCCTATACATCTTCTATAACTAATGATGAACTAAGTTTGTAATCCCAACTATTTCATTTTATCTTTTATTAATCTATTATTAGTGCAATATTTCATTTCCTTGAATATTAGAACTATTATTGCATTTTCTTTGCAATTGTCAAACCAAACTCTTAAATTATGTGTTTCAATCTTATAAATCTCTATAACAAATAGTTAAATAGTGTATAATTCAATATATAACCTAACTTCCTCGAGGGATCGATAAACCGGACTCAAAAAGCCCACTTACTACTTGATACGATATCGTGCACTAGCGATAGTTACACTAAAGATGTGTCACCATTACAGTGCCGTGGACCCCTACTGGGACACACCAGGCGAGAT
Organism: Orobanche coerulescens; assembly: GCA_033398695.1. Lineage (NCBI taxonomy): Eukaryota > Viridiplantae > Streptophyta > Magnoliopsida > Lamiales > Orobanchaceae > Orobanche > Orobanche coerulescens. The sequence continues at coordinate 153,295,199 of CM065810.1, read as the reverse complement.
CACAACATAAACTTTAACATCCATAGATGCGGTACCAAACCACGTTTCTTAATCAAAACCCCGATATAGAGTATAATCCATATATGTCAACTCACACAACCGTACACAGGATCCAAATTTGGTATAGTATGGAGAGAAATAGCTTACAGATTATAATACATTCATCCGAAATAAAATAAAATGAAAAATCACAGTAAGATATAACCGAACATCAAAATACTCGGGCCCCCCGAATTAGCATACTTCAAAACCCTCCACCGCCATCGTGCTCTTCTTGTGCCTTGCCTTTTCCTCGCCCTGAAATACAAGTATTTCGCCCAAACCACAGGGTCTGCTATACATGATAATAATTCTCATGGAATTATACAATTTATATACATACGGATCTCAAAGAAACAACCGACTACTGAATATACCCCGCAGGCGTATAAACAGTCAGTCCCAACTGTCGAACATATCCAACATACGAACGACCAAATAATATGGATCAAGATGGACGTCACAGTACGCCCGATCCAGAAATGTGTCCGTGCACATGTCTACCCCGTATATGGAATCCAGAATATACGTGGGACGATATACCTAATTAGCCTCACGAACTACGTCTCGTGTGCACGATCTAATGCAGAAACATCCACGTATGATCATCAAGTGCCCGGCTAAAAATCCTACACATAACCAATCGGCACTCCGATATGACTCCAGAGATGTCACGATGCAACATGACAACGAAACTCAACGAATTACACTTTTATTAAAGAATCGAACAACTCACCAAAGTGACAAAATAAGCTTGGGAATACAATCCCGCCACAAACGGTAACACGATCAAAGACATCACCACGTCATGAATCATAGATTCACAGAACATTTCATATACACGAAAAGCATAATAATCACAAGAATTCAACCATCATTATAACCAAGCAAGATAACTTGCCTCAATTCCGTAGATGAATAATCCTTCTTTGAACGAAAAACGAATGGTATCTTCGTCTAACAATACTCACTTGAACAAGCAACCTTGAATGAAACGTAATTCATTCAACAACACATTCGTACGATAATGGTATTAATTCATAGAAACAATATTCGTAACTTTACTCGAATAGTTTAACTATCCTATCGGACATTCTAACGCTCCAATTATGAATTATCATATATCAAGTTTATTAGATTCGCCCATATATTCTAACATTAATGCCAAACATTTGAAGTCATGAACATTATCAATGTATTAAACATACTCTCAATCCATCAACACTTCCAATTAACGTTGAACATGTTAAAAGTTTGTGTTTATCTACATTCTTCATCATCTTTCTAATGATTACGTTAAGCAAATCCAGAAATGAAATCATAACTTTAAGTTTTAAGCATAATAGGAACATCATCCTAATTTACGTCTCCTAATACACGAGGATCAATGTAATTGAATTCGGCCATTAATTTTACCGCATCATTATCACCCATAATCGTTATAATCGTCCTAAGAACACTACCAACATATTAATGTAGTGATTAACACCTTCTTAAGTTATCAACACATTCGATTAACTTGAATATATGAAGGTTATGTTTGTGTTCTACCAAAATCCATTACTTTCCCTTGAAGAAGTTGCTTAAAACTTAGTTATATCATTTAGGATGTTTGAAACTCGAAACATAACATCATTCAATCTTGTAATAATTATTTTCAGGGGTTAACATAACATTTAGACAATCCATTTCATCGACTTATCAAATTCATCACGAATGTATCAATTCCATAAGGCCAAAACATAGTTCCATGTTATCTCTCAAGGATTAACTAAACATTCAAGATAAGATTAGGATCTAACACCTCTAGTCATCAAGGATTTCTTACTTACAAGTTCTAAGTGTCAAGATCAAAATCAACTTCCTATTGTCATGTTATTAATCAGGTTTTATCCAACATAATCAACACAACTATGCTACGAAGTTATCATACATCAAGAAGTGATACCAATATTCCTTGTTTTGTTCTTCACTTAGTTTGAACATGATTCTAATAACTATCATGTTTAAACTAGATTAATCTAACATTATATGAAGTGTTTAATACTAATATCATCACAAATATGGATTCAATACGAGTTAATAAAAAACCAACATCAGAATGAAGAACAACACCAACACTTCCCAAGAACACACTTCAATCTCCTAATATCCAAGCCACAATCCAAGTGACGAAGCTCCAACACAAGATGGAAGGGGTAGAAATCGATTTGACAAGGTGGGGAATCAATTTCTCAGAGGGATGGTTGAGTTGGTTTGAGCATAAAAATGAAAGGCAAGCCATACCTTTATAACCCGAATTCAGCATTATGTACGCTATAGATAAAAATTAACATACGTTACAACATTACGTATGTAACCTTACGAGCATTACGTACGTAACAGATCCCCAGATGTTACTGACTCAAAATACACATGTTCTTACGTACGTTGCCAAAATGAATGTACGTAAAGCTCTTGAACATTACGTACGCTAAGGCATAGCCATTACGTACGTAATGGCCGTTGACTAAGCTGTCACGATCGACTCCCGACCACTGCATACACGCTCGGTCCCACCCGCCGAAAGGTGATCCGCTGATTGATACCCCGCATTATATACGTTAACATAGGAGTGTTACGTACGTAATGCTACGTACATAACGTACGTAAAGGTAAAGTGTTAGCGCACGCTAACGACAACAACAAGAAAAAAATGAAATTCTCCACTTAACATCTAACAATCAACTATAGTGTGAACGACTAAGATCAACAATTCAATTTAACATAACTCATCAATATACTCATTACAATAAATACGAATATGGTATAACAATGCTCGATTTAATAGATGAATACAATAGTAAAGACGAGAGTTTAGGTGGGTATTACAAATGTACCTTTGGTCATTCCCCCTTTTTTATATTTTTGAATTCTTTCACAATTGACTTATTAATTAATCAATATCTATATATCTATATATTTATCTATCTATCTATCTATCTTATATTATAAAGAATTTGAGTTTTTTTAGTTGTCTCATTGATTTAATATATGTTTCATTTTGTGGGTTTCTTGATAGTTTTTTTTTTTTTTTGAATTTTTCTATTATTGACTTATCAATTAATCCATCTATATTTCACAGGGTAGTGGCATGTCCATTTATAATAAAAAGTATTATATGTAATAAAAATAATTAATATTATTAATCTTATTTGACACTTCTTAACTATATTTGTAATAAATAAATACCGTTTAAACGAATTTGATTTCCCTCGATTGTAAAAATAAAATAAAATTTAGTAGAAAATTTTGCTGTTAATTGATATAAAGAACTCTATAATTTTTAATTTTAATAAAATTTAGTTATGTTAATACTTCTTTTTATTAATAACATTAAAGTATGATAATCTCTAATTCTCTCTCTCTCTCTCTCACTATATAGTATATATATATATAATATATATATATATTATATATAATATATATATATATTATATATAATATATATATATATATATATTGAGATATTGGAATGATAGTTCTTGATTGTGGGACTCATATTGTTTAAGGAATGCATCCATGATTATTATGTTAAATATCTTATAATTATGAATATCATCAAATCACAAGATAATTAAAAGGTAATTATGATATCATTACATCACTTGAGTTTCGATTGTGTTACTGCATGTATAATTGAAATCGGCTTTTTCCCGTATGTTTTTTTCATCTTTTTTATTTTGAAAGTTAATGAGCCATTAAGTTTGAATGAAGCTATACTCGTCATAATTTGAAATGCCGATAATATTGTGAGTTGTTTCAAAACTTGTTATTGCTACTTCTTTAAAGATATGGAAGTCTTCTCGTATGTTTGATTCTACCATAAATTTATGTAGCTTGAGTCCATTATGTATTCACCTAATTTTTGTTAATTGAAATTATTTTTACCGTATAAAACTGATTTTAGTGATTGAGACTGACTTTTACTGACTAAAACAGATTTTTAGTGATTGAGATGGATTTTTGCTAATTCACAGTGTAATTTATTAAAAGATGTAACTGAGTACGACTGATTGAAACTCAATTTCACTGATGAAATTAATTTTTATTAATCAGAATTGATTTTACTGGTAAAACCTTATTTTTACTTAATATTATCTTTTCAAATTGAACGGAATAGATCTTAAATGTTAATAATAATATTATTTAGTTTCTAAATATTACAATACGTAGTAAAATATTATTTTAACTTATCGATCGGAACAGTCTTATTTTCTTTGCAAGACATCTAACAATATAAATGGTGACCAATGTGAACAATCAATTAGGGTTTTAATCTCCTTCATATTCCCCCCAAAGGCCCCACAAAATATTACATTCATGTGTAGCTTTAAAATATTTATACTTTTTAGTGTAAAATTGATTAATTTTTAAATTGAATAAAATTAAAATAAGTGATATTTTTTTATAAATTTTATTGTGGTAATGCACTCTTATGAACTAAAATCTACATATAATAATACATAATTAAGGTATAATTATCAAAATATTTCAAAAATCTATTCTCATATGTTAGTAGACTTCTATACTATATAAGTAAGACTCAAAACTTGAATTGATGGGGAGGAGAAAAAGAAAGGGAGACTAAAACGTTGCTAAATTCTTGATATAATACATGAAAATTTTCAAATGTTAATTTGCTATGAATTATAAGAAAATGGTACTTATATATTATACCAATAGTTTACCATCAATGAATATGAAGAATCATAAAAAGATACTATACATAAAAACAATAAAAATATACTCCATCGGAGAACTAAATTGTAGCCATAATAGGCTACACGGGATAATCATAAAAAATGCTCCACATGATAATTGTGCTTGGTAAAATACATGATGATTCTAAGTATTCATTTAGTTCCTCAAGTGATAAGGTTTCATTCAAAATTAATGAGAGATAGAAGATATTAGATAAATAAAAAATTAAAAAATACCACATAAAATAGAGCATTAAAGTGGTGTTCATAATGCGTATTGATATTAAATATATAAATTGGATCATATGAGAATGGCCTTTTGAATAGGAAATATAAATAAATCTCAACAATTGATCTTTTGTGATCTATGGTCTATATTAGCGTATCCATAAGATATATGTATTTCATGAATCAAAATTACCAATGCATTAAAATTATACATTACATGCATAAAAATATCGGTGCATTAAAATAATGCACTACATTAACAGCTCTTTGTGAGAATGCATATTAACTTGTATGGACTGGATCAAATGGGAACCCATTCTTAAAATGGAAATGTGACTCTAGTACATATAGTATGGATTCACCGCATACACAATAACTTGTAATGCATATTTATTATGAAAATAAACATCAAGGATGCATTAGACTATGAAAATGAGAACACATTACAATGAATTTCATGGTTGGACTACCACGAATTTTGAGAAAGAATGAGGCAATTTGGCTGATAGTCGATCATCTGATGAAGTCGGCTCATTTTTTGCCAGTGAGGATGCATATGGGTATGGATCAGTATGCGAGAATTTATATTTGAGAGATTTTGAGGTTGCATGGAGTTCCAGTTGTGATTGTGTCGGGTAGAGATCCGCGATTCACCTCAAAAATTTAGAAAAGTTTAGAGTGCAGTGGGCACCAAGTTGAAGTTTAGTACTGCTTATCATCCACAAACTAATGGGCAACCCGAATGAACTATCAAGATACTGGAAGATTTGTTGAGAGACCGTATTTTTGATACTGAAGGTAGTTTGGATGATATTCTGTCGTTATTCGAATTCGCTTATAACAACAATTATCAAGTGACCATTCAAATGGCTCCTTGTGAGGCACTTTATGGAAGGAAGCGTCGATCACCTCTATATTGGAGTGAGGTAGGAGAAGGTAAGATTTTGGAACCACAATTGATTGGTCAAACTATTGAGAAGATTGCCAAGATCAAGAGTAAAATTAAGACTGCTCAAGATTGGCACAAGTCTTATGCCGACAAACGGAGGAAGGATATTCAATTTAACATCGGCGACAATATAGTTTTTGATGTAGCACCAATGAAATATGTGACATATTTCAGTAAAATGGGGGAAGTTACAACCTCATTTTTTGATCATGTTGGAGATTTAGCCTATCGTTTGGCTTTGCCGTCCGAATTATCTGCAGTGCACAATGTATTTCATATTTCTATATTGAGGAAATATGTGCATGATCCCGAGCATATTTGTAAATACGAGGAGCTTCAAATTGTAACACCCCCAAAACCATCCGGGATATTACAGCGCCGTGGGTCCCGCGCCGGAACCCACCAGGCTAAAAACCGTTTACAAAACCATTTCAAAAACTTTTAAAAACGCCAAAAGGCCGATGACGGTAATATTTTGAATACTCAAATATTTTCAAAAACAAAGTTCTCAAATACCGTCATAAAATACCATTTGAAAATACAAGGCGAAGTGCCAAATTTCGATAGTTCAAAATGTACGTTAAGACACCGCTTAAACGTACCGATAAAATAATTTGGGAAAAAGAGCTTGACGAAAATAACCCAAGTTCGTAAAATGCCAAAAAGGCCATTTTGAAATACACACACGCAGCGGATAAAAATACCGAAAAGCCATTTTGAAATATACACACGCAGCGGATAAAGACACAGTTCAAAATACACATTTGCAGCGGAAATAAATAACCGGAAAAGAAACACTCGATACTCCAAAACATGCCACCGCCAGTATCACATCGGGAAGCTCATCCCTTCACGACCGCTACTAGCTCGATCTCCGAGTACCTAAAAATAAAGCCCACGACGGGGTCAGCCACAATACTCAACAATGATATCGATCACATCATCATAAATAATTACATACCAATGTAATAATATAGTAAGACTACTACCAAAGTAATCTTACCGTTATAACCTTACCAATTCATAGCAATCCAATCCTTACCATAATCCACATTTCGCATTCTCAAATGACGAAATGAACTCAACCACAACCAACTGTACTGTATTCAAATAATATTAAAAATTCTCAAAACATCATCATAACTCATAAATGAAATAATTCATCCGTGCCAAATCCTGTCCATCGGATTACACAATCAAAACTCAACCTGGATAAACCAACAGTACACAACATATCTGTAGATCAACTACCACATGATAATGATAACAAATCCGAAACATCGACGTATAGTCCGAATGCTTATACGATCAATAACCCGGATCAACCGATAAATCAGCGAGAATATCATTGACATGATAACTCCAATACGACCAACGAAGGATCAACGATGGTAGAGTACCCTCAACAAGGTAAACTCCAAACACGATCAACAAAGGATCAACTATAAGCGAGAATACCCTCAACAAGGTAGACTCCAAATGATCAACAAAAGACCAACAATAACCGAGAATACCCTCAACAAGGTAGACTCCAAATGATCAACAATAATGGATCTCAAGAAATAACTCGATTATCGAACATACCCCTCGGGCGTATGAACAACCCGATCACAAACCGTCGAACATACCCAACCATAAATGGAGGATGAACGACCAAACAATATGGCTCAAAGATGGGCGTCATAGTACGCCCGATCCGGAAATGTGTCCGTGCACAAGCCACCGGGTATTGATCACATACACGTGTGGTCTTGTACCTAATTAGCCTCACGAACTACGTCTCGTGTGCACGGTTCAATGTGGAAATATCAACACATAACCATCATGTGCCCGGCTAAAAATCCTACACAATAACCAATCGGCACCGAGATATGACTCGGATATGTCACGATGCAACATGACAACGAAACTCAAAGAAATACATATCAATAAGGATCAAAAGACTCACCGAAGTGAACAACAACAGATCGACAATGAAAAGTCGACACGACTAATCAATACCCAAAACAACAATCACGGGATCATCATCCCCTACAAATGATCAACACGATCAACGATCTCAATACAATCAGCCACAGGATCATCATCCCTCAACGAAATAATCAATCGGAATCAACATACAACATATACAATAATTCCTCAAAACAATTATCCTCGTAATTGAACAATACCGAATTATCTCAAGCGAAGACAATATCCTTTCCACGAACCAACTTCCCGAGCGAATACACAGTTATACGAATAATCTCAAATAAGGTACCATCCATTCAATACCAATAAATCTTTATCCCAATACTTATGTCATCGCGATAATTATCCTCGATATCCGATATACTATACCCTTGACCGAAAATAAATCACGTCTTCCTTGAACACAATTAAATCATATACCTTATGATTTAATACAACCAGAGCACGATATACAAACCATTATCGAACAACTTACATTTCTAACAACATTGCTATACGAATTATAAATGAAATGAAAACGAAACCATTCATCAAATATTATAAACTGAACAAGTATAAACTTGCCTCGATACCGATACCACGAAGCCGTTACCAAAATCCATTGCCTTTGTCTACGAGCTCCTCAGCCCCGACCAAAAGCAATCTACGCACTCTTTAGCCTCAACCGCAACACAACGGTCATAATCCACGATCAAAACATATCAACCTATTGCAATAACCGATTAACACACATTCGATAAAAATCAATAACCGACATACTCAACCAACAAACTCAACGGTTCAACGATATCCCGATTAAACACAAATCCGAACAACCAAATCAATCGATCACGAATTCAAAACCACAATACAATTCCACAATCCGAAGATCATATCAATAATCAATTTAAACCAACAAGTGTCTAACATTACCGATTCCAAATTCCATCTTAAATACGGATACAAGTTTCCTCGTAAATTCATAATATAAACCAATTACCGGTTATCATCATCAATCTGGACAATCCGATTAATTCAACATTATAGATAACCATATTCCAAAGGTTTCAAATATTTCCATTATCCGAAATCTTCCCAACAATCATAACATGTATAACTTATGAGTCCTTCAAGAACATGAATTATCCGAATTCACGTTCACAATCCATAAAAGAACATAATCCGATGTTTTCTAACATCTAACCAATCTTTAATCATAATTCAAGGTATATATCATCATGTTCTTCAACATATGATTTTCCTAACATCAAAAATCGAAACAATACTACCAAGGACATCAAGAACTCTAGGATTCCATAATCATAGCAACATAATCAAGACATAATCCAACATATCATCATCTTCCTTCAACATACACCTCATATAACCTCAAGAATCGAAACAACAACATCTTAATCATCTTCATACAAATCATTTATCAATAACAACATCAAAAAATCCGAAATGAAAAGGAGGATTATCCAACATACCTCTTAAAAGATGGAATACACAAGAAATCACTTCAAGAATCATCAATAACTCCATATCCAAACTCCAAATCCAAGCCCTCAAGCTCAAAATCGAATTAGGATAGCCAAAATATCCCTCTCTCAATGTTTGGAGATGAAAAACGAAGAGAAATGCTGAAGTGAAATGAAAGACGTGCGTCCATTTATAAAACAATATGTTCGTTACGTACGTAACCTTCCATAGTTAACGTACGTAACACACCATTACGTACGCTATCTGACCTTGGTAGCGTACGTAACGAAAGTCCAGAGTTAACTGACTCATTTTGGGCACTTCCTTACGTACGTAAATCTTGTACCATAACGTACGTAATACATACGTTGACTTGCTACAGTACCACCCACATTACGTACGTAATATGCCATACATAACGTACGTAATGGCCGAGGTTGACTTCATTGTCCACATCCTCCGCGGCGGCCGACACAGGGTCCCACTCCGACCACGACTCGATCGTCGATTCCCATGTTACGTCGTAATGTCTCGGACATAACGTGCGTAACTCTACCAATTTAACGTCGTAAGCTTCAACACATAACGTCGTAATGGCTTCCATACTTAGCCATTTACGGAATTCCTGTCCAATGTCTTGACGTAACAAATACGAACATACGGCATACTGAATACACATATACTCAACCCAAAAATATTCTCATACGGTATACCTGATATCCAAATCAGTTCAACCTGATACAACATATCCTGAATATATCTGTCAATCAAAAACGATAATCACACCAGTATAACTGTCTCGGTTCTCAATTTATTTTATCCACACTGTATAGATACAAACTATACAGTATATCTCAGATAAAATAACGCGAAAAATTTATACTGAAAATCCAGGTATTACATACTACCCCCTTAAAATAAGTTTCGTCCTCGAAACTTGCGACCTGTCACCAACAACAGATAAGTCCAAAATTTCCAACGCATCACAAAAACAATCAAGCGTCGCCACAATCGAATAACCAAACCAATATACTTACAGGTGCGTGAAGCCGATGATCTCCCGTGATACTAGCACACGACTCCCATACGAAGTCTCAACACAACCAACGCACACCAATATCACAAATAGCAGTTTGAAAAGAATCTCGAAAATTTTGGAAACTCCAAAAATCGATTCGACTCAAAAGTCAGAAAACTCATTTTCAAAAATCACGCTACTACCGTACCGCTAGAGCCACATAACTCACACGCCTGGGTTTCACAAAACCCAAGCTCCGATACCATCTTCTGTAACACCCCCAAAACCATCCGGGATATTACAGCGCCGTGGGTCCCGCGCCGGAACCCACCAGGCTAAAAACCGTTTACAAAACCATTTCAAAAACTTTTAAAAACGCCAAAAGGCCGATGACGGTAATATTTTGAATACTCAAATATTTTCAAAAACAAAGTTCTCAAATACCGTCATAAAATACCATTTGAAAATACAAGGCGAAGTGCCAAATTTCGATAGTTCAAAATGTACGTTAAGACACCGCTTAAACGTACCGATAAAATAATTTGGGAAAAGAGCTGTGAAAATAACCAAGTTCGTAAAATGCCAAAAAGGCCATTTTGAAATACACACACGCAGCGGATAAAAATACCGAAAAGCCATTTTGAAATATACACACGCAGCGGATAAAGACACGATTCAAAATACACATTTGCAGCGGAAATAAATAACCGGAAAAGAAACACTCGATACTCCAAAACATGCCACCGCCAGTATCACATCGGGAAGCTCATCCCTTCACGACCGCTACTAGCTCGATCTCCGAGTACCTAAAAATAAAGCCCACGACTGGTCAGCCACAATACTCAACAATGATATCGATCACATCATCATAAATAATTACATACCAATGTAATAATATAGTAAGACTACTACCAAAGTAATCTTACCGTTATAACCTTACCAATTCATAACAATCCAATCCTTACCATAATCCACATTTCGCATTCTCAAATGACGAAATGAACTCAACCACAACCAACTGTACTGTATTCAAATAATATTAAAAATTCTCAAAACATCATCATAACTCATAAATGAAATAATTCATCCGTGCCAAATCCTGTCCATCGGATTACACAATCAAAACTCAACCTGGATAAACCAACAGTACACAACATATCTGTAGATCAACTACCACATGATAATGATAACAAATCCTGAAACATCGACGTATAGTCCGAATGCTTATACGATCAATAACCAGATCAACCGATAAATCAACTGAGAATATCATCGACATGATAACTCCAATACGACCAACGAAGGATCAACGATGACTGAGAGTACCCTCAACAAGGTAAACTCCAAACACGATCAACAAAGGATCAACTATAACTGAGAATACCCTCAACAAGGTAGACTCCAAATGATCAACAAAAGACCAACAATAACCGAGAATACCCTCAACAAGGTAGACTCCAAATGATCAACAATAATGGATCTCAAGAAATAACTCGATCATCGAACATACCCCTCGGGCGTATGAACAACCATCACAAACCGTCGAACATACCCAACCATAAATGGAGGATGAACGACCAAACAATATGGCTCAAAGATGGACGTCATAGTACGCCCGATCCGGAAATGTGTCCGTGCACAAGCCACCCCGGGTATTGATCACATACACGTGTGGTCTTGTACCTAATTAGCCTCACGAACTACGTCTCGTGTGCACGGTTCAATGTGGAAATATCAACACATAACTATCATGTGCCCGGCTAAAAATCCTACACAATAACCAATCGGCACGCAGATATGACTCCAGATATGTCACGATGCAACATGACAACGAAACTCAAAGAAATACATATCCAATAAGGATCAAAAGACTCACCGAAGTGAACAACAACAGACTGACAATGAAAAGTCGACACGACTAATCAATACCCAAAATAACAATCCTGGGATCATCATCCCCTACAAATGATCAACACGATCAACGATCTCAATACAATCAGCCCTGGGATCATCATCCCTCAACTAAATAATCAATCGGAATCAACATACAACATATACAATAATTCCTCAAAACAATTATCCTCGTAATTGAACAATACTGGAATTATCTCAAGCCGAAGACAATATCCTTTCCACGAACCAACTTCCCTGAACGAATACACAGTTATACGAATAATCTCAAATAAGGTACCATCCATTCAATACCAATAAATCTTTATCCCAATACTTATGTCATCGCGATAATTATCCTCGATATCCGATATACTATACCCTTGACCGAAAATAAATCACGTCTTCCTTGAACACAATTAAATCATATACCTTATGATTTAATACAACCAGAGCACGATATACAAACCATTATCGAACAACTTACATTTCTAACAACATTGCTATACGAATTATAAATGAAATGAAAACGAAACCATTCATCAAATATTATAAACTGAACAAGTACAAACTTGCCTCGATACCGATACCACGAAGCCATTACCTGTAACACCCCTAGATCCAACCGGGAATATTACACGCCGTGGGCCCCGCGCCGGAACCCACCAGGCTAAAAACCATTTACAAAAACGACAAGAAGGCCGATGACGGTAGTATTTTCCAAAACTCACAAAATCATTTGAAAACACCAACTACCATCAAGACAATCAAGGCCAAAAACTCGGTTAAGGGAATCGGTTTTCGAAATCAAACTCAGTTGGCATAAAGCCGAAAGCCATTTGAAAGAACTCACGCAGCGGATAGAAATACAGTTCAAGATACATATACATCGATAATGATATACACAAACAAAACACACGATTCCCCAACAATATGCCATAGCCAGTATCGTCCGGAATCCTCGCCTCACGACCGCAACCATCAAAGTCCTCAATACCTGAAAAACAAGTCCCACACGGGGTCAGCAATAATGCCCGACAAATAACCGCAAGTACATAAACATAAATATTCACATGCCATGCATCATGAGAATAATAACCTCAACGATAACCCTACCACTTCCGGTAATCCAACGATTCTCGTCAAAATCCCAATATCACGATAATACCATAAAAATCCCAGTATCACAACAATATCATATAATACCTCAATACCGAATACTTTCTCGTACATAATCCTCTATGTACGATTACCATAAAATATACCTCTATTCGGACATCCTTCCGAAATGCATACCACAGACCAAGAATATCCAAAATGACATCAACAATATCCGAATACTACAATCTTCCCAAGATTGTCCAAGTATCTCAAGAATCATCAACTGTGCATTCTAATCCTTTTAGAACATCACTGAACATTCGTCAATATGCAATACAACATAAAATACTTATGAAATGTAAATGGAATTACTCATCAAAACATTACAACCGAACAAGTAAACACTTGCCTGGATACCAACACGACAAAACCAACACCGAACTCATCGCCCTCGTCTACGAGCTCTTCAGCCCCGTCTGGACGGAAACTACGGCTCTTCACCGGCAAAATGATTATACCTATTGGTTAATCAACCTAGAACAATAATCATATCAATAATCGAACCAACTTAGTAACAATGATCATAACATGTTCAATCCGGAATTCAACCTCCTATCAAGATTCATCTCATCTAAATCAACCACTATTATCACTATGATTTAGAATACCATCTTAAATCGGTTAAACGAATTATCAAATCATCATAGTCATCATATGGCCTCAAGAACATCAAGAACTCTATGATTCCATAATCATAATCAACATATTCAAAGCATATCATCATCTTCCTTCAACATAAACCTCATATATCCTCAAGAATCGTAATAACAACATCATAATCATCTTCATACGAATCATTCATCAACTATAACATCAAAATTCCGAAATGAAAAGGAGAATTATCCAACATACCTCATAGAATATGGATAACACAAGAAATCACTTCAAGAATCAACAATAGTTCCATAACCAAGCTCTAATTCCATGATTCCAAGCTCACAATCATGTTAGAAGTGTTTAGAGCACTCTTAGAAGTGAAGAGGGACGAGTTGGGATGGGAGAAATGGGTTTCCTTTCGTGAACAAATGAAAGACCAGCTCTTAATATATAAACTGCGCATCTCGTTACGTACGTAAGTGTCCTTACTTAACGTACGTAACAGCTTTAACGTACGTAATCCAAAATCCATAGCGTACGTAACAAACTCACCGTCTCATTCCGTGAAGTTCATTACGTCGTAACCCATACCATATAACGTCGTAATATACCCGGTTGACTTGCTACGATACAATGGTCGTGTTACGTCGTAACACGTCGTCCCGTATAACGTCGTAACACGTGCGTTGACTCACTGTCAACATCCTCCGCCGAAAGTTGCCGACACCGGGTCCGCTGCCGACCGAGGACTCGGTCTGTCCGATGCCTTCTTTACGTCGTAATACCTTAGCCTTAACGTGCGTAACCATGCCAATATTACGTCGTAAGCTCACCTTGTTAACGTGCGTAACAATTCCATACTTAGCCAATTTCGGCAATTCTGTCGATGCCACGACATACCAAATACGAGCATACTGCAAAATCAATACATATACTCAATTCAATAACATTATCAAACGTTCACAACGTCCTCGAGCACAATTAACCATCCACGATATCTAATATATAAACGAAAAATATATCCGAAAAATCGGGGTATTACACTCTACCCCCCTTAAAAAATAAGTTTCGTCCTCGAAACTTGCAATCACTCGCACAAACAACGTTTTAACGGATAATCAAAAATCACCAAGATAACCAAGAATTATCGAATAATCCGAACAACATACTTACAGGTCAGTGAAGACGAAGATCTCCCGTGATACTAGCATATGACACCATTTCAAAAATCTCGACACAACAAGAATGCGAAAACAGGAATAATCACAATTTGAAAACGATTGGTCTCCGCCAAGACCACAACAAGTTTAGAGCACTGTCGAGTTTTGTGGGATCTGTGACGCTGTGTCTCCTCACCTAAAGCGCATGAGCCGCTCCTTGTCACATGCACGTATCACCGGCGTTCCACTCCACATCGAAAGCCGCACATTGCACGTGCCTCGCACCGGCGTTCACTTCCCGATTGGAGCCGCACATTGCACATGACCACGGCACCGGCGTTCACTCCCTGCCTCGTCGGTCTCGGAAACACCAACATTCTCCAAACCCACACATCACCACGACAGTACTCAAAAATCACACAGTTCCAAAACAATACAGTCCAAAATAGCTAGAAATCCAGCTACACAAAAATCACGCAACTACCACACTGGTAGAGCCACATAACACACATGCCCGGTTATCACAAAACCATGGGCTCTGATACCATATTTGTAACACCCCCAGATCCAACCGGGAATATTACACGCCGTGGGCCAGCGACGGAACCCACCAGGCTAAAAAACATTTACAACAACGACAAGAAGGCCGCTGACGGTATTATTTTCCAAAACTCACAAAATCATTTGAAAACACCAACTACCGTCAAGACAATCAAGGCCAAAAACTCGGTTAAGGGAATCGGTTTCGAAATCAAACTCGATTGGCATAAAGCGAAAGCCATTTGAAAGAACTCACGCAATGGATAGAAATACGATTCAAGATACATATACATCGATAATGATATACACAAACAAAACACACGATTCCCCAACAATATGCCATAGCGATATCGTCCTAATCCTCGCCTCACGACCGCAACCATCAAAGTCCTCAATACCTGAAAAACAAGTCCCACACGGGGTCAGCAATAATGCCCGACAAATAACCGCAAGTACATAAACATAAATATTCACATGCCATGCATCATGAGAATAATAACCTCAACGATAACCCTACCACTTCCGGTAATCCAACGATTCTCGTCAAAATCCCAATATCACGATAATACCATAAAAATCCCAGTATCACAACAATATCATATAATACCTCAATACCGAATACTTTCTCGTACATAATCCTCTATGTACGATTACCATAAAATATACCTCTATTCGGACATCCTTCCGAAATGCATACCACAGACCAAGAATATCCAAAATGACATCAACAATATCCGAATACTACAATCTTCCCAAGATTGTCCAAGTATCTCAAGAATCATCAACTGTGCATTCTAATCCTTTTAGAACATCACTGAACATTCGTCAATATGCAATACAACATAAAATACTTATGAAATGTAAATGGAATTACTCATCAAAACATTACAACCGAACAAGTAAACACTTGCCTGGATACCAACACGACAAAACCAACACCGAACTCATCGCCCTCGTCTACGAGCTCTTCAGCCCCGACTGGACGGAAACTACGGCTCTTCACCGCGGCAAAATGATTATACCTATTGGTTAATCAACCTAGAACAATAATCATATCAATAATCGAACCAACTTAGTAACAATGATCATAACATGTTCAATCCGGAATTCAACCTCCTATCAAGATTCATCTCATCTAAATCAACCACTATTATCACTATGATTTAGAATACCATCTTAAATCGGTTAAACGAAATATCAAATCATCATAGTCATCATATGGCCTCAAGAACATCAAGAACTCTATGATTCCATAATCATAATCAACATATTCAAAGCATATCATCATCTTCCTTCAACATAAACCTCATATATCCTCAAGAATCGTAATAACAACATCATAATCATCTTCATACGAATCATTCATCAACTATAACATCAAAATTCCGAAATGAAAAGGAGAATTATCCAACATACCTCATAGAATATGGATAACACAAGAAATCACTTCAAGAATCAACAATAGTTCCATAACCAAGCTCTAATTCCATGATTCCAAGCTCACAATCATGTTAGAAGTGTTTAGAGCACTCTTAGAAGTGAAGAGGGACGAGTTGGGATGGGAGAAATGGGTTTCCTTTCGTGAACAAATGAAAGACCAGCTCTTAATATATAAACTGCGCATCTCGTTACGTACGTAAGTGTCCTTACTTAACGTCGTAATGGCTTTAACGTCGTAATCCAAAATCCATAGCGTCGTAACAAACTCCTTGTCTCATTCCGTGAAGTTCATTACGTCGTAACCCATACCATATAACGTCGTAATATACGATTGACTTGCTACAAGATAATGGTCGTGTTACGTACGTAACACGTTCTGTATAACGTACGTAACACGTACGTTGACTCACCTGTCAACATCCTCCGCCGAAAGTTGCCGACACTGGGTCCCGCCTGCCGACCAGGACTCGGTCCTGTCCGATGCCTTCTTTACGTACGTAATACCTTAGCCTTAACGTACGTAACCATGCCAATATTACGTACGTAAGCTCACCTTGTTAACGTACGTAACAATTCCATACTTAGCCAATTTCAGCAATTCCTGTCCAATGCCACGACATACCAAATACGAGCATACGGCAAAATCAATACATATACTCAATTCAATAACATTATCAAACGTTCACAACGTCCTCGAGCACAATTAACCATCCACGATATCTAATATATAAACGAAAAATATATCCGAAAAATCGGGGTATTACACTCTACCCCCCTTAAAAAATAAGTTTCGTCCTCGAAACTTGCAATCACTCGCACAAACAACGTTTTAACGGATAATCAAAAATCACCAAGATAACCAAGAATTATCGAATAGTCCGAACAACATACTTACAGGTCAGTGAAGACGAAGATCTCCCGTGATACTAGCATATGACACCATTTCAAAAATCTCGACACAACAAGAATGCGAAAACAGGGATAATCACAATTTGAAAACGATTGGTCTCCGCCAAGACCAAAACAAGTTTAGAGCACTGTCGAGTTTTGTGGGATCTGTGACGCTGTGTCTCCTCACCTAAAGCGCATGAGCCGCTCCTTGTCACATGCACGTATCACCGGCGTTCCACTCCACATCGAAAGCCGCATATTGCACGTGCCTCGCACCGGCGTTCACTTCCCGATTGGAGCCGCACATTGCACATGACCACAGCACCGGCGTTCACTCCCTGCCTCGTCGGTCTCGGAAACACCAACAATCCCCAAACCCACACATCACCACGACAGTACTCAAAAATCACACAGTTCCAAAACAATACAGTCCAAAATAGCTAGAAATCCAGCTACACAAAAATCACGCAACTACCACACTGGTAGAGCCACATAACACACATGCCCGGTTATCACAAAACCATGGGCTCTGATACCATATTTGTAACACCCCCAGATCCAACCGGGAATATTACACGCCGTGGGCCCCGCGCCGGAACCCACCAGGCTAAAAACCATTTACAAAAACGACAAGAAGGCCGATGACGGTAGTATTTTCCAAAACTCACAAAATCATTTGAAAACACCAACTACCGTCAAGACAATCAAGGCCAAAAACTCGGTTAAGGGAATCGGTTTTCGAAATCAAACTCAGTTGGCATAAAGCCGAAAGCCATTTGAAAGAACTCACGCAGCGGATAGAAATACGATTCAAGATACATATACATCGATAATGATATACACAAACAAAACACACGATTCCCCAACAATATGCCATAGCCAGTATCGTCCGGAATCCTCGCCTCACGACCGCAACCATCAAAGTCCTCAATACCTGAAAAACAAGTCCCACACGGGGTCGCAATAATGCCCGACAAATAACCGCAAGTACATAAACATAAATATTCACATGCCATGCATCATGAGAATAATAACCTCAACGATAACCCTACCACTTCCGGTAATCCAACGATTCTCGTCAAAATCCCAATATCACGATAATACCATAAAAATCCCGGATCACAACAATATCATATAATACCTCAATACGAATACTTTCTCGTACATAATCCTCTATGTACGATTACCATAAAATATACCTCTATTCGGACATCCTTCCGAAATGCATACCACGTACCAAGAATATCCAAAATGACATCAACAATATCCGAATACTACAATCTTCCCAAGATTGTCCAAGTATCTCAAGAATCATCAATCGTGCATTCTAATCCTTTTAGAACATCACCGAACATTCGTCAATATGCAATACAACATAAAATACTTATGAAATGTAAATGGAATTACTCATCAAAACATTACAACCGAACAAGTAAACACTTGATGGATACCAACACGACAAAACCAACACCGAACTCATCGCCTCGTCCTACGAGCTCTTGACCCGATCGACGGAAACTACGGCTCTTCACCGCGGCAAAATGATTATACCTATTGGTTAATCAACCTAGAACAATAATCATATCAATAATCGAACCAACTTAGTAACAATGATCATAACATGTTCAATCCTAATTCAACCTCCTATCAAGATTCATCTCATCTAAATCAACCACTATTATCACTATGATTTAGAATACCATCTTAAATCGGTTAAACGAATTATCAAATCATCATAGTCATCATATGGCCTCAAGAACATCAAGAACTCTATGATTCCATAATCATAATCAACATATTCAAAGCATATCATCATCTTCCTTCAACATAAACCTCATATATCCTCAAGAATCGTAATAACAACATCATAATCATCTTCATACGAATCATTCATCAACTATAACATCAAAATTCCGAAATGAAAAGGAGAATTATCCAACATACCTCATAGAATATGGATAACACAAGAAATCACTTCAAGAATCAACAATAGTTCCATAACCAAGCTCTAATTCCATGATTCCAAGCTCACAATCATGTTAGAAGTGTTTAGAGCACTCTTAGAAGTGAAGAGGGACGAGTTGGGATGGGAGAAATGGGTTTCCTTTCGTGAACAAATGAAAGACCAGCTCTTAATATATAAACTGCGCATCTCGTTACGTACGTAAGTGTCCTTACTTAACGTACGTAACAGCTTTAACGTACGTAATCCAAAATCCATAGCGTACGTAACAAACTCACTGTCTCATTCCGTGAAGTTCATTACGTACGTAACCCATACCATATAACGTACGTAATATACCAGTTGACTTGCTACAGTACAATGGTCGTGTTACGTACGTAACACGTCCTGTATAACGTACGTAACACGTACGTTGACTCACCTGTCAACATCCTCCGCCGAAAGTTGCCGACACTGGGTCCCGCCTGCCGACCAGGACTCGGTCCTGTCCGATGCCTTCTTTACGTACGTAATACCTTAGCCTTAACGTACGTAACCATGCCAATATTACGTACGTAAGCTCACCTTGTTAACGTACGTAACAATTCCATACTTAGCCAATTTCAGCAATTCCTGTCCAATGCCACGAAATACCAAATACGAGCATACGGCAAAATCAATACATATACTCAATTCAATAACATTATCAAACGTTCACAACGTCCTCGAGCACAATTAACCATCCACGATATCTAATATATAAACGAAAAATATATCCGAAAAATCGGGGTATTACATTACCAAAATCCATTGCCTTTGTCTACGAGCTCCTCAGCCCCGACCAAAAGCAATCTACGCACTCTTTTGCCTCAACCGCAATACAACGGTCATAATCCACGATCAAAACATATCAACCTATTGCAATAACCGATTAACACACATTCGATAAAAATCAATAACCGACATACTCAACCAACAAACTCAACGGTTCAACGATATCCCGATTAAACACAAATCCGAACAACCAAATCAATCGATCACGAATTCAAAACCACAATACAATTCCACAATCCGAAGATCATATCAATAATCAATTTAAACCAACAAGTGTCTAACATTACCGATTCCAAATTCCATCTTAAATACGGATACAAGTTTCCTCGTAAATTCATAATATAAACCAATTACCGGTTATCATCATCAATCTGGACAATCCGATTAATTCAACATTATAGATAACCATATTCCAAAGGTTTCAAATATTTCCATTATCCGAAATCTTCCCAACAATCATAACATGTATAACTTATGAGTCCTTCAAGAACATGAATTATCCGAATTCACGTTCACAATCCATAAAAGAACATAATCCGATGTTTTCTAACATCTAACCAATCTTTAATCATAATTCAAGGTATATATCATCATGTTCTTCAACATATGATTTTCCTAACATCAAAAATCGAAACAATACTACCAAGGACATCAAGAACTCTAGGATTCCATAATCATAGCAACATAATCAAGACATAATCCAACATATCATCATCTTCCTTCAACATACACCTCATATAACCTCAAGAATCGAAACAACAACATCTTAATCATCTTCATACAAATCATTTATCAATAACAACATCAAAAAATCCGAAATGAAAAGGAGGATTATCCAACATACCTCTTAAAAGATGGAATACACAAGAAATCACTTCAAGAATCATCAATAACTCCATATCCAAACTCCAAATCCAAGCCCTCAAGCTCAAAATCGAATTAGGAGAGCCAAAATATCCCTCTCTCAATGTTTGGAGATGAAAAACGAAGAGAAATGCTGAAGTGAAATGAAAGACGCGTCCATTTATAAAACAATATGTTCGTTACGACGTAACCTTCCATAGTTAACGTCGTAACACACCATTACGTACGCTATCTCGACCTTGGTAGCGTCATTTAACGAAAGTCGAGTTAATCGACTCATTTTGGGCACTTCCTTACGACGTAAATCTTGTACCATAACGCATCGTAATACATACGTTGACTTGCTACAAGACACCCACATTACGTCGTAATATGCCATACATAACGTGCGTAATGGCCGAGGTTGACTCGCCGTCCACATCCTCCGCCGAAAGCCGACACGGGGTCCCACTGCCGACCACGACTCGATCGTCGATTCCCATGTTACGTCGTAATGTCTCGGACATAACGTCGTAACTCTACCAATTTAACGTCGTAAGCTTCAACACATAACGTACGTAATGGCTTCCATACTTAGCCATTTACAGCAATTCCTGTCCAATGTCTTGACGTAACAAATACGAACATACGGCATACTGAATACACATATACTCAACCCAAAAATATTCTCATACGGTATACCTGATATCCAAATCAGTTCAACCTGATACAACATATCCTGAATATATCTGTCAATCAAAAACGATAATCACACCAGTATAACTGTCTCGGTTCTCAATTTATTTTATCCACACTGTATAGATACAAACTATACAGTATATCTCAGATAAAATAACGCGAAAAATTTATACTGAAAATCCGGGTATTACACAAATAGCCGGTAACTTGACTCATGAGGAAGTACCAATAGCTATTTTGGAGCAAAAAATTTACAAGTTCTGAAATAGAGATGTGGTGCTTGTCAAAGTTCAGTGAAGCCATCTTGGCGTGAACGAATCAACGTGGATGCATGAGGAGGAGATCCACTCTAAGTATCCAACGTTCATATTTCAAGGTATGCAATTTAATTTTCGAGGACGAAAATTGGTTAAATAGGGGTAGGTTGTAATTCTCGATTTCGCATACACATTTATTATGAATTATAGAAAACATATTCAATTTTTATTAAATTAATGCCCAAATAATTTTATTATTTATTTTATTTTATTTTAAGATCATGCAAATACATTTTATTTCAATTTAAGGCATGTCAAACTAATTGATTTATTTTCTAATTTCATGTCAATTCATGTGTTTCATCTCGTCGATTGTAGGCCCCATATCAAACTATATTTAATTATTCCCAAGATACGATGAAGCCTACTTATTACTATTATTATTAGTATGAATATTGTTACTACTATTTTAATCCAAATTCTTATTAATATTAGTGTCCCAAATCATTTATGTGGCCCAATTAATATTTATATACTTAGGGTCTGTTTACCAAATTTGTCTGTCTGGGTAAATTGTGTCCGTCTGGTTAAATTTGTCTGTCTGGATAAATATATCTGTCTGGGTAAATTGATGTTGTTGTTTACTTTTTCATCTGAATAAACTGTCTGAATAACAGAAATGACTTATTTACCCTTGAATATAAATTATAAACTGTTTTATAAATTGTTGTTTATTTTTTAAGCTAAGCAATATAAATGATATAATCCAAAAATCAAAACATAAATTCATAAAGTACTTAAAAATCCAATTTCAAACACAAAAAAGTCAAGTTCAATCACAAAGTAGCCAAATTCAAACACAAAGTAGACAAATTTAAATATTATTGAAAAATCAAGTTTGACTCATCTTCTAGATATATATTATTTAAATTTAAACAAAATATTATACATAAATGATTCAATTTTGTATGTAAGTAATATATAAAATATTTAATACGCATATAAATAATACGTATAATTTACAATATATATTTATATATATAAATATATTTAAATATATAAGAACATATATAATAAATATTATACATATGAATAAATGTTAATATATAAGTAATATATAATATTTATTTATATATTCATAATATATATGATATTTTGTAGATACAAAAGTTTATTTATACAATAATATAAAGTAATAAATATTATATATAAATTTATAATGTATATTTTTATATATGAATAATATATATTACATTCATTTTTATTAAGACCTAAATTTTATATTGTATATATAAATGAGTATATATAATGGGAACAGGAGAGTCATTTTTTGTCCTAAATTATTTATATTGTATATATAAATGTGTGGTTTTCAATTAGGGGTAGGGGAGTCATTTTTTTGTCTTAATGGGGACAACACTCCTATTCATGCTTAATGAATAAGCTATTTTTGTCTTCCCGGATAAGCCATTAAGACACAAGTAAACACCTCCAAACGTCTGAGCGAATAAGATATTTTACCCATTAAACTGATTAAGTCATAAGTAAACAGCCCCTTAGACTCGATAAACTTGGTGGCTCAACTTGTGGTGGCTCAAGTGGTATTTCTCCAAGCTACTGTTATTTGTGGGTGTTGGAAATAATGGAAATATACAAATGCAAGGAGAATAAATAATATAAATAAAAACTTATGACGTAAATGCCGAGGCGAGAATTGGATTCTCTCTCCGTAAGACAAATTACTCCGCACTTGTGCACACGGTCTATAGCAAATGTCCCTAAGATACAACGACAAACTTTGAATACGAAACGCTGCACCGCGGGTCATAGTTCCGGTCGAACAATATAGATACTTGGGACTGAGTATAGACTCCTAGACTTCCACTAGGATGATGAATGAACCGAGTAGACTAATATGAATGTAATACTCGAATTGGTAGACGAATCTATATTCGAATGAGTGTGTTCGAATTAATTTTTAACCATCAACTGTCCTATTTATAGTCATAAGTGACTTTTCGCGAAGTGGTGTGACTTTTCATCTCATCTTTAATCATGAACCAATGTGTCCGTTCATGAAGAGGTGTGGTCCTTCAACCACCATTAATCATGAACTAATGCGACTTTTCATGAAAAAATATGATCCATTTTCCATAATTAGCCGCCAAATGTGGCTATTCGCGAATGGTTGCGACCTAGTAACTACCAAACATGATCTTATTTCAAGTATTGTTCTTTGTAATTTAATTGCTCATTCATCCGAATTTGGATATGAACAAATAAATACATAAAATATATCTACTCGAAATAAACACCATATTGGAATATGGTTCTACTAGGATTTTCATATCAAAATTTCCAACAATCCCCCACATGAATGACGATTAATGCATGTAACACCCCCAAATACCATTGGGTCATTACAGCGCCGTGGACCCCACACCAGGAGATCCACCAGGCTAACACGACCAAAAATACAATTAACTTACCAAAAGGGGAATCACAATCCCTATACTGACATCCAACAATAATATTCCGATATGGAATTTCAATGACAACCGAGGGCCTACATGGCCAAAATAAGATACAACAACATCCACGAGCCTTACTCGAATAATACAAAATGACAAAGACTGAATAAAACTGGAGTACTCCAACTGTCTGACTGACATGAACACCAAAACATCTCGGACTAGTATCGCTCGAATGCCTCGTCGCCACCGTCATGCCCCTGTGTCTCGACTCTCTCCTCGCAAACACCTAAAACATGAAAACATGTTCCGCCCCCACGGGGTCAGTCATCCAGATAATGATTATCAAATACATGTACAACATGATATGCATCCAAAGGGCAGAATGAATAGTATAGTAATGGTAATACGAGATGCTCACAAACCAAAGTAAGAATCGAGCATTCGTGGAATACTATGCCCACGGCATACGATCAATACCTACTCAACAGGTTAGAACACAAGTGCCCAACGCGAATCATCAATACAGAACACAATAATACATCACCCGAAGGTAAACCAAGCCAAACACTGAAATAGATACGAATCACAATGCCCGAAGGCTCCAACAGGAATACCGATATATTACAATGGCCTGACAGCCGAACAGCCCGAAGTTGTTTATCATCATAATACCCTGAATGATCTTCTCACGGGCTGCTAATAACATATCGGGTTCCGTACCCAGAGATTCTGATAGTTCGTCCCAACACAAAGGGGACCTACAACGACGACCATACAATGTCTCATACGGTGCCATCTGAATCGAAGCGTGCCAACTATTATTATAAGTGAATTCCACCAAAGGTAGCTGGGCTTCCCAATCGTCCTTCCAATCAAGAGCACATGCTATCAACATATCCTCTAGAGTCTGGATGGTTCTCTCAGACTGACCATCGGTCTGCGGATGAAAAGCCGTACTGAAATTTAACTGCGTGCCCATCGCACGATGAACTGCCTTCCAGAAGTGCGACACAAATCACCCGTCACGGTCTGATACAATACTCTTGGGGGTACCATGTAATCTCACGATTTCCTTAATAAATAACTGGGTCAATCTCTCGGGACCCCACGTGTCCTTAATCTCCAAGAAGTGGGCTAATTTGGTCAGACGGTCCATAATCACCCAAATCGTATTCATTCCTCGACGACTCATCGGCAAGCTAGTGATAAAATCCATCGATATATCCTCCTATTTCCACTGGGGAATCGGGAGCGGTTTCAGCATTCCTGTGGGTCGCTGGTGCTCAATATTAACCTGCTGACAGGTTAAACATCTCGAAATGAATTCGGCAACCTCACGTTTCATATTCCCCCACCAATAATTTTTCTTCAAATCCTTATACATCTTGCTAGATCCCGGGTGAATAGAGTACGGGGTAGCGTGAGCCTCTCATGATAGAGTTCCTTAACTCTTCTTCTGCGGGTACACAAACTCGATTTATAAAACGTATCAATCCATCCTCGTGGATCACGAATCCAGGGGCTTTTCCTTGAGTTACCTCATCCCGAACTCGAGATAAGAATGGGTCCGTAATTTGCTTCGATTTGATCATATCGTCAAGAGACGAAGAAATCTCAAGCGTGCAAAGTTGTCCCTGAACACGTTGTAACCGAACTTCAATCTGTGGCCTCATAAGATCTAACTGCAACTCTCTCTGTCCTGTCAAACGGCTCAGCATCTGCTCCTGCACTGTCTTACGGCTCAAAGCATCGGCAACCACATTTGCTTTGCCCGGATGATAAAGGATCTCGATATCATAGTCCTTGATTAATTCTATCCACCTTCTATGCCTCATGTTCAACTCCTTCTGAGTAAAAATGTACTTTAGGCTCTTGTGGTCAGTAAAGATCTGGCAGGTAACTCCATACAGATAGTGACGCCAGATTTTTAAAGCAAACACCACAGTTGCTAACTTCAAGTCATGGGTCGGATAGTTAACTTCATAGGGTCTCAATTGTCTCGATGCATAGGCAATCACTTTCCCTTCCTGCATGAGTACACATCCAAGGCCCTGTCTCGACGCGTCACTATACACCACAAATCCTTCTGTTCCTTTTGGTAGGACCAAAACAGGTGCCGAAATCAATCGACTCTTGAGCTCATCAAAACTTTGCTGACATGCTTCTGACCACAAATACTTCTTATCTTTCCACAGTAAGTTAGTCATTGGTTGCGCAATTTTAGAAAATCCTTCTACGAACCGTCGGTAGTAACCTTCTAGGCCGAGGAAACTACGAACTTCCTTCACGTTCTTCGGTGGTAGCCAATCTCGAATGGCTTCCGTCTTTTGTGGGTCCACTCTCACCCCTTCGGCTGATATCACATGCCCAAGAAAGATAACCTCAGGCATCCAGAATTCACACTTAGAAAATTTCTCATAAAGTTGTTCCTGCCTCAATGTATCGAGAACTTGGTGGAGGTGACGCTCGTGCTCTTCGTGGTCACGAGAGTAAATCAGAATGTCGTCAATAAAAACGACTACAAAGCGATCCAGATAGTTAATAAAAACTCGATTCATCAACTCCATGAATACCGCCGGTGCCTTAGTCAGTCCAAATTGCATCACGATAAACTCATAATGCCCATAGCGAGTACGGAAGACTGTCTTTGAAATGTTAGACTCTCGAATCCTCAACCGATGATAACCAGATCTCAAGTCGATCTTAGAAAACACGGCAGCTCCCTGAAGTTGATCCAATAAATCATCAATACGAGGCAAAGGATACTTGTTCTTGATGGTTACCCTGTTCAGCTCACGGTAATCAATACATAAACGCAGAGATCCATCTTTCTTCCGTACAAATAACACTGGTGCTCCCCAAGGGGACGTACTAGGTCGAATATAGCCCTTTTCAGTCAACTCCTCAAGCTGGTTCCTCAATTCCTACATCTCAGTCGGAGCCATACGATATGGTGCTTTTGAAAGCGGGGATGTACCTGGCTCTAACTCAATAATAAACTCCACGTCACGATGAGGTGGTAAGCCTGGCAACTCCTCTGGAAATACGTCTGGGTAGTCTCGGACTATCGGAATGTCGGCCAATTCAACTGGTCGATCAGCTGTTTTGGTCATGTAGCACCAATAACCAATACACCCTTGATTAAGCAATTTCACTGCTTTCATAGCGCTGATGGCTCTCCCGGAATGGCTGGGATTATCACCTCGAAAAATACACTCGAAGCCATCATCAGAAGTGACAGTTACCATTCGCTTGCGGACACTAAGTATGGCATCATGACGATCCATCCAATCGATACCCAGGATTATATCATCCTTAGGTAAGTCGATTACAATCAGATTTGACAACCACTCACGGTCGTTCATGCGAATCGGACAGTTCTGGACTTCACGATTCCCAATAATTCTTCTACCATCGGGTATACCAATCACGTAAGGTTCACAATTGATAACATGGTCCAAAGGCAAACAACTTAAACAAGAAGAAGATATAAAGGAGTGTGAAGCACCAGTATCAAAAAGAACACATACAGGCTGGGAGTGGATCTCAAGTATACCTGAAATCATGCTGGCCTCTGGCTCGTCAGCTTTCTTCATCTCGTAAATCCTTGGTTTCGCAGCTCCGGCACCAGGTGTACCACTTTGATTCCCACGGCCCATTCCCCTATTCGCCCCGGTGGTCTGATAGGAAGCGGACGGAGGCGCCCGATTCTGAATAGAGGACTGAACTGGAGCATGAGATGCTACTGGTTCAGTTCCGGGTCCACTTCTGCAGAAACGAGCACGGTGACCATTCTTACCACAAGTATGGCATGTGATGCCAGGCTTCGGGCATTTGAAGTTGATATGCCCCTGGTCTCCACAGTTATGACACACTACGGACGAGGGAACCGCTCGAGAGTGCGATCCGGTTGGCTTCGACGCCATGGGTGGTCGATCAGAAGGATTTGGTAATGACTGAGGCTTCCTGAATGTCCCCCGATTACTCTCAGTCTGGTTCTGGTTCCTGGATCTTTTGTTGTTGGACTGTGGTTATTTCTTGGAAATCTCCTTCGCGGTGAGTTCGTACTCCAGAGCTTTCTCGATGAACTCTGGTAGGGTAGTACAGTGGTGATTTAACAGCTGCATTCTCATTCGGGGTTTAAGCCTCTTGAGTAGAGGTGGTATCTGGGCTGGTCGCAGAATAGCCCGGCACGGCCCGGCACGCTTAAAAACTGGCCCGGACCGGCCCGTGTACATTTAGGTTATGTGGGCCTTAGGGGCCTTTGTTTTAGAGACCCAGCCCAGACTGGCCCGAGCCCGCCTAAAACCGCTGGCCTGGCACGGACCGGCCCGAGCCCGTGTTAGCCCGTGAACCGGGAAGGCCCGATCCGTTTAGCCCGTCTAAAGACCGTGAACTGGGAATGCCCAATAGGGTTTTTTATTTCTTTCCTATCAATTTATAGCTTGAAAAAGGTACAAAATTCAGTTTTCATTTAGTAAATCACATCTCATTATGTCCAAGAGGCATGTAGTAGTGAGAGTACATTTCAGCATTCTATGTCCACTAACATTTCACACCCGATAATAGTCCGATGCACTATAGGAGCACTTCGCAATTAACTTGAAGAGGAGTAAAATGAGAGAGAGAGAGGGGGGAGAGAGAGAGTTGTTCTTTCTTTATAATAAAGTTCAAGTTCATTTTGTTGGTCTTTGTAATAAAATTTTTGTCTTACAATGAAGAAAAAAAAATGTTCAACCCGGCCCGGCCCGGCCCGACTCATGAACAGCCCGGCCCGGCCCATGAACACAATGGGGTACGGCCGGGCCTTATGTTTGTATAAAAAACCGCCCGGCCCGGCCAAAAGAAGGACGGCACGGCCCGACCCTTAAATGGAGCGGGCTTTAGCGGCCGGCCGGACGGCCGGCCCGGCCCGGACCGGCCCGGGCCCGGCCCGGACCGGCCCGGATACCACCTCTACTCTTGAGGAAGTATTTGATCTTATCAGCCTCTGTTCGGATAATTGTCGTGGCGAAAGGAAGGAGTGCCTGGAATTTCTCGGCAACAAATAACACATCATCGTCTTCAGACGGGTCTGGGTTCAGCAGTTCTGACAGTTTGGCCTCACGGAGTGGCCCTGGATAGTAACGGTCTAGCATGAGGTTTTTAAATTCCTCCCAAGTATAAACACCATCAGCTAGCCTCACTGAAAGCCACCAGGTATGGGCGCTTTTGCTAAGATAGTACGCGGCTACCGAGATGCGGTTCTCTTCCGGGCAGTCCACCATCTCGAAAAGTTTCTCAAAATGCTCGATCCAATGTACAATGTCAGCAGGCTCAGAGGAGCCTTCAAAGGTCGGAGGTCGCTGGCGAGTGATGTCGCTGATAATCCGACTCACGGGTCCGCCAAGCACAGGAGGAGGATGAGGCCCCTGTTTGTAATATCCGCAATTTCGAATTTTGGTAATTTTTTTTTCGGTGGAAGTCCGTTTTGACGACTCGCTCATGACCGTTTCGTCATTTCGAGAATGATTAATTCTGCACTTTTTGTCATCCGAGTTCGTTTCGGTGTTGTTTGGTTGAGTTCCGTGTCTTTTGGCGACTTTTCCGCACTTGAGCTCGATTCTTGCGAATCTCGTCCGAAACTGTTGCTTCGAGTTTCTAGTAAGTTCATTTAATATTATTATTCATGTTGCGAGCTTTGGTTCGGTGTTTCGATCATGTATCGTGTATTTCGGACATTTTGGGCCATTTTTGTAATTTCCCAAAGTTTGGGATAATTACTTCCATTGTCGAATTCCGACACTTCGGGTGCTCGGAATCGTGTGTTCTCTTAGCGCTTGGATTCGTCTTTGCGAGTACTTCGTAACTGTATCTTTGATTTTTACTCAGGTTCGGGTTTCGGGGTCGTCCGGGCCGTCGGAGTGGCCACGGCCGAGTCACGGCCGGAGCAGGGCCTGGCCTGGCCGAGTTACGGCCATAAGGTGCCGGTTACGGCCGTAAGGTATGCGAGTTACGGCCGTAAGCGTGATCGGGTACGGCCGTACGGGCGCTGGGCATCTCCCGGACGAAGGCCGGTTACGGCCGTAATGTGTGCCAGTTACGGCCGTAAGTGCCCGACAGTTGCTGGACTGATTTTTTGACGAATGCCGGTTACGGACGTAAGGCCTGCCGAGTACGGCCGTAAGGGCCGAGTTACGGCCGTAACCCTACCGGCCATATATAGGCCTGGCTCGGCCAGACTTCGTTTTTTTTCATTTTTCCTCGTTTCTGTGCGGCTACGGATGGGAGTGACCGGTAGGAGGTGTTCTTGGCCGATTCTACTCATTCCAAGGCGTTTTGGAAGATTCTTGTTGATTATATCAACATCTAATCCGTGTGTTTCGTCGAATCAAGGTATATTTCTTGATTTTCCTTCAAGTTGACTTTTTGGAGAAATTGTTCTTGATTTCGTTTCTAATCCGATTTTGATACATCGGTTGGTGTAGTATGATTTTATTAATCGTGTTCTATGGGTTGTATATCCATATTTCGAGTTTGTTCAACTCGATTAGTGATTCGAGTGTTCTTGGGAGTTATCGAACATTGAGTGTTCGATTAAATGTCCCAATGAGTTTTCCTTCGATAGTTTGTTGGGATTTCCGTTGTTTTGGCCTTGATTCTCGTCGTAACCATGTGTTATTGTTCCTTCCGGAGGTTTAGAGGTGTTCAAGGATTCCGATGTTGAATCCCGTTTGGTGATTGATGATTCGTGTGGTGTTATTCTCGTAGTACTCGTGGTGCTATCGCATTCTCGATATTGTTCGGGGGTTCAGGGCTATTCGACCGCGTCCCATCCGTCGTCTCGTTGCGATCGTGATTTCGAGGCAAGTACCTTGTCCATACTATTCTTGTTTTGTGAATATGATAATTGGTGATCGTCTTTGTGTGGTTGTTTGATTGTTTGAAATGAGTTTTCAAAAGATTCGGTTTAGCCTTGTTAAAGGCTTGCTTTCAAAACGCATGTGTTTTGTGAATGGTGTGGTTTGTGAATAACTATGTGAATTCCATGGATATGCTTGGAGTTGATGTTGCACTTGGTATTGCGTGTGGACGTATATTATTTCATTTCGGTGCGTTGTGGATTGACGTGGTGTTTTGCTAAGTGTTTGATGCCTCTGGGCGAATTGTTTGAATATCCTTGATGCGATATGTTATTTGTGTGAATGTGTGGATATGGTTGAAGGTCTATGGTGACACATGGCACGTGATCATGTGGTCAGGATGCAACAAGTGATTGATCCAACCGTGAGAGCCTGAGATAATCTACGGTGGCACATGGCATGCGATCATGTGGCCAGGATGCAACAAGCGATTGATACAACCGTGAGATGTGTGTGATTTGTTTTGCTAGACAGCTCGGGAGGGTCCTTCGAGGCCTCGAGTGGGATTTGTGGCTTCGTCCCGGTCCTAGGCGAGGCGCGTGCGTGATTACGTTGTGTTGATTTTTATGTCCGTCGAGGACACGTGATGTTGGGCTCGGGCCCTGTGAATTGTTGTCTGTTTTCTATTTGCGAAAACAAAACCTTTGGGTTGTGACCCTGTTGATTTTTGGAAAGAGAAGAATTCGAAAATCCTAAATTATTTTCTATTAAAACTCTCAACGACATTTTAAACTGTTTTATAAATTGTTCCCCTGATTTGTGATCTTTCGGTTTTGGAATGTTTTACCAAACTCATGCCTCGGGAAGTACTTTTCGTTACTTTTGTACTTTTGAGGATTCCTGATTATTATTGTTCTTGGAACTTGTATTGTATGGCTCGTATTTTTTTGCACTTGTACTTGCACTAGCAAAACAGTGGAGTTTTGCTAACCCCCGAGTATTCGGGGGGGTGGATGTCTATTTTTGCATTCAAGTTTTGGAGCATAGCACAGGGTCGGCACGAAAGATGATGAAAGGTGAACGATACTAATCACACGAGGATCCGTTGATGTCGTATTGGTCTAGTTGTATTTTCTTTTCCGCTGCAGTATCTTTTCCCCGTTGTACGGGAGTTTATTGTATTTTGACCCCTGCGTGGGTATGTGTTTGGAATTGAGTTGTATGTTATTATTGAAAGACCAAGTCAGTCTACTGAGTCTTTTTAGCCTTAAAGGCGATGTTTAGATGTTTGATTTTAGTTATCAGCCTGGTAGATCCTCGAGGAGAGGGTCTACGGCGTGTAATATCCCTGAGTGGATTGGGGATGTTACACTATTGCTGGCCAGTAGTGGCCCTCTGCATAGCTTCCATTAGTTGACCTATCTGGGTCATCTGCGTCATCATGCCCTGCATCACAACGTAAGGATCGGCACTCGCATCCCCGCGCCCACTGTGGTGCAATTGATCCCTAGTAGGTGAACCACTGTCTGAAGAACTATGATCCACATTCGCGCGTCTGTTGGCTCGAGGTATTGGGATTCGGCCCCTTCCGCGGCCTCGTCCCCCTCCGCCACGACCTCTCAGATTTCTTTCCATACTGAAAGAATCAATCATAATGATAACCGTAAGTACAGTTCAAGAGACTATCCAAAATTCACGCTAAGTTAATAGCAACAAGGAATCACATATTCAAGGAAATGGTTCACAATTAATTATCGATACCAAGAACGTCGCACCGAATATTATATCGACGTCAAGTCGAACAATTTCAATCATATAATCAATCCAGCATTTATCTCGAATTATTAATCAGATAAATCCTGCCACAAATCCTCGAAATAACAAGATCAACAAAGAGATCCATTCTGATATCAATATCATGCCAGTAATTAAATCATGGCTCGTAAAGTACATACCGTATTTGGCTCGTAGGGTCAGGCGCTTGCACAGGTCACACGTGACACGAAGGTCTCTTGATACTAGTTCATTTCACAATGACTCAAAAAAAGAAACAACTCTCTGATACCATCTTCTGTAACACCCCAAACCCGACGGTTATTATAGTGCCGTGAATCCCCAACCAGGACCCACCAAGCGATATCCAAAAATAAATTAAATAAGTATTACTTGTGATACCGAACCACAATAAATAGTCATTACTCCGATTAGGAGTTTATTAAAAATATGGCCAACGGCCTTATGATACACAGGATCCGAAAATATAAGTATAAACCATATGGAGATGGAATATACTTCAAAATACCAATACAATCAGATAGTAATTGAAATGAAACAGAAATAAGGTAACATTACACGGTTTAACATAACCGGACAACAAAAAGATTTGGGGCCCTCGAACTAGTATCCTTCGACCCGTGCCTTGCCTTTGCCTCGACCTAAAATACAATACAAGCATTTCGCCCAAAACACAGGGTCAGATATGCATGATAATTAATTCTTCCGACATTATACAATTCACATATATAGATCTCAAGGAAATCATTCCGACTATTAATCATACCCCTCGGGCGTATGAAACAATCAGTCACAAACCATCGAACACATCCAATCAAACATGGACTATGAACGATTAACAATATGGCTCAAGATGGACATCACAGTACGCCCGATCCGGAAATGTGTCCGTGTACATGTCCGCCCCGTATACGGAATCTAGAATATATGTGGGACAATGTACCTAATTAGCCTCACGAAACTACGTCTCATGTGCACAGTCCAATACGGAATAATATCCACGCATGACTATATATGTGCCTGGCTAAAAATCCTACACAATGACTAATCGGAACGCATATATGATTCCGAATATGTCACGATACAACATGACAACGAATTCAATAAATCACATATCCGATTAAGGATCAAGAAAACTCACTGAAGTGAAAATAAAGACCAACGAGATCAATGATTCGAAGCGACATATTTGGGAATGCAACCCCATGATGAAAACAGAATAACGTCAAGGACAATGTCAAAGCACGACAAACATTAGATAAACAGTTCATACACACGAAACGTATAACCATCACACGAATCTAATCATCATTATAACCAAGCAAGATAACTTGCCTCAATACGGAGGCGGGAATAATCCTCTTCTAGTCGAAACGAACAAACGGCCCTCGACTAATATCGTTTACTCGAACAATCAACCTTAAACGAAATACATTTTACTCAATAACATATTCGTACAATTATCAATATAGGATTAGTAAGATGGCACCCTATAATCCTTAGAATAGTTTGCTATCTCAAAATATCGAAGCCTTATGCCAAGAGTTCTTTTTACATCATTACAACCATAAAAATCGGTTTACAATACTTTTACCGAATGTTCACATGATTCATCATAAATAAGAATTCTATCAAGGGCATGTTGAATAACCAATTATGATGTTAAGATCATCTTATGATGATTAAACTTTCCAAAACATTAAAATGTTGAAAGGTAAAATTTGTACCATCGTGATCATTCTCCTCTCATCTAAGTTGAATATTAAGCTTACAACAAGGTTATTAGTTATGAGATTACACCATATTTATGAAGGTTATCAAAATCTTTCTTTACAAGGATGGAAGATCCATTAACATCATGATGAATTCACCATCTATCTAGTATGATGATCAAAACATTCTAAGTTCTCAACTCATTAGATTAATGAAAACTTGTTGTTTTCACAAATATCCTCAACCATTCAAAATCTTGCTGAGCTAAAACATAAGGAGAATATGATTCTTAAGAAATCTGAGCAAGAAGACATCCTTCTACTTCTAACAAGGTCAAGTTCTTCCCAAGGTAAGTGAAAACTTAAAATGGTGTTTAATCACTTTATGATAACAACTCTATTAGTTAAATCCAACTATGGTGAAGTTAACTGATTCAAAGGTTTTCTACTGAGCTAAATTCGTCCAGTAAGATGAGCATGATAGTTACAACATAGTTAAAATCACTATATCATCAAGAACACATCCATCTCAAACCCTTATTTATCATATTCATCAAAAGTGTTAAAAAGGTTGGATTAAAACTATGTTTTACTTGATTAATCTAACTCTAGGTGAAGTATAATTCGTTACTAACATCAACATATGAAAACAATACAGAGAGGAAAGTACACCTACCTCCAGAAACGAAGAACAACCTCAATGCTATGAGAAAATATACTCCAAGCTCAAGAACACCTCCTAATCTCCAAGGAAATGAGCACCACTCCAAGATTTAAGGCTTAGAAGCAAGTTGAGGGAGGTTGATATCGGTTTGGGAGTGCAGAGGGACGATATATGGAGAGAGAATCGGTTTGGAGTTGTGAAGAAATGAAAAACAAGCTGGTCCTATAAATAGACTGTGCAGACTTAGCGCACGCTATCGGGACTATTTAACGTACGCTAACACACTTACGTACGCTAACCGGTCTATATTACGTACGTAAGTGGCTTACAGTGGCTACTGTCTTGGATCCGCAGGCCATTAGCGCACGCTAATAAAAAGGCGTTATGCACACTAATAAAAGTTGACTCTGTCGACACGACAGCTCAGACACCACCCACATGCATGCCAACGGATAACAAGTTCACGTGCTGAAGTCAACTAATGCCAGATTCCCTCTTAGCGTACGCAATAGAGGAAACATTACGCACGTTAAGGCACAAGATTAACGTACGTTAATCATGCTACGTAGCGTACGCTACATCAACAGAAAAGTTCAAAAAATGCAATTCTCTAATTAACATCGAATCATCGAGTATGAAATAACAACGATATGAAGTTCAAATTTATGATACCTCAACATAATACTAAATGCAATGACTTATGATAATCAATTTATCCAAATATATAATGACAGATAAAAATGAAAATTATAGTCGGATATTACATAAATATCACCCATAATTTAGCAAGTCTACTCGTTTTTGCTAGAATTTATTAGCTTTTAATAATTTTATTTTTATCGGTTGATGATGTAAATCTAGTCTTAATCGGATCGAATTACTGATTTACTCAATAAATAACATGTTTATAGAATATTCTCTTTGTTGAGTTTTTATGTATTCATGTTTTAGGGCTCTCCGAGACGAGTTCGGCAGTCTTTCCGGATTCAAAATCAGAGTTATATATCAAAAGTTATCATCCGAAAAGATTTGGGGCAAAAACGCAAAGTCTGAGAAATTCCGGGCTAAAAAATGTAACTCACAAAGCAACCAGTGAGCAAATTTACGAATCCATGTTACGGCCGTAACTACTGAATGTTACGGCCGTAAGCCGTCCATGTTACAGCCGTAACTACTGAATGTTACGGCCGTAACTCTTGACAGATTGTGATCATTTGTCTAATTTTTTATACTTTTTGTGTATTATTGAGGGGATGACTGGCATTGATCCGATCTATTGTAATAATGCTGGAGTTTTGGAGCTATTATATGACTTTAGGTGTATAAATAGACCCCTTAGATCCTTCATCATTCATCATTCATCTTATAATTTTCCACTTTTTGTAATATTTTCTTTTTGCGTGAAGAACACACTTGTGTTCTTGAGTGATTTGTGTAATAGTGGTATAGCATATGTTGTTCAGAGAGTTTATTGCTTCTTACTCCTTTATCTACTAAGGGAGTTAGGATCAATTTTTTCTCTTGTTCAACTAATAATGACCACTCAAGCTTGTATTATGTATATTAAACCCTTCATGGGCCAAGTTACCTTAGTTGGGATTATAAACAAGGTTAGTCATGTTATTTAAGTTTGTATAAAGATCTATTATGAATTACTTATTATTGTTTGTGATTTTCATTGTTTTAACAATCTTTATTTATTTGGCCAATAAATGACGATATTTATGGTCTTCATATGTTTCGAAAGAAAATATGTTTGATTAGATCAAATGATCTTCACTCTAAGTTGTTCTAGGAGATAGAAATATACCTCTAGACCTTAGATGATTCTTTGAGTTATTTTCATAAATCCTAATGCTATGTATTGAAGCCAATCAACATAGAAATATAGTGGATTGATTCAATATATAAGGGGCGTTTTATAGTTCGAAAGAGAAACCGTCTTTTTAAGGAAAATCGAATCTACACAACATAATAAGTAAATTCATCTTATGATCTCCTATACATCTTCTATAACTAATGATGAACTAAGTTTGTAATCCCAACTATTTCATTTTATCTTCTATTAATCTATTATTAGTGTAATCTTTCATTTCCTTGAATATTATAACTATTATTGCATTTTCTTTGCAATTGTCAAACCAAACTCTTAAATTGTGTGTTTCAATCTTATAAATCTCTATAACAAATAGTTAAATAGTGAATAATTCAAATTATAACCAAACTTCCTCGTGGGATCGATAAACCGGACTCAAAAAGTTCACTTACTACTTGATACGTCATCATGCACTTGCGATAGTTACACTAAGAACGTGTCAGTTAGTCCTTAATTTTTCGCAAAAT
The DNA here is from genome assembly GCA_033398695.1 of Orobanche coerulescens. Lineage (NCBI taxonomy): Eukaryota > Viridiplantae > Streptophyta > Magnoliopsida > Lamiales > Orobanchaceae > Orobanche > Orobanche coerulescens. The sequence goes on along the minus strand of CM065810.1, from coordinate 153,256,708 downwards.
TTTAAGACCCGCAAAATTAGGCAGCTGTTGCTGCTCAACACTTCTCCTTTTTGTCATTTTTTTAGGTGATAGCTTTCACACCGTTATTTGCTAACGTGTAGCTCTTTTCATCAATGAGTCCTTTTTTTAGGGAATAGAATTTTTGCAGAAAATCCTTTATTAGTTAAGCATGAAAAATCAAAAACTCCACAAATTAAGTAAATTTCAGTTCTATTTTTCAGCAACCGACTGATTCTTCTTTGCTCAAGGTAACGAATGACTCGATTTTATATGATAACTACAAGGGTTGGAAAGAGAGATTAAAGCTCAAAAATTTTGGAATATACAATTTTTTTACCGGTTAAAACGATTTTAGAAGCTTGTATATAGCTAATTTATTGGTGTTATGGCCAGATCTAGAAATCTCACAAATCAAAATAATATATATATATATATATATATATTAAAAAAAATAAGGCAAATAACCAAAATAATCAAAACACACCAAAATACCAACACACCAAAATAATTAAAACATACCACCCCCAAACTTGAAAATAAAACTGTCCTTAATTTTAAAAATAAAAGAAAATAAAATAAAAAGCAAGGAGAAAAACAGAATACCCCCTGAAATGAAAGTTGATGCTTGAGTTAACGCCTTTTAGAATCAGCAAGAGAATAAATATACGAGGCAAACAACAAAAGAAAATAAAATATACTCGTAAGTATAACACAATTTTTTAAGATGCGCTTCAAGAAAGCCCGAAGAGTCGCCTTACGCTGCCATCAATGCTTTTATAAAAAACAATAAAAATTACAACAATAAAATAACAATACATAAATAGCGAATATATGCGCTTCAAGAGTTCAAAAAGAAACTCCTTAAGCTGCCATCATTTAGCACGATTTTTACACACAAAAGAAAGTAAAAATACAAGAGGTCCGATATGAGTTATCAAAGGGAGAGGAATGAATCCACTTTTCATTTTCTCACGGTAAAATCTTCCATCCAAACAATTTTAGCTAGAGCTGGATCTGGTTGAGGAACAAATTCAATGTAAAACCCGTAATTTCGATTTCCGGTAATTTCTTTTTTTTCGGCGGAAGTCCGTTTTGACGACTCGCTCATGACCGTTTAGTCATTCTGAGAATGATTAATTCTACACTTTTTGTCATCCGAGTTCGTTTCGGAGTTGTTTTGTTGAGTTCCGTGTTTTTTAGCGGTTTTTCCGCACTTAAGTTCGATTCTTGCGAATCTCGTCCGAAACTGTTGTTTCGAATTTCTCGTAAGTTCATTTAATATTATTATTCATGTTGCGAGCTTCGGCTTGATGTTTCGATCATGTATCGTGTATTTCGGACGTTTTGGGCCATTTTTGTAATTTCCCAATGTTTGAGGTAATTACTTTCCATTGTCTAATTTCGAGCCTTCAGGTGGTCGGAATCGTGTGTTCTCTTAGTGCTCGAATTCGTCTTTGCGAGTACTTCGTAACCGTATCTTCGATTCATATTCAGGTTTGGGTTTCGGGGTCGTTCGGGCCGTCGGAGTTGGCCCCGGCCGAGTCATGGCCGGGCAGTCTGGGCCCAGGCCGGCACTGGCCGAGTTACGGCCGGTAGTGCTCGATAGTTACGTACGTAAGGCGATTCGTCGTAAGGCCACTGGCGTGCGTCGTAACGTTTCCGGCATTTCTAGGCGGCGAGTTCGGCCATGGCGATTCGTGCGTAAGCATGGCGATTCGTCGTAAAGGCGTGGCGATCGGCTATTTAAGGCGACAAGCGTTTTCTTGACCATTTCTCACTCGTTTTCTTCTCTTCATGGTGAGGTTGTGTTAATCATGGAGAGATGTTGTTGTACAATAAATCCATGAAGTCTTGGAGTTCATATCATCAATCAATCATCCCATAACCTCCTCCGATCTACCGAATCAAGGTTAGATTTCTAAAAATCTAGTTTTGGAGAATTTGGGTATTTTGGTTGTTTTCGTCCGATTAATCCGATTTAACTTAGGATTATGATGGATTGATGAATATTTAGATGTATTATATCATTTCCCTTGTTATTCCATGGTTGGATCGTATCGATTCGTTGTTTTGGTCGAGTTCTTGATCGATGCCTTGAAGGTGTCCGGTAGAATGTCTTAGAGGGGTTTTCGGGCGTTCTACGATTATTCTTCCTCGTATGATCGATGATTTATTGATTATATGTTGTTAGGGTCGAGTTTCTTGTGAAGAAACCGAGTTGAACCCTTCCGTTCGTTGTCGTCTTTCTTTTCGATTGCATCGGGCGTTTCGAAGCTTTCCGGTTGAGCCGTGTTCGTCGGGATACTTGCGTGCCAATTTTGAGGCAAGTACCTTGTCCATACAATTTTTGTTTTGTGGATATGATAATTAGTGGTCGTCTCTATGTGTTGGTTTGATCGTTCGATTTGAACTTTCGAAAGATTCGGTTTAGCCTCGTTAAAGGCTCACTTTCAAAACGCATGTGTTTTGTGAACGGTGTGTTTTGGGAATTGATTATGTTTTGATTGTTTTGAACGTTGAGGGCTTTTGTGATACCCCTGTTGTTTAAAGTTATGGAATCGCGTATTCCGTATTTAATCTTGTTATTGTGTTTTGAAGAGTTTGATAACGGTGTCGAGTTAGTGGCCATCTCTAGTGAGTATTCTTAATGAACTTACATTCTTAGCATATTAGTATTGCATGAGTAATGTGTGTGTGTGTGTGCTCACTACGGGTTAGATCCGACGGGGTCTCGGTAGGGGTCCACAAGAGACGTGGATCGACAAGCTTGCTTTTAACCACTACGGGTTAGATCCGATGGGGTCTCGGTAGGGGTCCACAGAGACGTGGATCGACGGTTAATTGTGGTGCATTTTGCAAATGTTTTTTGAGATTGGCGTTTCCGGAAACGAGTATTTTGAACGGTTTTCATGATTGCATGCATCGACTAAGTGTGTAAGAGGTAAGTTATTCGTTTGGCTTACTTGGCTAGGATGGCACTGGAGTATTTTGTTGTTTGTGTTAAATCCTTTCATTGTGGATTTTGATGTTGGAAGACGAACCTTGTTGTCGTTCTCGTGTATTGTGAGTTGATGAGATTTGGGGCTAAAATCCCAATGGTTTTGTAAAAGTCATTTTACGGATTTGGGGCTAAAATCCCAACGGTTTGGTAACTGTCATTTTACGGAAAGTAAACCTTTGGGGCGGTGACCCCTTTCGTCTTTTGGGTTTTGAAAAGTATAATTTGATAATCCTAAATTGTTTTCTATTAAAACTCTCGATGACATTCTAAACCGTTTGATAAATTATTTCCATTGATTTGTGATCTTTCGATTTTGAAATGTTTTCTCAAACTATTGCCTCGGGAAGTACTTTTCATTTCGTATGGATCTTTGAGGATTCTGGGTTATTGTTATTCGTGGAATGTGAATTGTATGACTCGTATTTTTGCACTTGTACTTGCACTAGCAAAACAGTGGAGTTTTGCTAACCCCCGAGTATTCGGGGGGTGGATGTCTGTTTTTGCATTCAGGTTTTGGAGCATAACACAGGGTCGGCACGAAGGATGATGAAAGATGATCGATACTAATCACATGAGGAACCGTACATTGTGTATTGGTTCAGTTGTATTTTATTTCTGCTGCAGTATTCTTTCCCCGTTGTACGGGAGTGTGTTGTATTCGACCCCTGCGTGGGCAAGTATTGTAATCGAGTTTTATGTTTTTATTGAAAGGCCAGATCCGTCTACTGAGTCTTTTTAGCCTTAAAGGCATTGTTGAGATGTTCTATGTTGTTACCAGCCTGGTAGATCCTTGAGGAAAGGTTCTACGGCGTGTAATATCCCTGAGCGGATTGGGGGTGTTACATAAATGGTATCAGAGCTTAGGTTGTGGAAACCTAGGCTGTCGGGTCAGTGGTGTCTATTGAGTTTTGTTTCGTCGGATTTTATCTGACTGAGTCGTGTCGCGACGCGTCGTCTGAGTTTGTTGGTCGTGATTAGTATCGTGGGGCGATCATCATCTTCGTGCGACCTGTGGATGTAAGTCTCCCTTCTTTGTGTTATGCCTCGTGTGACACGAGCTATTTTTATGATTATTTGTTAAGTGACGGGATCCTATTTGACCCTCATATTTCGTTCATATGAGGAGTAGTGTTGCTGGATTGTGCATGTTTGACTTTATTTCTTTTATCCGCTGCGTGAGTTCTTTTGTAATGGCTTTCGGTATTTTACCGACTGGGTTCTATTTCAAAAACCGATTCCCTTAACCGAGTTTGTGGCAATATGGCCTTGATCGTTTTGGCGAAATTCTTATGACTGTATTTAGTATTTTGTAAATGGCTTTTGTAAATTTTTGAAATATTACCGTCATCGCCCTTTTTGACGTTGTAAATAGTTTTTAGCCTGGTGAGTTCCGGCGCGGGACCCACGGCACTATAATGTTTTGTGTAATTACCTGAAATTTTTGGGCATTCTAGCCCATTGAATTATCTTTGAAAACCTTGAGTATCTTAGAAAATAAATTTCGAGACGTACTTTTAAAATGAATTGTTTTCTCGTGGTACTTCCAAGGTGCCACAATATGTTTCAAAATTCTTCTACCTCGAGGACCAAAATGTTTTGAGATATTTTCATTGTTTTATAAACACTTTTACTTAGACCCGAGGGTCGAATATTCTGAAAGTTTTTCACTAACAGAAAGTGTCCTTATTTTTAACAAATGCGAAATGGTTTTCCAAAGTCTCGATAACGATTTTTCACGTTGTATTTTTTTTGAAAGGTGATACTCAAAATCAACCGGTGTTCTTCTAAATTATTTTCAAAATGAGGTTTTCGTTTTTAAAACCTATCCATTCCCGTTTTCATTTGGGAATGTATGTATGATGTTTGCTTTGTCGTTATGATGTTGCTCCCGAGTATGATCGAATTGGTGGCATGAACGTCGAGGCGTTGCCATGCATTTGTTGTGTTAGCCCTCTGTGAGAGGTGGGATGTTGGTATTGAATGTTGTCGCCTCGTGGTGATTTCTGCATTATCACACATGTGCGAGCTGTTAGAGCTTGGTTTGGTATGACCGTGTGCATCGTGATTGTTCCGTTATGTGTCGGTGGTTTAATATCTTGTTACCTTGTTCCCGTTTTTGTGAATTTGATAGACGAGGTCGAAGGTAATACCCGTACTATTTTGACTTCGGTATTTTCTCTTTCTCCAGTCTATCGATTCGCTCATGTTCGTTGATACTTTATGAACTTGTTCTGTATTTCGGTTTCATCGTTCGAACGAACTGTGATCTTTTTGTGGGTCGATCTGGTTATCGCTGTGACTTTTTCGAGTTCGGTTCGATTCTTGTGAACCTTGTTCGGAAGTGACATCATTTAGTTCTATTAGTTCTTTTATTCGAAGTGGATCGGATTTGGAACTCCTGTGTTTTCGACTCTGTCGACTCGTTTATGCTCGTTAATATTTTCTGAACTTTCCCTATCCCTTGCTTTTATTGATCGAACGAGGGTGGTATTGTTTCGGAATAACTCGTTGTCGTTGTGACTTTTCAATCGCTATTCCCTTTCCTGTGGATCTTATGGGAATACACGTCTTGTTGTTCTTACCAGATCATCCTGGGAGTTGTTGTTTGAATTTTATTATCCTTCGTGTTTCGGACATGATTGTTCGATTTTTGTTGTCTCGATCGTTTGATTGTTTGGTTTGTTGTTGACCCCGTTTCGTGATTGTTGAACGTTCAGACTCCTTTTTAATTCCCTTAAGTTCGGGAAATTAGTCTCGTTTTCGATCTTCCAACCCTTGGGCGGTGGAATTCCGTATTTGTTCAGCGGTTGGCTCGCGTTTTGATTGATGTACCGTTGGGTTGGTCAATCCTATTGATTTTCGTTCATTGTGTTTTGTGATTGTTTGGATAATCGACTCGATTGTATTGTCTGTTTGATGACGCTTGTCACTTATTGATTTTATTATGTCTCTACCGGTGGCGTTGTGTTAGTCGCCGTGGAGCGTATTTTCACGTTGTATGTCTCTTTGCGTTTCTTGCAGCATTTTGCCGTCGGGCGCGAGTTTTCGGTTTTCGTGTATCTCGTCGAGTTTTCCTGGCTGGGGATATTGCTTCTCCCTACTTATTTTAAGTTTCGGGACGAAACTTCTTTTAAGGAGGGTAGAATGTAAAACCCGTAATTTCGATTTCCGGTAATTTCTTTTTTTTCGGCAGAAGTCCGTTTTGACGACTCGCTCATGACTGTTTAGTCATTCTTAGAATGATTAATTCTACACTTTTTGTCATCCGAGTTCATTTTTGAGTTGTTTTGTTGAGTTCCGTGCTTTTTAGCGGTTTTTCCGCACTTAAGTTCGATTATTGCGAATCTCGTCCGAAACTGTTGTTTCGACTTTCTCGTAAGTTCATTTAATGTTATTATTCATGTTGCGAGCTTCGGCTTGGTGTTTCGATCATGTATCGTGTATTTAGGACGTTTTGGGCCATTTTTGTAATTTCTCAAAGTTTGGGATAATTACTTTCCATTGTCGAATTTCGAGCCTTCGGGTGGTCAGAATCGTGTGTTCTCTTAGTGCTCGAATTCGTCTTTGCGAGTACTTCGTAACCGTATCTTCGATTCATATTCAGGTTCGGGTTTTGGGGTCGTTCGAGCCGTCGAAGATGGCCCCGACCGAGTCATGGCCGGGCGATGCAGGCTGGCGCGGCCTTGCGAGTTACGGCCGGTAGTGCTCGGCGATTCGTCGTAAGGCGATTCGTCGTAAGGCCTGTCCGTGCGTCGTAACGTTTCCGGCATTTCTAGGCAGCGAGTTCGGCCATGGCGATTCGTCGTAAGCCGTGACCGGCCGATTCGTCGTAAAGGCGGCGGCGATCGGCTATTTAAGGCCAAGGACGTTTTCTTCAGCCATTTCTCACTCGTTTTTCTTCTCTTCCGCGGCTGGGGTTGTGTTGATCATGGAGAGATGTTGTTGTAGAATAAATCCATGAAGTCTTGGAGTTCATATCATCAATCAATCATCCCATAACCTCCTCCGATCTACCGAATCAAGGTTAGATTTCTAAAAATCTAGTTTTGGGGAATTTGGATATTTTGGTTGTTTTCGTCCGATTAATCCGATTTAACTTAGGATTATGATGGATTGATGAATATTTAGATGTATTATATCATTTCCCTTGTTATTCCATGGTTGGATCGTATCGATTCGTTGTTTTGGTCGAGTTCTTGATCGACGCCTTGAAGGTGTCTGGTAGAATGTCTTAGAGGGGTTTTCGGGCGTTTTACGATTATTCTTCCTCATATGATCGATGATTTATTGATTATATGTTTTTAGGGTCGAGTTTCTTGCGAAGAAACCGAGTTGAACCCTTCCGTTCGTTGTCGTCTTTCTTTTCGATTGCATCGGGCATTTCGAAGCTTTCCGGTTGAGCCGTGTTCGTCGGGATACTTGCGTGCCGATTTTGAGGCAAGTACATTGTCCATACAATTCTTGTTTTGTGGATATGATAATTAGTGGTCGTCTCTATGTGTTTGTTTGATCGTTTGATTTGAACTTTCGAAAGATTCGGTTTAGCCTCGTTAAAGGCTCACTTTCAAAACGCGTGTGTTTTGTGAATGGTGTGCCTTGGGAATTGATTATGTTTTGATTGTTTTGAACGTTGAGGGATTTGGTGATACCCCTGTTGTTTAAAGTTATGGAATCGCGTATTCCGTGTTTAATCTTGTTATTGTGTTTTGAAGAGTTTGATAACGGTGTCGAGTTAGTGGCCATCTCTAGTGAGTATTCTTAATGAACTTACATTCTTAGCATATTGGTATTGCATGAGTAATGTGTGTGTGTGTGTGTGCTCACTACGGGTTAGATCCGATGGGGTCTCGGTAGGGGTCCACAAGAGACGTGGATCGACGAGCTTGCTTTTAACCACTACGGGTTAGATCCGACGGGGTCTCGGTAGGGGTCCACAGAGACATGGATCGACGTTTAATTGTGGTGCATTTTGCAAATGTGTTTTGAGATTGGCGTTTCCGGAAACGAGTATTTTGAACAGTTTTCATGATTGCATGCATCGACTAAGTGTGTAAGAGGTAAGTTATTCGTTTGGCTTACTTGGCTAGGATGGCACTGGAGTATTTTGTTGTTTGTGTTAAATCCTTTAATTGTGGATTTTGATGTTGGAAGACGAACCTTGTTGTCGTTCTCGTGTATTGTGAGTTGATGAGATTTGGGGCTAAAATCCCAATGGTTTTGTAAAAGTCATTTTACGGATTTGGGGCTAAAATCCCAAAGGTTAGGTAAATATCATTTTACGGAAAGTAAACCTTTGCGGCGGTGACCCTTTTTATCTTTTGGGTTTTGAAAAGTAGGATTTGATAATCCTAAATTGTTTTCTATTAAAACTCTCGATGGCATTCTAAACCGTTTTATAAATTATTTCCATTGATTTGTGATTTTCGATTTTGAAATGTTTTCTCAAACTCTTGCCTCGGGAAGTACTTTTCGTTTCGTATGGATCTTTGAGGATTCCGGGTTATTGTTATTCGTGGAATGTGAATTGTATGACTCGTATTTTTGCACTTGTACTTGCACTAGCAAAACAGTGGAGTTTTGCTAACCCCCGAGTATTCGGGGGGTGGATGTCTGTTTTTACATTCAGGTTTTGGAGCATAATACAGGGTCGGCACGAAGGATGATGAAAGATGATCGATACTAATCACATGAGGAACCGTACATTGTGTATTGGTTCAGTTGTATTTTATTTCCGCTGCAGTATTCTTTCCCCGTTGTACGGGAGTGTGTTGTATTCGACCCCTGCGTACGCAAGTATTGTAATCGAGTTTTATGTTTTTATTGATAGGCCAGATCGGTCTACTCAGTCTTTTCAGCCTTAAAGGCATTGTTGAGATGTTCTATATTGTTACCAGCCTGGTAGATCCTTGAGGAAAGGTTCTACGGCGTGTAATATCCCTGAGCGGATTGGGGGTGTTACATAAATGGTATCAGAGCTTAGGTTGTGGAAACCTAGGCTATCGGGTCAGTGGTGTCTATTGAGTTTTGTTTCTTCGGATTTTATCTGACTGAGTCGTGTCGCGACGCGTCGTCTGAGTTTGTTGGTCGTGATTAGTATCGTGGGGCGATCATCATCTTCGTGCGACCTGTGGATGTAAGTCTCCCTTCTTTGTGTTATGCCTCGTGTGACACGAGCTATTTTTATGATTATTTGTTAAGTGATGGGATCCTTTTATAGATTTTGATTTCTTGATATGCGGTTATTTGACCCTCATATTTCGTTCATATGAGGAGTAGTGTTGCTGGATTGTGCATGTTTGACTTTATTTCTTTTATCCGCTGCGTGAGTTCTTTTGTAATGGCTTTCGGTATTTTACCGACTGGGTTCTATTTCAAAAACCGATTCCCTTAACCGAGTTTGTGGCATTATGGCCTTGATCGTTTTGGCGAAATTCTTATGACGGTATTTAGTATTTTGTAAATGGCTTTTGTAAATTTTTGAAATATTACCGTCATCGGCCTTTTTGACGTTGTAAATGGTTTTTAGCCTGGTGAGTTCCGGCGCGGGACCCACGGCACTATAATGTTTTGTGTAATTACCTGAAATTTTTGGGCATTCTAGCCCATTGAATTATCTTTGAAAACCTTGAGTATCTTAGAAAATAAATTTCGAGACATACTTTTAAAATGAATTGTTTTCTCGTGGTACTTCCAAGGTGCCACAATATGTTTCAAAATTCTTCTACCTCGAGGACCAAAATGTTTTGAGATATTTTCAATGTTTTATAAACACTTTTACTTAGACCCGAGGGTCGAATATTCTGAAAGTTTTTCACTAACAGAAAGTGTCCTTATTTTTAACAAATGCGAAATGGTTTTCCAAAGTCTCGATAACGATGTTTCACGTTGTATTTTTTTTTAAAAGGTGATACTCAAAATCAACCGGTGTTCTTCTAAATTATTTTCAAAATGAGGTTTTCGTTTTTAAAACCTATCCATTCCCATTTGCATTTGGGAATGTATGTATGATGTTTGCTTTGTCGTTATGATGTTGCTCCCGAGTATGATCGAATTGGTGGCATGAACGTCGAGGCGTTACCACGCATTTGTTGTGTTAGCCCTCTGTGAGAGGTGGGATGTTGGTATTGAATGGTGTCGCCTCGTGGTGATTTCTACGTTATCACACATGTGCGAGCTGTTAGAGCTTGGTTTGGTATGACCGTGTGCATCGGTGATTGTTCCGTTATGTGTCGGTGGTTTAATATCTTGTTACCTTGCTCCCGTTTTTGTGAATTTCATGGACGAGGTCGAAGGTAATACCCGTACTATTTTGACTTCGGTATTTTCTCTTTCTCCAGTCTATCGATTCGCTCATGTTCGTTGATACTTTATGAACTTGTTCTATATTTCGGTTTCATCGTCCGAACGAACTGTGATCTTTTTGTGGGTCAATCTGGTTATCGCTGTGACCTTTTCGAGTTCTGTTCGATTCTTGTGAACCTTGTTCGGAAGTGACATCATTTGGTTCTATTAGTTCTTTTATTCGAAGTGGATCGGATTTGGAACTCCTGTGTTTTCGACTCTGTCGACTCGTTTATGCTCGTTAACATTTTCTGAACTTTCCTTATCCCTTGCTTTTGTTGATCGAACGAGGGTGGTATTGTTTCGGAATAACTCATTGTCGTTGTGACTTTTCAATCGCTATTCCCTTTCCTGTGGATCTTATGGGAATACACGTCTTGTTGTTCTTACCAGATCATCCTGGGAGTTGTTGTTTGAATTTTATTATCCTTCGTGTTTCGGACATGATTGTTCGATTTTTGTTGTCTCGATCGTGGATTGTTTGGTTTGTTGTTGACCCCGTTTCGTGATTGTTGAACGTTCAGACTCCTTTTTAATTCCCTTAAGTTCAGGAAATTAGTCTCGTTTTCGATCTTCCAACCCTTGGGCGGTGGAATTCCGTATTTGTTCAGCGGTTGGCTCGCGTTTTGATTGATGTACCGTTGGGTTGGTCAATCCTATTGATTTTCGTTCGTTGTGTTTTGTGATTGTTCGGATAATCGACTCAATTGTATTGTCTGTTTGATTACGCTTGTCACTTATTGATTTTATTATGTCTCTACCGGTGGCGTTGTGTTAGTCGCCGTGGAGCGTATTTTCACACTGTATGTCTCTTTGCGTTTCTTGCAGCGTTTTGCCGTCGGGCGCGAGTTTTCGGTTTTCGTGTATCTCGTCGAGTTTTCCTGGCTGGGGATATTGCTTCTCCCTACTTATTTTAAGTTTCGGGACGAAACTTCTTTTAAGGAGGGTAGAATGTAAAACCCGTAATTTCGATTTCCGGTAATTTCTTTTTTTCGGCGGAAGTCCGTTTTGACGACTCTCTCATGACCGTTTAGTCATTCTGAGAATGATTAATTCTACACTTTTTTTCATCCGAGTTCGTTTCTGAGTTGTTTTGTTGAGTTCCGTGCTTTTTAGCGGTTTTTCCGCACTTAAGTTCGATTCTTGCGAATCTCGTCCGAAACTATTGTTTCGACTTTCTCGTAAGTTCATTTAATGTTATTATTCATGTTGCGAGCTTCGGCTTGGTGTTTCAATCATGTATCGTGTATTTCGGACGTTTTGGGCCATTTTTATAATTTCCCAAAGTTTGGGGTAATTACTTTCCATTGCCGAATTTCGAGCCTTCGGGTGGTCGTAATCGTGTGTTCTCTTAGTGCTCGAATTCGTCTTTGCGAGTACTTCGTAACCGTATCTTCGATTCGTATTCAGTTTCGGGTTTTGGGGTCGTTCGGGCCGTCGGAGTTGGCCCCGACCGAGTCATGGCCGGCGATGCAGGCCCGGGCCGACCTTTGGCCGAGTTACGGCGGTAGTGCTCGGCGATTCGTCGTAAGGCGATTACGTCGTAAGGCCCTGTCCGTGGGTACGTAACGTTTCCGGCATTTCTAGCGGCGAGTTCGGACATGGCGGTTCGTCGTCGTAAGCCGTGGCGATTACGTCGTAAGGCGGCGGCGATCGGCTATTTAAGGCCAGCAAACGTTTTCTTCAGCCATTTCTCACTCGTTTTTCTTCTCTTCCGCGGCTGGGGTTGTGTTGATCATGGAGAGATGTTGTTGTACAATAAATCGATGAAGTCTTGGAGTTCATATCATCAATCAATCATCCCATAACCTCCTCCGATCTACCGAATCAAGGTTAGATTTCTAAAAATCTAGTTTTGGGGAATTTGGGTATTTTGGTTGTTTTCGTCCGATTAATCCGATTTAACTTAGGATTATGATGTATTGATGAATACTTAGATGTATTATATCATTTCCCTTGTTATTCCATGGTTGGATCGTATCGATTCGTTGTTTTGGTCGAGTTCTTGATCGACGCCTTGAAGGTGTCCGGTAGAATGTCTTAGAGGGGTTTTCGGGTGTTCTACGATTATTCTTCCTCGTATGATCGATGATTTATTGATTATATGTTGTTAGGGTCGAGTTTCTTGCGAAGAAACCGAGTTGAACCCTTCCGTTCGTTGTCGTCTTTCTTTTCGATTGCATCGGGCGTTTCGAAGCTTTCCGGTTGAGCCGTGTTCGTCGGGATACTTGCGTGCCGATTTTGAGGCAAGTACATTGTCCATACAATTCTTGTTTTGTGGATATGATAATTAGTGGTCGTCTCTATGTGTTTGTTTGATCGTTTGATTTGAACTTTCGAAAGATTCGGTTTAGCCTCATTAAAAGCTCACTTTCAAAACGCGTGTGTTTTGTGAATGGTGTGCCTTGGGAATTGATTATGTTTTGATTGTTTTGAACGTTGAGGGCTTTGGTGATACCCCTGTTGTTTTAAGTTATGGAATCGCGTATTCCGTGTTTAATCTTGTTATTGTGTTTTGAAGAGTTTGATAACGGTGTCGAGTTAGTGGCCATCTCTAGTGAGTATTCTTAATGAACTTACATTCTTAGCATATTAGTATTGCATGAGTAATGTGTGTGTGTGTGTGTGCTCACTACGGGTTAGATCCGATGGGGTCTCGGTAGGGGTCCACAAGAGACGTGGATCGATGAGCTTGCTTTTAACCACTACGGGTTAGATCCGACGGGGTCTCGGTAGGGGTCCACAGAGACATGGATCGACGTTTAATTGTGGTGCATTTTGCAAATGTGTTTTGAGATTGGCGTTTCCGTAAATGAGTATTTTGAACAGTTTTCATGATTGCATGCATCGACTAAGTGTGTAAGAGGTAAGTTATTCGTTTGGCTTACTTGGCTAGGATGGCACTGGAGTATTTTGTTGTTTGTGTTAAATCCTTTAATTGTGGATTTTGATGTTGGAAGACGAACCTTGTTGTCGTTCTCGTGTATTGTGAGTTGATTAGATTTGGGGCTAAAACCCCAATGGTTTTGTAAAAGTCATTTTACGGATTTGGGGCTAAAATCCCAACGGTTTGGTAAATGTCATTTTACGGAAAGTAAACCTTTGGGGCGGTGACCCCTTTCGTCTTTTGGGTTTTGAAAAGTAGGATTTGATAATCCTAAATTGTTTTCTATTAAAACACTCGATGGCATTCTAAACCGTTTTATAAATTATTTCCATTGATTTGTGATCTTTCGATTTTGAAATGTTTTCTCAAACTCTTGCCTCGGGAAGTACTTTTCGTTTCGTATGGATCTTTGAGGATTCCGGGTTATTGTTATTCGTGGAATGTGAATTGTATGACTCGTATTTTTGCACTTGTACTTGCACTAGCAAAACAGTGGAGTTTTGCTAACCCCCGAGTATTCGGGGGGTGGATGTCTGTTTTTGCATTCAGGTTTTGGAGCATAACACAGGGTCGGCACGAAGGATGATGAAAGATGATCGATACTAATCACATGAGGAACCGTACATTGTGTATTGGTTCAGTTGTATTTTATTTCCGCTGCAGTATTCTTTCCCCGTTGTACGGGAGTGTGTTGTATTCAACCCCTGCGTTGGCAAGTATTGTAATCGAGTTTTATGTTTTTATTGATAGGCCAGATCGGTCTACTGAGTCTTTTTAGCCTTAAAGGCATTGTTGAGATGTTCTATATTGTTACCAGCCTGGTAGATCCTTGAGGAAAGGTTCTACGGCGTGTAATATCCCTGAGCGGATTGGGGGTGTTACATAAATGGTATCAGAGCTTAGGTTGTCGAAACCTAGGCTGTCGGGTCAGTGGTGTCTATTGAGTTTTGTTTCGTCGGATTTTATCTGACTGAGTCGTGTCGCGACGCGTCGTCTGAGTTTGTTGGTCGTGATTAGTATCGTGTAGCGATCATCATCTTCGTGCGACCTGTGGATGTAAGTCTCCCTTCTTTGTGTTATGCCTCGTGTGACACGAGCTATTTTTATGATTATTTGTTAAGTGACGGGATCCTCTAATAGATTTTGATTTCTTGATATGCGGTTATTTGACCCTCATATTTCGTTCATATGAGGAGTAATGTTGCTGGATTGTGCATGTTTGATTTTATTTCTTTTATCTGCTGCGTGAGTTCTTTTGTAATGGCTTTCGGTATTTTACCGACTGGGTTTTATTTCAAAAACCGATTCCCTTAACCGAGTTTGTGGCATTATGGCCTTGATCGTTTTGGCGAAATTCTTATGACGGTATTTAGTATTTTGTAAATGGCTTTTGTAAATTTTTGAAATATTACCGTCATCGGCCTTTTTGACGTTGTAAATGGTTTTTAGCACAGTGAGTTCGGCGCAGGACCCATGAGACTATAATGTTTTGTGTAATTACCTGAAATTTTTGGGCATTCTAGCCCATTGAATTATCTTTGAAAACCTTGAGTATCTTAGAAAATAAATTTCGAGACGTACTTTTAAAATGAATTGTTTTCTCGTGGTACTTCCAAGGTGCCACAATATGTTTCAAAATTCTTCTACCTCGAGGACCAAAATGTTTTGAGATATTTTCAATGTTTTATAAACACTTTTACTTAGACCCGAGGGTCGAATATTCTGAAAGTTTTTCACTAACAGAAAGTGTCCTTATTTTTAACAAATGCGAAATGGTTTTCCAAAGTCTCGATAACGATGTTTCACGTTGTATTTTTTTTTGAAAGGTGATACTCAAAATCAACCGGTGTTCTTCTAAATTATTTTCAAAATGAGGTTTTCGTTTTTAAAACCTTTCCATTCTCGTGTGCATTTGGGAATGTATGTATGATGTTTGCTTTGTCGTTATGATGTTGCTCCCGAGTATGATCGAATTGGTGGCATGAACGTCGAGGCGTTGCCACGTATTTGTTGTGTTAGCCCTCTGTGAGAGGTGGGATGTTGGTATTGAATGTTGTCGCCTCGTGGTGATTTCTGCGTTATCACACATGTGCGAGCTGTTAGAGCTTGGTTTGGTATGACCGTGTGCATCGTGATTGTTCCGTTATGTGTCGGTGGTTTAATATCTTGTTACCTTGTTCCCGTTTTTGTGAATTTCATGGACGAGGTCGAAGGTAATACCCGTACTATTTTGACTTCGGTAATTTCTCTTTCTCCAGTCTATCGATTCGCTCATGTTCGTTGATACTTTATGAACTTGTTCTGTATTTTGGTTTCATCGTTCGAGCAGCGTGATCTTTTGTGGGTCGATCTGGTTATCGCTGTGACTTTTTCGAGTTCGGTTCGATTCTTGTGAACCTTGTTCGGAAGTGACATCATTTGGTTCTATTAGTTCTTTTATTCGAAGTAGATCGGATTTGGAACTCCTGTGTTTTCGACTCTGTCGACTCGTTTATGCTCGTTAACATTTTCTGAACTTTCCCTATCCCTTGCTTTTGTTGATCGAACGAGGGTGGTATTGTTTCGGAATAACTCGTTGTCGTTGTGACTTTTCAATCGCTATTCCCTTTCCTGTGGATCTTATGGGAATACACGTCTTGTTGTTCTTACCAGATCATCCTGGGAGTTGTTGTTTGAATTTTATTATCCTTCGTGTTTCGGACATGATTGTTCGATTTTTGTTGTCTCGATCGTTTGATTGTTTGGTTTGTTGTTGACCCCGTTTCGTGATTGTTGAACGTTCAGACTCCTTTTTAATTCCCTTAAGTTCGGGAAATTAGTCTCGTTTTCGATCTTCCAACCCTTGGGCGGTAGAATTCCGTATTTGTTCAGCGGTTGGCTCGCGTTTTGATTGATGTACCGTTGGGTTGGTCAATCCTATTGATTTTCGTTCGTTGTGTTTTGTGATTGTTCGGATAATCGACTCGATTGTATTGTCTGTTTGATGACGCTTGTCACTTATTGATTTTATTATATCTCTACCGGTGGCGTTGTGTTAGTCGCCGTGGAGCGTATTTTCACGCTGTATGTCTCTTTGCGTTTCTTCCAGCATTTTGCCGTCGGGCGCGAGTTTTCGGTTTTCGTGTATCTCGTCGAGTTTTCCTGGCTGGGGATATTGCTTCTCCCTACTTATTTTAAGTTTCGGGATGAAACTTCTTTTAAGGAGGGTAGAATGTAAAACCCGTAATTTCGATTTCCGGTAATTTCTTTTTTTTCGGCAGAAGTCCGTTTTGACGACTCGCTCATGACCGTTTAGTCATTCTTAGAATGATTAATTCTACACTTTTTGTCATCCGAGTTCGTTTTTGAGTTGTTTTGTTGAGTTCCGTGCTTTTTAGCGGTTTTTCCGCACTTAAGTTCGATTCTTGCGAATCTCGTCCGAAACTATTGTTTCGACTTTCTCGTAAGTTCATTTAATGTTATTATTCATGTCGCGAGCTTCGGCTTGGTGTTTCGATCATGTATCGTGTATTTCGGACGTTTTGGGCCATTTTTATAATTTCCCAAAGTTTGGGGTAATTACTTTCCATTGTCGAATTTCGAGCCTTCGGGTGGTCGTAATCGTGTGTTCTCTTAGTGCTCGAATTCGTCTTTGCGAGTACTTCGTAACCGTATCTTCGATTCGTATTCAGTTTCGGGTTTTGGGGTCGTTCGGGCCGTCGGAGTTGGCCCCGACCGAGTCATGGCCGGCGATGCAGGCCCAGTAAGCCTTTGCCGAGTTACGGCCGGTAGTGCTCGGCGATTCGTCGTAAGGCCGGTTACGTCGTAAGGCCTGTCCGTGGGTGCGTAACGTTTCCGGCATTTCTAGGCGGCGAGTTCGGACATGGCGGTTACGTCGTAAAGGCGGCGACGATCGGCTATTTAAGGCGAAAGCGTTTTCTTCAGCCATTTCTCACTCGTTTTTCTTCTCTTCCGCGGCTGGGGTTGTGTTGATCATGGAGAGATGTTGTTGTACAATAAATCCATGAAGTCTTGGAGTTCATATCATCAATCAATCATCCCATAACCTCCTCCGATCTACCCAATCAAGGTTAGATTTCTAAAAATCTAGTTTTGGGGAATTTGGGTATTTTGGTTGTTTTCGTCCGATTAATCCGATTTAACTTAGGATTATGATGTATTGATGAATACTTAGATGTATTATATCATTTCCCTTGTTATTCCATGGTTGGATCGTATCGATTCGTTGTTTTGGTCGAGTTCTTGATCGACGCCTTGAAGGTGTCCGGTAGAATGTCTTAGAGGGGTTTTTGGGTGTTCTACGATTATTCTTCCTCGTATGATCGATGATTTATTGATTATATGTTGTTAGGGTCGAGTTTCTTGCGAAGAAACCGAGTTGAACCCTTCCGTTCGTTGTCGTCTTTCTTTTCGATTGCATCGGGCGTTTCGAAGCTTTCCGGTTGAGCCGTGTTCGTCGGGATACTTGCGTGCCGATTTTGAGGCAAGTACATTGTCCATACAATTCTTGTTTTGTGGATATGATAATTAGTGGTCGTCTCTATGTGTTTGTTTGATCGTTTGATTTGAACTTTCGAAAGATTCGGTTTAGCCTCATTAAAAGCTCACTTTCAAAACGCGTGTGTTTTGTGAATGGTGTGCCTTGGGAATTGATTATGTTTTGATTGTTTTGAACGTTGAGGGCTTTGGTGATACCCCTGTTGTTTTAAGTTATGGAATCGTGTATTCCGTGTTTAATCTTGTTATTGTGTTTTGAAGAGTTTGATAACGGTGTCGAGTTAGTGGCCATCTCTAGTGAGTATTCTTAATGAACTTACATTCTTAGCATATTAGTATTGCATGAGTAATGTGTGTGTGTGTGTGTGTGTGCGCTCACTACGGGTTAGATCCGATGGGGTCTCGGTAGGGGTCCACAAGAGACGTGGATCGATGAGCTTGCTTTTAACCACTACGGGTTAGATCCGACGGGGTCTCGGTAGGGGTCCACAGAGACATGGATCGACGTTTAATTGTGGTGCATTTTGCAAATGTGTTTTGAGATTGGCGTTTCCGTAAATGAGTATTTTGAACGGTTTTCATGATTGCATGCATCGACTAAGTGTGTAAGAGGTAAGTTATTCGTTTGGCTTACTTGGCTAGGATGGCACTGGAGTATTTTGTTGTTTGTGTTAAATCCTTTAATTGTGGATTTTGATGTTGGAAGACGAACCTTGTTGTCGTTCTCGTGTATTGTGAGTTGATTAGATTTGGGGCTAAAACCCCAATGGTTTTGTAAAAGTCATTTTACGGATTTGGGGCTAAAATCCCAACGGTTTGGTAAATGTCATTTTACGGAAAGTAAACCTTTGGGGCGGTGACCCCTTTCGTCTTTTGGGTTTTGAAAAGTAGGATTTGATAATCCTAAATTGTTTTCTATTAAAACACTCGATGGCATTCTAAACCGTTTTATAAATTATTTCCATTGATTTGTGATCTTTCGATTTTGAAATGTTTTCTCAAACTCTTGCCTCGGGAAGTACTTTTCGTTTCGTATGGATCTTTGAGGATTCTGGGTTATTGTTATTCGTGGAATGTGAATTGTATGACTCGTATTTTTGCACTTGTACTTGCACTAGCAAAACAGTGGAGTTTTGCTAACCCCCGAGTATTCGGGGTGGATGTCTGTTTTGCATTCGGGTTTTGGAGCATAACACGGGGTCGGCACGAAGGATGATGAAAGATGATCGATACTAATCACATGAGGAACCGTACATTGTGTATTGGTTCGGTTGTATTTTATTTCCGCAGCAGGATTATATCCCCGTTGTACGGGAGTGTGTTGTATTCAACCCCTGCGTTGGCAAGTATTGTAATCGAGTTTTATGTTTTTATTGATAGGCCAGATCGGTCTACTGAGTCTTTTTAGCCTTAAAGGCATTGTTGAGATGTTCTATATTGTTACCAGCCTGGTAGATCCTTGAGGAAAGGTTCTACGGCGTGTAATATCCCTGAGCGGATTGGGGGTGTTACATAAATGGTATCAGAGCTTAGGTTGTCGAAACCTAGGCTGTCGGGTCAGTGGTGTCTATTGAGTTTTGTTTCGTCGGATTTTATCTGACTGAGTCGTGTCGCGACGCGTCGTCTGAGTTTGTTGGTCGTGATTAGTATCGTGTAGCGATCATTATCTTCGTGCGACCTGTGGATGTAAGTCTCCCTTCTTTGTGTTATGCCTCGTGTGACACGAGCTATTTTTATGATTATTTGTTAAGTGACGGGATCCTCTAATAGATTTTGATTTCTTGATATGCGGTTATTTGACCCTCATATTTCGTTCATATGAGGAGTAATGTTGCTGGATTGTGCATGTTTGATTTTATTTCTTTTATCTGCTGCGTGAGTTCTTTTGTAATGGCTTTCGGTATTTTACCGACTGGGTTCTATTTCAAAAACCGATTCCCTTAACCGAGTTTGTGGCATTATGGCCTTGATCGTTTTGGCGAAATTCTTATGACGGTATTTAGTATTTTGTAAATGGCTTTTGTAAATTTTTGAAATATTACCGTCATCGGCCTTTTTGACGTTGTAAATGGTTTTTAGCACAGTGAGTTCGTAGCGGGACCCACAGCACTATAATGTTTTGTGTAATTACCTGAAATTTTTGGGCATTCTAGCCCATTGAATTATCTTTGAAAACCTTGAGTATCTTAGAAAATAAATTTCGAGACGTACTTTTAAAATGAATTGTTTTCTCGTGGTACTTCCAAGGTGCCACAATATGTTTCAAAATTCTTCTACCTCGAGGACCAAAATGTTTTGAGATATTTTCAATGTTTTATAAACACTTTTACTTAGACCCGAGGGTCGAATATTCTGAAAGTTTTTCACTAACAGAAAGTATCCTTATTTTTAACAAATGCGAAATGGTTTTCCAAAGTCTCGATAACGATGTTTCACGTTGTATTTTTTTTTGAAAGGTGATACTCAAAATCAACCGGTGTTCTTCTAAATTATTTTCAAAATGAGGTTTTCGTTTTTAAAACCTATCCATTCCCGTGTGCATTTGGGAATGTATGTAGGATGTTTGCTTTGTCGTTATGATGTTGCTCCCGAGTATGATCGAATTGGTGGCAAGAACGTCGAGGCGTTGCCACGTATTTGTTGTGTTAGCCCTCTGTGAGAGGTGGGATGTTGGTATTGAATGTTGTCGCCTCGTGGTGATTTCTGCGTTATCACACATGTGCGAGCTGTTAGAGCTTGGTTTGGTATGACCGTGTGCATCGTGATTGTTCCGTTATGTGTCGGTGGTTTAATATCTTGTTACCTTGTTCCCGTTTTTGTGAATTTCATGGACGAGGTCGAAGGTAATACCCGTACTATTTTGACTTCGGTATTTTCTCTTTCTCCAGTCTATCGATTCGCTCATGTTCGTTGATACTTTATGAACTTGTTCTGTATTTCGGTTTCATCGTTCGAACGAACTGTGATCTTTTTGTGGGTCGATCTGGTTATCGCTGTGACTTTTTCGAGTTCGGTTCGATTCTTGTGAACCTTGTTCGGAAGTGACATCATTTGGTTCTATTAGTTCTTTTATTCGAAGTGGATCGGATTTGGAACTCCTGTGTTTTCGACTCTGTCGACTCGTTTATGCTCGTTAACATTTTCTGAACTTTCCCTATCCCTTGCTTTTGTTGATCGAACGAGGGTGGTATTGTTTCGGAATAACTCGTTGTCGTTGTGACTTTTCAATCGCTATTCCCTTTCCTGTGGATCTTATGGGAATACACGTCTTGTTGTTCTTACCAGATCATCCTGGGAGTTGTTGTTTGAATTTTATTATCCTTCGTGTTTCGGACATGATTGTTCGATTTTTGTTGTCTCGATCGTTTGATTGTTTGGTTTGTTGTTGACCCCGTTTCGTGATTGTTGAACGTTCAGACTCCTTTTTAATTCCCTTAAGTTCGGGAAATTAGTCTCGTTTTCGATCTTCCAACCCTTGGGCGGTGGAATTCCGTATTTGTTCAGCGGTTGGCTCGCGTTTTGATTGATGTACCGTTGGGTTGGTCAATCCTATTGATTTTCATTCGTTGTGTTTTGTGATTGTTCGGATAATCGACTCGATTGTATTGTCTGTTTGATGACGCTTGTCACTTATTGATTTTATTATATCTCTACCGGTGGCGTTGTGTTAGTCGCCGTGGAGCGTATTTTCACGCTGTATGTCTCTTTGCGTTTCTTCCAGCATTTTGCCGTCGGGCGCGAGTTTTCGGTTTTCGTGTATCTCGTCGAGTTTTCCTGGCTGGGGATATTGCTTCTCCCTACTTATTTTAAGTTTCGGGATGAAACTTCTTTTAAGGAGGGTAGAATGTAAAACCCGTAATTTCGATTTCCGGTAATTTCTTTTTTTTCGGCAGAAGTCCGTTTTGACGACTCGCTCATGACCGTTTAGTCATTCTTAGAATGATTAATTCTACACTTTTTGTCATCCGAGTTCGTTTTTGAGTTGTTTTGTTGAGTTCCGTGCTTTTTAGCGGTTTTTCCGCACTTAAGTTCGATTCTTGCGAATCTCGTCCGAAACTGTTGTTTCAACTTTCTCGTAAGTTCATTTAATGTTATTATTCATGTTGCGAGCTTCGGCTTGGTGTTTCGATCATGTATCGTGTATTTAGGACGTTTTGGGCCATTTTTGTAATTTCTCAAAGTTTGGGGTAATTACTTTCCATTGTCGAATTTCGAGCCTTCGGGTGGTCGTAATCGTGTGTTCTCTTAGTGCCCGAATTCGTCTTTGCGAGTACTTCGTAACCGTATCTTCGATTCGTATTCAGGTTTGGGTTTTGGGGTCGTTCGAGCCGTCGGAGATGGCCCCGGCCGAGTCATGGCCGGGCGATGCAGGCCCAGTAGGCCGCGGCCGAGTTACGGCGGTAGTGCTCGGCGATTCGTCGTAAGGCGATTCGTCGTAAGGCCCTGTCCGTGTAATGTACGTAATGTTTCCGGCATTTCTAGGCGTGAGTTCGGCCATGGCGATTCGTCGTAAGCCATGGCGATTCACGTCGTAAAGGCGGCCGTGATCGGCTATTTAAGGCCAGCAGACGTTTTCTTCAGCCATTTCTCACTCGTTTTTCTTCTCTTCCGCGGATGGGGTTGTATTGATCATGGAGAGATGTTGTTGTACAATAAATCCATGAAGTCTTGGAGTTCATATCATCAATCAATCATCCCATAACCTCCTCCGATCTACCGAATCAAGGTTAGATTTCTAAAAATCTAGTTTTGGGGAATTTGGGTATTTTGGTTGTTTTCGTCCGATTAATCCGATTTAACTTAGGATTATGATGGATTGATGAATATTTAGATGTATTATATCATTTCCCTTGTTATTCCATGGTTGGATCGTATCGATTTGTTGTTTTGGTCGAGTTCTTGATCGACGCCTTGAAGGTGTCCGGTAGAATGTCTTAGAGGGGTTTTCGGGCGTTCTACGATTATTCTTCCTCATATGATCGATGATTTATTGATTATATGTTGTTAGGGTCGAGTTTCTTGCGAAGAAACCGAGTTGAACCCTTCCGTTCGTTGTCATCTTTCTTTTCGATTGCATTGGGCGTTTCGAAGCTTTCCGGTTGAGCCGTGTTCGTCGGGATACTTGCGTGCCGATTTTGAGGCAAGTACATTGTCCATAAAATTCTTGTTTTGTGGACATGACAATTAGTGGTCGTCTCTATGTGTTTGTTTGATCGTGATTTGAACTTTCGAAAGATTCGGTTTAGCCTCGTTAAAGGCTCACTTTAAAAACGCGTGTGTTTTGTGAATGGTGTGCCTTGGGAATTGATTATGTTTTGATTGTTTTGAATGTTGAGGGCTTTGGTGATACCCCTGTTGTTTAAAGTTATGGAATCGCGTATTCCGTGTTTAATCTTGTTATTGTGTTTTGAAGAGTTTGATAACCGTATCGAGTTAGTGGCCATCTCTAGTGAGTATTCTTAATGAACTTACATTCTTAGCATATTAGTATTGCATGAGTAATGTGTGTGTGTGTGTGCTCACTACGGGTTAGATCCGACGGGGTCTCGGTAGGGGTCCACAAGAGACGTGGATCGACGAGCTTGCTTTTAACCACTACGGGTTAGATCCGACGGGGTCTCGGTAGGGGTCCACAGAGATGTGGATCGACATTTAATTGTGGTGCATTTTGCAAATGTGTTTTGAGATTGGCGTTTCCGGAAACGAGTATTTTGAACGGTTTTCATGATTGCATGCATCGACTAAGTGTGTAAGAGGTAAGTTATTTGTTTGGCTTACTTGGCTAGGATGGCACTGGAGTATTTTGTTGTTTGTGTTAAATCCTTTAATTGTGGATTTTGATGTTGGAAGACGAACCTTGTTGTCGTTCTCGTGTATTGTGAGTTGATGAGATTTGGGGCTAAAATCCCAATGGTTTTGTAAAAGTCATTTTACGGATTTGGGGCTAAAATCCCAACGGTTTGGTAAATGTCATTTTACAGAAAGTAAACCTTTGGGGCGGTTACCCCTTTCGTCTTTTGGGTTTTGAAAAGTAGGATTTGATAATCCTAAATTGTTTTTTATTAAAACTCTCGATGGCATTCTAAACCGTTTTATAAATTATTTCCATTGATTTGTGATCTTTCGATTTTGAAATGTTTTCTCAAACTCTTGCCTCGGGAAGTACTTTTCGTTTCATATGGATCTTTGAGGATTCCGGGTTATTGTTATTCGTGGAATGTGAATTGTATGACTCGTATTTTTGCACTTGTACTTGCACTAGCAAAACAGTGGAGTTTTGCTAACCCCCGAGTATTCGGGGGGTGGATGTCTGTTTTTGCATTAAGGTTTTGGAGCATAACACAGGGTCGGCACGAAGGATGATGAAAGATGATCGATACTAATCACATGAGGAACCGTACATTGTGTATTGGTTCAGTTGTATTTTATTTCCGCTGCAGTATTCTTTTCCCGTTGTACGGGAGTGTGTTGTATCCGACCCCTGCGTGGGCAAGTATTGTAATCGAGTTTTATGTTTTTATTGATAGGCCAGATCGGTCTACTGAGTCTTTTTAGCCTTAAAGGCATTGTTGAGATGTTCTATATTGTTACCAGCCTGGTAGATCCTTGAGGAAAGGTTCTACGGCGTGTAATATCCCTGAGCGGATTGGGGGTGTTACATAAATGGTATCAGAGCTTAGATTGTGGAAACCTAGGCTGTCGGGTCAGTGGTGTCTATTGAGTTTTGTTTCGTCGGATTTTATCTGACTGAGTCGTGTCGCGACGCGTCGTCTGAGTTTGTTGGTCGTGATTAGTATCGTGGGGCGATCATCATCTTCGTGCGACCTGTGGATGTAAGTCTCCCTTCTCTGTGTTATGCCTCGTGTGACACGAGCTATTTTTATGATTATTTGTAAAGTGACGGGATCCTCTTATAGATTTTGATTTCTTGATATGCGGTTATTTGACCCTCATATTTCGTTCATATGAGGAGTAGTGTTGCTGGATTGTGCATGTTTGACTTTATTTCTTTTATCCGCTGCGTGAGTTCTTTTGTAATGGCTTTCGGTATTTTACTGACTGGGTTCTATTTCAAAAACCGATTCCCTTAACCGAGTTTGTGGCATTATGGCCTTGATCGTTTTGGCGAAATTCTTATGACGGTATTTAGTATTTTGTAAATGGCTTTTGTAAATTTTTGAAATATTACCGTCATCGGCCTTTTTGACGTTGTAAATGGTTTTTAGCCTGGTGAGTTCCGGCGCGGGACCCACGGCACTATAATGTTTTGTGTAATTACCTGAAATTTTTGGGCATTCTAGCCCATTGAATTATCTTTGAAAACCTTGAGTACATTAGAAAATAAATTTCGAGACGTACTTTTAAAATGAATTGTTTTCTCGTGGTACTTCCAAGGTGCCACAATATGTTTCAAAATTCTTCTACCTCGAGGACCAAAATGTTTTGAGATATTTTCAATGTTTTATAAACACTTTTACTTAGACCCGAGGGTCGAATATTCTGAAAGTTTTTCACTAACAGAAAGTGTCCTTATTTTTAACAAATGCGAAATGGTTTTCCAAAGTCTCGATAACGATGTTTCACGTTGTATTTTTTTGAAAGGTGATACTCAAAATCAACCGGTGTTCTTCTAAATTATTTTCAAAATGAGGTTTTCGTTTTTAAAACCTATCCATTCCCGTTTGCATTTGGGAATGTATGTATGATGTTTGCTTTGTCGTTATGATGTTGCTCCCGAGTATGATCGAATTGGTGGCATGAACATCGAGGCGTTGCCACGCATTTGTTGTGTTAGCCCTCTGTGAGAGGTGGGATGTTGGTATTGAATGTTGTCGCCTCGTGGTGATTTCTGCGTTATCACACATGTGCGAGCTGTTAGAGCTTGGTTTGGTATGACCGTGTGCATCGGTGATTGTTCTGTTATGTGTCGGTGGTTTAATATCTTGTTACCTTGCTCCCGTTTTTGTGAATTTCATGGACGAGGTCGAAGGTAATACCCGTACTATTTTGACTTCGGTATTTTCTCTTTCTCCAGTCTATCGATTCGCTCATGTTCGTTGATACTTTATGAACTTGTTCTGTATTTCGGTTTCATAGTCCGAACTGTAACACCCCAAACTAGGCGGATATTACAGTGCCGTAGATCCCCAACTGGGACCCACCAGGCAAATGAGAATGAATGAATTACACAAGATAAATGTAGTACCGAACTACATTACAACAATAATTACTCCGATGAGGAGTTTAGTTACAACACACCAGGACAATACCGAATACTAGTGTATTTTATATGAAGATAAAATACACAACACTGAATGAAACGGAGTATTCAAGTGAAAGTCTGCAGCGGAAAAATAAAAGACAATAACATGAATAACTGAAAGATCGGGGCCCCCTACTAGTATCACTA
This sequence comes from Orobanche coerulescens, assembly GCA_033398695.1. Lineage (NCBI taxonomy): Eukaryota > Viridiplantae > Streptophyta > Magnoliopsida > Lamiales > Orobanchaceae > Orobanche > Orobanche coerulescens. The sequence goes on along the minus strand of CM065810.1, from coordinate 153,230,572 downwards.
GGACTCCTCGACATCAACATGCTATTCCCGTGCGTTTGCCTTGCCATGACCTGAAAAACAAAATCCCCAAACGGGGTCAGTTAAACAGAACAACAATCCTCAAGGGTTGAAAATACACAATCATGATTATATCTGAAGTTATGAAATATCTTAATTATGAATTACTGAAGAGGAGTATCATAGTACGCCGTAATGTTACGTGCAAGTGTACAACACCCGTCAGTGTACCTAATTAGTCTCACGAGACAATATGACCCGTGTGCGGTCTAATGTATCAGTGAACCCAATCTGATAACCATCGTGTGCCCGACTAAAAATTCCACACGCACACACCGGCCACGCAATATGAACCCGAAGGTCACATGAGCGAGAATGACCATAATGAATAACAATGAATAATAAATAGACAAGGCCAAGAATGACTCACCGAGATGACAGTAAAAATGAAAAGAATGAAAGCTCAAAGAAAAGATTCCAACCGACGTAACTTATGAATCAACTGATAAAATGACAATAACAAGTTTTAATATGATTAATACAATGATGAATGAGTTATGATTATGAATGATCAACAACAAAAGGTATGAATATCCTTTTAACCGAGTAAGAATTAACTTACACAACAACGATGAAGAATGTCCGTCCACGAACAACGTCCTAACCAAGATACCGGTCGCTCGAACAACCTTAATTCAATACAATTGCCAACAATCCAATCAATAACGAATTAAACACGAATATAACGAACTCAAGACGTCGATACGATTAAACCAAGTTCATTGGGGCATTATATCGAACACTTTGAGGCCAACTTTGATTGATTACCACTAAACCTCAATAATACCAACTTCAAATCCCCAAGAAGTGTTTCAAAACAACAAAACATCTCCAATACGATCAATAATCCGTTATGAATATCCAAAAACGTGATTATAACAACAATTAATCGGAAATCCCCAAATCCAACTCGATATTCAAAGTGTTCTTGAATAAATCTCTCAATAATCCAATGAATCCTTATACAAACTCATAATCATATACATATCCCTTCATATAACATGATTATAACGTCCAAAACATCATAACTCAACACAAAATCGAAATCCAAGGTGTTGAAGAAATTACCTCTTGAAGATCCAACCACTACGATCCGAAGAACACGAGTTAAAAGCAGTATCCAAGCTTCTCAAAGGAATGAAGATAATGAAGATTACACACTCAAGTGATTGATGATGATAAAATCTCTCTCTCAACCCTCTCTCTCGGATGAAGAAGGAAAAAAAGAAGAAGTGAGGAGAAATGACCCGGCCAAGTCATTAAATACTGCCGGAAGTTACGGCCGTAACTCGGCCCTCTTACGGCCGTAACTTTCCAAGTCAACGGCCCTACGGCCGTAACCGGCCAACTCGTACGGCCGTAACTCGGCCGTCAAAGCACTGTAGCAGACTTACGGCCGTAACCGATCCTGAGTTACGGGCGTAACCCGCCTTCGTCAAAAACATCCGTCGACACCCTTACGGCCGTAACCGCACACCTTACGGCCGTAACTCGGATGATACGGCCGTATCCGGCCAAACTTACGGGCGTAAGCCCTCTTCGTCGAAAACGACCAGGTACACATGCGCGTACGGCCGTAACCGGCCAAGCCTTACGGCCGTACCTTCCTCGACTTACGGCCGTATGCCGCAACCCTTACGGCCGTAAGTCACCCTTGGTCGACAACACCCAAAATTCACGAACACCACTTACGGCCGTATCTCACCTTCCTTACGGCCGTAACTCACCTTCGGCCAAAAATGTCTCGGTAGACTGCTTTGGGCGTCAGCGTGCGTAATCGCCGACCTTACGGCCGTGCACGCTCGACTTACGGCCGTACCACAAGACCTTACGGCCGTAAGTCCCTTTCGTCAAATGGCACGAAAACACGAACCCTTGTTACGGCTAGTAACCCAAAGTCCTTACGGCCGTAGTAACTCGATCTTGGCCAAGTTGAAAATTCCGATAACTCCGATTCCTCGCTACGGTGATGAATGATCCGACATAACATACGAATGTGAAAATGAACAAGTCTAAAACAAGCCACCGATGAAGCCCCGATATCGACTACCAATCACGATGAAAACAACAATACTCCCGTTGGTCTCTAAACGGAGATGACATGCCGATCGGTGGCGATATACGATTACAACAAGCCAACGGTGAACACAAATGAATGAATCAAGAATGATGAGTGATTATTAACGAGTGAGAAATCTTGAGTGACAATTACAGATCGATAATTCTTGAATGAAAATGAATGAATTACAACCGGTATTACATACTCCCCCTTAAAAAGAGTTTCGTCCCGAAACTAAGGGTCAAACAACTCGGGATAACTCCCCGCATACTATCCTCGGTTTCCCGGGTAGCTTCTTCGACTCCGTGTCTAGACCACTGAATTTTAACCAAAGGAATAGTCTTATTCCTCAAGCTGTTTGATTAACGCTCTAAAACTCGAATAGGACATTCCTCATATGAATGATCGTCGGCGATCTCGATTTCGTCGGCCGGAGTATGTGACTCGGTCGGCAACATACTTAAATCGAGAGACATGAAACATGTTATGAATTCGGCTCAACGCCGGAGGTAAAGCCAATCGATAAGCTAACTCGCCCACTCGATCCAAAATCTCAAACGGTCCAATGAATCTCGGACTCAACTTTCCCCTCTTCCCAAAACGGAAAATACCTCGACTCGGGGATACCTTGACCAAAACGTGGTCACCCGTCTCGAACTCTAGTGGTCGACGACGATTATCTGCATAGGATTTTTGTCGACTCTGAGCTGTCAACATACGACTCCTGATTAAAGCTACCTTCTCTCGGGCGGCTATGAGCATATCGGGCTCGGTGCCGATTGATTCTGACAAGTCATCCCAACACAAAGGAGACCGACAACGACGACCGTACAAGGCCTCGTAAGGTGCCATCTTAATGGAAGCATGCCAGCTATTATTATACGTGAACTCGATCAATGGTAGTTGGGCTTCCCAATCGTCCTTCCAATCGAGCACGCATGCCCTCAACATGTCCTCTAATGTCTGAATAGTCCTCTCTGATTGCCCGTCGGACTGAGGATGAAAAGCGGTACTGAGATTGAGCTGAGTTCCCATAGCACGATGAACTGATTTCCAAAAATGAGACACAAATCGTCCGTCACGATCGGAAACGATACTCTTAGGAGTACCATGAAGTCTGACTATCTCTTTGATGAACAACTGAGCCAGTCTCTCAGGACCCCACGTATCCTTGATCTCAAGGAAATGAGCTGATTTAGTTAAGCGGTCCACAATCACCCAGATCGTATTCATGCCACGACGACTCGTCGGCAAACTCGTGATGAAGTCCATAGAAATGTCTTCCCACTTCCACTCCGGAATAGGGAGAGGTTTCAGCATACCCGCCGGTCGCTGATGTTCAATCTTAACTTGTTGACAGGTTAAGCATCTCGAAACAAATTCTGCGACTTCTCGCTTCATATTACTCCACCAGTAATTCTGTTTCAAGTCCTTGTACATCTTGCTGGACCCCGGATGAACAGAATAAGGGGTAGAATGAGCTTCTCTCAAAATCGAGTTTTTCAACTCGTCATTCGCCGGTACGCACAACCGATTCTTAAATCTCAAAAGTCCATCCTCGTGGACCACGAATCCAGGGGCTTTCCCCTGAGCCACATCCTCACGGATGCGCAACAATGAAGGGTCTGAACTCTGATTCTCTCTGATTACCTCCTCGAGTGACGATGAAATCTCTAACATACAAAGCTGTCCCTGAACTCGCTGAAGCCAGACCTCGATCTCGGGTCTAAGGAATTCCTGCTGAAGTTCCTTCTGAACTGTTAGACGAGCAAGCATCTGCTCCTGAACGGACTTGCGACTCAAGGCGTCGGCGACAACGTTCGCCTTGCCCGGGTGGTAAAGGATCTCGATATCGTAATCTTTGATTAATTCTAATCACCGTCTCTGTCGCATATTTAACTCCTTCTGAGTAAATATATACTTTAAACTCTTATGATCGGTGAATATCTGACAGGTAACGCCATAAAGATAATGACGCCATATTTTCAAAGCGAACACCACGGCTGCTAGCTCCAGGTCGTGGGTCGGATAATTAACCTCGTAAGGTCTCAATTGCCGTGAAGCATAAGCAATAACCTTTCCGTTCTGCATGAGCACACATCCGAGACCACCGCCGGACGCATCACTATAAACCACAAATCCCTCCGTCCCCTGCGGCAAGGAAAGTACAGTCTTTGTCATTAACCGGCTCTTGAGTTCCTCAAAACTCTGTGACACGCGTCGGACCACGTGTATTTCTTATCCTTTCGCAAAGGTTCGTCAATGGTTGAGCAATTTTGGAAAATCCTTCCACAAATCGCCGATAATAACCCGCTAATCCGAGGAAACTCGGATTTCCTTAACATTCTTCGGAGGTAACCAATCTCGAATAGCCTCCGTCTTCGAGGGTCGACACGAACTCCGTTTGATGAAATTACATGTCGAGAAAAGTCACTTCGGACATCCGAACTCGCACTTGGAAAACTTTCCAAAAAGTTGCTCTCGTCTCAACACGTCGAGAACACAGTGAAGATGAACCTCGTGATCCTCTCGGCTACGAGAATAAATCAAAATATCGTCGATGAAGACAACAACAAACTGATCCAAAAGTCGATGAAAACCCGATTCATCAATTCCATGAATACCACAGTGTAATAGTTAGCCCGAGCGGCATAACTACGAACTCATAATGACCATAGCGTGTATGAAAGCGCGCCCTCGCGATATCCAGGCTTTCGAATCCATGGCTGGTGATATCCGGATCTTAAGTCGATCTGAAATCGAGGCTCCCGGAAGTTGATCTAAAAGATCATCAATACGGGGTAAAGGATACTACTCTTGATCATCACCTGTTCAACTCACGGTAATCGATACACCGGCGAAAAGAACTATCATTCTTCTTGACAAACAAGATCGTGCTCCCCACGAGGGCGTAATCGGTCGGAGATAACCTTTCTCGAACTACTCCTCAAGTTGAATCTTCAACTCCTGCGTGCAGTCGGGGCCATCCGATCTGATGCCTTCAATAAAGGGGCGTCTGGCTCAACTCACTCCCTGAATTCCCTACTCTATGTGAAGGCAACCGGATAACTCGTGCTGAAATACTTCGTCAATCGATGACAATGATACCACGAATGATTGAACATTTCGATTGCCCTAGAATGGTCAATCGATAAAAAGAGATACCAATACTGATTGAACAACTCGCTTGCCTTAGAAAGGCCAATTGATGAAGATGATATAATGAATGTTTGAATAACTCGATTGCCCTAGAAAGGCCAATCAATGAAAATGATACAATGAATGATTGAATAACTCGAGTGCCTTAGAAAGGCCAATCGATGGAAATGATACAAAGAATGATTGAATAACTCGATTGCCTTATAAAGGCCAATCGATGAAAATGATACAATGAATGATTGAAGGACTCGATTGCCTTAGAAAGGCCAATCGATGAAAATGATACAATGAATGATTGAATGACTCGATTGCCTTAGAAAGGCCAATCGATGAAAATGATACAATGAATGATTGAATGACTCGATTGTCTTAGAAAAGCCAATCGATGGAAATGATATAAAGAATGATTGAATAACTCGATTGCCTTAGAAAGGCCAATCGATGAAAATGATACAATGAATGATTGAAGGACTCGATTGCCTTAGAAAGGCCAATCGATGAAAATGATACAATGAATGATTGAATGACTCGATTGCCTTAGAAAGGCCAATCGATGAAAATGATACAATGAATGATTGAATGACTCGATTGTCTTAGAAAAGCCAATCGATGGAAATGATACAATGAATGATTGAATAGTTCGATCGCGGAATTGCTCTGCTTACGTCATAATAATACTTCTTCTGGAACAACTGGGATTACTTCCTTGAAGCATACATTCGACAACCAACGACGGAAAGATAGCGACCAAACGCTAAAAACATCAAGATAGAATCAAGACGGTTAAACCAACTAATACCGAAAATTCCATCGTCTAAGATAAATTCACCACGATTAGATCCATCAACCAATCGCGGTCATTAAGTAGGACTATCCCGAAATAAGTCTATTCAAGCATGATTCGAAAATGAATGAATGCGGTGTACCGGATCAAAAGGTACACACAAGTTGAAATAAAATTACGAGTATACGAAATCGTTCGGACCATAGGATCGTCGATCCTCCTCATCCTATGAATGCAGGACTTGCTGGTCCCGAACGGACGCTCCGTCGATAAATACGGGCTCCAACTCTATTTGCTTCCATTGCCTTAAGCAGCGATGACAAGCGATCGATTACAAGCGTTGGTTGCCGGGGCTGAGATGCGCGGAGCCGACTTGGAGTCCTTTCGGCAAAAACGGGCCTTATGTCCAAAATTCCCACAATTATAGCACGTGACAGTGCCTCGGACACTTGGTGCCGACATGACCAAGATCCCCACGGTTATAACGGTGATGGTGAATTGAATTGGCTCGTGGTGAGATCCACGATTATGCGCCGTAGAGGTCGCTCGAAGCGATAGGACTCACGAGGCTTCTTGAAGGTTGGTGACCGCCTTCGGATTGATTACGCCGTTGATTTCTTGTGACAAATGAAGGTTGTTGTTCGGCACTTTCCTTAGCGGTGGCTCATACGGAGAGTTCTCTCGATTAATCCGGTCAGTGGCGCAATGATGATTGAGCAAGCGCACATGGGTCATCATGGCTGCATAAAAGTGAGTGGATCAACCGAATATCTTCCGATCGAGCCGAGTCCACAGGCACGATTTCCCGGCGATGAGTGTTTATTTCTCGAGTTTCGGTCCGCTTGCCTCTCTCCCCGTGCATCCACAGCGACTCTCTCCATACGAAGTAGGAAGGTCGCATAATGATTATATTTCCCGCATGATTAACACGTTATGATTTTGTCATGAGATGATGAAAATGAGTATACATGCTCTAACTTAGTGATTATATGAATGATTTCTTGAAGTTACATGATTATCGATGAAATTCTTGAAATGATTATCTTGAATAACTTAACAAGATTGATAATATGATCTTCCGTTGACAACCGAGTAATGAAATGAATTGAGTGATTAATGAGTTAACATGATTGTCCTAATCACAATGAATGATGATGTTTGAGGATTGTTAATTGATGAATGATGAATGAATGACTATTGCCGAAATTATACCATGGCATTAGAAATCTTACGATTCTTCCAAGTCCGATTGGCTCGGCATTTGCACAGTCACACGTGACGCGAAAGTCCAATGATACTAGTCGATGACGATGATTTCAAATAAGACATGACTCGGAAGGTAGTATTCAAAACCACGCTCCGATACCAACTCTGTAACACCCCAAACTAGGCGGATATTACAGTGCCGTAGATCCCCAACTGGGACCCACCAGGCAAATGAGAATGAATGAATTACACAAGATAAATGTAGTACCGAACTACATTACAACAATAATTACTCCGATGAGGAGTTTAGTTACAACACACCAGGACAATACCGAATACTAGTGTATTTTATATGAAGATAAAATACACAACACTGAATGAAACGGAGTATTCAAGTGAAAGTCTGCAGCGGAAAAATAAAAGACAATAACATGAATAACTGAAAGATCGGGGCCCCCTACTAGTATCACTAGGACTCCTCGACATCAACATGCTATTCCCGTGCGTTTGCCTTGCCATGACCTGAAAAACAAAATCCCCAAACGGGGTCAGTTAAACAGAACAACAATCCTCAAGGGTTGAAAATACACAATCATGATTATATCTGAAGTTATGAAATATCTTAATTATGAATTACGCTGAAGAGGAGTATCATAGTACGCCCGTAATGTTCTGTGCAAGTGTACAACACCCGTCCGTGTACCTAATTAGTCTCACGAGACAATATGACCCGTGTGCACGGTCTAATGTATCGGTGAACCCAATACAATAACCATCGTGTGCCCGACTAAAAATTCCACACAGACACACCCGGCCACGCAATATGAACCCAGAAGGTCACATGAACGAGAATGACCATAATGAATATCAATGAATAATAATTAGACAAGGCCAAGAATGACTCACCGAGATGAGAGTAATAATGAAATGAATGATAGCTCAACGAAAAGATTGGAACCGTCGTTCCTTATTACTGAAGTGATTAATTGACAATAACAAGTTTTAATATGATTAATACAATGATGAATGAGTTATGATTATGAATAATCAACAACAAAAGGTATGAATATCCTTTTAACCGAGTAAGAATTAACTTACACAACAACGATGAAGAATGTCCGTCCACGAACAACGTCCTAACCAAGATACCGGTCGCTCGAACAACCTTAATTCAATACAATTGCCAACAATCCGATCAATAACGAATTAAACACGAATATAACGAACTCAAGACGTCGATACGATTAAACCAAGTTCATTGGGGCATTATATCGAACACTTTGAGGCCAACTTTGATTGATTACCACTAAACCTCAATAATACCAACTTCAAATCCCCAAGAAGTGTTTCAAAACAACAAAACATCTCAATACGATCAATAATCCGTTATGAATATCCAAAACGTGATTATAACAACAATTAATCGGAAATCCCCAAATCGACCTCGATATTCAAAGTGTTCTTGAATAAATCTCTCAATAATCCAATGAATCCTTATACAAACTCATAATCATATACATATCCCTTCATATAACATGATTATAACGTCCAAAACATCATAACTCAACACAAAATCGAAATCCAAGGTGTTGAAGAAATTACCTCTTGAAGATCCAACCACTACGATCCGAAGAACACGAGTTAAAAGCGAGTATCCAAGCTTCTCAAAGGAATGAAGATGATGAAGATTACACACTCAAGTGATTGATGATGATAAAATCTCTCTCTCAACCCTCTCTCTCGGATGAAGAAGGAAAAAAAGAAGAAGTGAGGAGAAATGACCCGGCCAAGTCATTAAATACTGCCGGAAGTTACGGCCGTAACTCGGCCCTCTTACGGCCGTAACTTTCCAAGTCAACGGCCTACGGCCGTAATCGCCAACTCAGATGCGGCCGTAACTCGGCTTCGTCAAAGCTGCCAAGCAGACTTACGGCCGTAACGATCTGAGTTACGGCGTAACCCGCCTTCGTCAAAAACATCCGTCGACACCCTTACGGCGTAACCGCACACCTTACGGCCGTAACTCGGATGATACGGCCGTATCCGCCAAACTTACGAGCGTAAGCCCTCTTCGTCAGCGACCCGGTACATCTGCCGCGTGCGGCCGTAGAATCGCCAAGCCTTACGGCCGTACCTTCCTCGACTTACGGCCGTATGCCGCAACCCTTACGGCCGTAAGTCACCCTTGGTCGACAACACCCAAAATTCACGAACACCACTTACGGCCGTATCTCACCTTCCTTACGGCCGTAACTCACCTTCGCCAAAAATGTCTCGGTAGCTGCTTTGACGCGTCTGGCCGTCAGAAGCCGACCTTACGGCCGTGCACGCTCGACTTACGGCCGTACCACAAGACCTTACGGCCGTAAGTCCCTTTAAATCGAATGGCACGAAAACACGAACCCTTGTTACGGCCGTAACCCAAAGTCCTTACGTAGTAACTCGATCTTTGGCCAAGTTGAAAATTCCGATAACTCCGATTCCTCGCTACGGTGATGAATGATCCGACATAACATACGAATGTGAAAATGAACAAGTCTAAAACAAGCCACCGATGAAGCCCCGAATCGACTACCAATCACGATGAAAACAACAATACTCCCGTCGGTCTCTAAACGGAGATGACATGCCGATCGGTAACTGATATACGATTACAACAAGCCAACAGTGAACACAAATGAATGAATCAAGAATGATGAGTGATTATTAACGAGTGAGAAATACTGAGTGACAATTAGAGACTGATAATTACTGAATGAAAATGAATGAATTACAACCGGGTATTACACGAACGAACTGTGATCTTTTTGTGGGTCGATCTGGTTATCGCTGTGACTTTTTCGAGTTTGGTTCGATTCTTGTGAACCTTGTTCGGAAGTGGCATCATTTGGTTCTATTAGTTCTTTTATTCGAAGTGGATCGGATTTGGAACTCCTGTGTTTTCGACTCTGTCGACTCGTTTATGCTCGTTAACATTTTCTGAACTTTCCTTATCCCTTGCTTTTGTTGATCGAACGAGGGTGGTATTGTTTCGGAATAACTCGTTGTCGTTGTGACTTTTCAATCGCTATTCCCTTTCCTGTGGATCTTATGGGAATACACGTCTTGTTGTTCTTACCAGATCATCCTGGGAGTTCTTGTTTGATTTTTATTATCCTTCGTGTTTCGGACATGATTGTTCGATTTTTGTTGTCTCGATCGTTGATTGTTTGGTTTGTTGTTGACCCCGTTTCGTGATTGTTGAACGTTCAGACTCCTTTTTAATTCCCTTAAGTTCGGGAAATTAGTCTCGTTTTCGATCTTCCAACCCTTGGGCGGTGGAATTCCGTATTTGTTCAGCGGTTGGCTCGCGTTTTGATTGATGTACCGTTGGGTTGGTCAATCCTATTGATTTTCGTTCGTTGTGTTTTGTGATTGTTCGGATAATCGACTCGATTGTATTGTCTGTTTGATGACGCTTGTCACTTATTGATTTTATTATATCTCTACCGGTGGCGTTGTGTTAGTCGCCGTGGAGCGTATTTTCACGCTGTATGTCTCTTTGCGTTTCTTGCAGCGTTTTGTCGTCGGGCGCGAGTTTTCGGTTTTCGTGTATCTCGTTGAGTTTTCCTGGTTGGGGATATTGCTTCTCCCTACTTATTTTAAGTTTCGGGACGAAACTTCTTTTAAGGAGGGTAGAATGTAAAACCCGTAATTTCGATTTCTGGTAATTTCTTTTTTTTTCGGCGGAAGTCCGTTTTGACGACTCGCTCATGACCGTTTAGTCATTCTGAGAATGATTAATTCTACACTTTTTTGTCATCCGAGTTCGTTTCTGAGTTGTTTTGTTGAGTTCCGTGCTTTTTAGCAGTTTTTCCGCACTTAAGTTCGATTCTTGCGAATCTCATCCGAAACTGTTGTTTCGAATTTCTAGTAAGTTCATTTAATGTTATTATTCATGTTGCGAGCTTCGGCTTGGTGTTTCGATCATGTATCGTGTATTTCGGACGTTTTGGGCCATTTTTGTAATTTCCCAAAATTTGGGGTAATTACTTTCCATTGTCGAATTTCGAGCCTTCGGGTGGTCGTAATCGTGTGTTCTCTTAGTGCTCGAATTCGTCGTTGCGAGTACTTCGTAACCGTATCTATTGAGTACGGGATCGGGATCGGATTTTTGTGCCGTTTGCGGAAGCGTAAATATAAGTGCGGAAAATAAAGGACACGAGGATATATAGAGGTTCGGCTATAAACGAGCCTACGTCCTCTCTTTATCTTTTTCAATAGGTTAAAGATAGCAACCTCTATGCCTCTCTTCTATCGGTCGAGGTATAACCGTTTACAATCACGTCTTCTATTGGTCCGTGATAAACCACTCGTACTTGTCTTTGCGTCGGTCCAAGTTAAACCGTTTTCCTTTTCGTAGGACAAGGAATCAACCTCTCTAGTTTTCTATGGGTACTAGATAAACCTCACGAAGATAGCGATTGCGATTCTAACAATGCCGGATCCTTGATCCTAATAACACCGAATCCAATCATATCTTTTCTTTTACCACTCGTGTATGTTTTCGTGAACTCTCACTCAAACACTTACAATTAAGCTCAATATCAACAACAAGAATGTGTGTAATAATATCACAAGAATAGACTATTTGCTCAAGGTTGTTGTACTCAAACAATACCATAGGGATGGTATTTATAGGCTCCATCATCAAACTAGCCGTTAGCTGCCAGACTGCTCATTACGTACGTTATATGCTCTCCATTACGTACGTAAGCCTCATTACGTACGTTAACCATGACTGGTTACGTACGTTAGCATCTTCACAAAACAGACCAGGGAGTTTCGTCCTTTGAGTTACGTACGTTAACAATTTCTACGTTACGTACGTTAAGATTACATCACTGATGACGTCATATATCCGTTGTATGCTTTACTGACTTTGACTCCTCCAACGTTCACTTGTTTGAACTGTGTTACGTACGTTATCTCTCTTGTATTACGTACGTTAGGTTTGTTTTACTTCAGCATTTTGCACTTCGTTTTCCTTCGATGCTTGCTTCGTCTCTACGTTGTTTTGTTTTGTTTAGCAACTTTAATCATCAAAACACTTTTAATTTATGTATGGAACAAAATGTTCCAACAATCTCCCCCTTTTTGATGATTACAAAACAACAATACGCCAATGGGATTCACCTGCAAAAATACAAATATATGTATATCTTTACAGACCAAAGTTTTCGACTTTGTCCGTTTCGTTAGAATCTTCTCCCATTTTTTCGACTCCTTCTTTTCTTTTCTCCTTTTATTTTCTCATTTTTAATTTTTCATCGTCTTTTCGACGTCTCCTCATTTTTCTTTTCCTTCATTTTCGACTTCTCCTTATTTTTGTTCAACTCCTTCGTTTTTCCAATTCTCTTTATATGCTATCTATTTTCTTCGATTTTTCTCCCTTTTCACGGTTAATCACATTTTCGACTTATTTCTCCATTCTCCTATCTCTCCCCCTTTTTGTATTCATCAAAAAATCAATAAAATACCAATAAAAAATAAATAATGAAATATGCAAAAATAAATATACGGGTATTAACTCCCCCTGAAAATATTATCCGTTCTAAAAATTACTCCCCCTGAGTAAAATACCAATAAAATCAATATTTGGGGATCCAACCTATAGTTGGTTTTTGTTTCGAGACATAAACAATATTTGAAATATTTGTTCCTTTAGGAACCCAAATTTTCTTAATTTTTATCGTCCGGCGAGGGCTTTTGCAATTTGAAACGTGATGCCCGATTTTCAAACACTTTTCGCAATGGGGTATTTTAAAATTAACGGATTCGTTTTTCGAATGTGGTTTGAATCCTAACCCCTCTTTATTTAAAGTATATTTTTGAACACATAACATTTGTTCAAATTTATCGTTGCCGCACGAGAATTTTCTTGTCAAAGATTTTAGTTCATCTTGAACTTTTAAAAGGTCATTCTTCAAAATATTCTCATTTTCAATGCATTTCGAATGATCAAATTCGACAAATTTTCCCTTCTCGATAATTTTGGAATTTTCAATTTCCAAAGATTTTATTTTAGACTTAAGGGATTTAATTTCCGATAAAGCATTTTGGAAATCTGTATGTAATAACTCAAATGCATTAAATAATTCATCACGGGAGGATGTACTTACTTGGCTTTCGACGTCGCTGTCGTCGAACGAACTCCGGGCCATAAGAGCGAGATTATTTTGATTGATAAAATCATCGTCTTCATCTTCATCGCTCCAAGTAGCCACGAGAACCTCCTTCTTGGGTTTGACACGGCAATGCTTAGCGAAGTGGCACAGTTTTCCACATTGTCGACAAGAGTTGTCGAACTTCTTCGCTTCGCCGAGATATCCTTCTTCCTCCGGTTTAATAATGTTTGGAATTTATTAATATTCTTGGCATAATATGCCGCTTCTTCGTCGCTTTCTTCCACCGGAATTTCTTCTTTCTTTTTCGACATCTTAGCCTTCATGGCTAACGATCGTTCCTTTGGCTTTGGCTTGACACTTCGTGATTTTAATACAATCTCATAATTGATTAGTGAACCAACAAGGGCACTAAAATCGAGTGTATTGAGATCTTTAGATTCCATAATTGCGGTTACGGTGCCGTCCCATTCGCTAGGTAGTGATCTTAAGATTTTCTTGACTTTTTCACTACTAGATAATGGTTTGCCAAACGAGGCTAGTCCATTGGTGATAACCGAAAATCGGTCGAGCATATTGGTGATGGACTCGTCACCCTTCATCATGAATAACTCGTAGTCATGGAGAAGCATATTTATCTTCGTCTCCTTGACTTGAGTCGTCCCTTCGTGTGTGATTTCTAGAATTTTCCATATTTCTTTCGCACTCTCACACGATGAGATTCGATTGACCTCTTCCGGATTTAAGGCACAAAATATGTAACAACCCAAAAAACAGTGGCTATTACAGTGTCGTGGACCCCTACTGGGACCCACCAGGCGATATCACAATATGCATATAAAATCTGACAACGTGGCACCGTACCACAATATTTATCAAAACCCCAGTGTGGAGTATGAGTTATTCATGTTTTTAAATACAAGCAAACATACACAGGATCCAAACTCGGTACATACCATATGACGATGAGCAGTACCTAACAAGTTTTAGTACATTCATCCGACACAAAATAAAATGAAAGTCACAATTAAAACATAACCGAACAACCAAAAGACTCGGGGGCCCCGAAATAGCATACATCAGAATCCTCCGTCGCCATTGTGCTCCTCCTGTGCCTTGCCCTTTCCTCGCCCTGAAATACAAGTATTTCGCCCCAAACCACAGGGTCAGCTATACATGATAATAATTCTCATGACATTATACAATTCATATATACTGATCTCAAAGAAATCCACCGACTACTGAATATACCCCGAAGGCGTATAAACAATCAGTCCCAACTGTCGAACATAACCAATTATACGAATGACCATATACTATGGCTCAAGACGGACGTCACAGTACGCCCGATACGGAAATGTGTCCGCGCACATGTCCGCCCCGTATACGGAATCCAGAATATACGTGGGACGATGTACCTAATTAGCCTCACGAACTACGTCTCATGTGTACGATCTAAATGCGGAAAACCTCCACGCATGATCATCAAGTGCCCAGCTAAAAATCCTACACATAACCAATCGGCGCGCAGATATGACTCCAGAGATGTCACGATACAACATGACAACGAAACTCAACGAATTACACTTTTACCAAGAAATCGAACAACTCACCGAAGTGTCAACAAAGCTCAACGATATCAAGGGTCCAAAAGTACGAACTTGGGAATACAATCCCATGATGAAAACGGGACATCATTAAGAACAACCTCAAGTCACCAGACACAAGTTTATAAGTGTTTCATATACACGAAATGCATAATTATCATAAGAATCCACACATCATTATAACCAAGTAAGATAACTTGCCTCAATTCCGTAGACGAATAATCCTTCCTTGAATGGTCAAACGAACGGTATCCTCGTCTAACAATACTCACGTGAACAAGCAACCTTGAATGAAATATAATTCATTCAACAACACATTAAATGCGATAATGGTATTATCGCATAAACAATATTCGTAGATTTACTTGAATAAATCGATTACCCTATTGATCATTTCTTATTACAAATCATCGTATGTTTATCGTGTTCAATACATATTCTAACCTTAATGTCAAATTCTTGATGTCTAGTTTATTATCAATGCAATATCGTGAAAATATCTTTTCAAATCATCGACACTTCCAATTACGATATAAGTTGTGTTTAATTACGTTCTTCATTATTTTACCAACGATTTCATTCAAAACTTGATTACTATATGAAACATAAGTCTAAGTTTTTAGTGAATTAAGAACATCATCTTAATTTACGTCTCTTAACACGCACGGATTAATGAAATGGAATTCGGCTACTCATCTACCGCATTTGTATCATCATACTCAACATAATTCTCTTAAGAACATTATTAACCTATTAATGTAGTGATTAACACCCTTTAACGAAATCGATAAATTCGAACGTATGAAGATTACAACTTCCTTCTATCAACATTCATTGTTTTATTTTGAAGAATTTATTAAAAGCCTAGTTATATCATTGGATACTTGAGATTTTTGAAGTAACTTCATCCAGCAAACCAAGATCATCTACAAAGGGTTAACATCATCTTTCCAACAATTTTATCACAAAGGTTTTAGAGGCCAAAAATCATGGTTCCATACAACCTTCAAGAATCAATAGAATGTTCAAGACAAATTTAACATTTCTCACTTTAATCATTAAGGATATCATCCTTAACATGTTCCTAGTGTTGAGACTAAAATCAACTTCCGATTATCATGCTATACCTCGTGTTTTAAGTATATCATTATCAACACAATCACATTATGAAGTTATTTACAACAAGAAGTAACACTAATACCTTCAATGTTAATCTTCACTTAGTTTGAGCATGATTCAATTAACTTATCATGTCTACACTAGTTTAAACTAACATTATGGGAAGTATTTATCTACTAACATCATCATAAGTATGGAATTGATATGAGTTAAAGAAAGACCAACCTTAAAATGAAGAACAACACCAACACTTCAAGGGATACACTTCAATCTCTAGCTTCTCCAAGTCACCAATCAAGTGTTGAGGCTACAACACAAGTTAGAAAGGCTTAGAAACGAAGTTGGAAGGGAAAGGAATTGTTCCTTAGTTGGGAGATTGAAAAAGGTCGAGTAGGAAGTGAATGGCAAGTCATACATTTATAATCTGAACTTGACATTACGTACGTTAACGAACGAGGTTAACGTACGTTATAGCCTTTACGTACGTAATCTTATGATCATTACGTACGTAACCAATTTCATCAAATCTCCCTGTCTCAAAACACGCAGTTCGTTACGTACGTAACCAGGTAGCTATTACGTACGTAATAGCCGTTGACTTGGCTGTCGCGATCGACTCCCGACCACCTACCCCTGCTCGGCCCCACCGCAAAGGCGGATCGGAGGAGCTTCCGCATTACGTACGTTAACGTATCGATGTTACGTACGTAAGGCGGCCTACATAGCGTACGTTAAGAATACATGTTAACGTACGTTAAGTACTATAACAAGCATAAATGGAATTCTCGCAATATCACCCAACAACTAATATAGTATGAATGACCATGAATCCAGTCTTAACATAATTCGTCGGTACTTGCTACAACATCATAGATATGGTGCGAAAATACTTAACTTAAATCATGAAATACAATATTAAAGGCGAGGGTATTACATACTCCCCCCTTAAAAGGAGTTTCGTCCCCGAAACTAAGGGGTAAACAGTTCGGGGTATTTCTCTCGCATGCTATCTTCAGTCTCCCACGTAGCTTCCTCGACTCCATGTCTTGACCACCGAATTTTTAATAAGGGAATCGTCTTGTTCCTCAGCTGTTTAATTCTTCTCTCGAGTATCTGCACAAGCTGTTCTTCATACGAATGGTCGTCGGCTATTTCGACCTCGTCGAATTGAATAATGTGACTTGGATCAGCAACATACTTCCTTAACTGAGATACATGGAATACGTTGTGAATCCGACTCAAAGCTGGTGGTAATGCTAAACGATAGGCTAGGTCGCCTACTCGTTCCAGGATCTCAAACGGACCAATATACCTTGGGCTCAATTTGCCTCTCTTCCCGAATCATAAAACACCTCTGGTAGGAGATACTTTGACCAGTACATGGTCACCAACTTCAAACTCGAGTGGTCGTCGACGATTATCTGCATATGATTTCTGGCGGCTTTGGGCCGTTAATAGACGGCTCTTGATCAGGGAAATCTTCTCGCGGACTGCCAATAACATATCAGGTTCCGTACCAATAGATTCAGATAATTCGTCCCAGCACAAAGGGGACCTACAACGACGACCATATAATGCCTCATAAGGTGCCATCATGATCGAGGCGTGCCAGCTGTTATTATATGTGAATTCTACCAACGGCAGTTGGGCTTCCCAGTCAGGCTTCCAATCGAGAGCACATGCCCTCAACATATCCTCTAGAGTTTGAATTGTCCTTTCAGACTGACCGTCGGTCTGAGGATGAAAAGCCGTACTGAAGTTCAACTGTGTACCCATAGCACGATGAACCGCCTTCCAGAAGTGCAACACGAACCGTCCGTCCCGATCTGATACAATACTCTTAGGGGTGCCATGCAGTCTCACAATCTCTTTGATGAATAATTGGGCCAATCTCTCGGGGCCCCAAGTATCCTTGATCTCCAAGAAGTGGGCTGATTTAGTCAATCGATCCACAACTACCCAAATCGTATTCATGCCTCGACGGCTCGTCGGCAAACTAGTAATAAAGTCCATCGATATGTCCTCCCACTTCCACTCGGGAATCGGAAGCGGTTTCATCATGCCAGCTGGTCGTTGATGCTCAATCTTGACCTGCTGACAGGTCAAACATTTCGAAACGAATTCGGCAACCTCCCGTTTCATGTTACCCCACCAATAATACGGCTTCAAATCCTTATACATTTTGTTCGATCCCGGGTGTATGGAATATGGGGTAGCATGAGCCTCCTTTAGAATAGTATTCCTCAACTCTTCGTCTGCTGGTACACATACTCGATTTTTAAAGCGTAACAGTCCATCCTAGTGAACCACAAATCCAGGGGCCTTCCCCTGATCGATTTCTCCTCGAACTCTGGATAAGAATGGGTCCGTCATCTGTTTCGTCCTAATCGTCTCATCAAGGGACAGTGAAATCTCAAGCATGCACAGTTGTCCCTGAATGCGTTGTATCCAGACCTCAATCTATGGTCTCATGAACTCTAATTGCAACTCCCTCTGGGTGGTCAAACGAGCTAGTATCTGCTCCTGCACCGTCTTGCGGCTCAAGGCATCGGCAACCACGTTTGCCTTGCCTGGATGATAAAGGATCTCGATATCATAGTCTTTGATTAGCTCTAACCACCTCCTTTGTCTCATGTTCAACTCCTTCTGAGTAAAAATATACTTCAGGCTCTTGTGGTCCGTAAAAATCTGGCAGGCAACTCCATACAGATAGTAGCGCCAGATTTTTAAAGCAAACACTACGGCTGCTAACTCCACGTCATGAGTCGGGTAGTTGACCTCATAAGGGAGCAACTGTCTAGACGCATAGGCGATCACTTTCCCGTCCTGCATTAACACGCAGCCAAGGCCCTGCCTCGATGCATCGCTATATACCGCGAATCCTTCCGTTCCTCTAGGTAGTACCAAAACAGGTGCTGAAATTAATCGACCTTTGAGTTCATCAAAACTTTGTTGGCAGGCTTCCGACCACAAGTACTTCTTATCTTTTCTCAACAGATTAGTCATTGGTTGAGCAATTTTGGAAAATCCTTCCACGAATCGTCTGTAAGCTTTGCTAGACCCAGAAAACTACGAACTTCCTTCACATTCTTCGGGGGTAGCCAGTCTCGGATAGCTTCCGTCTTCTGTGGGTCTACTCTTACTCCCTCTGCTGATATCACATGACCCAGAAAAATAACTTCAGACATCCATAATTCACACTTAGAAAATTTTCCATAGAGTTGTTCTCGCCTTAATGCGTCGAGAACCTGGCGGAGGTGACACTCATGCTCCTCATGATCACGAGAGTAGACCAAGACGTCGTCAATAAAAACGACTACAAAACGATCCAGATAATTAATAAAAACCCGATTCATCAATTCCATGAATACTGCAGGTGCATTAGTCAGTCCAAATGGCATGACAACGAACTCATAATGCCCATAGCGAGTGCGAAAAACTGTCTTCGGGATGTCAGACTCTCGAATCCGTAACTGGTGGTACCCAGACCTCAAGTCGATCTTGGAAAATACAGCGGCTCCTTGGAGCTGATCCAATAGATCATCGATGCGAGGTAAAGGATATTTGTTCTTAATTGTTACCTTGTTCAGCTCCCGGTAATCAATATACAAACGAAGCGATCCGTCCTTCTTCCGTACGAATAACACCGGCGCTCCCCAAGGGGATGCACTGGGTCGAACGTACCCTTTCTCAGTTAATTCTTCGAGTTGTGTTTTCAATTCCTGCATCTCAGTCGGGGCCATACGGTATGGTGCTTTCGAAAGCGGGGACGTCCCTGGCTCCAACTCAATGGTGAATTCCACCTCTCGCTGTGGGGGTATTCCTGGAAGATCGTTTGGAAATACATCTGGATAATCTCGAACTACTGGAATATCAATCAATTAGACTGGCCGGTCAGCTGTCTAAGTCATGTAACCAATAACCAATGCATCCCTGGTTCAGTAATCTCATAGCCTTCATAGCACTGATGACTCTCCCAGAATGATTGGGATTATCACCCCGAAAAATACACTCGACGCCATCATCCGATGTGACTGTCACCATTCGCTTACGGACGCTAAGGACGGTATCGTGACGATCCATCCAGTCGATACCCAAGATTACATCATCTTTAGCTAAATCAACCACAATCAAGTCAGACAACCACTCACGGTTGTTCATGCTAATCGGACAGTTCTGTACTTCACGACTCCCAATAATTCTTCTACCATCGGGTAGACCAATTACATAAGGTTCACAATTGATAACACGATTCAAATGCAAACGACTCAAACATGAACTAGACAAAAAGGAGTGTGAAGCACCAGTATCAAAGAGAACACAAACGGGCTGAGAGTGGATCTCGAGAGTACCTGCAATCATGCTGGCTTTGGGATCATCGGCTTTCTTCATCTCGTAGACTCTGGGTTTTGCAACCCCGGAAGCAGGTGTACCAACTTGATTTCCACGGCCCATCCCTTTGTTCGCCCCGGTAGTCTGGTAAGAAGCGGATGGAGGAGCACGTTCCTGAACAGAAGACTGTACTGGAGCAAGAGATGCTACTGGAGCACGCCCGGGTCCACCCCGGTAATAGCGAGCACGATGACCGTTCTTCCCGCAAGTGTGACAGGAAACGGCCGGCTTCGGACACTTGGAGTTGATATGCCCCTGGTCCCCACAGTTATAACACACGACATGTGAGATGATTGCCTCAATTCCGTAGACGAATAATCCTTCCTTGAATGGTCAAACGAACGGTATCCTCGTCTAACAATACTCACGTGAACAAGCAACCTTGAATGAAATATAATTCATTCAACAACACATTCGTACGATAATGGTATTATCGCATAAACAATATTCGTAGATTTACTTGAATAAATCGATTACCCTATTGATCATTTCTTATTACAAATCATCGTATGTTTATCGTGTTCAATACATATTCTAACCTTAATGTCAAATTCTTGATGTCTAGTTTATTATCAATGCAATATCGTGAAAATATCTTTTCAAATCATCGACACTTCCAATTACGATATAAGTTGTGTTTAATTATGTTCTTCATTATTTTACCAACGATTTCATTCAAAACTTGATTACTATATGAAACATAAGTCTAAGTTTTTAGTGAATTAAGAACATCATCTTAATTTACGTCTCTTAACACGCACGGATTAATGAAATGGAATTCGGCTACTCATCTACCGCATTTGTATCATCATACTCAACACAATTCTCTTAAGAACATTATTAACCTATTAATGTAGTGATTAACACCCTTTAACGAAATCGATAAATTCGAACGTATGAAGATTACAACTTCCTTCTATCAACATTCATTGTTTTATTTTGAAGAATTTATTAAAAGCCTAGTTATATCATTGGATACTTGAGATTTTTGAAGTAACTTCATCCAGCAAACCAAGATCATCTACAAAGGGTTAACATCATCTTTCCAACAATTTTATCACAAAGGTTTTAGAGGTCAAAAATCATGGTTCCATACAACCTTCAAGAATCAATAGAATGTTCAAGACAAATTTAACATTTCTCACTTTAATCATTAAGGATATCATCCTTAACATGTTCCTAGTGTTGAGACTAAAATCAACTTCCGATTATCATGCTATACCTCAGGTTTTAAGTATATCATTATCAACACAATCACATTATGAAGTTATTTACAACAAGAAGTAACACTAATACCTTCAATGTTAATCTTCACTTAGTTTGAGCATGATTCAATTAACTTATCATGTCTACACTAGTTTAAACTAACATTATGGGAAGTATTTATCTACTAACATCATCATAAGTATGGAATTGATATGAGTTAAAGAAAGACCAACCTTAAAATGAAGAACAACACCAACACTTCAAGGGATACACTTCAATCTCTAGCTTCTCCAAGTCACCAATCAAGTGTTGAGGCTCCAACACAAGTTAGAAAGGCTTAGAAACGAAGTTGGAAGGGAAAGGAATTGTTCCTTAGTTGGGAGATTGAAAAAGGTCGAGTAGGAAGTGAATGGCAAGTCATACATTTATAATCTGAACTTGACATTACGTACGTTAACGAACGAGGTTAACGTACGTTATAGCCTTTACGTACGTAATCTTATGATCATTACGTACGTAACCAATTTCATCAAATCTCCCTGTCTCAAAACACGCAGTTCGTTACGTACGTAACCAGGCAGCTATTACGTACGTAATAGCCGTTGACTTGGCTGTCGCGATCGACTCCCGACCACCTACCCCTGCTCGGCCCCACCCGCCGAAAGGCGGACTGCTGGAGGAGCTTCCGCATTACGTACGTTAACGTATCGATGTTACGTACGTAAGGCGGCCTACATAGCGTACGTTAAGAATACATGTTAACGTACGTTAAGTACTATAACAAGCATAAATGGAATTCTCGCAATATCACCCAACAACTAATATAGTATGAATGACCATGAATCCAGTCTTAACATAATTCGTCGGTACTTGCTACAACATCATAGATATGGTGCGAAAATACTTAACTTAAATCATGAAATACAATATTAAAGGCGAGGGTATTACATACTCCCCCCTTAAAAGGAGTTTCGTCCCCGAAACTAAGGGGTAAACAGTTCGGGGTATTTCTCTCGCATGCTATCTTCAGTCTCCCACGTAGCTTCCTCGACTCCATGTCTTGACCACCGAATTTTTAATAAGGGAATCGTCTTGTTCCTCAGCTGTTTAATTCTTCTCTCGAGTATCTGCACAGGCTGTTCTTCATACGAATGGTCGTCGGCTATTTCGACCTCGTCGAATTGAATAATGTGACTTGGATCAGCAACATACTTCCTTAACTGAGATACATGGAATACGTTGTGAATCCGACTCAAAGCTGGTGGTAATGCTAAACGATAGGCTAGGTCGCCTACTCGTTCAAGGATCTCAAACGGACCAATATACCTTGGGCTCAATTTGCCTCTCTTCCCGAATCAGAAAACACCTCTGGTAGGAGATACTTTGACCAGTACATGGTCACCAACTTCAAACTCGAGTGGTCGTCGACGATTATCTGAATATGATTTCTGGCTGCTTTGGGCCGTTAATAGACGGCTCTTGATCGTGAAATCTTCTCGGATCGCCAATAACATATCGGGTTCCGTACCAATAGATTCGGATAATTCGTCCCAAAGACAAAGGGGACCTACAACGACGACCATATAATGCCTCATAAGGTGCCATCATGATCGAGGCGTGCACCGTTATTATATGTGAATTCTACCAACGGCGGTTGGGCTTCCCGATAAGCTTCCAATCGAGAGCACATGCCCTCAACATATCCTCTAGAGTTTGAATTGTCCTTTCAGATCGACCGTCGGTCTGAGGATGAAAAGCCGTATCAAGTTCAACTGTACCCATAGCACGATGAACCGCCTTCCGTAAGTGCAACACGAACTGGCCGTCCCGATCCGATACAATACTCTTAGGGGTGCCATGCGGTCTCACAATCTCTTTGATGAATAATTGGGCCAATCTCTCGGGCCCCAAGTATCCTTGATCTCCAAGAAGTGGGCTGATTTAGTCAATCGATCCACAACTACCCAAATCGTATTCATGCCTCGACGGCTCGTCGGCAAACTAGTAATAAAGTCCATCGATATGTCCTCCCACTTCCACTCGGGAATCGGAAGCGGTTTCATCATGCCACCGGTCGTTGATGCTCAATCTTGACTCACGACAGTCAAACATTTCAAACGAATTCGGCAACCTCCCGCTTCATGTTACCCCACCAATAATACGGCTTCAAATCCTTATACATTTTGTTCGATCCGGTGTATGGAATATGGGGTAGCATGAGCCTCCTTTAGAATAGTATTCCTCAACTCTTCGTCTGTGGTACACATACTCGATTTTTAAAGCGTAATGTCCATCCTAGTGAACCACAAATCCAGGGGCCTTCCCCTGATCGATTTCTCCTCGAACTCTGGATAAGAATGGGTCCGTCATCTGTTTCGTCCTAATCGTCTCATCAAGGGACAGTGAAATCTCAAGCATGCACAGTTGTCCCTGAATGCGTTGTATCCAGACCTCAATCTCTGGTCTCATGAACTCTAATTGCAACTCCCTCTGGGTGTTCAAACGAGCTAGTATCTGCTCCTGCACCGTCTTGCGGCTCAAGGCATCGGCAACCACGTTTGCCTTGCCTGGATGATAAAGGATCTCGATATCATAGTCTTTGATTAGCTCTAACCACCTCCTTTGTCTCATGTTCAACTCCTTCTGAGTAAAAATATACTTCAGGCTCTTGTGGTCCGTAAAAATCTGGCAGGCAACTCCATACAGATAGTAGCGCCAGATTTTTAAAGCAAACACTACGGCTGCTAACTCCACATCATGAGTCGGGTAGTTGACCTCATAAGGGCGCAACTGTCTAGACGCATAGGCGATCACTTTCCCGTCCTGCATTAACACGCAACCAAGGCCCTGCCTCGATGCATCGCTATATACCGCGAATCCTTCCGTTCCTCTAGGTAGTACCAAAACAGGTGCTGAAATTAATCGACCTTTGAGTTCATCAAAACTTTGTTGGCAGGCTTCCGACCACAAGTACTTCTTATCTTTTCTCAACAGATTAGTCATTGGTTGAGCAATTTTGGAAAATCCTTCCACGAATCGTCTGTAATAGCCTGCTAGACCCAGAAAACTACGAACTTCCTTCACATTCTTCGGGGGTAGCCAGTCTCGGATAGCTTCCGTCTTCTGTGGGTCTACTCTTACTCCCTCTGCTGATATCACATGACCTTAAAAATAACTTGACATCCATAATTCACACTTAGAAAATTTTCCATAGAGTTGTTCTCGCCTTAATGCGTCGAGAACCTGGCGGAGGTGACACTCATGCTCCTCATGATCACGAGAGTAGACCAAGACGTCGTCAATAAAAACGACTACAAAACGATCCAGATAATTAATAAAAACCCGATTCATCAATTCCATGAATACTGCAGGTGCATTAGTCAGTCCAAATGGCATGACAACGAACTCATAATGCCCATAGCGAGTGCGAAAACTGTCTTCGGGATGTCGACTCTCGAATCCGTAATCGTGGTACCCGGACCTCAAGTCGATCTTGGAAAATACAATGGCTCCTTGGAGCTGATCCAATAGATCATCGATGCGAGGTAAAGGATATTTGTTCTTAATTGTTACCTTGTTCACTCCCGTAATCAATATACAAACGCAATGATCCGTCCTTCTTCCGCATTTAATAACACCGGCGCTCCCCAAGGGGATGCACTGGGTCGAACGTACCCTTTCTCAGTTAATTCTTCGAGTTGTCTTTTCAATTCCTGCATCTCAGTCGGGGCCATACGGTATGGTGCTTTCGAAAGCGGGGACGTCCCTGGCTCCAACTCAATGGTGAATTCCACCTCTCGCTGTGGGGGTATTCCTGGAAGCTCGTCTGGAAATACATCTGGATAATCTCGAACTACTGGAATATCAATCAATTTGACTGGCCGGTCAGCTGTCTAAGTCATGTAACACCAATAACCAATGCATCCCTGGTTCAGTAATCTCATAGCCTTCATAGCACTGATGACTCTCCCAGAATGATTGGGATTATCACCCCGAAAAACACACTCGACGCCATCATCCGATGTGACTGTCACCATTCGCTTACGGACGCTAAGGACGGCATCATGACGATTCATCCAGTCGATACCCAAGATTACATCATCTTTAGGTAAATCAACCACAATCAAGTCAGACAACCACTCACGGTTGTTCATGCTAATCGGACAGTTCTGTACTTCACGACTCCCAATAATTCTTCTACCATCGGGTAGACCAATTACATAAGGTTCACAATTGATAACACGATTCAAATGCAAACGACTCAAACAAGAACTAGACAAAAAGGAGTGTGAAGCACCAGTATCAAAAAGAACACAAACGGGCTGAGAGTGGATCTCGAGAGTACCTGCAATCATGCTGGCTTCGGGATCATCGGCTTTCTTCATCTCGTAGACTCTGGGTTTTGCAACCCCGGAAGCAGGTGTACCAACTTGATTTCCACGGCCCATCCCTTTGTTCGCCCCGGTAGTCTGGTAAGAAGCGGATGGAGGAGCACGTTCCTGAACAGAAGACTGTACTGGAGCAAGAGATGCTACTGGAGCACGCCCGGGTCCACCCCGGTAATAGCGAGCACGATGACCGTTCTTCCCGCAAGTGTGACAGGCAACGGCCGGCTTCGGACACTTGGAGCTGATATGCCCCTGGTCCCCACAGTTATAACACACGACAGGTGAGCTGATTGCCCGAGAGTGCGTTCCTGCCGGTTTCGGTGCCATAGGTGGCCGCTCAGAAGGATTTGGTACAGGCTGGGGTTTCTTGAATACCCCCCGGTTACTGTCTCCTTGGGTCTGGTTCCTGGATCTCTTGTTGGAAAACTGTGGCTGCTTCTTAGAAATCTCTTTCGCAGTAAGTTCATACTCCAAAGCCTTCTAAATAAACTCCGGTAAAGTCGTACAGTGGTGATTGAGTAATTGCATCCTCATTCGGGGTTTAAGCCTCTTGAGGAAATATTTGATCTTATCAGCTTCCGAACGGACAACTGACGTAGCAAAAGGGAGAAGTGCTTGGAATTTTTCGGCAATCGCTAACACATCCTCGTCTTCCGATGGGTCGGGGTTTAGTAATTCGGACAGTTTGGCTTCACGGAGGGTGCAGATAGTAACGATCTAGCATAAGATTCTTGAATTCCTCCCAAGTACTCGCGCCTTCGGCAGCCTCACAAAGCCACCAAGTATGGGCACTCTTACTAAGGTAGTAGTCGCCACAAAGAACTCGATTTTCCTCTGGCACTCCACCATCTCGAACAGTTTCTCGAAATGCTCTATCCAGTGTACAATGTCGGCAGCTCGATGAGCCTTCAAAAGTCGGAGGTCGCTGACGTGATATGTCGCTAATAATCCGGCTCACGATCCCGCCGTGCACCGGAGGCGGAGGCCGTTGTCCCCGCCGTTGACCAAGCAGTATTCCTCTCGCATAGTTTCCATCGCCGACCCATTTGGGTCATATGGGCCATCATGCCCGCATCACGGTGTAAGGATCGACACGTGCATTCTCTCCGGTGTGGTGTGATTGGTCCCTAGAAGGCGACCATCACGCTGCGGAACTCTGTTCCACATTCGCGCGTCTGTTAGCTCGTGGTATCGGAATTCGGCCTCTTCCGCGGCCTCGTTCCCCTCTGCCACGGCCTCTAAGGTTCCTTTCCATACTGAAAGAATCAAGTCACAAGTACAGTTCGATTAATCAATCATAATTCATGCTAAGTTAATAGCAACAGGGAATTTCCTATCCAACAAAGCAATTGTAAAGAATCACTGGCACTACAAGTGTTACACACTCAATATCATATCAACATTAAGTCGAAACAATTCCAATCACATAATTAATTTAGGTTCTCTTCAAACAGATGAATTTTGCCTCATGGTAGCAAGATGCCAAGATAAGTAAGGAGACCAATATCATGCCAGTAATCAAATTATGGTTCATGAGAACATACCGTATTCGACGGGCCAGGCGCTTGCACAGGTTACACGTGGCACGAAGTTTTCTTGATGCTATTTCGATTCTACAATGACTCAAAATAAAAACACACTCTCTGATACCATCTTCTGTAACAGCCCAAAAAACAGTGGCTATTACAGTGCCGTGGACCCCTACTGGGACCCACCAGGCGATATCACAATATGCATATAAAATCTGACAACGTGGCACCGTACCACAATATTTATCAAAACCCCAGTGTGGAGTATGAGTTATTCATGTTTTTAAATACAAGCAAACATACACAGGATCCAAACTCGGTACAGACCATATGACGATGAGCAGTACCTAACAAGTTTTAGTACATTCATCCGACACAAAATAAAATGAAAGTCACAATTAAAACATAACCGAACAACCAAAAGACTCGGGCCCCCCGAAATAGCATACATCAGAATCCTCCGTCGCCATTGTGCTCCTCCTGTGCCTTGCCCTTTCCTCGCCCTGAAATACAAGTATTTCGCCCCAAACCACAGGGTCAGCTATACATGATAATAATTCACATGACATTATACAATTCATATATACTGATCTCAAAGAAATCCACCGACTACTGAATATACCCCGAAGGCGTATAAACAATCAGTCCCAACTGTCGAACATAACCAATTATACGAACGACCATATACTATGGCTCAAGACGGACGTCACAGTACGCCCGATCCGGAAATGTGTCCGCGCACATGTCCGCCCCGTATACGGAATCCAGAATATATACCTAATTAGCCTCACGAACTACGTCTCGTGTGCACGATCTAAATGCGGAAAACCTCCACGCATGATCATCAAGTGCCCGACTAAAAATCCTACACATAACCAATCGGCGCGCAGATATGACTCCAGAGATGTCACGATACAACATGACAACGAAACTCAACGAATTACACTTTTACCAAGAAATCGAACAACTCACCGAAGTGTCAACAAAGCTCAACGATATCAAGGGTCCAAAAGTACGAACTTGGGAATACAATCCCATGATGAAAACGGGACATCATTAAGAACAACCTCAAGTCACCAGACACAAGTTTATAAGTGTTTCATATACACGAAATGCATAATTATCATAAGAATCCACACATCATTATAACCAAGCAAGATAACTTGCCTCAATTCCGTAGACGAATAATCCTTCCTTGAATGGTCAAACGAACGGTATCCTCGTCTAACAATACTCACGTGAACAAGCAACCTTGAATAAAATATAATTCATTCAACAACACATTCGTACGATAATGGTATTATCGCATAAACAATATTCGTAAATTTACTTGAATAAATCGATTATCCAATTGATCATTTCTTATTACAAATCATCGTATGTTTATCGTGTTCAATACATATTCTAACCTTAATGTCAAATTCTTGATGTCTAGTTTATTATCAATGCAATATCGTGAAAATATCTTTTCAAATCATCGACACTTCCAATTACGATATAAGTTGTGTTTAATTACGTTCTTCATTATTTTACCAACGATTTCATTCAAAACTTGATTACTATATGAAACATAAGTCTAAGTTTTTAGTGAATTAAGAACATCATCTTAATTTACGTCTCTTAACACGCACGGATTAATGAAATGGAATTCGGCTACTCATCTACCGCATTTGTATCATCATACTCAACACAATTCTCTTAAGAACATCATTAACCTATTAATGTAGTGATTAACACCCTTTAACGAAATCGATAAATTCGAACGTATGAAGATTACAACTTCCTTCTATCAACATTCATTGTTTTATTTTGAAGAATTTATTAAAAGCCTAGTTATATCATTGGATACTTGAGATTTTGAAGTAACTTCATCCAAAGAAACCAAGATCATCTACAAAGGGTTAACATCATCTTTCCAACAATTTTATCACAAAGGTTTTAGAGGCCAAAATCATGGTTCCATACAACCTTCAAGAATCAATAGAATGTTCAAGACAAATTTAACATTTCTCACTTTAATCATTAAGGATATCATCCTTAACATGTTCCTAGTGTTGAGACTAAAATCAACTTCCGATTATCATGCTATACCTCAGGTTTTAAGTATATCATTATCAACACAATCACATTATGAAGTTATTTACAACAAGAAGTAACACTAATACCTTCAATGTTAATCTTCACTTAGTTTGAGCATGATTCAATTAACTTATCATGTCTACACTAGTTTAAACTAACATTATGGGAAGTATTTATCTACTAACATCATCATAAGTATGGAATTGATATGAGTTAAAGAAAGACCAACCTTAAAATGAAGAACAACACCAACACTTCAAGGGATACACTTCAATCTCTAGCTTCTCCAAGTCACCAATCAAGTGTTGAGGCTCCAACACAAGTTAGAAAGGCTTAGAAACGAAGTTGGAAGGGAAAGGAATTGTTCCTTAGTTGGGAGATTGAAAAAGGTCGAGTAGGAAGTGAATGGCAAGTCATACATTTATAATCTGAACTTGACATTACGTACGTTAATGAACGAGGTTAACGTACGTTATAGCCTTTATGTACGTAATCTTATGATCATTACGTACGTAACCAATTTCATCAAATCTCCCTGTCTCAAAACACGCAGTTCGTTACGTACGTAACCAGGCAGCTGTAATACCCGAGATTTCTGTTATGTAATTAGAACTTGTGATATTGTAATGATTGTACTTTTGTCTAAGTACTATTCTCCGTATTTCATAATCCGATGTTGTCGAGTGTATAATTTCGTGTATGTGTTTTAGAGATTGAAATTCTGTACATGTAGCACACGCTACAGGCTGAGTGTAGCGTACGCTAACGGGGATTCATAGCGCACGCTACAAAAGGTCATTAGCGCACGCTATGCATGGTCAAATCGATTGAGACGTGCGGTAGGTGAGATCTGGCCGGGGGACCCTTGTCGGATTGTGTCGGATGTACCTGGACGGCTTTCGGGAAAAGCCGAGTCAACGCCTTAGCGCACGCTACAGGTATATGAGTAGCGCACGCTAAGTGCCGAGTACAGTTTAGACTGTGAGCCGTTAGCGCACGCTACGAACAGGGTCTAGCGCGCGCTAATAGCTATTTATTATAAATAGGACATCATCCTATTTGAGATTTCAGTTTTCTCTACTCTCATTACCCGAATTCCTACACTTAGAACATAACTTCCTTCACCCCAAACACTTCATATCAACATCCTGATTCGTGATTTAAGATCGTATATCATTGGAGATTGGTGTTCAAGCTTTCTGCCTGATTGCTTCATTTTCCTCCGTGTTCTTCACTACTTGAGGTAGGTGATTCTTCACCAATGTTAGTAATGTTCCTAAGGAAGTTTGAATCATGTTTGGATAGCTGGTATTTCGTTTATAATCGGTCATCACATGTTAGAAGGATATTTTCGACGTTTCGACACTTATTCATCGTATGAACCTTTGAACCATCTTAGTAGTATGAACTCCTAAGCGTTTTCAAATCGATTTATGGTTAGTACTCGGAGATTACCTAGTTCGTATGTTTTACGTAAGGAATCACATGTTTGGGACTTGGAATAATCGGAACTTGGTATATTTCGTGAAGATCTTAGAAAAGATATGTTGATGAGAGGATTATCCGTATATTTGTGCCTCATGATCATGGAACTTCCACAACCTTATTAGCATGTCGACTTGAGGATGATTTGTTGTATCAACATAGAATTCATAAATTCACCACTGCTCAACCCAGCTTTTCCGTTAGCGATTCGCCACATGCAACGTTAGCGCACGCTAACATACGTGAGTTAACGTGCGCTATCGGGTTCGATTAACGTATTAAACGCACGTAGCGTACGTTATGTATCGGCCGTTCAAACTGCCGGTTCATAACTAGCGCACGCTAGTCTTACACGGTAGCGTCGCTAACAGCCGCTTAGCGCACGTTACGTAGAGTACGTAGCGCACGCTAAGCGCCCGTGCATTGGTTATTTTGAGCTTTTCGCCATGACCGAATTGTTAGGCCATCGTTCGACTTGAGATGATTTGTATATCGTTCCTTTGTTAAGGTTCGAGCTTGTTACGTTGATCGAAGGAGGCGGCCTTCGAGTGTGTCGAGATCTTTGAAGTGTTTCGTCCTTGCCATTTTCGAGGCAAGTATCATATGTCGAGTTTGATTTATCATGCTTATGGTTTTGTTCATATTTTTGTATATGAGATGTATTTCTGGAAATTCGCGTGGTATTCGTTGTTGTTTGTTCGTATTGATGAATATATTGAAATGCATATGTGTATGCATAATTGATTGATTATGGTATAAATGATCCGAGGGGGTCATGAGGATCTATGCTGAGGGCGCTGGATCGAATGTCCACCATGCGTTGGTCCGACGGGGTCATCATGGGGATCTATGCTGAGGGCGGATCGCTGGGACGGGTTTTCCACCATGCGTTGGTCCGACGGGATCATCATGGGGATCTATCTTGAGGCTGGATCGCTGGATTACCATGTATTGTGTAGATGGAATCGTGAGGATTCGCATCGTTGGATTCCGGTGGCGGAAGTCCGTTTGCATGTTTTATGATGCATTAATGATTTATTGTATGACGATACTTGTACTAGCATTGTTTTGCTAACCCCTTCGGGGTGGACATTGTTTTTGATGTTCAGGTAGTCGAGGAGCGGGGAGGCAGCCACAGTACCGACAGGACGATGAGATGGCTCAGTGATGTGGTTGATGTTCTTATTATTGTGATTTGTCTTCTTGGTTCGTTTAATAATCAAGTATGTATGTATTAATAAAGTCTTTTCGATATGGTTGTATAAGTCAGCACATTTGATCGTTTGATTCAAATCTGTATGTGAATTCCAGTGTTCGATTGGTTTATGTTTACACTTCTTTTAAAATTAGCCTTGTAAATCCTTATCTAAAGGGTTTACGGCGCTGTAATTATTCCGAATATCTCGGGGTGTTACAGCAGCTATTACGTACGTAATAGCCGTTGACTTGGCTGTCGCGATCGACTCCCGACCACCTACCCCTACTCGGCCCCACCCGCCGAAAGGCGGACTGCTGGAGGATCTTCCGCATTACGTACGTTAACGTATCGATGTTACGTACGTAAGGCGGCCTACATAGCGTACGTTAAGAATACATGTTAACGTACGTTAAGTACTATAACAAGCATAAATGGAATTCTCGCAATATCACCCAACAACTAATATAGTATGAATGACCATGAATCCAGTCTTAACATAATTCGTCGGTACTTGCTACAACATCACAGATATGGTGCGAAAATACTTAACTTAAATCATGAAATACAATATTAAAGGCGAGGGTATTACAAAATAAGAGTTGAGTAGCCTTACAATTTATATGGTCATTTTTCCAATCGACATCGTCGTATTCTTCAAAGGATTTGAGCGTACCGTCGGATATGATAGGAACTTTTGGGCCAAGGCAAATAATCTTCCAAATGTCGAGGTCGTATGCTCGGATGAATATCGACATCTTCTTCTTCCACGTCAAATAATTTGAGCCATCAAAGAATGGTGGTCGGTTGAGAGCAAGACCTTCGACTGGAGAGAATTGAAACGCCATTTTTGGATCTTTTCTCCTCGGATGTTAAGCCGCGTATTGGAGAACTGCTCCGATACCAATTGTTGAGTACGGGATCGGGATCGGATTTTTGCGCCGTTTGCGGAAGCGTAAATATAAGTGCGGAAAATAAAGGACACGATAGAGGTTCGGCTATAAACGAGCCTACGTCCTCTCTTTATCTTTTTTCAATAGGTTAAAGATAGCAACCTCTATGCCTCTCTTCTATCGGTCGAGGTATAACCGTTTACAATCACGTCTTCTATTGGTCCGTGATAAACCACTCGTACTTGTCTTTGCGTCGGTCCAAGTTAAACCGTTTTCCTTTTCGTAAGACAAGGAATCAACCTCTCTAGCTTTCTATGTGTACTAGATAAACCTCACGAAGATAGCGATTGCGATTCTAACAATGACGGATCCTTGATCCTAATAACACCGAATCCAATCGTATCTTTTCTTTTACCACTCGTGTATGTTTTCGTGAACTCTCACTCAAACACTTACAATTAAGCTCAATATCAACAACAAGAATGTGTGTAATAATATCACAAGAATAGACTATTTGCTCAAGGTTGTTATACTCAAACAATACCATAGGGATGGTATTTATAGGCTCCATCATCAAACTAGCCGTTAGCTGCCAGACTGCTCATTACGTACGTTATATGCTCTCCATTACGTACGTAAGCCTCATTACGTACGTTAACCATGGCTGGTTACGTACATTAGCATCTTCACAAAACAGACCAGGGAGTTTCGTCTTTTGAGTTACGTACGTTAAGATTACATCACTGATGACGTCATATATCCGTTGTATGCTTTGCTGACTTTGACTCCTCCAACGTTCACTTGTTTGAACTGTGTTACGTATGTTATCTCTCTTGTATTACGTACGTTAGGTTTGTTTTACTTCAGCATTTTGCACTTCGTTTTCCTTCGATGCTTGCTTCGTCTCTACGTTGTTTTGTTTTGTTTAGCAACTTTAATCATCAAAACACTTTTAATTTATGTATGGAACAAAATGTTCCAATAGTATCTTCGATTCGTATTCAGTTTCGGGTTTTGGGGTTGTTCACGCCGTCGGAGTTGGCCCCGGCCGGCACTGGCCGAGTTACGGCCGGTAGTGCTCGGCAGTTACGTACGTAAGGCCAGTTACGTACGTAAGGCCCTGGCCGGTAACGTATGTAACGTTTCCAGCATTTTTAGGCAGCGAGTTCGGCCATGGCCGGTTACGTACGTAAGGCGACCGGCAGTCAGCCTATTTAAGGCCAGCACACGTTTTCTTCAGTCATTTCTCACTCGTTTTTCTTCTCTTCCGCGGCTGGGGTTGTGTTGATCATGGAGAGATGTTGTTGTACAATAAATCCATGAAGTGTTGGAGTTCATATCATCAATCAATCATCCCATAACCTCCTCCGATCTACCGAATCAAGGTTAGATTTCTAAAAATCTAGTTTTGGGGAATTTGGGTATTTTGGTTGTTTTCGTCCGATTAATCCGATTTAACTTAGGATTATGATGGATTGATGAATATTTAGATGTATTATATCATTTCCCTTGTTATTCCATGGTTGGATCGTATCGACTTGTTGTTTTGGTCGAGTTCTTGATCGACGCCTTGAAGGTGTCCGGTAGAATGTCTTAGAGGGGTTTTCGGGCGTTCTACGATTATTATTTCTCGTATGATCAATGATTTATTGATTATATGTTGTTAGGGTCGAGTTTCTTGCGAAGAAACCGAGTTGAACCCTTCCGTTCGTTGTCGTCTTTCTTTTCGATTGCATCGGGCGTTTCGAAGCTTTCCGGTTGAGCCGTGTTCGTCGGGATACTTGCGTGCCGATTTTGAGGCAAGTACATTGTCCATACAATTCTTGTTTTGTGGATATGATAATTAGTGGTCGTCTATATGTGTTTGTTTGATCGTGATTTGAACTTTCGAAAGATTCGGTTTAGCCTCGTTAAAGGCTCACTTTCAAAACGCGTGTGTTTTGTGAATGGTGTGCCTTGGGAATTGATTATGTTTTGATTGTTTTGAACGTTGAGGGCTTTGGTGATACCCCTGTTGTTTAAAGTTATGGAATCGCGTATTCCGTGTTTAATCTTGTTATTGTGTTTTGAAGAGTTTGATAACCGTATCGAGTTAGTGGCCATCTCTAGTGAGTATTCTTAATGAACTTACATTCTTAGCATATTAGTATTGCATGAGTAATGTGTGTGTGTGTGCTCACTACGGGTTAGATCCGACAGGGTCTCGGTAGGGGTTCACAAGAGACGTGGATCGACGAGCTTGCTTTTAACCACTACGGGTTAGATCCGACGGGGTCTCGGTAGGGGTCCACAGAGACGTGGATCGACGTTTAATTGTAGTGCATTTTGCAAATGTGTTTTGAGATTGGCGTTTCCGGAAACGAGTATTTTGAACGGTTTTCATGATTGCATGCATCGACTAAGTGTGTAAGAGGTAAGTTATTCGTTTGGCTTACTTGGCTAGGATGGCACTGGAGTATTTTATTGTTTGTGTTAAATCCTTTAATTGTGGATTTTGATGTTGGAAGACGAACCTTGTTGTCGTTCTCGTGTATTGTGAGTTGATGAGATTTGGGGCTAAAATCCCAATGGTTTTGTAAAAGTCATTTTACGGATTTGGGGCTAAAATCTCAACAGTTTGGTAAATGTCATTTTACGGAAAGTAAACCTTTGGGGCGGTGACCCCTTTCGTCTTTTGGGTTTTGAAAAGTAGGATTTGATAATCCTAAATTGTTTTCTATTAAAACTCTCGATGGCATTCTAAACCGTTTTATAAATTATTTCCATTGATTTGTGATCTTTCGATTTTGAAATGTTTTCTCAAACTCTTGCCTCGGGAAGTACTTTTCGTTTTGTATGGATCTTTGAGGATTCCGGGTTATTGTTATTCGTGGAATGTGAATTGTATGACTCGTATTTTTGCACTTGTACTTGCACTAGCAAAACAGTGGAGTTTTGCTAACCCCCAAGTATTCGGGGGGTGGATGTCTGTTTTTGCATTCAGGTTTTGGAGCATAACACAGGGTCGGCACGAAGGATGATGAAAGATGATCGATACTAATCACATGAGGAACCGTACATTGTGTATTGGTTCAGTTGTATTTTATTTCCGCTGCAATATTCTTTCCCCGTTGTACGGGAGTGTGTTGTATTCGACCCCTGCATGGGCAAGTATTGTAATCGAGTTTTATGTTTTTATTGAAAGGACAGATCGGTCTACTGAGTCTTTTTAGCCTTAAAGGCACTGTTCAGATGTTCTATGTTGTTACCAGCCTGGTAGATCCTTGAGGAAAGGTTCTACGGCGTGTAATATCCCTGAGCGGATTGGGGGTGTTACATTCAATGAGTTTTTTATTAGTTCTTCTGGTGTTGTTGCAACGACTATGATTCGTTTAGCACGCTCGGAAATAAAACCTTTTTCAGCTGAGTAGTCGATGAAAGATAGTAAACCATCAAAGAAACCATTAACATTAAGCAGACCTATTGGTTTTTGATGAACATTTAGCTGGGCTCTGGTAACCACATGAAAGAGTTCCTCAAGAGTGCCAAAACCACCGGGAAGGGTGATAAAGGCGCCAGAATTATTTATCATGTGAGTTATGCGATCTTGCATATTTACAGATCTAAACTCATCTCCAATAGTTGCCCCGGTGATTTTACTTTCACCGCAGGTTTTGGAATTATTCCCAACACTCTTACTCCTTCCATATAGGCGACAGCACTCGTCCCATTAATCCTAGACTTCCTCCTCTGTAAACTACATGAATGCATTTTTCTCCTAAGGTACGACCTAAGTTGTGGGCTGCTTCAGTAAAGCATGCCTCTTTTCCATAACTAGCTCCACCAAAAATGCAGACTGTGCTAAATTTTTTTGTGGAAGATGATGACTCCATTTCTTACTTTGGCTTCAATTATGAATCTAATATCAAAGGTATGCTTTTATTCATAAGCAACCTCATCCTTTCAATTCTTGCTTTGTAGATTTTTAAAATTACTTTTTTGCTCAGAAAGGAAAATCTTTTTTCAATATTATTCAAAGTTTCATCCATGACAAAAAAAATAAAATGAAAAAGGATAAAATATCTACAAATATCAGTTGTTGTGGAAAACTGAAAAATCCGACTTTAATTGTCATGGAGTACCGTTATCCGCCACTTGACCGGATAGACACAATTGAGTACTAAGTTACAATGTCGAGAAATTGTATCTATAACAATAGTTTATAATGTAAGCTTTCAAAATAAAACTTATACTTCCCCGGCAACGGCGCCAAAAACTTGACACGTCTTTAGTGTAACTATCGCAAGTGCACAATATCGTATCAAGTAGTAAGTGGACTTTTTGAGTCCGGTTTATCGATCCCACGAGGAAGTTAGGTTATATATTGTATTATACACTATTTAACTATTTGTTATAGAGATTTATAAGATTGAAACACACAATTTAAGAGTTTGGTTTGACAATTGCAAAGAAAATGCAATAATAGTTCTAATATTCAAGGAAATGAAAGATTGCACTAATAATAGATTAATAAAAGATAAAATGAAACAGTTGGGATTACAAACTTAGTTCATCATTAGTTATAGAAGATGTATAGGAGATCATAAGATGAATTTACTTATTATGTTGTGTAGATTTGATTTTCCTTAAAAAGACCGTTTCTCTTTCGAACTATAAAATGCCCCTTATATATTGAATCAATCCACTATATTTCTATGTTGATTGGCTTCAATACATAGCATTAGGTTTTATGAAAATAACTCAAAGAATCATCTAAGGTCTAGAGGTATATTTGTATCCTCTAGAACAACTTAGAGTGAAGATCATTTGATTTAATCAAACATATTTTCTTTCGAAACATATGAAGACCATAAATATCGTCATTTATTAGCCAAATAAATAAAGATGGTTAAAACAATGAAAATCACACACAATAATAAGTAATTCATAATAGATCTTTATACAAACTTAAATAACATGTCTAACCTTGTTTATAATCCCAACTAAGGTAACTTAGCCCATGAATGGTTTAATAAACAAAATACAATAAGTTTGAGTGGTCATTATTATAAAATAAACAAGTGACACGTCTTTAGTGTAACTATCGCAAGTGCACAATATCGTATCAAGTAGTAAGTGGACTTTTTGAGTCCGGTTTATCGATCCCACGAGGAAGTTAGGTTATATACTGAATTATACACTATTTAACTATTTGTTATAGAGATTTATAAGATTGAAACACACAATTTAAGAGTTTGGTTTGACAATTGCAAAGAAAATGCAATAATAGTTCTAATATTCAAGGAAATGAAAGATTGCACTAATAATAGATTAATAAAAGATAAAATGAAATAGTTGGGATTACAAACTTAGTTCATCATTAGTTATAGAAGATGTATAGGAGATTATAAGATGAATTTATTTATTATGTTGTGTAGATTCGATTTTCCTTAAAAACACCGTTTCTCTTTCGAACTATAAAACGCCCCTTATATATTGAATCAATCCACAATATTTCTATGTTGATTGGCTTCAATACATAGCATTAGGTTTTATGAAAATAACTCAAAGAATCATCTAAGGTCTAGAGGTATATTTCTATCCCCTAGAACAACTTAGAGTGAAGATCATTTGATTTAATCAAACATATTTCTTTCGAAACATATGAAGACCATAAATATCGTCATTTATTAGCCAAATAAATAAAGATTGTTAAAACAATGAAAATCACACACAATAATAAGTAATTCATAATAGATCTTTATACAAACTTAAATAACATGTCTAACCTTGTTTATAATCCCAACTAAGGTAACTTAGCCCATGAATGGTTTAATAAACAAAATACAATAAGTTTGAGTGGTCATTATTAGTTGAAAAAGAGAAAGAATTGATCCTAACTCCCTTAGTAGATAAAGGAGAAAGAAGCAATAAACTCCCTTAACAACATATGCTATACCACTATTACACAAATCACTCAAGAACACAAGTGTGTTCTTCACACAAAAAGAAAATATTACAAAAAGTGGAAAAATATAAGATGAAGGATGATGGATGATGGATCTAAGAGGTCTATTTATACACCTAAAGTCATCTAATAGCTCCAAAACTCCAGCATTATTACATTAGATCGAATTAATGCCAGCCATCCCCTCAATAATAGACCAAAAGTATAAAAAATTAGACAATGATCAAAAATCTATCAAGAGTTACGGCCGTAACTTTGAGGAATTACGGCCGTAACTATGAGGACTTACGGCCATAACATTGAGGAGTTACGGCCGTAACATGGCTACGACTTTTTTCACATTAGTTGCTTTGTGTTACGCCCGTATGGAGTTTCAGACTTCATTTTTAGCCCAGAATTTCTGACTTTTGCATTTTCGCCCTAAATCTTCTTCGGATGATAACTTTTGATATATAACTCTGATTTTGAATCCGGAAAGACTGCCGAACTCATCTTGGAAAGCCCTACAACATGAATACATAAAAATTCAACAAAGAGAATATTTTATAAACATGTTATTTCTTGAGTAAATCAGTAATTCAATCCGATTAAGACTAAATTTACATTTTCAGCCGATAAAAATAAAATTATTAAAAACTAATTAATTAAAAGCAAAAACGAGTAGACTAACTCAATTATGGGTGAAATATATCGATACAAACCATAGATAAGTGTATAAAACTGACACTTATCACACCCCCAAACTTGAATTCTTTCTAGTCCCGAGCAAGATTCTTTATTAATCACACTCAAAAAAATAAAAATAAAAATCAGAAACAAAAATACTAATACACACATCAATTAAGAAAAATAATCATATAAAAAGAGAAAAGGAGCATTTTGAGAAGCTGTTCGAAATGGTGGAATGCCCAGAAGAGAACCGAGTTGTTGTGGCGGCTTACTACCTTAGCAAGAGTGCCCATACTTGGTGGCTTTCTGTGAGGCCTGCTGATGGCGCGAGTACTTGGGAGGAATTCAAGAATCTTATGCTAGACCGTTACTATCCCTCACCCCTCCGTGAGGCTAAATTATCAGAGTTGTTGAACCCCGGTCCACCTGAGGACGAGGATGTGCTAGTTATTGCCGAGAAATTCCAGGCACTTCTTCATTTTGCTGCGTCAGTTGTTCGTTCAGAAGCTGATAAGATCAAATATTTCCTCAACAGGCTTAAATCCCGAATGAGGATGCAGTTGCTCAATCACCACTATACGACCCTACCAGAATTCATCGAGAAAGCCCTGGAATACGAACTCAATGTGAAGGAGATTTCCAAGAAGCAGCCCCAGTCCTCCAACAAGAGATCCAGGAACCAGACCCAGACAGACAGTAACCGAGGGACGTTCCGGAAGCCCAAGTCAGTACCGAACCCTTCCGAGTGGCCACCGACGGCATCGAAGCAGATAGTATCGCACTCTCAAGCGATCATCTCACCTATCGTATGCTATAACTGTGGGGACTAGGGACACATCAGCTCCAAATGCCCGAACGTCGGTCGTTGCCTGCCACACTTGTGGGAAGAATGGACATCGTGCTCGCTATTGCATGGGTGGACCCAGGCGTGCTCCAGTAGCATCTCTTGCTCCAGTATAGTCTTCTGTCCAGGATCGAGTACCTCCGTCCGCTTCTTATCAGACTGACGGTGTAACACCCCCAATCCGCTCAGGGATATTACACACCGTAGAACCTTTCCTCAAGGTTCTACCAGGCTGGTAACTAAAATCAAACATTTAAACATCGCCTTTAAGGCTAAAATGACTTAGTAGACCGATTTGGTCTTTCAATAAATACATACAACTCGATTACAACTCATGCCCACGCAGGGGTCAAAACACAACCACACCCGTACAACGGGAAAAATATAGCAGCGGAAAGTAAAGTACAACTGAACCAATACACGATGTACGGTTCCTCATGTGATTAGTATCGATCATCTTTCATCATCCTTCGTGCCGACCCTGTGTTTTGCTCCAAAACCTGAATGCAAAAATAGACATCCACCCCCCGAATACTCGGGGGTTAGCAAAACTCCACTGTTTTGCTAGTGCAAGTACAAGTGCAAAAATACGAGTCATACAATTCACATTCCATGAATAACAATAACCAGGAATTCTCAAAGATCCAAACGAAACGAAAAGTACTTCCCGAGGCAAGAGTTTGAGAAAATATTCCAAAACCGAATGATCACAAATCAATGGAAATAATTTATAAAACAGTTTAGAATGCCATCGAGAGTTTTAATAGAAAAACAATTTAGGATTATCAAATCCCACTTTTCAAAACCCAGAAGACGAAAGGGGTCACTGCCCTAAAGGTTTACTTTCGGTAAAATGACATTTACCAAACCGTTGGGATTTTAACCCCAAATCCGTAAAATGACTTTTACAAAACCATTGGGATTTTAGCCCCAAATCTCATCAACTCACAGTACACGAGAACGACAACAAGGTTCGTCTTCCAACATCAAAATCCATAATTAAAGGATTTAACACAAACAACAAAATACTCTAGTGTCATCCTAGCCAAGTAAGCCAAACGAACAACTTACCTCTTACACACTTATTCGATGCATGCAATCATGAAAACATAGTTCCAAAGCACTCATTTCCGGAAATGCCAATATCAAATCACATTTGCAAAATACACCACAATTAACCGCGGACCCACAGCTTCGTGGACCCCTACCGAGATCCCGTCGGATCTAACCCGTAGTGGTTAAAAGCAAGCTCGCAGTTCCACAACTTCGTGGAGCCCTACCGAGACCCCGTCGGATCTAACCCGTAGTGAGCATACACACACACGTTACTCATGCAATACTAATATGCTAAGAATGTAAGTTCATCAAGAATACTTACTAGAGATGGCCACTTATCCGACAACATTAACAAACTCTTCAAAACACAATAACAAGATTAAACACCGAATACACGATTCTATAACTTTAAACAACAGGGATATCATCAAAGCCTTCAACGTTCAAAATGATCAAATCATAAACAATTCCCAAAACACACCGTTCACAAAAC
This sequence comes from Orobanche coerulescens, assembly GCA_033398695.1. Classification (NCBI taxonomy): domain Eukaryota; kingdom Viridiplantae; phylum Streptophyta; class Magnoliopsida; order Lamiales; family Orobanchaceae; genus Orobanche; species Orobanche coerulescens. Next base: position 153,188,241 of record CM065810.1, on the reverse strand, counting down.
ACACACGCGTTTTGAAAGAGAGCCTTTAACGAGGCCAAACCGAAATCTTTTGAAACTTCATTTCAAACAACCAAACAAACACACCAAGACGATCACCGATCATCATATCCACAAAATAAGAAATGTATGAGCAAGGTACTTGCCTCGAATAAGAACAACGCGGAGAATCGACCAAAGTAGGTTGGCACGAACCGACTACGAACCCGCCGACTCCACCAAAAGCCAACTCGCGATAATAAACTACGAAGGACAATAACAACAATGAAAATGAATTCCATAGCACGACTTAAAGCCGTTGAATTCAAAGAACGAATGACGAAAGTTCAAGTGTTACCCCCTAAACGGCCAAGAACACGATTCGTCCCGACAAAACACAAAAATGGAATTCCAAGTTGAAATATGGATATAAAATCCATAGAATATGTTTAACAACATCATTTAACCACAATCGATCTATCAAAAACGGATGGAAAACGAGATCGAGAATAAATCCCCCAAAAAGTCGATTCGAAGGAAATCAAGAAATATACTTCGATTCGACGAAGAACAATGGATTAAATGATGTTAAACACAAGAATACTACCAAGATTTATCATACCCATCATGAATTAATCAATAATATGGAACGAATCGGACAAAAACGCAAAAACCCCCAAATTCAAGAATTTATGGTTCTAAGAAGAGATTACCTTGATTCGCTGGATCAAAGGATGATATAGGATGATCAATCAATGATATGGACTCAATAACTTCGTGGATTTGTTGACAAACATCATGGCTCCAAGATCTCCAAGTCTCCAGCCGCGGAAGAGAAGGAGAGGAAATGAAAAACGAGAGGAAATGTGACTGCTCTGTCACATTTATACTGGGCCGGACTAGCGTGCGCTAGGCTGCCGAGCTAGCGTGCGCTATCGCCTGTGCCGCAATCCGTAGACCTCACTGCCCTACTGACTCGGCTAGGTAGCGTGCGCAGCCTTCCGGCCGTAGCGCGCTACTTGCTTGGCCATAAGGCGCAGCGTCTCGACAAGAGCGCGGCGCTACCCGCCGAGCCTACCCGATTCCGTAACCTCGTGACCCCACCGCCTGCCCCGATACCATGCGTCGGCCGGCCGCATAACGTGCGCTACTCCTGCCGGTTAGCGCACGCAGCCTTCCGGCAGTAGCGCGCGCTACGCCGGTTCCTGCCGCGTCAGCCCGACCAGTGCCCGCAACCGTCCGGCCAGGACCCGCCACCGTCTGGCCAGCTGCTCAGCCGCCATGACCCGACGAATCGATTTCCGAAAACATACGGAACGAACACGACGAAAAGTTCGCGGACAACATCAACGACCCGAAATGAAAACATAATGCAATAATTAATCATACACGACCAAGAAAAGGGTCGAGACAACAAATACAGATACGGATACCATAACTTTGGGTAAATTACAAAATGGCCCAAAACGCCCGAAAATCACGATACATGATCGAATAGCCAAACCGTAGTTCACAACACGTCTAACAAAGTTAAACAGAATTACGGGAAACTCCAAACAGCAGTTTCGAACGAGATTCACAAAAATTGAACTCAAGTGCGAGAAAGTCGCTAAAAAGCACGGAACTCAACAAAATGACACCGAAACGAACTCGGATGTCAAAAAGTGTATAATTAATCATTCTCAGAATGACGAAACGGTCATGAGCGAGTCGTCAAAACGGACTTCCGCCGAAAAAAAAGAAATTACCGGAAATCGAAATTACGGGTATTACATTCTACCCTCCTTAAAAGAAGTTTCGTCCCGAAACTTAAAACAAGTAGGGAGACGCAATATCCCCGCCCGGAAAACTCGACGAGATACACAAAAACCGAAAACTCACGCCAGGCGGCGAAATGTTGCAAGAAACGCAAAGAGGCATACGGCGTGAAAATACGCTCCACGGCGACTAACACACGCCACCGATAGAGACATAATAAAATCAACAAGTGACAAGCGTCATTAAACAGACAATACAATCGAGTCGATTATCCGAACAATCACAAAACATAATGAACGAAAATCAATACGATTGACCAACCCAATGGTTCATCAATCAAAACGCGAGCCAAACGCTGAACAAATACGGAATTCCACCGCCCAAGGGTTGGAAGATCGAAACGAGACTAATTTCCCGAAGGAGTCTGAACGCTCAATAATCACGAGACGAGATCAACAAAAACCGAACAATCAAACGATCGAACCACAACGGTCGAGACAACAAAAAGCGAACAATCATGTTCGAATCACGAAGAACAATAAAATTCAAACAACAACTCCAAGGTTCACAAGAATCAAACCGAACTCAGAAAAGTCACAGCGATAACCAGATCGACTCAAAACAAGATCACAGCTCGTCCGAACGATGAAACCGAAATACAGAACAAGTTCAGAAAGTATCAACGAACACGAGCGAGTCGATAGAATTGAGAAAGAGAAAATGCAGACGCCAAAAATAATACGGGTATTGTATTCGACCTCTTCTAAAAGAAGGTCGTCCCCGCAACTCACAATAACGGAAACAAGGTAACAACACAAAAAGCAACCAACAGAAAAATCTCCCATGGGCCTCTCAGAGCCGATCCTGATATCTGTGCTGGAGCGCGAACACCGAAAGTCTCGGTAGCCAATTCGCAAAATTGAATTCGGTGTCCCTCGAGTCCACACTAGAAATGTGTTACCGACGAGAATGACAATTTACACGTGCATGCCCCGGCACATCACGGTTGAAACGTCTCGGCTCGGCATACCGAAAATACAAATGCTAGATACAATGGGGCATAACGTCGCAAAACAACATAGCGGAGATGCCAACTCAGCACAACAAAGAATCATAACACATATCATATACAACGATTACCATCGTAAAGTAATACACACACAAACAATACAGCAACGACGGTATCGCTCGGCGACCTTAACGGCCCGAACAATAACCAACACATAATTACAAACATCATGAAACAATCACACATGTACACAAACATACAAAACCAAGCTTTAACAGCTCACACAGGTGCGATAACACGCAAGTCACCACGAACTGACAACATTAAAGATCGTCATCACACCTCCCATAAAGGGCTAACAAAACATATGTATGGCGAACGACTCAACGTTGACACCACCAATTCAATCATAATTCGGAGGGCTAACACCCTAACAACTTTACCAACATCATACACACCTTCTCCGACCACAAGCAGGAAATGATGGGTTTTAAAAAAACGAAAACCACCTTTTGAAAACAGTTTGGAAACACCAGTTGATCTAGAGTATCATTTTACAAAAAGTTGAACAAACATCATTTTCGAGACTTTGAAATTCATCTTGCGTTTGAACAAAAATGAGGACACCTTCTCTTAGTGAAAAACTTCCAGAATATTCGACCCTCGGGTCTAAGTAAAAGTATTTATAAAACATTGAAAATATCTCAGAACATTTTGGGTCCTCGAGGTAGAAGAATTTTGAAACATATTGTGGCACCTTGGATGTACCACGAGAAAATAATTCCTTTTAAAAGTACGTCTCGAAAATATTTTCTGAGATACTCAAGGTTTTCCAGGATAATTCAATGGGCTAGAATGCCCAAAAATTTCAGGTAAATACACGGAACATTATAGCGCCGTGGGTTGACACGTTTTTGGTGTAACTATCACAAGTGCACGATATCGTATCAAGTAGTAAAGTGGACTTTTTGATTCCGGTTTATCGATCCCACAAGGAAGTTTGGTTATAATTTGAATTATACACTATTAATCTATTTTTATAGATACTATGATAAGTGAAACACACAATTAAAAAGTTTGGTTTAATATTTACAAAGAAAATGCAATAATAGTTCTAATATTATAAGGAAATAAAAAGATAGCAATAATAATAGATTGATTACCGATAAATTGAAATAGTTGGGATTACAAACTTAGTTCGTCATTGTTAGGCGTATTTTTATACGCTTATTTATCATTATTTTGTAGTATTTTGGAGTGTGAAATCATCTAAATGAGCTTTTAATGCCTTAATTTTGTATGATTGACAGGAAATTGAAGTCCTAAGCTTAAACGAGGCAAAACGGCGAAACGGCAAAATCGACTATGAGCCGCGGACAAGGAAACCGAGCCGCGGCAAAGGAAGACACCACCGAAGGGCGTAGTAGTCAGACTCGTGCCGCGGCACACCCATGTGAGCCGCGTACAAGGATTTAATTACGCCTGTGTATTCAGATTTTGGCGATGTGCCGCGGCACGACATGTGAGCCGCGGCACACTTAGGGGTTTGGTACGTCACATGGATTTTGGGCCGTTTGCCGCCAACCAACTAATACGGACGCGATTTATGGAAGTGTTGAGCTATAAATAGGGCTTAAGACCCTAATTTAATTATCTTGGAATCATTGAATCTAAACCTAAGAGAGCTTAAGCTTGGAGACAGAGAAGAGGAGGAAAGCAGAGGAATTCAAGGGCAGAAGGCGGAAGCTGAAGAACGGAGGAATCCGAGCTTCATCTGCGTTTGAATTTTATGCTTTCGTTTATTTATTTTGTATTGTCGCTTTTAGTATGTCAAAGCTAAAGCCCTAATCTAGGGTTTTGATGAAACCTTTATTTTGACGAATTGATTGAGATTATCCAATTTATTACCTTTTTATTGAGTTTTCCCAATTATGTTTAATGCTTGCAATTATCTGGCCAATAGTTGTATTGATTTAATCATTCACTTCGAATCGGGAGAGGAGATTTGGTGAGGAACTATTGGTGAGGACCGTTTTATTCTGTGAGATAGGAATATACTCATAGGAACTACGTGGCCTTTAGGAGATTTCATGCTTTTTGCATAGCGACGAGATAATTCACCTAGGAATAGAGTGCGTTAGTCGCCGTTAGATAAATCTATTGACCTCGGGAGAGGCGGTAGAATATTTTAGCAATCTCCGCCTTCAATAAATTGGGAAAATTATTTATTACGGATAATCAAGATTAAATTCGGATAAATTAAGGTGGATTCAGAACTCTAGACTTATTTATCATTTGATTCCTTTTATTCAAGCTATCGTTTTCTGTTTAGTCTTTTATTAATTCTTTTAGTTATTAATCCAAAAACCCAACTTCGATTGTTCGAATAAAATTGGAATACGAAAACGTCGGTAGTTAGAGATTCAATCCTCGTGGGAACGATACTCTACTTATCACTTTATTACTTGTAAATGATGACGTGCACTTGCGTGTAGGAAATTTCGCAACAAGTTTTTGGCGCCGTTGCCGGGGATTGAAATTTTTCTAATATCGACTTAAGTATTTCCAGTCTTAATTTGAACGTTTTATTTTTATTTTTTGTGTATTTAATTTTGTTTATTCGTTTTTCCTTTCAGGACCTTTCGTGTAGTGCATGAGAAGACTCGGTAACGAAGGCTTACTACCTTTGGACACCGAGCTCGAGCGCACGCTAAGAAGGAATAAAAAGGAGAAAAGAGAGTTGCATTTACGGTCAAGATGGCCGAAAATATTGAAATCCAAGGAGGAGACAACCAAGTGCGGCAAGTTCAACCGAACTCGCTCTTCGGGATTATGCCATGCCGCAAGCCAACGCAAATTTTTCGAATTCGGCGTCCCACCATCCAAGCTAATAATTTTGAAATCAAGCCCGCCATTATTCGGATGGTACAAAGTAGCCCTTTCGTGGATTGCCGAAGGACGACCCGAATGCCCACATTGCTTCGTTCCTTGAGATATGCGACACATTTAAAACAAATGGTGTCACCGACGATGCCATCCGATTGAGGCTTTTCCCTTTTTCTTTGCGGGATAAAGCAAAATTTTGGTTAAATTTCATCACGGGTCGATTACAACTTGGGAGAGGTTAGTGCAAGCCTTCCTTGCAAAATTTTTCCCACCGGCTAAGACGGCGCGGTTGAGAAACGAGATAACTACTTTTGCCCGGCTCGATATGGAATCGCTCCACGAGGCGTGGGAGCGATATAAAGAATTACTTCGAAGATGCCCTCATCACGGCATTCCTGATTAGCTTCAGCTGCACACATTTTATGGTGGTTTGAGTGCTTCTACACGCACTTTAGTGGATGCAGCCTCCGGAGGAACATTCATGGGAAAATCTATGGCCGAGGCTCACGTGCTTTTGGAGGATATGGCCGAAAACGCATACCAATGGCCAGCAGAAAGATTGACACCGAAGAGGGTAATGGAAGTTTCGAGCAATGATCCGATTTCCACCTTGTCAGCTCAAGTCGCCGCTTTGACACAACAGCTCCAGAACTTTTCGCACGCACCAGCCCCCGTTACCATTGAGACGTGTAATTGGTGTAACGGATCACACCCGAGTGCGGAATGTCAATTTGGAAATCCGTTCGAGCAAAATCAGATGGAGCAGGCTCAATTCGTAGGAAATGGGAATCGACCGAATAACCCGTACTCCAATACTTATAATCCGGGGTGGCGCAATCACCCCAACTTTTCATGGAGAAACGGACAGAACGCACACCAGCCCCCTTTCACTCAGAATCAACAACAGCCCCCTTCCGCTCCTAAAGTGTCTCTCGAGGAAGCGCTTGCGAAATTGGCGGCCAATACGAGTAAATTTATGACTCGGACGGAAGCTACACTACAAAATCATTCTGCTTCCATTCGGAATTTGGAGGTCCAGCTGGGCCAAATCGCTAATGTATTGACAGCTCGTCCGGAGGGAGCATTGCCGAGTACAACAGAGACTAACCCTAGAGAGAGTCTAAACGCAGTTAGCTTGAGAAGCGGGAGAGAGTTCTTTGGATCAGCCCGAAAGGTGGTAAAGAGGAGAAGGTGATTGAGGAGTCGAAGGAATTAAAGCCGAGGAGTCGAAGAACTTGAAGGCGGAGATCTCGAAGACATGTGTTCCCCCTGCTCCGCTTCCGCAGACTACAAAGAAAGAAGGGCGGACAAACAATTTTCTAAGTTCCTTGAGGTGTTCAAAAAGCTTCACATAAATATTCCATTCGCCAAGCATTGGAGCAGATGCCGAGTTATGTCAAGTTCATGAAAGAGATATTATCTAAGAAGAGAAAACTTGAAGAGTTTGAAACGGTTGCCTTGACAGAGGAGTGCAAGGTAATTCTTCAAAAGAAGCTCCCACCTAAATTGAAAGATCCGGAAGCTTCAACATACCGTGCACCATGGGGAATCTTTCGCTTGATAAGGCACTATGCGATCTTGGTGCAAGTATCAACCTCATGCCTCTATCGATTTTCCAAAAGTGAATATTGGGAAGCCAAGCCAACCACGCCTCCTTACAATTGGCGATCGATCGATAAAGTATCCGAGGAGTGATCGAGGATGTTTTAGTTAAAGTCGATAAGTTCATCTTTCCGCTGATTTCATCGTACTAGACATGGAGGAAGATGAAAATATTCCGATCATCTTGGGACGACCATTTCTAGCTACGGGCCGCACTTATAGACGTGGAAAAGGGGAGTTAACTCGAGGGTCCAAGACGAGCAAGTCACTTTTCAAGTGTTCAAATCGCTCCCATGTCCCTAAGTGCTGATAAAGAGTCTCAAATTGAAAGCGTGGATGTTGTTGAAAGAGGAAAGCACCGAAAACATCGTCGTTGGGAAAATTCAGAATTTGTGTTTAATGGCTCAAGTTTGAAGAAGGATGTAGAACTAGTGGCGTTTCCCGACCATGAAGAAAAATCTGCATTGTGAGTTCGTTTGTGAAGGAGGAGAGTGAGCCAAAGCCAAGAGAAAAATTAGTCATGGAGAAACCGGGTGTTTCGGGAAGTTTTTCAAGTCGAAACCTCTTCGCAAACAACATTTGATTACCGAACCGAGAATCGAATCAGATGACCAATGGTCATAATTTTAACCAAAATATAAACGGTTCGATAAACGGGCTAAGCCAAATGGAGTTTGCGAAAGCGAACTAACGTGTTCAATAGGTCCTATGAAGACTATAAACTTAGCGCTTCTCGGGAGGCAACCCGAGCTCGTAGTTGTAGACTTTTGCAGTTCTTTATTTTTCGTGTTTTTCGTGATTCTTAGTTTTCATCATTTTTGTGCTTCTATCTGCTTCTTCCTCTCTTTTTTAAAGTCTTATTTTCAAAATTCTGTGCAGAAAGTCCTGTGGAGAAATCGGAGTATGAGCCGCGGACGCTTATTGTGAGCCGCGGCACACATCAATAGCAAAGGGAGGCAAACCGATCGTACTTGCGCCGCGGCACGGCATAAATGAGCCGCGGCACACTTGAGCAATGAGCCGCGGCACACGGAATTTGAGCCGCGGCACACGACAAATCGAGACACAGGTGAAAAAGGACTGTACCTTGTGCCGCGGCTCACCTTATCTGTGCCGCGGCACACTATGCGGAATCCTAAAGGCCAGGTAGCTTATAACATGCATTCGGCCGGCATTTATCAGGTACGATTTTCCTTCTCCTTGCCTTCCTCCCAGGCGACCGTCAAGCAATTCCTTCATCTTTTCCCTGCGATTCTTCTTGAAATCTCGAAAAGGTATGTTTCAATCTTGCGATTTTACTTGCTTATGGTTTATATTTGGAAGTTGGGTATGTGTTTGATGATTGGAACATGTTTATTTTCCTTCAATTAGTTTTATGATTGTTAGAGAATAACAGGATGGTTTTATCGAATTTTCTTGATTAAATTGGAATATCAATGAATTGATTGTGTCAAGTTGTTCATGATTGAATTGTATTTCTGTTTTTGGGGGCTGAATCGAGCTAGAACTATGTTTATTCTTCAAGTAAACATGCGCCCTCAAGGTGTCTGATAAATTGCCCAAATGAAAATTTTCTTTGAAAAAGCAATTGTTTTGAAGTTTCGTGCAACGTATACGTTTTCAATTTACAGCAAGCCCAACCCGTACATCCAGTTGAGATGTTTAAGTCCAAATTCATCTTTCTCTCTCGTATGCGCTAGTGTCTTAATTTCGGAATTTCTGGTTTGATGTCTTTAGCCACGCATATATCATCGTTATTATTGTTGCGTAAATGAACCCTCGTGTTGTACTTCTCAGAACTGATTATGGCGCGCACGAAGAAGTTGACCAAGCGTGCTAGGACCGAGTCATCCCCTACGCGAGGGGAGACCTCTCGGGGTCGGGCCGAGGCGGAGGGGCACCAATTTTCGGACCCCGAGATCCACAAGATTTTCAACGAAAAGATCCGTCCGCGTCCACTTATTCCCGAGAGAGGTTTTACTCCAGCTCCTCAGACGGGAGTTGCTCATGATGATTGACGAGATGGGATGGGCTAGATTTACCGCACCTCCCGAGCCAGTCATTTCGATCGTCCAAGAGTTTTATGCCGCTCTGTCAAGCACATCCGGGCAGGGCATACGTTGCCATCTCTAGAGTCTCGGACTCAGGTCGACGTCCGAGGGGTCACAGTTGATTTCTCCCCGACTGCTATTCGGAGGCTTTTTGGGTTTCCGGCGGTGGACGAGACAGCCTATGACCGCGTGATGACCGGCCTCACTAAGGAGGCCCTGCTTGAGACGATTGCACAGCCCGGCACCGACTGGGAGCAGCGAGCACAGAGCTCATCTACTTTTCACTTTAGGAGCTCGCGCCTCAGCCGGCTCGGGCGAGCCTACTTTATTTGTGCCCGCATTGATCCCACCTCCCAGATCCGTACAGTTTTTCTCTCCCGCGCCCGGATACTTTTTGCTATCACCTCCGGGTTGCGTTTTGATATGGCCCCCATTCTGGTTCGATCTATCTTCCAGAGTATCCAGGGGGGGCCAAGACGGGGTTGAAGCACCCCTCCCTCATATGCGCTTTATGCCGGCAGTCGGGGCTGACATGGTCAGTCGACGAGCCGATGCTTGCCCCACAGGCCCCGATCGACCACCGCATCATATCGCACTTTGAGAAGTGGGGCGGAGCGCCGGCACACGCTCGGGGGCGAGGATTTTTGCTCGAGGAGGCTCACGAGGGATCCCCCGAGCCACTTTTGTTGACGCACGGAGAGGCCAGACCGCAGCCCGACAGAGCGAGGTTGGAGGAGCTGTTTGATGGGCTGCGGGAGGATATGAGGAGACAGAGAGAAGAGCATAGGGAGGACCTGAGGAGAGAGAGAGAGGAGCTGAGAGAGGAGTTGAGGAGAGAGAGAGGATATGAGGAGGGAGAGAGAGAGCTGGATGGATGCCTTGCGAGAGGAGCAGCGGGCGGCGCGGGAGAGTGTTGTTGCTGCCGCCAGAGCCGAGATGAGAGAGCAGGCCCGACGGACCAGCCGACGAGCGGCGAGGCGTCTTGCTGCGAGGGAGGCTTATCATCAGGAGCACCTCGCCGCATGGACGGCCCACATCATGCATCCCGACGGGCCATTTATTGCGCCCGCCCGGCCAGCCACACCACCCTCCTCACCGGACGATGCCGGCACCAGCTCCTGAGCAGACTGAAGGGGAGTACTTGACCTTTTACTTTTCTTGCATTTCATTTTTTTGTCCATTGAGGTCAATGTACGTCCTAAGTTTGGGGGAGGGATTTACATTCAGTCTACATTCATTGCTGTACTCTATTTTCTTGCTGTACATTATATTTTGTTGCACTTTTCTTTCTTTGCGAAATTTTTTTTTAATAGCCTTGCTTGCCGTAGTTTTTCTTTATTCGTGAATTTTCGTGCTTCTATTATGTGTGATACTGATGTTACGACACTGCTTTCTCTCTGAAGAAGCGGGCGAGTTTTAGTCGAGTTATAGCCGATTATTTACGTTCGCTTAGTATTCAATTAGGTCCAAATTTTTCGTGATTTTAGAGGACTTGCGATAAGAGACGATACATACTTGTTTTTAAATCCCCATCAATACGTTTGGCTACATTTTCCGGATAGTGAGTCGTACTGTTTCTTTAGTCGTGTTGGCACTTAAATTGAGTTTAGAGTCGGTCAGTTTTTCCCTAAAAGTCGAGATAATGTGCCAATGATAGGGAAGTCTAGTAACCAGGGGTATTCGCGTGACCCGTTGTTTACTCTCGCGTAAAACGACGACCCCGATTAGACTAGTGATTTAGTGATTTCACATGTGCCAATGATAGGAAGCCTAGTAACCGGGGGTATTCGCGTGACCCGCTGTTTACTCTCGCGTAAAACGGCAACCTTGATTCGGACATGCGGAAATTTTGTATTCGAGTTGTTTCTCCGCTGTAAACGGGAACTTAGTAACTAGAAGCATCCATGTGCCCCATGAGTGTCTTTTACGTTAAACGGTTTCCGAATACATGAGAATGGAAGTTCCACCCTAGGATTATCCCGATGAAACATCCCGAGATCCTAACCTAGTGGTCGACTCGAATCAAATTCTTGAGCATATTTATATAAGGGGATACTGTCCGAGGTTTATTTGTTATGAGACTCGTGAAAAATTGTGCCTTTAGACTGTGGAACGCGACGAACTAGCTTGTTTATGTTAGCCTTTCATAGTGACGGTTGATTTGACTCATGTTTTGTTGATCTTTGAGCTGAGTTTTCTTCATGAACAAATGATTAGGACTGAACTTGATTTCTTTGCGGAATCATTATTCGAAAATTTCGCTTTATGACACTCGTATTATTTAGAGAGAATGGCAGATAGTATTGATTAGGTTGAACACTATGAGTTGCACGATGATTCACGACATTCTTTTATCGACTTTAATTCTTTTTGCTTGAGGACAAGCAAAGGCTTAAGTTTGGGGTATTTGTTAGGCGTATTTTTATACGCTTATTTATCATTATTTTGTAGTATTTTGGAGTGTGAAATCATCTAAATGAGCTTTTAATGCCTTAATTTTGTATGATTGACAGAAATTGAAGTCCTAAGCTTAAACGAGGCAAAACGCGAAACGGCAAAATCGACTATGAGCCGCGGACAAGGAAACCGAGCGGCAAAGGAAGACACCACCAAGGGCGAGTAGTAGTCAGATTTCGTGCCGCGGCACACCCATGTGAGCCGCGTACGTAAGGATTTAATTACGCCTGTGTATTCGATTTTGGCGATGTGCCGCGGCACGCACATGTGAGCCGCGGCACACTTAGCGGGTTTGGTACGTCTCACGGATTTTGGGCCGTTTCAAGCCGTTTCAACCAACTAATACGGACGCGATTTATGGAAGTGCTGAGCTATAAATAGGGCTTAAGACCCTAATTTAATTATCTTGGAATCATTGAATCAAAACCTAAGAGAGCTTAAGCTTGGAGACAGAGAAGAGGAGGAAAGCAGAGGAATTCAAGGGCAGAAGGCGGAAGTCAAGAACGGAGGAATCCGAGCTTCATCTCGCTTGAATTTTATGCTTTCGTTTATTTATTTTGTATTGTCGCTTTTAGTATGTCACCTAAAGCCCTAATCTAGGGTTTTGATGAAACCTTTATTTTGACGAATTGATTGAGATTATCCAATTTATTACCTTTTTATTGAGTTTTCCCAATTATGTTTAATGCTTGCAATTATCGGCCAATAGTTGTATTGATTTAATCATTCACTTGAATCGGGAGAGGAGATTTGGTGAGGAACTATTGGTGAGGACCGTTTTATTCTGTGAGATAGGAATATACTCATAGGAACTACGTGGCCTTTAGGAGATTTCATGCTTTTGCATAGCGACGAGATAATTCACCTAGGAATAGAGTGCGTTAGTCGCCGTTAGATAAATCTATTGACCTCGGGAGAGGCGGTAGAATATTTTAGCAATCTCCGCCTTCAATAAATTGGGAAAATTATTTATTACGGATAATCAAGATTAAATTCGGATAAATTAAGGTGGATTCAGAACTCTAGACTTATTTATCATTTGATTCCTTTTATTCAAGCTATCGTTTTCTGTTTAGTCTTTTATTAATTCTTTTAGTTATTAATCCAAAAACCCAACTTCGATTGTTCGAATAAAATTGGAATACGAAAACGTCGGTAGTTAGAGATTCAATCCTCGTGGGAACGATACTCTACTTATCACTTTATTACTTGTAAACGATGACGTGCACTTGCGTGTAGGAAATTTCGCAACAGTCATTAGTTATAAAAGATGTATAGGAGATCATAAAATGAATCTACTTATTATGTTGTGTAGATTCGATTTTCCTTAAAAAGACGGTTTCTCTTTCGAACTATAAAACGCCCCTTACATATTGAATCAATCCATTATATTTCTATGTTGATTGGCTTCAATACATAGCATTAGGATTTATGAAAATAACTCAAAGAATCATCTAAGGACTAGAGGTATATTTCTATCCCCTAGAACAACTTAGAGTGAAGATCATTTGATCTAATCAAACATATTTTCTTTCGAAACATATGAAGACCATAAATATCGTCATTTATTGGCCAAATAAATAAAGATTGTTAAAACAATGAAAATCACACACAATAATAAGTAATTCACAATAGATCTTTATACAAACATAAATAACATGACTAACCTTGTTTATAATCCCAACTAAAGATTACTTAGCCCATGAAGGGTTTATTACACATATTACAAGCTTTGGTGGTCATTTTTAGTTGAATCAAGAGAAAGAATTGATCCTAACTCCCTTAGTATATAAAGGAGATAGAAGCAATAAACTCTCTGAACAACATATACTATACCACACTTACAAAGATCACTCAAGAACACAAGTGTGTTCTTCACACAAAAAGAAAAGTTTACAAAAAATGGAAAATTATAAGATGAATGATGAATGATGAAGGATCTAAGGGGTCTATTTATACACCTAAAGTCATCTAATAGCTCCAAAACTCCAGCATTATTACATTAGATCGGATCAATGCCAGCCATCCCCTCAATAATACACAAAAAGTATAAAAAATTAGACAAATCATAACAATCTGTCAAGAGTTACTACTGTAACATTCAGGAGTTACGGCCGTAACTAGGGTGACTTACGGCCGTAACCCCTGAATGTTACGGCCGTAACTGCTTCGTAAATTTGTTCACCGGATGCTTTGATAGTTACCTTTTCAGCCTAATTTCGGACTTTGCGTTTTTGCCCAGATCTTCTTCGGATGATAACTTTTGATATATAACTCTGATTTTGAATCCGGAAAGACTGCCGAATTCGTCTCGGAAAGCCCTACAACATGAATATATCAAAATTCAACAAAGAGAATATTTAATAAACATGTTATTTCTTGAGTAAATCAGTTATTTAATCCGATCATCATCCGATAAAAATAAAATAAAAAAAACTAATTAATTAAAAGCAAAAAATGAGTAGACTAGCTCAATTATGGGTGAATTTTATCGATACAAAACCATGGATAAGTGTACAAAAATGACACTTATCACACCCCCAAACTTGAATTCTTGCTAGTCCCGAGCAAGACTCTTTATTAATCACACTCCAAAAATAAAAATAAAAATAAGACACAACTAATAATACACACAAATTAAAATATAAAAAGAGAAAAGGAGATCAAAATGCCATTAATACACAACAACCAGCTTATACAGTAGATATAAATGAATCAAGATTCAAAATAAATCTACAAATAATTTTGAAGTTAAAACACGGTTTTGGTATTGTAATTCCAAAATGTAAGGTTTCCCCCCAATAGGTTGATTATTTCTTTCCCACTCGTGATACACACGACTCCCTTTAATGGTTGCTCTCGATCACTCGTTTATTTTTCGACTCAATATGAAGAAGAATTTTATTGGCGTCATCAAATATTGTGATTATTCACGAAATTGAGTGTATTAAAATTCAGCCGCTAATTAATTTAAATCTGCTCATAAACTACATCCCTTTTAGTGATAGCTTTCACACCGTTATTTGCTAACGTGTAGCTCTTTTCACTAACACAATTTCTATCTCATTATTTTTTTTCGTAAAAAGGTGATAGCTTTCACACCATTATTTGCTAACGTGTAGCTCTTTTCACCAATTTTTCCGAGACGGCAGCTACGCACCAACAATGGTTAGTCCTTTATTTTTCGCAAAATTTAAGACCCCCAAAATTAGGCAGCTGTTGCTGCTCAACACTTCTCCTTTCGTCATTTTTTTTAGGTGATAGATTTCACACCGTTATTTGCTAACGTGTAGCTCTTTTCACCAATGACTCTTTTTTTTTAGGGAATAGAATTTTTACAGAAAATCATTTTTTAGTTAAGCATGAAAAATCAAAAACTCCACAAATTAAGTAAATTTCAGTTCTATTATTCATCAACCGACTGATTCTTCTTTTCTCAAGGTAACGAATGACTCGATTTTATATGATAACTACAAGGCTTGGAAAGAGAGATTAAGGCTCAAAAATTTTGGAATATACAAATTTTTTTTACCGGTTAAAACGATTTAGAAGCTTGTATATAGCTAATTTATTGGTGTTATGGACAGATCTAGAAATCTCACAAATCAAAATACTATATATATATATATATATATAAATTAAGGTAAATAACCAAAATAATCAAAACACACCAAAATAATAAAACAATCCACCCCCAAACTTGAAAATAAAACTGTCCTCAGTTTTTTTAAAAAATAAAAAAAATAAAATAAAAATCAATGCAGAAAAACAGAATACTCCCTGTTAAGAAAGTTGATGTCTGAGCTAACGCCTTTTAGAATCTGCAAGGGAATAAATATACGAGGCACACAACAAAAGAAAATAAAATATACTCGTAAGTATAACACAATTTTTAAGATGCGCATCAAGAAAGTCCGAAGAGTCGCCTTACGCTGCCATCAAAGTTTTTATAAAAAACACACAATAAACATTACAGTAATAAAATAACAATACATAAATCGCGAATAGATGCGCGTCAAGAGATCAAGAAGAAACTCCTTAAGCTGCCACCATTTAGCACGATTATTAAACACGACAGAAAGTAAAAATACAAGAGGTCCGACATGGATTATTAAAGGGAGAGGAATGAATCCACTTTTCGTTTTCTCACGGTAAAATCTTCTACCCAGACAATTTTAGCTAGAGCTGGATCTGGTTGAGGAACAAATTCATTGAGTTTTTTGATTAGTTCATCTGGTGTTGTTGCAACGACTATGATTCGTTTAGCACGCTCGGAAATAAAACCCTTTTCAGCAGAGTAGTCGATGAAAGACAGTAAACCATCAAAGAAACCATTGACATTAAGCACACCTATTGGTTTTTGATGAACATTTAGCTGGGCTCTAGTAACCACATGAAAAAGTTCCTCAAGGGTGCCAAAACTACCGGGAAGGGTGATAAAGGCGCCAGAATTATTTATCATGTGAGTTATGCAATCTTGCATATTCACAGATCTAAACTCATCTCCAATAGTTGACCCGGTGATTTTACTTTCAGCCAGAGGTTTTGGGATTATTCCCAACACTCTTACTCCTTCCATATAGGCGTATGTGCACTCGTCCCATTAATCCTAGACTTCCTCCTCCGTAAACTACATGAATGCATTTTTCTCCTAAGGTGCGACCCAAATTGTGGGCTGCTTCAGCAAAGCATGCCTCTTTTCCATAACTAGCTCCACCAAAAATACAGACTGTGCTAAATTTTTTTGTTGAAGATGATGACTCCATTTTTGAAAAGAAAATTTTTTTTTAGAGAGAAACAGAGAAAAGTGCAAGTTTGAGGGATGAATGAAAGAAACCAGTAGAAAGTTTATTTATAGAAGAAAAAGAAGGTAAAAATTGTTTAACAAGTTTGTGATTACGTTTGATTGTGCTTCAACTACTCAATAGAATAATGAAAGCATTTATCGCGTATCACATTTTTTATTCAGAAAATCTCACCACACGACAAAAATAAAAGATACTTACGCGTATGCACAGTAGTTATGATTGTGGCTCATATCTTCCTCTGATTTTACGTTCAGAAACGGCCTAAACGCCTTCTATGAGTCGGGGAGAAGCTTCCCATCCAATTTTCTTACAAATTGGCAAACAAGGTCTTTTAACGTCAGATTCCCAAGACGTTGTTCATATCTTGGTTGGAATTTATTCCACAAACATCGAATTCCGTAATGTACGAGTCCACTAAGATGCGTGTCAAGAGAAATTTCGATATCATCTAAATTCTCCTTATTCAGACCATCTTTAATGAACTGAATTTTATCTTCTCTGTTTGTAGATAGAATTCCTAAAGATCGACATTTTAAATTACAGTTCCATCTAGCACATTTATAGCAAACGGCTATCATCTTTGCTCGTCGTTTCTTGGCATATGAACTTTTTCCTAGCCCTGGTAAAAATCTAGTCGGTGTTTCTGTGAATTCACCCTCTATTCTTACTTTGGCTTCGATTATGAATCTGATGTCAAAAGGTATGCTTTTATTCGTAAGCAACCTCATCCTTTCAAGCCTTGCCTTGTAAATTTTTAAAAATGCATTTTTGCTTAGAAAGGGAAATCTTTTTTCAATTTTATACAACGTTTCGTCCATGATAAAAAAATAAATAAAAATAAAATGAAAATAACTGAAGGAAATATCTACAAATATCAGTTGTTGTGGGAAACTGAAAAATCCGACTTTAATAGTCACGGAGTACCGTTATCCGCCACTTGACCGGACAAACACAATTGAGTACTAAGTTACAACGTCGAGAAATTTGAACCTATAAAAATAGTTTAGAATGTAAGATTTCAAATATAACTATACTTCCCCGGCAACGGCGCCAAAAACTTGACACGTTTTTGGTGTAACTATCGCAAGTGCACGATATCGTATCAAGTAGTAAAGTGGACTTTTTTAGTCCGGTTTATCGATCCCACAAGGAAGTTTGGTTATAATTTGAATTATACACTATTAGTCTATTTTTATAGATACTATGATAAGTGAAACACACAATTAAAAAGTTTGGTTTAATATTTGCAAAGAAAATGCAATAATAGTTCTAATATTATAAGGAAATAAAAAGATAGCAATAATAATAGATTGATTAACGATAAATTGAAATAGTTGGGATTACAAACTTAGTTCGTCATTAGTTATAAAAGATGTATAGGAGATCATAAAATGAATCTACTTATTATGTTGTGTAGATTCGATTTTCCTTAAAAAGACGGTTTCTCTTTCGAACTATAAAACGCCCCTTACATATTGAATCAATCCACTATATTTCTATGTTGATTGGCTTCAATACATAGCATTAGGATTTATGAAAATAACTCAAAGAATCATCTAAGGACTAGAGGTATATTTCTATCCCCTAGAACAACTTAGAGTGAAGATCATTTGATCTAATCAAACATATTTTCTTTCGAAACATATGAAGACCATAAATGTCGTCATTTATTGGCCAAATAAATAAAGATTGTTAAAACAATGAAAATCACACACAATAATAAGTAATTTACAATAGATCTTTATACAAACATAAATAACATGACTAACCTTGTTTATAAACCCAACTAAAGATTACTTAGCCCATGAAGGGTTTATTACACATATTACAAGCTTTGGTGGTCATTTTTAGTTGAATCAAGAGAAAGAATTGATCCCAACTCCCTTAGTAGATAAAGGAGATAGAAGCAATAAACTCTCTCAACAACATATACTATACCACACTTACAAAGATCACTCAAGAACACAAGTGTGTTCTTCACACAAAAAGAAAAGTTTACAAAAAATGGAGAATTATAAGATGAATGATGAATGATGAAGGATCTAAGGGGTCTATTTATACACCTAAAGTCATCTAATAGCTCCAAAACTCCAGCATTATTACATTAGATCGGATCAATATCAGCCATCCCCTCAATAATACACAAAAAGTATAAAAAATTAGACAAATCATAACAATCTGTCAAGAGTTACGGCCGTAACATTCAGGAGTTACGGCCGTAACTAGGGTGACTTACGACCGTAACCCCTGAATGTTACGGCCGTAACTTGGCTTCGTAAATTTGCTCACTGGATGCTTTGATAGTTACGTTTTCAGCCCAGAATTTCTCAGAATTTGCGTTTTTGCCCCAGATCTTCTTCGGATGATAACTTTTGATATATAACTCTGATTTTGAATCCGGAAAGACTGCCGAATTCGTCTCGGAAAGCCCTACAACATGAATATATCAAAATTCAACAAAGAGAATATTTAATAAACATGTTATTTCTTGAGTAAATCAGTTATTTAATCCGATCATCATCCGATAAAAATAAAATAAAAAAAACTAATTAATTAAAAGCAAAAAACGAGTAGACGAGCTCAATTATGGGTGAATTTTATCGATACAAACCATGGATAAGTGTACAAAAATGACACTTATCATGGGTCCCGCGCCGGAACCCACCAGGATAAAACCATTTACAAAAATACCAAAATGGCCGATGACGGTAATATTTCAAAAACTCACAGAAGCCATTTAGAAAATACTGAATACCGTCATAAGAATCTCGCCAAAACGATCAAGGCCACAATGCCAAAAAAAACTCGGTTAAGGGAATCGGTTTTCGAAATAAAACTCAGTCGGTAAAATACCGAAAGCCATTACAAAAGAACTCACACAGCGGATAAAAGAAATACAGTCCAACATGCACAATCCAGCAACACTACTCCTCACACGAACGAAATATGAGAGTCAAATAATCACGTATCAAGAAATCAAAATCCATAAGAGGATTCCGTCACTTAACAAATAATCATAAAAATAGCTCGTGTCACACGAGGCACAACACAAAGAAGGGAGACTTACTTCCACAGGTCGCACGAAGATGATGATTGCCCCACGATACTAATCACGACCAACAAACTCAAACGACGCGTCGCGACACGACTCAGTCAGACAAAATCCGACGAGACAAAAACTCAACAGACACCACTAAATCCGACAGCCTAGGTTTCCACAACCTAAGCTCCGATACCATTTATGTAACACCCCCAATCCGCTCAGGGATATTACACGCCGTATAACCTTTCCTCAAGGTTCTACTAGGCTGGTAACTAAAATCAAAAATCTAAACATCGCCTTTAAGGCTAAAATGACTCAGTAGACCGATTTGGTCTTTCAATAAATACATACAACTCGATTACAACTCATGCCCACGCAGGGGTCAAAACACAACCACACCCGTATAATGGGAGAAATATAGCAGCGGAAAATAAAGTACAACTGAACCAATACACGACGTACGGTTCCTCATGTGATTAGTATCGATCATCTTTCATCATGCTTCGTGTCGACCCTGTGTTATGCTCCAAAACCTGAATGCAAAAATAGACATCCACCCCCCGAATACTCGAGGGTTAGCAAAACTCCACTTTTTGCTAGTGCAAGTACAAGTGCAAAAATACGAGTCATACAATTCACATTCCACGAATAACAATAAACAGGAATTCTCAAAGATCCAAACGAAATAAAAAGTACTTCCCGAGGCAAGAGTTTGAGAAAATATTCCAAAACCGAAAGATCACAAATCAATGGAAATAATTTATAAAACAGTTTAGAATACCATCGAGAGTTTTAATAGAAAAACAATTTATGATTATCAAATCCCACTTGTCAAAACCCAGAAGACGAAAGGGGTCACCGCCCCAAAGGTTTACTTTCCGTAAAATGACATTTACCAAACCGTTGGGATTTTAGCCCAAATCTCTAAAATGACTTTTACAAAACCATTAGGATTTTAGCCCCAAATCTCATCAACTCACAGTACACGAGAACGACAACAAGGTTCGTCTTCCAACATCAAAATCCACAATTAAAGGATTTAACACAAACAACAAAATACTCTAGTGCCATCCTAGCCAAGTAAGCCAAACGAACAACTTACATCTTACACACTTAGTCGATGCATGCAATCATGAAAACATAGTTCCAAAGCACTCATTTCCGGAAATGCCAATATCAAATCACATTTTCAAAATGCACCACAATTAACCGCGGACCCACAGCTTCGTGGACCCCTACCGAGACCCCATCGGATCTAACCCGTAGTGGTTAAAAGCAAGCTCGTGGTTCCACAGCTTCGTGGAGCCCTACCGAGACCCCGTCGGATCTAACCCGTAGTGAGCATACACACACGTTACTCATGCAATACTAATATGCTAAGAATGTAAGTTCATCAAGAATACTTACTAGAGATGGCCACTTATCCGACAACATTAACAAACTCTTCAAAACACAATAATAAGATTAAACACGGAATACACGATTCCATAACTTTAAACAACAGGGATATCATCAAAGCCTTCAATGTTCAAAATGATCAAATCATAAACAATTCCCAAAACACACCGTTCACAAAACACACACGCGTTTTGAAAGAGATCCTTTAACGAGGCCAAACCGAAATCTTTTGAAATTTCATTTCAAACAACCAAACAAACACACCAAGATGATCACCGATCATCATATCCACAAAATAAGAAATATATGAGCAAGGTACTTGCCTCGAATAAGAACAACGCGGAGAATCGACCAAAGTAGGTTGGCACGAACCGACTACGAACCCGCCGACTCCACCGAAAGCCAACTCGCGATAATAAACTACGAAGGACAATAACAACAATGAAAATGAATTCCATAGCACGACTTAAAGCCGTTGAATTCAAAGAACGAATGACGAAAGTTCAAGTGTTTCCCCCTAAACGGCCAAGAACACGATTCGTCCCGACAAAACACGAAAATGGAATTCCAAGTTGAAATATGGATATACAATCCATAGAATATGTTTAACAACATAATTTAACCACAATCGATCTATCAAAAACGGATGGAAAACGAGATCGAGAATAAATCCCCCAAAAAGTTGATTCGAAGGAAATCAAGAAATATACTTCGATTCGACGAAGAACAATGGATTAAATGATGTTAAACACAAGAATACTACCAAGAATAATCATACCCATCATGAATTAATCAATAATACGGAACGAATCGGACAAAAACGCAAAAAACCCCAAATTCAAGAATTTAGGGTTCTAAGAAGAGATTACCTTGATTCGCTAGATCAAAGGCTGATATAGGATGATCAATCAATGATATGGACTCAATAACTTCGTGGATTTGTTGACAAACATCATGGCTCCAAGATCTCCAAGTCTCCATCCGCGGAAGAGAAGGATAGGAAAGGAAAAACGAGAGGAAATGTGACTGCTCTGTCACATTTATACTGGGCCGGACTAGCGTGCGTTAGGCTGCCGAGCTAGCGTGCGCTATCGGCCCACGCCGCAATCCAGAGACCTCACTGCCCTACTGAGTCGGACAGGTAGCGTGCGTAGCCTTCCGGCCGTAGCGCGCGCTACCTGCCGGTCGTAGCGTGCAAAGTGCCCGACAGTAGTGTGCGCTACCTGCCGAGCCTACCCGATTCCAGAACATCAGGACCCCACTGCCCAGACCCGATAGCGTGCGTCGGCCGGCTGCATAACGTGCACTACTCCTGCCGGTTAGCGCACGCAGCCTTCCGGCAGTAGCGCGCGCTACGCCGGTTCCTGCCGCGTCTGCCCGGCCAGTGCCCGCAACCGTCCGGACAGGACCCTCCACCGTCTGGCCAGCTGCTCAGCCGCCATGACTCGACGACTCGATTTCCGAAAACGTACGGAACGAACACGACGAAAAGTTCGCGGACAACATCAACGACCCGAAATGAAAACAGAATGCAATAATTAATCATACGCGACCAAGAAAAGGGTCGAGACAACAAATACAGATACGGATACCCATAACTTTGGGTAAATTACAAAATGGCCCAAAACGCTCGAAAATCACGATACGTGATCGAATAGCCAAACCGAAGTTCACAACACGTCTAACAAAGTTAAACGGACTTACGGGAAACTCGAAATAGCAGTTTCGAACGAGATTCGCAAGAATCAAACTCAAGTGCGGAAAAGTCGCTAAAAAGCACGGAACTCAACAAAACGACACCGAAACGAACTCGGATGTCAAAAAGTGTAGAATTAATCATTCTCAGAATGACGAAACGGTCATGAGCGAGTCGTCAAAACGGTCTTCCGCCAAAAAAAAGAAATTACCAGAAATCGAAACTACGGGTATTACAACCGGAGCAAACAAATGGATGGGCCGAGGAAATCAAGCTGGTGTTAGGAGTATGCCCTCGAATGCCACTCAGAGGATGTTGAGTGAGGGCATTGTACTTGTTATTATGTAAATCATCAATATAAGGCAATGGACGTTTCTTTATTTATTGGTAGTTACTGCATTCCTAACTCGTAAATATACATGTAGAAACTAGTCCCTGTATTTTAGAGCAAAACGTTCCACTCCTTATTGGATAAGGGGGTCGGCACTGGAAAGGTTTATAGCTCAAATACTTAATCGTTCGCAATTCAAAGAAACTTGACTGGGCGTTAAGTTTATGTGAAGACTTGTATGACGTGTTCATTGACAAGGAGAGTGCCTGTCGAACACTAATGGTTAGTGGGAGCACACGTTATAGGTATGCTAATTGGATTAGTATATTCGAACCGACTCACCCTCGATTCGTCACACAGATTTCACTCCGAGACAGTCAATGATGGAATCGAAAGGTTGTGATAGGTATTCATGAACCTTCGACTTGAGAATTTAGTAGGGATGTGCTTGTGACGTCAAGATTTTCATTAGAGTAGTTCGACCCTATAAACCGGAAGGCGGGGGTCAACCTCGACGTGTATCTTGATGGGCAAGTAGCTAGTCCTACTGAATACCAAGATAGAATTCTTTCTCTCGTTACTGAGCGGGTTATATGTCCTATGCGGTTATTGGCAGATGAGATCATAAGTCTTTGGCCAAAGCATTGGAGCTGGCTGTATTAGATACACGACAGCTCGATGATCTCGATTTGCATTAACGCATGCATAGCGTCAAGTACAGATAGGGTTTGACTGACCGTGACCCTATAACTTGATCGGGACATTTGAAAGAAGGGTTTATACGTATACTGGTATTCACGACAGAATGGTTCTTGAATGATACCAATCATTCGTTCTCAGTCGGGGTACAGTGTAGGCCACCAGGCTGGCTAAGTGGTGCTACTACTCTTTTGTAACACCCCAAACTAGGCGGATATTACAGTGCCGTGGACCCCCGACTGGGACCCACCAGGCTAATGAAAATGAGTGAATTACGCAGGGTAAATGTAGTACCGAACCACATTACACAATTAATTACTCCGATGAGGAGTTTCATACAACACACCTAGGATGATACTGAATACAAGTATATTTTATATGGAGATAAAATATACAACACTGAGTGAAATGAATATTCAAACGGAATGTCTGCAGCGGAATAAATGAAGGAAACATAAATGACTGAAAAGACAGGGGGCCCCTACTAGTATCACTGGGACTCCTCGCCGTCACCGTGTTCTCCCCGTGCTTTAGCCTTGCCATGACCTGAAAAACAATATCCCCCAACGGGGTCAGTTACACAGAACAACAATCCTCAAGGGTTGAAAATACACAATCATGATATATCTGAAGTTATGAATTATCCTGTCGAAACATACGCAATCAAACATGCTATATGAATCAACTATCAGTACGGCTCAAAGGAATGGCGCCACACTATGTCCGGGTTGGAAATGTGTCCGTGCACAAGCCACCAACGAGTATCGATTGAATACACGCGTGGGCTTGTACCTAATCAGTCTCACGAAGCCATCAACTCGTGTGCACAGTCCAATGTGAGGCCACCAACCAACACACGACTATAATGTGCCCGACATGAAAATCCTACACATACCAACCGGCACGCTAGTATGACCCGGAATGCCACGATATAACAAAAGTGACAACGAAAATGAATAATGACTCACCCAGATGAAATGACGGTGAATTGAATGACAGCTCAATGAAATGATTGGAACCGTCGTTCCTTATGACTGAGGTGATTAATTGACAATGACAAGTTTTGATACGATTAATACAATGATGAATGAGTCACGATTATGAATGAACAACAACAAAAGGAATGAATATCCTTTTAACCGAGTAAGAATTAACTTACACAATACCGATGAAGAATGTACGTCCACGAACAACGTCCTAAATGAAATGTCGGTCGCTCGAACAACCTTGAATAACACAATTACCAATAATCCGGTCATTACGCAAATCAAAAACGATCACAATCGACTCAAACGTCGATACAACAATATTCGAACTTGAATATATCGAAACCAACTCCAAGATGAGTATTTCAAACTATCAAAACACTTTCAATGATATCAATAATCCCATAGAAATCCACAATTCGAGATTACAACAACGACAATCGGAAATCCCCAAATTAACCGAAGTCAACCCCAAGGGTTCTTGAAATAAATCCCCAAAATAGCCGTTAAATCCGTAGGAATATATTTATCCAAGGTAGATAATCCATATCTAACATATTCCAACAACAATCCAAGCTTACACGAAGAAATCGGAAGGAAAAACCCAAAAATCCGAAATTCTAGATCCAAGAGAATAATACCTTTGATTTGATGTTAAGGAGATGATGAAGTGATGATTAGTCCAACTCAAAGACTTGAAGATGATGATTGATGATAAAAGATCGAAGAGAACTCTCCAAAATCGCCCAAATCGCCTAGAACCGACGAGAGAATGAGAATAGATGACAAATGACGAAATCTGGGCTAGACTGTCCAATTTATAGCAACTCCAGGTTAGCGTGCGCTAGCCCTTGTGCGTAGCGTGCGCTAACGAGTAATTTGGGTAGTCCAGTACCCACTATCCGAGCACGGTAGCGCGCGCTACGTACCTTTTTGTAGCGTGCGCTACGGCCATACCACTAGCGTGCGTTAAAACCCATTGTTAGCATGCGCTAACGAATTATCTGGTGCCCAGTACTGGAGTTCAGAAACCTTCTGTCCTCTGATCTGATCTCGATAGCGTGCGCTACAATCAACGATTAGCGTGCGTTACTACATCGCTTGCGTGCGCTGAAAACCACTCCTAGCGTGCGCTAGGAATAAATTCAATTCAGTCCAGTAGCCACTGGACTCTACCTGATCCGACCTTAGCGCGCGTTACACCGACTGCATAGCGTGCGCTACTCCGGATCACTAGCGCGCGCTACTTACCATTCGTAGCGTGCGCTACCTACAATCCCAACTGCAGTCCAGTGCCTTCTGGACTGCCTGCTCAACTACACTAGCGTGCGCTAGTGTTGAGAGGTGGCGTGCGCTACCAATACTCAATTAGCACATGCTAAAAAGAGTACGTAGTGTGCGCTACTCCTCACACACAGCACACTAAGAAATGACAATGATGGTAAACACCGCACGATTCCCTAATTAGATTGATGATGAATGACGATAGATACACGATACAATTACTCTGAACGGTGTACACAATTATTGGATATGAGTGACAAATGATCATTAATGAGTGAAATTACTGAGTGACAATACTGAATGATAAATACTGAGTGATAATAACTGAATTACAACCGGGTATTACATACAGCCCCCTTAAAAGTGTTTCATCCCCGAAACTAAGGGTCAAACAATTCGGGATAACTCTCCCGCATACTATCCTCGGTTTCCCAAGTAGCCTCTTCGACTCCGTGTCTAGACCACTGAATTTTTACCAAAGGAATCGTCTTGTTCCTCAACTGTTTGATTCGCCGCTCTAAAACTCGTATAGGACGTTCCTCATATGAATGATCATCGGCGATCTCGATTTCATCGAACTGAAGTACGTGACTCGGGTCGGCAACATACTTTCGCAACTGAGATACGTGAAACACATTATGAATTCGGCTCAACGCCGGAGGTAAAGCCAATCGGTAAGCTAACTCGCCTACTCGATCCAGAATCTCAAATGGTCCAATGAATCTCGGACTCAACTTACCCCTCTTCCCAAAACGGAAGATACCACGACTTGGGGAGACCTTGACCAAAACATGGTCACCCGCCTCGAACTCTAACGGTCGACGACGATTATCTGCATATGATTTCTGTCGACTCTGAGCGGTCAACAAACGACTCCTGATCAGAGCTACCTTCTCACGGGCGGCTATAAGCATATCGGGCTCGGTGCCGATTGATTCTGATAAGTCATCCCAACACAAAGGAGATCGACAACGACGACCGTACAAGGCCTCGTAAGGTGCCATCTTAATCGAAGAATGCCAACTATTATTATACGTGAACTCGATCAATGGTAGTTGGGCTTCCCAATCGTCTTTCCAATCGAGGACGCATGCCCTCAACATGTCCTCTAATGTCTGAATAGTCCTCTCTGACTGCCCGTCAGACTGAGGATGAAAGGCGGTACTGAGATTAAGCTGAGTTCCCATAGCACGATGAACTGATTTCCAAAAATGCGACACAAACCGTCCGTCACGATCGGAAACGATACTTTTAGGAGTACCGTGCAGTCACACTATCTCTTTGATAAACAACTGGGCAAGTCTCTCGGGACCCCACGTATCCTTTATCTCAAGGAAATGAGCCGATTTAGTTAAGCGGTCCACAATTACCCAGATCGTATTCATGCCACGACGAATCGTCGGCAAACTCGTGATGAAATCCATAGAAATGTCTTCCCACTTCCATTCTGGAATAGGGAGAGGTTTCAGCATACCCACCGGTCTCTGATGTTCAATCTTAACTTGTTGATAGGTTAAGCATCTCGAAACAAATTCTGCGACTTCTCGCTTCATATTACTCCACCAGTAATTTTGTTTCAAGTCCTTATACATCTTGCTAGACCCCGGATGAACAGAATAAGGGGTAGCATGAGCTTCTCTCAAAATCGAGTTTTTCAACTCGTCATCCGCCGGTACGCACAACCGATTCCTAAAACGCAGAAGTCCATCCTCGTGAACCACACATCCGGGGGCTTTCCCCTGGGTCACATCCTCTCGAATGCGTAACAAAAATGGGTCCACACCCTGATTCTCCCTGATTGCCTCCTCAAGTGACGATGAAATCTCCAACGTACAAAGTTGCCCTTGTACTCGCTGTAACCAGACCTCGATCTCGGGTCTCAGAAATTCTATTGAAGTTCCTTCGAAGGCTAATCGAGCAAGCATCTGCTCCCGAATGGACTTACGACTCAAGGCGTCGGCGATAACGTTCGCCTTGCCCGGTGGTAAAGGATCTCGATATCATAATCTTTGATTAGTTCCAACCACCGTCTCTGCCGCATATTTAACTCCTTCGAGTAAATATATACTTTAAACTCTTATGATCGGTGAATATCCGATGTAACGCCATAAAGATAATGACGCCAAATCTTCAATGCGAACACCACGGCTGCTAGCTCCAGGTCGTGGGTCGGATAATTAACCTCGTAAGGTCTCAATTGCCGTGAAGCATAAGCAATAACTTTCCCGTTCTACATGAGTACACATCCGAGACCCTGTCCGGACGCATCACTATAAACCACAAACCCCTCCGTCCCTTGCGGTAAAGAAAGGACAGGTGCTGAAGTTAACCGGCTCTTGAGTTCCTCAAAACTTCATTGACATGCGTCGGACCACGTGTATTTCTTATCCTTCCGTAAAAGGTTTGTCATGGGTTGAGCGATTTTAGAAAATCCCTCCACAAATCGCCGATAATAACCCGCTAATCCGAGGAAACTTCGGATTTCCTTAACATTCTTCGGAGGTAGCCAATCTCGAATAGCCTCCGTCTTCTGAGGATCGACACGAACTCCGTCTGATGAAATTACGTCTCCGAGAAACATCACCTCGGACATCCAAAACTCACATTTGGAAAACTTCCCATAAAGTTGTTCTCGTCTCAACACGTCGAGAACTTGATGAAGGTGAGACTCGTGTTCCCCCCGGTCACGAGAATAAATCAAAATGTCATCAATGAAGACAACCACGAACTGATCCAGATAGTCTATGAAAACCCGATTCATTAATTCCATGAATACCGTAGGTGCATTAGTCAACCCAAACGGCATAACCACAAACTCATAATGACCATAGCGTGTTCGAAACGCCGTCCTTGCGATATCCGACTCTCAAATCCGCAACTGATGATATCCAGATCTTAAGTCGATCTTGGAAAATCAAGCTCCTCAAGTTGATCTAAGAGGTCATCAATACGGGGTAAAGGATACTTATTCTTGATCGTCACCGGTTCAATTCCATTAATCAATACACAAGCGGAACGAACCATCCTTCTTCTTGACAAATAACACCGGTGCTCCCACGGGACGCACTCGGCCGAATATAACCCTTCTCGAACAATTCCTCAAGTTGGTTCTTTAATTCCCGCATTTCGGTCGGGGCCATCCGTCACGGTGCCTTCGATATCGGGACGAGTGCTCCAGCTCAATCGTGAATTCCACATCCCTCTGTGGAGGCAAACCAGGTAACTCGTCTGGAAAAACATCGGCATATTCCTTCACTACCGGAATGTCCGTCAACATTACTGATGATTTCTCGGTTTTGGTCATATAGCACCAATAACCGACACATCCCTGATTGAGTAATCTTACTGCTTTCATCAAATTAATGACCTTACCATAACAGCCGGGATTACCTCCCTGAAACACACATTCGACCCCATCGTCTGAAATGATAGTGATCATACACTTACGGACACTAATGATGGCATCATGACGATCCATCCAATCAATACCCAAGATGACGTCGTCCCTCGGCAAATCTATTACGATTAGGTCCGCTGGCCATACACGACCATGAAGTTGAATCGGACAATTCTGAATCTCACGATTTCCGATAATTCGTCTACCATCAGGTAGACCAATGACATAAGGCTCACAACTAGTAGCACTACCTAGACGTAGTCTACTCAAACATGACTCGGAAATGAATGAATGCGATGCACCAGTATCAAAAAGGGTACACACAGGTTGAGATAGAATATCGAGTGTACCTGAGATCATCCGGGCCTCTGGATCGTCGGTCTTCTTCATCTCATAAATTCGGGGCTTGCTGCCCCGAACCGACGCTCACTTTGATAGCTCTTGGCTCGCCTTTAGCTCCTGTCGTCTTGAGCGATCTTGGTGAGTGGCCTTTGATTACGCACTCTTGAATGACATGGGGCTGAGATGACGCCGGAGTGGGTTTAGAGTCCTTTCGGCAAAAAGCGGGCCCTATGCCCGGCAATCCACTGATTGTGGCACGTGAATGAGCTTCGGACATTTAGTGCTGAAATGACCACATTCCTCACAGCTTGAAACAGTGATGGCAGGCGCGCTCGTGATCGAGATTCCGCGGGTTTAGACGCCATCGGAGGGCCTTTCAAAAGGTAGAGCCCGCACGTGGTTTCTTGAAAGTGGCACGACTCCGTCGATCGATTACGGTTCTTAGACTTCTTGCCGGTGATGAGGGTTGTTGCTTAGCAATTTCCTTAGCGATAGCTCGTAAGTGAGAGCTTTCTCAATGAACTCGGCAGTGGTACAATTATGATTAAGCAATCGTAGCCGCATACGAGGTTTCAAATCTTCTTTGAAATACTTGATCTTGTCCGCCTCAGAGTGAATGATAGATGAGGCGAACAGAAGAAGTTCCTGAAATTTTTCGGCGATGGCGAGAACATCATCATCCGCCGAAAGGTCGGGAGTGAGTAATTCCGACAACTTGGCCTCCCTGAGTGGGGCCGGATAGTACCTCTCCATCATGAGAGTTTTAAACTGATCCCAAGTACATGATCCGTCTGTGGGCTTCAACGATAGCCACCATGAATGAGCGCTCTTACCAAGATAGTAAGCCGCAACTGTAACTTTATGCCCTTCAGGGCAATCCACCATAGCAAATAACTTCTCGAAATGCTCAAGCCAATGAACAATATCCGCCGGCTCAGATGAGCCCTCAAAGGCAGGTGGTCGTTGGCGAGAGATATCGCTAATGATATTGCTTACACCCCTCTCTTGCCTCTGAGGTGGTGGCGGAGGAGCCTGTTGATTTTGAGTAGTGGAGTTATGCATCGCCTCCATTAGTTGTGCCATCTGAGTCATTTGGGCCATCATGCCCTGCATAAAGGCCAGTGGGTCAACTCGAACACCCTCTGACTGAGATGTGTCCCGGGTTCGACTCCCTGATAGCGAATGATCACGTCCAGGTGAATGAGTGGCAGCGTCACTGCTCGATGAGTTAGCATTATTCCTGGCATTCGCACGTGTATTCACACGAGTTCTCGGGATTCGGCCCGCTCCACGGCCTCGTCCTCCACGTCCTCTGCCAGCCCTTTCCATACTGAAGTGGAAAGTCATATGATGATTATATATCTCGCATGAGTATCACATTATGATTATATTATGAAATGATGAAAATGAGCATACGCGCTCAAATACAGCGATTACATGAACGATTAATTGACGTGACATGATTATCTGATGAAGTTACTGAAATGATTATCTTGAACAATTTTACAAGATTGATGATATGATCTTCAAGATCAACAACTGAGTAATGAAATGAATTGAGTGATTAATGAGTTAACATTATCGACTTGATCACAATTGAAAATGATGAATGAGGATTGTTAACTGATGAATTATGAATGAATGATTATTGCCAGAAATTATACCATGGCATCAGAAATCTTACAGTTCTTGGTCTGATTGGCTCGGCATTTGCACAGGTCACACGTGACGCGAAAGTCCAATGATACTAGTCCGATGACGATGATTTCAAATGAGACATGACTCGGAAGGTAGTATTCAAAACCACGCTCCGATACCAACTCTGTAACACCCCAAACTAGGCGGATATTACAGTGCCGTGGACCCCCGACTGGGACCCATCAGGCTAATGAAAATGAGTGAATTACGCAGGGTAAATGTAGTACCGAACCACATTACACAATTAATTACTCTGATGAGGAGTTTCATACAACACACCCAGGATGATACTGAATACAAGTATATTTTATATGGAGATAAAATATACAACACTGAGTGAAATGAATATTCAAACGGAATGTCTGCAGCGGAATAAATGAAGGAAACATAAATGACTGAAAAGACAGGGGCCCCCTACTAGTATCACTGGGACTCCTCGCCGTCACCGTGTTCTCCCCGTGCTTTAGCCTTGCCATGACCTGAAAAACAATATCCCCCAACGGTCGATTCTGTAACAATAATCCTCAAGGGTTGAAAATACACAATCATGATATATCTGAAGTT
The DNA here is from genome assembly GCA_033398695.1 of Orobanche coerulescens. Taxonomy (NCBI): domain Eukaryota; kingdom Viridiplantae; phylum Streptophyta; class Magnoliopsida; order Lamiales; family Orobanchaceae; genus Orobanche; species Orobanche coerulescens. The sequence goes on along the minus strand of CM065810.1, from coordinate 153,156,256 downwards.
ATGAATTATCCTGTCGAAACATACACAATCAAACATGCTATATGAATCAACTATCAGTACGGCTCAAAGGAATGGCGCCACACTATGTCCGGGTTGGAAATGTGTCCGTGCACAAGCCACCAACGAGTATCGATTGAATACACGCGTGGGCTTGTACCTAATCAGTCTCACGAAGCCATCAACTCGTGTGCACAGTCCAATGTGAGGCCACCAACCAACACACGACTATAATGTGCCCGACATGAAAATCCTACACATACCAACCGGCACGCTAGTATGACCCGGAATGCCACGATATAACAAAAGTGACAACGAAAATGAATAATGACTCACCGAGATGAAATGACGGTGAAATGAATGACAGCTCAATGAAATGATTGGAACCGTCGTTCCTTATGACTGAGGTGATTAATTGACAATGACAAGTTTTGATACGATTAATACAATGATGAATGAGTCACGATTATGAATGAACAAAAACAAAAGAAATGAATATCCTTTTAACCGAGTAAGAATTAACTTACACAATACCGATGAAGAATGTCCGTCCACGAACAACGTCCTAAATGAAATGTCGGTCGCTCGAACAACCTTGAATAACACAATTACCAATAATCCGGTCATTACGCAAATCAAAAACGATCACAATCGACTCAAACGTCGATACAACAATATTCGAACTTGAATATATCGAAACCAACTCCAAGATGAGTATTTCAAACCATCAAAACACTTTTAATGATATCAATAATCCCATAGAAATCCACAATTCGAGATTACAACAACGACAATCGGAAATCCCCAAATTAACCGAAGTCAACCCCAAGGGTTCTTGAAATAAATCCCCAAAATAGCCGTTAAATCCGTAGGAATATATTTATCCAAGGTAGATAATCCATATCTAACATATTCCAACAACAATCCAAGCTTACACGAAGAAATCGGAAGGAAAAACCCAAAAATCTGAAATTCTAGATCCAAGAGATTAATACCTTTGATTTGATGTTAAGGAGATGATGAAGTGATGATTAGTCCAACTCAAAGACTTGAATATGATGATTGATGATAAAAGCTCGAAGAGAACTCTCCAAAATCGCCCAAATCGCCTAGAACCGACGAGAAAATGAGAATAGATGACAAATGACGAAATCTGGGCTAGACTGTCCAATTTATAGCAACTACAGGTTAGCGTGCGCTAGCCCTTGTGCGTAGCGTGCGCTAATGAGTAATTTGGGTAGTCCAGTACCCACTATCCGAACACGGTAGCGCGCGCTACGTACCTTTTTGTAGCGTGCGCTACGGCCATACCACTAGCGTGCGTTAAAACCCATTGTTAGCGTGCGCTAACGAATTATCTGGTGCCCAGTACTGGAGTCCAGAAACCTTATGTCCTCTGATCTGATCTCGATAGCGTGCGCTACAACCAACGATTAGCGTGCGTTACTACATCGCTTGCGTGCGCTGAAAACCACTCCTAGCATGCGCTAGGAATAAATTCAATTCAGTCCAGTAGCCACTGGACTCTACCTGATCCGACCTTAGCGCGCGTTACACCGACTGCATAGCGTGCGCTACTCCGGATCACTAGCGCGCGCTACTTATCATTCGTAGCGTGCGCTACCTATAATCCCAACTGCAGTCCAGTGCCTTCTGGACTGCCTGCTCAACTACACTAGCGTGCGCTAGTGTTGAGAGGTGGCGTGCGCTACCAATACAAAATTAGCACACGCTAAAAAGAGTACGTAGCGTGCGCTACTCCTCACACACAGCACACTAAGAAATGACAATGATGGTAAACACCGCATGATTCCCCAATTAGATTGATGATGAATGACGATAGATACATGATACAATTACTCTGAACGGTGTACACAATTATTGGATATGAGTGACAAATGATCATTAATGAGTGAAATTACTGAGTGACAATACTGAATGATAAATACTGAGTGATAATAACTGAATTACAACTGGGTATTACATCTTTGGTTCCTCCCATTGCTGACTGAGACGGACCTACCGAGTCGCGCATTAGGATTGACGACGGAATGAATCGAGCTTAATCTCTCATTATGAATATTAGATATTGGATATCTAATTTGAGACATTGGATGTCTAAATCGATTTATTGGATAAATTGATTTACGGCCTAATGGATTAAATAAATTACTGGGTGATTAATTTAAATCATGAATATAATTATTTCTTGGAGAAATTAATTATGTTATTTTGTATTTGATATGTTTAATTAATTGGATTAATTAAACAATATAAATACATCGGAACGGAATTGGAGTTTATCTATTTGGACTCTCGGGAGTCCGAAACGAACCGAACTCGTCCGATTTCTTCTAGAGGCCGGCCCCACCTTGATTTCCTTCCTTGATCATTGTCTTGTTTTCTTGTTGGAAGACTTTTGACATATGAGATTTCATATCTCTTATTATAAGGTTAAAGGTGATTTTGTGGGTGTAATCTTATCTTGTGAATGATTATTAAGACCAAAATAAAAACTCTCTTTCTCCCATCCTAGCTTGACTCACGGAAGCTTCATATTAGTGAGAGGGAAGAGAAACTTTTTTTTGTGTTCTTCCATCATTCATATTTTCTTAGAGAAAAATTATTGAGAGATATATTATACACTTAGGGTGTAATAATAAAAGCTTCATCACTTGATTCTAGCCGTAACCTTAGAGGTTAATCAAGTGTTGTTATTCCGATCGTTTTTCCGGCGCGTGGCAAGTAGAGACGCGGTGCTTTCGGCGTTGGATCGTTCAAGAGCTTGGAGCGGATTGAATTCGTAGAGATCAAGCAAAGCTTGGGGAATAGCTCAAGAGAAGGTTACCATTTAATCAACGGACTTCGAAGGTTAGTTTCTTACGACTCTTGCTATTCGTTTTTGATATTCGTATATACGTGGCTCGATCGATCCTCGTAGGGATTCGGATCGAATTAATTTTCGTTTCACCGCTTCCGCTGGACCTTCGTTTTAGGCACCGAATCCCAACAGTGGTATCGGAGCGCAGGTCTTGCGATCGTATATACGATATTGGCATTTGGAATGCCTGATTAGATGGTGAATGATTTGGAATCATTTTAGTCATAATCGTGGTATATATTTTACGTTCGTTGTAGTTATATTTTTCGTAAGTTTATGTCTAAATATAAATCTTAATTTCTTGGAAATATGATTTATGTTGAAGATATGAATGTTGGAGAATATAAATATTGGATATCCGGTCGAAAAACTAGCCCCGAAATGCCGTTGGACGGTCCGGGAGGGGTCCGGGAGCAGGGGGCCACGACCCAGGGCTCGGGGGCCGCGGCCCAGGGCTGTTGCAGCCGGCCTGGGCAGAGACTGTACTGGGGGCCGCGGCCCAAGGCCGCTGGGCAGCCCTGGCCGGCAGCTGCCGAGCGTGACTCAGCCATGCCAGGCCTGTCTGCCGGCAGGCTGCCGAGGGTGACTCGGTCAGGCAGGCCATTTTCGCCCGAATTAAGGGAAATTTGATTAATTGGAATATTTATGGTCGACCAAATTATTTTGAACGTTATCATATTACCGATTGTGTGAATCGATTTGATCGGTTCGTATTGTTGATTGGATCAATGTATCTCTACGCTTTCCATTTATTTAGTATTTATTGGATGAATGTTTTTGAATGAGGATGTGGTTCGTGGACTTAGTTTTGAATCGTTCGTTTTATTCGATTGGGTTGTAAAGGCCGTTTTGAGCCTATTTATTTTACTAGAAATATTTGTATCTAGGATGCAATTTTCGATGTAAAATTTATATGTAATGACGAAGACCGGAGGAAGATCCATTTCGAGAAGACGAAGATTCAAGACGGAGACTTGTAATTAGATTACGGAGTTTTTGTTTTCTAGGAATGGTCCATGGACCACATGTTGGTAGCAACTAGGTTGTGAATGGTTGTTTTCATATTGTATGAATGCCACAAACGCGCTTAACTGATTAATGTGCAAAGTGTAATGTTAATCGCGAAAATTCTCCCACGACAAATTATTAAGTTTATAAGGTTTCAAGGTTTTCCTTCCCTCCATCGAGTTTTCGGGAAATTGAAATCCAAACCGGATGTGCTATGCTTCCGAGTTATCAGGGTAGTCATTCGGGGAGGACGGATAAATTACCGGGAACGCATTGGATGCCTTCGGTTGGAGCAAATTTTATCCCTAGAAACCTGATAGGTTGCCGGATAAGATTCAATTGTGAAACTGATTTGCGTCGATGGTATAAACTTAACTTGTTCATGAACCATAGAAACCGTATAGGTTGAGGGGAGTGAACAAGGGGAAAAAGAAGATCGAATCATCCATTAGATGGGTTGGTGTTGGACACCACTTTATGAAAATTAATAGACTAGAAACCTGTTCGGTTGCCCTCTATTAAGATTTATAAAGAACTCGATCACCACTATGAAGTAGAGCGACGATACTTCCGGATTTCACATGGGAGTGTGTTATTCCGATAAAAATAGTGGGAGCTGGATAACAAGAATAGAAAAGACCTTAATTCTATACTCGGAACATAATTGAATGAGTCACTAATAATCTGTTATACTTAATGCAGACAAATCTCAATATGACAATGAATCCACACGCAATTCTACTCGAAAAGAACACCTTAATGGGACCTAACTTTGTGGATTAGCTCCGTAATCTGATGATTGTCCTCAGTATAGAGGCACTGGGATATGTCTTGGAGACGGACATTCCAGTGCCTCCTGTGCGGACCCGAGCAAATCACAAAGAGATTGAAAACCACGAAAAATGGGTTAAGGATGACGTGAAAGTCCGTGCTTATATGATAGCTTCCATGTCTAATGAGCTTCAGAGAGCTCATGAGAAAATGACTTCTGCTAGGCAGATTCTATCTCACTTAACCGAACTTTATGGTGAGCACAGCAGAACTGCTAGATATGAGATATCCAAGCAACTGTTCGGTGCAAAGATGAAGGAAGGTGAGAAGGTTGGGGAACACGTCCTCAAAATGATATCCATGATCGAGAGATTGGAAGCTCTTGATTTTAAAATGGATACTTCTCTCCAAACCGACCTTATCCTACAGTCTCTCCCTGATTCCTTCTCACAGTTTGTTATGAACTTCAACTACAATGAGATTGCATGTAATTTAGGTGGGCTAATGAACAAACTTGTGACCGCTCAGTCTCAGATGAAGACTCCGCGAATGAAGGAGTCTGCTCTTGTGATTTCTTCAGGACCTCGGAGGTCTAAGAACAAGAAGAAAAAGACCAAGAAGCAAACTGGACCACAAGTTAAGGACCTTAAGGGTAAGGGCAAGGCCCTGTTAGGCATATTTTTATGCGCTTATTTATCATTATTTTATATCCATCTTGAGCCTAAATCAACATAAATGAGCTTTTAATGCACTATTTTTATATGTTTTGCAGGAAATCGGAGTCCAGAAGCCGAAACGATGAAAAACGGGCGAAAACAACAGTTTTTGGTCCTGGGGCCGCGGTACAACCCAAGTGAGCCGCGACACACGAAAATGTCCAGAAAGCGCTGAGCATACTGTACTGGGAGCCGCGGCATAGCCTAAGTGAGCCGCGGCCTAGGAAGAAAAAAGACGCCCAGGCATCTCGCTGAGCAGTAGGGGCCGCGGCACAGATTAAGTGAGCCGCGGCCTACCGGGCGGTTTTGCTGAAAATTCTGCGTTCCTGGGCCGTTTTTGGAGCCGATTCCAAACCTAATTCCCGGACGCGTTTTGGAGGCTGAGGACGGCTATAAATAAGCATTGAGGGGCTGAAGACAAGGGGATCGGACAGAGGAGGAAGCATCGATATCTAGAGAGAAGAACACAAGGAGGAGATTTGTGGGCGACGACAAGACCACGGATTCCTTACGGTTTTTCTTAATTTTTCCGCATCTTAGTTCTTAGATCTGTTCGAGTAGGATTTTGATTATAGTCGATTACATGACGGTTTGATTTATTTATTATTATTTCAATTCATTCGTTATGCTATTGAGTTGGATTCTTCTTACTGTTCTTAATGCTTTTTAATTGTCGGGCCAACAGTTGAATTGTTTTGATTGTCTTTATGGATTCGGGAGATGAAATTTAGGCATAGTTCTTGTGAGACGAATCATAATTTTCGTGAGATAGGGATATACTCATGGGAATTGTGAAGCTTATTTATTGTGGGAATTCTTGAACTGTTTTACCTATTAATTATCTAATTCGAATAGGGATATATCGAGTTAATAATTCGTAGTATTTTCTATCGACCTTGGGAAAGGCTTTTGAATAATTTAGGAATTCCTGGCTTACAATCAATTGAATAAAAGTGAATTGAATTGAATAAAAATCACTCCTGATTGTTTGAGGTGAAAATCATAATCCTACACCCTTATTATTATTATTATTAGTATTACTATTATTAATTTCTATTTATTTTTCTGCTATTAGATTAGAAATAATTCCGTATAATTGTTCTTCAAATAAAATTACAAGTTGACTACATTTTGGTACTTAGTGAAATCAGTCCTCGAGGGAACGATATCTTACTTATCACTTTATTACTTGTTGACACCGTGCACTTGCGGCATAGTGTGAGGGATTTCCTCACAACAAGTTTTTGGCGCCGTTGCCGGGGATTGAATTTTCGCTAATATCAATACCAAGCGACTCTAATTTTAATTTGAAGTTTAGTTTCTACATTTTTTCTTTCTTATTTTCTTCATTATGTTTTCCTTTGATTATCGTGGCCCTTGGCATTTCATAAATTTCGATGTTCTTAATAATTTGCCAAAAAAGGGTCAGTCAGCCCCCTCCCCCGAAACAAAAGACCATGCTTGAACAATGTGTAGACGCTCTCAATAATCCTGATAGTACCCTTCTTGAGCGAGAATGTGCACGTCGTGGTCTTGAAATTCACTATGGTTATTTTCCAGCTCATATATTTATTAGTGAAGTTGAGGGGGAGGTTGAGAAGATAGACATGCTAAGTTTTAGGGTCAATTCCCAGCACCTGATAATTACATAAAGTGTGATGAGCTTGTAGAAGAAGTCACCATTGATGATGTTTCCAAAGAAATTTCATTAAATTGTCATCAAACTTCGACTAATAAGGTGAACACTTTTGTGCCAATAACGGTGCCGCGCATAATTTTTCCTAAATCCATTATGGGAGAGATTGACCCCATTACTTTTGATTCTGTTGAGGCTGATTCTTCGAGTTCTAATGAGGTTGTTCATGATAAGTCTTTATTATTTACCCATTCGAACTCTGCTTATTTTTTCGTGCCTTATAATTATTATTTTTGGGAACTTGTGATATTGTAATTGTTGCACTTTAATCTGAGTATTATTCTCCGTATCTCATAGTCCGGTGTTGTTGAGCGTATGATTTCATGAATGTGATATAAAAATTGTGATTCTGCGCATGTAGCGCACGCTATCGGCTATGTGTAGCGTACGCTAACATGGATCCATAGCGCACGCTACAAAGGATCATTAGCGTACGCTATACGTGGTCAATATGATTGAGACGTGTGGTAGGTGAGATCAGGCCGGGGATCTTGGTCGGATTGTGTCGGGATGAACACAGACGGCTTTGGGAAAAGCTAAGTCAACGCCTTAGCGCACACTGCGATATAAGAATAGCGCGCGCTAAGTGCGAAAGGAAGTCGATGGCCGTTAGCGCACGCTAAGAGTATGGACTAGCGCGCGCTAATAACCATTTTCTATAAATAAGACAGCATCCTTTTCGTATTTTCAGTCTTTTCTCTTCCCACATCCGAATCTTTATACTTATAGTGTTACCCTCTACATCCTAAACACTCCATATCAGCATCCTAGCTCGTGATGAAGATTGTAGATCATTGAGGATTGGTGTTCAAGCCTTCGACGTTGGATTGCTTCGATTTCCTCCTTGTTCTTCACTACTTTGAGGTAGGTGATTCTTCACCAATATTAGCAGTGTTCTAAAGGACGTTTGATCATGTTTATCTAGTCAGTTAGATTCGTTAATAGCCAATCATCATGTGTTAGAAGGATATTTTTGACGTTTCGGCACTTATTCATCGTATAATCCTTTGAACCTTTTTAGTGTTGGACTCCTAAACGTATTCATGTATCTTCAAAACTGTTTATGACCGGTATGGGAATAACATCAAGTTCTTATGTTTTGACATGATAGAATCATACGTTTGGGACATGAAATGGATTGGACTTAGGATGTTTCTTGAAGATCAAAGATGAATTATGGTGTTGTGATGATTATACGTACCCTTGTATCTTGTAGTCGTTTAATCAGTAACAAACCGTATGAGCATGATATTCACTGAGATGGCTTGTATTAACACTGAGGATTTCATGAGTTTTCATCACTTTTAGCTCAAGTTTTACCCAGTAATGACTGCCATGCACGATTAGCGCACGCTAAGATGTATATATTAACGTGCGCTATCGGGAACGAGTAACGTGCGCTACGTTGGATACGTAACGTACGTTATATCATCAGGCAGGGCAGTCGGCTGTTCAGAGAAGACTGTCAGTACACAGCTAGCGCACGCTAAACCTTGTCATTTGCGTACGTTAACGGGCAGGCTTAGCGCACGTTACGTATAGTACGTAGCGCGCGCTAAGTAGTTCAGGCAGAATGCATTTTTAGAGCTTGCGGTCGTAAACCGGATTATTAGACGTTCGTATGACTTGAGAGGAATTATTTATTATTTCTTAGGTTCGAGCCTTGCATAGGGGATGACCGAGGGGCGGTGGCATACGGACGCGTGTCATTTGTTGGAGTATTTCCATTCTTGCCATTTCCGAGGCAAGTATCATATGTCGAGTTCGATTTATATTGAAACTTTGATCATACTTATGGTTTTGTTCATGTTGTCGAATATGAGATGTATTTCTGTAATTTCTCATGATATTCGTTGTTAATTGTTCGTATCGATGAACATATTGAAATGCATATATGTATGCATAATTGATTGATTTATGGTATAAATGATCTGAGGGGATCATGAGGATCTATGCTGAGGGCGCTGGATCGAATGTCCACCATGCGTTGGTCCGAAGGGATCATCATGGAGATCTATCTTTGAGGCTTGGATCGCTGGACGGGTTTTCCACCATGTGTTGGTCCGACGGGATCATCATGGGGATCTATACCAAGGGCGCTGGATCGCTGGATTACCCTGTACTGTGTTGATGGAATCGTGAGGATTCGCATCGTTGGATTCCGGTGACGGAAGTCCGTTTTGCTTGTTTATGATGCATTGATGATTTATGTATTATGATACTTGTACTAGCATTGTTTTGCTAACCCCTTCGGGGGTCGACATTGTTTTGATGTTCAGGTAGCCGAGGAGCGGGGAAGCAACCACAGTTCCGCAGGACGATGAAATGGCTCAGTGATGTGGTTGATGTTTATTGTTATTGTGATTTGTCTTCTTGGTTCATTTAGTACTCGAGTACGTCTGTTTTTATAAGGTCATTTCGATATGGTTGTATAAGTTAACTCATTTGATCGGTTGAATCAAATCTGTAATTGAACTTCAGTTGTACGATTGGATTATATTTACACTTCTTTTAAATTAGCCTTGTAAATTCTTACCTAAAGGGTTTACGGCCCTGTAATTATTCCGAATATCTCAGGGTGTTACAATGTATCTCTATGCTTTCCATTTATTTAGTATTTATTGGATGAATATTTTTGAATGAGGATGTGGTTCGTGGACTTAGTTTTGAATCGTTCGTTTTATTTGATTGGGTTGTAAAGGCCGTTTTGAGCCTATTTATTTTACTAGAAATATTTGTATCTAGGATGCAATTTTCGATGTAAAATTTATATGTAATGACGAAGACCGGAGGAAGATCCATTTCGAGAAGACGAAGATTCAAGACGGAGACTTGTAATTAGATTACGGAGTTTTTGTTTTCTAGGAATGGTCCATGAACCACATGTTGGTAGCAACTAGGTTGTGAATGGTTGTTTTCATATTGTATGAATGCCACAAACGCGCTTAACTGATTAATGTGCAAAGTGTAACGTTAATCGCGAAAATTCTCCCACGACAAATTATTAAGTTTATAAGGTTTCAAGGTTTTCCTTCCCTCCATCGAGTTTTCGGGAAATTGAAATCCATACCGGATGTGCTATGCTTCCGAGTTATCAGGGTAGTCATTCGGGGAGGACGGATAAATTACCGGGAATGCATTGGATGCCTTCGGTTGGAGCAAATTTTATCCCTAGAAACCTGATAGGTTGCCGGATAAGATTCAATTGTGAAACTGATTTGCGTCGATGGTATAAACTTAACTTGTTCATGAACCATAGAAACCGTATAGGTTGAGGGGAGTGAACAAGGGGAAAAAGAAGATCGAATCATCCATTAGATGGGTTGGTGTTGGACACCACTTTATGAAAATTAATAGACTAGAAACCTAATCAGTTGCCCTCTATTAAGATTTATAAAGAACTCGATCACCACTATGAAGTAGAGCGACGATACTTCCGGATTTCACATGGGAGTGTGTTATTCCGATAAAAATAGTGGGAGCTGGATAACAAGAATAGAAAAGACCTTAATTCTATACTCGGAACATAATTGAATGAGTCACTAATTAATCTGTTATACTTAATGCAGACAAATCTCAATATGACAATGAATCCACTCGCAATTCTACTCGAAAAGAATACCTTAATGGGACCTAACTTTGTGGATTAGCTCCGCAATATGATGATTGTCCTCAGTATAGAGGCACTGGGATACGTCTTGGAGACGGACATTCCGGCGCCTCCTGTGCGGACCCGAGCAAATCAGAAAGAGATTGAAAACCACGAAAAATGGGTTAAGGATGACGTGAAAGTCCGTGCTTATATGATGGCTTCCATGTCTAATGAGCTTCAGAGAGCTCATGAGAAAATGACTTCTGCTAGGCAGATTCTATCTCACTTAACCGAACTTTATGGTGAGCACAACAGAACTGCTAGATATGAGATATCGAAGCAACTGTTCGGTGCAAGGATGAAGGAAGGTGAGAAGGTTGGGGAACACGTCCTCAAAATGATATCCATGATCGAGAGATTGGAAGCTCTTGATTTTAAAATAGATACTTCTCTCCAAACCGACCTTATCCTACAGTCTCTCCCTAATTCCTTCTCACAGTTTGTTATGAACTTCAACTGCAATGAGATTGCATGTAATTTAGGTGGGCTAATCAACAAATTTGTGACCGCTCAGTCTCAGATGAAGACTCCGCGAATGAAGGAGTCTGCTCTTGTGATTTCTTCCGGACCTCGGAGGTCTAAGAACAAGAAGAAAAAGACCAAGAAGCAAACTGGACCACAAGTTAAGGACCTTAAGGGTAAGGGCAAGGCCCTGTTAGGCGTATTTTTATGCGCTTATTTATCATTATTTTATATCCATCTTGAGCCTAAATCAGCATAAATGAGCTTTTAATGCACTATTTTTGTAACACCCCGAGATATTCGGAATAATTACAGCGCCGTAAACCCTTTAAGTAAGGATTTACAAGGCTAATTTAAAAGAAAGGTAAATATAAGACATCATCATCATCGGAAATTCAAGTTTACAAAACCGAACAACTGGTTCAACGAGTAATTTATACAACCATATCGAAATAATATTAATAAGACACGCGTACTCGAGTACTGAAATCAAACCAAGAAAACAAATCACCAACAACATCAAACATCACTGAACCCCTTCGTCGTCACGTCAGATCGTGGTCGCTTTCCGCTCCTCGGCTACCTGAACATCAAAACAAATGTCCACCCCCGAAGGGGTTAGCAAAACGATGCTAGTACAAGTATCATTTAAACAAATCAAATATGCATCAACAATACATAACATGATACACCACACGGACTTCCGCTACCGGAATCCGACAATGCGAATCCACATGATTCCATTAACACAGCAAGGGTATTCCAATGATCCAGCGCCCTCAGCATAGATCCCAAGATGATCCCGTCGGACCAACACGAGGTGGAAATAACCCGTCCAATGATCCAACGCCCTCAGCCTAGATCCCAAGATGATCCCGTCGGACCAACACGAGGTGGACATCCGATCCAGCGCCCTCAGCATAGATCGTACAACGTACACAAACACAACTCATGCATACACATATGGCAAATCATTATGTTCATCAACATGAACATACAAACACTAGATAACGAATATCATGACAATTCAACGAAATAAATCTCATGTTCAACAACATGAATAATCACACGCATGCTCAAGATACCCATATTAACATATTACGATACTTGCCTCGAAGATGGCAAGAACGAAACACTTCAATGATCTCAACACACTCGAAGGCCGCCTCCTTCGATCAACGTAACAAGCTCGAACCTTAACAAAAGGAATGATATACAAATCATCTCAAGTCGAACGATGGCCTAACAATTCGGTCTACGGACCAAAAGCTCAAAATAAACAATCTGCCTGAACTACTTAGCGTACGCTACGTACTCTATGTAGCGTGCGCTAAGCCTGCCTGTTAGCGTACGCTATCGTATAAGCCTAGCGTACGCTAGCCACGGATCGACAGCTTCTCTCGATCAGCCGACTGACTCGGCCGATATCGTAACGTACGTTACGAACCACACGATAGCGTGCGTTAACTTATCCCCGATAGCGCACGTTAACTTACGTATGTTAGCATGCGCTAACCTAGCATGGCGACACATGCATTTAAAATCTGATTGAATGGTGATGAACTGATAAATTCTATGGTGATAAAACCAGTCATCCTCGAGCATATCATGCTAATAAGGTTTGTGGAAGTTCTATACGTACGAAATGATTATGAGATACAAAGATACGGATAATCATTTCAACACCATAATTCATCTTAGATCTTCGAGAAAATATTCTAAGTTCCGATCGTCCTAGGTTCCAAAACGCATGATTCCAATGTGTAAAACGTAACAACTAGATAATATTCATCTACTGATCACAAATCGGTTTGCAAATGCTTAGGAGTCCACATACTAAAAACGGTTCAAAGGTTCATACGATAAAAAGTGCCGATACGTCGAAAATATCCTTCTAACACATGATGATCGATATTGAACGAAATAACTGACTATACAAACATGATCAAATCGTCCTTTAGAACACTACTAATATTGGTGAAGAATCACCTACCTCAAAGTAGTGAAGAACAAGGAGAAAATCGAAGCAATCCAACGTCGAAGGCTTGAACACCAATCTCCAATGATATACGATCCTCAATCACGAGCTAGGATGTTGATATGAGGTGTTTAGGATGTAGGAAGTTATGCTCTAAGTGTAAGAATTCGGGTATGGGAGAAGAAAGAACTGAAATTACGAATAGGATGCTGTCCTATTTATAAGAAATGGCTATTAGCGCGCGCTAGTCCCTGCTCGTAGCGTGCGCTAACGGCTCACTGACTTAACTGTATTCAGCACTTAGCGTGCGCTATGCACATACCTGTAGCGTGCGCTAAGGCGTTGACTCGGCTTTTCCCGAAAGCCGTCCAGGTTCATCCCGACACAATCCGACAAGGGTCCCCCGGCCAGATCTCACCTACCGCACGTCTCAAGCAAATTGACCACGCATAGCGTGCGCTAATGTTCCTTTGTAGCGTGCACTATGAATCCATGTTAGCGTACGCTACACATAGCCGATAGCGTGCGCTACATGCGCAGAATTACAATTTTTAAATCACAAACATGAAATCATACGCTCGACAACATCGGATTATGAAATACGGAGAATAATACTCAGACAAAAGTACAATAATTACAATATCACAAGTTCCAAATACATGTCAGAAATCTCGGGTATTACATCCTTCCTCCCTAAAAAGAAGTTTCGTCCCGAAACTTAAGATGAAAACAACTTCGGATATCTAGTCTTCATACTGTCCTCTGTTTCCCAAGTGGCCTCTTCGACTCCGTGTCGTGACCATTGTACTTTAACCAAGTGTATTGGTTTATTCCTCAACTGTTTGATCCGACTTTCAAGTATCTTGATTGGTCTCTCTTCGAAAGTGCCATCATTAGCTATCTCGATCTCGTCGAAATCAATGACGTGACTGGGGTCCGGCACATACTTCCGCAATTGGGATACGTGAAATACATTGTGAACGTGACTCAGCGATGGCGGTAAGGCCAACCTGTATGCTAAATCTTTAACCCTCTCGAGGATCTCGAATGGTCCGATATATCTAGGACTAAGCTTGCCTCTCCTCCCAAAATGGAAAATCCCTCATGTAGGAGACACCTTCAGTAGTACATGGTCCCCAGCGTCGAACTCTAGAGGACGACGACGTACGTCTGCATAAGACTTCTGTCGACTCTGGGCAGTCAACAGTCTTTCTCGAATCAAAGCTATCTTCTCTTGAGTCTGAATAATCAATTCCGGTTCCGTCCTGATCAAATCCGAAGAATCATCCCAACACTGGGGTGATCGGCATCTTCTCCCGTACAAAGCTTCAAATGGTGCCATCTTAATCGAAGCATGCCAACTATTATTGTAAGTGAATTCAATCAAGGGCAAGTGAACTTCCCAATCAGTTGACCAATCCAACGCACAAGCTTTAAGCATGTCTTCTACTGTTTGAATAGTCCTTTCGGACTGACCGTCCGTTTGGGGATGATAAGCCGTGCTAAAGTTGAGCTCAGTCCCCAAAGCCCTGTGAATTGCTTTCCAGAAGTGTGACACGAAACGACCATCTCGATCCGAAATAATGGTCTTCGGCGTCCCATGCAATCTGACTATCTCCGCAATAAATACTCGTGCCAATCTCTCGGGTCCCCATGTATCTTTAATCCCTAGGAAATGAGCCGACTTGGTTAGTCGATCAACTAAAACCCAAATCATGTTCATTCCCATTCTAGTCCTGGCATACTGGTGATGAAATCCATCGAGATGTCCTCCCACTTCCATTCAGGGATCGGAAGCGGCTTTAACATTCCGGCAGGTCGCTGATGTTCAATCTTAACCTGCTGACAAGTCAAACACTTCGAAACGTACTCTGCTACGTCCTTCTTCATATTCCCCCACCAGAAGTTTTGTTTTAAATCCTTATACATCTTACTACTCCCTGGGTGAATAGAATAAGGCGCGTTGTGAGCTTCCTTCAGAATAGTCCGTCTCAAATCATCATCATCGGGAACGCAAAGTCGACTCTGAAATCTCAGAACTCCATCATCTTGTATCACGAATCCTAGGGCTTTTCCCTTCTTTACTTCGTCACATAACCTAAGGATCAGAGAATCGTTCAACTGCTTAGATTTGATTTCCTCGACTAGTGACGAAGTCAGTTCCATCACATATAGTTGCCCTTGAATTCCTGGTGCCCATACTTCAATCCCTTCGCGGATCAATTCTCGTTGAATGCTATTTTGGGACATAAGTGCTTCCAACACTCGAAGAGAAACAGGTTTACGGCTCAATGCATCAGCTACAACATTTGCTTTCCCCAGATGATAGAGAATCTCTAAGTCGTAATCCTTGATCAATTCCAGCCACCTTCTCTGTCTCATGTTTAATTCTTTCTGACTGAAGATGTACTTGAGGCTCTTATGATCTGTAAAGATCTGACAATGAGTGCCGTACAAATAATGTCTCCAAATTTTCAAGGCAAAGACTACAGCTGCTAACTCCAGATCATGAGTCGGGTAATTTACTTCGTACGGTTTCAACTGCCGAGAATCATAGGCAATTACCTTATCCTTTTGCATCAACACACATCCTGCACTCGATTTGAAGCGTCGCTATAAACCATGAATCCATCGGCCCATCCGCAATGCTAAAATAGGTGCTGTCGTCAGTCTCTTCTTAAGCTCATCAAAACCAGCCTGGCATTTCTCATCCCACTTAAACTTTTGAGTTTTCTGTAACAGCTGAGTTAGCGGACGAGAAATCTTGGAAAATCCCTCTACAAAGCGGCGATAATATCCAGCAAGTCCTAGGAAACTCCGGACTTCTTTCACATTATTAGGAGCTTCCCATTCTAAGATTGCTTCGACTTTCTTCGGGTCCACCTGAATTCCATCAGCTGATATCACATGCCCAAGGAAAGTTACTTCCCTAAGCCAGAACTCGCATTTTGAAAGCTTTGCATACAGCTGTTCCTTCCTCAAGGTGCTCAAAACCACACGTAAATGTTTGACATGCTCCTCTGCGTTCCTCGAATATATCAAGATGTCATCAATGAAAACGACCACAAATTTATCCAAGTATTCCAAGAATACCCGATTCATCAATTGCATGAACACCGCAGGAGCATTGGTAAGTCCAAACGGCATCACTACGAATTCATAATGCCTGCATCGACCCAAAGCGACTTTGGTATATCCGATTCCTTAATCCTCAACTGATGGTATCCTGATCGCAAGTCAATCTTCGAGAATACCCTTGCCCCTTGCAGTTGATCAAACAAGTCGTCGATCCGAGGTATAGGATACTTATTCTTGATCGTCATCTTATTGAGCTCCCTATAATCAATACACAGTCGGAGGGATCCGTCTTTCTTCCGGACAAAGAGAACGGGTGCTCCCCAAGGAGAAACGCTAGGTTGAATATAGCCCTTCTGTAACAATTCCTCCAGTTGCTTCTTGAGTTCATACATCTCGGTTGGCGCCATGCGGTATGGTGCTCTGGAAATAGGAGCTGCTCCAGGCTCTAATTCGATAGTGAATTCCACTTCTCTCTGCGGAGGTGACCCAGGTAGTTCGTCAGGAAATACATCCGAGAACTCATTCACAACTGAAATAGACGAGAGCTCTACTCCTTCCTCTTTCCTCATGGCATAGCACCAAAGTCCGTGACATCCCTACTTCAGTAATTTCACGGCTTTCATCGCTTTGATCAATTTTCCCGAGCTTCCCGGTCTCCATCCTCGGAATACGTGTTCAGATCCGTCATCAGCAATGATAGAAATGACTCTTTCTCGGTAATTCAGAATAGCTCCATAACGGTTGAGCCAATCGTCTCCAAGAATTAAATCATCACCGTAGATGTCAACTACAATAAGATTCGATGGCCAATCTCTCCCTCCTATAGACACTGGAAAATCTCTAGCCTCTAGGGTTCCCACAATTCTCTCTCCACTCGGCAAACCCACAACATATGGTTCACAATCAAATAAGCACGAGATGTTTAAACGATTTACACAGTTCAATGATACGAAAGAATGTGTAGCTCCGGAATCGAATAAAACACTAACTGGTTGCAAAAGGATCTGAATCGTACCTGATGCAACAAAGAAGTTGTTCGATCGCGATTTCCTCATCTCGTAAAAGCGCGGAGGAACGGACCCAAAGATCGGATGTCTCTCTCTTCCCAACGCTCACCAAATCCACTCACAAGGCTCGGTTCACACTTGTCTCCTTCGGAACTGGCGCTGGAGTGCGAGTACCAAAAGATCTAGTAGCAGCTCCACAGAAAGCCGCACGGTGCCCTTCTTGTCCACAATCGTAGCAAGTCACAGAAGATGCGGGACAGTCACGTCGAATATGCCCTGCTCGACCAAAATTGTAGCATTTCCTGGATGCGTCCGAAACCGCTGATGTTGTTCGGAACTTCTTTCCACCCCTAGAAGGTTGTGGAGGTTTCCTAGCCGAATAAAAGGAAGACTGGCCCTTGCGGGGCCCACCACTCTTGTTTTCTGAAAAGTTGCCAGTCACCTTCTGCTTCTTCGCCTCCACTGATTTCTCCACCGCCGCCTCTTTCATGTCGTAGGCCAGCGCTTTGTCTTGATACTGTCGCAACGTAGTACACTCGAATCCGGACATGTACTGCTGAATCTCTGGCTTCATCCGCATATCGAAATGAAAAATCTTTTTTGCCTCCGTTCTGACCAAGTGTCGCACACAAGTCAGCTGATGGTTAAAAGTTTTGATTACATCTGTCACAGATGCTTCCGAACTCTGTGGTGAGAAAAACTCTTGGATCTTTGCCTTTCTAACTGGATGAGGACAATAGTGTTCTTCCATCATTAATTTGAATTCCGTCCAGTCCGCATTATGATCCTCGGGTCGAATAGCTTCCCACCAATCAAAGGCCTCCCCAGTCAGAAAGTACTGGGCAATGGGCACCTTCCGGTCCTCGGGACAGTTAAGACCCGCGAATATCTTCTCAAACTCCTTAAGCCAATGATCCCAAGTAAGTGTCTCAGCAGATCCGTCAAATTTTGGCGGGTGCAATTTGACCACCTCAGCAAGCCATCTGTCTCCCCGGTTATCCTCGTGGTGCTGCTGTCCCATCGCCGTCTGCATGCAGTCGACTACCTGGGCGAACTGGTTAATCTGCGCCACCACCTGTTGAAGCACTCCCGGCATGTTAGGATTTGCGTCGTCGTTCGCTGATCCTTGCTGCCCTCCAGAATGGGAATCGGTTCGACTAGCTGATAATTCCGGGGTAGTTGCGGAATCCTCCTGTCTCATGTTACCCCGTCCACGTCCACGACCGCGTCTGCGTCCACGTCCTCCTCTCAACATACTGTAAACACAATCCCTCAATATCCAGGATAAAGTTTACGAAATAAAGCCCGTCAATACTCACAAAACAGTAATTAAGTAAAACGGTAGTATAAGAGATTAGGAGACTTACAACCACGGTCCACATGACGACTTTTGGCTGAACAATGGTGTTACGAACGACTCGTAAATCAATAACGTAAACAGACCCAACTTAAAACCCGACTGCCAAGATATCCATAAATCTTAGCTCCGATACCATATTCTGTAACACCCCGAGATATTCGGAATAATTACAGCGCCGTAAACCCTTTAAGTAAGGATTTACAAAGCTAATTTAAAAGAAAGGTAAATATAAGACATCATCATCATCGGAAATTCAAGTTTACAAAACCGAACAACTGGTTAAACGAGTAATTTATACAACCATCTCGAAATAATATTAATAAGACACGCGTACTCGAGTACTGAAATCAAACCAAGAAAACAAATCACCAACAACATCAAACATCACTGAACCCCTTCGTCACGCTTGCATCGTGTCATCACGAACATCAAAACAAATGTCCACCCCCGAAGGGGTTAGCAAAACGATGCTAGTACAAGTATCATTTAAACAAATCAAATATGCATCAACAATACATAACATGATACACCACACGGACTTCCACTACCGGAATCCGACAATGCGAATCCACATGATTCCATTAACACAGCAAGGGTATTCCAATGATCCAGTCACCTCGGATAGATCTCAAGATGATCCCGCGGACCAACACGAGGTGGAAATAACTCGTCCAATGATCCAGCGCCCTCACTTAGATCCCAAGATGATCCCGTCGGACCAACACGAGGTGGACATCCGATCCGGCCTCGAGATAGATCGTACAACGTACACAAACACAACTCATGCATACACATATGCCAAATCATTATGTTCATCAACATGAACATACAAACACTAGATAACGAATATCATGACAATTCAACGAAATAAATCTCATGTTCAACAACATGAATAATCACACGCATGCTCAAGATACCCATATTAACATATTACGATACTTGCCTCGAAGATGGCAAGAACGAAACACTTCAATGATCTCAACACACTCGAAGGCCGCCTCCTTCGATCAACGTAACAAGCTCGAACCTTAACAAAAGGAATGATATACAAATCATCTCAAGTCGAACGATGGCCTAACAATTCGGTCTACGGCCCAAAAGCTCAAAATAAACAATCTGCCTGAACTACTTAGCGTACGCTACGTACGCTATCGTATAAGCCTAGTGTACGCTAGCCACGGACTGACAGTTCTCTCTGATCAGCCGACTGACTCGGCCGATATCGTAACGTATGTTACGTACCACACGATAGCGTGCATTAACTTATCCCCGATAGCGCACGTTAACTTACGTATGTTAGCGTGCGCTAACCTTGCATGGCAGATTACTACATACAGAAAACTGAATTGAATGGTGATGAACTCATAAATTCTATGGTGATAAAACCAGTCATCCTCGAGCATATCATGCTAATAAGGTTTGTGGAAGTTCTATACGTACGAAATGATTATGAGATACAAAGATACGGATAATCATTTCAACACCATAATTCATCTTAGATCTTCGAGAAAATATTCTAAGTTCCGATCGTCCTACGTTCCAAAACGCATGATTCCAATGTGTAAAACGTAACAACTAGATAATATTCATCTACTGATCACAAATCGGTTTGCAAATGCTTAGGAGTCCACATACTAAAAACGGTTCAAAGGTTCATACGATAAAAAGTGCCGATACGTCGAAAATATCCTTCTAACACATGATGATCGATATTGAACGAAATAACTGACTATACAAACATGATCAAATCGTCCTTTAGAACACTACTAATATTGGTGAAGAATCACCTACCTCAAAGTAGTGAAGAACAAGGAGAAAATCGAAGAAATCCAACGTCGAAGGCTTGAACACCAATCTCCAATGATATACGATCCTCAATCACGAGCTAGGATGTTGATATGAGGTGTTTAGGATGTAGGAAGTTATGCTCTAAGTGTAAGAATTCAGGTATGGGAGAAGAAAGAACTGAAATTACGAATAGGATGCTGTCCTATTTATAAGAAATGGCTATTAGCGCGCGCTAGTCCCTGCTCATAGCGTGCGCTAACGGCTCACTAACTTAACTGTATTCAGAACTTAGCGTGCGCTATGCACATACCTGTAGCGTGCGCTAAGGCGTTGACTCGGCTTTTCCCGAAAGCCGTCCAGGTTCATCCCGACACAATCCGACAAGGGTCCCCCGGCTAGATCTCACCTACCGCACGTCTCAATCAAATTGACCACGCATAGCGTGCGCTAATGTTCCTTTGTAGCGTGCGCTATGAATCCATGTTAGCGTACGCTACACATAGCCGATAGCGTGCGCTACATGCGCAGAATTACAATTTTTAAATCACAAAGATGAAATCATACGCTCGACAACATCGGATTATGAAATACGGAGAATAATACTCAGACAAAAGTACAATAATTACAATATCACAAGTTCCAAATACATGTCAGAAATCTCGGGTATTACAATTTTTCGGAGTCCGGAAGCCGAAACAATGAAAAATGGGCGAAAACAACAGTTTTTGGTCCTGGGGCCGCGGTACAACCCAAGTGAGCCGCGGCACACGAAAATGTCCAGAAAGTGATGAGCATACTGTACTGGGAGCCGCGGCACAGCCTAAGTGAGCCGCGACCCAGGAAGAAAAAAGACGCCCAGGCATCTCGCTGAGCAGTAGGGGCCGCGGCACAGATTAAGTGAGCCGCGGCCCACCGGGCGATTTTGCTGAAAATTCTGCGTTCCTGGGCCGTTTTTGGAGCGGATTCCAAACCTAATTCCCGGACGCATTTTGGAGGCTGAGGACGGCTATAAATAAGCATTGAGGGGCTGAAGACAAGGGGATTGGACAGAGGAGGAAGCATCGATAGCTAGAGAGAAGAACACAAGGAGGAGATTTGTGGGCGACGACAAGACCACAGATTCCTTACGGTTTTTCTTAATTTTTCCGCATCTTAGTTCTTAGATCTGTTCGAGTAGGATTTTGATTATAGCCGATTACATGACGGTTTGATTTATTTATTATTATTTCAATTCATTCGTTATACTATTGAGTTGGATTCTTCTTACTATTCTTAATGCTTTTTAATTGTCGGGCCAACAGTTGAATTGTTTTGATTGTCTTTATGGATTCGGGAGATGAAATTTAGGCATAGTTCGTGAGAGACGAATCATAATTTTCATGAGATAGGGATATACTCATGGGAATTGTGAAGCTTATTTATTGTGGGAATTCTTGAACTGTTTTAGCTATTAATTATCTAATTCGAATAGGGATATATCGAGTTAATAATTCGTAGTATTTTCTATCGACCTTGGGAAAGGCTTTAGAATAATTTAGGAATTCCTGGCTTACAATCAATTGAATAAAAGTGAATTGAATTGAATAAAAATCACTCCTGATTGTTTGAGGTGAAAATCATAATCCTACACCCTTATTATTATTATTATTAGTATTACTATTATTAATTTCTATTTATTTTTCTGCTATTAGATTAGAAATAATTCCGTATAATTGTTCTTCAAATAAAATTACAAGTTGACTACATTTTGGTACTTAGTGAAATCAGTCCTCGAGGGAACGATATCTTACTTATCACTTTATTACTTGTTGACACCGTGCACTTATGCATAGTGTGAGGGATTTCCTCACAACAAGTTTTTGGCGCCGTTGCCGGGGATTGAATTTTCGCTAATATCAATACCAAGCGACTCTAATTTTAATTTGAAGTTTAGTTTCTACATTTTTTCTTTCTTATTTTCTTCATTATGTTTTCCTTTGATTATCGTGGCCCTTGGCATTTCATAAATTTCGATGTTCTTAATAATTTGCCAAAAAGGGCCAGTCAGCCCCCTCCCCCGAAACAAAAGACCATGCTTGAACAATGTGTAGACGCTCTCAATAATCCTGATAGTACCCTTCTTGAGCGAGAATGTGCACGTCGTGGTCTTGAAATTCACTATGGTTATTTTCCAGCTCATATATTTATTAGTGAAGTTGAGGGGGAGGTTGAGAAGATAGACATGCTAATTTTAGGGTCAATTCCCAGCACCTGATAATTACATAAAGTGTGATGAGCTTGTAGAAGAAGTCACCATTGATGATGTTTCCAAAGAAATTTCATTAAATTGTCATCAAACTTCGACTAATAAGGTGAACACTTTTGTGCCAAAAATTTTATTAACGGTGCCGCGCATACTTTTTCCTAAATCCATTATGGGAGAGATTGACCCCATTACTTTTGATTCTGTTGAGGCTGATTCTTCGAGTTCTAATGAGGTTGTTCATGATAAGTCTTTATTATTTACCCATTCGAACTCTGCTTATTTTTTCGTGCCTTATAATTATTATATTCTTCCATCATTTTTTGGTTGTCCGCATAATTATTCTTACTCATTATTTTTGGCAACCGGGCATGAACCAAAGCCTCCCTTATGGAACAAGAGGCTTATAGATTGTAAGAAGGGGGCATTTGGCAATCTCCCTAGAAAGAAGCCACGTTAAATTCTTTTTGCCACGTCGTACTCAAGACGTAAAATAGGGCACTTGATGGGAGGCAACCCATCATTTTTACTTGCTTTCTAGTTAGTTTTTATTTGATTTTTCGTTTATAATTTATTTGTTAGTTCATTTGGATTCGTGTATTCTTGTGGCCCTTATTTCTCTAATATTTTTTTCAACCCCAATGAGCATTATTCTTCATATTCTAGTCTTTCTTGACCTAATGTCTTTAGTTATTTCATGACTAGAAACTAAGTTTGGGGGTTCTTGGTGATGTTGAGCATTATTTGAAGTATGGATTGACCGACGTTTCCACTCAGACATGTGCTGGCTTTCAAGAAGACATTTGGAATAAGTTTCACTTTTCCTTATCTCTTTTATTTTCACATGAGTTTTATTATTGATGATGTTATGTGTAGTGGAATAAATTGAAGCATGCGATAATTTTCTTAATTTTTTCTTGGGTATAAATTGCAATTGCTTTATTGTCCTTGCATGCTGTTGATGGTTAAAAACGTGAATTTTTCGTGCTTCCATGTGTAAAACTGATGTTACGATACTGATTTCTCTTGGAAGAAATGGTTGACTTTTGGTCGAGTTGCAGTCAGCGATATCTGCTTCTATTGAGTATTCAATTAGGTCCGAAATTTTATCGTTTTTGTAGAAATTTTAGCAGATAAGAAAGGAGACATACGTGTTTTCAAATCACCGTTTATACGTTTGGTTAAACTTTTCGCGTAGCTAGTCGTCCAGTAATATGAGTCTTGTTGGCACTTGGATTGAGTTTAGAGTCGGACAGTTTTTCCAAAAGGTCGAGATATTAGTTGTTCTATGATGGGAAATCTAGTAACCGGGGGTATTCACGTGACCCGTTGTTTACTCTCGCATAAAACGACGACCCTGAATAGATTAATAATTTAGAAATATCGCATTACCGATGATGGGAAGCCTAGTAACCGGGGGTATTCACGTGACCCGTTGTTTACTCTCGCGTAAAACAGCAACCTTGACATGCGGGAATTGCTATTCGAGTTTTTTCTCCGCTATAGGGGGGATTAGTAACTAGAAGCATCCATGTGCCCCATGAGTGTTTTTTACGTCAAACGGTTCCCCGATACATGAGAACGGAAATCCACCTTAGGATCATCCCGATGAAATATCCTGAGAGCCGAAACCTAGTGGCTAACTCGAATCATATTATTGGTCATACATAAGGGAATGCTGTCCTAGGAGTAATTTTGATAACGGAACTCTTGAATTTGGCCACTAGACTGTGGGACTGGGCGAATTGGCTTGTTTAATCTAACCCTTCATATTGGCGGTCGGTTAAATTCACGCTTGTTGATCTTTGAGCTTGATTTTCTTCATGAACGATTTATTAGGACTGAAATTGGTTACCTAGTGGAATCAATGTCCTGGATGTGACTCACTATTACAATACTTGGTTACCTAGTGGAATCAATCTCAAAGAATAGTACAAGTATTCCGCGGCTCACTTAGGACTGTCCAGGAACGCGGCCCACCGGGCGGTTTTGTTAAAAATTCTGCGTTCCTGGGCCATTTTTGGAGCCGATTCCCAACCTAATTCCCGGACGCGTTTTGGAGGCTGAGGACGGCTATAAATAAGCATTGAGGGGCTGAAGACAAGGGGATCGGACAGAGGAGGAAGCATCGATAGCTAGAGAGAAGAACACAAGGAGGAGATTTGTGGGCGACGACAAGACCACGGATTCTTTACGGTTTTTCTTAATTTTTCCGCATCTTAGTTCTTAGATCTGTTCGAGTAGGATTTTGATTGTATCCGATTACATGACGGTTTGATTTATTTATTATTATTTCAATTCATTCGTTATACTATTGAGTTGGATTCTTCTTACTGTTCTTAATGCTTTTTAATTGTCTGGCCAACAGTTGAATTGTTTTGATTGTCTTTATGGATTCGGGAGATGAAATTTAGGCATAGTTCTTGTGAGACGAATCATAATTTTCGTGAGATAGGGATATACTCATGGGAATTGTGAAGCTTATTTATTGTGGGAATTCTTGAAATGTTTTAACTATTAATTATCTAATTCGAATAGGGATATATCGAGTTAATAATTCGTAGTATTTTCTATCGACCTTGGGAAAGGCTTTAGAATAATTTAGGAATTCCTGGCTTACAATCAATTGAATAAAAGTGAATTGAATTGAATAAAAATCACTCCTGATTGTTTGAGGTGAAAATCATAATCCTACACCCTTATTATTATTATTAGTATTACTATTATTAATTTCTATTTATTTTTCTGCTATTAGATTAGAAAATAATTCTATATAATTGTTCTTCAAATAAAATTACGAGTTGACTACATTTTGGTACTTAGTGAAATCAGTCCTCGAGGGAACGATATCTTACTTATCACTTTATTACTTGTTGACACTGTGCACTTGTGGCATAGTTTGAGGGATTTCCTCACAACAAGTTTTTGGCGCCGTTGCTGGGGATTGAATTTTCGCTAATATGAATACCAAGCGACTCTAATTTTAATTTGAAGTTTAGTTTCTACATTTTTTCTTTCTTATTTTTTTCATTATGTTTTCCTTTGATTATCGTGGCCCTTGGCATTTCATAAATTTCGATGTTCTTAATAATTTGCCAAATAGGGTCAGTCAGCCCCCTCCCCCGAAACAAAAGACCATGCTTGAACAATGTTAGCCCCCGAGGGCCCGATCGACCATCGCATCATTTCTCACTTCGATCAGTGGGGAGGAGCGCCAGCACACGCTCGGGGGCGAGGATTTTTACTTGACGAGGCACACGAGCAGTCCCCCGAGCCTCTTCTTCTGACGCAGGAGTAGATGGAGTCCAGCCCGCTGCCCGCCAGAGAGCACTTGCAGGCGATGTTCGACGGGTTGAGAGAGGAGATGAGGAGAGAGAGAGAGAGGAGATGAGGAGAGAGAGAGAGCTTTCTGGCTGAGTGGAGAGAGGAGAGGCGGACGGAGAGGGAGAGCATCATTGCTGCCGTCCGAGATGAGATGAGAGAGCAGGCCCGCCGGGCCAACCGGCGTGAGACGAGGCGCTTGGCAGCGAGGGATGCCTACCACCAGGAGCACCTTGCTGCATGGACGGCCCACATCATGCACCCGGACGGGCCATTCATTCCACCTGCTCGGCCAGCCACACCACCCTCCTCACCGGACGACGCTGGCACCAGTTCGTGAGCTGACTGTAGGGGAGTACTTGACCTTCTTCTATTATTGCATATTATATTTTGTCCATTGAGGTCAATGTACGTCCTAAGTTTGGGGGGGTTTACTTTTTGTTGCTATTATTATTGCTGTATTTATTCGTTTGCACTTTTTATTATTTTTCGTTATTTTTGTTGCTAGCCTTGCTTGCCGTGTTTTTAATTGGATTCGTGAATTTTTTGTGCTTCTTTTTGTGTAAAACTGATGTTACAATACTGATTTCTCTCTGAAGAAACAATTGAGTTTTAGTTGAGTTGCAGTCAGCGATATCTGTTTCTGTTAAGTCTTCATTTAGGTCCGAATTTTTTTTTTGTTTTTGTAGAAATCTTAGCGGATAAGAGAGGAGACATACGTGTTTTCAAATCGCCGTCTATACGTTTGGTTACATTTTTCCCGTAGCTAGTCGTCCAGTAACATAAGTCGTGTGGGAACCTAATCTGAGTTTAGAGTCGGACAGTTTTTCCCAAAAGTCGAGATATTATTTGTTCTATGATGGGAAGTCTAGTAACCGGGGGTATTCGCGTGACCCGTTGTTTACTCTCGCGTAAAACGACGACCCTAATTAGACTAGTGGTTTAGAGATTTCGCATGTGCCGATGATGGGGAGCCTAGTAACCGGGGGTATTCGCGTGACCCGTTGTTTACTCTCGCGTAAAACAGCAACCTTGAATCGGACATGCGGGAATAGCTATTCGAGTTGTTTCTCCGCTGTGGAGGGAAACTTAGTAACTAGAAGCATCCATGTGCCCCATGAGTGTCTTTTACGTCAAACGGTTCCCCAACGCATGAGAATGGAATTCCACCCTAGGATTGTCCCGATGAAACATCCCGAGATCCGAACTTAGTGGTCAACTCGAATCATCTTATCGAGCATATATAAGGGAATACTGTCCGAGGGTTATTTTTTATGAAACTCTTGGAACTTTTGCCACTAGACTATGGAACTGGGCGAGTTAGCTTGTTTATTTTAAACCTTTCATATTGACGGTCGATTAAATTCACGCTTGTTAATCTTTGAGCTCGATTTTCTTCATGAACGATTGATTAGGACTGAAATTGGTTACTTTGTGGAATCAGTGTCCTGAACGTGGCTCACTATTACAATACTTGTAATATTCTTTGAGATTTTCAGGGTAGTATTGATTAGGTTGAGCACTATGAGTTGCACGATTATTCACGATATTCTTTGGTTGAAATTGATTATTTTTTGCTTTAGGACAAGCAAAGGCTCAAGCTTGGGGGTATTTGTTAGGCGTATTTTTATACGCTTATTTATCATTATTTTGTATTCTTTTTGTGAGTAAATCTGCATAAATGAGCCTTTAATGCCCTATTATTTTATGTTTTGCAGGAAATTGGAGTCCGAAAGCCGAAACGATGAAAAACGGACGAAAACGGCGAATTTTGGCCTGGGGCCGCGGCACACGCAGAGGACCAGCAGGCACCAGAGTAGACTGTACTCTGAGCCGCGGCACAGATATAGTGAGCCGCGGCCCAGAGGAAAATTATAGCGCCCAGGATTTTATCGGAGTGCCGTGAGCCGCGGCACAGATTAAGTGAGCCGCGGCACACGGGGCGGTTTTGGTGTGCTCCGCGTGGGTTTGGGCCGTTTTGAAGCCGGTTCTCGACCTAATCACACGGACGCGTTTTGGAGGCTGCTGAGAGCTATAAATAAGGGTTTAAGATCATAATTAAGGAAGGAGCTGGACGGAGGATCGATCAGAGCTTGGAATCAGGGGATCGTGGAAGACTATCGCGGAAGAGAGAAGCAGAAGACACCAAGAGCAGAGGGCGGAAGCCAGAAGAATGGAGGAATCCGAGCCCTTCATCTGCGTTTGATTTTCATGCTTTCATTTATTAATTCTGTATTTTTATCTTTTAGCATGTCAGGCTAAAACCCTTTTCTAGGATTTTGATGAAACCTAAGTTTTGACAGATTTGCTTTTGATTATCTATATAATTCCCTTTTCTGTTGAGTTTTCCTAATCGATTTTAATGATTTCAATTGTCTGGCCAATAATTGGATTGTTTTAATTACGCAACTCGAATCGGGAGAGGAGAGTTGGTGAGGAACTATTGGTGAGAACCGTTTTATCTTGTGAGATAGGAATATACTCATAGGAACTACGTGGACTTTTGGAGATTTTGTGCTTTTTGCCTATTGTCGAATTAATTCACCTAGGGATAGAGTGCGTTATTCGCCTTTAGAAAAATCTATTGACCTCGGGAGAGGTGGTAGAGTATAATAGCAATCTTCGCCTTCAATAAATTGGGGAAATCATTAACTTCAGATAATCGAGAGTAAATTCGGATAAACCAAGGTGAATTCAGAATCTTAGACTTATTCATCATTTGATTTCCCTTCTTCAAGCGATCGTTTTTACTGTTAGTTCTTTTATTGGTTTTATTTAGTTATTAATTACAACCCAATTTTCGACTGTTCAAATAAAATTAGAGTACATAAAAATCGGTACTTAGTAATTCAGTCCTCGTGGGAACGATACTCACTCATCACTTTATTACTTGTCTACGATAACGTGCACTTGCGTTTAACGAAATATCGCAACAGGCCCCGATGGTTCCGAAGAACAAGAAGAAGAAGGATGCTTGTCTCAAGTGCGGTGAGCTGGGGCACTGGGCTAGAGACTGTCCGATTCTTCATGGCACTTTAGGTACAGAACTTTTAGTTTTGGAAACAAATTGTTCTGCTACTGTATTTTCTACTTTCTGGATACTGGATTCTGGTGCTATTTCTCATATTTGTACCGTGAATCAGGATCTGGAACAAAGTAGGAAGCTTGGAGCTGGAGAAGTTATGATCATAGTCGGAAGCGGGCATAGTGTCGAGGCGACCGACATAGGATCACTTCTTTTGGGTTTAGAATCCGGCTTTGTTTTGACTTTAGAAGATGTACTTGTTTTGCTCAAGGGGCACAAAAACATTGTATCCATTCCGGTCATGGACCGAAAAGGCTTTTCATTTTTTATTGGTGATGGTTCCTGCAAAATTTATTTTAGAAATAAACTAGTGGGTACTGCTACATTGTTGAATGGATTGTATCATCTAAATCTCAGCAACAAAGTAGTTGTGAATACTATGACTAGAAAACATGGTAGGGATGAAACCAATCAAGTTTTAAAATGGCATCTTAGACTTGGTCATGTTGGTCAGACCAAGGTTTACAAGATGGAAAAAGATGGACTTATGGGTCCATTGGGATCAGATCCCTTTCCTACTTGTGAATCTTGCCTTAAAGGCAAAATTACTAAGTCCCCCTTCACAGGGACTTTTGAAAGAGCCGTTGATAAACAGGGATTAATCCATACTGACGTTTGTGGTGCTTTGGAAGCAGCACGTGACGGATATCAATATTTCATTACGTTTAAAGATGATCATACCAGGCATGGTTATGTATACTTAATGAAACATAAATCCGAGGCCTTTGAGAAATTCCAGGAATTCAAGGCCCTAGTCGAGAAACAAACTGGTAATCATATCAAAGCACTTCAGTCGGACCGAGGTGGCGAGTATATGAGTACGGAGTTTGACGAGTTCCTTAAGGAACATGGAATAGTTTCACAATTAACACCTCCAGGTACTCCTCAGTTAAATGGTGTGTCAGAAAGAAGGAACCGGACCTTGTTGAACATGGTCCGTTCCATGCTGGGATATACTGACTTACCAATTTACCTGTGGGGGTATGCACTCCTGACTGCCGCTTACATCTTGAACAGATGTCCTTCCAAATCCGTTCCTAAAACTCCACATGAGATGTGGGAGGGAAGGAAACCAAGTCTTAATCATATTAGGATTTGGGGATGTCCCGCCTATGTCAAGAAGACTAAGGTGGAAAAGTTGGAAGCTAGGTCTGCAAAGGGACGTTTCATTGGATTCCCGTCTGGGACGATGGGATATCTATTCTACATGCCCGAAGATCGAAGGATCGTTGTTGATTTACAAGCACACTTCCTGGAAGATGAGTTCATTCAGGAAGGCGGAGTAGGTAGAAGTATTTCTTTAGAAGAATACAATGAAACTCCTCGAGAGACACCTGTGCAAGAAACTGGACCCGAACTTTCTGAAACACAAGTACAACCACCTCATAGGTCTAGTAGAGTGTCTCATTTACCTAAGAGGTATGGGCTTGTGCACTTGGAGGATCTGGGTCTCCATGAGGTTCCAAGTGATAGCCAAGAGACCGACCCAACAACCTATGACCAAGCGATGGTGGATGTAGACTCCGCGAAATAGCGTGAATCTATGGAAGCTGAGATAGACTCGATGCATGTCAATCAAGTCTGGACTCTAGTAGACCGCCCCAAGGGCATAGTGCCTATTGGGAACAAGTGGATCTACAAGAGAAAGACTGATGGTGATGGCAAGGTTGACGCCTATAAGGCCAGGCTTGTGGCAAAGGGTTATACCCAGAAGGAAAGGATCGATTACCACGATACCTTCTCGCCCATAGCCATGATCAAGTCTATTCGCATGATGCTTGCTATAGCTGCCTACCACGATTATGAGACATGGCAAATGGACGTAAAGACGGATTTCCTTAATGGATTCCTCGAGGAGGAAATCTATATGGATAAACCTAAAGGCTTTGTGTCCGAAGTCGATATTCAGAAAGTGTGCAAGCTTCAACGTTCCATTTATAGACTGAAGCAAGCGTCGCGTAGTTGGAACCTTCGTTTTGATGAGGCGGTCAAAGAGTTTGACTTCGTGCACAATGAAGAGGAACCTTGTGTATACAAGAGGGTTAGTGGGAGCAAGATCGCATTCTTAGTACTATATGTGGATGATATTCTACTAATAGGAAATGATGTGGGAATGCTCAGTTCTGTAAAAGCTTGGCTTTCGAGTGATTTCTCCAGAAAGACTTGGGAGAAGCAACCTATATTCTTGGAATTCGACTCTACCGGGATAGAGCGAAGAGAATAATAAGCCTTTTCCAAGCCCTCTATATAGATAAGATCTTAAAGCGATTTAATATGGATGATTCTAAAAGAGGGTTCCTACCGATGCAACATGGAATAAAACTCTCCTTGAAGATATGTCCTCAAAGTGAGGAACAACGAAAGGAAATGAGTAATATACCATATGCTTCGGCCGTGGGTAGACTTATGTATGCTATGTTGTGTACAAGACCTGACATCGCGCATGCTGTAAGCATGGTGAGTAGGTTTCAGGCAAACCCAGGTAGGGAACATTGGACTGCCGTAAAGAACATTCTCAAGTACTTGAGAAGGACTAGAGATATGGTTCTGATGTATGGCGGTGGAGAATTGGATGTGGTGGGATTCACTGATTCGGACTTCCAAGGACTGAAGGATGACTTGATGTCTACTTCCGGCTACATATTTACTCTTAATGGAGGAGCAGTATCTTGGCGTAGCGCCAAGCAAAGCGCGACTGCTGATTCCACCTATCAGGCTGAGTATCAAGCAGCCTCGGAGGCTTCCAAGGAAGGGTTCTGGATTAAGAAGTTTCTAGGAGAACTTCAAGTGATACCATGTGCTAAGTTGCACATTGTCATCTGTCGCGACAACGACGGAGTCAGTAGCGCAGCCAAGGAGCCGAGGTTTCACAACAGCACCAAACATATTGAGAGGAAGTATCATCTCGTAAGAGAATTTGTTCGCAAGGGATACATTATGCTGCACAGAGTAGACTCGGCCGACAACGTCGCCGATCCACTGACCAAGCCACTTTCTCAGACTAGCTTGGAGCGTCATCTGGAGAACATGGGTATTAGATACCATAGTGTGTGGCATTGAGTGCAAGTGGGAGATTGTTAGGAGTATGCCCTCGAAAGCCACTCAGAGGATGTTGAGTGAGGGCATTGTACTTGTTATTATGTAAATCATCAATATAAGGCAATGGATGTTTCTTTATTTACTGGTAGTTACTGGCATTCCTAACTCGTAAATATACAGGTCGAAACTAGTCCCTGTATTTGAGAGCAAAACGTTCCACTCCTTATTGGATAAGGGGGTCGGCACTGGAAAGGTTTATAGCTCAAATACTTAATCGTTCGCAATTCAAAGAAACTTAAATGGGCGTTAAGTTTATGTGAAGACTTATATGACGTGTTCTTTGACAAGGAGAGTGCCTGTCGAACACTAATGGTTAGTGGGAGAACACGTTATAGGTATGCTAATTGGATTAGTATATTCGAACCGACTCACCCTCGATTCGTCACACGGATTTCACTCCGGGACAGTCAATGATGGAATCGAAAGGTTGTGATAGGTATTCGTGAACCTTCGACTTGAGGATTTAGTAGGGATGTGCTTGTGATGTCAAGATTTTCATTAGAGTAGTTCGACCCTATAAACCGGAAGGCGGGGGTCAACCTCGACGTGCATCTTGATGGGCAAGTGGCAGGTCCTACTGAATACCAAGATAGAATTCTTTCTCTTGTTAGTGAGCAGGTTATATGTCCTATGCGGTTATTGGCAGATGAGATCATAAGTATTTGGCCAAAGCATTGGAGCTAGCTGTATTAGATATACGACAACTCGATGATTTCGATTTGCATTAACGCATGCATAGCGTCAAGTACAGATAGGGTTTGACTGACCGTGACCCTATAACTTGATCGGGACATTTAAAAGAAGGGTTTATACGTATACTGGTATTCACGACAGAATGGTTCTTGAATGATCCCAATCATTCGTTCTCAGTCGGGGTACAGTGTAGGCCACCAGGCTGGCTAGGTGGTGCTACTACTCTTTAGTTCATTCCATTGCTGACTGAGACGGACCTACCGAGTCGCGCATTAGGATTGACGATGGAATGAATCGAGCTTAATCTCTCATTATGAATATTAGATATTGGATATCTAATTTGAGACATTGGATGTCTAAATCGATTTATTGGATAAATTGATTTACGGCCTAATGGATTAAATAAATTACTGGGTGATTAATTTAATTCATGAATATAATTATTTCTTGGAGAAATTAATTATGTTATTTTGTATTTGATATGTTTAATTGATTGGATTCATTAAACAATATAAATACATCGGAACGGAATTGGAGTTTATCTGTTTGGACTCTCGGGAGTCCGAAACGAACCGAACTCGTCCGATTTCTTCTAGAGGCCGGCCCCCAACTTGATTTCCTACCTTGATCGTTGTCTTGTTTTCTTGTTGGAAGACTTTTGACATATGAGATTTCATATCTCTTATTATAAGGTTAAAGGTGATTTTGTGGGTGCAATCTTATCTTGTGAATGATTATTAAGACCAAAATAAAAACTCTCTTTCTCCCATCCTAGCTTGACTCACGGCAGCTTCATATTAGTGAGAGGGAAGAGAAACTTTTTTTTGTGTTCTTCCATCATTCATATTTTCTTAGAGAAAAATTATTGAGAGATATATTATACACTTAGAGTGTAATAATAAAAGCTTCATCACTTGATTCTAGCCGTAACCTTAGAGGTTAATCAAGTGTTGTTATTCCGGTCGTTTTTCCGGCGCGTGGCAAGTAGAGACGCGGTGCTTTCAGCGTTGGATCGTTCAAGAGCTTGGAGCGGATTGGATTCGTAGAGATCAAGCAAAGCTTGGGGAATAGCTCAAGAGAAGGTTACCATTTAATCAACGGACTTCGAGGGTTAGTTTCTTACGACTCTTGCTATTCGTTTTTGATATTCGTATATACGTAGCTCGATCGATCCTCGTAGGGATTCGGATCGAATTAATTTTCGTTTCACCGATTCCGCTGGGCCTTCGTTTTAGGCACCGAATCCCAACAGCTGGTACACCTAGTACCAGAGTTGCAAAACCCAGAGTCTATGAGATGAAGAAGGCCGACGATCCCGAAGCCAGCATGATTGCAGGTACCCTCGAGATTCACTCTCAACCCGTTTGTGTCATTTTTGATACCGGTGCTTCACACTCATTTTTGTCTACTTCCTGTTTGAGTCGTTTGCAATTAGATCATGTTATCGATTGTGAACCTTATGTCACTGGTCTACCCAATGGTAGAAGAATTGTTGGGAATCGTGAAGTACATAACTGTCCAATTCGCATGAACGACCGTGAGTGGTTGTCAGACTTAATTGTGGTCGATTTACCTAAAGATGATGTGATCTTGGGTATCGATTGGATGGATCGTCATGATGCCGTACTTAGCGTCCGTAAGCGAATAGTGACTGTCACAGCTGATGATGGTGTTGAGTGTATTTTTCAGGGTGATAATCCCAGTCATTCCGGGAGAGTCATTAGCGCAATGAAGGCAGTAAAACTGCTGAATCAGGGATGTGTTGGTTATTGGTGCTACATGACCAAGACAACCGACCGACCAGTTGATTTGACTGATATTTCGGTAGTTCGAGACTACTTAGATGTATTTCCAGATGAATTGCTAAAATTACCCCTACATCGGGAGGTAGAATTCATCATTGAGTTGGAGCCAGGAACGTCCCCGGTTTCGAAAGCACCGTATCGTATGGCACCGACTGAGATGCAGGAGTTGAAGAGCCAGCTTGAGGAGTTGACTGAGAAAGGCTATATTCGACCTAGTGCATCCCCTTGGGGAGCGCCAGTGTTGTTTGTACGGAAGAAAGACGGATCTCTGCGTTTGTGTATTGATTACCGTGAGCTGAACAAGGTAACAATCAAGAACAAATATTCATTACCTCATATTAATGATTTTCTGGATCAGCTCCAAGGCACCGCTGTATTTTCCAAGATCAACTTAAGATCCGAGGATCATCAGTTGAGGATTCGAGAGTCTTACATTCCGAAGACAACTTTTCGTACTCGTTATGGGAATTATGAGTTCGTTGTCATGCTATTCAGACTGACTAATGTACCGGCAGTGTTCATGGAATTGATGAATCGAGTTTTTATTAATTATCTAGATCGTTTTATAGTTGTTTTTATTGGCGACATTCTAATTTACTCTCGTGACCATGAAACAGGTTCTCGATGCGTTAAGGCAGGAACAACTCTATGGAAAAATTTCTAAATGTGAATTCTAGATGCTTGAAGTTATTTTTCTTGGACATGTAATTTAGCAGATGGAGTGAGAGTAGACCCACAGAAAACAGAAGCCATCCGAGACTGGGTACCTCCGAAGAACGTGAAGGAAGTTCGTAGTTTCCTGGGTCCAGCAGGCTATTACCGACGGTTCGTGGAAGGTTTTTCCAAAATTTCTCAACCGATGACTAATCTGTTGAGGAAAGATAATAAATATTTGTGGTCGGAAGCATGTCAGCAAAGTTTTGATGAACTCAAGAGTCGATTGATTTCAGCACATGTTTTGGTTTTACCAAAAGGAACGGAAGGATTCGTGGTACATAGTGATGCATCAAGACAGGGTCTTGGCTGCGTATTAATGCAGAATGGGAAAGTGATCGCCTATGCATCTAGACAATTGCGACCTTACCAGGTCAACTACCCGACCCATGATTTGGAGTTATCAGCCGTGGTGTTTGCTTTAAAAATCTAGCGCCAATATCTGTATGGAGTTACCTATCAAATTTTTACGGACCACAAGAGTCTGAAGTACATTTTTACTCAGAAGGAGTTGAATATGAGGCAGAGGATCAATCAGCAGATTACCTATGTATGTAGCATTACGTATGTAATACTCCCATGTTAATGTACGTAATGCGGGGTATCAATCAGCGGATCACCTTTCGGCGGGTGGGACCGAGCGTGTATGTAGTGGTCGGGAGTCGATCGTGACAGCTTAGTCAACGGCCATTACGTACGTAATGGCTATGCCTTAGCGTACATAATGTTCAAGAGCTTTACGTATTCATTTTGGCAATGTATGTAAGAACATATGTATTTTGAGTCAGTAGCATCTAGGGATCTGTTACGTATGTAATGCTTGTAAGGTTACGTACATAATGTTGTAACGTATATTAATTTTTATCTATAGCGTACGTAATGCTGAATTCGGGTTATAAAGGTATGGCTTGCCTTTCATTTTTCTGCTCAAACCAAGTCAACCATCCCTCTGAGAAACCGATTCCCCACCTTGTCAAATCGATTTCTACCCCTTCCATCTTGTGTTGGAGCTTCGGCACTTGGATTGTGGCTTGGAGATTAGGATATTGAAGCGTGTTCTTTGGAAGTGTTGGTGTTGTTCTTCATTCTGAGGTTGGTTTTCATTAACTCGTATTGAATCCATGTTTGTGATGATATTAGTATTAAACACTTCGTATAATGTTAGATTAATCTAGTTTAAACATGATATTTATTAGAATCATGTTCAAACTAAGTGAAGAACAAAATAAGGAATGTTAGTATCACTTCTTGATGTATGATAACTTCATAGCATAGTTGTGTTGATTATGTTTGATAAAACCTGATTAATAACATGACAGTAGGAAGTTGATTTTGATCTTGACACTTAGAACTTAAGTAAGAAATCCTTGATGAATAGAGGTGTTAGATCCTAATCTTGTCTTGAATGTTTAGTTAATCATTGAGAGATAACATGGAACTATGTTTTGGCCTTACGGAATTGATACATTCGTGATGAATTTGATAAGTTGATGAAATGGATTGTCTAAATGTTATGTTAACCCCTGAAAATAATTATTACAAGATTGAATGATGTTATGTTTAGAGTCTCAAATATCCTAAATGATATAACTAGGTTTTGAGCAACTTCTTCAAGGGAAAGTAATGGATTTTGGTAGAACACAAACATAACCTTCATATATTCAAGTTAATCGAATGTGTTGATAACTTGACAAGGTGGTAATCACTACATTAATATGTTGATAGTGTTCTTAGGACGATTATAACGATTATGGGTGATAATGATGTGGTAGAATTAATGGCCGAATTCAATTACGTTGATCCTCGTGTATTAGGAGACGTAAATTAGGATGATGTTCTTATTATGCTTAAAACTTAAAGTTATGATTTCATTTCTGGATTTGTTTAACGTAATCATTGGAAAGGTGATGAAGAATGTAGATAAACACAAACTTTTAACATGTTCAACGTTAATTGGAAGTGTTGATGGATTGAGAGTATGTTTAATCATCATAGTATTACATTGATATTGTTCTTGACTTTAAATGCTTGGCATTAATGTTAGAATATATGGGCAAATCTAATAAACTTGATATATGATAATTCGTAATTGGAGCGTTAGAATGTCCGATAGGATAGTTAAACTATTCGAGTAAAGTTACGAATTTTGTTTCTATGAACTAATACCATTATCGTACGAATGTGTTGTTGAATGAATTACGTTTCATTAAAGGTTTCTTGTTCAAGTGAGTATTGTTAGACGAAGATACCGTTCATTTGTTCGTTCAAAGAAGGATTATTCATCTACGGAATTGAGGCAAGTTATCTTGCTTGGTTATAATGATGGTTGAATTCTTGTGATTATTATGATTTTCGTGTATATGAAATGTTCTGTGAATCTATGATTCATGACATGGTGATGTCTTTGATCGTGTTACAGTTTGTGGCGGGGTTATATTCCCAAGCTTATCGCCCTTGTTACCGTTGGTCTCGTTGAATTTTGTTGTCACTTCGGTGAGTTGTTCGATTCTTTAATAGAAGTGTAATTCGTTGAGTTTCGTTGTCATGCT
Source organism: Orobanche coerulescens (assembly GCA_033398695.1). Classification (NCBI taxonomy): domain Eukaryota; kingdom Viridiplantae; phylum Streptophyta; class Magnoliopsida; order Lamiales; family Orobanchaceae; genus Orobanche; species Orobanche coerulescens. The sequence continues at coordinate 153,118,354 of CM065810.1, read as the reverse complement.
GCATCATGACATCTCTGGAGTCATATCTGCGTGCCAATTGGTTATGTGTAGGATTTTTAGCCGGGCACTTGATGGTCATGCGTGGATGTTTCCGCATTAGATCGTGCACACGAGACGTAGTTCGTGAGGCTAATTAGGTACATCGTCCCACGTATATTCTGAATTCCGTATACGAGGTGGACATGTGCACGGACACATTTCCGGATCGGGCGTACTGTGGCGTCCGTCTTGAGCCATATTATTTGGTCGTTCGGATGTTGGATATGTTCGACAGTTGGGACTGATTGTTTATACGCCTGTGGGGTATATTCAGTAGTCGACTGTTTCTTTGACATCTATATGTATATGAATTATATAATTCCATGAGAATTATTATCATGTATAGCCGACCCTGTGGTTTGGGCGAAATACTTGTATTTGAGGGCGAGGAAAAGGCAAGGCACATGAAGAGCACGATGGCGGTGGAGGGTTTTGAAGGATGCTAGTTCGGGGGGCCCGAGTCTTTTGATATTCGGTTATGTCTTACTGTGATTTTTCATTTTATTTTATTCCAGATGAATGTATTATAATCTGTAAGGTATTTTCCATCTCCATATGGTCTATACCGAATTTGGATCCTGTGTATGGTTGTGTGAGTTGACATATATGGATTATACTCCATATCAGGTTTTTTATTAATAAATGTGGTTCGGTACCGCGTCTATGGATGATAAAGTTTGTGTTGTGATCTCACCTGGTGGGTCCCAATGGGGGTCCACGGTACTGTAATAGCTGTCGTTTTCGGAGTGTTACAACATTCCTCAAAGCTCTTTGACTCAAATATTTACTTTAAATTTGTTACTCAAAACTAGGGCTGTTCTCGGTCTGGTTCGGTCCGGGTATTGTCTTCTCGGGTCTGGACCGTTAAGGTATCGAGTATTATTAGTTTCGATCCTTACCGGTTTCGAGTCCCAACTTCAATACTTATATTCGGACCGCTAACGTTTCGAGTGAGTATCGGTCCCGGATATTTCGAGCGGGTTCTCGGGTATCCTTGATCATTAAATGCCATAATCACCAAAACCTCATAATTGAAACAAGAATTGGGAGCTTTTTTTTTCAAATGTATGCCAAGGAAATTAAGAGATAAGGTCTTTTAAACTTATCTTTTCTATTTGTACTAATACCTTATACAATATTTTCTACAATGTATGTTTATGAAAAAATACCGTTTTTTTACCGGGTTACCGGTTTCGGTCCTTATCGGTTTCGGTTCTAACTTTGGTACTAGTATCCGGACCGCTAACGTTTCGGGTGAGTATCGGTCCCGGGTATTATCGGACGATTCTCGGGTGCTTCTCGAGTATACTTGGACCGCTAACAACCCTACTAAAAACACAAGTCTTGTAGTAGTTAAGACATATAATTAAAATAATATTATTATATATTTTACATTTATACCCTTGTGGTAGTAGGACATTTCGACCCACCACTGCTGGCCAACCGACTACCATCGATCGACCGACCACCGACCGACCACCCCCGGCCTACCGCCGCCGATCGACCGGCATCCGGCAGCCGCTAATGTTTTTTTTACTGCCAACAATCGCTGGCCACTAATCAGCTGACACAGGCTGACTGTTGAAAAGAATTACCGACAAGTATTCCAACGTACCATATGATAACAGCATACCAAAGGATATTTTATCCATCATCGACTACTTCCAATTTCCATTTATTAACATAATCATGTATTCCGAAATATTGACTCGTATTTTAAGTACCAATAAGTAATTCAAAATATTGATGTGGTAAACTAAGGAATGATCACAAAAAAAGAAAAATTGTTGTCTCCACAAAAAATTACAAAACTCACACACGTGAGTATCCTCCAAAAATATACATAATCGAAAAAAACAAATAGAGCTCCAAAAGAATACACAACACAACATCATTGGTAAACGACGAGGAGGCACTTGAAAGAGATGGTGGTATGGCGGAGAAGGTACAGTGGAGATGATGCGACCGACGGCAGCGCGTGAAGTTTTCCCAAAAAAAAAAGAGAAAAAAAACAGAAAGAAAAAATAAAAAAGAAAATCTCATCTTACCATTTCTCTGTTGCAGATGCACTCAGCCTTTTACATACAAAAGAAAAAAAGAACCGTGAATAACATAGAGGGAGAGAAGGAAAAGGTTGGGGGGACGACGGTTTACAGAAAGAGAGTGGCAGAATAAAAGTGAAATAATATTTATGATTTGTGTAATGGAGCTAAATTAGAAAATGGTATAATTGATCATTCGCTATAATGTTGGTTTGATTGATCATATATGTTTTAGAAACTATTCATACCAAAAGGTAAATACCGAGACAAATTGGCCTCCATCAAGACCAACACATATTAAAAAAATATAGAAAATTATGTTAAAGTAAATACACATGTGTGTCTTAGTCTACGGTCTATTGGATTGGGTTTCTCCCAATTAATATAGGGCTAGACTTATTATATTGTTCCAGAATATATAATCTCTCACTATTTAAAGGGATCCTATCAATGAGAATGATATACATCTTCTGTCCTAATTCTTGCGTGCTTTCACTGCAACAGGCCATCAGCATGTAGTCTAGCACTCATAGCAAGAAAACTCGTCCGAAAACCCTAGCCGCCTTCTCGCCGCCGACTGCTGCCTCATCCTCCTCCGACTCCGATGATGCTAAAGATGATACTACCACCGCCTATGTCACTGCCAAGGCTGCATATGACTCTTGGGTTGTCAATGATCAATGTCTCTTGAGTCTTCTCTTCTCCACTTTGTCTCTGGAATCCATGAACGAAGTGTCGGATTGTGAATCCGCCAAGGAGGTATGGGACACTTGCTACTGTTTATCAAAATCATTGTCGCTCCTCCGTTATGAGCTTATGTCAACAAGCCAATCTCCTCCGCAAAATGGATTCAGCAGCCACCGCCCCCCACACCTTCATCTTCTCCATTAAACAGATTTGCAGCTTCTCTGTCCGCTCGGCCCGCTGCAAATTTTCCAGCCCGCCCGCGCCCAGCCCCGGTCTCTCTTTTTTTTCTAGCCCGACCCGCCTGCCACCCAAGACCCACCCGGTTACAATTGCAGACCCAGTTCAGATTCGGTACGCGTGCCAGATCCGATTCAGATGCAGTCCGGCCTGGTTTTTCAAAACCCGCTCAGTTTTCCATAGTAAGGTACACAAATTCGGCTCTACTATTTGCTTCGTGTACATACTTGTATGCTCTATTTGATTTAATTGCACAATATCATTTATTTAGTTTAATTATGCCTAATTGAAACAAATAAATTAATTAACCACTTGAATTAAATTTTTTTAATTCACGACTCCTTGAATTTATACAACTAACTATTATCGCGCCATAAGATACCTATTTGACTGCATAATGTATATCTAGTTATATCATATAGAGATTATATGTTTATATATATAATTATATATATAATTTGCATGTATATTTAGATATGACATGCAATTAGGCTACATAATTAGTAGATATTAATGTGTAATTTTTACTGCCTACATAGTACCATGATAACGAAACTTCATGTGTATCGCATCGAAATCATGACTATATCTTGGTTCTAAACAAAATAATCCCAATATTGAATAATTTATCATGGACTAACTCATGATTATGTGAAACGTATTCGCTTCATTCTCTTGTTTACGAATATGGCTAATCCAACTCGTCCGAAATTCAGGATCTTGGACTCAGAAGGACTTGAGTGCCATAGATGAGATTCTAATATTACGACGTTAGCGCCACACTTTCTGTTCATATAGATGACGAACCGTTTTAAAAGATGAAAGAAAGCGCGCCGCTATTTTTAGGCGAAATCTCGACCCTAACTTAAGGTAGGAATATCTTTAGATGCAATCTCTGACGAACTGTAGGATGCCTTTAAAGGCCATTTCGAGAATACTGTTTCTCGAGTTGATCGTATAGTGGGACGAAATCCACCTACTTTATTATAACGAGTCAACAATTTCATTAAAGATATGCTCTGCCTTAAGGTGGTCTTATTTTTTGTGACAATAATTTCATAGAAGACGATATGATCCAGAGAAAACTTTCCAATTTCCCAACTTAAGCACCTATACTAGCGAATCTGTATAATATGGAGTACAATTATGCCAGACCTGCAGGGACAAAGCAAATTCCCGAGGCCAGCCATGGCAAAATGAAATGTTGAAATAACCCCGATGAATAGGGGACTGGACGTGCCAATCCCGAACCACATGGAGTGAATTTGCATGGTGGAAAGGGATGTGGCAGTCGTAGACGTGGTCGTGGTCATGGAGGATCGTTCGATCTTCTAATGTAGCAAGAACAGATGATGCTCCTGATTAGGGGTGTTCAAAATATCCGATATCCGATATCCGATCCGAAATATCCGAAAATCCGAAGTTCCAGATATCCGCTAATTCAGATATCCGAAGTTCCGATATCGGGAACTTCGGATTCGGATATCGGATAGTATTTTTCAGAAAAATCGGATATTCGGATATCCGAAATATCCGAAAAATCCTAAATTTTTTATTTTTTTATATTTTAAATAATAGAAGGTATTCGGATATTCGGATATCCGATATCCATATCCGAAGTTTTTTTCGGATATTCGGATATCCGATATCCAAATCCGAATATTTTTTTTCGAATTTAAGGATATCCGAATAAAATTCATATTTTTTTCGGATATTCGGATATCCGATATCCGTATCCGAAATTTCGGATATCCGAAAATCGGATATTTGAAATTTCGGATACGGATATCGGATATCAAAATCTACTATCTGAACTTTCGGATATCCGAAATTTTGGATATCCGAAAGTCTGGATATCCGGTTTTGAACACCCCTACTCCTGACTCCCAAGAAACGAGTTGACCCCTAATGTGAGATTGTTGCCATTGGTATACGAATTGCCATGTAAGCAAATATTCCACAGCCAGGTAGAAGAGATATTGAGATTCCAACGAATAGGAAACTCACTATATAGAGGAAGACGATTATGACATGACCCCCAATGTCACTTTCACATTTACCATGGCAGTATTGCACCATACGTCCAAAGTCATTAGACACCCCTCCTCTATGACTAATTTTATCGGTACACATTATAATATTTTTGAATAATGGTCTAATGTATTTTGGTTTCGAGCAAGATATTATTGTTGCTTACGTATACAAGTGATTGACTTTATTCAAAGTACTGAATATTGTTCCTACGCTAATAGTTCAGAGTTTTTATTACTCGTGTTCTCGTTTGACGAATGAATCGAGGAGCACTCGAGTGATAGGCTGATGGTAATAGCCTATAACGTATCAGTGACTAGGATGATTGGATCATCCCACTTCATCCAAGGACGTGGCACCCCCGGTTCTTGGTGCCTAACGGCACAGTTTTACAGTCAACGACATTCTATATGTATTTAGGGGTGTACAAATCAGGTTTTTTTCCAAACCGGTTCGGGTTTGAAAACCGAATCCGTTTTTGGCCGAAGTCTGGAAATCGGTTTTTTGACCAAACCGGTCCGGGTCGGGTTGGTTTTGGGTCTGTAAAAACTCGACCCTATACTAACCAGTTTGGATCGGGTTGAGACTGGTTCGGTTAGGAAAAACTGGTTATAACCGGTTTTTTAAAAAAAAAAACTTAAGAAAGTGATATATTCTTATTAAATAAACCCATTATACATTAAATATAAACTTTTATTAAAGAAACTCATTACAACATCAACTTTTATTCAAATATTTAGAATTTAAAACATAAACTTTTATTAAAGAAACTCATTACAACATCAACTTTTATTCAAACATTTAGAATTTAAAACATAAACCTTTATTAAAGAAACTCATTACAACATCAATTTTTATTCAAACATTTAGAATTTAAAACATAAATTTTTATTAAATAAACTCATTACAACATCAAGTTTTATTCAAACATTTAGATTTTAAAACATAAACTTTTATTCATCGAGAGTGATATCTTCTTCGGAGCCAGCCTCGCGCGAAGCTTCATCGAGAGCAATTTCTTCATCGGAGAGTGAGATTGCAAAACCTTCTTCCACCTCGATATCGTGTATTTCTTGTTCAATGTCTAGTTCGCCTTCAAGACTCTGAGTGTGTTGTATACGCTCGGATGCGTCCAAGTGATCCTTCAAGCAAATACACATCTCCAATGATGCCGGTGTGAGTCTTGTTCTTCGTATAGATAATACCCTGCCACTAAGAGAAAAAGCGGATTTCGAAGATTGAAGTTTGGACGGTTAGTAAATCTCGGGCCATGGCGGTTAGAACGGGAAATTGAGTTTCCCTTCCTTTCCACCAAGCCAAAATATCAAAATTTGCGAATTCATGGGGATCCATAGTGGATAAAAAATCGGTTCTAATATATCTCCCATATTTGCTAGTCGATGATTGCTCACCCTCACCCCTAGCCCGTTTAGTGTTTTCTTCTCTTAAACTATTATATAAGTTAAGCATGGGATCCGCGCTAGTAGAAGTAGAAAATGATGATGAAAACGAAGTTGAAGAATCATTTCTTGAACCATACTTTTTAAAATATACCCCGAATAAATCTTTGAAATTTTTGTTAAAAATGGATTTTGCATCTCTTGCATAGAAAACGTTTTCGTTATGCAACTCTAAATCAATAGAGATTTTGTCGATAAGTAGTTCCACCCCGCTAATATTCATACATGGGTTCAACGCGGCGGAACAAGTAATTACCAGTGGCATTTCTTTGAAATATTTTTTTAGTTTTACTTTCATGGGCGAAACCATTTTTTCATATAAATCACCACTGAATTCGTAGTCGCTTAATTTTGAACACATTAAATAAATTTGATTAAGTACCAAATGAATGGTGGGATAATAAACACCCGATAATAAAGTTGTTGCGTTTTTAAAAACTTTGAGCAATTCGCTTATTTTTCTAACAATATCCCATTGTTCCGACGTAAATGGTTTAACCCTATTCGTCCTATTCGCAAGTTCATCATGAAAAAGTTGTAAAGTATCACGTTGGCGTAAACCACAACAAAACATTTTATAAGTCGAATTCCATCTTGTAGGAACGTCCTAATTAGGGGTTAAAAAAATAGAATTCGTGTCCTTACACAATTTCATATATTGTTTATATCTAGCTTTACTTGAACAAAATATATCTTGTAACATTTTTTTAAAAGCGTCTTTTACCAAATTTATTTGGGGTACCGCTAATCCGTCTTGCGCAACCAAGTTTATAATGTGTGCAACACATCGACTATGATAAAAAATACCCTTCAAAGGCGGTTTGTATGTTAATATTAATTTTTTTACCACGTTTGTATTATTAGACGTGTTATCAAATGAGATCGAAAAAACTTTTTCTTGTAAGTTAAAGTTATTTATTACATTTTGTAACATATGAAATAAATTTTGACCCGTGTGAGGATACTCAAAATTTTCAAAAGCAATCGTACACTTCATCATTAGCCATGTATCGGGATCAATCCAATGTGCGGTAACACAAAGGTATGAATCGGGCAAACCATGAGGTGCCGACCAAACATCGGTTGTTAAGTTTACATTTGTATTTAAGTTTGCAAAACCGTTTACTAGTTCTATTTTAGCCTTTTTCCATAATTTAATACAATCACGTCTAAGAGTAGCACTCCTTACTTGTTTATATCGCGGTTGAAGAGTATTTTGAATCACCTTAGTCAATCGAGGGTTATCGAAGTGGTTGAACGGCAAACCTTTTTGAATCACGTAGCTTGCAAATTGTTGTCGGCACCGCTCCGCCTCGTATGCAAAAAGACCCCCTCTCGTGATATAGATGCTTGACCGGCTTCCGGAACGGATTTGAGTACTTCGCAATACTTGTCGGTATGCATCTTCAACGTCGTGTTTGATTCATGTTTCAAAAACTTACCGCAATGTTTACAATGAGCCTTAAGTTGCCCATCCGACAACTTCACGAGGTTGAAATTACACCAATTTTTTGGGTTTCGGGTTGTTTCTATAACTCCAACAATCTCGGGTGCATTCGTGGAAGCGGAAGAAGATTGAGTTGCCATTTGAATTGAGAGAAGCGAGAATTTTGTAAGCTAGTTTAGTGTTTGAAGAGTGTTTGAGTATTGTGACTAAACCAATCTCAAATAGGCTATTTATAGTTGATTCAGGATGGCAAAATGGTAAAAAAAAGGCAAAAAAGGTCAGATTTTTGAAAAAAAACAAAGGCCTCACGGTACACTGAAAAACCGGTTTCTAACCGGTTTTTCCAACCTGGTTCCGAAACCGGTTCCCGCAAAACCCAATCCGGACCGGTTTTTAACGGTAAAATGGACAACTGGTTAGAAACCGCCGGTTTTGATACAAACCGAACCAGTTTTGGTCAAAAACCGGTTTTGACCGGTTTCGGTTTCAGTTTCGGTTTCGGTTTTTTTGCCCACCTCTATATGTATTGAGAGTGACTAACTCGAACCTTACAAAGCTTCAAGGATATACGTATCAACGACTTTCATGTTGAAACTCATTGTGAGAATGGAATAAAGTATCTCTATATCATCTCTAATGATGCGGCCGAAAGCGCATCTTAGAGAAACTTACGAGTCAATCAAATAGATTGTACGTCACTATGATTAGGGTTGTTGAATCCTATGCGATTACCGATAACGAACTTTGGGACGCTGACTCGTACAGGCTTTGGCATGACTGATTGGGGCATCCAGGTCATGACATGATGATCTGCACGGACATCTTTCGCGTGCAAAGTAGAAGCGGGCAATGAACCCGCATAACGAACTTTGTTGGTGTTCCTCAAGCTTGTCATCCAAAGCATCGGAGACATCCACATGTTCTACACGTTTGACCCTGTCGAATGCACATCGTTTCTTGTACAAAACCTGCGCTTTAGCCAAAGTAGGAGCGAGACCTTTCCTACGCTAAAGATGTGAAAGTTTCATTCTTACATATGATTCAAATAGATATTTGTGGACCGATTCAACCAGAGTGCGGACCATTTAGATGTTTTATGGTTCTAGTTGATGTTTTGATATGCTGGTCACATGTCACCCTCTTGTCCACTAAAGATGCTGCTTTTGCAAAGCTTCTAGCACGGATTATCTGTCCAAGGGCTCACCACCCTGACCACCATGTTCGGTCTATAAGACTTGATAATGCTGGAGAGTTCACATCTAAAGTACTTGATGAATACTGCATGTCGATCGAGAGCGACGAAAAGCATCCCATCCCCCACGAGCATACGCAAAATGGTCTCGCGAAGGCAACCATCGAACGAATCAGATGGTAGCCCGGGCATTAGTTATGCACACCAATTTGCCTATGTGATAGTTCTCGTGAGAATTATCACACCAATTTGTCTGAGGTTATGTAGTCTTGCATGCAGCTTTACTTAATCGCTCATTTTAGATCCTCTGCTAACCAAACGATTTATGCGTACTAGTTGGTAATTGGATAAGCCCTGATTTTTACATTTTGGACTCAAACGAGCTCGAGTGCCAATTATGCATATTTAGTTATGCAGTATTGTGCTTTATGCACCCCCGCAGTGCATGGGTCTTTAGAGACGATTAAGTAGTTACATTGGATACGAATCCCCAATGGTTATCCGCTATTTAGAACCTTCAACAGGTGATCTCTTTACCGCTCGATTGCGGATTGTCACTTCGATGAGACAAACTTCCCGTAGTTAGGGGGAGGATAGAAGACGAGCTTTCTCAGTGAACGACAGGAATTGTCATGCTGTGCCCCTACTTTGTCTCATTTTGATTCCCGAATTTCGCTATGTGATAGTGAAAATTCTCGATCTTCGAAACGTTGAAGATTTGATGCGTGATGCATTTACAGATATCGTGAAAGTGACGAGATCATATATACCAGTTGCAGCCTGTAAGGTTGAAAGTCCTCGGTAAGAGGCGCAACACCGACAGATCGAGTGTTGCCATCGCACATGGTGGATGTGTGATTTAGGCCATAGCTCCCTAAAGGAAGAGGTGGAAGCTACATGGTTCGACTTAACACTCACCTAAGGAGGAGGTAGAGTAAGGCACAAACTTATATATTAGTCATCAATGAACTCGTTTCATGAGATCATACTTGATTTTACTATGTCCATGAGTCATGACTGGGGGGACGCCCCGAAGATTGATATGATTCAGAAAATCAAGAAATCTCGATGAATCACGAGAGTGTGGACTGATTATCCACCCACTTTGATGATCTATTGTTGCTCAAAGCATAGAGCAAGACGATGTCGAACATCACTCTATTGTCTGATATCAACATTGAGTTGATTGGCCTTAAAGGATAAAGCATTCCACACAAAACTAGATTCTTTGACAAAGAGACAGATAATTATTAGGTAATGCTAACCTCACCAAGTGTAAATCTGTAGGACATAAAATAAATCTTTGTCAGTAAGCACAATGAGAAGAATGAAGTCCTGAAGTACAAGGCTCGAAGGTTCTCATAAATGCCGTGGAATTGACTGAGGAGACGTACTCTCCCATAAGATACTTTATTAGCTTAGTAATTTCCGAAGGACTGGAAATGCAGCTTATAAATATGGTTAGTGATATCTCTATGGGGATCTTAATATAGAGATTTATATGAAAGTGCTCGATGGCATTTCATTACCCAAGTCAAGTGACTCTAGACCACGGAGTGCATTTGCAGTACGGTTGAAACGCTCACTTTACGGATTAAAGCAATCCGAGCAGATGTAGTATACCCGCTTAAGTAACTACTTGATTGGAAGGAGATATAAGAACGACGAACTGTGTCCCTGCATGTTTATTAAGAAAACAAGTTTTGGATTAGCGATTATAGCTGTATCTGTCGACGATATGAACATAATCGGTACTCTTGACGAATTAAGAGAAACCGCGGCTATCTAAAATCCGGATTTGAGATGATGATCTGGGAAGACTCTGTCTTATCTAGGCATTGAGCTAGAACATCGAGCTAGTGGAATCCTCATCCACCTGTCTGCCTATGTCCAGAAGAAAATCACGCATTTTAACATAGACAAGGCACAAACGGTTAGCACTCCCATGATTGATCGTAGTTTGGACTTGAAAAAAGATATATTTTGTCCAAAGGCATGTGACGAAGAGCTTTTTGGAGACGAAATTCCCTATCTAAAGTGCAATAGGTGCATTATTATACTTGGCTCAGTATACTCGACGTGATACAGTTTTCTCAGTGAATTTGTTGGCTAAATATAGTTCTGAGCCCACGCAACATCGTTGGAATGATATCAAGAATATCTTTTGACACCTCAAGGAACCATTGACTCGGGACTTTTCTTTCCCTATCAGGCTAATGAAACTGCCGATGAATGTGCAACCACTAAAGTAAGTGTGAATGCCGAGGAAACTACCCCGACGAATGTGTTGGTAGGATTTGCTGATACTGGGTACATCTTGGACCCATATAAAGATCGCTCCCAGACTGGTTATTCTTTTACCATTGGGAATACAGCGATATATGAATATCAACTAAGCAAATCCTTGTTGCTACCTCCTCGAATCACGCTGAGATTATCGCTCTACATGAGGCGGTACGCGAGTGTATATGGTTGAGAACCATCGTTATACATATTCGAAGTAACAGTGGACTAAGTAATGTCAATGATGCGCCCACATGCATATACGAAAATAATGCCGCTTGCATCGAACAGATGAAGCTTGGGTATATCAAGGGGCATAATCCGAAGCATATCTCTCCAAAGTTTTTCTGCAATCAGCAACAACGGGCCCTCATCAACATCCAAGTTAAGCAACTGAAGTCTGAGGAGAATGTGGCTGATTTATTCACTAAATCATTGCCCAAGGCCGTATTTGAAAAACATGTGAGAAACATCGGAAGGATTTCCGAACTCCCCAGATCGAAGTAAGAATCTGATGGGAGGGTGAGGTATAACGAATTTTACCCACCAATGTTGTACTCTTTTCTTTGACCAACGTTTACTTTGTCCCAATGAATTTTGTTACTTGGCAAAGTTTTTAACGAGGCAACATCACATGCACTATTTTTCAGATTCCTTGATTGACGAACTAATCAGGGGGAGATGTAGTAATATCCGGATTTATTATTGAGTATTTCATCTGTATTTGAACCCTGTATCATTCGGAATTGTGATATTGATAATCGAAGTATGATATTTCTCATATTTGTATCCTTGCACACGAGTATGATAACATGCAAATTTTCCCATGCAAATACGTGATAACGTACGTTAACTAGGAAGCCTAACGTACATTATTAGTCTAAGTTAACGTACGCTACGAACGTAGCATAGCGTGCGTTAACCAGCCAATAATTGAGCTGGGCGGCTAGCACATGCGCCAGCCGGACATGGGTCCGGATAAGATTCATGTGGATGAACCTGGACACCTTTTTAAGTCAACGGGTATTAACGTACGCTAAGGATATGATGTAGCGTACGCTAATAATATTGGTTACGTACGTAATGACACGTCTTTAGTGTAACTATCGCAAGTGCACGATATCGTATCAAGTAGTAAGTGGACTTTTTGAGTCCGGTTTATCGATCCCACAAGGAAGTTAGGTTATATATTGAATTATACACTATTTACCTATTTGTTATATAGATTTATAAGATTAAAACACACAATTAAAGAGTTTGGTTCGACAATTGCAAAGAAAATGCAATAATAGTTCTAATATTCAAGGAAATGAAAGATTGCACTAATAATAGATTAATGAAAGATAAAATGAAATAGTTGGGATTACAAACTTAGTTCATCATAAGTTATAGAAGATGTATAGGAGATCATAAGATGAATTTACTTATTATGTTGTGTAGATTCGATTTTCCTTAAAAAGACGGTTTCTCTTTCGAACTATAAAACGCCCCTTATATATTGAATCAATCCACTATATTTTTATGTTGATTGGCTTCAATACATAGCATTAGGTTTTATGAAAATAACTCAAAGAATCATCTAAGGTCTAGAAGTATATTTCTATCCCCTAGAACAACTCAGAGTGGAGATCATTTGATCTAATCAAACATATTTTCTTTCGAAACATATGAAGACCATAAATATCGTCATTTATTGGCCAAATAAATAAAGATTGGTAAAACAATGAAAATCACACACAATAATAAGTAATTCATAATAGATCTTTATACAAACTTAAATAACATGACTAACCTTGTTTATAATCTCAACTTAAGTAACTTAGCCCATGAAGGGTTTAATAAACATAATACAAGCTTGAGTGGTCATTATTAGTTGAAAAAGAGAAAGAATTGATCCTAACTCCCTTAGTAGATAAAGGAGAAAGAAACAATAAACTCCCTTAACAACATATGCTATACCACTATTACACAAGTCACTCAAGAACACAAGTGTGTTTTTTACACAAAAAGAAAATATTACAAAAAGTGAAAAAATATAAGATGAATGATTAATAATGATGGATCTAAGGGGTCTATTTATACACCTAAAGTCATCTAATAGCTCCAAAACTCCAGCATTATTACATTAGATCGGATCAATGTCAGCCATCCCCTCAATAATACACAAAAAGTATAAAAAATTAGACAAATCATAACAATCTGTCAAGAGTTACGGCCGTAACATTGAGGAGTTACGGCCGTAACTATGATAACTTATGGCCGTAACATTGAGGAGTTACGGTCGTAACTTATCTTCGTAAATTTGCATTTTGTGAGTTGCGCCCGTACACGCCCGTATGGAGTTTCAGACTTCATTTTCAGCCCAAAATTTCTTAGACTTTACGTTTTTGCCCCAAATCTTCTTCGGATGATAACTTTTGATATATAACTCTGATTTTGAATCCGGAAAGACTGCCGAACTCGTCTCGGAAAGCCCTACAACATGAATACATAAAAATTCAACAAAGAGAATATTTTATAAACATGTTATTTCTTGAGTAAATCAGTAATTCAATCCGATTAAGACTAGATTTACTTCTTCATCCGATAAAAATAAAATTATAAAACTAATTAATTAAAAGCAAAAACGAGTTAGACTAGCTCAATTATGGGTGAAATATATCGATATAAACCATGGATAAGTGTATAAAATTGACACTTATCACACCCCCAAACTTGAATTCTTGCTAGTCCCGAGCAAGATTCTTTATTAATCACACTCAAAAAAATAAAAAATAAAAATCAGAAACAAAAATACTAATACACACATCAATTAAGAAAAATAATCATATAAAAAGAGAAAAGGAGATCAGAATGCCATTAATACACAACAACCAGCTTTATACAGTAGATATAAATGAATCAAGAATCAAAATAAATCTACAAATGATTTTGAAGTTAAAACACGGTTTTATTTTTGTAATTCCAAAATGCAAGGTTCCCCCCCAAAAAGGTTGATTATTTCTTTCTCACTCGTGATACATACGACTCCCTTTAATGGTTACTCTCGATCACTCGTTTATTTTTCGACTCAATATGAAGAAGAATTCCATCGGCGTCATTCAGAAGAAGGCGAAGAGAACAAAAGAAAGTATTATTTCTTCACCATCAATGGCGGACGAACTAAACCCACGTCTCCCCCAAGGAAACGATAACGAAAGAATTCCTCCGGTAGGGGGAATACCTAATGTTCAAAACATTCAACATCAACAACATCCTATTATGCCGGAAATAGATGAAGACAACATGCTCTTTGGGGAATTCATGAACCCCTATCTTTGAGCGTGCAATCAAGTGTGATCTATCCACCATTTGGAGTGGACAATTTTCAAATTCGCCCCGATGTCATCAATCTCTTCTCTAACAACAAGTCATTTTATGGAAGAACTGACGAGAATCCATATCTCCATATTAACCGTTTTGTGGAGATTTGTGGAAATTTCAAATATCCAAATGTAAATGACGAGGCGATCAAAATGAGACTTTTCGTGCACACTTTGAAGGACAGAGCAAGAGAATGGCTAGATACTTTGCCACCACGAAGCATAACAAATTGGCCCGAATTTGTTCAAAAATTCACCACTAAATACTTTCCACCAATAAAAGTGGCGAAATTCAAATACGAAATCTCTACATTTCGTCAACAAGATTCAGAGTCATTTCACGAAGCATGGGAGAGATACAAAGATATGCTACGAAAATGTCCTAACCATGGTTTCAACTTGGGAGAACAAGTCAATTACTTCTATTCTGTAATTTTACCTACATGCCGAGCCAATGTCGATTCATCATCAAATGGCTCACTTGGCAACAAAACTATAAAAGAGGCTTATAATCTTTTTGAGGTTATAAGTGAACAAAGTGCAAGATGGCCAGACAAAAATATCCAAAAGAAACCAAATGGTGTTTTTGAAGTGGATTCTTATTCACTTATGTTGGCAAAAATTGAAGCTTTATCAAAGAAAGTCGAGGACATGTCTTTTTCAACTCCTCAATCTGTGAAGACGGTGCAAACTCCACAAGTTTCAGCTTTTTCATGTGAAATTTGTGGAGCAACTCACAACAGCACTATCTGTCCCTTAGTGCAACAAGAGCAGTCACCATCACCACCAGAACAAGTGGCGTATGCTCAGAATTTCCAAAGGCAAGCATACAATCCTTACGGGCCAACATACAATCCAGGGTACAAAAATCATCCAAATTTTTCTTATGCAAACAACAACAATGTGTTGTATCCAACGCATCAAGAAAAGAATCCCGGGTGGGAAGAAGCAATCACGAAGCTAGATGAACAACAACTGAAGTATCAACAGCGCAATGATGCTTCAATTAAAAATCTGGAGACACAAGTTGGCCAAATGGCCAAAATACTTTCAGAAAGATCTCATGGCATGTTACCTAGCAATACTGAGGTAAATCCAAGGGAAAATGTCCAAGCTATCACAACAAGAAGTGGAGTGCAGTTGCCCGAAATTTCTGTGGAAAATCATCTGGAAAAACAAAAAAATAAACAAAATCAAGAATCAGAAAAAGAATCTGAATCAGGACCTTCATCTCAAAAAGGTCCAGTTGCTACAAAATCTTATGTTCCACCTATCCCATTTCCTCAACGGTTGAAGAATCACAAGCTCGATGCTCAATTCGGGAAATTCTTGGAAATTTTCAAAAAGCTACACATCAACATACCTTTTGCCGATGCTCTAGCACAAATGCCAAGCTATGCCAAATTTATAAAAGATATTCTTTCGAACAAACGAAGGCTTGAAGAATATGAAACTTTCATGCTAACAGAGAAATGTAGCGCAATACTACAAAAGAAGTTGCCACCCAAGCTAAAAGATCCGGGAACTTTCACAATCCCGTGTACAATTGGTGAAGTGGATTTTGGCAAAGCTCTTTGTGATTTAGGGGCAAGTATCAACTTGATGCCCCTGTCAATTATCAACAAATTGAACTTGGGAGAAGCAAAAGCAACAACAGTTTCACTACAATTAGCTGATCGGTCAATCAAATATCCACGTGGGATAATAGAAGATGTGCTCGTCAAGGTTGATAAATTCATATTTCCAGCGGATTTTATCATCCTTGACATGGAAGAAGATCAGGATATTCCCATTATTTTGGGACGACCATTTCTCGCAACCGGACGTGCTCTTATTGACGTCTATGAAGGAAAGCTAATTCTCAGAGTAGAAGACGAACATGTCATCTTCGATGTCCTAAAAACTTTGAATCATCCCTCCACATATGATTATTATCTAAGAATAGACGCAATTGAAGCCATGGTAAACAAGTCTTTGGAGAAGATTCTATCTAAAGATCCTCTTGAGACATGTATAGCAAATTCTCTAACCAGCATGGAAGAAGAATATCACTTGGCCGAAACAGTTAACTATCTAGAAGCACTACCGCCCTTAAGAAGGCATTCACATTTTGAAGAATTGGGGACAAGCTCCGAAAAACCCCTCCCTTCTTTACAAGAAGCTCCAATACTTGATCTCAAACCTCTACCCACACATTTGAGATACGCTTACTTGGGCATTTCCTCTACACTTCCGGTCATCATATCTAACATATTGACCGAACTTGAAGAAGGGCAAATTACTAAGGGTATTGAGGAATCACAAAAGAGCAATTGGATGGACTATTGCGGACATTAGAGGAATAAGCCCTTCTATATGCACACACAAAATTTTGATGGAAGATGGCTGCAAACCTTCAATTGAGCATCAACGACGGTTGAATCCAAACATGAAGGAAATTGTGAAAGCAGAGATTCTTAAATTACTTGACGCAGGAATCATTTATCCAATCTCAGACAGTCCATGGGTGAGCCCTGTACATATGGTGTCCAAAAAGAGTGGAATCACAATCATAGAGAACGAGCACAATGAACTTATACCAACACGACCCATCACAGGATGGAGAATGTGCATTGATTACAGGAAGCTCAACAAGACGATCAGAAAAGATCATTTTCCACTCCCATTTATTGATCAAATGCTCGATAGATTGGCGGGACATTCTTACTACTGTTTTCTCGAGCTATTCAGGGTACAACCAAATCGTCATAGCCCCAGAAGACCAAGAGAAAACAACATTCACATGCACTTATGGAACATTTGCCTATAGAAGAATCCCATTCGGATTGTGCAATGCTCCAGCCACATTTCAGAGATGCATGGTGTCAATATTCTCAGACATGGTTGAAAAATTCATTGAAGTTTTCATGGACGATTTCTCAGTTTTCGGAGATACATTTGATAAATGCCTAAATCACTTAGGCATGGTCTTGGAAAGATGTGAAGACACAAATCTAGTTCTCAATTGGGAGAAATGTCATTTCATGGTCCAGGAAGGAATCGTACTTGGCCATAGAATCTCACAACATGGAATTGAAGTCGATAAAGCAAAGATCCAAGTGATTGCAAAACTTCCTCCACCAATTTCGGTGAAAGGAGTAAGGAGTTTTCTCGGGCATGCAGGATTTTATCGGAGGTTCATAAAAGATTTCTCAAAAATAGCAAAACCTCTATGTTCTTTGCTTGAGAAAGATACACCATTCCTTTTCACAAATGAATGCCACGTGGCCTTTGCAACTTTGAAGGATAAGCTTACATCAGCTCCAATCATCATTTCTCCAGATTGGACTATCCCATTCATTCTGATGTGCGATGTAAGTGATTATGCTGCAGGGGCCGTGCTGGGCCAGAAGAAGGACAAAATGATGCAAGGATCCATTATGCTAGCCGGACTATGAATGATGCACAACTGAACTACACAACAACTGAAAAAGAGATCCTTGCAGTGGTTTATGCCTTTGATAAATTTCGATCCTACTTATTGGGATCGAAAGTCATTGTCTGCATCATTCAACTTTGAAATATTTAATGACAAAGCAAGATGCTAATTCAAGGCTAATCCGATGGGTCCTACTTATGCAAGAATTCAACATAGAAATCCGAGACAGAAAGGGAACGGAGAACCAAGTGGCGGATCATCTCTCACGACTAGACCAATACAATGCTCAAGAGAATGAAATAAATGAAGTATTTCCGGATGAACAACTGTTCCAAATCTCTAATATGCAGGAAAAACAAAATACACCATGGTATGCAGACATCGTTAATTTCCTTGTAAGTGGAATAATTCACCCAAATTTTTCCCATCATCAAAAGAAAAAATTCTTCTCCGAGTTGAAATACTATTACTGGGAAGATCCTCTATTGTTCAGACGAGGACCTGATCAAATCATCCAGGAGATGCATCTAGGAAGAAGAAATGGAGAAGGTATTAGAAAGATGTCATTCCTCTCACTATGGAGGACATTTTGGGGCTTCAAAAACAACAAGAAAAATTCTTGAAGCGGGATTCTATTGGCCCACTCTGTTCAAAGATGCACATACACTTGTCTCTAAGTGTGGCCAGTGCAATGACATGGAAACATGTCAAAAGAAATGAAATGCCAATGAATTTCATCCTTGAAGTTGAAATCTTCGACGTTTGGGAATTGATTTCATGGGACCCTTTCCATCATCGTTCTCTAATGAATACATCCTTGTAGTGGACTACATATCTAAATGGGTGGAGGTCATTGCATTACCAACAAACGAAGCTAGAGTCGTGGTAAATTTTCTAAAGAAAAATATATTCACTCGCTTGAACTCCGAGAGTTATTATCGGTGATGGCGGATCTCATTTCGCAATCACCGGAGTTAAGGCTCTCTTGACCAAATTCGGAGTAAAACACCGTGTCGCTACCTCTTATCACCCACAAACCGGTGGACAAGTCGAGGTCTCCAATCGTGGTCAAACGTATACTTGAGATGACAGTCGACTCATCTCGGAAAGATTGGTCGAAAAAGCTGGATGATGCGCTCTGGGCTTACAGAACAGCTTATAAGACACCGATAGGCATGTCTCCATTTCGTTTGATTTTTGGAAAAGCCTGTCACCTGCCAGTAGAACTTGCACATCGAGCCTTTTGGGCTATAAAAAAATTAAATTTTGACGAACAGTTGGCTGGAAAGAAAAGATTGCTGCAGTTAAATGAGTTGGATGAAATTCGACTCGACTCATATGAAAATGCCAAAATCTACAAAGAAAAAACAAAAAGATGGCATGACAACAGAATTCTAAGAAGAGATTTTAAAGCAGGAGACCAAGTTCTCCTTTTTAATGCACGACTGCATCTGTTTCCGGGTAAGCTGCGATCACGGTGGACGGGCCCATACACAATCAAAGAGGTGTTTTCTCATGGAGCTGTGGAGATTTATAATACAACCGGCGGGAGTTTCAAAGTAAATGGCCAACGGTTAAAGCCATATTTGGGAGGAGAATTCTCGACAGCAAAGTCAATCATAATGCCGGAAATGCCTAATTGATCAGACGAGAAGTCAAGCTAAGGACGTTAAACAAAGCGCTTATTGGGAGGCAACCCATTTTCTTTTATTTCGCAAAATAAGTTTGGGGTAACACAGAAAGATTCAACAACAAGAGCAAGGATCATATCGTTCATAAAATCCAGAGAGTCTTTCTTTCATTATTCTCACACACATAATAAATATAAATTTCTAAAAAACTAAGGTTAGTCGAAAAAAAAGGGAAGGAGAAGTGTTGAGCAGCAACAACTGCCTAATTTTGGGGGTCCTAAAATTTTGCGAAAAATAAAGGACTAATCATTGTTGGTGCGTAGCTGCCGTCTCACAAAAAGATAGAAAATTGTGTTGGTGAAAAGAGCTACACTTAGCAAATAACGGTGTGAAAGCTATCACTAAGGGATGTAGTTTATAAGCAGATTTGAATTAATTAGTGGATGAATTTCAATACACTCAATTTCGTGAACAATCACAATATTTGATGACGCCGATGAAATTCTTCTTCATACTGAGTCGAAAAATAAACGAGTGATCGAGAGTAACCATTAAAGGGAGTCATGTGTATCACGAGTGGGAAAGAAATAATCAACCTTTTTGGGGGGAAACCTTGCATTTTGGAATTACAAAAATAAAACCGTATTTTAACTTCAAAATCATTAGTAGATTTATTTTGAATCTTGATTCATTTATATCTACTGTATAAAGCTGGTTGTTGTGTATTAATGGCATTCTGATTTCCTTTTCTCTTTTTATATGATTATTTTTCTTAATTGATGTGTGTATTACTATTTTTGTTTCTGATTTTTATTTTTATTTTTATTTTTTTAAGTGTAATTAATAAAGAGTCTTGCTCGGGACTAGCAAGAATTCAAGTTTGAGGGTGTGATAAGTGTCAGTTTTATACACTTATCCATGGTTTGTATCGATATATTTCACCCATAATTGAGCTAGTCTAACTCGTTTTTGCTTTTAATTAATTAGTTTTTAATAATTTTATTTTTATCGGATAAAGATGTAAATCTAGTCTTAATCGGATTGAATTACTGATTTACTCAAGAAATAACATGTTTATAAAATATTCTCTTTATTGAATTTTTATGTATTCATGTTGTAGGGCTTTCCGAGACGAGTTCGGCAGTCTTTTCGGATTCAAAATCAGAGTTATATATCAAAAGTTATCATCCGAAGAAGATTTGGGGCGAAAACGCAAGTCAGAAATTCTGGGCTAAAAATGAAGTCTGAAACTCCATACGGGCGTAACATCTAAAAGTTACGGGCGTAACTCACAAAGCAACTAATGTGCAAAAAGCCGTAGCCATGTTACGGTCGTAACTCCTCAATGTTACGGCCGTAAGTCCTCATAGTTACGACCGTAATTCCTCAAAGTTACGGCCGTAACTCTTGGCAGATTAGTGATCATTGCCTAATTTTTTATACTTTTGGTGTATTATTGAGGGGATGGCTGGCATTGATCCAATCTATTGTAATAATGCTGGAGTTTTCGAGCTATTAGATGACTTTAGGTATATAAATAGACCCCTTAGATCCTTCATCATTCATCATTCATCTTATAATTTTCCACTTTTTGTAATATTTTCTTTTTGTGTGAAGAACACACTTGTGTTCTTGAGTGATTTGTGTAATAGTGGTATAACATATGTTGTTCAGAGAGTTTATTGCTTCTTTCTCATTTATCTACTAAGGGAGTTAAGATCAATTCTTTCTCTTGTTCAACTAATAATGACCACTCAAGCTTGTATTATGTATATTAAACCCTTCATGGGCTAAGTTACCTTAGTTGAGATTATAAACAAGGTTAGTCATGTTATTTAAGTTTGTATAAAGATCTATTATGAATTACTTATTATTGTGTGTGATTTTCATTGTTTTAACAATCTTTATTGATTTGGCCAATAAATGACGATATTTATGGTATTCATATGTTTCGAAAGAAAATATGTTTGATTAGATCAAATGATCTTCACTCTAAGTTGTTCTAGGGGATAGAAATATACATCTAGACCTTAGATGATTCTTTGAGTTATTTTCATAAAACCTAATGCTATGTATTGAAGCCAATCAACATAGAAATATAGCGGATTGATTCAATATATAAGGGGCGTTTTATAGTTCGAAAGAGAAACCGTCTTTTAAGGAAAATCGAATCTACACAACATAATAAGTAAATTCATCTTATGATCTCCTATACATTTTCTATAACTTATGATGAACTAAGTTTGTAATCCCAACTATTTCATTTTATCTTTCATTAATCTATATTTAGTGCAATCTTTCATTTCCTTGAATATTAGAACTATTATTGCATTTTCTTTGCAATTGTCAAACCAAACTCTTTAATTGTGTTCAATCTTATAAATCTATATAACAAATAGTTAAATACTGTATAATTCAATATATAACCTAACTTCCTTGTGGGATCGATAAACCGGACTCAAAAAGTTCACTTACTACTTGATACGATATCGTGCACTTGCAATAGTTACACTAAAGACGTATCAAGTTTTTGATCAAAACACACCATACACTACACACCAATAACGCAATCATGCGATTTAAAACAAAACAAACACCACAGTTCAAAAACAAACAAAATAAATACAAAAGTTCCCAAACACCCCAAACTTAAAATAAAAACTGTCCCGAGTTTTAGAATTAAAAAGCAAGTGAGAAAACAGAAAATTCCCTGAAATTTTAGGTTTTTGATCCTCCAGGTGTGTCGTCAGGGATGTTTAGAAAACGGAAAAGCTTTTCAAAGCACTTCTCCGTTTTTAATTGTCGGTCGATTATTTCATTCTGATTTCTCAATATTTCAGCCTGTGATGTCTCTAATCCTCGTACTCTTTCCAGCAAATCTGTCTCAAAAGGCGTCAAGTCATCTCCGACATCGTCCTCAGGCTCATATTCCTCCTCGTGCCTACTTTCCTCTTTCGGTTCCAAACGTGCCCGTTTGTTCCTTAACTGAGTACTTCGAAAAATACTACTCCATTCGTTTAGTCGATCCCCATGCGTCAATATATCACCCCCAGTCGAAATTTTTACCCTCTGGCTCCTACAAATACCGGTGATAAGGCAGGCGTATGGCATCTTTTGCCTAGTAGGGACCGTGCCGGCATAGTGACAAATAGTATTATAAATGTGAGTACCCAAATCCATTTTGGCCCCTCGGCGGATAGCAAATAAACCTCTCAGGTGGCCGATGGAAACTGTCGTCAGAGTTGAAGTCGGGTATATACTCCCGGCTGCCCACATCCATAAGTACCAAGCATCATCAATGAGGTCCGCCTGGTTGTATTGGGGTTTGATGATCCCAATACTGTCATGGAGCGCGCTCACTAATACCCATCGTAAAACCCTATCATCCGGCACATCCTCATTAGGTAAGATTGAAATGTCCACCGCATTAGTGGAATCAACCCCCAAATACTTGTTAATCACATCCGGTGAGAAATTTATCACTTTCCCATTCACAGTCGTTTGATGATATGTAGGCGACCCTACTTGCCCAATGGATTTGTTGAAAGTATTGTAAAAGTTTAGGGTCAAGGTGGGGTTACCATTTGGGAGTTCGGACACGAATTTTTTCCACCCGTTGTCTATGAACTTTTGGATGAACGGTGAAGTGATAGTGTCGGCAGCCGAATCGCCAATGAAATCATCAAGTTTGAACAACCTTTCCTTAATGCACCGTGTGTTTTGAATTCTTTGCGGTGGTGCCGGTTGTTGAGACGATGAACCGACCTTCTCTTTTCCTTTTGACGATTTCTTCGGTGCCATCCCTGAAATTAAACAAAAACAACTTCCTTTTCATCACACGACTATAATCATCAAGCAAAACCAACAAAAACATCAAAAAAATTCAAAGATTTTCGTTGTGGCATTTCGTCGGACACCTTGAGTTCATAGTTTTTTAACAAGTTTTTCATTCAAACTCAAATCCACAAAGTCACCATAAATCAATGAATCAAATAACCACACAAATATCAACAATACTAACAACTGAACATGTTTCAAACAACGAATCATACGAAAATAGGAATCGAAAAGCAAATATAAAGTGAGAAACTAAAACCATAAAAAGAAAAAAAATATATAAATTGAAACAAGGATTGAAAGAAAAACCTGATGATTTAGGTGTTACTGTTGATAGAAGATTGAATTGTATTGAAGAATTTGTGTTTTTGAAAGTAGGGATTGAGAAGGGGAAATTTTCGCAACTTTGCCTCTGTGTCCCGCCGGGTTTGTGATTGTGATTCTAAATCCCGTGTTTTTTTTATATAGCTGTAGAGTTACGGCCGTAACATACTCAAGTTACGGCCGTATGTAGCATTCGTTTTTTTTACAGTTTTTTAAGATACGGCCGTAACGTACAAGAGTTACGGTCGTATGATGCTTTCATTTTTTCACAATATTTTTGGGTTACGGCCGTAACATACAAGAGTTACGGCCGTAAGGTGCTTTCGTAAAAATCATACTGGAACAACATACGACCGTAAGACTTATAACTTACGGTCGTATCAAACTTTCGTTAAAATTGTACTTTTAAAACAGAAGGGATACGGTCGTAACATATATGTGTACGGCCGTATGGAAGGCGATATGTACGGCCGTAAGATTGTGGATACGGCCGTATATTTTTTTTTTTTGGTTTTTTAGAAATTTATATTTATTATGTGTGTGAGAATAATGAAAGAAAGACTCCCTGGATTTTATGAACGATATGATCCTTGCTCTTGTTGTTGAATCTTTCTGTGTTACCCCCAAACTTATTTTGCGAAATAAAAGAGATTGGGTTGCCTCCCAATAAGCGCTTTGTTTAACGTATGTTGTTCCAGTATGATTTTTACGAAAGCACCTTACGGCCGTAACTCTTGTATGTTACGGCCGTAACCCAAAAATATTGTGAAAAAACGAAAGCATCATACGACCGTAACTCTTGTACGTTACGGCCGTATCTTAAAAAACTATAAAAAAACGAATGCTACATACGGCTGTAACTTGAGTATGTTACGGCCGTAACTCTACATCTATATAAAAAAAACACGGGATTTAAAATCACAATCACAAACCCGGCGGGACACAGAGGCAAAGTGGCGAAAATTTTCCCCTTCTCAATCCCTACTTTCAAAAACACAAATTCTTCAATACAATTCAATCTTCTATCAACAGTAACACCTAAATCATCAGGGTTTTTTTTCAATCCTTGTTTCAATTTATATTTTTTTTCTTTTTATGGTTTTAGTTTCTCACTTTATATTTGTTTTTCGATTCCTATTTTCGTAAGATTCGTTGTTTGAAACATGTTCAGTTGTTAGTATTGTTGATATTTGTGTGGTTATTTGATTCATTGATTTGTAGCGACTTTGTGGATTTGAGTTTGAATGAAAAACTTGTTAAAAACTATGAACTCAAGGTGTCCGATGAAATGCCACAACAAAAATCTTTGATTTTTTTTTGATGTTTTTGTTGGTTTTGCTTGATGATTATAGTCGTGTGATGAAAAGGAAGTTGTTTTTGTTTAATTTCAGGGATGGCACCGAAGAAATCGTCAAAAGGAAAAGAGAAGGTCGGTTCATCGTCTCAACAGCCGGCACCACCGCAAAGAATTCAAAACACACGGTGCATTAAGGAAAGGTTGTTCAAACTTGATGATTTCATTGGCGATTCGGCTACCGACACTATCACTTCACCGTTCATCCAAAAGTTCATAGACAACGGGTGGGAAAAATTCGTGTCCGAACTCCCAAATGGTAACCCCACCTTGACCCTAAACTTTTACAATACTTTCAACAAATCCATTGGGCAAGTAGGGTCGCCTACATTGTAACACCCCCAAAACCGTATGGGAATATTACAGGCCATAGACCCTTTCCACAAGGATCTACCAGGCAAAACATCCATAAACAACCAAATGCTTGCCCGGCCAGGGTCAAACAATATAATAGTACAGACTGTTAAGGTCACTTACACATGAATACACAGACCGATGAGGTCACACAACTCCATCAACAGAACTGACTAAAACAACATTACCCACACAGGGGTCGAATAACAATACAGCGGAAGACTGAAATCAACTATAACAATACGACCAAACTCTACCAACTCTCGACTCTTGATTAGTATCGCAGCTCGTCATCCTCTTGTGCCAATCCTGTGACTGCTCCCCTGAACCTGCATGTACCTGGACGCAGAACAGACATCCACCCCCCGATTACTCGGGGGTTAGTAAAACTCCACTGTTTTACTAGTGCAAGTATAATACGATACGAAATGCAACAAGTAAATAGCAACTACGAATTTAATACGGAAATCAATTATCAAAATGTTCCCGAGAAGTTTTAGAATTTCGAACTCAAGCAAGAGATATTTGAAAAGGAACACATCATCTCGGGGATTTTTAAAGCAGAAATTCTTTTGGACCTCGAGTCCCAATTTACAAAACCTTTTCGTAAAAATTAGGGCCTTAGCCCGATTCTCGTTCCAAAACACACTAGATAAGATATCATTATGAGTCCGAGACCCATATTTAAAATGTTACCCAAACAATCACTATTATACGATCATTGTTCGTACACATCATGTACCGAACTCCGGAGGCCTCGACGGACCTTTACCCGGACCACACACACTGTTCGTACACATCATGTACCGAACTCTGGAGAACTTGACGGACCCTACCCGGCCACAAACATCGTTCGTACACATCATGTACCGAACTCCAGAGGCCTCGTCAGACCCTACCTGGATCACTCACCTTGTCCGTACACATCATGTACCGAACTCCGAGGCCTCGTCAGACCCTACCTGGATCACACACCTTGTTCGTACACATCATGTACCGAACTCCAGAGGCCTCGTCAGACCCTACCTGGAACACACACACACATCGACATGACACAATTCATAATCATCAAATGCCAAGCCATTCCACATTACACCGAGGTGCATAATCAAGTATGTAAACCAAAACAACACACACATCATAATCATCACAACAACTCAACAATGACCAACCACGCCCGGCACAAACATAGATGATTTGCACATCCAACACAATTCCAAGATGTTAACTAAGTGAAGGTATCATCGTTACCGTCAATCGTTCATAAAAATTCAATTCATACGAAGCATATTCGCTAAGATAAATCAATTCATCATAACCATAACACAACGTCCCTATTCACAAGACACAATTCGTATAGTAAAATACTTGCCTTAGTAACCGCTACCGAATACTCCGAAGAACACGGTTCGACCGAGAAGCTCGTACCACGACGAAGACAACGAACGGAAGGGTTCCGACTCGAGTTCTTCACAAGGAATCTGACCCTAACATCATACCATCAATAAATTAACGAACGAACGAGGAAGAATAAGGGTAGAACGCTCAGATTCTCTTTGTGACATTTTATCGAACACCTTCAAGGCGTCGATAAGATACTCAATAAAACGACGAATCCTCAGCAATCCTACCGTGGAATAACATATAATACAACATAACAATCATCAATCCATCACTATTCTAAGTTATTTCGGATTAAACGGACAAATCGAACAAAATCCCCAAAACTAGATTTTAAGAAAACTTGTCTTGATTCGGCCAATCGGAGCAAGTTATGGAATGATTAATCGATGTTATGGACTCAGGAACTTCATGGATTTAACACCTAACAACATCCCTCCATGATCATCAAAGCTCCAGCCGCGGAAGAGGATGAAACGTGTGAGAAAAATGATGAAAAACCCGACTATCCTGCCATATATATACTGCTGCCGAACACGAAGCAGCAAACGGCCCACACCAGCGCCGGGTGTCTCAACCGTATCCGACACGGTGCATCACCCGGCGCAAATCTTGCGCGGGTGCTCGGCCGCTCGTAGGCTTGCCGTCTGGCGGACCGCGCAAGACACGGCGCTGGCAAGCTTTTCCGATCCGTTTCGCATGTGTCCGCCATTTCTCAAGGCACAAATCGAAATTTACGACCGAACTACAACGACGATCCGAACGACCCCGAAACCCGAACCTGAATACGAATCGAAGATACAGTTACGAAGTACTCGCAAAGACGAATCTAAGAGCTAAGAGAACACACGATTCCGACCACCTGAAGTGTCGGAATTCGACAACGGAAGTAATTACCCCAAACTTTGGGAAATTACGAAAATGGCCCAAAACGTCCAAAAATCACGATACGTGATCGAATAACCAAACCGAAGTTCAACACGTCTAACAAAGTTAAACGGACTTACGGGAAACTCGAAACAGTAATTTCGAACGAGATTCACAAGAATCGAACTCGAGTGCGGAAAAGTCGTTAAGAAACACGGAACTCAACAAAACAATACCGAAACGAACTCGGATGATAAAAAGTGCAGAATTAAACGTTCTCAGAATGATGAAACAGTCCCAAGCGAGTCGTCGTAACGGACCTCCACCGGAAAAAGAAAATTACCGGAAATCCGAAATTGCGGATATTATATTCTACCCTCCTTAAAAGAAGTTTCGTCCCGAAACTTAAATCAAGTAGGGAGAAGCAATATCCTGCCAGGAAAACTCAACGAGATACACAAGAACCGAAAAAATCGCGCCCAACGGCGAAACGTTACAAGCAACGCAAAGGAATATACGGCGTGAAAACACGCCCCACGACGACTAACACAACGCCACCGACTATGTTTCAAAACAACGAGTAATTAACAACACATCACATGCACACATTTAATCAAAGAAACGCACGCGACAACAAGTCGCACCTGACCACAACGACTATGCGGTAGAAACAAATATAGTATTATAATAGAATTCACTCCGATTCTCATCAACAAGAAAATGTCCGACGTCAAAACACAAACAATTCAAGATAACAGAAAACGAGAATACTAGATATTACATTCTATCATGCTAAAAATAAGTTTCGTCCCGAAACTTAAACTAAAGTTATCACAGTGATACGAAACAAAATATAACGACACATAATAAAATACCATGCGCATGACTTGGCGGTCCACTGTCACGCCTCCGTAGGTTCAACAACTAAACGAGAACTTACACAAAACAAAATATCATACAACAAGTTCCAAACGTAAAAGCGTCACAAAATACATCTCTACACGAGAAACAATCTGTGCAGCGAGTACCAAAAACACCATCACTGGACATCACTGGGCCCTCCGGAAGTAGGAATGGAATTCCGGTCCCTTATCATCTCGGCAACAATCTCGCAGTACTGAACTCAATGCCCCTCGTGTCCACAATTATAACAAGTCACTGGCGGTTTCTTACAATGCGCGCGTTCATGGCCTAGAACGTTACAGTTGAAACACCTCGGAGCATTACCAGAACTCAAAGACACCTGCTTGGGTCTTTTAGGTTCCACAGTCGACCGAAAAGGTCCCATACTCGACTGATACAAGGGTTGAGGTGTGGGAATCCCAATTCCCTCACTTCTCGATGCGTCATCAGAGATCTTCTGCTTCTTCGCTACCGATACGGACTCGGTAGACATTATAGCCATCTCAAAAGCCAAGGCTCGATCCTGATAGTCCTTCAAGGTTGTACACATAAAAGGAGCCATACACTGCCGAATCTGATGTTTCATATGCATATCGAAATAACGAACCTTATCTGCCTCACTTTTTACCTGATCCCGAACATAACACAGTTGTCGATTGTAATCGACTATTGCTTGAGACACCGACACGTCTCGGGGCGTAGCCGAGAAAAACTCAACAATCTTACGCTCTTTAACAGGCGGCGGGCAATACTCGGCCTCCATGGAAATCTTGAATTCGGCCCAAGTAGTTGTACGATCATTAGGCGCTACGGCCTCCCACCATTGTGCAGCTTCCCTGTCAAGCAGGTATTGGGCGATGGGTACTCTTCTCTCATCGGGGCAAGCTACAGCATCAAATGTTCTGTTCAGCTGGAAGAGCCAGTTCTCCCAGCCTAACGAGTCCGAGGAACCTACGAAACGGGGCGGGTGCATTCTCATCACAACTCGTAACCACTTACTAGCTCCGTTATCCTCATCCGGAATCCTGTACCGGTGTACGGTCTGATTCATATGCGCCAACTGGTCAACCACCTGACGAAGGATTGTGGCGGCGCCCACGTCAACATTACCTCTGGATGATTGCTGCTGATCACCTGACGGGTCATCATGACCGTCCGTACTGAGCTGATTGGCATTCGATAACGAGCGAGTCACCCTCTCACGCTCCTGGTCACGACCGCGACTACGACCACATCCTCGGCCTCGACCTCTCGGCATACTTAACGGACGATCAATCAGAAAAATACAACCAAACAAACATTAAAACGTCAACATAGGACGATAAATAGCAGCAGGATAAAACATCAACTCCAAGTCATCACACAAGTGCACAAACTAATACTGAAATTTTAGAACTTCATTAAAAAATAATTCACACAGTCATATCAACAGAGATGTTTGGATTTCACCAAATCAAGCACGGTCAAAACCACACACGTATGGTAGGGATCAAACACTAGCAACAAAAATAAAATATTTCCGGGGTATTATTCAAATGATAACATTTTAAAATTCTCAAGTTTGAAAAAAAATTTGGTGAAAAGAAATTCTTGAAAACACTTTTAATACCTCGGTCGTTTAATCAAAACCATGTATCTCATTATCAAAATTGTTTTGATTGAAGCTATTTGCAAAACAACACGTTGAGGCTTCAATTTCGCTAGACGATATCGTCAAAATGACCTTATCAATATATCATGATCTTTACTAGCGTTATACAGGGTAACAACATGTTACCACGCCATCCATCACTAATATATCAACAGAGATTAAATAATCAAGGGGCACAGGTACGACTGTAATAACAAATTACTACTGGGTCAGTCAAAAGTTTACGGCCGTAACAACATGCAGTTTACGGTCGTAACAACTCTGAGCTTACGGCCGTAATGGAAAACATCTTACGGCCGTAACATCTAGCTGCAGGACTGCAGAATTGTCACAGTAGCCCCCAACACACAAACATATAACATTTAAATTCCGAAAATTAGGGTCGTTTTGCAAAACAAGATTTTTCCAAAAATTGTGATTTCCACAAAAATGCTCAAATCAGTAGAGTCTTTCAGGAAAAACGTTTTCAAAGCTACCCGTAGCGGGCATAATTACAACAATCCAAAATAGTCGAGATTAAAACCACATGCCCAAATGGCAAACAAGGTCGCCAATTCAATCACATACATCTCATGGCATCACGTATAAACATGCAACAAAACCATTCATCGGAGTCTATCACGAACTCTACCATGAAACCCATCAAGATTCACACATGGTGGTTCAATGGCCAAACATCAATACATCCAGTTCTATACACATACAGCGTATCCAAGTATCGAATACAACTTCATTACACAACACCGCGTAAATAAAATTATGCACCAAAAATATCACACATAAATGAAATCATGAACACAGATATTATGCATAAAAGAGGAGACTTACGTCCACAGGGCGCACGGAGATGACGGTTGCCCACGATACTAATCTCATCCGACAACATATCCAACACGTTGTGACTACGCACAACTCAATTTGTCACCTGACGACTCGAATGACAAGACAACACATTACTCAAAAAATCACGACTCGACTCGACCCGACAGCCTAGGTTTCCGCAACCTAAGCTCCGATACCATAAATGTAACACCCCCAAAATCGTATGGGAATATTACACGCCGTAGACCCTTTCCACAAGGATCTACTAGGCAAAACATCCATAAACAACCAAATGCTTGCCCGATCAGGGTCAAACAATATAATAGTACAGACCGTTAAGGTCACTTGCATATGAATACACAGACCGATGAGGTCACACAACTCCATCAACAGAACTGACTAAAACAACATTACCCACACAGGGGTCGAAACACAATACAACGAAAGACTGAAATCAACTATAACAATACGACCAAACTCTACCAACTCTCGACTCTTGATTAGTATCGCAGCTCGTCATCCTCTTGTGCCAATCCTGTGACTGCTCCCCTGAACCTGCATGTACCTGGACGCAGAACAGACATCCACCCCCCGAT
Source organism: Orobanche coerulescens (assembly GCA_033398695.1). Lineage (NCBI taxonomy): Eukaryota > Viridiplantae > Streptophyta > Magnoliopsida > Lamiales > Orobanchaceae > Orobanche > Orobanche coerulescens. The sequence goes on along the minus strand of CM065810.1, from coordinate 153,086,416 downwards.
TACTCGGGGTTTAGTAAAACTCTACTGTTTTACTAGTGCAAGTATAATACGATACGAAATGCAACAAGTAAATAGCAACTACGAATTTAATACGGAAATCAATTATCAAAATGTTCCCGAGAAGTTTTAGAATTTCGAACTCAAGCAAGAGATATTTGAAAAGGAACACATCATCTCGGGGATTTTTAAAGCAGAAATTCTTTTGGACCTCGAGTCCCAATTTACAAAACCTTTTCGTAAACATTAGGGCCTTAGCCCGATTCTCGTTCCAAAACACACTAGATAAGATATCATTATTGAGTCCGAGACCCATATTTAAAATGTTACCCAAACAATCACTATTACACGATCATTGTTCGTACACATCATGTACCGAACTCCGGAGGCCTCGACGGACCTTTACCTGGACCACACACACTGTTCGTACACATCATGTACCGAACTCCGGAGAACTTGACGGACCCTACCCGGCCACAAACATCGTTCGTACACATCATGCACCGAACTCCAGAGGCCTCGTCAGACCCTACCTGGATCACTCACCTTGTCCGTACACATCATGTACCGAACTCCAGAGGCCTCGTCAGACCCTACCTGGATCACACACCTTGTTCGTACACATCATGTACCGAACTCCAGAGGCCTCGTCAGACCCTACCTGGAACACACACACACATCGACACGACACAATTCATAATCATCAAATGTCAAGCCATTCCACATTACACCGAGGTGCATAATCAAGTATGTAAACCAAAACAACACACACATCATAATCATCACAACAACTCAACAATGACCAACCACGCTCGGCACAAACATAGATGATTTGCACATCCAACACAATTCCAAGATGTTAACTAAGTGAAGGTATCATCGTTACCGTCAATCGTTCATAAAAATTCAATTCATACGAAGCATATTCGCTAAGATAAATCAATTCATCATAACCATAACACAACGTCCCTATTCACAAGACACAATTCCTATAGTGAAATACTTGCCTTAATAGCCGCTACCGAATACTCCGAAGAACACAGTTCGACCGGGAAGCTCGTACCACGAAGAAGACAACGAACGGAAGGGTTCCGACTCGATTTCTTCACAAGGAATCTGAACCTAACATCATACCATCAATAAATTAACGAACGAACGAGGAAGAATAAGCGTAGAACGCTCGGATTCTCTTTGTGACATTTTATCGAACACCTTCAAGGCGTCGATAAGATACTCAATAAAACGACGAATCCTCGGCAATCCTACCGTGGAATAACAAGGAATTTGATATAATACAACATAACAATCATCAACCTATCACTATTCTAAGTTATTTCGGATTAAACAGACAAATCGAACAAAATCCCCAAAACTAGATTTTAAGAAAACTTGCCTTGATTCGGCCGATCAGAGCAAGTTATGGAATGATTAATCGATGTTATGGACTCAGGAACTTCATGGATTTAACACCTAACAACATCCCTTCATGATCATCAAAGCTCCAGCCGCGGAAGAGGATGAAACGAGTGAGAAAAATGATGAAAAACCCGACTGTCCTGCCATATATATACTGCTGGCCGACCCGGCGCAAGACACGGCGCTCGGCAGCGCCGTTTTCCGAGCCGTTTGGCACAGGTCCGGCCAGCCCCCCTCCAGACACAAACCGAAATTTACGACCGAACCACAACGACGATCCGAACGACCCCAAAATCCGAACCTGAATACGAATCGAAGATACGGTTACGAAGTACTCGCAAAGACGAATCTAAGAGCTAAGAGAACACACGATTCCGACCACCCGAAGTGTCGGAATTCGACAACGGAAGTAATTACCCCAAACTTTGGGAAATTACGAAAATGGCCCAAAACGTCCGAAAATCACGATACGTGATCGAATAACCAAACCGAAGTTCACAACACGTCTAACAAAGTTAAACGTACTTACGGGAAACTCGAAATAGTAATTTCGAACGAGATTCACAAGAATCGAACTCGAGTGCGGAAAAGTCGTTAAGAAACACGGAACTCAACAAAACAATACCGAAACGAACTCGGATGACAAAAAGTGCAGAATTAATCGTTCTCATAATGATGAAACGGTCCAAATCGAGTCATCGAAACGGACCTCCGCCGGAAAAAGAAAATTACCGGAAATCCAAAATTGCGGATATTACATACATATCATCAAACGACTGTGAATGGGAAAGTGATAAATTTCTCACCAGATGTGATTAACAAGTATTTGGGGGTTGATTCCACTAATGCGGTGGACATTTAAATCTTACCTAATGAGGATGTGCCGGATGATAGGGTTTTACGATGGGCATTAGTGAGCGAGCTCCATGACAGTATTGGGATCATCAAACCCCGATACAACCAGGCGGACCTCATTGATGATGCTTGGTACTTATGGATGTGGGAAGCCGGGAGTATTTACCCGACTTCGACTCTGACGACAGTTTCTATCGGCCACCTGAGAGGTTTATTTGCTATCCGCCGAGGGGTCAAAATGGATTTGGGTACTCACATTTATAATACTATTTGTCACTATGCCGGCACGGTCCCTACTAGGCAAAAGATGCCATACCCCTGCCTTATCACCGGTATTTGTAGGAGCCAGAGGGTAAAAATTTCGACGGGGGGTGATATATTGACGCATGGGGATCGACTAAACGACCGGAGTAGTATTTTTCGAAGTACTCAGTTAAGGAACAAACGGGCACGTTTGGAACCGGAAGAGGAAAGTAGCCACGAGGAGGAATATGAGCCCGAGGACGATGCCGGAGATGACTTGACGCCTTTTGAGACAGATTTGCTGGAAAGAGTACGGGGATTAGAGACATCCCAGGCTGAAATATTGAAAAATCAGAATGAAATAATCGACCGATAATTAAAAACGGAGAAGTGCTTTGAAAATATTTTCCGTTTTCTAAACATCCTGACGACACACCTGGAGGATCAAAAACCTAAAATTTCAGGGAATTTTCTGTTTTCTCACTTGCTTTTCAATTCTAAATCTTGGGACAGTTTTTATCTTTAAGTTTGGGGGTGTTTTGGAACTTTTGTGTTTATTTTGTTTGTTTTTGAACTGTGGTGTTTATTTTGTTTTAAATCGTATGATTGCGTTATTGGTGTGTAGTGTATGGTGTGCTTTGATAAAAAAACTTGACACGTCTTTAGTGTAACTATCGCAAGTGCACGATATCGTATCAAGTAGTAAGTGGACTTTTTGAGTCCGGTTTATCGATCCCACAAGGAAGTTAGGTTATATATTGAATTATACACTATTTAACTATTTGTTATATATATTTATAAGATTGAAACACACAATTAAAGAGTTTGGTTTGACAATTGCAAAGAAAATGCAATAATAGTTTTAATATTCAAGGAAATGAAAGATTGCACTAATAATAGATTAATGAAAGATAAAATGAAATAGTTGGGATTACAAACTTAGTTCATCATAAGTTATAGAAGATGTATAGGAGATCATAAGATGAATTTACTTATTATGTTGTGTAGATTCGATTTTCCTTAAAAAGACGGTTTCTCTTTCGAACTATAAAACACCCCTTATATATTGAATCAATCTACTATATTTCTATGTTGATTGGCTTCAATACATAGCATTAGGTTTTATGAAAATAACTCAAAGAATCATCTAAGGTCGAGAGGTATATTTCTATCCCCTAGAACAACTTAGAGTGAAGATCATTTGATCTAATCAAACATATTTTCTTTCGAAACATATGAAGACCATAAATATCGTCATTTATTGGCCAAATAAATAAAGATTGGTAAAACAATGAAAATCACACACAATAATAAGTAATTCATAATATATCTTTATACAAACTTAAATAACATGACTAACCTTGTTTATAATCCCAACTTAAGTAACTTAGCCCATGAAGGGTTTAATAAACATAATACAAGCTTGAGTGGTCATTATTAGTTGAAATAGAGAAAGAATTGATCCTAACTCCCTTAGTAGATAAAGGATAAAGAAGCAATAAACTCCCTTAACAACATATGCTATACCACTATTACACAAGTCACTCAAGAACACAAGTGTGTTCTTCACACAAAATGAAAATATTACAAAAAGTGGAAAAATATAAGATGAAGGATTAATAATGATGGATCTAAGGGGTCTATTTATACACATAAAGTCATCTAATAGCTCCAAAACTCCAGCATTATTACATTAGATCGGATCAATGCCAACCATCCCCTCAATAATAGACCAAAAGTATAAAAAATTAGGCAATGGTCACTAATCCGCCAAGAGTTACGGCCGTAACATTGAGGAGTTACGGCCGTAACTATGATGACTTACGGCCGTAACATTGAGGAGTTACGGCCGTAACATGTCTTCGTAAATTTGCATTTTGTGAGTTACGCCCGTACACGCCCGTATGGAGTTTCAGACTTCATTTTTAGCCCAGAATTTCTTAGACTTTGCGTTTTTGCCCCAAATCTTCTTCGGATGATAACTTTTGATATATAACTCTGATTTTGAATCCGGAAAGACTGCCGAACTCTGAATACATAAAAATTCAACAAAGAGAATATTTTATAAACATGTTATTTCTTGAGTAAATCAGTAATTCAAATCGATTAAGACTAGATTTACATCTTCATCCGATAAAAATAAAATTATTAAAAACTAATTAATTAAAAGCAAAAACGAGTTAGACTAGCTTAATTATGGGTGAAATATATCGATACAAACCATGGATAAGTGTATAAAACTGACACTTATCACACCCCCAAACTTGAATTCTTACTAATCCCGAGCAAGACTCTTTATTAATCACACTCAAAAAAATAAAAATAAAAATCAGAAACAAAAATACTAATACACACATCAGTTAAGAAAAATAATCATATAGAAAGAGAAAAGGAGATCAGAATGCCATTAATACACAACAACCAGCTTTATACAATAGATATCAATGAATCAAGATTCAAAATAAATCTACTAATGATTTTGAAGTTAAAATACTATTTTATTTTTTTAATTCCAAAATGCAAGGTTTCCCCCCAAAAAGGTTGATTATTTCTTTCCCACTCGTGATACACGCGACTCCCTTTAATGGTTACTCTCGATCACTCGTTTATTTTTCGACTCAATATGAAGAAGAATTTCATCGACGTCATCAAATATTGTGATTGTTCACGAAATTGAGTGTATTGAAATTCAGCCGCTAATTAATTCAAATCTGCTTTTAAACTACATCCCTTAGTGATAGCTTTCACACTGTTATTTGCTAACGTGTAGCTCTTTTCACCAACACAATTTTCTATTTTTTTAGGTGATAGCTTTCACCCCGTTATTTGCTAACGTGTAGCTCTTTTCACGAATACAATTTCCATTTTTTTAGGTGATAGCTTTCACACCGTTATTTGCTAACGTGTAGCTCTTTTCACCAATACATTTTTTATCTTTTTTTTAGGTGATAGCTTTCACACCGTTATTTGCTAACGTGTAGCTCTTTTCACCAACACATTTTTTATCTTTTTTTTAGGTGATAGCTTTCACACCGTTATTTGCTAACGTGTAGCTCTTTTCACCAACACATTTTTTATCTTTTTTTTTAGGTGATAGCTTTCACACTGTTATTTGCTAAAGTGTAGCTCTTTTCACCAATGACTCCTTTTTTTTAGGGAATAGAATTTTTGCAGAAAATTGTTTATTAGCTAAGCATGAAAAATCAAAAACTCCACAAATTAAGTAAATTTCAGTTCTATTTTTCAAAGAACCGATTCTTCTTTTCTCAAGGTAACGAATGACTCGATTTTATATGATAACTACAAGGCTTGGAAAGAGAAATTAAGGCTCAAAAATTTTGGAATATACAATTTTTTACCGGTTAAAATAATTTTAGAAGCTTGTATATAGCTAATTTATTGGTGTTATGGCCAGATCTAGAAATCTCACAAATCAAAATAATATATATATATATATATATATATATTTAAGGCAAATAACCAAAATAATCAAAACACACCAAAATACCAACACACCAAAATAATTAAAACATACCACCCCCAAACTTGAAAATAAAACTGTCCTCAGTTTTAAAAAAGTAAAAAATAAAAATAAAATAAAAGGTAAGGAGAAAAACAGAATACTCCCTGTTATGAAAGTTGATGCTTGAGCTAAGGCCTTTTAGAATCTGCAAGAAAATAATATACGAGGCAAACAACAAAAGAAAATAAAATATACTCGGAAGTATAACACAATTTTTAGGATGCGCTTCAAGAAAGTCCGAAAAATCGCCTTACGCTGCCATCAATGATTTGTTAAAAAACAAACAATAAAAATTACAGCAATAAAATAACAATACATAAATCGCGAATAGATGTGCGTCAAGAGTTCAAAAAGAAACTCCTTAAGCTGCCATCATTTAGCACGATTTTTACACACAACAGAAAGTAAAAAAAACAAGAGGTCCGACATGGGTTATCAAAAGGAGAGGAATGAATCCACTTTTCATTTTCTCACGGTAAAATCTTTCATCCAAACAATTTTAGCTAGAGCTGGATTTGGTTGAGGAACAAATTCAATGAGTTTTTTGATTAGTTCTTCTAGTGTTGTTGCAACGACTATGATTCGTTTAGCATGCTTGGAAATAAAACCTTTTTCAGCAGAGTAGTCGATGAAAGATAGTAAACCATCAAAGAAACCATTGACATTAAGCAGACTTATTGGTTTTTGATGAACATTTAGCTGGGCTCTGGTAACCACATGAAAAAGTTCGTCAAGAGTGCCAAAACCACCGGGAAGGGTGATAAAGGCCCCAGAATTATTTATCATGTGAGTTATGCGATCTTGCATATTTACAGCTCTAAACTCATCTCTAATAGTTGCCCCGATGATTTTACTTTCAGCCAGAGGTTTTGGAATTACTCCCAACACTCTTACTCCTTCCGTATAGGCAGAAGCAGCAGCTCGGCCCATTAATCCTAGACTTCCTCCGTAAATTACATGAATGCATTTTTCTCCTAAGGTACGACCCAAGTTGTGGGCTGCTTCAGTAAAGCATGCCTTTTTTCCATAACTAGCTCCACCAAAAATGCAGACTATGCTAAATTTTTTTGTGGAAGATGATCATTTTATTTTTGAAAAGAAATTTATTAGAGATAAAAAGAGAAAAGTACAAGTTTGAGGGATGAATAAAAGAAACAAGCACAATGCTTATTTATAGAAGAAAAATGAGGTAAAATTGTTTAACAAGTTTGTGATTGCGTTGATTGCGCTTCAACTACTCAATAGAATAATGAATGCATTTATTGCGTATCACCCTTTTTTTGTAACACCCCCGATATATTCAGGAATATTACAGCGCCGTAAATCCTTTACATAAGGATTTACAAGGCTGAAGAATTGAACAGACATTAAAAGGTACTAACGAATGGAAATAACGGAATTAAGATACAACAGTTCTGACCAAATACTGAAAGTACAATTGTTCAACAGGAACTTAATAATACATCACTAAATTCAAATTCATCATAAATGACTTCGTACTCGAGTACTTATTGAAATAACCAATAAACAACAGACAAATAAACCCGGCCGGAACATCACTCTGCACCCTCGTCGTCATGCAGCTCCAGTGGTTGTTTTCCCGCTCTCCTGGATCCTGAACATAAACAAAATGTTCACCCCCGAAGGGGTTAGCACAACGATGCTAGTACAAGTACCACAACATATTATTCATATCTCATGAAGAATAATAACGTAAACGACAAAAATACCAACGAGTCTTCTCCTACGAGAAACTCATAAATGACATACACAACTGATAATCACAACACGATATCATAACATACACATGGTAATTGTAACACCCCAAACTAGGCGGATATTACAGTGCCGTGAATCCCCGACTGGGACCCACCAGGCGAATGGAAATGATGAATTAAATAATATAATTGTAGTACCGAACCACATTATATTACCAAATACTCCGATGAGGAGTTTAAGTACAACACACCAGGACAATACCGAATACTAGTATATTTTCTATGAAGATAAAATACACAACACTGAATGAAACGGAGTATCCAAATGAAAGTCTGCAGCGGAAAATAAAGGACAATAACATGAATAACTGAAAGATCGGGGCCCCCTACTAGTATCACTGGGACTCCTCGCCGTCAACATGCTATTCCCGTGCTTTTGCCTTGCCATGACCTGAAAAACAAAATCCCCAGCCGGGGTCAGTTACACAGAACAACAATCCTCAAGAGTTGAATAAACACAATCATATATATATATATATGTAGTATAAACCACAAGTTCGATCAAAATGAAACGGTTAGATTATAACCCAATCTTGTTGAAAACATACGCAATCAAACATGTTGTATGAATCAACTAACAGTACGGCTCAAAGGGTGGCGCCACACTACGCCCGAGATGGAAATGTGTCCGTGCACAAGCCACCAACGAGTATCGATCGAATACACGCGTGGTCTTGTACCTAATCAGTCTCACGAAGCAATCGACTCGTGTGCACAGTCCAATGTGAGGCCAACAACCAACACACGACATAAATGTGCCCGACATGAAAATCCTACACATACCAATCGGCACGCCAGTATGACCCGGAATGCCACGATATAACAAAAGTGACATCAAAAACGAATAATGACTCACCGAGATGAAATGATAGTGAAAGGAATGATAGCTCAATGAAATGATTGGAACCGTCGTTCCTTGTGACTGAAGTGATTAATTGACAATGACAAGTTTTGATACGGTTAACACAATGATGAATGAGTTATGATTATGAATGAACAACAACAAAAGGAAATGAATATCCTTTTAACCAAGTAAGAATCAACTTACACAACACCGGTGACAATTATCCTTCCACGAACAACGTCCTAATAGAGATATCAGTCTCTCGAACAACCTTGAATAACACAATAACCAACAATTCGTTCAACATACGTAACAAACATGAATATAACGAACTCAACACGTCGATACGACTAAACCAAGTCCATTGAGGCATTAAATCAAACACGTTGCGGCCAAACTCCGATTGTTTACAATCAAACCTCAATATACCAATATCAAATCCCCCAAGAAGTGTTTCAAACCAACAAAACATCTTCAATACGATTAATAATCCAAAACGAATATCCAAAAATGTGATTACAACGACAATTAATCGAAGACCCCCAATTCCAACTCGATATTCAAAGTGTTCTTGAATAATCCCTCAATAATCCAATGAATCTTTATACAAACTCATAATCATATTCATATCCCTTCATATAACATGATTATAACGTCCAAAACATCATATCTCAACACAAAATCGAAATCCAAGATGTTGAAGAAATTACCTCTTGAAGATCCAACCACTTCGATCCGATGAACACGAGTTAAATCGAGTATCCGAGCTTCCCAAATGAATGAGGATGATGAAAATCTAACACTCAAGTGATTGAGGATGGAAAAATCCCTCCCTCAAGTCTCTCTCTCGGAACAAAATGAAGAAGAGGATGAAAATGATGAAAAAGTCCCGGCCAGCCCTATATAAACTGCCGGAAGTTACGGCCGTAACTCGGCCCTCATACGGCCGTAACATCCCAGGTCAACGGCCTTACGGCCGTAACCGGCCAACTCGTACGGCCGTAACTCGGCTTCGTCCAAAATCCTGCCGACAGACTTACGGCCGTAACCGCTCCTGAGTTACGGGCGTAACTCGCCTTCGTCAAAAACATCCGCCGGCATCCTTACGGCCGTACCCGCACGCCTTACGGGCGTAACTCGTATGATACGGCCGTATCCGGCCAAACTTACGGGCGTAAGCCCCCTTCGTCGAAAATGACCAGGCACCCTGCCTGCAGCGTACGGCCGTATCCGGCCAAGCCTTACGGTCGTATCTCCCTCGCCTTACGGCCGTATGCCGAAACCCTTACGGCCGTAACTCGCCTTCGGCCAAAAACGTCTGGGCACCTTGCTCGACACGTACGGCCGTATCCGGCCAAGCCTTACGGCCGTACTGCCCAACTTACGGCCGTATGCCGAAATCCTTACGGCCGTAAGTCCCGCTCGTCCGAAATGGCCTGCAAACAACGAACGTCTATTACGGCCGTATCCGACACTCCTTATGGCCGTAACTCGTTGCTGGACAAGATGAAATTCCGACAACTCCGATTTCTCGCTACGATCGATGAATGATTCGACATACCAAACGTTTGCGAACGCGAACAAGTCCAACACATGCCAAAAATGATACTTCCAGCACAAGACTACCAATCACGATGATAATGATAATACTCCCGTTCCGACACTCAAACGGAGATGAAATGACGATCGGTAACTGATACACGGTTACAACATGCCAAATGAACGCAAATGAATGAATCATGACTGATGAATGATTATTAATGAGTGAAAATTACTGAGTGATAATTACTGACTGATATTTACTGAATGATAATGAATGAATAACAACCGGGTATTACATACTCCCCCCTTAAAAGGAGTTTCGTCCCCGAAACTAAGGGTCAAACAACTCGGGATAACTCTCCCGCATACTCTCCTCGGTTCCCAAGTAGCCTCTTCGACTCCGTGTCTAGACCACTGAAACTTAACCAAAGGAATCGCCTTATTCCTCAACTGTTTGATTTGCCGCTCTAACACTCGTATGGGACGCTCCTCATACGAATGATCATCTGCGATCTCGATTTCGTCGAACTGAAGTATGTGACTCGGGTCGGCAACATACTTCCGAAACTGCGAGACGTGCAATACATTATGAATTTGGCTCAACGCCGGAGGTAAAGCCAATCGATAAGCTAACTCGCCTACTCGATCCAAAATCTCAAACGATCCAATGAATCTCGGACTCAATTTCCCCCGTTTTCCGAAATGGAAGATACCTCGACTCGGGGATACCTTGACCAAAACGTGGTCACCCATCTCGAACTCTAGTGGTCGACGATTATCTGCATATAATTTACATGCCGACTCGGCGATCAGCACGACGGCCTTTGATCAAAGCTACCTTCTCCCGGGCGGCTATAGGTATATCGGGCTCGATGCCGATTGACTCTGATGGGTCGTCCCAACACAAGGGAGATCGACAACGACGATCGTACCAGGCCTCGTAAGGTGCTACCTTCATCGCATCATGCCAACTATAACTGTACGTGAACTCAAACAACAGTAATTAGGCTTCCCAATCGTCTACTAATCGAGGACGCATGCCCTCAACATGTCCTCCAATGTCTGAAAAGTCCTCTCTGATTGTCCGTCGGACTGAGGATGAAAAACGGTAATGAGATTAAGCTGAGTTCCCAAAGCACGATGAACTGATTTCCAAATTGAGACACGAATCGCCCGTCACGATCAGAAACGATACTCTTAGGAGTACCGTGCAATCTCACTATCTCTTTGATGAATAGCTGGGCAAGTCTCTCGGGACCCCACGTATCCTTAATCTCAAGGAAATGAGCTGACTTAGTTAAGCGGTCCACGATCACCCAGATCCTATTCATGCCCCGACGACTCGTCGGCACTCTCGTGATGAAATCCATAGAAATGTCTTCCCACTTCCATTCTGGAATAGGGAGCGGTTTCAGCATACCCGCCAGTCGCTGATGCCAGACCTCGATCTCGGGTCTAAGGAATTCATGCTGAAGCTCCTTCTGAACTGATAAACGAGCAAGCATCTGCTCCTGAACGGACTTATGACTCCAGGCGTCGGCGACAATGTTCGCCTTGCCTGGGTGGTAAAGGATCTCGATATCATAATCTTTGATTAGTTCCAACCACCGTCTTTGTAGCATATTTAACTCCTTCTGAGTAAATATATACTTCAACTCTTGTGATCAGTGAAGATCTGACAGGTGACGCCATAAAGGTAACGACGCCAAATTTCCAACGCGAAAACCACTACGCTAGCTCCAGGTCGTGGGTCGGATAGTGTCAGCTAATCCGAGGAAACCTCGGATTTCCTTAACATCTTTCGGAGGTTGCCAATCTCGAATAGCCTCCATCTTCTGAGGGTCGACACGAACTCTGTCTGATGAAATTACATGCCCGAGAAAAGTCACTTCGGACATCCAGAACTCACATTAAGAAAACTTTCCATAAAGTTGCTCGCGTCTCAACACGTCGAGAACCTGATGAAGATGTACCTCATGTTCCTCTCGATCACGAGAATAAATCAAAATGTCATCGATGAAGACAACAACAAACTGATAAAAAAGAAAGTCGATGAAAACCCGATTCATTAACTCCATGAATACCGCAGGTGCATTAGTTAGCCCGAACGGCATAACTACGAACTCATAATGACCATAGCGTGTACGAAATGTCGTCCTTGCGATACCCGACTCTTGAATTCGCAGCTGATGATATCCAGATCTTCAGTCGACCTAGGAAAATATTGAAGCTTCCTGAAGTTGATCTAAGAGATCATCAATACGGGGTAGAGGATACTAATCTTGATCATCACCCTGTTCAACTCCTGATAATTAATACACACACGAGACAAGCCATCCTACTCCTTGACAGATCACACTGGTGCTCCTCACGGGGACGCACTCGATCGGAGATAACCTTTCTCGAACTATTCCTCAAGTTGAATCTTCAACTCCTGCATTCTGGTCGGGGCCATCCGATACGGTGTCTTCGATAACGGGGACGTACCGGCTCCAACTCACTCCTGAATTCCACTACTCTATGTGAAGACAACCAGATAACTCGTCTGGAAATACATCATCAATTGATGACAATGATACCACGAATGATTGAACATTTCGATTGCCCTAGAATGGTCAATCGATAAAAAGTGATACAATGAATGATTGAACATCTCGATTGCCTTAGAAAGGCCAATCGATGAAAATGATACAATGAATGTTTGAATAACTCGATTGCCTTAGAAAGGCCAATCGATGAAAATGATACAATGAATGATTGAATGACTCGATTGTCTTAGAAAGGCCAATCGATGGAAATGATACAATGAATGATTGAATAACTCGATTGCCTTAGAAAGGCCAATCGATGAAAATGATACAATGAATGATTGAATAGCTCGATTACCTTAGAAAGGCCAATCGATGAAAATGATACAATGAATGATTGAATAGCTCGATTGCCTTAGAAAGGCCAATCGATGAAAATGATGCAATGAATGATTGAATAACTCGATTGCCTTAGAAAGGCCAATCGATGAAAATGATACAATGAATGTTTGAATAGCTCGATTGCCTTAGAAAGGCCAATCGATGAAAATGATGCAATGAATGATTGAATAACTCGATTGCCTTAGAAAGGCCAATCGATGAAAATGATACAATGAATGATTGAACAATTCGATTGCGGAATTTCTGCGCTTAGTCATAATAATAATTCTTCTGGAACAACGGGGATTACTTCCCTGAAGTACACATTCGACAACCAACGACGGAAAGATAGCGACCAAACGCTAACAAACACTGAGGATAGTATCAAGACGATCAAACCAACTAATACCAAAAATTACATCGTCCTAAGATAAATTCACCACGATTAGGTCCATCAACCAATCGCGGTCATTAAGCTTAATTCGGTATGATTTCCGAAAAATCTTCCATCGTCAGGTAGACCGATGGTATGAGGTCCACAAGCAATAGGACTATCCCAAAATAAGTCTATTCAAACATGATTCGAAAATGAAAGAATGCGGTGCGCCAGTATCCAAAAGGTACACACAGGTTGAAATAAAATTACGAGTATACCTGAGGTCATTCGGGCCACCGGATCGTCGATCCTCCTCATCACATGAATCTGGGACTTGCCGGCCCCCGAACCGGACGCTCCCGTCTGATAAATATGAGCCCCAACTCTATTTTCTTCCATTGTCTTAAGCAGCGTTGACAAAGCGATCGGTCGATTACGAATCGCTTGCTTGGGCTGAGATGCCGCGGAGCGACTTGGAGTCCTTTCGGCAAAAACGGGCCTTATGCCCAAAATTCCCACAATTATAGCACGTGATAGATGGTTTGAGACACTCGGTCTTGTAATGACCGGCGTTCCACAATTGAAACAGTGATGGCAGGCGCGCTCGGGGTGAGATCCGTCGATTATGCGGCTGTAGGAGGTCGCTCGAAGCGATAGGATTCACGAGGCTTCTTGAAGGTTGGTAGCCGCCTTGGATTGATTACTCTTGATTTCTTCTTGTGAGATGGAGGTTGTTGTTCGAGACTTTCCTTAGCAGGTGGCTCATACGGGAGAGTTCTCTCGATTAATCCGGCAGTGGCGCAATGATGATTGAGCAATTGCACATGGGTCATCATGGCTGCCTAAAAGTGAGTGGATCAACCCGAACATCTTCTCGATCGAGCCGAGTCCACAGGCACGATTTCCTGACAGCGAGTGATTATTTCCCGGGTTTCGGCCCGCACCGCGGCCTCTCCCCGTGCATCCCCTGATGGCTCTCCCCATACTGAAGTAGGAAGGTCGCATAATGATTATATTTCCCGCATGATTATCACGTTATGATTATGTCATGAGATGATGAAAATGAGTATACATGCTCTACTTAGTGATTATATGAATGATTTACTGAAGTGACATGATTATCTGATGAAATTCTTGAAATGATTATCTTGAATAACTTAACAAGATTAATAATATGATCATCCAGATCGACAACTGAGTAATGAAATGAATTGAGTAATTAATGAATTAACATGATCGTCCTGATCATTAACTGAGTAATGAAATGAATTAAGTGATTAATGAGTTAACATGATCGTCCTGATCATTAACTGAGTAATGAAATGAATTAAGTGATTAATGAGTTAACATGATCGTCCTGATCATTAACTGAGTAATGAAATGAATTAAGTGATTAATGAGTTAACATGATCGTCCTGATCATTAACTGAGTAATGAAATGAATTAAGTGATTAATGAGTTAACGTGATCGTCCTTATCACAATGAATGATGATGTTTGAGGATTGTTAATTGATGAATGATGAATGAATGACTATTGCCAGAAATTATACCATGGCGTTAGAAATCTTACAGTTCTTTCGGTCTGATTGGCTCGGCATTTGCACAGGTCACACGTGACGCGAAAGTCCAATGATACTAGTCTGATGACGATGATTTCAAATGAGACATGACTCGGAAGGTAGTATTCAAAACCACGCTCCGATACCAACTCTGTAACACCCCAAACTAGGCGGATATTACAGTGCCGTGAATCCCCGACTGGGACCCACCAGGCGAATGGAAATGATGAATTAAATAATATAATTGTAGTACCGAACCATATTATATTACCAAATACTCCGATGAGGAGTTTAAGTACAACACACCAGGACAATACCGAATACTAGTATATTTTATATGAAGATAAAATACACAACACTGAATGAAACAGAGTATCCAAATGAAAGTCTGCAGCGGAAAATAAAGGACAATAACATGAATAACTGAAAGATCGGGGGCCCCTACTAGTATCACTGGGACTCCTCGCCGTCAACATGCTATTCCCGTGCTTTTGCCTTGCCATGACCTGAAAAACAAAATCCCCAGCCGGGGTCAGTTACACAGAACAACAATCCTCAAGAGTTGAATAAACACAATCATATATATATATATATATGTAGTATAAACCACAAGTTCGATCAAAATGAAACGGTTAGATTATAACCCAATCTTGTTGAAAACATACGCAATCAAACATGCTGTATGAATCAACTAACAGTACGGCTCAAAGGGTGGCGCCACACTACGCCCGGGATGGAAATGTGTCCGTGCACAAGCCACCAACGAGTATCGATCGAATACACGCGTGGTCTTGTACCTAATCAGTCTCACGAAGCAATCGACTCGTGTGCACAGTCCAATGTGAGGCCAACAACCAACACACGACATAAATGTGCCCGACATGAAAATCCTACACATACCAACCGGCACGCCAGTATGACCCGGAATGCCACGATATAACAAAAGTGACATCGAAAACGAATAATGACTCACCGAGATGAAATGATAGTGAAAGGAATGATAGCTCAATGAAATGATTGGAACCGTCGTTCCTTGTGACTGAAGTGATTAATTGACAATGACAAGTTTTGATACGGTTAACACAATGATGAATGAGTTATGATTATGAATGAACAACAACAAAAGGAAATGGATATCCTTTTAACTGAGTAAGAATCAACTTACACAACACCGGTGACAATTATCCTTCCACGAACAACGTCTTAATAGAGATATCGGTCGCTCGAACAACCTTGAATAACACAATAACCAACAATCCGTTCAACATACGTAACAAACATGAATATAACGAACTCAACACGTCGATACGACTAAACCAAGTCCATTGAGGCATTCAATCAAACACGTTGCGGCCAAACTCCGATTGTTTACAATCAAACCTCAATATACCAATATCAAATCCCCCAAGAAGTGTTTCAAACCAAGAAAACATCTTCAATAGGATTAATAATCCAAAACGAATATCCAAAAACGTGATTACAACGACAATTAATCGAAAACCCCCAATTCCAACTCGATATTCAAAGTGTTCTTGAATAATCCCTCAATAATCCAATGAATCTTTATACAAACTCATAATCATATTCATATCCCTTCATATAACATGATTATAACGTCCAAAACATCATATCTCAACACAAAATCGAAATCCAAGATGTTGAAGAAATTACCTCTTGAAGATCCAACCACTTCGATCCGATGAACACGAGTTAAATCGAGTATCCGAGCTTCCCAAATGAATGAGGATGATGAAAATCTAACACTCAAGTGATTGAGGATGGAAAAATCCCTCCCTCAAGTCTCTCTCTCGGAACAAAATGAAGAAGAGGATGAAAATGATGAAAAAGTCCCGGCCAGCCCTATATAAACTGCCGGAAGTTACGGCCGTAACTCGGCCCTCATACGTCCGTAACATCCCAGGTCAACGGCCTTACGGCCATAACCGGCCAACTCGTACGGCCGTAACTCGGCTTCGTCCAAAAGCCTGCCGACAGACTTACGGCCGTAACCACTCCTGAGTTACGGGCGTAACTCGCCTTCGTCAAAAACATCCGCCGGCATCCTTACGGCCATACCCGCACGCCTTACGGGCGTAACTCGTATGATACGGCCGTATCCGGCCAAACTTACGGGCGTAAGCCCCCTTCGTCGAAAATGACCAGGCACCCTGCCTGCAGCGTACGGTCGTATCCGGCCAAGCCTTACGGCCGTATCTCCCTCGCCTTACGGCCGTATGCCGAAACCCTTACGGTCGTAACTCGACTTCGGCCAAAAATGTCTGGGCACCTTGCTCGACACGTACGGCCGTATCCGGCCAAGCCTTACGGCCGTACTGCCCAACTTACGGCCGTAAGTCCCGCTCGTCCGAAATGGCCTGCAAACAACGAACGTCTATTACGGCCGTATCCGACACTCCTTACGGCCGTAACTCGTTGTTGGACAAGATGAAATTCCGACAACTCCGATTTCTCGCTACGATCGATGAATGATTCGACATACCAAACGTTTGCGAATGCGAACAAGTCCAACACATGCCAAAAATGATACTTCCAGCACAAGACTACCAATCACGATGATAATGATAATACTCCCGTTCCGACACTCAAACGGAGATGAAATGACGATCGGTAACTGATACACGGTTACAACATGCCAAATGAACGCAAATGAATGAATCATGACTGATGAATGATTATTAATGAGTGAAATTTACTGAGTGATAATTA
The DNA here is from genome assembly GCA_033398695.1 of Orobanche coerulescens. Classification (NCBI taxonomy): domain Eukaryota; kingdom Viridiplantae; phylum Streptophyta; class Magnoliopsida; order Lamiales; family Orobanchaceae; genus Orobanche; species Orobanche coerulescens. Next base: position 153,068,646 of record CM065810.1, on the reverse strand, counting down.
CTGACTGGTAGTTACTGAATGATAATGAATGAATAACAACCGGGTATTACAGTAATTCCGTCGATCCAGCGTTCACTGCCTAGAACCCACGATGATCCCGTCAGACCAACCCATGGTGGAAAAACCCGTCCGATGATCCAGCGCACGCTAGCATAGATCCCCCGATGATCCCGTCGGACCAACACGAGGTGGACATAAAACAACGACATACATACACGACAATATGTATAACATCAATACATAAAACAATTAAAATACTTGCCTCGATTTGAAGACAAGAACAATACTTCCACGAAAACGAACACTCGAAGGTCGTCCTCCTCAATCAATCACGTAACAAGATCAAACCTTAACAAAAGAAATGATATAGGATTTATCTCACGTCGTACGAATGTTTAACAATTCGATTTACGGCCAAAAGTTCATAAAATGTAATCTGCCTGAACTGCTTAGCGCACGCTAAGTACTCTGTGTAGCGTGCGTTAAGTCTGCTCGATAGCGCACGCAAACAACAAAGCCTAGCGTACGCTAACTATGCATGGTCAGTACTTCACTGATCAGTCGACTGACTCGTCTGATGGCCTAGCGTACGTTACGTACCAAACGTAGCGTACGCTAACTCGTGCTCGATAGCGCACGTTAATCTTCATAGCTTAGCGTGCGCTATCTGTGCATGGCAGTTTACTGCCCAGCAGTAAACTGTTCTCATCATGATCAAAACAATGAAATCTTCCGTGATAATTCATGTTACCTCCATGAATATCATGTACATACGATTATGAATGATCTTACGGATAACAACAACTTCGGATTCAAGGATATGCATACCATTATAAAGCCATATTCCATTTCGACTACAAATCTTCATATGACGATTCGAAAGGCTTAACAGTTGATATCAACACCTTTATATCCATCGAAATTATCATGCTGTAGTTGTTTAACATTCCATCTATACTAGATAAATCCTTCCATGATCAATCCCTTAGATTCATCTAACAATAATGATGTTAAAGTCAAGTCCATGATTGTTATGAAGTCATCTACTAGATTCGGATTACCAATGATAGGAGCTTCCTTTACTTGTTCAATGTAATAAGATTCGAATCATGATGATCATAATCAAGGTACTTAAGGCTTATTCATCTCAATATTCCAAACATGATGTACTTTGGATAATTCACTTATGAAAATCAATATCTCGATAATATGATCATCCAATTCTTTAGAATCCAACTCTAAGTCTGGAGATAGGTTGAACATACCTTAATATGATGAAAATCACTGAACCGTAAGGTAGAATCCGACTCCGGTTGGTTGTATGCCACTCCAAGGTGCTATTCCACTTCAATGATCACTCACAAGTGATAACCAATATACAAAGACCAACAAGATATGTTCTAAGTGTGTAGAAGGATTATTATAGTTCTCTAGCCTCTCAAAAATGAAGAATGGACGAATGAAATGTAAGCCAAAACGGGTTGTTGTCCCATTTATAATATTCTGCATTTTAACTAATTAGCGCACGCTACTAAGCTTTCCTTAGCGCACGCTAATAAGAGTTGACTTCAGAACTGTCCAGGTTCGTCCGCGGGAATCTTATCCGGAGCCATGTCCCGGCTGGCGCATGTGCTAGCCGTCCCGCTCAATAATTGAGTTCTTAGCGCACGCAACTCCTACATGCATAGCGTGCGCTAGTAGTAGCCTGATAGCGCGCGTTAAGCGACATTCTTAGCGTGCGCTATCACGAGTTTGCATGAGAAATTTTGCATGTTGTTATACTTATGTACAAAGATATCAATGCAAGAAATATCATACTCCAATAATCAAAACCACAAATCCGAATAATACAGGGTTTGAATACAGATGAAATACACCGTAATAAATCCGGATATTACATACTCTCCTACTAAAAAGGAGTTTCGTCCCGAAACTCAAGATGAAAATAACTCGGGATATCTAGACTTCATATCAGCTTCCGTTTCCCAGGTGGCTTCTTCCATTCCGTGACGTGACCATTGAACTTTGACCAAAACGATTGGTTTTCCTCACCGCTTAACTCGACTCTCGAGTATCTTGACTCTTTCTTCAAACGTCCCATCGTGCGCGACTTGATCTCGCCGAAATCAATGATATGAATGGGATCGGTATATACCTCAATGGCGGGATACGTGGAACACGTTATGAATATGACACAATGACGGCGGCAATGCCAATCTGTATGCCAACTCCCCAACTCTCTCAAGGATCTCAAATGGTCCGATATATCTCGGACTCAGCTTTCCTTTCCTTCCGAAACGAAAGATTCCCCGAGTAGGAGAAACCTTCAAAAGTACGTGGTCTCCAGTATTGAACTCCAATGGGCGACGGCGTACGTCCGCGTAAGAATTCTGGCGACTCTGGGCGGTCAACAGCCTTTCACGAATCAAGCCTATCTTTTCTCGAGTCTGCACGATCAACTCTGGTTCTGTTCCGATCAAGTCTGAAGAATCATCCCAACATAGGGGCGATCTACATCTCCTCCTGTATAATGCCTCAAACGGTGCCATCTTAATGGAAGCATGCCAACTATTGTTGTAGGTAAATTCAATCAATGGTAGATGAACTTCCCAATCGTTTGACCAATCTAAGGCACAGGCCCTTAGCATGTCTTCCACCGTTTGAATAGTCCTCTCGGATTGTCCATCAGTCTGCGGGTGATAAGTTGTGCTGAAGTTCAATTCGGTTCCCAAGGCCTTATGAACTGCTTTCCAGAAGTGAGACACAAAACGGCCGTCTCGATCAGAAACAATGGTCTTCGGCGTACCATGCAATCGAACTATTTCTGAAATAAACACTCGTGCCAACCTCTCTGGTCCCCACGTATCCTTAATGCCTAGAAAATGAGCTGATTTGGTTAAACGATCAACTATCACCCAAATCATGTTCATTCCTGTCTGGTTCTCGGCATATTAGTGATAAAGTCCATCGATATGTCCTCCCACTTCCATTCAGGAATTGGGAGCGGCTTCAACATTCCGGCAGGCCGTTGATGCTCGATCTTAACCTGCTGACAAGTCAAGCATTTCGAAATATAGTCCGCTACATCTTTCTTCATGTTGCCCCACCAGAAATTCTGTTTCAAGTCCTTATACATTTTACTGGTGCCCGGGTGGATAGAATAGGGCGAACTGTGAGCTTCCTTCATAATCGTCTGTTTCAGAACATCATCATCGGGAACGCAGAGTCGGTTCTGAAATCTCAAAACTCCATCATCATGAATTATGAATCCGGGGGCCTTTCCTTTGATCACTTCATCACGTAACTGAATCATCAGAGGATCATCTGTCTGTCTAGATTTGATTCCTTCGGTTAATGATGAAGTTATCTCCATCACGCACAGTTGTCCTTGGACTCTTTGTAACCACACTTCAATTCCTTCACGAATCATCTCTCGTTGAAGGCTAAGTTAGGAGGTCAGCGTCTCCAGCATCTGAATAGAAACAGGCTTGCGGCTGAGTGCATCGGCCACTACATTTGCTTTGCTTGGATGATACAAAATCTCCAAGTCATAATCCTTAATCAGTTCTAACCATCTTCTTTGCCGCATGTTCAATTCTTTCTGACTGAAGATGTATTTGAGACTCTTGTGATCCATAAAGATCTGACAGTGAGTCCCGTACAGATAATGCCTCCAAATTTTCAAAGCAAAAACTACTGCTGCTAGCTCCAAATCATGTGTTGGGTAATTCACTTCATAAGGTTTCAGCTCTCGCGATGCATAAGCGATCACCTTATCATTCTGCATCAATACGCACCCGAGTCCTTGGTTCGAAGCATCACTGTAAACTATAAATCCTCCAGTTCCCTGTGGAAGTGATAGAATCGGTGCCGTCGTCAATCTCTTCTTTAACTCATCAAAACTAGTCTGACACGACTCGTTCCACTCAAACTTTTGTGTTTTCTGTAGGAGTCGAGTAAGTGGGCGGGAGATTTTAGAAAACCCTTCCACGAATCGACGATAATATCCAGCAAGTCCTAAGAAGCTTCGGACTTCTTTCACGTTCTTTGGAGGCTTCCAATCCATAATTGCTTCAATCTTCTGAGGATCTACTCGGACTCCTTTAGCTGACACCACATGGCCGAGGAACATTACTTCTTTTAGCCAGAATTCACACTTAGAAAGTTTGGCGTACAATTGCTCGCTTCTCAAAAGTTCCAATACAATCCGCAAATGTTTTGCATGTTCTTCCGGGCTCTTAGAATACACCAGAATGTCATCAATGAACACAACCACAAATTTATCCAAAAATTCAATGAACACTCGGTTCATCAATTGCATAAATACAGCAAGTGCGTTAGTGAGACCAAACGGCATCACTACAAACTCATAATGTCCGTAGCGAGTTCTGAACGCTGATTTCAGAACATCAGATTCCTTAATCCTCAGCTGATGATACCTTGATCTCAGATCGATTTTAGAAAATACTGTTGCCCCTTGCAACTGGTCAAACAGATCATCAATTCGTGGCAACGGATACTTGTTCTTAATTGTCATCTTGTTCAGCTCTCGATAGTCAATACACAGTCGGAGCGATCCATCCTTCTTTCGGACAAAAAGAACTGGCGCTCCCCAGGGTGAAACGCTTGGCTGAATATAGCCCTTGTCCAGTAACTCCTCCAGCTGCTTCTTCAGTTCGTACATCCCAGTAGGTGCCATACGATATGGTGCCTTAGAAATTGGTGTAGCTCCGGGTTCCAGCTCAATGGTAAATTCTACATCCCTTCGTGGAGGTAGTCCAGGTAACTCGTCAGGAAATACATCTGGAAATTCGTTCACAACAGGAATGGATGAAAGTTCCACAATTTCGTCTTCTTTCTTCATTGCATAGCACCAATATCCGGTACAACCCTATTTCAACAATTTGACAGCTTTCATTGCCTTGATCAATTTTCCTGAGCTTCCCAGTTTCCACCCCTCAAACAATATTTCGGAACCATCATCAGCGATCAACGAGATATTCCTCATTCGGTAGTTTACAATTGCTCCATATCGATTAAGCCAATTGTCTCCGAGTATCAGGTCGTCTCCTTGCATTTCTATCACGATCATATTTGAGAGCCACTCTCTGCGTCCAAATGATACAGGGAAATTTCTAGTTTCTAAGTTTCCGACAATCCTCTCTCCACTCGGTAAACCAACAACATAAGGTTCACAAGTATGAAAACCGGAAATATTCAAACGATTTACACAAGACAAAGATATAAAAGAATGCGTAGCTCCTGTATCGAATAAAACGCTAATCGGCGGGAAAGGATCGGGACAAGCACGATGCGACAACAGCATCCTGATCGTCTGTCCTCCTCGTCTCGTACAGACGTGGGGGAGCAGATCCGGCACTCGATGTCCCCTTTCGATCCCATTGTCCTCTGCCTCGTCCGCGGCCAAAATTCTGAGGCATCTGAACACTTTGCTGCGTCTGTTGGATACTGGCTTCCTTCTGGACTGGCTGTGGTGTACGGGCTCTAAAAGACTTTGCAGCCTCTTCATAAAACACTGCCCGATGTCCCTCTCGTCCACAATCAAAACAAGTCACGGCAGGAAGGGGGCAATTCCGTCGATAGTGCCCCGTCTGGGCGCAGTTAAAGCATTTCCTGGTAACATCAGTAATAGTTGATGTCGTTCCGAAGTTCTTTCCGCTCCTAACTGGGTGCAGAGGTTTCTTGAAAGAGTGAAAGGATGACTGGGCCTTACGGGGCCCGCTGTTCTTGTGCTCTGTAAAAGTACCAGAGACTTTCTGTTTCTTAGATTCCGAAAATTTCTCCGTAGCTGCTTCCTTGATCTCATACGCCAACGCCTTATCCTGGTATTGACGGAGTGTGGTACATTCAAATCCAGACATGTACCTCTGGATTTCTGGTTTCATCCTCATATCGAAATGGATCATCATTTCTGCATCTGTTCTGACCAGATGTCGAACAAATGCCATTCTTGGTTAAACGTCTTAATTGCCTGGGATACTGGCACATCAGAAGGCTGAGCGGAGAAAAACTCCCGAATTTTGGCTTCCCTCACAGGACGAGGGCAGTACTGAGCTTCCATCATCAATCTAAACTCTGTCCAATCGGCATCATGGTCTACAGGCCGGATGGCTTCCCGGACGCTTCCCCTATCAGAAAATATTGAGCGATAGAGGCTCTCCGATCGTCTGGGAAGTTAATTCCGGCAAAGATTTTCTCCAGTTCCTTCAACCAATGGTCCCAGGTGGGAGTCTCAGAAATACCGTCGAATTTGGGTGGTTGCATCTTCGCCACCTCTTGCAGCCACCGGTCACCTCGATTTCCCATGTCTGGGATCCCTTGCTGTCTCTCTCCCTGCTGTAGTCCCACCGCCACTTGCATTCGGTCCACGACTTGGGCGAATTGAGTCATCTGGTTCACCACTTGACGAAGGATCTCTAGTACAGCAGGTTCCGGTTCGTTATTGATAGATTGTTGCGGCTCGCCTGAGCTATGACTGGCCTGATTAGAAGGCGACGCTTCCCTATCAGCATTTCTTCGTCCGCGTCCAGGACCGCGACCACGTCCACGTCCGCCTCTCAACATACTGTAAGCATAAATACTCAATATACAGGAAACAACATCGTTCTAATATTCGAGTATAAAGGGACATAGCATGTAAAGAACGAGATAGAGTTTAGGAACTTACAACCACCGTTCGCATGAAGACGTAGGCAGTGCAGTGATGTCATTCACGGCCGGTTACCTCAAAAGACATAAATGACCCCTATTTTAACCCAACGGCCAAGATATCCATAATCTTAGCTCCGATACCATATTCTGTAACACCCCCGATATATTCAGGAATATTACAGTAGTAAATCCTTTACATAAGGATTTACAAGGTCAAGAATTGAAACAGAGACATTAAAAGGTACTAACGAATGGAAATAACGGAATTAAGATACAACAGATTCGACCAAATCAAAGTACAATTGTTCAACAGAACTTAATAATACATCACCAAATTCAAATTCATCGTAAATGACTTCGTACTCGAGTACTTATTGAAATAACCAATAAACAATGACAAATAAACCCTAGGAACATCACTCTGCACCCTCGTCGTCATGCAGCTCCAGTGGTTGTTTTCCCGCTCTCCTGGATCCTGAACATAAACAAAATGTTCACCCCCGAAGGGGTTAGCACAACGATGCTAGTACAAGTACCACAGCATATTATTTATATCTCATGAAGAATAATAACGTAAACGACAAAAATACCAACGAGTCTTCTCCTACGAGAAACTCATAAATGACATACACAACTGATAATCACAACACGATATCATAACATACACATGGTAATTCCGTCGATCCAGCGTTCACTGCCTAGAACCCACGATGATCCCGTCAGACCAACCCGTGGTGGAAAGACCCGTCCGATGATCCAGCGCACGCTAGCATAGATCCCCCGATGATCCCGTCGGACCAAGACGAGGTGGACATACAACAACGACATACATACACGACAATATGTATAACATCAATACATAAAACAATTAAAATACTTGCCTCGATTTGAAGACAAGAACAATACTTCCACGACAACGAACACTCGAAGGTCGTCCTCCTCAATCAATCACGTAACAAGATCAAACCTTAACAAAAGAAATGATATAGGATTTATCTCACGTCGTACGAATGTTTAACAATTTGATTTACGGCCAAAAGTTCATAAAATGTAATCTGCCTGAACTGCTTAGCGCACGCTAAGTACTCTATGTAGCGTGCGTTAAGTCTGCTCGATAGCGCACGCAAACAACAAAGCCTAGCGTACGCTAACTATGCATGGTCAGTACTTCACTGATCAGTCGACTGACTCGTCTGATGGCCTAGCGTACGTTACGTACCAAACGTAGCGTACGCTAACTTGTGCTCGATAGCGCACGTTAATCTTCATAGCTTAGCGTGTGCTATCTGTGCATGGCGATTCTTCTTTGGCGATAAGCTATTCTCATCATGATCAAAACAATGAAATCTTCCGTGATAATTCATGTTACCTCCATGAATATCATGTACATACGATTATGAATGATCTTACGGATAACAACAACTTCGGATTCAAGGATATGCATACCATTATAAAACCATATTCCATTTCGACTACAAATCTTCATATGACGATTCGAAAGGCTTAACGGTTGATATCAACACCTTTATATCTATCGAAATTATCATGCTGTTGTTGTTTAACATTCCATCTATACTAGATAAATCCTTCCATGATCAATCCCTTAGATTCATCTAACAATAATGATGTTAAAGTCAAGTCCATGATTGTTATGAAGTCATCTACTAGATTCGGATTACCAATGATAGAAGCTTCCTTTACTTGTTCAATGTAATAAGATTCGAATCATGATGATCATAATCAAGGTACTTAAGGCTTATTCATCTCAATATTCCAAACATGATGTACTTTGGATAATTCACTTATGAAAATCAATATCTCGTTAATATGATCATCCAATTCTTTAGAATCCAACTCTAAGTCTGGAGATAGGTCAACATACCTTAATATGATGAAAATCACTGAACCGTAAGGTAGAATCCGACTCCGGTTGGTTGTATGCCACTCCAAGGTGCTATTCCACTTCAATGATCACTCACAAGTGATAACCAATATACAAAGACCAACAAGATATGTTCTAAGTGTGTAGAAGGATTATTATAGTTCTCTGGCCTCTCAAAAATGAAGAATGGACGAATGAAATGTAAGCCAAAACGGGTTGTTGTCCCATTTATAATATTCTGCATTTTAACTAATTAGCGCACGCTACTAAGCTTTCCTTAGCGCGCGCTAATAAGAGTTGACTTGAATCTGTCCGTGTTCGTCGCGGGAATCTTATCCGGACCCATGTCCCGGCTGGCGCATGTGCTAGCCGTCCCGCTCAATAATTGAGTTCTTAGCGCACGCAACTCCTACATGCATAGCGTGCGCTAGTAGTAGCCCGATAGCGCGCGTTAAGCTACATTCTTAGCGTGCGCTGTCACGAGTTTGCATGAGAAATTTTGCATGTTGTTATACTTATGTACAAAGATATCAATGCAAGAAATATCATACTCCAATAATCAAAACCACAAATCCGAATAATACAGGGTTTGAATACAGATGAAATACACCGTAATAAATCCGGATATTACATTTTTATTCAGAAAATCTCACCATACGACAAAAATTAAAGATACTCACGTGTATGTACAGTAGTTGTGATTGTGGCTCACATCTTCCTCTGATTTTACGTTCAGAAACAGCCGAAACGCCTTCTATGAGTCGGGGAGAAGCTTCCCATCCAATTTTCTTACAAATTGGCAAACAGGGTCTTTTAACGTCAGATTCCCAAGACGTTGTTCATATTCTGGTTTGAATTTATTCCACAAACATCGAATTCCGTAATGTACGAGTCCACTAGGATGCGTGTCAAGAGAAATTTCGATATTATCTAAATTCTCTTTATTCAGACCATCCTTAATGAAATGAATTTGATCTTCTCTGTTTGTAGATGGAATTCCTAAAGATCGACATTTTAAATTACAATTCCATCTAGCACATTTATAGCAAACGGCTATCATCTTTGCTCGTCGTTTCTTGGCATATGAACTTTTTCCTAGCCTTGGTAAAAATCTTGTAGGTATTTCTGTGAATTCACCTGCTATTCTCACTTTGGCTTCAATTATGAATCTAATGTCAAAAGGTATGCTTTTATTCATAAGCAACCTCATCCTTTCAAGTCTTGTCTCGTAAATTTTTAAATGACATTTTTGCTCAAAAAGGGAAATCTTTTTTCAATTTTATTCAAAGTTTCTTCCATGATAAAAAAAATAAAAAATAAAATGAAAATAATAGGAGAAAATATCTACAAATATCAGTTGTTGTGGGAAACTGAAAATTCCGACTTTAATAGTCACGGAGTACCGTTATCCGCCACTTGACCAGACAAACACAATTGAGAACTAAGTTACAACATCGAGAAATTATATCTATAAAAATAGTTTAAAATGTAAGATTTCAATTATAACACTTATACTTCCCCGACAACGGCGCCAAAAACTTGACACGTCTTTAGTGTAACTATCGCAAGTGCACGATATCGTATCAAGTAGTAAGTGGACTTTTTGAGTCCGGTTTATCGATCCAACAAGGAAGTTAGGTTATATATTGAATTATACACTATTTAACTATTTGTTATATAGATTTACAAGATTGAAACACACAATTAAAGAGATTGGTTTGACAATTGCAAAGAAAATACAATAATAGTTATAATATTCAAGGAAATGAAAGATTGCACTAATAATAGATTAATGAAAGATAAAATGAAATAGTTGGGATTACAAACTTAGTTCATCATAAGTTATAGAAGATGTATAGGAGATCATAAGATGAATTTACTTATTATGTTGTGTAGATTCGATTTTCCTTAAAAAGACGGTTTCTCTTTCGAACTATAAAACGCCCCTTATATATTGAATCAATCCACTATATTTCTATGTTGATTGGCTTCAATACATAACATTAGGTTTTATGAAAATAACTCAAAGAATCATCTAAGGTCTATAGGTATATTTCTATCTCCTAGAACAACTTAGAGTGAAGATCATTTGATCTAATCAAACATATTTTCTTTCGAAACATATGAAGACCATAAATATCGTCATTTATTGGCCAAATAAATAAAGATTGGTAAAACAATGAAAATCACACACAATAATAAGTAATTCATAATATATCTTTATACAAACTTAAATAACATGACCAACCTTGTTTATAATCCCAACTTAAGTAACTTAGCCCATGAAGGGTTTAATAAACATAATACAAGCTTGAGTGGTCATTATTAGTTGAAAAAGAGAAAGAATTGATCCTAACTCCCTTAGTAGATAAAGGAGAAAGAAGCAATAAACTTCCTTAACAACATATGCTATACCACTATTACACAAGTCACTCAAGAACACAAGTGTGTTCTTCACACAAAAAGAAACTATTACAAAAAGTGGAAAACTATAAGATGAAGGATTAATAATGATGGATCTAAGGGGTCTATTTATACACCTAAAGTCATCTAATAGCTCCAAAACTCCAGCATTATGACATTAGATCGGATTAATGCCAGCCATCCCCTCAATAATAGAGCAAAAGTATAAAAAATTAGGCAATGATCACTAATCTGCCAAGAGTTACGGTCGTAACATTGAGGAGTTACGGCCGTAACTATGATGACTTATGGCCGTAACATTGAAGAGTTACGGCCGTAACATGTCTTCGTCAATTTTCATTTTGTGAGTTACGCCCGTACACGCCCGTATGGAGTTTCAGACTTCATTTTCAGCCCAGAATTTCTTAGACTTTGCGTTTTTGCCCCAAATCTTCTTCGGATGATAACTTTTGATATATAACTCTGATTTTGAATCCGGAAAGACTGCCGAACTCTTCTCGGAAATCCCTACAACATGAATACATAAAAATTCAACAAAGAGAATATTTTATAAACATGTTATTTCTTGAGGAAATCAGTAATTCAATCCGATTAAGACTAGATTTACATCTTCATCCGATAAAAATAAAATTATTAAAAACTAATTAATTAAAAGCAAAAACGAGTTAGACTAGCTCAATTATGGGTGAAATATATTGATACAAACCATGGATAAGTGTATAAAACTGACACTTATCACGTAACATGGTAAGTGTAGCGTATGTAATGAAGTTCAGAATGAGGACAGTTAACTATCAGTGACAATAGCGTACGCTAAGGATGTCAATGTAGCGTACGCTAATTAGCTAATGTACGTTATATGTGGAGGCTAACGTACGTTAAGGTCAGAAAATTATAAATAAGACATCACTCCATTTCATTTCAGCTCATTTATTTCACCCAGCCTTTAGCATACTTCGTGCCCAGAGTTATCCCAGCCTCCTTAAACTCATATAGACCACCTCTACTTGATCATTGAAGATTGGATGTCACTTGTGATCGATCATTGAAGTGGAGAAACATCTTGATTTGGCAAACAAGCAACCAGAGTTGGATTCTACCTATTGTCTCGGTGTTTTCTTCACCTTAAGGTATGTTATACTATCTCCAACCTTGAATTCGTATTCTTAAGGATATGAAGATCATACTATCAATATATTAAGTTCCATTTATGAATTATTCAACCAAACATCATGTTTAGAAGTTGGGATGATTATGCTTATGTATCATTTTTGAAACATCATAGTTGGAATCCTATTACGTCAAATGATGAGAATAATGTTCTGAGATTGATTATCGTATTGAATAGCGTTGCCATATTAATCGTAGACTTGGATTTGATATCAATTTTGTTAAACGGACTTAAGATTTGTATCCTTTCTTATGAGTTGGAATGGTTAAGTTCATCTTTGAAACAAAGTCTGGATGTAATGATGATAATGGAATCTAGCATATCAACCTTAGATAATCGAACTTCGCATAAGAGTTGTAATCGAGATTGAATATGGTGTTGTGATGATATACGCATCCTTGAACTCAAAGATGTTATAATCCGTAAGATTATTCATAATTGTATGAGGATGATATGTATGGAGATAACATACGTTAATCACTGAGGATTTCGTTAGCTTCATCACAATCGAGACAGTCGTCTGCCGAGTGAGAAACTGTCATGCATGTTTAGCGTACGCTAAACTATGTAGTTAACGTACGCTATCGGGTTTAGTTAACGTACGCTACGTTTGGTACGTAACGTACGTTATATCATCAGACAAGTCAAGTCGACTGATCAGAGAGGAACTGTCAATACATGGTTAGCGTACGCTAGACCTTGTCATTTACGTATGCTAACGAGTAGGCTTAACGTACGCTACCAAAGGTACGTAATGTACGTTAAGCAAGTCAGGTTACATTTTATGAACTTCCGACCGTAATTTGGATTGTTAGATGTTCGTACGACTTAATATGAATTATATATTATTTCTTTTGTTAAGGTTCGAGCTTAGCAACGTGATTGATCGAATGGAGCGACCTTCGAGCATTTTGATATTCATGGGAATATTATTTTTGTCATCGAATCGAGGCAAGTACTTTAATTGTTCTATGTATTGATGTTATGCATATTGTGCTGCATATATGTCGTTGTATGTCCACCTCGTGTTGGTCCGACGGGATCATCGGGGGATCTATGCTAGCGTGCGCTGGATCATCGGACGGGTTTTTCCACCACAGGTTGGTCTGACGGGATCATCGTGGGATCTAGGCAGTGAACGCTGGATCGTCGGAATTACCATGTGTATGTTGTGATATCATGTTGTGATTATCATTTGTGTATGTTATTTATGAGTTTCTCGTAGGAGGAGACTCGTTAGTATTTTGTCATTCATGTTATTATTATTCTTCGTGAGATGTTGAATAATACGTCGTGGTACTTGTACTAGCATCGTTGTGCTAACCCCTTCGGGGGTGAACATTTGTTTGTGTTCAGGATCCAGGAGAGCAGGGAAACAACCACTGGAACTGCATGATGACGAGGGTGCAGAGTGATGTTCCGGCCGGGTTTATTCGTCTGTTGATTGTGATGTTTTAATAAGTACTCGAGTACGTCGTCGATTTTGATGATTTAGATTTTGGTGATATATTAATACTCTTCCTTTGGATATTTGTATTCTCAATATTGGTCAGAGCTATTTGTATTTTATTTTAGTTACTTTCATACGTTGGTGTATGTTATTGTCTTTTTATTATTTCAGCCTTGTAAATTCTTATATAAAGGATTTACGGTGCTGTAATATTCCTGAATATGTCGGGAGTGTTACAGAATATGGTATCGGAGCTAAGATTATGGATATCTTGGCCGTTGGGTTAAAATAGGGGTCATATATGTCTTTTGAGGTAACCGGCCGTGAGGTAGCGTTTGGTACGCAGACAGGATTGGACAGACCCAGAGACAGAAGATGCGGGACGGGACCAGAGGCGTGACAGATCGGCAGGCGAGACGGGACAAAACAACAAATACATCTTGTGTTTGGTAAGACTAGGACTAGATAAGACAGGATTAGACAATTTTCCTTAAACTTGTTTGATGATTTTATATATCATATAATAGTTATAAATGACACAAATAAAGATATATATTTAAATAATTTGATTTAAAAGTATTTTAATTTTTTACAGAATTTTCAAACACATAAATACATACATGAATGATAGTACAAAAGGTGGAGGTGGCCGACGGTGTTTTGCGATGGTGGTGACGACAATGGGTGGTGGTGATCGGTGGAGATAGAAATGGTCGATGATCGAAGTGTTGGATATGGTAGATAATGATAAAGAATGGTTGGTTGTGGCTACCGGTGGCCGCCGATGGTGGTGGCGGCCATGGGTGGTGGTGATCAGTGTCAGTGTAGGTGAAGTTGGCTGAAGGTGGTTGTGGTGATCGGTGGAGGTGGCGAAGATGGTGGAGGAAGTTGTTGTAGTGGGGGAAGAGATGGAAGTGGTCAACCATGACTGTCCCACTTTTGTCTCATGTTGTTCCACCTATTTTGGTGGAACAAGAAAATGCCTCTTTTTGTCCTATCTTGTCCCACCCTGTTGAGCTCTTGTTCCTGTCCTATGTCGCGCCAAACGTGGGATAGTGAATTTTTGTCCTGTCCCATGTCACGCCAAACATGGGACAGTGAGTTTTGTCCCGCCCTGTCCTGTGTTGTCCCATGTACCAAACGCAGCACTGTACTGCCTACGTCTTCGTGCGGGCGGTGGTTGTAAGTTCCTAAACTCTATCTCGTCCTTTGCATGTTATACTTCTTTATACTTGAACATTAGAACAATACTGTTTTCTATATATTGAGTATTTATGCTTACAGTATGTTGAGAGGTGGACGTGGACGTGGTCGCGGTCGCGGACGCGGACGAAGGAATGCGGAAAGGGAAGCGTCGCCTACTAATCAGGCCAGTCATAGCTCAGGCGAGCCACAAAGATCTATTAATAATGAACCGAAACCTGCTGTGCCCGAAATCCTTCGTCAGGTGGTGAACCAGATGACTCAGTTCGCACAGGTCGTGGACCGAATGCAGGTGGCAGTAGGGTTACAATAGGGAGATCGACAGCAAGGTATCCCAGACATGGGAAATCGAGGCGACCGATGGCTGCAAGAGGTGGCGAAGATGCAACCACCTAAATTCGACGGTATTTCTGAGACTCCCACCTGGGATCATTGGTTGAAGGAATTTGAGAAAATTTTTGCCGGGATTAATTTCCCAGACGATCGGAGAGCCTCTATTACTCAGTACTACCTGATAGGGGAAGCATCCGAGTGGTGGGAAGCCATCTGGCCTCTAGATCATGATGCTGACTGGACAGAATTTAAACTGATGATGGAGGCTCAGTACTGCCCTCGTCCTGTGAGGGAAGCCAAAGTTCGGGAATTTTTCTCTGCACAACCTTCAGATGTGCCAGTATCTCAGGCAATTAAGACGTTTAACCAGCAACTGACATTTGTTCGACATCTGGTCAGAACAGATGCAGAAATGATGATCCATTTTGATATGAGAATGAAACCAGAAATCCAAAGGTACATGTCCGGTTTTCAATGTACCACTCTTCGTCAATACCAGGATAAAGCATTGGCATATGAGATCAAGGAAGCAGCAATGGAGAAGTTTGCAGAATCCAAGAAGCAGAAAGTCTCCGGTAGTTTCACGGAGCACAAGAGTAGTGGGCCACGCAAGGCCCAATCATCCCTTCATTCTTTCAAGAAACCTTCGCACCCATCTAAGAGCAGAAAGAACTTCGGAGCAGCATCAGCCACGACGGATGTAACCAGGAAGTGCTTTAACTGTGCCCAGACGGGGCACTATCGACGAAATTGCCCCTACCTACCGTGACATGTTTTGATTGTGGCCGAGAGGGACATCGTGCAGTGTTCTGTGAAGAGGCTGCAAAGTCTTTTAGAGCCCGTACATCACAGCAGTTCAGAAGGAAGCCAGTATCTAACAGACGCAGCAAAGCATTCAGCTGCCTCAGAATTTTGGTCGCGGACGAGGCAGAGGACAGTGGGACCAAAAAGGGACATCGAGTGCCAGATCCGTTCCCCCACGTCTGTACGATATGAGGAGAACAGACGATCAGGATGCTGCTGTCGCATCAGGTACTGTTCAGGTCCTTTCCCAGCCAGTTAGCGTTTTATTCGATACAGGAGCTACGCATTCTTTGATATCATTGTCTTTTGTAAATCGTGTAAATATTTCTGGTTTTCATAATTGTGAGCCTTATGTTGTGTGTTTGCCGAGTGGAGAAAGGATTGTTGGAAACTTAGAAACTAGAGATTTCTCTGTATCATTTGGAGGCAGAGAGTGGCCCTCGAATCTGATTATGATAGAAATGCAAGGAGATGACCTGATACTCGAAGATGATTGGCTTAATCGGTATGGAGCTGTTGTAAACTACCGAAAGAGGAATATTTCAGTGATAGCTGAGATGGTTCCGAAATACTGTTTGAAGGATGGAAACCAAGAAGCTCAGGAAAGATGATCAAGGCAATGAAAGCTGTCAAATTGTTGAAACAGGGCTGTACCGGATACTGGTGCTACGCAATGAAGAAAGAAGACGGAAAAGTAGAACTCTCATCCATTCCTGTTGTGAACGAATTTCCAGATGTGTTTCCTAACGAATTGTCTGGACTACCTCCACGACGGGATGTAGAATTCACCATCGAGCTGGAACCAGGAGCTGCACCAATTTCTAAGGCGCAGAATCGTATGGCATCTACTGAGATGTACGAATTGAAGAAGCAACTGAAGGAGTTACTGGATAAAGGCTATATCCAGCCAAGCGTTTCGCCCTGGGGAGCACCAGTTCTTTTTGTCCGGAAGAAGGATGGATCGCTTCGACTGTGTATTGACTATCGAGAGATTAACAAGATGACGATTAAGAACAAGTATCCGTTGCCACATATTGATGATTTGTTTGACCAGTTACAAGGAGCAACCGTGTTTTCTAAGATCGATCTGAGGTCGGGATATCATCAGTTGAGGATTAAGGAATCCGATGTTCCAAAATCAGCATTCAGAACTCGCTACGGACACTATGAGTTTGTAGTGATGCCGTTTGGTCTCACTAACGCACCTGCTGTATTCATGCAATTGATGAACCGAGTGTTCATCGAGTTCATTGATGACATTCTGGTATATTATAAGAGCCCGGCAGAGCATGCGCAACATTTGCGGATTGTTCTAGACCTTCTGAGAAACGAGCAATTGTACACCAAGCTTTCTAAGTGTGAATTCTGGCTAAAGGAAGTAATGTTCCTCGGTCATGTGGTATCAGCAGAAGGAGTCCGAGTAGACCACCATAAAATCGAAGCAGTTATGGATTGGAAGCCTCCTAAGAATGTGAAAGAAGTCCGAAGTTTCTTAGGACTTGCTGGATATTATCGTCGATTCGTGGAAGGGTTTTCCAAAATTACCCGCCCACTTACTCGACTACTGCAGAAAACTCAAAAGTTTGAGTGGAATGACATGTGCCAGAATAGCTTTTGATGAATTGAAGAAGAGATTGATGACGGCACTGATTTTAGCACTCCCACAGGGAATTGGAGGATTCAGAGTCTACAGTAATGCTTCGAACCAAGGTCTTGGGCGTCTATTGATGCAAAATGAGAAGGTGATCGCCTATGCGTCACGACAGCTGAAACCTTATGAAGTAAACTACCCAACACATGATTTAGATCTGGCAGCAGTAGTTTTTGCTTTGAAAATCTGGAGACATTACCTGTACGGGACTCACTGTCAAATCTTTATGGATCACAAGAGTCTCAAATACATCTTCAGTCAAAAAGAGCTGAACATGCGGCAAAGGAGATGGCTGAAACTAATTAAGGACTACGACCTGGAGATTCTTTATCATCCAGGCAAAGCATATGTAGTGGCCGATGCACTTAGCCGCAAGCCTGTTTCTATTCAGATGTTGGAGACTCTGACCTCCCAGTCCAGCATTCAACGAGAATTGATTCGCGAAGGAATTGAAGTATGGTTGCAAAGAGTGCAAGGACAACTATGTGTGATGGAAATAACTTCGTCGTTAACCGAAGAAATCAAATCTAAGCAAGTAGATGATCCTCTGATGATTCGGTTACGTGCTGAAGTGATCAAGGGAATGGCCCCAGGATTTGTAATTCATGGTGATGGAGTAATGAGATTCCAGAACCGACTTTGCGTTCACGATGACGATGTTCCGAAGAAGACAATTATGAAGGAAGCTCACACCACACCCTATTCTATCCACCCGGGCACCAGTAAGATGTATAAGGACCTAAAGCAGAACTTCTGGTGGGGCAACATGAAGAAAGATGTAACGGATTTTGTCTCGAAATGTTTGACTTGTCAGCAGGTTAAGATTGAGCATCAACGACCTGCCGAAATGCTAAAGCCGCTCCCAATTCCGAAATGGAAGTGGGAGGACATATCGATGGACTTTATCACTAATATGCGAGAACCAAGACAGGAATGAACGTGATTTGGGTGATAATTGACCGTTTAACCAAATTGGCTCATTTTCTAGGCATTAAGGACACTTGGGGACCAGAGGTTAGCACGAGTATTTATTTCAGAGATAGTTTGATTGCATGGTACGCCGAAGACCATTATTTCTTACCGAGACGGTCGCTTTGTGTCTCATTTTTGGAAAGCAGTTCATAAGGCCTTGGGAACCGAATTAGACTTCAGCGCAGCATATCACCCGCAGACAGACAGACAATCCGAGAGGACTATTCAAACGGTGGAAGACATGCTGAGGGCTTGTGCAATAGATTGGTCAACTGATTGGGAAGTTCATCTGCCGTTGATTGAATTCACTTACAACAATAGTTGGCATGCTTTCATTAAGATGGCACTGTTTGAGGCATTATACGGGAGGAGATGCAGATTGCCCCTATGTTGGGACGATTCATCAGACTTGATCGGGACGGAACCGGAATTGATCTTACAGACACGAAAGAAGATAGCCTTGATTCGTGAAAGGCTATTGACAGCCCATAGTCGACAGAAATCTTATGCAGACGTACGCCGTTGCCCATTGGAGTTAAGTACGGGAGATCACGTACTTTTAAAGGTCTCCTACTCGGGGAATATTTCGTTTCGGAAGAAAGGGGAAATTGAGTCCGAGATATATCGGACCATTCGAGATTCTTGAGAGAGTCGGAGAGTTGGCTTACAGATTGGCATTACCGCCGTCATTGAGCCATGTTCATAACATGTTCCACGTATCCCAGTTACGGAGATATATATCGGATCCTAGTCATGTCATTGATTTCGGTGAGATCGAAATCGCTCAGGATGGCACGTTTGAAGAGAGAGCGATCAGGATACTCGAGAGTCGAGTTAAGCAATTGAGGAACAAACCAATTGCTTTGGTCAAGGTTCAGTGGTCGCGCCACGGAGTGGAAGAAGCCACTTGGGAGACAGAAGATAGCATGAGGTCCAGATATCCAGAGTTATTTTCGTCTTGAGTTTCGGGACGAAACTCCTTTTAGTAGGAGAGTATGTAATATCTGGATTTATTATTGAGTATTTCATCTGTATTTGAACCCTGTATCATTCAGAATTGTGATATTGATAATCGAAGTATGATATTTCTTGTATTTGTATACTTGTACACGAGTATGACAACATGTAAATTTTCCTATGCAAATACGTGATAACGTACGTTAACTAGGAAGCCTAATGTACGTTATCAGTCTGTACGCTATGAACGTAGCATAGCGTGCGTTAACCAGCCAATAATTGAGCTGGGCGGCTAGCACATGCGCCATCCAGACATGGGTCCGGATAAGATTCCCGCGGATGAACCTGGACACCTTTTTAAGTCAATGAGTATTAACGTACGCTAAGGATATGATGTAGCGTACGCTGATAATATTGGTTACGTATGTAACATGGTAAGTGTAGCGTACGTAATGAAGTTCAGAATGAGGACAGTTAACTATCAGTAATGATAACGTATGCTAAGGATGTCAATGTAGCGTACGCTAATTAGCTAACGTACGTTATATGTGGAGGCTAACGTACATTAAGGTCAGAAAATTATAAATAAGACATCACCCCATTTCATTTCAGCTCGTTTATTTCACCCAGCCTTCAGCATACTTCGTGCCCAGAGTTATCCCAGCCTCCTTAAACTCATATAGACCACCTCTACTTGATCATTGAAGATTGGATGTCACTTGTGATCGATCATTGAAGTGGAGAAACATCTTGATTTGGCAAACAAGCAACCGGAGTTGGATTCTACCTATTATCAAGGTGTTTTCTTCATCTTAAGGTATGTTATACTATCTCCAACCTTGAATTCGTGTTCTTAAGGATATGAAGATCATACTATCAAGATATTAAGTTCCATTGATGAATTATTCAACCAAACATCATGTTTAGAAGTTGGGATGATTATGCTTATGGTATCATTTTTGAAACATCATAGTTGGAATCCTATTACGTCAAATGATGAGAGTAATGTTCTGAGATTGATTATCCGTATTGAATAGCGTTGCCATATTGATCGTAGACTTGGAGTTGATATCACTTTTGTTAAACGGACTTATGAGTTGTATCCTTTCTTATGAGTTGGAATTGTTAAGTTCATCTTTGAAACAAAGTCTGAATGTAATGACGATAATGGAATCTAGCGCATCAACCTTAGATAACCGAACTTCGCATAAGAGTTGTAATCGAGATTGAATATGGTGTTGTGATGATATATGTATCCTTGAATTCGAAGATGTTATAATCCGTAAGATTATTCATAATTGTATGAGGATGATATGTATGGAGATAACATACGTTAGTCACTGAAGATTTCATTAGCTTCATCACAATCGAGACACACGTCTGCCCAGTGAGAAACTGTCATGCATGTTTAGCGTACGCTAAACTATGTGGTTAACGTACGCTATCGGGTTTAGTTAACGTACGCTACGTTTGGTACGTAACGTACGTTATATCATCAGACAAGTCAAGTCGAATGATCAGAGAGGAACTGTCAATACATGGTTAGCGTACGCTAGACCTTGTTGTTTATGTACGCTAACGAGTAGGCTTAATGTACGCTACCAAAGGTACGTAACGTATGTTAAGCATGTCAGGTTACATTTTATGAACTTCCGACCGTAATTTGGATTGTTAGATGTTCGTACGACTTAAGATGAATTCTTTATTATTTCTTTTGTTAAGGTTCGAGCTTAGCAACGTGATTGATCGAAGGGAACGACCTTCGAGCGTTTAGATATTCGTGGGAGTATTATTCTTGTCATCGAATCGAGGCAAGTACTTTAATTGTTCTATGTATTGATGTTATACATATTGTCGTGCATATATGTCGTTGTTGTATGTCCACGTCGTGTTGGTCCGACGGGATCATCGTGGGATCTATGCTAGCGTGCGCTGGATCATCGGATGGGTTTTTCCACCACGGGTTGGTCTGACGGGATCATCGTGGGATCTAGGCAGTGAACGCTGGATCGGCGGAATTACCATGTGTATGTTGTGATATCATGTTGTGATTATCATTTGTGTATGTTATTTATGAGTTTCTCGTAGGAGTAGACTCGTTGGTATTTTGTCATTCATGTTATGATTATTCTTCGTGAGATGTTGAATAATACGTCGTGGTACTTGTACTAGCATCGTTGTGCTAACCCCTTCGGGGGTGAATATTTGTTTGTGTTAGAGCAGGGAAACAACCACTGGAACTGCATGACGACGAGGGTGCAGAGTGATGTTCCGGCCGGGTTTATTCGTCTGTTGATTGTGATGTTTTAATAAGTACTCGAGTACGTCGTCGATTGTGATGATTTGGATTTTGGTGATGTATTAATACTCTTCCTTTGGATATTTGTATTCTCAATATTGCTCAGAACTGTTTGTATTTTATTTTAGTTACTTTCATACGTTGGTGTCTGTTATTGTCGTTTTATTTATTCAGCCTTGTAAATTCTTATGTAAATGATTTACGGCGCTGTAATATTCCTGAATATATCGGGAGTTTTACAGAATATGGTATCGGAGCTAAGATTATGGATATCGTGGCCGTTGGGTTAAAATAGGGGTCATATATGTCTTTTGAGGTAACTGGTCGTGAATAACATCACTGTACTGCCTACGTCTTCGTGCGGGCGGTGGTTGTAAGTTCCTAAACTCTATCTCGTCCTTTGCATGTTATACTTCTTTATACTTGAACATTAGAACGATATTTTTTCTTGTATATTGAGTATTTATGCTTACAGTATGTTGAGAGATGGACGTGGACGTGGTCGCGGTCGCGGACGCGGACGAAGGAATGCGGAAACGGAAGCGTTGCCTTTTAATCAGGCCAGTCATAGCTCAGGCGAGCCACAAAGATCTATTAATAATGAACCGGAACTTGTTGTGCCCGAAATCCTTCGTCAGGTTGTGAACAAGATGACTCAGTTCGCATAGCTCGTGGACCGAATGCACGTGGCAGTAGGTTTACAACAGGGAGATCGACAGCAAGGTATCCCAGACATGGGAAATCGAGGCGACCGATGGCTGCAAGAGGTGGCGAAGATGCAACCACCTAAATTCGACGGTATTTCTGAGACTCCCACCTGGGATCATTGGTTGAAGGAATTTGAGAAAAATTTTGCCGGGATTAATTGCCCAGACGATCGGAGAGCGTCTATTGCTCAGTACTACCTGATAGGGGAAGCGTCCGAGTGGTGGGAAGCCATCCGGTCTGTAGATCATGATGCTGACTGGACATAATTTAAATTGATGATGGAAGCTCAGTATTGCCCTCGTCCTGTGAGAGATGCCAAAGTTCGGGAATTTTTCTCTGCACAACCTTCAAATGTGCCAGTATCTCGGGCAATTAAGACGTTTAACCAGCAGCTGGCATTTGTTCGACATCTGGTCAGAACAGATGCAGAAATGATGATCAATTTTGATATGAGAATGAAACCAGAAATCCAGAGGTATATGTCCAGTTTTAAATGTACCACTCTTCGTCAATACCAGGATAAAGCATTGGCATATGAGATCAAGGAAGCAGCAATGGAGAAGTTTGCATAATCCAATAAGCAGAAAGTTTCTGGTAGTTTCACGGAGCACAAGAGTAGTGGGCCCCGCAAGGCCCACTCATCCCTTCATTCTTTCAAGAAACCTCCACACCCATCTAAGAGCGGAAAGAACTTCGGAGCAGCATCAGCCACGACGGATGTAACCAGGAAGTGCTTTAACTGTGCCCAAACGGGGCACTATCGACGAAATTGCCCCCTACCTACCGTGACTTGTTTTGATTGTGGCCGAGAGGGACATCGTGCAGTGTTCTGTGAAGAGGCTGCAAAGTCTTTTAGAGCCCGTACATCACAGCCAGTTCAAAAGGAAGCCAGTATCCAACAGACGCAGCAAAGCATTCAGCTGCCTCAGAATTTTGGTCGTGGATGAAGCAGAGGACAGTGGGACAGAAAAGGGACATCGAGTGCCAGATCCGTTCCCCCATGTCTGTACGAGATGAGGAGAACGGACGATCAGGATGCTGTTGTTGCATCAGGTATTGTTCAGATCCTTTCCCAGCCAGTTAGCGTTTTATTCGATACAGGAGCTACGCATTCATTTATATCCTTGTCTTGTGTAAATCGTTTGAATATTTCTGGTTTTCATAATTGTGAGCCTTATGTTGTGGGTTTGCCGAGTGGAGAAATGATTGTTGGAAACTTAGAAACTAGAGATTTCCCTGTATCATTTGGAGGCAGAGAGTGGCCCTCGAATCTGATTGTGATAGAAATACAAGGAGAAGACCTGATACTCGGAGATGATTGGCTTAATCGATATGGAGCTGTTGTAAACTACCAAAAGAGGAATATCTCAGTGATAGCTGACGATGGTTTCGAAATACTGTTTGAAGAATGGAAAGCAAGAAGCTCATGAAAGATGATCAAGGCAATGGAAGCTGTCAAATTATTGAAACAGGGCTGTACCGGATACTGGTGCTACGCAATGAAGAAAGAAGACAGAAAAGTAGAACTCTCATCCGTTCCTGTTGTGAACGAATTTCCAGATGTGTTTCCTGACGAATTGTCTGTACTACCTCCACGACGGGATGTAGAATTCACCATCGAGCTGGAACCAGGAGCTGCACCAATTTCTAAGGCGCAGAATCGTATGGCATCTACTGAGATGTACGAATTGAAGAAGCAACTGGAGGAGTTACTGGATAAAGGCTATATCCAGCCAAGCGTTTCGCCCTGGGGAGCACCAGTTCTTTTTGTTCGGAAGAAGGATGGATCGCTTCGACTGTGTATTGACTATCGAGAGCTGAACAAGATGACGATTAAGAACAAGTATCCATTGCCACAGATTGATGATTTATTTGACCAGTTACAAGGATCAACCGTGTTTTCTAAGATCGATCTGAGGTCGGGATATCATCAGTTGAGGATTAAGGAATCCGATGTTCCAAAATCAGCGTTCAGAACTCGCTACAGACACTATGAGTTTGTAGTGATGCCGTTTGGTCTCACTAACGCACCTACTGTATTCATGCAATTGATGAACCGAGTGTTCATCGAGTATTTGGACAAGTTTGTGGTCGTGTTCATTGATGACATTCTGGTGTATTCTAAGAGCCTGGCAGAGCATGCACAACATTTGCGGATTGTTCTAGACCTTCGCAAAGCCAAGTAGGCTTGAACTTTTGTAATTTCTTCATCCAACTAGAAATTTCTTAAGATATGGGGCGATCTTAGGTTCAATCTCTTAGCTTGGAGCTGACATTGAAATCGGAAATCAACGTCGACCTTCGGTCCTGTAAAGGAGATCTAGGCAACTATGATATCGTTAATCGACTTACAGCCCAGATAACATGTCAAGATAAAACACTTCCACGCTTGAAACACTTAATAACACGGAT
The DNA here is from genome assembly GCA_033398695.1 of Orobanche coerulescens. Classification (NCBI taxonomy): domain Eukaryota; kingdom Viridiplantae; phylum Streptophyta; class Magnoliopsida; order Lamiales; family Orobanchaceae; genus Orobanche; species Orobanche coerulescens. The sequence continues at coordinate 153,043,708 of CM065810.1, read as the reverse complement.
TCCTATTTCTCAATCTGCACCGAATTCTTTCTGGTTAAAGAATATTGCAAAGTCACCATGTATGATATTTCCGGCGAAGGGGTCATAAGCTTTTGTAGGAGAGATAGCCGAGTGCCTTTTGCCCGCTGCTAGTGCTTTCGACCGGGGTGCAAATTTGCTTTCATCCTCTCCTGGATATCCCATGCTTGGAAGCTAGCGTTACTATTATTTTTTTTTCTTCTTTTGTATTAAGCTTGGAGGTTGGTAGCTGATGAAAGCCTTTCCAAAACCAAAGGAAAGAGGTTCTGAGGCTTCTTTCTGACTGACTATACGATGTATAACCAGCGTCAGGTCGAACGAGCCCTTAGTTCTTGGACGAGCAACTGTACACCAAGATTTCTAAGTGTGAATTCTGGCTAAAGGAAGTAATGTTCCTCGGTCATGTGGTATCAGCAGAAGGAGTCCGAGTAGACCCCCAGAAAATCAAAGCAGTTATGGATTGGAAGCCTCCTAAGAACGTGAAATAAGTCCGGAGTTTCTTAGGACTTGCTGGATATTATCGTCGATTCGTGGAAGGGTTTTCAAAAATTACCCGCCCACTTACTCGACTACTGCAGAAAACTCAAAAGTTTGAGTGGAATGACATGTGCCAGAATAGCTTTGATGAATTGAAGAAGAGATTGACGACGGCACCGATTTTAGCACTCCCACAGGGAATAGGAGGATTCATAGTCTACAGTAATGCTTCGAACCAAGGTCTTGGGTGTGTATTGATGCAAAATGAGAAGGTGATCGCCTATGCGTCACGACAGCTGAAACCTTATGAAGTAAACTACCCAACGCATGATTTGGAGTGCGGCGTGATAGTTTTTGCTTTGAAAATCTGGAGACATTACCTGTACGGGACTCACTGTCAAATCTTTATGGATCACAAGAGTCTCAAATACATCTTCAGTCAGAAAGAGTTTAACATGTGGCAAAGGAGATGGCTGGAACTAATTAAGGACTACGACCTGGAGATTCTTTATCATCCAGGCAAAGCAAATGTAGTGGCCGATGCACTTAGCCGCAAGCCTGGTTCTATTCAGATGCTGGAGACTCTGACCTCCCAGTCCAGCATTCAACGAGAATTGATTCGCGAAGGAATTGAAGTATGGTTGCAAAGAGTCCAAGGACAACTGTGTGTGATGGAAATAACTTCGTCGTTAACCGAAGAAATCAAATCTAAGCAAGTAGATGATCCTCTTATGATTCGGTTACGTGATGAAGTGATCAAGGGAATGGCCCCAGGATTTGTAATTCATGATGATGGAGTAATGACATTCTAGAACCGACTTTGCGTTCCCAATGACGATGTTCTGAAGAAGACAATTATGAAGGAAGCTCACAGCACGCCCTATTCTATCCACCCGGGCACCAGTAAGATGTATAAGGACCTGAAGCAGAACTTCTGGTGGGGCAACATGAAGAAAGATGTAACGGATTTTGTCTTGAAATGTTTGACTTGTCGGCATGTTAAGATCGAGCATCAACGACCTGCCGGAATGCTAAAGCCGCTCCCAATTCCGAAATGGAAGTGGGAGGACATATCGATGGACTTTATCACTAATATGCGAGAATCAAGACAGGAATGAACGTGATTTGGGTGATAATTGACCGTTTAACCAAATCGGCTCATTTTCTAGGCATTAAGGACACTTGAGGACCAGAGAGGTTAGCAGGAGTATTTATTTCAGAGATAGTTCGATTGCATGGTACGCCGAAGACCATTATTTCTTACCGAGACGGTCGCTTTGTGTCTCATTTTTGGAAAGCAGTTCATAAGGCCTTAGGAACCGAATTAGACTTAAGCACAGCATATCACCCGCAGACAGACGGACAATCCGAGAGGACTATTCAAACGGTGTAAGACATGCTGAGGGCATGTGCCATAGATTGGTCAACTGATTGGGAAGTTCATATGCCGTTGATTGAATTCACTTACAACAATAGTTGTCATGTTTCCATTAAGATGACACCGTTTGAGGCATTATACGGGAGGAGATGCAGATCGCCCCTATGTTGGGACGATTCATCAGACTTGATCGGGACGGAACCGGAATTGATCGTATAGACACGAGAGAAGATAGCCTTGATTCGTGAAAGGCTGTTGACAGCCCAGAGTCGACAGAAATCTTATGCAGATGTACGCCAATTCTCATTGGAGTTTAGTACGGGAGATCACGTACTTTTCAAGGTCTCCTACTCGGGGAATATTTTGTTTCGGAAGAAAGGGGAAATTGAGTCCGAGATATATCGGACCATTCGAGATTCTTGAGAGAGTCGGAGAGTTGGCTTACAAATTGGCATTACCGCCGTCATTGAGCCATGTTCATAACGTGTTCCACGTATCCCAGTTACGGAGATATATATCGGATCCTAGTCATGTCATTGATTCGGAGAGATCGAAATCACTCAGGATGGCACGTTTGAAGATAGACCGATCAGGATACTCAAGAGTCGAGTTAAGCAATTGAGGAACAAACCAATCGCTTTGGTCAAGATTCAGTGGTCGCGCCACGGAGTGGAAGAAGCCACTTGGGAGACGGAAGATAGCATGAGGTCCAGATATCCAGAGTTATTTCGTCTTGAGTTTCGGGACGAAACTCCTTTTAGTAGGAGAGTATGTAATATCTGGATTTATTATTGAGTATTTCATCAGTATTTGAACCTTGTATCGTTCAGAATTGTGATATTGATAATCGAAGTATGATATTTCTCGTATTTGTATCCTTGTACACGAGTATGGCAACATGTAAATTTTTCCATGCAAATACGTGATAACGTACGTTAACTAGGAAGCCTAACGTACGTTATCAGTCTGAGTTAACGGACGCTACGAACGTAGCATAGCGTGCGTTAACCAGCCAATAATTGAGCTAGGCGGCTAGCACATGTGCCAGCTGGACATGGGTCCGGATAAGATTCCCGCGGATGAACCTGGACATTTTTTTAAGTCAACGGGTATTAATGTACGCTAAGGATATGATGTAGCGTGCGCTAATAATATTGGTTACGTCCGTAACATGGTAAGTGTAGCGTACGTAATGAAGTTCAGAATGAGGATAGTTAACTATCAGTGACGATAGCGTACGCTAAGGATGTCAATGTAGCGTACGATAATTAGCTAACGTACGTTATATGTGGAGGCTAACGTACGTTAAGGTCAGAAAATTATAAATAAGACATCACCCCATTTCATTTCAGCTTGTTTATTTCACCCAGCCTTCAGCATACTTCGTGCCCAGAGTTATCCCAGCCTCCTTAAACTCATATAGACCACCTCTACTTGATCATTGAAGATTGGATGTCACTTGTGATCGATCATTGAAGTGGAGAAACATCTTGATTTGGCAAACAAGCAACCGGAGTTGGATTCTACCTATTGTCTCGGTGTTTTCTTCATCTTAAGGTATGTTATACTATCTTCAACCTTGAATTCGTGTTCTTAAGGATATGAAGATCATACTATCAAGATATTAAGTTCCATTGATGAATTATTCAACCAAACATCATGTTTAGAAGTTGGGATGATTATGCTCATGGTATCATTTTTGAAACATCATAGTTGGAATCCTATTACGTCAAATGATGAGAGTAATGTTCTAAGATTGATTATCCGTATTGAATAGCATTGCCATATTGATCGTAGACTTGGAGTTGATATCACTTTTGTTAAATGGACTTATGAGTTGGAATTGTTAAGTTCATCTTTGAAATAAAGTCTGAATGTAATGATGATAATGGAATATAGCGCATCAGCCTTAGATAACGGAACTTCGCATAAGAGTTGTAATCGAGATTGAATATGGTGTTGTGATGATATACGTATCCTTAAATTCGAAGATGTTATAATCCGTAAGATTATTCATAATTGTAATACCATGTTGTAATTCGATCATTATCATTCAGTAATTTCATTCGGTATTTGTCACTATGTAATTTTTTCACTTGATAATAATCATTCATCTGTGTTCACCGTTCGGAATAACTTCGAGTTGGGTATCGAAATTGTTCGAATTGTGTTTTGTTAGGCGGATCCTTGTAATCATTGGTTGGAACCACCGTTTTGGTGTTTCCGCACTTCCATTTCGTGTTATTGTTTCCCAAATATTGATTCCTATTGTTTTTTTTCTCTTCCCGGATCATTTTTCAACATTTTAGCACCCCAGGGGGTGTGGGCCGCGGCACAAGGAGTGTGCGCCGCGGCACACACATGTTTCCAGTCTTTGGCCGAGCAGCCTGTACTGTGGGCCGCGGCACATGCCGGCAGGGCCGCGGCACACTCGTCCGGGCCGCGCCACACTCGTGTTGCAACTTATCGGCCAACCCCTCTGTACCGTGGGCCGCGGCACATGCCGACGGGGCCGCGGCACATGCCGACGGGGCCGCGGCACGCTGCCGATCGCTGGGGGCTATTTTTGGCCCTGTGCCGCGGCACACTTCAGCCGGGCCGCGCCACACAGTGCAGTCAGCAGTATAATTTGTGATTTTTGCATGGATCAGCTCATTTCTTCCCATTCCTTCACTTTGGTCCGAGAGAGAGGGTTTGTGGGAGAGCATCTTCATCATCAATCACTTGAGTATTCATCTTTCATCATTTTCATTCGGTTGTGGAGCTCGGATTGTCGATCTAACGCGATTTCGTCGGATTAAAGTACTTGGATCTTCAAAGGTAATTTCTCCAACATCTTGGATTTCGATTTTGTTTTGAGATATGATGTTTTCGATGTTAAGATCATGTTGTATGAAGTGAAATACACATGATTATGGATATGTTTGATTATTCATTGGATTATTGAAGAATTATTCAAGAACACTTTGAATATTGAGTTGGATTTGGGGGTTTTCGATTAATTGTTGTTGTAATCACGTATTTGAATATTCATATTGGATTATTGATCGTATTGAAGATGTTTTGTTGGTTGGAAACACTTCTTGAGGATTTGATGTTGGTATTATTGAGGTTTGGTTATAAACAATCGAAGTTTGACCACAAAGTGTTCGATATAATGCCCCAATGAACTTGGTTTAATCGTATCGATGTTTTGATTTCGTTATATTCGTGTTTGATTCGTATATTGAACGGATTGTTGGTAATTCTATTATTCAAGGTTGTTCGAGCGGCCGATAATTTCATTAAGGACGTTGATCGTGGAAGTACCTTCTCACCTTCGGTTTGAGGCAAGTTTTATACTTGTACTAGTCAATGAGATTAATGTCATCATATATGTGTATGAATGTGTTGTATCATTCCGAGACTTAGTCTCTTCATGAATTCAATGATATTTAAGAGATCGTTTGATACGATACCTTTCGGCAACGATGCCAAATGTTTATTATTGTCCGTTAATGGCCGATTCAAGGCATTGTGATACTCGTTATTAATGTCATTGTCGATAGCCGGTTCGCGGTATCGATGTATCGATTGTTGTTAATATTGATGTCAATCTAAGACATCATTCAGATCATTGTTATTCCTGTTGGGGTTGTCATTAACTGTATTGGCCGATTAAAAGCATTGGCGTATTCATTCCTCATCTTCGTCGTCGGTAACCGATTAAAGGTGCCGAGGCATCCTTCGTGTCATTGTCATCGATTGGCCGTTCTCAGGCAAATCGAAATGTTCAATCATTCACCATATCATTGTTATCGATTGACCGTTCTAAGGCAATCGAGGTATTCAATCATTCATCGTATCATTCGTATCGATTGGCCATTCTAAGCCAATCGAGGCGCTCAATCATTCATGGAATCATCCGCTGCATCATTGTTATCGGTTGGCCATCCTAAGGCAATTGAGGTGTTGAATTGGGACTGTCGAGGACGGTGCCTATCCGTGTGTTACTGTCATCGTGTTGGCCGACTCAAGGCAGCACACTATCATTAATTGTGATACGGCTTCGTGTCGTGGCTTCGGCCCTAATTGTGATACGGCTTCGTGCCGTGGCTTCGGCCCTAATTGTGATACGGCTTCGTGCCGTGGCTTCGACCCTAATGGTGATACGGCTTCATGCCGTCGCTTCGACTCTAATCAATAACAGTTGCGGGCTGTTTTGGCTTCATGTGATTGTGATGATTTGACAGCTTCGGCTGAGTGGCTTTCAAGCTTTTATTATTGTCCTAGTAATTTCATTGAAGCCTTCGGGCATTGCGATTCATAATTAATTCAGTCCTGGTTTGGTTCATGTCGTGTAATTCATTGTGGTATTCTGTGATTATGATTCGCCGTTGGGCACGTATGTTCTAATCTATCGAACAGGTATTAATAGTATGCCGTGGGCATAGTATTTCACGAATGCTCGGTTCTTACCTTGGTTTGTGAGCATCTCGTATTATTATTATCATTGTACCGTTTCATTCTGCCTTTGGATGCATATCATGTTATACATGTATTTGATGTTCATTATCTGGATGACTGACCCCATGGGGGCGGAACATGTTTTCATGTTTTAGGTGCTTGCGAGGAGAGAGTTGAGACACAGGGGCATGACGATGGCGACGAGGCATTCGAGCGATACTAGTCCGAGTTGTTCATTGTCGGTCAATCAGTTGAAGTGTACTCCAGTCTTGTCAGTTGTTGTAGTGTTGTATTACCCGAACAAATGTTCGTGGATGTTGTTGTATTTCATTTTTTTGGCCATGTAGGCCACTTTTGTCGTTGAAATTCCTTATCGGAATATTGTGTCGGATGTCATGGTAGGGACTATGATTTTCTCTTATTGTGTAATTAATGTATTTTAGTCATGTTCGCCTGGTGGATCTCCTGGTGTGGGGTCCACGGCACTGTAATAACCCAATAGGATTTTGGGGTGTTACAGAAGATGGTATCAGAGATTTTGGGTTGTGAGATACCCTGATATGTGAGTTATGTGGCTCTACCGATGCGGTAGTAGTGGGACTGTCAGGTTATGACAATCTGGACAGTCGGGTTTTGTGAGTCATAATATTAGTACGACTGCACGAGTCATTCATTCATCGAGTCGTCGTCAGTTGGGACTAGTATCGTGAGACCTCGAAGCTTCGTATGACCTGTGTAAGGACTCGATTCTCTTTATGTTCATACATTCATCATGTCAGTAATTGTTCATGTTTGTTGAAACATATATGTGATATTAGTGTTATGATTGATTCATGACTAATTGTTTTGGAGCACGTGTGACTTGTGTAAGCATTAAGGATCAACTCATTCATCAGTTAATAATCCTCAATCATCATTTTGATCTCATCACTCAGTTAATTTATTCATCACTCGGTTAATTCACTCATCACTCAGTTAATTCATTCATCACTCGGTTAATTCATTCATCACTCAGTCAATATCATTCATCACTCAGTTAATTCGTTCACCACTCAGTCAATATCATTACTCAGATAATTCATTCATCACTCGGTTAATTCATTCATCACCCAGTCAATATCATTGCTCAGTCAATTCATTCATCACTCAGTTAATCTCATTGTTCAATTAAATAATTAATCACTCAGTCAATCTCATTGCTCAGTCAATTCATTCATCACTCAGTTAATCTCATCGCTCAGTTAATTCATTATCACTCAGTCAATCTCATTGTTCAATTAATTCATTAATCATCCAGTCCATCTCACGGTTCAGTTGTTGATCTTGTGAATCAAATTTTCAACCTTGTTAACTTGTTCAAGGTAATCATTTCAGGAATTTCATCAAATAGTCTTGTCACCTCACTTGATCTTTCATGCGATCTTATCGTATTCCGGCGTCATGTCGACGATCGATTTTTTTGTACTATTAATGCATTCATTGTGTTAGAGCGTGTATGCTCATTGTTATCATTCCGTCTCGTAATCATAATGCGATATTCATGCGGGATCTATAATTATCATGTGGCTTTCCTGCTCCTGTATGGATAGAGCTGTCCGAGGACGCAGGGGAAGAGGCCGCGGTACGGACCAGAACCCGGGATCTCGTATGAACGCCCGCGTGGATGCGAGGGTTAGCATGTGTTCATCAGATAGATATGCTAGTCATTCACTGTCAGATAATCATTCACCGTCAGGGAGTCGTACCCGAGAAGCGGCTCACTCGGAAGGTGTTCGAGTTGACCCATTCATATTTATGCAGGGCATGATGGCCCAGATGACTCATATGACGCGGATAGTGGAGACCATGCAGACCTCGATGATTCGTGGTCCACCGCAACAGGGATTCCAGGTTCCGTTTCATGGACAGACTGGAGTAGTGAATCAGATTGTTGGCGATATCTCTCGTCAGAGGCCGCCTACTTTTGAGGGTTCGTCGGAACCAGCTGATATTGTTCATTGGCTTGAGCATTTTGATAAACTCTTCGACATGGTTCAAAGGTCCTAAGAGAGTAAAGTGGCAGTAGCGGCTTATTACTTGATTAAGGGTGCTTATTCGTGGTGGCTTTCTGTGAAACCCACCGATCGCGATTGTGGTTGGAGTGAGTTCAAGACCCTCATGTTAGAGAGGTATTATCCGGCTCCACTTCGTGAAGCCAAGTTGTCAAAGGTTTTCAACCCCGAATCCGTTGCGGACGAGGGTGTTATTGTCATTGTTGAGAAGTTTCAGGGACTACTTCAGTTTGCTTCGTTAGTTATCCGTACTGAGGCGGATAAGATCAAATATTTTAGCAAGAGGCTAAATCCGCAGTTGAGGATGAAGTTGTTCAATCACAACTGTAGTTCACTTAGCGAATTCATCGGGAAGGCTCTTGGAGCAGAGCTTTTGATCAAGGAGCTTACTCTGAAGCATCCTTCAGTTTCTTCGGGTGAGAGGACTAGAATGCCGGCTCGTTCAGAGGGACATCGGGCTCCGACGTCCAAGGGGTCGTTTTCTAGTCGTATTTGTGCTGGGATAGCATCTTCCTCTCAGGCGACGAGTTCGACTGTTGTTTGCTTTAACTGTGATTCAGCAGGTCACGTTAGTACCCGGTGTACGGTGCCAGCTATTGTTTGTTTTCTGTGTGGGAGGCAGGGACACCAGCATAAATACTGCAGGAGTTCTAGTGCCAGTAAATCTCAAAAGAACTCAAGGGCCTCGAGAGACTTCATTACTCCATCCCGTGCATCATCCAAGGGACCCTATCAGGCCTCGAGGGCCAGAGGTAAGGACATTCATCACCGGTTTGAACAAGTTAATTCTTGTTCGTTAATGGGATAATCATTCATTTCATTATCGTTCATTCATTCATATAATTCATTTATTATATATATCAATCATGTTGGGACTCATAATTATCGATTAATCATTCAATTCACGAGGAACGATGGTTCCAATCACTTCATGGAGCTATCACTCATTAATTTATTAATTCAACTCGGTGAGTCATTCTTAATCCTTGTGGGATTTCGATTCATTATCATTCATTGTGATCTTTTGTTCTTGTGACCTTCCGGGATCATATTCTGCGGTGAGTTCAGATTTGGGTCTACCTTAAATCGTTGATATAGAGGAGATCGATGATATGGAAGGATATCGATGTTGGGTACATTTGAGATGTAACCTTGTTTTTGGATGACTGTGTAAATCTATCCGTATTAATGTATCGTGACTATGGATCATTTATTGTTGATCTATTTTATTATGATCATATTCGAGAATCTTGAGATTTAGATAATTTGTTGAGAATTCGTCCCTTTGGCGTTGTACTCAAGACTTCGTGATAATTTGGGAAATCGTTCACTGTGATCCGAGACGTCAAGTCTTGGGGACTTGGGCGTGCGATTGATTTGGTCCCGAGAACTATTTGGACATTATTATTTTCAGATCATGATGGATAGTTCATATCCCGAGTTGTTTACCCTTAGTTTCGAGGACGAAACTCTTTTTAAGGGGGGGTATGTAATACCCGGTTGTAATTCGATCATTATCATTCAGTAATTTCATTCGGTATTTGTCACTATGTAATTTTTTCACTTGATAATAATCATTCATCCGTGTTCACCGTTCGGAATAACTTCGAGTTGGGTATCATATTGTTCGAATTGTGTTTTGTTAGGCGGATCCTTGTAATCATTGCTTGGAACCACCGTTTTGGGGTTTCCGCACTTCCATTTCGTGTTATTGTTTCCCAAATATTGATTCCTATTTTTTTTTTCTCTTCCCGGATCATTTTTCATCATTTTAGGACCCCATGGGCTGTGGGCTGCGGCACAAGGAGTGTGCGCCGCGACACACACATGTTCCCAGTCTTTGGCCGAGCAGCCTGTACTGTGGGCCGCGGCACATGCCGGCAGGGCCGCGGCACACTGCCGAGTCACTGCCGCGGAACAGGTATTAATAGTATGCCGTGGGCATAGTATTTCACGAATGCTCGGTTCTTACCTTGGTTTGTGAGCATCTCGTATTATTATTATCATTGTACCGTTCCATTCTACCTTTGGATGCATATCATGTTATACATGTATTTGATGTTCATTATCTGGATGACTGACCCCGTGGGGGCCCCACATGTTTTCATGTTTTAGGTGCTTGTGAGGAGAGAGTTGAGACACAGGGGCATGACGATGGCAACGAGGCATTCGAGCGATACTAGTCCGAGTTGTTCATTGTCGGTCAGTCAGTTGAAGTGTACTCCAGTCTTGTCAGTTGTTGTCGTGTTGTATTACCCGAACAAATGTTCGTGGATGTTGTTGTATTTCATTTTTTTGGCCATGTAGGCCACTTTTGTCGTTGAAATTCCTTATCGGAATATTGTGTCGGATGTCATGGTAGGGACTATGATTTTTCCTTATTGTGTAATTTAATGTATTTTAGTCATGTTCGCCTGGTGGATCTCCTGACGTGGGGTCCACGGCACTGTAATAACCCAATAGGATTTTGAGGTGTTAAAATAATTGTATGAGGATGATATGTATGGAGATAACATACGTTAGTCACTGAGGATTTCGTTAGCTTCATCACAATCGAGACAGTCGTCTGCCGAGTGAGAAACTGTCATGCATGTTTAGCGTACGCTAAACTATGTAGTTAACGTACGCTATCAGGTTTAGTTAACGTACGCTACGTTTGGTACGTAACGTATGTTATATCATCAGACAAGTCAAGTCGACTGATACATGGTTAGTGTACGCTAGACCTTGTCGTTTACGTACACTAATGAGTAGGCTTAACATACGCTACCAAAGGTACGTAACGTACGTTAAGCAAGTCAGGTTACATTTTATGAACTTCCGACCGTAATTTGTATTGTTAGATGTTCGTACGACTTAAGATGAATTCTATATTTATTCTTTTGTTAAAGTTCGAGCTTAGCAACGTGATTGATCGAAGGGAGCGACCTTCGAGTGTTTTGATATTCGTGGGAGTATTATTCTTGTCATCGAATCGAGGCAAGTACTTTAATTGTTCTATATATTGATGTTATACATATTGTCGTGCATATATGTCGTTGTTGTATGTCCACCTCGTGTTGGTCCGACGGGATCATCGGGGGATCTATGCTAGCGTGCGCTGGATCATGGGACGGGTTTTTCCACCACGGGTTGGTCTGACGGGATCATCGTAGGATCCAGGCAGTGAACGCTGGATCGTCGGAATTACCATGTGTATGTTGTGATATCATATTGTGATTATCATTTGTGTATGTTATTTATGAGTTTCTCGTAGGAGGAGACTCGTTGGTATTTTGTCATTCATGTTATTATTATTCTTCGTGAGATGTTGAACAATACGTCGTGGTACTTGTACTAGCATCGTTGTGCTAACCCCTTCGGGGGTGAATATTTGTTTGTGTTCAGGATCCAGGAGAGCAGGGAAACAACCACTGGAACTACATGACGACGAGGATGCAGAGTAATGTTCCGGACGGGTTTATTCGTCTGTTGATTGTGATGTTTTAATAAGTACTCGAGTACGTCGTCGATTGTGATGATTTGGATTTTGGTGATGTATTAATACTCTTCCTTTGGATATTTGTATTCTCAATATTGGTCAGAACTGTTTGTATTTTATTTTAGTTACTTTCATACGTTGGTGTCTGTTATTGTCTTTTTATTTATTCAGCCTTGTAAATTCTTATGTAAAGGATTTACAGCGCTGTAATATTCCTGAATATATCGGGAGTGTTACAATGTAGACTTGAGGGGGAGTCTTACATCCACGTCCCATGTTACACTCTTTTCCTTAACCAAGGATTCTTTTTTTTTTCCACTGGGTTTTTATCACTTGGAAAGGTTTTTAACGAGGTAACTAGACGTTTAGCTCACTGATCGACGAACTGATCACATTCTTGAGAACACATTGATTGACGAAATGATCAATAGAGGTTTTGGCTTAACGAAATTAGCGTAACCTATATGTCTGGATGTTGTACTATTTTTCCTGCGATCAAAGCATTTTTCCCATGTGGTTTTTGCTTGACGAGGTTTTAACGAGACAACTTGACATGCTTTGAAGACTCGACACAAGGGGGAGTGTTAAAGTAAATACACATGTGTGCCTTAGTCTACGGGATATTGGACTTCTCCCAACTAATATAGGGCTAGGCCTGTTATAATGTCCAGAATATGTAATCTCTTCCTATTTAAAGGGACCCTATCAATGAGAATGATATACATTTTCTGCCCTCATTCTTGTCTTGCGTGCTTTCACTACAACAAATTATCAATAATAGTTGTTAGAATTAAGGGATGTAAGATCAAATGGAGACGGATTACATAATAATCATCGCGTATTTTGCCATATGAATGATCGCACAATTTTATTACTCTCCCTAATTTATTTTATTTGTCTTTTTTTGAGAAATAATTGAATTGTGTTATGTAATTAGTAGATGATTCTTAATTTTTCATATATCCCTCATAACTCTATGACTATTAGCTTTTCATATATCTCTCATAAACTCGTCCAACTTTTGACCTTTCATTGTTATTGTGACACACATTTAGATAGCCTATATAAAGGCTTACTCTTACCTTGATTTTCATATGAATAAAATGATAGTCTCTCTTATTCTCTCAATTTTCAAGCTCAACTTTATTCTCCAACTCTTCTTTATTATTTATTACATAATACGTTATCAGTACAAATTACTCTTTTGACCAAAGATTGAAGATTTGTTGTGTATCCATGGCCCCTTATGCACCGCAGAAAGAAAGATGAACACACTCATCGATGCAAATCTCTCCGCTAACATATCCCGTTTAGAAAATAAGTATTAAAAAAAATCCTTAACATTCAAGTACGAATTTCATATATTTATTCAATAATTTCTGAAGTTGGTTTGTTGAATTATGGATGAATTCTTTCTTGTTTTTCATTATGTTTAGAAAATTCACTTTTTGGTAGCCCTAATCATAAATTCGTAGTAAATTGAATATGATTTAGAAATTATTGGTTCTTATATGCTTGTAAAGATATTTTTATTATATAGAACTTTCATTTTTTGGTTTTCTGATAACTAACTTGTAATATGACTTGTTTGATATTTTATGCAGCTGATGTATATAGTTACGTACAGGATTAGCTTTCAAAATTGATACAAAATTGAATATAAATCATAAAATTTCAAACCTTATCATTATGGAAATATAATTTTGAATCCTACAAGTTTTTACACTTTATTATCAAATTCTTTGTTCTAGTATTATTAAAATATTAAAAATAATTCTGGTCAAAGACTTTACTTATTTGAAAACTAGCCGTCTATATTTTATTATTTTCTGAATTCATTTCATTTTCGTTATTGAGAAAGTCTTGTATTATGGAAACCTTGTCTCAAACTTTCAGTCTCATATTTTTTCAAATAAGTCCATTTTTATATGGAAGTTTGCTCATCTTTTAATAGATCTCTACATATCTATGCACAAAAATACATGTGGTATTATCTTAAAAGTGCAAATGTTACTAGCATATATATACTACATAAATGATATCAATAAGTTATAATCAAAAGTTGTAGATTATTACAACTAACAAAAGGTCATGAAAACACAAAAAGCTTAGTTGAGAAAAAAAAAGGACTTTTTAATACATATATTATACGCACACAAATAAATTCTTCCAACTGTTATCTTACCCCAAAATTACTACATATTATGCATGCTCCAAGTAAGTGATAGTTTAATATAGTGAAGTCTTGCATGTGGTGTTTATGATACTTGATAGTATTTCAATAACACTATGTGCCTTATAAACTTGTAATTAATTTACATTAATTATATATTAGCATTTGCAAATGATAATCTTTACCGCTCGAGTTGAATGCTAGAATTTTACCACTCGAGTTAAATGATCTTGATATCATCAGCAATAACTATTTGATATTTTTTTAATTAGACGAAAAAAATACAACCAGAAGATGTGTGATAGATAACAACCAGAAGTTGTTCAAATAAGAACATAAATTTTTATGAGATAACACATATTTTGATATGTATGGTTTTTATAAAATCCCCGAAGAATATCTTTTAAATATTTTTCATAGATATGACATTGAGAGATTTGATAGAGCAAATGTCATGTGTTTAAGCATTTGATCAAATTTTTATCAAAACATTCTAGAAGAATGATAAATACAAATATAATATTCTGAATTTAAGTTTTACTTAAATTTTATATTATCCCTGAAGGATGTATCCATAAGATAATGAAATTCTTAATCTTTGGATATAACAAAATTTTGGTACAAAGAGTTAATCTTGTGATGATAAAATGTATCTTGCAGATACAATATTTTGAAAAGGGTTTTTAATAAAATTATGAGCTGTTATCTTGTCTACTTGTGGTCGATTAATATATGATCTTTTTATAAATGATAATGAATTTCACGAGTGCACTCCATTCCCTCAAGTGAATGGGATAGTTATAAGAAACTAAATGATATAAACCATACAATTAGTGATGGTTATGATCTCGTAATCAAGAATATGTTCGATTCTATTCTTATTACGTATATAAGAAATGTTTATCTTGATTAAAAAAATTGAGGATGACTAGTGCAAGTACTATACATCAAATATGGGGGAGTATTGGATAAATTGGATGTCTTGTCATATTTTTCTTAATAGAAGGCTTCAGAAGAGTATGTATATTATCATCATAGTGTTGACCAAAAGAAGGGGTATCCAATAGTAATGTTACAATTATACTCTCCTAAGTAATAAAGAAATTTTAGTTGATATATAATCGACCACGTAGAAACAGCATCTGAATACCTTCAAGTTCTAAGTTCAACCCCAGGCACTGAAAGTATTTTGGAGATATTCATCGATATCTTTCAATAATTTATACTGCATGAAAAGAAAAACTATTGAGATATATATTAAAAGTAAACTAGAAGTTTACTAGTAACTTCATAAGTTGGGATGACCATATAAATCTCCTAATGTCGATCATTAAGATATTTAATAATTGAGGCATGAATGATATAGTTACATGCCCAATTGTTATGAACTCGCAACTTGAAGTTTGTGAGGTAGATTGTTTATCATCAAGAATATGCATTTATATGATGTTGATGGCACATATTTATTGATTCGCATCAAACCAATAAATTATCATAGTTTCTCCCTGTCATAAACTAATTTTGGTCAGCTCTAACTGTTTCACTACAATAATAAGATAGATTGTTAAATTGGATATACATTACATATGATTGGTTATCAGTCATTATATATTTTGAACCATCTATGTTTATTGGTTTATGACTTAATTTAATGAGTGTTTTCTTAAAATCAGGGGGAGAAAATAAAGAGCTGGTGAATATATTAGTAGAAAAGAATTATCATTGCCTCATCTTGATCCTCATGGTAAATAATATGAAATAAAATTTCATAAGAGAATTTATTTATATGCCAGACATATATGCTGACCTAAAAGAGTGAATATGTCACATATTATAGCTATAAATGCCCCAATGAAATCTAATGTCCCGGAAGGACAACCTCAAGATGCTAATGTGTCTAAACAACGCCTGAAACGTGATAGACCAGTAGGTTTTATAACAAAAGAAAATCCTCAAATGAAAAAAGGAACAGTGGTTGATGATGGCTAAATCGAGGAATCGATAACTGTTGAATGATCTCTAGAAGAGACCATAGACATAAGAAAATAAAGAAGACATGAAGATACATGAAAATTTTGAGATCTCACTATTTTGTCATATCTTGAATAAATTGGAACCATTGATCAAATCGACGTCGATGATATTTATATGAAATTTAACACTTGAAGTAATAAATGATAATGAGGATCGGAAAACAAACTCTACTGAATGTAGATAAAATTGGACAAAGATATAAGGAAATGGTAGAGGCAAAACATCTTATAAAGAGAAAAATTATTTGAACCTGCAGTCTGCACACATGAAATTGTGAAGGTTGCGTGCTAAAAGAATCGTTATCTCTTCAAAATAAAGAAATGTTTGGGAACCGCCGTTGATTTGCTCCTCCACACACACGCCTCCACTTCTCTCTTCAACCGCAACCCCGTCCGGCCAACGTCTCCGGCCAACTCACCCACCAGCCGACTCGCCTTCACCGCCCGCACCTTCGCCTGCATCGCCAAGTTTCATGCCCGCTGTTGCTGTTCCCGAAGACTGAAACTTTGTCATGCCGAGGAAAAAACGGAAGTCACGTTCGGCTGAAAAAACAAAGGTTTCATCACCTGCAACACTTATTGCCTTCTGCAGCAAGTTGGCTTCGTCTCCAGTGCCGTCTTCGCCGTCATCGTCATCGTCAGAGAAGGCTCTCCATCATCAACCGATCGTCAACGGCATCGCATCTCCTTCCAGCAAAGGTTCACCTAATTCTAGTCATTACGGTAATGCATCTCCGGTGGCCCAGCACATCTCTGCAGAAGCTCTGCCGTCTCCGTCGAAAAACCTAGTCGCAGGGTCTGTCATGCCTCATGAAACCCTAGCGGCGGAGAACATGCAGAATTTAAAGCTCCCGATCCACGTCGAGCAACCGTCGATATTAGAGCCATTCCCAGCATTCGGTCCAGATGCTCCGGGCTTTGTTAATGAGCCCGCTTCACAAACCCACCAATACATTAACCAGGTACGACCCACTACACCCATACCCAATCACATTGGATCTGCTACTATTTGGCCTACATCTTATATGCAAACTCAGCCCAGTAGTAAAATTAGCCCAGATAATATACCCAGCCTATCTGAATTTATTCCCGACCCATCTAAATCGGCCCATTCCACTTTACCCCAGCCTGCAAATACCCCTAACCCAAATTTATCTAAACCCAATACCATTCTTAATTACTTTAAACCTAATAATAAAGTCCAATTTGGCAGCTTGAATAGCCCAAATACCACGGGCCCAACTCTTGAAAACTGAAATGACCCAACCCACATTCGATCTGACACACTCCCTCCCCCAGCCCATATAAATCCCTCACCTCAATTAATTGATACCCAGCCCAACCAAAGCTTCCCCTCAAACAGCCCAGTTACCCTGCCGAAGCCCAAACCCTCACTTAACCCACAAAATCCAATTAACCGCGGCCCATCCCCTGAAGCCAAACACGCCCCTCATATAGAACAAATTGGTGCAGCTCGAATTTCTGGTCCAGCCATTTACAATCCGATCCGGCAACCTAACCCGGCAAAACATGACCCGCCCCAACCGAAGGGTACTTATGCTCAAATGCTCAATAATTCTTCCGGTTCGGCCCAACGGCCCGGTTTTACCCAACAGACCGGTTCGACAGTTAAATCTTTTAATTTTGACGGAGCTAAGGTTAGTCCTTTTGGTACTCTTTCCTCCGTAAATGAGAAGACGCGTGTAACTTTTTCATCTTCTCATATGATTAGCCTTGCTGCTTCATGGGAACGTACTTTAATTCTTAAATTCTCGCATGCTATTCTCTCCCCTCTAGATCAGTCTACGGGATTGAATGATATGAAACTGAGGGGTAAATTTAGTTGGAGTTGGTTAAATTATTGCCACATAGCGATTAGATTTGATAATGATGAGGATTTTAGAGGAATTTAGTTAGGATCAACGTGGAATTTTTCTGGATGTCCTGCCCGTGCTTTTAAGTGGTCACCTAGTTTTTCGGTTAGGACAGAGACTTCGATCTGCCCGGTTTGGATTAGACTTCCGAGTTTGCCTTTGCGTTTATTTCATCCACGTGCATTATACACGATTGCCAAGGCTGTTGGCAATCCCATCTTAGTTAATGCCCCGACGGCCACACATTCACGACATTCAGTCGCCCGTGTGTGTGTCGAGATTGATCTTATGGCGCCCAGATTTCCCGAGATTGAAGTTGAATTTGAGGATCACATTCTTACATAGCGCATCATCTATGAGAGAGTTCCATTGTATTGCTCTCTTTGTTCTCATGTGGGGCATGACCCGTCCAGTTGCTACATAGTTGGCAACAAAGAACGGCCTCCTCCGCCCCAGCGTAAGAAGCCTGCTGTTGTCACATCTAGACAACAGAAGGCGCAGCCAGCCCCTGCTAAAGCCCCTAAGGCTAATACCTCTCAGGCTGCTCCTAAGACCGCTAAAGAGAAGGAGCCTACCGTTTGGTAGGTTGTTACCAAAAAAGGAGCTAGAGAGACGGGGATGATCCCCAAGGGCACGGATGCCACCGGACAGCACTCGTACTTTGCATCGTTAGACTCCTCTGCTAGAGAGGAAGAGGATTTAGTAGGCATAGATGACATTATTAGCATGGGCAATAAAGATAGCGTGTTGGGTAACGATGACGGTGGTCGAGATAGCGATATTGAGCGTCTTTTAGAGGACGACACAGAGTCCTCTACCGTCCCACATTTTTTTAGACTCATAGAGTCTACCTCCCCCCACCATGACGGTGAGGGCTGCATGGATGATCCGATCATTGTGGAGCCTTAGACCCTTGCCATGGTGGTTTACGAGCCTCCCTCTCCTCCCCCTTCTTCTTCTTTTCCTTCTCTATCTCAGACTGAGTGTGGTCTTAAACGCATCCAATTTGAGATTTCTGAGCCCAGTCTCTCTTTCTCGGCGATGGTGCCTCTTACATCGGCACCGAAGCCCCCGGTTAAGAGACGTTTGTTGTCTTCTACTGCTGCTCCTGGTGTCACCACTAGGGGCAAAGCTGCTTCCGACTCCTCGATTTCCACACGAGGAATAATAGCTTCCCGCGGACCCTTCTCCTCCTCGAAGGGGCGATCTTCATCTCCCTTGAAAGGGGGAACATCTGCCCGGCAGAATACACCTCGGAGATGGGGCCGCTCCAGTCAGCGTCCTAGGTCTTCGTCTGAGTTGGTTGGTTAGTTTATGTCGATGCCCATTCTTACATGGAACGCTCGTGGTCTGGCTAACACTGGAGCACAGAAGCACATTCGAAATCTCAACCGTGTTCATAGGTTTTCTTTTATTGGCATTTTAGAACCCATGGGTTCCAATGCTAATTTTGATTTTTATATTCGTTCTTTAGGTTTTGCGTCAGGACATTATAATCGGTCTAACAAAATTTGGTTCTTTTCTTCCCCTCACTTTCAGCACCAAGTTTTGTTCAAGTCCTCCATCTTTCTATTTCTCCCCCCTCCCCTTCTTCGTCAGTCGATTTATGTCACTTATGTCTATGCCAGCACTAACCGTATTGGTCGTTACGCCCTTTGGGACACCCTCCGTGAGATTGCTTTGGAAGTAGAGGGGTTGTCGTGGCTAGTCAGCGGTGACTTCAACATCTTCTTGCATTCACATGAGCGCGAGGGTAGTACCACAGACCGTTCTACAGAGATTCTAGATTTCGCAGAGGCTATTGCTGACTGTGAGTTGATTGATGCGGGCTGCGAGGGCGATATTTTCACTTGGGAGCGTAATGGTTTGAGGGAAAGGATAGATCGTGCTTTATTTAATGAAGCATGGTCGAACGTGTTTGCGGTTTCTACCATCAATTACCTGCCTAGACTTCGGTCGGACCATGCGCCCATTCTTATCCAGTGTCGCTTCTCCGCGACTCGTCACAAGTCGTCATTCCATTTCCAGACTATGTGGATCCGGCATCACACATTCCTGGACATTGTTAGGGAGGTCTGGCTTACCCCGACTGGATTATCTGGCATATGTAACCTACAGGCCAAACTCCTTAGGGTTAAGCGCAGGCTGAAACAGTGGAACTGGTCTGTTTTTGGAAACCTTCATACGAAGTTGGATGTGGCCTTGAGCGCTGCTGACGAGGCCGAGCGGCGATATGATTCGGATCCTACTCCGTAGAATAGAACCGTTATGCACCGTTTTCGTGCTGAGTACCATCTTCGTCTCTCTATGGAGGAAGATTTCTGGAAACAGAAAGCCGCAGTTCGTTGGGTTACTGAGGGCGAGCGCAACACCCGGTTCTTTCAGGGTTTTGCGAAGCAGAAACATTGTCAGTCGCATATTCACAGCATTGAGGATGGTGGTACGACGATTGCTGTAGAGTCGGACATCCGATCATCCGCTGTGAATTTCTTTAGGACTCTGCTTACATCCGATGGTGATGTTCTCGTCCCCCCAGATGACACTTGTTTTCCCTCTATCCCCTGTTCTTTTGATTCTGATAGTTTGTGTGTCCCACCCTCTCCCCTGGAGATTCGTGCTGCGGTATTTGATATCGATCCTCACAGCGCTTCTGGGCCTGACGGGTTCTCGTCTTTATTTTTTTAGCATTGTTGGGAGATTGTCTCTTCCGACGTGGAGGGGGATATGCTCGAGTTTTTTGAGGGTCATCTTATGCCTCTGGCTTTCACGGAGACTACGGTCGTCTTGATCCCGAAGAACCCTGTTCCGAGCAGTTGGTCAGATTACCGGCATATTAGTCTGTGTAATGTGACCAATAAGATTATCACGAAAATCCTTAACGCTTGGCTTGCTCCTCTCCTCCCTCTGATTATCTCTCCGAACCAGAGTGGATTTGTTCACGGGCGGGTTATTGCTAATAATATCCTTCTGGCCCAAGAACTTATTCATGACCTCCACGTCGCGGACATTCATGGTGTCCCAAACCTTGCGCTAAAGCTTGATATGGCTAAGGCGTATGATAGGGTTCACTGGCATTTTTTACGTGAGGTCCTGGTGAGGATGGGATTCCCAGCTAGATGGATTTTGTTCATCCGTCATTGTGTCGAGAGTTGCACGTTCTCCATTTTTGTGAACGACAGTCTGGCCAGCTATTTTGCCTCTAGTCGGGGTTTGCGTCAGGGCGACCCTATCTCTCCATCGCTCTTCATGCTTGCCGCTGATTATTTATCGCGCTGCTTGGACCGATTCATTCGAGACCATCATTTGATGAGGTATAGGACGGCTGGATGACCTTTCCCCGTCTCGCACCAATCCTACGCTGATGACATCATTATATTCACACGGGCTATGGATGATGGTATCGTTGATCTTATGCGTCTCCTGGATCACTACTCTATAGCTTCGAGCCGAATGGTTAGTATCCAGAAAAGCACTTTTATTCTTGCTCCTAAGTATGCGCCTCGTTGGCATCAGAGAGTTCACGATCTTACTGGTTTTCGCCAGGGCGATCTCCCCATCACCTATCTTGGTGTGCCCCTTTACAAAGGCTTTATGAGACGAGAGCTCTTTGCTGGGGTGAAGCAACGGATGTTGGATAGAATCTCTAGTTGATCCCATTGCCACCTTGCTTTTGGGGGACGCTTAGCTCTTATTAAGAGCACTCTCTGCACGATTCCTCTTCACCTTCTTCAGGTATTGGACCCTCCACAGTACATTATCCAGGAGCTCGAGCAGATCATTGCGAGATACTTCTGGGGTGCTGTTGGTCTGAAGAGGAAGACGCACTGGGTCCGTTGGCGGCAGATTTGTCGTCCGGTCTCTGAGGGAGGCCTCGGGATTCGGAGCCTTTCGGATATGGCGAGAGCTTTTAGTTATAAGCTCTGGTGGCGCCTTCGCGCGGGCACGTCTCTGTGGGCGCAGTTTATGCTCTGCAGAAACTGCTTTGCTGGCCTCTATACGCCTATGCATTGTAACACCCCCGAGACGTTTAGGGCATATTACAGCGCCGTGGACCCCACACTTTGGAATCCACCAAGCTAACAAACCGATAGGACAACATCAAAGGCATAAATCACCAATAAACAAACCATTCTCAATCCATGACATTCAAAATAAGAGACTGAAATCCGACAACACAATATGACATCAAATCCAATCCTAAAACGGGTACACAAAATAAACAATTTCAACAAGGAAGTACTCGAGTACTTAAATCCATGACATAGGAAATAAACTTAAAACAAGACACCAACAGACAATCCGATGAACAGTATCATACTTGCCTATCATCCTCATACGGCTCATGTGCTCGCTTGTCCCCAAGACCTGTACCTGAAATACCAAAAGTATTTCCCCCATTTAAGGGGTTAGCGACAACTGCTAGTGCAAGTACAATCCATTTGAACTACATTCTAATCAGATGAATATATGCGCCAAAAATCATTTTAGAAAACATTTTATATTCCGGAATATTTACAAAGTACAATCACAAAACACATTATCTCCAACAATCACAATTCAAAGTTAACCGTTGGTACGAGACTCACGGCCACCGTACCCCGCAGAGCCCCATCGGACATCCCTGGGTGGCTAACGACAGTTCTTGATATGCACACTCACGGCAATACGTATCCCTAGAGGCCCCGTCGGACCGTACCTAGGTGAACATACACATATCCATCCATGACAACCACGATAATGCCATAATTCAAATATTAAAACATGTAAACAAATGTAAAGTACTTGCCTTTGTGACATCTTCGAAGAATCGGAAGTGAAAAATGACTACGGACGATCCGAATGGAAAACGACGGTTCCTAAACGAAGAATTAGCATAAAAAGGTGCTAAGTTCTCAAAACTCGCACTTTGAGAATTTCGCAAAAAGGTGCTAAGTTCTCAAAATACCTAGCACAATATGCAGATGACGGACATGCTCCTCCTCACTCCTCGAGTAAATCAGGATATCGTCAATAAACATAACTACACACTTATCGAGATACTCGATGAAGACTTTGTTCATAAGCTGCATGAACACGGATGGTGCGTTGGTTAGCCCAAAAGGCATAACCACAAACTCGTAGTGACCGTATCTCGTCCGAAAGGCCGTCTTCGGAATTTCATAATCTTTCACCCGGAGCTGATAATACCCCGATATCAAATCAATCTTCGAAAATACGGTTGCCCCTTGCAACTGATAAAACAAGTCATCAATCCTCGGGAGCGGATACTTGTTTTTAATAGTCACTTTATTCAACTCTCGATAGTCAATACACAAACGAAGTGACCCATCCTTCTTCTTTACAAATAGGACCGGTGCGCCCCAAGGCGAAGTGCTCGGTCGAATATATCCCATGTCTAGCAACTCTCCCAACTGTTTATTCAGCTCCAGCATCTCGGCAGGCGCCATACGGTATGGCGTCTTAGAGGTCGGTGCTGCACCCGGCTCTAACTCAACAGTAAACTCAACCTCTCTGTCCGGCGGCAAACCCGGCAACTCGTCTGGAAAGACGTCTGGATACTCACTCACTACCGGAATAGACGAGAGCTCGACTCCCCCTTCTTTCGATCTCAAGGCATAACACCAATAACCCGTGCAACCTCCCCGAAGAAGTCTCACCGCCTTCAAGGCGCTGATCAAGAATCTCTGGCTACTCCGCTTACGCCCCACAAAAGAATGCTCGGTACCGTCAGAAACTAACATCGAAACGGTTCTCGTTCTATAATTCATGATCGCCCCATGACGGTCCAGCCAATCCTCACCAAGAATCAAATCCTAATCTTTAATATCTACCGCGATTAGATTAGAAGGTCAATCCCTTCTCGCGATACTCATAGAAAAATCTCTAATCTCACGATCCCCCACGATGCTATCCCTACTTGGAAGTTTAACAACAAAATTCTCACAAGCAACTAGTCAATAAACATGCATACGACGCACACAATCCATAGATATGAAAGAATGCGTAGCACCAGAATCGAATAATACGGAAACAGGATGGTCAAGGATGTGAACGGTACCTGTAGCCACCGTCGCGTCAGGATCTCCGGCTCGCCTCATCTCATACACACGGGGCGGAACAGACCCCGCACTAGAAGCTCCCCCTCTAGAAGGCTACCCACGTCCTCGACCTCTACTAAAACTCTGCTGCGGATGAGGAACTGTCGGTGCCTGATTCACACTCGGCTCTCCCGCAGCTGGAGCTGATATCTGAGTAACTGGAGCTCGAGCTGCATCCGTATAAAACTTAGCACGATGACCCATCCGATCACACGCAAGACACTGAATCGGAGGCCTATCAGACTCACTCATCATGTGGCCCGGACAACTACAGTTGAAGCACGTAGGACCACGAACGGAACCAGTAGGAGCAGACCTAGAACCGTTTTCTCGCCCAACTGACGGCGACTGACTCCCGAAGACTCGCGAACCAGACTGAGCCTTCGGATACCCTCCAGACTTGCCTCCCAAAAACTGACCGGAGGTCTTCTGCTTCTTTCCTTCGGTTGCCGTCTCTGTCGCAGAAAATGACATCTCGTAAGTCATCGCCTTGTTCTGATACTCTTTCAGAGTCGTGCACTCCAGACCAGACATGTAGTGGCGCACCCTCGGTTTCATTCGCATATCAAAGTGGCGGATCTTATCAAGCTCATCTCGGATTTGGTTTCTCACATAATGCAGCTGTTGATTGTAGTCTTTGATAGCTTGAGAAATAGGAACATCTTGGGACTTAGCCTCAAAGAAGGCTCGGATCCTCCCCTCTTTCACTGGCCATGGACAAAATTCGTCTTCCATCAGATCTCGAAACTCTGCCCACGTGGCTGCCCGATCACGCGGTTTCACCGCTTGCCACCACGTTGTTGCCTCCTTGGCGAGGAAGTACTAAGCAATGGGTACTTTCCTCTCCTCAGAACAATTAGCAGCCTCAAATACTTTTTCCATCTCAAATAGCCAACTCTCTCATCCGGAAGGGTCGGAAGCACCATCAAACTGCGGAGGACGCATACGAATCACGTCCTGAAGTAATTTATCATTTCCGGATCCAGTAGGCGGAACCGGGTTGGCATTAGCTTGGCCAACCAGAATGGCCTGAGTCAGTAGCGTCATCTGGTTCGCTACTTGTTGCAAAATATTAGCCACTCCAATATTCTCATTAGCATTACCGGAGCTAGCAGAATGGTCCTGCTGACCTCCGGAACTAGGGGGAACATTGTTCGACAAAGAAGGCATCGCCGAATCAGTTCCTGAGTGATCGGACATGGCCCCACCGGCTGCGCCACGTCCCCTACCGCATCCGCGTCCTCTACCAGCAGGCATTCTGAGGAACTAACGGGTAAGTACAATTCAAACGCAAAACGCAACAAGATACTAAGACAGGAATAGAACAGAACGATGAAACGAGTCAAGTTAGGAAAAACTTACGAGCACCGGCATAATGAGATGATGGCGTAGCAGTGATACTGTTCAAAAACAACACTCAACTAGACCCAAATAACCGACAGCCTAGGTATCCATAAACCTAAGCTCCGATACCATATTCTGTAACACCCCCGAGATGTTCAGGGCATATTACAGCACCGTGGACCCCACACTTTGGAATCCACCAGGCTAACAAACCGACACGACAACATCAAAGGCATAAATCGATAATAAACAAACCATTCTCAATCCACGACATTCAAAATAAGAGACTAAAATCCGACAACACAATATGACATCAAATCCAATCCTAAAACGGGTACACAAAATAAACAATTTCAACAAGGAAGTACTCGAGTACTTAAATCCATGACATATGAAATAAACTTAAAACAAGACACCAACAGACAATCCGACGAACAGTATCATACTTGCCCATCATCCTCGTACGGATAATGTGCTCGCTTGTCCCCAAGACCTGTACCTGAAATACCAAAAGTATTTCCCCCATTTAAGGGGTTAGCGACAACTGCTAGTGCAAATACAATCCATTTGAACTACATTCTAATCAGATGAATATATGCACCAAAAATCATTTTAGAAAACATTTTATATTTCGGAATATTTACAAAGTACAATCACAAAACACATTATCTCCAACAATCACAATTCAAAGTTAACCGTTGGTACAAGACTCACGGCCACCGTACCCCGCAGAGCCCCGTCGGACATCCTTGGGTAGCTAACCACAGTTCGTGATACGCACACTCACGGCAATACGTATCCCAAGTGGCCCCGTCGGACCGTCCCTAGGTGAACATACACATATCCATCCACAACAATCACGATAATGCCATAATTCAAATACTAGAACATGTAAACAAATGTAAAGTACTTGCCTTTGTGACATCTTCAAAGAATTGGAAGTGAAAAATGACTACGGGCGATCCGAATGGAAAACGACGGTTCCTAAACGAAGAATTAGCATAACTCAGTCCCAACGGACATCAATAATCGAAAGGAATACTCCCATAACCCCGATTACATGCTATGCCAATGAACGATCAATCGATACGGGCGAGTGTTTACGCAAAATCTCCCCGTATTGATAATTCACGGATTAAAATCAAGGAAAATGGATTTGAAATCACCCAATAACCACAATCGGTAAGGAATATCATAACATAATTGAACAGTTCAGAACTAATCCCTAGAATCCAAAAAAAAAAACCAAATTCGTCAAAGTTAGGGTTCCTGAGGAAATACCTTGGATTCGACTGATGGAAGATGATAATGTTGTAGATTAATCTCCCTTGGTACACAATAATCAATCTCTAGAGGAAATCCACGGATTGATCTAGACAAATCGCTCCAAAGGCGCTCAAGAACACTCATCGCGAGAAGGGTTGAAGAAGAATGAAAAGAAACGACTGAGGTTAAGTCAGGTTTAAAACGCTGACAGCGCGTTACGTACGTTAACACAAGCTGTTAACGTACGTTATGATGGTTACGTACATAACCCAATACTGGTTAACGTACGTAACCAAATGTCTATACTAAATTGGGAAGGTTATAACGTACGTTATAGATCATGCATAACGTACGTTATGCACGTAGCAGATCCCAGTTCTGAACACTAATTCCGCACAGTCGATTCAACGACGAACCACAACACGAGGATAGAATCAAAAGTGTAAATACGAGGTATTCATAACAATGAAGCTGACTGTTCGACAGTAAATGCACTTTCAACTACCGAGGAATCTAAAATACGACAAGGAGATGAATTTCCCTAAACTTATAGGAAATTACAAAAATGGCTCAAGTGCCCGAAAATCACGCTACGACGTCGGATTTACAAACTAAAAGTCACAGCATGACCAACTCAATTATGAACTCGTACAAACAAAGAAATCACGAAAATGAAGAAGTTTTACGAGAATCGAACGTACATACGGCGAAACATGACATAAAATGAAATCTCGTAAAAACACCACCGAAACTCGTCCAAATGGAAAAACTCCAAGAATAAAGTAGGTTCAAAATGTCGAAACGGTTACAGACGAGTCGACAAAAATAGACATACACCAAAAATGAAAAGTGCTAAAACTGGAAAGGTACGGATATTACATGCGTACCGCTCTTAAAGCTCGTGCCAGCCACCCTTGGCGCCGTCTCCTCCGAGTGGGTATTGAGGCTCAGGAGTTCATCCGCTGGACTCTTGGTCGTGGCTGCGGGGAGGTCAGCTTTTGGGATGATACTTGGATTGGGGATAGGCCTATTTCTTCTTTTCATCAGGTTACTGGTAGACCCCATCTTAGGATTCATGAGTTATGGGTTGATGGGACGTGGGACGTGGGTAGATTAGAGTCTATTGTTGGAGAGGAGCTGGGATTTACCCCTCAGTTCATCTAGGAGATCTCCGCGATTCCCATCGCCGAGGAGGATTCGGATAGTATGTGCTGGACACTTACCTCTTCGGGTGCGTTCTCATTGTCGCCGGCTTGGTCTCACATCAGGGTGAGGGGTCAGGCTAATCTTGTTTACGGGGCCATCTGGACTGCCTTACTTACACCGACCACGTCGGTGTTTATTTGGCGACTTCTCATGCGACGGATACCGACTGATGACATTTTACAGAGGAGGGGCGTTTCACTGGCTTCTAGATGTTTGTGCTGCTCACATACCCTTACCCAGACCTACCATACTGAGACCATTGCCCACCTTTTCTTGGAGAGTGATGTGGCTCGTGACGTGTGGGAGTATTTTGGCGTATGGACACATTTATCCCTACCCCATACTCAGAATATCTTTGAGCTTCTGAGTTTTTTCGCACACGGCACACACTTTAGGCACGCAACTTTCATTATTCCTTGTTTGATCCTTTGGTTCATCTGTACAGAAAGAAATAGTGCAAAGCATAGGGCGGTTACTTTTCTTTCGTCTCATGTTATTGTGCAGGTGGAGCGCCATGTTGCTTTATTGGCTTCTGCGGGGCTTATTTCATCTGAGTTCTAGGCCGGTTGCTCGCCGTCTGATCGTTTCCAGTGAGCTACATCTACCCCCGCTCAGACTCGTCGCCCATCTTGGTGGTTTGGCTTCGACCCGAGACCCCTTGGATCAAGCTGAACACAGATGGTTCGTTCGATAGAGACACACAGATTGCGGATGGGGGAGGTCTGATTAGAGATCACCATGGAGAGCTCCTTCTTGCTTTCCATTCTTCTTTTCAGGACTCTTCGAGTTTTGATGCTGAGGTTCAGGCATTGGCGATTGGATTGATTCTAGCTTCCCAGAGATCGAGACATGTTTGGATTGAGCTTGATGCTGCTGCTGTGGTGACCCTGCTATCATCTGGCCATCGGGGCTCTTGGCAGGTTCGTCACACTCTTATGCGTATCCGACACATTCTCAGAGATATTCAGTTCAGAGTCACTCACATTTTCCGGGAGGGCAACAGGCCGGCCGACTATCTTTCTAAGCTCGGCATGTCGTCCCTCGGCATTCAGACTTATACTTACGATACTGCTCCTCCGTTTCTTCTCTCCCTTATATGGATGGATTAGCATGGTTATCCGTCTTTTAGATTTAGATAGGTTTTTATTTTATTGATTGCTTGCTTGCCTATTGGTCCGCGCATTAGCCCAGAGTTTTAGTGGTGCACCTTGTATTGATCTAGCGGGCCGTAGGAACTTTAGACTTTAGATTTTAGGTTCTGGATTATGGCCCATTTTTGGTCATAATTTGGAGTTGAGTTATTTTAGTCTACGGGTCCGCACATTAGCCCACAGTTTGTGGTGCACTTTGTATTTCTTTAGCGGGCCGTAGATTTTTTCGATGTTTGGACCCGAATTATGGCCCAATTTTGGTCATAATTCGGGGCTGATACTTTATATTTCTTGATTTCTTCTTATCTACAGGTTGGTGAGTCCCGCCTTAACCCCCGTCCACACTGGACGCTTTTTCTTTTTTAAAAAAAAAAGAAGAAATGTTTGGGAATGCAGTTCACACACTTAAAGGTGCCAAGTCGGTGGGATATCAACAAATATTTATGTGAATGCAAATGAAAACATAGCATTTATGAAATAGAAAGGTTACATAGTTGTATATTGACCTTGTATTGATTATGGAGAGAAAAATATCTAGTGGTTGATATGATTATTTGATTATTGTATAGTCTGACACTATAGAAAGGATTAAATTTAAATTTTATATGACACATTGATAACATGTATCCTAGAAGGATCTATATCGCCGGAAGCAGTAAATTAAATTCTCGGGGACATTGCCCCCTCAAATTAAAAAGGGATTTTGGACCGGTAGTCCAACAGAAAATCATTACAGAATAAAATACCTATTATTTCTTTCATATTGAATTAGAGGTGACAACTCATAAAATCTCTGGCAAGAGTAGATGGAAAATAGAATGTGTTTCTAATTGACATTGAAATAAATTGCACCTCATAATCAAAATACATGAATTTATCGATGTTTTTTTTGTTGTGAAGTGTTTCGTGGTGTTTAAAATATTCCCAAAATAGGATACACTGAAAGAAAAATATACTCATGAATGGATGCTATATTATTATAGATAACTATTGAAAATCCTAGAAGGATTATATGGAATACACCTTTGTGACTTCCTTTATAAATAATACATGATATCCTAGTACAGATTGAAATGAATATTTCACCTGGAGGAATATAATATACTGATCTTTGTGAACAGTTAAAGATAGAAATTCTTGGTCCTGAAGTACCGTACTTAAATAAACTAAACATGTTTTACTAATTATACATGTCCCGACATAATTTATAAATTTATTATTAAAAGAAAGTCTTGTCTGAAGGCATGCAGATCCTGAATGAACATAAATATAATTTTATTCGATCTCCACTAACCTATTTAGAAAAAGTTTAAGTTGATTTTGCAGGTGCAAAGTGTTTACTCTAATTATGATAATGTGCGATGGACATGTACATACAATTGGATATTTTTGTTTTGCTATGAAGTAAATTATTGCAAGAACTTATTATAACAATATTTTGACTTCTGCAATCCAAGATGATATATAGCTAAAGTTGGAAATTCAATATAGCATGACGACATTGTGATCTTTCACTTGGATAGAAGCTCCACCGACTGTATATGACAAGAGATACACAACTCAAAGGAGGATACATCAAATATCTATTTGCTAATCTGAACATCTACATTTGAGAAGTTTCACAGCATTAGATCTAGCCAACTCAAAAATGCTATGTGTTATTATCATGAGAAAATACGCGCTGCAATCTTTTTTCCTTAACCATGATTTCTTCCACTGGGTTTTCTTGGTAAGATTTTAACGAGGCAGCATCACATGCATATTACGAAATAACAATTCTTGATGATGGATATCGATCGGACCCCCACAAAGAAAGATCAAAAATGGGGTACATATTCACATTTGGTGATATCGTAATATCTTGACGCTCTAAAAAGCAGACCCTTGCAGCAACTTCTTCAAATCATGCAGAGTTGTTGACTCTTCATGAAACAAGTCAAGTATGTGTATGACTTAGATTCTTGGTGCACCATATTCGAGAATCATACGGTCTTCCAGTTAATAAGAAAAATCCAATTGTCCTGTACGAAGATAATGAAGCATGTATCACTCAAATTAAAGAAGATTATATCAATTGAGACAGTACGAGAAACATTGTACCAACGTTCTTCTTTACTCATGAGTTTCAACAAAGAGGAGAAATCAATGTTTGTCAGATTCGTTCATGTGATAATCCCGCTGACTTGTTTATAAGGCACTTTCTACAACTCCTTTCGAGCAATTAGTACACAAGATTGGGATGCGCAGATTTCGAGATATATGTTAATATTTATAGTAATGTTAAAATGAGGGGGAGACATGATATTTTACTTTTTGTACAACACGTGTACTCTTTTTCCTTCACTAGGGTTTTTCCCACAGGTTTTTCCTAGTAAAGTTTTAACGAGGTGTGATGTTTGTATGAGTTATCTAAGGGAGTGTTATGTAATTATTAGATGACTTTTAAATTTTCATATATCCCTCATAACTTCATGACTCTTAATTTTTCATATATCACTCAAAAACTCATCCAACTTTTGGCTTTTCATTGCCATTGTAATATACATTTAAATGGCCTATATAAAGACTTACTTGTACCTTGATTTCATATGAATAAAATGATATTCTCTCTTATTCTCTCAACTTTCAAGTCCCCTTTTATTCTCTAACTCTTCTTTATTATTTATTACATTATAAGTTGATCCAAAATTAGGGTTCAGTTTCCTAATTAACTCAAACCGACAAAATTACTCAAGTAACAAACTCTTAAAATCATTTTAATAGGAGCAGCTACCATAGAGTAGAGTTTCGAGCGAACGTAAAAGTTCAATTTAGTTTGCATTATTTGATTCTAAAAGTCCGGCTCGAGGCTGATTCGATGACGCAAACTGCGAACTCAAACGTTAAAATAGAGGGTTGCGAAATGGACCGCACAGTGCAAAATAGTTCGGCTCGTCCTAAATTGACTTTGGTCCATTAATATTAGGACCGCCCCTTACCCCCCTTAGATCTATTAACATTAAACCCCCACAACCATTTCTGCGTTCCGCCTCCCTCTCTCCTCCAAAACCTGAAAACCCCTCAACCCCATTTTTAGAGTGAGAAAGAGAGACCTCACCCTCCCCATTCTCCTCATTTTTCTTAACTCTATGCATCCTCACAACACCTTCACTATGCCCAAAATTCAACCAAATCATGGTAGACATGGTCACAAACAAGAAAATTACCTCCCCCACCACATCCGCCGCATCCTCGGAACATCTTCCACGACTGTTTCATCCTCGGCTGCCACGCCTCGCCTCGTCTCCTCCACTAGGTATCATGTTAGAATTTTACAAAAAAATAGCCGGGATGGAAGATAGAATTTTAGTATTTT